>JAECXH010000114.1:0-2500000 GCA_018152175.1 Drosophila jambulina
TTATCGGAATGTGTTATAAAAGTTATCGGAAAAGTGTTATCGGAATGTTTCAAAAGTTATCGGAAAGTGTTATAAAAGTTATCGGAAAAGTGTTATCGGAATGTATCTAAAAGTTATCGGAAAGTGTTGTAAAAGTTATTCGGAAATGTGTTATCGAAAAGTTATCGGAAAGTTGTATAAAAGGTTATCGGAAAAGGTTATCGGAATGTGTTCTAAAAGTTATCGGAAAGTGTTATGCATAATGTTATCGGAATGTGTTCTAAAAGTTATCGGAAAGTGTTATAAAAGTTATCGGAAAAGTGTTATCGGAATGTGTTCTAAAAGTTATCGGAAAGTGTTATAAAAGTTATCGGAAAAGTTTTATCGGAATGTGTTCTAAAAGTTATCGGAAAGTGTTATAAAAGTTATCGGAAAAGTGTTATCGGAATGTGTTCTAAAAGTTATCGGAAAGTGTTATAAAGTTTATCGGAAAAGTGTTATCGGAATGTGTTCTAAAAGTTATCGGAAAGTGTTATAAAAGTTATCGGAAAAGTGTTATCGGAATGTGTTCTAAAAGTTATCGGAAAGTGTTATAAAAGTTATCGGAAAAGTGTTATCGGAATGTGTTCTAAAGTTATCGGAAAGTGTTATAAAAGTTATCGGAAAAGTGTTATCGGAATGTGTTCTAAAAGTTATCGGAAAGTGTTATAAAAGTTATCGGAAAAAGTGTTATCGGAATGTGTTCTAAAAGTTATCGGAAAGTGTTATAAAAGTTATCGGAAAAGTGTTATCGGAATGTGTTCTAAAGTTATCGGAAAGTGTTATAAAAGTTATCGGAAAAGTGTTATCGGAATGTGTTCTAAAAGTTATCGGAAAGTGTTATAAAAGTTATCGGAAAAGTGTTATCGGAATGTGTTCTAAAAGTTATCGGAAAGTGTTATAAAAAGTTATCGGAAAAGTGTTATCGGAATGTGTTCTAAAAGTTATCGGAAAGGTTTATAAAAGTTATCGGAAAAGTGTTATCGGAATGTGTTCTAAAAGTTATCGGAAAGTGTTATAAAAGTTATCGGAAAAGTGTTATCGGAATGTGTTCTAAAAGTTATCGGAAAGTGTTATAAAAGTTATCGGAAAAGTGTTATCGGAATGTGTTCTAAAGTTATCGGAAAGTGTTATAAAAGTTATCGGAAAAGTGTTATCGGAATGTGTTCTAAAAGTTATCGGAAAGTGCTTATAAAAGTTATCGGAAAAGTGTTATCGGAATGTGTTCTAAAAGTTATCGGAAAGTGTTATAAAAGTTATCGGAAAAGTGTTATCGGAATGTGTTCTAAAAGTTATCGGAAAGTGTTATAAAAGTTATCGGAAAAGTGTTATCGGAATGTGTTCTAAAAGTTATCGGAAAGTGTTATAAAAGTTATCGGAAAAGTGTTATCGGAATGTGTTCTAAAAGTTATCGGAAAGTGTTATAAAAGTTATCGGAAAAGTGTTATCGGAATGTGTTCTAAAAGTTATCGGAAAGTGTTATAAAAGTTATCGGAAAAGTGTTATCGGAATGTGTTCTAAAAGTTATCGGAAAGTGTTATAAAAGTTATCGGAAAAGTGTTATCGGAATGTGTTCTAAAAGTTATCGGAAAGTGTTATAAAAGTTATCGGAAAAGTGTTATCGGAATGTGTTCTAAAAGTTATCGGAAAGTGTTATAAAAGTTATCGGAAAAGGGTTATCGGAATGTGTTCTAAAAGTTATCGGAAAGTGTTATAAAAGTTATCGGAAAAGTGTTATCGGAATGTGTTCTAAAAGTTATCGGAAAGTGTTATAAAAGTTATCGGAAAAGTGTTATCGGAATGTGTTCTAAAAGTTATCGGAAAGTGTTATAAAAGTTATCGGAAAAGTGTTATCGGAATGTGTTCTAAAAGTTATCGGAAAGTGTTATAAAAGTTATCGGAAAAGTGTTATCGGAATGTGTTCTAAAAGTTATCGGAAAGTGTTATAAAAGTTATCGGAAAAGTGTTATCGGAATGTGTTCTAAAAGTTATCGGAAAGTGTTATAAAAGTTATCGGAAAAGTGTTATCGGAATGTGTTCTAAAAGTTATCGGAAAGTGTTATAAAAGTTATCGGAAAAGTGTTATCGGAATGTGTTCTAAAAGTTATCGGAAAGTGTTATAAAAGTTATCGGAAAAGTGTTATCGGAATGTGTTCTAAAAGTTATCGGAAAGTGTTATAAAAGTTATCGGAAAAGTGTTATCGGAATGTGTTCTAAAAGTTATCGGAAAGTGTTATAAAAGTTATCGGAAAAGTGTTATCGGAATGTGTTCTAAAAGTTATCGGAAAGTGTTATAAAA
Source organism: Drosophila jambulina (assembly GCA_018152175.1). Taxonomy (NCBI): domain Eukaryota; kingdom Metazoa; phylum Arthropoda; class Insecta; order Diptera; family Drosophilidae; genus Drosophila; species Drosophila jambulina. The sequence goes on from JAECXH010000114.1 coordinate 2,318, forward strand.
GTTATCGGAAAAGTGTTATCGGAATGTGTTCTAAAAGTTATCGGAAAGTGTTATAAAAGTTATCGGAAAAGTGTTATCGGAATGTGTTCTAAAAGTTATCGGAAAGTGTTATAAAAGTTATCGGAAAAGTGTTATCGGAATGTGTTCTAAAAGTTATCGGAAAGTGTTATAAAAGTTATCGGAAAAGTGTTATCGGAATGTGTTCTAAAAGTTATCGGAAAGTGTTATAAAAGTTATCGGAAAAGTGTTATCGGAATGTGTTCTAAAAGTTATCGGAAAGTGTTATAAAAGTTATCGGAAAAGTGTTATCGGAATGTGTTCTAAAAGTTATCGGAAAGTGTTATAAAAGTTATCGGAAAAGTGTTATCGGAATGTGTTCTAAAAGTTATCGGAAAGTGTTATAAAAGTTATCGGAAAAGTGTTATCGGAATGTGTTCTAAAAGTTATCGGAAAGTGTTATAAAAGTTATCGGAAAAGTGTTATCGGAATGTGTTCTAAAAGTTATCGGAAAGTGTTATAAAAGTTATCGGAAAAGTGTTATCGGAATGTGTTCTAAAAGTTATCGGAAAGTGTTATAAAAGTTATCGGAAAAGTGTTATCGGAATGTGTTCTAAAAGTTATCGGAAAGTGTTATAAAAGTTATCGGAAAAGTGTTATCGGAATGTGTTCTAAAAGTTATCGGAAAGTGTTATAAAAGTTATCGGAAAAGTGTTATCGGAATGTGTTCTAAAAGTTATCGGAAAGTGTGTATAAAAGTTATCGGAAAAGTGTTATCGGAATGTGTTCTAAAAGTTATCGGAAAGTGTTATAAAAGTTATCGGAAAAGTGTTATCGGAATGTGTTCTAAAAGTTATCGGAAAGTGTTATAAAAGTTATCGGAAAAGTGTTATCGGAATGTGTTCTAAAAGTTATCGGAAAGTGTTATAAAAGTTATCGGAAAAGTGTTATCGGAATGTGTTCTAAAAGTTATCGGAAAGTGTTATAAAAGTTATCGGAAAAGTGTTATCGGAATGTGTTCTAAAAGTTATCGGAAAGTGTTATAAAAGTTATCGGAAAAGTGTTATCGGAATGTGTTCTAAAAGTTATCGGAAAGTGTTATAAAAGTTATCGGAAAAGTGTTATCGGAATGTGTTCTAAAAGTTATCGGAAAGTGTTATAAAAGTTATCGGAAAAGTGTTATCGGAATGTGTTCTAAAAGTTATCGGAAAGTGTTATAAAAGTTATCGGAAAAGTGTTATCGGAATGTGTTCTAAAAGTTATCGGAAAGTGTTATAAAAGTTATCGGAAAAGTGTTATCGGAATGTGTTCTAAAAGTTATCGGAAAGTGTTATAAAAGTTATCGGAAAAGTGTTATCGGAATGTGTTCTAAAAGTTATCGGAAAGTGTTATAAAAGTTATCGGAAAAGTGTTATCGGAATGTGTTCTAAAAGTTATCGGAAAGTGTTATAAAAGTTATCGGAAAAGTGTTATCGGAATGTGTTCTAAAAGTTATCGGAAAGTGTTATAAAAGTTATCGGAAAAGTGTTATCGGAATGTGTTCTAAAAGTTATCGGAAAGTGTTATAAAAGTTATCGGAAAAGTGTTATCGGAATGTGTTCTGAAAGTTATCGGAAAGTGTTATAAATGTTATCGGAAAAGTGTTATCAGAATGTGTTCTAAAAGTTATCGGAAAGTGTTATAAAAGTTATCGGAAAAGTGTTATCGGAATGTGTTCTAAAAGTTATCGGAAAGTGTTATAAAAGTTATCGGAAAAGTGTTATCGGAATGTGTTCTGAAAGTTATCGGAAAGTGTTATAAATGTTATCGGAAAAGTGTTATCGGAATGTGTTCTAAAAGTTATCGGAAAGTGTTATAAAAGTTATCGGAAAAGTGTTATCGGAATGTGTTCTAAAAGTTATCGGAAAGTGTTATAAAAGTTATCGGAAAAGTGTTATCGGAATGTGTTCTAAAAAGTTATCGGAAAGTGTTATAAAAGTTATCGGAAAAGTGTTATCGGAATATGTTCTAAAAGTTATCGGAAAGTGTTATAAAAGTTATCGGAAAAGTGTTATCGGAATGTGTTCTAAAAGTTATCGGAAAGTGTTATAAAAGTTATCGGAAAAGTGTTATCGGAATGTGTTCTAAAAGTTATCGGAAAGTGTTATAAAAGTTATCGGAAAAGTGTTATCGGAATGTGTTCTAAAAGTTATCGGAAAGTGTTATAAAAGTTATCGGAAAAGTGTTATCGGAATATGTTCTAAAAGTTATCGGAAAGTGTTATAAAAGTTATCGGAAAAGTGTTATCGGAATGTGTTCTAAAAGTTATCGGAAAGTGTTATAAAAGTTATCGGAAAAGTGTTATCGGAATGTGTTCTAAAAGTTATCGGAAAGTTGTATAAAAGTTATCGGAAAAGTGTTATCGGAATGTGTTCTAAAAGTTATCGGAAAGTGTTATAAAAGTTATCGGAAAAGTGTTATCGGAATGTGTTCTAAAAGTTATCGGAAAGTGTTATAAAAGTTATCGGAAAAGTGTTATCGGAATGTGTTCTAAAAGTTATCGGAAAGTGTTATAAAAGTTATCGGAAAAGTGTTATCGGAATGTGTTCTAAAAGTTATCGGAAAGTGTTATAAAAGTTATCGGAAAAGTGTTATCGGAATGTGTTCTAAAAGTTATCGGAAAGTGTTATAAAAGTTATCGGAAAAGTGTTATCGGAATGTGTTCTAAAAGTTATCGGAAAGTGTTATAAAAGTTATCGGAAAAGTGTTATCGGAATGTGTTCTAAAAGTTATCGGAAAGTGTTATAAAAGTTATCGGAAAAGTGTTATCGGAATGTGTTCTAAAAGTTATCGGAAAGTGTTATAAAAGTTATCGGAAAAGTGTTATCGGAATGTGTTCTAAAAGTTATCGGAAAGTGTTATAAAAGTTATCGGAAAAGTGTTATCGGAATGTGTTCTAAAAGTTATCGGAAAGTGTTATAAAAGTTATCGGAAAAGTGTTATCGGAATGTGTTCTAAAAGTTATCGGAAAGTGTTATAAAAGTTATCGGAAAAGTGTTATCGGAATGTGTTCTAAAAGTTATCGGAAAGTGTTATAAAAGTTATCGGAAAAGTGTTATCGGAATGTGTTCTAAAAGTTATCGGAAAGTGTTATAAAAGTTATCGGAAAAGTGTTATCGGAATGTGTTCTAAAAGTTATCGGAAAGTGTTATAAAAGTTATCGGAAAAGTGTTATCGGAATGTGTTCTAAAAGTTATCGGAAAGTGTTATAAAAGTTATCGGAAAAGTGTTATCGGAATGTGTTCTAAAAGTTATCGGAAAGTGTTATAAAAGTTATCGGAAAAGTGTTATCGGAATGTGTTCTGAAAGTTATCGGAAAGTGTTATAAATGTTATCGGAAAAGTGTTATCAGAATGTGTTCTAAAAGTTATCGGAAAGTGTTATAAAAGTTATCGGAAAAGTGTTATCGGAATGTGTTCTAAAAGTTATCGGAAAGTGTTATAAAAGTTATCGGAAAAGTGTTATCGGAATGTGTTCTGAAAGTTATCGGAAAGTGTTATAAATGTTATCGGAAAAGTGTTATCGGAATGTGTTCTAAAAGTTATCGGAAAGTGTTATAAAAGTTATCGGAAAAGTGTTATCGGAATGTGTTCTAAAAGTTATCGGAAAGTGTTATAAAAGTTATCGGAAAAGTGTTATCGGAATGTGTTCTAAAAGTTATCGGAAAGTGTTATAAAAGTTATCGGAAAAGTGTTATCGGAATGTGTTCTAAAAGTTATCGGAAAGTGTTATAAAAGTTATCGGAAAAGTGTTATCGGAATGTGTTCTAAAAGTTATCGGAAAGTGTTATAAAAGTTATCGGAAAAGTGTTATCGGAATGTGTTCTAAAAGTTATCGGAAAGTGTTATAAAAGTTATCGGAAAAGTGTTATCGGAATGTGTTCTGAAAGTTATCGGAAAGTGTTATAAATGTTATCGGAAAAGTGTTATCGGAATGTGTTCTAAAAGTTATCGGAAAGTGTTATAAAAGTTATCGGAAAAGTGTTATCGGAATGTGTTCTAAAAGTTATCGGAAAGTGTTATAAAAGTTATCGGAAAAGTGTTATCGGAATGTGTTCTAAAAGTTATCGGAAAGTGTTATAAAAGTTATCGGAAAAGTGTTATCGGAATGTGTTCTAAAAGTTATCGGAAAGTTGTATAAAAGTTATCGGAAAAGTGTTATCGGAATGTGTTCTAAAAGTTATCGGAAAGTGTTATAAAAGTTATCGGAAAAGTGTTATCGGAATGTGTTCTAAAAGTTATCGGAAAGTGTTATAAAAGTTATCGGAAAAGTGTTATCGGAATGTGTTCTAAAAGTTATCGGAAAGTGTTATAAAAGTTATCGGAAAAGTGTTATCGGAATGTGTTCTAAAAGTTATCGGAAAGTTGTATAAAAGTTATCGGAAAAGTGTTATCGGAATGTGTTCTAAAAGTTATCGGAAAGTGTTATAAATGTTATCGGAAAAGTGTTATCGGAATGTGTTCTAAAAGTTATCGGAAAGTTGTATAAAAGTTATCGGAAAAGTGTTATCGGAATGTGTTCTAAAAGTTATCGGAAAGTGTTATAAATGTTATCGGAAAAGTGTTATCGGAATGTGTTCTAAAAGTTATCGGAAAGTTGTATAAAAGTTATCGGAAAAGTGTTATCGGAATGTGTTCTAAAAGTTATCGGAAAGTGTTATAAAAGTTATCGGAAAAGTGTTATCGGAATATGTTCTAAAAGTTATCGGAAAGTGTTATAAAAGTTATCGGAAAAGTGTTATCGGAATGTGTTCTAAAAGTTATCGGAAAGTGTTATAAAAGTTATCGGAAAAGTGTTATCGGAATGTGTTCTAAAAGTTATCGGAAAGTTGTATAAAAGTTATCGGAAAAGTGTTATCGGAATGTGTTCTAAAAGTTATCGGAAAGTGTTATAAAAGTTATCGGAAAAGTGTTATCGGAATGTGTTCTAAAAGTTATCGGAAAGTGTTATAAAAGTTATCGGAAAAGTGTTATCGGAATGTGTTCTGAAAGTTATCGGAAAGTGTTATAAATGTTATCGGAAAAGTGTTATCGGAATGTGTTCTAAAAGTTATCGGAAAGTGTTATAAAAGTTATCGGAAAAGTGTTATCGGAATGTGTTCTAAAAGTTATCGGAAAGTGTTATAAAAGTTATCGGAAAAGTGTTATCGGAATGTGTTCTAAAAGTTATCGGAAAGTGTTATAAAAGTTATCGGAAAAGTGTTATCGGAATGTGTTCTAAAAGTTATCGGAAAGTTGTATAAAAGTTATCGGAAAAGTGTTATCGGAATGTGTTCTAAAAGTTATCGGAAAGTGTTATAAAAGTTATCGGAAAAGTGTTATCGGAATGTGTTCTAAAAGTTATCGGAAAGTGTTATAAAAGTTATCGGAAAAGTGTTATCGGAATGTGTTCTAAAAGTTATCGGAAAGTGTTATAAAAGTTATCGGAAAAGTGTTATCGGAATGTGTTCTAAAAGTTATCGGAAAGTGTTATAAAAGTTGTCGGAAAAGTGTTATCGGAATGTGTTCTGAATGTTATCGGAAAGTGTTGTAAAAATTATCGAAAAAGTGTTATCGGAATGTGTTCCAAAAGTTATCGGAAAGTGGTTAGAATATTGCCGAAAAAGTGTTATCGGAATGTTTGCAAAGATATATCGGAAAGCTTAATTTAAAATGTACGTTAATTTTTTTCTATTAAAAACTGTCGGTAATTTTGAAACATCTTTCCCTTACATTTAATATCTTAAAATTATTTTATTAATGGATAATTTTGTAAAAAAATGGACTAATTTATAATCGCCGCCAATTTTGTATATATTTTGGGACATTTAGCGGCAAATTTAAAAATATATGTTCTGCAAGGTTATGTTTTATATTTATCTTTATTTCATTCCTATTAAGTTTTTTGTTATCCTTTGATCTGTTTGGTAACAAAAGTGTATAGGTACTAATATTATGTACTTTATTTATATTGTTACTGTGTTTTTTACATACCTTCTTCAAACAGGATATTTACTTAGGTTTCACACTCTAACTGCAGGCCGGCAAGTTGCGCACAAAAAACACGTGCTTTGCAATGCAAAACTGAGCTGACACGTTTGCTAAATAGTCAGAATAGCACACAGGATATTTATTTAATTTTCAAACTCGAACTGCAGGTCGGCCTGTCGCGCACAAGAACCACGTGCTCTGGAATGCAAAATAGAACTGACACGTTTGTTAAACAGCCATATTAGCTATTGATAAGCTATATAGCTAAATTGCTTTAATAGCCATTTAATAGTTATACAGCTAAATAATGGCTATGCATGTTATTTATTATCTATATAGCTAAATTGCTATATCAGCTATTTATTAGTTTAATAGCTATGGTAGCTATTTATAAATCATAACAACAAAGCTATTTATTAGCTATATAGCCATTTCTCTATTTCAGCTATTTATTAGGTTAATAGATACATAGCTATTTATAAGCTGTATAGCTAAACGGTTATATAGCTAAATATGTAGCTAATAAACTATCTCGCTAAATCTAAATCGCTATAGCTACATTGCTTAATATTTAGCTATGTATTTATCGCACACGCAGCGGTGTCCTTAAAACGAATGACATGCGTAAAGTAATATAGATCCCTCTGTTATGTAAATTTGGTGTTTGTTAAATGTGCACAAGCGCCACCTACTTTAGTTTTTGGGAACATTTAATTTCTCTTTATTATTCCCAATAAAAAAGATGTCTGTAATTTCCCACTATCTTTCGTTAAATTTAAAAGTTTTTAGCATTTTGTTCTCCGATTCCTTTGTGCACTCAAAAACTTATTTCACTCTCGCAAGCTATTTTTTCTTATTTATTGTATGCATTTGAGCGGCGATTAAAAAATATGTTGCTCAAGTTTATGTTATATATATATATATATGTTTTAAAAACTATATAGTTTTTGTCGCCCTTAAATCTGTTTAGTAAAAAAATATACATAAACTTATATTAAGTATAATAATGATGTAGTTAAACATTGTTTATTTACCTGCATTAGAAAGTATTTTTGTATATGATTCACACTTCACCTGCAGACGGCCAGCCGCTCACAAAAAACACGTGCTCTTAATGAAAAATAGTGATGGCAAAATTGCTTCACCACTAACGTTACCTACGATGTTTATTTACCTGTATTATAAAGTATTTTTGTATATAATTCACACTTCACCTGCAGCCGGCCAGCCGCTCACAAAAAACACGTGCTCTTCAATGAAAAATAGAGATGGCAAAATTGCTTCACCACTATCGTTACCTACGATGTTTTATACACGTGCAATATATTAATTGTTTTATCGATATTGTCCGTGAGTAAACTATTCTTTATTCTATTCTCAAACCTTTTTATAGGATTGCCAGACTTGTCGATTTGTATTGGTCTGGCACTTTCTACACACGGCGTTGCCGGAAAGTACAATTTCGAGCTATATAGCTAAATATTTATACTAGCTACATATTAGCTATACAGCTAATTATTAGCTATATATAATAATAGCCTTTTATTAGCTAGACAGCTATATATACGCTAAATGGCTATTTATAAGCTAGATAGCTTTTTACTAGCTGTATAGCTATTCACTAGCTAGATAGCTATTTACTAGCTAGACAGCTATTTATTAGCTAGATCGATATTTATTAGCTAGATAGCTATTTATTCGATGAATAGCTACATTAGCTCTTTTTTAGCTAACTAGCTGTTTCATCTATTTTAAAGCTAAATAGCTATATTGCTAAATATTTAGCTATATAGCTATCGCACATGCTAGAGGTGGAAAAACATCAATATTACCGATGCTTTGAAAACATCGATAACATCGACGTCATCGATGTTTCGCCAGCCCTAGCTCATTCGGTAAAATGATAGAAAAAACAAACAGTAGCGGAAAGCGCTTTGATTAGATGTATTAATTCCTTCGCAGTGTAGGAGTCTTCCTCCGCCCCGTGCAATGGAAAGTGCTTAAAGTATTTATGGTTAAATCGTCTTATTCCTCACCCACGCGCCAACACCGACACTACATTAATATTTATATCGATGTGATAATTTTTGTCCAAGTTTTGAACAATATTTACAATTTGTTTTACTAACGCGACAGTGATTGCGTCGATATATCGATAGTAACATTGGGCGATGCATCGACGTTTGTATCAATATGGCAAAAAAGATTTTTTAAATACAAATTTTACTTAAAAAAACTTGCTATAGGCCCCCTCCACCACCGAGATAATTTTAATTATATAACATTATAAAAATATTTCAAATATAGTCAAAATCTAATTATATCATACAGCTGGGTATTATCCATGATAAATGTAAGGTGCTAAGAGCCGTTGTAAGACAGCGGCAGTTATCATGAGTAAAAATTAGGAACTCTGAAACATAAACCCTCTTAAAACTAATTTAAAGAAAAAAAAAACGCAATATAAAAAGTTGTATTTTTTAATAGTAAAAATGCAATCGAAACGTTAGTATTTTTTAAGGCTTTCGTTATGTTGTACTTTTTAGTTAGTTCCCAGATTTAATTTACCATCATACATAAAAAGTACGTGGAAAAAAAAACTGCCGTGTAAAACTGAACAAGTTGATTAATTAAAGACATGGATAAATTGACAATTAGGTTCCAATAATATATAACCTATATAATAGTGCAAACGACGGCTCTCAATTTATAAACTTTAAAATAATAATACTTACAAAAAGAAGTAAATTCCATTAAATACTTGTAAGAGCAAACAAATTGTACAATAAATCCTTAAAATAGTGTAAATTAAATAATAACTTGCAATGCATTTAAGAAGTTTTGTAAAAATGCAATAGTTGCCGGTGGACTGTTAATTGCCATGGTAATATTGTATGTTTAAAGTCATTGTGTACGTATGTAAAACATATATGCAAAATGGTATATATTGGTTGCGGTCAGAAATCTTTAGGCAAAAGCCTTTTAAAAAAGTTATTGATTACAACAAGTTTCCAAAAAATCCAAATCAAACTATACCATATATATGGTTAATATATGAACTTAAACTGTGGGTATCATATGCTATTATTCTGGCCTCATCCTGTTTTGTTGGTAGGCTAAAATTAAGTTAAAATTCACTTTCTTCGTGCGTTGTCGTCCTTGTCGTTCTTGTCTCGCTTTCTCCGTTTGTCTTTTCGTGCGATATGCTTGTGATAACTGATTTAATTACCACCGAACTAGTGCTGGTTTCCGTAGTGTTGCTGTTGGGTAAATAACCGGGGGGTTTAATTCAGCGGTAGCATTTTGTATCCTTTACCAACAAGAACAATAAAATAATTGGTATACAAGAGCTCTGTAAAAAGCTCATGTCCAACACAAAAAAGTATAACAATTCTCGTCAAACGATAACAAAATTGCATATACATAGTTACCTCTTCGATTTTAAGTCCATTAGGTTAGGTATATTAATATCCGGAATGTCATTCATGTTCACAGTGGTAGTGGCTTGGTTTGTTTGCGTGCTAAGCACTGATAACCGACCTACATTTATATATGGATATCATCGTGAATAATAATACAACAGTAGAATAAAAATGATAGGCATGCAAAACTTTGGGTAAAAGGTGTGACCGTGTTAAAACTAAAAATATTGAACTTTACTTATTGTCGGTTGTGGCGCATATCTAAAATCAAAAGGTAAATAAAAGATTAAGTATTCGAATAATTGAATTTAGAACCGAACTGATGACAGATATGGCGTAACACAAACAAAAAAGTATGCGAATTTACGAATTGTTTACAAGACAACACACTGAAATGAAGGTTATTTGGTTAGGTATGCGTGGTTTACTTACCCACAGTCTCCTCTGTAGTTGACGAACACAGTGTGGTTGTCGTGGTGTTTAAATGGTCACGTACAGAGTCAACGGTAATGTCACCTATTGAGCTGGTGATGGTCTCGTTGGCACGGCTAGGCGAGTTGCTATTGCTGATTCCATTGGTTAGATGAAGACTATTCCGGTCTACGCTAACCTCGACTGGTTTTGAGCGTTGCGTTGCCACTGGCGGCTCCTTGATTTCGGCATTATTAACCTCCTCAGTATTTGCATCCGTTTCCTTATCGGTCTCTTCCTCGTCATTTGCTGGCAGTGCTGAATCATCGGTCTCCAAGGGCTCAACTTCAACAACGCCGGTTGGTTGTACCACTTTGGAAGTTGCTAGAGCAATGCGCTGTAACTCAGAAGAAGACATCATGTAAAGGGCTTCACCAGCATTGGTAAAGCAAAGCGACGAAATCCCACTAGGTAAAACAAATACGTTATTTATAATTCATTTTGTATAATATTTAATGTCGACTTACTTGATGTCTTCACGTCGCACGGCGGCCGCGTTAAGTTGTCTTTTTAGCTCAGGCACTGATAAAACCATAATATCGCCCATGTTAGTCAAGCAAATCAAAGCCATTTCGTGGTACAGCTCTCTACGCCCAGCAGCCGACCTTCCGCTTACATTGATAGGCCCATCTCCATCGCCTTGTGATCGCGTGGACTTGGTGGGACTGTTGGCGTGAAGACTTTGCAACAGCTCTGGCGATATGGGGCAATTAAATGAGCCGAAGTGGATGCGTCGAATGCGTGCCCCCTCGTGGGCGGTTAGCTTATACTTATTAATCGGCTTCAATTGCGGCAATGAAAAGACTTTAAATTGCTCTTCGGAAGCAATAAGAAGGCGATGTGGCGGTGTTCCGTTTTCCCCGGCGTTCAACTGATCTACAGGACAGCCTGTCTGGTCAAAAATGGAAATTCCTACCACAGGCGCACGATGCTTTAATTGAATTTCTTTGGCAAGCTGTGCGGAAATGCGACGTGATATTTGTGGAGGAGCATTCCCGCTTGCCGGCGGGACTGAAGTCGCAGCAGTTTGCGCTGGCGGCAAATGCAAAAGAAACACGGAGACTGTACTAGAGTTTGTTGCTGACCACAAGGTAGGCGACGTTATGTTGACTGCAATGGATGTAAAAATAAAATAATTTATTAGGAAAAGCAAAATTGACATAAAAAACTCTATTTGCTATTACTGTTTTATTAATTTATTTAGTATTAATTTTTATAAATTGAACGTAACATTTAAAAAATATGTACGTATTCCCCATAGCAGCTATCTTTGACACGACAAAAAAAATATATATTTGAATATGGATATATTGAACAGAAGCCTTCTGAAATTAATTTAAGCAATCAGATTGTGAATTGAAATTGACCAGGGTTCATTAAATTCAATATGTTGCATGTACATTGCATACATTAATTGGCGATGGATTTTTAAATTACATGATATACATAAGCGCACTCACCGTTAGTAACATAAGTCTTCGCGAATAGTAAACACCGCACCATTGATCCCAGCCCGTCGTCAGTATTGCGGGCCTCTATTTGCCGCTCAACAGGGCGCGCTTCCAGCTTTACATGCAAATTAAAACAAAAAAAATTAATCATATTTAAATCAACGTCCTCAAGCCAGACCAAAACAAAATTAAGCCTTGGAGATTAACACATCCTTCTTGAATAAGCAGAATACTTACAGTTGTAGGCACTTGATTGGTGGGATTGTTCCGTGTCGATCGACCCTTTCGAAGCTTTCTAAATGACTCCCGCAGTGATTTCTTAAACGACTTTCGACGAGACAGTTGCTCACCGGCACCAGTGAGATCGTTTGGATTTAAAGTGCATCGGTGAAAGACTGGAACAAAGTTTTTAAAATCAAACAGCACTAGTCCGTGCGCAGTTCCACCGGATACAAGACCCCAGTTTGCTTCAAGGGCCATGCAAGTGATGCTGGCTGGTGGCAAGACCTGGAGAACTCCTGTTATGTTCACGCCGTTTTCTGTTAAAGGACTGGCGGCTTCTTCCAATAGGTTTTGCCGCACGTTTAGCTGATCATGACCCTTCCATACGAATCCATCGCGGTCGCTGACCAAATTCATGGAATTGTATTTTAAAGCGTTCTTTGTGTCAGAAGTTTCGTCGAAATCTGCAATAACAATCTGGCCTGCTGTGCCGCCAACAATTAACTGTCCCGTCTTTGGGCAGAGCGCTATTTTTTTTACGGCTAATCGAGGATCATCGGAGTAGGGATCAAAGAGTCCGGACTTTCGAAATGGCGGCTCTCCCTCATCCAGTGGTTCAGCACTAAGATGTTCCGCACTCATATCTGCAGCAGCGTCATCCCGATATTCATGCTCGTTTCCAAAAATAATATCAGTTTTAAAGTTGTAAATGGGTTTAAGCAGTACTCCGGTACAATCCCAGAATTTAACAGAACCATCTTCATGACCAGTTAAAAGAATCTCATACCCAGGGGCTTCGTCTTCCTCATCAGACTGAGGGGCATCATCCGGTAATACACCGCCGGTAATAGGCCAGTCAATGGTGCTGTAGTCGATGTCTTGTTCATCTCCCGCTCTGAGAATACGCTCATACACGCTCTGTGTGACTTGGGAGGCCAGGTAGTTGCATGTAACTGCAGATGCGTGTACTGAGTGAAGGTATGGCGCCTTGATGGCAGAAATATTTGAGTTTGTGAGGTCGTAGGCACACAGTTCCTCTTCGAGGAGAACAATCAACACTTCCGCAACATCGCTGTCATCTTTGTACGTGACGAAAAAGTCAATGACTTTAGACGTAAAGTCTAGACACACTTTTTGTCCGTCGCTCACGTGTACGGACACGCAATTATGGTCTCCATACGCCGAACGCGGCATGCCGCCGGAGAAGACAATAAGATCTTGGGTTCTAAAAAATAAAAGATAATAGTTAAGTTATTTATCGTTTGGAAATGCGATGTATATTTACCCTCTCTTGCCCTTGTAAAGACGATTAATGCTCTTGCACGGATCTGGACCGTAGGGGACGTAGTTGACATTTTGCGGCGGTTCAGCGCTATCGATGTTCCAGGTCGCATAAGAACCGTCTGCATGATACCAGCTGAATTCAGATCCAGTTACATTAACTGAAAGTCCAACGCTTTGGCCATGTCCAGGGGCTATGTAGGCGCGCTCAACGGAAGACGATTCAAAATCCCACAAAACACAAAGGCCTCGATTGTAGGCAATGAGCAGCTTACTCGGCGCATTTGGAAGTTGACGAATTGACTCAATTGCACCTGGGTTTAACTTGTAAGCTGAGGGCACCTGTTCTAACACGACGTCGTGGTAAACTACAGGCTCTCTTATTGTGAAGGTATACAGATCGAGTTGGTAGATGTTGCCACCTTCCGTTCCAATCCATAGCACATCTTTGTTTGAAGAACAGCATAGAGAAGATACTTTTTTAAGCTTTCCGTCGAAAGGCAATGTTTTGATGGGCACCAATGTGGTTCCAACAGGCTCCCACAGTATTAGTTGATTTGCTGCTGTTAGTGAAAGGATGCGGCCTGTGCCGTAGACCCACTCCAGTAGTTGAACATTGAGCTCTGCTGCAGAATTGTTCACCAGCGTGTGTTGTGCATACAATTCGACACCGGGCTGGCCAAAGACCTTTATAGCTCCTGTTTGCGTGCCAATTGCCATTAGCTTTGAGGTAGGATCATATGCCAATGCAGATGGCTTGTGAGGAAAGCCATGCTGCGCCGTCTAGAAGAATAAGTACATTAAAAAATTATCAAGAATGATTTTTGAAATATTTAAGTATAGTGCGTGATGAATTTGAATATTGAAATAAATGTATTTAAGTTAGTGTTTCCCAATTAACATGTGACCTTATCTTATCTAATGAATTCTAGTTTAGTAGTGAGACCACGGCCAACCTTCTGTATAGGAATTTTATTTAATCTAATGTAGGCATTATTTTGCAGAACAACTCAACCTAAACGAGACGAATCGTTTGCATAGTACTTTTCTAGAAAATTTTATATTTTGCAACTTCTTTGTTTTAAGCCTGTGGTTGTCTGCGAATCCACACACTACTTTGTTTGAGTACATACATAAATAAAAATATCTATATTTCTGGACCGTGAAGAGCTGTGTTTCTTTCCTCGTTTTAGCATAGATAGACAATAGAAAAATCAACCAAGCATTTAATTCCAACCTAGTGCTGTCGGGGCTTGTTGCTATTTATTTAGAGTTCCGTTGCTTACACATTTTTTGTTTGCTAGTAATTTAGCAGTTGTAAGTTGAGAATAAATATACCCAAAACTATTCAAAAAGTTTAAAATTGTATAAATACGAAGAAAGTAATCTTTCAGTTTTAGTAAACAAACCAAGATAAGTTTCTTTGGTTTTAAGAGTTAACTGTATGAGGTTTGCGCTGTAATTTGAGTAATGGGGCTAGTAGAGTAGCCGTTTGTTCGAGGTTTTTTGACCCACTTACAGGTGCACCAATTTATTACCTCGGTTCTTTGAACGTTTTTTTTATCTTATCAGCAGTTTATACTCCGGCTATCTACCTAAACAATCGAAATATTTCGTTCCGTATGATATGGTAGTATTTCTGAAGCCAAACAATTTACCCAGCCCATAAAGCAAATAAAGCTAATCTTATCAACTACACTCCCTTCGTGGTACTGACTAAGGACTATCTTTGCCCTGATTGCGTTCTGTGTGCTTGCTTGATGATACATGTGTTTGGGCGAGAACACACGATATTGATGACTAATTTTAAAAGCTGAAGGTTCCTAATTCAAGCAGACTTAGGAGTAATGTAGCCTAAATTGCCAAGGCAAGAATTTTGTGAATATTTGTGAAATTGAACCTTAGTGCCACGATAAGCGGCGGCAACTATGATAAGTCGAAAAAATTCGAATGAATGGACAACATTGGGAAAGAACTGCGGATGATGTCATAGAAAACATCGTTGCTACCAACTTGATGACATCGTCGGTGGGCTGCCTCGCGTGTGTATTAAAGTATATTTCGAACCAGAGGTAAAATGCTTTTAAAGCAGAAATTCGAATGTTCTCTTGGCCCATTTATTCAGTGCCGTTCCCGGCAACTGACGTAGGCCGGTTACTATCTTAATTGCAATAGTAGTATATTTTCGTGTTCCTCTCTTTTCTCTGTTAGACAGATAATAAAGCACAATAAAAAAAAAACTGAATAAGTGACTGAACTATAGTCGACCCCTTAATTAAATATGTCAATTGGAGCGCTCAACTCAAAAGACTCTTCTGTGCACAGCACATTGAGCGCCTAAAATTGACTGACACACCTAGCTAATATGCCAGGAGCTGAGTGTGCTTGGAACTACTTAAGATAACAGCTTGCATACCACAATAAGGCTAAAATGAAAACTCTCGACAAACTGGGTGTGGCTGGGTCGATAAAAGGTAAAATCAATATGAGATAGTTTAGCCAAAAACATGAAAGATTTACGACTATTGTTAATTATGCATCATAGCCACCTTGCGATAAGCAAAGAGATCCTTCTGCAGGCGTTGTCTCTCCGCTGTGGGCTGTTGACCCTTTCCTCTAATAAACTTCAACATTTTTCCCGCGGTATTGTGTAGAGAACCTCCTTTGGAAATATTTTTGTGCCCTTATGCCTGAAAATAAAAAAAATAAAAATATTAATATCTACTAATTTAAGTTGATCAAATTGTTATATTAAATCTTGCATTCATTAGCACCATTTGTTTCTTTTGAATATTTAATTTAAATAAATTTACTAATAAATAAGTTACATTTTAGAACTTAATATTTTAATTTCACTTAATATTTATTTTGATTATAAAGGCCATTATTTTCTGCTATAAAACAAGAAGAGAACCATTCAAGAGCCAACAAGAACTCGCGGCTTACAAGACTTGCTAAACGGGTTGTGCAGAGATTTTTAATGGACGCCAGGGGAAACCGTATGTAGGCGGTTGATTCGTTGCCTACTCTGTAGGTATGTAAATCTCTATGTAACTAGATATACCTACATCGCGTACATCTGCACCGGTACATACACAACTGAGCGCGACAGCGATCGAGGAGACGAAACGAGAGTATACATAAAATAGGTTGCGATTGTAAGCCCCGAATCGTTAGCGTTATACACAAAATTATGATTAATTCCCTCTCTCATTAACATGTTAAAGAAAACTGCGACAAAAAGTTCGACGCTAGGTTCGAGCGCTGGCTATGAATTTGTTTGTGTGTGTGTACATATGTACATACGTATGTATTTCATGTTAATGAACTCGCAACGCTGCGTTGCACATGAAAACAATATCCACTTAGTGTACCTTATGTGTGTATGAATGTGTGGGTGGTTGATGCACTTTTAATGAACATTTTCATTACAGTCGAGACAGGCAATTCATTACTAAAGAACGTCATATCATATTTAACCATTTTAGTTTAGCTGAACCAAAACAACCATTTAAGTGAGCTAGAACCAACTGAATTTAGGTGCGCAAAACGATGACCTAATTTCTTCTACGACCCCGATCGCAAACTTGCAATTTTACGCCGGCATTTTTCCATTCATATACACACACATGCATACACATGCATATGGCCACGAACACTTATACATGTGTCGGGAAGGGAATTACCATAGAAAAACAAGAATGTCTGCAGACCGTTTGCGTGGCTGACTCACCAAGGGTTTTTATGTACACTTGCAGTTGAAATTGCAGGCAGACAGTTCATAAACACAATTACGATCACAATATTAATAGTCTTTAACTTCGAAGACTTTTTAAGACACTTGCACAAATTTACTTGCCGCTGCGCACTGAAGGCGGTGGCTTCCGAATAAACGATTTTTTCTTTCACTCTCTGACACACCTATGTACATACACATATGTTTATGAGTGCTTGCACTTATCACATTTGCTTTCGCTTCCGTTGGTAAAATTAAATAAACATGGACGAACACTGATAACGGGTGAAGACAAAACTGTTGCGGACAAGCGAAGCTGGATATTGTGCACAAATTTTAATTGATGGCAAAAAATTCTTCAACGCGACGCGCCCTTACGACGACATTTTGTACAAAAACGAGCGATCAGTGTGGCCACTTTTAGAAGACTGAAAAACGTCAAACTGTACAAATTTAGCACAGTTACAACTATAACCTAGAAAGGGACAACTATATGGTGTCTTGTGGTGTTTTTTGCGTTTCAACTTACGGTCCAACATACATAAAAGGTAAACAAGGCAAATAGCTAAACTAGAAACTATTGAAAATCTTTTACTTCGGCCATGTCTCTCTCTAATAAAGACTCTAATTAGTGAAAATTTTGCTACAGTCCTATATAGCCGTAAATTATTTAAAATCTTAATTAATATAGCGTCAAACATACGCACAGTTTCCGTGCTTCTGCCAAGGGGAAAGAAACGTGCCGTAGTTTAACGAAATGTAGTATTACTTAAAGCCATATACCCGTTAAAATAAAAACATTGAATACGAAATAAATGATCACATGAAATAAGCATATTTAAACCACGTACCGACTGATATCAACTGGGTATGATTTTCACAGTTGCGTCTTCTTGTGGAAAACCCAGGATGTGCTTCAAGGGATCTCGGCTGATGATGTTCATATGCTGCGACCGGAACTCCTCATAGTCGAGCGGCTCTGTCGGAGAAACCTGTGCCGCAGACCGCAGACAGAATTTAGTTTTATGTATAAATTAGCTCACGCTGAACTCACCGTTGAAGAGCACAGCGCCGTGTCAATAGTCTTTGACAAATGACAAGTGGAAACATTTTTCCGTACATCGGCCGCAGACTGCCTATAAGTATGAGAAAATTGATATAGATACGCACGTTGGGCGTTGCTTTGTCAAAGAATAAAAATAACCGGTGGGCGCCAACTTACTTGAAGACCTTTTGCACAAACGAGCGCTGTGCGGTAGACATTTCACCTTTTTGCTGTAGCCAGTTATTAATAAATAATTTTATAAAATACGGTTTACAAGAAATAAACAAAGCGTTGCGAAAACTAGAGCTGTGAAAACGTCGATAAGCGAATTCACCCCTGGTCACACATTATTCGATTACAAATCGAAGAAAAAGGTGGTTAACTTTGCTAAAAAGTGTTGAAAACTGTCGTATTAAAAGTGGTCACACATTATTCGATTACAAATCGACCCTGAACAGCAAGGCTGGCGCTAAGAGTTTAGAGAAGAAAAAGGTGGTTAACTTTGCTAAGAAGTGTTGAAAACGTTGCTCCGAACGAAAAGACAGCCAAATCGACTCGAACCGATTTTTAATTATAAAAAATGAAAAATGTGTATAACTGGATGCTTCTCGGACAAAACAAGGCCTTAAACAATGTCGTTTATTATTTTGGTACTTTGTTCAATCGATTTATAAAACATTAATGCATATAGAATGAAGTGTATTTTATTATTAGTCACTGTTAATTATTTTTGGTAAAAATATTTGGTATTGGACCATATACGAGTATTAGTCTAATATGCTACCGAATAGAGAGATCGATCGGTCAAATATTAATATTGACCAATTGAACTGTCAGAGCTGATACGTAACTTACTTAAAATAATCCGCCACGCTAGACATGAAATAGCAAGGGTTAGGTTAAAAAAAAATATTCTTACAGCTGAGCACTGTAGAATTTACCATTTTAGCGGAGTGCTTTTGTTATTGCAAGCGTTAGCCCTGAAAGTAAGTGAAGGTATAGAGGTTAAACTGAAGAAGTAATTGGAAATAACTAGATATTGAGACATACTTCACGACGCCATGGTTCTGAGCTGTTGTCAGAGTGATAAAGGGGGTTAACCGCTCGATGAAACGATCGTTGTTGCGCTCCAGTTCCCGCTGATAATCTTTTTGATCTGAAAGTATTAAGTTGCGATTTTTTTTCAAGGCATCTGCACAACGCTTGGAAAATTCTCGGAAACAAAGACGTAGTTTGTTTTGATGTTTGGTTGGCACGGTGGTGCCGTCGGATAGATTTGAGAGAAATACGCTTGCCATTTCCATTGGGCCTTGATTCACGGTGGTTCCTATGCACCCCTGCAGCACCATTTGCAATATTTTTGGGTCAGCAGGCTCCTGATTTGTAGCAGCCGCCAACTCTACCGTTTTCTTTTGGATATCCTAATTAGAAAATTCGTGTTAGAGATGTTTGTAACGTATTGCCTCGACTTGTCTTACCTCTATTGCCACCTCAATGGGTTCCAAGACTATTTGCTGCCTGCTTATCACCATGATTCGTGTCTTGACGTACGGAAAGTGGTTGGCCGTGGTCAAAATCGTCTTACGTTTGCACTGTTCATGGAGTTCGCCATGTGCCTTTCCGTTTTTCGTGAACGGCGTCGCATATATAAAACGTTCTAATTATATAACAAAATAGCTTTATTAAAACCATATAAAGAGCAATCTAATACTTACTGATGTTGAAGTTCCTCTCAAAGTATGTTTCTCGATGACGCATCTCGTAGGTTTCAAAGTATGGCTCCACATAGGTGATCTGAATGTACGCCTTATCGGGATCCAGAGAGCTTATGTCAACTGCATTTGAGTCCTTGATGATATGCACAGAGTCCGGTCCAAAGCGTTCAGTGTAGAAGTTCTGCAGCATGTATTGAACAAGAAAATCGGTTTCGTTAAATTAGGTGACTCTGGTTTGGTATTGGTTTATTGCGTACCTGAAGTCGGCTGAAAATCTCAGGTAACTTTGTTAAGGTTGGTTCTTTGTAAATAAATTCCTGTTGGTCCAGATCTCCAAATTTGCCTCCATAAAATCCCACTCGAAAGTATGTACCGAACACTCTTTTTCCCTGTTTATATATGAAAATAAGTATATACTGGACCAAGGAATGGAAAATAAAGAAATCATGCACCTGTAGCTGAGCTATTCTGTTAAAAGCTTCCTGTAGTTTGCCGTGCACTTTGCTGAGTTTCTGGAAATCCCTGTTGGCTTCGCAGATGGGGATCAGAATCTTGTACACCTCGTTCATGGCTTCATACATGCCAGCAACTTGAAATGAGTTAGAGGCTTCTTCTAGCAAAGCCTTTAATCCAGTTTCCGTAAAGTGATTTCCCAGACAGATACCGTCCTCCCCTGGGCTGAGAACGTCATCTGACACGGCTGACTCCATAAGAGTATTGGGGGAAACGCGCTGAAAACTGACGGCGCCGACAGGAAGATGGGTCTGTGACTCCAGCATGCTCAGATATTCAGAAACCAGAGCAGCTGCGTGCACATAACACATGGCTGCTTCCGTGTGATTCGCACGCTCACGATGTTTCTTGGCCATGTTCTCCAACCAAGTCAGCCTTAGATCGGGATTATTCTGGTAACCTTTTGCAATACGATTCATGAGATCAAGCAACATTTCTGGGTCTTCCTGGTATTCCTTCATCTTTACAGTATCCGATAGTATCATGTGAAGATTGAACAGAAGGTCCTGCACTTGCTCTGGAAACGAGGTGTCCTGGAGATCAGAGTCTGACTCGGCGTACACAAGAACTGTTTTCAGCGCACGCCGCAGAGACTGTTCACTGAACACCGTGCTCGTTCCAACAAGCGAACTCAATGACATCGTCACTTGCATCTTGACGCGGGCAAAATTCTGAAAGAAAACACAAAAATAGTTAATTAATTAATTTGAGTTTCCTTGAATTAAAACTTACATTGCCGATTTCGAAGTTTTGCCTCATCAGTAGATAAAGGGATGCAGCAGCTTGTGAGCGAATCCCAGGCAAAAGAGACCCGCAGTGCTTCAGTAGAATCAAACACAAGTCGGCACATATATCGGTCTCCTCATCAAATAGTAGGTTCGGGAATTTGAAGATTAGAGCCCGCTGCGAGGCAAACAAGTTTTGCAGCGCTAGAGTTGATTGATTTCGGGACAGGGCATGCAGCAACACCTTGAGCACGGTTCCCAGGAGATTGTGGTGAAGGTTAGCAGCCACGTGAACAATAATTTCAAGGGTGTCCAGGAGTACAAGTGCTACTTCGGTAGCCAGTGAACCTTCAATGAAGTGACTCAATTCGAGTTCATGCTCACTTTTGCTCGTACTGTCCGCGTACTGTGAGCGGTAGGGCATCTGATCCTTTCGCCAGCGAAACTTCTCTGTCGAGTTGCGATCCTTTCGTCTGTTTATTAGATCGTAGCGTGCTGAGTTAGTGCCCCTTATACATTCCTCCAACTTCTCCTTAACGTCCGTAGACACATTTTTTCTAAAGCTTTGAGTATTTGTCCGCTTCAGGGTGGGGACGTGTCTCTGCCCCGTATACTCGAACGTTTTAAGGCTAACGTTTACAACCTGCAGCATTTGGTGCACTCTGTGCGGGCTCAGGCCCAGCAGCCAACGGTACAGAGTACTTCGCTCCAAATTCTTCAGCACCCAAAGAAAGCAGACCAATAAGTGGCGCGTGTTCTCTAAACTAAATGGAGACTTGCTTTTGACTTGCTCACTCATGTACGAGTACGGGCGACTGCCGGATATAGCATATGCCACTTCTGGATTTATGGTGGTTGTTGTCATGGTTTGGTGGGGGCCTTGGTAATCTTCGAGCTGACCGATCTGCTGCAAGCGGTCCTGGTCAAGTCCATGCTGATGCAACTGCGGAATGCTGTCCATGACTATTGACAGCAGGGGTATATATAAAGCCGCCACTCTGGCACGGGCTTCTGTATCGCTGTACCGAGGGTCCAAATCGTGCGATGTCATCAGGTTACGAACGCAGCGAATTGCCTTTCCGTGTAACTGAGGATTCGGTACCTCCATAACTGCCGCCAAGTCGCTGAGAACCAGTCCGACTAGAAAGTGTTGTTGAAGAAACTCGTGACTGAGGTCCGCGTGTAGAGCTCGTTCCAATGATCCCTGCCAGGTAATTTACAAATAAGTACACATTTTTACTATTTTTACTCAACTTACACATGAAGTCTGACTGTTGTTCGATGTGGTGCTTGGAGTGGGGCTACATGGCGCAGAAACCATCGTGTACGAAGTACCAAATGGTAAGTTAAGAGCTACAAAGTGCTCGTGGCTACACACAATTCTCAAAAAGTCTATTTTATAGTTCATTAAATCGGGTATCGAGGCGTTTTTGGAAATCAGAACCTTCATGTACGTTTTGATCAATCCAAATACAAATCCCCGGTCCATAATGCTCAGGATGTCGAAAATAAAGAAGCTTAAGCTGGCATTCAGGGACTGTGCCAACTTCGGTTCGCTGCAATGGTAGCCAACTACTTTTGTAGTGACTAGGTGCACCAGTGTAGACAAATCATCATTGACCTGATGTGGAAAACGATTCTTACGCGGCCCATTTAGGGTGTTGGAGTTGTGCAAATGTTCAATCATTGACTTGACTATGAGCTCAAATAAAAACCACGAATTTGACATGGCTAATTCTGCAGCTTTCCCACTGGCAACGACCCAGTGGAGGGCCAGTTCTTCGTGTAGCAGTCGCACTTGAACATCTCGACCGATGATTGAGTGAATAATATCCATCGAAGAGTCTGAAATAAAATTGGTTAATAAACGCCGTGGTGATCTTAGAACCAATTTTACCTTTTCGGTCTAGACTCCGACCGCTACTTATCACATTATCATACAGACTGTAGGACTCACTCACTTGCAGTTCATCCGTTGTGCTTCGACTACATGTTAATCTCTGCTTGCTGTAAAAGGGATGGGGAATTTTGCACTGAAATTGCACGTAAGTCGAAAGCAAACTCTGCCGTCCGTATTGATCAACTATGAGATCGTCGTTTAATATGGACAAGAGTGACGAGACCAAGCACAGAACTTCGAAGACTGTAGAGCCCAGAGACATGGCCTGGCCACCGATCTTGTGGGTCATCACCAACAATTCTATAAGTTTATCCAGGACCAATGGCAAATGCCTCACCAACGCCTCGCGACTTGCATTTTCGATGTCTAGCAAACACTTCTTGAGCTCAGCCTCTATATTTCCCTCCCCGATATGGGAGGGTATATTACGAGTGTCTAGATACTCGCAGATAAGGAAAAAGCGATCCAGGGAGGGGTCCAGCGTATGAATGGCAGTCACTGCTTCCACATTGATAGCAAACACGGCTCTGTGATTATCCAGCCATTTTATACCGGGAAGATGCACATTTGGAGGTATAAAGGAGTAGTTTTCCGGTGGTGATTCTACCATAACAGGTAGATTAAACTCTCCAACCTTGAGCTTGCCGTCCTCCAATAATGGCAGCCATGTGTAGCCAATTGGTGTCTCCACCGACGGTTGAACGTCCTGCGGCTTCTTTTGACAGGACACGTGGTAGATGGTGAAAAATAAGTGATGATGCTGCTTTATTGAGGCAGGCAGGGCAATCTTTATCTCATCATAAAACGATGGGCACTTGTTGTGATAGTTGACGGCCGTGAATGCTTCGGTTGAGAATTTCGGGCAAGAAGACTTGCCATAAATGGCATTTACCGCGTCCTTTGGTGTTTCGCCCGCCATCAATTGTAAGCGCACGGCAATATTACGTGCAGAGCCCGCACGCGACGAGAAATTAAGTTCCTTTGGCGAAACGAACAGCAGATTACGATAGGTGTAGTGTGGATTAAAAATAGCCGACTGTGGAAACTCCAGCACTTCTTTAATCGGGCGTGTGTTCTCGGCGCTCTGAGGGTTTATTTTGGCCAGCTCTGGCGTTAGTGCGTTCTTGGCGTCCTCAATGCAAGGCGAAATCTCCAGTTTAATGGAGCCCGGAATGCATTTGTATTTTTTCATAACTGAGCTCGGTCGTTTTAGCTCGGGCAGAATTTTATACAAGTCCTCGTCCTTCATCTTATCGGCCTCTTGCTTAAAGAAGCTTGGAACCGTAATCGTAATAGGGCGAAAGTTTTCTACTACATTTGCGAAATCATCTGGAGACCACGATCGGCGCTTTTCCTTCCGTTCCAAAGAACCGCGGCGGGTCAAGGTTCCACTCACATAGTCTGCTTTACGCCTGAGCTGGTCAAAGCTACTAGTTGATGACTTCCGATCCAAACTATTAGAGCTCGGGGCTGTGCCCAATACGCCGCTGCCGGTCCCGCTGGAAACGGACTCACGCTCACTCCCGCCGGCGTCCTTGCTTTCCAAATTGTCGCCGTTGAAAACGTCTGTCAAGTAGATTCCTGTCCACGCAAAAGGCATCCGATATTTGCCCAAACGCTCGCAATAATCGGCAGCGTTCGACTTCACCTTCTCGCGATACTTATCCTTGTCCTCCTTCAAGTACGGTTCGACCGAGTTGTTAATATCGCCCTGTAGCACCTTCTCCAGACGAATCACGAGGAACAGATCGTTGCTGGGGTATGAGATTTCAAATATGGCCGCATGGCTCTGGGTGCTGACGTCGGCACACTGGACGTGACTTGACAACATCCGCTTCAGACTATCCGAGTTCATGTCGAAGTAAAAGTTCTCAGATATTTTTTGACGTTCTTTGGCGTCATATATGGCCATCGAGGCAAAGATTGGCTCCACCTCGAGTTCAAGCCGGAGTTGAAGGCACTTAACCTGAATGCGGTGTCCCATGTGCTCCATGGGAATTTCGGCCAGTAACCTGCGCTCGATGCTCTCCTCCAATTCAGACTCAGGATACAGAGAAAAGAGAGCCACTTGACGGTCCTGCTGCCGTCGCGCTTCGTTAGTCTGATCAATTTGTTCCGGCGGAACGTTGTCCAGTAGGTTCGGTATGAGGGGATCATTGACCGAGCGGCGGAGATCAAAGCTGGCCCACGAACCGCGAGGTGTTAAGGTATCCGTGCAAGAACTAACGGAAGCCAGACTCGCTATGGACTGCCTTGAACTGGGAGTGCAGCTCTCGCTCTTGTAGGCAAACGTTTCCTCGAAGGAGGCGAAGTCCTTGTCGATCTCAAACTCCTGTTGGTATGCCGACGGGCTAATGGTACCGCGATCAATCCGCTCGCGAATATAGCATGAGCTGGAGAGGTGCCGCTGCGCGTACTCCACTGCCTTCCATGGACGTGTGTAGCAGTTGACGCACTCTTGGACATGATGAGGCAAATCCGTTCTGAAAAATGGTTTTTAAGTAGCATTCTTTCATTGGACAATGGTTCGTTAACTAACATTTTCTCGCTGGGAACAATGTGATCAACAGTCCGGATTTTTCGGGGAATGACTTTCACAGTTACGTCTCCTTGGGGAAAGTCCAGAATGTGCTTCAAGGGATCTCGGCTGATGATGTTCATATGCTGCGACAGGAACTCCTCATAGTCGAGCGGCTCTGTCGGAGAAACCTGTGCCGCCGACCGCAGACAGAATTTAGTTTTATGTATAAATTAGCTCACGCTGAACTCACCGTTGAAGAGCACTGCGCCGTGTCTATAGTCTTTGACAAATGACAAGTTGAAACATTTTTCCGTACATCGGCCGCAGACTGCCTATAGGTATGAGAAAATTGATATAGATACGCACGTTGGGCGTTGCTTTGTCAAAGAATAAAAATAGCCGGTGGGCGCTAACTTACTTGGAGACCTTTTGCACAAACGAGCGCTGTGCGTTAGACATTTCACCTTTTTGTTGTAGCCAGTTATTAATTAATAACTTTATTAAATACGGTTTACAAGAAATAAACAAAGCGTTGCGAAAACTAGAGCTGTGAAAACGTCGATAAGCGAATTCACCCCTGGTCACACATTATTCGATTACAAATCGAAGAAAAAGGTGGTTAACTTTGCTAAAAAGTGTTGAAAACTGTCGTATGAAAAGTGGTCACACATTATTCGATTACAAATCGAAGAAAAAGGTGGTTAACTTTGCTAAAAAGTGTTGAAAACTGTTGTATGAAAAGTGGACGATTATATTATATGGCTGATATATAAACAATCAACAATTAAATAAATAATTATAACTTCGCTGCATTGAGCATATTTTTATCTATTTTGAAATTAGATAATTTCTTTATTTAAGCATTTCAATTTTACTTTTATGCGAATCGGAAGATTATATTCTATAGCTGCCATAGAAACGATTGGTGAATGTAGAGGGAAATGCTAAACTGTAAGTCTAAAACTGTAATTATCCTAGGTATGTGAATAATTTGAATTGATTCTTAATGATCCAATTGCACACTGCATGGTGTTATAATTTTATTTAGTAGTTTGCGACGCAGTCAAGGAGACATTTCGGACCCTATAAAGTATATATATTCTTGATCAGCATCAATAGCCGAGTCGACCTAGCAATGTCCGTCTGTCCGTCCGTCTGTCCGATTATTCGCAAACTAGTCCCTCAGTTTTGAAGCTATCTGAATGAAACTTTGCAGATAGTCTTCTATATGCTCTCACTACTATATAAGTTGGAACGGGCCGGATCGGACAACTATATAATATAGCTGCCATAGGAACGATTGGTAAATTTTCAGAAAAAAATTATTACTTGTCCAATTTCCAACATATTTTCATATAATTTGAGAAATGGCCATTTTATATTATTCTAGAATTTCGGTTTTAATTTTTTCAAAGTCGGACCACTATATCATATAGCTGCCATAGGAATCTTTGGAAAATATTACGTATACGTAACGTTAACCCGAATTTTTATATGTACATATAAATGTTGTATACTACTCTTGTTAGTTTTTCTTTCCATTTGATACAATTTTATTAATCAAATCCAATTTTAAGCTGCAAGGGTATACAAACTTCGGCGCGCCGAAGTTAGCTTTCTTTCTTGTTTTGAATTGTATTATTGTAGAAGTTCGAATTAAATTTTATGAAAATCAGACCACCAATTCGTAAAGCTGCCATAGAAACAATGAATAATCAATTGCTAAATATATACCTTTTAATTGGTAATATCGGAAAATTGGTCAAGCTGCTTCTAATTTATGTTTATATGTTGTACATATGTTGTACATAGTTTTACCAGATCAAATAATGTATATTCTACAACTTGGTTGTCCCAACGGTTTGCAAAGATTGTGATGGAAATAATAATAATAATATATGTAAGTACAAAAAGGAAGGCACAAGGCGTTTTATTTCAATTTTCATGCACTTCCGGCCAAAAGACATGAGGCACAAGTTTTCACTTTCACCCACAAGCAACAGCTGCAGTGGCTTTGGCGGGATTTTTTTAGATTTAGAACACGGCGCACACATTCCGGTTGGCATGGGACTGCGCCATGTTTTTATGAGCTGCTTGCCGGCCGGAATGCATGGACGGGGGTTTACTGGATGTGTGTTTGTCAGTGGGGGAGAGTTGTGATTTTATGTGGGTGTCGGTCGAATTAAAGATGGCAATGAGTAGTTCCTGATAGTATTTAATAAAGCGGACGAAATTGTAGGGCCGGGCCTGCACCTAGATCTCTTGAGTATGCATTAAAAATTGTCCATAAAAAGTAAGGTTCACCGCAAATTAAGTCTTCTGTCACATTAAATTGCTTCATTGCGAATAAATTTGGCGGTGGCGACAATCTTAATGAATGCTTAAGCACATATATAGTGCACATTGCTTCTGTTTTAATCCATTTTTAAACAAATAATGGCAAACACTCAGAGAAAATGTAATATTAGTAATACGGAAATATACAGACTGCAAAACAAATAAAAACACGGCTTTCTATTTATTCCTGGTGTTTCTTTTAAAAGTTTTAATCAATATAGAAATAAGCGAGTGCATTCTTTATTTCTGTTTTCTTTCTTGTTAAGCAATATGACGGCGTACCGTTCTCCTTTTCGGAGTATGCCTGTTCCGTCGACAAATTATGACGAACTGAGCCCCATCATTTGCATACATCCTAATAAATACGAGCACGGGTCCAGGCCCCCTTGCGTACATGGCCAGCTGCGATGTCGCCAAGTTTGTTTATGTGCTTTTTAACCCAGGGTTGCGCCTTAATGGCCGTTAACGTCTTCAGCATTTAGCACGACCACGTAAATATTACTTTAGCGACTTTTCGCCATCCAGATTGAATTATTTCAATCATCTCAGCGCATTTTGTGGCACCTTCTCCCTACTCCCAGACCTATGCAATGGTAACCAGCGGTTTCGATACGTCCATCTGCATCTGTATCACAATGTCTGCTGGCGACGCAGTCTGGGACGCCTCCGCTCTTTTCGTTCTGAACTTTTGTGCCAGAAAGCAAAGACACTTGAACGACAGATGCCACTGAATGCGCCACCACACTCTTCCAAACGTTGCCAAAAAGATCGGCCGCTGGGTACAAAGTCCAATTAGTGACATTCTGACAAGATGTTGCATAGAGCCGCGCGCCGAGACCACCGCATATGTGTAGCATATATATTTATCCGTACGTATACGAGCCCGAACAACTTAATGAATCGGTGGGCCGTAGAGCAAAGCCAAAATGCTATTCTAATTGTCTACATATTTTTCACGGCTGGCGCCAATTTTCTTCATGTGCAGCCCGCTACCAGCTTGTTGGATCTGCGGATCTTGGCGTTCTATAAAGCACAGTGCCCCGGTGTTGAAGTTGATTCGACACCCGACATATACGACAGAAAGGAAGCTGGCTTCGACTAGAGAAAGTCAATGCACTCTCACAGCATCAGTGTATTCAGTAAGAACGCTTCTGTGGCAGATACGGAATATATTCAAAGGTTTTGTTTCGAATATACTGAATATCATTTAAAATAGTTAACTTTGAAACTTAGCAAATAAATGCTATTTATTCGATCAAGAAGTCTGCTGGCCTTTTATGAGCCAAACACAACCAACATAACAAGACCGCGTTAAATTTGAAATTACTTTCCGCACACTTGAGGCCGAGTTAAATTTAAACTCGAATCGCCAAACCAACTTTGCAAAAATGTGCTAACTAAATTATAGGTAACTATTTATATTCAGCGCTTTGTACTATTTTTAGTAAGCATATTCGAATAAAACCACATTAATTAACTGTCTAGCACCTTCCGAGGTGTCGGGCTGATCCCCATCTTGCAGAGCCAGACAGTGCGAAGTGTGTGGAATACGTACTACGCATTCAATAAGTATAACTCGGGGGGATTGGGAATCAGACCTACGAGTTAATACTAAGTCGTGGTCCTTGGGTATGGCAGAAGCTTTGGAAAATGATTCGATCTAGGTTAACCAAGAGTCGCACTTAGCGAGGCAACTGCACGGCTGAATGCATTCTTGCGTCAATAATTTATCCATTTAATTTTCGTAGGAATTGGCATCCATTCTGGTCCGTCGTCAGGGTCATTTTACCTGCAGCTTACTCCGCTCCACTGAATGAACTTTCCAAAAGCACCTGAGAAGCCCGACCGACCGCACGCTGCAGTTATTAATTTAGGCAAGACAGCGGCGATCAACAGGCAATGCCCGCCAGCATATCATCAACGGTGGCAGTTGGTCTGCACCTTTTCTTGACAAGGTGTCCTCAAAGAACACGGCCGGTGCACGGTGCGGTTCGGACCACTGAAAATAACGACACAGTTGCCGTGCAACCGATGAGGACATGTGAATAAAAGGTAAAGATCTTATGTAGGGTTTATGCGGGCAAATCCATTGTTCATAATCTGCAAATGGGGTCTCCTCTAAGCGTTACTAATTTCCATCGCAAGTACCAACCTTCCACAAACTTCGATGAGTTAGTCCAGGTAGACCACGCTAAAGTTTACCCTGCCAGTCATACCGTCCCATGCGGCAGTGTTTTGCGAATTACTAACTCGCGAATATCGTGTTTGGTATGAACCCGGCAAGACAACCGGGCAACAGATGCCTTCGGCACGCAAATGACGAATTCAAACCAGTTGCTGGGACGGCGACAAGTAGAAGTGCCGAATGCGCCAACATTGGCAAATGAGTGGCCGATAGCCCGTGACCATCGCGCGATGGAGCTGCTATGCGGCATGGCATGTGGCACTGCAGTGGCAGTGGCGTCGGGCGGGGGCCTGGTAGCGCGGGAGTCCGTTCTCCAATGGAATGTTTCCGGCTACGCTCATGCGTGTCAACATCAAGGCGCGAGGACTGCAAGCACCTGGTCTGTCGGTCAGACCAAAAACCTGTGCTCTGACGCTGGTCACTCACTTATTTGCATTGCGTTTATGACACGGCAATCGCACCGCACGCTGCAGCAGCAGCAGCGCCGAGGCCACGGCAACCAGCTGTGCAGCTGGCGCCAGTCAAAAATTAACAAAATCGTCTTCTGTCTGGCTCTTTGTGCGTTGACTGCCAAAATGAAAATTCCAATACAACAAAGGGCAAGTGAACACTGCAGTTTTATGACAAGGATTTGACAATGCCTGCGTTTAAATGGGTAACGGCAATAGCAATAGCAGGAAGTGCATTTAGGGCCGACGACTCGTCAACAGGTACCGCAAAACGGGTCTGCCTGTGCCAATACGCTACACTTCGCTTCGTATGATTCAATCCAACACGTCTAAATAAATAAAATTTGAGGTCTCTAACTGCAGCTAAACTTTAGTGCGATATGCCTGGCAGGCGGCACTGCTAAGGAGATATCTCCAATGCGGAACTCAGCGTGAGTGACACAGGCCCCAATCCCCAAACCCAATTCCAGACCAGGGGTGGCCCACTGCTATCAACGGACTGCAAGAGCACGCACAGGCGGGTATTAATAGAAAGATTTGAGGTGGATGCCACCGTCATGACCACATGCTAAGGCATTCTCTATTAAGTAACTCATTCCCGCACCTCGTTTTGGAGCTGCGGCCCAGTGGCAGCTCTCGCCCAAAGCGGTCTCGACTTTCGAATTACCAATTTGCTACTGCTGCTGTATTGCTTCTGTGTAATTTCACATCGGCAGGAGTGTTTGGGGCGAATAGAGGCCACTGACGCAGATGCATGGTGCTGTTGCCAATGCGCTTGCGGGTGTTTCCCGTACCAAGAAGCGTGGGAATTGATGCGATACTGATCCCCAGACACATTAAATACTCTGGTTGCTTTTGCCCAGTGGTTCTTTTTGCGTGCCAGAACCTTTTCCAAATTGCGATGTGGGGGTTGTCTGCGTTGCGTCTCGCCAGCAGTCCCGAACTTTTTGACATTAATAGCGTACTTTTCAGTATCTAATTGTGTTCCATGGGTATGATTTCTTGCACGCATGTATTTGATTGCCGGTGCTGCTGCTCACCTTAGCTTGCGGCTGTCACGATCCGCAAGATGAAGTGGCGGGCTTCAGGCCCGAATTTTTGCATACAAGCTCTAGATCCAAATTAGTATGGGATATCGTTAATTACTTGATTGGGCCACTTGGGACTTCTGCTTTAGATCCCCTAGATGCATGCATCTTCTACATTGTCGACTGCCTGAACTCGCAGGTTTCATTGGTGTTTTCCGCTGGACTCGGACCTTAAAACAGATGTGTTCTTTCCAAAAACTTTCCGAATAAATTCCCACGCAATCGGATTTGCAAGCATGAAAAAGGCAAAGACACATTGCCGCCAGTCTGAGCACAACTGGGTGCAAATTTCACACATTTCACACATTCTGGACTCAAGGATGCGTCCGCTTTTCCTGTCCTTCTGGTCAGCATATGTGCCACTAGCCGTCGACAGCGCAGTTTCCATGAAAAATTGCAAATCAGGCAGACGCCGCCAAAGGTCACAGACGAAGGCAACGAAAAGCAGAGGCGTAGCTAAGCAAAACACTAAGGGGTGTCCTGTCCCGCTACAGTACCGTGCTTTTTTTATAAATACACACTAAGTATTTATTAACACTCTTGGGGAATAAGTTCCCCTCTGGGAAACGCCTGTGACCGAGGGAACACACACGCATGCTGGCGCAGACGACCGAAGTGTCTTATCCACCGCCGAGGGCTCAGAGAGGTTTTCATGGTCTCCATCTGGATCAGAACTTCGTTCCTGTAAATATGTACACACATTTTTTAAAGCCGGCTGCCACAAACAATCCTTTAACCACCCGCACACCTCGCAGTGTATATCTTCGGTGGCCCTACTAATCGACGGAGATCTGTATAGGAATTTCGGAAATGTGGTACACAGATTGACGGAAACTGTAGGGCTCAACTCAAGCGCCTAAGTCGTCTTACTTCCGCGGCAATGCCTGTAATGTAAACATTACAATGGGGATGTTACTGAAGATTGACACTCGTGGTAGTCTCCAGCATGAATCAGACCATCATTTCCATGTGCTTGCGTGCTATGCACTCTCTATTGAACAATTATAATTGTCACTGCGCTAGTGTATATATATTTATGCAACTTTTAGTCGGTGGCGACCCATAGGGAGGCATGCAAATCCCACAACCACGTGCCAAGGCCGGTGGCCGGGTTGGTAGCTCTGGATAATACCGAGCATAACAGGAACAAACGTGACGTCACATGCAAAAACATGTGCATATTACGGCAACGTTATGTCCGCAGGAGAAAAATCACAGTCAGGTGGCAGCCCAGGTAATCTTGCTATGCACCTGTGGCATCTAAGGAGAGGGTATACAAACATACACATATATACTTATAACCAACCCCTGCACCAGCTGAGACCGATTTCTGCTTTATTTTAGGAGAACATCACGTGGCGCTCGTACACAAATACACATTCGCCGATGATTTAACAAAAACTTAAGGTGCGCAGAATATGTGGGTGGACTTTCTTAGGCAGGTAAAAAAGCTTCGAAAACAATATTTAAGAGCAGCGGAAACGGGAGTTGAAGTAGTTGCTTAAGGAAAGGCTGCTTAATTATTTAAAACTATTTCTTTCTTCGCTTAATCTGTGAAAGTAAATAATTTTCAAATAAACGCAGCCCCTCTCCCTTTCGCAGACATGGTGTACGAGCAAAAAGTCAGTACATTCCCCTGCTACCTGTCCAGGCTGGGTGTGTAATTCCAGAAATTTATCAATCGCCCGGGCGTCCAGCAAAACTATTGGCCGAGGCCGGAAATTAGTCCGAGCCGACTGAAAGTAATTAGCGATCGAGACACCTACCCGGCGCGGGTAGCGCCAGGCCGAGATCGTGTAGGTAGAGTTTCGAGCACGGCAAGCAGGGAATGTG
The DNA here is from genome assembly GCA_018152175.1 of Drosophila jambulina. Lineage (NCBI taxonomy): Eukaryota > Metazoa > Arthropoda > Insecta > Diptera > Drosophilidae > Drosophila > Drosophila jambulina. Next base: position 35,217 of record JAECXH010000114.1, read on the forward strand.
TGCTTTGTGTGTACGCTTAATTGGCATCTTCACCTGAACACGAGTCAATTATAATCTGTACCACTCACGGGTCCCCTCTGGTAATAAGCATATTGATATCGATAAATCCTTGCAGGAATACATACAAATATCGAAGCCGGAGTGATGATGTTACCTCGCTGCTGAGAGCTGCGAACAGAAGCCAAATCAATAACTGCAACTTTAGCTAATTTTATAAGAAACCTACACAAATAATCCAGGGTAATCCTAGCCGGGCCTAAAGGAAAAAATGGTTTGTTTTTAAAGGGAGATATCGAATTTCGCCGACACGTACACGGACCATTTTTGGAAGTCCAGCCTCAGCTCCTTATCCTTGAACTTCCAGCTTGACAAAGGAAAACGACTAAAAAGCCCGATCGCGGCCTGGCGGCGGTACGGAGACTCTTCGGGCGTCCACTGCCAGTGCGGCATCTGTGAACAAGGCTGTGGATGTGGATGTGGATGTGGAGCCTGTCGAGACCACAAAAACAGGTTAGCCGGCAGCCCAATCGCATTCTTATAAAGCAGAACAAGTCTCTAAAAAACGAAAGTCATCATTCAAAAAGTATTTCGCGCGACAGCCACAAACTCGTGCCCAGCGTACATCTGCTGAGAATATCGGACTCAGACTCGGCTCAGACGACCAGAAGAAACGAGCCCTAACGATATTAGTGGTTCTGCCCCTTGTTTTTAAGCGGCAGGGTTTGTATTGTGCCGCGTACGAAGGAATGATCATGCGAAATTTAAACTTTTTCCTAGAATTCCCCTCTTTATACCCAATGCGCATAGAGGAATACATACATAAGTACGTATGAATGTATGTGAGCGTAGGGGGACAACCAAAGTAGGTATATAGTTTTGGATTGAATGAACAATCGGGTTCTCGAACTGCAATCATTACTGTTTGCAGCGGCTATTTAAGCACGTAAATGTGTCAATATGTAGTAGGACTTGACAAAACAAGGATATTATTGAACTGAATCCAATGTCGAAGACGTCATTGTAATCATAAGACATGTAGCGCCTCCATCATCCGCAGGTGCTGGACGTGGGCTCAGCGTCGGGGTCACTATGACGCATTTGCCACCAACTGCGCAAACGCGTTGCTGCAGCGAGACATGAAACAAATCCTGGCACTGACAGAAACCACCTTAGATGTCAGCCAGCCATCGTAACAAAGCTTAAGCAAGCTGCGTAATAAAAAGGACCGCCAGCGCCAAGACTAGTCAATCCCCGTTAATGCGATAACATTTCGCATTGCATCTGTGACAGATATTCTCGGGCGCACTGTGTTTACTTACAGAACGTCCAACATGTTCGTTTGTTGGCTGCTATCTAACATCGGTCGTGGCTGCCATTGAGGAACCCCGCCGAATTAAAAGGGAAGAAGCTCATTTTTAGCGCCGGATGAGTAGTTAAGTATTAGGCGACCGTCAACATATGGAATATACATAAGGAAATTAGTCTAACAAACTTAAAGTATATAAAAGTAGCATTTCGCACATACTACATTACTTTTAAACTGCCATAGAAGAATTGATTTAACAGATGTACAGGAATGCTGAAAGGAAGACGGCTTACTTCATGATTCCTCCTCTTACAGAAAGCACTAGTACTTATAGACTTCTGAGGGATTGGGGCACTCGTTCCAGGGAGCGCACGATCAGTTTGAGTATGGGTACGGACATTAAAAATTGACTATTGCATTGGGTAAAGGATTTGCAAATTGACAAAGGCAGCTAGCCGCGTCAGCTTGCTGGGGCGAATTCTACAAAGGACAATTATAACGAATTCATTCATAAAACCCATCATGAGCTAGGACGTCGAACATGCTCGACGGCGAACAATTCCCAGCAATGGTGACCCAACCGAGTTCGACCGCGTGTTGCTTTTAGCATGAAGCCGACCGGCCACTGGCACTTTCAGCCAGTCCGATACAGATACTCGTTCAGAACGTCAGATACTTTCGCCAGATACGGTCGTGCTGCGGTCGGACCTGCTAACAAGTACTCGTAAACATTAAAAATCGCCAGGAAAATTCGGAAACTGAAAAGATTGTGAAAGTGCCAAAGCTCATATACCCACAAAAGGCCAATACTAAGTAATACAAAGTGCCAATGATAGGAGTCGCCATTATATATTACGTGAGATATCAATTCAAATTCTGTTGATTTCAAATCAGTTTTTGGAAACAAAAAATAAAAGTACCTGCGGCAAGCGCCATTAAAGCCGGCTTGAGCCCCTCTTGGATTACGCGCTGCCCCTCGGAGATTTCGGCTTTCGCCCACTGTTATATTATGGCAAACACCCAGCCAGAAAAGCTCTACATGCAACTAAGCTCAGCGGAATTGGCGGCTATTATAATGAAAGGTAAGTGAAGCGCCCGAAAATGTCAGATAGCCGCAATGGAACCTGTTGCCCGCAAAGTGTGCAAAATGTGCAGCACCTGCACTAAAATAAATGAATATAACTACAAAAAAACGACATTTCCGTATAAGCATCTTGGTTTACAGTCGCTTTTGTCGAACCAACTTCTGAAACTATCAATTCCTCCCAAAGACACAATTCGGTTGGCATTCGAGTCAAAAGTTGGAACAAACTCTTGAAACTGAAACCTTTAACGTTGGCAACTGAAGAATGACTGTCGACGGACTCAGTAATTACCCAAAGCAGCTGTGCCAAGCTCGATGGCGACAGATATTCCAAATGGAGTTGTGCGGTGCACCCACACCGAGCCCCTGCGACAGCTCTACACCAGCGGCAGCATAATCATAAAAGTGGCAGTCCTTTGAGGGTGGCAATCTAGATACAGACAGATACGTAAACAACGCCAACTATTTGTCGCCATCGTACTTCAGCTGAGGGTTTGGGGGCGGCGGGGCGCGGCGCATATGTCAGCCAGCCACTTTGCGCGCTTTACTGAATTGGGGACGACGATGTCGCCAGACATATTGGCAATTTGTCTGTTTGCGAAGCTGGAATGGCAGTTGGCCTCGAGAATGTGTATCCTCATTCACCACCGTCTGCTGACTGTGACAGCTTTTCAAGGGGGAAGTTGGAACTCCCTCTCTCTCTTGCCATCCAAGGCAAAATCTGGATTAAAGGTTAAATTAAGGATTATTTGGTCCCAAACTGTCTCTCAAAGCGCTGATAAGTTTGCTTAAAGGCTTACTAGTGTAAAGTAGTAGACATCTATGAAAATAGTATATATTTAAGCTCTTAGAACTGCTGTCTTAATTTAAGTGTCCTGCGCTGCAAGTTTCTTTTTACACAATTAAGTTATCTAAGGAGCGAGTAATCCAGGCTGCACAGGTGGTTTATTTTCCTCTGTGGACTAGGACACGATTACTTTGAGCAGGCGTAAGTGGCACACGCGAGTGGTGGGCTACCGATTATGCCACCAAACTGCATCATCTGGTGTGTTGTTGCGTTTCATTCATAAAAGTGATGCGTCACTTTACTACAATATACACCATATAGTCGAGTCGCCTAGCATACTTGCACATACATACGTATGTACAAGTACAAGTTGTGATAAGCCGAGGCTTCCCACACACGGAACGCTTCCCAGTGGACCGACCGCCAGCCAAAAGCCGCCTATGATGATAACCTTTCGCTGACTTTTGGCGTGAATATGGGATTTTCTGATGCCTCTGACAGTTAATGTCTGCCGTTTTAAAGTAGGTTTTAGCTGATTTTCACAGGAGGGCATTCATTCTTGGAAGAAAAGGCCAATAACGCGCAAACCGTTGACAATTTTGGCGAAAAACCTTTTGGACTGGACTCCAGAGCTGGAGACGAATCAGATGCATTCAACTAAAATGAGTTCGTCCGCTTGTAAGTGGTAGAACGCGCACACGCAAAATTTATACTGGGAGCTCGGACCCAAAGTCAAAGCTTGCCTAGAATTTGTTTCGGATTTATCTTTAATTGTCTTTTGAGCCACACAAAAGGCCAGATAGATTATATAATTGGAAATTTGATAACACTCTGAAGCGTTAGCCAAGTGTGAGTCCTGCACAGGTGTTTTGCTTGGAAGATGCCAGTGACGATGGCGACTCGGAGGCAAACATTTGTCTAAATATAAATTATAGTGCTGAATATAAAAACTTCTCAGCACAACACACGGGGAATGGAGCTGGTAACTGCTGTTATTTGAACAGCCTGATTTCGTGGCTGCAATGCCAGTCAGTCAGCAGCTTTGAATTTGGCTCCGTTGTTTATCTGTCTAAAATTAGAAGAGATAGCGGAATATTGTGCTTATAAATAGTTGTGTCAACAGGCGAAAAGCACACCTTCCGTAAAATGTGTACTATTCGAGGGTCTGTGCCGCCTTACCGGCTCAGATAAACGGCGTTCAAATTTGCTCTTGCCATTTAGGTATATGCGTATAGGTGCAAAGCCGCGATCGTAGGTAGCGATATTGGAGCAAGCCGTTGAAAAATGGCTATATACCTCTCAATAGGCGCCAACACTTAAGCGCGAATGGACAGATGTTTCGGTTTATTCCAGATTGCGAGGCGGAAAAGCTCACCACTAAGTAGGTTTACGCTCGGGCAGCTGCTGTCTTAATTAGTTGGCTAGTTTTCCCTCCCTGCAACTGGCGAAGAGGGAGCCCTTCGACTCCCCACTTGCCCCTGCAATCGGGTTAAACGCTCTCTCATTCGCTTGCGCCTCAATAAGTAAATCGCTAACCGGGTTGTTGGCTTCCGATGCAGCGGCTGCCGCCTGAACTTGAACCGACTTTACGCGACTTACGCGCCAGACGCGAAATAAATTACTTTTAACAAGTAAGCTGCGTTTAAACACTTTTGAAATACCTGTGGAGGTCAGTGGTAAACTGACGCGGCTGGAAACAGGTTTCATTTTCTCGACGCGATGCGAAGCGTGCATAATTTGAATTTGCATTGTCGACTGCACTCGTTTGTACTTGCCGAATTGATCGAATCAAGATCAATAGCCCTAGGAGGACAGTACCATGAGCAGCAGCAGGCAGCAGGCAGGGGGAGGCAGCGGTATCTTCTTTTACGTCTAGGATTTTAGTTCCGAATGGCTTTTTTCTATAATATAAAGCCAAGACGGGGCCTTTGTGCGTATTAAAATTTTAGCAGCCACAGGGGTGTCGTCGCACAAAGGCAAGCCCTATTCGGCATGGCGAGTCTGTTCCGCGAAAACGGGGGTTTTTTTCAAATTGGCCAATACCAATAGCAAATGCCAAAACTTTGCAACCGGTTCCCAGCGCTTAAACGTCATAGATAGAAGATAACTAACTCTTTAATTTTGGTTTATTTTTAGATTCACCCAATTCCAATGACCGTGACGCAGGTTTCTGTTCCGCCAGCTCGGAAAGCGAAGGCGGAGACGACTTGGCCGTCGAGCACGCTCGCAGTGGAAGTCCCGACATCACGCCAAAAGGTACAGAAAACGCTTCGGACCCTAGCTGCAACTCCAACTCCAAGCCCATCGCCCTGATTCGCAACAAGCGCAAGAGCACGGAACCCTCCAAGGTCGTGGGTTCGCTGCCCGGCCCATCCGTTCCTTCCACTGCGAGTATGCATGCGACGGGTCCGCTCAAAAAACGCATTCGCTATACCTCCTCAGCCGACTCAGCGGTGGTGCTGACCCCTCCAGCCGTGGACTCTCCGCCGCCCAGCGGCTGCCTTCCATCCTCGCTGAGATTGGATCACGAAATGATGCCGAATCCGGCCCACATATTCGTCCGTCACCCAGGAGTCACCACTCTGCATCGGCCGTTTGTCCCCTCCCATCCGGAGCAGCTAGAACCGCTCGCTCTGGTAACGAAGAAAACCTTATTGGGTGCCGAAAATGAGGCGAAGGCGGAGCCCTACCCTAAGCTGCACAATGCCAAACCACAGACTCCGAAAAAAGCCCTACCGAAAAAGGTTGCCAAGGCGCTGCCAGCTTCCTCTTCGCTGCTGGACGCGAATCTTAGCGATGAAGACGCATGCAAGGCCCCAGTGTCCGACAGTGTAAGGTCTGAGGTGTCCGTGTCGCGACCGCACCACAGCCAGCACCAGCATCAGCGTAACTATAAGAACATGACGCGGGAGCGGCGCATAGAGGCGAATGCTCGGGAACGGACCCGTGTCCACACCATTTCCGCCGCCTACGAAACACTACGCCAAGCCGTTCCGTCCTACGCCAGCTCCCAAAAGCTCTCAAAGCTGTCCGTGCTGCGAGTCGCTTGCTCCTACATATTGACGCTGAGCCGGATGGCTGGCGAGGACTACAGCGCCGACCAGTCGGAGCCATCGATCGCCGACTGCCTGGAGGCCGTGACAGCAACTATTCAGACGGAGGGCAAGGTGAAGCGGAAGAAAGACGAGTAATCGTATTCGTGAACGGATGGACACCCATCAAGACAAACAACGCGACTGATTGCCGCTACTGTTCCTGATAACTGAATGGGCTCGGGCTTGGGCCAATACTGCACCTGCATCCAGCATTCCTACCCACACACTCTGAGTCCTAGGCATAGTGGTGGCCACGGGTGGCCGAATAGCTTTAAAAGTTTTCAAAGCTTTGTTTAGTTGTAACATACAAGACCAGGACGCGAGTCGAGGGGAAATGAACAATGCGCGAAATATACTGTAATTTTACCATATACTAATAGATTAGTGTTAGAACTTAATACCAGCGATGTGATCCTAATTTAAAGTCGCTTGTTACTGAAACAATACGAGGTACGGAAAATTTAAGGCAGTACAAACAGTCAACACCAAATGATATACAAACTGAACACTGAAAGCTGAAAAGACAATAATCCTAGAGGACAATAACGTGAGCATTTGGCCATTTTCCAAATCTCCACACGCACGAAATCCAATTATATTAGAACTGGATTCAAGTTCAAAGCAGCCATAACACCCCTTGCCGAAGTGGATGGGTTTTACACTAGTTGATATACATACATATATTCGTACATTAAGCTTGCAACTAAGAACTCTACTTGAACTTGAGAGTACACTTTCGTCGAGAAGCAATAAAGTGTGGTTTTATGGGCTTCTGTTCTCAACACTGACTGACTCCGATCGACTAGTTATATGTTCAACATTTTGCCATTATATGAGTGAGAGGAGTGTTATCGATCGATTTGTAATATTGCATTTGTAAATACGAGAGTCCTTAAACATTTCAGCCCTTGTAAATAGTCTCCTACGCCCGAATGTAATCTCATTGTTTTAGGTTAATAGATCTACTTAACTTACACATAAGAGTTAGTGCCATAAAGGTGGAGAAATATACAAATCTGACTGTCAACAAAGTATGTATCTTGATTTTTGACCGGGGTTTTAGGTGGACGTGGACGGGGTTGACCCATTAGTCAGCCCTGGGTGCGAACGCACTGGGGATTGCAAACAGGCACGAAACCAAATACAGGTGACGGCGAAAAGGGGTAATTTATGTCTATACCTTGAATAATCTTATCGCTGGCAACAAGCTATTTGGTGGTATATAAACTCAACAGGTGCGCGCCCAGAGCGGCAGGCGATCGATTCGAGTGCACCCGAACTCATCGGCAGAACCGCTATCATAAACGCGTTTTGGCACACCACAGTCAGTGCCCTTATCGGGCCCAGAAATAAATTTGTCAGCTAATCTAGCAGGCACAAAGTTTAACCATATCACCTGCCAGTTAAGCGAGGTGCAGGCGCACCCATGACGTATTCAGGAACGATGCGGCACAGTTAGCTATGCAAATGTCAATCGGGGCGCCTGCATCTAGTTGACCCAGTGCAATAGCCAGCACAAATTACATCAGCTTAGTAGCCAGTAGCCGAAGCCGTAGCCGTAGAAAACAGGTTAATTGGAGCAGTTTCTGATCGGCGTATGATAATGACTCAAAGCACGGGCGTTATTCAATTGGAACCAGGTGGTTGGGTTCGCACTTGCTTCTCTGAAACCCATTCAAAGGCACTTGCATCTGCATAGTTATGTGGCTGAAAAACGGTTGTTTACCCGGCACTAAGACTGTTCTTAAAAGGTGTTAAAATCGAATAAAGCGCCAAGTCGAGCACTTGTATTTCAAAAATAGATGGCTCGGGGCAACGGAAAATATTAAGTGTTAAATCGCGTTTTGCCGATCATTGGACATGATTCAGCGATTCGACTCTTACAGGAGAGTATGTGTGTGCTGATGCTACTACATGCCATTATACTAAGCACTAAGGTGCAATATACTCCCGAGAATCTACGGGCAGCATTATCGTTTGACAATGACTTTCATCTTTGAAGCAACAATATCTACTCTCTGATCGATCACGTATGGTATAAGCTAGTAAAGATGAATTCTGCAACATAATACATTTTTCAAAAGCTTAGACGAAAAAAGGCTTTTTAGTTTTAGACCTGTTTCCGTTCAGCTCAAAGCAAGCAAATTATCGCGAGGAACTTAGCATAAGAGAGCTGACGCAATTGTCAGAGTATATTGCAGAAACGCCAGATGCGGAGTTCTACCAGATTGAGTTCTCAGTTAATTTCGCAAGCACATTCATTTATCAATGAATTTCCATTAGCCTGTATTAATATGAATGCATACCAATGAGCCTTCAACAGAACACAACTAAATATTTTACTTAATTGGAAAGCACAGTAAACGTAATAATTATTATGTTGTTTTCTTTACATGTGCACTTCTGAACATAGTAAAATATCGTGTTTTGCGCAATATGCAAAATAGGTAGTTCATTGAACCAGACGGCAGTCAGAATGTTTTCACTCGTTCTTTTTCTTACAGATACAAATATTAATTGTAATTCACTTGGCTTCTATATGCTCTAACAACATAAGTCGGAACGGGCCGGAAAGGACGACTATATTATATAGCTACCATAGAATCGAAAAATTTTCAGGAATAAAATTATAACTGAGTCAGTTTTCAACATATTTCCATATAACTTAAGACATGCCCATTTTGTATTCCAGAATTTCGGTTTTATTTTTTTTGTATTCGTATGATATGTATAAATGGGTTTTTTAATTCCTGTTGGTATTCCTTTATATTTGATCAAATTGATTAATTAAAAATGATCAAATTGTAATCTGCAAGGGTATACAAGCTATCTTCCTTTCTTGTTAAGACAAAATAATGGTACCAATCATCAAAGGATCATCAGAAATAATGAAATTTATTTTGACAATGCACTTAAAATAAGACAGACCTAATTTATATTCTGTCAACGAAACGATTGGACCTCGCCAGCAAAGATGAAAAAGGCTTACTTGGGAAGCTCGCGCCTTTATATACCCTTCCGTTATTGTAAGTGATCCGTAAATGCCAAAGAGTTGGTTTATGTTGGTTATTTTCTCCATTACGAAAAACTGACAGAAGTACTCATACCCTCTGTTAGAGCATTCACAGCGATGTAGGGAGTTGACTGGCTGACTGAGACGCTGCCCATTGATATTAATAAAAATTATTTTTACATTAAATACTATTGTTATGCAGGCTGAGTCAGTGCAATGCCCAAAAAGGACGAGAACTCGTTCGAGCACTCGGGATCGAGGAGAACCGAGGTCCTACCTGTGGCATTGGGGTCCGTTCTGCCGGCACCACCAGGTTCGAGGCCTAACTCAGCCCCGATAACGGCAAAGAAATCGACATCTGTTGCCACCTGACAATGGCATGAGCTACCCAAGCCAAGTGTGCTTGGCTTAATTTGAGCTCGCGGTACGCTGCCGACGCAAAAATTAGCATTTGTGTAAACAAGATAATAAAATAAACTATGGCAAGTCGGTGCATCACATGTCGTGACGAGATGTTGTTTTAGTTTGCTCCCAACTGAGAAATTGTTGCGCAAATATTGGTTTTAATGCCGTCTAAAAATACCCCGTCTCCGGTCGCTGGTAGTTGCAGCTTTAAGTTATAGGAGCAGACGTCAAATATTGTCGCACCTGTCACAGGTGTGGGCAACGACTATTTCGGGGAGCAACAGCGCGTGTGCCGCCTCCCGCCCTGGAGTAAGTGCGAGGGTGACTCGAACTGCGTATCGTCTTGGCATCACATGCTGGCCGGCCGCGAGGCGTGATCTTTCCATTAAAGATGCGTAAAAATTAGCACGGGGGCTGATGCTGCTGGACTACTTTGATAATTAACCAAAAATTTACTACTCGTTAAAAAAGCAAGGCTAAAAATAGAAGCCGACTGCCTGGCTTATTGTTTACATGTTAAATTGCCTGCCTTTGGGTTTTTTTTATCTGGGAATTAGGCTATTTTAAGCCCGCCTGAAGTGACAACGCTACGACTGTTTCGCTAAAGATACTAATCAATTTTGTACTAGAAATTTGTATGTATTTAAGGAAAAGATTACTAAGTATGAGTCGATTTATGGAGGCCTATAGGTCTCCGACTGAACATCAGTTTTGATATTTAGGGAAACCATATAGAGATTTGCAGATGATAGATAGATGTTTCACTACTTTGAGAGGATACTACTGTGCAACTCCAAATGCAGTACAAAAATAAGAGTAACAGGTAGCAGATATATTACCAAATAAAATCAGGACTTCGGCCCAATGTAATTACACTCACACCAGATCCGCTGTAACTATTTCTAACCCAAGAAGATGGGTTTAGTTTAAGGGGTCGACTTCTGAGAACATACGTACAGCTGGCGTCACTCAGATAGAAATGCAAAATACTTATTTGCAGTGCGGTGGGGAGTGGGCAGTGGGGATGGGGAGACAGCGAGTGTGCCAGCCCTGTATGTGTCTGCGTGCGCACACGATTGGTTGGCGCCTAGATTGCAAGGCAGAAGTGACAATTTTAAAATAAAACCAGACTGACAGAGGCGCGGGGCTGGGGCTTGTGGCGGTGCCATTGCATCGTTGACCAAGCGAAATCACAAAGAAAATAGAGGAAAAGAGGCAAAGCTATTAGGCGACACGGCGCGACTACTCTTCATCGTATGCCAAATGTTTGTCTAGCAATTTTCGTGTAAAATATTTGAAATAAACTCCCTTGCCAGCTGCTCGTCTTTCGCATGTAGATATAAGGCCGTCTAGAACTGCAATCTCGATATTGGCTCTGATAATACTTTGTAAACATATTACATTATCACTAATAGATGCCTTTCATTCTCATTTCGTGGGCCAAAAATATGGCCAAGAAACTCCGGCTCGCTGCACAGATACACGCTGGCTTACTGGGCAGTGGCCAATTAACACGTAATTTGCTATAATTTAAGTGCGGCCGACAGTCTGCGGCGGTTTGTTGTTGTTTTGAGTGCGTAATTGACGTGGCAGACAGGAATTTAAATTGACAGAAAGGCGACGGCTATGCAGTGCGCCGACGCATAGACCGTCTCACCTCCGGACTGCTCGTTGCCGGCGTCAATCTTTTGCCGTGCGTAAATGTCACTACTTGGCGCCAATGATCCATGCGCCATTGGCATTCATTTAAATTGCAGTCTAATAATCATTGCATTAACGGTGGCCCATGCAGAAGCAAGCACTGAGAACCTCATGCGGAGTGACAAGCATATATGTAATATATGCAACCGGTAATAAATTTAAATGTAAACGGCAACGAAACGAAACAACACGTCCTAAATCTTTAAGATAAAAAAACACGAATTCAGATCCCTAAAACTAAGTAATCCTTTTACTCCAATAATATCTTCCAACCAAGCTCCAACTGAAAATTTAAGTACCCCTTTCAAGGGCAGGCAAATAAGCGTGGGGGCGTTCTCTAGTCGTCAATTTAGTCAGACAGAAGACGATTCCTTCAAAACGCAGATTCACTTTTGGGCCGCGATTATGAAGACCGTTTTTGCCTTGAATTTTGGTATCGCTTGCGTGAGAGAATTTAAAACAAATCATCGCTCATGCCGTAGACTATGCTCGAGTGTAGTCCAAATATGATTTAATTCATTTTCAACACGCGATTTTCATGGACGAGTATCCGAGTGTCCTCTTTCAATATGAATTATGGTAGAACCAAATTAAACGAACAAATCGTTCCCCAACGATACCAACTTTATAATTTTATTTCAAATCAAGTCAGAGAAATTAACTAACAATTACCAATAATAACAACTCGGAACTCTTGGCTGGCTTGGGCAGCTGTTGGGAAAGTCTCGGCGAATAAATGCGCCATAGAGCAAACTGACGCAATATGCCCGGTGAATTGCAAGCTTATTGATTTCCATTGCAGAAGCTATTCCGGCTGCAAAGCTTGAAATACGACGCCCTAAGTAGTATCCGTTATCCAACTAACGATGTCCTGCCCCACAACAGAGCTTAACAATGACGCCCGACAACCGAGCAACCGAGCAACCGATGCCAATCTGCCCTGCGATTGCCCAACTCAAGGGCCACATTTCAACGGCAGAACGGAGCACGGAGCAGGGCGCAAGGAGCACAAGTGCTAATAATGCAAGTGCAACATCTGGCAGCCCCATTCACTGGCTTCCAGGCAAGGTTGAGAGGTTTAAATGCACACTCGACGTTGACTGAGTTACGTTACCCCTTCCGCTAGTGGCTTACTTCTACTCGAATGCTGGGTGTCCAGGTAGTATTGTTATGACAAAATAGAACTCCCCCTCAGTAATTTATGCAGACAATAGACCTCAGTATAACTGACACCGCCGTTTAGGCAGTACGACGCCTTTTCCAGCCACCAAATTTACGCATTTCTGCTGCAGCCATCTGTGTCAGGTGCCACTGCCATCGTCAAACCCAATCCCATCCTAGTAATCCAAGTCTCAGCGTGGACATGCGCAAAGCACTGGCGCCAGCATGTCCTCACGTCTACGCAATACGCCCTGCTGGACCACGACCAGCTCACATCATCCCACTCGTCTGAAGGCTCTGTTCTTGCCAAATGTGCCACATTTACGAAGCATTTGTATATACTTCTGTACATACATGGCACTTGCGTTACCCCTGCAAAATTCGGGAACAAACGAAAGCATTTTAAAGTTGACAGATTGGGATCTTGAAATGCGAATCACTTATAAGCAGTATCGTTAGTTCTGTCAAGCAAACCTATTCCTGGATATTAATACTACGTTGTTTTAAATTCAGGAATCGGGGAAGCTCTGTGGCCGCAATTAAATGACGGAAATTTTTGTCTTCCATCAGGGCCACGAAAAACTTAAGGACGTGCTTTTTAAAACAAAGCAAGTAGCAAAGAAACAGACGCCGACGCCGCCGTCTGCTTGTGCCGCGAGTCGGCGACGGCAACACCGAAAAAGGATGCGGACGAACGATGTGTCCAACTACCATATAAAAATATGCAATCAAACGAGTGTAAGATTGATCTCGGGCGATATTCTGAGAAATCGAGAGCCGGTGCTCCAGTCTGATCGTTGGTCCCTTAGTTGGAGGAGCACACACTCACACTCACAGGCAGACCGGTAGTATAAGCACAACATTTTTAAACAGGAACGAGCGGAGCGGTCAAATGTCGGTTTAGTTAACCAAAAAAGAAAAAAAAAGAAAAACGACACGGCATCTTTCCATTTTTGTGGATTTATCGCTGACAATGGGCAAGGACAGTTTAGTGGGACTAAAATGTTCTTATATTTCCAAAATCCTTTGGAACTTTGCATAATTTGGAAAAAACTGTTGATTTTTTGTCATTTAGTTTCATAACTACGATTTTGGAATCGTAGAATACTGAATTTTGGATATAACCATACATACATATATGTATGTTTGTACATCCCATGGCTTTAACCCGCTTTATACTGAGTCTTGTGAGGTAAGTCTGTAACTTCGATTTGCTCCTCAAGGTGTCCTTGCCAAATCCGATATCCGCGTAAAAAGCCGTTGTCAGTTCATCAGTACGTAATTGATTCTGACAGTGCGTACTCGCATTGACACCGCACCAGACTGAGCGCAGCTAGTGTGAATCCACGGGATTAGCACACACACATGATAATATACAGAATGCGCCGTGAACGGGGCAAAAAGTGATTGATTTCGCGGACTTTTTCGAACGCAGTTGACAATCGGTAAGTTCCATACAAAATAAATATGTGCGAGTTAGTCCCAAGCACCAATTTTTCGATAAATTCTCTTTTTGTTTTTGGACTACAGTAATTCGGACGCAAGGCAACAACAGAGCGTTCGTCCGAACGCGAAACGGGTTGCATTCCGTTGACCATTTCAAACAATTGGCAGTGGCAGCTGCTGGGCCAGACCCAGCCAAGCGGAGGCCCAGGAGGAACAGGAGCATCAGGGGCACCAGTGGCACCAACGGAGGACGAAGCCTCAATTGAGGTTTAATTTAGAATGTACCCAGTGCCACCACACCGTGGAGGCATTGATTGCACAGTGTTCTGTGTGTGACATGGGCACACAGTCGGAATATTGATAAGCCTTGCTCACTTTTGCGCCTGGCCGGCTAATCGGCGCAGGCCGGCGAGGACAACATGCTGTAAATTGGTGCGAATGCATTTGTTACCATTTACTCAGCCGAAGCCCGAGCGCAAGCCCAAGCCGGGGCCGGGTACTGCCGCCAGCTCAATTTTGTGCAATATAATTGAAATTTTTTGGACGAAAAATGTCCAAGCTGCAAGGAACGCCCGAGCGTTAATTATACACCGATTTTATTTATTTTTTGTAAAGCACTGAAGGCTAAAATATATTCTAGAAAAACATCTAATTAACTTCCGATTAAACATGTGTACATGCCTTAATAATGAACAAACTTAACATGCTTATTAATAAATATTCTTGACGGCCGGGTGGCGACCAATAAAATAATAACATAATATCTGTTGATAAATGGCAACATTGAGTAAGTTATTTGCGAAATACGTTCAATCGAAAGAGAGATGCCAAAGCCAATGATTGGCATTAAAAAATGTGCAAAAAACTCGAACGAGCCGGGCTTGTAAAATATGAAATTAATAAACGGCAGGCAGGCAGGGTCCGACCACGAAGCTCCTGCAGCTGGTTGAGCGTTAATTACCTCACGCTCGATGGAACAGGGATCGGACCCGGGACCGGCCACCAAAAGCGTTCATCCTGCAGACTAAGTAATGATAAAGCTGCAAGCCAGAAGCTTGGGTTTGCGACAATTGGCTATTTGCAACAATCTCTGGCTTTCATGCTTGTTTAATTATGTTGTATTTTGATTAATTATGGCAAATGGAAATGGTTCCCAAATAAGCATTGTTCGCCCAAGAAAGGAGCTCTGCACATTTCAGTTTGGACTAACTTCAGTGGCCTTTTGTTCCCAGAAAGAGGGACCGTCCGTTTACAAAACCATAAAATAAAATCTGACAAAATTCACTGACTCATTGATTTGTGTAGTAGGTTTCAGTTAAATTTTAGATGCTGCTGATACAATTCACATACATTTATAATAAAAAAAACTGATGGGTTGCATATGGGCATCTGTTGATAAATGTACCAATGAAAAATATGTGTTTGTGTGTATGTTACACAGAGCATAAGGCATCCGAAATGAAAACCTAATTTGGAGGCACAGTCGCATCAGTAATCCACTTCATTAGCAAAATGGTCCGAGGCATGCGTGACACGTACAAACTTGAACCATAAATAATACGTTTTTTCTTGGCAGCCGCTCGCTACTTCCTTTGGCAAGCCTTGGGAAATATTTGCAGGCTGGACGTTTTCGGCCTGGCTTATTTAGCTGCTGCTGCTGCTTTTTGCCGGCCATGACAAAACAATGTCAACTGTCTTGAGAAACACATGTAGACATAAACGTCAATTCAGGACAGCCTGCATGCCCAGTGACGACTCTGGTAGGCCCGGCCATGCTGTGTCCTTAATCGATTATCATTTTTAATAATCAATTTCCGAGGCCCTTCGATATCAAGCAGCGGCTTCTGCTTTGCCATCCGCGCTACTTATGGGCAGACGCTCAGGCTCTGCTCTGGCTCTGGCTCCGGCTCCGGCTCAGTTGACGACGACAGCACGTTGACATTTATGAGTTGGAGCGCGGCGCAATGGCCTAGCCCTAGCTTCGGGGCGCACTGCTATTTTAATTGCGGAATCGCAACATACTCCATGAGCATGCGTGTGCGTTTGGCAGAGATGAAATCATAAATCTGCGCACACAGTGAGTGGCAGGCAGGCGTTTGGGTATCATTTCAGTCCTGCGCCTGTCCTTCTGTTCCCCTATCCAACGTCAACGTGGCCCTTATAAATTTGTAGAACATGTCTTTCGACAGGTTGCATTTCCAAACAGTAGCATATTAATTGATCTGGAGGGATACACAGATATTTTACTTTTGAGGGCGCCGCAAGCGATCAAAAGCACGCTCCATAGCAGAACGATCTAAAGAAGGTTTCGGGTGCACATATATCGCAGGTTGAATAAAATTTGCACAGAATATAGTTACCTTTCAGCTTTGGCCTGATCTGGCTGCCTTCTATGACCACTTCCCAGAGCTTCACGTCGCCCCGGATGTTTACAATGTCGACACAGGCCGGGTTCATTTGCTGCTTGAATTCCAACATTAACTTTGTATTGACGAATAGTTCGTAGTACCCTTTGCGGCACACAATCACGATGACGAAGGCACCGCCTGGCCTGAGGGTTGTGTGGAGGCGAGACTCCTGGCAGTTCACCCAATCGCCATTTTGGTAGGCACCCCGTTTTATCACAGCCTTGCCGACCTTGTCACGCTTGCTCCGCAGGAAAATGGGACTGAAATAAAAGGATACTGTGGGCTGGGGCCAAATCTCCTGTCCTTTCTGAAGAGCGACACTGAAGCTTTGGGGCATCAAGCAGACGCGACCCTCGATCCGCAGGGCGTTTCCATTATCCAGCGGAAATCCTTTCGGAACCTTCCCGTAGAAGGGAAGGGTGATGCCTTTACGGGACAGGAACTCTTTGTGCGACATCATGGCCGACAAGAAAAACAAGTCGCTTTCCTCGTCGTCATCATCTATTAGATATGTAACTGTCTCAGTATCGTTAATTCCTCTTATCGTTTTCGGCATGGAGTGCGTCAGGCGAATAGGATACTCGGACACGCAGTGGCTATTGATGACAAGATCCGAGACGTCCCCAACTACAGTTACAGCTTCCAGCCACCTGTAGGGCATACGGTGCGAATATGCCGCGAAATGGTAGCCATTAACTGCGATGAGGAAAACACTCTCTGTCAGAAGGATCTGCATCCAAAAGGACTTGCCTCGGTTTAGCTGGAACCCTAGGTTCGATGAATTCTCCTCGGGACCCCACCTTCCCTGGATGCGCGTGTTGCGGGTAATATAGTTTTGGGGCAGTCGCGCCCCCACTTGCAGCAGCACATCGTAAACCTTATCTGGCTGTTTGGAGAGGAAATTAATGGAAAAGTGCTCACATGCCACAGAAATCATTCCGTGGAAGACGAAACATTGCCCTGGCCTTGGGTATTGAACCAATTTGTACTGTTTACGACAATGGGAGCGTTCTTGGTAGAACATGGAGATAGCGTCTCGGTCCTTTCGTAGGGCGATGACCTTGGCTCCAGGAAACATTCTCGTGTTTGCGAGGAATACACATATACGAAGCAAACGATAATGAAATCAAACTCACTAAAAATATACGACAAAATGCCCCAAATTTTGACATAATGTTCCCGAACGTAGGCATATTGGAACAGGCTCAGAACCTATTAGCGCCCTTTAAACTCTACAAAGGACACCGAACTTGAATCGGAGGGGCCATGTATTACTCGTTTAGTTTTCGTTTTGCTCGAACCCAAGATGGACCGTAAGCTCCGAAAGCTATATTTGCCAACAACCTGTTGGAGCGAGAGAGCTTGTTGATTCCACAAGTTCTGTGTGTATTTCAAGCTTTTATGGTGGCCTGCCAAGAAAAGTGTCAGTTCAGAGATAGAAGGCGTGTGAAATAAAAAATAGAAAATCCCCATTTTACTTTTAATGGTAACAAGAGTATATTACACTATTATTTATTAAACAATATTCTGTAAACGTTTTAAGTGAATAAAAACCTTATCGTATTATTGTCGCCTAATCAATGAGAAAACAAGCATAAAATGAAACCCAATGCTGGTCTGGACACTCCTAGTATTCAGTATCGCACAAAGGATTGTGATAAATGCGCACATTCCTTCCCCTAATTAGTGGATTCTGCTCCAGCGTCACATTCCATAGCTTGACGTCGCCTTGGATATACACAGTGTCGACAAGCTCAGGGCTGACCTTGTACTTGAATTCCGTGATGAACTGCCGATTAACGTACACCTCGAACGAGTCCTTGGTGCACACAATGACCAATATGAATGTTCGACCGGGACGGAAGTTCGTGTCCAGCTCCGAACGCTCCTCCTCGGCCCAGGCACCATTGACCCAGGCATTGCGACACACCACCGCATTTCCTAAGGCACCGCTGCTGGCCTTTGAGAAGCGGGGGTTTAAGTGGAATGCTATCACTGGATGTGGCCATATGTCCTGCCCCTGCTGCAGATTGATATAGAACGAATGTGGCAGCAGTCGCACCCGTCCCTCGATCTTTAGGCATCGCCCCTCGGCCAGCGAGTTCGGCGGCAGCGCGCCGTAGTAGGGCAAGGTAAGCCCAAGGTCGTTTATGCTGCGGTCACTCTTTGGCGAGCTATCCAACTGTTTGGTCGGCGCACTGATGAGGCACCACTCCTGTGGTATGGTGACGGCTTCCTCGGCGTTGGCGTCGATCTCATCGATCCCATCATCTACGTGCAGCTCTATGTTCTTTGCCTCCGACTCCGGCAAGCGTTGGGGGTAGTTCATAACCAGAGCCCTTTGCATTTCCACGTCCTCCACGTCACCCTTGACCTCAAGAATTCGGACGTCCTTGTAGGGTACTCGATGTTTGTACTCGGCGAAGTGCTGACCGTTTACCGATATCATGTAGCAAGGGTTTGTGACGAGCACTTGAATGGAAAACTTCTCGCCGCGGGACAGGACGAAGGGCAGTGCCGAGGAGACTTCCTCGCTGCCCCATATCTCCTCCACTTTGGTGTTGCGAACGATATAGTTCTGGGGCAATCTTGGGTTAACATGCAAAGCAATATCCCTCGACTCGTTGTTGCGCACAAGATTAATGGAGAATCTGCGGATATGTATAAAATGTGTAGTTAATTGGGTCAAGTTGGGCGACGTCCATTCAGCTTACCGTTCGCAGTTCACTGGCAGCCTTCCAGAAATGGTGAAGCTGAGTCCCTCACTCAACTGGCCGATCTGGTCGTTGTAGTACTTTGGCTGTGGATCCGTATATTCGTAATAGGAGGCCTACAAGGGGCACCGCAACATGTAAGACAATGAATACAAACATAAGGCAGCAGTTCTGTTGGTAAGTTACTGAATTGAATGGTGATGGTTGCCTCCTCGCCAGTTCATGGGGGATTGCATTTTGCGAGTTCCAAAAAGTATACATTATTTCGAATACTATTGCAAGGCCTATTTGGGCACTGAAAGCTAATCCCATTTATGACGACATTCCAAGTCGAATGCCAATTCCACAGATTTTATGGGCGCACGTACTTGGGCACTGTTTTTGATTGCCTCAACCGCTTCGACACTGGCTATTTTTGGCTAGGAACAATTAACTGTTGTAGCCGTTTTGTCTCTCATTTTCGGCATTGTTTACTTAAAAAGCAATTTAAGCTCTTCATTACCAAGGGTTGTTCTTTCCGGACTTCAAATTTTCCTGAGGCGCCACGAATCAATATTCCCCAACTCTGTCACTTGGTGCTTACCTCATTCAGACCACCTCGCTTTTTCTTGCGGCAACAGCAGAGCCATTTTCCGCACAGGACACTGAGACACATCTTGTGTTCTGATCAGCTAATTAACTGATCAACAGCGAAAGATCCGATGTACTTATGTACACCTCAGTGCGTTACGCTCCGTTTTTCCTCCCGGTTGACGCAATGATTCAACATCGTCCTTGCACTGTTCGCGGAACATAAAACTAAGAACACTAAGCTTGTGCTTGAATATACTTATGTACTGCTTTTAGTTAGTAGAAGCTATGAGCGCCAACTTGGTGTGGAACAATTGTTGTTTCACAGCTGAGGAAGGAGCCTGCTTGGCCGCTGTTATTTTTTGTTCGATTGTCTCGCGCTTCGCGAATGACTCGCTCGAAGAGAATCGAAGGAGACAACACCGCTGCTGACACTGACAGCGCCAAAAAGCTCTTTGTGTTCGTACATGAAACGAAAATAGGTGTTTATCGACCCTGCGATTCTCTGTCCGTACATACATATGGACACGTAAGTAAGCCGCTGATTCAGCTTCTATGTGGAAGCTATCAATCCAGCACAGTTTCTGTAAACAGTCACACAGATAACTGCCGTCTTGTGTGTAAATCGGAGAATTGTTTTTCTGAGCAAAACAAACCGGAGCTTGGGGCGGACGCGACTGTGCCAGACAGCTGCGAAAGAGCTTTCGAACGCGGAGCGGAGCACACCCCAACAATGCGAATGGTTGAATTACTGCAGAGCACGCTAAATGTCAAAGTAAAGGCGCAATCGAAGTAAGAGAGAGACGTTTGGACGAAATTAAGAATGTAGTGGTGTGCGAACTGGCTCTCTCTAAAATTAAAATTCACTAATTGCAAAAACACACCGATATGGACGATAGCGCCCCAGTTTTCCGATTACGTACTTTACACTCCCGGCCGTCCACCACCTCGATGTCGCTGAAGTAGTCCATCACCGGCTCCAGCTGCTGGCCCTCCGCCTTCTGGAACCTCAGGTGCATATTTTGGTCCCGTTCCCGGTCCATGTTTTGCACTCTGCACTCTGCTCCCGCCTCAATGGCCGCAAAATCAATGACGTCCGGTCGATGCCGATGCATGTCGGGGTTAGCCAGACTGTCGGGATTCTCCAGGAACTGACGCAACCAGAGCTCCCGACAATGAAATCGAAATAGTTGCAGGCGGCGCTTGGTGCGGTAGTAGCTCAGACTTCGTTCAATATTAAAGGCGTTCTGCCACAGTGCATCCGACAGATCAACGAGCTCGCGAACGGAGTGACAGACCAATAGAATTATTGCCGTCATACTACCACAAAAAACAATGGGTTAGCGTTTTACACCGATACAGAGATGCGAATTCTGGCGGGGCTCACGCTCTGCTCTGCTCTGCTCTCACTTTCTCTCTTTGCTCTCGCACTGGCTCACGTTCTCGGTCCACTGATAACTCTCTCTCTCTGTATGGTTAAACGAGATGTAGTTGGGTCTTAGTACGTTATTTTCTGACAGTTGCGTGAGACTGAGGCCTTGGGGGGCTTTTTTTATGCGCGCACTATTCCGATTTGTTTTTTATGCCGGTCTGATGGTCACCTACAGTCTGGTTGTCACCTATACCCTAAACTTTGTATCGACACGAAAATAGCTTTTGCCCCCTGTGATAACGCACTCCAACGCACATATGCGGGGGCGCTTATCCCTATATACATAGGTATACATTCTTCTATATATGTACATAGGGGACTTCACAGGCAGTCTTTCGCCGAACTGTTCAAACTTCCGATAAGAGTTCAGGTGCAGGGCTTTCTTATCCACCATGAATGGGCGGCGATGAACATGGTGATGCACCATGGAAGATTTTACCAATGACTTACATCGTCGTTTCCCAAGCGCCGATAGTTAACCGGATCGCTCCGCTTCCGTTTCTTGCAGCAGCAGCAACTCATCCCGCGAAGATAGATCTGATAATTCTCACTCACAAACACAAATTGAATCAAAAAACCAGGGCGTTATCAGTGGATGGCTGGCCACGATCGACCTTGTACAATAACACGAGTAACTATGTAAATATTATAATTTTCTTATTTTTAGGTGGCAGATAATAAATTCCCAGAAACACAGGCTAAAAATATTTAGCATTGCATAGACTCGGTATAAACAACCGCCGTCTGTCGCGAAACTTTTTCAACTGATCAAGTGGACTGAGTCAGCCACCAACGCCTCGGCATTCGTAGACGTACAAAAGTATGAAAATGTTAATTGTATGAGAGAATACTTCTAATTGGATATTGTTCATAGATAAAAGTAAGCTTTTTACTGCCCCAATTCGTTTCCAAATGATAACTTTCGAGAGGATTTACAAGTAGTATCATACATTTATTTGTTTTGGTTAGAAAAATAGGGGAAAATTGCTATTAACTCTACTCCGCTCTGTCTCTAATATTCATATCAGGCTAAATCAGCTTTTCAACAGGAGAATCACTCCTTACAGTTAAAACGAACATTTATCGTACAATTTGCACCTGTATAAGCATCTTTTTTACAAGAAGTTAGCAAAATAAAACTAAATAATAGGCTTCTGGCAAAACGTGATTTTTTTCACTTGAAAATATAATTCAAATAACTTTTCCATTATAAAAGTTTATATTCTAATGTTAATCCTTATAAATCGTTGTTCTATACAAAAAACCCTAAACAACAAAATAAACCTAAAAAGCAGTATATTAACTGAGTTTCAGGGCTAAACAAGAAACAAATTCAGGGATATAATTAAATAAATTGATAGTTACATAGAAATATAATTAATTGATATATAAAAGGACGATTTCAAATAGTTGTACTATTGTCCTCCAATTAATAAGGTTCATAGATTCTAATAAACTAAAGAAGGTTCAACATTAGCGCGTACATTGTACACAGTTGAACATATTCAAGAGACCTAAGCTATGTAATATTAATTTTTCAAAAATAATTTCTCATATTTCATATGTGAAATAAAATGATAATATTTTGTGGCCAGAAAGTAATCAGCGCTGCCGAGTGGAGCGCGTACCCATTGCATGCTGCGATTTGGGGGACGGTCCCTTGTAATACTTTGACAAGCTCTTGCTCGTGCGGGTCGGGCGGTTGCTACTGTTGCTGCTGCTGCTTCTTTCCATTGCCTTTTCAGCGTCTGTCTTCAACGGCATCTCGTCATCCTCGTCCCATCGCTCCAATTTCTTTTCTTCATCGCCAGATTCGCCTGTTGCATCGGTCTTCGATTTACGGTTCCGGCGATTTCGCGACGAGGAAGAACTCACATCGGTCCGTTCAGATTTCTCGCTAAAAATTGCAAAAATTTCTAGGTAAACCTTTTTTAAAAACTGATTGTACTCACTCTTTAACGGTCATCTTGGTGTCATCTCCGGATGGTACATTCTTGCGCTTCAACAGTGCCAGCTCTCGTTCCGCAATCACTTTCTTACGCTCATCGGCCGATTCGGCCGCACTAAGCTTGGTTGTAGAATCTGCCAATTGCTTTACGGGCTCCTCCTGCTTCACCCGCTTCAGTTGCTGTTGTTGCTCCTGCGCTTGCTTCAGCGAACGCTTTAGGGCGCTCCTAAGGGAGTCGCGCGAGCTCTCCGGCGCCACATCCTTACCAAGCTGGGGAAGACCGATTGCCTCCAATAGCTTTTGGCCGAGCGCAGCCTTAACCTCAGACTTGCGAATGGGTGCCGTGTCTGCTTTGCCGTTTTCCGTATCTCCACTGTTTCCAATCGACGGGGAAGGCTCAATGGCTTCAGGAAGGTCTTCCTCAGTTGCCGGTAGATGATCGTGGATAAGGCTTGCAACCTCTGGCACTGTGCTTGTGGGTGCCTGGGACGGCTCAGCCGTGGGTTCTTTAATTGATTGCTTCACTTCTTGAACTGTTTTTTCCGATTGTTTTGATACAGTTTCCTCTGAAACACTGAATGAAGCTGATTTTGAAGACTTTGCAGGGAATGAGTCCCTATTGGCACGCCCTGCAGTTTCAGGCGGTTTTGAGGCTTGAATGACGGTCCTACGTCTCTTAACAATTGGTCGAGTAATTGCAGTTGGCTCTGTTTGGGCGAGTTGCTTAGTCAAATGGTCATCTACGACGTCCTCGGTGATATCCGAAGCGTGTGGCCCCTGTTCCAGTGGCTGTGGCTGCGGCTCGACTAGCACAATATCTTCTAGATTAACCACACTGCTTGATGGACTACGTCGCCGGCGGGAGCTACGTTGTTCCTTCGACTCCTGCTGCTGCTTAAGCAGTGATATAAGGGCTTCATTAAGCGCGTCGGCTGGATTTGATCCAAATTGTGATATAAGCATAGCGTTGATGTTCAGTAACTCGCTGCTTACATGCGCCGCATTCGAAGGTGAAGCCGATGGCTGTTCGGTTAGCCGTTCTCGATTCCGCACTTTTCGTTGGGAACGTTTCACAGGAGATATGCTAACAGACTTCGTGTGCCTCAGAGGTTGGGGTTCCAGCTCCGTGGGACTGGATGGTACTAGCTGAACCGACGTCTCTGGTGGTAGTTTATAAGGCATTGCACTGGATAGGTCTGTAAGTTTCAGTAAATCCTTTGTGGCTGCCAAGGAACTGTTCGGTCCAGCAGCCGTCATAGCGGTTGAAACGGGCTGCTTATCTTTCTGTTGAACAACTGCCAGCATAGGGCCGAGATAGGGACCCAAAAGCTGTGTGAGGTCAGTGTCCTGTAGTAGGTTGTTATCCGACATAATAACAGCAAACTTTGAGCATTTCAAACGAGCCATTTGCTCTTCACAGTTATCGGCAGATACTGGCCACTTTAGTGCTTTAAGAATGAGCATCAACAAGTCCGGATCCCTTATAACGCTACCCAAGGAAATGGCATCCGTGAGGCTTTTTACATTGGGCATTGATTTGGACGGAGCGGAGGAGTGTTGGCTAGCCGATGAATCAGTCAGGTCGAGCGTTACAGGCAGTGACTTGACTTGGCTTGCCGGCAGGCCTTTCTTCAACTTCGTCGAAACCGTCTGAACCAACGGTTCGTCCTCCCGCTTCTTCTTTGGGGCCGCAAAGATCATGTGCTCCGGCAACGCTTCCTCCACCGATGGCTCACACCCGTACAGGGCTTCTTGAGGAACTACCGTCGCAGTAACAGAGGGCCCAATATCATCGACTAGGTTTCGGATTTGTGCCGACTTAAGCAGCGACACCTGCCCGCTGTTTATGGCTTTAATGTTATTTAAGGCATTTTTGAGATTTCTGCGTTTCTGTTGTAACACGTTGTTAGGCAGATTTGCCATTCCGGTCCCTGGCGCATTAATAGTTGGAGCAACAGATTTCGCCGTCATAGTTCTGGTGTTTCTAGAGTTATCGGTTTTGCCGGCCACCGGCACATTTCCGGTGATGCGTCCGTGTGTTTGAATAAAGTTTATCACCCCGGCCGGCGAAAGTTTCTTTTCCGGGTTCTTCTTGGGGACACTGATTGCCGATACCTCGGGACTAAGAGGCACCAAAGTGGGAAGATGCTGCATAGACCGCTGTGCAATCGACATCGGCGCCGATCCATAGCGAGAATCCACAAACACACTACTACGACGCGTCGGCAGCAAATTGCTTTTTCCAGCTGAAATACTAGGAAGCTCGCTGGCTTTACTGACGACAACGCTATCATCCATAGGTCTACTTCCAGTCTGTGGCTTGGACACTGTGATGGTGGTCTCGGGCACACGGGTCAGAAGAATAGGGCGAAATTCATCGGTCTGCGAATGGTTTTCCTCGCTTCTCACAACTGTCTTGTTGGATCTCGTAGCAACGTTGCCGCCGTCTTCTTGAGGCCGGTTCCCAGCCTGGGGCTTGGACATTGTCATGGTGGTCTCCGGCACGTGGGTTAACATAATAGGACGGAATTCGTCAGTCTGCGCAAGAGTCCCCTCTCCTCTTCCAGTCAGCTCTGCCGCTGGAGGCACACTAAGTCGTGCGGCGGCTGCTTCTCGCGCATTTTTGGGCTGCAAGTTGGAAAGAAAAGTTTGTTTAGAGTGTTCGCCACGAAGAACAGCATGCCAGTTTACCAAAGTGCTGAGTATAAAGTCCCGGAACACAAGCTGAGTGTGCTTGGCAATGTTTGAGAGGGAGGCCGTGGCCTCCACCTGTCGGTAACACGACTTGCAGAGCACCTTGGGCAGTTGATCGTCTTCAGCCACCTAAAAGGGCAGTGAAGTTGTATGTTAATTTGTTGTCGTTTTTTAATCATTTCCTTTTTGATCTTCAGTTTTAAATTGAGCGCTTTTTATCTGCTAGTCTCCAGGGTTGGCGCACAATATTTTCGGTATTTTTTTAGGAACATACTAAATAAGCCGATGCCGCAGTACGATCCCCTCCGATTTACTTACGTTCAGGTAAAGGTGGCGCGATATCTTATCCTTGAGACCTTGGGTCTTGAAAATAAATACACTCTCCACCACGGAGTTAGTCTTGCTCTTCGTGTTGGCCGCGCAAATGCGGCACAAGTGCTCGAATTGTGCATCCATGTCGGCGTCTGTCTGCCGTTACACCTGCACTCCGTATAGTGTAGTCGCCCGTTCACTTCCAGAGTCAGAGCACCGCACGCAACATGCTGGTGGCGAAGATGAAATGTTTTTAATAAAATCTCCCACGGGGCGAAAAATAAACGAATGCGTCGTCCCGAGCCGCTCACTTCGCGTTCACACCGAATTCACACACACTCTCGTCCAGTAATGCGGCTTGCCTTGCACACTACATTTCGTACTATTTTACACTTGCAATTCGAGAAAGTCGCGCGCCTCGCCGAGGCTGAGCGAAACTAGCTGAGAGCGCGCAAAACAAATGGCAGAATGGAAAACAAATAATAACAAACTGTATTCCGCATTGAACAGTGAAGGCAAAGAGAGCGCAAGTCCGAAAGTAGAGGGCTGAGAGAGGGAGAGAACGATCTTCTTACTCTCTGTCAAACTCACATTTTGCTTTCTTCTTTTGACGTTGTCCGCATTCGCTATGCTATGTTTTTCGAGGAAAATATATTTTCCCTTGAAATTCTTTGTGTAAACGTTATTTAATCGAGTTTCGGCTGCCCGAAAATCCTCCTAACTTGGGCACGGGCTGTACACTAGCTTTATCAGCTTGAAATAGGCTTTTGCCACAACGATTTTACCAGCACTTGCGCCGCGACGAGAAAACGAAATAAAACTGAGCGAAATAAACGTTGCTGCTGTTTGCCATTACACTCACCACCCACCCATACTAGTGCATTCCCGCACGCACACACGCGCGCAAACGGCTTACTGTACTCTTCTCTCCGCCTCGCCTACGTTGTTTTTATGCGCTCGCTGCGGCTGTGGCCTGTTGGGCTGTTGGCTGTGTGCGTGCTTGCTGCCTGACTGTTGCTTATTTTACACACATTTACACGATTTTTTGTTTCTGTTCTGTATTTTTTCGTGTTTCGCGCACTGGTGTGGGTGAACGCCTGGTATTCAGTCTGTTTCATGGCGCACAGCCAGTTTTCCGCTCTATCCATGTGGCCTCAATGCGTTCCTGTCTGGTTGTGTGCGTTCTGGTCGGGTTTTCTATCTACGGCCGCGGAGGAAAGTGCCGGGTACATGGGATCTATGCAAATAATGCAAAGGAGTACCAGGAAGCTTTCCAATTGAATTCAATTCCAACGGCACTTTAACAGCTTTGCAACTTTATGGTTAAATAAGCGCATTTAATACAATAAGCTTTTTGGTGTGTTAACTAAATAAAAATTATATGACTATAACTAAAGGGTATTAGTCGATTCGTGGCGATGCGATTTCCGCGCAGCACTTCTCTCATACAAAAAAAAAACTAGTTGACGCTTTGTTTGATAGTGTACGTGCGCCTTATTATGTATGTATGTATGTATGCATGCTTTGGTGCTTCTGATCTTTCTCTCCTTTTGTAGCTATTTCCTTACGCTATCGCGCCATACTTTTTCACTTATGTATTTACGACTACTATGTGTTAGTGAGTTTGCCTGTGTGAAGAGAAACTTTTTACGTGAAGCCGTTGGTGTACATAACGCCCGACGGGGAATTATTCATTATTTTTCCTTAAAAGCAAAGGTTACAAAATTGTGAATAAAAGATGCGGCCATTTTTAGACATTTGTGTTATCTGCTGGCATAGCAGCTCCATATATGTATATACATATATGCATATTATACATTTAACTATTTTGACATAAAACAAATAAGTAGGCAAATGTTTTGTTTTTTTTTTTCTTCTTTTTACGACTGCCACAATTCTGCATGTTAGTTTCCCAATTATAAAATGTCTGTCCCTGTCTACATATGTATAGGAGTGAATCAAGAGATTGAGCATAATTTATAAAATTTGTAAGAAAAACTTTTTCGGGTGATGTTTAACCAAAAAATTCACGAGGGCATAATTGGCGTAGAGATCGCTTGCCACATATGTATGTATGTACATATATTGCATCTTCTTCCATCACTCACATATGTACATACATTGCGTCCCTACGCCGCAAGGTATGCAATGAATTGTTGATCTATATTTATGATGGAGAGGGAACTTCTGGAAAGTGTGGTATTGCAGTATTTACAGGGGGTTTCCTGCAATTATTTACTTATTTATGTATATTAGTGAAGTTGTATGTTAATTTGTTGTCGTTTTTTAATCATTTCCTTTTTGATCTTCAGTTTTAAATTGAGCGCTTTTTATCTGCTAGTCTCCAGGGTTGGCGCACAATATTTTCGGTATTTTTTTAGGAACATACTAAATATGCCGATGCCGCAGTACGATCCCCCCCGATTTACTTACGTTCAGGTAAAGGTGGCGCGATATCTTATCCTTGAGACCTTGGGTCTTGAAAATAAATACACTCTCCACCACGGAGTTAGTCTTGCTCTTCGTGTTGGCCGCGCAAATGCGGCACAAGTGCTCGAATTGTGCATCCATGTCGGCGTCTGTCTGCCGTTACACCTGCACTCCGTATAGTGTAGTCGCCCGTTCACTTCCAGAGTCAGAGCACCGCACGCAACATGCTGGTGGCGAAGATGAAATGTTTTTAATAAAATCTCCCACGGGGCGAAAAATAAACGAATGCGTCGTCCCGAGCCGCTCACTTCGCGTTCACACCGAATTCACACACACTCTCGTCCAGTAATGCGGCTTGCCTTGCACACTACATTTCGTACTATTTTACACTTGCAATTCGAGAAAGTCGCGCGCCTCGCCGAGGCTGAGCGAAACTAGCTGAGAGCGCGCAAAACAAATGGCAGAATGGAAAACAAATAATAACAAACTGTATTCCGCATTGAACAGTGAAGGCAAAGAGAGCGCAAGTCCGAAAGTAGAGGGCTGAGAGAGGGAGAGAACGATCTTCTTACTCTCTGTCAAACTCACATTTTGCTTTCTTCTTTTGACGTTGTCCGCACTCGCTATGCTATGTTTTTCGAGGAAAATATATTTTCCCTTGAAATTCTTTGTGTTAACGTTATTTAGTCGAGTTTCGGCTGCCCGAAAATCCTCCTAACTTGGGCACGGGCTGTACACTAGCTTTATCAGTTTGAAATAGGCTTTTGCCACAACGATTTCACCAGCACTTGCGTCGCGACGAGAAAACGAAATAAAACTGAGCGAAATAAACGTGCTTACACTCACCACCCACCCATACTAGTGCATTCCCGCACGCACACACGCGCGCAAACGGCTTACTGTACTCTTCTCTCCGCCTCGCCTACGTTGTTTTTATGCGCTCGCTGCGGCTGTGGCCTTTTGGGCTGTTGGCTGTGTGCGTGCTTGCTGCCTGACTGTTGCTTATTTTACACACATTTACACGATTTTTTGTTTCTGTTCTGTATTTTTTCGTGTTTCGCGCACTGGTGTGGGTGAGGAAAGTGCCGGGTACATGGGATCTATGCAAATAATGCAAAGGAGTATCAGGAAGCTTTCCAATTGAATTCAATTCCAACGGCACTTTAACAGCTTTGCAACTTTATGGTTAAATAAGCGCATTTAATACAATAAGCTTTTTGGTGTGTTAAATAAATAAAAATTATATGACTATAACTAAAGGGTATTAGTCGATTCGTGGCGATGCGATTTCCGCGCAGCACTTCTCTCATACAAAAAAAAAACTAGTTGACGCTTTGTTTGATAGTGTACGTGCGCCTTATTATGTATGTATGTATGTATGCATGCTTTGGTGCTTCTGATCTTTCTCTCCTTTTGTAGCTATTTCCTTACGCTATCGCGCCATACTTTTTCACTTATGTATTTACGACTACTATGTGTTAGTGAGTTTGCCTGTGTGAAGAGAAACTTTTTACGTGAAGCCGTTGGTGTACATAACGCCCGACGGGGAATTATTCATTATTTTTCCTTAAAAGCAAAGGTTACAAAATTGTGAATAAAAGAAGCGGCCATTTTTAGACATTTGTGTTATCTGCTGGTATAGCAGCTCCATATATGTATATACATATATGCATATTATACATTTCACTATTTTGACATAAAACAAATAAGTAGGCAAATGTTTTGTTTTTTTTTTC
Source organism: Drosophila jambulina (assembly GCA_018152175.1). NCBI lineage: Eukaryota > Metazoa > Arthropoda > Insecta > Diptera > Drosophilidae > Drosophila > Drosophila jambulina. The sequence goes on from JAECXH010000114.1 coordinate 65,459, forward strand.
TTCTTTTTACGACTGCCACAATTCTGCATGTTAGTTTCCCAATTATAAAATGTCTGTCCCTGTCTACATATGTATAGGAGTGAATCAAGAGATTGAGCATAATTTATAAAATTTGTAAGAAAAACTTTTTCGGGTGATGTTTAACCAAAAAATTCCCGAGGGCATAATTGGCGTAGAGATCGCTTGCCACATATGTATGTATGTACATATATTGCATCTTCTTTCATCACTCACATATGTACATACATTGCGTCCCTACGCCGCAAGGTATGCAATGAATTGTTGATTTATATATATGATGGAGAGGGATCTTCTGGAAAGTGTGGTATTGCAGTATTTACAGGGGGTTTCCTGCAATTATTTACTTATTTATGTATATTAATTTAAAGATTACATGCACAGTGCAGGGCCCTGGTGGCACTTGGGGAAGGAATAAGTACGCCTCGGATTATGGCGCCTTTACTCCACGTGATTTGCGATGTAAAGCGCTCTCTGAGCGGCAAAAAAGCAACAGACAAATGACAAACATTTGTGTATACTTAGTACATAACACATATGTAGAAACACAAAGAAAGAAAAACTTCCGGAAGACGAAGTTTGTATACCCTTTCAGTTACAAATTTGCCCCAGAGTTATGTAGATTTCTAATTATTAATTATTTCGCAAGGATGAAGCACGTGTAATTTACAATTAATTTATAAAAAGTTACAACAAAGTTGTACTTCCAGAGTCAATAATCTAGATTTACACTAATAACTTAAAGATATGGTTAAATCGAGTCAGCTGTTGATGCCAATCAAAAACTTACTGGCTTTTTTAAGTTGCAGGCTTCGGAATGAAATTATAACACCCTCTGCAACTGTATAAAAAAAATCAGAGCTCCCCTCGGCTTATGGCGATGGGGGGTCGGGAGTGTCATCTTAAGGGGTGGTGCACATATAGGTGGGTGCGTCGCTATTTTTTTAAAGGGCGTCTAGTCGCTGAAAAGCACATAATTGTGTGTTGTTCGTTGTTCGCACAACTTTTTGTTACATATTGTACTGTGCTACTCCAGCTTTGAAAGTGCACAATTACAACTACATTTTGCATAAAAATAAGTGCAAAACAATGTCCAAGGCGCTCACTTTTTATTTTTCGTTGCATACGACTAGGCTGGCCTGCAACTGATGAAAGTTGGATGAACCTCGGATGTTCGTGCATCACGAATTTTACATGGACTCTACACGCCAGCTCTCGACATACATTTTGCCGAAGCATACTTTTAGGCTGGCCAATTGTTCGCCACTGCAACTCGGACTTGTTTTTTTTTATTGGCGAATGTTCAAGTGCTTCGGGGGGCGGTAATAAACAACAAACAACGGCTCAAGACAGCCAAATATATGCATACATATTTTGACTTTTAGCCTTCGAGTTGCTGCACCGCGTTCTGGCGCGCGCTGCAACAACAACGCCGAATGCTACGTTAGAAATGGGTGCGGATTGTGCACATTGTGCAAATAATACTTTGCATAGGCCGGTGGCTGGGCCAGAGCCGGAGCATTTCTGCTGCTCTGATCCGAAAAATATGAAGGGAACGTGAATCTGGCCAGACAAAGGCCGCACCTAGGGATGTCAGAGTTGATGGTTTGTCATAATGTACATATCATCAATTGAATCATAAGCCCGAGACAATTGCACTCCATTTGATCGAATCAGAAGATCTTAAAAATTTGGCACATGGCGCACACTTTGGGGTGGGGCCTGGGGTTGTTTAATGGGGGATGGCTGTGGAATGCGCCTCAGCTCGGATTTAAGTCGAGTCATCAGAGAACACGCCCCACTTTTGGCCATTAAGAGAACACTTTTGAGTGGCGTAAATGCCAAACTTAAAGTACTAACTGATTCGTTCAATTTATCAGAATTCGGACGAGCGGCCATTACATATTTAAATCACGTACTAAATATTAGGATTATTAAATAATGCAATTGAAATCCTACGAAACCTTGATATAGTGGCGTAGTTCGAAACAGTTAGCATGCCCAGCAGTAGGTAATTAATCTGCTTAAAAGCTGTTCCCGTCCGAAAGACATGACCAGCTAGCAGTGTCGCTGCTGGCCTGTTCTCCTTTGCAGCTCGGGATCGTGCTCTGCCTTTCGCGTCTGTTGTCGCCGTATTCACGAATTTGCTCCAAATGTAGCGCAATGGGCGCACCAACGCAATGGGGGGTGGCCTATGGCCATGGTTGTGGGGCTTCGTCTCACAGTAATATTATAAATATAGCTTTAAAATCTATCTTAAGGAATATTATATATATGTATATACATATTTACATATAATTTGTTCTTAACTTGACAGAAGCTGAGCATCGCGTGTGAAAGCAGCCGTATATCTCCGGTCTCTTACACACGTATTCTATATGGGGCTGTCAGACATCAAATATCCAATTTAAAAAAAAAACAAAGCAAGTTAAGATAAATAATATATGTAATATAAATTTAACAAGAAAGGAAACCAACTTCGTCACGCCTACCTAAAAATTCAAAATAAAAGGTAAAAAGGAAGGAATAGCAGATTTTCCGAACCTTAAAATACATTTGTATTTGAGAGGCAACAAATTTGGTTTACAAATTCTGTAAGGGAAACGAAGAAGGTTATAAGTACATATATATTTCATGTTTCCTTTTTTTTACAGCATTTCCAGCTGTGACTTCATACATAGTTTTTCTCCTAAACTTAAGTATTTATTCGAAATATTCCGCGCCATATAGGGAAAGGAGAGCAGAGCAATGGTAGTAGACTTTTATGACACCGTGACCTCACAAAGTGCTCCCGGTTAAATCAAAGCAATTGGGTATTACCTCACACAGAGCGCAACAAGCAAAACACTCCAGCGAGCGAGCAATTTGATTTACAATCGGTTACGGCTACAGTTATGAAGTGAGTACCAAGGCTCAGCAGCTTATGCCGCGCGGACCCAAAATAAAGGTAAGAGTTGTGTCATTTCCGAGCGGAATTAGTTGCTCCAGAATGTGTACTCGCCGGGTAGCGATAGCACAGTTGTGGGCGGGTCGATGGGTTGATGGCGAAACAGCAGAAACCGAAACAGAGACAGATTGCAGGGCTAATGCCCATTCGCTATAGTTGAAATTTGGTAATGCATTGACAGGCGAGGAGGCCGACGGAGCCCTCGTATTGTGGGCATTTCGAAAGCAAGCCGAATCGCGCCCAGTCAAAGCTCTTCTCTGGCCGGCTTTCTTCTCTTTTGCCCTTTTCGATCTGCACCAAACTTGGGCGGTCACGGACTTGAACTTGCTGTGCTGATCTCGGAGCGAGCGGGCAGAGTAACGGGCCCTTGCTTCTGGTGCGCATTCGATCAGCTGCCCTTGCCTCTGGGAAGGAGGAAGTAAGTGCCACTGCAGATCGATGGAGGTTCTGTGGAGGGTACCAGTAAAACACGTTTCTTCCGCATTGCAACGGGCTCGACGGGCGGAACTCGATCCCCAACAGAGGCCTGCCTGCCTACGGTAGGTAGGCAGAACGGCCTTGGCGTAATATACTTTTTCCTGTTAAAATTTAAATGGTAGCGAGTGGTGCTGCTGCTACAGTTGTCACTTGGATCCGGTTTATTCAACCTGCACTGCGCTGCGCCCTCTGTTTCTTAACTTTGAGCGACAAAGTTTGATGATATTACCAAGTGCGCAAGAGTGGAGGCACATGTACGAGGTGGCCGCCACACTTAGAACCTAAAACTCTTAATCCCTAAATTATTATTAAGTAAACGACAGTCCTCAATTGCTCCAATTAAAATGAAAAAGGAAAAATACAAAAGTGGTCAGACAACAATGAATAAAGGAAACTGGTCTTGTTCAAGATAATTGCAATGAGAACATATTGAAGGTTTTACATACGGTTTATGTAAATATGGACAAATGCTTTCACATTTCGATCGGATATATGATATAAGCCATTAAATGTGTAATTTATACCAGGATTGTAGTGCACAAACAATTGTTTGATCTAAACACTTCTGCCAGTCCGTGAGAGACCAAATTAAAAGTCAATCAGAGTGAGCTTGGCTGTCGATCAACAACACAAAAACTGACTTAGGCGACTGGCCAAAGAGCCAAGGCGTGGCCACTAGCTCCACTAGCTAGGCACTCGTCAGCTGCCAGCTGGCAACTGGGTCCGGTAATAGCTAATAGGTAATAGCAGCTTGGTGGCTGTTCTAGTCGCCACCATTTGCGCTGCGCTTGATCTGTACAATTCATTTGTTCAGCCGCCCTCGCCCCTTCACCTACTGCCTATCTGCCAGCCACCACGCCTTTGCTCCGCCCCCCTTCTGTACCGTTTTATCGACTCTTTCGAAACAGTCCCGCCGAGCCGTGGAGAACGGAAGGTCAGCTAGTTACTCTTGGCTGCCTTTGTCTCAGCAGCATTAGCCGAATTGCAGTTACACAAAAATTGGCATTAAAAGTTACAATTTCTTGACTGGAAGTATATTAGGAATCGGTACATCTTGAACTGTAGGTTTTTTATATAAAAAAGAAAAGTGACTGGTTCTTTGCCTTCATTGCTTACTTACGCAAGCATTCCAGCAACGATTACCAGTAAATCTACCTGGTTTGAGTGGCAGGTGTGACCACGACTGCCAGTGTGTGTGTATCGTGATTATATGTACTTTGAATTGAATTATAAAAATACATCATTAATTTAATTTTCATTAGAAAGGCAAGCCCCAAATGCGTGCCCCGAACTCGAGTCATTTAGACGAAAATTACTTTCAAAATGCTTCAGTTCATACAATGGCTTAGAGCACAGGTCCGAGAGCACAGCGATTGTGTGCTGGGAATGTGTGAGGGAATTCCATGACATTCGGTTGCGGATTTTGCGTATCACTGCCTAGGTGCGATCGAGTTAACGCAAACGGCTGCAATAAATTGGACTACAAGTAGCCAAAGTCGAATTGTATTGACAAGGGCAAGTCAATTAACGTGCTCCAGCATGTGCCAGGCCAAGCACCCAAGCCACAATAGAAAAACACTAAAAACCTGCTATTAACAGGTACAATTTCAACGACGATCAGGTGGTAATCCGTGAAGTTTGAAATTCCCAAGGCAAGGTACGACTTTTCGACCAGTCTGACATTCTCAACTGTGAGAGGTCCTCGTAGCGCCTCTTAATTTCCTAGTTTCCATCGGAACTGAGCCATGCCATTTGTGATTTGTCACTCACACCAAGCACAATTTAGTGCGTAGAATTTCGTATTAACCCTCACAAATAGACCGGTGATTTAATTAAGCTTTTATCGCTCTGTTCCACAATGACTTTTTCAATTAACGGGACCATTATTATGTATTTTTTCTGAAGTGCAACACTCCCATTTATTAATCGAGCGGCGGGGCGAGCACAATAGATCCGTTTCAAATACAAGACAATAATGAAGGCCTGCATGTGTTTGCTCGTAGGCTTACCGACCAATAAGCTCTTTACAGCAGAAGTAATGGGGAAGTTTTCAAGGCCTCTAATTTAGCGGACATTTAACGGTCGGTCTAAGTCGCATATTGAATCAATTTGGGCCCAAGGTATGTGCGACCGACTGACCACCTTCTGGCGGATTTCGTTTTAATGAAAACATTAAACTATCAATACGGACACTGGCCGAAATAGTTCGAAACGGAAACGGGATTATTACGCTGTGATAAATTTGCACCGCCTATTTATAAAGTGAATGGCAAGCACTTTCGGGGCTTGTCCGTCCGCAAGAGCTAAGCCAGAAACGACTAATTGTGGGACATTTGCCGCACAGTACCAGCACTCACACAGATTTGGTAGGTTCATTTTTGTGATTAAGACATTGGCCCGCATTATAATAATTCGTTTGTGAAATTGTCCATTAAAGCTAATAACCACCTGTCAAACTGCGACAAACTCGCGGGCAGGGTGACCCAACTCGTCTGGCGAGTGCTGTTGTAATAAGCACCAATAGTTAAACATCCCAACGTCGTTGCGTATACGCCACGACGTCCGTTCATGGACACCCGTCCCTATATTCTAAAATCAACTCATTTATCAGTTTAGTTGAATCTGATAAGTTCCTTGGAAAAGGTAACAGCCAGTACTAAGCTCCAGAGACGCGAATAAAGGAATTCGATTATGAAGGCCCTTCAGTGGCCTCATGGCGGCTCAACTGTGAAAATTATACAACTTCCGAAACAGCGTTGAGATCGCTTCGGGCAGAATGCGCCTCGCCCTCCACTCACTGGCAGAATAAATCGTGTGAAACACAATCCAGCAATAAATAAATTAATACAGAATTATATTAATGCTTATGGCTTGCTTAAGCCATCAAGTCGGGCGGCCGCCGTTCACCAGAGCGCCTTTTACTCGGACTCGGGCTCTGGCTCGCTCGGGCCCGCAGCCCGAGTCTGAGATTGGTTTGGCTGGTCTTGGTTGGCTGCTTTGGCCCAGTTCTTGGCCGCTGTGTTGCCGTGTTTCCAACTTGGTTTCACTTTCAATTCTCTGGCTCGAAATCTGTGCCTGTGGTGGACAAGGCGCTGGCGTTAAGCTATGCACGCCGCATGTCCAATCGAATCCTTCAAGGACAATGCGACTGCGCAAATTGATTAACCCCAGCCATATAAAGGTCGACGGAGCTCTGACCTGCCGCTAAACCCCTGTCCCCAAAACGACTGCATTCCCTTCCTAATCTGCCCCAGAAGCGTCAAGACGACAGTCTAAGTGTAACAATGTTTCACAACCGCCATAGAAAATACTCGGCGCATGGCAAATAGTTGCCGAGCCAGGCGGATCACCAGTGGCCACAGAGAGGGAAGGAGAGCAAGTTGCTGGTGCTGGTTTTTTGGTGTTCAAGAAAACCACCCAAGCAACCCGCCTAGTGGCAGTATCTGGTTTGCAAATGATCGGACGGACACCATGGGTTCGATTCCCAGCCAAGTACTCAAATTCAGCGAGAAAATTGATCTGGGATCGCGTTCTTGCAGTAACTGGTGCACGATAATTAGTCCAGAAAGATCAGAAGCAGCAGCCCCACACCAACGAAGTCGTGGTTTTGTTCGCGCCACAATGGAACGAGCTTTGCCCGCTTTACTCTTACTTTCAAAAGCTTAAGAGAGTAGCACAGCGCCGTCCTCATCGCCGATGCCGTTAACAGGCGCTGTACGGTAACAGCCGGAGCCGAGCGTGGCTCAGACTAAACTCGGCTCGAAAACTTGGCTCTGACTGCTTCAGCTGGCCGCAAGACACTCGCTCCGCACAGTCGCGCTGTATAGTTGTTCCGATTAGGACGTGTGGTTCGCTTGAGCGCACGGTAAGCAGAGACCGACCCTCGAGGGTCACCCGGACTTGTCCCCCAATAAATCGGCCAGGCTAGTGCAGATTTGCCAGCGCTCAATTGACATTCCACCCCATTCGACGCGCTGAAATACTAATGGAGCTTAGCCCTCGATCGAATATTGCACTCGGCCAATAGAAAGCAGGCTCCACTAACTGCATTTTGTTGCTCGGCTCGAGCGTGTGTGTCGGTAGAGGCTCGCCTCGTCGAAAAGAAAGTTTTGCTAAATATCAAGCATCAACAAACAAAAATAAAAACGTGCAAGTTTTGTTTTATTTTGCTTCGCATTTTCTTCTTCGCCACGCTCCAGACTCGCTCGCACATAGTTTTCCGATCCGATTTGGTAGTGCCCGCGAATACCGTACGGGAAATCTCTCAGGTCTGATATCTGGAAATCTGAATCACAGCAGGCGTCCATCGGCCAGCATCGATCTTCGTTTCGTTTTGTTTGTCTCTTTGCATTTTCTTTGCCCCTGTGAAAAGCTGTGAAAAACCAAAGACTGAGGCGGCGAACTAAGACTCTGATACACTGAGAAACTGAGCAGAAACCTAACTTACCAAAAGGCAAAAGGAGAAAAACCAAGTGTTGTAATCTGTGAACGTGTGTGTGTGAACTATGCATCGTCGCGTTGTTTAAGCCACAAACGAAAGCTCCAATAATAGGGGCAGCGCAACTGCATCTACTTGCCACCAACAACAATACAAAACACGTCTAAACAAAGTACAGCCGCAGCAGCAGCAGCCTCAGCAGCCGCGGCAGGCAGAAAACCCACAGCCAAGAAAATTGTAACACAAGGCTCGTAAAAAAATCTAAATTGAAAGATTGCGACACTGCCTTCTTAGTTATTTGGCAATTGTATGCAACTAACCAGAGCTTTTCTCAACAGCAACTGCCGCCGCTGCTGGTGCTGCTGCCAGTGCTGGTGGTGCAGCTGCCCCCGCTCAGTCCCGAGCTGAGCTTGGTGGTATTTTGAGTTCTGTGAACTAACCTCAAAACGCAACAGCACCAACCACATCAAGAAAATTTACAGTTACAGTTACAACGACGCGCAATACCTGCAACATGGAGTACTCAACATATCGACTAAGCATTCTGTGGCTGCTGGGATTATGTCTATTGCTGTTCAAAACAGGTGAGTAATGCACACACTTGGATCGGGAGCTCTCTTGGGAAATAGGACTAGCAGCGAACATGACTGGGGTCCCTCTTCAGGACAAACAGCTGAATCACCTTGCCAGCTGGCCCAGCCCCCAGGAAGATTCTAATAGCAGTCGCGGTAGAGACCTCACACCACGCAACTTGCCACAGGCAACTGCAACCGGGAGCAAACGCTTTATTTAAATTAAAATCATTTTAGCTTAGCGACTGCGAATGGCCAACACACTGGTTGCTGGCTTACTACTGGCTGCCAAGTCAATGAACTTGCACGGCGAAAACGACGTTGTCTAATTACAGCACTCGAAATTTGCCTTTTCTGCAAGCCGATGCTTAAGTTTTCCTCGTCAGGTATTTGCTCAAAGTTGAGACAAGGTCTCTGTTGTTTCGCAGACACCTTTCTAAGAGAAAAGGGGATCTGAAACGTCCGAGCCAAAGCCCAACCGATGTTACATCGATGCGATCGCATGAAAGTAAGAGTTGGGGAGAATAGACCCACACCAAGACCCGGGATGGGCTCGCCGACATTGTATTTTCGGTTGAATTGAATATTTTAGATTTATGATTAGCGTCTAGTGTGCTTTGCTGATGAGGCGAAATCTCAAATATACATTCTGTACTTTGTCATGGAAATATCTTGTTCCGTGGAAGAATTGAGCGGGCAAACTTGTTTCAGCCCCGGTCTCAGTCTTGGCCGAGACGAACTCACAAAAAGTCTTGCGATCTGATGTCAAATTCAATAATCTTCGCAAGAGAAGTCAAACCACCAGCTGCCAGCACTTGCTCCGGGCACAAGCCCGTCTGCTACCAAAATGTGTTTTATTGGCCAAGTTAAACGAGTATTCGAGTATCCTACTCGCGACTCGCGGCCGAAATTTATATATTTATTTTACGCGATTAATCGCTTGTCAATGGAGCTCTGTGAGTCGTAAATAGCCTCGCGGGCCGCCCGAGAGGGTATTTACATAAGGGGATAGCGATAGATAGGTGGATAGATGGATGGCTGGCTAATTAGGTATGTGTGCAAGTGTACATGGCTCTGATCACCTGCTCTATTTACCAGCGAAACAATAACATAATCGAGCATTTCGAGCATAACAACCCGAACCGTGTCAAGCTATTGGTCAGCCGGGGTTGTCCACTCAACGAACTGCTCGGTAATGGTAATGGTAATGGAATTATGTAAGGTATGCCAATCAGCCAGCAGCCCCGACCAGCAGTCGGCCAACCAGCTTATGGCACAGATATTAATTGCACACAACACACTGGCTCGAATGGCATGAATGGGTTGAATAAGTGCTTGGCTAAGTGAGTGAGTGTGTCGGTGTAAGCGAGCAAATTGCGGTTATAATAACTGTTAATAATCTGCAAACAGTTCACTTAATTGTCCGTCGTCCACATTTAAATATGTGCATAAATTTGGCCAAAAACCGAGCCGCAGGAGGGATGCTGAGGCGATGGGAAATCCGAAATAGATTTAGATTACGTATGAATAGTAAGCGGGCAAGGCAAAGTGCCAAGATGACGAGGCGAAGAACTTGCCACAGGGCAGCTCCAAAATATTATGGAAAAGGAGAAAGTGATCGCTTAAAATAAACATACGAATTAATAAAACAATTACGTGCACGTACTTAATATTACGGCCATGTATACACGTAGCCCTCCCCAGTTCCAAGCTGAGCGGGTTTGTTGCCTAATTCACTTTCGCTTCAATTTTCAGTTTTAATTTCTAGAGTTTCAATATCATAAAGCATTTATAGCCGATACCTGAGTTTGAAGATCGAAAAAGAAAATCAACAATCTTTGTTATGCGGGCTGAAGGCAAATTACTCGGTACCTAGAGATGGTGTAATTTTAGACAACGTTATTAAATGGTTTTTCAGTATGAATGTCCTTTCATTAGTGCTTTAGTTAGCATGTTTCGATTGCAGCTCTAGGGTTATTGGGAGTTTCTCAACGTGTGAAACCGTAATTCAAACTAATTGATGGTTGTTAGCAATACATAATATTAAAACCCAAAAAAATTATCACAAATTAGAGTGAGTGAAGCAATGCATACGAATTGCAGATGAGTGGATATTAGATATAAGTTTAGGAGAATGTCGTCTGGAAATTAACTCAGCACTTATCACCAGGTCGAGATGGGACAAGAAAGTGAAATAAACACTCCAATGATGACACAATAAAACAGAAACAAATGCGTGTAAAACAGAGCATTATAAAATAAATAAAGAGCCAAAGCAAGCCGTAAAAAACAAGTTGCAGACAACTGTTGATGGCCTGGGGCCGAAACTTGAACAGTCACAATACTTTCCATTCGTTGAACTATAACAAAAATTTTGATGTCATTCCTACGAGCTAACGAAAGGTCTCGTTTCACCTCGTCCGGTCTCGCCTCGGTGTTGTAGGAAGCCCTCTGACATGCCCCTTTCCCATCTTCCTATGGCACCGAATGAAAATATTAACATGCGTTATTGCTGGAAAATGTTGAGCGAAAATGTTAAGGCTTTGAAAGTGTGACTGGTTTGCATGGGAAAGTCGTTGTTAGCCGAAAGAAAAAGGCGGCGAAAGTGTCCGCAAGAACTCGGAGTTACATCAGTGCTTGTTTCTCTTTCGGCCCACCGCTATCGGACTATAAACTCGTCGAAGTGTCAATGCCAATTCAGCTATTACCGCAAGATGGCCCGCCCCCCCAATAGTTGTGTTGCCCCGCAGGCGGCGGCGGTGTCAATGCTTGCCGTGCGAAAGTGTTGGCGCACGCGGAAGATCGTCATTAAATTACTCGGCTGTGTTGGGTCTCCGGGTGTAATCCGAACGCTTTATATTTTATACGAGGCGCATGCTCACCGTGCACTCGCACTGGCATTTCCATGGCGCAACTTCGCTTTGCATGCAGCCACAGCCACAGCCACAGTCGCAGCCACAGAAGTGCACTTTCGCTTTCGTACTCGTACCTATAACCGTACTCGTACTCGGCTCAGTCTGAGGCAAGCTTGAATAAATTTGCACACTGGGTTTCGAAAGGCTCCAGTTAATTTGCGTTGAATTGGAAGTTGAAATATGTTGTCGGCGCTGTGCGAGGAGTACCAATAATGTTTTGGACCCTCGAATAGTAAACAGCAACACCCAACTTCCCCTATGCTTAACGATTGCCCTTACGAGCTGCTGCTGCTGGTCTTAATGGTGCTACTCACCTTGAAATGCACACGTTACCGTATTATACACGTTGGCTGCAAATTATTTTCGCTGCGCAATGAGCAATCTATTAAGGCATTGCCACAGAAACAGCCCGTCGACATCCATAACCGATGTGAATAGAGCTCTTGACGTCTCCATGCCGCTGCTCCACTTAACACTCTCACACCTGCCCTGCTCCACGGCCAGATAGCATAGCTTAGCTCTCTTTCTTTCACCACCTGCCCGTCTGACAGTTGAATGCGTGAGGATTGCGTAAAGACTTTTAATTTTTATGATTATTTTATGCGTGTTTCACACTTGCGGCAGCAGGTTGCATTCAACGAACCGTCGCCCAAGCAGCCGACGTGCGTATCTTAGTAATTGATTAGGCAGGCGGGGATTCTGCACGCTGCTCCACATAGTATGCTTGACTGACAGGCTGGTCAATGCTCATACTATTTTGCAGACCCCTAGGATCTATGCTTTTGTTGGGTTGATTGAGATGAATACAGATATAAGATAAGATAAATGATTACAATTCTTCTCTTGTTCTTGGCCAAACACTTGTGTTAAGTTGGTAGCTTTGCCTTATAAACTGTCATTGGATTTGATACTTGCTGGTGTCGTTGTCGACTCCTCCAAATCTCAATATATAATTAAATTCATAAAAACAAAGGTGCCTGTCAGTCTGCAGTTTGTTTCTCCACGATCTCCGTTTAGCTCGTGAAGACGACTGTGTTGACATGACCGCGTGCTTGAGACGGAGATTTATGTAAGCCATCTTAAATTATGCATTTTTCAAAAACGTCAAAATACCGAAAGCTTAATTTGAAAGACCCTTCCCAACGTAGTCCACGTTCTCACTCTGTTCTCGTATGTGTTAAGGGGACTGTGTGCTGTGCGAGACACAAGGCTACACCTTTTCAGGTAATTTAGAAAGGCAAATCCACAATCATTCATTGACTTCGCCAAGTTAAAAACTTGGGCAGTTAAGACGTGATTCACTGTAATTCGGGAAAAGCAATCATGGATCTTGTACGATAAATTGCAATGTTCGTGGAGACGACTTATAAATAAACATCCCAAGCCAAGAATGAAAGTGAAACACAAATCTGCGACTGAACGCTTGTTCCGTTCCCGGTTGCGGCTTCTTTTATTGTCTCCTCTTTGCGAATAAACTGGATTTTGCAGATGTTCGATGCAACGACCTTGACGGCATTGCGGTTGTTGTTTTCCGCAGCCCGTTGCTTTTGGAGTTCATTTAGGTATACAGGCCCCAGGCCTTCAAGGACAAGGCGCTGCTGCAGCCCGGTTGCTCTTCCTCGTCGCTCCTCGCGTTTCTCGTTTTTCATTTATCAAATAGCATATTTCGGAGCGGCCACCTTTCACTTTCACCTTCAACGGTCGCGTACCACAGTGCGTATTAGTGGTGCCCGCTTAAGTGAGCGATGACGGACACAGTGACAATATGCCGGCGTGAAAGTATGTGAGCTTATCGATTAGTGGAGCCCCGGCGATTGCATAACGCACTCATCTGCGTCGTTAGGAGCTTCATTAAGTGCCCGGTGTCAAATGTAATGAGTTGCAGGACAGCGCAGACTCCGCGCCGATTACGCATGGCACTCTAGGCTCTGGGCTCCGAGCTCTCAACATGCAGAGCTAGCCGAGCGGAGCTCTATTAATCACTGTACGAGATCTGGAGGCGGCGGCGGCGGCGACTGTCTGTCTATTGGCCGTAGCGACTTCATCTGGATCGCAAGTGCATCTGCGTAAGCCCACAGCAACTCACTTTCCGAGCTGGTGTTGCTTCGCCGCTTAGATGATATCTCTGTTGATGCTGCCTTTTAAGTGCATTTCGTTGGCGTTGGCTCATTGCACCTACCTGCTTTCATCGGGATCCTGATTTCGGATTTCGATTTTTTCAATGTCACCTGCAGGCCGGGGCGGAAAGCCATTCAACTAACAGGTTCCCCCTGCAATGGATAGTTTGATGACATTTTTCCGAGTGGCGTTTGTTTTTTGATAGTAGTCTTGTAAAATTGAATCATCGCTTTGGTTTTTCTTCGTTTTGTGGCAGGCCGCCACGGCGGCGGCTATTGACAGCAAAGCTCGGTTTCAAAAAGCTTTGGCGGAGTGGTGCCCGCTTGGTCAAAAAGGAGATACACTGCCATAGAGTCATCGAACCGTCTCCAGCTAAGCTGGAGCTGTGAGTAACCCGATCTGCATATGACTAGCAGAGTTTTTAAACGGAAAGCTGGCCAATTGCAGCAGCATTAAGATGTTATAACTTATAAATAAGATGCCGGTTTCAGAGTTATTGATTTTACTTATTTATGGACTTGTTTTTTGTATTTATTTCAATGCTTCTTTGTGACTTTAGACTCAATTAACGGTTTTGGGATGTTTGTTTTCATTAACTGGTTTGACAGTCATCAATTGCTTCCCATTATTCATTGCCCAAATATCGCTGGCTCATATTCTTGGCCTTGTGACCCTGCAGCGGCAGCGGGGCAGCTGGGGCCAACTCCAATTCAAATCCTATTTCTGCAACTGAAATTGTCATGAGCTGGGCGCGGGGCAATGCTGCTTCTGTTGCGGCTAGCTCCAATTAAATTACACAAAAGTTGACATTTAAGCCGCAATTGGGTAATTTGCATGGTCGTCACGAGCAGCTGCACTCGCAGTCGCTCTGGCGCAGGGTGTGGTCCAGTCCAGCAGTCGCCGTTCAGCGTGGGAAACGGCTGAGCTTCAGATCATTATTACATATACGAACAGGTCAATGTCGTGCCTAGCCTGGTGGAAGCGGTAATTTGCTGAATTTATCACTGCTACACCTGAGACCTAAGTAAGCCATTAATCGAACGTGAATAATTATAGCAAATGCTGGTTGCTAGACACCACTATACCCACCATCATCTTTAGGTACGCACACAGGTACTATCTTGATGAAGTCGCATGTATGGAGCAGAAAAGATATAGCGATCGTCCTAAGGGGCGACATGCCCATATGCATAAGAATATTTCAATTGTTACCCACACCCAAAGGGGGCAATAAATTTGTTGTGACCCTGCCCAAAGGCGTTCCATAACTTACAAGACGACATCGCGTAGGACTCGCTAACAATGTGCCCCACAACTCCTTGCTTTCCGCCAGCCAGGCAGCCCGCCTTCTTGTACTTTACGAGATGCTTTCGGCCTGATTGCATGCCAACAATAATTCTGCGCTCGACGCAGTCGCACTCGCAGTCCTGTCCCGGCTTCGCGCCGCATAATTCTCAGATGTGACACCGATAAGCTCCACTCGATATCCCCTGACACTGACACATCCCTGGACTGATGTAGGCTATAACTCAAATCTGCCTGCAGAAAGTACAAATTCCTCTAGTGGCTTCATTATTATGTGTTCGTTTTATTCGAACGAAGTCAGAGATGTTAGTCTGAAGCCGTAGCCGGCGGGTAATGCGTACTAACATG
The DNA here is from genome assembly GCA_018152175.1 of Drosophila jambulina. Lineage (NCBI taxonomy): Eukaryota > Metazoa > Arthropoda > Insecta > Diptera > Drosophilidae > Drosophila > Drosophila jambulina. The sequence goes on from JAECXH010000114.1 coordinate 80,597, forward strand.
GGTATTGTGACGGATGATGACTCTGAGCTAGCCTTGAATTCTTTTGTCAGAATCATCTTCGGATCCTATCGAAATATCAACGGGCAGTGCTTTTGTCTCTTACAAAGCGGTATTGGCAGAAACAGCATTTTAAACGTATACGCATAATTTATCAGAAGCTTATGTCTCAGACTGTTTGAGCGAAACCGGATAGTAATCCAAAGGCATCCAGCGGCCAACAAATGATATCCGCTTATGCCGGAGCAACACGGCTTGGGCAGGCTTTGTAGATGTTTTATTCGCTGATTAGTCAGCGCGTTATTAAAAGATTCGGCGAACATCGAAAATTCCCCATCGAGACATTCACAGGGAAGTAAACCCAAAACGGTGCGCTTAGCGTGCGTGATCTTCGGAACACTTGACGTGTCACTCACGAGCAGAAGAGCAAATACGCTTAAGCCCCAGACTGGGCCTCAAGAAGCTCAAGTTCACAGCTCCAAAATTTAGCCCGTTTCTGTCACAAGTAGTCATCGACGGCGGCCCTGACTTTGGCTCTTCCCATGATCGCAGTCGTAGTCTGAGTCGAAGTCACTGTATATCTGCAATCAATTTGCTTTGTTAACATTACCAGCGTTTGGCGTTTCGCTTGCTGCAAATACGGCTGATAGATCGTGTGGCCACCAATAATTTTTCTGATATGCCAGCACATCTCAGCATAGCCGCAACTCGTATTCGTAAGCGGCGCTTTAATAATTATTATTTTTTGTTTTCTCCTACATGTTTGTGTTCGTTTTTTTTCGCTTTGATTAGTTGTGGTTTGACTTTGCCTTCTGCTTAATAATCGTTGCCTTCGCTGTGTTTGTGTTGCCAATTAGACATCTTGATTAAAAGCTGTTAATGAAGCTTTGTCGTATCGAGCGCGAACGCATGCTTGCACGCCGCAAGCACACGCAGCCTCCGAAATTTATTGGGTTAATGTCTTCTGACCGCCGCAGCTCACTGCCCACCAGTGAGTGTGGAATGCATTTTTTCAGGCAGAACACATAAATTATGGTGTCCTATCCCCGACTAGAAATGTTTCTCTTGCTGCTGGACAGAGCTTACAAGCAAACTCCATTTGGTTAATTACAACTTTTAAAAGCCTTTTCTGATTTTCGCCCTCAATAGTACTTTATTTGGGTTGAAAAACTATAACCAGACTGTATCCCGGACGACCCTTCAATGTCACGGCCAGCGAAATCTTGCCATCTTGTAATAGCGCCACTGCCAACCAGCAGCAGTCACAGGCCGCCAGACGTAAGATGCCACTTTGGGGCTCTTGGTGTGTTTTCGCTTTTCAATATTGGCTTGCTGGCTTGCTTCCCGGCGTTTTCCTGGCCGTGCCTTGTTGTTGCTGGTCTTACTGGTTGCTTTTACCTGCCAAACGTGTGCCATCGTCGGTTCAAGTTCAACGACAGGGTGGACGAGGTGCGGTTGCCGGTTGACATTACCCGGGGACGCCGTCGCGTCCGAAGCATTTCCCCATCTGGCCGGGAGTTGGAAATTGACGTTTCGGGATTCCCCGCTCGGCACCCCTGTTGTATGCTCGCCAAAACGAGCTAGCCAGAGATATGTTAGTCGTGGCTGAGCATCGGTTTGGTATTTGATTTCATGTAAACGATCTTCTGGCATCGTTTTTCATCTTCGTGCTCATGCTCTTTGGCAGCGCGATGAGGAAAAGGTGAAGGTCACCTGTAGCCGTTAGCGAAGCATTTTGCTTTATGCTGACTTGCAACTATTTCGACGTCTGTCGTCTGAGTCCAGGCCCGCCGCTTAAGTCATCGCTGCCAGCTGGGTTTGCATCAGTTACCCATACTTGGCATCTTGTTGCGGTGCAGGTCTGGTTTTTGGTCTGATTACCTTTTTGTTTTACTCAGCTGGTAGTTATAAGACATTTAATTATAGCGAGGCAGTTCACACCCAGCAGCAGCAGCAGCAGTCGCTGCAGAAGCCCTGCCTGGCAAGTGCTCTCCACATTACCATATTTAGCATTTAAATAGAAGGCCCAACCTTGGCATGGTTTCAGCTCACAAAGAGAACAGAGTCTCAGGCACACAGACACGGCGACTGCGACAGAGGCACCGAGAAACAAGAACGATTCGCAAAGAATACAGGTACAGATTCAGAAATTAGAACTTTACAATCACGATCTATGGCCACTCGTACAAACTCGTATGTTATTAATTTGACGCTGCGACTGGGGGTGCGTGCAGCAAAGGTGAGCGAGCTGCGACAGATGTATTGCTGTTGCAAAAGCTGATGGCATTAAGACAAAAGACAAGTTTGTTGCCTAAGTCTTTTGTTTTTCGCACTCTGGGGGAAACTTCTGGCCCACTGCAGCTGCTGCTCGGGCTTAGTCTGGCAGCTAAACGGCAGTGTGGGGACCTGGTTTTAATTGGTTCACATTATTTATAAGCAAGCAGCAATAGATCTAATGAATTCCGCAGCCCAGAGCCGCGCAGACACTCCCTCGAGCTACTTACCAGAGCTTGGGAACAGCACTGAGCTTAGCTGAGTTGAGCTGGGAGTGAGTCGCGGAGTACACGGCCAAACAGCCAATCAACCGACAGACATCGCTGTGCCAGAGCCTGGGCCGAGCTGCTGTTACACTTAATTCAACAAATTAGTTTGCCAAAATGGAATTGAATGCGCCCAAAGGCGGCGACGTTTCTGTTGCACAACTCCCAGGCGAGATGTCGAGAGTCAGAGACTGTGGGCGTTTGAGCCCGACGACGACGACGGCAAAGTTCTTGGGAGCACGGGAATGGCGACTGGAACTGAAATAATTATCAATCCGACTCCGCACAATTGGCACCACGGCAACCTTTCAGTTTCGTTTTAACGGCTGGGCTTGGCATTCATGCGAACCGTTTAACGTTTAGTGCAGGGGTGTTTCAGTTTTTCTGGCATGACTCACTAGCAGCAGCACTTAGGCGATACCAATCTCCTTTGACTGCCCCCTGAGATATTTAAGAGTTTGGGACCTTCGATTAAAATCCAAGAAGTTTAGTTTCTCGCTTTTCGCGCTGTTTACTGCCCCAATTAATTGCACCGTCATACAATAGCCTAGCCCCAAGTTATATCTAGTGTGAAGCCCCTGCTTGATAGCGCCAGAAGGCGCCATCATTAAAGTCGAGGGCAAATTCAGATAAATAAACCCAGCGACCAGATAGATATACAAATGTGTGGAAGGCGTATAAGGCCAAGCCGAGCTGTTGGTCTCAATTAGATTCAGCTCCACTTATTGTTATTGCCCTGGCATAATTGTTTTCGCCATTGTCATTCTTGCTGTTATAATTGTTTGGCTTTTCTAATAAGGCGCATTGTTGGTTCGGCTCAGTACGGATCCGGATCCGACGCCGACGCAGGCGGACTTAGGAACGAACCATAATGGTTATGCCTTCTATTGCATATCGACGGCGGCGGTGGCTGTGGCGTTCTCTTGCGCAACTGGCGAAGCCAAAGCCGCCGCCTTTTATAGACCGCAGTAAGGCGTTTGGCGTTTGTGACCCTGAATATGTTTCTGACTCGACTTTTGAGCGGAATTATGAAAGCCGCAGCCACAAGGCGAACTCCACATTAATCGCCAGACGCTAAGAATAATTAAAGTGTCATTTGCTCTTTGGTTCTGAAAGGAATCCAAATGCGAGCTCGGAGGCACCGAACGATTCAGCTCAGTTATGTCGCGACAAAATCGGGACAAGGATCATTAAGATACCGTATCAGAAAACATGCAAGTAAGGCGGATTAGAGCCGAATTGGCAGGCCATAAACTGTTTTGCATATTTCTCTGCCTGCTTTTTTTTAGCCTTTTGGCACACCCAAAATGTGCCATGGACCCCTTAAAACCCAAGTCGGTCCGGCGATCGTGGGGCCGACCAGCCGCTCACTTTTGGATTCTAATGCCAAGTCTCCAGATCACAAGTACTGCTGCGGCTGCTGCCTTTTTGAATTTGGCATAAGCAAGCAGTTAATGTTGTTAGCAGGCGCCCACAATTACATTTACGACGACGACGACGACGAGAAGGCAGCAATGTGGGTTGCCTATGACTTCGAATCAACTCCGGCTGCTGCTCCATTTTTGAGTCCAACCCAATTTGGGTTGGCGTACGTTAAACGTGTCAAAATGACGGGGAATCAAATTGCTTAGATTCTTTGCTGATCAGGAAATGCTAAAGAGCTGGCTACCTTAGTTCCTAATTGCATACAAGAAGCATAGAAGTTTCTAACTTGAAGAAATCCGTTCGTAGTCTGAAATAGAGGCTGACTGTGATCTTATAAGTCATCATAGGGCTGCCCACACTTGGGCAAACTATAAGTGGTGCATTTAAAAACGATTGCAGCGATTACTTTTCGTCTGCAGAGAACCTCGGCCCCGCCAATGCAGCTCGCTGGGCAGGACTGGGCTGGGCGAATCTATTTGTTGGCCAGACCCCCGGGACCCCGAAGCGCTTTTTGTGGTGGTGGCCTTTGCTTTACTTTTGGCATTTTCAGAGTTGGTCCACCTTTATGTGGGGCAGAGAAGAAAACCAGATACACAACTGACGGAATAAATTAACCTGGATGGGATATAATTCTTCTTGGCTTTTATATTCACAATTATTTCACCCACATTTATGGTTCTCTATACGTGGTGAGTTTTCCGTATTGAAATACTCGGAAATAGCTGCTTTTTAATTATTGTTGTAAAGAGCACATACGTAGTTTCGAAGGCGGAAAGTGAAGGCAACTTTTGACTCGCCGCCGCCAGAGTTTCCCATGGGAAAACTGCGCTGCCGAACAATGCGAGCGGTCTCTTTTGGCTTAAACGCCTGCTCTGTTCGCCCTAGACCTGGCCTGGAGCAGCGTCGTGCGAAAATTTGAATTTCAAATGCATCTCTGGCCGATTGCACATGCTCCGCCACAGCCACTGCGGCAAGGGAATGTTAATTACAAGCTGCGTTTTAATATCGTGCAGTAGGTGTAGCAGCAACTGGACTGCCCCTGCCGCTGTACGATACTCGCGCACTCGTTCGAGTTGCATCGCTTACATCATAGGCATCGAATCGAATCAAATCGCAGAGCAACGCAGCTCAGCGCAACGCCATCGATTTGCGGCTGGCTCTTGACTGCATTTATTGTAATACACAAATACCTCTAGCGTGCTGCGGGCCCCGGCCAAAGGCTCTGCCTGGCCAACGACTTTACCCACGCACAGACCCAGTCAAAGTCGCAGCCAAGTCGTCTTTGAGCCAAGTGTAGCGGCAGTCACGACCAAATCTCCAGTGGGTCGCAGCCGACACACATGTGTAGCCGCAGCTCAATAGCCCAATTCCAGTTCCACACTATTCATCTCGCAGTGAAAACGAACTGGCGAATCTGTGGCGGGCTTCCCCGTCAGATACCCAGCAGATGTGCGCCAAGTCGATTATTATTTATTGCCATTGCGACAACAATTGAACGCCATTTCTCCCGAATGCGGAAGATTTCAATTTGCAGTGCCTCTCTGACAGGCGCCGTGATTATTGTTTTCTTTATTTACAAATTACGCATACGTAATCGTGGCGAGCACCCTTGCCGCCATGGATTCAACGGAGATGAGTTCAAAATTGATCTCGAATCGAAGCTGCCAATGGTGGGCGCTGTGCTGTGTGAGAAAAATGTCAATTCGAAAGTGGGTCGGAAGTGACGCCGAGTGACAGCTGAGGCAAAGGCACACACTCCTGGAGACCAGTTGTTAAGGACCACGCACGATTCGTCATTGGCTGCCACTTTAAGATTAAGACATTGCCTCGCTCTCGTCCCGCCCAGGCCTCATCAGTGTCATTAATCAACTGGTGGTGGCCTAATAGCCGCTCGCTCTGGCTTCGAGTGCACCTCGGACCACTCCCGCCGGCGCTTCCCCCTCTCTCGTAGCGAGAAAGAGCGATTGGGTGCCAAAAACCATCACGTCAACGGCAGCATGTCAGGCCATAAAACTGCAGAGCTCGACGAAGGCAACGCATCCGAGTGGCATGTAATGGGGTGCCAGACCGCAAGCAGCCAGTGTGATTACCAATGCGAAATTCGAATGCAGGGGGCGTTGTCCTCCCGTTTTGATTGTCAGTTAACCGAAAATGCATATTGGCTAATTATTTCAGCTATTTGCCGCTCGTGAAAAGCGGAAGCGCCGCACGGCGCGAACAATGAGCGGAACTTGTGGCCCAGACCTGGGAGGTTTAACCAACTTGGCGGGCTTCGGTTAGAGAAGCTTTGCAAGTCATAATAAAAATGTATATATATATAAATATGTCTCTGCAGGCCGCTTTAGTCTATTTTAAACAAGCAGAGTGTGTCTAAATACACTTAGATTTTGGCCAAACGTGTGCCGAAACAAGTACGCTAATGTTAGACACCAGGCACCGAGTAGAGAGCAAAGATTTCCGGCACTATCAAGCTGTTTCAACGTGGCCTGGGTCTGGCCTGGTCTCTGGTGGTCCGTGGTCTGGCCTGGTCCGGTCATTGTTGCAGTTGTCTGTTGCTCTGGTGCTTATCAAATTCATTTAAATGAAAAGTGAAAGGAAAATTGTTATTGCCACTACTCTACTGCCGCTACTCCACTCTTATGACTGCCCGTCGCCGTCCACGTCAGCCACGAATTTGTCGTTGCTGCTCGACGGACTTATGTTTTCTACTCGATCACATAAGCCTATTCAGGCTGCGCTCGAACCTTTTCGAATGAGAGATCAGGAGGTTACTGCCGTTAAAGTAGGCAAGCAGACGCACTTCCGCGCCCCTGTCAGAATGGACGCGCAGAATATGAGTCGATTTCGATTTGCACACATTATTCTGGTTCCAAAAAGCTGTATTTGCAATAGATAAATAAAATTCCATCGGATCAAGCAGGGCAAGTGCTGCTGAATACAATACTTCAGCATGGATATTTTAAATTTTGGTTTCCACGATCCGCTTGTTAGGCCACGCCGCCGCAGAAGTCAGATTCGAGTTCGAGGAGTACCTTGACCTGGGTGTGAGTGTGTGTCTGTGGAAGCCGATGGAGCAGATGATGCTGGCGGGTAGCTTTCCTTTCAATAGCGAGTCAAACGGTAAATAGCATACAGCTCGCTGAAGCAGAAATCTATGCTGCTGTTACTGTATGTAAATTTTTGGCAGCCAGTTAGCCAGGGCACTTTGTAAGCGCTTCCTTCGTGCCGGCTACTTTGGAGTTGGATGTTCGCCAAATTTATGGTTTGTTGCCTTCGCAATTTGTTACCGACACCGCCCACTTCTTTGTCTACCTCTTGTTTTCGTTTTGGGGCATGGGATGGACCCTGACCTTCGCACAAGATGGGATGGGAGGTGAAGAGGCAGGCGCCGCGGTCAAGGCAAACTCCATACTGCAAATGAGCATTTTTTCGATAGAGGTACAAGCTCAATTATATGGATTTCCCTTGGCAGATCGTACGCCTAAGCGTGTTGCAATAAGAAATCCATTGAAATGTTACTTCGAGCGGCATCAGCCGTGGCTGTGACGAAAACAAACTGCCGTCATGTACTACACACGGAGCGACACACAATGCAATCGCAGCGGATCGCCCTCGGAGCGTTTTACGACATCGAAATCAGTTTCGTATTTGTAGAGCAAATCACGCGTCGCAAAGTTCCCATTCCCACTCTGTGGAGTGGAGTAGCAGCTCCCGAGGCACGCTCACCTAGACGGCCAATTGTCACCGCCCAGACTGGGCTTTAGCCAAGTCTCTGATCCCGTGCCCCTCCTGCTTCGATTATTGCAGCCTTATTGCGAATGCGACACACGAACCGCGGACATTGCCCAGCACATAAATCGAGCGGCTGCCGTTGCAGTTGCCGTCGTCGTCGCCCAGTTGCAACAAGCGAAAGTGATCGATTTTGAAGTGGGCGTGGCAGGCAGCGAGCCTTGCGCCACAATGTGGCGTTGTCGTGGTCGCTGTCGCCGTCGTTGGAGTCGTAGTCGCAGTTGTAGTCACAGACGGCGGCGACTTGCCGTCGCGTGGTCTAGTTGCTGCCACTAGCAAAAAGATCTGAGATACCAACACACACACGGACACCACTGGGGCTGCATGTATGCCGCGGTCTCGGTGAGTGCCGTGTTGTGTGGCTGGCGGTTATGCAACATTCTCGGTTTGACCCACTTTCGGGCCGTTTTCTTGAGCTTTTTGTCGTCAGCAGTCGCTGGCCAGCAGCATTCACTTTCGGGGCAACTCACAAATGCAAATGTAGTTTATGGCCAGGAATGTGGCCGACTTGCAAGTCCCTAGAACAGCCCAAACACCGACATGATCCTATAGAGCCGCACCACAGCTCCCTGTAGAGCTCAGAGCCGAATACGGGACTAGGCACAGGCACAGGCTGTCGGGAGGGAGAGCCAAATTTTGAAAATGATTTGAAAGTTTGCTGCCAATTAACATTTTGAAAAGTTGCCCAGTTGATAAAATCGTGTGCCACAAGTGTCATATTGCCAGTCATAACGAGTGCACGGACAGGCTCGCGCTCCGGCTCTGCTGCGTGCCCCGAAAGTAAAGTCTCTTGCGTGTACAGCCGATGACATGTACAGGTGGCCGCAGCTCCAAATGACTGTCCCCCTCTCATAGTTTAGGCGCATTTTTCCACGATTTGATTAACCAGCATTCTGGGCACCTTTTGTTCGAATTGGCCCGTACTGCTTGTAAGGGTGGGGGGATCCCCTGAAATTGGCACAACGGAGAAGGCCGTTATAGTCTGTGGCCAATATAGATGATTATATGGCGATAAGCGGAGTTGGAGCACACAAAGTTTGCCGTGGACGTAATCGTTAAATCAAACTGGCCTAGGCAGTTAACACACAGAGAGACCCACTAACCATTCTCCGTGTGGCTCGTTGGCCGATGGCTTTGCAGCTCGTAAGTGGAGCTCACAAGCAAAGAAAGCCCAAAGCCTGGCCAGCAAATTGGAGCATTCTCCCCGAAATAGTGGAGAGGAAAAGCGAGCCGCCACTGCCACTGCCACTGCACAGCACAGCTCCGAATGTACATTGTCGATTGTACGTGTGGCAACAACACAAAGCCAGTCGATAGGCTCTGGTTGCATAATAGCCGAAAAGCGCTTCAGGCCAGAGCTCCACTTAGTATTTGAATGTGGCCCACAGCTACAGCCACGGCTACGAAAAGGAAAGCAAGCGGCATGGGGCAGGGAGAGTAAGTGCTGCATATTTCCTGTTTTGTGGTACACTTCGAAAATAGGTACACTACTGCCTGCTGCTCACTGCGATTATTTCATTTTTATTCCCCTCCATCACCACCTCTCTATCGTCGTCTACCCAAAGCCCCCAAATCTGTCATGCCTCTGAACGCTGAAATCGAAATTGGTTAATTCCTATGGCACGGAAAGATGCGGTCTGCCCGCTGAGTGAGGGTTTCATCTCGCTAATATCAATGAAGATATTATGGCATTTAGTTGGCAGATGGGGAACTTCCTTGCAGAACCGGCCAGAAGGTAAAGCTTTATAGAGCTGCCTTAAATCTGGTGATATGGCACACGTGCCGAGCTAATGGCTCATTATTTATGGCTCATTCCAACAAAATTAATGTCCCCAACGCGCACTGCGCTAAGCCGTTCAGCCCGCAACGGTCGGGGTAAGGAGAGTCGCATGTGCACATTTATCTGGTATCTCGGCGGATCCCCGCGGATTGCGACTGATGCCAGGAAGTGCAGCTGCCGGCGGAGACTTTTTCTTTAGAAAGGAAAAGCTCACGCCGAAATCGAAACTGATTCCTCTGCCAGCTTCCTGCGAGTGTGAGCATGCAAAGAGGCGCCTCAGCTCTGGTCACCTGGGCCACGTTTCGTAATGGGAGAGATGTTGGAATGCAACAATCAATTGGGGCGACCGCGTTTGCCATTGCCGCTTGTCGAGGCCCTCCCATTGATTTTTGCAGGCGATTGAAAATGGAAACAAACGAAAGCTAGTAGTCTGGCAGGCGGCAGGCCATGATTTATATTTCCGTCTTGCGGGTGTGCTGTGTGCTGGGCTGAGCGTGCGTTTAATTGCGGACCGCACCCAGCGAATCGAAAAACTTAGGCAACAAACTTGCCGGGCGTTCGCCGCTGGTCAGCCGTGTTTAATTAAAAGTTCAAGCCCGAAACACGCGATTAGAAATTGAGCCATCAGTTGAGGCACTGATTTTGCTTGCCCAAAGACTGGACAACTGCTTGAGAGAGAGTAATTACATCAGATTTGAAGAGAAAGGCACCCTAAAACAGTAAGAATAATAAAGAAAAACGGCATTACAAAACCCCATTAAACAGATCAATTTAAAGACCCTTCCCTCTGCAATAACCAATCTCATTCCCGCCATTTCAATGTGGTCAAATGGCTCATTACGGCCGACATAAATCAGATCTCGAGGCTGCATCCGACGCTGCCAAACGAGGTGGCAATTAGTGCAATGCTTCGCGCCATTTGTCTAAATTTGGCCATGCTATTGGCGGTTGCCAATTTTATGGCTTCAAATAAGTCGGAGGCAGTGTTGAAATGCCGCCTTGCCGGCCGCTACCTAACGGCTTTTGGGCCGCAAAGCTGTGACACATCGCCGTCTCTTAGGCCAAGCGTTAGTATCATCGAACCTTGTTGAGGCCCAGATAGGCATTAAGCAAATGGCGCTAAGCATAAATTAACGCCTTGCCGTGCGGAACCGTTTAATCAATGGAAACAATCGTGTGACACACGGCGGCTAGGCCTGATCTCCTTAACTTAGACATAGCCTCACCGCACACCGCGCAGGGTTACTTATAGGCCATAAATATTCAACATTTAGATACATACGACGCTTTTATTGGTTTTAAAAGCCCGGCGAGCATCTCTCAAGCAGCGACATTCAAATTAAATTGATAATAAAATGCCTCACGCTGCTCTTCAGCAAGTTGTCTCAAAGCGATGCTTATTTACCACAACAAACTGCCCTGAGTGCCGTGTTTTATGGCCGCTTCCGACTGACACGAAAGTCAAGTTGCTCATCAAGCCGCATTTTACGGCTGAGAAGTTGTTGGTCGAGTGCACTTTGGGCACAACAAACGAAAATGCCAAGCAACCTGCACAGCTCTCCGTAGCTTGCAGCGCGGAGGTCAGTTGGATTCGCTTCTAGGGTATTCTGAGGGTAGCTTCTCTTGCCGGACTCATTAACCACCAAGTGGGGCAGCATAAGTAAGCCTGTGGAAGCGACAAGCAAAACAAATCATGCTTATGGTCAAATAAGTGCGAGTTGCATAACAGAGGACCAGTCAAGCCTCGGCTTTAGCTTCAGCTTTAGCTTCGGCATCGGCATCAGCCTGAGCGTTAGCTCCGCTTGTACGTCAGAGCGTACCAGTCGTATTGTTTAGTGGAGCAGAAAGTACATAGCGCAGTCAGCATAGCCTGGCAGCGACACAAACGCAGTAACAACAACGAACAGCCAACAAACAGCAAACAATCAGCTGCGGCTGCCAAGTGTGGGCTGTGCACTGTGGGCTGCGGACGGTGCACTGTGGACTGTGTACTGCCCGGGCTAATACAAATGTCATCCGCGCTGACGGCGGGTCTAGGCTCTTGCATGGTCAATTGCCATTGGCACGTGATTGGCTTTCATTGTGCGCCAGCCAGCGCCGTATATCAGTCACTCAGACTCGGCCAATGTAGCTACCTCGGAGACACCGACTCCGGACGACATTTTCGCGCGTTAATTACACAATTTGTGGAGCGCGCCGTCTCCGTTGCATGCCAAGTAGATGCCCTCCCAGAGCCTTGACACTCTTTCGGACTGCGCAGGAGACGAATCTTAATGCTTCCAGTAGTTCCAGCTGGGAGGGCGCCTTTCTCCTCTCAGTGGGGGCACCGACAACGTTTGGCATGCGCTGCGAATTAGCAATTCATCTACGCCCAATTATAAAATGTCTATCAGGCGACGAAGACGTCTGGGTTTCCTAAGTACTCGGGGGAGTATTGCAAAAGTGAATGTATAGTCTTACAGCCAAACTATAGCGGGTTCATCAAACGGCTAAACACATTGTTTTGCTTGTTACTCGTGCCACTCGTGTCCGGTCAAAAGTGCAGCATAACGGCATTGGCGCTGGCTTATTATAGACTTGGTCAGGACTCGGGTTACAATTAAATGTAGATAAAGCCCGCCCCATTTGTGGCTTTAATTGTGTCTCTCTGGATGGTAGTCTCCGGAGTGATACTCGACTTCAAGCCGGGATGTGCCGAAGACTGGGCTGGGCTGGCAGCTTATGCAATATTTTCTGTGGCCGGAGGCTTCAGCCTGTCTAATTTATTGGGTATCGTCGGTGAATAAAACAGAGATAGATTCCAGAGAAGTCAGTCGCTCCTCCGTTCGCCTTGGAACAGCCTTACTTGGCGCTGTTTGTGCAGCATTTAAGCTGCAATAACTTTGATTGCAAAGAATTGATTTCAATTGAATTCAAATTGAGCCCCAATTGTTTGCCATAATCAGTTTTATTTTTTAGTCTGGGCCTCGTCGAATCCGCCACTACAAATGGGCTTTTCGGAGCCCCAAACTCATTCTGTCTTGAGCGGCGCGCGCTTTGAGGTCAGCTCTTATTTGGGTGCAGTTACCTTCGCAAGCATAAAGCGAGCTTATAACGGCACGTTTTTATAATTAAAACTTTTTTGGCCCGCGAATTGTCACCACTTGATGGCTGATTCAGCGCAAATCGCTTTGCAGGCGTACTAAAAGTTTGGGACTTATTTTTTGCGCGCCTTTTGGATGCTGGGTTCGGGTACTGGCGATGTAGATTGCCATAACGGCCATAAATTGCGGGTGTTATGCAACCACATGTGCCATTCTTTCTCCGGACTGCTCGTGGGCCGAGCTGAGCTCCGTTTCTCAATTAACATTCCAGCGTCGAACGCCGGGAAACGAGACAAGTAACGCCGCAATGGGCCGTGCCTCAATTTGCGATAATTCGAGGGGAATAAACTTTGAATGATCCGCTCTCGGAAGGTATTAAAACTGGAGTGCTTAAAAGAACTTGGACACTCGCCGGTTAACTGTTTTGTATATGCAAACGCATACTAATTGGCCCCGAATTCAAAAGCTTTAAAGTTTTGGCAATTAGTAAGTGATTTCGGCAATTAAGATATTTTAAGAATCGTTTAATGCCTGTGTCCTAATAGAGACATAAAGAACTTCCGCTATCATATGGGTCAATACAAATCTCCTCTGCCGCATTCCTCAAGCGGCAGGTTCTCTGCTTTGTATATGCCTATAGATATAGCTACTGTTATTAAGAATACATTTTAAGTATTGCTTGTGGCATTTGGCTGCGAGTTCGAGAAGGTCAAGCAAATCCCCAACAATGATCAGCAGAAACTCGGCAACTCCACCAGACATTCACGTTTGCATGTGTAGGAAAAATCTATTAAAAGTGCAAATAAACCGTGACAGACTATGACCGAGATGTTGCAACTACAATCAGCCAAAGATATTAGGGTCCGATACGATGTGACAGACGATGAACACACTTGCTAGCTTAAAGATCTATTACCCCTTACATTCATCGAGAATTATTGTATTGAATACCTGCTAAACCTCCTACTCTTCCATTCTATCCTTCAGGATCCACAGAGGCACAGAGCAAACGAGCTTCACGCATCACCAGCTCGCGCAGTTTCGGCACCAACGTTAAACCCACCAGCTCCAATGGCCTTAGCTTCGACTGCCCCGAGGAGTTCGGCTACTACCCGCATCCCACGGATTGCACCCAGTACTATGTGTGCGTCTTCGGCGGCGCGCTGCTCGAAAGCTGCACAGGCGGCCTGATGTACTCGCACGAACTCCAGACCTGTGACTGGCCCCGTAACGTGGGCTGCGAGCTGGTGGATTCCTCCTCGGAACGAGGACCCGCGCGAAGCCAGGGCCAGAGCCAAGCACAGCAGCAGCAACAGCATGTGCCCAGCCGAGTGCGCTTCGGGGCAGCTTTTAGTGGCCCGGGCGGCACTCCGAAGGCACCCACGGTGGCGCCTCAGTACCACCGGTCGCCGCCGCAGGTGATCCAGGCACAGGTGCAGCACATCCCACCACCGCCGCCCGAGCTGCGAGTACCACCCAACCCAGTGATCACGTCGCGAGGTCAGCCAAAGCCGCTGCTTGATTCCCACGAGGACATAGCGAAGGTTGGTCCAGCTCGTGGTCTTGAAATATTAACGACAGAAAGAGAGTGTGGTTTGGGGACCGAGTTGTTCTAATCATAGACGGATTAATACGTCTTTGTAACCATACCGGTTTTCGGTAAAAACAACTTGTGGACTTAATGAGTTTTTTTCCGATAAAAATAGTCCCTCAAATCCACAAAAATAACTTCATAGTTTTTGGGTTCTCTGATCTTGAGTTTTCGATTAATAATAATCATAATTATACCTCAGCTGTACGCCGATGCTCAGGAGACACTGCCGCCCGTGGAGGAGGAAGAGTCCGATCGACAGCAGCGAGTGTACCGCGGCCAGCCCAGTACCGTTAGTCAGGTGCAGCGCGATCGCGACGGAATCATCCACCAGGCCAGTATCAATGCCATCCCGCAGGCGGGAAAGATCGGATCGTACGCCTTCGGAACGGCCTACAGGTAAGCGTCCACCTCCCACTGCGACATTGCAACGTAGCTAGTTCTCAGCTCTCATTTATCGTCGCTTCCGAATCGATGCCACCTACTACTTCTGATGCTAAATCAAGTCCAAATTCTATGCAACTCATCGTATTCCATGCTCTTTTCTCTCATACAACGCATACTGCACTATCTCTAAATCTTGCTCCAATTGACACCGACACAAACACACTCCGAACCCGAACCCGACAACCGGACCGATGAACCGCTTTGGGATAAAACTGTACGCAAACAGCGAAAGCTCGGACGAAGACCAGACGCTCGAATACGAACTGTCTCACAACCGACTCCGCCGGGACCTCACTGGAGTCACGGTCACGGAAGGTTTGCCCGCAAATCGGACAGACACCGATAAGCCAAACGATTCGAACACGTCCAGCGAAGTGGTGGAGCCCGAGAGCTCCACCATGCCTCCGATAAGCAGCGAGGCTTCCAACACTTCCAACAACTCACAAGAACACTTTGACGAGGCAGCGCCAGCGGTCACCAAGCCTCAGAAATACTCCTCAAAGATCAGTCAGCCAAAAGGCGAACCTACCATGGACTTTGATTACGAACAGGAAGCGGAAGCGGACGAAGAGGCCGCACAAGACGGGGATGATGCAGCCACGGGCGAGTCGAAGAGACGTCCGCGGCAGCTAAGACCCATCTCACACACCTCTTCAAAGTGGCCGGGACAAAACTACCCCGCCATCGACGCACCTCCTCCGCCACAGACATACTCTCAGCAGCAGACGGGCTACAGTTTTGGCAACTATAATCCCTATCTCACGCCACCCAACCACGCCCACAGCCCACCGGCCTATGGCAACAGCCACAACTACAACCAGCTGAGTCCCGGTTACCAAGCCTACTTGCACCAACAGCAGCAGGTGGCTCCGGCGGGTCCCCACCCCCAGCAGAAGCCTAAGGTCGTCTACACAGGATACAATCTGTCGCTGCCTCCGCCTCCGCTGGAGGACGATTTCCGCCCCATTGCAGGCAACTATTACGGGGCAGCAGGACCGGGTCCGAGCAGCCCGCGACCCCTCAACCTCAAGCAGCAGCAGCAGCATTCGAGTCCTGGCGACCTACTCCCCTACCTCTTACAGCAGCTAAAGGAGCTTAAGGAGCGGCGGAAGCACTTGCAGGCGGAGAACTTTGCCTACTTCCATCTGGACAATCAGCCAGTCAGCCCGGCCTCGCCTTCCGGCGGCGCATCGCTACCCGCAGCAAGCACCACCCCGCAAACACCCTTCAATCACTATTCGCCTGTTGATCCGTCAAAACCAGCCCAGCTGGTTACCCCGAACGGCCAGTACAGCACCATGGGCGGATTCTACAATAACCAGCAACCAGACCAGAGCTCCTATACAGCGTATCCCGGCAAGCTGGTCTCCCAGTACAGCATAGGTTCGGGCGACGGGCAGCGAGCCAGCACGACGGAGAGCAACTACTTCCAGTACAATATCGTAGCCAACCAGAAGATGAAGGGCGTCTTCAGCACCGCCCAGCCAAGCCACAACCAGATCGGACACGTCGCCGTCAAGGTGCGGCCCCCAGTGACTCCCCTGCAGGTGACACAGAGCATCAACGTGGTATCGGCTCCGAATCTGGCGTACAACAGACCCAACAGCTTGCAACAGGTTCCGTTCCGCGACTTCTCCCATCTGCCAGTGGGCATCAGTTACGCAAGCAACAGCAGCCTGCCGGAATCGTACCAGACCTTCACCAAGTCGATCAGCTCCACACAGGCCCCGGCAACAAGCACAGCCCCAACCACCCCCAAGTCCCAGCTGACCAACTTCCAATTTAACATCCACGAGTTCATGGCCAACCTCAAGTCCAGCGATCTAGCCAGTGTCAACCCGGCCATAAACCCGTTGATAAAGTACTTCAAGCAGGTCAGCAGCGACGGAAACGGGAGCCTGCGCAACGCGCTGGTACTCCGTCGTCCTGTTACGGCCAGCACGAGTTCCACCAACAGCCCGAGTACGACTACCCAGATGATTCCGACCACAGCGAGCCCATTGGTGCAAAAGAGCCGCCTCAGAACGAAACCAACTGTGCCTACGCCTGCCACTCCGACCACTACAAGAGCTCTCAAGGGTTACGAGAGCTTCATCAAGGGCATACAGAATCAACTCAACAAGCAGGCCTCCTCCAGCCAAAGTCCAGCCATCAGTCCGTCGACCAGCACTCCGAGAGCCACTACCAAGCCGACGACGACAACCGTCGAGAGCATCGACTATTACGACGAGGATTACGAAGAGGACGAGGATATCCTACCGCCCTCGCAAATGCCGCCCTACATGCCCATGTCGGAGACTATGGCCCCTCCCCGCCCACAAATGGCTACAGGTGCTCCCGCCACTGAGTCCCCGGGAAAAGCGCGACCTAACTTCCAGACAGGCTTCCTGGAGGCCACAACGACACGTCGCCCGTTCCCTAACTTCTCGGAGCTCAACCAGCCAAGTGCTGAGTCCGGCGTGCCGTCGTTCATCAACTTTCCCAGCGACATCTTCCAGGAGCTGAAGCAGCGACTGCCCCAGCTGCCAGAGGCCAACACGCCCCCGCCCGGCACTCGAGTCACTGCCCCACGCCCAATCACGCGTCCGACTTCCAATCCCAACTCAATCTCCTCCAGCACGACGCCGTCGTCCACGACGCGAGTGCGCTATACAACGCGTCCGCGTACGCGAGGACAGCAAAAGTGGATGACGATGGCCCCAGCCAGCCAGGATTCACGGAACGACACCGAGATTACCCCCGCCCTTGCAAGCAAGCACAGTAACTTGGGCGGCCTGCAGCTAAATTCCATTCATGTGGGCGCTGGCGCGGACAGACACAGGTACCTATAACCGAGCCGAGGCAATCGTTACTACTAGCCGCTGCTAGTTGTGCTAGTTACTCTGTGCCGCTACACAAATATACCCAGAAATCAGTGAATACAAGAAACAGCCGATCTATGTACATATACCATATACTCCACGCCCGTCCGCCCACCTGGCGACATTACTGTCTATACATACGTCTACCTAGACACGTAACTAAGCGATCTCACGGATCGTACTTACCAAAGCTGTACAGTCGACTAAACAAGTGTTCTCTGGACGTGGCTACGTTACCGCTAACCCTCTAATGCTAACCCTAACTCTAACGCTAACTATACTATATAGCTAACTAACGTTTCAGTGCCCCCACTTCCTGTGCTCATCCCACTTCCGCCCACTTCATTATTTGTTGTTATGTGATTTGAATTGTTTTTGATCTCGTTTTACATTCTTCTCTCCTGTTTACGAACATATATATCATCGTCATTACCTCCTCATATCCACCCATGTTTCTTGCTGTGAATTTTTGCCAATGTAAATAATCAACGCTACTTACACACGAAAAAACCAAAACGAAAATATAACTACAACGTGTACAGAGTTGAGTCATCCTCACCGTCATCGCTAGGGGCGCCGCCACCCGCTAACATCTTTGTACAGCCCACACCACAAGCTCCATCGCCACAGTTAGAACCCAATCGTAACTACTACAATGCATCCATATTTAATAATGGGGGCGGCTACCAACAACAACAACAATCGCAGCAGCAACAGCAGCAGCAACAACAACAACAGCTACAGCCAACACCATTCCAACAAGCGCAATCGCAACCGCAACAACAGCAACATCAGCAGCAGGCTCAAGTCCCCCAACAACATCCCTATGATTCATCCTATTATTCTGTTTACGACGACGATATCGATTTATATAGGGACCTCGAGTACCAGCAGCAGCATCAACAGCAGCAACCGCAGGAGCAGGAGCAGCGGCCGCCACCC
This sequence comes from Drosophila jambulina, assembly GCA_018152175.1. Classification (NCBI taxonomy): domain Eukaryota; kingdom Metazoa; phylum Arthropoda; class Insecta; order Diptera; family Drosophilidae; genus Drosophila; species Drosophila jambulina. Next base: position 99,052 of record JAECXH010000114.1, read on the forward strand.
AGCGCCCAGCAGTACCAGCCTGCAGTGCGCCAGCAGCAGCAGTCCACCTACCGACCCCTGGAGCTATCGGCCACGCCGACTCCGCCCCAGAAGTCTGCCTACGGCAACCAGCCAACCTTGAGCTACAGCACCGACTACGACGATGACATAAATGCCCAGGTAGTTGTAAGAGAAAGTAAAATAATTGAGTCCCAATTCAATTTGTGATAGTTTCATTCCTTCTACTATAATTTAAAGCAATTAATTGTTATATAATGTTTATAATATGTACCTTTTAACTCCCTTGTAGATCGAGCAGGACAACGTGTACGATCAGCCAACCCGCTCGCCACAGAGGTAAGTAGCATCGATCACAAGCTTAAGCACCGTGTCATAAATCAGGTTGGGAGCAACTTGAAAGGAAACCATCAATCGCAAAAGAAAATCACTCACACAGAAACAGTCAGCCTTGCAGAGAATCTTAACCCAAGTGCACTGAGGAATCTCATCTCCCTTAGACCACACTAGTTAGCGTCCCCCTGCCAAGTCAATGTCCACATAATCAGAACCACCAAACCCATCCCCATACAGCCTCAAACACGCAAGCCACACACTGCATCAAAATTTTGACACAACAGCCAAATCAATACGTATACACCCAACCACAATGCATTTATCTACCAGGCCGGAGCAGGTGGCTATTCAGAGGCTGGATGCCAGGGCAACCCCCTCGAGCGTCGCCGGCGGCTCACCCTCAACGACTCCCGCCTCACGCCCGGATGTCCGCACCTACTACGACACGCTTACCACGCTACCCGATGCACCAGCCGACTACAGCTACTCCAGTTCTGCGGAGTATGCGTACGGCTCCTCGCCAGAGGACTACGATCAGAGCGAGCGCACTGTGACGCGCGTCCAGCCCTACGCCGAGACGGACGACTATGATCTGATCGCTAATGTCGTTGGTCCCACCAGCAGGAGTTCCACGCCGGCTCCGGCACCTATTCGAACCACACAAAACACGAAACCATCGACCCCGGCGATTGGCAGGAATCCGACTAAGAGTTCCATCGCCACCACACAAACTTTTAAGGTCACAAAGTCCACAACCACAACAACAAGAACAACTCCAACTCCAACTACAGTAACAACCACACCACAGCCCCCAACGACAACAACAACGAAAGTAGCAAGGTATTGTCACTAGTTGATAGCGATATGAGCGCCAGACACAGGGTTTCTCTGCCAGTCGCCTTCTAACGCATTCGCCACTCAGTCATTAGCCGGCTTTCAGTGTATTAGATTAGTTTATATTTCTAAGCGCTCATTCCCGCCATACGCACACGTGCGGCTTGCGAATTAGGCAACCATTACACAGAAAACACACAGCTACACAGCCACACTCACAGGGACTTTTGATATCTACGGCATCAGTAGTTCGTGTAGGAGGGCATCTCCTACGATCAGCCATCGATCCGAGACTCTGCTGACTGTTCAAACTCTCTATCTCCCTGTAATGTGATTAAGTATCCGTATCCATTGCATGACTACTCATAAGATAACTCTTTAGGGGCGCGCATGAGCATGTATCTATTCGTAATTAGCAGCTATGTGATGATCGAAACAGATAACCCAAACGAATTTCGAAATTTGAGAACCAAAAGGCTAGGCAGATAGGACCCGCCACACACCTAGCCCTAAGTTACTAACACCTCTGTGATTACTTATTTAAATACACGTCTCTTCTACAGCTCGAAAGCGCATGCAAATAAGCCATATAAACAACAAGTCCCCAACAAGTCAAAGACAACCACAACTACACAAGCTCCCAGTACAGCTCCTCCCAGTCCCACCACCACGACCACCTCCACACCACCCCCGCCGAAACCTTCGGCATATAGTTCCAATCCCTTTCTCAAATCGAAGCTACAGAGCCTGGCCAAGTCGCTGGCTTCCTTTGTATCAAGCAACCAGCCCCAAGGACCCAGCAGTACCGCCGGTTACCGCCAGGTTCAGAACCTTACACAATCCCATCGAGAGTCCACGGTTAAAGACCAATTTCCAAATCCAGTCCCCGTCCAAAGTCTTCCCCCTGCCACCCCGCCTTCGACTACGCAAGAGCCTCTGGTGGAGGACAGCCTGAGCAATAGTCAACTGGAGCATGTCGAGACGGTCTTCGATGAAAGCCAGAACATTCACGTTCAGACGGCAGAAGCGCCTAGGAGTCGTTCCTTCGAAACGAGCACCTCTCCGAAATTTCTTGACTTTATTAATGCCGCCGCCTACGGCACCAGTCCGCGTGGAAACCTATTGCATTCCGTTCCAGAAAAGCCCTTGAAGACAACGAGCAGGGAATCTATTCCATACAAGGGCCATGCCTTTGAGTCAAGTTCAGTGGAGCCGGAGCAACAGCGCAAACGCATTCAAACCTACATCACCTCCGATGTGGCGCCCCAGAGCTTTAGAGTTCCGCCAAGCGATAGAGTTATACCGCCGCCAGAGGATATGACCAGCGCAAGTACTACGCGTCCAAATAAACCCATTCAATACAGTCTGCAAAGTGGATCGAGTGGCTTCAGCTTGCGCGTGGAGCAGGTCCAAAGCAACGCCAATGAATATGAGCCATCCATCAGCGTTGTAGAGAAAAAACAACCATCCAGCACTACCAGCACTCCAAGACCTACTTCAACGACCACAAAAGCTGAGCCATCAGAGGATTATGTGGAAATTGTGCCCACGACATACGCCCCACCACTGCGCATTTGGCGTAATGGCAGACCTACCATTCAGCAGGCGTTTTACAGGCCAACGACTAGCCCTGCAAGTTCAACTACAACTTCAAGTACAACTACAGCAAGTCCTTCTACGTCAACTGTTAGCGTGCAGACCAGTAGCACCACCAGGACCACCACCACTCCGAAGCCCCAAGGGGCGCCTAGCACTGAACGCTATGTGGCACCGGCGGGTCAGAGCTTCACGGCCCGCGCCAGTTTCTTAAGGGACAGCCTGAACCGGGTGACAGCCAACCCGGCAATGCGCTTTGTCTCCCCGTACAAAAGCCTGGAAAACCTGCTGCAGGAGGACCGCCAGCATCAACACCACCAATTGCGAACGACCTCTAGACCACGTTACACCAACGCCCCCGTTTTTCCGACCTTTCTTCAGACTACAACAAAACCGCCGAAAAATCTCTTCATGACCGCCGCTAGCAGAAATACCAGTCAAGACGTTCTGGCTACAATGGCAACAGGGAACGCCCGTAATTTCAGCGTGAGCGACGCCATTCTCAGCACGTTCAGCCCACAGCGACCAGCTCCGAGCATGCTGCGAACCACTACCAGCACAACCACTTCAACCACGACCCCCGAACCTCCGGCGACAGAAGTGACGACTATTGGAGGCAGCACAACTACTGCTTTCGCAGTGGTCGACTCTTCTCCCATTCGCGTATCGTCATCTGGGATGCGTCCTCGCGGCCGCTCCCGCTATACGGTAGCCACTTTGAATAGTCTGGTGGACAGCGAGGACGAACCCACGACTTATGCTCCCAAATTCAAGCTGCCCAGCGGGTACGATACAGGCTCGTACCAGAAACGCAAGCCACTCCGCGTACGAGTAATTAGTAATCAAAGGCCGCTTTTGGCTGCGCCCACTGCGAAACCGCAGGAAAAGTACGAAGCCTACAAGGCCGCGTTGCAAGCCAAGGACTCCTCCATTTATGGCGCTCCAAGTGCTCCAGTCAAGGCGCTGAAGCGTAAGCCCATCGAGAACGAAGCCAGCATTCAGGACGAGCCGCGTGCTGAGGCGTTGATTAGCCAGCATCCGTTGGAGGCCAGGCAGCAGAACAGCTTGGAACAGGTCGGCACGGCGACCGCGTCCAGCTCCACCGAGCACGTCGTGGCCATAACAGAGCGCCCTACCGTAAAGTTCCTCTACTCCAATAAATATCGTCAGCAGACGGCGGAACGCACTCTGGCGGAGAGTCTTCAGAACGCTGGTTATATCACAGCCTCGAACGGACGGGCCCAGAAGTTCCGATCGGCCAATGTGATCGAGCAGCTGAGGCAGTTCCTCGCCGGCAGCGACAGCAACAGCAACAGCGACGAGAGCGGGACGTCCCAGTTCGTGGACGAGTATTCCTTGCCCGAGATAAAGGCGGCTGTCGATGAGATTAAGCAGCTCTACTTGCCCACCGATCGATCAGCCACGAAATCGAGCACGACTACGCTGCGTCCTACCACTACGCCCATTGCCCCACCCTCTCTGTCCTCACCCCGACCCACTGCCACAGGCACTGTGGCAGCCCCTTTGCGGCCAGTGGTCAGCCAATCCAAAGCCAACTCCCTTTCCTCCACTTTTAGTGCCTCAAGCACTGATCCCACACCAACCGCAAGAACCCCCCAGAGCACCCCCGATATTAGTACAGCTAGAGTCCCGACAGCCTCACCAGTTTCTCCCAACCCGAACCCGAATCCAAACCCAACCTCCGCCACCGCCACCGCCACAGCTACACCCTCTATGTTTGCACTGCCCACTGCGCGCGCTTCGAGGGTTAACAGTGTGATTAAGTCGTCGATTGCCGCCGCGGCTGCCCAGGTCGGTCAGTCCGGCGCAGGCCCTAGCCCCTCCACCTATCAGCCACAGGTGGCGCCGGGCAAGGCCCAGAAATTCCAATTCGGCTTCGCCCCCAACAATAAGAACCAACACCAACACCAAGCAAGCAGCAGCAATCCCAATGGCGCCGCAGCCTCAGCTTCAGCCACGGTGAAGTGCTCTGACAGCACACCGAACGCCAAATGCAACGAGATCCCTTCAAGGTATAGATACCCGTACAGATTCCGATTCCTCTAAGCTCAGTCGATCCCAGCCATCACTCTACTCTCCGTATCCGTATCGCTCTCTCTACCTTTACTTCTCTTAGCATCACCGTAATTTCGTTTCGAACACAAGCAACCATAGCCATAGCCCCCACTGTACTGTACTGTATTCCGTACTGCTCCAAAGCTTTCTCTAGTCTCTCATTACCACCCACATATCCACCCACCTCTAATCTACGTATCTAGTCACTTCCACTAGGATGGTGTTAATTGTTGGCTTACTGCAACGCCCACCGAACAGTATTCGTTCGAACTGCGCTATCAGTAACGTTCACTTGAAAATCCTTTCGCTGGCATACTGGCATAGAACAAGGATACTCATAAGTGCATACTAAATGTTAGCTGCTGTGTAAAATGTTGCTATAGACTCTGGTGTATCAAACCGTAGACGTTCGTTAACCGATCTAAATTATAAATAAATTGTATTTGAACCGGTGGTGGTCCGTTAAAGTTTTTAAAGTAAATCCCTACAAACATTCCTTGATATTTATCATTATGTTTTCTTTGATTAAAAGTATACACCGATTGGCGAATTAAACCGAACTGATACTAGCTGTGAGAACTAAGAAGTTTTAAAGGACAAAGACAGATTTAAACGGTTTTTGCTTTAAAAATTTTCGACCGATAATGCAAAATTTCAAACATTTTTGAAAACACATTTTGAAGTTGGGCTTCGAACGAAGGCGATTTAATTACGAAAGCAATACCAACTAATCATGAGCACATTTTACCGAGCCTAAATTTAGTATATGCTTTTGTGTTGTCCCAGTCTGAAGAAATTTTTTGGAAAAAATCGGCCAGAGATCTGTCAGAGATTAACAGGGAATCGCCGCGGACGTATGAATAGTGATTTAATAAAGCTGTCATCTATCCCTCAGTGTACTATATATAGTAAATCTTCTGTCTTTTTCTTAGTGATTCTGCGGCCTTAACACAAAATTATACACATTCGTCTTTTCTCAGCCTGTATTTACCACCGTCAATCAAGTCAAGTCCCAACACGTGACACATATAAGTATGCTATACAACTTTTTGGTTCTCACTGTAAAAAATTGGATGAACTGAAATTTTGGGTGGTTCTCTGGGTGGTGGAGGTATTGTCACTATTAGTATTACTAGTATTAAGGGGAATCATTGTGCGTGCACCACTAACCACCATTGCGTGATGTGAATACAATAATTAACACTGCATTTATCTGTATCTCTGCCTATTTGTGTAGCACAAACTAGTAAATCTAGTGGCAGCAATTGAAAATTGTACTTGAGTAGAGCAACTCTCTCGTTTTACTGACCTCAACCACAGCTAGTTTCCCCAAAGTCCTAAACGAATATTTAATACAAATTGTATTTAGAAACAACAATAGGAACCGGGGCAGTGCTATTTACGCCAACCAGGACCGGGACGTAATCGCCACACCGAACCGCGGAACTCACCCACCGTAAGCCCAGGGATTCGTGAATAATGCATCACACTGAAATTAAATGAATTCTTCTCTCCAGTCGAACCCGACCCACACTCAAGCCATCGGGCACCATCGTGTCGAAAGCCCAGGAGTTCGTTGATATATACCGATACCCTCCGAGTCGGCCGGACCCCATTTACCCGCAGCCCACACCCGACAAGACCGCAGCCAAGTGCCGCAAGGATGTGTGCCTGCTGCCGGACTGTTACTGCGGAGGCAGGGACATACCTGGTAAGTGAGAGCCTGGTTAAATAGACATAGTTTTTAATGCAGAAGGTGGCCGTAATGAAAAATAGGCGGGTTGAGCGCCGCGGAGACGCCACAAATCGTACTGATGACATTTGACGATGCCGTCAACACCATAAACATCGACCTCTACCAGGAACTCTTTAATAATAAGTCCCGGAAGAACCCAAACGGCTGCCCTTGGCGCGGCACTTTTTACCTGTCGCACGAATGGACAGACTACGGCATGGTGCAGGATCTGTACTCTGAGGGGCATGAAATGGCCTCCCATACCGTTTCGTAAGTTGTGCTGCTTCAGCCAAGGTTACTGCCTCGCCATCATCGTCTGCATTAGATTCCTACTCGCTTATCTATTTATTCTGGTTAAAAGTCTGGGTCCTCTGCCTGCTGTTATTTCCTCGACATATTTTCATCCACATTCCCCATTTGCATTGCTAGGCGAGCTACCCGTCGAGAGCATCCCCCAAATCGTTCTTTTGACCTTTGACGATTCAGTAAATGACTTGAACAAGCAGTTGTACACGGATCTCTTTGAGAAGGGTCGTGTCAATCCCAACGGCTGCCCAATCACAGCCACCTTTTACGTCTCCCACGAGTGGACTGACTACAGTCAGGTGCAGAACTTGTACGCCGATGGACACGAAATGGCCTCCCATACAGTTTCGTAAGTAAATGGAGCTCGGTTCGAGATCAAGATCCCCGACACAGAAACACAGCAATGACAACAACTAGAAGAAGCACCAAGTCACAGTAGTTACGTAGTTAGTGAAATCGCCCTCCACACTGCACCAATGCATGTTACTAACTCAAATCCAAATCAAAATCCAATGCTGAACTAACAAATACAACGACAAACCGAGACCCGAGTATTCTGACCACTTTCGTTTACAGTCACAGCTTCGGCGAGCAGTTCTCACAGAAAAAGTGGACTCGTGAAATAGCAGGACAGCGAGAGATCCTTGCCGCATACGGCGGTGTCAAGCTGTCGGATGTGCGGGGCATGCGCGCACCCTTCCTCTCCGTGGGCGGCAATAAGATGTACAAGATGCTGTACGATTCGAACTTCACCTACGACTCCTCCATGCCTGTCTACGAGAACCGCCCGCCCTCCTGGCCCTACACCCTTGACTACAAGATCTTCCACGACTGCATGATTCCGCCCTGTCCGACCCGCTCCTACCCAGGTGTTTGGCAAGTGCCCATGGTCATGTGGCAGGACTTGAATGGGGGCCGTTGTTCGATGGGCGACGCCTGCTCGAACCCCAGCGACGCTGATGGTGTGACCAAAATGATCATGAAGAACTTTGAGCGACATTACACCACAAACAGGTAAGCTTAAAGCATAAACTGTAGGGGATACCACAGAGCTAAAGGTTATATATAAGTATAAATGCAACGCAGCAGTGAGAAGTCGTACTTTAGCCTGTAAATCTATATTTAATTCACAGAGCACCTTTCGGCCTATTCTATCACGCTGCCTGGTTCACGCAGCCCCACCACAAGGAGGGATTCATCAAGTTCCTCGACGCCATTAATGCCATGCAGGATGTTTGGATCATAACCAACTGGCAGGCGCTGCAGTGGGTAAGGGACCCAACGCCAACGTCTCGCATAAACTCCTTCCAGCCATTTCAGTGCGATTACTCGGTGCGTAAATTACTAAATAGATTTAGAAGGCACATGTTCTGCTCATAATTATAAATTATTTCCAAAAAGGATCGGCCCAAGCGCTGCAACAACCCAAAAGTGTGCAATCTGTGGCACAAGTCTGGCGTCCGCTACATGAAAACGTGCCAGCCCTGCCCAGACATCTACCCCTGGACTGGTAAATCCGGAATCCGATCCTCCCGCATAGACAATGAAAATGTTGAAGAGCCTGCGGCGTAAAACTACATTCCCGAATGGACACCCAGTGGATTGAGACCTTAGGCTAGCAGCAGTAGGCAATCGGAGCACTCAGCGGTTCCAGATGCCGAAGAGTAACAGCCACTATATTCATTATAGCTCAAAATACGGAATTCACTCGTTAAATGTTATAAATTCCATGTACTTTAATACTTTAGCTAATTTTTTAAAGAACTTGAAGGACAGCCGCGTTCATAGTTAATTTCTTCTGGAGCATGTTACTACAAATTATTTATTCCCTCTTATAAACGCATAAACTGAATACCTATATCTGTATATTCCTATAGATTGCTACGTATGCGGATATTTCTTTAGTTGCACACGCAATCCCAGAAATTGTAGACATAAATCAAAGCAATTAGGCGTAAGACCGTAGACTATTAAGTACTAATAAATGGCGTTTTGGTGCACCGAGTCCTTCGAAGGGTTGGCATGCTCCTTAGGATTTGGCTGCACCAAGCCCAAGGTTTCCTCCAGCCGGAAACATGGGACGCATTTAGAGACTAGGCTTAAATATATTCGTGTTTAACTTGTGATAAAAAAGTTACAGCTGAATTTATGTATTATTAGATGTGCACAACCAGCGCCTTTTCGATACACTTTCCCGTTTTTCACATATGTATGTATGTATATTTTCACGCCCAAATTGGATTATTACCCTGAATGCCTTGAAATAGACAAGCTCTGACTCATCTTTTCACCCCTCATTCTTCTCTGGTTAAAATCTATATAAATTAAACGAAAAATATTCAATACGAGCATTCAAGATCACGACAATTACGAAAGCTTCAGTTTCACAACATTTAGCTTAGACTGGAATGCGAAATGGATCCGAGGATGTTATAGAAATACTCGTCGATGTCCAAGGCAAGTCAGTAAAGACAAGATGCAGGGTACAGATAGTTAAGATGAAACAATTGCCAATACTTAGCCGTTCTTCAGAATAACAAATAAAAAAGTAAGCAATAAATAAAAATCGGTTCATTGAAACGACGTGCAAGCAAGCCTATCATCTGTTGTTTACCATTTAAGGGATTAATAAATATACGAAAGTATTAAGGGGATTTGAAATGCAATAATTAGAGATGATAATCGGTTAGGACAAGCTGCATATACTATAAGGACATGTAACAATAGAGCTAAACTATTCATAGCTGGGCGCAATGTAAGAGAAATTTCAAGAAACGAGTGAATTAAGTATTTTCAGCTAATAATTGTACAAAACTCTACCTATGTATGAATGTACGTATGTTTGTAATAAAATTTACTATTTAAATAAATATTGAATTGGTTGTTTCGGACAAAAACAAGGTACCCAATTATAAGTGAACTCATCCGGTTTTATGATAGGCTTTTGTCGAAGGTGTTTCAAGTAATATTCTCGATTTGGAGCCTAAAGAGCACAAAAATGCTTACTGTTTCGATCAGACAAACTCCATGGATGGGTTGTTTAGTTATTTGATCCTTTGAGTACCTTAAAAAATTCCCGTCTAATAGCCTGATTTTGGAGAACTTTTTCAAGGTAAGTTAGTTAGGTTTTGATTTGACGATAATATATGTTAAAATACCACACATTGGAAATTTTCGCAGTCAAGAACGAAGCAAATTCAGCACCTCCTAGATATATATACATATATAAGATCTAATAGCCTGAAGGGCTTAATCGCTCTTGCTCAACTCATTGTAACCAAAAATTGTATTGGTTATTACCATAGAAACAAATAAATAATTTAAAAATATATAATTAAATAATCTGGTTTTGAAAAAACTGTAAGAACAATACACTCAAATCTTTTTAAATAACTATGTATCAGTTTTTTATTTTGTTATATATTCGCCACCCATTGTGACGCGATTAAAATAAATAAAATAAATTTATATTACTTACCTTTAGCTGCACGTGGAATCGCAATGGAAGTGTTGATGTTCGGTGATTCTATTTTGATTGGTCGTCTTTTATGGCTGGAAAGGCCGGCTTGAACAGCCAGAAATAAAATAAAACAATATGGTTACTTAGCCATTGTAATTAATATGGATTAAATAAAACTTGTTATTATTGTAACCAAAAATTGTATTGGTTATTACCATAAAAACAAAAAAATAATTTAAAAATACATAATTAAATAATCTGGTTTTGAAAAAACTGTAACAATACTTTCAAATCTTTTTAAATAACTATGTATCAGTTTTTTATTTTGTTATATATTCGCCGCCCATTGTGACGCGATTAAAATAAATAAAATAAATTTATATTACTTACCTTTAGCTGCACGTGGAATCGCAATGGAAGTGTTGATGTTTGGTGATTCTATTTTGATTGGTCGTCTTTTATGGCTGGAAAGGCCGGCTTGAACAGCCAGAAATAAAATAAAACAATATGGTTACTTAGCCATTGTAATTAATATGGATTAAATAAAACTTGTTATTATTGTAACCAAAAATTGTATTGGTTATTACCATAAAAACAAATAAATAATTTAAAAATACATAATTAAATAATCTGGTTTTGAAAAAACTGTAACAATACTTTCAAATCTTTTTAAATAACTATGTATCAGTTTTTTATTTTGTTATATATTCGCCGCCCATTGTGACGCGATTAAAATAAATAAAATAAATTTATATTACTTACCTTTAGCTGCACGTGGAATCGCAATGGAAGAGTTGATGTTTGGTGATTTAATTCTATTTCAGTCTGGATCTACGTATATACGTATATAATTGATTGCTATCAACAGTCGAGTCCACTTGCACATATTTAATTATCCTGCGATGAAGTGCGGCTGCAGCGGCAGCAGTCTCGCCGCGTCCCAAGGAGCACCAGAAACAGCTGTCCGGCAGCAGGTCTCTCGCTCTTGCTTATTAGCCAAGGAGATCAGCAAGCGCAAGTTGCCGCAGTCGAAAATGAAAACTGAAAATACGCGTAAATCTTTGCTGCATCCATGAACTATTATAAACCGCACTTTGTCCGCACCTTCATTTACACCGTTCGCAACTATTTAGCTTATTTCATTTAAGAATTAACACTAAAAACACTTTTTAATTTCGGCAACGAAAATTACGCACGCGGAGGCAAACTGGCGGAGAACTATCGATATTCGCTAGAGTGCAATCGGGTGCGTGAGAGCGAAGAGAGAGCAATGACCTGTCGTCAACTATCGGTCGTCGTTTATAGCTGGAAAAGCCAAATAGCCAAAAGTAGCTAGAATAAAATAATAAACAGCAAAGTAAATAGCCATTGTTATTATAAACTTGCTGGGTATTATAATTATATGTTGTAGTTTGCTACGCAGTAAAGGAGATGTTACCGACCCTATATATTATATATTTTCTTGACCAGCATTAACAACCCAGTTGATCGGTTTCTTTTATGGCTGGAAAGGCCGGCTTGAACAGCCAGAAATAAAATAAAACAATATGGTTACTTAGCCATTGTAATTAATATGGATTAAATAAAACTTGTTATGTACGGTAATTTTTAACTTTTTTTAAAATTGCTCTTCTAAGTCTTCGCCTGGAGCAGGTAATTATGGACTTTGAAGAAGTGGATGAGAACTCCTCACTGCCAGAAGAAAGCACAGCTATGCCGCAAGCTTTTCCTACAGGAGGACCCGAATAACGGCCCGAAACAGTCCCAAGTGAAAACAATGTATCAGAAACGGAGGCGACTCTTCTTTTATAGATTCTTACTGATGGCTTCGAATTCCGAACAGCCATCTCTGAAGACCTGAGGATATCTGCCATGAACTCTAGCACCCATAATTATACCCACTTCTGTCTGAAAAAGGACAGGAGCTATCACATCTTTATGGGAAATCTGGCTTCTTCAATGGCTTAAAGTCAAATCACCTAAAAGCTCGAAAAACTTGGTCAAAATTTATAATCGACCCGTGAGTGGTAACAATAATTCCAACCTGCATACCTATGTATGAATGTACGTATGTTTGAAATAAAAGGTACTATTTAAAACAATATCAAATTGATTGACAAAAACAAGACACCCAATTATGAGTGAACCCTTAGGGCTTACGATAAGCTTTTGGCGCAGGTGTTTCAATTAATATTCTCGATTAGGAGCCCTATAATTTGATGAGGTGACGACCCCTAGCGTGCAGCCCCATTCAGCTTTTTGGGATGGTATAAATAGAGCTGCAAGGCCCACCACTGCCAACAATTGGATCTAGGCCCCGGAGGACTTGTATTCGTTATGCTGTGTGGTTGGATATTTGCGGTTCTGTTGGCCATCCATGGGGTCGCCGCTACAGAAGCGTCGTACGAGACTGAGTTGCCAGAGAAATGTGTTAGTCGACGACTCATCAAGCGGTATCACTTAAATGAGGAAATCTATGGACAAGAAAAGTGCGGAAACAGTCCTCCGACGAGATATCGAGGTAAGCGCCGTGTCGATCCGACCTTCCATGGCAATCCCAAACCGCGGGCAGAACTTTTGGCCGGCAAATTTCACGTAAATGCTTACAACTTTGATCAGACAAACTCCTTGGTGGGTTTGGTTAATAAAATAGCTGAAGAGTACCTTAAAAAATGCCCACCAGTCATATATTACGATAGTTTTGTGGAAAAATCAGATGGCCTGATTCTGGAGAACTTATTCAAGGTAAGTAAGTCTTAGATTACGTTTCAAGTCAGAACTAATAGCATTGTGTGTTTTTCGCAGACTTTCCCCATTACTTTCTACCATGGAGAGATTAATGCTCGCTATGAAGCTAAAAACTCCCACTTTACAAGCCCCATTGATAGCAATTGCAAGAGTTACATCCTGTTCCTTTCTGACCCATTGATGACGCGCAAGATTCTGGGCCCCCAAACCGAAAGCCGGGTAGTCCTTGTCTCTAGATCAACGCAGTGGAAGCTTCGTGACTTTTTGTCCTCGGAATTGTCCTCCAACATTGTCAATTTGCTTGTAATTGGAGAATCCCTTATGGCCGACCCAATGCGAGTGAGTATGAGTACCGAGGTTATAGAAACATTTAAAGGTGCATTTACTGCTGTCACAGGAACGTCCTTACGTGTTGTACACCCACAAGCTATACGCAGATGGGCTTGGCTCTAACACGCCCGTTGTGCTCACCAGCTGGATAAAGGGAGGTTTATCACGCCCACACATAAATCTCTTTCCACCAAAGTTTCAGATGGGCTTTGCCGGCCATCGCTTTCAAGTCTCGGCCGCCAATCAGCCGCCCTTCATCTTCCGCATCCGTACTTTGGACTCCTCCGGCATAGGGCAGTTGCGCTGGGACGGCGTGGAGTTTCGGCTGCTGAATATGATCGCGAAACGCCTGAACTTCTCAGTGGATATCACCGAGGCGCCCATGAGAGCCTTTGCGCGCGGAGTCGTTGACAACATCCAGCAGCAGATCGTGCAGCGGTCAGTGGATATAGGGATGTCCGGCATTTACATAACCGAGGAACGGCTGCGAGATTCGGACATGTCCGTCGGACACTCACGTGACTGTGCAGCCTTCATAACGCTGGCTTCGAAAGCGCTTCCCAAGTACAGGGCCATCATGGGACCATTTCAGTGGCCCGTCTGGGTGGCTCTGATTTGCGTATACCTCGGAGGCATCTTTCCGATCGTATTCACCGACCGCCTGACCCTCAGCCACTTGCTGGGCAACTGGGGTGAGGTGGAGAACATGTTTTGGTATGTGTTTGGCATGTTCACCAACGCCTTCACCTTCAGCGGCAAATACTCGTGGAGCAACACGCAGAAGAACTCCACGCGTCTTCTGATCGGCGCCTACTGGCTTTTCACGATTATTATTACTTCTTGTTACACCGGCTCCATAATAGCCTTTGTAACCCTGCCGGCATTTCCAGATACCGTGGACTCCGTGCTGGACCTCCTAGGCCTGTTCTTCCGCGTGGGCACCCTGGGTGAGTAAACACGACAAAGCAAATGTAAGCAGTATTTAATACAAAGTAACTTGCAGATAATGGGGGCTGGGAGACGTGGTTCCAGAACTCCACTCACATTCCAACCTCTAGGCTGTACAAGAAGATGGAGTTTGTCGGGACCCTCGAGGAAGGCATCGGCAACGTCACGCAGAGCTTCTTCTGGAACTACGCTTTCCTCGGCTCCAAGGCTCAACTAGAGTACTTGGTGCAGTCGAACTTTTCGGATGAGTAAGCATGATCATCGCCCTTCTGTTGCTGTCAAGGTTGTCAATTTTTTTCACTTCTAGAAACATATCACGGCGATCGGCGCTGCATCTGAGCGAGGAGTGCTTTGCTCTCTTCCAAATAGGACTGCTCTTTCCCCGGGAGGCCGTGTACAAGCGCAAGATAGACTCGATGATCCTGCTAGCGCAGCAGAGCGGTCTGATCACCAAAATAAACAACGAGGTCAGCTGGGCCATGCAGCGCTCGGCTTCGGGTCGCCTGCTCCAGGCGAGTTCGTCATCGTCGCTGCGGGAGATCATACAGGAGGAGCGTCAGCTGACCACGGCAGACACGGAGGGCATGTTCCTGCTTATGGCCCTCGGCTACTTCCTGGGGGCCACGGCCCTCGTGTCCGAGATCGTGGGCGGGATAACGAACAAGTGCCGGCAGATCATCAAGCGCTCCCGCAAGTCGGCCTCCAGCTCCTGGTCCTCCCGCCACAGTTCGGCCGACTTGGGCGGAGAGCCGCGCACTGAGGCCGAGCAGCAGGCACACGACGAACGGAAAGCGGCGCGACGGGATGCCGCCGAAGATGGCCAGAAAATGAGTTTCGGCATGCGCGAGTTCAACCTCACCAGGACAACGCTACGCGAGCTCTACGGCAGCTACAACAGACCCGATCCGTCCTCCACTCCTGCAGTGGCCTCCGAACATGCCCAGTCACATGCCATCGCCACCAGATTCAACTATTTGGAGGACGAGGAGGCGTCCCGGGAAGCGCTTGAGTCCCTGGATCGCTTAGACGACTTTACCTCGCGAATGGAAGCTGAGAGCGCCGAAAATGAGTCTTCTGCGCAGAATTTTTCGCCCGACGAAGTGTTTGGTCCACACACTGAACCGGTTGATTGTCCTGAAAGCCAATAGGAAAGGACGAACATAACCGCCCTTAACTAGGCTAGAGTTAATTCGGTGCAAAACGGGCCACTTTCCAAAGAATTTTTTTTTGACGAAACGGCTATAGTAAGCTTAATGGCTGCGTTCAGCAGAACAAATTGATCACTGATAGATTTCTATCGATAGTTCTGCTGAACGCGTACGATCAGTGATCACGATGCATGATTTATTCCATCATGATCAGCAAAAAAGTAGCGTAAAAATATTTTTGAGTAAAATCAAATGTCAAAAGATTTTTTAGTTAGATAATAAGTTACATTGTTAAAAAAAAAAATAAAATAGAAAAGCAAATTCAAAAATTAAATGAATTAAGCTCCAGCATCTTCTTAATTAGATTAGTGTATTTATTTGTTTATTTGTCTGTCCGTTTAAAAAGTAAAACAATTCGCCGAAGGAGAAAATAAACTGCCACATATATGAATAAGGGTGGGAAACTTTGCTAAGCCTTTCTGATACTTGGCGTTGCCCAACTGACGATCTAAGTGTCATCGAAAATCGATAATATCCCGCCGAAAGTCTTATTGACAGTGTTCGCGTAGTGTGCAACATCGACAGCGTGGCAAAAAAAACGTGAATAATGTAATAATTACAGTGATATGCAATCAAATTCAAGTGCGGGCTTTCCGGGACGACTCCTCGCGCGTGCCGAAAGTCATCGTTTGGCCATTCTTGCGGGCGTTTCGCTGCGCCGCCTGCCGTTTGTCGTGCGCCCTCTGCTCCCGCGGAGTCTTATTGACGGTTTTTGCTTAGTGCACAACATCGACGGCGTGACAATAAAAACATGAACAATGTAATAATTACAGTGATATGCAATCAAATTCAAGTGCGGGCTTCCCGGGACGACTCCTCGCGCGTGCCGAAGTCATCGTTTGGCCATTCTTGCGGGCGTTTCGCTGCGCCGCCTGCCGTTTGTCGTGCGCCCTCTGCTCCCGCGGAGTCTTATTGACGGTTTTTGCTTAGTGCACAACATCGACGGCGTGGCAATAAAAATGTAAACAATGTAATAGTTAAGTGATATTTAACCAAATTTAAGTTCGGGACTCCCGAGAGGACTCCTCGCGCGTACCGAAAGTCATAGTTTGGCCATTGGAGGCTTTCCCCGCGCTGCCTTCCGTTTGCTGTGCGCCCTCTGCTCAGCCACGGTGTGTAGCTGTCCGCTTAAGTCGGCCGAAGTGTGGCGAGAGGACAGAAGCTGCAGGGTAACTGGTGGGAGCATCAGTTTTGCAGCACTTATGCGTTAACCCCATGATCTCGGACACACAGGGCCGCGGCCCCCAAAAGGCGTCGAGCGCTACGCGCAGCCTGGTGGAAGGGGTAAGTGTCATCGAAAATCGATTAATTTGTCCTAAAATAAACTGCCACATATACGAATAAAGGTGGGAAACTTTGCTAAGCCTTTCTGATACTTGGCGTTGCCCAACTGACGATCTAAGTGTCATCGAAAATCGATAATATCCCGCCGAAAGTCTTATTGACATTTTCGCGTAGTGTGCAACATCGACGGCGTGGCAAAAAAAACGTGAATAATGTAATAATTACAGTGATATGCAATCAAATTCAAGTGCGGGCTTTCCGGGACGACTCCTCGCGCGTGCCGAAAGTCATCGTTTGGCCATTCTTGCGGGCGTTTCGCTGCGCCGCCTGCCGTTTGTCGTGCGCCCTCTGCTCCCGCGGAGTCTTATTGACAGTGTTCGCGTAGTGTGCAACATCGACGGCGTGGCAATAAAAACGTAAACAATGTAATAGTTAAGTGATATTTAACCAAATTTAAGTGCGGGCTTTCCGGGACGACTCCTCGCGCGTGCCGAAAGTCATCGTTTGGCCATTCTTGCGGGCGTTTCGCTGCGCTGCCTTCCGTTTGCTGTGCGCCCTCTGCTCAGCCACGGTGTGTAGCTGTCCGCTTAAGTCGGCCGAAGTGTGGCGAGAGGACAGAAGCTGCAGGGTAACTGGTGGGAGCATCAGTTTTGCAGCACTTATGCGTTAACCCCATGATCTCGGACACACAGGGCCGCGGCCCCCAAAAGTCGTCGAGCGCTACGCGCAGCCTGGTGGAAGGGGTAAGTGTCATCGAAAATCGATTAATTTGTCCCGCGGAGAGCGATTTCATTTTAAATTATTGTGTAGTCGGGATAGTGTTAATTTGGTGCAAAACGGGGAAAAATATGTTGCAAAACGGTTAAACTTACCGCAATAACTTTAATATCATAAATTAAGACACAAGTTTATAAATAAAATATTTATTTTATATATAAAGGAATGAGAGCTTGAACCTCCCATAACTTCCATTCGCTGTTCAATTTGGACACTATAATCTTAATATGTTGAGCATTTATAAATACGTTAATTTAAAAATTTGAGAACAAAATATTAAATACCACAACATATAGTCAACAAATAGTTGGCAACGCGGGCCTTCTGGTTAGGCTGCTCGCACCCTGCCCTTTTAGTAATGTTTAGCCAAGTTCCCCATATTTACTTATAAATCTGGCAGAGCCTTTTGGGGTGTGGGACTGAAGTTAAATTGGATCATAATTATATATGCGGCCGGTTTGTTTATTTTTTCGTCTGAATGGGTGCATGGCTTACGTTAAAATCGGTTACGTGTGTTTACTACGTAAAGGTATAACAGTTTCGTGTTCTTCAAGTGTGACCAGTTGCTGTGTCGGAGAAAATCCGTTCTTCCTTCGAAGAATTTCCAACTTTTTAAGCGGACAGACCGGCGGGCACACGGCTTCAAATTTTAACAAAACAAAATTTTTCTTTGATAAAAAATATATTAATCTAAGTTAAAAAAAGCCAGTGGATGAGTCGAAGCTTAGGGATATCGAATTCCCACTGCCATATTGAATGGCTACCGAGGAGCGGGAAGACGGGGCGCTGTCCATTCTACAGTTGCAGCCCCACCAGGAAATCGAAGACGAGCAGGAGCAGCTGCCCGAAGAGATCCTCCGATGTCGCGCCCAGGAACTTAGTTACAGTGACTTTTTCTGGCTTTACATGCACAAGAACTTGCCCGTTATCATCACTGATGTCTCCAACAACTGGGAGTGCCAGCAGTGGACAACGACAAAGGTGCCAGAGAACACGACAGATGTGAACTCTAATACAGATCAATTCTCGCTCCTCCGCTCCATTAACTTTGACTACCTCAAAACCAAGATTGGTAATACCCCAGTTCCCGTAGCCGACTGTAACTCCGCGTACTTCAACAGCCACACGAAGCTGGAGCTAAATTTTCACGATTACCTCGAGAAATGGCGTAGCAGAATCGAAAACGAAACCCAAGAAGTAAATAGTAACGCGGATACAGCGAGCCGGGACAATCTCTACCTCAAGGACTGGCATCTGGCGGCCCAGATGCCCGGATATAGCTTCTACCAGGTGCCTAAATATTTTGCCTCCGACTGGCTTAACGAACAACTGATTGATCGGGGTAAGGACGACTACAGATTCGTCTATATGGGGCCCAAGAATTCATGGTAAAGGGTTATCCCTTCTTTTCAAGACTATAATAAAGTAATCTTTTAATTTATAGGACCTCCTACCACTCGGACGTCTTTGGTTCCTTCAGCTGGTCAACCAACATTGTGGGTATCAAGAAATGGTTGATAATGCCGCCGGGTGAGGAACTCAAACTGAACGATCGACTGGGAAATCCCCCATTCAGCATCGACGAGAAAATGCTGGACGAACATAATGTCCGCTATTACACCATCAATCAGAAGGCCAATGAAGCTGTTTTTGTGCCCAGCGGCTGGTTCCACCAAGTGTGGAATCTGACGGACACCATATCCGTGAATCACAATTGGTTCAATGCCTGCAACATTGCTATGGTATGGCAAAATCTCAAAAGCAATCTGACGGCCGTATGGAAGGAGATTTCGGATTGCCAGCAAATGGACAACTTTGAGGCACACAGCCAGACCATGCTGAGAGCCAGCTTTGGCATTAACTACCTCGATTTTATAGAGCTCTTGGAGTTCATTGCCGCTCGCCGCTTGGCCGAGGAAAACGCAGCCACCAAGTTTTTACTATTCAATAGATATACAATGAACGATTGTCATGTGCAATACGATCTCAAGTGCTTGAGGAAGATGATAAAAACAATGACGGAGGATCAGACTATCAGGAATAGTTCGCTTCCACTACACAGTCGCTGCCAGCAATTACTCCGCCAATTAGATTTTTAGGAGTCAGTCGTAGAGGCCTTGGCATAATATTTTTATACCAAAAAACTTGTATTCATATACAGACAATAGTTGTAATATTTTATTAAAAATATTTAAACATACTGTACTACTTGTCTTAGTGTCATTCACAGTCTCTTTGGGTGAGTTCTGTTCTGGACGGCGTTAGGTTTAAGAGGTTGCTCTGGACACAAGGTTACCAAGTCATCTTTGTTCGTGCAAGAGAAACGATCGGAGAAATTAAAGATACATAGGTATATCGCGTGTGTGACTACTTGTTGGCTTGCGCACACCCCTGCGCTCGTCGTCAATAGGAGGACGGTCCACGGTGATGAAACAAACCAGTACATTTTTCTTTAATTGTTTTTATATTTACCGCAATTTTTTTCATTTGAGTTTTTATTTGCTAAACATTTTACCATTTTCAAGTTTTTAACTACCATTTGGTTTTAAATATGCGTGTCTGTCAGTGTTATATCTTAGTTGAACCAAATAAACCGGGGATCAAACCAATACTGGGTTATTAATGGAGGAGAATGGAGTTTCAGTGTATTTATGTTTGTATATGCATTTTGTGTATGTTGAGTTTGGTGTAATTACTATAACTAGGCATATTTCGTATATTTATAAACATTACAGATATATTTATTTTCGCGGCCTTCCAGGCCAGACTAAGAACTAGGGTGATTACCAACAAGTCTGCTTATTCGGATCCAGTACAATAATACGCATGAATTGTTTGCTAGAAAACTATATAATGATCGTATATAAATCAGAGCATAGGTAAAAATGCTATATACACATACAAAAATCGTACAAAAAACGTAACAGTAGATTTAAATTTATATAAATCTTTATATAGAGTTGTTTTTGTTTCGGGTTCGGTCTAGAAAAATGTACACTTATTGAGTTTTTCTTGGGTCTTTGCTATATTTGGTTATCGTGTATGCATAATTGGTTTACTTAGGCTAGAGACGCATTTGGCTAGATTTTTCTTTAGAAGGTACAGAGACAGAGCGATGTGGTTGTATGGGGAATATGTTGGAAGTGACTCCTATATATTTTCATGTCTATAAATTAAACCTATTGCATAGGGATATATTTACACATTATTGTGCGGCAGGCAGTGCCACGCCCACACTTGGCTTACTGTCTAATTTAGTTTTTATTACGCTATTCATTCCATCAGTTTTCCGTCGCCTTGAAACAGTTAGGAATGTAAACTAAAAATTAATTAAAGTAATAACCATCATCAATTGGTTCTCCTATGATTATTTTATTTGTTTTTAATTTTAAGTGTATGCTTCCCCAAAGCAAACATTTGCATTTTCTTTTAATGCAAAAACAGAAGTACCTTTCATTAAATTCAATATAAAAATTTTTGGATTCTTTATTTATTACATACTTGATATGTAGTTTTCGTGTAAGTAAGTGGAATATAATTGAAATTAAGGGGGTACGAAACGAGTTCTTGTTGGTCCAGTTTGGAGTAGAGTTAAAAATGAGTCTGGTTTACTATTGTCAGGTTATAAAAAAAGTTCATAGAAAGTTTTTTGAGGGTTTTTGTGCTGTTTATAGTTAAGATTATTAATTGTTGTATTTTGTTTTTCTGGCAGTCTGTAGATTGTCACTAAAATGAAAAGAAATTCGTCTTTGGTTACCAAGGGGGAAAAGGGAGGAAATCACTTTGTCAGCCAAATAATCGGTCTATTAAGTACCCATATATTCTTACAATTATACGCATTTAAAGCTTATACAAATCTTATCTTACTGGAAATTAGTTTCTATGAATTTTCTATGTTTCATTTTAACCACTATATGAAGCGGGATTCGTTAGATTTCTGGCATCTCTGGTACAACCTCAGCGTGCTTAAGTCAGGTGCTGCTCAATTAGCTGGATGTGCAGTTGTAGGGGTCATCGGTGCGGAAATTCGGATGATCCTCGAAGGGCTTAACGCCCGATGCCTTCTTGTCATCCCTCAGCTTTTCCACCTGCTGCATCACCCGGAGAAAATTGCCCCCTGCCAGCTTTGTCAGTTCATCAATTGTCCAGCCGCCGCCAAGGAGTTCGGCAAAGAGGGTCGGATATGACGAGACGTCCTCCAGCCCTTTGGGTGTGCTGAATGGCAAATCAAGAGATCAGTCTGTTTTATTCTGTTTTCTTCTATTAAATACAGGTAACAAATGGCATGCACATATTTCAAAATTTCTCACCACCAATTAAATCTAATTGCGTGCTGAACATAAAAAATAAATTGAATCAACCGAAAGCTAGAGGCGGGGCCACTGGCAGTGCAAAGTACAAGAGCTCTTGTGTGCAGGACATCATCCTGAGCAGAAAAACAAATAAATAATGAATGGCACACACAAAGGAAAATAAATAATAAATATACATTTTGCTGGCCGAACGCTCTCAAGTGCTCGATAATCATATTTTATGAACAGACTTTTCATACAAATAAATAATACTTGAGCTCTATATGCAGGCGTTTAGGTTTAAATGGCAAGAGCAGAACCGTCTGCGGATGTATTATACAAATAAATACCGATTAAATAAATAAAGAATTTAGGTTTAAATGGTGTTAAAAAATATAAAAAGTTATTTTGGGAATGATTGCATCAAAATAACTGAAATCTTAAATGGATTACATAAAATATATAACCTTAATGAATAATTCAAAATAATAGCAAGTCTTTCAAATCCAGATTTTGCAAGATAAAACTTTTAACTTTATTGTGTTTATTTTGCTGCCCAAATTAACAGCACTCTCATTTGTGGCTTTTAAAGGGCCAAAACTCAAAATGTAATTCTCTACATATTCATACACAAACAAAGTTCGCTACCCTATATGTACATATATATGGCCAGCAGGCAGTGAACTCAAAAAGGTGGAGTTTATTGTATTGCGCATTCCACTAACGGAATTAGGAACAAAACCCATTTGACATTTACTAATTTTATAGAATTTTAGATTATTTATTGTGTCATGTTCGTGTTTGTTTCGTATTGCAGGCCCATAAATATTCATGTGCGTAAGCAATTTCAGTTTTCTTGTTTTTATTACCGCCGTCAGGCCTCCCAATAGCAGTTTGTTGTTGTCAATTTTTGTGGCCGCCACCAAAAACAATTTGTGAAGTTCATTTCAGTGGAAATTGATTTACATGGACACTTTTTGCTGTTCTTTTTATGCAATATGCAATTCCGTGTACTCGAAAATATTTAATTTAAAAACAGTGCGAGAGCCAACAGGGACACACGCACAGGTGGGTTTATCTAGAATTTTTGCTGGACATTTTGTTTGTTCGGCGTTCGGTTCCCTTCCTCCGATGACGCAATGAAATGGAAATCTATGCAAATGCATTTTCCACCAGCATCACGGGAATAATTACAAGCGATAATGAAGACGAATGACGCTGATGGTCATGATGATGATAATGATGCTCGCACGGTGAAAGAGGACCCCAAACTAGGACATTCGGCCAATGGGCCACTGGTTGGGGTAATGCACATTTTTTGATCCCGCTAATGGGCCACGTGCTTTAAATATTTTTGCGGAAAATACCACCATCATTCAATGGTGAGACCTTGGTATGGGTTTTAACACTGTGTTTGAATAGTACTTGACAGAATTTGTA
This sequence comes from Drosophila jambulina, assembly GCA_018152175.1. Classification (NCBI taxonomy): domain Eukaryota; kingdom Metazoa; phylum Arthropoda; class Insecta; order Diptera; family Drosophilidae; genus Drosophila; species Drosophila jambulina. The sequence continues at coordinate 122,419 of JAECXH010000114.1, forward strand.
ATAACAATTTAATGGAAAAGTCATTCCATTTAAAGCCTTTATAGTTATTTAGTTTACTATCTCAAAGTATACTAAATATATAAATATCCCTTAGGATATATATTTAATTTTATAAAATACTTTATATTTAATATAATTTGAGATCATGCGCTTGTTATTTTTGATATTTCATTATGGCAGCATCATTCTCAACCCTTTTACGACTCCCGTTAGTTTTCCCTCACAATGGCTGGATAATCTTTTATTGCTTTTGCCTGATGAGAGCTCATTAAATTATGTTAAAAATCTCGTAAACAAATTGCACAAGTTGTTTGGGGGAAAACGCCGCTCGGAAAAAGTAAAATGAACAAAAGTGGCCGTAATGAGCGGTAAAATAATAACGGTCTATCCACATCCATCGTCGTAACGCTGGCAATATGCCAAAGTTAAGACCTCGGACTTAAATATAATCAATTAATAACTGAAAAACTGAAGAGAAAAAAGAATGGCAAGCACCTGCAGGACTACGCGGATATGTACAGTGCGAGGCGTGCGGGGCGAGGAAACGTGAATTTAAGTGAAATAAATTACTTTTACTTACTAATTAATGCCATCGTAGCCGGCGCCCAGTCCAACGTGATCGATGCCGGCGACTCGCTTAATGTGATTAATATGCGCTGTGTCCCGGAGTGAATGGGGTTTTTTTTGTTTTTGGGTGTGAAGGATATCGGTTGGCAGCAGGACGGCGGTTTGGCAGGGTTGCCGAGTTCATTAAGGGCCATTGTTGGTGGTCCACCGCGCCATTGTTGTCGTATTTGCCATCATAAGTCAGCCGTTATTAAAATTTTGTGCCAATTTGCGATGTGTCCACGGCAGCCAAAAAAAGTGACAATGGCATGAAAGGAGAGTAAAAAGAGGACATTAGAGGATTATCTTACACTAGAAGCATCAGCAAAATAAGTTGCAATTACTTAAAAAAATTATAATACGCTAACTTAATTTTAATTTGAGATAAAGTTTGGAATATTTGTTTAGAAAATATAATATAATTTAATACAATAAAAAGACAATGCATTCTATTTTTATAATTTTTTATTTTATTATAACCTTTTGAGCAATATATATCACTTCTTAAAGCTATTATACGAGAATTTAAGTAAGTTCAGAGCTTTATCTGTTTAGTAATGCTTTGGTAAAATAATAAGGAACGACATAAAAAAAAAAAGAATTTTCTAAAGCCTTTACATATATTTTATATTTATATCAAAACCAAATCTAATTGTTTCGTAATGTATTTTTCTCTCTGTCAAAGTAGAAAAGGATGGGGGCGCAATCTGAGGTGACTCGAAAGGAAGAGAACGAAATACAGGAAGTGATTACGAGACCCATTTTGATGGTGCGTCAAAAGCAATGCCAGAAAATCAGAATAGGATCGGGGAACAAGAGGCGGGGCAGTGAAAGAAAGAGCAGATAATGAACTAACTGAAACAATAGCCTGACAATCAAAAGAGCGCCACAACAAAAAGCAACCACGACCCAGTCACTTTGATTGATTTCGGATAGGAAGAGGATACATATAGTCTAAGCCCCTCCCTCAAAGGCTTTCTGAAAGCCTTTCTTCGTATTATTTTCTCCGTTATTATAATTTTAGTCAGAAGTTTGAAACGCAGTGATTTCCGACCCTATAAAGTTATATTCATGTACATGCATGATCAGCATCAACAGTTTTCTTATTTTGGTACCCAAATGTTCTCTGATCTAAATGTATTTTCGGTGTATACCTCTGTGAGTTTTATTAAAAAAGCGAAGAGGAAAGCGCTTTCGCCAATTGGACTTCCCGCAAAAAAGAAGAAAGTGAGTGAAGATCATCCAAAGCTTTCTCTTTTCCCCTTCTATAGTTATTCAACAGCCCTCTTTGCCGTTACGTTTTTTTTTTCAATAAGAAAGCAATAAAGCTTAACAATTAGGAAATTAAATAACGAACATATTTCTGTAGCATACTTTTCTGCTGCACACAGATTTATTTAAAATGATTTCCCCAAAGAAAATTGGGGTTTTAAAAAAGGTACAATAGAAAAAAGAAACTCTTGGGTAATTGGCAAACTTTTCCAACTACTTACCGACTGCATCGTGCACGGTGGAGTTTTCGCTGCAGGAGAGAAACTTCGAATAGAAGTTGACCATGACCAGGCCGCCGTTCTTGGCCAGGGCCTGCAGGATATCGTCCTGGACATTGCGGCTCGTATTGCAGAGCTCGTAGGCCGAGGAGTGCGAGAATATCACAGGGGCCTCGCTCACCTCAAGGGCGTCCCGCATCGTTCCCTTGGAGACGTGCGACAGGTCGACCATCATCCCCAGTCGATTCATTTCGCGGATGATTGTCTGCAAAGAGAGGGGATGAATCGGGAGGTGTGCATTAGTTACTTAGTTACTGATTAGTAGGCCGCTCCCTTTACCACACACATGTAAGTGCTTATGCTACAGCTTTTCGCTTCGGCGGCTGGAAGGAAATGAAATGCCGAGGGATATGAAAACCTAAGCCGCATGTCATAAAACATAAGTAATGACCACGACGACGAAGCCAAAGGACATCTGACTGCGAGCGGTTTTCATTATGCATGGGATTTTATTTAACCTTTGACTGCGCCGCTTGGCCTCTTCTTAACCCTCTGCTGCCGCTTTCGGAGAGTAAATTGATATTGCCGCTGCCTGTCTGGGTGTAATTTGTATTTATGCGCGGATTTATGGGGATTCATTGGAGAGAGTGTAAGTGTGGGTGTGTTGTGGGTCTTACATAATTACTAATCTGATGCAAGATGCCCCTCCTTTCCCCCGCCAGCAGTCCCACAAATTATGTGGACGAAATTTATTACACTGTTAGACGCTAAATCAGGGAACCACGATTAAGCATTTCAATGGCGGAGTAATCGCTACATGCCACGTTTTTGTAACTCCTTTGTCCGGGACACGGACTTAAATCTAGCTTTGCTTGAGTACAGTGCAATGCAAAACTGTAACTTCTAGTTGTGTAATATTGGGAAGACAAAAGCACGTATTTTTAATTCGATTTGTTTTTATTTCACAGCACTTGTTTAATTGTTTAACGTAATAATTGTCAATGACATTGGTAAGGAAATTGTTTCAAAAAATGATTTCGCGTTTTAAGCAAACCATTTGGTAAAGGTATTAAATTGAATACATAGTTTTTAATTAAAAATAATTTAGTTTTTTAGATTTAGGGAAACTTGTTATAATTCAGTTTCAATTTCGTTTTCCACAGATTGTGTGATACGAAATGAATATTCAAGCTTGGGTATATAGGAAACCCCTCATAAAGTTAGCCGCTAATTTTCTCCGACATTGTAAAGCCCCTTCCCTTCCCTTACCCCACTTTTCCTTAATTTCCTGCCAAATTTACAGTGTATTTTATGTCCGATGCCGTCTCGCAGATAATTTTTAATTGCAGCACACACATACATACATTTATTTACATATACGAACAAGGGCCGAGCTAAAATATATATGTATATATGTATATGGGAGTACATGCCACATATAAATATATATAGAATATATAACAACCGTACAGTCCTTGTCAATTGAAGGCGGCTGGCATTTTGTTGCCTCTCAAATTAGCCAGCAATTCGTTGTGTGTGTGTGTTTGGGGGTTGTGTACTTAATGGGCGTGGCATTAAGGGCGTACACAAACATACGCAGATACGCCGCCGAACTAATTGCAACTGTGCGAGGGTGGGTATGGGTATGTAGGGGAAAATGTGTATTAAATGCTTATTGTCGCTTAATTACGTATACAAAATGGCAAATAGAAAAGGGATAAAGGGGCGCCGGAAGGCGTTCCTGATCGACATTAAATCTTAATTAACGGTGCATTGGCACAAATTGGTTTCATGCACTTGTCGCGAGTGTGTGCAGTAAATTAAAATTACCAAATTATTTGGTGATTAATTACTTAGCCCAGGGAAGCGGCAGCAAATAATTTTCCAGGCAAAATATTTACTCATGTGTGTAGGCACGACACACACGTATTTATTGATATTTATTGGTGCTTATTTTGCATTTATGGAATATACATAATTATAATCAATTCAATTCAAAAGCGTTTTATTTCCTACGGGACGTTCAGGTTTCGTTGTCATTTGCCTCTTCCCGGGCTTAATTGCCATTTTAATTGAAGTCTTCCGGGCGGGGAAACTCGGTTTTCTCGGTTTGTTTGTCGCACAAAATGAAAGCTGAAAGTATTCGCTACACAATTTAAATTTTGGCCAAAGTGAAGAACCGAAATTTTAATATTTTTGTGTGCAAATATCTCAAATTCGGTCGACTCTTAGCCTGGGGCTTGGGCGGAGAGTTCCTGTATTTAAATGGACATTCGAACAAAGCCGCTGGTAGACATTTCAACAATGACAATGAGGGGCCATTTTCTTTCGATCAAAAGTGACAGAGAAAATTGCATGAAAAAGGAACTTTTCACATTTGCTCATTAATGTCACCAGCGGGGGAGAGGGGCTGTCGTCGGCATAGTTATTTAACATTCCCCGACAGGCATTGTCTGATGAATTGGCTGCGAAAATCCTTTATTTCTCTCTTTTTGGTCCCGGTTGTTATTAATTCTCTATTCACTGATTTTAAATGGTTTAAAAAGCATTTCTTGTGTAGATTAGCCCATTTCCCTCTCACATCCATTAAATCGAAATTGTCCGCGTTGGACCACTATTTCTGAAAATATTTATAGTGCAATTTGCGATTCGGGGGAATGCATAAAAATTGCATGCACGTGGCACAGAGATTTTGGCCAAAACAGTGCAGTGGCAATTAGTTTAAGCCAAACAACAAAAGCCGCATTTAAATTGAATTCGGAAATTAATTTAAATTTTGTTCTCAGAGAAAGCAGGGGCAGGGTGAGAAACTCAGGAAAAATGGCCAGGGAAGCTCTGCTCAGAATAATCGCTGTAAAGTGTAAATAAATAAACTCCACACGGAATATAAAATCCCGGCAAGTTTGTAGCTATAGCCTTTTTTCACATGAGGGGGCACACAGTGCAAAAACTCATTAAAACTTTTAAATTGAAATAAAATAAAAGGCATATTCGCATAACTCATGTGAATAAATACGGCAGTGCATTTCTCCAAATTCGTAGTAAGATTGGGAAATATATAAAGGATGGATTTAATGTTAACTGAACCTAAACAAAAGTGTTGCGATATACATAATGAGATTACGAAGGGGATAACAGAAAACTTATTTCTCTTAAAGCTGCACGGGAAATTCATGCAAATATAGTACCTATACATTTTTTGAAAATATGTTTAGGAAATAAATTGATTAAATGATTACAAATTTTTTTTTAATTTTTGGTCAGATTAAATCCAAATAAATTTAAGAATTTATTTTGTTAAAGCTTAGTTATACATTCATAAGGAATTTATAAATATTTGTATCAACCTATTCGAAAGCAGCTATCCAAATGTTGAGTATTCCAGATACTAAAATTTTTCCATTTTAATTTCTATCAGATTCAGAGAATCGCGCTTGTGCGTTGTTTCTCTTTTCAAATGCAGATAATGGCGATTGTCCTGACCCAGTTATCAATTATCAATTATCGCTTATGCATGGCAAACAGAAGAAAATTTCCAATTTGTAATTCCATTAGCCCGGGACCCATAACATTTGATTTGTATATGTATGTCTGCATGTGCGCTTGTGTCCTTTTGCAGGATGCGCAAATGTGTGTGCAAATGCATTTAGGGGCTAACCGAGGCGAGGGAATGAAAACCGCCGTCTTGGGCCCTGCTCTCTGGCTCTAGGTTGTTTAAATATTTGAAAATCCATTAAGCATATTGACAATGCCGATGTGTCTGTCTGTATTTGGGTTTTGGGATGGGTCGGCCTGCTCAGTCTGTGTGTGGGGCAGGAGAGTCTGCATCCCGGGCTCTTATTTAAATATGGCCGCCTTGGGGCTTTCCTCCTTTCGCGTTCCGCGATTCCGTTTTCCCTTTACGAGTTTTTCCTCCTCTGATTTGGCTCCTGCTGAATGGATCATTAGTACAGCTAATGGCGCAGACAATAAATGGCGCGGCCACGCCTACAATTTGAATTTGAATATGAATTGAAAAGGGCACGGGAATGTGCACTGCGCGATAAAATGGCAACCAAGTCCACAATTGCCTTTTAAATGCAAAAAAAATATCCCTTTATCGAAATTTCTTTGCTGATATGATGGGAAAATGAACATTAATTCAAGAAAGCAACAATAACCCACTTATTAATGTTTATGAATGACATTGGAGCATTTCAAAGTGTCGAAGCCGTTTTTAAATAGTTTCTAACTATGCATTTTTGAACCCTTAATTTTCTCAGTGCTTAGGTTGAGCGTTGGGGAAAACGAGGACGGGAAACGGAGGCTGTGTCTGAGGGGCTTTACCACAAACAGACGCCGCTGGCATTTCCGTCCACGCGATTGGAGTCCAATGAAGGCGGCGCCAGGACGAAGACATAAAACGGATTTATTAGGTCATTGCTGGTTGTGGCTTCTAGGGGTTGGGTGTTTGTGAGGAGGGTCTGGAAAAGCGGAAGGAAGGGAAAGCCAAGCCCTGGGAAATGAAGTGTGGACAGCGCCAGTTGGTTTTGGGGCGTGGAGCCTCATTATTTTAGCTAATAATTTTTGCAAAATGCCAAACAACTTTTTGTGCTGACACTGAACTTGTTATTTGCAAATTGAAAAAAAAAAGAAAACAAATACACAAAAACATTAGCGGCCACTGATATATGAAAATGGCAAATTTATTGGAAACCATTTTCTTTAAAATATATCTTGAATAAGCTATACTTGTTATCAAGATAAACTTTATATTTATGAAGACAGTTTTGAGCTCAAGTTTGTTTGAATTGTATTGGATTACATATAACGTATTTTTATAACCTTTAGCTGGTTCAAAATCAGTGAAATAATCAGCAGATTCGCCTTTCATCTTCTCATTCCTCATCATTCCGATAATCAGTGATTCCCGCAGGGGACTTTGGCCAGGATGATTACCAATCAAACGTCAAACTGCAGCGAAGCAAACTATTTACCGAAAGCTCAATTGCAGGGCATGAGTCTGGCTCGCTTCGGGACACTTAAGCCCTGCTCATAAGCTGCTATCCTGCTACCGGGATATCTCCACCTCCAACTCTAGCTTTCAACAATCCACGGTTTTCGCGTCTTTTGGCTGAAAAATTCCCCCGCATTTCCCGGCCTGTCTCCCTGTCCGTCTGTCTCTCAGAGTCTATAATTGAGGCGCTTACTTAGGGGCAGCAAGGCTTGGAAAAATGGCGGGGAAATGAAAGAGGTAGCTGGCTGGCAATCAAAGAGCGTGGAAAGCGTGCAAACTGCAACTGAAATAACAGCCGAGGGGCACTAGGTGCAGACAGCTGTGGGAACATCGCTGGAATCAGGCAAAGATAAGCAAGGAAATTGAGATGTAGGGGATGCGACGAGCCAACGCAAACAGCGAGCGTCGGGCGCCGAGCGCCGAGCAGCGGAGGAGCGTAATGAAAATGTGAAAGTTGCAATAAATTGCTTGGCAACCGAGGTAGAAATTAATTGGATAAATATTTCAGCAATGCCACAAGCATTTCCAACTAAAGCGGAGAAAGTTAATTACGACTGTGTAGCAACGTATTAAAATGAGTTTTCGCTTTCAGATTCAATTTAAAGTCAAGAGAGCTAAGCTCAAAAATTAAACGATTATATAAGGTAAAGGCGGAAATTATATTTAAGTGTCAAAGGTAGGTTAGAGAGACTTGGTACTGATGGCTCTGCTTTGGGATCGAATAATTAATTATTAAAATTTGTAGAAAGGGAATATTAATAAAAATTCCTTATAACTAGTTTGCACTTGTTATAAAATATTTAAAGTTTTATTTGGCAAAACTCGGCCTTTAAACCCTCTACTTAACCCGGTTCTTTTTTACATATATCCATCAAGTGGAAAATACCGAATTTGCATTGCAAATTTGATAAACATGTTACTATATCCACACTCTTGGGAAAAGGAAAAATTTTCATACGCCTGGTTGGCCTTTCCAGTAGAAGCTCCCCACTTTTCCGACTGTCTGACCTTCTGTGTGAGAGCTCTGACTTTAAAAAACTCAAAGTTGAACCTTCAAGAAGGCAGACTTCATGCCACAAAACGAATCTGTCAACATTTCTCTGCGACATTGCGCATACGACGCGTTGAACACACGTGCCGCACGTTATTTAATGCATTTTTCAACTAACATTGACTTCGATTAGCTTGCTAAAAAATTCATTAAAAACTTTTAGCTGCCAAGCCAGCGGCAACAGCGTCCAACTAGCAGCAGCACACTCTGGCAGTCAAGCTGAATATTTTATAAACTGTCGTTAGTAAAAACCCCGAGCACCTTCCTCGCTTTCCGAAAGCAGAGCACACAATTTGTAGCAAGCAAGCAAAAATCGAGCAAAGAAAGGGAAAATCAAGAAACGGCTAGATAAACGTGCTGCAAGGAAAAAAAATCCAGGAGCTGCAGTTGGCCAAGATTGAGACTGGGAAATGGATGCTCCTGTTGATGGCGACAGGAGCAGGAGTAGGATAAGGAGCAGGTATGAGCTGCAGGATCAGGGCGAGAAACTGGAGCTGCAACTAATAGACAGCGACGTGGCTGTATTTGGGTTCCTGGCTCCAAGATGGATGACAAAATGTTTGGCCAAAGTATTTACAGGGAGAGGGACGACGTTGCAGGTTGGGCGGCAGCTCGGTAGGTCGTCGGGAGTTGAGAGGTCAGCCGGTTGCAGTTGTCAGGTGCAAACGTGAGCCCGCTTAGAAAATTGCCAATGTGGAAATCAATTTCATCAATTTTCCCCAGCTTGGTTCCCTGCAAAGGGAGCCAGCTCTCCGTTGTGGGCGAAGTACATATAGTCGCCTCCTCGTTCCTGTTAAATGACATCAAATCGCATCGCCTGATCCCTGAAGTTTTGAATGGATTATGTAACTGGAACTTTAATGAAAGCTGAAGGCGATTATGTGTACGGTTGTTGAGCTGGAAGGTAGAATTGGGGGTTCGGAGAGTGACAAAAATAACTGTATTCCAATCGGAATGAGTATTAAGCGGTGTGGAAGTAACTTAGTAGCCTCCTATCGTCGAATTTTATTATGGCTTTGTATTCAATGCATACAGAGAATTATAATTATTGTTTTGACCATGCTGATTTCATCGTTTGAAAAAGCTTCTCACGTATTTTCAATGCATTGGTTTTCCTGGGGACATTGTCACAGTTTGGGCATTGGCTTCGTCTTCAGGGTATTCTTTGCCACCATACTTAATCATTTCGACCCGAAAGTCGGATGCCCTCTGCGAGCCCCAGAGATTTTGCGTCGCTGCTGGCAGCTGATTGAAAATGAGGAAATTGCTAAATGGATTTCGGCTTCGGCCTGGGCCCCCTTCGTTTTTTGGCCGCACATCAAAGGGCCAGGGGCGCACAAATCTTTTCCAGCAGACTGAAATTGTGTCTTAAGCTCGACTCAACATGCATTAGCAACACGCTAGGCCCTCGGAGTGTTAACAGCGGACTGGGGACTGGGGACCGGGGCTGTGTAGGGTTAAAGGGTCGCAACTTGGGGCGAAAGGTGAGCGGAGCCAAAGGTTCCAAACAAAAGCCGCTTTTGCAGTTGTTGCCACAGTTGAATTCAGTAGTAAGAAAAAAATAAAAAACCAGCCAGGTGAAAGAGGCCGGTAAAAGAACGGAAAAAGGAAGACAAAGCCGTTACACATGTGTCAAGGTAATAACGTTGCCTGAGCCTCAGCCAGAGAATTGTCGGGGGAGGGGATATTACCCATCCCTTCCGACTATTCCCATAGCCATTATTACAATCGAGGCTAGAATAATAGCGATACAGTGTGGTAAATTTCTAGAAGAATAGAATAGTTTTATTTTGAGGTTTATCTACTACATAAATTGACTTAATTTTAATATTACATTTTACAAACCGGCACTCGGCATTCCAGGGTAAATTTTTTGTAGAGACCAAAAATATAATAAGGTGATATGTTTAAAATACTCATCATTTAAGACCTATTTTGGCGCCCACAGTTGTCCGTCGACAGGTGTGCACAATTTCCAGTTGAATCTCGGCCAGCTTTGGAATTGCCGGATTGGGCTCCGAGCGAGCGAGTGGGGGGTCTGAAATGGACATGGTAGTACGGGAAGAGACACACCTAAGCCCATTCTGCTGCCCATTCCGGAGTGTCACATGTTTAGCCCCCACCTACGTGCCCAGACAATGGGAAAAGGGTCAACACTATTTCGGGACCGCCCCTCCCCGTCATCTTTCTGCCGAGGGGAAAGTCCTTGGTCCCAGCACTCCCAGACTCACTCAGATTTGAGCTTTACTTTCGGCGAATGTTATTGGCCAGACAGAAGCTGTGTAAATAGCATTTAAATCCCAGGTAAACTCCACCTCTCGCCTTCTGGCTGGTGTTTTGTTGTCGGCTAAGTCGCCTGCCCCTGACTTGTTGAAAACGTCCAAGCCAGAGTGCACAAAAAACGTGTTTGTGGGCCGCAAATGGAAATAATTTGAAATTGGAGTTGGTTCGACAGATTAGAGCAGCAACTCGGAAAGGAGAATAATTTGTTGAGGTTGCACACGAGTATATCAATATATTGTCTCTCAGAAACATTCCTCTACTATGCGTACCAGTAATACTGGAATTTCACAACAAAACGCTCTCTCGATTAAGCAACAATTTTCATTCAGGCCTACCTGCAATGGGCAACAATTAAAGCCACACAAGGGACAACGAGCTAGCCAGTAAAATGCGAGAAACATTTTTAATTGAAAATATTTGTCCATTTGACACGGCCTGCCGACCGCAGCCCTGTCCGAATATCAATTTAAGCCACCAGAAAATAAAAAGAAGGCAAGTAAAGGAAATTGCAACGATACATTCCGGCAAAAATAAATGCAAAGCCGAATTTTCTTTGGGGAGCGCACAGAGCACACAGTTTATTGATTGTACATTTAAATATTTTATTGCATTCTCCGGAAAAGCCGCAAACTAAGTTGCAAATATATGTCCAAATATTTTACCATAGTTTATGGCATTCTTCCCGTCCCATTCCCTTTCCCTATCCATTATCACTTGCACTTCCATCCCAGCACTTTGCTTGGGTCTTAGTGTTTTTAGTGGACAGTGCCAGAGTTTTGAAGCCATCATGGTTTAATTAAAATTCCTGTATTCACCTAGCATCCCCCATCTACTTGGACAAAACATTTTTGTCAGCTGCCTGCAACTCTTTCGTTCTATTTGCCAAAGTAATCAAATTATGGTGCATGCTAAATTTTAGAAATTGTTTTTATTGTGCTACTCAAATTCCTTTTAAAAAAGATAAAAGTCGGACGCCAGGGCAGAAGGTAGAATGGGACATCAGCAACAGCAACGAAAATCGGTAAAAATATCTTTCAACGAAAAATTTCATTAATGTTAAAAGTTTTCGTCGGTTGTGTTGCGGAGATTACGTATACAACGTGTGGGCTAAATGGAAAACTAGAGCTTCTAAAAAACAAAGTGAATTCGTTTAAAATATGTATATTTATAAATAAATTAATTTAAATTCACATTATTACAAGTATTTAATAAAAACCAAAATGGAGGCGTAGCAGAGCATGTTATGCAAAGCAACCACAAGAACTCTAGACATTTTAAAATAATTTTTTCATCACAGACCAATAATATACACAATTTCAAACATCTCCTGAACACTCCCATTACTTCAGCACCCAAAATAATCTGCGAGATCTAATTGCTGCAAAAAAATAAACGAAATCAACTGGTGTACACGAAAAGTGACAGGCATAAACCTATTTATATAACACCGCAAGGAAATATAATATTTGAAGCATCATTTCATCTGTACTCTCTCTCCTTGGGGACGAGCTCATTATTTCAGTGCCCAAAAATAAGCGTCGAGATACGACGTTATATTTAACCTTTCGGCGGAGTCAAACCTCTAAGCGGCCGCAAAAATGCTTCCTGTGACGCCGTCGACGGACCTTTAAGGCGGGCGTGGCAGATCCTGTGCCGCTGCCTACGCCCTCTTCGCCAGCTCGGCAATTAATTAATGCTCATTAGTGGCGCAGAGAGCAGAGCAGAGTCCCTGGCACACACACACCCACCCGCACACACATGGACAGACAAAAGGGGCGACGCACAAAATTTGATAAGCATTTAAGCATGTAACTCTGCACTTCCGGTTCCAAGGGACAGACAGACAGACGTGAGAGACAGTCAACTAATGCACAGGCTGCAATGATTTATTATTAGGTAGCTAAATTATTCACGCGCCCGGTTTTTGGGGAAAGGGGAAGTGGGAAACGGGTAATGCCGTGGGTGGCCGAGCGGGAGGCGCAAATAAAGATTAATGATGGCGTTGGCGAATTTTTGCACGCCCCGGCCAACCTGTCAGCTCCGTCTATTTAACTGTCTAACCCAACCGAATCTGTAGCCGGAGCCTCGTGCTCTTCCTTGCACTCAGAAAAATGTACCTCTGTATTCGTGGGATATGCATATGCCTGGAGAGAGATAGTCAAGTGCTAAATATATCCTAAAATTTCTGTATTTTCTAAATCTTCAATGCATCATTAATCTATCTTGTTTTTATTATTGATCCCTTAATTAAATATTTAAATATTCTAAGTACAATGTTATGAAGAAAAAAATCTCAAGTTCATTAAACATTTTTACTTGGTACTTAAATTGATGAAAAGTGATTTTATTACTCCCTACTGGTGTTTTATTATTTTACTTTTATTTTTACTTATAAATTCACAAACAACTTTTAAGGTTCATGAATACTGACTTCTATTTTCTTGAGCCTCTGAGATAAGCATTCTATAGTTTTCCCGAGTGCAAGACCCCTCCCTCCACCGCTATCCCTCACCGCCACTCTGTTGTTTTTGAACGCTCCTTTGTGCAGATTTCCGCATCCATCGCGGAACATATTACATTACATACAAGGCAGCCTCGTCATCATTCGCATCGTAATTCAGTTGTGCGTGAAATTTATGCATACGTGTGTTTGCTTACGTATGCGTCCATGTATATATATACATATTTGTATATATTGGTGTATGCGTGGGGTTTTTCCATCTGTTTTTTTTTCACAGTTGGTTTTTTGATCCGCGATATGTTTCATTTACATTTTTCCCACAAACCCACACTCTGTCGCTCCACCTTTGACGTTTTTAGCTGCGGTTGGTTCCTATTCGAGGCAAAAGAGATAACTAGCTCGTCCTTCTGATATCTTTTCGAAACGTAGCACTTTAAAGATATTTTTCCCGTTTAAAACATTTAAAATGTAAATTAAAATCTTAAAAACTGTTATACGCATATTTAATTTCCTTCCTATTTAAGATATTACAGTTATTTTCGATTAAGCACAAATGAGATTCCTCATGTATGGAAGTTATTAAATTTTCTAGGTATTTGAAATGATTAAATGTGCAATATTAAATGTGCTGCTCATGTTTTTCCAGATATTTTCCTTTTCGTTTCCACAACAAGAAAACATTTCCTTTCTGGAAATTTACCTTCCTTCGTCCACGTTTCATTAACTTTCTAACCAAAACACAATTTCCTGCTCTCATTTTGATCTAATAAGTTCTCGATTTTCAAGTTTCCATCCATGGCCAAGAAATACCTCAAACATGATGATATCTGCCCTCTGCACCCAAAAATAACAAACAATAATGGGGCAACAATGACTCATTTTCTATGCCAGTGGGCAAATATATAAACTTAATGCAATTTGGGCTTATTAATTGTGTGGCATGGAGCTCCTCATGAGGCATCGAGCCCTCGATTTGATTTGATTTACATGGTTCGGGACCAGGCCGCCCTCTGTTTAGTAATCAATGCTGAACCGACTACAAATACAATAATTTTCAATTAAATTCGAAAAGTGTTCTCGCATATATCTGTATTGGTACGTATGTATCGTCGTGGCCAGAAAGAGCAGCAATAACAATAAGTGACTGAGTGAGCCTGGCATGCTGGCAATTTAGGACACAACTCCGGTTTCTGACAGCAGCTGCCTCTGCTCCTAGTCCTGGCCTGAGCTCTGTAATTTTAATTAACTGGGCGAATCTCTGGGATCGCCCCAGCTCCTTCGTATCCTGGCTAAAATATTCATGCAGCTGGCCAACTGGCTGATGAAGATGGATAGCCGAAGCTGACACCGAGGCTGCCCAAGCCAGCCAGTCAGGATTTGTGGGCAGTGTGATAAGTGGAGATTTCGCCAATGAATCTCAGTTCAAAAATGAAGTTTACCAGAAAGCCACTCATATTCTTCGTCGTGAAACCTTTAATTAATGCTGATCAGGAAATGGTTGAGTGAGTCTAGTTTTTATATTAATGCGCGATATACATACATTTTCCTTTTTTAATTACGTTGCCCTTTCCGTATAGACGTCAAAGTTCTTAATTACTTTCCGTACCCTCCAAATAAGTTCGAGTTGAATTTAATTAAAAAGCCTACGAGCACCTCTCCTCCTGACACCAAACAAAGAATCTTTTGTCCCGCAGTTTATTTTCCACCGCCGAGGTACAAATTTCCAGATGCATTTCAACTGCTTTTGTTGTTCCGCTCACATAATGAGCTTCCGCTGCTCGGTTGTTGAACAAATTTTTGTGCCTTCTGCGGGGCAGGGTCCAACCCAACCCATATGAGACACATTTGATATGCAGCGAACTCAGCACCCAGTCCTCGCCGCTGTTTATATTTTGTTTGGCTCTTGTTCATTATGTATTTAATTACGCTTTTGTGCATTTAACAACAACCAACGCACACTCCCATACACGCGCACACTAAGCCGCAAAAAAGTTTTGGATGCGAGTAGTTGTGCAGGGAAAAGTTTGCCTGCCACGCCCTACATCCGCTCGTCAAATGCTCCGACGTCCCACGCCCCCACAAAAAACTCCCTTTGTCTACCTAAATGTCATTAACAATTTTTGTAACGCCACGGACAACTTGAAACTTCATGTGTAGAATAATCAAATTATAATTTAATATTTAATTAAATAATTTTGAAGCTTAGTGTGCGAAGGGAGTTCCGTCGTCTGGCAGTTGCATCCTTTTGAGTTGCAAATAGAATAAATAAAACCAAAACTAACTGAACTGCCTTGAAAGTTTGGGTTATTTGCTATTTCATTAAAAAATTTAGTTTCAAATATATTTTATGAAGTCATATCTCAGCTTTCAAATTAATTCAACTCGATTCATGTGCGAGATCAACGTGTCAATTCCACATGAATCAATTTTTACACGGCTCCTCTTTCTTCTGCCCCATAATCAGCATAAAAAAGAAATAACAAAACAATTATAATTAAATTTTGTGTACTGCCAGTTATGAATGTAATTTAGCAAAAACCCTTTATCTCTGCATCCCATTTGCTATCATTTGAAAATATATTTTATGCGGTTTTTCGCATTACATAATTGCGACTAGTTACCGTACCTTTGCACATATGCCGGCATTATCGTCGCTGGTGCCATACAGGTTTTATTGATGGCATATATGCCTGCCATTAGGCAAATCAATAAATATTTGATTATAATTGTTGATTTGCAATTATTTGGTTGGATGTAATGAATAAATTACAAATCGCCAATCAATGCGTTCAACCAGAAGTGCGTGTAAAAGTAAATAGAAAATTAAAATTGTTTCGTATATATTTGGGCTTCAATTGCCCGAAATTAAACTCGGAATTGAAAATTATTTATTTGCCGATGGTTCTGGCCTGCTATTTGACAAAATCCCGAAATCAGTGATTGATTAATGTCAACATTTTTGTGGTTGAAAATAGCATTTACATAAAATAGGAAAATTTAGTTACAGTTGGTTTGGTTTTTATAATTATATTTAAATAATGGTAGTTAATTTTTAAATCCACTTTAATAATATTTAATTCCCCCTAATTCTCCTTCTCCTTCGTATTTTCCTGGATTAATTCCCTTGGGTCCTTGGAAAGTATATATTTATTTGTTGTTTGGTTCCCTGACATTCTTCTGGGGCAAATGCCTCACATTTCGAAATACTTTTCTGTACTTGGGTGTCCCCCGTACGCTCTCTATTCCCCAAAGTTGTCGGCAATTTCCGCTGTTGCCACTTGGAGTTTCCTCTGCCTCCAGTCCGCCTCCACCGCTGATTGCCATTATAATAAGCCATTGTTCGTGGCGTTTCTGGTTCTGTTCACCGCTCCTTGTTTAGCTAATTCAATTATGCGCCGGTATTTGCCATGGGTTCCCCACCTGGAGGAGTGCAATTGCCATTGCCATTGCAGTGGCAGTTGCAGTTGCAGTGGCAGTGATGCCTATTACACACCTGTATGCACACACTTCTCGGCACTCAGTCACCCATAGGCAGCCGCACTCGCAACGAAACGAGTTTATAATAAGTATAATAATAATAATAAAATGATGGCAGCATAATGCAAAAACTTACAGCCATTTATTTACGCTAGAAAAAAGGGGCGGCACGTAATGGAAATGAGTTAAAAAGTGTTGGCCTTTAGCCTTTGCACACTCAGCACACACAACGGGCAGGAAACGGGGCCGGAAAGGTAGACGGGCGGCTGACTCCATGTGCTCGGAGTGAAAATGAGTGGCACTAATTTGATATGACATGAAATTAAATTTAAATAATTAAACGAATGCCTTTTGTGCGCTCTTGGCATCGCTTTTCATAGCAACGGCGACGACTCGTTTTCAATTAATTTCAAATAAGCCCGGCTCTGGGCGGGAGTTAAGGTAGAAAACAAAAGAAATAGATTTTCTGGGGAGAAACAAGTTGTTTAAGCTACATTTTATGCTGATTATGAACAAATTTAAAACCTGGTTTTAAAGTAATACAGACTAAATACATATTAAAGTTATTAGCTAATTACGTATGATCAAAATGGCTTTATATTCAGCTTTCATGACTATTTATTAATGAAAACACTACCTGAAAAAGACCTTCGGGCCAAAAACATCCCACTTCACTCAAATGATTTAGAAAATGTACACAAATAAAGCCACACTTCGAAGAGAAACGAGGCAAAAACAATTATGTGAATATCAAAACACTTGTGTCCGATTATTTCCGCCCCAAGGGAACTGGCATACTTTTCAGCGTGAGCTCGGTGGTGTCAACTCGCAATTAATACAAAAGCTACTGTATAAATGGTATTTGCTTAATGTGCCAATCAATATTTATATTTAAATAGCTGCGACAAATTCCCTCTGGTAAGGCAAAAAATGCCGAATCAAAACCAATAATTCAATGCGGCGAGCCATCGACAATGGCCGGTGGGAAGTGTGTAGAGTTGGATCCGTATTGTTGTGCATGTCGGGCTATAGATTTAATTAATGTTAACACGACGACTTTGACATGCACACAATGCAAATAGTTCGGATGCCCGGACACACACACAAAGGGACGACGACTGCACTCCTGGCTCTGTTGATGACTGACAAATTGAAATGGTCGCTCCTGGCCGCCTAAGTGACTGACTTTGGCTCTGAATATAAAGCTGCAGCTGTATAGTGTATGGCTTGTGTGTACTGCACTTGCTTAATATCTATTGTCTTGCACCCACACAAGGAATTTGTACAGATAGAAAAACTGGTGGAACCTGAGGTTAACCCCAAAACATAAACTTTATTGATGTGATCCACCCAAAAAGACCCCAATTTAAAGTTGAAAAAAATCATGAAATGGTCAAAAAAGCCTTGACTTTAGTATGGATAGCTTTTCATTGTTAGTTGTTATATAATTAGGAAGTTTGCATATAAATTATAAAAGTCTTCAAATTTCATAATTTTTAAATTGAAAATGAATTCATATACTCTATATGATATATTTATACATAGTACCGTACTCTTATAAGTATGAAGAAATTTGTATTTAGAACCTGAAAACATTTTTAAAAACCGCATCTCTCAGTGTAAACTTTCCCTGCTTGAGCGGGACCTAACTTGTCATGTCTCTGGTCCTTGCAGCTGCCATTTGGTTTGTTGGCACTCTCAAGTTGACTGGCCGGGTTTATTGTAAACATGTGTGCTAACAACTAAGGATGTTTAAGGCAACAACAGCAGTAACAACACACTCGCACACTACTCTCTCATCCATTAAAACAGTGATTTACTATCACAGGCCATCCCGGGCAAGGCTAAAGTGTGACCAAGCAGAAAACCTCGTCAATGTATCTATGCCCAAGGAACAGTAAACATTTCTTTGGCTCACAAACTAATCAATCAACTGGCTCTCAAGCTTTTAACCTTTATGCACATGTAAAAATAATAATCCGTAGAATATTTCCTTATAAACTTTGCTGAGAAATGTATATAATGAATAATTTTACAAGTAAACGATAGGATAGAGTCATATATATTTATGTTAATTCCCTTGTAGGGTTCTATAATTTCAGTCAATCCTTTGCAACACAGTGATGGATGAATTTCCAATTTTCTCCTTTTCTATACTATTTAATAAATTTTATGTTTAAACATTTGTAAACATTTTTTAATAACTTCTTGTTTCTATACTCGTATTTTATTTTCGTTCAGTCCTGTCCGCTGCTACAGTTTCCGACAGTCTGAATTGCCATAAAAATTCCAATTTTGGCAATCCACTTTGATTCACTTTCATAACTTTATGTGAGGCCCCATAAATTTTCGAGCAGAGCCCCTAAATTAATTGCCACTGACTTTTTAATTAACTAAAACTAAAAGTCCCCACTCCCCTTAAGCCCGCGTGCAATTTGCTGCCACGCGCTGGCTTTTGTATTAATAGCTCGTAAAGATAAATTTTCCAAAACAAAAACCTAATTGGTTTATTTGTCTGGCATAAAATTTGGCCCCGCCATGGCAACAATTTCCGCACTGCATGAGGTTTCACAATTAAAGTGCCGACAACAATGGCAAAAATTCAGGGAAAATATATATTCAAGCAAAAAAGAGAAAAATTAAAATGGCAATGGAAAACTTTGTGCCAGTCAGGTTGATATTCATTTTCGTTTTCAGCTTGAATCGTTCGTTCTCAATCGCTTTGATTTTTACACAATTTTTCAATTTCATATTGCGGATTTTACCCGCTCCCCAACCTCTCCCTCCCTGCCATGACTTTTCCGCTGATGTCATTGTGCGCCACGAAGTTTTACTATTATTGCTGTTGGTTTTTATTGCCGACTAAAGCAAAGTGTGTTGTCATTTATCGATTTTATAGCAACCGCACCTACCCCTTTCCGTGTCCTGTCACCCTTTACCTCATCGGTTACCCGCCGTGTGCTCCGTGCCTTATCGAGGGGCAATATCTATATGGACAACGCCTCTGTTTGATTTGCACGCATTAAACTGTAATCTGGTCAAGGTTTTATATGGCCTGTGGTTGTTTCTGTTCTGTATTCCCTTCGGGATCATCGCTAAATGCTTTGTTTATACTTATTTCCATTTGCCAATTCATCTGGCCCCATTCTTCGGCCAAATGATCTCAATCGAAATCTTGATTGATATTTCGATTTTATGACTCAGCTGAGGAATGTCGAAAATTGTGGAGTGGCTAGATCATCTGTATACATCCAGATGGATTAGCTGGAGAACTCGTCGAGCGAAATACCATTCAGGGGAAATTTCCTAGGAAATAAATATTGATTCTACAGCAGTAATAAATATTTATTAGGCATTTTGAATATTTAAAATGAGAGATTCAAAGGAGAATTAATGAAGATTTATAAGAAAATTATGAAATAATATTATTTGTTATCGTTAAGTGTTTTTTATATTTTAAATTCTATTCTGGGATTGATTATATACCAAAACCCACCCAAGCAATTAATAAATAATACACATTCTTGGTTATTTGCGATCGCTCCTTATATTTCATTTTCTTGGCTTCTTCGTTTCAATTTGTTTAGCCTAATCCAATACGAGTTAGATTGGTTTATACAAAGGATTAAAATGGACATACGCACAAGTATACACAATTAAAAAATAAGTTAATTATGAGTTACAACAATATGTATATATATTTGTAGGTAGGTCTGTGTGTCGAATGCATAAATGCGAAAATACAGGAAAATCATGATACAATCATACATAATAATGTACTTTTCTTTGAGTGCTTTGTGTGTATTTTTTTGGGTTTGTTTTCTAAAAATAAACAATATATAAAGTTTGTTTACTTCTGTAGTTCGAAGTTGCCCGTTTTGGTCAATAAATATTTGTTTTCGTTCTTTAACATGAATAAAAAATAAAGTTCTGTTAACAGTTACATAGTACATAACATTTATAAATGTACACATATTTATGTATAAATAGATTCATAATAGGTATATGTAGTTTAGATATATATCAACAATTGCCCAGGTAGCAAGTTCTTTCTGTTTTTTTTTTTTTTTAAGAGTAACGTAATAAACTACAGATATAAATATAAATTGTAATGGTAATAGTTATCTCTCCTATAGTTTCCTCAACTCCCCCGCTATATCCCCAACATCGTCATCACACTGTTCACCTCCTTTCTGTTTATAACAAACAACAACTAGGGTTACAAATGGCACATACATTTCAGATCAAAAAGCTTATGCGAGGTATATATATAGCATATATACCCGTAGGTAATAGTATCATGTTTCGTGGTCAGAAAACAAGTTTAAAAACTGGCGCGCGAAATTAAATTTCGACGCTTGTAACAAAAGTGTATCCCTTCCTCGGCGCACTTGCTCTCTCTTCCTTTCCTCTGTGTGGACAACAAAAATACTCAGTATTATTGCTTTAAGGCGGCGTTTGTGTGTTGCTCCCAGGATTTTAAAAAGAGAACCCAGGCTTCAAATATATGGACCACAAGTATCGTTTTGTATCGTCTTCTGTTAACCATTAAAGCACCTTTCCAGGGCATCCAAAAAATAGTAGTGGCCGACAGCCTCACTCACTCCTTCTTGTTGAGGAAGTGCAGGACGTAGTGCAGGACCAGGTCGTAGCAGTACTTGTACTCGGTCATGTTCTCCACCAGCTGAGGACGGTGGCGGCGCACCGTCTTCACCGCCTGGAAGACATCGACCTCGCCGTGCTGGATGACCTGCTCGATGCACGCATTCGCGGCACAGTAAACACCGGCCCGACTGCGACCATCGGGCGAGACAACGCACACGGGTCCGTAGTCGACCTTGTTCCTCCAAATCTCCACCATGTTCATCAGGTAGACCAGCGAGTTTGTGGAGCTGGGCACCTTATGGCCCATCGGCCAGCACGTCAGCTGGAAAAGTTGGACGGTTCTCGTGGGAGCCTTTACGCCGGCCATCATCTCCGTCAGCGACACGATCTTCTTGTTGATCTTGAACTCCCACTGCTTGATGTTCGTGTAGCTCTTGGACATCACATAGTGCACGGAGAAGACGGGGCCATATTTCTCCATCTTCGACTTGTTCGGCCAGAAGGAGGGGTACTGCTGCGACTGCGAGGGCGGCTGGCACAGGACCACCACTGCGGAGCACTCCTGGTCATAGACCAGGGACCAAAACTCACCCAGCGTGTGCTTCATGGGCCACTCCGTCACTATATACTCCCGGGGCTTCGTGTAACCGTCCACGAACACGGAGTTTATATAGTCCGTGAAGGCATTGCCCTGAAAGGAGGTCAGGTAGGGCCTGAAGTTATCCGGCGGCACACACAGGACGTCCCGGTTCTTCTCCCGATTGTCCGCTCGATGGCCGCCGGCACAGTCGCCGATGGTAAAACGCGGGGTCTGCTTGCAGATCTGATCGTACTCCGCCTGGTACTCGTTCATCTTGGTGCCAGAGTTGCGCCTGGCCTTGGCCTTCAGTCGATCCGACAGCTCGGAGACGGGAAACCAGGTCTTGCCGCAGATGATGTGCTCCTCGAGTGTGTCATAGATGAACTTGTACTGCTCAACGTTTTCCACGAGGCCTTTCCGTGACTGTCGCAGCTTCTTGAGGTAGCCAAAAACGTTGAAACACTCCTCCTCCTCAGCCAGTTCCAGGTTGGCATCGATTGACATATAGACGCCGGACCTGCCACCGCCATCGCTGCAGTGCACAAGGATGGGACCCCGCATATCGTCGCCGTCCTTGATGATGTTTCCCACCACCAAGCGCACTCTCCGACGAAACTCCAACAGGGCATTGGAGAAGGGACAGGAGTGGGAGTACCACTCTGTGTAGTGGAACTGCAAGATCAGGCGCTCGTCGGTGACCTCCTGCTTATCGTTCATCTTGTACAGCCTGAAGGTCCTTATATGAAAGTTGGCCAGCTGCTCCTCCCTTACGATGTTTATGTAGATGTCGCCGTACTGCTCGTGGACCTCCATGTTCGGGGGCCAGTACTGGTGGCACATCACCTTGGCAAAGTCGAAGGTCTTTGTCAGCATTACAATGGCACTGATGTTCTCCTGCCACACCATACGCCAGTAGGCCTGGACGGTCTCCTCCACGGGTCCCTGAGTCACAATGTAGGCATTCGGCTTGAGTAAGCTGTCCACGTACGAGGCATTCACATAGTCCGAGTCCTGCAGCCCGCCGATCTTCTCCAGGACAACGCGGTTGTAGTCGTAGGGAATGCACTTGGGATTCTGGTTCTTCTCCTGGTTGTTCTTTTTCATGGCATGCCGACAGGTGTTCGTCTCCACCTTGGCAGCCGTCTGGAACTCCAGCTTGTAGAGCACCGGGAACTTCCTCCTCAGGTCGCAGAGCTTGAGGAAGTGCCGGATATCGATGGGCCCCATGGGTATCGTCTTGGACAGGGAGTTGTTCTCATCGCGGGCCTCCAGCTTGATGCGATCGAAGGAGAGTAGGCCGCTATTGAGCATACTCAGCTTGATGGTGTTCGGGATGGAGACGATGGCTCGGCTCTTGCGCTGCTGCTTCTCCACGTCGTCGTATCGGGCAGATGACCTCGACCTGTGCTTCCCACCACCAACCTTTCCGCCCGCCGATGCCGAGCTGCCGCCCCCCGTGGTCGCCGCCGTCATTTTTGCACCTCCTTCCGCTGGTTTTTCCTCGGTTTCCGCCTCTGCTGCTGCTGAATTTCCCACAAGCTGCTGCTGCTGCTGCGTTGTCATCATCAAATCACGATGCCAGAAAGTGTCGTCGTCGTTGTTTTTCGATTCGTGTATAGAGGAGGAAGTAGTGAGTCGATTAGTCCACTTGCCTCTGCATTTTCAACATTATTTCTCTGACTTTCTTAATATTTTCTCTCGCTTTGGGTTAGTATATTAGTGGCATTCCAGGAAAACTTGGGTGTTAGTGCTACTCGAGTTTGTTAGCTAATCTGTTCACCTTTTTCGGACTCTATGTGCGTTGCGATGCGCGCTTTGGCTTGGTTTCGTTATAAAAAGAATTTCGTGTATATTCTGTGTATATTCTTCGTATATTATGCTGGTTTTTCCTTCCTCCGTCTCGTTCTCTCGCTGCCATTCACATTCACAATAGAACGCAACGAGGCGATTTTCCTCGTTGCTGTGGCGAAAATCGTTCGGCGACTGACAACTGCGGCGGATTTGCGTCGAAAAACTGGCGATTTTCCTCCACAGCAACGTCGTTGTTGTCGCGGAATGCCGAGCCGGAGAGCCGAAGAGCGGGAAAATGCCGAGCGGAGAGCGCATTTTCACCATACAGATTTTCACCCATGTGACTCTGGCGCCACTTGGTGGGTGCTCGGCGCTGGGCGGTGGGGTGCGCGGGTATTTTTAGACAGCGCGGGCGGACAGCGCTAAGTGGTCACAGTGGTTATTCTTTTTAATAAAATATATATATTTTTTTTTTTCACTTTTTTTAGTTAACAATTTTTTTGCTAGCGTGTAAGAGCTTGGAAATGCGGAGTAATAATAATGTAATTGTGTTAATTGTTTATTTTCAAAGAATAAAAAAAGTAATATAAAATTTAATCAATTTAGGCAAATTCATTATCGTTCAGCTTTAAAAATGCAGAGAAACTTCTGCTAAATACTTTCTTAGTTAAACTTTGTCTGAAAATTCAGTAAAATTGAACTGTGTTTTAGGATTTAATTGGATTATCCCAAAGCAATTTAACTCTAAAAACTCAAAAATCAAAATAAAATATTTGAATCAATTGAGAATTACATTTATTTTGAATGCCAAAGACTTGCGTTCATTTTTGTCAAATTATAAAATATCTGGCATTTCATAACTCTGTAAAGCATTTTCCAATCAGTGTGCAATTCACCTTATAGTATGAATGAAAATTTCGATTTTCCCATTGCCCGCTCATTTTGAGCAGTGGCTAAAATTTTCCATCTACCAACACAGCACTCGCATACCAGCTATGTGTTTCTCTCCCGATTTTTCACACTCTCTCTCTCGTTTGGGGAATTTCTCCTGGCGCCTGCGCTTGGCCGAGTTTTTCACTTTTCATTTTGGGTATTTTGTTCGTTGTCTATTGTTTTGTGCGGGACGATGTATAATTGAAAATTCCGCAGGTTAAATGAGGAAGTGACGTTGGTTCTTTTGGTTAGCATTTTATTTTCCATATTTAATTGGCAGGCTGAACGGCGGAGGGCGAGAGCAAACACTCTCGGAAAACATGTATCATTTTTAGGCATAAATAATCGGAATCAGTAAATTTACATTTCCTGCCCGCAGCCAGCTGTGATGGTTTGTTGATATTCTCTGCTGCCATTGTTATTATCGCCCCTCTCTGTGTTTTGACTTGACTTTTTGCTGTCTTTCTGCGGTTTGTTTGCGAATTTCGTATTTCCGCATGCACTTTGTCTGCAAATAGCATTTTGGCACTGGCCCACGGAAAAAACAAGAGAGGACGCGGAGGCCCGTCAAGAACAAACAACAAATTGCAATTGCAATTTCGCTGTAATCGTGTTTGAACCCCATCCCCGCGGTGGGGTTCGAGGTGGCCAGTGGCCACCGAAAAAATTCGAATTTCAGAATAATTACACGAGAATCCGACACGAGTGTTAAAATAAACCAGAGGAAAATAAATCAAATCGGGTGCCTGTGCCTGTGCACTGACTGAAGAAGTACTCGTACTTTTTTTACACAGAAATTTGATTGTCATCTGGCCTTGATGCTTGACACATTCAAGTTTGATGACCTCACGGTGATTGAGCGCCCAGAAATGTGAATGCAAATTCAAGTTCAGAAGCGTTTGCATCTGTAATTTTGATTGGAAAATCTCATCGGGTATGCATCCACGGGGAACCCATATAAAATATAAATTATATTGTTGGTGGAAATTCCGTTGGAACAAAATAAACCAACTTTCGATTGCGCACCAATTTGCCACGAAGCAATATTTCTCTTAATGCATTGATTTATCTATTTGCTATGCATGAGAAATAACCCCTATCGGGCTGAATTTTTAGTATTGAAAACATCTGAATATGGGAATATGCATTTCGCATATAAAATTCGATGCCTGAATTAAGAAGTTTATTTAAATTCACCATTTTATTAACCTATGCCAGGATAAATTTTTTATTTTTTTTTTTTTTGGTAATATAAGAAAATTAATTCTATTTTATAACTTTTACAGAAGTTGTTCTGAGAGAAATAAGATGCAGTTTCGTTAAAAATATATTTCTCTTATATAATTTTTAAATTATGTTTGTAACAGTCTCGGTTGTTTTATTTCCTGGCTTGTTACCTTGGCTCATCCAATTTCCTCTTTACTAACCGTGAAATCATCGCCAGCTGTAGGCACTCTGCACTGATTATTCCGCAAGGATATTTGCATATAGCCAATTAGCAGCTAACCATGAAATCGATGCCTCGGCTACCCAAAATTCTCTTTAGCGCAAATCCATGATAGATTCAAGTGGACCTGGCCACAGCCATCGAAAGCTCTCTCCCAGGAAGGAGCTGAGAGTTGGGAGCTGGGAGAGTGGTCGTCGTTGGGCCTAATTTAATATATATGATCCGGTCGGTCGGGTCACACGAAAATCCCGCAGCAAAGCCGCTTGGCAATTGTAAACTGTAGTAGGCACCTAATTTGCGAACTGTTGAGCCATTAGAGGGCACAAGGTGCCATCCGAATCCGCCCACAGAGGCATTGCCCCAAAAACCCCTCAGAAAGGGCACTTAAGTACATAACTACCGAGTCACGACCACCTCGCCTCGCCTTCCCATGGACACTGCGAAAAAAGTCATTCAAATGATTTCATAGAAGTGTGTCCCAGACAAAATGTTAGTTTCGAAACTTAAGACTATCAAAACGGAAGATCCAGAACGTGAAGTCGTTTGATTCAAAGAAATATTTTTTTGTATAATATGTCTGAAATGGGAAACACTTTGTGGAAATTAGAAATAGCGTTTATAAATGGAATTTCTTGCAGTGCCCGCCCACACTTTCCCCGCTGCACATGTTTATGGCTAAGCCAACAAAGCGTTGACTGCGGTTGACCGTAGTTACGCGTACAATGGAGTCGGGAAACCTGAGGAGGGCAACCGAGCGGGAGCGGGAAGGGACGAGAAAGGACGAGCCGCCTCATCAGCGGCCAAAATCCCCATGTAAGCTCCTCAAAGGACAAACAACCCTCGGACCCGGGGACCGTTCAACTAATTAGCATTAAATCAGCTGCAAGAAAGGCGGAAAGAGTGGCTCATGACTTACCTTGCCGAATATGGTGAGGCCGCCGTGCTTCATGTTGAAGGTCGGGGCATCCGCATAACTCGAGTCCGCCCAGGGGGTGTGGCAGGTTGAAGTAAGCGTCATGTACCTCACTCCGATGGCGTACAGGGTACGCAGTACCGCCAGGGACCCGCCCAGCGAGTGACCGCCTTCCACTCCGGTCAGAGAGCACAGTTGCTGGTTCTTGTGCGCCTCGATAATGTCTGTAAAATAGGTAAAAAGATGTTATATTGTGGGCTCTCCTTTTATTTCCCTTTATGTGCATTTTAAATTGAATTTGTCAGAAAAGTTTCTGAATAAATTACGTACGAGTTTTCATATCAAAGAGTTCTGGCCAAGAATTAAACAAAAAGCTTTTTAATTTCATGACATGTCTACTGATTTCCCTCCCCCCGAACTGCACTCACTGGACAGACGAGTGGTTGAAGTGCTTGGGGTTTTGTGGATAAACTTCAAACTTGGCCCCGGCTGGCTTTGTTTTTTTTTGGCCATGAGTAACATTTGTTGTTCTGCGGCCTGTCACTCGCTTGACTGCCCTGCCTCCATCGAGGGCAGAGCACTCAGGGTCCGGTCCGGGCTGAGCCAGCCCTGGTCCTTGTCAGTTTATCCGTTTGCCAACAAAGCGTCTCACTGTGCCATGCAATATTCACGCTTGTCTTGGCTCCGGGAAAGCTTTGATCTGTTTCTTGACATTTTATTCAGCTGCCAACGAGCACTTGTCAAAATCCTTGTGCATTGCTCATTCATTCATTACATTCATTGTTTTAAGCCATCCAAGCCAACCAGCAATGTTTGCTTAAAGTTTAAAGTGTATAAAGTATGTGCATATTTGTTGGAGTGTCTTGGAGTGGAGTCATGCTTCAAACTTGACTCAACAACGGTCAGTCCAAAAGTTCAAATGACTTAAAATAATTATTTGGCTTAGGAAGGACTTACTCAAGTGCCTCAACGTTTTGGTTTTGAGTGTTGTGATGAACCAAAAATTCAATCATATATATACCAAAACCTCATTAATGTATTTAGCAATAAAATAAATGAGTTCGTGTACAAACCTCTTATTAATTTATTTGCAAACATACGAGATCCCTTCGAAAAAGGACCAAATATGTCATTGATTGATGTGTAAAACATTCCCTTATTTTAATGGATTTGTCAATCACCAATGTTGTTCCGTTTTATCTGCAACTAATTGGAGAACCATGTTTTGTGGGAACCTTTGCGCACTTCTGGGTCCCCGAAAATGGTTGCTGTTCCCATTCCCAGAAGCTATTCAAATCAGAGGCATTTTGTGTGCCCAATTTTGATAACATTTCGAATGTCTCGCACACACTCCACTCCCCTTCAGTTTACCAAAAAGGCCAAACGAAAAGCGGGTTAATAAATTTTGCCACATAACGAAGGCCAACAGGCATTACTTGCTGGGCGAGGGAGCCGAAGGAGGGGACAACTGGATACTGGCAACAGGAAAAGGACTCAAGACCAAGACACTGGGACTTGCAAAGTTTTCATGGCTATAAGCAAATAAGCTGCGACCAAAATCAAAGGCAACGTCAGGTGGAAGGAAGCGGGGAATTGTTACCGCCGATGCTGTTTTGTATAGCATGCACTGAGGAAAAATCCCCCATTGTTCAGTGATTCTTAAAAGTTAAATCAATTAACGGAGCGAACAGTACATACAAAAATCGATCTTAACTTATCACTATTTAAAAAGGCTTCTAAAAGTGTGTCATACAACTGAATCGGAGTACATACTTCAGGAAACATTTCATGTATTCTTTATTTCATTTATTTTTTTTAAGTGCACTTTTCTTATGTGCTTTCTGTGCATTGTTGGGAAAGGCCAAAATACCTGCCACAAGAAGAACCTGGTGGATGTCGGAAACGTCGTAAAACCCTAAAATATGGAGCAAATAAACAAATGTACCAGAAACCAATACCAATACTAGGGAATCCTTCTCAGGAGTCCTTCTCTGGCAGCCGAAGGCACTAAAATACGCCACGTGAGCTGAAGTTCAATTTTGTAGCCGGGACTTTGACTCCGGCCTTTGGTTCTGCTCCTGCATGTAATTGTCTGTGACTGCGACTGTGTGACGGTGACTCCTCTCCTGCTGCTCCTGCTCCTGGTCCTCCTCGGTTCGATTTCTGGCGACCGGGGCCGTAATGTATAATAGATGGCCGTCCTCGGATCGGATGCGAATTGAGGCAATTCTTGTGGAGCACTCGCTCGCCTGCACACGCATACACGGGAAGTGCTCCAATACATTTCAAAATGAAAATCCCTACCGAAATGCCACTTGACGCAATAAACCAAAAGCAATGGCAACAGCCAGCAATACAAAAGGGGAACAATGAAGGCGGCAGAATTCGGATGGGCGAAACATTAGATACCCTCGAGTTCCTGCACATCGATGCTGCCTTAAGTTCCAGTCATAGTTTAGTCAGAAGTGGAGCTATTAAATCTTACTTGATTATCAATAATGTTTGCCCTCGGCTGATACTTATAAACTTCTCTCTACTTGCAAAACTGATAGAACTGATAGTCTTCAATAAATAGCTAAAGTTATTATTATCCACTATACCCTACATTGTAGTGAGTTCACTTTTCAGAGTGCCCGACTTGATGCGACCAAATGCGCCTTTCTTATTTTTGTTTTTTGCTGCAGCAGAATGCAATTTTCTCAATATCCTTCTTCTCGAGCTGCTCCTCCTGTGTTTTGAGCTGTGTAAATTGAAGTTTACACTTTTGAAGGTGAAAATTGAAAATTGCAAATAAAAGCGATTCGCACATTGGGCTGTGCCAAATGTAAAGTAGCTGTGATGCTGGCACTGGCCACTGGCAGGTGACAGGAACGAGGACACTACTGCCACAAGGATATCATTCGAGGGACATGCAATCGCATTCCCCGAGCACTTTCTGCATGTCTGCTGTGTTTTTGCAGCGCTCATTTGTTTAGTTGGACAAGAACAGGTGATCTGCACTCGAAGAAATATAGTTAACATTTTGTTAAAAATAAAACAGAATTATGAAACCTCTCTTGAAAGGTCAAGCTTTAAAGTATTAGTAAATTTAGATGTTTAAAAAGAGTTTTGGGAAGCTATATTAACAATTCTCTATACCGTTTACAGTTGGTTATACTTAAGTAGATTCCCCAGCAGCAGCATTTATTTCCAAAATTGTTGTTAATTTTTCCTAGTGCAAGACAATCCTTCGCATTGGACCTGGCGTGGACTTGGGTTTGGATTCCACATTCACATTCCGAAGCGGGAGCCAGTGAGTGACGCTGCCCGTCACTCGTCGCGTTGTATTTCGGTTCGTTAGGTTTGCATTTTTTACAATCACTTTGGCAGGAGTTGCTCCAGAAAGAGCCCGTCCAAAAGGGAGTATAGCAGAGTCCTGGGAAAAGCACGCTTTGCTGCATTTGTTCAATAGTCACTTGGATTCGCATTTTATTTACACGACATGTGAGCGGGCGGGCGAACGGACACAACAATTTCAGCTGAATTTATTTGCAGTAGTTAAAATAAAATGCTCGGTTGTATTTTATGGAGCGGCAGCTGGGATTTCGTGAACCTCGGAGGCGAGGTCGGTTCATTTTGATTCCACTTTTATTTTGGTACTTTGCCAGTAACAGTACAAGCCAAGGTAGGTCAGTTTTTGTTTGTCGCCCCTGTGCCGGGTTTCACTTTGATTTCTGTACTTGGCCTTTGATTCGCAGGCTGGTTTACAGCCGGAGCTCAAAAGGGATTTCCGTTTGATTATATGGAAATGTGGCTGGGATTTGTTTGGCAAGTTATTGGGAATTTTTTGCTTGCCAATGGAAAGCCGATTGCCTATCATTATTTTGTATATCGGTAGTGAGTTTAAATTACGGGTTTCCATGGATTTAAAGTTGGTTTTCAATTAGCAGTAATTGAGGTTGTAATTTAAGAGCCGACACAAAACCAAATAAAATATGAATTGAGGAGATTTCGATGGGTAAAAGTATCAAATAAAACATTTTAATTAATATTTTCACTAGTTTTAATATAAGCGAATATCATTGAAACCTTTCCTGCTGATAGCTTACTCAAATATCATATTCAATGTTTAATGGGAAACAATCACTCTCTTTTGAATTCCATAACATTTTTGGAGGTCTATCCCGCACCCTTTGGCTTATTGTCTTTTATTTCCATTTTACGGGGTGCTCCTCCATTATTTTTTCACCCATTCTCCATGCTCCAATTTTAATCAAATTTATTGCTCAATTTGCCAGTTCACTCGGTTCACTCAATCCAATTTCCTTAGCCCGAAAAAAACCGCATCAATTAAGAGGAAACATTTTTCTGCTGACCTCTACAGGGGCGGAGACCGGGAGAAGGACTGGGAAAGTGGAGAAGGAGGTAGCCATCAAGGAGATTGGCACAAACTGCTCACTTCTGTTTGATTCCCACAGAGATGTTCATATTTGCAAGGATTCAAAGTTGTCTTTTGGCTTCTTCGGCACCTTTCGAAAAGCAGGGAAAACATCCTTGGCCCCCTCCCCTCACACATCGAGTACATATGCGCTGCGATTGTGCCAGTAATATTTCTTTGCTAAAAGTTTTCCTGTTTCATATCTCTTGTTGTGTTTTGCGGATGATTTTCCTTCTGAGCCATGATTTATTGACATTTCCATTTACGGCTACATAAATGTTTCAACGCAAATGCCGGAAGCGATTTGTTGCCTTTGCAGGCTTTTCTTATTTTTATTTTTGTAGTTTCCTCTGTGCCATTTGCCCCGATTCTTTGTGTGTGCAGCAGCTGCAACACTAAAATATTGCCAGGACCCCAGCACACCCCAGGACCTTAGAGTCCGTGGCGCGGAGTGGGTGCAAATCAAAATGCAAAACGGAAAACCAACAAGGAAACTCAAATGCTGGCCGGGGAGTCGAGGCATAAGTCAAAAGTTGCTTCTTGCAACTCAGCTCCATTGCTCTCTATTTTATTCCGTGCTGCTTTCGTGCACTTCGGAAAATAATGGATTTCGAATTTGAAAATTTAGAAAAGTCATGAACGTTTTTAATAATGCTAAAAATAAGATTTAAAGACACAACATTGGATTTTTTAAGTGAATATATTTGGCCTTCAAACTTCACCAAGCACTTTTCTCCCAGTGCTGGCCTGTTTGCTATTTGGCAAGTGGACTCCTTGCGGCCTCCGCCCTTTTCCCACCCCGCTCCCCTTCTCCTCCTCGCACACAAGGAAATATGAACTGTTTTCCTTTCGCTTAAACGAGGCCTCTCCTCCTTTCTTCTGCCAACTAGGTGAGTGAGCAGCAGCGTATCAAAGGAAATGGTGCAAAAATATGGCACGCGGTAAGCAGCCGCACGAAAGCCGCCTCAAGGGTCGCCATCCACTCCGGCGAAACTGCTTTTTGGTAGCCGGCCAAGATACTTTTCAACAACTTTTTCGCCCAAGACTCGACTCGCGCCAGTCGAAGTTTTCCGGCAGAAAAAAACTAGTGAAAAAAGAGCGGGAGCAGCAGTAGCGTCTGGCATTTTTCTCGTTCCCGAAATACTTTCAGTTTCCCAGCTGCTTCCCAGAATGCGCCCGTGTGCCTACGAGGCGTATGTGCGATATTTTTCGGTGTTAAACTCACCCTGAGCGGAGGTGCACGTGGTGAGCTGCGGGGAGTAGCGATCCGTCAGCCGCTTGATCACATCAATCTGCTCCAGAGTCAGCTGCACTGCATCGCGATGCTGTGCCTCACAGGGGACATAGGCGGCCCAGAACTGGAAGAATGGGGAAAATAATACAGATTAGAACTTACAATTCAATTCAAGCGGCAATTATTATTGCATTTTGTTGCTAATTAAAACATATACATATGACATATAAACTTCTTATTAACTATTTTGGGAGCCTACCAATTAGTATTCAGAGTATAAACAAGTGATCCAAACACAGGACTTTGTTTTATCAAAGTTTTTTTCTCAAGCCTCAAAAATTTATTTTCTTCTTTTTTTTGGGTCTGGGAAGCTGAAAGTTTTTTGTTAATTGCACATTATTACGAGGAGTGATATACAACCTTCTATAAACAGAAACTCCTTGAAGAGAGCGTGGAGAAATAGGAAACGAGAAAAACTGAGCTGTGGCAGTGGCAGGGGCAAAACAGTTTTATCACGTTATATCATTAAAGGAAAATAAAGGCACGTACGTGTCTCCGTGGAACTGAAGCCAGGATGAGGAACGAGCTGGCAGAAGGCGGAAAGCGATTCGGAAAAAAGAGCAATTAAAAAGTTTTGGCTTTTTGTGCCCCGCACACGGAAGGAGCAGTCGGAACAAGTGAGGAAGCCCCAGTAATAAATAATTTTTAATATAAATTCGTGAGAGGCCTGAACCAGAAAACCAGGAAGAAAGGCCCTATTTCTCCAGCCATATTTTCGTTCATTTCTTTTCTTTTTCGACGTGCTAAGCACGTAGTTTAAAACCATTTCGGTGCCGGGCAGTAAATTAAAACCAAAAGCAAGAGCCATACTCTAAATGTTCATTTGTTCTGTTTCTGATTCGGTTTCCCCTCCCCCAGTTGATGATGATGATGATAAAGTTTGGCGTAATTCATGGAGGAAAATTCGGTTTGCTCCCAGGTTGGCCTCCGATGTGCATATGAAATATGTAAAACTTTTCAATAAACGAGTCACAGAAAAACAATTACGGCCAGAGATGGAATGAATGAATGGCGTGGAGTGTGTAGCGTGCTGTGTGTGCTCTGTGTTAGTTGAGAATTGGATTTGCGAGACTCCGACTGTCGGACCCTCCTGGGAAACTCTTGGCCCCTGCATTTGTGCAATTTTAATTGCACAACAGACGAGGAAATTTTGTGGATTTCCCAGCACCTGCTCTGCGCCGAATAAACACTGAACAATAACAAGGACAACTGCACATGGAATTCCATTCCGTGCAAAAGGCAAAAGTTTATCCACATGGCCCTTGTCCCCGACCCCATCCCCCGCCAGTGTTGATTTTTAGTTTGGGTTTTCCGGGCAGCACTCACTTATGCATACCGAGAGGAAAGCCCCGGAAAACCCCAAAAATGGGCGTAGGTTCCCGACTGCCCAACTGCCGGAGTGGCGGGGCTTATCAGGTGGCCAGAGTACAGGGGCATTAGTTCAATTCGGGTTAATTGTATGGACCATGCAGTCGTAACCATGGCAATACCACTCCTTTCTGTTCATTACCATTTGCGTTCATTTGCGCTCCTGGACTCTGGACTCGGGTTTCGAGGTGTGCTCCGGTGACCCTGCTCCCCTGGCGAAATAATGAAACGCTGAGGCTAAATGATAGCCGTGCTAATGGCTGTGTTTGTTCAACGGAAAAAATCCAGGTGAAAATATGATTACACCATTCGTCTGTTTCTAGTAATTAAGTTAATCATAAAGAATTATTTGAAGGCACTTGGGGAGTAAGTTGGGGCTTCACAAAGTCGGGATTTTCCATTTTCCAGAGAGGGGAATTCAGGAACGGATGTTAGGCATGGCTTAATAGTTTTACTTCCGGCTGGAAAATAAAACTTAATGAAAAGCAGAACAAAAGCCACATGCAGCTGGCAATTAGATTCGAATCGATCGAATTGAAAGCCGATCATAACGAAACCAAATAAGCATTAATTTAAATGCCGAAAATATTTCCATTTTAACTTTAAGTTGGTTAATAATTCTGCATACACAGTTTAAAATATACACATATGTAAATAAACATATTTTAAGATTCTCTCGCAAATTTTTTATTTACGAGTTAATTTGTAATTTTCATTTTATTTTCAGTTGTACTTTTAAATCGCCGTTCAAAATCAGCTATTTACATTTCTTGAGAAAAAAAACTATAAAACTTATATATAATATTAATATATAATATATATATTGTTACCCTGAAAACTATTCATTGTAACCGTTTTAACAACAAGAAAACATTTATTTTGCAATTTTTAGTAGAGATTTCTCGTCACGCACACGCATAAGCAGAAATGCACAAACGCCAACACACACACACATAAATTCTAGCAGCTGCTTTTGCCCTGTCCGCCAGTGCTAACCGCCCTTTTAAATTCGCTGAAACATCGATATATTTTGCAACCATCGATATCTACGAACGATCGATATCAAGGCACGATCGAATACCAGAGGCACAGAGAGCGAAAACAAAAACAAGAAGAAGAAGAACAAACTCGCAAAAGTGTAAAACTAAGTTGTGCTGCTGGTAAATAACGTTTTTAGCCCGCAAAATCGTGTAATAATATTTACAAAACTATTGATCTAATACATCGAACTGTGCTTTATACGGGAACACTCAATTACGCAGTGAAAATGAAGTTATTAGCATTATACCGAAAAACAAGCGCTGCATCGCCTTCCAACTGGATTTGTGGCAGCGGGAAAAGGAAATAAGAAAATCAAAAGATAAATTGTACAAGTGCCGAAGTGAACGGGTGTTTTTCAGCTAAAAACATTAAATAATTAATTAATTAAAAGAAAAGATGTTTTCGAATAAGAATCCAAAGAGAATTGCTATAAAAGTGCCCGCGGCCAGTTGAAGACAGCAGCGGCCGCCAGTATGCATGTGTGTATGTGTTGGCGTTTATGCATTTCTGCATATGTGTGTCCGTGGCGAGAGAGCTCTCTCAAAAAGAGAGCGAACTAAATGTATGCTTGTAGTTGAAACGGTTTGAATTAACAGTTTAAAAGTGAGATGTAAATATAAAGTGCGCGTTGTGTGTTTTGAATTAAATTGTTACCCAAACGAGGAAGAAGAAGCGAAATTAAGAAAATCGGTAAGTGAAAATTGCATTTAATTCTTATATTTAATACATTCAGATTTCCAACAGGAAAACTGATATGTATTTTCACAGAAAATTTGGCAGTTTAAAATGGTTATTTTTTTTTACATATTAAAACATAGCAATTTACATAAAATGCTCTTTATTATGCGGCTTTGCCAGGTAGATAAGGAAACTGTCTCGATATTAGCGCAGACAGAAACCGCGGGAGAAATCTCATTTTTTCAGCCGTTTTCCCGTCGCTTTGTTCGCGTTATATTCCACACACATTTGCATTTCTTTTTGCTTCGCGTTTGCCCTTTTTGTTATGTTGTATTTTTCACAGGAGCTGTTTGGCTTAATTTCTTTTATCTTTTTTTTTTCGCAAAAGCCTCTTAAAACATTTTTTAGGCATTATTGCGGGGTTTTGGCAACGATGGGATGGGGTGTGAAACGTCTGTGAATGTCCGTCTGGGTTTATGATTGGTGGCAACAGGTACACCCCGGCGTAAGCTCAATTTTTAATACGCGTTGTAAAGTGAAAGCATGTTTTAAAAGCAGAAATTACTGGATTGCGAAACTATCAGTTTTTAAGACTTCCGTTTTCGTAGAATTTCAAATACATTGATAGTCGTGTTTTGTGTAGTGAGGGCTTTTTTTTATTATACTGCCGCCCTTTTTACCCTATTTTTCTGTCTATTTCTCTCGGTATTTTTTCCACAATTTAGCGCAATGTTCAGCATTTGTTTGCTGGCTCAATGCTCAATGGCAGCAGTTGGCATTCTTTTTTGCTCTCCTCGGGTAACGAAAATATTTCATTTATGCTTTGGGTCTCCGGCGGCGCGTCACCTGTTGATGGTTGATGTTATGCCATTTTGGTGCTTTTTTCAGTCTTTATTTTCCACCCTCTTTCCACCCTGTTTAGCCCCCTTTTCACCAGTGCTAACGCCGCTGAATCCTTCTTTTTTCCCTAAGTTATCATCCGTCTTTTTTTCACCTCTGGATTTGCGCATATGACTTCACAATGGCCAAGCCAAGTACCTTTGTTTGTCGAGAAGTGAATATGTGACTTGAAACTCGGGGGCGGTCTTTTGTGTGTTTGGCTTTCTGAAGGCGCCTTCAAGTGTATTTAAGCACGGCACTTGGCCATTAGCCCACAAGGCCGAGTACTCCTCCGCCTTACACCTGCACTGCCATTATTGTCGTCATCATCGTGGCCAAAAGTGTCGTCGCCTTTGGTGTCCTCGAATCAGGTCCCATCATCGTCTCTGCCCCCAGTCCCCATAATCATCACCATACACATCCTGTGCTGCGCACAAAGCATATTAATATTTAAACTGGGTTCGGTGGCAGCCACTACAGCTCCCTCAAGGACAACATTTCGGCTTCAAGTTAATTGTGAATCGGGCCATGTTGGTGACGTTGTTGTTGTGGCGACGGTGGCCATATGCGTGATTTGTTGTCAATGGGCGGCACGTGTGAATGTGTCTGGCTACTGTGAACAAGTGTGTTTGTGCAGGGTTAAAAAAGAAAACAAAATGGAATCTAGGAATTGGCTTAAACTAAGGCAACGAATGGCCAAGCCATTAGGGATAAATTCAAATCAGCTAAGAAATCTGTATAAATCGTAATGAATATATTTAGGAGTACTTTATTGTTTATTTAGAACAAAAAAAATATGAGAAATTTTTGATTTCCAAGGGGACCTAATTCCAAATCTTAAAAATCAAAGTAAAATAAAACTATTAGGGCTTAATAATTTGGTGGAATATACAAATTTTATGAGCCCATAGATTAGTTTAATTAATAAATTACCTGTAGATCACTGGCATAATTCTAGTAATTTTCCTTTGTGTAATTTTGCGAGCCTTTCTGTGGTTATTTGTGCAACCTTATTGCTATTGTTAGAACAATAATGTATTTAAGTCAGCACACAATTTACACTAACAAATGCCGCGGCAGCAGCTGGGACCAAAGGTTGCCTCAGAGCGAATGTATAATATATATGTATATATAGACACACACCAAATCTATACTTCAAATTAGAAGCCGGGCTTTAAAGGAGTTTCCAGAAGGAATTACAGCAAGATTTCAATTGCAGGTCTTCATCAAATAATTCATTGCCTCGCTTTTAATTAATACTTCGGTCAGAATGACTTTTAATTAGAAATTAACTCGCCGCAATATAATAAATAAATGCATAAGCAATATTTCCCAGCAAGAACTCCAGGCATTTCTGTGACCCGATGCCAGGAATGTGTTTGTTATGAATGTAAAGTTATTTCCGCCGAAGGGCAGTTCTGTTTTTGATTGCTTTGCGGCGTAGCAATGCATTCCATAATTACTGCGAGGAAAAGTCTGGTTTGGGGAAATCTGGTCCCTAAGCCCAGCAACAGCTTGTGGCGGGCTAGCAAAAACCGCAAGTCCAACACCTTTGCAATCCCACAAGAATGCAACAAGAGGCACATAACCAAGAGTCCGCAAAACAAATCCCCAGAAAACCCCGAATGGTTTTTTGGCCAGAGAAAAAATTGTGTGGCGTTTCCTCTGGTTCTTGGTCTTATTTTGGCTTTCAGTCAAGAGTGCCGGTGTTAGTGGTTACTTCCGTGTGTGTCTACCTCAGTGTCTGTTGTCTAACCAACACTAAATACATTTTACACCCTTGGTTGGTATTTTAATTTTATTCAAAAGTTTGCAACGTCGTGAACGAGTCTCTTCCGTCTCCGTTATCCACATATATTCTTGATTAGCGTTAACAGACGAGTCGATCTAGACATATTGGTTAGAAAAATAATGTTACTACAACCATCAGCTTATCGAATACAAATAATTTCTTATTAAAAGTTAGTATAAATTGAAATGCATGACAGTCGGAGTTTAAGGTAACCCGAAACGGATGGTGAAGACATAAATTCCCGTGAAATTTGCATTTAACAAGTTGAGAGTGTTCTCTAATTGTATTGACAACTTAATTCTTTTTCTAGAGCATCAACTGTATTTTTAAATATATGTTGAACTTTCAAAAGATACAATTTAAACTAGCAGAACAAAACACATTGCTCTGCACATGCAATCCGCGTCGAGGGTATGAAAACCAGGAGCAGGACAACATTCGAGCAGCGTATTTCCCCTACCATAACGATGCCATGTCCTCCGTGTCCTGCATGCCCCAAATGTCCTGGATGTCCTGGCCCAGATTACAGCCTCCTCGTCGTCGACGACGACTACTCTTCGTTGCGGCCACTTCCGCTCGAAGCGCGTCCTTCGTCGCCATTGTTTCCCCTTTAGCCGTTACATGTGCACTTCCCATTAGGCTGTGTGTGTGCGGGCGAGGAGTCCAAGGATAGCACTGCCGAAGAGTGGAGCAAAGGAGATGAGCCCAACTGGGGAAGTAGAAGGCAGAAGGAGCCAAGGAAGAAGCAGGGCAGTCATGCAGCCGGACAAGCGTAACACGACGTTTCCGTGTCCCGGCCCCGAAAAACAGTAGCCGACTTTTTGGAGCTTTATGATGTTTCAACATTGTTGCTACCTGTTTTTGGCTATCTTGTTTTCGCGCACACGAGGAAATATAATATATTTTTTCTTGATTTCTGAACCACAATATTTTCGTTCCTACTTTAAAAGAAAAGTAATAGTAGGCATAAATAGCTATTTTTTTTCAACTTGTTTTTCAAATAAAGTTAAACAATCCAATTCAATGTTCTTCTCTGATTTCTCCCTGTACATTATCCTGCGATCTTCTCCATTTCTCATTAACGTCTCGCCTCTGACACAGATGTTTTCTTTATTTAAGGAAAAGGCATGAGCCTGTGCTAAAAAGTGCAGCCAAACCTACAAGATTTTGAGCGCTTTATGGTTTCAACGTGATTCTCCCCCAGCAAGTCTATTTAGGGTTATCCCCATCCGAGTCTCCGCTCCTTTCATTTTTTAAATTCTTTGTTTTGTGTTTTCGTAGCGCATTCGTTGCACGTTTGGCATTTTGGGCAACAAATTGTTGAAACATGTTGTCAACTAGTTAGTTGCCACGCTGTTGGCTTGTTGTTATTGTCAGAAATTTGGGTGTTGCTGCCCGCATCGCTGTGTTAGTCGGTGGAGAGCGGGTTTATTGAGTTAACTTATTTGCAGGGAATTGAGTGTCGCTAAAGTTTTCAAATCGGAGTTCCGCCAACACATTAAGCGAATGCCATAAAAAACTATCCACAAGCTGTTAAAGATACCCTCGAAAGTGGGCATTATGTAATTATGAGAATCTGAGTAATAAACTCAATATTTAAATTATTAAGTCAAACAACAACTATCTACAAATATCAGAAATACCGGAAAAACTTTCTGTCGCCCACAAATGATATATCAAAGGGTAAATGTATTATTTTACGCTCCCAATTAAGTGCAGCGATTTAAGTTTTCTGACTGCCAATTAACTACAGCTTCACCGAAGTTGCACAATATTTAGCTGGCAGTCGCCTGTCGTCTGTTGAAACTGTTCACCGGAAGCCGATGCCGTCAAGGCGTCAACAAGTTCAATTAGCTAACCGAAGGAACCAGAAATTGCCGCAATAACTTGCCGCGCGTTCATCGAACATGAAAATCAAGAAGTTTTCTCTGGAGTGTGTGTTCAGGTAGGATTTCCACAGAAAGAAAACTGAAGGGAAAGAGCAGGTTGCTTCGCGCAGCTGCTGAAAGTGTGAAGTTTTAATAAGCATCACACGTTTAGTGCTTCATAAAAGCAGACGAAGGTCCTCAGGGAAAGTTGCAATCCTTGCACAGAGAAAAATGTCTACTACTATTTTAAACGCAGTATTAGTTTTGAAATAAATTAATAATAAAATCACACCTTTTCCTTAATGTTCACTAGTTTAAATGAACAAGTTGCTTTGATATAACATTTATATCCAACTCTTTGTCTATTAAAATCATGTATCAAAAGAGTTGACAAATGTCTTAAAATGTAGTGCATTCTCAGTATTGTTCTCTGTACTTATGCACACTACACACTTCCTGCGTTCCTGTGATTACAAGAG
Organism: Drosophila jambulina; assembly: GCA_018152175.1. Lineage (NCBI taxonomy): Eukaryota > Metazoa > Arthropoda > Insecta > Diptera > Drosophilidae > Drosophila > Drosophila jambulina. The sequence continues at coordinate 162,868 of JAECXH010000114.1, forward strand.
TCAAAACTCAAGTCATTTGGCGGGGTAATTAAATTGAGTGCTGCATAATTTTACTTTGCGGCTGGTTGGAGTTGGCAAACTGGTGCAATTACCTGTTAGCCCTCAACTGCGAAAACACACACAAAACTGCAGCCAAATTGATGGGACTGCTGGGAGGGGCATCGAGAATGAAAATGCATTGGGAAAGTTAATTTTCATTATGGGCAAGGCAGGTGGAAATGTGTTGTTTTCCCTTTTCCGCCATTTCCTTTGACTCGCTCGCGGCGAACGTGAAAAATCGTCGTTGCGGTTTCGGAGAGAGAGAAAGAGGAAATAGAGGAAAATTCTCTGGACAATTTGAAATATTCAAGTGGTTTTCGGTTTCCCCATTGATTTATGAACTTTTCACAGGTTAATCGTTTCCCTACTTCTGCCATTTTCTGGCCAGTTTCACTCATTAATCCTGGCTGCCAGTCCCGGTCACGTCAATCATGCGGGGGGAGTTCCTTCTCCGCTCTGTCTTTTTATTCCCAATTAGTCGAGCAATTTTCGAGAGTTTTAAATGGCAGTCACTCGATCTGCTTACTCACTTTAAATAAAGCTCACAAATTTCTCGCGTAATCGAACCATAAGCGAATCAATAACGGGCATCAAGTGGATATATTCCACCACTCCTGGTGGCCGGTCGCATGGCAAAAAATAATTAAGAGCCTCATCATCGACAGCAGAAAGAAGAAGCTGTTATAGAAGCATCCTTCGGGTCCAGCTGGTGGTGCTCCGTGCTCCATGCTCCTTGCTCTTTGCCACTGCTCCAGCTCCTTGTCGAGTTCGTGAGTGGTCCATAATTAATATTTTTCTTGCCTTATTCCGCAGACTCAAAGCAAAAGTCGCCCCGTTGTCTGGACAACGACTTGCCTCCAGATAAAATATTAAAAGAGCATTTTCGCCCTTTTGCTAAAGACAATGAAGTCGGAATGCGCTTTTTTGTGTTACTTGTCGGGGGACTAGGTTGACTTTAACAGTATATTTCTTGACTATTACCTGAGTTACTTTTAAGTTTTAAGTTATATTACAAGTTTACATAAACTCGTCAGTAAACATTACATTATTATATAAATTATATCAAATTGTTTACAAATTAGCATACAATTTCCCAAGCTTCTAGGGATCCAATCTCTCCCATTTTTCGATCGACCCCACAGAAAATCCAGACCATGGATAGTGTATGAAAACTGCCAAGTTCACTTTAAGCTGCGCCGGCAATAATAATTCCGGGTAAGCGGCTACAGGTACAGGGTACCTGAGCAAATGCAGGTGAGGCCAAGGGAGACTTACCTGTGCTGATATTCGTCCCTTCTTCAGTCGCGTGAGGTCCGTGTGACTCCAATGGCTGCGGCCCCAGGGCATTACATTGCGCAAATCCTCATCAAAACTGTAGGCGAAAGGGAGGTGGCGGGGGATAATAACACAAAATTGGTATTAAATTTTAATTGCATTTCCATGTGATGGATGCGATGGATGGTCATGCTCACTTGAAGTCGTTTAGTTTGTTGTGCAGGAACTTGCGAATATTCCAAGGTAAATCGTTATGCCCGTCGATTAAAGGCACTTGATCCAGCAGCTGAACGGCCACGCGCAATCTCTCCTCGAACGGGGCACCTGTGAAAGGAGATTAGTCAGTGAAAACATACACTTCTCTTTATTTGTTTATAAATGCGTTTTGTTTAAGTTTTTTGTCTATTCAATTCTTTCCCGAGTTATTTTGCCCAATGCTTTATCAACAGTTGCTAACCAAGTTAGAGTCATCGTCACTCTAGTACGCACACCGCATCCGACTCTGGCTCCCATGGATCCCTTGCCCTGGCCCACCCGTCGTATGCGTTATGGTAATTGATTTATTGTCCATGGAGTGTCCGTGTCTCCAGCAGGACTGGGACTGGAATTCTGAGCTTCAGCTCGGTTCGGTTCGGTTCGGCTAGGTGCTTTCCCCTCCCCATTCGATTCGAAGCGATACTCACTTGCTGCCACACGTAGCGCCAGTGGCACGGCCACACTGGCAGCGCCAATTATCAGGAGGATGGAGCTTACAGCCAGCCAGTGCTTGGCAGCATCGAAGCCTGCAGGAGGAGAGCAGCGTCATCAGCATTCATGATGACCAGGGGTTCCACATCAATTGTTGTTGTTGCCGTTGTTATTGGCAGTTCAATGCCAAGTCGTTTGCAGCATCGTTGTCATCATCATCATCATCATCAGGGGTAGCAGTGGGAGCAGGAGGAGGAGCAGGAGCATGGGCGTCAGCATTGGGCGTCATAGTCGCAGTGGTTCCATTGTTCATTGTTCGATGTTGTGTTGCATTTTGTGTGTGTGCAAATTGCCGTGACAGTGGCATTGATTACAGCAGCAGCAACCACACCGTAGCATGGGTAGAAGCATCGAGAAAATCAGGAAAAAGCATCAGTGGCAGCATCATCGACATCAATATCAAGTTGCGGCAACGGGTTCCCATCGAGGAAGAACAGAAAAGAAAACGATAATAAGGAAATATGGTTAGTTAAACGTTTAAAATTGAATTGCTGTACTGGTTTTTTGGTCTACAAAAAGGGGAAAGGAAAACATCTTCAAGTTGGTTTTTCTTCTCCCCCTTTCGAAGTAAATTGAGTTCGATCAAGCTGAACAACTTGTTGGATATGTGCTGAAATTAGCTCAGAACGAGGATACGGATTTGTAATTCAAGCAACGTTTCCTTTGCTTGAGTAGTTTGATTAGGAACTTTACTTATTTGCAGTCAAGGGAACTTGGAAGGTTATTTGCTACAATATTTGATTGCCTAACAAGAGAATTTTGAATTGAAAGGAAAAGTAATGTGAGGTTGGTAATTTGTATCTAATTATCGATGGAAAATTAGGTATTATGTAAGCCACCACTTACAGAAACTTGTTCCTACAATTTATTTACGAATTACCAAACACTTTGGCGGTCCAATGTGCGATTATTAAGATTCACGTGCAAGGGCAACCGTAACCACAAATCCACACTTAACTCACATTGTCTGAAGCTCAAAGGTTTTCCATAATACTCGCAGGTTTAAGCTTCTCCCGGGGTGCAAATCGAGACCACACAAGGCTTAAGCAAAGCAAATCGATGCAAATGCCAATCCCATTATGCGATTTCGATTATGCGAGCTCTGAATGGCCAGCTAGTAATTTCTAATTGCAGTCCAAGTTTTGGTTATACAAGTAAAACAGATTGAAATGGAGCTGGGAAGCTGAAGCCGAAGCTAGGCAAATAAGTCAAGTGAGGCGAAAAACTAGCTCTGGGCATGGACTTGGGGCAGGATGGGACTGGGATTGGATTCAGGCATCAGAATGAGCGATGGCTGCAATGTATCCATTTGATTACAGTGGCCGGCACTTGGGCGATTCCAAAAGTGAATTACCGATAAGCAACTGCAAAATGAAATGAAAGGCAATGGGCAACCTAACGAGGAAACTCTGCTCAGGCAGGATGAGTATAAATAGGTGTGCGCTGTTATGTCAACTAGAAACGTGTGCATGCACTGCGGCAAATGGGACTTCGAAATATACTAAAATGTGGATTGATGATATTTTGGTATAGAAAAAGTTTGGAATCAATAAAAGGGACAACATTTCCTAATGTATTGTGACTAAGTTTCAAAGAATAAGTTCGAGGAAAACGTTCTCTTATTTATTCCCCTAATTTATTTCGGTGTAAAAAAGGGTCCAGTTGGCTGCAACCGCAGCCAGCGATTTGCATAAATTTAAGGGGGGAGACACAGGACATCGTCCGCAGTTACGCAGTTTTTGACTGCTAACGAATTGCAGTTGCCAGGAGACATGACGAGGATGGGAATGAGCAGCCCGAGACTGATGATGATGATGATAGGACCAGGAGCAGGAGCAGGACCCACCACGACCAGAACGAGTATGGTGATGAGGATGACAAGGTTGGTGGATTGGTGGATGCTGTTTCTGCTGATGATGATGAGACCGAAGTCACGCGGGCATTGGCAACGTTTAACATTTAGCAGCCATGTTACATGAAGCGCAATCAAACGGCTAACGACTAAATGGCAGTGCTCCCCGGAGGACGGCCAACGGGCAGCGGAATATTAAGTGCAATGTCATGTACAACGTCTGGCAGCAGGGCAGATCCAGGCAAATACCCGAATACCATTGGATACTGACTGCAAAACGTCATAAAATTGCGTCTTAAATGAATTCCGGATTCCCTTCGGGGGAGGTGACTAAAAAGCCAAAAACTGAAGTGGGATTTGTCGTATTGAAAAGGGATTACAAATTTCAAAGAGTCAACCAAACGATCAGCTAACATTTTATGACCAACATTCCACCAAAAATAATGATTTCATCAGTCAAGATTTGTAAATTTATATGGAGGAGAAATTAAACAAATGTAAGGTAATTAAGATTGCCTGGATGGTTTATTTATATTGGTTTCTGTAAAAAGGAAAATCAACATGTTTCATAATCATTCTAAATCCCAGAAAAAAACCCTTTCGATACTTACGAAACGAGTTTGTGCCGGAGCTGGAGGATCCCCTGCTAGGACACTGGCGGTGCTTCCACGGCATGATGCTTGTGACGCTCGAGTGGAGCTGGTGGTGCTTCTGCGGCGTAACCGAGCCCGAACCAGGGCCGGGACCAACTCCTCCCATTCCGCCCGCGTGATAATGATGAGGATGCTGATGCGTGTGGGGATGCGAGTGCGAGTGCGGATGATGTAGCGAGGTCTGCGATTCGCGCTCTTTGAGGCCATGTCCGATGTCGCTGTCGAAGGAGGTGAGTGTGAATGTGGAGGAGGCGGCCAAACCCGATGCGTTGGTCGACATTTTTTGGTATGGAACGCGGCAAGAGCCGCCCCCAGGTGCTACTCCTCCGCCACCTCCATCGATGTTGACCAGGTTGTTAAAGCTGCGACTATTAATTGGCAGCGTCCAGTCCATGCTGCTGGTGTGAAAGATTGCTGGCTGCTGCTGCGGGTTTGGGTGTTGCTGCTGCGAGTTCTGGTGAGGATTCTCCTGCTGCTGCTGCTGGGGAAAACTGAGCAGAGATTGCGAGAAGCATCGACATCGCTGCTGCTGGAAGTGGGCCATCTGCTGCTGATGGTGCTGCTTCTGCAGGTATCGACTATAGTGCGCCAAGTGTCTGGCATAATCGCTGCTCGGCCCAATGGTATTGTATTTCGACGACGACAGAAAGCACAGACTGGGATCTGATTTCTTCGAATGTGGCGAAAAGATCTCGTCCTCTTCGTGGGCGGCAAAGGGAGGCGGTGGCTGCTGCGGCGGCGGGTTCTGTAAGTTCTGTAGGTTGTGATGTGGGTTCTGAAGAGGCATAGTCTGCGGCAGCTTGTGCCTGTGATTGTGGGCATGTCCCGGCGGCTGGCAGAGATCGGGCTTGGCCGCCGACTGATTGTTGTTGCCGGAGCTACTGCTACTGTGGTTGCTGGTCGTGGTGGTGCACTTGAGCAGCGTGGCGGTGCACTCGTCTAGCGCCGACTTGGTGCAGTCCTGCAAGAGGTCGCTGCTGCACAGCTGGGACAAGTGATTGTTGTTGCTGCCACTTTCGTTGCTGTGCTGCTGCAGCTGTTGCAGATGCTGCAGCAGTCGCAGGCTTCGCATGCTCCCATTCCGCTTCATCGAAATCGACGGCGGCGGCGGCACAGGCGGTATGACATCCACATCCGACAAACTGGGCGTGTCACTCTGCGGCACCGAAAACAGAAAAGAATGAGAGCAAGGGCAGGATGTGAGTACGGCTGGTTGGCAGGCAAACAGAGGGGAAATTCGCATTAAATCAATATGTGGACATGAGCAGCTTCCGGCGGATATACGGCTTTGGTTGGGTTAAATTATATTTCTTCTATTAAGTTCCGATGGTTCTTCTATAAAAAAACTTCGTCCAAATTTATTATTTCATAAATGCATACATCAATTATATATTGCAACAAAGTTATGATTAAAACTGGCATTGGCAAAAAGTTTAATCACCCTCAGGCTGAAGGAAAGAGTTTGTAAAAAATACTTATCGTTTTGAAATTTTTCTGAATATATATACATATGCATGAATATAAAGCTTCCTGAAAAGCTGATCAGCTCCTTTTCTCTTTCTTATTCAAGTATTTAAAGTTCTCCCTATGAAAAGGGGCCATAAAAGTGACCTTTTAATACCGTAAGAAACATGCCCTCCACTCATAACGAGCACCCCGAAAAATATGCAACGCACTCTTTTGCCGAAAAAGTTCGCAAGATGGTGAAAAAGGACAAAGGGGAGGAAGAGGGATTTAGAGTGATGAGGCATACCAGAAGGAGTGAAGACATTCCTTTTTGCAAAGCGTAGGACGCCGCCCCTGGCTACATAAAATTTAATTATGCCATAGACACCGAAGCAGACTAAGGGACTGCCAAACTCACGCACAGGTTCACATGAAGGGCGTGCGAAAAAGGGCAGGAAAAGGTTTATCCTGCACACCCTCGCCGCCGAATTTTCCGACACTTTTCCCAGAGAGAGCCGTGGCCATGCCAAGTGCCCTAATTGAATTTGCTTCGGTCAGCATCATCATCGTCGGCGTCATCATCATAATCATCGACAGGAGGAATGCTTAGGGACTTGAAATTGAATTTCAGTTACGGGAAATACATTTGCATTGATTTGCCTTCCCCATCTTACGAATATTTCCTTTTTATTTCTTGTTTTTTTTGTGTATTTTTGCGTCCTTGGTGGAATTATTATTTTTATGCGTCTGGGGGCGAAAAGAAACGCATTGCCATTAATAAAAATTTCCTTTGAATTTTGATTGCTTTATGCTTAGATTCAAAAAGAAAAAAGTGTGCTGTTGTTGTCTGAGTGTCTCCTTGCTGATTATTTTTTATTTACTTTGTCTTGTCTTTTTCAATAGCCGTGTCGTGTCCTGTGCCGCATCCTGCCCACTGCTTAAGTGGAAATTGAAATTTTCATATTTTCATTTGGTAATTTATTTATTCTTTTGGACCCACCTTCTGTAGTCCTCGAATAATTTATGCAAATATTTAGCGGCCGGCGAGTGCTGCATATTTTAAGACTGGCCAATTTGTGAACGCTTTTCTTGTTTTCATTTTTCTTCTCTTCGAATTTATTTTGTCACGCGGCACTTTGTGTGGCATGGAAACTTTATGGCTTTTCTCATTTTAAACAAGATCAAAGTTTAAATTGGGCAATTAAAATTGATAATTTGAGAATAGTTATGTAATGCGCAATTAAATTGGAGTTTGTTTTTGCATTTATCTATTAGTGAAAAATACTCTTGTATTTCTGTAATGATTTCGGTTTTGAAAGAGGTCTTAAATCTTTTGTTTGTTTAATACTGAAGAGGTTTCCCCATGAAAAACGGAATATATAAATCCCATTACAAATTGTAGTGCAAATTAAATTTAAACTTACTAATCGCGTTAAAAAATAATTGTCGACGCTTATACATGTCCCTTTGAAGCCCTTATTTTCTTTCAGCTCTTTTCAGATCATTACATTTTCTGTACCCTCGAGCTTTTCACTCTTTACGTCAAAAGTCTAGTGCAGCTGTTGTGACTGCAAATCAGTCTCTAATTAATCCTTTCCCTGCTTTTTTTGCCGTCCTTTCCCTTCACAAACTTGCGTATTTTATTTAAGGAATAAATATCTGCAAAATTGTATGCAACAGTATATGCTTACTTGGCGTTTATGTCGCAAAATTTACGACATGTTTATGGCGGGAAAAAAAGGGTTCGTCGAGAAGCGACGAAAAGGGCGGAAAACTAAGGGGGTCGAGGACTTGCGGTGAACCGCATCTCGTTGCGTTTTTGAGCATTAAATTGCTTGATATATCGCTTTAGTTTTTTCGTCGCGCTTTTTTTTTTCGGATGGAAATTTTTCTCATTCGCCTCATCCTCTTCGTGTGTTCTTTTGAATTATGCTTTGCGTCTTTGTCTCGTTTTAAATTTCATAATGCACATTTTATAATAATTTTTCGTCTACTTTGCTGCAATTTTGTGCAATTTTTTACTATAATTTATGTAACTATACGCGAGTGTGCACCCTCCCTTGCCCTGCCCGCAACTTTCTTGCTACACTTACAGCATTCTCGTCATGGAAAAGCGAAGGGAAAAGGGTTTTCTGGAGAGTTTCTGGTGTGTCGGGCGTAATGTTGAGTTATGGCAGTTTTGTAGTTTGCGAAAAAAAACTTTTTTACGAACGTCTCTCCCTCTCTCTGTCTCCGTTTCTCTGCCTCGGTTTTTCCCACTGCTGCCCGAGTATTTAGTTAAATGTTCGTAAAATTGAGTGTTGGTTATATTTTACTGAGAACTTTTCCATCCCTTCTGCTGCCCAAAAAGAAAAACAATCGCCTTTAATCGATTTGGGCAAAAGCAATAAGCAAAAAACTTTTATAAATACTCAAGTTTGTTTTAGTTTTCTGCAGCAGTCCAGGAAAAACTCTCCTTCCTGCCAATTTGTAATTATCCATCAGAGCTTTTAACTTTACGACTTTATCAAGGGCCATTTCGGCTTTTGTTTGTTAGCTTTAAAAGCAGCTGGCCAAAAAATAAGGAAAGTTGCCAATTATTAGGGCTGTAAACGTGGCAAGTTTGGCCATAAAAACTGCGTGTGAGGAACACGGTATGGCGTAGGGGAAGACGTGTGGCTACTGATCAGACTTTATTGCACATTTATCAATTTGTGGGTGTTCCTAGCACTTATTAAAGTGAGCTAATTATTTGTTTAATGCCTAAAATGTGCGCACACCCAAAGAAAAGCAAAGAAAACCTCAGTAAAAAATATTTCTTGGTTTCTGTTGAAATAGTTTTAAATAAATACTGTTTTATTGCCTTTCCGGTTTCAATATTAATTGCGTACTTCTTCTTGTAAAGTTTAACCTCTGAACGGCATTCTACAACAAAGTTGTATTAAACACATATAAATTGTGTCATAAAAGAATTTCGGTTACAATTAATACATGTCGCTCGTTCAGTGAAACTTTTCCTTGTCACAATAAATTTCTGGTCAGTTCACTCAGCCAGTCAACCATACCATATATCAGGGCATCCATCTATCAATCCAGAGTAGCGGGAAGTTGATAAATTTAAAGTTCATAGGAGCGGCTAAACAACTAAATGGAGCTAAATGTAACGCATAGCGTAAACAACGCCCCTACTAAATTATGTTTGCCGTTTGAGCACAGAAACTCAGAGAAACTGAGAAGAGTGAATAAAGGGACAGATAGTTCCGAAAGCACAGGGAAAATCCCCAGGGCAGTTGGAAAAGCGCCCACGCATGCCGCTAAATTGCAGCAACAAACTCAACAGAGAGCCAAACTGAATACTACAAAACTGGAAACTGAAAACTGAGCATAGGCCCATGGCAGGGCATCCATCAAATGTGTCAAAGAGCTTTGTTATGCATGACAGCGGCCTCTTACTCCGCTGCAATAAGATGACCATAAAAAATAATTGGACTAGGGGATGCCCCTGAAAATTAATTTAATTTGTTGGATAAAAGGGATATATACTCAAAAGAAAAATGGGTTAAATAAAGGCCTTATTTATCCTAAAAGTATTAAATAAATCAAAAAAATCTCCACTTAAAATAATATTACTCATTATTACTCATTTAAGAAGCTTTGACACACCAGTCAGACACTCAATTTTGCTTTATAAAAATAGGGTATAAACATACACAGATATATTCACCTTCCTGAGCTAAGAGCTACTAAGTGGACTAATTGAAGCGGACAAAAACTAAGTTTGCATTTATATTGCCTTGCTTTATTGAACCGAAGCATATCCAAACTTCATCACGTTGTTGTACTGTAAGTGTTGGTATAAAGTAGCAGTGTCAGAAAAGAACTTCGTTTCCCCGACTTAAAGTAAAGACAAAAGGATAAAAACAAAGCAACAATAAGCGTCCTAGATCAAATTGGTGTTCTTAACAAGATTGAAGAACTCGTCCTTGCTGACTTCGCCATCGCCGTCGGTATCGGCCTCGTCGATCATTTCCTGCAGCTCTTCGTCGGTGAGCTTTTCGCCGAGCTCCTTGGCGACGCGCTTCAGGTTTCGGAATGAAATCCTTCCGGTGTGATCGTCATCGAAAAAGGAGAACGCCTTCATCATGTCCTGCTTGGAGTCCTTTTCGGACATTTTTTGGCGCATTAGATACAAAAAATCATTAAAGGCAATTCTTCCAGTCCTATCTTTGTCGATCTCATCCATCATGCGCTTGATGTCCTCTTTTTTCGGCTCAAACCCCAAAGCGCGAATGGCCACGCGCAGTTCCTTGACTTCGATAAAACCCGTGCACTGGGTATCGAATAAATCGAATGCCTTCTTAATGTCCAACTTCTGTTCCAGCGACAGATCAAAGGTCGGCAGCTTCTGCTTCTTCGGCCGCCTTGTTTTGCTGTTCAGCGAGCCCACCGATTGGATGCCGCTGCCCGAGGACATCAAACTGCCGATTATTCTAGTGCTCATGGTGACCGGTTGCCAATAAATGTATCAAGAAGTTGTAAAGATCGACGTTGTTAATATAACCCTTGTAGATATAGTGTACGCAAATTTTGGGCACGACCTATTCCGTCACGATAGTTTTTCTCCAACAATTTCACTGGAAATATTTATTTATCAAAAACAGTAACGAATGTCACGGAGGGACTATCGGAATTATCGATATTAGTGTTGCTAGTGTGAATGTTGAAAGTAAACTGATAACTTTGTGGGCGGGCTATTTAAACTATTCTGACAATTCGGACAGACCTGAGTCTTGACCTACTTGGTTGCAATTGTTTTTTGTGTTGCTACAGAAATTTAAACATAACTTTTAATGTTAGTTTTCGGATATTATAAAACCTTATATTGTTATTTTTAAATTAGTAAACTTTCTGATATTTTATGCTTGTATATTTATTTTGTATTGTCACGGGTAGTCTTTCAAAGAGGGAGTATATTCCAGTAAGTGCATTTTCTCTGTTATTCCCGAGTCATCCTGTTTAATAATTTTATTGATTTCGCATGATTCTCCATGCACACTATTTGCCACAATCAAACTACGCATGTGTGTGTGGTACTCGAGGTAATGCTCAGTGAACTTCAACTCCACTTGTTCCTAGGAGTGGCAGCTAGGGGGATGTGGCAGGTGTCAGTCAGTTAGTCAGTGTCGGTGTTCTACCTGGTGTAGCATACATACACCCTACACCATGGTACGTGCCACGCACTGTTTGCTTATCGCATTTGCCTGTTGCAGGAGCTCGAAACTCGGCAGAGGCTGAAGCCCAGGTGGAAAATCAGGAGGAAAATCATTGAGGACGCACGTGCCGCCGCTAGCTGCTCATGATTACAATTACAATTACACAAAGTGGTGCGGGGATTTCACTTACCTGGCTGGGGTCTCCGCCTCCGCCTCCCCCTCCCGCTGCCGCGCCAAACCCCACGCCAGATCCCGATCCCACTCCCAATCCAATTCCTAATCCCGTTTCCATGCCAGTCAGCGATAATTTACGATTACGCTCGCGCTCCAGTCTCATGAGTATCTGTGCGTTCTGCTCGCAGCTGTAGGTGTGCGTCTTACGCTTGCGTTCCAGACTGTACTCATACAGGGGTCTGGCCGCATTCGGCTGCAGATCCAGCTGGGCCTCATCCCCGGCATCGCAGCTGCACAGGGACTGATTGGAGCGGCCCTTGCTTCGCTTGAGGGAGCCGCGGTTCGATGACGACGGCGTCAGGCGCTGCTCGCTGACGAAATTCGAAAAGGTGACCACATTCCCAGCGGAACCTTGTGAAGAGGGAGAAAATAGTTCATTTTGGGTAAACAATATTCAGTAAACTAACTCTTAATTTTCGTTATCAGAGGAATCTTGCCTCTAACCTACCTGTTGTGGCACCTTTTCGCTTGGATGGCGAGACGTAGAAGATGTCGTGCTCGTCAAACTCCACGCTGCGTTGGGCGTTGACCGCAGCTCCAAGGCCACATCCTCCACCGGAACTTGCTCCTCCTCCGCCTCCGCCGAGAGCTGTGGTCGCCGTGGCCGTGCTGCTGCTGGTGGTGCTGGCCGCACTGTTGCCACCGCTGCTCAGGTTGCAGCCGTGATCCGCCAGCGAGTGCAGCAGGGGATGCACCTGGCGATCACCTCTCAGCGAGTGCTGCTTGTGGAGGCCATTAGCCCGTCTTAGCTCCGTCATCGTGTCACCCGGTTTCACTCTTTCTCACTGATTGCTATTCCCAGAGCCGGCTTATTGTCATCTAGAGGGGTAGCTCGGGGTGCTCACTGCTCGCTGCTCATGAAATATTCATGCCACACTCGCTGACTGCTCCTCGGCATTAGCATATCACTTTGATTCCGATTCCGTCGGGCTGCTGCCTGCTTTATATATATTTTTAATTTTAAATTTGGCCTTTTGCTGGGCTAAGCCGGCTCTAACGATTTCCTTGTGTCAATATACAGCTGATTCGCAATCCGATTTGCCAGCTAACTGTTTCAATTGTGGCGCCCGCGCCCCTTTTTGTCGTGTTGGCCCTCTCATTGTCGGCTTTGACTCACATTCTTTTGCCTTTTCGCTGGATTCTGTTGGATTTTCCTTTGCCCGATTCTGGATTCTGGATACTTTCTGATGATTCTGGCCTTTGTTTGCCCTGTTAATAGACTTGGCTTAGTCGCCGCCGGTTGCTTGTCTATAATAACTGCAAGGAGAGCAGAGAGCCAGATATGAGATTAGGCTTAGGCGATATGTGTGTGCTTGCTAAAAAGTCTATTCTAAATTGATTTCATTGTTTGCCAGGACACAAGAAAGTGGAATCCTTGTAAATATGTGCACATATATTATGGGGTAGGCTTTATTTACTTATTCGTCTAAACATTTTTCCCAAGCAACTGGGAACTCATTTATCGACATCAATCAAAATTCGGTTTTCTGGGTAACATTGAATAAATATGAATTTATAGGTTTGTAACTTCAAGGTTAGGGAAATTAATTATCAGAAAACTGAGTTCCTACAAATTTAGTCTTAACTATATTTTGAGTAATCAATTCAGAAAAAGGACCTGATTACCTTAACATATAATATTTCATGACCCATGTTTGACTAGCTCAGTCAAACTCTTTAAATAATAAGTATTTAAAAAAAACTTTTTAGTATCAGCTAAAAAGACCACCTGTTGCGATATTTGGTTTTTTCTTCTTGGTTTTTAAATGCGAACATTTCTGCATTTAAAACTCGATATCTAATTTTTGACCAATTTTGGACAATTTTAACGATTTAAAAATTTTTCAAAAATTGGGTCAAATTTTTCGGCTGAAAATTGCGAACACCTTCAACGGTTTTATGACCATAACTGGGCTAAAACTCAACCGATTTCAGTCTGGTTTGGTTTTTTTTTTCTTGGTTTTTAAATGCGAACATTTCTGCATTTAAAACTCGATATATAATTTTTTGCCAATTTTTGACAATTTTAACGATTTAAAAATTTTTCAAAAATTGGGTCAAATTTTTCGGCTGAAAATTGCGAACACCTTCAACGGTTTTATGACCATAACTGGGCTAAAACTCAACCGATTTCAGTCTGGTTTTGTTTTTTCTTCTTGGTTTTTAAATGCGAACATTTCTGCATATAAAACTCGATACCTAATTTTTGGCCAATTTTTGACAATTTTAACGATTTACAAATTTTTCAAAAATCGGGTCAAATTTTTTTGGTTGAAAATTGCGAACACCTTCAACGGTTTTATGACCATAACTTGGCTAAAACTCAACCGATTTCAGTCTGGTTTTGTTTTTTCTTCTTGGTTTTTAAATGCGAACATTTCTGCATATAAAACTCGATACCTAATTTTTGGCCAATTTTTGACAATTTTAACAATTTACAAATTTTTCAAAAATCGGGTCAAATTTTTTGGCTAAAAATTGCGAACACCTTCAACGGTTTTATGACCATAACTGGGCTAAAACTCAACCGATTTCAGTCTGGTTTGGTTTTTTCTTCTTGGTTTTTAAATGCGAACATTTCTGCATTTAAAACTCGATACCTAATTTTTGGCCAATTTTTGACAATTTTAACGATTTACAAATTTTTCAAAAATCGGGTCAAATTTTTTTGGCTGAAAATTGCGAACACCTTCAACGGTTTTATGACCATAACTTGGCTAAAACTCAACCGATTTCAGTCTGGTTTTGTTTTTTCTTCTTGGGTTTTAAATGCGAACACTTCTGCATATAAAACTCGATACCTAATTTTTGACCAATTTTTGACAATTTTAACGATTTACAAATTTTTAAAAAATCGGGTCAAATTTTTCGGCTGAAAATTGCGAACACCTTCAACGGTTTTATGACCATAACTGGGCTAAAACTCAACCGATTTCAGTCTGGTTTGGTTTTTTCTTCTTGGTTTTTAAATGCGAACATTTCTGCATTTAAAACTCGATATCTAATTTTTGCCTATTTTTGACAATTTTAACGATTTACAAATTTTTCAAAAATCGGGTCAAATTTTTTGGCTGAAAATTGCGAACACCTTCAACGGTTTTATGACCATAACTGGGCTAAAACTCAACCGATTTCAGTCTGGTTTGGTTTTTTCTTCTTGGTTTTTAAATGCGAACATTTCTGCATTTAAAACTCGATATATAATTTTTGCCAATTTTTGACAATTTTAACGATTTAAAATTTTTTCAAAATTGGGTCAAATTTTTCGGCTGAAAATTGCGAACACCTTCAACGGTTTTATGACCATAACTGGGCTAAAACTCAACCGATTTCAGTCTGGTTTTGTTTTTTCTTCTTGGTTTTTAAATGCGAACATTTCTGCATATAAAACTCGATACCTAATTTTTGGCCAATTTTTGACAATTTTAACGATTTACAAAATTTTCAAAAATTGGGTCAAATTTTTTGGCTGAAAATTGCGAACACCTTCAACGGTTTTATGACCATAACTGGGCTAAAACTCAACCGATTTCAGTCTGGTTTGGTTTTTTCTTCTTGGTTTTTAAATGCGAACATTTCTGCATATAAAACTCGATATCTAATTTTTTTTTGCCAATTTTTGACAATTTTAACGATTTACAAATTTTTCAAAAATCGGGTCAAATTTTTTGGCTAAAAATTGCGAACACCTTCAACGGTTTTAAGACCATAACTTGGCTAAAACTCAACCGATTTCAGTCTGTTTTTGTTTTTTCTTCTTGGTTTTTAAATGCGAACATTTCTGCATATAAAACTCGATACCTAATTTTTGGCCAATTTTTGACAATTTTAACGATTTACAAATTTTTCAAAAATCGGGTCAAATTTTTTTGGCTGAAAATTGCGAACACCTTCAACGGTTTTATGACCATAACTTGGCTAAAACTCAACCGATTTCAGTCTGGTTTTGTTTTTTCTTCTTGGTTTTTAAATGCGAACATTTCTGCATATAAAACTCGATACCTAATTTTTTGCCAATTTTTGACAATTTTAACGATTTACAAATTTTTCAAAAATCGGGTCAAATTTTTTGGCTGAAAATTGCGAACACCTTCAACGGTTTTATGACCATAACTGGGCTAAAACTCAACCGATTTCAGTCTGGTTTGGTTTTTTCTTCTTGGTTTTTAAATGCGAACATTTCTGCATTTAAAACTCGATATCTAATTTTTTGCCTATTTTTGACAATTTTAACGATTTTCAAATTTTTCAAAAATCGGGTCAAATTTTTTGGCTGAAAATTGCGAACACTTCAACGGTTTTATGACCATAACTGGGCTAAAACTCAACCGATTTCAGTCTGGTTTGGTTTTTTCTTCTTGGTTTTTAAATGCGAACATTTCTGCATTTAAAACTCGATATCTAATTTTTGGCCAATTTTTAACAATTTTAACGATTTACAAATTTTGCAAAAATTGGGTAAATTTTTTCGGCTGAAAATTGCGAACACCTTCAACGGTTTTATGACCATAACTGGGCTAAAACTCAACCGATTTCAGTCTGGTTTGGTTTTTTCTTCTTGGTTTTTAAATGCGAACATTTCTGCATTTAAAACTCGATATCTAATTTTTGCCTATTTTTGACAATTTTAACGATTTACAAATTTTTCAAAAATCGGGTCAAATTTTTTGGCTGAAAATTGCGAACACCTTCAACGGTTTTATGACCATAACTGGGCTAAAACTCAACCGATTTCAGTCTGGTTTGGTTTTTTCTTCTTAGTTTTTAAATGCGAACATTTCTGCATTTAAAACTCGATATCTAATTTTTGCCTATTTTTGACAATTTTAACGATTTACAAATTTTGCAAAAATCGGGTCAAATTTTTTTGGCTGAAAATTGCGAACACCTTCAACGGTTTTATGACCATAACTGGGCTAAAACTCAACCGATTTCAGTCTGGTTTGGTTTTTTCTTCTTGGTTTTTAAATGCGAACATTTCTGCATTTAAAACTCGATACCTAATTTTTGGCCAATTTTTAACAATTTTAACGATTTACAAATTTTTCAAAAATCGGGTCAAATTTTTTGGCTGAAAATTGCGAACACCTTCAACGGTTTTATGACCATAACTGGGCTAAAACTCAACCGATTTCAGTCTGGTTTGGTTTTTTCTTCTTGGTTTTTAAATGCGAACATTTCTGCATTTAAAACTCGATACCTAATTTTTGGCCAATTTTTGACAATTTTAACGATTTACAAATTTTTCAAAAATCGGGTCAAATTTTTTTGGCTGAAAATTGCGAACACCTTCAACGGTTTTATGACCATAACTTGGCTAAAACTCAACCGATTTCAGTCTGGTTTTGTTTTTTCTTCTTGGTTTTTAAATGCGAACATTTCTGCATATAAAACTCGATACCTAATTTTTTGCCAATTTTTGACAATTTTAACGATTTACAAATTTTTCAAAAATCGGGTCAAATTTTTTGGCTGAAAATTGCGAACACCTTCAACGGTTTTATGACCATAACTGGGCTAAAACTCAACCGATTTCAGTCTGGTTTTGTTTTTTCTTCTTGGTTTTTAAATGCGAACATTTCTGCATATAAAACTCGATACCTAATTTTTTGCCAATTTTTGACAATTTTAACGATTTACAAATTTTTCAAAAATCGGGTCAAATTTTTTGGCTGAAAATTGCGAACACCTTCAACGGTTTTATGACCATAACTGGGCTAAAACTCAACCGATTTCAGTCTGGTTTGGTTTTTTCTTCTTGGTTTTTAAATGCGAACATTTCTGCATTTAAAACTCGATATCTAATTTTTTGCCTATTTTTGACAATTTTAACGATTTTCAAATTTTTCAAAAATCGGGTCAAATTTTTTGGCTGAAAATTGCGAACACCTTCAACGGTTTTATGACCATAACTGGGCTAAAACTCAACCGATTTCAGTCTGGTTTGGTTTTTTCTTCTTGGTTTTTAAATGCGAACATTTCTGCATTTAAAACTCGATATCTAATTTTTGGCCAATTTTTAACAATTTTAACGATTTACAAATTTTGCAAAAATTGGGTAAATTTTTTCGGCTGAAAATTGCGAACACCTTCAACGGTTTTATGACCATAACTGGGCTAAAACTCAACCGATTTCAGTCTGGTTTGGTTTTTTCTTCTTGGTTTTTAAATGCGAACATTTCTGCATTTAAAACTCGATATCTAATTTTTGCCTATTTTTGACAATTTTAACGATTTACAAATTTTTCAAAAATCGGGTCAAATTTTTTGGCTGAAAATTGCGAACACCTTCAACGGTTTTATGACCATAACTGGGCTAAAACTCAACCGATTTCAGTCTGGTTTGGTTTTTTTCTTCTTAGTTTTTAAATGCGAACATTTCTGCATTTAAAACTCGATATCTAATTTTTTGCCTATTTTTGACAATTTTAACGATTTACAAATTTTGCAAAAATCGGGTCAAATTTTTTTGGCTGAAAATTGCGAACACCTTCAACGGTTTTATGACCATAACTGGGCTAAAACTCAACCGATTTCAGTCTGGTTTGGTTTTTTCTTCTTGGTTTTTAAATGCGAACATTTCTGCATTTAAAACTCGATATCTAATTTTTGCCTATTTTTGACAATTTTAACGATTTACAAATTTTTCAAAAATCGGGTCAAATTTTTTGGCTGAAAATTGCGAACACCTTCAACGGTTTTATGACCATAACTTGGCTAAAACTCAACCGATTTCAGTCTGGTTTTGTTTTTTCTTCTTGGTTTTTAAATGCGAACATTTCTGCATATAAAACTCGATACCTAATTTTTGGCCAATTTTTGACAATTTTAACAATTTACAAATTTTTCAAAAATCGGGTCAAATTTTTTGGCTAAAAATTGCGAACACCTTCAACGGTTTTATGACCATAACTGGGCTAAAACTCAACCGATTTCAGTCTGGTTTGGTTTTTCTTCTTGGTTTTTAAATGCGAACATTTCTGCATTTAAAACTCGATACCTAATTTTTGGCCAATTTTTGACAATTTTAACGATTTACAAATTTTTCAAAAATCGGGTCAAATTTTTTGGCTGAAAATTGCGAACACCTTCAACGGTTTTATGACCATAACTTGGCTAAAACTCAACCGATTTCAGTCTGGTTTTGTTTTTTCTTCTTGGGTTTTAAATGCGAACACTTCTGCATATAAAACTCGATACCTAATTTTTGACCAATTTTTGACAATTTTAACGATTTACAAATTTTTAAAAAATCGGGTCAAATTTTTCGGCTGAAAATTGCGAACACCTTCAACGGTTTTATGACCATAACTGGGCTAAAACTCAACCGATTTCAGTCTGGTTTGGTTTTTTCTTCTTGGTTTTTAAATGCGAACATTTCTGCATTTAAAACTCGATATCTAATTTTTTGCCTATTTTTGACAATTTTAACGATTTACAAATTTTTCAAAAATCGGGTCAAATTTTTTGGCTGAAAATTGCGAACACCTTCAACGGTTTTATGACCATAACTGGGCTAAAACTCAACCGATTTCAGTCTGGTTTGGTTTTTTCTTCTTGGTTTTTAAATGCGAACATTTCTGCATTTAAAACTCGATATCTAATTTTTGGCCAATTTTTGACAATTTTAACGATTTAAAATTTTTTCAAAAATTGGGTCAAATTTTTCGGCTGAAAATTGCGAACACCTTCAACGGTTTTATGACCATAACTGGGCTAAAACTCAACCGATTTCAGTCTGGTTTGGTTTTTTCTTCTTGGTTTTTAAATGCGAACATTTCTGCATTTAAAACTCGATATATAATTTTTTGCCAATTTTTGACAATTTTAACGATTTAAAAATTTTTCAAAAATTGGGTCAAATTTTTCGGCTGAAAATTGCGAACACCTTCAACGGTTTTATGACCATAACTGGGCTAAAACTCAACCGATTTCAGTCTGGTTTTGTTTTTTCTTCTTGGTTTTTAAATGCGAACATTTCTGCATATAAAACTCGATACCTAATTTTTGGCCAATTTTTGACAATTTTAACGATTTACAAAATTTTCAAAAATTGGGTCAAATTTTTTGGCTGAAAATTGCGAACACCTTCAACGGTTTTATGACCATAACTGGGCTAAAACTCAACCGATTTCAGTCTGGTTTGGTTTTTTCTTCTTGGTTTTTAAATGCGAACATTTCTGCATATAAAACTCGATATCTAATTTTTTTTTGCCAATTTTTGACAATTTTAACGATTTACAAATTTTTCAAAAATCGGGTCAAATTTTTGGCTAAAAATTGCGAACACCTTCAACGGTTTTAAGACCATAACTTGGCTAAAACTCAACCGATTTCAGTCTGTTTTTGTTTTTTCTTCTTGGTTTTTAAATGCGAACATTTCTGCATATAAAACTCGATACCTAATTTTTGGCCAATTTTTGACAATTTTAACGATTTACAAATTTTTCAAAAATCGGGTCAAATTTTTTTGGCTGAAAATTGCGAACACCTTCAACGGTTTTATGACCATAACTTGGCTAAAACTCAACCGATTTCAGTCTGGTTTTGTTTTTTCTTCTTGGTTTTTAAATGCGAACATTTCTGCATATAAAACTCGATACCTAATTTTTTGCCAATTTTTGACAATTTTAACGATTTACAAATTTTTCAAAAATCGGGTCAAATTTTTTGGCTGAAAATTGCGAACACCTTCAACGGTTTTATGACCATAACTGGGCTAAAACTCAACCGATTTCAGTCTGGTTTTGTTTTTTCTTCTTGGTTTTTAAATGCGAACATTTCTGCATATAAAACTCGATACCTAATTTTTTGCCAATTTTTGACAATTTTAACGATTTACAAATTTTTCAAAAATCGGGTCAAATTTTTTGGCTGAAAATTGCGAACACCTTCAACGGTTTTATGACCATAACTGGGCTAAAACTCAACCGATTTCAGTCTGGTTTGGTTTTTTCTTCTTGGTTTTTAAATGCGAACATTTCTGCATTTAAAACTCGATATCTAATTTTTTGCCTATTTTTGACAATTTTAACGATTTTCAAATTTTTCAAAAATCGGGTCAAATTTTTTGGCTGAAAATTGCGAACACTTCAACGGTTTTATGACCATAACTGGGCTAAAACTCAACCGATTTCAGTCTGGTTTGGTTTTTTCTTCTTGGTTTTTAAATGCGAACATTTCTGCATTTAAAACTCGATATCTAATTTTTGGCCAATTTTTAACAATTTTAACGATTTACAAATTTTGCAAAAATTGGGTAAATTTTTTCGGCTGAAAATTGCGAACACCTTCAACGGTTTTATGACCATAACTGGGCTAAAACTCAACCGATTTCAGTCTGGTTTGGTTTTTTCTTCTTGGTTTTTAAATGCGAACATTTCTGCATTTAAAACTCGATATCTAATTTTTTGCCTATTTTTGACAATTTTAACGATTTACAAATTTTTCAAAAATCGGGTCAAATTTTTTGGCTGAAAATTGCGAACACCTTCAACGGTTTTATGACCATAACTGGGCTAAAACTCAACCGATTTCAGTCTGGTTTGGTTTTTTCTTCTTAGTTTTTAAATGCGAACATTTCTGCATTTAAAACTCGATATCTAATTTTTTGCCTATTTTTGACAATTTTAACGATTTACAAATTTTGCAAATATCGGGTCAAATTCTTTTGGCTGAAAATTGCGAACACCTTCAACGGTTTTATGACCATAACTGGGCTAAAACTCAACCGATTTCAGTCTGGTTTGGTTTTTTCTTCTTGGTTTTTAAATGCGAACATTTCTGCATTTAAAACTCGATACCTAATTTTTGGCCAATTTTTAACAATTTTAACGATTTACAAATTTTTCAAAAATCGGGTCAAATTTTTTTGGCTGAAAATTGCGAACACCTTCAACGGTTTTATGACCATAACTGGGCTAAAACTCAACCGATTTCAGTCTGGTTTGGTTTTTTCTTCTTGGTTTTTAAATGCGAACATTTCTGCATTTAAAACTCGATACCTAATTTTTGGCCAATTTTTGACAATTTTAACGATTTACAAATTTTTCAAAAATCGGGTCAAATTTTTTTGGCTGAAAATTGCGAACACCTTCAACGGTTTTATGACCATAACTTGGCTAAAACTCAACCGATTTCAGTCTGGTTTTGTTTTTTCTTCTTGGTTTTTAAATGCGAACATTTCTGCATATAAAACTCGATACCTAATTTTTTGCCAATTTTTGACAATTTTAACGATTTACAAATTTTTCAAAAATCGGGTCAAATTTTTTGGCTGAAAATTGCGAACACCTTCAACGGTTTTATGACCATAACTGGGCTAAAACTCAACCGATTTCAGTCTGGTTTTGTTTTTTCTTCTTGGTTTTTAAATGCGAACATTTCTGCATATAAAACTCGATACCTAATTTTTTGCCAATTTTTGACAATTTTAACGATTTACAAATTTTTCAAAAATCGGGTCAAATTTTTTGGCTGAAAATTGCGAACACCTTCAACGGTTTTATGACCATAACTGGGCTAAAACTCAACCGATTTCAGTCTGGTTTGGTTTTTTCTTCTTGGTTTTTAAATGCGAACATTTCTGCATTTAAAACTCGATATCTAATTTTTGCCTATTTTTGACAATTTTAACGATTTTCAAATTTTTCAAAAATCGGGTCAAATTTTTTGGCTGAAAATTGCGAACACCTTCAACGGTTTTATGACCATAACTGGGCTAAAACTCAACCGATTTCAGTCTGGTTTGGTTTTTTCTTCTTGGTTTTTAAATGCGAACATTTCTGCATTTAAAACTCGATATCTAATTTTTGGCCAATTTTTAACAATTTTAACGATTTACAAATTTTGCAAAAATTGGGTAAATTTTTTCGGCTGAAAATTGCGAACACCTTCAACGGTTTTATGACCATAACTGGGCTAAAACTCAACCGATTTCAGTCTGGTTTGGTTTTTTCTTCTTGGTTTTTAAATGCGAACATTTCTGCATTTAAAACTCGATATCTAATTTTTGCCTATTTTTGACAATTTTAACGATTTACAAATTTTTCAAAAATCGGGTCAAATTTTTTGGCTGAAAATTGCGAACACCTTCAACGGTTTTATGACCATAACTGGGCTAAAACTCAACCGATTTCAGTCTGGTTTGGTTTTTTCTTCTTAGTTTTTAAATGCGAACATTTCTGCATTTAAAACTCGATATCTAATTTTTGCCTATTTTTGACAATTTTAACGATTTACAAATTTTGCAAAAATCGGGTCAAATTTTTTTGGCTGAAAATTGCGAACACCTTCAACGGTTTTATGACCATAACTGGGCTAAAACTCAACCGATTTCAGTCTGGTTTGGTTTTTTCTTCTTGGTTTTTAAATGCGAACATTTCTGCATTTAAAACTCGATACCTAATTTTTGGCCAATTTTTAACAATTTTAACGATTTACAAATTTTTCAAAAATCGGGTCAAATTTTTTGGCTGAAAATTGCGAACACCTTCAACGGTTTTATGACCATAACTGGGCTAAAACTCAACCGATTTCAGTCTGGTTTGGTTTTTCTTCTTGGTTTTTAAATGCGAACATTTCTGCATTTAAAACTCGATACCTAATTTTTGGCCAATTTTTGACAATTTTAACGATTTACAAATTTTTCAAAAATCGGGTCAAATTTTTTTGGCTGAAAATTGCGAACACCTTCAACGGTTTTATGACCATAACTTGGCTAAAACTCAACCGATTTCAGTCTGGTTTTGTTTTTCTTCTTGGTTTTTAAATGCGAACATTTCTGCATTTAAAACTCGATATCTAATTTTTTGCCTATTTTTGACAATTTTAACGATTTACAAATTTTTCAGAAATCGGGTCAAATTTTTCGGCTGAAAATTGCGAACACCTTCAACGGTTTTATGACCATAACTGGGCTAAAACTCAACCGATTTCAGTCTGGTTTGGTTTTTTCTTCTTGGTTTTTAAATGCGAACATTTCTGCATTTAAAACTCGATATCTAATTTTTGGCCAATTTTTGACAATTTTAACGATTTAAAATTTTTTCAAAAATTGGGTCAAATTTTTCGGCTGAAAATTGCGAACACCTTCAACGGTTTTATGACCATAACTGGGCTAAAACTCAACCGATTTCAGTCTGGTTTGGTTTTTTCTTCTTGGTTTTTAAATGCGAACATTTCTGCATTTAAAACTCGATATATAATTTTTTGCCAATTTTTGACAATTTTAACGATTTAAAAATTTTTCAAAAATTGGGTCAAATTTTTCGGCTGAAAATTGCGAACACCTTCAACGGTTTTATGACCATAACTGGGCTAAAACTCAACCGATTTCAGTCTGGTTTTGTTTTTTCTTCTTGGTTTTTAAATGCGAACATTTCTGCATATAAAACTCGATACCTAATTTTTGGCCAATTTTTGACAATTTTAACGATTTACAAAATTTTCAAAAATTGGGTCAAATTTTTTGGCTGAAAATTGCGAACACCTTCAACGGTTTTATGACCATAACTGGGCTAAAACTCAACCGATTTCAGTCTGGTTTGGTTTTTTCTTCTTGGTTTTTAAATGCGAACATTTCTGCATATAAAACTCGATATCTAATTTTTTTTGCCAATTTTTGACAATTTTAACGATTTACAAATTTTTCAAAAATCGGGTCAAATTTTTGGCTAAAAATTGCGAACACCTTCAACGGTTTTAAGACCATAACTTGGCTAAAACTCAACCGATTTCAGTCTGTTTTTGTTTTTTCTTCTTGGTTTTTAAATGCGAACATTTCTGCATATAAAACTCGATACCTAATTTTTGGCCAATTTTTGACAATTTTAACGATTTACAAATTTTTCAAAAATCGGGTCAAATTTTTTGGCTGAAAATTGCGAACACCTTCAACGGTTTTATGACCATAACTTGGCTAAAACTCAACCGATTTCAGTCTGGTTTTGTTTTTTCTTCTTGGTTTTTAAATGCGAACATTTCTGCATATAAAACTCGATACCTAATTTTTTGCCAATTTTTGACAATTTTAACGATTTACAAATTTTTCAAAAATCGGGTCAAATTTTTTGGCTGAAAATTGCGAACACCTTCAACGGTTTTATGACCATAACTGGGCTAAAACTCAACCGATTTCAGTCTGGTTTTGTTTTTTCTTCTTGGTTTTTAAATGCGAACATTTCTGCATATAAAACTCGATACCTAATTTTTTGCCAATTTTTGACAATTTTAACGATTTACAAATTTTTCAAAAATCGGGTCAAATTTTTTGGCTGAAAATTGCGAACACCTTCAACGGTTTTATGACCATAACTGGGCTAAAACTCAACCGATTTCAGTCTGGTTTGGTTTTTTCTTCTTGGTTTTTAAATGCGAACATTTCTGCATTTAAAACTCGATATCTAATTTTTTGCCTATTTTTGACAATTTTAACGATTTTCAAATTTTTCAAAAATCGGGTCAAATTTTTTGGCTGAAAATTGCGAACACCTTCAACGGTTTTATGACCATAACTGGGCTAAAACTCAACCGATTTCAGTCTGGTTTGGTTTTTTCTTCTTGGTTTTTAAATGCGAACATTTCTGCATTTAAAACTCGATATCTAATTTTTGGCCAATTTTTTAACAATTTTAACGATTTACAAATTTTGCAAAAATTGGGTAAATTTTTTCGGCTGAAAATTGCGAACACCTTCAACGGTTTTATGACCATAACTGGGCTAAAACTCAACCGATTTCAGTCTGGTTTGGTTTTTTCTTCTTGGTTTTTAAATGCGAACATTTCTGCATTTAAAACTCGATATCTAATTTTTTGCCAATTTTTGACAATTTTAACGATTTACAAATTTTTCAAAAATCGGGTCAAATTTTTTGGCTGAAAATTGCGAACACCTTCAACGGTTTTATGACCATAACTGGGCTAAAACTCAACCGATTTCAGTCTGGTTTGGTTTTTTCTTCTTAGTTTTTAAATGCGAACATTTCTGCATTTAAAACTCGATATCTAATTTTTTGCCTATTTTTGACAATTTTAACGATTTACAAATTTTGCAAAAATCGGGTCAAATTTTTTTGGCTGAAAATTGCGAACACCTTCAACGGTTTTATGACCATAACTGGGCTAAAACTCAACCGATTTCAGTCTGGTTTGGTTTTTTCTTCTTGGTTTTTAAATGCGAACATTTCTGCATTTAAAACTCGATACCTAATTTTTGGCCAATTTTTAACAATTTTAACGATTTACAAATTTTTCAAAAATCGGGTCAAATTTTTTTGGCTGAAAATTGCGAACACCTTCAACGGTTTTATGACCATAACTGGGCTAAAACTCAACCGATTTCAGTCTGGTTTGGTTTTTTCTTCTTGGTTTTTAAATGCGAACATTTCTGCATTTAAAACTCGATACCTAATTTTTGGCCAATTTTTAACAATTTTAACGATTTACAAATTTTTCAAAAATCGGGTCAAATTTTTTTGGCTGAAAATTGCGAACACCTTCAACGGTTTTATGACCATAACTTGGCTAAAACTCAACCGATTTCAGTCTGGTTATGTTTTTTCTTCTTGGTTTTTAAATGCGAACATTTCTGCATTTAAAACTCGATATCTAATTTTTTGCCTATTTTTGACAATTTTAACGATTTACAAATTTTTCAGAAATCGGGTCAAATTTTTCGGCTGAAAATTGCGAACACCTTCAACGGTTTTATGACCATAACTGGGCTAAAACTCAACCGATTTCAGTCTGGTTTGGTTTTTTCTTCTTGGTTTTTAAATGCGAACATTTCTGCATTTAAAACTCGATATCTAATTTTTTGCCTATTTTTGACAATTTTAACGATTTACAAATTTTTAAAAAATCGGGTCAAATTTTTTGGCTAAAAATTGCGAACACCTTCAACGGTTTTATGACCATAACTGGGCTAAAACTCAACCGATTTCAGTCTGGTTTGGTTTTTCTTCTTGGTTTTTAAATGCGAACATTTCTGCATTTAAAACTCGATATATAATTTTTTGCCAATTTTTGACAATTTTAACGATTTAAAAATTTTTCAAAAATTGGGTCAAATTTTTCGGCTGAAAATTGCGAACACCTTCAACGGTTTTATGACCATAACTGGGCTAAAACTCAACCGATTTCAGTCTGGTTTTGTTTTTTCTTCTTGGTTTTTAAATGCGAACATTTCTGCATATAAAACTCGATACCTAATTTTTGCCAATTTTTGACAATTTTAACGATTTACAAAATTTTCAAAAATTGGGTCAAATTTTTTGGCTGAAAATTGCGAACACCTTCAACGGTTTTATGACCATAACTGGGCTAAAACTCAACCGATTTCAGTCTGGTTTGGTTTTTTCTTCTTGGTTTTTAAATGCGAACATTTCTGCATATAAAACTCGATATCTAATTTTTTTTGCCAATTTTTGACAATTTTAACGATTTACAAATTTTTCAAAAATCGGGTCAAATTTTTTGGCTAAAAATTGCGAACACCTTCAACGGTTTTAAGACCATAACTTGGCTAAAACTCAACCGATTTCAGTCTGGTGTTGTTTTTTCTTCTTGGTTTTTAAATGCGAACATTTCTGCATATAAAACTCGATACCTAATTTTTGGCCAATTTTTGACAATTTTAACGATTTACAAAATTTTCAAAAATTGGGTCAAATTTTTCGGCTGAAAATTGCGAACACCTTCAACGGTTTTATGACCATAACTGGGCTAAAACTCAACCGATTTCAGTCTGGTTTGGTTTTTTCTTCTTGGTTTTTAAATGCGAACATTTCTGCATTTAAAACTCGATATCTAATTTTTTGCCTATTTTTGACAATTTTAACGATTTACAAATTTTTCAAAAATCGGGTCAAATTTTTTGGCTGAAAATTGCGAACACCTTCAACGGTTTTATGACCATAACTGGGCTAAAACTCAACCGATTTCAGTCTGGTTTGGTTTTTTCTTCTTGGTTTTTAAATGCGAACATTTCTGCATTTAAAACTCGATATCTAATTTTTGGCCAATTTTTGACAATTTTAACGATTTAAAAATTTTTCAAAAATTGGGTCAAATTTTTCGGCTGAAAATTGCGAACACCTTCAACGGTTTTATGACCATAACTGGGCTAAAACTCAACCGATTTCAGTCTGGTTTGGTTTTTTCTTCTTGGTTTTTAAATGCGAACATTTCTGCATTTAAAACTCGATATATAATTTTTGCCAATTTTTGACAATTTTAACGATTTAAAATTTTTTCAAAAATTGGGTCAAATTTTTCGGCTGAAAATTGCGAACACCTTCAACGGTTTTATGACCATAACTGGGCTAAAACTCAACCGATTTCAGTCTGGTTTTTTTTTTCTTCTTGGTTTTTAAATGCGAACATTTCTGCATATAAAACTCGATACCTAATTTTTGGCCAATTTTTGACAATTTTAACGATTTACAAAATTTTCAAAAATTGGGTCAAATTTTTTGGCTGAAAATTGCGAACACCTTCAACGGTTTTATGACCATAACTGGGCTAAAACTCAACCGATTTCAGTCTGGTTTGGTTTTTTCTTCTTGGTTTTTAAATGCGAACATTTCTGCATATAAAACGATTTACAAATTTTTCAAAAATCGGGTCAAATTTTTTTGGCTGAAAATTGCGAACACCTTCAACGGTTTTATGACCATAACTTGGCTAAAACTCAACCGATTTCAGTCTGGTTATGTTTTTTCTTGTTGGTTTTTAAATGCGAACATTTCTGCATTTAAAACTCGATATCTAATTTTTTGCCTATTTTTGACAATTTTAACGATTTAAAAATTTTTCAAAAATCGGGTCAAATTTTTTGGCTGAAAATTGCGAACACCTTCAACGGTTTTATGACCATAACTGGGCTAAAACTCAACCGATTTCAGTCTGGTTTGGTTTTTTCTTCTTGGTTTTTAAATGCGAACATTTCTGCATATAAAACGATTTACAAATTTTTCAAAAATCGGGTCAAATTTTTTTGGCTGAAAATTGCGAACACCTTCAACGGTTTTATGACCATAACTTGGCTAAAACTCAACCGATTTCAGTCTGGTTATGTTTTTTCTTCTTGGTTTTTAAATGCGAACATTTCTGCATTTAAAACTCGATATCTAATTTTTTGCCTATTTTTGACAATTTTAACGATTTAAAAATTTTTCAAAAATCGGGTCAAATTTTTTGGCTGAAAATTGCGAACACCTTCAACGGTTTTATGACCATAACTGGGCTAAAACTCAACCGATTTCAGTCTGGTTTTTTTTTTTCTTCTTGGTTTTTAAATGCGAACATTTCTGCATATAAAACTCGATACCTAATTTTTGGCCAATTTTTGACAATTTTAACGATTTACAAAATTTTCAAAAATTGGGTCAAATTTTTTGGCTGAAAATTGCGAACACCTTCAACGGTTTTATGACCATAACTGGGCTAAAACTCAACCGATTTCAGTCTGGTTTGGTTTTTTCTTCTTGGTTTTTAAATGCGAACATTTCTGCATATAAAACGATTTACAAATTTTTCAAAAATCGGGTCAAATTTTTTTGGCTGAAAATTGCGAACACCTTCAACGGTTTTATGACCATAACTTGGCTAAAACTCAACCGATTTCAGTCTGGTTATGTTTTTTCTTCTTGGTTTTTAAATGCGAACATTTCTGCATTTAAAACTCGATATCTAATTTTTTGCCTATTTTTGACAATTTTAACGATTTAAAAATTTTTCAAAAATCGGGTCAAATTTTTTGGCTGAAAATTGCGAACACCTTCAACGGTTTTATGACCATAACTGGGCTAAAACTCAACCGATTTCAGTCTGGTTTGGTTTTTCTTCTTGGTTTTTAAATGCGAACATTTCTGCATTTAAAACTCGATATCTAATTTTTTGCCTATTTTTGACAATTTTAACGATTTACAAATTTTTAAAAAATCGGGTCAAATTTTTTGGCTAAAAATTGCGAACACCTTCAACGGTTTTATGACCATAACTGGGCTAAAACTCAACCGATTTCAGTCTGGTTTGGTTTTTTCTTCTTGGTTTTTAAATGCGAACATTTCTGCATTTAAAACTCGATATATAATTTTTTGCCAATTTTTGACAATTTTAACGATTTAAAAATTTTTCAAAAATTGGGTCAAATTTTTCGGCTGAAAATTGCGAACACCTTCAACGGTTTTATGACCATAACTGGGCTAAAACTCAACCGATTTCAGTCTGGTTTTGTTTTTTCTTCTTGGTTTTTAAATGCGAACATTTCTGCATATAAAACTCGATACCTAATTTTTTGCCAATTTTTGACAATTTTAACGATTTACAAAATTTTCAAAAATTGGGTCAAATTTTTTGGCTGAAAATTGCGAACACCTTCAACGGTTTTATGACCATAACTGGGCTAAAACTCAACCGATTTCAGTCTGGTTTGGTTTTTTCTTCTTGGTTTTTAAATGCGAACATTTCTGCATATAAAACTCGATATCTAATTTTTTTTGCCAATTTTTGACAATTTTAACGATTTACAAATTTTTCAAAAATCGGGTCAAATTTTTTGGCTAAAAATTGCGAACACCTTCAACGGTTTTAAGACCATAACTTGGCTAAAACTCAACCGATTTCAGTCTGGTTTTGTTTTTTCTTCTTGGTTTTTAAATGCGAACATTTCTGCATATAAAACTCGATACCTAATTTTTGGCCAATTTTTTGACAATTTTAACGATTTACAAAATTTTCAAAAATTGGGTCAAATTTTTCGGCTGAAAATTGCGAACACCTTCAACGGTTTTATGACCATAACTGGGCTAAAACTCAACCGATTTCAGTCTGGTTTGGTTTTTTCTTCTTGGTTTTTAAATGCGAACATTTCTGCATTTAAAACTCGATATCTAATTTTTTGCCTATTTTTGACAATTTTAACGATTTACAAATTTTTCAAAAATCGGGTCAAATATTTTGGCTGAAAATTGCGAACACCTTCAACGGTTTTATGACCATAACTGGGCTAAAACTCAACCGATTTCAGTCTGGTTTGGTTTTTTCTTCTTGGTTTTTAAATGCGAACATTTCTGCATTTAAAACTCGATATCTAATTTTTGGCCAATTTTTGACAATTTTAACGATTTAAAAATTTTTCAAAAATTGGGTCAAATTTTTCGGCTGAAAATTGCGAACACCTTCAACGGTTTTATGACCATAACTGGGCTAAAACTCAACCGATTTCAGTCTGGTTTGGTTTTTTCTTCTTGGTTTTTAAATGCGAACATTTCTGCATTTAAAACTCGATATATAATTTTTTGCCAATTTTTGACAATTTTAACGATTTAAAATTTTTTCAAAAATTGGGTCAAATTTTTCGGCTGAAAATTGCGAACACCTTCAACGGTTTTATGACCATAACTGGGCTAAAACTCAACCGATTTCAGTCTGGTTTTGTTTTTTCTTCTTGGTTTTTAAATGCGAACATTTCTGCATATAAAACTCGATACCTAATTTTTGGCCAATTTTTGACAATTTTAACGATTTACAAAATTTTCAAAAATTGGGTCAAATTTTTTGGCTGAAAATTGCGAACACCTTCAACGGTTTTATGACCATAACTGGGCTAAAACTCAACCGATTTCAGTCTGGTTTGGTTTTTTCTTCTTGGTTTTTAAATGCGAACATTTCTGCATATAAAACGATTTACAAATTTTTCAAAAATCGGGTCAAATTTTTTTGGCTGAAAATTGCGAACACCTTCAACGGTTTTATGACCATAACTTGGCTAAAACTCAACCGATTTCAGTCTGGTTTTGTTTTTTCTTCTTGGTTTTTAAATGCGAACATTTCTGCATATAAAACTCGATACCTCATTTTTGGCCAATTTTTGACAATTTTAACGATTACAAATTTTTCAAAAATCGGGTCAAATTTTTTGGCTGAAAATTGCGAACACCTTCAACGGTTTTATGACCATAACTGGGCTAAAACTCAACCGATTTCAGTCTGGTTTGGTTTTTTCTTCTTGGTTTTTAAATGCGAACATTTCTGCATTTAAAACTCGATACCTAATTTTTGGCCAATTTTTAACAATTTTAACGATTTACAAATTTTTCAAAAATCGGGTCAAATTTTTTTGGCTGAAAATTGCGAACACCTTCAACGGTTTTATGACCATAACTTGGCTAAAACTCAACCGATTTCAGTCTGGTTTTGTTTTTTCTTCTTGGTTTTTAAATGCGAACATTTCTGCATATAAAACTCGATACCTAATTTTTGGCCAATTTTTGACAATTTTAACGATTTACAAATTTTTAAAAAATCGGGTCAAATTTTTCGGCTGAAAATTGCGAACACCTTCAACGGTTTTATGACCATAACTGGGCTAAAACTCAACCGATTTCAGTCTGGTTTGGTTTTTTCTTCTTGGTTTTTAAATGCGAACATTTCTGCATTTAAAACTCGATATATAATTTTTGGCCAATTTTTAACAATTTTAACGATTTACAAATTTTGCAAAAATTGGGTAAATTTTTCGGCTGAAAATTGCGAACACCTTCAACGGTTTTATGACCATAACTTGGCTAAAACTCAACCGATTTCAGTCTGGTTTTGTTTTTTCTTCTTGGTTTTTAAATGCGAACATTTCTGCATATAAAACTCGATACCTAATTTTTGGCCAATTTTTGACAATTTTAACGATTTACAAATTTTTCAAAAATCGGGTCAAATTTTTTGGCTGAAAATTGCGAACACCTTCAACGGTTTTATGACCATAACTGGGCTAAAACTCAACCGATTTCAGTCTGGTTTGGTTTTTTTCTTCTTGGTTTTTAAATGCGAACATTTCTGCATTTAAAACTCGATATCTAATTTTTGCCTATTTTTGACAATTTTAACGATTTACAAATTTTTCAAAAATCGGGTCAAATTTTTTGGCTAAAAATTGCGAACACCTTCAACGGTTTTATGACCATAACTGGGCTAAAACTCAACCGATTTCAGTCTGGTTTGGTTTTTTCTTCTTGGTTTTTAAATGCGAACATTTCTGCATTTAAAACTCGATATATAATTTTTTGCCAATTTTTGACAATTTTAACGATTTAAAAATTTTTCAAAAATTGGGTCAAATTTTTCGGCTGAAAATTGCGAACACCTTCAACGGTTTTATGACCATAACTGGGCTAAAACTCAACCGATTTCAGTCTGGTTTTGTTTTTTCTTCTTGGTTTTTAAATGCGAACATTTCTGCATTTAAAACTCGATATATAATTTTTTGCCAATTTTTGACAATTTTAACGATTTAAAAATTTTTCAAAAATTGGGTCAAATTTTTCGGCTGAAAATTGCGAACACCTTCAACGGTTTTATGACCATAACTGGGCTAAAACTCAACCGATTTCAGTCTGGTTTTGTTTTTTCTTCTTGGTTTTTAAATGCGAACATTTCTGCATATAAAACTCGATACCTAATTTTTGGCCAATTTTTGACAATTTTAACGATTTACAAAATTTTCAAAAATTGGGTCAAATTTTTTGGCTGAAAATTGCGAACACCTTCAACGGTTTTATGACCATAACTGGGCTAAAACTCAACCGATTTCAGTCTGGTTTGGTTTTTTCTTCTTGGTTTTTAAATGCGAACATTTCTGCATATAAAACGATTTACAAATTTTTCAAAAATCGGGTCAAATTTTTTTGGCTGAAAATTGCGAACACCTTCAACGGTTTTATGACCATAACTTGGCTAAAACTCAACCGATTTCAGTCTGGTTTTGTTTTTTCTTCTTGGTTTTTAAATGCGAACATTTCTGCATATAAAACTCGATACCTAATTTTTGGCCAATTTTTGACAATTTTAACGATTTAAAAATTTTTAAAAAATCGGGTTAAATTTTTCGGCTGAAAATTGCGAACACCTTCAACGGTTTTATGACCATAACTGGGCTAAAACTCAACCGATTTCAGTCTGGTTTTGTTTTTTCTTCTTGGTTTTTAAATGCGAACATTTCTGCATATAAAACTCGATACCTCATTTTTGGCCAATTTTTGACAATTTTAACGATTTACAAATTTTTCAAAAATCGGGTCAAATTTTTTGGCTGAAAATTGCGAACACCTTCAACGGTTTTATGACCATAACTGGGCTAAAACTCAACCGATTTCAGTCTGGTTTGGTTTTTTCTTCTTGGTTTTTAAATGCGAACATTTCTGCATTTAAAACTCGATACCTAATTTTTGGCCAATTTTTAACAATTTTAACGATTTACAAATTTTTCAAAAATCGGGTCAAATTTTTTTGGCTGAAAATTGCGAACACCTTCAACGGTTTTATGACCATAACTTGGCTAAAACTCAACCGATTTCAGTCTGGTTTTGTTTTTTCTTCTTGGTTTTTAAATGCGAACATTTCTGCATATAAAACTCGATACCTAATTTTTGGCCAATTTTTGACAATTTTAACGATTTACAAATTTTTAAAAAATCGGGTCAAATTTTTCGGCTGAAAATTGCGAACACCTTCAACGGTTTTATGACCATAACTGGGCTAAAACTCAACCGATTTCAGTCTGGTTTGGTTTTTTCTTCTTGGTTTTTAAATGCGAACATTTCTGCATTTAAAACTCGATATCTAATTTTTGGCCAATTTTTAACAATTTTAACGATTTACAAATTTTGCAAAAATTGGGTAAATTTTTTCGGCTGAAAATTGCGAACACCTTCAACGGTTTTATGACCATAACTTGGCTAAAACTCAACCGATTTCAGTCTGGTTTTGTTTTTTCTTCTTGGTTTTTAAATGCGAACATTTCTGCATATAAAACTCGATACCTAATTTTTGGCCAATTTTTGACAATTTTAACGATTTACAAATTTTTCAAAAATCGGGTCAAATTTTTTGGCTGAAAATTGCGAACACCTTCAACGGTTTTATGACCATAACTGGGCTAAAACTCAACCGATTTCAGTCTGGTTTGGTTTTTTCTTCTTGGTTTTTAAATGCGAACATTTCTGCATTTAAAACTCGATATCTAATTTTTGCCTATTTTTGACAATTTTAACGATTTACAAATTTTTCAAAAATCGGGTCAAATTTTTTGGCTGAAAATTGCGAACACCTTCAACGGTTTTATGACCATAACTGGGCTAAAACTCAACCGATTTCAGTCTGGTTTGGTTTTTTCTTCTTGGTTTTTAAATGCGAACATTTCTGCATTTAAAACTCGATATATAATTTTTTGCCAATTTTTGACAATTTTAACAATTTAAAAATTTTTCAAAAATTGGGTCAAATTTTTCGGCTGAAAATTGCGAACACCTTCAACGGTTTTATGACCATAACTGGGCTAAAACTCAACCGATTTCAGTCTGGTTTTGTTTTTTCTTCTTGGTTTTTAAATGCGAACATTTCTGCATATAAAACTCGATACCTAATTTTTGGCCAATTTTTGACAATTTTAACGATTTACAAAATTTTCAAAAATTGGGTCAAATTTTTTGGCTGAAAATTGCGAACACCTTCAACGGTTTTATGACCATAACTGGGCTAAAACTCAACCGATTTCAGTCTGGTTTGGTTTTTTCTTCTTGGTTTTTAAATGCGAACATTTCTGCATATAAAACTCGATATCTAATTTTTTTTTTGCCAATTTTTGACAATTTTAACGATTTACAAATTTTTCAAAAATCGGGTCAAATTTTTTGGCTGAAAATTGCGAACACCTTCAACGGTTTTATGACCATAACTGGGCTAAAACTCAACCGATTTCAGTCTGGTTTGGTTTTTTCTTCTTGGTTTTTAAATGCGAACATTTCTGCATTTAAAACTCGATATATAATTTTTTGCCAATTTTTGACAATTTTAACGATTTAAAAATTTTTCAAAAATTGGGTCAAATTTTTCGGCTGAAAATTGCGAACACCTTCAACGGTTTTATGACCATAACTGGGCTAAAACTCAACCGATTTCAGTCTGGTTTTGTTTTTTCTTCTTGGTTTTTAAATGCGAACATTTCTGCATATAAAACTCGATACCTAATTTTTGGCCAATTTTTGACAATTTTAACGATTTACAAAATTTTCAAAAATTGGGTCAAATTTTTTGGCTGAAAATTGCGAACACCTTCAACGGTTTTATGACCATAACTGGGCTAAAACTCAACCGATTTCAGTCTGGTTTGGTTTTTTCTTCTTGGTTTTTAAATGCGAACATTTCTGCATATAAAACGATTTACAAATTTTTCAAAAATCGGGTCAAATTTTTTTGGCTGAAAATTGCGAACACCTTCAACGGTTTTATGACCATAACTTGGCTAAAACTCAACCGATTTCAGTCTGGTTTTGTTTTTTCTTCTTGGTTTTTAAATGCGAACATTTCTGCATATAAAACTCGATACCTAATTTTTTGCCAATTTTTGACAATTTTAACGATTTACAAATTTTTCAAAAATCGGGTCAAATTTTTTGGCTGAAAATTGCGAACACCTTCAACGGTTTTATGACCATAACTGGGCTAAAACTCAACCGATTTCAGTCTGGTTTGGTTTTTTCTTCTTGGTTTTTAAATGCGAACATTTCTGCATTTAAAACTCGATATCTAATTTTTGGCCAATTTTTGACAATTTTAACGATTTAAAAATTTTTAAAAAATCGGGTTAAATTTTTCGGCTGAAAATTGCGAACACCTTCAACGGTTTTATGACCATAACTGGGCTAAAACTCAACCGATTTCAGTCTGGTTTGGTTTTTTCTTCTTGGTTTTTAAATGCGAACATTTCTGCATTTAAAACTCGATATCTAATTTTTGGCCAATTTTTAGTAATTTTAACGATTTACAAATTTTGCAAAAATTGGGTAAATTTTTTCGGCTGAAAATTGCGAACACCTTCAACGGTTTTATGACCATAACTTGGCTAAAACTCAACCGATTTCAGTCTGGTTTTGTTTTTTCTTCTTGGTTTTTAAATGCGAACATTTCTGCATATAAAACTCGATACCTCATTTTTGGCCAATTTTTGACAATTTTAACGATTTACAAATTTTTCAAAAATCGGGTCAAATTTTTTGGCTGAAAATTGCGAACACCTTCAACGGTTTTATGACCATAACTGGGCTAAAACTCAACCGATTTCAGTCTGGTTTGGTTTTTTCTTCTTGGTTTTTAAATGCGAACATTTCTGCATTTAAAACTCGATACCTAATTTTTGGCCAATTTTTAACAATTTTAACGATTTACAAATTTTTAAAAAATCGGGTTAAATTTTTTTGGCTGAAAATTGCGAACACCTTCAACGGTTTTATGACCATAACTTGGCTAAAACTCAACCGATTTCAGTCTGGTTTTGTTTTTTCTTCTTGGTTTTTAAATGCGAACATTTCTGCATATAAAACTCGATACCTAATTTTTGGCCAATTTTTGACAATTTTAACGATTTACAAATTTTTAAAAAATCGGGTCAAATTTTTCGGCTGAAAATTGCGAACACCTTCAACGGTTTTATGACCATAACTGGGCTAAAACTCAACCGATTTCAGTCTGGTTTGGTTTTTCTTCTTGGTTTTTAAATGCGAACATTTCTGCATTTAAAACTCGATATCTAATTTTTGCCTATTTTTGACAATTTTAACGATTTACAAATTTTTCAAAAATCGGGTCAAATTTTTTGGCTGAAAATTGCGAACACCTTCAACGGTTTTATGACCATAACTGGGCTAAAACTCAACCGATTTCAGTCTGGTTTGGGTTTTTCTTCTTGGTTTTTAAATGCGAACATTTCTGCATTTAAAACTCGATATCTAATTTTTTGCCTATTTTTGACAATTTTAACGATTTACAAATTTTTCAAAAATCGGGTCAAATTTTTTGGCTAAAAATTGCGACGGTTTTATGATCATAACTGGGCTAAAACTCAACCGATTTCAGTCTGGTTTGGTTTTTTCTTCTTGGTTTTTAAATGCGAACATTTCTGCATTTAAAACTCGATATATAATTTTTGCCAATTTTTGACAATTTTAACGATTTAAAAATTTTTCAAAAATTGGGTCAAATTTTTCGGCTGAAAATTGCGAACACCTTCAACGGTTTTATGACCATAACTGGGCTAAAACTCAACCGATTTCAGTCTGGTTTTGTTTTTTCTTCTTGGTTTTTAAATGCGAACATTTCTGCATATAAAACTCGATATCTAATTTTTTTTTGCCAATTTTTGACAATTTTAACGATTTACAAATTTTTCAAAAATCGGGTCAAATTTTTTGGCTAAAAATTGCGAACACCTTCAACGGTTTTAAGACCATAACTTGGCTAAAACTCAACCGATTTCAGTCTGGTTTTGTTTTTTCTTCTTGGTTTTTAAATGCGAACATTTCTGCATATAAAACTCGATACCTAATTTTTGGCCAATTTTTGACAATTTTAACGATTTACAAAATTTTCAAAAATTGGGTCAAATTTTTCGGCTGAAAATTGCGAACACCTTCAACGGTTTTATGACCATAACTGGGCTAAAACTCAACCGATTTCAGTCTGGTTTGGTTTTTTCTTCTTGGTTTTTAAATGCGAACATTTCTGCATATAAAACGATTTACAAATTTTTCAAAAATCGGGTCAAATTTTTTTGGCTGAAAATTGCGAACACCTTCAACGGTTTTATGACCATAACTTGGCTAAAACTCAACCGATTTCAGTCTGGTTTTGTTTTTTCTTCTTGGTTTTTAAATGCGAACATTTCTGCATATAAAACTCGATACCTAATTTTTTGCCAATTTTTGACAATTTTAACGATTTACAAATTTTTCAAAAATCGGGTCAAATTTTTTGGCTGAAAATTGCGAACACCTTCAACGGTTTTATGACCATAACTTGGCTAAAACTCAACCGATTTCAGTCTGGTTTTGTTTTTTCTTCTTGGTTTTTAAATGCGAACATTTCTGCATATAAAACTCGATATCTAATTTTTGGCCAATTTTTGACAATTTTAACGATTTACAAATTTTTCAAAAATCGGGTCAAATTTTTCGGCTGAAAATTGCGAACACCTTCAACGGTTTTATGACCATAACTGGGCTAAAACTCAACCGATTTCAGTCTGGTTTGGTTTTTCTTCTTGGTTTTTAAATGCGAACATTTCTGCATTTAAAACTCGATATCTAATTTTTTGCCTATTTTTGACAATTTTAACGATTTACAAATTTTTAAAAAATCGGGTCAAATTTTTTGGCTGAAAATTGCGAACACCTTCAACGGTTTTATGACCATAACTGGGCTAAAACTCAACCGATTTCAGTCTGGTTTGGGTTTTTCTTCTTGGTTTTTAAATGCGAACATTTCTGCATTTAAAACTCGATATCTAATTTTTTGCCTTATTTTTGACAATTTTAACGATTTACAAATTTTTCAAAAATCGGGTCAAATTTTTTGGCTAAAAATTGCGACGGTTTTATGATCATAACTGGGCTAAAACTCAACCGATTTCAGTCTGGTTTGGTTTTTTCTTCTTGGTTTTTAAATGCGAACATTTCTGCATTTAAAACTCGATATATAATTTTTTGCCAATTTTTGACAATTTTAACGATTTAAAAATTTTTCAAAAATTGGGTCAAATTTTTCGGCTGAAAATTGCGAACACCTTCAACGGTTTTATGACCATAACTGGGCTAAAACTCAACCGATTTCAGTCTGGTTTTGTTTTTTCTTCTTGGTTTTTAAATGCGAACATTTCTGCATATAAAACTCGATATCTAATTTTTTTTTGCCAATTTTTGACAATTTTAACGATTTACAAATTTTTCAAAAATCGGGTCAAATTTTTTGGCTAAAAATTGCGAACACCTTCAACGGTTTTAAGACCATAACTTGGCTAAAACTCAACCGATTTCAGTCTGGTTTTGTTTTTTCTTCTTGGTTTTTAAATGCGAACATTTCTGCATATAAAACTCGATACCTAATTTTTGGCCAATTTTTGACAATTTTAACGATTTACAAAATTTTCAAAAATTGGGTCAAATTTTTCGGCTGAAAATTGCGAACACCTTCAACGGTTTTATGACCATAACTGGGCTAAAACTCAACCGATTTCAGTCTGGTTTGGTTTTTTCTTCTTGGTTTTTAAATGCGAACATTTCTGCATATAAAACGATTTACAAATTTTTCAAAAATCGGGTCAAATTTTTTTGGCTGAAAATTGCGAACACCTTCAACGGTTTTATGACCATAACTTGGCTAAAACTCAACCGATTTCAGTCTGGTTTTGTTTTTTCTTCTTGGTTTTTAAATGCGAACATTTCTGCATATAAAACTCGATACCTAATTTTTTGCCAATTTTTGACAATTTTAACGATTTACAAATTTTTCAAAAATCGGGTCAAATTTTTTGGCTGAAAATTGCGAACACCTTCAACGGTTTTATGACCATAACTGGGCTAAAACTCAACCGATTTCAGTCTGGTTTGGTTTTTTCTTCTTGGTTTTTAAATGCGAACATTTCTGCATTTAAAACTCGATATCTAATTTTTTGCCTATTTTTGACAATTTTAACGATTTACAAATTTTTCAAAAATCGGGTCAAATTTTTGGCTGAAAATTGCGAACACCTTCAACGGTTTTATGACCATAACTTGGCTAAAACTCAACCGATTTCAGTCTGGTTTTGTTTTTTCTTCTTGGTTTTTAAATGCGAACATTTCTGCATATAAAACTCGATATCTAATTTTTGGCCAATTTTTGACAATTTTAACGATTTACAAATTTTTCAAAAATCGGGTCAAATTTTTCGGCTGAAAATTGCGAACACCTTCAACGGTTTTATGACCATAACTGGGCTAAAACTCAACCGATTTCAGTCTGGTTTGGTTTTTTCTTCTTGGTTTTTAAATGCGAACATTTCTGCATTTAAAACTCGATATCTAATTTTTGGCCAATTTTTAACAATTTTAACGATTTACAAATTTTGCAAAAATTGGGTAAATTTTTTCGGCTGAAAATTGCGAACACCTTCAACGGTTTTATGACCATAACTTGGCTAAAACTCAACCGATTTCAGTCTGGTTTTGTTTTTTCTTCTTGGTTTTTAAATGCGAACATTTCTGCATTTAAAACTCGATATCTAATTTTTTGCCTATTTTTGACAATTTTAACGATTTACAAATTTTTCAAAAATCGGGTCAAATTTTTTTGGCTGAAAATTGCGAACACCTTCAACGGTTTTATGACCATAACTTGGCTAAAACTCAACCGATTTCAGTCTGGTTTTGTTTTTTCTTCTTGGTTTTTAAATGCGAACATTTCTGCATATAAAACTCGATATCTAATTTTTGGCCAATTTTTGACAATTTTAACGATTTACAAATTTTTCAAAAATCGGGTCAAATTTTTCGGCTGAAAATTGCGAACACCTTCAACGGTTTTATGACCATAACTGGGCTAAAACTCAACCGATTTCAGTCTGGTTTGGTTTTTTCTTCTTGGTTTTTAAATGCGAACATATCTGCATTTAAAACTCGATATCTAATTTTTGGCAAATTTTTGACAATTTTTTTTTCAAAAATTGGGTCAAATTTTTTGGCTGAAAATTGCGAACACCTTCAACGGTTTTATGATCATAACTTGGCTAAAACTCAACCGATTTCAGTCTGGTTTTGTTTTTTCTTCTTGGTTTTTAAATGCGAACATTTCTGCATTTAAAACTCGATATCTAATTTTTTGCCTATTTTTGACAATTTTAACGATTTACAAATTTTTCAAAAATCGGGTCAAATTTTTTGGCTGAAAATTGCGAACACCTTCAACGGTTTTATGACCATAACTGGGCTAAAACTCAACCGATTTCAGTCTGGTTTGGGTTTTTCTTCTTGGTTTTTAAATGCGAACATTTCTGCATTTAAAACTCGATATCTAATTTTTTGCCTATTTTTGACAATTTTAACGATTTACAAATTTTTCAAAAATCGGGTCAAATTTTTTGGCTAAAAATTGCGACGGTTTTATGATCATAACTGGGCTAAAACTCAACCGATTTCAGTCTGGTTTGGTTTTTTCTTCTTGGTTTTTAAATGCGAACATTTCTGCATTTAAAACTCGATATATAATTTTTGCCAATTTTTGACAATTTTAACGATTTAAAAATTTTTCAAAAATTGGGTCAAATTTTTCGGCTGAAAATTGCGAACACCTTCAACGGTTTTATGACCATAACTGGGCTAAAACTCAACCGATTTCAGTCTGGTTTTGTTTTTTCTTCTTGGTTTTTAAATGCGAACATTTCTGCATATAAAACTCGATATCTAATTTTTTTTGCCAATTTTTGACAATTTTAACGATTTACAAATTTTTCAAAAATCGGGTCAAATTTTTTGGCTAAAAATTGCGAACACCTTCAACGGTTTTAAGACCATAACTTGGCTAAAACTCAACCGATTTCAGTCTGGTTTTGTTTTTTCTTCTTGGTTTTTAAATGCGAACATTTCTGCATATAAAACTCGATACCTAATTTTTGGCCAATTTTTGACAATTTTAACGATTTACAAAATTTTCAAAAATTGGGTCAAATTTTTCGGCTGAAAATTGCGAACACCTTCAACGGTTTTATGACCATAACTGGGCTAAAACTCAACCGATTTCAGTCTGGTTTGGTTTTTTCTTCTTGGTTTTTAAATGCGAACATTTCTGCATATAAAACGATTTACAAATTTTTCAAAAATCGGGTCAAATTTTTTTGGCTGAAAATTGCGAACACCTTCAACGGTTTTATGACCATAACTTGGCTAAAACTCAACCGATTTCAGTCTGGTTTTGTTTTTTCTTCTTGGTTTTTAAATGCGAACATTTCTGCATATAAAACTCGATACCTAATTTTTTGCCAATTTTTGACAATTTTAACGATTTACAAATTTTTCAAAAATCGGGTCAAATTTTTTGGCTGAAAATTGCGAACACCTTCAACGGTTTTATGACCATAACTTGGCTAAAACTCAACCGATTTCAGTCTGGTTTTGTTTTTTCTTCTTGGTTTTTAAATGCGAACATTTCTGCATATAAAACTCGATATCTAATTTTTGGCCAATTTTTGACAATTTTAACGATTTACAAATTTTTCAAAAATCGGGTCAAATTTTTCGGCTGAAAATTGCGAACACCTTCAACGGTTTTATGACCATAACTGGGCTAAAACTCAACCGATTTCAGTCTGGTTTGGTTTTTTCTTCTTGGTTTTTAAATGCGAACATTTCTGCATTTAAAACTCGATATCTAATTTTTTGCCTATTTTTGACAATTTTAACGATTTACAAATTTTTAAAAAATCGGGTCAAATTTTTTGGCTGAAAATTGCGAACACCTTCAACGGTTTTATGACCATAACTGGGCTAAAACTCAACCGATTTCAGTCTGGTTTGGGTTTTTCTTCTTGGTTTTTAAATGCGAACATTTCTGCATTTAAAACTCGATATCTAATTTTTTGCCTTATTTTTGACAATTTTAACGATTTACAAATTTTTCAAAAATCGGGTCAAATTTTTTGGCTAAAAATTGCGACGGTTTTATGATCATAACTGGGCTAAAACTCAACCGATTTCAGTCTGGTTTGGTTTTTTCTTCTTGGTTTTTAAATGCGAACATTTCTGCATTTAAAACTCGATATATAATTTTTGCCAATTTTTGACAATTTTAACGATTTAAAAATTTTTCAAAAATTGGGTCAAATTTTTCGGCTGAAAATTGCGAACACCTTCAACGGTTTTATGACCATAACTGGGCTAAAACTCAACCGATTTCAGTCTGGTTTTGTTTTTTCTTCTTGGTTTTTAAATGCGAACATTTCTGCATATAAAACTCGATATCTAATTTTTTTTTGCCAATTTTTGACAATTTTAACGATTTACAAATTTTTCAAAAATCGGGTCAAATTTTTTGGCTAAAAATTGCGAACACCTTCAACGGTTTTAAGACCATAACTTGGCTAAAACTCAACCGATTTCAGTCTGGTTTTGTTTTTTCTTCTTGGTTTTTAAATGCGAACATTTCTGCATATAAAACTCGATACCTAATTTTTGGCCAATTTTTGACAATTTTAACGATTTACAAAATTTTCAAAAATTGGGTCAAATTTTTCGGCTGAAAATTGCGAACACCTTCAACGGTTTTATGACCATAACTGGGCTAAAACTCAACCGATTTCAGTCTGGTTTGGTTTTTTCTTCTTGGTTTTTAAATGCGAACATTTCTGCATATAAAACGATTTACAAATTTTTCAAAAATCGGGTCAAATTTTTTTGGCTGAAAATTGCGAACACCTTCAACGGTTTTATGACCATAACTTGGCTAAAACTCAACCGATTTCAGTCTGGTTTTGTTTTTTCTTCTTGGTTTTTAAATGCGAACATTTCTGCATATAAAACTCGATACCTAATTTTTTGCCAATTTTTGACAATTTTAACGATTTACAAATTTTTCAAAAATCGGGTCAAATTTTTTGGCTGAAAATTGCGAACACCTTCAACGGTTTTATGACCATAACTGGGCTAAAACTCAACCGATTTCAGTCTGGTTTGGTTTTTCTTCTTGGTTTTTAAATGCGAACATTTCTGCATTTAAAACTCGATATCTAATTTTTTGCCTATTTTTGACAATTTTAACGATTTACAAATTTTTCAAAAATCGGGTCAAATTTTTTGGCTGAAAATTGCGAACACCTTCAACGGTTTTATGACCATAACTTGGCTAAAACTCAACCGATTTCAGTCTGGTTTTGTTTTTTCTTCTTGGTTTTTAAATGCGAACATTTCTGCATATAAAACTCGATATCTAATTTTTGGCCAATTTTTGACAATTTTAACGATTTACAAATTTTTCAAAAATCGGGTCAAATTTTTCGGCTGAAAATTGCGAACACCTTCAACGGTTTTATGACCATAACTGGGCTAAAACTCAACCGATTTCAGTCTGGTTTG
Source organism: Drosophila jambulina (assembly GCA_018152175.1). Taxonomy (NCBI): domain Eukaryota; kingdom Metazoa; phylum Arthropoda; class Insecta; order Diptera; family Drosophilidae; genus Drosophila; species Drosophila jambulina. The sequence continues at coordinate 207,236 of JAECXH010000114.1, forward strand.
GTTTTTTCTTCTTGGTTTTTAAATGCGAACATTTCTGCATTTAAAACTCGATATCTAATTTTTGGCCAATTTTTAACAATTTTAACGATTTACAAATTTTGCAAAAATTGGGTAAATTTTTTCGGCTGAAAATTGCGAACACCTTCAACGGTTTTATGACCATAACTTGGCTAAAACTCAACCGATTTCAGTCTGGTTTTGTTTTTTCTTCTTGGTTTTTAAATGCGAACATTTCTGCATTTAAAACTCGATATCTAATTTTTGCCTATTTTTGACAATTTTAACGATTTACAAATTTTTCAAAAATCGGGTCAAATTTTTTTGGCTGAAAATTGCGAACACCTTCAACGGTTTTATGACCATAACTTGGCTAAAACTCAACCGATTTCAGTCTGGTTTTGTTTTTTCTTCTTGGTTTTTAAATGCGAACATTTCTGCATATAAAACTCGATATCTAATTTTTGGCCAATTTTTGACAATTTTAACGATTTACAAATTTTTCAAAAATCGGGTCAAATTTTTCGGCTGAAAATTGCGAACACCTTCAACGGTTTTATGACCATAACTGGGCTAAAACTCAACCGATTTCAGTCTGGTTTGGTTTTTTCTTCTTGGTTTTTAAATGCGAACATATCTGCATTTAAAACTCGATATCTAATTTTTGGCAAATTTTTGACAATTTTTTTTTCAAAAATTGGGTCAAATTTTTTGGCTGAAAATTGCGAACACCTTCAACGGTTTTATGATCATAACTTGGCTAAAACTCAACCGATTTCAGTCTGGTTTTGTTTTTTCTTCTTGGTTTTTAAATGCGAACATTTCTGCATATAAAACTCGATACCTAATTTTTTGCCAATTTTTGACAATTTTAACGATTTACAAATTTTTCAAAAATCGGGTCAAATTTTTTTGGCTGAAAATTGCGAACACCTTCAACGGTTTTATGACCATAACTTGGCTAAAACTCAACCGATTTCAGTCTGGTTTTGTTTTTTTTTCTTGGTTTTTAAATGCGAACATTTCTGCATATAAAACTCGATATCTAATTTTTGGCCAATTTTTGACAATTTTAACAATTTACAAATTTTGCAAAAATTGGGTAAATTTTTTCGGCTGAAAATTGCGAACACCTTCAACGGTTTTATGACCATAACTTGGCTAAAACTCAACCGATTTCAGTCTGGTTTTGTTTTTTCTTCTTGGTTTTTAAATGCGAACATTTCTGCATATAAAACTCGATACCTCATTTTTGGCCAATTTTTGACAATTTTAACGATTTACAAATTTTTCAAAAATCGGGTCAAATTTTTTGGCTGAAAATTGCGAACACCTTCAACGGTTTTATGACCATAACTGGGCTAAAACTCAACCGATTTCAGTCTGGTTTGGTTTTTTCTTCTTGGTTTTTAAATGCGAACATTTCTGCATTTAAAACTCGATACCTAATTTTTGGCCAATTTTTAACAATTTTAACGATTTACAAATTTTTCAAAAATCGGGTCAAATTTTTTTGGCTGAAAATTGCGAACACCTTCAACGGTTTTATGACCATAACTTGGCTAAAACTCAACCGATTTCAGTCTGGTTTTGTTTTTTCTTCTTGGTTTTTAAATGCGAACATTTCTGCATATAAAACTCGATACCTAATTTTTGGCAAATTTTTGACAATTTTAACGATTTACAAATTTTTCAAAAATCGGGTCAAATTTTTCGGCTGAAAATTGCGAACACCTTCAACGGTTTTATGACCATAACTGGGCTAAAACTCAACCGATTTCAGTCTGGTTTTGTTTTTTCTTCTTGGTTTTTAAATGCGAACATTTCTGCATATAAAACTCGATACCTAATTTTTGGCCAATTTTTGACAATTTTAACGATTTAAAAATTTTTAAAAAATCGGGTCAAATTTTTCGGCTGAAAATTGCGAACACCTTCAACGGTTTTATGACCATAACTGGGCTAAAACTCAACCGATTTCAGTCTGGTTTGGTTTTTCTTCTTGGTTTTTAAATGCGAACATTTCTGCATTTAAAACTCGATATCTAATTTTTGGCCAATTTTTAACAATTTTAACGATTTACAAATTTTGCAAAAATTGGGTAAATTTTTTGGGCTGAAAATTGCGAACACCTTCAACGGTTTTATGACCATAACTGGGCTAAAACTCAACCGATTTCAGTCTGGTTTGGTTTTTTCTTCTTGGTTTTTAAATGCGAACATTTCTGCATATAAAACGATTTACAAATTTTTCAAAAATCGGGTCAAATTTTTTTGGCTGAAAATTGCGAACACCTTCAACGGTTTTATGACCATAACTTGGCTAAAACTCAACCGATTTCAGTCTGGTTTTGTTTTTTCTTCTTGGTTTTTAAATGCGAACATTTCTGCATATAAAACTCGATACCTAATTTTTTGCCAATTTTTGACAATTTTAACGATTTACAAATTTTTCAAAAATCGGGTCAAATTTTTTGGCTGAAAATTGCGAACACCTTCAACGGTTTTATGACCATAACTGGGCTAAAACTCAACCGATTTCAGTCTGGTTTGGTTTTTTCTTCTTGGTTTTTAAATGCGAACATTTCTGCATTTAAAACTCGATATCTAATTTTTGCCTATTTTTGACAATTTTAACGATTTACAAATTTTTCAAAAATCGGGTCAAATTTTTTGGCTGAAAATTGCGAACACCTTCAACGGTTTTATGACCATAACTTGGCTAAAACTCAACCGATTTCAGTCTGGTTTTGTTTTTTCTTCTTGGTTTTTAAATGCGAACATTTCTGCATATAAAACTCGATATCTAATTTTTGGCCAATTTTTGACAATTTTAACGATTTACAAATTTTTCAAAAATCGGGTCAAATTTTTCGGCTGAAAATTGCGAACACCTTCAACGGTTTTATGACCATAACTGGGCTAAAACTCAACCGATTTCAGTCTGGTTTGGTTTTTTCTTCTTGGTTTTTAAATGCGAACATTTCTGCATTTAAAACTCGATATCTAATTTTTGGCCAATTTTTAACAATTTTAACGATTTACAAATTTTGCAAAAATTGGGTAAATTTTTCGGCTGAAAATTGCGAACACCTTCAACGGTTTTATGACCATAACTTGGCTAAAACTCAACCGATTTCAGTCTGGTTTTGTTTTTTCTTCTTGGTTTTTAAATGCGAACATTTCTGCATTTAAAACTCGATATCTAATTTTTTGCCTATTTTTGACAATTTTAACGATTTACAAATTTTTCAAAAATCGGGTCAAATTTTTTTGGCTGAAAATTGCGAACACCTTCAACGGTTTTATGACCATAACTTGGCTAAAACTCAACCGATTTCAGTCTGGTTTTGTTTTTTCTTCTTGGTTTTTAAATGCGAACATTTCTGCATATAAAACTCGATATCTAATTTTTGGCCAATTTTTGACAATTTTAACGATTTACAAATTTTTCAAAAATCGGGTCAAATTTTTCGGCTGAAAATTGCGAACACCTTCAACGGTTTTATGACCATAACTGGGCTAAAACTCAACCGATTTCAGTCTGGTTTGGTTTTTTCTTCTTGGTTTTTAAATGCGAACATATCTGCATTTAAAACTCGATATCTAATTTTTGGCAAATTTTTGACAATTTTTTTTTCAAAAATTGGGTCAAATTTTTTGGCTGAAAATTGCGAACACCTTCAACGGTTTTATGATCATAACTTGGCTAAAACTCAACCGATTTCAGTCTGGTTTTGTTTTTTCTTCTTGGTTTTTAAATGCGAACATTTCTGCATATAAAACTCGATACCTAATTTTTTGCCAATTTTTGACAATTTTAACGATTTACAAATTTTTCAAAAATCGGGTCAAATTTTTTTGGCTGAAAATTGCGAACACCTTCAACGGTTTTATGACCATAACTTGGCTAAAACTCAACCGATTTCAGTCTGGTTTTGTTTTTTTTTCTTGGTTTTTAAATGCGAACATTTCTGCATATAAAACTCGATATCTAATTTTTGGCCAATTTTTGACAATTTTAACAATTTACAAATTTTGCAAAAATTGGGTAAATTTTTTCGGCTGAAAATTGCGAACACCTTCAACGGTTTTATGACCATAACTTGGCTAAAACTCAACCGATTTCAGTCTGGTTTTGTTTTTTCTTCTTGGTTTTTAAATGCGAACATTTCTGCATATAAAACTCGATACCTCATTTTTGGCCAATTTTTGACAATTTTAACGATTTACAAATTTTTCAAAAATCGGGTCAAATTTTTTGGCTGAAAATTGCGAACACCTTCAACGGTTTTATGACCATAACTGGGCTAAAACTCAACCGATTTCAGTCTGGTTTGGTTTTTTCTTCTTGGTTTTTAAATGCGAACATTTCTGCATTTAAAACTCGATACCTAATTTTTGGCCAATTTTTAACAATTTTAACGATTTACAAATTTTTCAAAAATCGGGTCAAATTTTTTTGGCTGAAAATTGCGAACACCTTCAACGGTTTTATGACCATAACTTGGCTAAAACTCAACCGATTTCAGTCTGGTTTTGTTTTTTCTTCTTGGTTTTTAAATGCGAACATTTCTGCATATAAAACTCGATACCTAATTTTTGGCAAATTTTTGACAATTTTAACGATTTACAAATTTTTCAAAAATCGGGTCAAATTTTTCGGCTGAAAATTGCGAACACCTTCAACGGTTTTATGACCATAACTGGGCTAAAACTCAACCGATTTCAGTCTGGTTTTGTTTTTTCTTCTTGGTTTTTAAATGCGAACATTTCTGCATATAAAACTCGATACCTAATTTTTGGCCAATTTTTGACAATTTTAACGATTTAAAAATTTTTAAAAAATCGGGTCAAATTTTTCGGCTGAAAATTGCGAACACCTTCAACGGTTTTATGACCATAACTGGGCTAAAACTCAACCGATTTCAGTCTGGTTTGGTTTTTTCTTCTTGGTTTTTAAATGCGAACATTTCTGCATTTAAAACTCGATATCTAATTTTTGGCCAATTTTTAACAATTTTAACGATTTACAAATTTTGCAAAAATTGGGTAAATTTTTTGGGCTGAAAATTGCGAACACCTTCAACGGTTTTATGACCATAACTTGGCTAAAACTCAACCGATTTCAGTCTGGCTTTGTTTTTTCTTCTTGGTTTTTAAATGCGAACATTTCTGCATATAAAACTCGATACCTCATTTTTGGCCAATTTTTGACAATTTTAACAATTTACAAATTTTTCAAAAATCGGGTCAAATTTTTTGGCTGAAAATTGCGAACACCTTCAACGGTTTTATGACCATAACTGGGCTAAAACTCAACCGATTTCAGTCTGGTTTGGTTTTTTTCTTCTTGGTTTTTAAATGCGAACATTTCTGCATTTAAAACTCGATACCTAATTTTTGGCCAATTTTTAACAATTTTAACGATTTACAAATTTTTCAAAAATCGGGTCAAATTTTTTTGGCTGAAAATTGCGAACACCTTCAACGGTTTTATGACCATAACTGGGCTAAAACTCAACCGATTTCAGTCTGGTTTGGTTTTTCTTCTTGGTTTTTAAATGCGAACATTTCTGCATTTAAAACTCGATACCTAATTTTTGGCCAATTTTTAACAATTTTAACGATTTACAAATTTTTCAAAAATCGGGTCAAATTTTTCGGCTGAAAATTGCGAACACCTTCAACGGTTTTATGACCATAACTTGGCTAAAACTCAACCGATTTCAGTCTGGTTTGGTTTTTTCTTCTTGGTTTTTAAATGCGAACATTTCTGCATTTAAAACTCGATATCTAATTTTTGGCCAATTTTTAACAATTTTAACGATTTACAAATTTTGCAAAAATTGGGTAAATTTTTTCGGCTGAAAATTGCGAACACCTTCAACGGTTTTATGACCATAACTTGGCTAAAACTCAACCGATTTCAGTCTGGTTTTGTTTTTTCTTCTTGGTTTTTAAATGCGAACATTTCTGCATATAAAACTCGATACCTAATTTTTGGCCAATTTTTGACAATTTTAACGATTTACAAATTTTTCAAAAATCGGGTCAAATTTTTTGGCTGAAAATTGCGAACACCTTCAACGGTTTTATGACCATAACTGGGCTAAAACTCAACCGATTTCAGTCTGGTTTGGTTTTTTCTTCTTGGTTTTTAAATGCGAACATTTCTGCATTTAAAACTCGATATCTAATTTTTTGCCTATTTTTGACAATTTTAACGATTTACAAATTTTTCAAAAATCGGGTCAAATTTTTTGGCTAAAAATTGCGAACACCTTCAACGGTTTTAAGACCATAACTTGGCTAAAACTCAACCGATTTCAGTCTGGTTTTGTTTTTTCTTCTTGGTTTTTAAATGCGAACATTTCTGCATATAAAACTCGATACCTAATTTTTGGCAAATTTTTGACAATTTTAACGATTTACAAATTTTTCAAAAATCGGGTCAAATTTTTTTGGCTGAAAATTGCGAACACCTTCAACGGTTTTATGACCATAACTTGGCTAAAACTCAACCGATATCAGTCTGGTTTTGTTTTTTCTTCTTGGTTTTTAAATGCGAACATTTCTGCATATAAAACTCGATACCTAATTTTTGGCAAATTTTTGACAATTTTAACGATTTACAAATTTTTAAAAAATCGGGTCAAATTTTTCGGCTGAAAATTGCGAACACCTTCAACGGTTTTATGACCATAACTGGGCTAAAACTCAACCGATTTCAGTCTGGTTTAGTTTTTTCTTCTTGGTTTTTAAATGCGAACATTTCTGCATTTAAAACTCGATATCTAATTTTTGGCCAATTTTTAACAATTTTAACGATTTACAAATTTTGCAAAAATTGGGTAAATTTTTTCGGCTGAAAATTGCGAACACCTTCAACGGTTTTATGACCATAACTTGGCTAAAACTCAACCGATATCAGTCTGGTTTTGTTTTTTCTTCTTGGTTTTTAAATGCGAACATTTCTGCATATAAAACTCGATACCTAATTTTTGGCCAATTTTTGACAATTTTAACGATTTACAAATTTTTTAAAAATTGGGTAAATTTTTTCGGCTGAAAATTGCGAACACCTTCAACGGTTTTATGACCATAACTTGGCTAAAACTCAACCGATTTCAGTCTGGTTTTGTTTTTTCTTCTTGGTTTTTAAATGCGAACATTTCTGCATTTAAAACTCGATACCTAATTTTTGGCCAATTTTTGACAATTTTAACGATTTAAAAATTTTTCAAAAATCGGGTCAAATTTTTTTGGCTGAAAATTGCGAACACCTTCAACGGTTTTATGACCATAACTTGGCTAAAACTCAACCGATTTCAGTCTGGTTTTGTTTTTTCTTCTTGGTTTTTAAATGCGAACATTTCTGCATATAAAACTCGATACCTAATTTTTGGCAAATTTTTGACAATTTTAACGATTTACAAATTTAAAAAAAATCGGGTCAAATTTTTCGGCTGAAAATTGCGAACACCTTCAACGGTTTTATGATTTCAGTCTGGTTTGGTTTTTTCTTCTTGGTTTGTTATTGGTTATTACTGTTAATAGCAGCTGACCTTTGGTCTATTGATTTTTGTAGCGCGTGTTGGAAAAGTTGTTTTTTTATGGACTCCGTCGCGCAACCGATTGAAGTTTTTTTTTTACTTTTTGCCAGGCAACCAAATTTCTTTACTCATATTTTTTTCAGGCGCCCTCTGCCTTGTTTCTGATATTTGGATGTCAAACTTTTCGCATAATCGATGGCAACTTTTTAATAAGCAAAAGCTAGGGCAAAACGAAAACAAAAGCCAAGAACAAATATAATAATCAAGCAAACAGGCGGAATTTGTTTCGGAACGAAGAAAATAATGGGACTGGCATGACAGCTAAGCTCCCCAAAAAGTATCCAATGTAATAATAACGTTAAAAGATAATGAGAAAAGCCAGGGAGCAACAACAAGTGCTTTTTGGCTGCGAGAGAGTTTGGTGAGAATTCCACCAAGTTTGGTTGTAATATTAGCAGCCGCGGGAAAAATAATAGGACATATTCTATTATTCTGTAAACATACAAACTGTGAAGATTCTATGACTTCAAATCATTACGTATTATATATTTTCTATCGTGAATATAATAAAAATGTTGCATTTTATAAAAACTTTAACTCACATTAATTTCAAAAGATAAGAAACTTAAAAATTGCATTAGTATTTATATAGTATTTGGTAATTTCAAGTAATAAGTGTAAATTATTTAAATTTAGGGGAAAAGACAAGATTAATTAGTTGTAAACCTAATATTTCAATTATAAAATGTACTTATATATAGTGTGGTACTGTTTTGATCACCACATCTGTATAAAATGGGTGTTATGAGCTTGGGCGAAACAAATAGGCAACTTAAGCCAACTTTCAAGAGTGAAAGCAGAGCCACCCTTCGGGTGTGTGTGCCTATATGTATGTGTTTTTGTATATTTTTGCGATATTTATCGCTTCTTAAGTATTTTAAAGAAGTTTGCCATCGCCAAGTTTGCGTCGAAAAGAAGAAGCGAAACAACCAAACAACCAAACACCGAACAAACATTTTTATCTTGGGCATATTTCGAGTGGCACTTCACTTGTCACAAGTCTTTCTCCCGCCAGGGAGCAAATTGTTAGGGCTTGTGTTGTTGTTGTTTTTTTGTTTGTCGATGGGGGATGAGGAGCAAAGAAATTAAGGGAGTGGAGCAGGAGAGTCGGGACCTTCTCAAACATTCTTTTTCGGCAAAGTTTTGAAGGCTTTAATCAACTTGTGGCACTTAATGAGCGCCTGTAATGAGTTAATTGTTTGCACATTGTTTGGCAGCTCCCGAAACTGTTGAATGTTCCAGATAGTTGTCAGAGAAGCTGTGGGAATTTCTTAGCGCAGTATTCGTTTTCTTTTGAGTTATGACTTTCATTCTTCGTTTTCTTGGTAAACAGTTTCATATAATTCTTCTTTCGTTGAATATCTTGTTTATTAAATAATTAATTAGGTTAATAATAAATAAGTAAGCTCACAACGCAGTGAAGGAGTCATTTCCGACTCTATAAATCATATATATTCTTGATCAGCATCAACAGCTGAGTCAATCTAGCAATGTCAGACAATGCAAAAAATTTTTATCAAAATTTCAACTCTTTTCATTAAAATTGTTCAAAATTAAAAAAATTAATTTTTAAAAATTAAAGTGTAATATGTTGATTTATAAACCTAATAAAAACTAGCAGAGAAAGACTTTTCGAATTGAAATTAATGTATTTTTGGCTCAGTTATGATCCATTTTTATGATCCAAGTGCAAGCTGCAAGGGTATACAAAGTTAGCTTTCTTCTTTGTTTATTTTAATGTCGATTACATATTACTTTGTTTTACATAAATATAACATGCTAATAAAATTAAAAATGTTGTTATATAAAAACATTTCTTTTTAGTGCATTTTGTAGAATATTTATAAGATTTTCAATTATGAAAATTCAATATTTGTCCATATGAAAAAATTAGATTTTACACATATATCTATATCTATGTTTGTTTTCCGAAACATCTCTCTCAACACTTGCTACACATTTAATGCTCGGTTTCGGTTGACGGTTTATGGCGGGCTCAACTTGACTGGATTAATTAATTTCAGCATTGATTTCGGGCCACCATCACCTCTGGCTTTTGTGGCACATTTTCGGAAAAGGGTTTTATGTGTCGGTCGTAAAGTGCAATAGTCCTTTTGGCTGATAAAACTAGCAAGGGAGAAAGGCTATCCGGGAGAACAGTGCCCTGAACACAAATGAAAATCTAATTTAGAGCAACCCACACGCACTGCGAGGGCGCCAGGCTGTGAGGGGATGGACATGGAGAGCTACACAAGTGATACATGGGCTCTCTTGGCAGGCAGTAAAAGCTCGTCCTGGCTTTCATTTGCGTTTAAAGACCTCAAAAAGGACTTCCGCTTGCACTGGCCTACAAATTAACATGCCCCAATCTGTGACTGTCTCTGTGTGCATATGTGTGTGGGTGCCTCTGGGGGAGTGTGTGTGCGGCATGAATTATGAGTAAAGCAGCTGCGGACTTAATGGGAAATGCTCGACCCGGGCCAAGAGTTTTTGGCTAAGAGAACACGCAAGGCGTAAATTAGAAGTGTACGGGAAAAGAAAGCATCAAGGGATTTGTTTTTGACTTGTCAAGCCGACGTTTGAATGCCCTATAAGTTTCTTGACAATCTATTGTTTCCTTTTTTAGTATATATAGAATATTAATTTGGACTTTTAACTAGTTATTGTGAGAATTTAATGACTCATTAATTAGTTGACATATGGCATAACTTTACACGCATGCAAGCAGACCAGGTAATTTATTTATTTAATAATATTGTAAAATATTTTATTATTACTTCTGTTATAAGATAAAATATGTAAAATATATTGCACTGGTTTTTGGGAAACGCCAACAACTGCCAAAAAGGGTCGCAGAGCACCCACGTAATCACGCATGTGTGTCTATGTATTCTGCTATGTAATAAGTTGTTGTAATGCTCGCGTTTCTCATAAATTAGACACGATCTATTACGGACGGATTTATATGCATGAGGAGTCAGAGACAACAGCAGGATATAACTTGATAAACTTGGCCTAGAAGCGACGAGTGGGTGTTACTTTTAATTTTTGACACGTAGCGTTAAAAAAATGAAAAGCCGAGCCCCAACATGTGTTCCTGACATCGCCAAAATAAAACAAAAATACAAAATAAGGGAGCGTAAAATGTACAAGTATTTTAAAATTCGGGAGCGGGATCGTATAATGAGTTCTCTGGCGGCGCGGCCATAAATACCATTTGGAGTGTATGCTGCGCTCCATAGGTGGCCATAAAAATTTGTTTAACACGCACACGTTCACTGCTACACACATGGGCACACATACATACACACATATACAGAAGCAAATCAAATTTATTTTATTCCACTTCTTTTTTTGTTGCTTCGCTTTTATGACAGCGCAGCAAATTAATGAAATTTACGCAATAAATCATTTTACCAGAGAAACCAACAAGAAAAGTACTTGGAACCCGAGAAAGAGAGATAGGAAATCGGTGGCGGTGAGAGGGAAATAGTGGCAAAAGTGTGTTAAACAAATAAATGAATGGCAGATAGGCTGTAAAGTTAACCAAATATTTGCAACAATGATCAGTAACACGTAAATATAGTTACAAATGTTTGCCATGTGCTCTTAAATTGCTTTTTTACGGTTGTGAGTTTGTTTACATTAAATTTACTTGTACAATTAGTTTTAGTGACAGTTATAATTTGAATGTTATTTAGATGGCAAATAAAATATATATATGTATATAGTGACAATATAACCCCTTTGTATTTGTTTAATTACCAAATTAGTAAATATTGATTGATCAAATATTAGCTGATTACAATTGGTATGCGTTAGGGACCGGAAAATATATTTTAAATAATTAAAAAGGAATTTCTCTATAAGTTTATAGGGTTTATGTGGTTTGAGAAAACTCTCTGATACTTTTTCACGCAATATCAATTAGTTTACTTGTGTCGCCACACTTTCAAGGACTATTTCCTTTGGTTAGCCGCTCTAATCAATTTTAACGAAAGTCCCGCCGCATTTCGCCTCATTACGGAATTTATTGCCGAAGGCAGCTTGCATTCTGGCTAAGCTGCCACATTTATTTAAACGAAAACTTTCGCAGTTTTCGGCCGAAGGAACCCCACTGCTTCCCGGCTCCCCTAGTCCAGTTTCTGCACATTTAGCAATCCCATTCGCAACTCATATTTTTAGACTTTGTTCCCCTTAAGTGCGTTGACTGCACTTTTGGCGCTCGCATAAAACTTTTCCGAGCTCACTGACCCCCAAGCCAAGGCAAGCCATCCCCGAAAACCCATACCCGTCCCCACAAATAGTCATCTGGCTTTGTGAAGCCAGAAATACCCGAGGACTTCCCGAACTCCCCGCTTCCCTATCTTCAGTAATTCAGCTTGCATCCGTTTTCCTAAAAAGTTACGCTGGAGCCGAAAATTCAAGTGGTTGTGTGGACCAAAGGCTTTTAGCTGACTTAACACCAGCAAATGCGCATACCCCGAACCTTTTCAGAAGCACTGGGAAAAACTATTGGGAATAGGAAGTCTGTTTACGAATTTATAATACATTTTGTATCATAATTAAAGTAAAACTAACATCAAACGTTAACAAATCATCTCAAATTCAGAAAAGAAATTAGTTTATTATCGTTCATTAGTTTTCCCTCAGTTCTCTTCACTAACTGACATTATATAAATGATAATAATGCCTTTTAGCGACTTTCAGAGTCTTTTTTTAGTGTTTTAAAACACACACACAACACCCCCGAAAATATATTGCTGCTGCTGCACATCCCCCTCTTTCTGTGCATTCACTTCCCCTTTTTAGTGGCCTCATAAAGCTCGAGCTTAAGCATGTCAGCAAAGAAAGGGTTTCCTGCTCTTTTCCCTCAAAAATTTGCAAAAAGTCGCGCTTGGAAAATGTGCGTGTATGTGTGTGAGTGGGTGTGTAAGGGGTCAAAAATACAACAGCAAAAAATATAATAATATAAAAAGAATATTACAATGGAGCACGTTCGTGACTTAAAATAAAGAAATAACTTACAGAATAGTTCCAGTCAAACAATGCGCGACATTTGCTTCAAAGAATTTCAAACACACTCACCCCCTACCGTCTGCGCCCCTCTATTTCTATATATTTGTGGGCGTGGCATATTCGCCACGCTAACAATATACAGCACCGAGTCTTGGCCAGAGTTTTTGCATTTTTTAGAAACCAGAAATGGCCTGTCTCCTCCCTGTCGCCCCTCGAATTCTTGACAGTCAGCTCCAAAAGTTTAGCACTTGGCTCCATTTTTCGCTTTTTGTCTTTTGCATCGGGCTTAGTTGAGGGCTCTGGCTCTTTGTTATTGTTTTTATTTATAGCCCTGCGCATTTTGAGTGCTCTCTGACTTATTTACGTACCTCGAAATCGGTGGTCTCCCACTGAGTCTGACTGCGAAATTAGTTCCTGTAGACTTATTGGAATTTTGAAATATCTCTGCGAAATTAGTTGCTGTAGACTTATTGGAATTTTGAAATATCTCTGGAAATGGAAGAAAAAATAATTTATTTAGTAAGTGATTTAGTTTTAAATCAAAGACCCAAGAGGAAAAAATGTGATTGCTTCGATATTTTGTGTATTGACTGTTAATATTCCAGATCACAAATTAATTATCATCCATTTCCCTTTCGTTTACTGTTTTCCTATACAAATTGCAAAGGTTAAACTTTAATTTGTATTTCCATTTCCGTTTTGATCCATTAATTAATTTCATTATGCTCCTTATTATTAAACCACCGCCCTTAGCCAACGAAAAACAAACAACAAATTTACTCAGATAGAGCTGACAAACTCTGTGTGCGTTGCAATTTAATTTGAATAATTTTTGTTTGTTGGAGGAGTTGCTCTGGGCTCTGTGCTGCATATTTGCATGATATTAATTTGCATAATTATGTTGGCCATAAAGAAACGCCTGGCCATGGCCAACAATTACAAAGGCCGCGAGAGCACACACACTCTCCCACTTGCTAGAACCGAATGCAGTTGGCTTCCTGTACACACAGTCGCAGGACTGTCATAACTAATACAGAGTTATTTATCCCCGGGGACCGATTTATATTACTTCCCCGTTAGCCATTCTCAGAGAGATGGAGGGGAGGTAAGGGTGGGGGACGTTAGTGCCACAAGGTCTGTGCTTTGCGCTACTGCTCTGGTTGGAAATTTATCAGTGTCAAAAAATAATAGCGCGCCCGTTTTCGCTTTTAATAATTTCCCCTGCGAAGTGGAGCATTTGGAGCGGAAATTGCCGCTGCTGCTCGAGTTGGTTTTTGGGGCCATGACGTTTGGGGCCTTGAAAACAATGGTCATTTCGTAGAGCTGCACTGGGATTCTGGTACCTCTCTAAACTACAAGAGTGCCCCGCGAGAAACAAAAAAAAATATTTATCCTGTTGTTGACAGCATTAAAACGTTGATTAAATTAATGCAATTTCACTTTCAGAGGTTAAAAGTTTCTTGCTTGTGGATTAAATTAAATTGATTTTATTTCGTTGACGGAACATGCCTTATTATTATTGACAGCTATTGACATTCCGTAAATAAATTAAATTATTCAGTTTTTGTATCGCCCTGATTAATTTGATTTTCTTAGCGGCAAAGATAAATGGCGTCTCTACCTTTGAGCTAATTGCTTTCGACTGTTGACGTAAGGCTTCTTAAGTTGACATTTGCAGCATTTGAAACTTGTCTCGAATTTAATTGCTTGAGCACGAAGATTTATTGACAGCTCTCGGTAAATAAATTTTGTTTACTTTTAAGATATATAACCTTATAACCTAGTTTCCCATATATTTGTAATACCTTGACTAGGCTGCAGGTTATATCCTTCTTCTCGAAAAGTTAAATAGTTTTCCGCTGCCTGAGGGCCATCTATTAAGATTTCATAATGTGGCTCGGGCCTTTGTTCAACTGTCTGCACATTAAGTGGGCCGAAACTTTCGACATAAATTCAGGACCTCACTCCCATAAATATTACCCACACTCATCGATGGAAGAGAGACACCATGAAATATGCAGCCGGCATCGAAAAGTTTTTGTTGTTGTTCGGCGCTAAGCTATTGACTAAATACTTTGGCAAATTCATAAATTTAAGCACAGCGCATAATAACATAAATATTTAAAAAATGCCAAACAAAAAATGCGGCAGAGCCAGAGCAGAGTTGAAAACTTTCGGTCCCCAAGGGACGGAAGCGGGGCATGTGTTCATGTTTCATCCCCGAAACTTTATTGCCTTGATTTTTGGAACGTCATAAAAGGCAGCAACTTGCCGGGCTTCTTCCTTATGGCTCGCTCTCATCAAAGCCTACTTAATGCCCAATATTGGCCATGGCTTAAACAGTTTTGACCATTTCATGAGCTTAACTTTGCCGGCCAAACTTTTTCCTCCTGAAAAGACTTTTCCTTGGGATATTTATAAGGTTGTTTCTGGTTTGGGGAATCCGCATTGATATTAAATAACGGCGGCCAGCAGCGGCAAAAAATTCAGACATTAATATGCAGCGGTGAATTCGTTTTCAATGGCAAGTGAGACAATTAGGTAGGTGTACTGGGAGAAATATTAGTGTTTAAGAAATGCATTTTTAGTTTGAAAATATGAAATCTTTTACATTTAATGCACTCGTAGTCATAACGTTGTTTATTATGTAATTTTTCCTGCTAAAAACACGCACGTATTTTCGCTGTGTAGACTCCCTTAATGGTTCTTATCCTGTCGGAGGTGTTGTTTTTGGTCCATTAACACAAACACACGCCGTGGCGTGTAGCATTAGACTTTAATAAGCCAATAAGTTTGCTTCCAGGTATCCCTAAAACTGCTCAAGACATCCTTATCCTTATCCCGCCCTTATCCTTTGCCGCGTGGCGTGGAGTGCATTAATATTTATGATCGGAGGACTGCTACTACCCGGAGAGTTCTTCCTGTGCTCTGTCCATGCGTGAGTTATAAATAAAATTAAATGTATCAGTTAAGTTGAATTTTTTTGTCGGTTCGAGCACCCCGAAAAGGAGTTTGGTTCTCGGTGTCGATAATTTGCCTTGGTTTCTCGGGGATAATGAGGTTGTGGGGTTGCAGATTGGTCGTAGGATTCCTACTCGGGTTAATGATGCAGTCGTTAGCGCGGGAGAATCGAGAACACAAGGGTTGGAAGCCTCCTGCCTCTGCCTTTGTCTGGGAGTCGAAATCTCCATGGATGAGAAGTAATGTCTTATGACCGTAGCTGTAATTAGGTTTTTGGGCATAACTAAGTGGAATGCCGCATGCCATCGGTGAGTCAAGGAGTATTTATCTGAATATGGAGGGAACTTGGTTTTCCGAGAAGCTTTAATCGGCAGGATAATAATTACAGCTAAATAACTTTCTTGTAAAGCTCTATTATAGGCCTACGGGAATAATTTGGGCATTAAAGAAATAAATGCCTTTAGAATTTTATAAGCAGATAATTAGTTATTTTATCAAATATAACTAACGCTGATATTGGCTTATGTGCTTTTCCTGTGCATAATATTTCTTTAGGAATTGACCTTCTCCTTTTATATTTAAATTCCCTCTGAGTTCATACAAAGTTTCCAGTTACTTTCCGGAAACTGAATTAGTATTTATGTACTTACACATAGTTAACTAACTAGTTTCAGTTGGCAGTTTACTCTGTTGCACTACTTTCTTTTCACTTTGTCTTTATAACACTCTCACGCCCAGCCCCACCACACTCTCGATGATTGCCCTTATAAGTATGCAACACTTTGGGTTCGGGGCTTCCTCCACTTTTCCTTTCGGTTGCCCTGTGTTTTCCCGCTGGCACCTTGTCTGTTGTTGTTGTTGGAACTCTGTGTGTGTCTGTGCAGATATCAAATAACATCTTTATCAAACTTTTTTTTTCTGTTACATGCACGCGACTGAAATAAAAATAATGATCGGGTCAAGAGCATGGGAAAATGGTAAGGGAAAGCTGCTGGTCGGGAAGAGTATTCGGGACTTTCCTACTGCCAGACGACAACAACAATCGTTATATGAACAATAACTACAGCATCCTCAAGTCCAAAGAATTAACTCACATGCCTGGCATAATAAACATAACAGCTTTCAGCCTTGGCTTTTGTTTTTGATGCCGCCTATATGCCAGTAAACGTAGGGTAAAAGGAGTGTATTTCCTTGTTGTTTTATCATAGTTGAGAAATTAAATTTTACTTTTTAAACCACATATAAAGGCAAAAATATTTCCTTTTTATCTTCTGTAGTAAGTTAAAACTATTTAACATTGATAAAAACTAATTCAAGAAATATTGATAAATTTACTTTACATATGTGCCCATGCATTTTAATCCATATTTAATTGAGAATTCTTCTAAAGCAAAATTAAAACTATACAAATGGAATGTCTTTTTGTGTCAAAAGCGTTGCTTACTCCCTGGAAACCTGAAATTTTATTTGCATTGGGTTTCTCCCTCGAATTATTTTGTTTTCGATCTTTCAAAGGGTATCTAATATTCCCTAGCGCTCCTCTTGCCTCCTGCTGACTCCTTTATGTTTACTTTACTGTCTTTGCCTCTGCCTTCGTTGTTGTTTATTGACGGTGGTTCTTCTCGGCTGCCTTCCTGCTTTCATTTGGCTGGTTAACATGCTCGCCTTGCTGTCCCGGCCTGTTATCCTTGGGTGTCCCGCCACCACCCCAAACAAGACAGCCTTGGGAGACGATGCGAAACATGTAGGGAAATGGCGGAAACTTGTAGCCTTTTGGCCTCGCTCGAGCAGCTATCACCCAGAGACAGAGCTGGGGAGAGCAGTGCACAAACAACATAATTAGTGAAGAGCCTGAGGGTAAAGTGCCGCAGAAACGCAGGTCTACAAAGGCTGCTCCGCTGTGTTCTGCTAATTGAGCAGATTGTACTGCACAATCGAATTAATTTATTCCGAATTTCTCTTGGAAAACTTCAATCAGTTCGCTCCGCGCAATTTCCCTCACTTTCACCGGTCTCCCACGGAAATTATGACTTAATGCAGGCGAAGATGCTTGCCGCCCGGCGCTCAGCGATCCCAATGCTGAGCCAGAGCTGCAAAATTAATTTCCCAAGTGCATTATTTAGCGGGGGCGGGATTCTCCAGTCCCAGCAGCGCATAAATCGACGTAATGGCAAATTGTAGCCAGCAGGAAAACGCACATAATGTGAGTATGATGAAAAATGAAAGCCAGCCGGGAATGTCAGAATTTTTCCAGGACTCAAGAGGAGCTCGTTCGACTTTTATGGTTAGCTAAAATCAAATCAGGCAAAATCATGCCGGGATTTCGTGGGATGGAGAAGCTTGGCAAGAGCTGATCTAAAAAGAATATTTCATGGGATGGATTAAGATTGTCAGGTCTTTGAGTTTTCTTTCTTTGAACATTATTTATGGAATTTTTACAGACTTAAACTTTTGGGAACGGAATAAAACTAAGAAGTCTATTTACCAGATAAATAAATAGTCAACTATACTGCATTTTTTTAAGGTAGACCATAGATCTTTCTCCTGACAGTCTAATTTTTTATTACCCCCATGTCAAACTCTGTGTCCTATTCCCATCAGGCGCTTTTTAACCATCTATCATATTCTTTCCTTCCCAGAGTGTGGTTAAAAAAAGAGGAAAATAACTTTAAAGCTCATTTAGCCTGAGGCTTTAAAAAAGGTTCTCTCCTGACAGACTCCTTCTTTGGTTTTCCCCCGGCCTTTCCCCCATTTTTCACGACTGACTGTCTATCTGTCGCATTGTTGGCCTTTTTCCCCGGGACGTTTGTATGTGTGTAAGTGTGGATGTGCATGGGAGAGGGTCACACCGACTGACTCATTGACTCACTGACTGAATGTGGCAGCCATTTTGCGCCAACACACTGGGGCAAGGCACAAGCAGAGAGAGAGAGAGAGGGAGAGAGAACGAGACAGAGGCATGCTCCACTTACTCGGCTCTTGGCAGGCTCATAAAATTTTATGATTTCGATCAACTCGAGTGCGGAAATTATTAAGAGTCGAATCTGTTTCAACATCCTGCCATCCTTCGCCATCTCCTCCTGTCTCGCATTCTGTAGGCTCTGCTCCACATTTTCACATGGACATGTATATCCTTTGTATATGCACACACAGCTGCGGTCGAAACGATAGCAGCACTGCTTTGAAACAGTGATCTATTTAAAATAGAAACGAAGTAAATTCAATGATGCGAGTGAATAATATTTTTTTGACTCAACATTAATTATAACGTTCGTTAAATATATATATCTCCTTTATTCTATCGATATGGTACTAAGACCAAGGTAAGACCATACTAGATCTATACCGTATCGATATATGAGGCAAAAGTAATGTAAAGTTTAAAGTTTCGATATATGTTATGTGTTATATACATATGCCCATCAATTATGTGTGTGTGTTTTTTTTTTGTAATACCATATACAAAGATTCCTCGTAAAAATTAATTAATATACATATAAAGCTTGTAAATACTCAACAATTTGCTCATTACAAAATGATAACAAATTCTTAACGTTCGTTTATATATTCTTTTCCGACTTCGGCCACTATTATTTAAGTCTCCATTGTGCATATTTGTGTGTTTGTACCGTGGATATATAATTTCATATGGCAGCTGCCAGGGGCAAAGTGCACGGCGGTGTTGGGTGCAAGGGAGGAGGGCTTGGGTTTCGGGGATGATTTCGCGTAAAGTGCGCGGCACATCAACTTCATTGGCCCCGTACCTGCCGTAGAGTGCCCGCCATTTTAATTTATATTGTAGCCCTGTTAAAGTCCAACAATAATATAAAAACACGCACACAGACAGAGACATGTAGTAAAAGGAAAAAGCAAAAGCTTGCATGTGTTTTCCTTCGCTTTCCCCACAGCCAACCTCCAACCATCTCACCTTTCCTGCCCCGTTACCTGGAAAGTGCGTTTTTATCTGTTTGGCAGCTGGAAATGGAGACCAGGTAACACGCAGAAACTTTTTGCCAATTTCTTAGGGTCCGCGCATACATTTTATTTGTCTCTGGGTGCACACTGAGAAAAGTGCATGGCAAATAAAATAATATAAATAAAATAGTTAGGCTGTATCAATGTTTATATTGTACAACAAATATACAAGCGGCTCATATTTATTTATTTGTAATGATTTTAGAAGTCAAGCTCTGAGCCAGAAGGTTAATTAATAAAGCTAGTAATAATGTATTTTTACTAAAATATGTAATGTTTTTTTTTTTGCACTAAGCAGTAATGGAAAACAGGAAGAAAATCTAAATAAAATGCCAGAAACACCCTGCCCCTCAGAGGGTGCGTGAATAATTAACAAATTTAAAAACCTATTAATAAATTGTACGGCGCGTGAGACCGAAAACCAGTTCATGCTGAAGGGAAACCCCCATTCAGCTTGGCCGCCTATAAGCCAAAGCTTAGTATTTTTAACCCTTATCCACTCCCCACGGCCCGAACATTTAGTGAAATGACCGCAAAAGTTATTTTTAAAATCATTTCCGGGCAAACACACGTTCGCTCGGATGGAGGAAAAACTTTGGGGCCAAAAGATAAGCCAAGAGCAGCTGTAAAAACGCACATAAACATGCGTGCCGAGTTGGGTCGGTATGTATTTTCTTTTTTTTTTTCATTTCTGGGGTCAAAACAAGCTGCCACGCCTCCTTGGCCAGAGAACCCGGGGAGCAACGCCTCCTGCTCTGTGTACTTTTCACTTTCACTGCTCTGTTGTTGTTTCCGATGCTACTTTGAAGCTACTTAAGCCGTTTTGAATTTTTTATGAGCACCCCTCCTCCTTTGGTCATAATGTTCTTTCGTGTATATTGATATAAATGCTTATACATGCTCAGGTGTGTGCAGGATAATGATCGGGCTACGGAGCAGGAATTCCCTTTAATCGGAAGAGAGTTTTATGCGAAATAAAGGCTTTGAAAGAGGGGAATAATAGACATTAAAATTAATCAATAATGGGAAACCCTTTTTGGGGATTATGTGTACAAGTACTTTAAGAGTTTTTAATGTTTTTTTTTCGATTAGAAATTAATCGAGCTTTATCTAAGGGTTTTCTAAAGTTGGACTCATTTCTTGTTTTCTTTAAAAAATCACAACAATTCTTTTGGTCATAATAATGTATTGAATGAAGTTCTCCACAAGTTTCTTTTTTTGATAAATTGATTGGTTTATCGCAGTTGCTGAAAGAAAATTTTCCTTTCTCCGAATGGCCTCTCACCTGCCAGGCTTTTAATAATTCCCTCTGCCTGAACTCCCATGCAGGTGTATATGTATATGATATGGCTTCATCAAATATTTATATTGTATGGCTTGTATCTTATGAGAGTTGGTAAAACGAGATGCATTATTGATTGACTTTGTCGCCAAAAGCACTTGCTTTTCACGGAAAGCTTTTATTTTTTGATTTTTTTACCTTGGCAGGTATGTCTGTGAGTGAGGAAGAAAATGTCTGGCTGTAAGGAACATATGTAGTTAGTTTTGTTTTCGTTTATTTAAGTCTCTTTTTATTTGAGAGTATTGTCAGTGTTTCTCCTTGAAGAAGTGTTGGTTTTTTTTCTGTCACACTGATTATATTCATACTTTTACATACATCTTCTTAATTTTTTGTGGTTGTTCCTACATTCCATAAATATTTCAATACTCCCGCCATGTATTTCGAGCTGCTCTCGTTTCATTTGGCGTCCGTTTTGAGTTATGCATTGTTTCGCACATTTGGCGCGTCGATTTATTTACGGCACTCATAAATTTCCGTGGGTGTGTGTGGTTCCAGAATGGTGGTAATGTGTGCTGTCCTGTGTGTTTCGCAACGCTCTGTGTGTCCTGTGGCAGGATTCTGTCACGTGTTGCATCACCCGCACAGCAGTTGGCATATTATTCATTTTTATTATATTTTGTCGCCTTAACGACCATAAATTGCATTAAAAACGCGCTCCCATTGAATATGGTCAGGTGGGCGGGAAGCAGAGAGCTAACCGCTCTTTTTGGCCAGTGTAATTTATGGCCGAAAAATTTTAAATGTAAAAGCATATACGTATAACATTAAGCCCAGCGGCGTTGACAGCGGAAATGCTGCAGCATTCATCTGTGCAATATTTAAAATTCATTTTACCCTTGGCGGCGTCTATTTATTTATTTTTTTATGCGTTTTATCGTCTCGATTTTTATGGCGCCCGGAATTGAAGAAGGGAGAATGCGGCTAAGTAAGGCAAATCCTCAACATATCCCTTTGATATGTTCGCCAGACGTCATAAATATTTTGGAATATCCTCCGGAGCCGAAATGCCGAAAAGTTGGCACAGCAAAAAACAAAAAGAAGAAGTCACCAGGCACAAATGAGGAATGAGGGGGAGAAGTGTAACTTAACCCGCATCAAGAATTTGTCACGATTTGTAGTCATCGTCGTCGGCGGCGGCGTCCTCCCCTTTGTGCCAGCCATGAAAAATGACCGAATCCAGCGCTGCGTATACGTAACGTGGTGAAAAAAAAGAACCAACACCAGCCCCGACCCCTAACCCATCAGGCCCCGTGACAATTGTGCGGTTGGATTTTTTGCTCCTTCATCTTAAGGATTTCTTAAGCAGCAGCAGGAGCAGCTTCAGCGACTCTTCACACATCGTTTGTCACATTGTTCGCCGCAGGATCTGAAAATCCCTTGCCAAAGTGTTTGATGTTGTTTCTGGGCCATAGTTGCTGCCAAAGGCAATGCCATTACTATTTTCCATTGTCACTGTTTTGTTTGTTTGCTGAATGCGAATGCGAATACTCGTATTTGTTGTGATTTTTCATCTCACTGTAGTTTGCTTTTTGCACATTAGTGCGGGTGGGCGTGTCATGTGTAATCAATTTTCCTCTTCTCGCTGGCAGCAGGTGTCTGAAGGATTTCCCCATTTTGAAAAGCTTTCGCTTTCACCGAGATGGAGAAACATCTCGCAAGAATAAAGGTGTTTATAAACCTCTCAGGGGTATTGGTGATGCCTTTAAAATTCTGGCTGTTGCTATAAACATGATGGCATTTAGGATCTAGAGTGGTGATTTCTACAAATTTAAATACCAGCGAAACTTCATTCTTCTGCAGACAAAGGCGGCGAGCGAAATTGGAAAACGCGAAAATCAGTTTGCATATATTTCATGGCACACAGTGCGTATGATTGACATTAAAACATTAATTATGCAAAGCGCAGCGAAACTTTTTTGTTGAATTGTATTTGCCTGTTAGAAAAGCGAGCAGACTACTTGTTTCCCCCTATTTTCCCCCACTGGCACCCCTTTACAATTTTCTTAACTTCGTTTCGCGTTCTGTGTGTGACGCGGCACTGAGGAAAATTATGGCTTAAAAAAGAAGGGCTTAAAATTGGTCCTTCGATTGATATCAAATACTATAAATAATCTAATAGAGAGAGGAATAAATGTTGATGTAATGTAAAACTTAGTAAGTCCGCAAATGAATCTGAAATATTCCTTAAAATATCACTTTCTACCAAAAAAAAAGTGCAACATTTTTCCCCGAGTGTCCAATGACGACGCTTTCGAGGCACCCAGGGAAAAACTTTTGGACGCAGTTCGCAGCTCCTTCTGCTTGGGCCACATGTCGTATGCGCAATGTCGGCGCATTGCTCGCAAAGAGGCGGGTCGCTGGGTCGCAGCGTAAAGGGGGCGTGGCAGCGAAAGTCAAGTTTTTAATTGTTTTCGCGAATTGATTTAAAAAGCTTGTTGCTGCGGCAACTTGTTCCGTCGCCCGCCACCCCGAACTTCATTAATATGTCAGAGTTTCTGTGGCCCAGTGCTCTCGGTCGAGGTTCTGCTGCTAAATGGCCCCGACTTCCAGTAATCAAAAACAACAGAGGCAACAACATGAACTTTTGCCACGGCAAACCGAACTGCGACAGCAACTGATGAAAAGCCTGATTGACAGACGCCAGGGGTGGGGCGGGGCGGCAACGGGGAAAACCGAGCTCCATGGCCAGGCCATGGGCAGGGCATTAAGACAAACTCTTTGCCGGCTCACTTGGGCATATTTTATTTATGAGAAGGAGACGCCGGGCCAAGCTGATTGCGGCCTGTCCCCCAGTGGGTTTCAATTAAATGCACAGATTTTTCAACCTGCCACGCCCCCCGCTCTGAGCTCCCCGCTCTTTGCTGTTTTTAATTATGTTCTTTTTCGTGCGCTGCGGGGGGCGTGGCGGTAAAACATGCACGGGGCGTGGCATTTAATTGTCGACACAAGAGCGAAATAATTTTCATATCAGCTTAAGTTGTTTGCTTTGCGTTGTCCGCCCAATCGAGCATCCTTAAGAGGACGAGGCTGCCAGGCTGGGAAAACGTGAAGGAAAACGGCGTATCAACTGTTTAATTAAGGGGCCAAGGCGGCCCAATATTGAGGATTTTACCCAGACGGAGGGAGGGGATAGGGGTTGCTCTCACGTGTTCGTTAATGAATTTTAAATCCTGCATTGTGCTGGAAATTTATCTTTTGAGAAGTAAGCTCGCTCCTGCGGTTTGTCCTGGAAAAGGAGCTAAGTCTTTCAAAGAAAAGCGCTTGGTAATGAGAGTGTGTACCAATCGGACATTAGATCATTAAAAACGAATTTATTCATTTATTAATTTAAATATTATTTTAGATACTATTCCCACAGAAAACAAGCCAAATAAATAAGCAAAACAAAGGCTGTTGCATTTTTGCGTTAGTCTGACCGCCAAATTTGCTTACGAAATGAATTCTCCAAGTGATTTACATATTTAAGATCCCTTTAATTCACAATAAACTCCTGTGCTGTCACAATAACTAACCTTTAAAAACGCAAACTTTCTTATCATCCCCTCAATTAGCACAATTAAGTTTTGGGAAACCCCCGTCACTTACACACAATGACAACTGACCTAAATGTTGGGGACAAAGTTTCCGGTCGGGCCAGCTCTTATGTGCGAACCCCAGCACTTTGCGATCCCCCTCTCCCCCTTCCAAAAAGTTGACTTGACCGAAAAATGAAAATTGTGTAAGCATTTTGAGAGCATGAAATATTCATAAGTTGCGAATTAAAATTTCATAAGGTAAATGAAACAAGGGAAAGACATTTAACGTTCGCCATTCAAATTTTAATAAACTCAATTATGCAACAATCCCCAGTCCCAGTCCCGTGTCTGGTGACATCTTTCTTTGCGGCCATCGGAGGGAAATGCAGGGAAAGCGAGGCAAAAATAAATTCCTTTGCACTTTGCTGATTTCAATTAAAAGAACCGACGTGCTGAAGTTGTTGGCCAGCCCCGAACCAATCAAAGTGTCAAAAGTTAATGCAGGCGACGGATTTCGACACGATTTCGGTTGCCTGCCACTTAAGCTGCCACACGGAATGCCAAATTGAATAAAATGCAGCGTGTATCCTTACGTCAACCGACCTCCTGCCTCCGTAATGAATTTCTGAAAATTTTCCTCCGTCCGTGTTTTTCTGTTTCCTGTTTTGGCATCCGCTTGTCACACACTTCAGTCCATCGGTCCCTCGGTCCCTCGCTCGGCTCTCAACTTTTGTTTATGATTTCTATGTGCCAGCCAGCGAGCCACGCCCCTGTATCTCCTGTTTCCGCCTCCTGCCAACACTTTTGCATAAATTCCTAGAACTTGTCCTTGGCGTGCAGAGAAATCAAAAATGAAACAAAAGCCGCCAGCCGGGTGACTTTGTTATTGCTGGCAACAATTTTTATTTATCTTATAATTATGTAAATGTCTGCGGCGGAAGCGAGGAGCGTACGGCAATGTGTGCTAAGCACGGGGAGAAAATTCGGAAGGCCTTGTACAATTTATATTAATGTTATGGATATTTTTGAGGCTTTGGAAAGGTGATTTAAAATTACTATAAATTTGGCCAAGTATCATAATATTTTGCAAGACGCTTGGAAGTATCTTTCGAGGGGTGTTATAGTTTCAGTCATATTTATGGTCGATTTCACCCTCGCTCTTCTGATTCAATTGCATACTAGAAGGGTATACAAACTCCGACTTCCCAAAGTTAGGTATCCTTCTTGCTTTATTTTTGTTCTGTGCGCCCTGCCTCGTGTCATAAAATGATTGTTTTGCATATTTTCTTAGGCAAAGTCTTGTATAAAAAAAGGGCGTTAAATAAGGCACACTTACCCTAAAAAGTCAAAAAGCCTAAGGAAAAAATTACGAAGAGTTCCTGGAAGTAAATAATAGAAGGCAGCCAGGGAGGAGATTTACAAATCAATCAGAGGTGTTCCCCTTTTTGGGTTTCTCCTTGAACTACGCCTCTGGTCTGGTTTGCTTTTCCTTCCTTCTTTTTTTTTGTGTGGCTTCTGTTTTGCTTGACCTGAAAAAAACAAAAAAACAAAAATAAATGAAATTATTATGCTCAAACACAGGCAGACGATAAAAGATGTTTTTCTGTGGGCTTCCTCGTTCAATTAACCGAATTTCAATTACTGCCCAGCAATTGTCCTGCCTCATACATATGCATTAGCAAATTAATTAGGACGAAGGCGCGCTGAGATCCTGATTAGTCGTCGCCGGTCAAGGCTTTTGTCAATCCAAAACAAACATTAAATGCCAAAGGGAAAGCCAGTCAAATGGAATTTGAAATGCAAATGGAATCCCGAAACGAAATGAAACAGGAAAATGTGAGAAGAAATGACAAAGTCATTGGGGAAATCCAGTTGGGGAAAGCCAAGTCAGTTGAGGAAATTTTTTCAATATGTGCTGCTCCTCGCCTGCTGTCTAATATTTTGTGTCAGCTTTAGTTGCGTTCTTTTTAGATTTTCCTCAGTTTGATTTTTCTTTAAATTAGGAAGCTCCTCTGCTTTTGTGACATGTCGTGTTTATGGGATTTTGTTATTTCATCTTCCTTCGGTTCCTAGTCCTTCTGGGTCCGAAGCTTTTCATTTCATTTCATTTCTCGTATTTTCCTGCGAAGTAAGATATTTATTTGGTTCTTAGTTGCCTTCCCAGAGGCTTGCCTTTTCCGAATTGACAAATAAATAGCCGCTCGGTTGTCCGTTTCTTGCTTCCTTTTTTTGCTGGACATTTTCAGGGAAAAGTCAATTGTTGTTGTTGCACTGAGCGGAGAGGGGGAGGAGAGGCTTAGGCCTAGTCAGAGGGTTTGGCCCCATTGTCCGAACACTTTTCCAGGGATTCGGGTTTGAAAATTAATTTTGCATAATATACGGACAGAGCAGGCACAGGGAAAAGCAATATGGGAAACCAGAAAGTGTTCGAGAAAAGGATTTTCTTTTATAGAAATTTGGTTAAGAGAATTCACAGAATTTAAAATGTAGTAAGAGTATATATGAGAAATTAGCTTTGGTTTTTAGCAATGCTAATGAATACATTCAAACAGAAATTAAATCATGTATTTAAGATTTTCTTTACTTTCTCCAAACTCAAAGCCTTCTTTTGCTAGTTTTAAGCCCCAATGAATAGTGCCAGAGATTCGTACTTTTCCCATACTCCACCAAATACAAACCCGTTCTGAAGTCAAATGAAACAAAATTGCATAGCAGCTACCCATAATTCATCCATTTAAGATTCTGGGACTGCGCAATCTTACCCTCGCTGGCAGGCAGGCCTCTTGTTGAAAACGCAATAATTTCTCCCCTCGAACTCGCGCAGAGCTCCAAATAATTATCGCTTAATGATGTGCAATGGCAACACTGAGGCCGGCGGAGGAGCGACCATAAATTTTCTGCGTTTTTTGGCACTGCTTGAATGTAAAATCTCAGTTCAACGAACTCGCATACACTGTGTGTGCATTTATTTGTTTATTTATTGCAACGGCAACTGCCGCCGGGGCCAAAAAGTGGAAATTGAAATTGTTTCGCAAATAAATTAAATTGCTCAAGTCGGGGCTGGCCTGCCAGCGCGATTTCATCAGGGCTCGTAATTGAAATGTGATTTATGGGGCATTATTTAAAGCAAGGTCTGGCCTGCGAAAAAAACTCAATTAGAGCACTAATTAATTTATTTGCTCAACAAGCCATGTTCGGCCGCAAACTCATTAACTTGTCACATGTAATCAGTGTCCGGCTTGTCCAAAAAAGGGGAGCGAGAACGTGGCAGAGCTGGGAACTAAAAAACTAAAATTGAAACTAACTGACCGGCGACGGGCAAGGACATGGTATCCAGACATGGACATGGACATGGACACTGAGCAAACTTTGCAACGTTGCAGAGGAGCCTCAACTTTTAAGTGAGTGACTTATTTTTTGCACCCTCTCAACTCCCCGGAATTTTCAGAGTGCCGACGAGGTTTAGAGGGTGAGGCTCCAGATGCGAAACTTTTAAATCGATGCCCGGCTAAAGTGGCTTCGTCATCGTCATCGCCATCACCATCGCCAACGCCATAGATGCCCCTGACATCGCAAACAAAACGCTTTAACTTAATTGAGCTGGCTAATGCAGGCGGTTAAGCGTGGGCGGCTTGGTTAGTAGCAAACAGTCCGGAAAAGACAAAGAAAATTTTGAAAGTAACAAGATAATTTGAATTGAAGTAAATATGTTATTTTAGACGATACAAAACTTAATTTTTATTGTTGACCTAAATATCGACGTTGGAACCCAATTCAGTAACTCAATTAGATCATGTAAAAATTAAAAAAAAAAAAATGCATTCTTATAATAACTACTCTGGACAAAAAGAAAAATATTCCACTATACAAAACTATCTTTTAGGGGTGGCTTTAACATGTAATAATACAGTCTTTATTCTTATTCCATTGGTTTCAAAGTTCAAAATGAACTAAGCTGGAGATCAGTGCTATTATTTTGAGAAATTTATCCGAACTCCTATATTGAGTAAAAACCATAACCCCCCTCGCATTGTAACCCAGCGCCCAATATTCCTTTTCATTTGCTATTATAATTGAAAACCTACAAGTTTTTTAGCTGCATCGCATAAGTAGTGATGCCTTTTAATGCAGCCTGGCAACTGACACGTGTAAGCGGTGACTTCACTAGTGACAGTGGGGGATAGAACTGGGGCCCTCGACAAAAAAGATTGCCTTGTCATCGGCATTGAGTTCATCACCATCAGTGTGGAGAGTGGAACGAACACGGGAGGAGCTCCAGGACGGCATCGCATGACCACAAAATTTAACCCCGTCCAGGGATAATTTTGTCAAAATGCAACGTTCGGTTATTGGAGAGCTCATGGCGAACAGAAGGGGGCATGGCAATAGGGGGTGGGAATACGAGGGGTAAATATGCCATAGTGGGCGCCTCTCCTGCATATTGATGGCGTGATTTGCATTTGAATATGCGGCCAGCATGGCGACGTCCTTTCCCTCTCCCTCCCTCCCCCGACTTTTCCCTCAGTTTTCACTAGCCCCTCCTCAGAGTGCTTTTCTTTCGCCTGTTATTATTGTTGTTGTTGTCTGTGCATATTGCGCTTCGCAATTTTCACACGTTGATAAACTTGTTTCAACGTTGAACAGGCGCCGGAGGACACCGAACAAAAGCACTCGAAAAATATATGTGTACACAATTAATTGTAGTAATGTGCATGTATTTTTTTCACAGTGCCTATATCGTAAGTGGATAGCATTTTCCCTGGCAAAGCGTCATAAATATTATGGTGCGAAACTGGATATGCAATATGGCAAATTTTAAATTTTAAAATCTGCTCCTTTGCAACACCCAAATTTTCCCGCTGTGTCCCTGCAACAAATGAGCGAACTGTTGTTGCACCTGCTCTCGTACTCTCGTACTGCCCGCTTATTGCTGCCTGTCCATCCTTCGGTGGGTTCCACCCTTGGCACTCTGCATACTGCATCCTGTGTAGCCCGAATCCTGCTGCCAGCAGGCAGCAGACAGCTTCCTGCAACAACAAGAGCATCCTGTGTGTGTGTGCTGTCCTCGTCCTGCTCGCAATTTGTTTTTTATCAAATGCGTTTAATTGGCAAAGAAAAATGGGGCGGCGTTCGGAGCGATAGAGAGACCTCGTATTGTGTTGCATAATTTCGGGTGCTCTGTTTTATCGATGGCTGTGTCTGCGTGTCCTGGCTATGTGTCCTGGCCGTGTGTCCTGGTTATATCGCCTAATTGCATTGCTTTGTCGTTTGTGCGCATTATTTCCGAGATTGTTTATTGCCTTCGTCGAACTCCTCCGCCTCCTGCGCCTGTGGTTCTGCTCTTCTCTTTCCGCCTTCTCTTTTTGGCAGTGATTGCGAAATATTTCCGTGTGGCGGCCGTTGATTAGAAAATGCCAAATTGGAAACGGCGGGGAGAGATCGAAAGCGCTTATTGGCCAAACATTGTTAATGCCGCTAATTGTCGATACGACGAGTCGACGGAGCCTGAGCGATGCAAATGAGTTTGTGGCAATGTATTGACAGAGTACTGCGGGCTTTAGCTACAGAATTGTGGAATAAATTGCTCATTTAATTTATGCACCCTTTAAACATAATTTGAATGTACTCCAAACATTCGAAGATTAATTCCCAACGTGTGATCTCTCCCATGGCGAATTTATTTTCACCGCCAAAGTTTTGCCTCCCGGCGCCCTAAACCGCTGGCTGGGCCATTAAGTCATTGCGATTCATCAGTTGCCAATCGGCAGCCGCAATGAGCTCACAAAGGCTTCCTCTTCTGTGCCCCATTCCCATGGAGGACCCATGCTGAGTGCCCGCTTATTGTCCTTTTTGCCGAGGTGGAACAATGACGATTCATCAGATCCTGGAGCAAGGACTTCCCGGGCAGAGAGAGCGAGAAAAAAAGTTTGAGTCACCCGTCGCGAGTTTCCTTCTTATTTTTTTTTGGCCCGCTTTTGGCCTTTGCCCCGCAGGTGAGGTGCTCAATAAACAGCATAATGAGTATCGCTGACCGCAGGCCCTATTATGGAGGGGCAGGAGGTCAGAGGTCGGGGCGGGTATATATATGGCCAGCTGGGTGCCATAACTCATGACAAAGAAATTACGGAGCGCGAGCAATAAAAAAGTTTCGGCAAAGGCGACCCGAGGAGGCGCCATTATCATTGGGCATATTAAAACTTTTGATGTTGCTCAAATTATTTTCGGGAAATTGATGCCCAAGGATTAACTTTGTCGGGGAAAAGACACGGGACTCGAGACTGGCGCAAAAAGTTAAAGAAATATAATAAAGGACATGGCGGCCACATCAAACAGGAGAGCAGAGCGAAGCCAGCGACCACTGGGGACCCCACTGGACTTTATCCTCAACACCTCCGACGTATACGTGATATTTCAGACGACGACGACGACGACGGCGATGATGATGATGATGATGACGGCCATCATCGCAACGATGATGATCCCGATTCTGCCACTGCTCCTGCCTGGTGATGAATTCCTTTGCCTTTTGCGGTTTGGCGGTTTTTGGGCGATAAATTCACCGCGCGCTAGCATAGCCATCGCTTTTTGCGTTCACTTTCATGTTGGCACCGCCGTCAGAGGGTCTTCTCACCCACATAGTTTGCTTTTCTACTCCCCAAAGACACTGACACTCGACTACTCATCAGCTGCAAGCGATTCGTGCAACTTTTTTCAGTCCAGGAAAAGGCATGACAAAACTTCACAGCAAGCCGATTTCAGGGAGCTCTTTTTACACGGTGTATTAGAAAGGGCTTTCCTAGTTGTCGGCTGTTGATAACGAAATATATAGTTTTATCAAAATATTTTATCTTATCTTAGGATCTCTGAATTTTGATTTTGAAAACTCGATTATTTTATAGGACCTCATATACAATTTTAAAAATCTTTAAACACTAGAAATACTCTTACGAAAAGGGTATCCAAAGGGAAAGAGGCGAAAGGCAACAAAGATGAGTAACCGTCAAAGGCCGAGAGTCATACACATTACAAAGAAGTTTTCATTTCCCAAAGCTGCCGCAGGACATTATTCCTTGGACGCGACACCCTTCCTATATTTTCTCGCCCTCCCATTCCCATTTTTAGGCACCCTTATATGCCTGTCATCCTCCAGCAATGAATATGTCTCCATCTTTTCTCTGGGTGCTTTTGGTACTTCCTTTTTTTTTCTCTTCCCTTCAAGCAATTTTTTTCCTTTGCCTTTTGATTTTTTTCAGGGCATGTTTTGGCCTTTTTCTGGCTTTAAATGCCTTTTTTGTCTCTTGTTTCAAGTTGGTAGATAAACTTGTGATAAAACTTCTGACAGGTACGCCTCACTATCATTGCCCCTCGGAGAATATGCAATTATTCATTTCGCAGAACTAATGACGCAATTAGTTGGGGCATCTGTACTACCTGGCGGGACAAATGAAAGCGATTACAGGTGAATATGAATGAAGTGCCGCTGCTCCCAACTTGATCTGCGAGCTCACGGGGAGGGATACAAATTGCACAATTCAGCGATAATTCAGGCTCAGTTCAGGAGGGAAAATTGAGTGGGGAAAAGCGAAATTATGCAGAAAATGAGGACTGTCTTCTCTCTTCTCTCCGCTTAAATAAAGTATGCATACTTCAAAATATTACTGCATAATGTATTACTTGTAAAATAATTCATGTAACTGTTTATTTTCATTTTAACAGAGTTTTCTCTAAATAATTTCCATAATTTAAAACGCTTAGAGTCCCTCTGAATTATAATCTTCGTAATACGGTATAATAATAATGTGTAAATGTGTGCCCATAACGACATTATTTATATTTTTCAAATGGTTTTGCTCATGCTTTTCATTTTAAATCACCTAATATGCTGCCTAGAAGTAGGTTCTGGTTTTTATTTGTTGCAAATTTAATCTTACTACACACATGATTTTATGTCAGCTCGAAATACAATTGTTGTGCTAAAAATTTCCACTCCATTTGGGGAATTTCTCTTGTTTGCCATAATTTTGCCATCTTTTCAGGGAATTTACGATTATCCCTTGACAATTATCAAGTTCCTACGATATCCATTCGCATACGCTCGGTTTTATAGGAGGAATCCGATTGTTAATCTCCATTTCGCCCATCATATTCATTCGTTCTGGCCGCTTGGCCATTTTTTATTGGAATTCTTCCGGGAGCTTGCTCCTCTCTCCTCACTTTATTTCTTCCAGCCTTCTGATCTGTTTTTATAGCTGGCTGCCACGCCCACAGTGGCCACTTGTGACTTTTGCTCCTCGTCTGCGTATATTTTTGCCGGCGCCTTTGTTTGGAATTCTCTTGGTTACGAGGTGCTAAATCAAGTTAACGTTTAAGTGGCCGTTTAGTGCCTACGCCTGGACCTGTATCTGCTTCGCATCTGTGTCTGTATCTGTATCCTTGTAGCCTTGTTTGATCCCCAGAACTCCTTCCGACTTCGGTTTATTATTATTTCTCCTTTTGTCATAAAGAGTTTTCTTTTAGCGTCTCGCTTTTGGCGCTTTTTATTGACAGTAAAGTTGATATTTTTAATATTTTCTTTATGCGCGCGCCGTCTCCCATTTTTTTTTGCCAACGCTTGTAATTGTTTTTTAAACAAAGTTTATAACTTTTTTGTTGCCTCGTCACGGTTGTTCTTATTGTGATTTCCCGCGCACCCCCTTTGTTGATGCTGTCGTTTTGTTTTTTTCAAAAATGCTCCCTCGCTGTTTTGTATGCATTTTAATTTGCTTGTCTGCCTTTTAATGGCAGTTATGCAATTTTTGCCGGTAGAACAGACTCGAAAAGCAATGCAATTCCGCTTGCCCCGTTTTCCATCCTGGCGAAATATACTTCTTGTTGTTTCTTTTTTTTCTCTCGGGCAAAGGCAAACAACTAATTAAAAAGATGTTTGCTGATGATGATGACGATGATGACGGGGCTGCTGCTGTCATTAAAGTGGATCCCATGAATGTCCAACGCAAAGGGAGTTGGGCAAATAAAGCGAAGGCCATGAAAATGCTTTTGAGCTATAACAGATCCTGGGCCTCATTTACAACTGACTTTTATTGTAAATGGCTCTATTAGAGCCGTCATTCTTGAAAGAGAATAAAGTATGTTAAATGCTCAAAGTATTTGGAGCTCACAAGTATTTAAACGATTAACGAACTCTTCACCTCATTGGTACACACAAATAGTGTGTACTTTGATTTTATATTAATATTTGGATGAAATATATTCTATTATATGTCTATTCCATTATTCATTGTCTTGGTTGGTTTCAGATTAATTCTCTTGAACCTTCTCAAGGACTTCTCCCAGTTTAATTCCTCGATCCCTGTTAACAGAGCTCGAACTTTACTCCCAGACCCTCGAACCTACCCACTCGATGCTGATGTGTTTACCAGATTTCCAACACATTCCTTGTGCACTTCAGCAGTGAAAGTGCCTCCTCCTTGTGCAAGGTCACCCCACAAAAAAGAAGAATCTTTGGGGGGGTGGAGAGCAAAGGCCTTTAGCCATTTGCAATTTTCAATTTCAATTGCAGAGAGCTCGTACATTTCAATTGCATTTATGTAATCAACAAACAAGCGACACCCCTCAAAACCACTGTAAAAAAATAATAGTAGGGTATGGAAAATAAAATGGAAAGATTTTTATAATACAAGTGCAGGATTTTTTTTCAGTAGAAAATAGTAAAAGAGTTTAATATTTAAAAATTTTAAATTTCCAAAAAGGATCATTAGTTATGTGGCTTCTTAGAAGGTGGATGAACCCTACATAAAAGTGGGTTGTTTCAGTGTATCCCGCACAACATTTCAAGGCAAATTCTTTCTCGAGTCCTTGCATTATTGATGCGTTCTCCTCTCTCTGTACTGTCGTTGTTTTTGCAGCTCCTTGTGCGTGTTTTTTTTTGTGCTGTTTTGTTTGTCAAGTTGAATGAACATATTTTGCCTTGACATACATTGCATTGTTAGCAAACAAGGGTGTCAGAAGACCCCAGTTCGCCACGCCCCCGAAATACAGCCACCAGCCTCCTCCTGCCCTCCCCTCCCACTTCAGTGTGCAGCCACAGAAAATGCTCAAGCTCCTCGACATGTACACAGGGGCAGTGGGTGTAGGGGCAGGGTGTGGTGTGGTATGGGGTGCGTGTGGTGTGTGCATAGTTTTTGTTCAAACAAACACGCAGCTTGTACAAGAAAACCAACAGCGGCAACATCGGCAACAGCAACAGCACCAGCACCAACAGCAACAATAATGACGTTTTGACTGACAGACAGCAAGAGTAACAAGTACACAAGACCATAAGACAGTTGGACAGAAGGCTTTGGAAAATGGAGAAAAGAGTGCACTGCGAGGGAACAAAAAACTTTATTGCTAACAAGAGCAACAGCAACACCACGGACAGCATTCCGAGCAGGGAAAACCTAATGTTGTTCACAACTTTTCCGTGTTGCTTGTTTGCTTAGGATGTTGCTGTTGGGCTTTTTCTGGGAATTTTCCCGGCTCAATAATACTGCTAGTTTGATGTTCAAATTGTTGCTCCTGAGTGGTTAGTCATGTGTTAATCATTTGATAATGTTTTTACTGTTTTAGAGCTGCTCTTTTTACTGATGAGGCTTTTAATAATAGTTGTTGTATTTTAGAAATAATTGAATTTTATTGTTAGCTATCATGTCTAGAGTGTCAATACATACGTACATTACACACTAACCGCCACACGCATTTGTTACGAAAACAAAAGCTGAGAAATAATTGTCAATCCTTGACTGATAACTCTTAAAAGGATTTACTGGAAAGTGTGAAAATTAAGTTTTAGGTATGTCAAACCTAAGCACAAGTATTTACACAAATAAATACGCAAAAATCAATTGTGTTAAAAGCTGTTAAGAAAAAACGTCTAACCGATATATTTGTCAGAGTGTAATTGTGTTTACTGATTTTAACTTGTATGTCTGTGTACTTTATATTCCTGTCATAAAGAAAAATATATTATCTATTTTCTTAAATATGAATTTGAATATGTCTACAAAAATATATTTCTTTAAACAGAAACAGGTTTTCTTGTTACATGTTCTGGCTTTTTCACTTGGTTTCACCACTTCAAAAACAATTGCGTATTATTTATATTTTCCTTTCTCGGATGGTTCACAAAGGCACTTGGAAATATTTTAAATTGGTTATTTACCTGAAGAATTTCAAACATAAAATAAAAACCGATTATTTTATGGTCGAAGCTCACATTTCACCCCTTCTTAACTCACAAAATTCTTTACTTGCTAATTGCTGCATCGATAAACTGCAGAGCTCCAAGATGCATGTCCGTTAAGGCTCCAAACCACTTGTGTGCATTTCAGGGCAATATATATGGCATATATGCTACGGTCAATTGCAGAAAGCAATCAACTCTAAAGGCTCTTTATGGGGCAGATGCGGCCTATGTTTTGGGGAAAAGAAGGGCGAAGGGATTCGGAAGAAAGGCTACAGGCTAACCAAGAAAAAGTTTCTGCGCCGAGAATGGCAACCGAGGTTGACTGACAGCTGCACTCATTGAGGCAATTTGCTTAAGTTACAAATTGAAATATTTGCATTTTATCTTAGAAATGCAAATTCCCTTTCTGCGAGATTTCCCCAACTCAGGCCGCCCCGGAACGAGTACGAGTAGGATCTGCCCAATGGCAAACAATGCCAAACAAATTGGCTATTCAAATCCACAGACGCCACACGAACAGGGGTAGGGAGGCAGGAGCAGGAGTGGAAGCAGAAGCAGGGGCGGAAGCAGGAGCAGGAGCAGGCTGTCTAAGAAAGGTCGTTTGTTGGGGTTACAATTTATGCGTTTGGCCCCAGGAACGTTGAATGCATTTTGCAATTTTCATGGCCTGCCCCTGGAATTCTTTTTGCAGCCCTTTTCTGCTTTTTGCTGCAACTGCAATTCACTTGGCAGTGGTCCTGCAGCGAGCTCTCCGGCTCCTGATCCTGCAGCAACAAGAAAGCCATTAAGATTACTTTCTATGGGCCAGATTTAAAGGCGAGCTTCGAAGTGGGCTTGTGGAGGCGGTGTAAGCCCATGACGAGCCTCATGCCAACGACAGGCGGCGACGACTTCGGAGATTTTGAGAATCTGCCTCCTAGTCCTATTGTCAATACAAGGCATCCAGCCAAGGACTGCAGGCGGAGATGTACGGCAAGAAAATATGATCAGAAATATAGAAATTTCATTTATTATATGAAATGTTTTCAATTTTAACAATTTTTAATGACATGGCCAGCATTAAGTAGTCCCGTGCAATTACAAATTTTATTCACCATTAAAAACCCTTTAAGAAGTATTTTTTCAAGTGCATTAGGGCAGTGGTCCTGTTGCTACATGAGATATACAAAAGCCCTGGCAGGGAAGCAGCTTCAATAAATGCCAAGCCCTTCCACCATAAAGTAAACGATTGATGAGGTTAGAAAACTGAACAACACTTCAACACAATGCCACACCCACTCCCACTCATACACACAAGCACAGAGACCACACCGACAAAGATAGGGAGATCCTTGCACACTTTGTTGGTTCATTTAACTGCAATGGCAGCAAATTTTTTACTCACAAATTGTTCTACGAGCTAAGCAAACTGCTTGAAAGGAAGAGATACTGATATGGGTTTTAATAGAGGGGAAGCAAAGAGTGGAGGAATAACCGGACCAGAGTATCCTTGAATGATGTAATTAGAAGCACTTTATGAGCTGGGTGGGAAGGCAAGCCAGCAAGATACATAGTATGTTTGAATAAAGATAATCTGAAAGTGGCTCAGGAATTTTTAAATCATGTTCGTGATTGATATGAGCCATTTGAAGGGAGAAATGTATAACAAAGGGTGTTTCAATACTCCCTAATATTAATTTTACCTAAGAAAGTTGTCTTTTATTGTTAAGCTCTGCTTCCTTTGACAAAACTTCACCAACAAATGCCTATAAACTCCAAATAATTATTCTCCGTCCAGGGGGAAACCACAAATTTTCACCCAAGTTCTCCCAGTCACCATTTTACATTCCACAACCGCAATTTTCCTCACCCCCTGGTGATTTTTTGGTTTTGTAATTTTAGGAAAATTTCCTTTAATGGCTTTCTTTGGAAACCAAAGGCAGACCAAACGCCACCGAAAAAGGAGAGAAATTTTCAATTCGAAAGCAAATTGTCTTTTATTTCAAGCTCATTAGCTTTTAATGCAATTTTATGCGGACCAATGCCTCTGAATTTTTGCCACGTGCCAGGCAGATATCTTAAAACAAGAAACACAAAAAAACAGAAAGTAAATTGGAGCCGGAAGACAGGGAGGTGGAAAAGGCGCAGGCATCCGCACATCGTTTGCATTTTCATTTTCATTTCACATGTGTATGTGACTGACTGACTCACTGACTGACTGGCGGTGGCTGTTGTTGCTTTCTTGCACCATATGTTTTGTGGATTTACAAAATTGACTTTTGTCGTCATGAATTAATTTTTATTCTGTGTTCTTTCCTGGTTTCTTCGCCTCTGCGGCTCATCTTCTTGGCCGTGAGTGCGTGGGCGGGCGGGGCAATGTTCTTGGCATTTTTTTGCGCCTTTAACATTTTATGTAAATTTTCTAAAATATTTATGGAAATGTAGCAGATTGTGACTGGCGACTGCCTCAAAATGACGGCAGACAAGTAAATACATTTACATAAGCACACATGAGACTAGCTGTCTCTGTCTTGCTCTTCTTGTATTGGTGCACAGGGGAAAACAGGGAGGGACTTAAATTAATACATACAATTCTACACAATGTTTAAATGAAAACTAGTTCAATTTAGATACAGAAAGGGTTAAGCATTCTAGGATTCTGGCAATTTTGATGAATTTCTTTCCCACAACTGATGTTCCAGTGTAAGTGAGTGTCATTTTTGTGGCTCACAGACAGTCAGAGACATCAGCATAAATTTTAAATAAATGCTACACAGAAAAGGGAATATTAAATGTTGTTTTTTGGAGAGATCCCTCAGTCTTAATGCCTGCGCCATGGCCCTAATATTTTATTCCGGCAAAATCATGCTGCCGCTCTGCACCTCCCCTTCTTCTCCATCTCCCCGTGTCCCTCCGTCTATACTTTTCTCCTTTTTGGCGACAGTTGAAAGGTTAAACCAATTTAAGCTGGGAAACCTGGTACCAGAAACAAGAGTTCACTTCCACTCAGTGGAGACCTTTCCCTCTGTTGTTGTCGATGACGTTTGCATTTTCCTTTCAAGAGCTTGCCACGTTGTTTTCCTTTTTATTTTTATTATTATTTTTTTTTTTTTGAATGAAGGCGAAGCCCGGCTGAAACTCAAATATATAAATGAATATTTTGCACATTTGAATATATAGGGAAGAGGACTGGCTGGCGATAGTTGTCTGGCTATCAGTTTATTTTGCGCTGATGTTGCACTTTTCCTTTGTACATTGTAAGGGAAGAAGGCAGGAGGGAAAGCTATGGGGAAATGGCGGAGACGCAAGAGCATATGTAAATGTGTTTGCCAAGTGGCAAGGCGACAGTTTTATTGAGCTTATCTTGGCTTTTGCATTGTTGAAGAGCAGCTCCCAGGCACCAAAAACGACCCACTGACGGGCTGACAATTGCTGCTGGAAGCTTGGTAAAAGCAGGGGGAAAATATCTTCTAAATATGGCAGAGGGAAATTAAAGAAATATATATGTGTCCCTAGCTGCAGTGTATAGTAACTTCGCTCGGTGGAAAAAGAAACGATACTTTTAAGTCCGATTTTACTAAGTTCAACTTCCTGTTGCTCGGGGCAATGAGGAAGCACTGGAGAAATTTTCACAATTTGCCTGTGAAAAGTACATTTTTGAAATAAAACAAATTTCGAACCTTTTTCGGCTCCACCAACTGTATTTCGTGGCACTTGCAACCCGGAAACATGGGTGACGTAATGAATGTGGACAGCATTATAACGCGGCTTCTGGAGGTGCGCGGATCGCGGGCGGGCAAGAACGTGCAGCTCCTGGAGGGCGAGATCCGTGCCCTCTGCCTGAAGTCGCGCGAGATCCTCCTCGCGCAGCCCGTCCTGCTGGAGCTGGAGGCGCCGATCAAAATCTGCGGCGATATCCACGGCCAGTACTATGACCTGCTACGCCTCTTTGAGTTCGGTGGCTTTCCGCCGGAGTCGAACTACCTGTTTCTGGGCGACTACGTGGACCGCGGCAAGCAGTCGCTAGAGACCATTTGCCTGATGCTCGCCTACAAGATCAAGTACTCGGAGAACTTCTTCATCTTGCGGGGCAACCACGAGTCGGCCAGCATCAACCGCATCTACGGCTTCTACGATGAGTGCAAGCGACGCTACAGCATCAAGCTGTGGAAGACCTTCACCGACTGCTTCAACTGCCTGCCGGTGTCGGCCATCATCGATGAGAAGATCTTCTGCTGCCACGGCGGCCTGAGTCCCGACCTGACCTCCATGGAGCACATCCGGCGCATCATGCGACCCACCGACGTGCCCGACCAGGGCCTGCTCTGTGACCTTCTGTGGTCCGACCCTGACAAGGACACCGCCGGTTGGGGCGAAAATGATCGCGGCGTCAGC
Source organism: Drosophila jambulina (assembly GCA_018152175.1). Classification (NCBI taxonomy): domain Eukaryota; kingdom Metazoa; phylum Arthropoda; class Insecta; order Diptera; family Drosophilidae; genus Drosophila; species Drosophila jambulina. The sequence goes on from JAECXH010000114.1 coordinate 247,259, forward strand.
TTCACTTTCGGCGCAGAGGTGGTGACCAAGTTTCTGCATAAGCACGGCTTCGATCTCGTCTGCCGCGCCCACCAGGTGGTTGAGGACGGTTACGAGTTCTTTGCGAAGCGCCAACTGGTCACGATCTTCTCGGCGCCAAACTACTGTGGCGAGTTCGACAACGCCGGCGCCATGATGTCCGTGGACGACACGCTTATGTGCTCGTTCCAGATCCTTAAGCCGGCGGAAAAGAAAAAAAAGTAGCATCTGGCACATCACGCCGGTTGCCACTCCAACCAAATTGTTTTACATCAAAATTTTTAATAAATGTACCATGTTATATAAAATTAAATTAGTATTGGAGATCGCCAAAGGGTGTCTATTTTCACTTAAATTACAGACCAGTGCGAGAGCCATTATCCTATTTCTTATGTGGTTTAGCCATAGCGAACGAACGTTTTGTTTAGTTGTTCTCTGAGAAAGTAATAAATTAATTCATTATACAATAATACAAAACAAAACATAATAGTCTCAGTAAAAGGATACGAAGAATATAAAAACAGTTAATGTACCCACATACATACAGTATACACATAAGTTACGTACTTGTTTATATAAAGACTAACATTTTATTAGTTATTTCACTTACCTAAAATCCCTTCCCTTGCTATCAGAAAAGTTTGAATGTTTCTCCTAAAACAATTATTTATACAAAGATGTCACCAGCTTAGACCTTCTTTCATTTAAACTTTAGCAACTGGAGTGGACTTCTTCTTCACCTCCAACTTTCTATTGTTTTCCATTATTCTCCGCTTTATTTCTGTGTATTATTCCGGACTCTCTTCACTCTTTCTCGACTGGCTCCTGGGTTCTGGCTCCTGGCTCCTTGGAAAAGTCTTGACTTGTAAAGAAGGAGAAGTTCCATTGTCGTGGCGCTGCATTTAGAATGCATTTTAATTTAGCATCAACAACTTTGCCATTTCACTGCCTTTGGAGTGCTTCATGTCGATTTGCATAGTTGTTGTTCCCAGGAGAACTTCTCAAAATACATACGTATGTATGTGCAATCAGCAATATATATATTTATATATATATATGTGTATGTATTCACTGTGAGCCATGTTAATATTTCTCACATCTAATAAAGTTTTCCCCGACTTGGCTCTGTGCCATCATCAAAAGTTGTTGCTGCTGCTCTTTGCAACTATCAAGCGGAGGACGGAGAAACATTACCTGAAAGGATATCTCTTCCCTCGAAGCTATAATTTTTTTACCTTTCGCTCTCCTCCCCATCCCCTCCCCAAAGTCTAATACGCTTAATCAAATGTTTATCTTTGCAGAGTGGGGAAAAAGGGGGGTAGATAGGGATTCTTCTCCTGATTTTTCCCCATTTATTTTCCTGCGCATAGATTATGCAAATTTTACTACTTTCACTTCGACATTTTCATTATGTTGGACCCATAGACAGAGTCACCGTCACCTCCTTTGCCCCAGAGGCTCCTTCCTTCGCCTGTGAAAAATTGCGCGCTCATTTCGAAGGAAAGACAGCTGGGGCGAACAAAAATATACAAAAAATGCTGCTGCTCAGTGACGTATTTAAAATACTTGCACATAATTTATTTTCGCGCGAATACAAATCATTTCATTTTCGTGCCAGTCACGATGGTGGCAGTGTGTAGCATATCTTACGGCGCCAGGCCCATTAAAGGCAACGCCTGATGATGGTTATATTACATTAACTGCAGGCAGAGCCGAGGGCCCAGCCACTCCGGCGAATAGTATAGTGACTCGGTGTGTGCTAAAAAAAAGAAGTAAAATGAAAATAAAGTGTAGCCTAAAAAGGGGACGTTCAAGCACCCTCGCCCGCCGACTACAACGCAATGAATATGTAAAAAGTGGAAAAGGAAGAGATGTTCTGAGCATACTCGACCGGAGAGTGAGTTCTGCTCAGGGCTCTAGGTGTATTTTAAGGGGGAGTTGGGTGAGAAGCTCAGGGGATAAAGGCCTGACTCGATATTGCCCAGATTATATGTTGTTATATGTACATATGTTATCTTTATTTGCAAAACACGATATTAGCGTTTAGGATAAAATTCTTCAGTAAAAGCACCAAGTATTAAAAATATCAAGAGAAGCCCAAAGTTTAATTAACTTGGTGAAAGCCTTGAAAAGTAGAAGCAGCTTTTTGAGAAAACCCTTTGAAATACACTTTCATTTGAAGATTAATTCTGCTAGAAAACATACGTAACAAATAACCACGGAGAAGGGATTTGCCAGAAAACGTTTAATGATTTCCAATGAAAATGTACTCGAATAGGCCTTAGCTGGAAATTGAAAGCAAAATTAAAAAAACGCCAAAAATTTCGCAGAAACTTTCTCACAGACATATTACCATATCCTTTGATTCCCCAGAGCTACCTCGTTAGTTTGGGGAAAAACTCAGCCAGGCTTCTGCTGCGAGTAACACTTTGTGACGCCTTTAATATGGTGTGTGTGAAAACGTTTGCGAGTGTGTGTAGACACTTGTATCTTGGCAATGCTCATTAGGATAGTGCAAGTAATATGAAGAGATTACTCCAAGGAGATGGAGCAGCACACGGCTTCAAAATACCAGGGCTTATGGGGCGAATGCGTAATTAAATTCCAGGTGGAAAAATATCGCAACTCGAACGAACGTGTCACAAAAACGAAACCAGGTTGTCTGTCAGCTGTAAATACAACTCAAGTGTGAGTGTGCGTGTGTGCACATTTGCATACCATTTAATGGGAACTTTAAGGCCAAAGACCTGTGAAAAGTTAAGTGATTGGAAAATCCCAAGCAAGATTTGCACTGTGAGCTAGAGATGGGAAAAAAGGCCCTAAAGATCGGTTTTAATTGCGATCACATAAGGAAACTTTTTTATTTTTTAACTTACAACTTATCGAATGCCGATACTTTTTTTATTAGATTCTCAATTTTTTTTATATGTATATTTTTTCTGCTTAAAATGTCGATGCCTACTTCTCAATGCAAACTGACTCGCATCACCTCTTGTAGGTGCGACACCGGGTCAGAGTTCAGGCAAGCACCCACACATGGATATTTAAGCACACACAAATCAAAGTCAAACGCAATGGCTGTGTGATATAATACCCTTATCTGTTATCTTATCAACCGATAAGGGGGGATTCCCTTCTCCATTTTGTTGGACAAGCATCCACAACAAATGTCTGGCAGTTGGACAGGCAGGCGGCTGTGACACTAATTGCTTGACCTTTTTTCCTTTGTTGGCCCGCCATTGTTGACCTTTGAACGCGGCTCGAATTTGCATGCGACGACCCACCATCCCCCCCGAACTTTCTAAAGGACCGAGGCACCGCCGAGACCACGACCACGGCTGACCTCACCAACATTGACAAGGCAGCCGTGTTGACATGGATAAACCACTTCAAGTCAAGTGCACACAAGCCCAAGTCGAAGGGCCCCGGCCAATCGTCCTCACCCTCACCCTCACCCATTCTATTTCTCCGGGGAAAATCCATTAGAAATTTTCAAAATAAAAAAGGCGAGTAGAAAAAAGAAGTTGGAAAAGTCATGGTTGATATAAAGTTGAAATAAATGTTGTTGCTGTAACCGCTGTGACTGCGGCTGGCTGAAACTTTTTGCGGCTGCGATGCTAACAAGAATTGGTCATGAAGTTTGTATTGTGCTTAATAAAAGATTGGTTTAAATTTTAAATTTAATATACATGCGAAATACTACTAAAGTTAAGTGCTCCCACCAGAGTAGAGTTGGGGCGCTAGATGTATGTATTGAGGAATTTTATTGTGTGTATTGTTTTGTTTTACTAATTTCGCAAGTTTTTCCAATTTTTCTGAGTCACAACTTTTGCTGAAGAGTGCATAAGCTTCTGAAGCGTCTCGAAACTCTTCCAGCTCTTATCCCCCGATTGTGATTCTAATAAGCCAAGTTCCTCTTCTTCTGCCAGCTAACTTGCATTCGCAATCTCTTAACCCGCTTCTGCCCCGGCGAAACAGAGTCAGCAGCACTGGCAGCGGCAGCTGCCGGCGACAATATGCATGGCACTTATTGCCACTTCAGTTGGCATGCGAACCAGGCTAATAGCAGGGGCCACGCCCCCCCGCCCCATCTGTTTTCCTCGCCGAGCTCACCTCGGGGGCACACCTGCAGAGCTTGGCAAAAATTTTATTTGCTCAAGCTGAAGGAAAGTTCTGCCCGGAGAAGCGCAACAGAAGCTGAAGCTTCCTTGTCGTCCCGGCGACACTTTTTGGGTTTTTATGCGGCACATGGCTTCTGCCCCCCTGATGTCTCCGATTTTATACACTGATAAATTATAATATTACGTATTATAATAAAATGTTATTAATATTTGGTCAAGATGGGATTTTGTAATATATTTATTTACTAACATATTGTTAGACTTAAATAAACTAGATTTAATTATTTAGAAAGTTAAAACCAGCAATGTTGCTAGTTTTATACTTAATAAAAGTAGTTTTTTCCTCCGTGTTATTTCGGCCAACTGAAAATCTCAACTTGCAGATGCGAAGAAAACAAAAAAAAAATAAAATAAAAAACACAAATATAAAGAAGGTTAAAAAGCATAAAAAGCGTGTAGAAGGAGCTCATAGATGGAGGCTGGGAAGCGGGCAAAGCTTAGAGAAAAATAAGGGGAAACGCAGTGCAGCCATGTCCAAAAATCTCGGCAGGTGTAAGGGCACACATGCACAACGTGTTGCACAATTGCAGTTGCACACACAAGCTGTTTCATTGCCTAGCGCAACGCTCATATTAAATTTACCCCAAGCTCCCCTCGAAGTTGTTGTTGCGGTGGCATCATAACCCCAAAGAATCCGCTTGAAAATTTATGCACTTGAGGGATTTTTTATGCTGCCCTTGTGCATCCAGCTTTCCACTTTCCTCGCTTATATTCTTTGTTTTATATTCATAATAATTATGTGGCACCTTGATATATGAATATGCTTGCCACGCTTTTATTAGATTTATTTCTGCAGGAAAATGGGGAGCAGAGTCTGAAGAGTCAGTGAATACCATAAAATATACTGGAAGCTTAGAAGTATGTTTTAAGCAACCAAGAAATGAATGCATACGATTTTACTGATCTGTTGTTTTTATTGTTCAGAATCATTGATTTTTTTATTACTTTTAAAAAGAGAGGACATCTTGTGACATTTTTGTATAAAAAACAATTGAAGCACATTGAAGACTTTTCCAAAGAACCTTAAAGCTTCTTACTCTCCCATCATTACTGAATTTAATTCCATGTAAGCTGCACAGCTTCTTAACTTATTAATGCTTTTTAATAGCTTGTGGTGGCCCTTGCAGGCGATTATTCTGCAATTGCTTGACCCAAATTCACACCACACTCAATAAAAAGTATTTAAAAATACACACACATACTATATGCTCACACGGGCAAAAGAAATGCCGGGAGTTCGGGCCCGGGCTGTTGAAATTTTAAACAAATTTTTGCACATTTCCTGTTTGCCATTGTTTTTATTGTTACCCTTTGTTATTGTTGTTTCCAGCTGCACTTGCAACTTGACACAGTTTTCACAGTCACACCCATTTATTTACAATGTCAACGCGCGGAGCGGGAGGGTGCGAGAAAGCCCATTTTCAGAGGCCTTTGTTGGTGCCAGAGCCCGGCCTGAAAAGCCCGCCACTCCCACAGCAGCTATGAAATTTGCATGCAATTTTCGGCACAAAGAAAATAGCGAAACAGGCCGGGCGGGTGTAAGAGGGTTCCTTGGAGAGTGGGGAGACTGATTGGCTAACGCCTGACGACCTTGTCAAAGGACCTTGAACTGCCCTAACAATGGCAGCACCCAGACATCCCCATACCCGTTCCGTTTCCAACTACCATTTCAAACGCCCCTTTGCTGTTTTGCGAGAAACCGAGTAATCTCTGCGGCTAATTAGTACGCAATTTGTGGGCGGGAATACTTCTGGGAGTGGAAATGGGAATTAACTGCCAAACTGAAATTACCAGACGATGTGGAAATTGAATTTTAGCCACCGAAGGTAGTCTGTCTTACAAATTAATGAGAAATAATGAGCAGTAAGTTCCAAGAATTGAAATAACTGGAGCCTGTAAAAAAAACCATCGTACTTAGACATTAAATCATCTTATACAAGGTTTGTCCTCAAAATATATTGGAATCCTTACTAATGTTAATCCAAGTGCGTGTGTTTCACTTATAATTTTCAAGAAGCCAAAGAAAAATGTGCATACATTTACGCATACATACAGATTTGTAATGTGCGTTTAGTTCAGCATGGAAAATGTTTATCTGCCAAAGCCAAGTGGTGGCCGCGTAATAGAGTTAACCCAACGACATTTCTTACCATCGGACCCCGTGCTCCTACTGTTGAGTATAGATATGCCTATATGGTATGGCCGTGGAAAGCTTTCAAAGTGAATGCTGTTAGTTCTGAGTTTCAGTGTTTCTTAATTTTCGTATGTTCGTTTTTATTGCAAAAATCGAAAAAGTATTGTCACAGTTTTTTTTTCTTGTTTTTTTTTTTATGTTGAAATGTCCATGCAGAGAGAGGGAGAGAGAACAAAAGGTCAGTGCCTCCAATCCCTATATTTTGTTGTATTTTATATTTACTTTATTTATCAAACATATTTATATAAGTCCCACTATTTAAGTTTCCCTTATATATTGTCCACTGTAATTTAATTTGGCACGTGCTTAGATGGTCTATTGTGCCTTATTGAATTTTAATTTGCACTCTGCGGCTTGTGGTCACCACGCCCCCATTTCCCCAAGTAACGCCCCTTTGCTTGAACTTCCACTTAAGGCACTTCGTATCGCTTTGATTTCTTTTGCGATTTTCTCTCTGCACTCTGAGTCTTTCCCTCTTTTGGGGTTTTTCCAGTTTTTTTGGATTTTTTGGGCTGCTGCTCGTTTGCCGAAAACCGCAGAGCGTGTGTGAAAATTGAAATGTCACCAGCTCAGTGTCGAGTGTGCGGAGTTTTCCTCCCTGCCCATCTTTATTCCACTCTTGATACCCCTGCAACTGCAATGTCGTGCTTCGCTTTTCTGCTTGTCTGCCACTGACAGTCATTGACAACTCCAAAGGGGGAGGAAGCTGGGTGGGGGGAAATGCTGCAAAAAGCTAATGGGGAGAGGGAAGGGGACCAGCTGCATTGCACGGATGCAGAGTTACATGCCGGAGTCTGCACTTAGTGCTGACTCAACGCAATATAAGTTCTTATTTGCCAACAGACTTCACTCGGTGGATTTGTAATCGGGGAATCCCCGATATTTTTGTGCTCTACTTGGATTAGGTCCAACTGAGCTCAGTAAACTTTGAACTCAATTAGACGGATCACGACAGGCAATTAGAAATAAATAAACGAAGATTAAGCTCTCTAGCTTAAAGAGGTGCTTTATTGGGAAATATGAAATTATATAAATGCATACATATATACTAAGGCTAATACTTAACTCGCAAATAACATAACACAAAATACATAACACTCCCAAACACTTTAAATTTAAATTAGTCACAGTTCATTTGGTTTAGTTAGAAACGATTTTCAATTCAGTGAAATGATCCAATTTCCAACTGCAATACCGAAACATCGGCTTACCAACGGGAGCTTTATTTTGTTTGTTTTATTAAAAGTAAATATCCATAATGAGTTTCTATATATAGTTCTATAAATATCTATCTTTAGTTCCAAAAACAGGTTGCCTACTTTTGCGGGTCACTAGACAAGAAAATGCCATCTTGGCTCATTTAAGTTCGTTATAGCCAAACCACACATTTTGTATTTTTTTTTTTTAAATCGTCAGTCGACTGCCATTAGTTTTTCTTTTCCTTTCCTTCTCGGACGCCAGCCCCCGCTGACTTTCACATTTTCCAGTGCTTTTTAGCACAAATCCTTTTTATTCGCCTTCTTTGGGAGTTTAAAACGTTTTGGACAGGATTTAGTTGCATGACTTTTTGCTTTTAGCATTTCACCCGACAAACCTCAAAGCCCTCCTCGCCCCTTCCCGCTCTCTCTGATTCTCTAACTAACTGGACGGACGCTCTGACTGCCCCCGGTGGGGGTGGATATATCTGTTGTGCGGCTCCTCGATTCCCAGGACCAAACACGTTCCCCCGTGGCAGGACGTGCACGGCATTTTCAAATACAAATACTATACATGTCCGCATTTTTTAGCCAAAATACCCCTCGCCCCCTTGGCTTCTCCTGCCGTAAAATTCCACTTCAGTTTTTTTTTTTTTTTTTTCTAGTTCAAAATATATTTTGGATTCGTTACTATTTTGCTTCGGCCATAGATTCCAGCCTAAATGGAAACTATTTTCGTTTGGTAAAATTTCAGAACAAAATATTTTTGCAATGCAAATCGATGAGTTGAAAATAGTTGCAGTTGAATTGAATGAACGAAGTTGATATTGAAAAAATGTCTTTAAGAAAATGTAGAACCCAATCTATTGAAAATATTTATTTTGTTATTGAAATTTTTCCTTAATGAAAAATTATTCGTACAAAAATAATAATTATTTTTAATTAATTTTAAACTGTCAAAAGAGAAGTAATAAAGAACGTTTCGGACGTTTTAGAAACACAGATTTTTAAAACAAAAATCAGTGGGCGCATTTAAATGCCTAATTTAATTTAAGTTTTGTATAGCTTTATCTCATTGTGTTCTTTTCCTCCCCTAATTTTATAAAAGCACTAAATTCTGTTTGAATCTCACCACCTTATTATCTACCTTTGCCGCGTTGAAATTAGCTTAGTGTCAGTCATAAGTTTTCCATCTGCGCGTGGAGTTTCCCTGCTCGTCCTGTGCCAAGACATGTTGACACTTGCCAGGAAAGGACAGGGCCTGGGACAGAAGCAGCACCAAGTAACCCACTTACGGGACCCGGAGGAGAGAAGAGGGCCGCATTTGCTCGCCTTTGTTTGCGGTGAAACTTTCTGCAGCAGCTTTTGTTAATTCGGTCAATATTTGCGGACGCACGAAATAAAAACGAAAACTCAGCGGAAAAAACTTTTAGCCAAAGTACAACAGAGCAGCAGCAGGAAAAAAGAACAGAAGCAAAAACAGTTCCTATTTAACCCCTTAATGGCAGTTGCGCTATAGTTTTCCCACTGGACCTCGGGCTTGGTAAAATAAACTTATCGACAGTTTCCCGGTCAGAAAAAAAAGCGTGTATATATTATATATGCGTTTGAGCAACAGTTGCAACTGCGTCCACCTGCGAGGCATGCATTATTCATGGAAAACGCAAATTTTGTTACGCGTATTTCATTAAGGTTGCCCTCACCCAACCGCTTCGCCCCTTTCCCGCAGCGATAGTGTTGCTTTGAGTCCTTATGCAAATACTGACCAAGAATAAAATACCGAAAATAGCCGGGAAATAAGAAATCCCCCAAATGGTATGAAATTTTTTCCCGAGGGCAGCCGAATTCCGTTCCCAGAATCCAGAATCCGGGGCTTTCAGCCCCTTGAGCGTTAATTGCGATTCGAGTTGTTTATCCAACTTACCTGCTGTTTAGTTTGGCCTCACGCTCCAGTTCCCCAGTTCTCCGCTGCTCTTCTCTATTTCCCTGCTGCTCTCCGCTCTCCACTGGGTTAATTCTGAAAGCAACAACGGGGCAAAGTTGGTTTTTTCGGCGTTAGTTAAATTTGTTGAAAATTATTTGCTTTTCCTGTTGTTGGTGGGGAGGAACGGTCTCTGCAACGGTTTGGTTTTGCTTTGGTTGCTTCTTCGAGGAGCCTTAAGTTAATTAGTTGAATTTGCGTTGAAGAGTTTCGCTCTGTGTGTGAGCTGTGGGAATTTTTTCCTAGTTTAATTTAGTGGATGCAAAAGTTGTGTCTAGCTGGGGAAAGCTGGAAAATCTGAAAAAGGCTGCGAAGCCAGACGATGCCGAAGAATGTTGTGGGGGAGTTTAACCTGATGAATTTTTGGAAATCTCCGAGGATTTGCCTTTTGGAAGTGGTAGGAAATTTACTGTTGTGAAACTTGAGATTAGTTTTTGTATACCCACACTCACTTTATCTCTGTGTGTTTTATTATTTTTATATCGAAAGGTACTAAGCTGGTCAACATAAACTATCAATATTTGTAGTTGTTCCGATCCTAAACATTTTCCTGTCCAAAAAGCATAGTTCTCAATATTTATTATCTAAACTTTTGTCTGAAATTTGTAGTTTCTTGAACAAACAAATGAACATTTTGGCTGAATATTTTTATTGAATATAATTTTGCATATTTTCACAACATTTCCGCTTCAACTTTTGTGGGTGAAACACACAGAGAAATTTACATAAATCAACTCTTGGCCAGTTTTCTCGCTATCTGTTCTTCGCTTCTGCCTTTGTCCCCTCCAGCCGCGCTTTCCGCCCAATTTTCAGTGTTGGCTTCTGCTGGCTGCTTGCTGGCCATAACAAACAACTGACCATAAATAATCAAATCTTATACACAATCTGCAAACAGATTTTGCGTTTCTAATAAATTTCACTTTGCCAACCACACAGAAAAAATATGTAAAAAACAAATAACAAAGAGAAGAACCCAAAAAGGCACCAAGACTTGGGCAAACACTTTTTGTGCGTCAACAGACAGCGAAAAAATATGTGTACAAATTTATATTTATGGAAGAGGTCGGCCACATACCATACAAAAAATGTATATTGTATTTACAGCAATGAGCAAAATAATAGGAGAGGTTAAGTATTATAAAATTTCTCCATTTGGTTTTTTATTTCTTTCCCATTTATTTCACTATAAATTTTCCCAAGCCACAGTATTTAATTTTTCCTTAGCTGTTATAACTATATACTGCATACTTTAACAGATATGTTTATCTATAGTCTGTCTGCCTCGTGCTTAATATTGGAAAGCCAGATAGGTCCGAAAACAATACAGGAGAGAGGGAAAGGTAGAACCAAAACAAATTATGGCTCACTGAGTTTTCTAAACGTTTTTTCTCTTACCCTCCCGGTCTCGACTTCGGTCTCCCGCTCCTATCTCCCAGCATTTATCTCTGCCTGCTTCGTGTGTCCTTTCCTGTCAAGGACACATATATTTATTTGGTGTGAAAATGTGGTTAGAAGTCAATAACATAATAAAAACGTTGACGTTGAAGGTCGAAGCCGAAGCTGAAGCCGAGGAATGGCTGCGTTAGACACATGAAACCGCAAAGGAGATGATGGGCCCCCGGGCAAAATTTATGAAAATTGTCTGAGCTGGTTATTGGAAGACCCAAAAAGAGAAACACTGAGACCAAGGGGGAGAAATCGCTGGGTATTGAGGTTAAGGGAGTGTTTCGTTCCCGAAACTTTCATTGCATAACAATAGGCGCAATGGCGAACCGCAGGCCGCATTTAAATATAAATACCTGCAGCCAGAGCCGCAGGCCAAAACGAGAAACAAGGAGAAAGGCGAGTGAAAAGTTTTCAGCGTTTTCTGGCCATGTAATGAAAGTCCAGGCATTTTTCCCCTCCCGAACCATGTTTTCTCTGGGAAAGTGCCTCGTGGTCGTTGGCACGTGAAAGAAAAAGTGCAGGTGGCTTTCGTCCCTCTGTTTCGCATTTCCCCGTGTCTTTGGTCCAGTCTCCTCCACTCGCCACTTACATTCCCCACACCCACAGCAGAATAAATAAACTTCAACTTTTTGCTGGCCACAATTTCTGTTTCTGGTTTTCATACCTGTTACGAGTACTGGGTTCTAAGGGTATGCAGCTTTTTAAAGTAAAATAATCGTATTCTACCCTAGTTCTAAAAACATTAGAAAAATATCTATACTCTTGAACGTTTAATAGTTAAATGTTAAGATTGAAATGTCTTAATAGCGCAATATTTAACGGGTATCTTGTAGTCGTTATGGTTAAACCTAACCATTCCTTTTTTCCCTTGACCGACTAAAAGAAATATCTAAAATTGCGGCAGTACGGAAAGTACGTAAAGCAACAATAACAAATGGCACAGAAAAATGGGATAAAGCATAACAAGCCACAGAAATGGTAATAAGAGCTGCAAAAATTTCGCTTTTTCTTCCTTATATTTTGTATATATGTATGTATATATACATTTTTATTATTTTCCAGCAGCCAAGTGGGTGGAAAAATGCTGTTAAGCTTTAAAAACGTTGGCGGCGCTCAAGATGTGAGAGTAATTGAGAACAAATAAATACGAGTGGTGCGAGAGGGAGACGTGAGGGGGAAAATGGAGGGGCAGAATAAAGATAAAAGCAGGACAGGGAACAGCTGAATAATGTGAGAAAAATCAAACGAAATATGAGAGAATGAGTAATGAAATAAACATATTAAAGAACGAAATTCTTTTGCTCAAGACAAGAAATAAATCAATGACAATCCACAAGGCAGTTTTTCTTTCAACAACACGCTGTAAAAAATAAACCATAACTTAGACATTTGTTAATCTCAAAATATTTTGATATACATATATTATCTTCCATTTTTCTCCATTTACCTTATGACTGTGCTATTTTCTTTCCTTCATCTGAAACTTAATTTTCCCAGGAAAAAGTCTTCTAAAAACTTCTTCCGGGCAATTTGAAGTTTTATTCTCTCCACTAAGAGGAAATGTGAGCAGTCACCCGACTCCCTTTTTGCTCTCACTTTCCCTTTTTCGGTGTTTTTTTTCTTCAATCAAATTAAGTAGAGCCAAGTTTTGGGAGATCCACAGAATTATTTGCATGTTTGCGCCTTCATCCAGTTTATCCATTTTCTCGCGTCCTTCTCGTTCTCATCCTGAAACTACACAGGATGCGTCCTGATAAGGTTTACAATTTGCTTTCCATTTGCTTTTCCACTTTCCAACTCATACATATAGATAGACTGGAGCCTGCTGCTCAATTTCATTTTTACGCTCTCCAATTTTCAGTTTTCTTTTCGCTTTTCATTTCTGTTTTTCTTGTACATTTGCGCTTTTTGTGCTCTTTGTTTTTATTTACTTTCGTTTTTTTGGGTTTATAGTAGTTGGTTCATTGTCTGCTTCTACTTACTCTATGTCGCCGCCCACCATCCGGCTGCCCCTTAGGTGGGTGATGATGCTGACATAAATCTCTGATATATGTCCCTGCTGCTGCTGCTGGAGCGATAAATTTCCAGCTCGACTGTTGACGCTCAGTTCTATGCATTAAAATCCTTTCATCTTTCCCCGCTCTTCTGCTAGCTCTTAAAGCCCCTCCGACTTTGGATTCTAAATCAAATCAAATCAAATGTCGCTCCCTCTTTTCCGGGGGCGTTACGAGTGATGGTACAAAAGTCATTATGAAACAAGTGTTGGCCGCTTTCCCGGCGGACACTTGAGCATAATTAATGCGATGCCACGCCCACAGACGACGCCCCGCCAAAGACAGGAAGTGGCAACCGGAATAGATCCTCCCGCCTTGGGATTTCCCCCCCAGCCCCCCCAGCTTTCCCTTGGTTTTTCACTCACAATTGTCGCTCCCAAATTAATTTGTATAATTTTAGAGTCGCAATTTGGGGCAGGGGAGCGAGGGAGAGTGGAAGAGGAGTTTTGGAAATACAAGCAAAGAAAGGAAAACTTATTCCCTTGGGTTTTAAAACCCCGGCAGCATTCTGATGAAGTTTAGCGGCCCCAAAAAGTAGGCAATTATTTTGTAGGCCAACGGAAGAGAAAAGGAAGATGAGAAAAATATGGAGAAAGAGCAGGTAACAACGTTGTAAATGAATAAGAGAAAATATATAAGCTTGAAATTTAATTTAATAATTAAGATATTTGGCAGTATAGTACTTTAAAATATTTTAAACTAAATATAATTCAATTCTTTCATTGGGCAAAAACAAAAACATCTCTTAACCAAAACTATTTGCAAGTGAAAATAAAGAACCCTACGCTTGATCCTTGCCTAATTAATTACCAAATTGCTTTCCACTTTATAAATTGCTTTCAGCATCAGCTTTCCCGCCGGCCACTTGCAGCCTGATTAATATTTAATGGGAAAAGCCAAGCACTTTTAACTATCTCTCGTCCCCTTTACTTGCACTTCCGACCACCTATCAATTGCAATCAAGATGTAAATGCCGTTACTCGGGGGAAACTCCGGGAAAACTCCGGGAGAAAGTGGCCTCTGAAATTGCATCGGATAGAAAGTCGATGTTGCAACACTTGATTGACTTTCACAGCACATTTATTTTGAAGCCCTTGGGGCTTCCGTTGGCCGCAAAGCCAACTTTTCAACGACTTGGCTTAACTTTAAACTGCCAGCAATGGCTAAAAAAGTAATTCGTGGCAAACACACACACACTCCACGCCCGAACTTTGCAAAGTTCCTGAAACTGAGCTCTCAAAAGGAGAAGGAGCGCCGCCAAGTTATTTAGTGCACCTGACTTTATCTACACCAAAGGAGGAAAAATGGGGAAAGGGGAGAAATAAAATATATATAGAAACCGCATGGCAATAAAATGTAATTTCCTGAGATTACTCTTTTGTCTGCTTGCCGCGCTGCTTGCAATGGCAAATTGATAAATACATTTACTGCGGCAAAATGGGAGTAGTTTTATGCACATATCCGTAAGTTTATAACATGTGCTGATTATACACACAGAGAAAGTGGAAAATGTGTAGCCTGTCGGTTTAAAATTATTATTAAATAGCATATGTCAAAAGTAGTTATCAGATATATATGTTGATAACTACATTTTTGGCCTCTTAGGATATTCCGTTAAAAATTTCCCATCCATATTATTATTGATTATTATTTATTAAATTATTTTTTTTCCTTCTCTGCACATAAAACCTAATACGGTCTCTGTAGGTATAAAGTGTGAGCACGTTTTACCCTCATGATTTGGTATGCTTCAGCGATTTGTTTCGCTGCGGCTGAGTTACACTCTGGTTGAAGGTTTCCCGCCTTTTCCCGCTTTTCCGACCACCTTCAACATTTTCCCTCCATATTTTTTTCTGTTTGCCTCAGTGACCTAATTTACGGCGCTTTCGATCGGGGCGCGACACATGTGGCTTAGTTGCTGTTCTCTCGGGTCTTGCCAGTATATATCCCTTATAGGCAGCAGCAGGCTCCCTTATCCTTGGCCCTACACACGCCCGTCAATTTTTATTGCTGCGGCTTGGCCTTTTCCTCTCAATGTTCCCCTTCGAATTTCCCCCAGTTGTTTTTGAAGTTTTGCATAGCATAGTTTCGGATTTTCCGCCGTCCCGCCGCTCGCTTCTTTGGGTGGCAACTTTTCGGAGAACATAAATCACCAGAGCATAGTTTTCATTTCAAGTTTTATTTTTGTGGTGTTTCGTCGGTATGGTGTGTATTTTCTTTTTCCCTTTTCCGAGCTCCTAACTAATTGTGTCGGTATGTGAGCTCGGGGATAATTTGTTGCTCTCAGTTCGGTCTGGCTTTAAATTTATTGTTGCTGCTCCCCGGCAGAAAGTGTCAAATGCAGACGATTTCCACAATCGGATGATAAATGGCAGAGTGTCGCCCGTCGTCCTCGTCCTTAGTCATCCGTCATGCGACTGCAATTCCCACTCTTTTACACTTGCTGCACTTTTGCCACTAATTATGTGTGCTCATTATTAACCCCGAATGTCGAAAGACATCTTTCCGACACTCCGGAGGGGGGAAGGAGAGAGAAAAAATAAGCAAGGTAAAAATAAATTTTACTCACTTAAGCAAATTTGACAGACAGGTTTTCCATTAGCAAACATGCTTTTGTCATTTGCGCAAATTAATGCATGACAGGTGTAAAGAAGAAGGAGCGGACGAGGACAAAGGGAGGGTACTGGGCATCCGAGGAGGTTATTTTTTGGTGTACAAATAGCAGATGCCGCCTCCCAGGGAAGGTCAACTGTACGTATAAGCTCGCTCTTATATAATTTATTATCTCCGGGGAAAAACCTAAAGGCCTAACGCCTTGTGGTTATTTCTTTGGCAGAAAAAAAGCTGAAAAAGGTTTCCCTTTATTAAATCTGAACCAGTAGTTTAATTTAATGTGCAGACGGATTTTTCTCGTTTTTTTTTTTTATTTTTTTTAAATTAATTAACACAAGGATGCAAATTCGTTTATAGCTTGTATCTTTTTAAACATTAGTTATATACTATACCTAACATATTATGAATTATGAAAGTTATATTGATGACACAGGTGTTTGCGGCATTTTTACTGAAGTCTCTTATTCAATTTAACTTCCTTACAAGTTGAAGAATCTTATTGATTTTTCCCCATTTATTTTTCCTGAGCCCGCAAGCTCCGTGACCATATTTTATCATCAGTCCCAGGACTTTGGTTTCGGTTCGGTTCAATATTTTGTGGTCGCACTTTCGCTGCCCACATTAGACATTCAATTATCAATCAACCATAAACCATAATTGAAAGATCAAAAGCAATGCGCATACGGCGAATGTGTGTGCGCTTTAGGGGGTTTTCCAGCTTGCTGCCACATTTGTCGCAACTGATAAAAGTGGCTCACACACACACACACACACACAACGGCGAAACCCCAAGCGAAGGCGTACGCGTAAGCGAAAAATGTGCAGAGCGTAAATAAATTACAACAATAATGACCCCGAACATGATAACAACGAATGGTAAAAGGGCTGGGTGGAAATTGAAGGAGGAAAGTGGGGGTGAAAATGTGGGTTGGTAGTGGGAGGGGGTGATGGAGGCTCAAAGCTGCAGGGGACAGGCGATTGTTATTGATCATCGCAATATTTTGCGCATTAAGCAGACGCAAGCCAAGCCAAACATATGCAGCAGTCACTGACAGAAGCGGAGGATGTTCTTGCTCCAAATAAAACAGCAGGCGAAAGGAGGTTCAAGGAGCGAAGGAATCTCTATACAAACAAAAATATTATGATCTTTGGTGGCAAAAAAAAAAATCAAAGAATGAGCTATCAATATTTTGTTTTTTAATTTCCCCATGACGTTTTGCCGTTTAAACTTTTATTATTAAAAATATTATGATCTTTGGTGGTAAAAAAAAAATCAAAGAATGAGCTATCAATATTTTGTTTTTTAATTTCCCCATGACGTTTTGCCGTTTAAACTTTTATTATTAAAATATATCAAAATGTTCAATTATTACAGCATTATTAGGCGAGACGAAAAAAATATTTTAACCATACATTTCAAACCGTTTGTATTTCTGTTTGGTTTTTCTCAGTGACCAAACAGTTTGTCATGGCTTTTTATCCAACTGACTTGTTTACGCAAAAAGGCAACACACACACAGAGCAACGCTCCAGACACAGGCTGAAGAAAGGATAACATTGTGAAGGCAGCCATTCAAAGTCCTGAAAGTCCTAAGCCATTAAAGCATATTAGTTTTCCACGCTCTGCCATATTGTGTATTCGTATGCGAGGGAGTCTTCACTGTCTCATCCTCGTATTTTGTATTTTTATTTATTTTTGGGCGACGTTTTTTATTAACGCTTGACTGCACAATAAAAGTTTTTAAACAGGGATTGACATTGTTCCACTTTGGTTTTCTGCTTGTAGTTGACGCTATTTTGGATTTGCATTTGCCAATTGCCGTTGTTGTTGTCGTTGTTGTTGTTGTTGTTGTTCTTGTTGCTGTTGTTGTTGCTGTTGTTGTTGATGTTGTTGTTGTTGTTGTTGTTGTTTCTCGGCTTTTCTGTGCGGTTTTTGGCAACAACGGAAAAGACCTTTCTAACATGCAACAATTTTGCAAGGCTACGTGGCGTATACGCAATATTTATTGTGGGCTTACACTACTAAATCAATGTAAATGGTTTGGAATGGGGAGAGATTAGAAATGGGAACTATTTTAAACTAGTTTCCTTTTTTATTAAACTAAGAAATTGTTTAAATAGAAAATATATTTTGTTAAGAAACTTTAAAGGAATTAAATTTAATTTAAATAAATTTATTTTAATCGAAAGTTACCTACCTACAATAACCTTGACTATTTTATTCAATTTTCTGTAAGTTATTTAATCTCTTTGAAGTTTTCCTCTAACAAAGCGTAGTTGCCTTTTTAGTAGCTTATTGGCCAAAATTAATTAACATTGCGTATACGCCACATTAACCCTTTGGCTAAATAAGAAATCTTTTTTTTTTTTTTTTTTTCATATTTCTGGCCCATTCAGCTCTAATTAACGTATTAGTATTGGTCCATTTTGCCACCAATTTTAATTCGCCATTCAGCAAAGTTTTCTTAATTCATTCATGAAGTCATTTTTTCTTTCGACTTTAAATAAAAATTCTAGGGATTTATCTCCCCCACAGGACTATCCAAACAATTTGACAAAGGGGCCAGAAATAAATATATAAAAAAATTATAAATACGGAAAGGGCCAGCAGCAGCCGAAAGGAATGCAATTTATTTTCGCAATGAAAATGCATTTTTATTACAAAATCATAGCCATGAAATCTAGCGCACGGAGCCAGCGGATTTATGTGGCATTCATTATGCTGCAGGCGCTCCCTATTTTCCATCTATATGTATGCAGATATATGTGCGCATCAGAAAAAGAAGAAAACCCTGTATTAAGCTATTTGCATTTGGTTTCATTTTTCCGTTTGTTTGCGAGCTTGTTTTTGTGTTTGCAGCTGCTGCACCTGTGCCCACCACGCAGCGTGGCTCAGAATTTATGTATAAAATATAGAGAGCGCCAATAAATGCGATAAACTGACCCGCGGGTAGTTTTTCCCCTCCCCTGATTTTCCTTTGCCCGCTGCAGTTTTCCCATCAAGTTTTATCCATTTAACCATGGCCATAGGCACAACCCTCCTGTTTTTTCGGACGTGGCTTGTTTGCATTTAATCCCCATGACCCAATAATAATTTGTGCAAATTTATTTGCGAGTGCTTAGTGCGGGGGAGTCAGAGGTGGCGGAGGCCTTCCATCTGGCCACTGGCAGATATCGTGTAAATAAAACAAATTGCCATAAATAACCCGGCTGGCCGCCATAAATCTCGGTTAAATGGACATTTTTGCATCTTCAAATCGTCGAGCGGGAGCCAAGGACGCTGGACACAAGATACGCAGGACACAGGACACTGGAACTGGGACTCGGGGCTGAAGAATAAAATACGTCTCTGCTGGTACTCGAAATCAGCAGAATGATAAAATGCCTCTCAGACAAGGGAGTGACACGACTGAGGCGTCGTCCTCCTTTTTGTGGAAGAAATCCACCCAAGGTCGTTGCCAGAATAAACTAAAAATAGTTCTGGAGTGGCTGATTCAGAGACGCCAGCATTCTCATATTTCATATCTTCAAGTATTCTTAACTGGAAAATATTCATCTATGGAGGGTGTAAAAAAACAAAGGCTGGAATTTAGTATGGTTACGATGTGTCAACGATTTAAGTATGGCTTTCAATTAATTTATTATATTTACCATTACAACGTACTCAATGAGTTGTCAGTTTATAGAAGGGTACTTAATAGGAATTTACCATGTAAAGGGCTTTCATGGCTTTAGGTATATTTCCGCTGCTTTTAACTTCACATGAAATTCCCCTCGCAGTTGTAACGCTTAAAACTCGTTTTATTTCGGTTTAGTTCTTGTCATAACATTGTCAAACCATCGGTATGCACAGGAAATGCACTTAGCAATCAAATTCAAATTGCGGATCATATATATATTAAACAAATCCGATTTGGTTAACGTGCATTCAACCGCAGTTCCCAATCCCTTTGACGATTTCCCTTGATCTTTGGCGCAACACTAACGATATGCGAATTCAATTTGAAAATAATAAAAATATCTATTCAACTCAGACGCACAGCTTCTTCCTCTGACGACCGACTATGATTCCTGATTATGATTATGACTTCAGTGAGTGCGCTTCGTGGCGCTGCGTGGAAATAAGGATCCCCCTTTCGTCCTGGTTGTGTTTTGATGTCGTTACCAGACATTGAACCGCATTAAACTATGCATAAATACACATTGCGTTGACGACGTCGGCACATATGGAGCCTCCATATATCCCTATCCTTTGGCGAAAGACCCCCGGGAAAATGGCGGAGTGAGTGTGCGAGTGGGTGTGGGTGTTGCGACTGAGAGTTAGCGACGTGCCAGAGGCGTTGGGCAAAATGCAATTTGATGCAGACATTACGACTACATGACGATTTTATCGTCGAGTGTAGTGCACAGACATAAACATATATGTGTGTATCTACACTTGGCTTACCGAGCGGGGGGATTTTCCTCGCACACTACTCCTCCATTACCGTTGAGTGGAAAGTGGAAAGAATCTTGCACTCGCCGTGCTTCGATGATGCTCTTAAATATTTGCATAAAAAACTACGTGGAATATGGTAAATGGTCTAGAAGTTTGCACCCCTTTCTCGCCCTCTCCTTCCCCATATGTATATGCCATTAACCACAACAGCCAGGAGCTGAGAGAAAGATGTTGCTGCAACAATAATAATAACAAACACGCTCCATAATCAACACGTACTTAAGACCGCCGGCCGCCATTCTGGCCAGGATTTGCTATGGCTTAAATTCCACGGATACCCATGCTTAGAGCTTACTCCTTTAAAAAGAATGCTGTTGATAGGGAGGGAAATATTAAAAAAAAATTCTATATGTAGCTTAAAGTTGCATTTTTAGTACTATATTTATGTTTTAATTTTAGTTAAGCATCTTAATTAGATTTTATATTTTGTCTTGTTATTCAATAATTATTATTATTATTTTGTAATAAAAACAATTATGTGCTTTTCATCACACAAACTTCAATAGAGGGATAGTCTATTGTAATTAAAACAATTAAAAACGAATAAGAAAAGCATCAAACAATAACATAATCATATATAACAGTTAATGGAGTTTCAATGCAATTTGCAAAATAATTTTTCGGTAAATTATTTTTATTATTTTTGTAGGGACTCATATTTTGAAAACAAGAAAAAACTAATTCAATAATTTTAAGTTACTGCCATCAATCTGCAAATAATATTTAATAATCAATGTTTTTGGGGATTAATGACCAATGTAGTTTGATTTTAAATATATATAGAAAAACTATGAATTAAGCCAATTTATTTCACTAGACAAAGCTGGAATTCATCAAATTATCACTAGGCAAAAATACGTTATAGTATATGTTGGATAATATTTTGTGCACTGTCGCTCAATTCCTATGCACAATTGAATTCATTTCAATTTTGATTTGCCTTCGAGAGCACACACTTCATTTCAGCAATCAACGAATGCAAATTGCACAGGCAGGCACTGGCATGGCCCGAGAACCATATTTCATTTCGATAAACAATAAACAATTTGCCGCAGCAGAATATAATACGAATACGAGTGTATGTGGGGGATGTCCACTGTCCAGAGCCATCAATAACGGAACCCAGCTCTCCTTGTCTTGCCTCGCCTCGCCTCACATCGGATCGAATGTCCTGAGCAGGATTTGGATTTGGATTTGGATCGGTTTCGGATACGGATTCGGCTGCGACTTCTATTGCCACTCGATAGGCGAGCGAGGCTAAAACAATTGATTATTGTGTGTCATAAGCATACAATTTCCACTCGACCCAAGGGCGCCCTGGGAAACTCGAGTGGAAATGAGAAGAAAATGTTCCGCGCGCAGCTCAGGTCAACTGTCAGTTGCATATTCGAGTCGTCTGGGCCACGCCAAAACCAAATTTAAATGTTAATCAAATGCCGCAACACAGAGAAATAAGCATAGCGTGGCCGTGGAAAATCCCATGCCATCCGATTCGATTCGATCCAATGCGAAAAAGATGAAAACGAAGGAAAATCTCGCATGCATGCACAGGAAAATGAGTTTGATGTGGGCGGAACTCGAGGAAAAATGTAATTGACAGTTCAAGTGACAAGTGGGTCGGCGGCGAGGAGAAATCTCTTTCCGAAATCCACAATAAAAATTGCCCGTGCAAAATGGAAAGCAACAACAAGCCTTTCAAAAATGCAAAATACGCGCCACAACCAGTTTTTAATTAAAGAAAAAATAAAATAAATAATATCGAGACACAACGAAACGAAAAAGTCGTCGATTTGTTCCTTTTCCCCTTTTAGCTGTGTTGCGATGCATTAAAATTAATGTCATTTTTCAGCAATTTTTCAGAAACTTTTTCCCTCCGCTCTTCGCTTTTTTCAAACATCTGCTTCAGCTCGGCCATATTTTTGTGTCGTTTTTGCGGTTGAGTTGTTGTCCTGGCAACGCCATCATAATAAAAGGCTAACCGATTATTTCAGAGCTCTGAAAATTCATGAACAAAACCCATAATTGAGATAAGAGTGGACATCGGAGGAATGATAATATATAAAGTAGTTTCAGAGGATGAAACCATCTAGTCATACGAAATATTTCAAACAACATTTTTTAATGCTAAACTAATAACTCATAAATAATGTAGGATCGATATTTAATTAAAGCCAATGCCACAGTCGGACGTCAATAATTTACGGATTTATAAACGTATCACTGGAAAATTGATTTACAACAGACACAAATCAATTGGTTATAGATTTGAATGAGTATATATAGTTATAGCGCTAAAATTTTTAGTTTTATCTGAGAAATTAGTCCAAACTCGAAATGAAAGTCCTTCTTATCGCCTTGTTTGGAATTGTCGGCCTTGGGGGTTTGTTCCCAACAATAAGTGAATATTTTACTTAAAACTATATTTTAATTAATATTTATATTTTAATAATAATATCGTTTTATTATAGAACCCGCAAGACCTTGGGGATAATTAAAACCTGTAATTATGATTTATGTACTTGCGATGAAAATGCGGAAGTAAAGTAAATTTGTATAATGCCTATTAGTAACGGCTTAGAATCTGTAATTAGTTACACATTACGGTATATATGTATATAGGACTGAAACGGTCCAATTAAATTAAAGAAGAAAGTTCAAACTCTAAATGAAGACCTATCTTATCGCCTTGTGAGCAATGCTCGGCACGACAATGTGGCTACCAACAAAATGTATTTAAATTAAAAATATATTTTAAAGTTACTAATTTTAATATTATTTTTTTTTTTAATAGAGAGCCAAATGAACCCGTTGAAAAAAAATTATGCCTTGTGGTATTAAATAGTATATGCAGTATTGATTAAAACCGTGATACTTGAAAAGTCAGCTTTTTCTATTTAACCAAATTTAAAACAGTTAGAAGTCTATTTACGGATGATGTGGCGTATATATAATATATATGTATACTTCCCCAAATTTCCCAAGTTCAGTCCAGGAAAACAACCTAAGCTAGGAATGAAGACCTTTATTTATGGTCACAAAATATCATATCAAAGTATATGAAATGGCACGTGAACTGCAACTAAATGCTGTAAGGAATATCAATTTTAGAAGTCGTATTACCAAAGTTGCATTTTTTAAATTAAGATACAAGAGGACACTGGAACACTGAAAACATGCAAGGAGCATTTTATTTAAGTAACAGGGTGGGCAGACGTTGTCCCCCACAACACACATATTCGTTGATTTTGAAAAACATATCCAGAGTCTATACCTTCTCCCTCATGTAACGGAAGAAGGCATCGTCCTTGCCCTCATCGATGCCAATACGACGACCCCAGCGAACGCCCGTGACCTCGAGATCGGCGATCTTCTTCACCAGACGCCGCTTCATGTCGTCCAAGTCCTTGAAATTTACTCCAGACTGCAAGTCGAACCACTCACTACCCGGAAAAGGAATTTTATAAAAGAATTTAAACTTGGCTAAGCAGAATTTGAATACTCACAACATTGTCGCAGTTTATTTTTGTAAAAATTCTTAGAATAATAAGAAAATCTGGGAGATCGATGTTGTTTTGTCGAGTTTCGGTGTCGAACTGACCTTGTTTCTAGGGAAGCCCCAACACCTCAACGGAATGTCGAATCATAGCCTACTTGATTTTGGAAAAAGGATTTAAATATTTATTTTGAATTGTTTATTGAATTTTAGGTCGTCCAAATCCAGTTCATTTTTGTTTTGAAATAGTGAATAATGCTCATTTAATTCCTTCTTTAACACATTTAGTATAATATGATTGTTCAACCATGTTTTCAGTTTTTTCGTATAAACATCGAACAAACCAACGATATTGTTGAGTTCCCTAAAATTTTGAGGTCTTATTCTTTAGTGAATACATTTATAACATGTACAACGGGGAATGGACTTGAATGCATACTTCCCCAATTGCACCTTATTGGACTAAGTAGCCGATGTCGTAGAAATCGCTTGGCATAAAAAAATCTTAAAGGCCGAGAGAGAAGCCACCCACACTGTGTCGTAATTCATTGTTGTCTGCATCATTATTTACACTTTAATTGCAACAATTTTCCGATTTGATGTCCAGTGCCGAGCCAGCTTTTCCAGCTTTTCCGGCCGCACTCTCCTCAAATGCGAGGCGGTCATAAAAGCATTCATGTCGACATAAAGTGAGCCGCAGTGGCAACAATGATGGTTCCTCCTGGAGGAGTGGGCATCGCAGAAGTGGGCCGGAACCAAAACCGTATGATGTTACACTTTTATGTTCACCGAGCACACCAAAAACAATTCCTGGGGGACCTCAAACAAAAAAAAAAAAATAAATAGGAAAAAAAGTGGAGCCCAGAGAAAATCATTGCCATCATCGCTCTTACCAGTTTGTGCCTTCCAGTCAAATCAATTGGCTGCAAATAAAAAACAAACAAAAACCGAACGAACACACGCGGACACGAGCGCGGTATAGTGAGCGGAAAAGACTCTACAAATACAAATAAATCGCAGCATTTCCGCAACGGTCATGCTCGCCCGCTTTTATGATTATTATAAAAATTTCCCCTTGAAATGTCATAAAAGCCAACGCAAATAAAAAGCATACAGATGGAGCGAGAAGTGGACTCATCTTTCTCTTCATTTTTTTTTTTATTTTTTTTTGTTTTGCGGTACGTGGGCCGGGTACATGGGTATATGGCTTTACAGAATCGTAGATGTGTTAAGTTAGAAAATGGAAATAATTTTGTTACCGAAAAATATTTCGAAACATCCATATTCGTTCGATTATATTTTCGTTTTATTTTTCGTTCTTTTTTCTCTGTTTTCTTGATAATATATATATCTATGTTCTATTTGAAGCTTTTTAAAATAAATTTGGTATTATTTCACATATATATATCATATATTGAAAAATTTTTGTTGCCATTTGGGATAACGAAATACTTTTTATCGACTAAGACCAAGGTATGGCAATGTCGACTAAAATGT
Source organism: Drosophila jambulina (assembly GCA_018152175.1). Classification (NCBI taxonomy): domain Eukaryota; kingdom Metazoa; phylum Arthropoda; class Insecta; order Diptera; family Drosophilidae; genus Drosophila; species Drosophila jambulina. The sequence goes on from JAECXH010000114.1 coordinate 272,430, forward strand.
GATTTAATTTTCTTTTTTTTTGTGCTTCTGTAGTTTTTTTTCCGGAGCAATGATGAAGCAGGAAAATTCGCACGTCATTCGGTCGGAAAAGTGGAAAAAATATTTCTTTTTTTCGAAAACAGAATGTTAGACACATGTCTGTCCTGTCTTTTCTCTTCCCTGGCCAGTATTCAAATTTTGGGCTGACTCGACCAGCGATTTTGGCAACTTATTAAGTTGTTAAAACATGATGCCCCCGGACCTTTACCCACCTATTTTCTCCCCCGGCATGTCCGCGTCTATATAAAGTGTAAATCCAAGTGCTGCCGTGTGCTTAGTAGGTTTTCTCATCCTGGCTGCCAGGCAGTTTATTCCAGCAGCTTATGAATTATGAAAGTTCCTTTTTCGGGGCCTGGGGTTTGTGTGAGTGTTAGCCAACACGCGTGTTGGCCATAAACGCCCCGCTTTATGGGCCGCAGAGCCTGGCAAATTGAAAGTGAAAAGTTAAGTTAAGTTGAGTTGCGTTGCGGTGCGTTGAGGGGAAAAGCCTCATTGGGGTCGCGTTATGGTGCATGAAAAGCGAGCCAGCATAGTGAGAGCGAGAAAAAGCGGGGAGAGTGCGAGTGGATGGGGAAAGCAAAGTGAAAGTAAGGCAATTACCCACTTTCAAAGCGGGCCTAATAAATCAGCGGAACGATTTCCACTTTAAGCTCGCTCATTTATAGTATCTCTTGAAATATCCGAGACCTCTCCACTAAAAATGAATATTCACAAATCAAAAATAAAGGGTAGACGCTTAAGATAATAAAGTTTTTGCAGTTAGTTTTCCTTTCAAAGTGCACTAAATAAGTGAAGCGTAAACAATAGTTTTAGAATGAATATGCCGGCTCTTTGAACTCTGCGTAATTCTGTCGTCCTGTCGCATCTTGATTCTTCAATGTGCAAATTGTTTTTAAGCTGCATTTTGTATTATTGTTTTTCGTTTTGTTTCGGCTGGTCATTTTCCTTGGAGTCCGCACTTCCAATTCATTAGAGCCGTCGCGCTGAGAACAACTTTGGGGGAATGTTAATGATTTCCGTAAACATGGACAGACAAATAACGTCAGGCGACAGAAAGCTCGCTGAATTCGTTTTTTTTATGGCTCACTTGAAGGGATACGGAAATAGTGAAATAGCTAGGGGGAGAAAGAAGCGGCCAGCGAATTTTTAACGTGTTAATGCCAAGGCGGCTGCTAACAAGTAGACAAACAAAGTGGAAAAAAAGGAGAAAAATCTTGAAAAAGTGACAGCCAATTGAAGAAGAAGATGACAATATAAAAAAGGACAAGGCGACGGGAATGAGAAATGAAATCAACGCCCGTTATTATTTGTTGTTTTTCCCCTCCGCTTTCCCTGATAGACTTCTCCCCTTCTAGCTCCCCGCTTCCTCTCTTGTTTTTTGGAAACTTCTTTCAGAGCAATTGCTTCTTGCTTCTGGCTTCCCTTTGGCATTTTTCTTTGCGTGTGGGGGTGTTAGGTTTGCTTTCCCCGAATGAAATTTAATTGGAAAAATAATAAAAACAAATCTGGAGCAGTTACAACCAGGTGAACAACTTCATTTGCATTGTGGATACAGGAGAATAAATACAAGTGATTAGGAGAACTTTCAATTCAATCTGAGGAATCGACCTTGTTCGTGGTGCTAACCATTTAAGTTACTAACTTTACATTATTATTAACCAAATAAAAACTTCTTTAGTAAAAACCTTTATTAAACCTTTTAAATTGCCAACTCTAATATTTCTAATATCTGCACGTCCACTCAGTGCACTATAATATGACCCACATAAAACGCAATTCAATTAGACGAACTAATTAAATTTTAATTGGCCAACCCATTAAATAGGGAATAAACAAAAATAGAACACAACACCGAGTTCGGCAAAGTTGGCAAATATCGCTAAAATGGCCGGTGGCGCATTTTGTGCCATGCTCACTTCATGGACTCACTTCAAAGCGAAGCTTCAGAACGAAAATCAGCACATTACGCATACGCCCCGTTAGCCAGAGTCGAGCAATTTGGCTAAAGGCCAAATAAGTGCCAAAAACGGGTCCAAAAACAGGGCGTAAAACATATTTTGAAACAGAGTAGCCTGAGGGTGAGGGCGGCATTTCAGCCAAACGCAAACAATTTTCAAATTAGTTGAGAGCTTGCCGAAAAAATAGCTACTCAACCACTCGCCGCAGAAATTCAATGCGTTATAGACAGTTATGAAATGCTTGGTTTTTTTTTGTTTGCAACTCTCTCTTTCCGCTAACCGAAAAATGTGGAAAAATGCCAGTGTGAGTACAAAAGTTGTTAGTTTATTTTATATTCTGTTTGCCTTTGCTGAGTGAAAATAAAATGCTGGTTATAAAATTTTATGTCGATTGAAACGTTTGGCGAAAGCATATTTCCTTTATGGCTTTATTTTATTTACCTACTGCCGCGAATCCTTTGGGTCGTACGTCCTCCTCCACCTCCTCCTTCTCCTTCCCGCCGCCTGCATTTCCGCATTGCGCGCCAAGGACATTATTCATTGTCCCCTTCGCTTCTATATATTGTTCCCCGCCTCACTCTTTGGGGGCCACTTGAGAGTGCACGAGCAGATAATAATTCTTACATGTCGCAGCAGGTTGCAACTTCTGGGTCCTTGTTAGCCCCCTCGAATGTTAGTTCCCATTGCTTTCCCTATCTGGTCCTGGTTTCTTTATTTCGCATTCTTGCTTTCCTCGTTGTCCGCCCGGGCCTTTTGTCTTTTGGCGTCTTTTGTCTTTCACTTATGCATGTGCGTTGGCCCCGGCTTCCGTTTTCTGCGATTTCCCCTCACTGTAGTGTGTAGCACACTGAGGGCAAAACTTGTATGGAAGGTGGTAGGAAATTAGTATTATAGCTTATTTCTGGGTACAATTTGAGTTTATTTTTTCAAGAATTACGTTATGATTATTAGGAGGAAGACGGTGTCTATAAAAAATTATCGATGGCCGGTTCCGACACTTTAAATTATGCAATATTTTCGAGCAGTTATAGAGTACGATATATTTTCGATATATTATATTGTCCCTCTCGATTAAAACAGCCAGAGATTATAATTTTTAGTAAACTAAGTAATTTTGAATAAATTAAAATATTCATGATTTTTCTCCGCCTATGCCTTCTCTGGCGCATTTTATGACGAGCCAAGCCTGCCACATGAGCCCCGAGGGCATTTGGTGAGCAGGACAACGACAACGACAACGATGTCCCATAAAGTGCGAAAACTTAGGAGCAGTCAAAGCTCAAGATGACACTGAGACTGAGTCTGGAATCAGGAGCCCTGGATCTGAATCCGAATCTGGAGCCTGTGGAGCGCTGCTCTTCTTATACTTTGATAATCCTTGGCTCCGGTCGAACACTCGCACATCAACGATAACTTTTGATACGTCGCGAAGTCCCCGCCCTTCCCTCGGCCAGTGGAAGGAGACAGCCATTCAACTTTGTTACTCGAGCTTTATCGCATCTGTGTGTGTGCGGGCAAATTATATAAGCATGATAATATTGTATAACGCATGGGGTTTTCCTCCGACAGAGACAAGGGAAGACGGACGGATACAATGGCAACTGTGGTGGCTCCCTGCCAATTCACTTTGTCTAGTTTCAATTTCAATTTGATTTCGTGCCACTCGCTGGCATCATTTTGATTTGCTTATTTGTCTGGGTCTCTTGTTTATTTCCCTTTCCCCGAGTTTTCAAGTGCTTCTAAGATTTATCCATCGGTTTTCCTGCTCCTTCCCCTGAAAAGTTACTATCTTTACTTTGAGAACTTGTAAAATTGATCACATTGTTGAAAAGGGCGCGGTTCTTATCGAGCTAATGCATCCGAAAAAATCATGTACAATAAATTTATAGTTTTCGATTTTAAAGAGCTGTAAGTTGTGGACGGATTTCCAGGATTATCCTGCAGAATGTCCATTAATGTTATTTGAAATTTATCTGTACCTAACTGCTATTTTTGAAGACAGGTAGAAAAGTGTTGTTTTCTTTTATAGTAATTTAATTATATATTTTATTCGTTTATTTTTATAAATAACCTGTGGAGACACATTCCCTGAGCGCCTATTTTACAGGGTAACATTTCCTGTTGCTGCCGTTGCATTTGAAACGAGCTGCGGGGGTGTTGGAATGGCAACCGCAACAGCCGCTCCCAACCGCAAACGCTTTTTCATGCCGGAGCCCAACAACACTTTCGTTCCAAAAACCAGCAGGAGGGAAAGCGAAAGAGATGGCAGATGCAGCAGGAGAAAGAGGTGGACAGAGGGATGAATAGAGAGAGGGGTGAATGCCAGTGGTTCTATGGCTGCATGGGAGCCTAAGCCCCGCAGTGGCTCTCTAATTACAAATTGATAACAATTTCAACGATAATCAGTTATGGGAGATATATACGCCATGGCGCATACAGCTAGCGGAAGGGCCGAAAAGGACGATGCACAGGATGTCCGGAAATTCGCAATTTGTGCTTTATTTGTTAGATCAATAGGCCACTGATAGGCTGTGAATGCATTTCACACACATGAAAACAGGTGTTTAAGGAGAGGGTTTATTAAATTATTTACTTAAACTTGAGCTTTAAATTTGTTAATAAAGTTTGTTTTGGTATACTTTAAATGCTGTATCAAATACATTTTTTATGTTTTGGGAGAATTCAGAAGAATTCAAAGTGATTATTGGATGAAAAACCTTTTATAATATATATTCTTCTCTTAAACAAAGATATAATAAATCTAGTTGCTATGTTAAAACTAGTTATTTGAATTAGCGAATTCCAAACCGTAATATTTTAAAGCTCCTAGTCAACCAATAAAAATAAGGCACATAATATAATTTATCTCAAAGCTAACAAAAATATCAGAGCATTAAACTTCATAATAAAATTCTACCTTTCGCCAGCAGTGTTTGCAAATTTGCTTAGCTACATTTTTAATTTCGCTTCGATGATAATTCAATTAAAAACATGAACGACAAAAATATAACATCAAATATTTATATGAAAAAACCATCAAAGGAAATATAACAATAATAATTTGTTGGCCATTCAGAGGCCTGTGCAATTTTTATAAATCCATTATATATTTAGATGACAGAGCAAGCAGTAGCTAAATTGAAATTGAGTTCTGTGTATTATAGACTTTAGCCACCGAATGCTCTCAATTTTTGAAGCGATTAAAGCGATTTAATTCACAATATTTTTGCGAACGCCAACCGCATGTTAGGCGCCCTCATTAGACGGGCAGGCGGGCAGCCCGTTGGGCTCATAAATTTAATTGATAATAGTGTTGACAGGCGTGGAGTGGTTGATAGTTCAGGCTTATGGCCGGCGCCAAAACCCGAGCACAAATATTTGCTTATTTGCCGGGCAAACAGCGAGCGGCGAGTGTGCGAGTGTGCGAGTGTGTTCGTGTCTGTTTGCCCATTAAACATTTGCCGTTTGACTTATAAATATTTTATCGCACTGCAGTTTCAAATTTATGTTTAATGCGGCGTCGACCGGTGGCAGTCCGCATGTATGAATGTATGAGGCGAAGAAAACCCTTGGAAATCCACTCAAATTATGCACAACGCATGCAGAGTGCTCCGTCTTCCGTCCAAGGATCTCCTCTCCTCTGGCAGATGAGGGCGTGTCAGCCCGAGAAGTAGTAGGAGCCGTAGCAGGAATGATGCTGTATAACTTTACATAGACAATTATTTACAAGTGCGCAGTTAGCAAGCCAAACCGAAATAGAGGACAAAAAAGGGCGACAGGTGGGTTTTTGGGGCCGAAACTAGAGACTCTCTTGAGAAGAGCATTAAAAAGAAAATCAACAATGACTTAAAAAAGAATTTATTTATTTTAAGGAAGTTTACAGCTTGTTTGTGATTGTGTCACTAAACGCTAATTTGGAATAACTTAATATATAATAATGAAATATATTAAAAAGTTAGTTATCTGTACAAGTTCACATTAAAAATTCTTTAAAGGGCATTCGTAAACTTGGGCAAATTGCCCATGATTTTGGCACTCCTCCCCATAATACTCCAATTTCCAGCCACATTAGGAATACCCCAAAGGAGCGTATAGAAGAAACATTCTGCCCTCCACATCCATCTCCCCAGGCATCCATCTGCATGTGCGAGTGCCAAAGTCTCAAGCTTAAGTGACACTAACAACTTGGGGGAGGACGGGCAGAAACTGGGCGACAAACCCACTCCAAAATAACCCCAAAAGCACGCCTGGCCCTCCTCAGTCCCCGTCAAGGCGTCGCTGTTGTGTTTTGGCTACTGCTGGTGCTGCTGCTTTTCGGAGAGCAACTCAATCTAAATGCGGTACAATGACATCTAAAGTGTGTTTGGGCTAGCTTTTTTCCATGATGCCAACTTGTCAAGCTCCAGAGAGGGAGAGAGAGCTCCTAAACTACCCCAGCTTTTCCGCTTTTCCGCCGTACTATATATCTGTGAAGCTTGGTGACATTAGTTTTGCTTTCTCAGAAATGTGTCACGTAATTTCCAAGAGGAGCCCCGAGTGGGGCTCCTCCGCTGCCCTGCTCTGACGATTGTATATGGCTGGCATTTAACTTAAATGTATGTAGAACATTTTGGCATTAAGCATGGCGCACACACACTCAGCCGTTCTTTGTCTTTCTTCAGCCAGGACATCGCATCCTGCAAATGTGTGTCAGTTGACGTTTAAAGATCGTTAACAGTTTGCACGAGGTGCCGACTGAAGTTGAGGGAGTTGTGGCGCCCCACCCGATAAGTCGTAACAAATGCTGGCTTGTTTAACAAATTGTGCCCCTGAAACCCCACTATTAGCTTTTCATTTCCATCTCAATTCTTCGCTCAGCGATCTATTTTTAACAAAGGGAATATGACAAAAATTTTGTTGTAGCAGGAAAAGGTAATGTTATTGCCAAAGAAAACACAGACTAGTAGTAGTAGTAGTTTTGATTTCTCTCAGTGCCAGCGTAATCATAAACTTATTTCCTCCCCTGTAATCTGGTGCATATATCCATTACCGCTTTTAATGATTTCCCGCGCACGAAATAACGCAGCACAAAATCCCCATGTAAATTGTAAAATGCACAACCTTCAAGCGAAGCCTTTTCCGATTAAACCAATCGACCGCAGGGCCGGAAGGCACAATAAAAAAAACATGGAAAGTTAAGGCGACTCGCTCGCATTGCCAACAAATCAGCACTTAACGTTAATTACGATTTTTTTACGCTGATATGGCATTTAAAATGATTTGCTTCGCAGCATTAACTGCAGGGCGGCGTGGGAGCCGGGAAAATGGAAAAACCCGGGCAAAGATTAATGGAATGCACGTCCGTTCCGTTGGGGAACAAAACTTTTGCTGGCAATCGACTGCAGACTGCAGATTGCAGACAGGAGGAGGAAAAAATAAACACACATGGGGCAGAGAGAGTGTGCATTTGACATTAACTGTACTCTGCTCAGCCGGGGGATCCCCTTGTTATGCGAGGATGTATATAAAAAATGTCGCTCCAATTTGCCAGGAATACGGGTGCCACTGTATGCTGGATGCTGGATGTTTCATATGCAAATTAGTGCTAGAGAGCGAAGGCAGCGGAAGCAAAGAGTGCCCCGAAAGTGGAGGAGTCCTGGCTGCCGCTGCTGTTGTTGACTTAATTGTGCGCGCACTAAATTGCTTAACTAAAGAGCCCTTGAAGCGGTGCCCAGCCCTAAGGTAACCCCTTTTGCAGCTTCATCTCCAGCCCCTGTTCTATTATTATTTTGCGGCACAACAATTCGCTTTATTTTAACTAGTCTTGCCCCGAAAAAAAAGGTTCTTTTATTCCTTTACACAGTGCGAGAGTTTAATTTGTAACCTTTTGGGTTGAAAAGTCATATTTAAAGATAAATAGTTTCATTAATCCTATAAGAGCTAAATGCTGGTTCTGTATATATATATAAAGCTTACTGCTTATATACAACTTTGCTTCTTTGGTTTCCTAAAAATGTTCCATGTTCCGTAATCGAATATGAACATACTTTTCTTTGCAAACAACTTCCCGATATAATTTGTCGAACTTCTCCAGATTTCCCAACAAAAGAGAACAAATGAACAGATGTCCTTAGCTAAGTTACATCAAAAAGCAAACAATAAATACATTTAAATACATAGAGAGGCGCCTATAAACATAATCCCCTTCCCCTGCCATCATTTCTATTGTTATACTCGCAACACTTTCCTTCCTCAGTTTACATATCAAAAACTGCTGTCTAGGCGTCCTGGCGTTTTCTCACTTTCCCTGTAGGTTCTCTGCCACGCCCCCGGGAGCCGAGGGGCGCCGCCCGCTCATCATTACATTTCATTAAGCTTCGGTCCCCCCACAAAGGGAGGGCCACACACACAGTCAAGATTCTGTGCTGTTTGGGCCTAAGCTTCAGTTTCTGTTTCTGTTTCTGCTGCTGTTGCTTTTGTGTTTATTAAACGCTTTTCGGGCGCGTGTTCATTCAATTTGTTTCTGCTCCGGCTCTTGTTGCTGTTCCTCCTCTGAATGTTATGTCTACATGCCTGCTTCTAAATAAACAGCAACAACAAGGACTCAGTGTGTAGTGTGCTGGGGAAAATCGTTTTAATTGTTGTGTTTAAATAACAGACGAGCCTGAAGCTGCACAGAAATTGGGGCCAACTCACAAACGCACACACACATACAGAGACACAGATCTAGAGCGTGTGTCGCGTGGGCGTATACTTAATATGACGCATACGCCGCGTGTTCGCGCCGCCTTTGTATGTATGTGCCAGTGTGCCTTTGTGTTTGATGTCGTGCGACCGCGTCACATGAAAGCTAAAAGACAGCAACAACAAAAAGAAGTATATAGTTTGGGGAATTTTGGGACCAAAAATTAGATATTTGGGCAAAGTGAAATCAATTGGAAATATAATCTGTTCCGGGGCTATCACAATATTTTTGCTATGAATTATGCAAGCAGTATTTTCAAGAAGCCATGAAATGACTTGGACTTAAATATATCAATAGAAAGAAATAAATGCCATTGAAAGCATTACATATTCGTGTAGCATTGGGAAATATAGCATGAAGACAAAAGTTATAGGAATAAATTTAAAGTATAGCGTTGAGTGGGTATAATCTTACATTATATTTCTATATTCATATAAATTATACTTTAAAATGTGACCAAATAACTTTAATTATTTTTAAAACCCCTATTTAAAACTTTTAATTAATGATAATAATTTAATAATGCCCTGGCAACCATTTTCTGCAACTTCTCGATTTTTAAATTTGTTCAACTGTTTTCTTTTTTATTGTAGAGTCTGAGCTTTGACCTTCCATCGCCAGACCAAGTGCAAAAGTTTCTGCCTTGTTTTTATTAATTCCACAAGCATAGGAAAATTTATTGAAAATGCCTGTTGGCAGGACACGTAGCAAAGTAAAACTTGTGCCACCCAGCGAACGCATTTCTTTCTGTATTTCTGTTTTTTTTATGTTTCTGTACGTGAGCTCAGTGGAAAAAACAGCGTAATTAAAAACGAGAAGTCGTCGTCGGCGCTTGATATGTGGTGTTTCTGTAATGAAAGGGCGGGGGCAGTGCCAAGGCAGTTGTGCTGCGGATAAATTTAGACAGCTTTTGCCATCTGATATGATAAATCTACTTAATCCAATAAACAAACAGCGGGGCGCAGGCCAAAATTGAAGCGTTGCGATGCGAGAATGCGAATCGTGCGTGCGTGCGCACAGTCAGCGAGGAAAAGTGCCAAGTTTTAATTGTGAAAGTTTAGCAGCGGAAGAAAGCTAGGACTAGGGGGTGGTGAAAGCCTGCGGGGGGAACTGGAGGCAGAAACATGGCAGGGAAGCTGCCACATAGACACACAACACACACAGACACACAGCAGGTGTGGCAAATTGCTGCCCGCACTGGGAAGCATTGAAGCCCGCATGCGACAAGCCATGAATTCAAGTTGTTCTCTCCCTAAATCCAAGGATCTGCACCGGGAAAAATAGGTAAACAATTAATATTCTGTGTAAACTTAACAAAAAAATATATACTATATTATAAGAATTTTTAAGGTGCATTTTTCCTTTTCTTCTTTTTGTTAAGTTGAAAAATATCCACGAAGCCAGATTTTTGTTGACTTTTACTTGTTATCAATGTGATAGGCCCCCAAATTGAACTTGTATTTTTGGAGGATCTCTTTTTTCCTCTGTGCTTGAATGCTAGTCCTGTTAGTCCTGCCATTCATGCCAGCCGACTGTGCTGTCATTTTGCGTTACTTGTCATCAACTTCATGCGTTTTGACATTTTTATTAGTTGAATACTCCTTAGCAGCACGCTCCATTGCCTGGGGTCTTGGTCGAAAGTTGTGCTAGTCCAGCCTCGCCCTCGTCCTGGTTCCCATTCCCATTCCCGCTCTCGTCCTGTGACATCTAATAAGTGTTTACTGAGTCATGGAGCAGCGGTTGTGCTTTAAAGCATCCCTTTTGTATGTAAGAGGAGAAACTTCTGTTTTCACAGCGTGTCGTTTCACAAAAAAAAAAATAAAATACAGAAAAAGCAATGCCCGGAGCTTCGTCAATTCCCGGACGATAAATATAGGACAAACTGTAAGAGATTTTCATGTTTTCGTTGTGTTTGATTAATTGATTCGGCCAAGGGATATATTAAACAGAGGTTAAAGATATAGCTAAGGGTTAGCTAATGGGAACTTCTGATGGACAATACTGAAATACAATTAACATATGTTAATTAATTTGATGTATTTTATTGTTCTGCCTGACAACTTCCGGAAGTAGTTTCCTTTCCCAACTTCTTAAGCTCTCTTCCACTTCAGGAAATTTTAAATATTTTTTTGAGTTTAACTGGTCTTCCCCGGTATTAAACACTAAACAAATGCTTGATATATTTGCGCAGCTCTTGCAAATACAACTAGTTCCCGCAATGCCACTTAGTGGCTTTAATTTATGCAATTAAACAGTTTAATTACGCAACAGCAGGGGCAACGACAACATTGGAAACAACAGATGTTAAATAAATATGCGAATTTACTGCAGCTGAGGTGCATGGAATAAAAAAGCAATAACACTGTTTAACAATTTACAGTGTTTCTGTTTATTTGGCAAAACGAAAAAAGGCGATCGAGAATCAATTTAATTTCAACCAACAACTTTAACCAACTGTAAAAATAGCAACGTTGAAAAAAACTGGAAAAATTCAGCAAATTGGCAGAATGCCAATGCACGCATATCCCGAATGGAAAGGTTAAAAATGAACTTTAATCATAAACAAAGGAGAGAAGGGCACTACAAGGAAGTACTTAAAATAGTTCAGGTTAAGTGCAAACTTTGATCTGACATTTTCCTTTCATCCTCGGGATTCCCAGCGAATTCGCAGAGAACTTCAAAGGCACATTTAAAACGTCGCCAGCAGGAGGTGAGATGATGAGTTCTAAACCCTCCCTTCTCCGCTCCTCCGCCATAATGCTAATAGAGTGCCACGGACCTGGGCCGGCGATATTTATGGCGGAGGAAATACCGAACCGAAAGTCATACAACGACCTCAATGTCCATTTGCTAAAGTTGCCATAAAAGAAATGCTGCGGCCCCGATTCCACCCCGAGTGAGAAAGTTTTAAGCATCTGGCGAGGGTCCAAATGAAGGTAAAAGGCAGCAGCGAGAGCGAAACTTTTAAATGAAATTTTTGTGTTAAAGTTTTCTGTCAGGTGGAGCGGCCTCAGAGCAGGTAAGCAGGTAAGCAGCCGCCACGCAATGCGACAACAGCAAGCTGGCTTGGGGTCAGCCGAGCATCGGCCAAGGAGCCCCATGGAAACCGATGGTGGAAAACCCCAGAAAACCCTGAACCGCCCACTGCGGTGGACCGCAGTCGCACACCATCGCACACCACACCAAGGACCGAGAGGAGACAAAGTTGCAGCTGTATTGTCACGTAAAACGGTGACAGATTCCAAAGACGACGACGACGACTATGGCAGCCAGGCAAATAACATTAAAACAACAAACAACAATGGGCCATTCCAGGAGGTCTCATCATCGTTACACCAAGCAAAATTTTCATTTTTTCTAGGGATATTTTATAATTAATATATATAATCGAAGCTTAGTCATGCCGAGAAGTTAAGTTTAGTTTAGTTAGGTTTATGTCATGAAATTAATAAGTAAGTGTTTTTTTAAGGCGATGAGAAAACAATGAATAACATGTTTGCATATATTTGCTTGCTTTTTAAAACAATTAGTTTTGTAATCCCTGAAATTTTTATACAACCATTTCTTTGAGTGTCCCATTATGGCAGGTGGGTGTGGATGGCGACAGGATTTCTCCCTCATCCCAGGACGTGAATGAAAGTTTCGTTCTGTGACTCCTACGACTTAATGGCAGCACACACACAGCCCCACTCTCTGGCATTAAATTCCACCCACTGCGACTTTGTTCCTCTGTCCGCAGAATGAAATTAGCAACACATGCCGGCCCAGGACACCGACCCACAGAAACAAAAAATCTCCATTCAGCGACAGAAAAGCACAGCGCAGCGCGTTCGTTTGCATTTAAAGTAATTACAAGAATTCTGCCTCTGCATATCGCGTGTGTGCGCCGTCCTAATGCTCGGTTAGAATTATGACAGCCTCTCGACGGCGGCTGCTTAAGCCCCGAAAAGAGCTAATGCGTTTTTAAATATGCTGCAGCGGAAGCTCTCGGTTTCGGGATTAATTAACAGCCGGCCGGGAGTGCAGACTACGGAGTTGTTGCGGCTTAGGATTTTGCGGATGACAAAAGGATTACTCGAATGGCTTGTAGACATTGCGGAGAATTGTGCGAAAGGGTTGTTTGAGAGCCTGGGAAGTTGTTTCACATTTCATAAGACAGTTTAAAGTATGGCAGGGCTGTAAACGGCGTTTTAAAGTTGAGATCTTTGTTAAGAAGATGCTCCACAGTTTTTTTTTTTATTTTTACACCCCATATTTTTACCGAAAGACAGCCAAAACAATGGGGAATAAATAAAATTGGGAGGCCGAGATAAGATACGATATAATCTTGCACATACCTGTTGCTATTTTCTTCTGCTGCGCCTTCGCTAGTCTCGGAACCCTTGGCGTATGCGCAATATTCGATGTTTCTAGTGTACAAACACACACTCATAGGACACACTGGCACACATAATATTTATTATTTAGCCCGACGACACTCACACACTCGCGACACTTAATTCCTTCTTTAATTTCAATTTCTGGCACGCTTATATGTGCTGTTTGCTTAGCTATTCCCCGGGATCCCCACAGGACGCTCCGAAAAAGAGAGGCTGGCGAAAAAATCCTTGGCGGTAATCATGCAATAAGCCGCACTTGTAGCGCACACAGAGGCACACACAACACACTGGGGTCAGCCCTGTTCCTTTTTCCCTTCTTGGTGCTGTGGCGGTCCTTGCGCTATCCTGTCTGGTCTCTGTTGGCAAAGGGAAACAGCTTGAAATGCTATTAAAATATAATCTTCTGATAATCTGCACTTAATTTCGTGCTCTAGGAAAGACGTTTATATGTCCTGGCCGTCAGCTGCCAAGTCCTTGTTGTGCTCAGCTCCTCGTGCTCCTTTTATTTGTGGCTTAGTTTTCCCCAGCTAAAATCTTGTAATTTTTTCGCACTAAAAATTGTTCTCTCACTTCGTAACTCTGTATTGTATTTCGTTCTTTTATTCGTTTATTTTCTGCTTCTATTTTTTACTTCCCTTTTCGTTCACGTGGCTTTTTTAGAGTTTTTGCGAGCTTTGTGTAAGTTTTACGCTCCGCTGATTTTTAATGTTTTGCCATGGACGTAGTCGCCGTGCAACAAACTCGTTCATGTGGGTGCGTGTTGATTTCCTTTGCCGCTCCACCTTTTGATAGACTCGCACTTCTCGGCATTTCCTTCACCAACTCGTCTCGTCTATTGCCTTTTCGAAATTTATCAAATTTTCCTCTGTTCTCGCTTCCCGTTGCTTCCTTTTTTAATCAAATTTCCACTTGATTGGAGTGACGACAATTTAGTTGATTTCCGGTTGATGTTGGTGCTTCTGTTGTGGCGTTTGTGGAAAATGGGTGGAGAAAAGAGAAGAGAGAGAACGAAAAATTGTGTTAGTGAAACATATTTGCTAGGGGAGTTTTATATATTTAGAATTTGTTTTAAATTGATTTACATATAAAGACAAATTCCCTGCAAATCTTACTTTGAAAATAAATCTATTAAATGCAACTTTAATAAAGACTAAGTGCTTCTCCTTCCTTAATATTTTCTTAAGCATTTTCTGCAGTTAAGTATGGGCAGTTTTTCTCTATGGCCTCAGCTTCATTTCCTTTTTAATTTAATTCCCAGCGCCTCGCATTTCACTTAATTTCCCTGCTTCCGCATTACAGTTTCTCTCACTTTTCGCTGCTTCCCTTCGCGCTTTTTCCCACTGATCCTCTTAACAGGACATTGCCTGTGTGTATGGAAACATTTTCATAAAACCAAAATGCAGCGCACACACGCACACTTCTGCGGCAAAAAATAAAGAAATAAGGCTGGGAAAATGGTAAAATGTTTTCCATTTTCGCTGATTTCATTCCGAGTATTTTCATCCTGCTGTCGCCTGCATGAAATTATAATTGTGTTCTCATCTCACCGCAGAGACAGTAAAACATTTAATTTCCTCTTCGCGGGCGGCGAGGAGGCCCGCTATAATTCCTTCCGGTTATTTTTGCCGCCAAATGGCGCTTCGTGTTTCTAATTCCTCGCAAAACCTATTTGCTCCCTCTCCACCGCTTTCGCGTTGTTTGTCGCTTCGAGATTTACAAAATGCGAAATAAAAAAGCGAGAGAGAACCATAAAGAAAATTACAGAAAAATTAAATCACAACACCCCTCGTCGGCGGCTTAACGAATTTTCTTGGTTTTTTTTTCTTATTTTTTGGTGTGTACTTTTGGCATTTATGCTTCATTTATTTTTGATGGTTTTTTTCTCCGCCAACGCAAACGTTTGAGCAGAAACGTAAATGGTTTATTTGGAAATTTTGCGTCGCAAAATATTATATGCACTTGTGTTTCTTTATGGCTCTGAAATACCGTAAAATATAATGGGGATTAAGCGGAATATACACATTGTGCTTAAATTCAATATTTGACCGGGCCGTGCTTGTGGCAAATAAATTAATATTATCCACAAATAAATCAATTTGTTGGCTCTGTGTACGCCAAATAAATTTATTGATGAATAATATTTCCCAGGGAGAATCAAAGTCAAACGGCAGGCAATTAGTTCCCAGTTAAGTCTCAATCGAATAATAATTTCCCAGCCAAATAAATCCTTTGCGGCGATTATTTCAGTTTCCGTTTATTTGCTGAATTTTGCTCACTTGCTGTCCAAAATCCCCTTGGAAGGGTTGCATGTAGATGTTAACCATATTATTTCTGCTTATGTGTACGTACTATCAGCACTTCAATCGACCATCGAGCCTTTTGAGCTGCTAATTAGTTTTTGCCCGGCCGGCTCCAGTGCATATTTCATTAGCTTTTCAGAATCGCTGACATATTTCCGAGGGCCGCGCTAATTAATTAAATTATTTTAAATACCTGCGAGGCCTGGAGAGCACGCTATCCCGCGAAATAGTGATATTATAAAAATTCATCAACTGTCGTGTTGTGATTTCAGTTTTGGAATTCTTTAAAGCCATCGTCAGAGCCGGAGAGAGCTGCACAAACACAAAATGCCGCTCTGCCCTGCTCGTCTGCGGTCTCATTTTCGAACGCATTTTAATGAGGTTTCAGCTGGAGAGGCGGCGAGGGGCTGCTGCACAGACTGTATTAATTAAAAAAGGGTTTCCATGAACTCGACGGCTCGCCCGGACTAAAATGTCAACCAGGCGTTGACCCAGAAAGGCGAAAAATAAAGCTGAAACTCTGAGCGGCGTTTAAGGCTTGCTTTAAGGTCCTTTTCAGGCTTTGCTGAAAGTGTTACACGTGTCCTTTTCGCTCTGTGCACGGCGCGTGGCTGCGTGTGCTCCACTGTTTGTACATGAGGCCGATGGGCCCAAGGCTTCGACGAGAACACAATTTCAATTTGTGCGGTGTGAGGGAAAAAATAAGGCCCATCGGCCTTTTTTTCCCTTGAACACACGGTCAAAAATTATATATATACATTCTGGCACTTGTTCAGGTGTATATTTCATTGGTAAAATAATATATTAACAAATATTTTTGGAATTTGTTTATTATTTTATGTCAAAATAATTGAATAATTCTAAAAATATTTGTAATAATAAATTAAGCTTCCTTAAGGTATTTAAATATACTCTAAGTCTTACTTCTTTATCTATCTTTTTTATTATTTAAAAAAAAATAAAATAAAAAAATTCCTTTGCAGTTTCCTACTTTTTGATCAACTTTCTCCAAAATTTCTTTACCAATATCCTCTCGAATTTCTCTCAGTTGCTTTAATTTCCGCTTCAATGCAAAGCAAAGGTTTTTGGCCAGAAAACCGAAAAGCAAAAAGGTTTGCCCCTCGCATGTTGACTTGTCTTGTGAGTCAGAGCCAGACCTTGGGAGGGATGCCATAACAATAACAGAAAACAAAAGGCAGCCAACCGCTCCAGAGCGAGCCAAACCTGAGGCGCAATCTTTTGTGGGCGAACAGAGAAGAAACCTTTTCAACTTGATTAATTTCCCACAATTTAAGTTGATGAGAGAAGCGCTCTGCCGCTGCCCGGGAATTTTCAGGGCCTCCTATTTTCACATTTCCCAGTTCAAATATCCTGCAGGGCTCCGTCGCCTGTCGACTGTCTGCTGGCCACTTTGTGATTTCGGCCCGGATGGCTCTGCGAATGTGTTGCGATTAGGTAAACGAACCTGCGATTTGATTTATCTCTGGAGATTTCAACCAGAAACCGAGTCTCGGGATTAAGTTCTCCTGGGCCGAGAAACTAAACAATCTTGGATACACATCAATTACTTTCAATTTCCATGGATGAACTTGAGGCACAGCAGCATGTAAATGCACATACTTCTTCACGGAGAATCCGCCTCGTAGGTCGCAAAAAACATTGCTCATACGCCAGGTTGGACGGCCAATATCCCAAAACTAATTCTTACAGCTTCCTCAACTTTTCCAGCTGACAGAATATATGTGTATATGGATATATATAAAAACAGGAAAAAAAGTTTCATCTTCTTCACAAGTTTTGCTTCGGTTCAGTTTTGCTGCTGCTGCTGCTTTCCCTCAATGATTTATTGGCCGAAATGGTTTTTGTTTGCCAGTTTGAGTCTGTTTGTTTGCCTGTGCTGTTGTTTTGGGCCAAAACACTGGGCCAAAGGTAAAAGAACTTTGCAAAGAGTTTGAAATTTTGCCAATATGTTTTTATGGCCATCGCCATCGCTCGGCAAGCAGGCAGGCAGGCATTTAGAGCAAGAACTATGCCAACTATTTCGGTTACTTGAAAATCGAACACATTTTTACTGGAAACTCTTCTCAATTTATCAATAAAATGCCGCACGGGAGCAAACTGGGAAGTTTTCTGCCCGAAAATCGTAACTTTTGTTATCGTTACTAAATTTTGCTCTGAATTTTTCATTTTATTATCACTTTTCCATTGCGGATTTTATTATTTTTGTTTGTAAAATAAATGTAATTGTTGGAGGAATTCAAGGGTTTCACTCTTGAGCAGCTAGGCTTGCTGGCTTTCATTTTATTAAGTTCGAAAATAATTGACTGATGTTTGGTTTGCTTTTAAATATGAACATATTTGCAGTAATAATTTTCCGTGTCAATTTTCTTAAATGTACTTCAATCCGATTTTTTCAGATAAATTGTCCAAATTGTATTAGGAGCTTGGTTAATTGAACAATGTTGTTTATTGGTTTCCTTTGTTTTAGTTAACATATATTTTATTTATACTACAATAATTTGGGTGTTTAAAATTTTCAATCTCTTCAAACTTTTAAAAAATATTTTTGCCTTGCATATTAACATTACGGAAGGTTATCTAGTTTGTTTTTAATGAGATAACTTGAATTTGATTATGTTTCAAGGGGAATATATAAAATATGTTCTTTATATTTTCGAACACTTTCTGGATTTCACAATTGGTTCTTACTTTATTGCCTTGGATTTCTTAACTGCCTTTCGGGACTGCTGTTTCTTTTTTGTGCACTTTCGACTTTGCTCTCTGGCCGGGTGTTTATTCAATTTGTTGGAAGTAACCGAGACCCGTAGCTCGCAGCCCGTAACCGACTTTGTCCTGTGTGTTTACGCAGCGACTTAAAGTTCCGCCCGGGTTTTGCCACACATTTGGTGCCTGCACACCGAAAATCGCTCATACGCACTGTTTTCACCCACTGAAGCACACACAAACTCACGACCGGTGCGAACGCGCGTCACTCGTCGCCGTGGGTTCTTGTCTCGGAGGAGCAGCGGAGCGGCGTCGGGCTCCTCGGTGAACGGATGCTGGAGCTTGACTGAATCGCCGTGCCTAACTAGCCAGCACTCGACGGCTGGCTGGCAGGACCTAGTACAACACGGCACGAGGACGAGGACGAGCCGGAGCAAATAAATGTGAACGGGGAATCTGAAGCCAACGAAGCTGCAGCAGAAACCCGAGCGCTTCGGCAGCGAACTTCTGCCTATTACAGCATCCCTGAGAGGGCTTTCCAGGAGCAGCTTTTCGCCTAAGAGAAACGGCGATTTGGAAGAGTATCCTTGGAAGCTTAGCGTCCACATTCAGCAGGGCTGAATAAAGAGCGAGCTTTTCTGTATGGAGCTTTGCCGCATGACTTTTGTGCGTTTTGTTTACTTTGTTTTGACTATGACAGTTAACGGGTTTCTTGGCCATTACAAAAATTATTTAGATTTTATTTTTATTTATAGTTTTAAATGTTTAAATTCAGTATTTTTTTTTAATGCTATTCTATTTAAAGGTGTCTTAGAACCTTCAAATATTTCATTGCAAGTTAAGGATTTATTAAAAACTAACTCAAAGCTCATTTTATTTAAATGTAATGCTTTTATGACTCGGTTTGCTGTTTTTTTAATTGAATGATTGTCGAAAGCCATATTTATTTCACTTTGATATAAATCTTAATAATTAAAAACTAAAATATGAAAAATTTAACGAATTTTAAAAAATAGGGTAAAACTTTTAGTATTGGTAAATTCATTCATATTTTCAAAGTTGTAAATTCTATAGGAAAATCGGATTCCCGAAGTAATTTAAATTGATTTAATTATTATTATTCTTTTTTTTATTGTTTTAAAAATATATTTTATCTTATGCCTATAGAATACTTTATCAAATATTAAGATTTGCATATTAAGATTTAAGCAAATCCTCTTAGCTGTTTCGCTACTACCAACTCTTTAAACGACATCAGTTAACAGTAACCTCTGCGCCATTTAAGCCCAAACCCTGCCAGATAGTCTGCCAATTTATTGGCCCCCCTCCCTGCGCCGAATATATCGAAGAGCCGCAAATAACAACCTAATCGCAGTTGCCTTGAGAGCCAATCAATGGAACCTCTGGTACCTGGAACACCGAACCCGGGCGGGCAGGCAGGACAAATGAAAAGCTGGCCTAAACGCTCAACGGTGGCCAATGTACAAATTTGTCCACATGGCTGACTGACTGGCAGAGACAGCGCTAATTAAACCACACCGATGGTGAGGCGACCGGTGGTGACCAAAAACCAGGACATTAAAACTGATATAAAGCCCTGGAAAATCAGTGGAGCAGCGGCCGTGCGGACAGTGGAGCTTCCACTACGCAACACTGGCGCGTTGTTTCAACTTGCCGCCCATTAACTGCTTTGTTTACCGGGAAAGGTGGGTTTTAGGTGGAGGGAAAGTGGGCGGAAAAATTGCTCAGTGGCACCTTGATTGCATAATGGAAGGACGACGCTGCCTAAATGCAGCCCCCGTGTCCTGTAAGTGACACGTAGAGACAATCGAATTGTGATTTGTCGGCGGGGAGGTAAGGGAAATAAGGGGCGGCTAAGGGTCCCGGGTTCCGAGTCCCGAATCCATGTCCATGGGGCACTCTGTCAAAGTGGCAGCCGGCAGGACCATCAAGCAGTCGGGCCGCCGTCTGCTGCTCCACCTCTTCGCAACTGATTTTGGCCATTAAGTGGCGCACATGTTTGGTCCTACACTCCCACTTTCCGATGCCTTCATTCTAGACTCCATTTGGAGCTGCCAGAAAAAAAACAAGGAAAGCTTGCCAACGCACAGGTGTATTTTGGCTACAGGAAGAGAAATCAGCATTATATTCTATGCTTTTTTTGGGCTTAGGTTTTAAAACACAATAACAGAGTTTTTAAAATTCGAATGACTCCAAAATATTTCTCCAGACACTTTATGAAGCCAATCTAGGAAAAGCCAGTGGGATAAATTAAAAGAAAGCGGCTATAAAGGAAAACTGAAGCCGACAAGCTTGTCAAAATAATTACCGGGGGTAAGTCACATGGCAACCGTGCTCAAGGCCACAGGCTCACTTAAAAACTGCCTTTTTGGTGCACACAGTCTTGAGAGCCACTAAAAAGGAAGCTCCGCTCAGTAGTTGGCCGTTAATTTTCGGGGTGGTTGGTGGCACGAGTGGCATCGTAAAAGAAAATCTTGGAGATTTGTTAAAAAGAAAAAAAAGATAACGCGAGACTGTGAAAATCTACATAAAAGCGACGCGACTCGGCGACTTCCTCAACATTTTTTTCCCGCCATCATTGCTTTATTTTCCCCGCCATGGCGCGGGTGGGGGAAAACTTTTTTGTGTGCGAGTGAGCGCCAAATGAAATAAAAGCCGGGACGAGCAAATCCTCACAGCTGTCCTGGCAACTGACGCACAGCTCTCACTGTCATATATCATAGATATGTGTCTTTCCCAGTCCCCAGCCCCAGTCTCTTCCCTTGTCATTGTTGCTTAGTGGTCAGTGGTCCCGGCCTCCCTTTCTCGTTTTCCCGGGGTTTCCCTTCTGTGCAAAGTTTTTCTTACTGTTGTCTTTTTATCCTGTAATAAACTTAAATTGTTATTTTACCTTGAAAGCGCTACAAAAAGATTTACGGTCGTCTTGGCACCTACTCTGCTGCTCTGCTCCCCTCCTCCTTCCTGCTTTGTGGTTCTGTTAGCATTTTTATGCTCATTACTTCGCATTTGTGCCACAGCCTCCCTTACTTTTCAGCTCACTTCCAGCAGCTTTAAGTTGTGTCCTTCTTCCTTTTGCTGGCCGAAAAAGCTTATTTTGATTTCCATTCGCTCCGTTCGCATGTTGTTCTCGACGCATATTTATTAGGCTTTATATATTATGATGTCTAGAAAACGTCCAGACAATTTATATGCCTCCTCGGGAGAGGGAGGTAAAAGCAGAGATGGCTGGGAAAGGGGCTTTTAAAAGGAAAAATATTCTGGGTTTGGGCCCTTACCTATATATTTTTTATTGGTGTAGGCTTGCTTGCGTCCCGGACCCTTTATTGGGATTAAACACCTCCGCTAATTTCCTTCCTTTTTTTTTAAGCAATATAGGGTGTTCTTAATGCAACTCCTAAGTGATTAAAAATTATATAAAAACTTCTCCTCTTTTGTTCCTATTATCGATTG
This sequence comes from Drosophila jambulina, assembly GCA_018152175.1. Lineage (NCBI taxonomy): Eukaryota > Metazoa > Arthropoda > Insecta > Diptera > Drosophilidae > Drosophila > Drosophila jambulina. The sequence continues at coordinate 294,025 of JAECXH010000114.1, forward strand.
GAATCCTTTTTGACCTTGCTCTCCCAACTATAATTCCCATAAATAAGTTTCTAGGCTGTCGTTGGCTCATTATTATCGCATTACAGACAACAAAGTTGGACCCAAACTTGGCTGCATACTTTCGTGGCCACTACTGTCAACGGCGCTTCGTTTGGCGCATTATTAATTAAATGCAAAATGTTTACACTAATAATATCACCATGAAATTTCCCACCCAAGAGCCCGAGCAGAATGGCAAGCGGAAGGAGCCATAAATTTTGCCCTTTGGTTGCCGAGCGCGAGATGTGCGCGCGTTGCAAGTCGCGCGCTGCGGGTTGCGGGTTGCCGGTTGCTGGTTGCAAGTTCCAAGTTGCAGGTTGATACACTGACCGAAAAACCAGAATTAAGTATGAGTCTGCTAAAAAGATAATTTTTTTAAAGACACTTAAGACAATAAAATATAGCTTTATCCGATAAATAGCCATTATTTCATATTTGTTTGAGATATTTCCATGCTAACACAATTGGCAAATTTATTTAACACCGAAAAAACATAAAGAAAGCAATGCAATTAAATTTATAATATTGCTTAACAAATATTTTAAGCTGTCTAAAATTATTAAATATTTATCTAAACGTAAAAAAATTATCATTCAGGCTATGTCAAATATGAACACATGGCGGTAATTTTCATTCAAGGAATTTCTAACAGATTTACTAACTTTTTTCAAGTTTTTAAAATTAAGAAATAAAATACGTTTTATTAAATAAAATTTTTTTCGCTAGTGTATTGCAACTTGCTCATTGCAGCGGCCACAAATTGTGAGTTATCTTGGTGCCCCCAGAACGGCATCCTCCTCGGTTGTTAAGGTTCTTGTTGTCGCTGCATGCAAACACATTAAATTAAATTATTGTCACTGGGGTGGCTGCAGCATGCTTGCATCCTGCATTGGCATTGTCCCCGCCTTAGTTCGGCTTGTCGTCTGCCTGGCAGGCGGGAAGGCAGGACGTTCCACGACGCGCGAAATGTGTGCGGAGCGGAGAGCGAGGCGATGCAAAGCCCCATCATCATGCTAAGTAGCCCGCCATCTCCCAAAGGAAGGACTTATTTTCGCTTTTCGGCTGCGACTCGCGTTTCATTAGGCATTTACGCATTAGGCGAAGGACACAGACATGGCCGCGAACAAGGACAAGATGAATAGTTCAGCGGGGAGGCATTACAAACTATTTCCGTTGGACCTGGCTCCCTTTGCAGATAAGAGCCCGAAACTACATGCAAGAACGTAATGGTTTTTTATTGAACAGGAATGAGAAATGAACAAGACAGGAAGCACAGAAAATTTTAGGGCGAGTCTAAGGACACAGGTTTCAATTAGCACCCTCTTTATGTCTGTGATTTACGCGTGATGTTTTTACGATTTTAAACCGTCAAATTAACCGCTTTTAAATTCTGTTAATCAGCTGCTAAAGTTTCCGCCGCACTTTTCACTTAATGTGGCGCAGTTTTTTGTGGCTGAACTCATTATCTGTGGCTGGCAACATTTTTTAATAGCCGCTAAATTCCGGAGTTAACAAAGGCAACACGCCCACGCACATTTCACGTTTTCCTTTGTACTGTATTTTTTATGGAGGGTGTAATTTGGTTGGCGTTCAGTCGTGCGAGTCGCTGACTTCGGTCACTACTCCTTCGGAAAATTTTCCGGACAAGCTTTTGACAGTGCAACGCATTAGCCAACTTTTGCCACTCTTCCCCGGGGGCTTCCCATGCGTTTTAAGGATCTCGCTCCATTAGCAACTTGACTTTGGCGACTCAAAAGCATTTTAATGAGCCACCAGTTGAGGGCACGGTTTTTCCCACTTTGTTTTCCATGTCAAACAGCAATTTCGGTTTGCAAATTCTTCTTGAGTGACCGGAAGCCAAAAGTTGCATATTCATGCTGCAGAAATAACTGAGAGCCAGGCCCTAATGCATTTGCGTGCAGGAATTCTCATTGCATATTACGAGCCGCCCTCGGGAAACAGGGAAATATAAATGTGAAACATAGAATCACTCAACACAGAAATGCACTTTTCCACCGGGTGTGAATGGAGGAACCCATCAAAGGATCTGCTGCCTGGACTTAGGCCAATAGAAACCAAACAAAAGTTGGCAAATTGTTTGAGGGGGAAAACCTTTAGGAAAAACCCCAAAGAAAGTCCCGTAGAATAAGTGAAATACTCGCCAATAAAGCGAAATGGAAATGGTACAACTAAGAAAACATTGGACGGCTAAAAAGTGGGTTAATTTCGCCAAAGGATATGTGGATATGTGTGTGCGTAAGTGTGTGTGTTGGCCCACTCAAATAATTGCCAAAGCGTGCAAAGTTTCATTGTTATGAGCTGCCTTCTGCTGCCAAAGTTTCCCTTTTGGAGGGAAACTGGGCGACTGGCAATGGAAATGGAAAACCAAGAGCGAAAGCTCTGCACTTCTGCACTTTAAAGCGTTCTGCTCTGCATTGGCCTCGCACAGACACACACGCAGCACAATCACAGGAAGTACGCTTTGACCCGGGACAGGACATTCCGGCGCCGGCAGATCGGCTGAAAAAGGGTCCACGGGACAATATGAGATATCGCCTCCTGGAAGGCTCCTCCTGTGGCAGCATTAATAGGAGGCATCACTAAAGAATATTCAACAGAAAAGTTGTATTAAACATTCAAAATTTAATTTGTTTTGTCATTAATATTTAATAGATGAACCTGTGCCAGCTGTGGCATTTTTAAGATGTTTGGGCTTAGGTGTAATTTTGATTTAAGGATGCCTTACAATTATTATTCTTAGCCCCTTAAGGCAAAATGATGACCAATAAAACTCAATTTAGTAAGCTAATTCTTAGAAGGTTCCATAATTATGCATATTTTTTTAAACTTATGGTTTTCGATCCATTTTCACGAAAAAAGCGGCGGCATCAATGTCATTTAAACTGTCATTTTCCTTGAGGCTTTCTACATTTTCCCCAGCATATTGTCGTCTGTCACTGAGGGAGTCACCAAACTAATTATTAATTTATTTTTAGCATTGGTCGCATATTAAATTTTTCCCCACAAAACTTAATTCATGTTGGCAGCTGACCGACCCGACCGCTTCACTCTCGAGTGCTGGAAATGGCCGCCAACATGCAATTAATTGTGTCATTGTAGCCATTAACCAGACAGTTGAGCAGTAACCCAATTTGCTCGCCTGATTCCAGGGCTGATGGAAGGGTGACCGCCGCTCCTAATGGCCATGGTCAGAAGGCAATATTGGAGGCGACTGCCAAGGCAACTCGAAAATGTTCGTTGTGTGGGTGCCAGTTTGCAATTAAAACGTCCTCCCCCTTTCACCTCAAAAAAAGGAACGAAACGTAACGACAGGCGTTACGAAGTCGAAGATTGTTTGCCCTTGCAGTTTGCAATTAGATCGAATTAAAAATGTGTGTTTCACAAATGCTTTTCTGTTAGTTATTTGATAAATCTTATGCCAGCTGTATGATGGCAAACTTCTGACCAGAACCAAAGTACCCTGAGAGGGTATCAGCACTAAGGAATATGCAGCATTGGCAGATGGAAATGTAGTGTAGGGCTGTCTCGGGTGTTAGGGTTCGTGCCAGCTTCCACCATATGTCTTGATATGCCAGTTGTCATGCATAATGAACAAGTCTGGCCTGCCGTGTTTTTTCCCCGCTCGGCGTCGTGTGTGCGCACCACTTGCATTCTTAATGGGATTGCTTTCAAGATGAAAGGTTAAGAGAGGAGCACAGCCTGAGTGGAAGAAGACACAACGAAACTTTTGTGATAAAATGGAATCACAAATTAGCTGCTAAAATATATTTGAAACGGATATATCCGGGGCAGGTAATGCTGTAAGAGGTGGTGAAGACGAGCGATTGCCGGAGCTAGATGCGCGTACCATGCCTTGTCCGACATTCACTAAATCGATATTCATAGATATTCTGTGTTAGTAATTATTTAGTTAATATCATTTAATTATTTTAAAAATTAAAACATTCTTGATTTTTCGAACAATTCTTATGATTTAGAAAGAACAAAGTACATTATATTTCTAACGAACATGTTGCAACATGTGCAAGTAAATAACATCATAATTCGCTCATGACTCCGCGGAAAATTCTGGGCTTTATTACAAAACGATATCTGTATAATGTATAATTGCTGCGATTTGGGTCTTCATTTCGAGTTTGAACTAATTTTTCGGATTAAATATGAACTTTTAAGCTTCACTTTCTCCCCATTTTTGTATACCAATAAGTTAAAATTTATTAATGCTATTAAACCGGATTGAAAGATGTCAAAAATATTATTATTTGTATAATATTGTTTCATTTATTTATGTTTTACTTATATTTTTTAAAATATATATTGTCTTGGAATATACATCTGCTGGGTTCATTAAATCCTTCGGACTAAAACCTCTGGCAATGAAAATTGACTACAAATTACACCATTTGTTATTGAAAAATTACCAGAATTTAAATGGAAATGAATTTAAATGCCACATTTTCTTGACAAATCCTAAGATATTTCATAACTTCCAACGCTAATTACAAGTTACTTTAATGGGAAAACTGCACAGAACAACAAAGGGAAAAAGGTTCGATTTAATCTGCAAAGTTTACCAAACAGATTTTGCAAAATATTTCTCTGTGGCAAAAATATGCATCCTGCATCTTTTGAATGTCATCTGCCTGGAAATGTAATCTTACTTAATTTCGTGTTGGTGCTTCCTTTGTTTCCCACAAATCTATGCCAAGCTCTGCCTTGAACTGAATCGTGACCCTACATATTCATATGCTTATTGCTTGTCCGGCACACCTAGACCTTACCTTACGGCCCTCTTGTCCACCTGTAACCTGTATTTAATGCTCGTTTTGGCTTTTGTGTTATGTCGACATGGCAAAAAATATAGAAAACATTTGAATTTAAATATTTTAAAAAGTCTTTAAGGCTTCCTACATAATTTCCGTTTTCTAAATAGTTTTCTGGTCAGAATTTAATTGGTTTTGTCATTTCTCATTTCAAATATTATATATTTTTAATTATTATTTATTAATTTTTTTGTGAATTTCAGTATATACAATTTAAGGATATAATAAAAATATGGAAAATTTATTCAAACAATACTATTAATCTAAATCAAAATACGTTATTCACTGTGTACTCTCAGCTCCGACTTGTTTATTTAATTTCATTTCTTTGACTTTTCCATTAATATTTTGTCAATAGACGCCCAGCTCCTGGAAATTATGCACATACTGTGCTGGTTTTTCCTTATTGAGATTTTCAATTTGCGAAAACAGATTTTATCTGTGTCAAAAGGCTATTACTTAGCCATAATCTTTTACTTCTGCTCCAGGTAGTATTTCCCTGCTGGCGCCCGCAGTGTGGGAAGGGCACAACTTTAAATACATTTGTCACCCGATTTCATTTTGAGGCTCTTCTTTTCTCATTAAGCGACCAAAGGGAGATTTAAGCGCTGAAGGACGATGACAGCTGGCGCGCCATGGTCCAAATGGACAGGACATTATCTGGCGGGGGGATTTCTGGCTGCAATTGTGACTTTACTCCGTCTTCTCCCCCATAATTTGATCGTTAAAATGGCCGACGACGTCGGCGGCATCGTTTGGCAGCTGCAATTAAATATCCTTTTTTACGATTGTCCTGCTACCAGGCCGCCTTTGCTGCATTCGGTGTAATGAAATTAACAGCGGCTTTTCTTTTGCATTTTCCTCCGGGTCCCCTGATAAACGATCTCGCCGACAGAAAGGACCTTCGGGCTTTAAAGCTCCACTTAAGTGTTAAGTAAAACTGCCCGTTAAGCGCGTTTAATTACCAAGAAGTATACATGCACACATGTGTGGCATGTTTTTTTTTGTGAATGCCTTCCTGCATGATTCAGGGCTCTGGCGGCAGTTAAGGCTTGCTGTCAACCATGTTTCCCATGAACAGGAAGTTTTCACCGATTTAAAGTGCCAGTCTTCGTTTTTAATTCTCTAACTTTCTGCCACCTATATATCTGCAGTATAGTGTAATTTCTATAATCCGCATTTGAAGCACACTTAATTTTTCACACACACACTTTCCTGGTTGTGGCACTTGACTGGGCCACAGGTGGCGCCTTAATTTGTACCTTTCGGTGGCGTTGGGGAACGCTGTCATCGCCTGCCGCCTCATCGCCGCTGGCCTCGCCCAAAAGCCAAAGGACGACGGCGACGGCCAGGAGAGCTCGCTTGAAGCTGGAAGCTCGAAGGCTAAGTGAGCCACTGTGTCAGTGGGAGTCCCAGGGGGGAAACAGGACTCGCTGGGGTTAAGGGTCATATATATGTAGTCGGAGACGGGACGCCGGGGAGTAATTAACACTGCGACGCTGCCGCTGACGCTGAGTAAACAATGGCGAACGGCAACGCCGCAGTTGTTAATTACGCCAACAATGCGCTGCAGCGTTTGGGCGGACCACACAGAAAAAAGGGGCGTGGCACAGCACAGGTGTGAGTGCAAGTACAAGGAGACGAACAGCAGGAAAAGCAGGAAAAATTAAACAGTGGAAGTGCAAATTGGCGTTAGAAGGAAGCCGCCGACAAGAAGCAAAGGAGCAGTCGAAAAGAGGAAGAAACCAGTTAGCAAGCATAAGGATCCTTCTGTTCAGGTTGAGAATTTTAAATTGTGGATTAAGATTTTCCTTAAAAATATAAAACTTATCGCACTGCAAGAAATTAAATTTATTTTATGTCCGTCCGTGTTTTAGATGGATTAGAAGTTCCTTAATTTTTGTCTTGTGACTCAAAAACGTTTCCAGAACTCATGAAGCCTCCCGCTTAAACTGAAAATACTTCGCAGCATTATCACCTGCATGCAGCCCACAATAATCATGGCAGATAGCTGCACGCATGACCAAATGTTGACCCTCTCGAAATTGCATTCGGCCACATGGCGGTCCCTGGCCTCGATGGTGCGTATGAAGTCTTGAGCTTGCCGCGATCTGTCAAAGTTAACCTGGATCTTTGCAAGGTTACTGTAAATGCTGGTATAGGCCAAATCGAATTGGTAATCCGTGAGCATTTCCTTTCGAAGCTTCCGAAGTTCCTGTTCCTCCTTGTCCGCTTCAGCCACCTCTAGAGTAAAGGCCACAATCTTCTGGTTGAACGAACTAATGGTGTTGTCGAAGCAGAGCTTGTAGGATCCCGTTTCGCGGGCCACCAGGTTGTGTTCGCCCTTCTCCTGCTTGACGTCGGTGATCAGGAGACGTCGACCCGGATCCATAAGATTGAAGTTGATGTGCGGCTCGCCGTGGCCGCCGTGTATCACCCGGTAATCGATGCGTATCTTCTCGGAGGCTGCGATCGGTTGGTGGTAGCACTCCTGGCGGCCTGCTTCGGCAAATATGGTTAGCTGCTTGTTGTACACCTCGGCCTGCGAAAATTCCAGGTCCTTCAGCAGCAACAACACCAATAGAGCCGCAATGTAACATCCGATTTGGAACATTTTCGCTGAATATTTTTTAAAGTTTTCCAGACGAAACTGCTCGACAGATGGGTCCACGATAGATTGTGTGTGTAGGGGTTATTCTTTTCTCAAAGTAAGAGTAATGAAAGTTAGACTTACACAAAATAAGCACCGCAATCATTACTGCTCCCTATAAGTCTACTCCTGTTGAAATCATAGGATTTTATCATAAATAGCTATTTAAAATATATTTTGTATATATATATTCACTTAACTAAAGCTTTCTGAGATATAATTCACATTCATGCATTTAATGTTGAACTAAATGTCCAAGCTTAGAAACCGGTTTAGGACTCGATTTCCCTCAGTGCATTCATATATGCGTTTAGAGAGATGTAAAGCGAGCGAGCTGCTAAATGCAGCTTTTAATAGCCGGCAGCAATTGCTTCGGCGGCAGCGCAGTGACAACAACAACAACACGGGCAAAGTGCATAAAGGATCCCCAACCCTTTCACCCTCCCCGCTTCAATCCCATGCCCCCTCGCCAGCCCAACATCCGACTGGCAAAACTAAAAGCAACAGCATCAAAAGGAATATGAATTGAGGTCGATGTGTAAATATTTGTCAACGGTAATGGAAATTTATGCTACCGTTGCTGCTCGCTCCTGCTGCTGCGAATTGTGGGCGGGTCTCCCCTGGTGGGGGCGTGGCACGAGAATAGGGCGTAACGGCAACTCGAGCGCTTTCATTTATGTAAAAAACTGTCGGCAACGTAGCACAAGACAAAAAGAAAACCGAGGTAAAAGTGGTCAAGTCGCATAGAATTTTCGGATTCCCTTAATTAAAAGTTAAATAATGCTGCAAGCACTTAAATAGTTAAAAAAATTTTATTTATATTTTCCTTTTTTTATTCATTTTACAGTAAATATATATGTCTAAAACAGAATACCAATTTGAAATGTAATGTCCAGAAAATGATTGGTTCCTAAAAGATAAAATAGTATTTTTTTCAATTTTATAGATTCTATAAAAGTTTAGGGTTTCAAATCGAAGAAGCTCGATTCAAGACAGAGCATTTACCACATCCTGTAGTTTAGTAAAAGCAAAATATGCTTAAACAAGAAGAACTTTGGTTTGGATCGCTGAAGATTGTATACCCTTGCCGAATATGAAGTGGATCAAAAATAAGCCCAACATTTTGTATATCTAGTAAAAAAGCCAGCATATGGAGTTAAAATTAACAAAATTTCAATTTTGTTTTTAACTTTTGACAATTAATTGAAATTTTGAAAAAAAAAAAAGTTTAATTCTAGCGGACATGGGTAGTTAATCTCGGCTGTTGATGCTGAATACAGCGATTAATAGGGTTTTCACAGCGTTTCAGGCTTCTGACTAAAATTAGAATACCCTGCAAGGGTATAAAAAGAAGTGCAACTAGCAAATGCTTTCTTTTTGGCAAAGAAACTTTACAAATAGATACACACACAGACACAACCACATACATGCAAGCAGACACACCAAACACCCGCACACACACTAAACAGTCCCACACCGCCCGATGCATTTGTTTGCACACGAGAGCATCGGTTTTCCTTCTTTTTTAAGCCGTTCTCTCTTTGCTTTCTCCCACTTTCGACACTCTTTTTCTTAACACCTCCTAAATGTTTTTTTGTTAATCGTTGTTTTACGTACAGAGCTCACAACAAAATAGGGTTGGGGCAGCCTTAATACATTTAATTTAGATTACATAAGTCTACAAGTATAGGAGTTTTGAAATGATAAATAAAAGAATTTTATTTAACTTAAAAAGCCGAATATTTAATTTTTAATTAAAATCACTTTAAAGCTTACTCCATGATCATAGTTTTTCCTAGAATTTAAGATTTTATAGAAATTTTCAGTGCAGTGGTTTAATCTATTTCTATTTTGGGTTATGCATAAAATTTCAACAGCCGTTCTGCACTTCAGTTTGGGTTATTTACCCTTTAAAAAAGCTATGCACACCCAGTAGCCTCGGTGCCTCGGTTAACACTCCTCTCCCTATCCCTGCTTTTTCACCCCCCACAGCCCTAATATTTTTGCAGAAAGGGCAAAAACTTGCATTCGCGACGTCGTTCAAATGCCGGCGGCTGAAATACGCAGTCGAAGCATGAAAGCTGCAAATAGGACGCATAAAAAATGTTACCCGGGGTCGACTGCAGGTGATGGCAGTTAGGTGAAACGGAGGCGGGAAAATTGTGGGTCCAGGTGCACAGGGGGAAAATCGGGGAACTGCAAAGTACTATACATAATTCGTGAATTTTACATTATTATTGTGTATGCAGGATAAAAGCATCACAAATAGGAATAGTACAAAAATGGTCTTATATTGAATGATTTATTTTAACAAAACAATTAACAATTTTAACTTTTTTTTCTTTACAGTTATGTGAATATTGTCTACAGCCGAGGAAAAGCTAGCTCAGCATTAAACTAAAAGGTAAGGTTTAGTAATTTACTAACATATTGTTTGACAATAGAAACACAACTTTTTAAGTTTTTTCTCATACCTGAATGGAAACTTAAGAATTACTCTAAGAATATATCTTGCTTCCTATGAAACGTTTAAATAATTAGGTAGAATTAAATGAAAGGTCTTTAGAACCTTGTCATATGCAATTCAAATGTGCAGGAAAAACCCATAAATGTGCCGCAAAAGCACATGTGTTTTAAATTCCGTTTCCATATTTTTTCTTCAGTGCACAAGTGGTAGGGTGTCTTACAGCGTGAAATGTTGAAGGCGTTGGCAGCTGCAAAGTAGCCGACACCGGAGTCTGAATCATTGGAGCGTGTGTACAGTGAGTGTGTGTTGGGTTGTGTGTTTCCCTGGCAGTCTACGTGTGTGCGTGTTGCTTTAGTTGATTGTTTGCTGGGGGCGGCGCCAGGTGTTGGGGCGTGGCAGGTGGCAGTGGAGATCAAAAACCAAGCTGTCGAGGAAGCCAATTTAATTTGATGAAATTAAGATGGCGATAAAAAGATGAGAGAGTGGCCAAAGGAGAAAGCAATGGCTTTTAAATCGAAATTTGTCGGCGTCTTTAATGCTGAAGATAAATGTTAGATTTTTAAGGCATTCTATCCAGAAAATCTTTGAAATATTTCCCAGAATAGCTTTAAATCCTTCAAATCCTTATTTGTCCTACAAATCTCTTTAACTAGCGCGGAAAAGTATGCAATGGTAAATTTTCAGAGTTCTGACATGATTTAAGTTTTTATTAATAACTGAATTAAATAATGTTAGAAATTAGCAACTATTATAATCTTAACATTTTTTATTTGATTGATATATTAAACTCTAAGTGTGTTCTTGACCATATTTTATTGTTATAATAATCCCTTATGGTATCTTAAAAAGAATTATGATCGTTGCTGCTTTACAAAACGCTTTCCTGGAAGTCATTGATACGCTCAGCTGTCTCAGTTTCAATAATACCTATTTAAAAGGAATTTTTTTTCTCCAGAATCCCAATGCTTCGTATCCATAATCCGTAATATTTTCTACCTCCTACCAGCCCAGGACTTTGTCCTCGTCGTCAAAATCACAGTAAGCCCTTGACAAATGCAACACCTACACAGAATTATGGGCCCGACTTTCTGTCTGCGCCGAGCTGAGCCCCTGAGCGACTTTCGGCTGACAGATGACGGCTCGAGGAGTGATGGCTGCCGGCAGGATAAATTGACCTCAAAAATGGCGAAGGTCAGCCACGGCTCATGAATTATTGAAGACACAACAACAGAGCCAGTTGACCCTAATCGTCAAAACGGCTGCGGCTGCTCCGGCTCCTGATTTTGCTTCTGCTGCCAATGATTGCAAAATGTTTAGCCAAATGGAACTAAAATTCTGTGCGAGAAAGTTTTCGGCCTCCCAAAAAAGCAAAGAAAACAAAACCGCAATGGATTGACAATATTCTGGGGTGAGTCGGGAAAATTCCTTGACCAGTTCGGCGTTGAAAATTTCGTAGGTCCTGCCTGCAGCCAGGGCAAGTAGCACTTTAAATTAATGAACTGAGATTAAGCAAGACAAATTGTTCGTTCTGGGCCCCTCGGGCCGGGCTTCCGCAAATTGTTTTTCTGTCTTGAAAATATATTAATTTGTATTTTGTGTTTGTCTCCTCCCAAACCCCAATAAATCTACAATTTATTGTTATTGATATTGGTGTAAACAACAGAATTCTTGTGCCTGTGCCAGACCCCTCGCAATTAAGAATTTAAGGCAGCGGCGGAAAATTGAATGAATTTTCCAGGAACCCAAGCACAGTTGACAAGTATGGAAATTTACAGTACCTGCAGCAATCAATTCTCTTCCAGCTTTCTGCTTTTCGGTTCCTCCTGCCTCTGTGACATGCAAAATACATTCGAGCCACTTTCACTTGTGGGAAAACAGTCCAAAATCTCGTGTGGAAAATGCAGTCAATAAAATGGCTTCCCCATCTCTCTCTAGTTCCTGGCCGGCAGCCAAGAAAATATTCATTGAATTTTGTAGTAACAAACGACAAGTTGTCAGTCAGTCGGAGTCAGTGTAAGAACAGGGCCATTTCCAGGGGAAAATTTATTGCCACACAGGACACTAGGGAAACTCGTCAGGTTGCGAGTCGGGAATTATGCCATTAGATATTTGATTTAGTTTTTTCAGCTTATTTGTTTTCTCAGTACCCCGTTCGGTTAGCCAAGCGAGAAGTGCAAATAAATAAGCAATTTCCGACGACAACTCGAACAAGCATAAAATGCAATGAAGCAACAATTTTCCAAAGGCGGCAAGGCCATTTGTGCAGCTTTTGGGAAAGCTCCTCAAAGTGCTTCTTAACTAAGCTTAAAAGCAATGCCAACAGCAACAGCAGCAACTTCGATTTGGTGTGGAAATTGCAGTTCCACCCTTAGATTTCCCCCTGATTTCCTTTTGGGGATCCCCTGTCATGGTTTTTCAGTCCTTGTTGTTTGTTTTTATTTTTCTTGTGGCCTCATTGAAGTGCGACAAAGTCGCCATCGCTGCAACTATTAGTTGAGTTTAAAGGTGGCTTCCAAGGTTGTCATTGCCAGAGGTTTGAAAAGGCGAAAAGAAAACTAAAATGGAAATAATCCTGTTTATGCCGGAGTTTGATGAAAGATTTTCTGTTCCTGTCTAATTTTCTGTAATAAACAATCAGCTTGTCAGGCGGTGTCATCGATTAGAAATGTTGTATGACAAAATTCAAATAACATTGGTTTAAATGGTATATATATCCTGATTCTCACTAATCTTACAAATATTGAATAGTGCTAAGAAGAAATTTGACCTAGGAGAGTTTAAAAATCTTTCAGACCTCTTAACAGTCTTAGCAGTTTTGGTTAAACCATAGCCTAAATACCGTTTAAAATCCATCCCAAATCCTAAATGAAACATTCTGCATCCTTTAAAATCCAGCTTAACTTCTAATACCCTTAACTAATTGAATAAGAGCCAGAACATTGGCCCAAACAAGAAGCAATAAGGACATTCAGAGCTTAAGCCGCAAAACACCAGCAAAGACAAGTCGCATAAACGGGGTTCTGGGAAAATCAGTGGGTAGCTGGGCAAGAGGAAAATCAGCGATGGGAAACTCAGTAGGTGGAAAATCAGCGGGAGGAAGGAAAACATCAACTAAGCTCATTTGTGGCCGCCATTCGCGGCAAGTGCCTGTCCAGAGGTAGCCGCCGGAATCCTTGGCCAACGAAGCGCGACATCCTTTTCACCTGCTCCGGCGACTTCGACTTTCGATGGGCGAAAAAGTTCCACACATTTCCCCGAACTGTCCTCATTTGTGGTTAATTTTGTGCCGCAGCCTGTGCGCTTATCCTTTGGCAACTGTCACAACTTGGGCGAAACACCATCGCGTTGCAGTTTCGAGCTTGAAGGAGCAGCTAAGTATGCACTGCGATTAAATAAGTTTGTTTAAAAACAAAATCTAGGTCAAAAATTAATTTAAAAGCGAGTATTCACAGCTCTAAAAGTAATAGTATAAAGGTCACTAGAATTCTTTTATTACTTCTAAATTTTCAATTACATTTCTAATATCAATCACGAAATAATACAAAATGCACTTACCTTTCAATTCGAATTCCTTATAAACCAAAATATATGAATCCGTTTGTTTTAAGATTTTTTACCTGTGCTAAAGCCACTCGACAAGTGCATAGATTCCCCTTAATGGGAATGGAGAACGGAGAGGACATTGCAGCAGTGTTCTTGTGCTCCGTTTTATTCGCCTAATTTCCGTCGCTTTTCCCCGCCGCTGGTCCCGAGCGCTAATTGGGGGACACCGAAAAATCTATAAACAGTCCTGGCAGTTCCGCAGTCCTTATCGCGTTGTCCTTGTACTTGGTCCGAGTCAGTCGACGAGTCTCTCAGCCCCGTTTAATGTGCGTCCTTAAGCACAATAAATCTGTTTATCTCCGGCAAATGTCCTGCTCCTGCCCCGGATCCTACTCCTCTCAGTCTGGGGATCCGGGAGTCCTTGTTGGACTCTGCTCAAAAAGTTAACCTGGCCGGCGATAAAAAGTTTCCCCTCTCTCAGTCGTTTGTGGTTGTCTCCTCGTCTCCTCGGTGTGTTGGCAGGCAAAATTTGTTAGCTATTTGTGCGGCATTATCCTTGTAACAAGGAGTGAGGCAGGAGCAACAGCAAAGGGCCGACGAGAAGCCAGAAGAGACACACTGAAGAGTGAAGCCTCCACATGGTAGCATCAATCATCGGCAGGGAAATTAAATTGCACTTCGGCTTACCTCAGGCTGAGGCGCACGGAAAACAACAGAAAAGAATTTTTGGGTAGCAACTAAAGGTAGCCTTTCGTAGGATACTCTAAGATATATCCTGCTTACATGTAAATATATTTATTAAGCTAACTAGCTTGTATCATATAAATTTACGGAGAGATTTCTAACGAACTAAAACAAATGCCTATGGGGGAAAGAGAATTTATTTGGGGATAAGAAAATGTTTTATGTTTACTGGATATATTATAAAATCACACTTTATCTGCTGATTTCTATAACTTTTGGCTTTGTATTAGCTAGGAAGCAATAAATATTTTAATGGTAATCCGACAGCACCCTTCGAGTTATAGGGTACATTAACGACTAAAGCAATGGGACTGACAGGACCCAACAAAGGGTAGTTCGAGTTGGGCCCAACAGGATCCAAAACCATATCCGTAACGGTTACGTAACCCCTTCCATTCCCCGCAAAGCCAAAGAAGTGCCTTGGCCAATGGCCATTTTCTATGGTTTTTACCTGCTGACGCCGTCTGTTGCCAAAAACGGGGCTTTTGTAGGCTTTAAGACTGTGCAGTGTGTGTTCCTAAATTTTCGAACCAACCCCCTTAGCCCTGCTCCGTCCCCCTTCCGCTGCTGCACTGCGGTCATTTGCGAGGCTGGGCAACATTCTCCACCACCTGTGCCATCAATTGCAACCGCAAAATGGCAAAACAATCAACAAGCAACAACGCGCGACGGGTGTTTGGCCCATACAAGATTTTGAGTGCCTAAACCATACCCCCTGAACCCACGCCCCCCTCGAAAATACTCCGGGCGCACGCCTCTGCCAAAACCGCAACGTGTTGCGAGCGAGGTAAGCGAAATTGTTGGGCCAAAAACGGCAAGACAAAGGAGCAAACTGTGCGGCCAAAGGCGGGGAGTTTACACTTACAAAGAATTATAACAATGGATATTTCATTGTATAAAAACAGAAGAAGAGCTTTCTTCGGGACACCGATTTTTATTTAACCATTGAAATCGATCATAACTTATGCAACAATGCAATTTTTATTCGGAAAGCTATAAATCCCTAGGCTAGATCTGTTGTTGATAAATTAATTTTTGTATTTTTCTTAAACAAACTCTTATTATAATCTTCCGTTTTTAGATTAAACATTACTATATATAAAGTTGTTTTTAAAGTTTTTTGTTCCAAGTGTAGCTAAATTTCCATTAAAGCGAGGAGGGTAGAGTGGTATAGACGGACAGGCAATTGCTTAGACGGCTGACAGGCGAAATTGGGTCGTTATTGAAGGGAAATATGAGTGACCACCTCCTACGGAGCGATGACTGGGCTTTAAATATTTAAATGCTCTTTACTATTTTTCTCTTCTATAATTATGAGAAACGATTTCTTGTAACTCTTGGCCAATTAAACAATAATTTTAGATAAGTACTTTTAAATATCTGATAAAAGTGGGAAGAAATATGTAGTCCACCGTATCTTCTTCGTTGTAGTTTTGGTTTAATTAAGTTACTAATGTGTTGTTGTTGACAAGTGTTATCTAACTGACAAGTAATCGGCCCTGTTCTGGAAAGTGTATAAAAACGGAAAGTACTTTCCTATTAGAGTTAGTAACGTAGTGGAAACATACGCAAAGGAATCATTTTTAGCATCTCTGCGCACGATGGGAGGTAAAAAGAAAAGGATTAGTTGGTTTTTTTTTTTGTTTATAACATACATTTATTTTCAACGAAGGTTTTGAATTTTAATATATATTTTCGTTAGCCTTCATTCTTGGGATCTGATATTGGGATTCTTTTTATTGACAATGGCCCAAAACAGTAAAGTCGATGGCATTTGCTATAAATGGTCGGGAAACCTAGGCGATGGCTTTACTGTTGGCCAGACAGATACCAAGATCTGTATGACAAACTGGATTGAGAGTGGCGATTTAGTCTCTGACATGACAACTTGCTACGGTTATTACCATTGTGAGAGCCTAACTTCAGTTGGAATCTGGAACCACTGTCCCACCGACCAGCATTTTGATGTTTTGACCAGAAAGTGCGTATCGCCGGAAACCTATCCCTGTGTTTATAATCGCTGCAGGAATGTGAAGAAACCCAATTTGGCCGTCGTGAACAGTGGTTGTAGGATGTATCAGGTATGCGACACTGGGACTATCCTTACATGTTCCGCTCAAAAGCCCTACTTCGATGAGGTGATCCAAACATGCGTGGTCACTCAACCTCCTTATAATGTTTGCCAGTGGGATGTGGATTAGGAAAATACAATTTTATACTTAACTGGGAATTATAGTCATTATACCTCCAGATTGTTAATCAGCAAAAAGAAAGACAGACTTTCAAAGATAAATATGTAGCTCTACCTACAAGTAAATTACTAATTCGTTAGAAGAAAGAAACATTATTAATAAATGCTTTAAAACAATACATTTGTGTTTGATTGAGCTAGCTCCTAAAAACCACTGCTGATACCTGCAGTGTTGAAATCAATCCCCAAATGTACGAAATTACTGAATTTGCCACATAAAATCTCATTACGAATTTTGTGTAAACTTTGGTAATTCCTATCCTAAAATCAAAAATGTTTAGAGTCATTTCCGTTAGAAACAGCCCCATTACCAAGGCATTTCTAGCTACCAAAAAGCTCAGAACCTATTTGTACATCAGCCCAATCTAAGCAAATCGTTTTGTTGAGCTTAATTTGCTGTTTCTAACCTGAACCGCCCCTGCTCCTTCCCTTACCCCAGTCCTCTGGGCCACCATCTCAGTTGGCTAATCCCAACTGACTTGGCTGGAAAAGTTTCTGTTGGTTCGCTCGGCGGAAGGCGCCAAGGAAATTCGGTCAAAGGGAGTTTGTTGCTAGCTCGGGAATTCACACCCGCGCCGCGGCGACGGAGGTGGAGGAGGATGGGGAGGAAAGGAAGCCATGCCAAGTGTTTGGTTGTTCTCGGCATTGTGTTTTGGCCATTTGAGAATTTTCCGGAGCGCAATTGACAATAGTTTTGCACGAAAACTTCCACTGAGAGGGCCAGTTGCACTTGACTGCGGCGAATGAATAAACACGAAGGATTGGCCGGAAAAGCGCAGGGGGTGGCGGGAAAAGACGGGCGAGAAGGAAAATCTAAGGCGAGAGCAGCGTCAAGGAAAGCATTGGGTAATTGTAATTCCTGCTCTTAAATGCCAGTTAACCAGTTTGCCTTGTTGGGCAATTACTCCGCCGGCCGTTCTCTTCTCCCTCTCTCTGTAAACTCCCGAAAACTTTCATAATGAGTGAACACATTCAATTCCCATTTATATATTTTCGACAGCCAAATGACTTTCTAAAGAGGCTATTTCTGCCGACCGGGGCCCCCAATTGATTTATACAAATTTAATCAGACTACACAAGAAGAAAGCCATACATCGGTTTGTTTGGAGATTTGTTTTTGAATTTTATTTTTGAAGATTGATTAAAAAATCTTACTTATTCCTTGTTTTTGCAATGATTAATTAAGTTACTTAAACTGTATAAAAATGTATGAAATATTCAACTTAAGATTAAGATTTTAAGCTAAATCACGCCAAAACTATTCCATAAATACATATATATTATTAATATTAATATTAACATAAAACACAATGTTTACAAGCAGCCTTTCTGGATTAATTGTGGATGTAAAATAAATTGTATTAAATTTGTTTGCTCCCCACATACCCTCATCTTTTTTTTTAATTAAATACTGGAAACTTTTAGTGTCCCCTTTCTTCCGACAATCACTTTGCGAGACGGTTTATTGAAGCTATATTTTAATATATTCATTGTGCAAACTTACCCTTCAAGTGGCGCAAACTAATAAATGGCCCGAAAAAGCGTTGCTACCTTTATGATGAAAGCCAGCTACAAAGCAGGTCCGGGTAAGAGGGCGTGGATTTTGAGCTAGGTTAGTTACGCTCACAATGGCAGCTGTTGCCGCGGGAAAACTTTGGAGCATCAAGTGAAAAACAAGTGGACGACAGGCAGCTGATGCTGACACCGTTTGCTTTTTTTTGGAGGGGGAGTTTGAATTTTGGTTGGAATTTTTGACTGCAAAAAAGGGGGTGGAAAGGTGTAAAAGGTGGACAGTTTTAGTGTCGAGACCTGCACAGGTAAATTGCATGCAGCGAAACAACGAGAAGTCGCCGCTACTAAAGGCAATCAAACTCCCGACGAAAGGCAACATCTGGGATGGGTTGTATCCGTGAAGTTTTTCGCACTATAAACAACAGAAAAAAGGGAAGATAAATGGCGAAATATGAATAGGTAGTAAGTGATTCGCCTGCCATGAATATATGAGGTTCAGAATGGTGAGAGGGTAGGGATACTTTGTATAGTTTTCAAGTGCATCAGAGTTTTCTTGTTTCAAATAAAGGAAACTACAAAAAAGATGGCACCAAATGGTATAGATTATATTGAACTATTGGCTGAAGGAGAAAGTACGTTACAAATGGAAACTTTGGATATGGTTCATTATATATTTCATTAATTCATTAGGCCATTTTTATATAAGCTATGCTTACCAACATTAGAAAGACTCCATTTGCTCTATTTGTCAAAATTTAAGTCGAAAAAAGCCACAAATCTCTATAGTTTCCCTTGTTTTTAGAAACTCGATAGCACAAAATTCGAACACAAAAGCCCCCTCAATATAAGTACATTCGAAATTATTGTGTTTATATATCGCGTAAAGACTAAGTTCTGATATCCGAGT
This sequence comes from Drosophila jambulina, assembly GCA_018152175.1. Lineage (NCBI taxonomy): Eukaryota > Metazoa > Arthropoda > Insecta > Diptera > Drosophilidae > Drosophila > Drosophila jambulina. The sequence continues at coordinate 312,982 of JAECXH010000114.1, forward strand.
TTGTTCCAAGCAGCAGTCGCCAAATTTTTGTCCCATTAAATGCTCTCCAAAAAAACCCCATAGATTGCATTTATGAAATGGACAGAAAGCCCCCAACTCACCGCCATCAACATCACCACCAGTATTATAGTAGCAACAATGAGCAGAAGCCGACGGATCAAGCGCAGTTCTATCCCATGAGAACCGATGCCCAGCCGGTGAATAAAGGGAGCAGTTGTGTCAACCTGGAATCGGTTCAATCGTGTCGCTTGCCCCAGAATCCCCAGGAACCCGGACATGCCTATGTTCAGCAGTATTTTCAGAACCGGCAAGCGGTATTAGCCAATGCATCGGCCACGCAACGACGGCAATATCAACAGCAGCAGCTGCAGCAGCATCAGCAGGTCATGCAAATGAACGAGAGACTGGCCGAAATCGATCGTCGGAACGCCATGAAGAAGCTCTCGGAGATGCGGATGCAGAAGAACATGCAAACCGTTGACAAGAACATGGAGGCGCTGAAGGAGCTGCACGCCAGCATACCGGCAATCAACAAGATCTTCGATGTCCAGTGTCGCATCGGGAGCGGCACGTTCAGCACCGTGCTGCTGGGCACTCTCCAGGGCGAACGGTGTCTGCTGGAGACGCAGCGCCGGAGGTTTGCCATCAAGCACCACAATCCCACCAGCCACCCTGAGCGAATACTGCGAGAGCTGGAGTGCATGGTCCGCATCGGGGGTGTTGACAATGTGATTGGCATTAACTGCTGCATTCGGTGCAATGATAACGTGGCCTTTGTCATGCCCTACATGACCCACGATCGGTTCCACGACATTTACAAGCTGCTGAGCGTCCAGGAGGTCCGGGACTACATGAGGAACTTGCTGATCGCCCTGCGACACGTCCACAGGTTCAACGTCATCCATCGGGACGTGAAGCCGAGTAATATTCTGTTCAATCGTCGCACCGGCAAGTTTCTGCTATGCGACTTCGGTCTGGCCCAGAGGATCGCCGACGATGGCTCAGTTATCCAGCCGAATGACTTTGGGGCCTTTTCCTTCCTGAGAGACATAGATGCGGTGAGGAACATCATGTTGCAGGACGGCAATTCGGCTCAGGCTGAGGCGGAGGATTACATGGCGAGCCGTAAGATGAGGGCTCTGGGCGGCGGTGGCGGTGTGGATCATCCGCTAAAGGGACCGCCCAGCTTCCTGAAGTTCCGCGAGCCGCTGTCCAAGAAGGACATAGCCAACCAAAAGGCGGATACGCTCAAGTTGCTCAATCGCTTGCGGTTCATAAGTCCCCAGACCAATCCCGACAACTATGTGGTGCCCTCGGTGACGGTAAAAAAGGAGATGCACGCCTCGCGGGCCGGCACCCCGGGATACAGGCCACCCGAGGTCCTACTGAGGCATCCACATCAGACCACCGCCGTGGATGTCTGGGCCTCGGGGGTCATTATGTTATCGATGCTGTCGGCCCTGCATCCGTTCTTCAAGGCTCCCAACGACTGCAGCGCCCTGGCGGAGATCATGAACCTCGTCGGTGACATTTCAGTGCGGAAGGTGGCCTTCATGTTGGATCGCTTGGTCCTGTTGACGCAGAAGCGGAATCCCCTGGACTTGAGGCGAGTCTGCATGCGACTCCGCTACGCCGACTACTTCCTGGCTCCCGAGATGCAGCGGCGCCATCGAAGGGCCGATGGCAGCACCGAGATGTGCCGGGGCTGCGACCAGCCGACTTTCAACTGCCTCTGCCGGAACAGTGCTCACAAGCTGGAGTCTTACGACGGACTGGACGTATTTCCGTCGCATGCCTATGATCTGCTCTCCCGCCTTCTGGAGGTCAACCCTGAGAAGCGGATCACCGCCGAAGAGGCTCTTAAGCACCCGTTCTTCAGCGACCAGCAGAGGTTCGCCTCGGGCGTCTCGCTGCACCAGCAGCACCAGATGGTGGCTAGGGAATCGATGTCTGTGACGACGGCCAGGACCCTCAAGCCCTTCGTATCGTATCCCGTGGAGCTTGCCTCCACAACCAACATCTGATTTGTTTGTGTTTATTATACACATTCCCTTGGCTTTCATTCGTTTATATTTCATTTAAGTAAAAAAAACCAACAGAGGGAGAGCAACGCCTTTATCTCTATTGAATTGTGCGATGAAGAAAAAGTACAAGGTAAACAAAAGGTGAAATCATTCACAACAAATTTACAGCACAAAAGGTAATGGCAATTTACTTTTTGTTTTGTTGATATTTAAATTAATCAAGACATCTTCGCCAAAAAAAAGCAATGGTTCAGTTCGTATCTTTCTTTTTCAATTATTTCGTTTGGTTTATATTGTTTTGATTGTTACCTTTTCTGCCTTTTATTCCGCTTTTTTTGTCACAATTTCTGAAAATCAAAGTGGCTATACTCTGAAAAAGGGCATTATAAGTTGGTTAAGGTAGTTGGTTCATGTTTTGAGTTGAGAGTATTCAGTACAATCGTCGATTCATGTCAAAGGGAGAGGTACCTTTAGGTATATCGAACAATATATTTTCATCGAAAAATGTTTTAAAATTTTTATGAAGTTTATAATTCCTTAATAATTTAAAGTTTTCTCCATATGAATTATCAAAGGTAAATATAGGATCTTAATCGAAATATGGAATATAATATATAGACTTAATAAAAATAGATTAATTCACTTTTGTTTTTAGTATCGATAAAATAAAAAATATAAATAATAATTTTACCCTAGAGCATTTCCACATTCAATAAATGCTCCTTCCCGATTTCCCTCTCAATTATTCCCAATAATTTCATTATTTTTCCCTCTTTGGAAACCCTTCTTTACCTTCAATTTTCGGTTTATCTAGTGACAATCATGTTTCCATTTTTTTTCTCTTTTTAAATATTTTGCCCGACAGTCATTTTGCAAATTGGTTTTTGTCCGGGCCTCTCGCCCGGAGGAATACATTTCCCCGCTGCCTTATCAATTTGCATTATTGACGCCTGCAAAAAAAATATTATTTGGTTGTCTCGCAAACAGAGCCAAAGGTTATAGAAAACTTTTTTGTTTTTCTCTTGGCTCCCCTTTGCCCTAGTGGCATTTGTTTTTGCCGCAAAAAATTCATGGCTCGCTGCGAATTATGTTGACAATTTCATTCTGTGACCAAGAAAGGAAATCTGATATTTATCTGGGAATATGTGTGTGTGAGCTGCTGGAAAGTCTCCAAGAACGAAAGTTCCAGCTGTCGACGCGGCAAAATAGTTTATTAAAAAGTTTCCCCTTTTTACAAAACTATTTTTTCTTTCCCTTTTTTTGCAATCAAAAGTATGCAGTCGTTTTTTGTGTCAATAATAAATCCAACGGATTTCATTGTCTGCTTTTAAGCCGAGGGCAAAATTGATCGAAGCGTTCGTGTGGCGGGTATTTAACATGTACTGCATTGACTTATAAAAGCATTAAAAATAGTATTTTGAAAATTGCTTTTATTTTAGTTTTCCTGTATTTGTATTTCCAGACCACAAACCCCTTTTTAATTAAATCTCATTGCTTGGGTCAGAAAGAAGGCTTTAATTTAATAAACTAAGTCTTGTTTTGTTACACTATTTAATCTCCATTGATTTTTAAGGCTGCTTCTAATTGACCGTAGTTTTTCTTGTATTGTAATCATATAGTACAAGTTAAATTCTTATTCGGAAGTACAATTTGACGAACGCTTGCGAAAAAGAATAAACTCAAAAAGGCGGTCAAGCTCTTTGTTAACATCTTCCGCCCTTTAACTTCCACTGTCCGCCATTCGACAGGAAGGACAGAAGGCACAAAGGGCTTTTAGGCGCTTGGTTGGGGATCAGAATGGCCACAACAACTGTGCCGCGGCACTCACACTGACACTCGCACTTGCACCTTCTTGCTGCCAGACGCGCCGCCACACATATTCTCACATAGAAAAGCTTCCGTACACTAAAAGAAGTAAGGGGAGAGAAAAGTTTACATAAAATATCCAAAATTCATAGAACAACAATTAGCAGCTTCTTGAATTAGATATAATTTCAAAAACTTATTTTTTCAAAAAGCTTTGTACATATTTCGAACAATGCGCTTTTCCATGAAAATTCTACTGAAATGATCAATTCTAAACAGTATGGAATTTTTTGCAGTGTGGCACTTCACTACAAGGTACACTCACTTGGGCTGCACAGCCACACACACAGTTACTGAGCTGCAGCTCCCCGCGGAGCTATAAACATTTCTAGCGCTCGCCTGTCCGCTCGGCCACAAAAGCCGCGTGCGCAACTCACCGGACACAATGCGGCTTATCAACACGGCAAAAGCGGAGGAAAAGCGGTTGGGAAAACCGTGTAGATGGTGGTAGTGATGGTGGTGGAGAATAGGGAGGGGGGAACTAAAGAGACAGCTCTCGTATTGCCCCTCGCATCGCATCCCGTTTAGCGCTTTATGGCACATGATAGATTAGTCTGGCCGCAGGTGTAACCAGTTGCGGCTTTTTCGGTGGCTCTCCTGTTGGCTCCTGTTTGGCTTCTCTTTGTCCGGCTCCGGTAAAACCCACTCCCCCTCGCCCCACTGCCTATTCCCCGTTCCGCGTGTCCAGCACCATCGGGTTTTCCGCGATAGCGGAGCACGTAATTAAGTAATTAGAGGAGGCAGCACTTTAAGCTACCCGGGATGATGGGTGTGTGAGCAGTGCTGCTGTGTGTGCTGGGTGTGTGCTGGGTGTATGCTGGGTGTATGCTGTGTGTGCTTGCGTGGCTGTTGGATTTAATAAAACATTTTTGCAGTCAGCTCCAGGGGAATCGTTTCGGTTTGGTGGTATTTTTAGGCAGTAAAACGAGGATGCTGTTCATAGAGAGAGGTATATATGGATTCCGGGGAAATGAGTTAAAGTTCAATTTAGATTTCGAAATTAAGTAGAAAACTAAAGTATAAATCCCTTAACTTAATAGAATAAAAGTTATTGCAATATTGCAAAAATCCTAGCTTTCAAATGCATAAAGATTTAGAATTCATCAAGTAATTTTCTTCTAATGACTTTGTATGTGCCATGTACCCTGCTTTTCTAGTCTCTCTAAAGCTTGTTATAATCAACCTCAAATTGTATCCATCTTACTATTTATTCACTTTTCCTTCAATACTCCACCCCAGCCCCCTTCTTTGTAGCTATAATGTAGGCAACACTTTAAAGGCGAAAAATGAAAAGCAAATACCGCAGGGTGCAATGTCCTAGAAGCGCGAGCTCCCCGTTTGACTGTTGACTTCGTGTGCATGAAGTCCTCCGAACCTCCTGCAGGACCTCCACCCGCTTCGTCACCATTCATCTGTCTCAGTGGCGCATTTCTGCTGTCAGTTGGATGTTTGTTTGCCCGCCTGTCGCGCTTTGTTTGCTTTCCGCATGCGTTGCACATTCAACTGTCTCCTCGTACCCATCCTCGTCCTGGTCCTCAGCCCCTTTCCCGATGACATCAGGTCTCCCAACTCCCCAACTCCCCAACCCGCCAAACCCAACCGCCTTTTAAAGGTGGCGCCAAATGGAGCCACATCGATGACGATGATGATGACGCCAAAGCCAGAGTCAGAGCCAGAGCCAACAGCTGCTGACATCCTATGCTCGTGTCGGGTCACTAAATGAAGAATGATGGACACAAGGCGGGGCACTGGAGGACCGAAGGCGATCCCCGTCTCCTTCTGCATTCTTGGAATATTTTGTCATCTTCAAATGGGATTTATGCTACTTGGGTCTCGGGTGTCCCGAGTGCCATTGTCATTCAGTGCTGGTGCAGTGCAGTCGTGCACCCCGCCCCCAGTTCACCTTCTTCAAATTTTAAAGTTAATTGGAAATAGTTTTTTCCTGCCTTTTTTTTAGCAGTTTCCCCGGCTTTCCCACCTATGATTTGCTTGTGTTTGGTGTTGGGGCCACCGACCAATCGTGAAATTTGCCGTACAAAATATGGATTTATGTCACCAACAATAGCTGGGCGATGGTACAACAACAATGTTACCGTCCAACCAACATTGCAGCTATTTTTAGCGCCCTTTTTTACACTAAGAGAGAGAAATTTATTGCAAATCAATGGTAAATTTTTATAATTATTAAATCAACAATAATAAAATTACTATTTAATGTTAAGCGGATACTGAGGCAATAGCAGACGCAGCCTGAGGCTTGTCTTTTTTTTTTAATATAAATCCTTAAAATAGATCATGTAGATTAAATTAACTTTATTTAAATGTTTTAGTTGCGAGAATAAATCTCACTTCTTTGCGTTCGTTTTTCCAACATCAATGTGTATGTGTTCTTGTTCGTTATACATTCTCCTGAGGCTCTCGCATTTTCGTTGAGTGCAGCTCCTCTTCATGGTTGTCAGCTGCTAGCTGTTGGCAATGCATCACTGATTATGAAAAGCTCGCTAAAAGCTGGACTCATGATATATTGCCTTTGTTGTTGCCCCTCGCAGCGTTGCATGTTGCTGGTGTTGCTGCTGTTTTGCGGTATCATTGCTGCTGATGCGGCTGCCAGATGTTAACGGCATTCTATTGCCATCATCGCACGTAAGCGACACGACACAATAATGAAGTTTTATGCTTTGCCACCTGCAATACAAACTCATCCCACGATGGGCCAGCCTGGTTGGAAAATGCGGGAAAAAGCTGTGGAAAGTACACACACACACCCAAGCCCTAGCTGCAATCAAACGGAAAACGCTGGCGATTTCTTTTGACTTTTATGTGCACGATAAGTACGAGTACGAGTGGGAGATATGCGAAGGCGCTGAGCTGTCTGGGAGTTCGTTAAGGGAAACCTCATCAATAATGCCTGCAATGGCGGTCAGTGAGATGATAGTCTATCCAAAGATGGAGAGTGAAGCAGAGCCAAAGACAGAGAGAAATATCCCTGGATAATGAGAAATAATAACCTGTGGGTGCAGTCTGGTTCTGTAAAATCCCCTCAGTTGTATTTATGACAGTTTCAAGAGTCCGCTCGTTTAATTACTTGTGGGAAAGGTGAATGGCACATTGATCGGTGAAGTAAACGTTGAGAGTTTGCTAATGAAAATAGGTCGGACATAGAAGGCATTGAAATATGGGGAATAAATGCGTTTAATTTACAACTAGTAGCAATTTGAATCCTAGGACTCAAGCTCGTAAAATTGTAATCTTCTGCAATATATTTACCTATTAGATATATAAAAATCTATAAACAGACTTACAATCAAATTGGCACCTAAGAAACCTATCTCTAAAATACGGTATAAACAATGAAATGCACTAAATACTTTTAGCAATTAGGCAGTCCATTTTAAGGCCCCAGTTTTTCCTTTCTTTCAAAGAATTTTTCTTTAAAGTGCAATCACTTTTAATATAGCTAAAGCATTTTTATCAGCTGTCAGTGGAGTGATTATGGAATCCCTGAGGACTCCCCCGAATAGTATCCACCTCTGCGTACTCCATTAAGGTCGCCTGTGGGTTAACTCTCCCACCGTTATTAATTATTAACCCACTGAACCTCCGCGGCCTGCCGCAGGAGTCCATTCATAAATTAAACAATTGCGGCCGAGCCCAATCCAGCTGCAAAAGGTGTGAGCTGTGACATGACGTCAGGTGGCATTAATGGAAACGGCAAGCCGCGCTAAGCCAGAAACTCCAGGTGACAAGTGACAAGATTAATTAACTGACGCCAGCAGACGAACAAAAAAGGGAAACAGGAAAAAATAAAGAACATAACGACACGAAACGAGGACAACACTCAGGAACAACAATGAAACATAACTGCACATGGCCATGAAACAGTTGTGAAATCACAAAACTGTCCAAACACACACAGACGTCAGGGAGTTGCCACGTCACACGACGAAATCCTCGAGGAGAGCCGAGAGCCGGATCCGGACTGAGATCCGGAGTCAGACAATCCCTGCGCCTAAATGACAATGGCAAAAGTTGCCAGGTTTCGCTTTCCTAATTTTAATTAGCCGCAACAGGAGACCACAACAAGTTGAGCTGAAATCGTCTGGGACGCCAGTGACATTCAAGTGATACTCTTCCTATGAGCGAACTGTTTGGATTTGTAAAGCTCTTTGGGAACTTGATTTTTACCTATTTAATTTAGGAATTTTAGCTTGCAAAAATCAAGTAAAGCTAATGGCTAAAGGGTTTATTCAAAAAGGAATCAGTTGTATTGTTCAATACAAAATAAATTAAAATAAAATAATGATAGGATAATGCTTAAGCATTATTATTAGCATTAAATTGACTCCAATTCGTATAAATAATTTAAAATATTTAAAATAATACCAATATGGGCAAAGTTACATATATATCAAATATAAGTGAAGTATATAAATATTGGAAAATATCTACAACACTTTGATAGCATGGGTAAAACAAAACAAAAGTCCCTGCTTAAGAATATTAAATAAATTAATATTCTTAAATGTATTAAAATTCCTGGCACCAAAATGGGAACAACTAAATTTATGCCAACTTGTATTATTTAGCTTACAAAAGTCCTGTCAAAAATACAAGTCCATTGCGTAGTGTATTTTTGGGAGAATTTGTCTCCGCGCTTTGCTGCCACATTGTTGTGGGGGCCGCAGCTGCAGGTGCGTGTAGCATTTATGAACTCGTTACACGTAATTAGGGTCAGTGTGTCTCTCCCGTTACGCGTTAGCTATATCTCTGTATATTTCCCCCTATCGCAGGATCTCGCATTGTGCTTGTGTGTGCGGGTACGTGTGCGGGGTGACAATTAATTACTGAAACTCAACTGCAGTCGCCGGGATGAACGGAGCGAATGAGCGGCAGTTGTTGTTGTTCGGCCTATTGAATATAAAACCGCGTTTTTTGGGCGCCGCCAAAGTCATAAAGCTTCATTTTTCGGGTCGACTTTAATTAGGCAGATTACACTTGGCCAAATTCAGTGAATGCAATGTGTTGAAAAGCGCAATGCTTATAAAAGCTTAAACCCAATAAAAACTAGCACAGACGTGGAAATTGGTACTGATATGGCGTAGTTATGTTTATTTATATTTTTTATATTTTTAAGAATTAACATTATTATCCAATTGTCATCTAAAAGGGTATACAAAGTAGCTTCCCAAAGTTATATTCAATATATATTAAACTATATTCAATATATATTAAAACAATTATTATTATTTTGATGCGATTTAACGCTAGGGTTATAAAAACTAAATATAAATTAATATGAATACATTTCAATGAACAATGCAATAAGTTTTCCTCAGTGCCGTGGAGCACATGTAAATTAGGAGGAGTTCAGGTGCCACGCCCCAACGCCGCCAACGAGTGAACTATTTATGATGAGAAATTCATGCATGTTGAGTGTGGGTGTGTCCTCTTGGTCCTCTTGGCCACCTTAATTGGCAGTGGCCGGTCGGTTTTAATTAGTTTTCGCAACGCTTGAAGCCTGCTCCTGTTCGGTGTTCACTGTTCCTGGTCCCCAGTACCTGCGCTCCCCGTTTCCATGCGTGAATTATTATGCCCAGCGTAATATGCCATATATAAAAAGGGAACGCCAAGTGCCGGGCTTGGGGAAAATTATGCAACAGCGAGTATTTAAGCCACACTGTAGCCGTCGATGCCGCCGAACCTAATTGAGTTGCATGTGGCACCGCCACCAGCTCGCAGCAACTCCCTATTCCTCCCTACGGCCTTTGGGCCATGGATTTTGGCCCCGGTTTATTCAGTTTGGCCCGAACAGCGGCAGCGGCGAGTTGAGCTGTTAATAAACCGAACCGCCGCACAAAAGTCCTCGTATCGGGCTCATTTGTCACTTGTGCCCTTCTGTTTATTCCCTCTAATTACATGGCCACCAATGGTTTATTGTTTGGGCCAAAAAATTTGCATTGCATTTGGGAACAACAGAAAAAGGGAAAGGGAATGAGAAAACTGTTGGTAAACATTTTTTTAAATACAAATGAGAGGAAAATGTCCTGCACTCAATGAATAATTTCAGGGCGAAATTTATATACGATTTACGTGAAAATAGGGTTATTAGGTTTAAAGAACACATAATTTAAATTATTTTTTATATATATATATTTTATAAGTTGAGAGAGGCAATTTTTTTGTTGTCTTTGAAAAACTACAGAAGTGTACATGGGTCTATCAAAATATGGGAAGGAATCAAAAAATGTAAACCAACACCAGCTTGCATTATCTTTAGTAAATATTATGCGTTAGTACTTCGAGCATTTCTTTCTCTTTAAATTCTTTACTAGAATTGGATGTCAATTAGCGGCAATAATTTGTCAAGGGTGTGACTTAATCAGAAATCGAGCCAGCTTGCCATGTCAAAGGTGAGAAAAAGAGTTGACTTCAGAAGTCTCTGTTTGAACCGAAAACACAACCAATTATTGGAAAACCAAATTACCAAGCCAACTGCACACAGAAGTGTTGTTCCCAAAAAGAGTTCCCAAACAAACTCTCCTGGACAACAAACAGAACGTTAAAAAAGAAGAAAGAACCAACTCATGAAATTTAATGAAATTATTTCAAACTGCAGCCCAGTAGGCGAGAAGTAGAATTAGAGGCAACTTTCTGTGGTAGATGCTGTGCATTCAATTAGAAATACCTCCGAGACCGGAGTCCGAGATCCGGGGTCCGCAGGCAATGTCAAAATGATGTGGGAAAATAAATATATTTTACAAGCAAATCAAAGGCGAGAGCGTTCTTGAACCATTTTTAATATGGAAATTGATATGAGGTGAACACTTTGGTTCTGCCTTGCCCTGCTGTTCCCTCGCTTTTGCTTTGCTGCCGAGCTTATTTATGCATGAAGATGACTTTACATTCCCTGGCAACGGCTCCGGCACCGGCAACACTTTTACGGTTGTCCGTTTGCTCATCTGTTTGGTTACGGACTGTTGGACACTGAAATTCCAAGAGATATATATTCAGGGGGATGAGAGCTGTAGGTGGGAGCGGGGAAAGGGGATCGGGCCAGATCTGAACGAGTTGTGTCTGTGAAAAAAATATTTATTTGACTACCTTGAAAGGAGGCAGCCCTGAAATCCCTCCTGCAACTTATTATGCTGCAGTTGCACTCAGAAATATTCTTTAAAATGTTAACAAGGGTTTTGATTGAAAGTAAACTACGGATACATAAGGATCCATTAAATACAAAAATCAGGGACTTCCAACTAGAAAGACAATTTATGAAAATTTAGATTAAGATATATTCGTAGGGTTTACGAACACATCAAAGAAACATAACTCTTCCTCTCAATATACATATTCCTATTATAAGAACGCCTTATTTTTCCCTGTGCTTTGCCTCTGGAGTATCTGTGTCTTTGGGAGCGGTGTCGTCTTGACCTTTTTGTGGTCAAAGTGCACACAAGCATGAATCGAGAGAGGTCTTACCTGGAAATGTTTTCCTCTCGGCTCGACCCTAAGAGCTGTCTGGCTGTCGCGGTGTCTGTTTGTGCTCGCATAACAGGTTTCCCTGTTTCCCGCTTTCCTTTTGGGTTTTCTTCTAGGCTTTTCATTTCTTTGTTCCCCTTTTTTCGGCTGCTCATTTGATAGATGGTGGGTCGTCTGCTGGTCTTCTGGCTGGCTGCCATAAATATTGATTAATAATATAGTTTTACATTCGGCGGAATGCACTTTGCGGGCAGCTGTCTGTCCGTGCGTCCGGGGGTGAGATCATCATCAAAACAACTTCATTGTGCAATTGACTTAAGCGTTGAACAATGGAATAGTATCCTGGCTAAGTAGCTCGTAGATAGAAGACCTTCTCGGGGGTTGCTCTTCGTTCCATTCATTTGCAGGTGTTGTTTCCTTCACACGGTCTTCTCTTGAGAGGTTTTCTTCTGGCTTCTGGCCTATATCTTAATCCTGGGCTGATGTGTATTTATTACCCGATTCGGTTGCTATCCAAATAATTGGCCCTGTCTTGCGGCCTGGCTTCTTGGGGAGTTTTCCGGAGTTTTCCGGCTTCGCTCCTAATGCATTTTGGAAATAGAAATGGATCTGGGATCTGCGACAAGGCGGTCTATGTAAGGGACCTTTTGTAGGTGGACTTATCTTGGTTGTCAGCTCGGTTTTCGACTAAATATTCCCCAAGAAGTCTTTGATTGCAAAAAGGTTGCCACTTAAAAAAAAAAACATTTTTTTTTTGGTTTTAATAAATTTGCTAAAAAGGATTTCTAATCTATGTGGAGCCTGCTTGTTATTGGCCTTATTGCTGTGGCTATTTTTTTTTTTATTGAAAACCACTTACAGGCAAAACTTTTGCAGGATAATAATGCCAACACTTAGTTTGCTTTAACTTCCAGCTAAATACTAACTGCCCCAATAAACAACTTTGATTGCTATTCAAATCCGTTAAATGCCAAGATCACTTGGAAATTCATGCGTCCTGAGGAGGTATAAAATACGGCGAAATAGGAGTAGGAAGCACAGGCAAGGAGCAGAAAAAGGCAGAAATCCCGGTCAGCCCGCAACAATTTATGTGCATTTATAATTCAAAGGGACACAGCAAACGGACAAAAAAACAGCAAAAACGGAGAATAGACAAAAACCTAGGCGAGAAGACCAAGAGACGACAGACAGACAAACAGACGACAGGCGACAACACAACACAAATTGAATTGGCTAAAAAGTTTTAATTAATTTATTGTTACTCCAGGCAGTCGGCAGTCCTCGCAGCAGCTTGTGATTTTCCCTCCGCCTTCCCCCGAAAAGTCAACTCATTTAAATTGTTGTCCTTGCGTTAATGCATGGCTGCGAAAGTTCTCTAATTGTTTAGAGCGTCCCATTCCGAAGGGGCCAAGGGGTGGCTCGATTGGGGTGTTGGGTTCAGGGGTTCTTCTCCCGGCTCTACAACAACCTGGGGCTGGGTAATGGCCAGCAATGAGTCAGTCTTTCAAGCGGCCAACAGGAATTTGAGGCTAATCTCGGGTAAGTGTGGCGACAAGTTTAAGCTTAATAGTTTAATAGTTTACTAAGCTGACAATTATAATTGAATTAATGTAAAAAGTGGAGTATATTGTAGGGGCTTCAAGGTGAAATATATAAACCTTATTAAATAAGAACCCTACGATTAATTTTAATTCTAACAACCTACTCAGAATGATTGGCATCAATTTAAAATTTTTCCAGATTCTTTCTAATTGCATAGTCGCAGGGTTTAAGAAAACTATAATACTGAAAACTGAAACTTAAATTCCAATAATTTGAACTTATGTGAAATATTATGAATTATTTTTGTTTCTTTCTGGATTTTACTTATCCGCAATGTTCGTTTTGCTTAAAATTCGTTCAGAAATTTTAACTAACTAACATTTTAAAGTCCTCCAAAGTTGACCCCTTTTTTCGAGTAGTTTCGTTTTGCCACCTGAGTAGGAGCCTCAAATCAAAATGCAATTGTGTCTGGACACCGCAAAAAGAGGCAGCCCGAAAACCCTCGAAAAAAGGGCCTGCTGCAGTGTTTGTGTGCGTTGCTGTGACATTTTTATTGAATTTTAATTTATGCCCTGCTCTCAAGTGTCCGCCGTCCGACAAAAACACACAAAGCACATCAAGTATTTATTGTCTCCGGGACCCGAAAAAGTCAATAACCTGAGCTAGATTTTCCCTCGAATGCTGCGGCGAGAGGAAAACCAATTCCAGCTCTCGAAGCGTGACATCAAATGACAACGAAAAAGAATTTCCATTGGACACACACTGCTGCCACACCATAGAAAAAATCTCCTCTACCTGGACCCAGACCCGGAGTGAATCTGGGTAGATTATTGACATTCTGTCTCCCATGGTGCTGCAATAGTTACTTCAGAGTTCAATCCCCCGGCAGTCCAGATCGGAGTAGATAGGGAAATTTATAGATACTTGCTGTCCGCCCGCCTGGCTGAGAAATTAAATATCTATTCATTTCTTCGGGTAATTATGTAAATTTAACAAATCTGTCCTCTACGTTGGAATGACGGGAGGGGGAAGGAAAATTCAATTCAATTTTCACACTCTGCCGCGCTGCTGTTCTGCCGGACGGCTGAGCAAACATGTGGCATTGGCTAATAACCTAAGCAGCAAGTAAACAAGTGGCAAAAGTCGTTTGTCCTGCCCCCGCCTTTCCCTATTGCTAAATCTGCTCATTGCTGACGCCTCAACCCTCTGAGCGAAACCCCAAAGTATGTCCAATGCACTTTATCCTGATCCTGTTGCTGACAAGAGAAGAGGAGACGTGCACTGGGGCAATAGTCCAAAGAAGTGAACAGGAAATTAATGGCAAAAATAAGTAATAGTGGAAAATGCATTTAATTAAAGCTAATCATATAGAATTTCATTTTCCTTCAATTCAAAATTATATTCTATAAAAATGTAAAAAGATTTTAATAGATTTTAGAACATTCTCTAGTTTTCGTAGTTCATTTTCGAGCAGTGCAGGAAGAGACAGGAGCAAAACTCGTCCGAAAAACTAATAAAGACAAGTGGCAAGTCAGCACCAGCAACAGGACACATAGTCCACACTGCGCCCTCTGATTTTCCCGCCTTATTTCCCTTCTTTTCCCGCCGGATAGCACCCGTCCCTGGTTTGTGGCCAGATCCTTTGAGCAAACACATGACTCTTGCCCATGTTTCTGGGTGTCCCCCATTAGTGCCAAGCGCTAATCGCCATTGTCCACCCTTGTCAAAAAGGAGCAGCAGGACTTCCAACTTTTCGCCCCCCCCTGTTCTTTTTTTGCGCCCCTCGGTAGCTGTCACAAAAATCGCAGCCAGCTAGCAGAAGCTTCCCCTCAAAAAAAGGGAAAAAGAAAAATAGGAGGAGCGTGTGTGGAAAATTTATCTCAGTGTGTGGCGAGCTAAAAGCGCAAATAAATAATCAGCAACAGTTGCCAAATAGATCGGAACTTTTTCCCCATCAGTTCTCGGGTTTTTATGCAGGGTACTTTTGGGGTATATTTATTTTGAGCTTACAAATCTCAGATCAAATAAGAGCTGAACATCAAAATACTGTTTGTTACAATGTTTTAGATCTTCATTTAGTTAATAAAACAAATCATTTGAACTCGTGGGTGGATCTTGGGGTGAACAAAACTGAAAGAAACCAAGTTTAAACAATCCTACCAAGCCGTAAAAGGTATTCTGTAGTTGGATCTTATACGAATTTTGTGCCTTTTTTTTGGGCAAGTCTAAGGGGAGCCACTTACTTACTTACGCGACTTGTCCGGGCGGTTTGTCACCATCTAATCCGTGTTGCCCCAAGACATTATCCATCCCGACCGAAGCCCGGGCGCACACAATAAATTGCCAAAGATTATTGTCAGCAAGATTGCAGGAGCAACCCTCGCATTTGTCACACTTCCTCCTCCTCGCATGTGGGTGTAATCTCTGCATTGCATGCACACACTGCGAAATACCGAAAACTATAAACCATATATTTAGTGAGCATCGGATATATTTATTGAAACAGATGTAAATCGACGATAGGCGGCGCAACGATGCCACTTAAGGGAAGCCAATGGTCCATAAGAGTGGCTATCGGGCTTGTATGGCTTTGCTAATTGTTTCCATTGCGGTGGAAACCCCACAATTGAATGAAATAAAATGCCAAGCAGAAAACAAACAAATTTCTATTGATTTTTCGTGAGAAATCAAAGCGAGAAGGCATTTCGATATGAAGTATATTCGGTGGTTGAATGATTTTGGAGGGAAATTTCCAAAAGAGATTATACATCATGATAGGAATATATGAGACTTGTCCTCAACATATGATTTATGGCGAATACGATAATTGTAGTGAAACTTTAAAAAGGTTTGCTTTCATCTAAAGGATGAAATAAGAAATTATGTACATTTAGAAATTTAACAATTTTATTAAAAGTTCGTATCAGTTCCCAAAATATTATGGATATACCATAAGGGGAATATGGAAATCTATTATAAGTATTAGTAATCCTTGAATATTTGATTTATTGTTTTGGAGAATGAAAGTAATTATCAGCAATATTTAAAAGCCATTAATGTAGTAATTCAACAATTTTCTTAGCTATTTCCAAGACACCATCCACTTACTCTAAAAATCTGATGTATAAACATCAGACAAACCACAAACCCATTAAAATAAATTATTTAAACTTAAAAAGCAATCAAAGTAGTGCACATGACAAACAAAATTCCGGGCTGTACTTGCTTTTCTATTCCCTTGCAATCTCCTCAAATATTCCAACTGGAAAAATAATGCAGGCAAAACTTTCAGCCTTAATACATATCATATTGTCCAGGAACAAAGTTCTTGCAGCTCTTTTCCCGGCGAAAAACTTCAGCTACTTTAGCCACTACCCGTGCACCAGCATCAACTTTTTTGTTTTACATAAAATTGGAAGCCAAAAAGCAAACACAGTTTGCCAATGTATCGCCCCCGGATCAAAGGCGCTCCCCTGCAGCTGACCAATGGATATTGGCCAGGCCAGGCTAGGCCAGGGAGCCACTGCCACTCCGCCCGGCCCTAACTATGTGCAACTTTTAATTGCCATCACGGATTTTCTGCCGGAATTCTGGACAAGACAATGGGCCAGGGCTACGCCTCTCCCGCAAGGAAAGTTGGCGCGGGGGCCCTTGGCTCAACTTGAGCTCCTGCTAACTTCGACTGCGCGCGTAGACAAAACTACTAAATGTCAAAAGTGTCAAAATTTCTTAGAATTATGTCTAGCGAACATCAAAAGTTGCCCGGGAAAAGCTGCGCCATGTTGCTAGTCTGCACAATTTGTGGTTGCTGAATGCACTGCGAAAAACTATTTAAAACTAAGCCTTGAGGATGAAAACAAAGTAATAAAAACTGTTTTTCTTTAGAATTCCTAATATTCAGCTAACGATTAATAATAATCAAATGCTTTACTTCGAACCAAACTCCACTATTTTCCGCAGTGTGTTTTTTGGTATTTTTGTGTTGCCTCTGTTGAGTTTGTTAGAGCTTACAAGCCACATGCTTCTGTTCGAAACATTTTCGACACATTAACGGAGTCTGGCAGGAGCAGGAGCAGTGTCGAGGTATGGGACCGAATCCCGGGACTGTGACTGGGTATAGGATCGCGAAGTAAAGCCAACCGAGGGGCAGCGCCATGGGATATAGTGGCGTATAGTGGTAGTATCGCATGTTGCAGGCAGCGAAAGCTTCTCCGTGGATTTTTAAACCGCCCTGAAAAAATAACAACAAGGAAGCCGGGTTTCTCTGAATATTCTTACATATTTTTTGCTTGTGCCATGTGATATGTGAAATTGAGAACAGTAATGACGTTGTCAACGAGGCGGCGGAGGAGGAGGCACGACAGCCATATCAGAGTCGAGCCACACATCACATCTCATCACGTTCGGAGGCCAAAACCAGAAACAAGAGTCGGCCCAGAGCCCAGACGAATCGGGAATCGGAGAATCGAGAATTGCGAATGGTAAGTGGCATTGGCAACATGACAACATGCTTGCTTTTGACCGGGCTTAAAGGTATATCCATCAAGAATATTGAATGTTGCCGAAACAGCAACGACAGTATGTTATAGGAATTATTTAAAATATTTATAAATAAAGGGAAAGGTTTTTGTTTTATTTTTCTGTGATACGTAATAGTATAACTAATTGGAATTAAAATAGTCTGTATAGTACTTTAAATAACAAAGAAGAAGAATGCTTTTGGGTTAATCAAGTAACATTGCCACAAAATAATTTAAAAAAAATATACAAAAATGTATATTTTGGCCTTGTCAGCCTATTCTGCTCTTTTCATGGACCATAAAGCCAAGGATCTGCCATACATTTATGTCAGCAACACGCACAGCCAGGCAGCTAGGTCTTGCCACCAGCAGGCCTGCAACATGTGCCTAGTGGCCCGCCAGCAACACAGCCAGAGGCGGGAAGGCGAGTGGGTGGCGAGTCGTCGGCCGCTTCGATAATTTCTGTAACATTTTGTAAATGCGGCAATAAACGCTGCGGGCAGCACCCAAAATGAGACACCTCCGGTGCGGGGCGAAGCAATTACCAAAAAGGAGAGCCCAGAACTCGGAGCTCAGAACCCAGAAACCAGACCCAGGTCCAGGTCCAGGTCTGTGTTTTAGACCAACAAGCAAAGTCCAGAGAAAAACGCATTGAAAGCGAAGCTTTAAGAAAGCAGCAGGAGACTCAGAGCCTCAGAGGGGCAAGATGACTCGAAGATGGAGTTCCAACTGAAGAGAGTCGGCTTGCAACAGTAGACGACTGTGCAGGGGGCTGGGGTAAACCTGTTCCACAAGGGTCCCGCGGGGGGCAGACTGGGGACTTTTAGTGACGACACAAACGGGTTTTTTCAGTGGTTTTAGGGGGATAGGGCGATAGGGGATATAAAGTAAACTTCACACTGCCGTTGCCTTCTTATTGTTATGTTTTATAATATTTTTTAGAGACAAAAGACCGAAACGCAGACTTTGTGAGTTTTGGTGTAAGGGAGCTGTTGCACTGCAGGAAACTTACCTTAATCTGTATATTTTAAAAAATTATTATTATTTTATAAGTTTCCAATAAAATCTTACGGTTCCTCAGGTTATCAGAAAGATAGGTTGTGACTCCAAGAAGGTATCTTCAAGAAAGAAATATTTATTTGTTTTTAGGAATAGCTGTCACTCCTCTACCCTTAAAATGATCCAAGTATTTCTGGAATTCCCAAACTCTCCCTGATTTAATAGCGATTTTATCGCAGTGCAAATGTTTGGTCGTTGAAGGTCCGAGTCTCTGAGGCGACACTTTAGTTATTTTCCACTTCTTGCTGCTCTCCAACTCCAACACACTCCACACTCCACTTCAGTTTTCAAAGGCCGCATTAAAATGCATGATAAAAACGAGCCCATGAGCCACATGAGTTGGATGAATAAAATTATGACGGCCCCGAGCATGATGAAGATGATGATGATGAGGACTTGGATGATGATGATGATGATGGAGGTGGCATAAGATGGGGGAGTTCTCCGATGATAATTCTCGTACTGATGAGGCTGAAGCCTGCCCCGAGGCAGCAACTGCTGCAACTGGTTGGACCTTGATGGTTGCATCCACACGTCATCCTGGATTGTTGTGGGTGCAGCTGCATATATATTTTATACATTTTACATGTGATACCCGCTCCTCCTTCTCCTGCTTCTTTGGTTTTCCCCTACTTGATCCCCACTCTTCCCCTTATCTTGTGCTCATTTTCCTTTGGTCTCGCGTAGGCGTGTTCCCTGGGCAATTGTTGAGCTTGAGCCTGAATCTGACTCTGACTCTGACTCTCACTCTGACTCTGACTCTGGATCCTAGACTGAGTCTGGGCCTGGCGTTGGCGGGTTAATGTCAGTGTCGGGGCTCTTTTGGGTTCAGGTTCCCGGTCTCTGGTCCTATCTGCCAGGCATCATCTCTCGGTGAAGTTTGCTGGTTTGCTTGAAAGGTTAAGTAGTTGGGACAGACGACGATGACGACGACGCCAACGTCAACTCTATCCCTTCTCTCCTCGTTATAACTCTTAACTTGTACACTGTAAGTAAATACAGGACACAAAGTACATAATTTTATAGGAAAACTTGTATATAAATCTGTAACAACGAAAGTAAATATATTTCTTCATAAACTATACTTCGGGGAAATAGTAGGGAACACAGTTGAAAATGCTAAATAATTATGCATAAATTGATAAGGAATTGAATTATAAAAAATCAACCATATAAATTTAAATTTAAATCATTCTTGTATTACTCAGACTACTTTTCTTTAACTGCATTTACCCTTAGCCTTGAATCAACAAATGACAGACTTTCCTCTGTGTTTTCGGCCAAGAACTTGGCTCAAGTTGTGCTTGTTTATTATTGTTATTGTTGCTGTTTTTCTACGTATAATTATTAGATTGCATTTTAGTGCAAGGGCTTGAGCGCGTAGTCGCCGCAGGGCCAGCGTTTGACCTTTTTCTTGCTAAAAAAATGAAAGAAAAGCAAACAAGCCACATGTAAGCAAGTTTCCATCCATATCTTTGTATATCTGTATCTTTTGTATCTGCATCTGTATCTAATCTAGCGTGGCGGGGGGAGAGGAGAAGGTGGAGGTGTAGAGAGAGAAAAACGAGACAAAGCTCTGGACAAAAACACGTTGCACGTAGCTGCTGAAAAGGAGAGTAAACTGGAGGCCAGAGCCAGTGAAACAGTGAATAAATAAAAGGTCTCTTTCTCGTTTTTAAGTTTTGACCGTTTGCTGGCCGCTTTTGGTAAAAGAAATACAAAAAAATATGTGGTAAATGGTAAAGAAACATGGGGCAAGGAGGTAGCAGCAGAAAGAGCAAACAAACAAACAAAAGATACAGATACAGCTGCAGATACAGATACAAAGATACGGCTCACACAGATACGACGCACACACACGGATGACGGGGCCAAAAGCGCGCGCAAAGAGCATTCGAAAAAGCCAAAGAAACAATAACAACAAATCTGAGGCAACAACAGGTACAAAAAAAGGTACAGTCACAAATGACGTCGACGCGCGGCGACTGCAACGCTAGCAGCAACGCTGCCGACAGCAGCGGTGGGTTAACAGTGAGTTAACAGAGTTGGTAACATCGAGTTATGTTAAAAGCTAATTTAATCGGCATTTTAAAATTAGTAATTCAAAAATTAATAATACTAATAACAGGATTATATTAATATATTTTATAAAAAAACTGATTAGATTAGACCTAAAAGCGTACTTTAACTCTATTCAGAGATAATATTTAAATATATTTAATGTTAGAGCCAGAGAGCGGTAAAGCAGAGAGCAATAGTGAGACATAGAGAGAGAGATCACCTAAGCAACATGATATGGAATGTTGCAGACTCATTGTTTCTACTCACCAGCTGGGAACATTTTAAAGCAATGGAAGAGAAACATTTAGCAACATATCTCGCAGCACTTGTTGCGGGCGAGATCTTGTTGTCAAACTGATTTGAAAAAGAAATACAAAATAAATAATAAATGCAAAAACTTAAATTAATTTAAATGTAATTATTAAAGGATTATTTTATGGTTTTAAGTTTTAGCCCGGATTTTAAAACAAAGGTTGTGCACAAGATAATATTTCTGTTCATGTTTGAGTGTCAGTTTCAACTGCGATGCTTTTACTTTGGTTAGTTCAGTTTTCTCTCTGAAAAGATTCATAATTTGCATCTCCTTGATTGGCCCGATGAAGCAAGGACGAGTCCCGGCAAAGTACTTATGCACTGGCCAAAAAACTCCCTTAACCCCTGGCCAGAAAACTTTGCCATGCCTTGCCCTTAACCCCTTGGTGCCGACCCAAACCCCACATTTAGCTAATGTTGCAGTGCCAAAAGGCGACAAGTTGGCAAAGTTTTTTAACCGCAGCTGGAAACTGTTAACCCAATGCCAGTTGCCATTTTCCATTTCCCAGTTTCCCAGACGGTCACCAGGCCACCGCCGAACTCACTGGAAAACGGGGATGGGGTGGGGGTGGGTGAAATTATGCGAGGAGGCTGGGGACGTGCAGGCACTCACAGAGACACAATTGGGCTGAGGTTGTGCAAGTTTCGCTCACACATAAATCTCAATTTGTAGCAACACCGAGAGTGCGAATAGTTTGCAGTTTGCTGCTTCGGGGGCTAAGGCGTGGAGCAGGGGGCGAGTGGTCCACCGGCAAGGACAACCAACTCATAAGCTCTCTTTGGCGCGCGCTCTGAGGGCGACGTCGCTTTTTAATTTATGCTCACTCGAATCCCAATTGCAGGCAGCCGACCGCAACATGTTGCACTGAATCAGCAAACTTTTGTTTCAAACGGGTGGCCGTGCTACACTCAGCAAAAAGTGTTTGCACTAGTGAAGCGAAAAAACTAGGCTAGGATACTAGGGGATTACCATGCTAAGGCAAAGAATAATAAGTTGATGTATGTATCTAGGGACTTTAGTTTACATCTGAAAAGATCAGAAAATACACTTTGAGCCTTTTTTTAAACTTCTCCAAACACAAAATTATAGTTTCTTTTTTGTTATGACATTCTGCTTTATTTTGCGAATTTCCACATACATGCTTTTCGGGTTCTATTTAAATTTATAAAGAGACGTCTAAACTTGAAAACCTAATTATTTCACTCTGTTATTTTATTTGCTATTTAGTTTTCTAGTGAAGAGGACCTTTCGTTTATATAAACTCTGCTATATATTACATTCTTCTATCCTTCTGAAGTGTGTCATAAAATCCAAGCTCTGACCTGATACCTTTTCACATTCAAACACCAACACACACACCCATTCCGCACAACAACAAAAAATGTCGAGATGTGGAGGAGAGGTGTGGCTGGGAAAAAAAGCGAGCTGACTTTAATGCAAATTGCCAGCGGCTCAATCCCAGTCCCAATCCCTTCCTCCCTCCGTGGAAGAGGCACCCACACACATGCCACGCATGCTGGTTGCACCACCCCCAGAGTCCGGCCCAACGAGCCACCTCATCATCATCGTCCCCTCCTGATGATGTGGAGAACAGAAATTCTCATTACAAGCGGAGTTTAATCTGTAGCCTTCGGGGCGGCATGATGATGAGGGGCAGTCGGGTGTTAAAGTGGGCAGTGCACCGAAGGAAAACACTTTGGATTTGAAATCAATTAAAATGTGTTCGAAAATATGCTGTATATAAATATTGATTGAAATATGAGTGGAGCCTGCTTCTGTGTCCGATTTTAATTAATATCTGCTTGATAATATTAATCAAAATTTAGGGGAATTTTATTTTGCTTAGGACTAATATAGTATTTTGAAAATACTGTTTTCTCAAAATCATTTCAAAATGATGATGAGCGCTTTAAAATATTTTTTGAAATATCAAAATTATACATTTTAGCTCATTTTTCGCCGTGTGCCATGTGTTAATGTAACTTGCTGCCAACGTTCGAAGAGAGTCAAATGTGTTAAGCTGGCTGAGAGTGACCCAGCTCCAGTATTTCATTCTTTCGCTCCAACTGCAGTTAGTAACTCCATTTTTCCTGCCGGATCCCCCTCTCTGGTGTTTATGTAAAAGCACAGAAACATAACTCAAAACGAAATAAAAAGAGAGGGAATATTAATTCATTGTTTCGCACAATATGAACACGGCGCTCCTACAAACAAGTCCAAACTTGCCCCTGTATTTAACACCCTAAAACCCACTGGTCCTTTGCCATAAAGGCTGCAAAACTGAAACCGTAACTGTAACTCAATTGTAATGCAAGGTCTTACTCGCTCATCCGTTCGCCCTCCGCAGCCGCATTTTTGCTGCTGCCTGACGCTCCTGCTGATGCTTAATTTACATGTTTTTCGGGTAACTTCATATGGAAAAGCTCCCTGGGCTCTTTGGCTTTGCATGTTTGCCATATCACAAATACCGCTGGACCGCCCTGCCACCTCCTCTGGACTTCTCTAGGTGCCTCGCATTTCATTAACTTGCTCGCTTATTGTTTTGGCTCCGGTATTCGGTTTTTCGGTAATGAAAGTGTCATGGAAGTGACTTGCAATGATAATATAATTTTAGGTTGTTAGGATGTTGCTCGTTGACAGCGTGTGAATGTGAAGGGGAAAATGCATTGCCAGATAATGGAATATGTTAATAATTGTTTCATTTTAATTGAAATATTTTCCATTCTATTTTCTAAATTTGTTCTGTTTGTTACGTTAGAATTGGTATCTCTAGTATTTCTACCATTTTAAGCTCAAAAAAGCAAAAAACCAGTGCCTCAAAATTTAAAAACTAAAACTGTGGAGGAGCCGGAAAATGAGGGCTCAAAGCAAAAATTGAAAGGAAGCCCAGAAATGGCCTTAGTATGTTGCTGGCTGTTGCTGTTGATGCGGCCAACACATATGGAAAATACTCGAGGAAAAGCTGAGCTGTGTGGAAATGGGGGACGACGACGAGTAGTTCCTGAAGCAGCCGGAAAATGGCAAAACCAAGGAGATGCCTCTGGCAGGCGGCAGGAGAGGATGGAGGAAAGAGGGACGGACGGACGCCTGTTTGTTTTTGCCGTCTCTGCTGCCTGATGCTATTCCGGCTGCTTTTCCGGGGCTTTTCACGCCGCACTCAGCTACGTCGCCCCCATTTTGACCATTACACATTACGTGTAATCATCATTTTGTGCTGGCAATAAACACATGCTGTCTGCTCTCAGCAGCTCCAGCCACACACCATATACACCATGTAGTTCACTCCCCCCTGATATCCGCTCTCCCCCCTTCAGCAGGACACCCTCCCCGCTCGCACACACAGAGCTGGAATTTACAATTTCCAGTGCTCTGCACCCTGAACACACACACTTTATAGCATGCGATATTTTTATTGCATGCAAAATGCACAACTCATAAAAAAAGAAAAAATTTGAAGGCAGAGAAAGGCTGGAAAAAGTCGAAGGGATAGTAAAGCTGGGGACTAATAAAAAGGAAAGTCGAAAGTCGACTCGGAAATACTCTGATTCATTTGGAAAAGAATTTCATTATTGGCAATTTAGTTCAAATTAAATTAAAATAAATATAGGTAATTTTATCAGTATGGGAAACTATATTTTAAAGACCTATTAAAATCGGAAAGTACAGTAAAATTCGTCTTGAATACTGGTACTTTTAATATAAAATCTGAATCTTTCATATATTGCATATTTTTAATATTTAATTAAATGTTTTTAACATTACATTAAGGTATACGCCTTTTTTGTATTCTAATGTTAGCTTTTTGTTATTTATGAATTTGGAGTATGCTTTTCAAATATGTTTAACAGTATAGCTGGATTATCGGAAACTCCAATAAATATATAATAGATTTATATATAAACTAAACTATTTTCCTGCTAAAAACCCAAGAACCCTACCCTCTCATAAAGTAGAGTATTTAATTTCCCTGCGTTTATTTTGGTCTACCTTTTCATACACAAAATGTTAACCCCGAAGCATATTGAATGTGTGCGCTTTGATTAAATTTAAAATGTTTGATAATACTATTTGCATCCTGGTTTTCGGTGGGCAGAGGCTAGAGCGAAGGGTGCTGGCTGGCGAGTGTAATAATGCAGAAGTAAATGCATTACAGGGCAATGAATCGAGAAATGGGGAAGGGCGACACGCGGTGCTAAATTCAGGACATTTTGAGCAATTTAAATGCTCCCCAGTGGCGAACTATTCGAATTATTCGGAGATGTGACATTTTTGGGGAGCAGCTGGTACAGTAAAATCTAGTGAATGTTTTTTGTGGGAATAAACGAAGGGTTATATACTTATAGCTTTAAACTTTAATGATTGTACTCATGAAAGTTAAACACTTTAAACAATAGAGAAAGGTACCTTAATTTTAGAGATAGTTTTTTATATTTTAATTTAGTCTTTAAAGAACCTTTACAATTTTATTTGAGTTTACTAGATCATTACATTTATTTTTATTTATAAAACAAATGAAAGACAGCGTGTCAAATAAATAGACATTACTAATTTCCGTAACTCGACCACTGTTGTCCGTTTTGTTTGCGGATTCCGCCATAAATCGGTTTACATCACACTCTAATCAGAGTGGGTCAGGTCGTCGCAATCGAAAACTATTCCAGAGATCTGGGACAATGGCAAACACACAGCGGGAAGCTCTCGATATTTGTGGCGGTGGAGGAGCGAGGAGCCACTGTGCCAAAGATTCGGTCGGTCTCTCTGTCGGAAAACTGTGTGTCTGTCTGGGAGTGTGTGTGCGATTCGAAAACACGACAAGCAAACAAAGGCGGCAAGGGATGGGCATTGGTGGCGGGATGTGCAGGGGGTAGATTATCAAACGACAAATAGACAGAAATCCGGCAGAAGCAGGCAGCATCGGCGACAGCAGGCAGCAAAGCAAACTTGGCCAAATCAACAAGAGCAACAACAACGGCAATAACAAGGGCGAAAACTACAACTGCAATACACAAGAGACGAACAAATTCAAATCAAACTAAACAACATAACAACGGCGAGAAACGAATAATCATGGTTGAGAACCGAATGATACCTCTATTACCCATGCAGGGTATTATAATTTTAGTTCAAAAATGCAACGCACTAAAGGAAAAGTTTTGGACCAGCATATCACCATATAAGTTCCAAATTTGCTCCAATAGCACAGTCGATCTAGACGTGCTCGATACAAAAAAAACCTACAAAATTTTTTCACAAATTTTCAAAGACATAAGTCATTAAAATTGTCAATAATTATTTTTATATGGTATATGCAGATTTATTAATCATAAAAAAACGAACCCTAAAGAGCTTTCCAAAAATAATGCATTTATCCTTAGTTATGGTAGATTTCCAATTCGAACGTGTGAGAAGGCAGTGGCGAACTGCAAGGGTATACAAAACACCAGTTTATCAAAAGCAGCTTTCTTTCTTATTTTCATTTGTTGTATTTTTAGTTTGCCTTTTGTTTTCTTGCCCCAATTAGTCGCCTTTTCCGCGCTGGTTTTATTTTAATTTATTGATCTGTCCCAATAGAACAAATCATGTGATTTGGGTTGGCAAACTGCTGGCAAAAATTATATTGCTCTGCAAGGTCATAAAAAACAGGACTGACAGAAAACTTCCTAGATCTTCTTAGAACTATTTAGTTTTGTTATGGATTGTTTAGCTAACATTATAGGTAGCCCATATACCCCTCAGACCTATTAATACCACTCGAAAAACGCTCAAAGTTGTTGCTGCAGAGCGTAAACTAGAACAGGCGGCGAGCAACATTGACTCCGGCAACCTAAACAGCATGCAATTCAGCAACATGTAGCCCAGCAACACTTGGCAAGCCAAGCCACATTCTAGCAACACCCAGCAACATTAAATGCTGCTAGCTCGTCGCGCATGTAGCAGCGGCAACATATTTAACGGCAGCAACATCCACAACTTGCTCGCAGCAACATCGCAAAGCGACGCTAGTGCAGCGCAGCCGGCGTCGCACAGTGGGTAGTTTGAGTTTTTTAGTTACAGAATTTATACTTTTGAAGTATTTTAGATAACTGCTCAGCCCATAAAATATGGCTTGAACATAAAACGATATAATAAATTAAATTGCAAATATATTTTACTAGTTTCGTTTTCGGCATTAAGCTGCCAAACATCTTTTTTGGAATGTTAATCAAATTTAAATCCTCTTTATCTCAAATTTTTTGTTAACACTAAAAATAGGTCTAGTTTCAAACGACAACTTATTTACATTCTGCATTTGTATCCCTTAAACAATTTCCTGGGAGATGTTATGTCGAACACCAAGGTAAAATATGTTGCTTCAGCAACGCTGTTTGCACTAGACGCCCATAGTGCGCCGACTGCATACATGTAAAAAAAAACGCATACGCCGAGTGTTCGCATATGCCAGAGGGCCGAGGGGGTGATTCTGCCGCAGCCGACGTCGCTGCCAGCGTCGCTGCCATGCTCCATGGCCCGTTGGCAACTTTATAAACACGGAGCGGACTTCAGTCGTTTGGTAACTGTTGCATTCAACGCTTCGTTCGCTCCACTACGAACCAGCTTCGTGTTTTCTGTGTGTTGAGTTCGTGAATTCTCGAGTTCGTGCGTCGTTCGTTCGCTCGTCCGACGTCGTTCGTGTATCGCCCCCGTTCGTGTGCTAGTGCATGTGTGTGCGTCTAGTGTGGGTGCCGGTAGGCAGTGTGTTTGA
Source organism: Drosophila jambulina (assembly GCA_018152175.1). Taxonomy (NCBI): domain Eukaryota; kingdom Metazoa; phylum Arthropoda; class Insecta; order Diptera; family Drosophilidae; genus Drosophila; species Drosophila jambulina. The sequence goes on from JAECXH010000114.1 coordinate 340,585, forward strand.
GCTCCATATATTTCCCGCAAATCTTTGATTTTAGTTGGAGAGCACAGCGATCGGGTATATAGCCCGTAGTCGAATAAATAACCCAGCAACAAAAAAAAATATATATATATTAATAAAAATAAGAAATATAAACAAAATCCCAGTGAAAGTCACACAACCCAAAGCAACACACACACACACATAAAGTCTAAAGGCGGGCCGTAAAGTGCCGTTGGAAAAGTACTTCCACGTTTTATTTTATGCATGAAAAGCTGAAGCAAGTGCAACCGCAACAACACACAAATCTCACCTCTCACTCCTTTCAAGTCCCACAAAAAATAAGCCCGAATACGGAAAAATAAACCCGGGATTACAGCGCACAAAAAAACACAAAGTAAATAAAAGGAAGCCAAAGGAAGTCAACGCAAAATCATGTCACGGATCGTTTTTATATTTCTCGCAGCCATCTTAACAGGTAAGAATAACACAACAAATAAACCCAGAAAGCAACGGGGAAAAAATCCGGCTAAGAGAAAAACTTAAGACCCAAAGACCCGCTCATGAGATGATATCACGCGCTCGTTTAAGACTCGCCTCGCATGTGTGAAAAAGTTAAGCTCGCAAGCTCAAAAATATTTAAATCTACACCTCTATATATAAATAGAGAGATATGAAAAAGATGCCCCTAAAACGTGTTCTCACCTCTGGAGCTCAAAAATAAGAATTTCAACGGTTGATTGATGAGACAAACACGACACATTTCTCCCGGAGGGGCGGGTGAAAGTGTCCACCAGAATATCCATGAAATTGATAGTTATTCTTCGCTTTGCGACGGTTGACCCCGTTTTTTCCAACCATAACTCCCATTGCGCATGCTCAGAGTGTGACCGAAGCTGCGATTACCACCTGTGCCGCCGATGCGCGCGTCAAGTGTGACCTTTCGCGTTGCGGGTACAGCTGCGTCAGCTGACATTTGCCATGCGCCGAAACCGCACCGGCTTAAAAAGGTCAACAACCAGCATCCAGCGGAGTAATACCCAACTCTGTTGGGGCTTGTCCAAAGATCTTTTGGCTTTGGGTTGAATCACTGGTGGTGATTACTTGATTGGGGTAGCTGTTTAATTTCTTTTGCAAGGTTTTGTTTCCATAGTTGTGAGAGGTTTTTATGACTTTTGGTAGTGTCTATAAACAGTCTCATACATTTTTTATAGGGGCTATTAGTGAATGTTTTATGTGTTTTTCCTTTTTTAATGAATTCAAGATCTATGTAAGGGTTTATAAAGTGATTTAAAATTTTTATCATTTATAATATTCTCGAATTTGTGCAGTAATCTATAAAAAGTCAATTTAACGTATCAAATGTGATATGACTATCTGCCTATTGTGTAATCAATATATGAAGAAAGACGCTTGATTGCATATGTGTGGTGGCTATTATATATTTCTGATTGAATACATTCTTGAAAAGAATTTAATTTTTAATTTTCCAGCCATGAATTAGTCCCGAGCCAGTTAAACATAATAAAAAAACAATACCGGGTACTTGTGCTATCATGCATCCTTGAAATTAAGAGACAACATCAACATCCACTTGAGCATTACTTTCATCTCTGTATTTGCGACGAATGCGGATATAAATTCTATGCCTCATCATCCTGGGAGCCCAAAAAACTGCGTCTATCTGTCTGTCTGTGAGCTGGGAGGGTCGTGGGTCCTATTTAATTAAAATCCCTCAATGTTCCACACACACAGCCTCTGCTTATTATATTGTACCCTCTTATTACGCCAGCGAAAACGGGACAGGGAGATGGAGCTGCAGAGAGAAACTGAGACAGATTTCTCATTAGCTGAAAAAGAAGATGCTGGTTTTATGCTAAAGCCTAACAACATTAACACAACACACGGCACATGGAGCCGAGCAGGGCAGAGCTGTTGCTTTTGCAGCTGTCTCATTACCGCCACAACCCCTCGGCAGTAGCACCCGCCCCCTCTCCCGCCCGGCTCCCTACGAAGCCAGTCCCTCGAACTCCCCCATGACGTGACTTTAAGACAGCGCAACATTTTATTCAACTCGCTAAGCCTGCTGCTGCCGCTGCAACCTTTCAAAGGTTCACGAAAATGTATATGCAAAAACTGCACGAAAAAATGGGTGGGGGAGACGAGCGTAAAGTCCTGCAACAAACCAAAAAAAATAAAGCAGGGATCCACTGCATCCCCTTTCTAGCAGGGCTTTGGCACTTCACACTGAATACTTTTACATTTTTATAGGACTGACGCATCGCAGACATCGCATCAGTTGCCTGCTGCCTGGCCCTGCCTGTTGTCTTGCAATTATAAATGTTTAATGCAGCTCCGGCCGTGGACCCATGGAGCCTTTTTCAGCTTTCAAACAGAGCTGGCCGATCAATTGATACCCTAGAAAGTCTTAATAGTTCTTTTTAGGAATCCGTAAGCTAAAGATATGAATTTATTTTACTTTATAAAATAGCTGTCTGTCCGTCTGACTGTCGCTTAAGGGCTTTAAAATAAAATGTGCCTTTTAAAAATTAGATAAAATATTTAATGTGCAATATAGAAGTCTATTCACCACAAAATATGTTCAAAAACGAATAAAATTAAATTAGTAAACCTACAAAATATATCAATGTTAAACTGTATTTGGACCTTTCGTTCGACATAACTTGAAATTATCTACTTAGCTCAACTACATATAATTACTTGTCCCATTAAAAATCGACCCGCAACATCCTTTTGCAAACTCTCCCAACCCAGCTTTATGGATAATATATCCTTTTGTCCAAGGGACATTAAAAATAAAATAGAAGACATGTGCAGCATGTAAATAAGGCATTGCATCCGAAAAACCCATTCACAGTAATTCAAATGGCCGAAAGGAACTCCATTCGTGACGTATTTAGTTATGACGGACAAAAACGGTTCAGCATTTATGCATTTTAATGGGCACCAATTGAGGCATGTTCCTATACTCTGTACTATATATACTGGGCTATATAATACCAGCTGGTAACAAAAAGGACCAGGGCATTGAATTAAATACGTGCAATGTTTGCCCAGTTTGCCAACTCTCGCTCCCTCGTCCTCGGACAGTGACTGGTGGCAAACTGTTACCAGTGTGACTCCAAATGTGACTGTGACTACATACATATCTCTTTTTTGGACAATCCAATGCCACCCATAACCATACCCATGACATACATAATTTTCAACTCTTTTTCTACCTATGGTAATTGCAATGGGAATCGCAGAGAGAAGCAGGCAGTAAGGGCCGGGTGCCCCGTCTCTCATTCATATTCATAACATCGTTTCATTTTGGCTTTTTGCTTGGGCTACCTGGTCCAGTGCAGAGTCCAGTCCGAGCGAGCGACTGAACATTTTTGCAGTAACTGTGAAACGTTGCAAAAAGCGGACAACCAAAGCCAAAAGGACACAAAAGCTTTATCGCGCTGCGGGGCTATAGTTTTTTTGGCAGGGAACCTTAATGAAAAGCGGGTGGGAGTTTTCCTCAGGAGGAGAGCAAGGCAAGGGCCGAGGCTCCTTTCAAATTCTACTATTATGCCCGCCTTTTAATTGTTTGCTTTTGGATAGTGCCGGGTCTCTAATCAATCCATTATTTATTGATTGCTTGGGAACTTCCAAAAGTTGCCAGAGCTTTCTTGCGGCTCTCCAGCTTGGTACTGGAATATTTTCGGATACTTTTTAATTGGTATCTTAAGGATACTTGTACGTGTTTTTGTCTGATTCACTTAAAAGTTTCTGGTATTTAAAATCCGTATCTAATATTAGTTTCTAATGCATTTAAAGCCCATTAAATAACGTATTACCATTATAAATTTAAAGCAAAACCTAGAGTTTAATTGGCCCACCCAAAAATAGTTTCTCTATTTATCTGTTTCGACAATCAATTGATTTGTATTGGCCGAAAATTCGCTTGTATCGCTTTCCAATTCAATTTTCGCACATCCTCCACAATTCACACTATACTTTCGTGAGCACGCAGTTTTATTTACGAATTGTGCAATTTTCGGCCGACACAGAGGCAAATAGAAATGCACAATTTCATGACTAATTTGCTGAAAAATGACTGAACAATGTCAACAGCACAGCAACAACATTTGCATGCATCCTTTGTAGATATATATTCGTGCATAGATGCACATCTTCTGTGAGAGTGTGCGGCGCTGCACAGGAAGTTGGCAACGCTTTGGGCCATGTTGGAATTTTCGGGCCAAGATAGCAAGACAGGGAGGGGCGGGGCGACAAGTGCGATATTGACAAAGCGTATGCCAGGCAAATTAAATATAATGGGGATCTACCCTACTTATTCTGCTCCCTTTGCTCTCGCCCCGACAAAACAGTTGAAAAGACAATAAAAGAGAGGAAAGCGGGAAAGCCGGCAAAAAGTTGCCTCAGCTTATGAAAAAGTTTTCCGTTTTCCCCTCGTTTTTCGCCACTGCTGCTACTGTTTTTGGAGCTCTGAAAACTGCAAACAAGTGTGTGTATAGGGGAGTCTCCTCACAATGAGACAAACTTTTGATCGATTCCACGGCACTGAATTGTCTTTACGAGCACGTACTAACAACGTGGAAACGTGGCCAAAAATAGTAAAAAAAATCCGTAAACTCTAGTTTCTCCAATAAATGTTGGAGTTCCTCAAAAAGACATTTTTGGAACTGAAAAGTTATGCTTAAGTAGTTTAATGTGAGGCAGATTTTGGTCTCTATTTAATATTTAATAGTGTATATAAATTAATAGATATAGATGTAGGTCGATTTTTCATGAAAGATCCTTACGATCTTTAATCAGTATGCATACAAATTCAAAATAATATTTACTCCCACTTATTATTTATTGCATTTATTATTTATTAGTTTTAATCGCGAAAAAGTGTACTTTTATGGGGACAAAAAGTACAGCTGAATCAGTGATTTGGTGACTCCCTGGGCTCCGCTTGAAATATCTTCTGCTCTTAATGTTTGTGGTTATCATCACGTCCCATTGTGCTTCCCTTTCCCCAGTGACTTCCCCGTTTTCCCTTTTTCCAATTCACACAAAAACTGCAGCTTGCACAACCCATTTTGTGATGCCGATTGTTATTTTTAGTCGAACGTACGCGCTCGCTCGAGTACTCGCTTGATGATAATTGCAATTATTGTTTTTCTTTATATTCAAACGAAAATTATTTATTTATTCTTCTGGCGGGGCAGCAGAGCTGTGAATCATACATAAGCTCCGTCGAGTAGTTACTCACCCATGCAGGTTGCGTACGGAGCACAGTCGGTCGAGTCAAGTAATCGACTAATTTGACGTGAATAGAAATAAGCTCGCTTGATTGACTCAACTTTCCCATGTTCCCTCGCACGCTCTCTCCCCTTCCATATTTTCTATATCTCTTAGTCGGTCGGTGTTCGGATCGGATCGGATCGGGGCAATTGTGTCAGGTTTGTTTGGCCATTACACACATTTCCATTGCTTCTTTTTATTCGGCGCTCAATGCAGTTGGCTTTGATTTGGGTCATGATTTTGGCTCTTGATAAAATGCACACAGAAAAATTTGTTTACCCAAGCTACAAAATGATTCATTAAATACAAGACCGTATATTAAAAAAAAAAATGTTTTTTAAGAATAATTTCTTATCATCCTTGAGTAATAACAATTATCGTTCGCAATATTAATTTCTTAATTTGTATATGACGTTTGGGTTTATATCCTTCAATATAACTAATTCAATAATTTACTTTTAAATATCTTACGGTGCCTTTCTTAATTATATTATGAAGCAACCTCATTTCTTTCAGTGCATTACTACCTCACAAAATCCACCTGCAATTCCAGTTGCATGAATATACATCCAGAAGTTGCTCTGGGTTTCTGGGTTCTGGGCTCTGTGTTTTTGTTTTGGGTCGCACAGGGAAAATGCTGGCGATTAGATAAGCTTTATGTGGGTTGCTGGTCGTGGGGCAGGTGAGGAGACTATGAGGCTATAGTATACAAGGTGTCCCTTATCAGTCAACACGACGTACACACACGAACGCTCTGCTAGATAAAGGTTGCCTGAGTCTTAGTGGGTCAGTTGTAGAGCTGAGTGAAGTGAAGCCAATATGTGGCGAATGCAATTCGAATCGGACAAGTTTAAATGCTATTTTGTATATGTTGATAATATGTTATACTATTTAAGAGAAATATAGAATTAATTACTATTATAGAGAAACAATCCTAATATATTTAAAGATCTGTTGGGTGTTCTCTTTGCTAGACAACATTTTCAGGTTGGTTACATATTAAGTAAACAAGTTTTCTCAGATTGTCTATATTTCCTTCGCTGCACTCCCTCACCACATTTACAGCTCTTTTGACATTAGCTAATTGGAAATGTAAAATAATTTGCCACACACAATATGGCCGGCATTATGATCTCGGGGCTTATGGCCATCATTCATGCCAGGGAATACCACACATGTATCCATATTTTTGGCCATAAATTCAATTAAAATTTCATCAATGTCGAAACTGCCGAACGCATACATACACTTAGGTCCCATTCTATTCAGGCACGCCATGGTCCTTCGTAATTTAATCAATATTTGAACATCGTTTTTCTATTCTATTATGATTCCCTTTCAAATGGCTTTCGATTGAAGGAAGAAAATGCCCTGTAATTGCAGCATTAAATCATAATCAGTGCGGGGGCGTGGCGAGGCTGGCCTAACTGGGAATATTTCCGTATTTTAATTAAATGTGCAGTTTTAATTAAATTTACATGACTGACTAAATTGAATGGTCGAATCGATGCATCAGACTGAATGGCTGGCTGACTTATTGGCTCGGTTTTGGGGCCTTGGGCTGCCTGTTTCCGGCTCTCGTTTTTTCGGCAGTGCGGGGCTTCCTGCTGACCCCGAAAGTGCAAAATAATTGAAAATAATGTTGCGCCCGGCATTATAATTATTAATTATATCAAATCATAATGCATTTGTGGACTGAACACACGGGCCGAAGTCTGGCACGAACTTAAATATACATCGAGGAACAGGGGGAGCGCGGGAAAAATAATGACCACAAAAAATGGCTGCCATAAATTAACCATACATTTGGGCTGCAAAAAACGGTTTAAATTATAAGCATCACACGCACAAACACATGGCTAAACAAATCAATCAATTGAAACAAGAGCTGCGACAGAAGTTTTTTCGCAGAGATTATCACTGAATATTCAACAAAAGAAAACTGGGAGAAAGAAATTATCGAAAAGATAATAACAATCAGCGATTAAAAAAATTAATGAAACAGATTGTATGTTATGAATGAAAACATGTCTTGCTGAATTAAATAATTGCAATTATTAAATATTCATAATCAGCTTTAATTGGTTGTGAATGCAAAGCTAAATGTAAAGAGAAACGTGTCTTAAATACAATTTAAATGGGAGAAAATATTATAGTATATAACATCGTTAAAAGATGTATTGCATGTTTAATAAATGATAAATCAAGGCAGAAATGGTTAAAGAGAAAATAAAGGGAGAAATGTTTTATTATTGGATAAACTATGAGTAAGCTGATGCTGGAGGTTGACTCACTGTGGGAATACTTGTGTTTTGACACGTTCCTTACGTGTAATTTACAGTTACTGCAACTTATAAATTTAATTATTTAAAATGGAAAAATCCTATTAGTTACAATTAAATTTAAGCAATCCATTATAATTCCCACTGTTAACTCCCTTCCCTTGTTCTGACCCCAAATATGTGCCCAAGTCTAGACCTTAGCAACAAGTCCGAGCTTCAAGCTATAGAAAAAAATTACTTCATCTTCTGCGAGTTCAGAGACTCGCATTCATGCCATGTTTTTCTTGGTAGTAACTACGCCCTGGCTTCATCATCAGCTACCTGCGAACAAAAGCTTCGAACAAAACGAACAATCTTTGGCTATATATCTCTGAAATGCTAAAGTTTGCCCCCTCTCACCCTCCCTGCCGCTGGATTTTTAATTTCGTATCTCACGGATACAACACAGAACCGGTTTCTGTGTGTTTGCAGTGTTTTTGTATTTTATTTGACTTTTCGCTGTGTGTGTTGTTTCCAACTAGTTTCCATTTTAGTTCATTATTACTTGGCTGTTTTTATTTCCCAACATTTCTACAAGTATTTCTACGTTTTCCTTTTTCCTTGTATTTTTTTAGTAATTTTTTCCCGTCTGTTCTCTTTGAAGCGTAAAAAACCAAAGCACGCACACATGCGCAATGATTGCCAGTGTGTTAATATCTTTAACTGTTATTATTGTTGTTGACTTTTGTTGCCTTAGCTGTTCTACATTATTGCCTTTTATTTGGTTCTGTTGTTGTGGTTTTTTCTCTTTTTTTTGTTTATTCAATGGGTGTTGGCGGCAGTCAAAGAGAGAGGGAGCCAGAGCGGGATAAAGAGAGGTAGCCAGCGACTTGTGTGTGTGAGAGAATTGTTAAAGTTAATTATTTTATATTTGTATTGCCTGCACGTTGTATTTGCTCAACTTTTTTCTTTCGCTTCTTGGCTGTTTGACTTAAAAAAAAAAAAATACAAAATATAAAAGAAGTAACCAACGGAAGAGGTCTGTGTGAAAAGCGAGTTAACACCCCGCACAGAGTCCCCCTCGAGGGGCCACCAATTTGACAGTTTCAGGTTTCAGGTTTGACCCATTTAAGTTTATTTTATTGCTTTTTTGGGTCCGACTGGGGCGTGGTTCCTGAACTCGGCTCTTCAAAAAGTCTGACTTGCCCAGCACACAAAGAAGTAAGGAGAGGAAGTGTGGAGTAATATTAATTAATTAATGAAAGGGAAGCTGGAGATTATTCATGAATTAAATCGCGCATTTATTGAGAGTTTATTGATTGTTTTTTTACTCTTCCTGTTTTATTATTTTTGATATTTTATCACCCAGTACTTGTAAGAAAGAGCCTACCTAAATTAAAAATGTTAATTGATTTCAGGGTAATTTAGTGCATTTAAAACCCCATTTCTTCTGGCTATTCATGATTATAATTCATGTTTGTTTGCGCTTTTCTGTACACATCCCATACACATAATTAAAAGCAGTTTGCAGACTTCCATATTTTTCTGCTGCTAATGATAATTCCGGGTGCGGACAGCCTTCACCATAAATGTCTAAATTTGTTTGGCTGGCAATTAAGGCGGTTAGACACTGCCAATTTGTGGAGTGGGAGGACAGTGTATGGTGGATAGTGGATAGTGTAGATGAGATGCCATGCCAGGGGCTCGTTATACGTCCATTGTTGGGCTCAGCTCTCATTTCACACAGTGGGCAGTGAGCAGAGTGCGGCAATCATGGGTTAAAGGTGGGCCGGGGTGTGGATTCTACACCTTGGCCACACACAAACAAGTGTTTCTGCGGCCAGGCAATCTCGGCTGCCATCTCCCTGAAAACTCTGTTTAATTTGATAAATGTCCGACGTTCGTGCAACAAAACAGTTGTCAGCTGGCAGGCTGGTTACTGTTACTGCTGCTGCACTGACAGAAAATTGTGCATGTTTTAAAAAATAAATTAAAACTCAAAATGTTGCTTAGGCCAACAGAAAATCTATTTCCAATTATAGTCGAAAAGAGGGGGAACATTATTCAATTAAGAAATATGAATTATTGCCACAGCTAATTTATTCATGAAAAAAAAACAAAACACTACCAGGGCAAATATCCAATGTTCATTTTTTTTTTTTTGTGCACAGCCACTGGATATCCCGAAACGCCTCTGTCTTTGCTGCCGTGTGGTGTAGGTGTGCGGTGTGTGTCGCAATGAGGGGGGTGTGTGCCAGTCATTTACTCATTTATTGGCCAGACAATAGCCTCCGCCGAGCACGAAGATTGACAGACTGACTCGACCGAGATTAGGATTGATGTTAGCATATTAACATGTCAATTCGAACGGTTGGCCGGGGTCTGTGGAAACAGCTACAGCAGCTATGCTTGCCTGGCCAACTCTTCATTCGGTTTGATTGGATGGCCCGTAAAGGGTTTTCCTCTCTCGGCTCTCGTTCACGTCTCTTTATTAAGTTTTCATTACGGCCTAATGGCGTGCGTGACTAGGCCCTTATCACAACGAAAGAAACACAAGAAAAAGTGAAAAGCTTCGGCCATAAAAGCGACCGAAAAACACATAGAATTAAAATTAAATTTAAACAAATTGCACAACTCACGCACTTCTACTGGGAATTGCCCCGCTTCTCTATACTTTTTTGGCCATATTTTTTTAAGGTAATTACTTTCTAAGTGAGCGTGTGAGTGCGTGAGTCAGGCCGACAGACAGACAGACAGGAAAGTTTTTCACTTTATGGCATTTAATTTATAAAAGTTGCGGAAAAGGGCTTGCCAAGAGACGGGGTAACTATAACCATAAAAAGAGTGAAATATGCAGCGGAGAGAGAGAGCTAAAGTTTTTTCCCCTTAACCAGCTTTGGGCTTAGTCACGCCTGTTAACTTATCGCTCGGAATGAATATTTCCACTTATTCTGGACTCTTTCTTTGCTAGTCTAGCCAAGTCAGATAGTGTACGGGATTTATCAGTCAGCGACTTGGCTTTATATAAATACTATTTTTTATTTGCCACTTCTGGCCCCGGCAACACGGGCGAAATGAAAAACTTATTCTTGATAAACAAAACGGGGGAACGGCTGGTAAAAAGTTCAAGTTTGTCGCCGTGGATTACTCTTCAGATGATGGATGAACTCAGACTGAAGGGCGGCGGGGTGAATGTCACAGGGGTTAAATAGTGCCAATTAAATATGAATGCCAAGTAAAAGGGCTAAAAAGGCAGGTAAATAAACTCTGCCAAGGCATTTTTGCTTGGTTTTCTCGATAAGGAACCAACTTTCGGGCGTTTCCAGTGATAACAGGCAATAAAATTAATTTTGAGGCATTTGGTTATGTTCCCTGATTAAATTCTTGAGTGTGACACAAGCTATGCATCATTACTATTTTATTATTAATTTTCTGGCAACTTAAGCACTTGAATTTCCAATTTCTCAGTTCTCACAATTTCATTTTCAACGCCCTTCAAAAACTGGAAACTTTCACCGCAGCAGAGAATCGTGTTCGTAATATAAATTCCCATATAGAGCAAACGAAATGTTCTCATATTTTAACGGACAAAAATTTGACCCATTGCTTTCCATCTTTCTAATTTCCGCATTTAATTCAGTAATTAAATGCGACGGCAGCTCACCGAAAAACACACGAAAAACTCTCTTACACCCGAGGAGCAGAAACAACTTTCACCCTGCCAGTACAGATAGCCAGTCGGTTGGCATTTACAGTGTCGACGAAAAGTTTTTAGCACCGATCACAACGCTTGGAGTGAGAAAAATGTGGAATTAAAGCCATAAACAAACTTTTGCGTAGAAGAGCGAACTGTTCAGCAGACAAAAATGCATTTCCCCCTCCGACTAGGAGTAATTAAAATGTTTACCAACTAAATAAATGCCATGGTGAAACAATAAGTGGCGCGCCATTCAAAAATTAAATAAATTCACGTATTGATTATGAATTTCATTTGTTCTATTAACTGGCAATATTTGGTCAAATTTGATTGCTGTAATTATGCCTGTTACACGATGAAATTATGACCATTACCACTCCCACAGCGCCCTCTTCGTATATAAAAATAGGTGAAAAATTATTATTTTCATAATCCAATTATAGCAAATTATTATATGCATCAGCCCCTGTGTGCAAAATCATTCTAGTTTCACCACCATTATGTGTGTGTTTCTGATTTGTCATTGTTTGGTTTAAATCAGGGGAATAATTCAGATTTTTCGCATAATTTAAATATCAATAGAGAAACTGCAATTATAATTTCTGTGTGTTCGAAAAACGTCTCTGTAAGCCTTCAAGCTAAAAACTTTATTTTTAATGCAATTATTTGTGTTTAATCATTACGTATTAATACAAAATTGTTGTTTAGAATCGCTCGACTTGATTAAATCCTGTCCGCAGATATTTCAAGGTCTGACAGGCAGCATTTAGAACAAGTTTTGCTGCTCTCTGGAAATCTAGTTTGGCTTAACTTGCTCTGCAATCTGTGCACTCCACAAGTAGTTTTTGTTTTATTTTTTGCTGTGCCCAGACAACGGATGCCTCGTAAATGGTTTACAACTTTGTCTCCAACTACGTAAAAGCCGGCTAAAGTGAAAGGGCAACAGGGCGGCTACTGACCCGGCCAGTAGAGCGTCATTAGGCGCCCAAATTCAATTTTCCTGCACTTAAGTGATTGCAGATGGCTTAGAACTTGGGAGGACAAAAACGAGGGCATTAGCAGCAGCAGCCACTACTGCCAAATCAAGGCCAGCCGTAGAGTCGAACCTTTAAGCGGCAACTTAAAATCGGCAAGTAGAAGCACCAGCAACGCCAGCAAATATTGCACAAAAAATCGCTTATGGAACAGCAGCAACATCGGTTGTTTAAGCAGCAGCCGAGCAGAGCAACAACATGGATGCCGACAGCAGCACAAACAGCATCGGCAACATCGGCTACACATGCAGCAATGCCAACAGCTGCAGTGGTAACCGAGCCATGCAGAGAGAGAAATGGGTGTTCTTATTTGCATAGACTAGCAAAGTATAATGATTCATTCATTATCATTATCATTTGATTGTAGTAATTATTAACTTCTCGATTATTGGAGCATTTACCCTAGTATTATCTCCTTTGCTGATTATTTTCTTCAATTATGACTTGCATTTAATAATTTGTATATGATAAAATGTTCTTGTATTTCAAACATATAATTTAAAATTATATTTAAGTAACTCACTATGATATTCCTGCAAATTTTAGCAAATTTGAATGCCTAAAGGCTTCTCTAGCAACTGATATAAAAAATTGTGCAATTGGAATTTAAAAAAATAAAACAAACAAAACAAGAACTTGTACAGCAACAGAAACCATCCCTAAATATAAATTCCCTTCAAATTACTTATCAATATTAACCAACTTTCGTAGCACTTTTCTCGCCGTGTAGCCATAGCCTGCAACTACTTCAACGCCATTCGAGCAACAAAACTCCGGCTCAAAAGCCATAGCCAGAGCAAATCGACCCAGTTTGAAGGGGCCCAGCCCAGCCCAGCCCGAAGCCAACTACCAACTACCACTGCTTTGGCGGTAGTGGCAACTGTAGTTGGCTCTTGACTGGGTCAAGTAAAACCTTTTTGTCAGCGATAAACAGCGACTGCAACCAAGTCCAATTTAACGGTTGGCCATAAACTGAGCTACCGGCTTGACAGCAGCCCAACAAAAGCCACCAACAACTTGCGGACTAGAATCACTTTAGTTCGGATTTCGGTTCTCGGTCTCTGGTTTGTTTTGGCCTACAATTTTCGTGGCGTTCTGTGGCGCCCATAAAAGAGAAAAAATCATAAATAAATGCGGTCGTTACTGCTGGGCCCTCAAAGGCAATGAAACACTTTTTGGGCTGCCTCCAAATTAGCGGTTTTTGTTGTAATTATTATTGCCACAGTTTGCTGTTATGCAAAGATGTAAAAATAAAGTTGAGGCAAAACAAAGAGGCGAATGGCAAATGACATAAGACCCTGTGCGACGTTCCTAAGCGAGAAATAATTGCGATTCTCCGAAACTGTTCGTAGTATTCGAGTATTTCCCTTTCATTTCGCTGACATTGAGCATTTTTATGAATGGCGACGCGACTGGCTGACTGACTCACCCGCCTCAATTGCACTAATTGAAAATGATTCACGAGGCGGTGAGTGTGAGCGTGAGTGTTGCTCGCTCTAATCAAACGGCCTGCTGGCCTGTTTTTGGTGTTCGCCATTTTCCCCCTCTGAAAAAGTCGCCACCGGCTGTGGGACTCGTTTTAGCCGAGATTGCGGGCCATGGAAACGTGTTCTTTGGCAGGGGCTTTCCTGGGTTTTCCCAGAAAATTGAACGGTTAGTTCGGCCGGTCAAATGCCTGTGTGTGACGATGTATTTTCGCTCCAGTAAAATTTCTGTATTGCATTTTTGGGGGAAATGTCTATAAATTGAACAGACGTCGTCGGCTGCAAAATCAAATGAAATTTTGTTCGGCGCCAGAACGAGCCGCACAGGAAATGCAATGGATTTTACTGACCAAACTGATAGATTAGTGACAGATATTCTGAGTGAATTTTCGGGTGCAAGGCAACAAATTTCCCAAAACGATTTTTCAACACACAAATTGAAAGAACGTGTGTGCTGGTTGTTGAAGAATGTCAGTCTTTAAATTGGAAAACTTTAAAACTCGGTAGGTTTAATAGAGAATATATAACAGATATCAATATTAATATTTTCTTAGTACGCAAATTTCCATTTTATTTTAGGGAGTATTTAACCTTTATTACAAAAAAAAACCGTCTTCTAAATTTAAATAAAAATTGTCTGTTCGAAGTCAGAGCGAACTTTTAACCACAAATTTTCCCAAATTCCTCAACTAATTCCGTAATTTTCCCTCTTCTTCTCATTTCAGGTAAGCTCTCCAGTTTCATCTCAAGTGATCTCACGTAAGTCGAATCGAAATTTATGCATTTGAAGCGAAAATTTCGGAATGCCCGGCACGCAGTCCCATAAACGTCACTTGTTGGCGCGCTCTCTGGCTGCCGGAAAAACTATTAAAAGAGAATTATCACCTTCTCGAAAATGTCATCAGCTTGACGACGGCGAGAGACACGCCGAACCATGAAAATTATAGATAAAAGAAAACAGAAGCCGGGCAGACTGAAGGAAAAGAAAAGAAAGTTGCTGTCACAATTGGTAAACAGAAAACGGCCTCAAAAGCGGAAGCCAAATTGTAAACAAAAGCCGAGAAAACGTTTGCGCTTCTATGCGTATCTTCCCTAGGTTTTTTTTTCGTTTTTAGAAACTTTTCTTTTTTTATAATTTAGCGTTTAGTTATTTGTGCTGTTGACGGGCTCAAATGTTTTGGGCCGTTGACAGCTGCTGGAGAGGCACACCGCATTCCGTGTTCGGCTCTTCGGGGTCGGGTTCAAGACGACTTTGTTTACGTTTTCCGTAAGGAGAAGAAGTTCAACCCGAAGGTGTGAGAAATGTAAACAGACACGCCCTCCCTCCTCACTCCCCGGAGTAATAGCAAATGAACACACGCCCGCCCATAATTAAAGCAAAACAAAAGGCGTGTGGCCTGCACACACACAGGCCCGTGAGAGGGCAGGTCATAAATATCTTCTTCTGAAAAGTCGGAAAATCTTTTTGTTCATTTTCATTAACAGGAAGGTTGGGGCAATTAACACGTCCCGCTGGGAGTTTTCAAGAACTTCCAATCCACAGAAATCCACAAATAGCAAGCGGAATTGGTAACAGTTAATGGTTGTTTAACCCTGAAATGCACCAAGAAAGAGTATGTGGTACACATTTTAAGTTTAAATAAGTTCAGGAAACATATGGTTGTAGTTTTTTGCGGACTAAGTTAACATTAAAATAGTAATAAATCTTAACCACATCAGCTTCTAGAGTAAATTATTAACTGAAACAACTGAAAAATGTTATACCCATCTACTTTTTTATAATTTTAATTGCAAAAAAAGGGTTTATCTCGTGATTACTTTCCACTGTGAACTAACTTTTAAGTTTTCTGCCAGTGCACCCTTCAATTACTTGCAGCACGTGTTTGTAACAAGTGCAGGCAAATTGCAATCCGATTACGATTACGAATCAACTGCAATCAAGTAC
This sequence comes from Drosophila jambulina, assembly GCA_018152175.1. NCBI lineage: Eukaryota > Metazoa > Arthropoda > Insecta > Diptera > Drosophilidae > Drosophila > Drosophila jambulina. The sequence goes on from JAECXH010000114.1 coordinate 356,286, forward strand.
AACTGCAAATGTCATTGGCCTCGCCTGAACTTCACTTCGCTTCGCTCACGCTGAGTGTTACCTTTCCATTTTCCCCTTCATTTTCCTGCCCTGCGCTGCCCGCACTATTTCAGAGTTTCCCCCGCTGGTGCGCTTTCATCAAATTGTTTTCCGGCTTTTGTTTTCATTCGCTCCCTTGGCTGCCAATTTTGTTGTATTTTTTTTTTTGTGTATTTCGCTGCTTTGCGGTTTTTCGTGATTTTTGGCTTGTGATACGGTTTAAGTACATTTTGTTTGGGGGCGTGGCCAGGACGAAGAACTTTAAGGCAGTTTTCTGCAATCTCATTCTGGCACCAATCGAAAGGTACAAACGCAATTTCAATTAAAGTTTTAACGTAACAAACTTCAACGTAAACTCTAATTGAATTTCAAACGTCGCTCCACAACAGTGGTCTTGGAAATTGGGTTCCTTTTTTTGGGGGCGTTTCATGACAAATCAATTGACTTGCAAACCAAAATGAAATCAAATGTTTTGCGGCTCAAAAACCAAAATCCGCAAATGTTTTCCAATGTTGTGTGTGCGCCTATGTTTTCCTTTTTTTGGTTCGGTTTCCATCTGTCGATCCGAATGCGACACAAAATGCAAACCAGGCGAAACAAATCCACAGAATATTCTCCAATCGAAGAGATTTAGAATATATACACCCATGGTGGGGGCGGTGTGGAACCACAATCTGTTGCACACATGATTTCATTTTTATTTCCCATTAAAAGCACATAAAAATCAAACTCATGCAACGCAACAATGGCGGAGAATAAATAGTAGAATTCCTAACTAAAAAAATATTTATTTGGTGCTGTATATTGTATAAATATCAGAGTAGCGAAATTGGTCCGGGATTTGTGGTGGCAGTGAATGAGCCGCGTTCCGCTCCCTTCCCTTTGAATTTTTATTGGGTTAGTGGTTAGTGGTTAGACGAGGAGGCGTCGTAAGGGGTTTGGTATTATTCAAATTGAATTTTGTCCTCGCTCTGGCCTTAAATTGAGTTTCGACGTGGTTATGCCTGATGTCTGAGTGCAAATCGGTTTCAGTTCTATTAAATTAAGTGTAATTGTTTAATAGAACAAACAAGGGTTTTAAAGCTATTTTTATATGACTTTAAACTCATTCAAATGCTAAGAAATTAATCCGCTCTCCTCATATGTAATCATTTGTCATGATTGATCCCTACACTTTCCCCTGATAATCTCAGCACACATTTTTCTAGCTATTTATAGGAGAATCGGATAGAGAATCGATGAATTTTGAGCAGGCTTTCCCCTTTTTCCCTTTTCTGCATTCGAGACTATCTTGAGAGTGTAAACACTTGTGGCAGACAGACAGTTTCCATGCTGCCTCTGAGACTGTGCACCATTCAGTGCCCTTTTGTGCTCATTATTCTTCATTATTTGTGTTTTGATTGTTTTACTGATGCACCGCTTGCCCGCCCGTAAACCCAGTTTAATTTCAAGAAAAAATATTTATTGATTACACACACACTCCCAGGAAATGGAGCATGGAGCATACACAAAGCTCCAGAAGGGGAGGATGTGTGGCATTTTTGAAGAATGCCAATTGTGACGGGTATTGGGATGGGTGTGGGTGTGGCTCTGGGTGTGGGAAAGGGCATGGAATCAGGCATGGTAAGGGGAGCCAAAAGAATCCAGGAGTGATGCCACTTGAGTGCCAGACAAGTGCCGAGCTTTGCATGCCAAGTGGGGGTTTTGCATCTGTCAGATGCGTGGATACAGTGGGAGCACTCATAACTGGGAACAGGAGAGTAACCAAGTAACTGACATTTTGAGTTCATTCAAGAGAACGAATATGGTTACGTGGTAATTTTTTCAGTAATTAAGTCAGTTCTGCCAAAAAATACGAAATGTAAACTATATTAATTAGTATGATTTTTTGTATTATATTTTCTCTAAAAGAATATATACTGAGTGAGACCTGACTGTGTTGCACGGAACTTATTGCTGCAAAAATGTATTACAGGCTAATTAGTCATGCTGATAAGCCTCAACTAGATGTAGTCTCTTAAGCTCGTAAGTTTCTGTGCGTTCTCCTCGTTATTTTTCGTGTGTTTTAGGGGGCGTATGCATAAATCCCTAAATAAAATGAAGGAGTGGCGACAATTGCAGAGGGTGTAACCGAACGTATCCACGCCCCAAAGAACAACCTCTTATCGCAGTGAACATTGCTGGAGTTCCGCTTGGCAGGCAGCCGGAATCGCTTCTCGGATGCAGTTCGACATTCACCAATCGATGTCGTTCGCTTTTGCTCCACTTCTCCATCTGTATCTGTAAATGTATCTGTGACTGTAGCTGTAGCTGTATCTCTTCAGTCATTCCAGCAGCAGTGGCATGTGTGGCACTCACAAGTGCCCTGCCTTGCCTTTCTCTCAAGTGGTCTTGTTCTTTTTGTTTATGCATCTCGCTGGCTGTCCCTTATTCTGTGGCTTAGTTTTGCATTTCGCTTTGTTTATTCGTCAATGACGAGTGACAAGAAACATGCAACACCACTGCCAACAATAAGACCTACAACAAATAGGGATAAACAATGGCTCCTGCCTGCCCCTTGTGCCTGCTCAATTTAATTTCCTTTAATTCCTACGGCATCTGCGGTCGTTGTCGTTGTTTATTCGATTTATTCCCTCTCCATTGTGGTTTTTTATATTCGTTTTATGAAAATGTTTGAAAATATTTCCGTTTTGATTTGACAAGGCGTTGATTGAAATGGGTTACAGTATTCATTAGCCTCCTTGAATGAAAATTCGATTTTAAAGCAATTGATTTCTGTGCGGTTCAATCAACGAGTTATTTAAATTGGGGAAGCTGAAAACTATCAAATGTTGAGTTGAGTGATTGCTGAAAAGAGAAAAAGTCTTTGAAGAAACCGTGAAAGTCTTGTTAATATTAGAAACATTTTAAAGACATTTGAAAATTGTAAAAATGATTGAACTTATATTAAAGTACCTAAATGCGTATGAAGTATGACATATACTGACTGAGCAACTGTATCTTTTACAAAAAAAAAAACATACAGAAAAATCTCTGAAAACCCCAGTAAATCAAAACACAAAAACAGGCTAATTAAGATGGATGATGTGAGGTTCCAGAAACTCCCCGTTAGGATGCGTGGAAAGATCTCAATAGCAAATAACATGACAAAGCCTAAATTTGTCTGTTAGCCACTTATGTGAAGGCTATGCCTTAAAAAATGAATCTAACATTTTAGCCTTCTCATCTACAGAAACATTGGGTGAAAAAGAATCTCAGGCAGAATTTTCAGCTTGGCTTTCCCAGGCTCGTCCGAAAACTTGATGTTTTCATTTGACCTTTTATTCTTGGACAATGATTTAAATTTTCATGTAAATGTGTGAGTTCAAAGAAAAACAAAAGTTAATTGTTTAAAAAGAGCAAGAGGCGAGGGAAGTGTACAAAAACCCATACACATTTCTGCATAATAATTATGAGAAAACACAAGAAAAAGGCGAATTAATTATGAGGAATAAAAAAATAAACAAGAAAACGTGCGGGGAAAAGGTACAAGCCGAGAAGAGTTCCCCTTGCGGAAAAGTCTAAACTTACAATTATGAATGATTTCCGCTTATTTTTTGTAGGAGAGAAAGTCGGTCTGTGCTTTTTTAGGATTTTTAAAGTAATTTCGTAGGTAAACTAGGTTTAATTTTGGGGTTACTTCTCGGTAAGTGGCATTGATCAAGTTGACAAGTTGTTTGGGCCCAAGAAGGTCAATTGTAAGCTCTCTCCCATGTACATTTTAATTGACGTAAATTGAACTGCTTGCCAATTATTTGTTTCTGTCATCTTGGCAGCCTGTGTAGGTGTTTATTTCTCCCTGGAAGTCGATTAAAGCCGTATTCAAGGTGGAACCGAAAATACTGAGAGATCTCAACTTCACTTGACAATTTCCTGCAATTTTCTCAGTTAGTATCTTCTGCCTGAATGAAGTTTTGCACAGAGCCAGAAAAAAAATAAACAATAAAAAAAACTAAAAAACAATTAGGTTGTTGCGAAAAATCCATAGAGAACTCAGTTTTAGAGAGGGGGTTGGGGGAACATGTGCTGTTGCTGTTTTGTTAAACTTTTTCTCTCAGTTTGCCCGGTTCGTTGTTCATGTTGTTTCGCTTGCTCTTGCGCTGCTTTTGTAATTGCAACATAATTTGCTATTACATGCTACTTTTTCTCTTTTTTTGTGTTTCTGCCTCAGTTTTGTGTTTTGTGGGTCTCTGGGTCTCGCAGCTGCTTCAAATGGTCACGGAGAATCGGGGGCAGGCAGCAGGGAAGGCACCGGGGCATAGAAGACAATTACCAGCAATTAGAAACGAATTGCTTAAAGAAGGGGGGGAAAAAGTCCAAGAAAATTCGCACAAGTGGAAACAACAACAGGAAATGGAGTGAGCTCAGCCAATCGAATTTTAAATTCAGACAAAAAATAGAGAAGAAAATTCTACATTTCAGGAGGGTTTTTAGAACTTGAAGGCACAGAAAGGAAGATAATTTAATAATTTCAATAATATTTCGTTTCAAAAATAGAAGATTATTAATCCATTAACAAATAGAATTCTGGATATAAGGGAGATTATACCTTAAATCGTTTCAAGTCGTAGATAATTGTTATCAATATAAATATTCCTATTAATCAGAATACCTAATAAAAGTTTTATTATTTATATGAAAGCTGCCAACAAAATGTCACAAATTTATTTAAACCATGATCGGGACAAACACCTCATGTTTTTGTTCGCAAGCTGCATTATTATTGACGATATTCTGTAAATAAAATATCCCCATATATCTCTCGCTCCGCCTGCCAGCTGCCAGATAATCCCCAATTAGCTACAAATTTAGTGCTGGTCTTGGGAAAATATCGACCTGCACTTGTATCTCCGTCTCTCCGGAGGCCCGAAGGCAAGGCTGCAGATACGGATACCCCTACCTGCATATACATATACATAGAGCACTGGTAAATACCGAAGAAAAAAGCCAGTTAAATGGCAATTCGTGTTTTGTGTTTTGCACAAGGCGCACAGGGACACTCAAATTGCAACAATAAATGCAACACGGTTCGCCACGGTTTTAGTAAACTATTTTTCGCTGCACACCAGACTGTGTGTAAGGGCTGCAAATTGCTGTTGTTGCGTATGAAAACGTAATTAACAACATTTTACCGTATATAGTGCATATATTTTTTTAACTTTTCAATTCGCTGGAGTGAGGGCAGGAAAACTGAAAAACTGTGAGGAAAATGTGGGGAAACTGGGAAAAATGGCATAACTTATGGCCTCGTTTGCGTATTCGCTTTTTTTCCCCGTCTCTGCCACGACTGCTGGCTGCGACAATTAACTCACTTAAAATACTTTTGCCCTAGAGTCGCATTTAATGATTAATATTTACCATTTTTTCTCCCACTTTTTGCCTTTGTGCTTTGAGCGGCAGCAAAAAACAATTGCTTTGATTGCCAAAACAGGAATTAATAAAATTAATATGGAATGGCCCATCAAAGTCAATTGAGGCCCATCGTAAAAAAAGAAAACTATTTCCATGCTCAATTGATGAAGTTCGTGCCCCCAGAAACGGCTGCCTCGAAAAGGGAACTTGCCACTTGAACTGAGAGTAGAATTTAAATGAATATGCCAGAGGGCACAAGCCGCAAGCCACAAAATAAAATACTTTTCAAGTGACTCAGTTGGAGATTAAGCTGATTTCACTTATGCTGTCCGAAGTTAAAATATCCAAATCAGGCAAGGAAAATGTTGTCCACTGGCAAAGAACAAGCGGCCTTTTGGCCAAATATGTCTATTTGATGTCCTAAAATAGTTTATACATATTGGAACATAAAACCTTGACGATTGTAAACAATAAAGGAAATATATTTTTTTGAAGTCGTTATGAATTTATTCATCTTTTAAAACTGGCTTTAAATGTATTTAAAAGTTCTCAGAAAAAGTTCACCAGTTAAGACAAAATATTGCTTTCCTGGTCCATAACTTTAAAGATATAATGTGCTAGTTTCTTGGTCCTAGGTCCTTGCCACACTCTTGGCTGCAATCCATAGTTTTTTGCCACGCGTCGTGCATTTTATATTATGCCTGGTCTTGCCTGCCTGGACATAATTATGCCTATTTCCTATATGTGCACCACATTGCCATGCCAGCGCTGCCCTTACTTATATGTTAATGCGCATATATATTTTTTAATGCCACTTAAAATACAAATTGCCTAGATCTCTGTAGGCTGCAGGGCTTCAAAAACCCCCACGACCTGACTGTATATATGCTATATGCGTAATTGTCTCAATTATTCACCAAAATGAGCCGCCATGCAAGCGGGTTGTGTGTGATTTCTGCAGAGTAACCACCCGGGCGGGCAACCACCCCCTTAACCTCATAGAACTCATGCCGCACACGTCCCCCTTAACCCGTCTTATCCGAACCGTTTGCATTTGGGGGCAAGAGCGAACGCGCGTTGCAAATTACATTTGTATGCGTTTTGTGCACGCATTGCAATCGCTTGCATATAAATTGCGCCGCAAATGCAAAGCCACAACAATTGTTGCCTCCTGCCTCGTGCAGCCCCCCTATTTCTACACCCCTGCGCCAAACAGTGGGGCACCCGTCATTGCATTTAGGGCCCCTCCTGCCCCGAAATCCACTGCAGCCCCTGGGATCGCCGCTTAAGGCAGTCATTAATGCGCCCGCCATGATGATGACTATCTTATGCTTATGCATGTTGACTTCAACTTGGGCGCTCTGAACACTGAGAGAAACCTAAATTTCGATTGAATCAAATATTTTTAAAATAATAGGAAGCATATTAGTAATTAATAATATTTATTTACGATTATTTATGTCTTGCAAATCTATTTGTAGAGCTTGAAATCAAAGTGAAACTTAATAATGATATCATCTTTACATTTTGTTTAATAGATTTGTTATAATTCTCAACTTTATATTTTTTTAATTTTAATAATTTCCCAAGATTCCATGATTTATTTTAATCCGGAAGAATCTATTTTGGGCTTTCAATACATGAAAAGATTACTGTTTTACTGGTTAAAACCTACAATGACATTGTAGAACCAAGCTTACTTCGCAGTGTATGAGTAGAAGGAGGCAGTTACAATTGCAGACGGCGCCTGCTCCACATTTGGCAGCTAAAACCGAATGCTGTTTGCTGTTGGCTGAACGTTGATGACTTGATGTTGACTCGCCGCTCGATTTATTTGCCGAGCTGCGATTTACATGAAAATTTACCGCACCAAACTTAAGGCAACTCTGTGGCGTTTCCCCGAATTCTCAACAATGGCACTACCTCAAACCACCCCCCTTTGGCACTACAATTAAACCATTTTTTGCCCTGACTGGCTTGCTAACTGGAAACTGGCCAAGAGTGGCCCGGACTTTGGCTAACTCGGGGAATCTATGTAATTAGTGCGGCTTCAAAAATTCCCTCACTGCGTGGGTTGTGGCTAACTTTGTCTGATCTGCGGTTTATTGCTAGTTTCGAGCCTATGTATATGTAATTTATGAATTTTAAGCAATATCCGGTGGTGAATTTGGGTTTTAAATTGTAGAGTATTGAGTGTAATTGAGACAGTGGGATAATAGGGAAAATTTGGGATTGAAGAGAAAATTAATGTAAAATAAATACAAGGTAATGGGTAGGGTTTTTAAAAAATAAATTCATTTAAATTCTCACAATAATATTTTCAAGGTCTGATTTGGCTTACACCATTTATTAACAATTATTTTACATTGCATTTGAAATACATATCTTTTTTATTTAATCACAAATATCAAAGGCTCTGAATACTTTTCGATTAATTAAACATATTTGCTGCTGTCAAAAGCACTTTTGTGTAATTAATCTAGAATATATTGTAATCATACTTTTCCGAACAACCGAGTTTTTTCCCACGAAATCGCTTAAATTTTTCCACCAACGGAAAATAGTTCAAGTCCATCAACACATGTCTTTGAAATTAATTGAGTTTCATATTGAAAAACAGCGAATACCGCGCACATAGCAAACATTTTTAAAGATAGAAAAATCATTATTATTAATATGTAATTAAAAGCCAATTAAAAGCCGCGGACAAACGCGGATAACTTGTCGTCGACGTTGACTTTCCCCCGCGAAGCCCCAGGACACGCCCTCTCTCCTTTGAAAGGTTAAATACATAAAATATGAATCGTATAATTTTCACGGCGCAAATGACTTTCGCCAGGTGAATTAATCACTGCCACAAGTATGAGCAGGCTATTTGCATAAAAGCCACCACCGCCGGCTTCGTAATCAATCTAATTACTGTCAATTTCCAGGGGGTTTCCCCTCTTTGAACTTTTCGGAACCCGCATCTTTTTCTGGCCAGGAGAGTGCAACGCACCGAATTCGAAAACTGGAAAATGCTGTCAACTGAAAATGGAAAGCTAACATCAATTATGCAGCAGGCTCGCTCCCTAGCCCGGCCAGTTTTCCACTCTCGGACTCTCGGACTCTAAAAACTGCGAACTCGAACCGAGGCAATTAATTTACGAGCTCAGTGAGCATTGGCTTAGCTTTCACATCACTCTGGCAAATAGATAAGAGCCGGGCCGAAGCCGAGCTGAAGCCAGGCCAAAAACGTCGCACTAATCCATGGCCTGGCCTACACACAGTCTCACACAGATCTCGCGTCAGTTTTATGGCATTTAGCTGTTGCTTTTTATGATATTGCCTGGATATATATACGTATTTTCTGGCAACGGAGAGCAACCAGCCAACTGGCCAACTGGCAACTGCCATTGCCATTGCACTGCAGCCTGTGTAAGTGGCTCTAATCCTGTCCAGCAGTTTGGCAGCAGTGACCCGGCTGCCAGCCATATCAAAGTGAAAGGGGTTTGCCCCCGCAACCGCAAAACAAACACTGCCCAACACAACAAAACAACAAAACACAACACATCAGCAGAAACACACACGCAAACTTTGGTCTTGGCTCACTTTGCATTCGGTAGCATGATTTTCCTAAAGCACCGAAGGTTCAAACCATTTTCCCACTGCACTTAAGCCCTCTTTCCAGTGTTTTCCATTGCCAGCTAATCCGCTGTCCTTTTGGGGCACCTAGCACAAAAAGCATAAATAGTCAGCACTGAAATTACGGGGATAATGGACATGAAATTAGTTAATTGCCAAGAAAATATGGGAACCTTGACACGAGGCCTGAACATATGATTAATACAATTGGTTTCGGTTCAAAAATGTTTATAATCGGTTAATAAGGCTTAGAATCATATGATGACGACAAAAAACTCTCTTTTGATTTCCTACAAAACTTTTACAACGGAACTCACTCATACACCGCCCCCTGGATTTTCCAACCCGCCCGCTCCCTGCTGCATTTTCCGCCTTGGCAAAGTGTTGGGTTATGTGGGCGTGGCATCAGGTGGAAATGGCAGCCTTTGTTTTCCCATTTAGACATGCAATGCTGCACTTTTTTGTGTGTTGTCTCTTTCTCTTATTCGGTGTTGCTTTCAATTCTGTTTGTTTTGTTGCAGTTTTTTTTTACTTTTTTTTGACTCTGTAGTTTTCTTTTTTTGGTATGGGTTGTTGTACTCGAGTTTGCCATTTCCGTGGCGCTCATGCGTATAATTTTGCTTGAGGCTGTCGCCGAGAACGGAACAATAAGGCCAAAACCAGAGCCAGAGCCAGAACCGGAGCCAGAGCCCTACCAAAGCAACTACCCTGAAAAAGTCGAATGTCTGAAGTAAAGCCAAAAACTGGCTCCCATACTGTGACGTATGCGCCATGTGACAAAACAAAAAGACAGCAAAATTAACCGCAAAAAACAGAGACGAAAAAATCATCGAACTGAAATTGGAAAAAGTGTAAAAGCTTCCCAGAGGGGGTGTTTCTTCTTTTAATTTTTATAAAGTTGAGGTTCACTTTTGCATTTTGTTCTCTCTTTTTGATAACATTTGACTGAAAAATGTTGGGGAAATTCCTTCGGCGACTTAAAGCCTTAAATTACGGTCTCACATTGACAATTGTCACATGGCTGGGCACAACACAGAGAGGGGGCGTTTTCCTCTTTCGGGGTTGGGGATTTTTCCACGCTTCAATGCCCCATTTCATGGGCTCCGTTCGTGAGTGGACAATGGACAATGTTGAAGAATCCAATCCGTTCTTCCTTATTTTTCGTATATTTTTTTCTGCTGGATTTTATTCGCCGGTCTTTTGTTCGCTGGAACAACAACAACGTGTTAATGTCGCTGCACAAAAATGTGCATTGGAAAAACCTTTAAATATTTTCCTTCGATTTTGCCCCTCTCCCTTACTGCCCTTTTTCTCCTTCCGCTGAAGTTGAAGTTTATTTATCTAAGTTTAAGATCAACACGAAGGCAACCCCTTGAGAAAGTCCCACCGCCTGTCCGCCGCCTCGCCTTCTTTTGCAACATGCAATCATGCCACCACCTGCTGCTGCTGATGTTGCACGAAAGCCACATACTAAGTGCACTTGAACAGAATTTGGTTTTACTTTGAAAAAGTATTTGATTTATTTTTATACAGAAAGGGAATATTTTTTACATTTGTATAAGAATATAAAATACCTATAATTATTTAAAAATTCAGTAATGAAGCTAAGTTCAGGAGAGGTTGCGGACATATTAAATACAAATAACATTTGTTGTTCTAGGAATCCCTTTCTAAAAATAAGATTCCTGTGCAAAATGCAGGAGCAGCAACAACAAGTGCCTTCATCGCCATCATCATCCTCGTCGTCGTCGCCGTCATCATAAATGGCCAGTGCACAAAGCTCACGTTCTACTCGTTACGCGGGTCTGGTTTTTCCTTCTCGGCTTTCCTTGGGTTTCGTTTCTTTTTTCCAGCTACTTTTTTTTTGGTTTCTGCAAGCTTGGTTTTCCCTTTACTTGCGGTCCCATATGCCTCAAAGTCGTTGCTTCTGGTTAAAGGTTTTTAGCACGGAGCCACTCTCTGCGCACTTTTGCGGCCTGGAATTGCCTGTCAGGCAGTCAACCATTCTTCTGCTACCTCTTGGTACCTCTTGCTACCTCGTTTACTCCGTTCTCCCGCACACTTGGCCCCTCTTTCTGCCCGTCCTTCCGGCTCATGCTGGGCATTCGGGGGGCATTAGGCAATTTCTTGCAGGCGCACATTACACGATTTACTTTTCCATTTCAAATTCGAATTTCAAGCCATGCAAATTGCTGTGCGGCGCACACCGGGGAGAATCCCTCGGAGAGACATAGGGAGAAAGAAAGGAGAGAGAGTTGGGAAGGCGCCAGAAAAAGGGGGCTGGAGAAAGGCGAGTAAGGCTCTAAAAATGAAAGAAACAAATAAGAATTTGTGGCTACCACAATGCGGCCAATGATGCACGCACAGTGGGACCAGAGAGATTAAATACCTAAGTGTGAACATAATGATGAAAATTGTGACCGAATTGAATCAAAATGATGGTTATTTCACTGATTTTCTAGCATAAAAATGAGCTGATAAAAAAAATACTGGAGACAAATAAAGCTAGAGTTAATTCCTTGGGTTCAAAAGAGATTTTAATCCCAATATATCTCCAATATATATATACTTTCTTAAATCACACAATATTTTTCACAACTTAAACCACTGTTTCCGCATTGGCTTTGGATCGGCTTCCCTCGCTGCAATTAATGCACACACGCTTGAGGGAGTTTATTCAAAAGTCTGTCGTGCCAAAAGCATTTCCTGTCCCCTTCCGCCGCCCCCTGTAACATCGCGGTGTTACACAAAAGACAGGTAATATGTACGTCGAGCATATTTGGCTGGGGTTCATTATTGTTGCCACTCCGGCACACACACGAGGCAATGGAAACGGCCTCACGTAAGTAGCTCTGCGATTTGGCGGCTATAGCTTTCGATTCAGAGATCTTATGAATGCCAGGCATGCCGATAAGATTTCCCCACGCAGCCGCTCTCCTCCGGTGATAAGCGAAACGTGTTCCAGGACACGGCACAGGATTGGAAAGTGGGGGCATATCTGGGGGCATGTCCATGGCAACGATGATGGCGATTATGAAGATGCCGCGCGATGGCATTGGAGATGGAGATAGAGATGAAGATAGGGGTGCTGCCGGTCCTACCGTCGCTTCTGCTGCACTGGGGGATTCCTTAACCTTCTCAGGATTTCACCCGCAGCACAGCTTCCTTTTTATTGATTCAGTGCAAAGTTTTCAGCCATTGTTCGCTCGACTTTGGCCCTTTTGTTCGCCATTCGCCACCCGCCATCCAGAGTGATTGGCTGCGTATGGGAATTGAACGCGAAAATAGCTTCATTATTTAAAGTAGAGGTTCCCCAGTGCAGAGTGCCGGGATGTGAATAACTTGGCAATTGAGCTGCGCCGAGGGGACGGACTGAGCTGGCTATCCGGTGCCTGTGCCGGTCCCTGTTCCTGTGAATTGCCTAAATAATTTGTATGCTTTTGGGAAAACGGTAGAGAGAGTGTTGTGTGTGTGCTGTCCAAGTATAGGGTAAACTAAGCTGGAGAAAAATGAGTTAAGTGGCGAGTGAGCGGTGAAAGGAAGTTGAGCGGAGGAAAGTTTGGGAAAAGCTATTGTGATTCGATTTTGATAGGCATGTTTCCAGGGAGAGAATTATTTATTATTAATATACTTTAGATATATCCCAACTGATAATAGATTCATTCCACCAGTGGCTTACCTATATAACTCTTTATTAATAAATCACACAAAAATCTTCATTGCCAATAATCCATATTTATTATTAATAAATATCTGGCATATTGTAAAACCGCCAAGTCAGGAACAAAAAAACACCTGCATTTTGGTAACCACAAAAAATGCAAAACTTTGGCCAGCCAAACAAATAAAAAAACAAAAAATTGCGAACGTTCGAAGCCAAAAGTTCAACTGCCAATTTTGAAAAAAACCAACGTGCAAAAATGGCGCAAAAAACCGAAACAAAGGGGGGCTCCGCTAAAAACAAAAAAGTGTTCGGAGGGTTTGCACAAAAATTTGTCATCACGACAGGAAGCCGGAAACTAGCAACAGTTGCTGTATCTGTAGCTGAATAACTTTTTTTCTGTTTTGTTTGCCAGCAGCGAACAGCAGTATTTCTAACACCAGCAGCTAGCTTCTGTGGCTTCTGGTTACCCAGAAGCCTTTTTTGCTGCCGTTGTGCTGCAATCATTGCAGGTTCAATGTACCTGCGAGATACACAGCGGCAAGAACATGCATAATGTATGTAAATTATGGCATAACAAACGCCAGAGAGCGCGACGAGGAAAATGGCTAGGAAAATGCATGCGACGCTAAGTGTGAAAGTTACCATATTAACCACCTGTGGCGGTTTTTCCGACTTGGCTTCCCGCTCTGCCGTCTGCAGAGCTGCGAAAATGATAAAACACGAAATAATTGACAGGGAAAAACAATAACAAACCCTGTTTATTGTGTGTGTCTACCGTCTAATGGGGCGTATGTGTGATGTACACAACGTTAAGTAAATAAATGTTCCCCAGAGGAGACGGAACAGCCCGCGGCACAGCATCTTTGCGTACCAAAATAAGTTTTCTTTGACACGAGAAGGGATGTAGTTTGGGGTTATTTTTGTCCATGAATAATATATTAAAGTAAAGAAATTACTTTAAGTGTACGGGCAGCAGCAGGGCATGACAGAGCCTTTTATGGGAAAATTCTCTGCTTAATGCACATAAAAAATGCCAAAACTTGTTTGGACAAAGGACATTGATTAGTGATGTAAATAATTTGATATGCCAAAATATTTAAAGTCAAGCACTTCTATAAATAGTACCAAAAAGCAAAATATAGCTTAAAAACCTATATTTTACTGCATCAAACACGAAATTGATGCAAATACTTTTATTTAAATCGCATTTATAAAAGTTCAATAAGCCTCTCACTGATATATTAATTTAATTTTCTTTCAGGTATGTTCACTATCCACTTCATCTATTCTCCAAAAGAGAAGCCCCTGCTGAAGACAAGCAGATTCCCTCCAAATAAGTTTAATGTCAGCTAGGTAATCTACGCGTAAAACTCAAACATTTGCTCGTCGCAAACTTAAACTGAAACTCCCAGGTGAGCTCAAAAGCGGAAGCAAAAATCAAAAATGCAAAAAGGGGGACGACAAAAAAAATAGTAAGAATCATAAAGTGGAAATCATAGGAGCCAAGAGGCGGCAACGCCACTTTCCTGCCCGAAGGGGGCAGCGTTAAAAGTGAAATGGAAAGAAAAACAAAGAAAAATGCTTCGCACCAACAATTAAAGCGCCAGGCCAAAAGGAAAGTGCGGAGGGGGCTTTCCCACCCAGACACTCAGGAGCTGCGAGCCATTTCTGGACAATTGGGTCAACAGGGGCCATCATCATCAGCATCGCCACCTAGCGGCGTTAAGCGAATTACAAGCAGAGGAGCCGAAGCCAAAGTGGCATAAAAATAGACAAAACCATTCTCAGACAACGTCGACAACGATTGCATACAAAGTGCAGTCTGCACTCCGCACTTTCCCCTCCTTTGCAGCTCTATTTCTGCTGCCTCCGTCTGTGTTTGCAATTAAAATGAGGCCAAGAATGGCGCAGCCATAAAAATGGGGATAGCCAGGAAAGTAAGTTTCCAGGTCTCCCGCTCGAACAAATGAAATTAGAAGAGGAACGCAGAAGAACTAGTGTATACTCTGTCTACCTCTGGTCATGCTTGACCGTAAAAATAGCGCTCCTGACACGGAAACGTGCCAACTGCTTCAACACGCATATTCTTGGGGCTCTTCTAGAGCCACGAACTCGAACATACTCGAAAAACTCCAACTCGGCAGCAACTTTGGCTATGATTGCGGCAATGACGTCGGCGATGGCTTTCACATTCCGGCGGCTGCTGCGACAGCGGTTGCGCTGCTCTTCGCTTGACCAAGTTAACTGCCATCCACTGACAGGCATAGTTTTTTTTTCGTATATTTGTGTTCCTTCGATTGAGCCTCCACGGCGAGAACTTGGCAATGAATAGGGTCAGCAGAAATATGTATTTTATATTTATTTATGCAATATAAAATCCTGAACTGCCTGGCATGCTACAATATTGGATCCATTAGAAGTCATTCTTAGATTTAGATTTTATTCTCCGTGCAGACTCCATTCGAGCCTGACCACTTAGCCTTAGCCTGAGAGCTGGCACTCGGGCCACTTTCCTCCCAATCGCCATGGCAGCCTCTTTTTTAACCATCCAACCATCCGATGACCCCCGACCACTCAACCGCTCCACCACCCCCACAGACAATTGCAGTTTATTGGATTCCATTGTCGCCTGTCGCCGGTTCAATTTTGTATTTTCTAAACATTTTTACATTCCATTCGAGTGCCGCGCCGCGATATATCCGCGCGAAAACCGTTTAACACTCTTTGTCCGAATCAAGTTTAGTGGAAGAGTTCAGCTCGCCGGTTGGCGGTCAAACACTCTCTGTTAGCATTTTCCTTTTTGCACTGACGGACAGTTTCCCCTCGCTTAGCGTAATTAAAGTTTTGGAGTTTTCCCCGGGCCGAAAGGCAAATGAACATTTTCCTTTTTCCCCAATTCTGTGTGGGGCTTGTGAGGGGAATTAACGAAATGCGAATTTGCTTTTCGAGAGACCAGGAGTGAGAACTCACTTTCAATGGCTTGGCTTTTCGGAAGGTGCGGCCTGCATTTTATAGCAAGGCAGTAAAGGTAAAAGTTGGTAATGAATATATAATTAATTCATTTTAGTTTAGTATGGCGAGTGTGTGTACTTAAATCTGTATGCCAAAGTTGAGCTATAAGCTGCTGGCTTGATTACAATCAATCATAATTTGTGAGCTTTCTTTGAGTTCTTTTTATGATTGTAAAAGGGAAAACTTGCCAAAAACTGTCCGCTCATAGATCGCTTGTAAGGTTATGCAATGATAAATTGCCTCAAAAAAGTGCACCAGAAAAACGCCAAGGAAAAATTAAATTAATTTAACTCCCTTGCTCGCATCTTCGTGAGGACCCCAGAGTCATTAATTAGAGTTACTCACTTTGGCTAGACACGCACTTTAATAAGAGACCAAGAAAAATGAACGCTCATAAATTAAACTCGGCTTAGAGCGCGCTCTCCTCGAGGAAATACTAGGAGCTAAAAGCAGCGAAAGAAAGAAACAATCGTCGCGGCAAATTGACTTTCACTTTAATGACGTCTTTTAGCAATAGACTTGTAAATTAATAAGAAAAATGGTATTCATAAGGCGGTACAAAAGAAAGGGGAAAAGCCACTGACTGCTAACTGCCGACCATAATTTATTTATATTTTTTGCCCCAAGAAAAACTTTCAAATTTAAATGTATGTAATGCACGTGCATCGAATGCAGTCTTCTGTGGCTGGCTCCCCTTTTTGTTTACTTTTTGTGTTTCTTTTCGAAGGCAGGCCATGACTTTCAACGGAGGTGGAGAGCGGAGTCTGGCTTGGTTTGGGACCGGCATTCGGGGCTTGCACTCGTTTCGGGTTTGCAATCGGAGTCGCCATTGTGTGCCAAGTTAAACATGCAAATGTTTCGCCCAGAGAGTGTCTGCATGAGTTTGCCATTTGTCTGCCGGCTCTCGTTGGGCTTTCATTGGGTCTTCCGTGAGTCGGGACCATAACCATAACCATAACGATAACCCCAAAGCCGGGCAGGCAGCCGGGCGGCAATGTCATAAATGTCTTGTCCATCAAAGTGTACAATTTGGGTCACAGTCCACAGTTCACAGCTTACAGTCTCCGTGTCCGACTTTCAGGACGCGCCTTCTTTTGGCCCTGCCCCTGACTTCGGAGTCGGATTCGGACTCTCCCCATTCTTGTCAAACATTGACACTTGGACAATGCAAGATAGTCGCGGGCTTTGATTCGGGCCTATTCAGTGGATTCCCGGGGATTCCCCGGGATTCCCCGGGATTCCCCGGGCTATAGCCATGACATTTCACCCCGCACACAAATTGAGTTATTAATGCTCATTTGGAACCGAACTTTGGTTTTTGTGCGCTCGCCGGGGCCCATATTTTGTCGAGATTTATGACTCTAATTAGTTAAATATTTTTCTTTTTGTATTTGTGGCTTCGCAACATGCAATCCCCGATCCCAGTGCAGGATTTTATTTGATTTATGGAAAAGCAAGAAGAGCACATGCTGAGAGGCGCCTTTCTCCCATAAACGATTCAACTATCCTTATTTTGGCTTGATAATATAACCCAAAAATGCTGTTAATTGCAAATAGCGTTGGAAATAGTCAGCGATAAAAAAAACGATAACACTTTAAAAGATAGTTAAGAGGGAACTACAGAAAATCATCTCTGACAACGCTTGCAAGTAATTTCAGGAAAAAATGCCATTAGAAACAGGAAACATTTTCAAAGGTGGTTGTTGTAAAAGTAAATGGGAAAAGCCGTTTATGATATTGGAAAGTTAAATGCAACCTTTGCAAGGATGTTGGGTTAGGAATGGATTCAGTTGCAGCTTTGACTACAAATTGTTTAGGCCCTTAAAAAATTATACAAAATAAGTTATTGAAGTATAAAAAATACTTATACTTCCTTTATGGCTTTACCTGTAAGCTTAATTTGGCAAATTTATTTTGAATATATAAAGCAAGATATTATTGCCCTAAATGTACTAATATTTCCTTATTACACTTAAAATTAATTCATAAATAGTTATGTGAAGTTTAGTTTTAAGGTAGTCTACAGACTCCCTCCCAAATTTACATAATTCAAACACAACTGCTTTATTCACTCCCTAAGTTTACAACAAATACCTAAAATACCTGACAATGCAGTGCAGTAAGCAGGAAGCATTCGCTGCAGCCGCCAACATGCAACTCTAGCTGTGCCACGGATTTTGTATGGAAAATGCAGTCACAAAACGCTGTGTGAGTGCTGTGGCAGTTGTATTATTATTATTAAATTTTCCCTCGGCTTCATGACTTTTCGCGGAGCGTATCTTACGGCTATTTGCTGCTCGCTCGCTCGCTGGCTCGCCGGTTGGCTACCATTATCATTTGTTGGCTGGCTGCATTTTAAATAATCGTTGGCTCTTCAGAAATTGTTTTGTGTTTTGCTGGTATTTTACTTTTATTTTCCGTCCCTTCCCTTCCACCTTTACTGTGTAATTTTTATCAAATTTCTTGCCGCTGCTGCTGTTGCACAATGTTAGAGGAGGACAATGGAGAGGAGAGGCTGACGTTGATGAGCTTTTTATGGCCAGGCCATTAGGGGGCGTGGCCGAAACAGAGAGGGGCCTTGTTGCATTGTTTCTTTTTGTTGTTTCTTTTTGTGGCACTCGCAGCCGCTGCAGTTGCAACATTAGCTTCTCTCTGTCATCTTGGTGCATCTTTTTCCTCGGAACTGGTTTTGGGCGTGCCCCTGCGCCAGTGTGCTGCGTGTGCCAGCAATTTGCCCCGAACGTTTAACGATCTGTTTATGGATTCAGCTCCTATAAAATACCTTTATTCCACCCTTTCCTCTTTCCTTTTTTTTGCTCGCAATCAGCAACTTGAAATCTAAAAATCTTCGGGCTCTGTTTTCTCAAGTTCCCTTTGCCTTTCCTTGCTTTTTTTTGGCATATTCAAGTGGCAAAGGCTTTAACAAAAAAACTCAAGCCGCATAAATTCAAATGAAGTACTTCAGCTTAGAAGAAAAAAGCATATGTAGAGAGATTTCCTAGGGAGATTTCCAACAATAGTTTTTCCTTGTTCGTTTTTTCTGAAGCCCATTGCTACCTCAATAGCCTTTGTCATTCAAACATTTCCTTCTTATTCCTTATCCTGTGATCTTTCTATATCAAAAGACGGGCAGAACATGAATTTCTCGCTAAGCTACCGGAGCTGTTTTTTACCGCTTTGCCGGGGGACTATCCAAAACACTTCGTTGGCTAGTGTTGGGTCCAAGTCAATAATAATTCTTTGAAAAGAAAAGAAATCGGTTCTGCCTCAGGGTAGCGCCCACGTCCAGTAACACGCTCGATTAAAGCTGCAGAGAATATACATATCTGCTGCATATCGCCCTGCTTTCCATTCATCTTTCATTTTCATGCACTTGGCATTTTTCTGCCTCTTCTCCTCCTGCTCTTTGTTTGCCTCTGATTTCCCCGGCCACCGCAACCCTTCCTCTCGACCGCATTCAAATGCTCTTTCAATGCCAAAGCTGCCTCCTTTGCATTCCGGCGGCAACTTTCGAATGCCCGCAGTCAGACTTGTCGACTTAGGCCCGACCAGCCCTCTTGTCACTCCCCCTTTTTTTTTTTCAGTACAACCCTCCGCCGCACTTGTTTAGCCCTTCTTGATTTGGTTCTGGCTCATTCCCATGCTCACTGGCCCTCACGAGGGCCACATACATGCTCTTCATTTCGAATGCCTTTCCGGCAGCCTTCTTACGTGTACGCCCTCACTTTCTACACTTGAAAAAATGGCTGATTTGTAGGGTCGAAAATGATTGAGTTAATAACTTCTGACTAAAATGATATTGCTCTGCTAGGGTATCATAAAGAAAGCTCTAAAGTTTGGATCCAGACAAAGAGCCTCCAGGAGATCAAATTTTGTCATTATTTTAATGTCTTGTAAAATGTGTCCAGTAACAATTAAATACCCAATTTAAACTTGCTGAAAAGGGAGCTTAAGGTCTTAAAAAATTATTAAAATATAATAGGTTAAGCCGTGTCAGATCTCTTTCCCATTTGAGAACTCTATATTTTTCCCCCAGTGCCTCGGCTCAAACCGTTCCGTGTCGTGCAAGTTATGGCAGTGCCGGGTAGGCCTTGTAGGTTTTAACTCCTGCAACTCGTAGCACTTCCTTCCTGGCTGGATTCCGGGCCCGAGGACAGCTGAATTCTGGTGTCTGCCGGGGCATGAGGGATCTGGGGGGTCTGAGGAGCCGAGGCCTTCCAGTCCATTCGTCACCCGGCCGGGAGGGGACTACGGAGAGTCGGAAGCGTTTAACTCTGTTGATTGATTGCAGTCAGCAATTGTTTGTTCTTTATGCAACATTTATTTGCCGTTATGCGGTTAGTCACAGGTCTCAGCCGAAGTCTTTGCCACATTTCTCTTCGTTTTTTTTCTGCTGGGCTTTTCTCTTTTTTGTCCAACTCTTGTTTGGTTATGCTAATGCATTTTTTGTTGCTTTTCTTTACGGAGTTTTCTTTTTTGTTGCCTCTTGTTATCTTTAATTGGCTTTCAGAGTCATTTCATTGTTGGTCGTAACCACTCTTTGTTATTGTTGTTCTTCCCTGTTTACACAACATATGTATGGGCATAGCTATAGATCAAGTTACACACACTCCACACACAACAATCAAATTGACAGGAAAAATCCGCCCTCGGAGCCTGCCCACAAAATTTATAATTGGTTGAGGAGGAGTGCCATCCCCTAAATTTTCTCATAGCTCTCTTCGTTCGGTTTCATCGTGTTCAATGATTCATGGCCTTAAGATTTGATTTTGTTTTCCGGCCTAGAAGAACATTTTAAGATTTTCTATCGCATAAAAGTCTGATACGGGCAATTACTTCTCCCTCTGGCTTAAAGAATTTTAAAATGTCGAGTGCATTTTGTAAAGTCAAGCCCTGGGAATGGGTTTTTATTTTTGGATAAATTTTACACACTAAAAAGGAAGCTCCTGAACCCGCTGGAATATTCAGCAGACATCTAAGGAACTGCCAGCACAAATGTGTTTTAATTTGCTTTCGTATGCAATACGCTAGAGTTCTTCTTTTGAAACTTTTCAATAACTAAAAATTATTCGTAAAAATATATACATATATCTTTACTAATTCTTTAACTTATAAAACATTTATTTGTTCTTAAAATTACCCATTAATCATTTATTTCATGTCGATTTCCAACTTATTGAAATTTCCTTTCCCACTAAGAGTGGGAATAAATCTAAGGACTGTCCCACTGCTAGCGGCGTCAGCCAATAAAGCTGCATCGATTAAATTCAAGATTTAATTAAATCCCGCCTCAACTGCAGCACCCCATAATTAAAAGGTGACTAGTAAAAAAACCTAGGAAAGCTTACTAAAAAAGAAGGAAAAACACTAGGGGAAATTAAACACTAATAGGAAAAAAAGGAGGACGAACTCGGGTCACTAGCTCCGTTTATTGGTGACTTTTTAGTTACGGAAATTGATTGACATAATAAAATAATCCTTGAGAGTTAATTGAAATGGACGAGGCGGCAGCGACGAGTCATTTGACAGACAGCTGGATTCAGGTGAGAGACAGGTGCGCAAAAAGGGCATTCAGCTCGAAAACATAAAAACGGGGGCCAGTGGGGAACGAAAAAAAATTTAAGCAAATAAATGAAGTTAATGCGACTTTTATTGAAATGAAATTTGCCGTAAAAATGAAGCTTAAAAAGGCGAAACAAAGAGCGGAAAACTCTCTCCGTGCCGGAAAAAGGAATGACGCTAATAAAAGACCAAGTCCGGGTCGTAAATTCGATTAGTTGCCTGTTCGATTTCCCTCTACTTAGCAACAATGTAATCTTTAAAGCTGCTCCTTCAATTGAATTTGAAAATTATTTTGCCGCCTTCCCAAAAGGGTTCCCAAAATGGTGGGAAAAAAATTAATCGAGGAGCTTATTTACCATCAATCAGCGGGACAAACAAAGCCAATAGAGAGTTCCTGCGCCATGCCGCCCGAGCCAAACTTGGCTATAATCTGCCCGAAGGCTTACAGCACGAAAATTTTAATTATGCCCGGCTTAATGCTGGAAAAACTTTTGGCATGGTCAGTTTTCCCCCGAAGCTCCGACGCTCCCTCCTCTGTCCGGCTCCACTCTACATTTCCCTTGACAACACAACTCAAATAGCGAAACTTTTGCCACATTTTATTTATTTGCCAAATAAGCGAAAGAAAAAACAGCGAGGAACCGGAGCCAGAGAACGAAAAGTTTAATTTAGGTAACCCTTTTTTTGTCAGCAGGAAAGCCCTGGAGATGTCTGCTGGGGAAAACTGTCAACCAATTTTAATTGACTCGCAATCCCCCCGAAAAGCAACTGTTGGTTAAACGAGACAATATCAAATACGCATTACTTTCTGAACCCAATTTTAATTGGCCCTTGGACTTAGCCCAAGAACAACGATTTAAGCTCAAACTCTCAGACTTTGCTTTGTGTCCTGCCCACTCTGGCGTTAAATTAAGGCACAAGAGTGGGCTGTCTTGCGCTTCTCATTTTCCCCTGCCATTTGTTTTTATTTCCGTCTCAATTGCCACACTAAATACTTTGCACAAAAGTGAAGCGGAGCGAATGCGGCAGAGAAAACCAGTTTTTGCAGGCTCAGAGACATATGTTAATTTCCCGCCCTCCAGTGCGGCGCAACCAGGATGACATGGGAGGGATGTCTCAGTATATAATTAGCCAGATATGCTTATTCGCTGGCATTAGCCACGCTTGAGTGGCAAAAACCGTGGCTAAATCAACATTTGATGGGCATTTGCAAAGTTAACAAGCAGCTGCTTCGAAACGAGGGCTGGATTGGCATAGCATCAGTTGTTAGTTGATCCGTAAGGACTGGACGATTGGAGGGAGAGCTAAGCTAATCAAATTATCTCTGACAATCTTTGGCATGGTCCCTTGTTATCAGTTCAAATAAGCTATATAATTTTTGACTCTTCATTTCCTTTCTTTATAAATAAGAAGGGCTTACGTAGCTTCGCTTAAGGAGTTCGACACAAACGCAATTAATTTATTAATTTATTGATTCCGAAAAAGCTTTTAATTTTTATGCAGTTAGGAATTGCATCTTAAGTAAGCTGCGCAATAAAAAAAGATACTTAAAATGCAATTATTGCTTTAGGATTGGTTTCACTTTTTCTCCAGGAGCTGATTTCGGGGACCCTGACCTCAGGCGAAGATCTAAGCCGAAGCCAGAGCCGAGCTGTAACGGTTGAAACTTCTGAGACTGGGATGCATCAGCAATATTAACTTGTCCCAGTCCGTTTGACTGCCGTTCTATTGATCCAGAATAGTTAAACTTAACTCCAGTGTTAATTTGTCCCTGAATAAGATTTTGTGTCTGTCTCTGTTTCTGAATCTGATTCTGTCCTTGAAGCTGATTTCCCAGTCCCTGATACTGATTCTGCCCTTGTAGCTGATTTCCCAGTCCCTGATACTGATTCTGCCCTTGTAGCTGATTTCCCAGTCCCTGATAACGATTCTGTCCTTGAAGCTGATTTCCCAGTCCCTGATACTGATTCTGTCCTTGAATCTGATTTCCCTGGTTCTGATACAGATTCTGTCCCTGAATCAGTTGTAGTTCCTGTTCCAGATTCTGATTCTGACTCTGACCCTGGCTCTGTTCCAGGTTCAGAATCGGATTCCGACTCTGTTTCTGTCCCTGAATCTGATTTGCCTGTCCTTGGTTCTGTCCCTGAATCTGATTTGCCTGTAGTTGGTTCTTTTCCTGAATCTCCTTTTGATCCTGTGTCTGGCTCTGACTCTGATCGAGACTCTGATTCTGACCCTGAATCTGTTTTTGTTCCTGTGTCGCAATCTGACTCTGATATTTTTGTTCCTGTGTCGCAATCTGACTCTGATATTTTTGTTCCTGTGCCTGAATCTGATCCTGACCCTGAATCTGTCCCTGAATCTGTCCCTGACCTTGACCCTGACCTTGCTCCTGACCCTGACCCTGACCCTGGCTCTGACCCTGACGCTGACCCTGACCCTGACGCTGACCCTGATCCTGACCCTGATCCTGATTTTGAACCTGACCCTGACCCTGACCCTGGCTCTGACCCTGACCCTGACCCTGACCCTGACCCTGACCCTGACCCTGGCTCTGACCCTGACTTTGACCCTGACCCTGGCTCTGACCCTGACTCTGACCCTGACCCTGACCCTGGCTCTGACCCTGACCCTGGCTCTGATCCTGACGCTGACCCTGACCCTGACTTTGTTCTAAATTCTTATTCTTATTCTGATTCTGCAACTGATTCTGTCCTTGAATCTGATTTCCCTGTCCCTGATACTGGTTCTGTCCTTGAATCTGATTTCCCTGGCTCTGACCCTGACCCTGACCCTGACTCTGACCCTGATTTTGACCCTGACCCTGACCCTGGCTCTGATCCTGACGCTGACCCTGACCCTGATTTTGTTCTAAATTCTTATTCTTATTCTGATTCTGCAACTGATTCTGTCCTTGAATCCGATTTCCCTGTCCCTGATACTGATTCTGTCCTTGAATCTGATTTCCCTGTATCTGGTTCTGACTCTGTTCCTGGTTTTGATATTGCTGCCCTAAGTCTTGTTCCAGCTTAAGCGTCTCTTGCCTCAACAGTGCCTCTGTGACCTTCAACCTTAGTTGGGCAAGCTCCAGCTCTCGAATCCTCCGCAGCTGTGCTAGCCTGCGTTCGTCGTTAGCCTTTCGCAAGCCCGCCAGTCTTAACAGATTTTCCAGATCCCTCTGTCGTATGTTCAGCTGATCCTGTACGGGGACCCCGTCTTTTTCCTGTTGTCCTGTCGTCTGCAGCGGGTACTGTAGTATAGCCAGCTGGCGCTGGTATTGTCGCTGTAGCTGTTGCTGCAAGTCCTTTTGCTGCTCCAACTGGGTCTGCAGCCGTTCAAGCTCTTTCTGCAGGTTCTGTTGGCTGTCCGATTCCTTCAGCGCCTGATCTCCATTGCCTGCAGGTCTAGGGGGCAGTATAACCAAGGGCTTGTCAGTGGGAGTTTCACGAGGAGGCGAATCGGGGTTGGAATTCGGTAGAAGAAGGATTTTTACGGAAGGCTCACTGGGTCCCTCTGGACGTTCGGTAACAGGGTTCTGTTGCGGCGGCTCTTGATTCTGCTTTAGCAGTGACAGAATCTGCAATGCCAGTGCTCGCAGCCGCTGACTCTGCTGCTGCTGCTGCTCCTGCGACTGCTGCTGTTTCAGATATTTTACCTGATCTCGTAGTCCGAGCAGCTTCTGTTGTTGCTCTTCGCGCTGCTGCAACAGTTGGCTTTCTTGCTGAAGTTGCAGTTGCTGCTGTTGCTCTTGTTGCTGCTGCTGCTGCCCTAGTGACTGCAGTTGCCGTTGCTGTTGTTGCTGCTGCTGCTGCCCTAGTGACTGCAGTATTTCCAGTAGTCCTTCTTTCTGTAGCTGCGGTTGTAGGAGTTTCTCTTGGATCTGCTGCTGTTGCTGTTGCTGCTGCTGTAGAAGTTTTTCTTGGAGTTGCTTCTGTTGCTGCTGCTGCTGCTGCTGCTGTAGGAGTTGCTGCTGCAGTTGTTCTTGCTGCTGCTGCTGCTCCTTTCGCTGCTGACGCAGCACCTCCAGAAGCTTCTCCTGTTGCTCCTGCTGTCGTCTATTGTGATCATCAAATCTAAGTGCAACGCTCTGATCCACGGCACCAGGTTCAGGTCCGTACAAGATGTTTCTGAGCTTGCTCTTAAGCTCCCTGGCGCAAGAAAAGCAGGGCTTTGCTTCGCTGGGTACCACCGCAGACCCGCAGAAGAGGAGGAGCGCAATGAGGTGATGCCACGAGGAGATCCACATTATGGAGTCTTACTTTATAAAGGTATTAAAATCGAACTGTAAGCGTTGCCTTATATAGGCTTTTAGACGTAACACCGCGAAATGTGGAATATCATGCTCCGAGAGGGTCTCGTAAGCGGATATAATCGGTTTACCATATGGTTATTGCGTCATCCACCTGGCTAATGATCAAAGGTTATAACCAAACAGAAGGGCCTTGAGATTTTATTGTTAAACTAGGGCCGAAATAATTGGAAGCAAGTTCTCTCTCTGACCATAAAGTTCTTTAGTATCCCCTTCAAGATAAAAAATACATCTCAGGATGCTGCTAAAAAACCGCGTTAACTACTAAATGGATTCGTGTAAATAGATTAAAACTGAGCTGTCCTTTTCATTTCCTGCTAACTTTTAGCTGAAAACACATTAACCAACACTGGCTCCCGTGAGCTGAAATTGTTTGTCCAAAAAGGAAGAACAAAATCCATGAAAAAACGTAATTAAATTGAAAGCATTCAGCGATGCACCAACTTTACAACACTTTGGCATAAACGGGTGAAAATGGCATGTAAAAAAATGCATATACATATATTGATTAATAAAAAGGCCCGAAAGAAAAAACCGCGTATGGAATCTACATGAACTCGCCTGTTGAAAATGCACCGAAGTCTGTGAAACGGCTGCTGCTGACTCAATATATTTTCCTGAAAAAGTTTTTTTTGTTGTTTGTAATGTGAGAAAAAAGCAAAGTTTTCAGCTTGATTGTTTTCTGTTTGGAAAAACTATTCGGCGATGACAAACGTCGCTTGGTGTTTGTCTGTCACTGTTGAGACCCAAAGGCGTGAGTCTATTGTGATTATGCGATGGCAGGCGACCCAAGGGGCAATCTTCAGTCAACTCAAGCCACACGGAAGCAACAGCAGTTCATTACAAAAGTCTGGCCAGGAAAACAGGCGTTTCCCAAAAGAGACCGTCGCAGGGAGAAAGAAAAGCAATGAAAAGCTGCAAATAGCAAAAGTCTCAGTCAGTACTCCTTTGCCTTCATCTCTCATCTTATCTGGCAGATACAATTTTCCAAATTGCCAGAGTTGCTCTCTCCCGACTGCTGGGGAAAGAAAAGAAAAACAGTGTGAAAAACAGACGGAGCTCGGCGGCAGGTGGCAATTGAAATTATGCAACAGTTTCTACAGTTTTCAGCAAAGTTTAAGTGGGGAAAACTCTCTGGGCTTCCCCGCAAAGCATTATGCAATTTTCACACTTACATATTTCGGATTTTCCTCTCTTCAGCACTGCTACGGCTGTCTGTGAACCTTGACACAGTTTCGCTTAATTGAGGGGAAGAGCCCATATAATGGTTACCAAACACCACAGCTGCTAATCAGCCCCTATCTGATGGAAAGGGACAGGATAATGGGAGTTGGATCTAGATACTGTTGGTGCCGAGTCTTTCAATTAAGAGACTGTCACTTTTTGGCATTTATTAACTTGCAATTGTCGGCGGTGACAGCAGCTCCTTCGGGGTTCGCTTCTGCATTTGACTTCCAATTCTAGGCAGCCTGTGAGGACTCTGGGCTTATGGTTATGACTGGCACAATCGATGCGGGTTTTGCGGTCGGTGCGACTTGGAAAATGAGTGGAAAATGTGGTTTTGGGGAAGGGTGTGACTTAAGGTGAAAGGGATGACAGCTGACCGATGTCCCACGATGGGCACCTCGAGTTTGTCGTAATGGGATTATTGAACAGAGCCTTTGGCAGGGTTTATGCAATTATGATAAGCATCTTGGGCAGTAGCAATAATCAAATGTCATTGAAAATGAGACGATTTTCTTGAATGCGATAATTTAATCGAGCAACTTTGAATTAATTCAGTAGCAAAGTTGGTTCATTTCTATGAATATAAAATATTTGATACAATATTATATAATATTTTTAAAAAGAAGAATTGTTCTGAGAATTTACAGAAAATTTGCAAGATATGTTAAAATGTTTGAAAGAAATATGTGATGGCCTCAGTCAATTCAACTTATTAATTATAACTAATGTGATAGTTTTAACAATTTTTAGCCGTGAACCACAAACAATCCATTAGATTTGGTGAAATACAAACATATATTTAAACCTTCGATGAGGGCACATAATAGAGATATTTAGAAGCTCTGCTAAATAGTCGTGTCGACAGTTTACCTCCGGTTGTGCGGGCGCCTCTCTCTAATCGCTGGTCTCCAGCTGCGGCAGCAAGCACAATTTTTGCCTGTCGCCGCCTCTTCCACTTGAGCAGCTATATATAGCATGTTGCAGCACTGCAATCCCTCGACTTTCCTACTCGCTTTTCCACGTTATTTTCGCCCACTTTCCTCCCTTCTGCTGCCCAGTTTTGCCAACCATTTGCTGCTTCAACCGATGCTGCGCTGCTGCTGTTGCCAGTGTCATCTGTCAATATTTATTTAAAATCAATTCATCTCCCGTTGCGCCAATGTCTGATTTTCTATGGTCGGTCCGAGCGCACAGCTTGAGGTTTTCATTAGCCAGGGGTATTTTTCACCGAAATTTTCGCCGTCTCTGGCGCTCAGTAAAGATTCGCATTACACAGGCGGTAAGGCCTCCTGAATGTCGCTTATTACTACTATTAATTAAACCATGGCCGTTTCAATTCAAAACATTAAGATAATTAATCAATTGGGAACCCATAAGCGTGTTCAGAGTTTCTTGATTGAAAAATTTTAAACTCTCGCATTACATGGGCAATGGCCTCTTGAATTAATTAAGCTTAGAGCAATGCAGACGCACCTTTAAAAATAAAGAAGGGGGGAAATGTGGAAAAAGTTATGCATGGGACTATGGGCGGTGGCCAATCCCTCATTCTCGGTGTTCCTGACACTTGTCCGTCAGTTTGGGCAAACAAAACGCGCGGGTGGCAGGCGTCATTCGAGACGTGTTCGCTCCGCCCTAAAACGACAGCAGCGATGACGATTACATGGCGGGCAAACTACAGCTGAAGCAAACTACTACTGGAACTAAAAAAATAAAAGGAAAGGCAGCCATCAGAGTTCAATGCTCCTTTGCGAATATGCAAATATTCTGAAAAACGCGACGCGAACGCAACTCTTTCTTTCGGAGGGGCGAGTGACGCACACGCACGGCGCTGGAAACTTGAAAAGCGGCTTAAAGTGTTGGTCTTGTTATTTAAGAATTACTGGATAAAAATTATGTAAACTTGGGGACTTACATACAAGCATGCATGCGCTCGCACTCGAGGACCAAGGACGTAAAATACGCTTTTAAACGAATGGACTCCTCCTCATTTCGATTGCATTCAACAGCGCTTAAAATTTTTACTGCCAACCCGGCCGCCGCCACTCATATCAATAAATTTTCGCACACAACAAAAGGCAGTGGCGGAAAAAGCCCTGAATGACATAAGAGGACTACCAAGGCCTTGCCCCAGCAGGGAAAATATATTTTATTAAATGCCTTCGCCGTCATTGGGCAGACGAACTTGCGAAAATTAAAACGAGGGCGAGTGTACATAAATTCCTTTCTTTGTCCAACTTTCCGATCTTTCGATGTGGAAAGGCTTTTCGTAATTGTTTTTGATTTAAAAAATATACAATTAAATTAAAAACAACTTTTAGCTGTGTAAACAAACGGGTATTAAAGTTGACCTTTTAAATAAAGTTTGCCCAATTGAATTAAATTCAATTGCCCCATATTTACATAATTTACTTTCAAATATTCAAAGTAACGAATACGATTTGGGCTTATTTTAAGACTGATTGGCCCTATTTCGGTCTGCCCTTGATTGTCATTGGGATTTGCGGTAAAAGACTCACAGCTTTTTTGCTGTGCGTGCTGTCACAGGGGAATCCCCGGAATGTACCCTTAAATTATTTAAGAGGCCTCTGTCCGGAACGATATTTTGACAAATTTCACCACAAAGTTTTCCGACGACAGACAATAACAGAAAATGACAATTATAAAGCAAATTGTGGGCAAAAGTAAATGAAATTAGTTTACTGGTTTATGGGCCTAATTCGAATGCAAAATGCCTACAAACACGTACACACGCATGTTTTGGCCATAAAATTTGCATACACACACAGACAACTACTGCCCTTTATGACTTATGGAGACCCAAAAACAAAAATGTAATCAACAACGTTCGTCGTTCTACGTGAATTTAAATTTGCGATTTAATTAAATCAAAGCATAAATTGCCAAAAAGCTACAAGTGTGGTTTGGGGCATCATCATCATCGTCGTCATGACCTGAAGGAAGAAAGGTGGGCGTCCCGCACGTGTTGTTCTTACAAATGACTTTCCATTAACCGAGAGACAATTGAAAATTAAAGTTTAATAGCCAAGTCATAATTATTTCGGTGCGTGCTCTTTGTTGACAATTTGATTAGCTGCTGGAGATGGCCCAATAAGTAGAGAATTCGGCGATAATGTGAGATTCAGGAGGGCCTTCAAAATAGTAGTTTACGTTTTCTTTGTTCAGACGAAAAAGAGCCAGAAGCTCTTAGGCCGTAATGCAATGCATTGCGTTGCTTTGTAGTTTTAACTAATTTCCCTGACAAGTTTTACAATAAATAAATGGAAGAAAATCTAGCTTAGAGCCATTTTCCGGAAGACAATTTAGCTTAAGTTGTTGCCACCTTAATTCACTTAGATGAAGAAGAAACTTGGAAAAATAGATTTCACCCCTTGGAAAATGTCAAGACAGCTAGCTACAAAAAGTAAACTAATTTCGAGTTGAGGAACAAAAGGGGGTATGAGGGCTAAGGTGCACCATGCACACACGTACGTGTGTCTATGTGACAGTTAAAAATTTTAAAGTTTTACTTCTAATTAAATTAAGCAAGAGGCCAACTAGAAAAGTTTTCGCAACACCTGTGGCAGCCCTGTGACCTCTCCTCTTTGGCCCTTAAACTTCCCGGAAATTTTCACACAGTAAGAAAATGCAGATCTCTAGAAATATTCATACGAATTATACGACTTTAAGTGTTATTACCTTTAAGTCTCATTCTGTTAAGGTTAAAATACTGTTTCTCTTTTTTACGGTGCATCTGTCCTTAAGGACTTTCATCACCTGTTTTATCCCAGCTCCTGGCAGCGCAGTTTACTTGCAGACATTTGAATAATTACTAAAGTTGACTTGGCCCAGAAAGAAAAAAGTGAGATTTATGTGTCGTCACCGGCTTCTAGTGCAAGTGGAATTTGCAGCATTTTTCCTTCATTTTTATCTTTATCCAAAGTTGTTTTTCTTTTCCGTTTCTATGCCTTGAGCCATGGATATACTTTGTGTATACATTTATTTTGGCATCAGTAGTAGTCGCCGACAAAAAGTGTGAATTTATGTGCGGCGGCAACAGAAAAATGTATTTCGAGTGAATTAAATTTGGGAAGCCTGCGCCAAAGTTGCCAGCAACATCACGACAACGGCAACAATTCCTTTGGCAACATTTCAACCCGCCAACAATGTTGGGCCACATGTCTGGGGAACATTGCAACGGCCAATGGCAGCCAAAGATATTGGCAACTAAGCCCCGTTGGTGTTTGTTCACCGCGAACGATGATGACGATGATGATGGTTTTGATGAGGTTACAGGGCGAAGGATTGCTCACCCCGGGAAAGCCACAGGAAACCCGATGGCCATCACAGGTTTCTCCGGGGCCCTTCAACCCAAAAAGTAAACGCAATTTGGTAAGCGAAAATTTCATTAGAGCTGGAACGAAATTTAATAAACCCATCATAGCGACATCGTGCGGATGGCTAAGGTACGGTAAAAAAAAGGGAAAAAATGGGTGGCGCAGCACAGTAAGCATCAGCACGAGGTGAACATCCCTTGGGTTACAAAACCATGCAGGAACCATGTTTTACAGTGGATATTTAATTTTTTCAAGGGTGGTTCTAGTTCCTATCTCAAAAAGGGGGATAAAAAAGCATACATAGAACTCTAAAAATGTTCATGGCTAAATGCTTGGCATATTTTTGTGTTCCATTTGCATTGAGGTCATAGGTCACACACACGCATAGCGGCCATTTTTGATTTATACGACGCGCCCCCCGACACGGCAAACACAAAATGGAAATTTATTGGTTGCTCTGTACAATTTTCCGCCAAAAAGGAAAAAGGTAAATCACAGCAAAAAAAAAAACGGTAATTTTACTTTGTGGGTTTTTATAATCTTTTTTTTTTATTGTGTATTTTTCTTAAAAAAGCATTTGGTGTGGGTTAGAAATAGCATACGCTTTAGGGTAATGATTGGTTTTTTAGGTATCAATGTTTGTGTGGTAAATGGGATTGGGATAGAGCATTAGATATGCAAATATAAAGGAGTCAAACAATTTTTATTTCATAGAATTATTAAAATTAAAATATAGAATAATGCAAAAATATATAAATATATTTTAAATATAAAATATAAACAAATTATTGAAGATCCAAAAAAAAAACCCATTAAGCCGATTATTGTCAAGTCAAAGTCCTAATCAAATCTTAACACCTTTAGGATTTTAATTTTAAGCTATTGTATTAAATCAGCTATGGGCCATATTGGCCTATGCGCGGCCCCGTGAGGGCCATCCGACTTTAACTATTGTATTAAATTATGAAGTCCCTACATCCTTATCGATCAATACCCAATTAATAGCAAAAGTATTTTCCCGACAAAAGCTGAACATCAATTAATAATTTACGAAATACCTGCGCTAAGCTGAATTTTCCCCCAAAAATAGTTGAATGCGGTTGACAAGCCGACGAATCCGTCAATCAATTGTTTTGGCTGCCCAACAATAACACCGCGGGGACGACAAAGCGCGCCTTAACTCCTTGTGGCTCATTTAACCCCCCGTTGGCCGCCCTGTCAACTGCCATTCAGCAGCTATTTAAAATTCCATTCGCTTTAGTGGGCGCAATTCAACTACATGTGAACAGAACTAAACACAAGTTTTGGGCACGGAATTCAACGGTGACTTAATTAATTTAGCAAAATAAATAAAAGGCAAAAAACGCAATGCAAACTCATATATATATATATATTGTGAAAATATTTGCGGTCTGTGCTCTTGGCTTTAATTGTAAATAAACGTAATTTGTAATGAAAATCAAACCGAAAACGCCGACAGACAGAGGAGTGCAGTCGGTGTGGCACATTGTTGGCATTCGCAGCAACTCCTCCTGCTTCGTGTTTCATATTTTTGTGGAGAATAAAGCCCTTCTCTGGGTCCTCTTTTTGCATATGAAATATTTCATGATGGCACTTTAAAGCTTTGTGTATATGCAGGTTCATATACAAGGTAGGTGTGTTCTCTATGGCGACGGAAGGGTAATAAAAATTCCGCAATGGCGTTGGCTTTGCATTGCGCCAGCGAAAAACCCGTCAACCTTTTTGGCCAAAAGAATGTCGCACGAATAAAAATAAAATTAAAAAGCATTGCATAAATACAGATATTTTTTGCACTATTTTACTTTACTCTATTCCCTTGGGTGTTTCTATTTCTCGGTAACTCTATGGAAACTGTATTACCGCACGCGATTCCCCTGAAAGCCATTAACCCGAAACAAACCCAAAAAATAAAATGCAAAAATAAAGTATAAGGAGATTGGGGAAAAGGTGTATATCTCTATATCTCCCTTAAGCCGCAGAAAGTTTTGTTTTATTTTTGGGGGCAGAGACGCAGGGAGACGCAGCCGAAAAAAAGTTCTGTGCCCCGCAGTAATTAGTGTAATAAGCCGAGATGTATGGCCCATGTGAGTGTTTGTTTTGTGTGGGTTTTTCTGCGCTCACTACTATATATTTAACCGGAGCCACTGAATTCAGTTTACATTCACCAAATATTTCATTTAATTAAATCCCGATTTAACCAGTTTTTGTATACATTCTTCTTTTCTTTGGTTTATTTACAGGTAACTACTTTTTCTGCATTTTCCCATTATTAAAGATGAGTGTGGGTCGTGTCACGAAATCTGTGTGAGTGAAAATCGGGGTTGCAACGTAAGTGGTTCGGTTTAATTCAATTATAACAAATAACTCTAACTGTCAGGAAAATCTACTTTTCATATGAATAAAAAGAATCAAAGATAAGTTATTAAAAGTTACTTGCAAAGCAAATGTCAGAGAAAAAGGGCATCAAGCCCAAGACTAATTTCGGTTAATTAATATGCAATCAGTTATTGCCCTCGGAACCTCCATCTTAACCCCCTGATGCCCTCTTGATGAGGGCTACTTGTGGTCTCTTTGCTCTTTCATCCGAAAAAAATTTAAAAAATGCAAGTACAATTTGCCACTTAAAATCTACATAAATTGAAGTGTAGAAAGGGAGAAAAGGTGGAAAATGGAAATCGGGTGGAGAAACGAAAAGAGGCATTGGAGAGGCCCCCTTCAGAACAGTTTACAATAAACCGAGCAAAGAGAGGAGAAAAGACCTCCACTTCGAGTGTCTTTTGCCTGGATTTTCCATGTGAAAGGCAAAATCAATGAACAAGATAAACGTTTACTAAATATGAGTACGAGCTAGGTACCATTTTTTGAGTGGTTTTCCAAACGAAAGTGTAGATACTCAGGCTTGAAAAAGCACTTCTCATAGGAGAGGCTCTGTTAGATGAAAAACTATGTGTGGTTAAAGGGGAAGTGGTTAAATTTATAGAAAAGCTCCTAAAAAGAAAGAATAAATGCAATAAGAGGCATAAAAAAGGGCAAACTTGTAATAACGAATGCCAGCTTAAGGTCTTTGATGAAAAAGCTAACTTTTAGTTGCTGGACTTTATTATGTATAGTATAGTACTTCAAGTACTACAATAATTAAAAAACAATAACTTTTAAAAAGGAAACAATTTTCCTATCAATTATTAAATGTATTTCTCGTTTGTCATATGATTATTTCCCAATTATCATCAATTGTCTTTTTTTTTCCAGTAATTTTTCGCAATCCTTAACCTTTCAATCATTTTTATTTTGCCAGCTGTTCGCTGGCTTTGCCCTTTTTGCCTTTTCCCCTGTCAAAAAGGAGAATTGCACTCCTGGCAGTAATTACCCAGGACACGCGGGCACACAGACAGAAGCAATCGCGGCCCATAATAAATTCATAATTGACAGGGGCTCGGCGGGAGCGTACCCTCCCGGCCGGCCTCCCCTTTCGAATCGGATTGAAGCCCCTTCTCACGTTTTTGGGCTCGGTCTTTGACAAATATCCTTGGCGAACGTCGAGCGAATTTCACGCATAAACAGGCTGTTTCCACTACCACTTCCTGCACTTCCTACCACGTCCTCCACTCGACGTCCTGTTTATCCACTCCACGCTCTACACTCCTCTCCAGCGGCACTTCCGGCGAAGCGACCCTGACACAGGGCCCTTTTCCAAACCCTTTCCTAGGTAATTGCGAAAACTATTAAGCCAAATTATGGGTTTTACTTTACGCAGCGCAACCCCTTTTTGTATCCAGCACTTGAGAGTTAGAAGTGCCGTGAAAATCAAGAGCACGCGAAATTATTATATTGATTTAACCCCGAAAAAATAATATTTGCAGCTCTTCGAGGCAGTGGCAGTGGGAGTGCATTATGTATACTACATATGTGCGTGTGTGTGCCGGGTAAAAGGTTAATATTTGTGTGTTTTCCACCGCCTCTCGTTCACACGGCGCATAATCCCCCTCGATTCCCCGGAGCATTCCCATGGCGCTCTTTAAATGGCCCGTAAAAAAATTGCAGAAAAAAGAAAGCTAAAAGGAATACGATAAAAACAGTACGAAAAATTGTGGCGCCAATTGAGTAGCTATAACCGAAAAAACTCGAACAATTTACTCTGAAATACACTCCAAATTCAGGGGTTACAAAAAATGAAAAGTCATTTTCACATATTTGTGGAGCTAACGAAACATTTTTCTCTTTCGGGTAGTTTTTTTACACATATTCATACATAATTTAAGCGACCGTATTTAAGGGGAATTATTGGCTGCAAATATATTCGATGTTCAATGGTTCGACGAGGGGAAAAGGGGAGGTACATTGGACCAGCGATTGTGACAAATTGGTGAGCCATTTGGGTTTGGCATTTAAATACTAATATTCTTGCTGAAATAAAATCATTAGCCGCGATAAAGTTGTGAAGAAAAAAACGTGAGCAAAACCATTACTATTAAGAATATTAAATCATTAAAAAAAAAAAAATATATATATATATATAGATCTAATTTTGTATTTTCATTCTTTTGTGAATAATACTTATATAACTTATAAAATATATATATATATATATACATATATATATATATCATTATATATATATATATATCATTAAGGAATTAAAATACAATTTTACAGCAATTGATCAATTTTAAAATTAAAAAAAATCAATCCTCTTTAAACTTCTTTTCTTATTGTATAATGAATTATTTTACCAACGTTCCCCAGGTTTTTTAAATATATTTTTTAATACCACTCCATTGCCGAAACGCGGCCCAAAAAAGATAAATTGCATTGCATTTTGCCCATAAATTAAAATTAAACTTTTTCATTCCCATTGTAACACTAGCGAAAATCCTCACATGAACGCCTCTAAAGTATTTCCGAATTGAAATTCCTCAAATGCATCACCCGGACGCATGTGTAGTTGGTTCCGCCTAAGGGGTCTGAAATTTTAATAACTCAATTACGCACACATTTGAATTCATTAGTGAAAGGATATACATCGGGAGGGATAGGGAATAGAGGACGACGCGCTGCAAAGGGTAGTCCGGGGGCAGCATACAATCAAATGTATATAAATCAAATTTAGCGCCGAAATGTGCAAGAGTGGCGCTGAGAAATACAGGGGTTCCTTTTTATTATTGTTATTTTTTCTATTCTATGCCAAAGATCCGCAGGGGTGCATATATATATGAATTTGGGAAATTATTACCTCAGCAGCCGGGAGAGAAAAACTAATAACCATGTAAGGATTTAATAATAAATCAAGGACGTGTAAAAGAGAGAGAGAGAGTGAGTGAGGGAAATGGCAGACAGGAAGTGGAACAAGGGATTGAATTCATGGCACATTCAAAATCCAAATTTCAAATAGACAAATGAAAGGACGAGCCGAGCCCCCGGCTCTCTCTCTTTGCATATAACAAAGGTCCTCTTGCCGGGAATTATATTCCTCGCATTTATCATGCGGATTGCACAATGCTGCTCGGGATGGCAGTTACATATGTTCTCCCATTCATGAGTCGCGCGAGGATCCCCCGGAAAATGCTCACAGACAATGATCTCGAATGGCTATTTTTCAGGTAGCTAAGTCCCAGTTCTTCCCCCTCTGAATAATCCTCTTTTTTGGACAGTTTCCGAGTGGAATTTGTGCCTACCCCCGGTCCACAAGAACCTCTCGTTAGGTGGGATTAGCAAACTCAGCTTGACTGCTATGATTGTTATTTTTTGTTGTGTTTTGTTCAAATGTTCAATGAATCGAAATTGGGTTGTTCGAGGCGTTAATTGACAGCTCAATTGGCGGGGTTGCTTGCGACTTATGAGGTCACTTAAGGGTCACTCGAGAGGCTTATCCGCAGCCCATAAAGTGTCCCGAAGAGTGGTGGCAAAAAATTTGCGCAGATGTATCTTATGAAGATTAGCATCATATTCTTAAAAATGTTGTATGTTCAACTATCGATAGGGTTGCTAGATTCACCTCTACTCCAATACTATAATTTTTTTAGAAATAGCCATCGGCCCCTAGGACATATATGACCAACGAGTTACAAGCTAATTTTAGTATTCTTTTCGCTGGCAGTGAATCAAGTTAAGCTTTTTTATTTATTTTAATTATTATTTATTTCTTTAATGGCAAGTTTTTTTAATCTGACATTTAAATAGTCTAAGAGTAGTGATTTTATTTTATCTTTTTTTTCGCTTCACGCAAGTCTATTTATTGTCTCCTGTTTTCTTCTGGTAGCTTTTGGCTCGCCAACATAACCACTAGGGTCATCGATATAGATTTCAGTAGTATTTATTTTTCAAAAGCTGCATAACGCCATAAAATTTTGTTACACTTAAATTTCTAGACACGAATAGTTAGCGATCAACTTTTGTTCTGAAAAATTAATTTGTTATTTAATGATTATATTACTTGTTTATTTCTTTTTTAATATTTTCGTTCCGAAAAGCCCGAATTCCGCTATATTTCCCCCTGGCCCGAATATTATTGGCAACAATCCTCCGCACCTTACTTAATAATTATTTATAGGGAAAACAATTCCCTTTGCAAACAAACCTAATTACTTACTTAATTAAACCACTGAACCATGCCGCACAAACAAAAGAAACCATTGAATGTGGCTGAGCATAATCGGCATTAAATAAGGCCGAAGTGAACAAAGGACACTTATGTAAATTAAGTTGCATATTTGGGGTAACTAATCGCATTAACACTTCACTTAACTTCGTCGCCTCCTCCATCTAAAATGCCGCCCCCTAGTGCACTTATATTCTCTAATCGA
Source organism: Drosophila jambulina (assembly GCA_018152175.1). Lineage (NCBI taxonomy): Eukaryota > Metazoa > Arthropoda > Insecta > Diptera > Drosophilidae > Drosophila > Drosophila jambulina. The sequence continues at coordinate 394,269 of JAECXH010000114.1, forward strand.
ATTTTCTAAATTTAGAACCCGCGCAAGTGTTCACATTTTCTGTTTAAGTGTAATTTAAAGTAATAAAGTTGAAGCACACTTTAGCTAAAATTGCAACTAGCACAACTGAGTTTCCAGAGAGTTTTATATCCTTTCCAGCCACCACCTGTTGGTATTTTCTCCTTTTTGTGGCTCTCTGCTGCCTCGAGTAACAGATTTTCCCGGCTCTGGTTGCGGCTGCTTAAATCCCACCCGTAAGTAGCCCAAAACCAGGATATAATCCGGTAAAGAAGCCCCGAGGCGGCCCTCTTGACGTCTCAATTTCCAAATGACCAAGCTAATCACAAAAGGCTGTCGGACTAGCAGAGCAAGGCTTTTCCTTCCATTTTTCCCTCCTCTGCTGCATTCGTTTTTTCCCTCCTGTTGATGACATAATTTCGCAGCGCTCGAGTTTCAGCCGCCTGACTTTACACACTCTGACATAATTAGGGTGAACTACCTACCACTACTCCGGCTCCCTGTGCTGTGCCTGTCCCTTTGTCTTGTCAAAATCATCCCAATACCGATCCTGCACTAAAATCCCAGCCCCTATATCACCCGGCCCAGGACACACCCCTCATCACTTGTGTGCACAGCTGGCAGTCTTCGCCAAAAAAAAAACACCAAATGCAATTGCTAAATGAAAACTTAGTTTTTTCTCCCCTTCGTGCTGTTTGATATAAAATTATGCAAATTTCTAGAGCATTTTAAAGCCTTTGGTGGGGGAAAAAGTAGTTGGAAAACCAGGAAACTCTGAACGCTCTGTGAAGTGGCGATAACTTCGCCTTGTGATGGCTGAAGCTGGAGAGTTAGCGTATACCTGCATAGAAAATTACAAAAATATCTTAGTAAAACAAGATAGTTAACTTTAGAAAGCTTGTAGAAGTGAGAATATCCTCGCAGGTATTTAATTATAGTGACTCTAATAATTTACTCATCATCCATGAAGTTAGGGAAAACAAACGCATATAAATTTCGGACTTGCTCAAGTAAAGAGCTCGGTAGCCCCTGGGAACCACCTCCGTCCTACTTCTCGCCGGAAACGGCTAAGGCAGCAAGAATAAAGAAGCCCGACCAGCTGAGGTAGTTGATGGGCTGGTCGCATTTCTCGGAGATGCGTTCCCCGCAAAGATTGGCCCCGAATTTGGCCAGAAAGGAAAAAGCGGCCATGCCGGCCATGCATCCGCTTTTCTCGTTTAACGTCAGGTATACCAGAGCGGTAATATTGCCCAAAATGGTCAAGACCTTCAGGGTGAGCATAGTTCCGCCTACATCTTCGCCCTCACCCTCGCTTCCGCTTTTCCAAAAGGCCAGGATTACGCTCACGGTCAGCGGGACCATGAACAGGCCATGGCACAGTGCGATGTTGCTGCTCTCCGCGCCCAGATACAGATCCACATTGACCAGGGGCAGCGGTAGGATCTCCATGATACCGGCCGTTGTTTCTTCAATCTTCTTGGCGTTGTCATCGCCGGCCAAGCTACTGACCAGGCCCACAAGTCCATGGGTGAACCCGATCAGGCAGGAGGTGAAGGCCCAGGGGTGCTCCGAAGGTCCGATCTTGAAGAGACCAAAGCCACTGGCTCCGCAGAGTACCACGTTGAGGACAATGCTCCCAGCCGAGTTGTCCGACATCTTGGTAAAGAGTCGATTCCTTATGTCCTTTTCGAACAGTATATCTGTTCCTAGATTGGATTTTGCTTGCCAGTTAAAACTGCTTGATGCTTTGCTCTATGATTGCTTTGGAACTGAAGACTTTCCAGCTGGTTGCTTGCTTTTTTACATTTTTGTAGAATTTATCAGAATTATTTCTTGGTTTGTATATTGTATAGGGCCCTATATCGATGCATTATATCTGTGCCTTGTATAACTTGCTCTGCAATGAGCAAGGCAAAGAGCATACTCTACCAGAGAAAACCAGTGTTCCTGAGTAAAACTATCCACTTAATGCACCAAGATTTAACACTCACCTCAACCACAATCTAGTTGGGGCGGGAAGGGAAGGGGAATTCCCCAGAAGGAACACTGACATTTATTATGGCGCAATTTCCCTTTCGAAGAAGAAACGTCCTGCCTTGCATGGAAATGCAAGTCGGTAAAGTCGTGGAAATCCACAAGGATTTGCTTGGCGATAGCTGAAAGCTTTTCCCCATCCCTTCGTTTTCCTGAACGGATTTCCCTTTCGGGGATTTTCCACTCCCGCTTGATTGTTGTCAAAGGTCATGAAATATGCAAACAATATACTACCAGCACATTGTTTGCTTCCTTATCCGATCCGATTAGCTAATCGAAGCCATAAACTGCATATAAAAATCTGACTCTGAGCTCGACCACCTGCTTTCAATTTTTAATGACTCTTGGAGGTGGCGAAGGAGGCGGAGAAGGTCCTAGTTCCCTTGGCTTTTAGGAGATTAATAGTTGCTCCACAGGCTCTTAGCCGAATCGAATTGCTGGGAAGCTAGCTGACTTTTGAATTGTCTGCCCTCTCGGCTAATGAAAGGAAGTTCGGTTAAATGCTAATCACCAAATTGCCATTTGATTGATAAACTCGCACACACCGAAGGGAGAAGCCGCAAGAGCCGCACAACCTCAAGTCCGGAGCCGAAACCATAATTAAATATTGCTCTCCAGCAGAGTTGGGTGCAAAGTCCAAACTGGTTTCGGCAATAATTACTGAAACTTGGCACGAAGTCGGACCGCAATTGTGAGATTTGCAAGGATAAAGGGAGGAGTAGGAGGACTCAAGGAGTGGATGCACTCACAAAAGGGCATAAATCCACCAAAGTTTTCTTATTTTGAATTTACCTTTTTATCAATAACTGTTAATGGAGTTTAAAGTAATTTAGAAAAATTTTTAAAGAGTTTCGAAGTATTTTAACCTTTACTACTGTCATTTTGTTGGTTTTCTCTCTGAGAAATATTTTATTCGATACTTCAGTATTCTAACATTTTACTGTCAAGCGAATTTACTGGGACTTTTCGCGAGTGCATCGCCGACAAGAACGTGGGCAGGGATAGCTCTCCATCATTAACACCCGTCCAAGCGATTCCCATCGTCAATGGCAATGGGCTGGGATTGGGAGACGTCAGGGACGATGTAGAGCCGTCGAGACGCTGAGATCCCTGTCGCTTTCTGCTGGTTGGTGGTCGGAGAATTGTCGCTGTGCCAGCATAATAATAAGGCAACGGCCGGGACCGAGCCAGGGGAATCGATGACAACGTAAATCAATGCTCCTCCTAGCTGGGAATCGAGTCGAAACAATCATTAATTAATGTCAATCGAATCGAATTGAGGCGAACAGCTGAAATGAAATTTGGCGACAAACGTTTTCCGCTCGGAATCAGCGCAGAGCTGCGGGTCCTCCCAGGTAGTCGTCGTCGTAATCCCTGAAATATGTAATTCGGTTTCCTTCGCAACTGCCAGGAAACTTTTCATTCTCATTTTCATAGCAAACATGCTTGTTCCGAAACCTGCACACAAGTCCTGCTCGGTCCGGAAGCGGAAACGGGCCGAGGGGAAGACTTGACAGCCATTTTTTTGCAGAACATCAACAAATGTTCAGCAATTAATTACGAGGAAAATGGTTAGCCAAGATGAGATGCATATTAAATGGGAGAAGTTTTGGGCAGTGAAATCCAGGAAATGTCAAGGCAATTTTGGTTGAGATTTCAGAAACCATGTAAACAGAACTTAACTTTTGCAACAGCATTTTAGCTAATCTATAATGTGCTAAATAATAAACGAATGTTGTTTCAGGTTGGTAATTTAATAACAAAAATTAATATTTGAGTCATAATATAGTATTCCAAAAGCTCTTTCGAAGACATTTTTTATTTACTGGTAAAACGTACTTCTTGTGTTAACTTATTTCCACGATATTAACAAGGGAAAACATTAAATACCGATGATGGCTTTTCAATACAAAAAAACGTTCGAACACCCAGAGAAAAGTCATGCAACCAGACAACAATGTGCTGCCAATATTAAAATGCATTTTTAATGCACTTTTGCACTTTGTGGTTGGCCAACTGCGTTTACCCTTTTTCCTGTCCCCTTTGGATAACAGCAAGTTGACTTTGTTTTAATTAAAAAAAAGAAAAGCACACAGCGAAGGAAGCGGGGAAAAAACTTTTTATAAGAGCAAACAGCAAGCAGACAGACGGACGGACAGCCCGACTGCTGACGAAATATTCGCGGCCATTTATCAGGCTGTTAGCGCTGAATGCGCCGTGTTCAATGCAAAGTGTTGCCGGCGATGGCAGCGAATGGCAGTTTAATGCACTTTTATTGGCATCCAATGGGCTGCTAACGGCAGAGGAAGCGCCAGGACTCAGGACTCATTAATTAAAAACACTTTACCTCGCTGGCGGTGTTAAAACGAAAAGTTTTCATTCCATCAACTATTTGTACGAGGCTGGTGTGTGCATTTCTCCCTTCTAACAATATTTTCATCTCATCATTTCGTCCAAGTAAAGAAAGAGTTGATCGAATTTCAGATACCCTGTACAGGCTTCTTAAAAAACCTTAGTGGGCTACAGACTTAAAAAATTTATTTCCCACTAAGAGCTCTTAAAAGTGGAATGATGTCGTGTAGGTTTGGTTTAAAAAAGAAAAGTGGAACTAAGTTTTGTATAGATTTGATTTTTGTACCTACAAGAGCTCCAAAAATTGGCAATTCAATGAATTTGAATCATATATTTTCACAAATTGAATTGATATAGAGAAACTATCATAACTAAGCAAATACCCTGTAAAAAACAGCAAACATACGCAACAGGAAGCAGAGGGAACCCTTACCTCGGAGGCATGTCAAACAAAATCATAAAATTTATTAAAACTGCCCCAAAGCGTTAGAGCTTTTAATTAGACAGAGAGAAGCTGAACTTACCTGGACGAATCCCGTGTATCCTTTTCCGTTCTCCTCCCCGGCTGCATTAAAAAGTTATTCCATCATAATAAATCTTTTTGGCCTGCGCTAGGTTTGCATAATTAGCCAGGAACTCGGACAACTTAAACTCCTGTACACCTCTCGGCACACCTCCGCAGACTCCTTGCCCCGGGGGCCTGTCATAATTATGCAAAAAGTGTGAAACTGAAGCTGTAGGAGCAGAAAGTTAACTAAACAAATGCGCTGCCTCGTTTTAGTGCGGCTGCTGCTGTTGTTGTTGTTGCTGACATCCCTGGCTCAGCTTTCACAACATAATTCGTTATTTATGACTTCAATTATGTTTGCCCGTGGCCAGGCACAACACAATACACACACCCAAAGGTTAAATGGGCGCAGCGAGCGCAAACTTAACCTCAGCTCAAGGAATCGTCGCACCTTTGACCCCCAGTGTGGCCCCATCCCCCTTCACACATTTGTCGTTTGTCGTCACCTCAGTTTTTAGGGAAATAAGAGCCGGGAATGACCCCCCTGGAGAAAGTGTGAACAGCGGGCAAGGGAGATAACATTTTAATTACAGCTTCAACAAAGGGATGCGCCTTTCTGAATATTCTTATGATAAATTGGCCAAGGAAAATGATTTCAAAGTTTTGCCCAAAGGCGAAGTCACAGGGCTGTCCGAAGAGTGGGATTTGTAATGGGATTCTTAAAAAATATTTACCAAATATTAACTAGAATATGTTGCATAATATAATAGGATATATTTGAATGTGTTATCCATTAGAAATGTAAATAATACAATTATGCATTGTTTAGAAATAGAAATCTGAGGGGAACAAATGTATCAATCAGATTTAGTAGTCTACTTGAACAACTATCTTATTTTATGGAGAAGCGTTTTTATATGGCTTGTAAACATATAATCTTCTGGACCAGAAACTCCATAAATTTTGCCATCTTGAACATTTTTTAAAACATTTGTTGACAATTTGCGACAGAGTTCTATTTGGTTAGATAATGTCAGCAGCGTTTATAAATAATTAATGCACGTGGCATATAATTCACATCCAGTAGCAGTCTGTCAATGGATATTAATAACAAAATAGCCAGCAAAAGGATCATTAAAAAAACGAAATATAATATACAAGTTTATTGTTTTTGTTACAATATTTGCACAGTTAATATGAAAATATTATTAATAAACTGTAATTACCAAGGGTTACCTGGGCAGCACATCTGTCATTTAAAATGTATACAAAAGCGCCAGAGATAAAAAAATAAAACAAAAATAGTATTAATAAATGAGTTTCCACGAGAGCGAATGCATGTGAAAACTTAAAGCTAGTTAATCGGCGGTTAAAGCCGCGGAAAATCATCATCAGAAGCTGGTGGCAAAGTGGCTAGCCTTGGCCAAGACGGGCCTCGGCTTCGAGATCTAACGCCGAGTTGCAACTCGGACCACTCTCAGCCTTGGGGGCTGAGAAAACACGTTTCTGTTTTTCCCACTTCAATATATCTCTTGCCGATTTGCATGTGAATGGAAACTGAGTCACGGACGCCGGCAAATGTTGCATTTTGTGTTGATTTTCGTGAAAAGCGCTTAGTTGCCAAACTAAGTTGCTGCCTTCAAAGCAGAGGCAATTAAATTAAAGGCGAAAAGCAAACACAGATGGCCAGAAAGCTACAACTTATTTCTTCTCTTAGCCAGAAAGTTTTTCAACTGCCATTGTCAGCATAATATTTTATGCTTTAATTAGCAAAGCATTTCAAACGTGTCAGAAACGTTGACAAACAATTAGCTTTCCTCTCTATATTTTCAAGAATTTTGGGTCAGCAAAGAGAGCGACTGAGTCAGACTTTAACTCGGATCAGTGCGAAGAGCAAACAGAAAGCAGAAAGGCCACAAACTTGGCAACTTTAAACTGAAAACCCGGCTCGAACCGTTAAGGGCAGTACACACACGGTTACTCATGGCCATGTAATTTGGTTTATGAGTTTGTGGGCAAATAAATACAAAAGAAATTGTGTGCAAAAAGAAATTGCAAATTTAAATAATCACATATTTAGCATACAAATTAGTTTTGCATATTAATTATGCAATTAAAGTGCGACATGTATATGGGAACCTAACTAGCCAGAGGAATAAAGTCGAATATAAAACGGGAAAAATGTCACAACAATTTGTGTGTGAAGGCAGTGAAGTGAGAATATTATTATATATATTGATGGATATGTAAGCGGGGAAAAATGAACTCTAAAAATGACAAACAATTGGGACATATATTATGTAGCATTTTTATTTAACTTATTTTAAGCAGCTAAATATTGTGCCTTCTCTTTATTATCCCTGGTAAAATCCATGAAATTAACTCTAAAATAGCAAATAAATGAGAAATATATTACAGTTTTTTAGCCTGAAGGCCTTCGTTGCTCTGGCTATTTTCTCTTTGTATCTCAAAATTAATTTTAAGGTACAATTAATTAAATAAATAAATAAATAAATATTACAGTTTAATGCGCTTTTATTTCAATTACTTTAGCCAGCCATAAAAAGTAATAAAGTTATAAGTCCCGCAGTGTCCGGTTTACCCCCAAAATTAAAGCCACGCTTTAAAGCAGACAACCTTAAACAGGCATTCCCCTGCGGACATGTCAACACCAATAGGGATCAATATTCCCCGTATATATATACGTAGGTAGGCCTGCACAACAATAATAATTAATTGATTTCGCTTGCCAGTAACATAAAATTAATGTCATTTTCGTTAACATTTACAAGAAGACCTTTTGTTATTTTCTTTTCTGTTTTCCCCGTCTTTTATAGGGAGGGGAAGACTGCCATTTTGTGATTTCCAGCCATTTGTCAAAATTCGCATTCCAGCTCTCGCACTCGGCACATAAATTATGAGGCCAAAAACCGCAGATCAATTTATTTTGTGGCCCGAGACAAGTCCTCCCTGCCATAACATCCTGTGACAATGTCAGGGCGAAATAGGAAAAACAATTAAAACCCACTCGCAGACACTTTTTACGGGCACCGGCGACGGCGTCTGCGTCTGGCTTCCCATACTCGCAGAAAAATATATATTCAGTTGACTTTATCTACCTTTGGCCCTGCCGGCTGCTGATGCTGGTTCTGATTCAGTTTCTCGAAAATTTCACTCTGTCTGCATAATTTTCGTGCTGCGGCTTGATAAATGTCTCGCAAATCGGCGGCGACACTTCTTGGCGGCCATCCAAACATTTATCCTTAAAAAATAGGCAGCAACAATTTGGGGCCCTCCTTCTATATCTTTTTTTGCGAATATATTAATAACTGTCATTCGGTCGCTGTCATTGTCTCCATCCAGAAGAAAAAATAAGCACACACAATTTCTTTGATATTTTTTCACTTTACTTAAGAAATTCATATGTCTCTCAAGGCCTCTCCGCCTCCGTTTATTCCCTGCACTTCTTTTTTATTCCATAATTCAACGGGGCGTGGACCCTGATCCTTCATCCTGCCAGGTCCTAGGTTTTAGGTGTGGTTGCAACTTTTGGCGCGTGTATATGAAAATTATGTTAATTTATACTCTGCTTGGCTGGAAGTCCTGCTGTTACTGCCACGTTTTCTAGCCGGCTTTGTAGGCGGCGACTTCCCCGTGGGGCGTCTGTTTGGGTTAACTTAATGTTCTGCAAGGTGTTTACGGGGTATATACGACTTTTGATTAGGGTTTAAACTTCAATTTTTTTTTTCTCCTAGGAAATGTAATAATGCTGCCACATATATAATATTAAGACCTAATATTGAAATACTTTTCAAATTAGTTTTAACTTGAAATGTTAGCTAAATCTTTATTTAAGGAGTATAAAAGATACAATTAGCATTTTGCAGACCAGATTTTATTCAGATAGACCAAATAATTCATAAAATGAACAAGACGGTCCATCAGAATCTCAGAAAAACTTGAACTGTTTTACAAAGGCTTCCAATATATTTTTAGATGCATATAGAACCCGCAGGGTAATCACACAGTCGACCTTCTGCCTTTCAACTCCTCCCTTAAGATGTTCTTGCCACGTCTGTTGCTTGCGTGTGCCTTTTTTATGCATTAAATTAGGCAACCTTCGTCTGGTGCGGAATATGTTATATTTTTCTGTCTTCAACAGTTTGGCAGGCGCTGTCACCGTCACAAATTTGTATAAGCTTCTTAAAGGGTTAAGGCCAACGGAAAGCGAGTTGCACAAGCCAGACAGCCGCATATTAATTTTTGGCCAGAAACATGTTGCGCAACGAGAAATTATATAAATGGCCGACTGGCTGCATTTTCCCAATTTATGACGAATAAAACCGCAATATTTATCACATGTGTCCAGTGCCAACTTTAACGCTGCGGACCCCCTGTCTCTGCCACATTCTATATATATATATTGCGTAATAAGCCAGAATTTAGCATAAATTCCTGCTGAAGAGGCGGACAAAGTTTTGCGGTCCGAACGGCACTTCTGGTTGGGGCATTGGGCATTAATTATGATAATATTTCTTCGACTTTAATAAGTCGGAGTGGCTGGAGCAGCAGCCGGAGCTGTTGAATATGCAAACTGTTTGCTCTGGCTGGCCACTTGTCCACTTGTCTCCACTTGGCTGCATAGTCAGGTAATTACACTAAGACGCTTATAAGCCCATCGAAAAGTAGAGGGTGCCAAGTGCAAGATGCAGATGGGGATGAGAATGCCCAAACCCATTGTCTCCGTTCGCATTAATTAACTGGCAGCTGGGAATGTCTGCCATGTTCCAGGTCCTCGAAGGAGCACGTCCATAATACGGAAAACAAACGCAGACTGTTTGCATTGTAAAGGGAAACTCACTCAAACTGGGCCATAAATAATGCAAATGTGCAGTGTCTGTTCCTGACTTGAAAGTGAAAACTTGGCTATTAATTCAATTGGAAATTTATGCGTCTTGCTTATTGATTGAAAGGCATAGGAAGAGCATATGTTAATTTTTCTGTAATACTTATCTTCAGTTATTTCCCAAGCAATATCAGGCCTTTAATTATGCAATCTTGACTTAATAAATCAATATTTGATTGTCGATACGCTTGCTTTATTAATAAGCTAATAATGTACTACTGTTACTAAGTCAGTCTTCCTCGACTCATTTGCCTCTAAAAGTAAATACAGGAATTTATACAAATGTGATTTATTTTTCAATTGATTCTGGAAGTATCTTTATTCGCGGGAGGGATCAATTGCTCGGGTCCCATTTTTTTCCTGCCTGGCTCGCTATCACGGCTGAAGGAGGTGATATCACAGGGAGAGGAGCTGCTACCGCATCATAAATGGATATTTTCCTCGCTTTTCCTCAACTGCATTTCAGTTAACTTTCACCCTGGAGTGGATATCTTAATCTCGGAAAACCAAAAAAGAAGGAATAAAGAAATTACTTCGAAAAGCCCTCGGAAACTTTCGCCGAAAAAAGCACCTGTGTGCCACTTTTCTGTGGACTTTCCTTTCAACTTTTCAGCTATTGCTTAACACTTTTCCACCTCTCTGCTGCATAAATCAAAGGGGCGATGAGGAACGAGAGGCTAATAAATTTGTACACATAAAACTTGATTGATAAAGGCCATAAATAATCGCAATAATAAATATAAAATGATCAAGACTGGTCAACAAAAAGTAAAAGGCCGCGACACGGCAATTTGATGTAACAACCAATCATTATTAATAGTCACGAATCCCGAAACAAGAAAAAATCAAAATCCGAAAACCGAAAAACCCGAAAAGGTAAAAGAAATTACACACACACACAGCTTAGGGAAACTAAAAAGCCAGAAGTTTAACAATAACAAGTTTTCGCGCTCTGAACTCTGTTGTTTAACTCGCATTGACTTCCAGCCGCCTCGAGAAAGCCAGCCATAAATCAGCAATAATTATCTTTTTATAGTGCTCTGCAATTGCCCGAATGCAGGTAGCTGATAAATCGTGGCTGATATATTGGAAATTACCCGGCATAGCTTATAGAAAGACTTCAGCTCCAACTCCAGCTCCAGTTCAGTTGTGCAAACATATTCATATGTACCGTGCTCGCTCGTTTATGTGGCATTTGATTTTTCCTTTTATTCTGCGGAAATTGCATACCAATTTGTGGTAGACAGCAGCCCCAGACTTGTGCTGGCTTCGCCGCTTTTCTTTGCTCTTTTGAAATCAACAAGAAGATGGCCACAATGGGATAAATCAGTCAGTATAATAGAAAATTATGTATTTTAGTTTTCTCTTCAAATCTCTAGAAAAAATAACACAAGTGCCTACATTCAATTCTAATGAACATATTCAGACACCAGTGGAAGGGCATAACATTTAGGGACAGTAAAAAATAGGGGATTTTATAAATCGTAGTTTTTATACGCTTGCAATTTCCTATTGGGTCCTAGTAACGAGTTGGAAATCGATCTTATCTAATTAATTGCTATTTTCCTTAGTTTTTATAAGAATTACATTTTTGGATTTGTTTGCAATTTTAAAAATTTGTGCATTTTTTTTGCGGACAAGGCTAGATTGATTTGGCTGAAAAAGCTGATCAAGATTATATATGATTAGTAGGGGCGGAAATGACTCCTTTACTGCTTTGGACACTATTTTTTAATAGATTCTTAAATGGATAATTTATATTTAACATAAAAATGCATGCAAGCCGTTACAAGATGTCTTTTACCAATAAATCATTTTCCTCCACTGTTCCTGTTGCAACTTTGGACACAGCTTTTAACAAAAAATATTCCCGTTGGAAAATCAAAACAGGTCAACACACAAAATTCAAGTAAAAATCACGTTCCTGGCCAAAAGACGCTAACGTGGCCAAAGAGAGCAAGAAGAAGCAGAAAATGTGAAGGAAACAATAGCCACAATAATAGGGGCCTTGTGTGTCTGCGATGGGGATTACCGAAACCAAAGTTGATTTTTATTGGGAATCGAGTGAGGGCATTAAATTAAATCTATTTGTACAATTTATAGACGGCAAGAAACTGAAGGGAAATGGGGTGAAAATCACTTCAAGTTGGGGCAACGCTTTTCCCGCCGAGGCATGGCCACTGAACTGGACAAACGTTTCTGTGAAAACTGCAGACACGGCATCAAATAAAACGCGGAGTGGCGATCTGAGAGCCCCGAGGACGACGACGAGAATGACGATTTTTACCAGCTACAAAAAGAGCTAAATAAATAAATATCACCAGCAGCAACAGGAAGAATGGATAAAAAATAGATTTGTGCTGTGAATAAGCACACATGGATACGGAGCGTATGTCGACACAACGTCTCGAATGTTGCCCATCGCCCGCGCTTTTTCTTTTTCGTTTTTTTCCTTTTCATAGCTGTGAATGTGACATTGTTCAACTTCAGTTGCAATGGTTTTCCTTTTTTTTGACACCCCTTACTTGTCGCATAGTATTTTTTAATTTTACCTAAAGAAAAATTTACAAATGGAAACTACTAAAGTTTTTTATTTTACTCTCTTGACAAAATTTCCATTTATTTCCTTTTTTTTTTGAGATAATATATATGTTTATTTTTCGGTAATGAACTAATTAAACGTAGGGACTTGCAGAAGTAAGATACATAAAAAATTATTTATTTAAATTCAGGGTAAAAGAGCGAGTTGTAGCTTAATACACAAATGACAAATATATATTATCCCTCTGAAAAATTCCTTTCGAAGAGTAGGCAACACATTTTCCCAACCAAAATCCATGGTATTTGCGTGGGCGGAACCCTCTGTATTTTCGGTTTAAATCCACGCCACAGTTTGTTGCAATTCCCTCGCTTTTATTTGTGTGGGAAGTGTGAACCGATTTCTGCTGACTCTGGAAATTCAAGCTGCAGCCCAAAACTTCTTCTCGGAAGGAGTGAGAAGGGGATCTGGTTTATGCGGTGCGCTGGCAAAGGGCAGAGAGATCTCTAAGTGGTTTTATAGGGTCTACAAATTCGAGTGTGAATAACTAAAAAAAACAGTGGCACGCAGCAAAAAGAGAAAAAAACACATTGCAGCACAACTCAATTGTCAAAAGTTAAGCGACATCTCATGGGGCGGTCGAAAGTTTCACATTACATGGAACGAACGGCCTGCTGGCCAGCTGGCTGACCCGATTTTAAAAGTCGAATGCGAATGCAAATGCATCTCAGTCCGTTTTCTGTTGGCTTTCCGCACGTTTCCGGCTGACCAAACAAAACTTCACTCAGCCCGTCAGTCATGCAAGAAGCAAAGAAATCAATTCACTTTTGGCCGCAGCTGCATATTTTGGGGTCTAGTCTCCTTCTGCCTCTCACTCCTGCTCTTTAATCCGCAGCTGCCCGGACTCCACCTCATGTTTATGCCACAATTTGCAATTTTGTGGCTTTCATTAACGGAAATTAGGCGGGGCGCGGAGCAATTTCCCAACAGTGCTGGTCGAAATACAAATAATAACAGGTCGTCTCTATTCCCAGAATCAGGAAAAGCTGAGAGGCTAAATATCTGATGTCTTAGATACTTTGTATGCATTAGGTCTTAAAAGCGCTTAATGAATTTAATATCATTTGTGAGATTAAATTAATGTAATATAACGTATATATAAATTAATATCTTGTAAGTTGTCGAAAATGTGAAGTAAATATAAAGAAACTATCTATCGCAATACTAATTATCTATTATATTAGCTGCGAAAAAGCAAAGGAAAATACAATTTAGTCTCTCTGATAAAAGATAGTTAATTAATATTTATTTAGGGGAAATAAATATATAAAATATATATATATAAATAACTGTCGTATTTAACCACTTAAGCAACATTTAGCCACTTTCAGTTGGATTAGTCTGCGTATAATTTCAATTAAAGCAAAAATTATTCTCTGACAAAATTCATTAGAAATAAGGCTACCTCCTCTCTCTCTCTCTCCATCGAAACCGCCAAAGCCGAAGCCCAAGTCAGACAAACAAGGGAAAAGTTTCACTTCGGCTCAAAACGTTTAATACTCAAATGTCTTAATTGGCAAATAGAAAACGCTGGAAAAAGAATAGCAAACAAGCTGCAGCCGGGAGAACTTTTCCAGCAAAACTTTTTCAACTGCGAACAAATTTCCACACACAAAAACCGAAGGGAAAAAAGCCACCGAAACGTATAACTTAATTGAAACTTAATGAGAAAATGCAGCCGCATTGTTTGCCAGTGGCAATACCTGGGCAGATGCGTATCTTGAAGATGCAAACGTGCAGGTGTCTGTCTGCTAAATGCGACAGTCATTTGCCTGATTACCACCGAGACATTAGGGGCGCTGTTGTGTTGCAACATGGAACGTGCCGTGAGACAAAAAAGAAAATACCACAGTTATGCGATACTCAGACACTCGGATACTAGATACTAGATACTCGTAAGGGAATTACGCAATTCTTTTGTCTACATTTATCTCTATTTTTTCTTGCAGATGCGCTCACCTGGTCGCAGCAGGTGAACGTGGAACCCAATACGGCCCTGCTCAACGAGGGAGATCGTACCGAGCTGCTGTGTCGCTATGGCAGATCCATCAACTATTGCCGCATCGAGATCCCGGGCGAGGAGAAGGTCCTCAACCTGTCGCCCGAGTGGAGCAAGACCCCCGGCTTTACCTACTATGGAGCGGGCTTGACCGCCGGCCAGTGCGGCGTCAGCATCGAGCGGGTGAAGGCCAGCTATAATGGCCAGGTCAAGTGCAGTCTGGGCGTCGAGGGTGAGGAGCTGTCTGGCACCATCGATCTGGTTGTGGCATGTGAGTAAAGCAATAGTATTTGATGAAAAAATATTTTAATTTTAAAACAAGTTTTAAGTGATTTTAATGAACTGTAGATTGGTGTAGTTCTTAGCTATGAAACCATTAAATTTTCTAAATAAAAACTCTGTCAATGTTTCAGTGCGCCCACAGCAGCCTATTATCGAGCTGTTGACGCGGCCAAATCGCGAGGGATACTTCAACGAGAACACCGAGTTCAAGGCTCGCTGCACCGTTCGCGATGGTCGTCCGCCGGCGAACATCTCATGGTTCATCGACAACATGCCGGCCAACAAGCGGACCACGCCCCTGGACATCCGTCCCTCCTCCAACACCAACAGCAACTCTAGGGACAACGTGGAGCTGTCAACCTCCGAGCAGGAGATCCAGTGGCATCTGTCGCCGGAGGACAGCAACCGGAAGCTGGTCTGTCGCTCGCACCATCAGACCGATCGAGAGAGTTTGCCGCCCCAGGAGGCTGCATATATTATCAATGTGCGATGTAAGTTCATAGATTCTTCATGATTATTAAATCAATGCAATTAAAAGAGGCTCCCTTGTAACCTAAACTGTGCTATTTTTCGATATCTAAAAAAATTGCCCTCTAAAAATCGCCCCAAACATAAGACAATTTTTCTAGAATAAAAAATTTGAACTGAAAAATCTCGCACCTGTGTGCATATAATTCCTAACTGGTTCTAACATCCCTAACATGACAAGTGAACGTCGCCCGGCAACTCTTAGATACTTATGCGCTATTGCACACATCTAAGTGTATTATTTATTAATTTATTTAATTAAATCAGAGGAGGCTCCTTTTAAGCCCAAACTATGCTATATTTCGATATTAAAAAAAAGTTTGCGTTAAATAATTGCCCCAAAACTTTGACATTTTTTTAGAAGAAACTAAATTTTACCGAAAAATCTCGCACCGGTGTGCATATAATTCCCAACTGGTTCTAACATCCCTGGCATGAAGTGACGATTGCCCGCCAAGTCTTAGATATGTCCGAATGTGCTATTGTACATACTCTACTGTTGATAGTTACCCTAAGAGTAACTCCATATTTTGTACTATTCAAAAAAAATTAGCCTTCAATTTAGAAAAATGTTGTTTTTAAAACTGATACAAATCTTTTTAAGTATAGAAACAATTCTAAAATGAAATGTTTAATTGGTCGGTATGAAAATCAGCAATAATTTTGTCGCTATATAATTAATATAGGACTTTTTCTCTCGTTAATTATCTCTTATCCCAATCATTTATTTTTCAGACGCCCCCATCCATCAGGTAGATGCCGCCGTTTATGGCCTGTATCTTGACCACACTGCCATCGTGAACATCACCATTAAGGCCAGCCCACAGCCCAAGATCGAGTGGACCATCGACGGGGCGATCGTGCCGCAGGGACGCACTGACGGACGCTATTCGGCGTACGAGCCGCAGTATTTGGGCAACGACGAGTACAATGTGACTTTGGCCATCGCCGGACTTACGCTGGAGGACACCACGAAAGTGTACCAACTGCGGGCCACCAATGAACTGGGCATGACGGACTACCAGGTGCGGATTAGCTCGTCGAGCAAGCCGCCGAGCAGCAGCCTCGATGTGGCCGCCATTGTTGGCATTGTGGTGGCTGTCGCTGTCCTGGTCCTGATTGTCCTACTGATTCTCTTTGCCCGCGCCACCGGACGATGGTGTTTTGGCGGTAAGTCCAGCCACTGCTAACCTTTTTACGATTATTTTCCATGCACACATTTTTGCTTAAATTTTGTGGGTGAACAACAACTCAACGCAATGTCATCACCATTAGCCACTCAGCAACATCAACAAAAACATCATCATCGCCATAACGGCCACCACTATTGTCTTATCATCAGCTATGCTAACAATAATTTCTGGCTTTAGGTTCCCCACCCTCCACTCCCCAAAAATCCGCCCAAGCCATCCTCCTTTCCATCCGCAACTCCACCACAGCCACCCATCCATCCAGCAATTCATAAATGTACATATGGGTTTTGGGGCCTGAGGTTCGCCGCAAGCCGTTGTTAACTTTCGACGCATTGTGCGGCTTTTAAATTTTAATTAGCGTTAACCTAGCAGAAGGAGGAGGCTCCTACCGCCCTGCCCCCGGATGAGCCAGCGGCAAGCCGTAGAAAGCTCATCTAATTAAAAAAATTCCACTTGACTTTCGGCAACGAGTTTCGGGGTCGAAAAAACACGTAGCTGAGAGGGGAAAAAATTCTTTAAATTGTGTGCGAGTCCCAAAAAGAAGCTTAAACATATCGAAGAGATAATGCAAGTTAAACTAGAACTTTTATAAAAAAAAAGTATACATAAAAAGAATAGAAAGGCAATATTCAGTTAAAAAATATGTGTTACATTCACATTCACTCACATTACAAACTAAAATGTAAAAGCTTAAGTGCAGCCGAAAACATAGACCTAAGATTCATTTTAATTTGAAAATACTAAAAAGTATACACATTTTAAAATAAAAACAGAATATGGTAAATAATGTATTTGTACAAATGCAATTTGTTAAGGATTGCAGGAAAAGGGGCACTGGAAACGTCGGCCTAAAAATTTAAAATAATATGGAAATGAAAAATAAACACTAAAAAGACTGAATAATTGGGTTCGAAAGGCCACCTAAAAAATATTTATATATAACAGAATAAACACAATATGAAAAAATTATATATATGTGTATTAGATAATTAAGATTAACCGAAACAATTGTACAACTCTTTTTAACTCTCTTGCTGAGCAAAAGTGTCTACAAATGACAACAATAAGAAGAGCTAACATTTTGAAAGCGAAAATTGGTCACTTAATTTGGCGAAAAAAATCGTTTTTGTTGCTTTTATTGTTAAATATACGCCTATATGTAAAGTGTAATTCCCTGTTTCTCTATATCCGACTCTTATTTATATAATCTCCCTGTACTTTTCGCTTGACAAGGCATTATTTTGGTAAATGGACTAACCTCAACTTTAGTACGGAAAATTTGTGGTATCTTCGAGATAGAGTCGCGCTCTGTCTCTCTCTATCCCTATCTCTCTATCTCTCTTTCTTTCTTTCTGCACACAAAGCTAAATGTTAGTTCTTTTTGTTGTTTTTGATGTTTTTTACAGGCGCCACTTTGAACACGGACGTGGGCCCCGATTCCGAGGCCCAGATCCATCCGGAATTCCAGGACGATGAGGAGTTGGATGGTCGCGATAATGGCGATGAGCATATCGATACCACGCAGCAATCGGAGGAGGCCACGCCCCCCGTCACCGATAAGTTGGAGGCGCAAAAGAAGGCCGATATAAAGAAGAGTGCCGCTGCCACGGCGGCGGCGGTTATCGCCGCCGGCAATGGCAGCCAGCACAATCTGAATGGAACAACAATCGAAGCTCCCAAGCCGCCGAATACGTCCGTTTAAGCCAATGTCCGTTTAAATTCCCAACCAATTCTTTGGCCAGTTTAGCTGCGCGCACTTTGTAATTCCCAAGGATTTTCTTGAGTAGTTTTTGCTGTGTGTGTGCCCAAGTTTGCTGAAAGCAAGAGGGAAAAGAAAAGAAAACTAAACACGAAATATATATAAATATCTCCTTACCACACCTTGCTCTCTCGTAAAATATACAAATAATTTAATGCAAATCTCAAACAGTGCACAATCTAATAACGAAAATAAAAATCGAAATTTATATTTATAATTATAAAAAACAAAAAAATACCTTACCTTAGGCCAAGTAATTTTAAGTGACCAATTTTCGAAAGTCGCGAATCTCAAATCCCTTAAATCTTGACTTTATCCACTCGAATATATATCTAAAGCGTTTACACATAATGGTAAATCAAAAAAATTCAATGTGTTGTAATATATTTTGTCCAGCAAATATTGGTTTTTCTCTTTCCCATATTTATTTAAGCTATCGACCTGCCAGCAATTTGCATTTTCAATTAATTACCGTATTTTTTCTTCATTTTTATTTCGTGTATCAATCAAATCAAACATGTCTATGATTTATTTTAATTAGTTTTTGTTTTCTTGCTGTTCTTTTGTAATTTTAGAAATTGGTAAAGTAAACAAACAAATACGAAATAAACAAACACAAAAAAATTAACAAATATGTAGCAGGCTGATGTTGATGGTGTTGATGATGTTTTTAGGTTTGGGGATGTCTTGTCTTGTCTTTTTTCATCTATCATTAAACATGAAAAATCACTTTTATTAGTGCAAATTTTCTTGTATTTGAAAGTATTTTTAATGAACTTTTTATGCATTTTCTTCCAAACAGGCAAATCAATCAAGACGCCCACAAACGAAACGTAAGTACAGTGAACGCCGAAAGTGTCAAAATAGATTCAAAAAGGTGAACAAAATAAGGCCACATACAAAACATTATTAACCCGAAAACGGTATCTGGTTTGCTGCATTCTTGGTTTTAATTTTCCAATGCCATTAATCTGTTTACTCATTCTACTAAAATAATATTTGCGTATGTAGTTTTGGATGTGTGTTTGTTTGTCGTCTACTTGCATGTGTCTCGTCTCTCCCTCGGTCTCGAGGGGCTTCAATATAATTTTCGTACATTTACATCATCTCTAGATATAGACGCAGCGCTCATTATCTCACCCTTGGTTAGTTTATGGTACATTTTTGAGAATAAAAGATCTAAAAATTTACAAGTCCTAGCTTAAGCACATGCATACCCCACCACACACACATAAAGTCTTGTGTTTCGTCTTGTATTTGAATGTCTCAGAGCCTTCAAAAAATGAAAAGCTTAAAATGAAATTTAAAATTCCATTTAAAAAATAAATCACTGTCACACACACACACATTATACACTCTTAAAAAGTACCCGCTAGTCGCTCTGCCACGCCCACTTTGCTCGATCGCTCGCTCACCAACAAAAAAGAGTAAAAAACATAAAAAATCGTTGTTTGTCAGTCTCTATCCCTGTCTATCTCTCTCCTACCCTCTGAATACCATACCAGCGCTCTCCTACTGTCTCTGTCTCACGCATTTACTAAAAAAGGTACAAACAAGTCGCTGTCCAAAAAATCATTCCAACAAAAAAATATAAACTAGAAGCAACTAAAAGCATAGAGAAAAAACAACATAAGACTCTATAGATATAGAGCCACATTGCTAATGCATCACAAAAACAATAATAATAATAATAATAATAATAATAGAAAACAATATAAATGAATAAGCAAAAAAAAGAAAAGAAACGCAAACAACCTTCTTGCCATGTTTTGTCTTCTTTTTCTATTACTTTCATATGTTATATGGACAACAAACGACACTGCGACAATCCTACAAAAACCCCCTCCAAAATACCTAAAATACCGTAAATACAAAAAATACTTTAAATACTTAAAAATACCAACAAATATTCCGAAACGAGCAGTCAGAGCGACAAGCAACTGGAGTTGGATGCCCAACAGAGTCATGGACAAAACGTGGCCCTACTGGAGACCCCCAATGGCATAACCCTGCTGGGCGCCAGCAAGTTGCGGGACTCCAATGGCATCACCAATGGCACCCAGGATCGCCTTTCCGTGGAGACGAGACGCAAGCACAACGACGAAGACGACAGCTTCGAATATGGAACAGATCGCGAGAGCAGTGTCTATAATCCCACCACTCGTCCCCTGAAGAGTATCCTTATGAGCCAGGCCGGGGGTCGTAATTCGAGGGGTTCCACGAGCGACAAGGAAGACGGCAATGAGAACGCGGATCTTCTGCAGAAGGGAAACCAGCTGGGCATACCCGAGTCGCGGTTCTCTCGCTGGCTACCCAAGGATCAACGCGAACTGATCGAAAAGCAGGCCATGCTGCTGTCGGGACGCGGCAAGGCCAAGGCGCCGCCAGCAACGCCACCGAAGCCGCAAATTGGTAACGCAATAACTACAAAAAGCAAGAATATAACGACGACGGCAGCCACACCGACGACGCCAAAGATACCACAGGAAACGGAAATCTGAGCGTGCTCGTGTCCCTGTGTCTGTGTGCGCGCGTGTGACATCCATATTTATTTATTTTTTACTCTTTTTGGGAACAGGAAACGAAGCGCAGCAGGATTAGAAATGCAATGGGCAGTTTTGTGGCAAATCGGGGATTTTTTCGGAGAAGCGCCAAGGATGAAATTCAAAGAGAGAGACTAGAAAGGTTTCTGTCGCATTTTTCAGAAAGATGTAGTATAAATCCCTAATTGAATTTTATTTTAAACTAGTTTTTTCTCTTTTTAAAGTTTTAAAAATTTTAATAAAATTTTTATGTCCACATAAAATTAAATATATTTTCTTAAAAACAACAA
Source organism: Drosophila jambulina (assembly GCA_018152175.1). Classification (NCBI taxonomy): domain Eukaryota; kingdom Metazoa; phylum Arthropoda; class Insecta; order Diptera; family Drosophilidae; genus Drosophila; species Drosophila jambulina. Next base: position 415,259 of record JAECXH010000114.1, read on the forward strand.
GCTCTTAGCCTCTAGGAACGAATTAACTAAAACAAATGCCTTATAAAATATATTTCTTAAAACTGCAATTAAGAACAAAATAACTAAATCATTTTACTAGTCTTAAATCATGTTAAGTCAATGAATTCCTCAAGATTTAATCGGAGTTAAAATCCTTATAAAATAAAACGATCGAGCGTGCCACAAAACTGACTCCAAAATGAGTTTTAAAGCTTCGTATTAACTCATAAAACGTTTCCTTACCCTAACAAAAACAAAATACAGTCATTTAAGGCCTAAAACAAGATAAATGAAAACTGATTCATATAGAGAGATTGATGCCGGCATGAAATTAAGTTATTATCGAATACGTTTAATCGAAAAGCGTTTGCATGGCAAGCATGTAGCGACAAAATCATTGTTTTTACACGTATTTATATAGTAGTCACTCTGTACTTGTGAAAAGTGTTCATCATAAGCCGTGCGCACTGTACTTTATCACGTTAGTATTTAATTTCGAGGGCAAAACCCTAAAACTTTGAGTTAATATTTAGCGAGTAAAAACGAAACAAATCGAAACCTAGCTTAGGCCCTTTTGATACAAGTTGTTTTCCATTTTATATTAATTTACACAAAACGTATGTTTAATATTTAATTAACGAGAATAAAAACTGCTAAGATCAAGAAGGGTTTCATGGTAGTTTTTATTTTCTCTGAGAAAACGTGTGACTGTGTGTGAGAGGAATGAAAGGGCATTTTGTGTGTGTGTGAGTCACGTAACCTGAAAGGAAAAATTCTAACAATGCTGCACACATATCAAAGTGGAATTTCTCCCATTCCGTTTTGCATTTTGCGAGCTTAACAAAAGCAATATCATTAAAATACAATAGCAATTTCATATATTTATGCATATATGAGGGACTAACACGCAACGCCAAATACATATAGAAACATACAAATACAAGCTCGAACACGCACTCAGATATGTGTAGGTGGAAAAGCGTATCTGGCAGATACTTGTTGAACTTTTCCAGACTACATGCAGACAGGCAAATGAGCCGAAAAATATTTATAGAATTTAAATGAAACTCACTTCGGCCAAAGTAAAAGCGAACGAAGGTTAAATGGGAGAAAGCAATGGGTTAAGGGCCGATAGCAGAACGGCCCTTAAAGTATCTTAAAAAGAATTATTATCAAGGCAGTATGTTCTTGTTTCTAGGAAATTGCTTTGCAGTTCTGTTCGTTAAATATGAAAATTACAGATACACTTTCCCCACAACAATCGGCCTTTTAAAAAATTAGTACACATTGGAAAACTTATAACCCAAGCTACCAAATTCTTTGGCCAACAACCAATTGTAATTTGAATAAGAACAAATGTTTACCCTCTTGGAATATTTTTGCGTTTTGCTAACACAATTTGCCGGTTTTAATGGATCAAATCACATACACACACACACACACGCACAACACACAAACCCATAACAATTACGCCATCTGCTCCAACAAAACCAAAGTTCGTTTTAAGCTCACTAATAACCAGAGATAGTGAAGAGGGAATCTCTTAATACTCCCAGAAAAGTGCCAAGTTAAGACGACTTCTAACCACGCCCTCACGACTAACCCGTACGGCCACCTAGCTTTTAGTTCATCCTTAAATATTTCGACCGTCAAGCAACAGTAACTAGTAGCGAAAAAATCAAATCAAACATAAAAATCATGCTCAACCCATAAAAAAATACCTTCCACCAATTTTCACACACACACACTCCAACCGACAAGCAGCAGCGACACCGAAAGCGCCGATATAAAGGCCACCTCAACGGCCACGGCAACCACGACCATGGGCGGAGTGGGTGTGTCCGGCGAAGAGGAGGAGGAGGACGAAACTGTTAACGAGCAGGAGAACAGCCCAGAGTCCCAGCAAGAGCAGCAGCAGCAGAAGAAGGCCACAAGATTGCCCGCCTTTGCCGTGGCAATTTTGAAGCGTTTCAACGAAAAGGATACGAGGAAGAACAAGGACAACAACCAGGAGTCGGCGAATATTGTGGAGGGCAACACCACCGAGCAGGAGGGCAACAATGCCAACATGGATGGCAATGACAATGAACCAAAGGTATTGAAGTCCCACCGACACACAAAGTTCTCTCCTTTTCTTCTGAATACATTTTCCTTACGCCTACTCCCACTTCCTCTCTTTTCCTGTGCACTTGCAGAAAATATAAACTCTAATTATATACTTACTATAAATGGTTCAGAAATTCCATGTTTCTATTCCAAAGACAAACTTTCTATAAATTTGTAGAAAATATTAAAATTTTGACCAGCAGTTAATGCCCCAAAATGATAACAAAATATTTAGAAAATGGTACGAATAGTAAATCACCACTAATACAATCTGTGTGACATTTTGTCTATGGCTTAAATGTCTTAGGACTTAAACAAATCACTAAAGACTTTTATTTTAAAAAGTGCAATGGAATGTCGTGCACCACACCTACTTGTACAGCATTCTTTTCCAACATTTTTACAAGATTTAAAATCAAGAACCCTGAACAGGTGCTTTTAACCAAATATACCTACATATATATTAAAACATTTTATACAAATGTATTTATCCTTAGATTAGGGGCTGATAAAGCTAATAATTTTCTTTCCCCGTAAGTATTTCTCATGTGTGTGCGTGTATGTCTGAGTGAGCGAATTATACTTTCAATTAAGCTTTAGCCTAGTTTCTTTATCCTTAGCTGCAAGCTTTTGAGCAAAATATATACTTAAATAGTTTTTTATAATTTTCTTTTTGCTATTATCACAAAAAAATTGTTTTACTTAATTTTCTTTGCCATTTTCTGCTCTTTCCGTTTGAAACACAAACGCATGCAAATAAAACTGTGTATAATACATATACTATATATGCAAATAAAGGCTATAGTTTGGCAGAGCACCTCACCAGTGTGGACATTTAAGTAAAGCAAAATAGAAAAAGGTATAGCAATATTCTTTGTATAAAGAGCCTGAAAATTAAATTTCTTAATTAAATATATACATCTTAATGCTAATAAATAATTTTACCTATAATTTAGCAAGACAAACAACTCGTCTATGCTGAACTTGTACTAAAACCAGCCAATGAATCAGCAACAGCACCACCTGCAACAGTAACAACAACAGTACCCACAACAACACCCGAAGAAACAGCCGGCAAAAGTTCAACGGAATATGCCGAAATAGTCTATGTGCAAAAGGAAGGCGAGGGTAAGAAATAAACACCGCGGGAGGCTGACGGAAAAACACAAAAAATAAATTCACAAAAGGAGCAGTAAAGAGAATAAACAAAACCCAATGCAACAAAACCTAAACATAAACTTTACAATGATATTAAGAACGCTAGAAATAATAATAAAATGTCGTAAGTGGTTTTTCCAAAAACTTCTTGAATGTCTGTGTACTAAAATCTAAATGAAATGTGAAACTAAACTCATAAAGTAAACTGAAAAATGAACAAAAAAAATATACTTATTTCTCAGCACAGAAATCTAGACACAAGACACGCCCCTACCCCAACAATATGTAGCTCTCCCTCCTCCCAAATTAAATCAATTTTACAAGAAAAATAAAAAAAAACTAAAGAAAGAATGAATACCTTAAAAAGCTAACAGAACATTTGCAAAACAAAATATATATAAATAAAATTTACATAAACATAGGCAAGAGAAAACAAAACGAAAGCATTTGAAAAATCTCAATTATTTACATAAATGTCTCGCATTTAAGCTAAATGTAAATTTAAGACAAAATGTAAACACCCAATAAAAACGAAAACCGTAAGAAAGAGTTATGCAAAACTTAAGTAAAGATAATTTAGATAAACCTTAAATTATTTCTACGCAGGCAAATAAATACTACCGACTATAACAACTTAAGGCAGCCAGGGCAAAGCATTTAAACAATTCAATTAAAAACAAAAAATATATATATACAGAAAGGAATATTTTAGCGGAAATCCGAAAGTATTTATCACAATTAATTTGAATTTTACTTGTCTCTCACTATTAAAACAATTTCCATCCGTTTTCACCATACAACACGATTAGTGTTATTATTTACAACAATTTTCGCGATTACGTATTAATGGATAAATAATCAAGTTAAGTGCATTAATTAAATACAATGTACTTTCATGATGATGATTGATTTTTGTATTTTGTAAGTTATAATTTGTATAAAGTTAAGCTGAACCAGAAACTTTTTTGAATAAAATTCTTTACCATATAAAGTGTGAAAGTGAATGCTCTTATTATTATTATATTTTAAACAATGGACAAGGTTTGTGTACTTGGTGAGCTTCCATTTTTAATTTGTCATAAATTATGTGAACTATTTTGTGGTTTTAAATAGTCAAATAATTCATTTTAAATTTTGTATTTTTATTTGATAAAAAACGACCTAATGTGTTCTTAAAGAATAAATTATACAATCAGCAGAGATATTTATTATCTCTAATTTTTTCTGCTTAATTACGAACTCCCCTATATAACTCAAGGCTTTAGCCTATAGGGGCTGTTGTGGCTGTCGTCCAAAACTTTCTCTGTGTTGGTTGGAAAAGCTTACAGCATAACAAGGTCGATTACACTAAATAATATAGCACAGTTCAAAGAGCTGAGATGCCACAGAGCTGCAGGAGCGATAATCATTGCCCCATTATTTTTATTATTCCCAGCCGCAGTGCAATTTTTAGCATTTTTTCAGCTAATGCCGAAAAAACAATAATAATAAAATATAGCAAAGTTTTTGCAGTTGACTTGGCGCTCGGTATCTGGCTCTGGCTGCTTGTCAGTCATTCAGTCAGTCAGTGTGCGCTGTTGCGGCGCCCTCAAGTTTTTCTGACATTTCAATTTATAAAGCTCAAAATCTGCGCGTTACCCGAAGCGTCGCAATTTTACATTAGACAAAAAATAGCGAATCTCGCATACTTTACTTTTTGTGTCAGTCGTAGGAAAGGGGACAGACCTTTTCGGATTTTCCCTTTTTTACAGAGTTCGCAGCGACAGCTTAATAGTAAAATATAATTTTGCATATTTTTTCCTTCGTTCTATGCCGAAGGCAGTACATTGTAATTGACTTTAGAGCGATATAGAAGGCACTCCTTTTTCTTTTAAATGGCACAATTTTTTTCTTTTATCCGAACATATAAAATATCGAAAAAATTGGTAAATGTTTTATTTAGCCCGGACATGGCTAGATCGATGCGGCTGATAATGCTGATTAAGAATATAGGTTTATAGGGTCGGAAAAGGTTTCTTTACCATTTGCAAGCTTGGGAAAAATGGAATCTCACTTGAGACCAGATTTTAACGATGTAACCCCTAACATTTTTTTCAAAAATTGGGTCAAATTTTTTGGCTGAAAATTGCGAACACCTTCAACGGTTTTATGATCATAACTTGGCTAAAACTCAACCGATTTCAGTCTGGTTTGGTTTTTTCTTCTTGGTTCTTAAATGCGAACATTTCTGCATTTAAAACTCGATATCTAATTTTTGGCCAATTTTTGACAATTTTAACGATGTAACCCCTTAAATTTTTTTCAAAAATTGGGTCAAATTTTTTGGCTGAAAATTGCGAACACCTTCAACGGTTTTATGATCATAACTTGGCTAAAACTCAACCGATTTCAGTCTGGTTTGGTTTTTTCTTCTTGGTTTTTAAATGCGAACATTTCTGCATTTAAAACTCGATTTCTAATTTTTGGCAAATTTTTGAAAATTTTAACGATGTAACCCCTTACATTTTTTTCAAAAATTGGGTCAAATTTTTTGGCTGAAAATTGCGAACACCTTCAACGGTTTTATGATCATAACTTGGCTAAAACTCAACCGATTTCAGTCTGGTTTGGTTTTTTCTTCTTGTTTTTTAAATGCAAACATTTCTGCATTTAAAACTCGATTTCTAATTTTTGGCCAATTTTTGACAATTTTAACGATGTAACCCCTTACATTTTTTTCAAAAATTGGGTCAAATTTTTTGGCTGAAAATTGCGAACACCTTCAACGGTTTTATGATCATAACTTGGCTAAAACTCAACCGATTTCAGTCTGGTTTGGTTTTTTCTTCTTGGTTTTTAAATGCGAACATTTCTGCATTTAAAACTCGATTTCTAATTTTTGGCAAATTTTTGAAAATTTTAACGATGTAACCCCTTACATTTTTTTCAAAAATTGGGTCAAATTTTTTGGCTGAAAATTGCGAACACCTTCAACGGTTTTATGATCATAACTTGGCTAAAACTCAACCGATTTCAGTCTGGTTTGGTTTTTTCTTCTTGGTTTTTAAATGCGAACATTTCTGCATTTAAAACTCGATATCTAATTTTTGGCCAATTTTTGACAATTTTAACGATGTAACCCCTTACATTTTTTTCAAAAATTGGGTCAAATTTTTTGGCTGAAAATTGCGAACACCTTCAACGGTTTTATGATTATAACTTGGCTAAAACTCAACCGATTTCAGTCTGGTTTGGTTTTTTCTTCTTGGTTTTTAAATGCGAACATTTCTGCATTTAAAACTCGATATCTAATTTTTGGCCAATTTTTGACAATTTTAAAGATTTTACATTTTTTTCAAAAATTGGGTCAAATTTTTTGGCTGAAAATTGCGAACACCTTCAACGGTTTTATGATCATAACTTGGCTAAAACTCAACCGATTTCAGTCTGGTTTAGTTTTTTCTTCTTGGTTCTTAAATGCGAACATTTCTGCATTTAAAACTCGATTTCTAATTTTTAGCCAATTTTTGACAATTTTAACGATGTAACCCCTTACATTTTTTTCAAAAATTGGGTCAAATTTTTTGGCTGAAAATTGCGAACACCTTCAACGGTTTTATGATCATATCTTGGCTAAAACTCAACCGATTTCAGTCTGGTTTGGTTTTTTCTTCTTGGTTTTTAAATGCGAACATTTCTGCATTTAAAACTCGATTTCTAATTTTTGGCCAATTTTTGACAATTTTAACGATGTAACCCCTTACATTTTTTTCAAAAATTGGGTCAAATTTTTTGGCTGAAAATTGCGAACACCTTCAACGGTTTTATGATCATATCTTGGCTAAAACTCAACCGATTTCAGTCTGGTTTGGTTTTTTCTTCTTGGTTTTTAAATGCGAACATTTCTGCATTTAAAACTCGATATCTAATTTTTGGCCAATTTTTGACAATTTTACGATGTAACCCCTTACATTTTTTTCAAAAATTGTGTCAAATTTTTTGGCTGAAAATTGCGAATACCTTCAACGGTTTTATGATCATAACTTGGCTAAAACTCAACCGATTTCAGTCTGGTTTGGTTTTTTCTTCTTGGTTTTTAAATGCGAACATTTCTGCATTTAAAACTCGATTTCTAATTTTTGGCAAATTTTTGAAAATTTTAACGATGTAACCCCTTACATTTTTTTCAAAAATTGGGTCAAATTTTTTGGCTGAAAATTGCGAACACCTTCAACGGTTTTATGATCATAACTTGGCTAAAACTCAACCGATTTCAGTCTGGTTTGGTTTTTTCTTCTTGGTTTTTAAATGCGAACATATCTGCATTTAAAACTCGATATCTAATTTTTGGCCAATTTTTGACAATTTTAAAGATTTTACATTTTTTTCAAAAATTGGGTCAAATTTTTTGGCTGAAAATTGCGAACACCTTCAACGGTTTTATGATCATAACTTGGCTAAAACTCAACCGATTTCAGTCTGGTTTGGTTTTTTCTTCTTGGTTCTTAAATGCGAACATTTCTGCATTTAAAACTCGATTTCTAATTTTTTGCCAATTTTTGACAATTTTAACGATGTAACCCCTTACATTTTTTTCAAAAATTGGGTCAAATTTTTTGGCTGAAAATTGCGAACACCTTCAACGGTTTTATGATCATAACTTGGCTAAAACTCAACCGATTTCAGTCTGGTTTGGTTTTTTCTTCTTGGTTTTTAAATGCGAACATATCTGCATTTAAAACTCGATTTCTAATTTTTGCCAATTTTTGACAATTTTAACGATGTAACCCCTTACATTTTTTTCAAAAATTGGGTCAAATTTTTTGGCTGAAAATTGCGAACACCTTCAACGGTTTTATGATCATAACTTGGCTAAAACTCAACCGATTTCAGTCTGGTTTGGTTTTTTCTTCTTGGTTTTTAAATGCGAACATATCTGCATTTAAAACTCGATTTCTAATTTTTTGCCAATTTTTGACAATTTTAACGATGTAACCCCTTACATTTTTTTCAAAAATTGGGTCAAATTTTTTGGCTGAAAATTGCGAACACCTTCAACGGTTTTATGATCATATCTTGGCTAAAACTCAACCGATTTCAGTCTGGTTTGGTTTTTTCTTCTTGGTTTTTAAATGCGAACATTTCTGCATTTAAAACTCGATTTCTAATTTTTTGCCAATTTTTGACAATTTTAACGATGTAACCCCTTACATTTTTTTCAAAAATTGGGTCAAATTTTTTGGCTGAAAATTGCGAACACCTTCAACGGTTTTATGATCATATCTTGGCTAAAACTCAACCGATTTCAGTCTGGTTTGGTTTTTTCTTCTTGGTTCTTAAATGCGAACATATCTGCATTTAAAACTCGATATCTAATTTTTGGCCAATTTTTGACAATTTTAACGATGTAACCCCTTACATTTTTTTCAAAATTGGGTCAAATTTTTTGGCTGAAAATTGCGAACACCTTCAACGGTTTTATGATCATATCTTGGCTAAAACTCAACCGATTTCAGTCTGGTTTGGTTTTTTCTTCTTGGTTTTTAAATGCGAACATTTCTGCATTTAAAACTCGATTTCTAATTTTTTGCCAATTTTTGACAATTTTAACGATGTAACCCCTTACATTTTTTTCAAAAATTGGGTCAAATTTTTTGGCTGAAAATTGCGAACACCTTCAACGGTTTTATGATCATAACTTGGCTAAAACTCAACCGATTTCAGTCTGGTTTGGTTTTTCTTCTTGGTTTTTAAATGCGAACATTTCTGCATTTAAAACTCGATTTCTAATTTTTGGCCAATTTTTGACAATTTTAACGATGTAACCCCTTACATTTTTTTCAAAAATTGGGTCAAATTTTTTGGCTGAAAATTGCGAACACCTTCAACGGTTTTATGATCATAACTTGGCTAAAACTCAACCGATTTCAGTCTGGTTTGGTTTTTTCTTCTTGGTTTTTAAATGCGAACATATCTGCATTTAAAACTCGATTTCTAATTTTTTGCCAATTTTTGACAATTTTAACGATGTAACCCCTTACATTTTTGGGTCAAATTTTTTGGCTGAAAATTGCGAACACCTTCAACGGTTTTATGATCATATCTTGGCTAAAACTCAACCGATTTCAGTCTGGTTTGGTTTTTCTTCTTGGTTTTTAAATGCGAACATATCTGCATTTAAAACTCGATATCTAATTTTTGGCCAATTTTTGACAATTTTACATTTTTTCAAAAATTGGGTCAAATTTTTTGGCTGAAAATTGCGAACACCTTCAACGGTTTTATGATCATAACTTGGCTAAAACTCAACCGATTTCAGTCTGGTTTGGTTTTTCTTCTTGGTTTTTAAATGCGAACATATCTGCATTTAAAACTCGATATCTAATTTTTGGCCAATTTTTGACAATTTTAACGATGTAACCCCTTACATTTTTTTCAAAAATTGGGTCAAATTTTTTGGCTGAAAATTGCGAACACCTTCAACGGTTTTATGATCATATCTTGGCTAAAACTCAACCGATTTCAGTCTGGTTTGGTTTTTTCTTCTTGGTTTTTAAATGCGAACATATCTGCATTTAAAACTCGATATCTAATTTTTGGCCAATTTTTGACAATTTTAACGATGTAACCCCTTACATTTTTTTCAAAAATTGGGTCAAATTTTTTGGCTGAAAATTGCGAACACCTTCAACGGTTTTATGATCATAACTTGGCTAAAACTCAACCGATTTCAGTCTGGTTTGGTTTTTCTTCTTGGTTTTTAAATGCGAACATTTCTGCATTTAAAACTCGATTTCTAATTTTTTGCCAATTTTTGACAATTTTAACGATGTAACCCCTTACATTTTTTTCAAAAATTGGGTCAAATTTTTTGGCTGAAAATTGCGAACACCTTCAACGGTTTTATGATCATATCTTGGCTAAAACTCAACCGATATTAGTCTGGTTTGGTTTTTTCTTCTTAGTTTTTAAATGCGAACATATCTGCATTTAAAACTCGATATCTAATTTTTGGCCAATTTTTGACAATTTTAACGATGTAACCCCTTACATTTTTTTCAAAAATTGGGTCAAATTTTTTGGCTGAAAATTGCGAACACCTTCAACGGTTTTATGATCATATCTTGGCTAAAACTCAACCGATTTCAGTCTGGTTTGGTTTTTTCTTCTTGGTTTTTAAATGCGAACATATCTGCATTTAAAACTCGATATCTAATTTTTGGCCAATTTTTGACAATTTTAACGATGTAACCCCTTACATTTTTTTCAAAAATTGGGTCAAATTTTTTGGCTGAAAATTGCGAACACCTTCAACGGTTTTATGATCATAACTTGGCTAAAACTCAACCGATTTCAGTCTGGTTTGGTTTTTTCTTCTTGGTTTTTAAATGCGAACATTTCTGCATTTAAAACTCGATTTCTAATTTTTGCCAATTTTTGACAATTTTAACGATGTAACCCCTTACATTTTTTTCAAAAATTGGGTCAAATTTTTTGGCTGAAAATTGCGAACACCTTCAACGGTTTTATGATCATATCTTGGCTAAAACTCAACCGATATTAGTCTGGTTTGGTTTTTTCTTCTTGGTTTTTAAATGCGAACATATCTGCATTTAAAACTCGATATCTAATTTTTGGCCAATTTTTGACAATTTTAACGATGTAACCCCTTACATTTTTTTCAAAAATTGGCTCAAATTTTTTGGCTGAAAATTGCGAACACCTTCAACGGTTTTATGATCATAACTTGGCTAAAACTCAACCGATTTCAGTCTGGTTTGGTTTTTTCTTCTTGGTTTTGAATGCGAACATATCTGCATTTAAAACTCGATTTCTAATTGTTTGCCAATTTTTGACAATTTTAACGATGTAACCCCTTACATTTTTTTCAAAAATTGGGTCAAATTTTTTGGCTGAAAATTGCGAACACCTTCAACGGTTTTATGATCATATCTTGGCTAAAACTCAACCGATTTCAGTCTGGTTTGGTTTTTTCTTCTTGGTTTTTAAATGCGAACATATCTGCATTTAAAACTCGATATCTAATTTTTGGCCAATTTTTGACAATTTTAAAGATTTTACATTTTTTTCAAAAATTGGGTCAAATTTTTTGGCTGAAAATTGCGAACACCTTCAACGGTTTTATGATCATAACTTGGCTAAAACTCAACCGATTTCAGTCTGGTTTGGTTTTTCTTCTTGGTTCTTAAATGCGAACATTTCTGCATTTAAAACTCGATTTCTAATTTTTTGCCAATTTTTGACAATTTTAACGATGTAACCCCTTACATTTTTTTCAAAAATTGGGTCAAATTTTTTGGCTGAAAATTGCGAACACCTTCAACGGTTTTATGATCATAACTTGGCTAAAACTCAACCGATTTCAGTCTGGTTTGGTTTTTTCTTCTTGGTTTTTAAATGCGAACATTTCTGCATTTAAAACTCGATTTCTAATTTTTTGCCAATTTTTGACAATTTTAACGATGTAACCCCTTACATTTTTTTCAAAAATTGGGTCAAATTTTTTGGCTGAAAATTGCGAACACCTTCAACGGTTTTATGATCATATCTTGGCTAAAACTCAACCGATATTAGTCTGGTTTGGTTTTTTCTTCTTGGTTTTTAAATGCGAACATATCTGCATTTAAAACTCGATATCTAATTTTTGGCCAATTTTTGACAATTTTAACGATGTAACCCCTTACATTTTTTTCAAAAATTGGGTCAAATTTTTTGGCTGAAAATTGCGAACACCTTCAACGGTTTTATGATCATATCTTGGCTAAAACTCAACCGATTTCAGTCTGGTTTGGTTTTTTCTTCTTGGTTTTTAAATGCGAACATATCTGCATTTAAAACTCGATATCTAATTTTTGGCCAATTTTTGACAATTTTAACGATGTAACCCCTTACATTTTTTTCAAAAATTGGGTCAAATTTTTTGGCTGAAAATTGCGAACACCTTCAACGGTTTTATGATCATAACTTGGCTAAAACTCAACCGATTTCAGTCTGGTTTGGTTTTTTCTTCTTGGTTTTTAAATGCGAACATTTCTGCATTTAAAACTCGATTTCTAATTTTTTGCCAATTTTTGACAATTTTAACGATGTAACCCCTTACATTTTTTTCAAAAATTGGGTCAAATTTTTTGGCTGAAAATTGCGAACACCTTCAACGGTTTTATGATCATATCTTGGCTAAAACTCAACCGATATTAGTCTGGTTTGGTTTTTTCTTCTTGGTTTTTAAATGCGAACATATCTGCATTTAAAACTCGATATCTAATTTTGGCCAATTTTTGACAATTTTAACGATGTAACCCCTTACATTTTTTTCAAAAATTGGCTCAAATTTTTTGGCTGAAAATTGCGAACACCTTCAACGGTTTTATGATCATAACTTGGCTAAAACTCAACCGATTTCAGTCTGGTTTGGTTTTTTCTTCTTGGTTTTTAAATGCGAACATATCTGCATTTAAAACTCGATTTCTAATTGTTTGCCAATTTTTGACAATTTTAACGATGTAACCCCTTACATTTTTTTCAAAAATTGGGTCAAATTTTTTGGCTGAAAATTGCGAACACCTTCAACGGTTTTATGATCATATCTTGGCTAAAACTCAACCGATTTCAGTCTGGTTTGGTTTTTTCTTCTTGGTTTTTAAATGCGAACATATCTGCATTTAAAACTCGATATCTAATTTTTGGCCAATTTTTGACAATTTTAAAGATTTTACATTTTTTTCAAAAATTGGGTCAAATTTTTTGGCTGAAAATTGCGAACACCTTCAACGGTTTTATGATCATAACTTGGCTAAAACTCAACCGATTTCAGTCTGGTTTGGTTTTTTCTTCTTGGTTCTTAAATGCGAACATTTCTGCATTTAAAACTCGATTTCTAATTTTTTGCCAATTTTTGACAATTTTAACGATGTAACCCCTTACATTTTTTTCAAAAATTGGGTCAAATTTTTTGGCTGAAAATTGCGAACACCTTCAACGGTTTTATGATCATAACTTGGCTAAAACTCAACCGATTTCAGTCTGGTTTGGTTTTTTCTTCTTGGTTTTTAAATGCGAACATATCTGCATTTAAAACTCGATTTCTAATTTTTGTTGCGAACACCTTCAACGGTTTTATGATCATATCTTGGCTAAAACTCAACCGATTTCAGTCTGGTTTGGTTTTTTCTTCTTGGTTTTTAAATGCGAACATTTCTGCATTTAAAACTCGATTTCTAATTTTTTGCCAATTTTTGACAATTTTAACGATGTAACCCCTTACATTTTTTTCAAAAATTGGGTCAAATTTTTTGGCTGAAAATTGCGAACACCTTCAACGGTTTTATGATCATATCTTGGCTAAAACTCAACCGATTTCAGTCTGGTTTGGTTTTTTCTTCTTGGTTCTTAAATGCGAACATATCTGCATTTAAAACTCGATATCTAATTTTTGGCCAATTTTTGACAATTTTAACGATGTAACCCCTTACATTTTTTTCAAAAATTGGGTCAAATTTTTTGGCTGAAAATTGCGAACACCTTCAACGGTTTTATGATCATAACTTGGCTAAAACTCAACCGATTTCAGTCTGGTTTGGTTTTTTCTTCTTGGTTTTTAAATGCGAACATTTCTGCATTTAAAACTCGATTTCTAATTTTTTGCCAATTTTTGACAATTTTAACGATGTAACCCCTTACATTTTTTTCAAAAATTGGGTCAAATTTTTTGGCTGAAAATTGCGAACACCTTCAACGGTTTTATGATCATAACTTGGCTAAAACTCAACCGATTTCAGTCTGGTTTGGTTTTTTCTTCTTGGTTCTTAAATGCGAACATTTCTGCATTTAAAACTCGATTTCTAATTTTTTGCCAATTTTTGACAATTTTAACGATGTAACCCCTTACATTTTTTTCAAAAATTGGGTCAAATTTTTTGGCTGAAAATTGCGAACACCTTCAACGGTTTTATGATCATAACTTGGCTAAAACTCAACCGATTTCAGTCTGGTTTGGTTTTTCTTCTTGGTTTTTAAATGCGAACATATCTGCATTTAAAACTCGATTTCTAATTTTTGTTGCGAACACCTTCAACGGTTTTATGATCATATCTTGGCTAAAACTCAACCGATTTCAGTCTGGTTTGGTTTTTTCTTCTTGGTTTTTAAATGCGAACATTTCTGCATTTAAAACTCGATTTCTAATTTTTTGCCAATTTTTGACAATTTTAACGATGTAACCCCTTACATTTTTTCAAAAATTGGGTCAAATTTTTTGGCTGAAAATTGCGAACACCTTCAACGGTTTTATGATCATATCTTGGCTAAAACTCAACCGATTTCAGTCTGGTTTGGTTTTTTCTTCTTGGTTCTTAAATGCGAACATATCTGCATTTAAAACTCGATATCTAATTTTTGGCCAATTTTTGACAATTTTAACGATGTAACCCCTTACATTTTTTTCAAAAATTGGGTCAAATTTTTGGCTGAAAATTGCGAACACCTTCAACGGTTTTATGATCATATCTTGGCTAAAACTCAACCGATTTCAGTCTGGTTTGGTTTTTTCTTCTTGGTTTTTAAATGCGAACATTTCTGCATTTAAAACTCGATTTCTAATTTTTTGCCAATTTTTGACAATTTTAACGATGTAACCCCTTACATTTTTTTCAAAAATTGGGTCAAATTTTTTGGCTGAAAATTGCGAACACCTTCAACGGTTTTATGATCATAACTTGGCTAAAACTCAACCGATTTCAGTCTGGTTTGGTTTTTTCTTCTTGGTTTTTAAATGCGAACATATCTGCATTTAAAACTCGATTTCTAATTTTTGTTGCGAACACCTTCAACGGTTTTATGATCATATCTTGGCTAAAACTCAACCGATTTCAGTCTGGTTTGGTTTTTTCTTCTTGGTTTTTAAATGCGAACATTTCTGCATTTAAAACTCGATTTCTAATTTTTTGCCAATTTTTGACAATTTTAACGATGTAACCCCTTACATTTTTTTCAAAAATTGGGTCAAATTTTTTGGCTGAAAATTGCGAACACCTTCAACGGTTTTATGATCATATCTTGGCTAAAACTCAACCGATTTCAGTCTGGTTTGGTTTTTTCTTCTTGGTTCTTAAATGCGAACATATCTGCATTTAAAACTCGATATCTAATTTTTGGCCAATTTTTGACAATTTTAACGATGTAACCCCTTACATTTTTTTCAAAAATTGGGTCAAATTTTTTGGCTGAAAATTGCGAACACCTTCAACGGTTTTATGATCATATCTTGGCTAAAACTCAACCGATTTCAGTCTGGTTTGGTTTTTTCTTCTTGGTTTTTAAATGCGAACATTTCTGCATTTAAAACTCGATTTCTAATTTTTTGCCAATTTTTGACAATTTTAACGATGTAACCCCTTACATTTTTTTCAAAAATTGGGTCAAATTTTTTGGCTGAAAATTGCGAACACCTTCAACGGTTTTATGATCATATCTTGGCTAAAACTCAACCGATTTCAGTCTGGTTTGGTTTTTTCTTCTTGGTTTTTAAATGCGAACATATCTGCATTTAAAACTCGATTTCTAATTTTTGTTGCGAACACCTTCAACGGTTTTATGATCATATCTTGGCTAAAACTCAACCGATTTCAGTCTGGTTTGGTTTTTTCTTCTTGGTTCTTAAATGCGAACATTTCTGCATTTAAAACTCGATTTCTAATTTTTTGCCAATTTTTGACAATTTTAACGATGTAACCCCTTACATTTTTTTCAAAAATTGGGTCAAATTTTTTGGCTGAAAATTGCGAACACCTTCAACGGTTTTATGATCATAACTTGGCTAAAACTCAACCGATTTCAGTCTGGTTTGGTTTTTTCTTCTTGGTTTTTAAATGCGAACATATCTGCATTTAAAACTCGATTTCTAATTTTTGTTGCGAACACCTTCAACGGTTTTATGATCATATCTTGGCTAAAACTCAACCGATTTCAGTCTGGTTTGGTTTTTTCTTCTTGGTTTTTAAATGCGAACATTTCTGCATTTAAAACTCGATTTCTAATTTTTTGCCAATTTTTGACAATTTTAACGATGTAACCCCTTACATTTTTTTCAAAAATTGGGTCAAATTTTTTGGCTGAAAATTGCGAACACCTTCAACGGTTTTATGATCATATCTTGGCTAAAACTCAACCGATTTCAGTCTGGTTTGGTTTTTTCTTCTTGGTTCTTAAATGCGAACATATCTGCATTTAAAACTCGATATCTAATTTTTGGCCAATTTTTGACAATTTTAACGATGTAACCCCTTACATTTTTTTCAAAAATTGGGTCAAATTTTTTGGCTGAAAATTGCGAACACCTTCAACGGTTTTATGATCATAACTTGGCTAAAACTCAACCGATTTCAGTCTGGTTTGGTTTTTTTCTTCTTGGTTTTTAAATGCGAACATTTCTGCATTTAAAACTCGATTTCTAATTTTTGTTGCGAACACCTTCAACGGTTTTATGATCATATCTTGGCTAAAACTCAACCGATTTCAGTCTGGTTTGGTTTTTTCTTCTTGGTTTTTAAATGCGAACATTTCTGCATTTAAAACTCGATTTCTAATTTTTTGCCAATTTTTGACAATTTTAACGATGTAACCCCTTACATTTTTTTCAAAAATTGGGTCAAATTTTTTGGCTGAAAATTGCGAAC
This sequence comes from Drosophila jambulina, assembly GCA_018152175.1. Taxonomy (NCBI): domain Eukaryota; kingdom Metazoa; phylum Arthropoda; class Insecta; order Diptera; family Drosophilidae; genus Drosophila; species Drosophila jambulina. The sequence goes on from JAECXH010000114.1 coordinate 432,196, forward strand.
ACCTTCAACGGTTTTATGATCATATCTTGGCTAAAACTCAACCGATTTCAGTCTGGTTTGGTTTTTTCTTCTTGGTTCTTAAATGCGAACATATCTGCATTTAAAACTCGATATCTAATTTTTGGCCAATTTTTGACAATTTTAACGATGTAACCCCTTACATTTTTTTCAAAAATTGGGTCAAATTTTTTGGCTGAAAATTGCGAACACCTTCAACGGTTTTATGATCATAACTTGGCTAAAACTCAACCGATTTCAGTCTGGTTTGGTTTTTTCTTCTTGGTTTTTAAATGCGAACATTTCTGCATTTAAAACTCGATTTCTAATTTTTGCCAATTTTTGACAATTTTAACGATGTAACCCCTTACATTTTTTTCAAAAATTGGGTCAAATTTTTTGGCTGAAAATTGCGAACACCTTCAACGGTTTTATGATCATAACTTGGCTAAAACTCAACCGATTTCAGTCTGGTTTGGTTTTTTCTTCTTGGTTCTTAAATGCGAACATTTCTGCATTTAAAACTCGATTTCTAATTTTTTGCCAATTTTTGACAATTTTAACGATGTAACCCCTTACATTTTTTTCAAAAATTGGGTCAAATTTTTTGGCTGAAAATTGCGAACACCTTCAACGGTTTTATGATCATAACTTGGCTAAAACTCAACCGATTTCAGTCTGGTTTGGTTTTTTCTTCTTGGTTTTTAAATGCGAACATATCTGCATTTAAAACTCGATTTCTAATTTTTGTTGCGAACACCTTCAACGGTTTTATGATCATATCTTGGCTAAAACTCAACCGATTTCAGTCTGGTTTGGTTTTTTCTTCTTGGTTTTTAAATGCGAACATTTCTGCATTTAAAACTCGATTTCTAATTTTTTGCCAATTTTTGACAATTTTAACGATGTAACCCCTTACATTTTTTTCAAAAATTGGGTCAAATTTTTTGGCTGAAAATTGCGAACACCTTCAACGGTTTTATGATCATATCTTGGCTAAAACTCAACCGATTTCAGTCTGGTTTGGTTTTTTCTTCTTGGTTCTTAAATGCGAACATATCTGCATTTAAAACTCGATATCTAATTTTTGGCCAATTTTTGACAATTTTAACGATGTAACCCCTTACATTTTTTTCAAAAATTGGGTCAAATTTTTTGGCTGAAAATTGCGAACACCTTCAACGGTTTTATGATCATATCTTGGCTAAAACTCAACCGATTTCAGTCTGGTTTGGTTTTTTCTTCTTGGTTTTTAAATGCGAACATTTCTGCATTTAAAACTCGATTTCTAATTTTTTGCCAATTTTTGACAATTTTAACGATGTAACCCCTTACATTTTTTTCAAAAATTGGGTCAAATTTTTTGGCTGAAAATTGCGAACACCTTCAACGGTTTTATGATCATAACTTGGCTAAAACTCAACCGATTTCAGTCTGGTTTGGTTTTTTCTTCTTGGTTTTTAAATGCGAACATTTCTGCATTTAAAACTCGATTTCTAATTTTTGCCAATTTTTGACAATTTTAACGATGTAACCCCTTACATTTTTTTCAAAAATTGGGTCAAATTTTTTGGCTGAAAATTGCGAACACCTTCAACGGTTTTATGATCATAACTTGGCTAAAACTCAACCGATTTCAGTCTGGTTTGGTTTTTCTTCTTGGTTTTTAAATGCGAACATATCTGCATTTAAAACTCGATTTCTAATTTTTTGCCAATTTTTGACAATTTTAACGATGTAACCCCTTACATTTTTGGGTCAAATTTTTTGGCTGAAAATTGCGAACACCTTCAACGGTTTTATGATCATATCTTGGCTAAAACTCAACCGATTTCAGTCTGGTTTGGTTTTTTCTTCTTGGTTTTTAAATGCGAACATATCTGCATTTAAAACTCGATATCTAATTTTTGGCCAATTTTTGACAATTTTACATTTTTTTCAAAAATTGGGTCAAATTTTTTGGCTGAAAATTGCGAACACCTTCAACGGTTTTATGATCATAACTTGGCTAAAACTCAACCGATTTCAGTCTGGTTTGGTTTTTTCTTCTTGGTTTTTAAATGCGAACATATCTGCATTTAAAACTCGATATCTAATTTTTGGCCAATTTTTGACAATTTTAACGATGTAACCCCTTACATTTTTTTCAAAAATTGGGTCAAATTTTTTGGCTGAAAATTGCGAACACCTTCAACGGTTTTATGATCATATCTTGGCTAAAACTCAACCGATTTCAGTCTGGTTTGGTTTTTTCTTCTTGGTTTTTAAATGCGAACATATCTGCATTTAAAACTCGATATCTAATTTTTGGCCAAATTTTGACAATTTTAACGATGTAACCCCTTACATTTTTTTCAAAAATTGGGTCAAATTTTTTGGCTGAAAATTGCGAACACCTTCAACGGTTTTATGATCATAACTTGGCTAAAACTCAACCGATTTCAGTCTGGTTTGGTTTTTCTTCTTGGTTTTTAAATGCGAACATTTCTGCATTTAAAACTCGATTTCTAATTTTTTGCCAATTTTTGACAATTTTAACGATGTAACCCCTTACATTTTTTTCAAAAATTGGGTCAAATTTTTTGGCTGAAAATTGCGAACACCTTCAACGGTTTTATGATCATATCTTGGCTAAAACTCAACCGATATTAGTCTGGTTTGGTTTTTTCTTCTTGGTTTTTAAATGCGAACATATCTGCATTTAAAACTCGATATCTAATTTTTGGCCAATTTTTGACAATTTTAACGATGTAACCCCTTACATTTTTTTCAAAAATTGACTCAAATTTTTTGGCTGAAAATTGCGAACACCTTCAACGGTTTTATGATCATAACTTGGCTAAAACTCAACCGATTTCAGTCTGGTTTGGTTTTTTCTTCTTGGTTTTTAAATGCGAACATTTCTGCATTTAAAACTCGATTTCTAATTTTTTGCCAATTTTTGACAATTTTAACGATGTAACCCCTTACATTTTTTTCAAAAATTGGGTCAAATTTTTTGGCTGAAAATTGCGAACACCTTCAACGGTTTTATGATCATAACTTGGCTAAAACTCAACCGATTTCAGTCTGGTTTGGTTTTTTCTTCTTGGTTTTTAAATGCGAACATTTCTGCATTTAAAACTCGATTTCTAATTTTTTGCCAATTTTTGACAATTTTAACGATGTAACCCCTTACATTTTTTTCAAAAATTGGGTCAAATTTTTTGGCTGAAAATTGCGAACACCTTCAACGGTTTTATGATCATAACTTGGCTAAAACTCAACCGATTTCAGTCTGGTTTGGTTTTTTCTTCTTGGTTTTTAAATGCGAACATATCTGCATTTAAAACTCGATTTCTAATTTTTTGCCAATTTTTGACAATTTTAACGATGTAACCCCTTACATTTTTGGGTCAAATTTTTTGGCTGAAAATTGCGAACACCTTCAACGGTTTTATGATCATATCTTGGCTAAAACTCAACCGATTTCAGTCTGGTTTGGTTTTTTCTTCTTGGTTTTTAAATGCGAACATATCTGCATTTAAAACTCGATATCTAATTTTTGGCCAATTTTTGACAATTTTACATTTTTTTCAAAAATTGGGTCAAATTTTTTGGCTGAAAATTGCGAACACCTTCAACGGTTTTATGATCATAACTTGGCTAAAACTCAACCGATTTCAGTCTGGTTTGGTTTTTTCTTCTTGGTTTTTAAATGCGAACATATCTGCATTTAAAACTCGATATCTAATTTTTGGCCAATTTTTGACAATTTTAACGATGTAACCCCTTACATTTTTTTCAAAAATTGGGTCAAATTTTTTGGCTGAAAATTGCGAACACCTTCAACGGTTTTATGATCATATCTTGGCTAAAACTCAACCGATTTCAGTCTGGTTTGGTTTTTTCTTCTTGGTTTTTAAATGCGAACATATCTGCATTTAAAACTCGATATCTAATTTTTGGCCAATTTTTGACAATTTTAACGATGTAACCCCTTACATTTTTTTCAAAAATTGGGTCAAATTTTTTGGCTGAAAATTGCGAACACCTTCAACGGTTTTATGATCATAACTTGGCTAAAACTCAACCGATTTCAGTCTGGTTTGGTTTTTTCTTCTTGGTTTTTAAATGCGAACATTTCTGCATTTAAAACTCGATTTCTAATTTTTGCCAATTTTTGACAATTTTAACGATGTAACCCCTTACATTTTTTTCAAAAATTGGGTCAAATTTTTTGGCTGAAAATTGCGAACACCTTCAACGGTTTTATGATCATATCTTGGCTAAAACTCAACCGATATTAGTCTGGTTTGGTTTTTTCTTCTTGGTTTTTAAATGCGAACATATCTGCATTTAAAACTCGATATCTAATTTTTGGCCAATTTTTGACAATTTTAACGATGTAACCCCTTACATTTTTTTCAAAAATTGACTCAAATTTTTTGGCTGAAAATTGCGAACACCTTCAACGGTTTTATGATCATAACTTGGCTAAAACTCAACCGATTTCAGTCTGGTTTGGTTTTTTCTTCTTGGTTTTTAAATGCGAACATATCTGCATTTAAAACTCGATTTCTAATTTTTTGCCAATTTTTGACAATTTTAACGATGTAACCCCTTACATTTTTTTCAAAAATTGGGTCAAATTTTTTGGCTGAAAATTGCGAACACCTTCAACGGTTTTATGATCATAACTTGGCTAAAACTCAACCGATTTCAGTCTGGTTTGGTTTTTTCTTCTTGGTTTTTAAATGCGAACATATCTGCATTTAAAACTCAATATCTAATTTTTGGCCAATTTTTAACAATTTTAACCCCTACATTTTTTTCAAAAATTGGGTCAAATTTTTTGGCTGAAAATTGCGAACACCTTCAACGGTTTTATGATCATAACTTGGCTAAAACTCAACCGATTTCAGTCTGGTTTGGTTTTTTCTTCTTGGTTTTTAAATGCGAACATTTCTGCATTTAAAACTCGATTTCTAATTTTTTGCCAATTTTTGACAATTTTAACGATGTAACCCCTTACATTTTTTTCAAAAATTGGGTCAAATTTTTTGGCTGAAAATTGCGAACACCTTCAACGGTTTTATGATCATATCTTGGCTAAAACTCAACCGATATTAGTCTGGTTTGGTTTTTTCTTCTTGGTTTTTAAATGCGAACATATCTGCATTTAAAACTCGATATCTAATTTTTGGCCAATTTTTGACAATTTTAACGATGTAACCCCTTACATTTTTTTCAAAAATTGGCTCAAATTTTTTGGCTGAAAATTGCGAACACCTTCAACGGTTTTATGATCATAACTTGGCTAAAACTCAACCGATTTCAGTCTGGTTTGGTTTTTTCTTCTTGGTTTTTAAATGCGAACATATCTGCATTTAAAACTCGATTTCTAATTGTTTGCCAATTTTTGACAATTTTAACGATGTAACCCCTTACATTTTTTTCAAAAATTGACTCAAATTTTTTGGCTGAAAATTGCGAACACCTTCAACGGTTTTATGATCATATCTTGGCTAAAACTCAACCGATTTCAGTCTGGTTTGGTTTTTCTTCTTGGTTTTTAAATGCGAACATATCTGCATTTAAAACTCGATATCTAATTTTTGGCCAATTTTGACAATTTTAACGATGTAACCCCTTACATTTTTTTCAAAAATTGGGTCACATTTTTTGGCTGAAAATTGCGAACACCTTCAACGGTTTTATGATCATAACTTGGCTAAAACTCAACCGATTTCAGTCTGGTTTGGTTTTTCTTCTTGGTTTTTAAATGCGAACATTTCTGCATTTAAAACTCGATTTCTAATTTTTGGCCAATTTTTGACAATTTTAACGATGTAACCCCTTACATTTTTTTCAAAAATTGGGTCAAATTTTTTGGCTGAAAATTGCGAACACCTTCAACGGTTTTATGATCATAACTTGGCTAAAACTCAACCGATTTCAGTCTGGTTTGGTTTTTTCTTCTTGGTTTTTAAATGCGAACATATCTGCATTTAAAACTCGATTTCTAATTTTTTGCCAATTTTTGACAATTTTAACGATGTAACCCCTTACATTTTTTTCAAAAATTGGGTCAAATTTTTTGGCTGAAAATTGCGAACACCTTCAACGGTTTTATGATCATAACTTGGCTAAAACTCAACCGATTTCAGTCTGGTTTGGTTTTTTCTTCTTGGTTTTTAAATGCGAACATATCTGCATTTAAAACTCGATTTCTAATTGTTTGCCAATTTTTGACAATTTTAACGATGTAACCCCTTACATTTTTTTCAAAAATTGGGTCAAATTTTTTGGCTGAAAATTGCGAACACCTTCAACGGTTTTATGATCATATCTTGGCTAAAACTCAACCGATTTCAGTCTGGTTTGGTTTTTTCTTCTTGGTTTTTAAATGCGAACATTTCTGCATTTAAAACTCGATTTCTAATTTTTTGCCAATTTTTGACAATTTTAACGATGTAACCCCTTACATTTTTTTCAAAAATTGGGTCAAATTTTTTGGCTGAAAATTGCGAACACCTTCAACGGTTTTATGATCATATCTTGGCTAAAACTCAACCGATTTCAGTCTGGTTTGGTTTTTTCTTCTTGGTTCTTAAATGCGAACATATCTGCATTTAAAACTCGATATCTAATTTTTGGCCAATTTTTGACAATTTTAACGATGTAACCCCTTACATTTTTTTCAAAAATTGGGTCAAATTTTTTGGCTGAAAATTGCGAACACCTTCAACGGTTTTATGATCATATCTTGGCTAAAACTCAACCGATTTCAGTCTGGTTTGGTTTTTCTTCTTGGTTTTTAAATGCGAACATTTCTGCATTTAAAACTCGATTTCTAATTTTTTGCCAATTTTTGACAATTTTAACGATGTAACCCCTTACATTTTTTTCAAAAATTGGGTCAAATTTTTTGGCTGAAAATTGCGAACACCTTCAACGGTTTTATGATCATAACTTGGCTAAAACTCAACCGATTTCAGTCTGGTTTGGTTTTTTCTTCTTGGTTTTTAAATGCGAACATATCTGCATTTAAAACTCGATATCTAATTTTTGGCCAATTTTTGACAATTTTAACGATGTAACCCCTTACATTTTTTTCAAAAATTGGGTCAAATTTTTTGGCTGAAAATTGCGAACACCTTCAACGGTTTTATGATCATATCTTGGCTAAAACTCAACCGATTTCAGTCTGGTTTGGTTTTTTCTTCTTGGTTTTTAAATGCGAACATATCTGCATTTAAAACTCGATATCTAATTTTTGGCCAATTTTTGACAATTTTAACGATGTAACCCCTTACATTTTTTTCAAAAATTGGGTCAAATTTTTTGGCTGAAAATTGCGAACACCTTCAACGGTTTTATGATCATATCTTGGCTAAAACTCAACCGATTTCAGTCTGGTTTGGTTTTTTCTTCTTGGTTTTTAAATGCGAACATTTCTGCATTTAAAACTCGATTTCTAATTTTTTGCCAATTTTTGACAATTTTAACGATGTAACCCCTTACATTTTTTTCAAAAATTGGGTCAAATTTTTTGGCTGAAAATTGCGAACACCTTCAACGGTTTTATGATCATATCTTGGCTAAAACTCAACCGATTTCAGTCTGGTTTGGTTTTTTCTTCTTGGTTTTTAAATGCGAACATATCTGCATTTAAAACTCGATATCTAATTTTTGGCCAATTTTTGACAATTTTTTCAAAAATTTTTCAAAAATTGGGTCAAATTTTTTGGCTGAAAATTGCGAACACCTTCAACGGTTTTATGATCATATCTTGGCTAAAACTCAACCGATTTCAGTCTGGTTTGGTTTTTTCTTCTTGGTTCTTAAATGCGAACATATCTGCATTTAAAACTCGATATCTAATTTTTGGCCAATTTTTGACAATTTTAACGATGTAACCCCTTACATTTTTTTCAAAAATTGGGTCAAATTTTTTGGCTGAAAATTGCGAACACCTTCAACGGTTTTATGATCATATCTTGGCTAAAACTCAACCGATTTCAGTCTGGTTTGGTTTTTTCTTCTTGGTTTTTAAATGCGAACATTTCTGCATTTAAAACTCGATTTCTAATTTTTTGCCAATTTTTGACAATTTTAACGATGTAACCCCTTACATTTTTTTCAAAAATTGGGTCAAATTTTTTGGCTGAAAATTGCGAACACCTTCAACGGTTTTATGATCATAACTTGGCTAAAACTCAACCGATTTCAGTCTGGTTTGGTTTTTTCTTCTTGGTTTTTAAATGCGAACATATCTGCATTTAAAACTCGATATCTAATTTTTGGCCAATTTTTGACAATTTTAACGATGTAACCCCTTACATTTTTTTCAAAAATTGGGTCAAATTTTTTGGCTGAAAATTGCGAACACCTTCAACGGTTTTATGATCATATCTTGGCTAAAACTCAACCGATTTCAGTCTGGTTTGGTTTTTTCTTCTTGGTTTTTAAATGCGAACATATCTGCATTTAAAACTCGATATCTAATTTTTGGTCAATTTTTGACAATTTTAACGATGTAACCCCTTACATTTTTTTCAAAAATTGGGTCAAATTTTTTGGCTAAAAATTGCGAACACCTTCAACGGTTTTATGATCATATCTTGGCTAAAACTCAACCGATTTCAGTCTGGTTTGGTTTTTTCTTCTTGGTTTTTAAATGCGAACATTTCTGCATTTAAAACTCGATTTCTAATTTTTTGCCAATTTTTGACAATTTTAACGATGTAACCCCTTACATTTTTTTCAAAAATTGGGTCAAATTTTTTGGCTGAAAATTGCGAACACCTTCAACGGTTTTATGATCATATCTTGGCTAAAACTCAACCGATTTCAGTCTGGTTTGGTTTTTTCTTCTTGGTTTTTAAATGCGAACATATCTGCATTTAAAACTCGATATCTAATTTTTGGCCAATTTTTGACAATTTTTTCAAAAATTTTTCAAAAATTGACTCAAATTTTTTGGCTGAAAATTGCGAACACCTTCAACGGTTTTATGATCATATCTTGGCTAAAACTCAACCGATTTCAGTCTGGTTTGGTTTTTTCTTCTTGGTTTTTAAATGCGAACATATCTGCATTTAAAACTCGATATCTAATTTTTGGCCAATTTTTGACAATTTTTTCAAAAATTTTTCAAAAATTGGGTCAAATTTTTTGGCTGAAAATTGCGAACACCTTCAACGGTTTTATGATCATATCTTGGCTAAAACTCAACCGATTTCAGTCTGGTTTGGTTTTTTCTTCTTGGTTCTTAAATGCGAACATATCTGCATTTAAAACTCGATATCTAATTTTTGGCCAATTTTTGACAATTTTAACGATGTAACCCCTTACATTTTTTTCAAAAATTGGGTCAAATTTTTTGGCTGAAAATTGCGAACACCTTCAACGGTTTTATGATCATATCTTGGCTAAAACTCAACCGATTTCAGTCTGGTTTGGTTTTTCTTCTTGGTTTTTAAATGCGAACATTTCTGCATTTAAAACTCGATTTCTAATTTTTTGCCAATTTTTGACAATTTTAACGATGTAACCCCTTACATTTTTTTCAAAAATTGGGTCAAATTTTTTGGCTGAAAATTGCGAACACCTTCAACGGTTTTATGATCATAACTTGGCTAAAACTCAACCGATTTCAGTCTGGTTTGGTTTTTTCTTCTTGGTTTTTAAATGCGAACATATCTGCATTTAAAACTCGATATCTAATTTTTGGCCAATTTTTGACAATTTTAACGATGTAACCCCTTACATTTTTTTCAAAAATTGGGTCAAATTTTTTGGCTGAAAATTGCGAACACCTTCAACGGTTTTATGATCATATCTTGGCTAAAACTCAACCGATTTCAGTCTGGTTTGGTTTTTTCTTCTTGGTTTTTAAATGCGAACATATCTGCATTTAAAACTCGATATCTAATTTTTGGCCAATTTTTGACAATTTTAACGATGTAACCCCTTACATTTTTTTCAAAAATTGGGTCAAATTTTTTGGCTGAAAATTGCGAACACCTTCAACGGTTTTATGATCATATCTTGGCTAAAACTCAACCGATTTCAGTCTGGTTTGGTTTTTTCTTCTTGGTTTTTAAATGCGAACATTTCTGCATTTAAAACTCGATTTCTAATTTTTTGCCAATTTTTGACAATTTTAACGATGTAACCCCTTACATTTTTTTCAAAAATTGGGTCAAATTTTTTGGCTGAAAATTGCGAACACCTTCAACGGTTTTATGATCATATCTTGGCTAAAACTCAACCGATTTCAGTCTGGTTTGGTTTTTTCTTCTTGGTTTTTAAATGCGAACATATCTGCATTTAAAACTCGATATCTAATTTTTGGCCAATTTTTGACAATTTTTTCAAAAATTTTTCAAAAATTGACTCAAATTTTTTGGCTGAAAATTGCGAACACCTTCAACGGTTTTATGATCATAACTTGGCTAAAACTCAACCGATTTCAGTCTGGTTTGGTTTTTTCTTCTTGGTTTTTAAATGCGAACATTTCTGCATTTAAAACTCGATATCTAATTTTTGGCCAATTTTTGACAATTTTAACGATGTAACCCCTTACATTTTTTTCAAAAATTGGGTCACATTTTTTGGCTGAAAATTGCCAACACCTTCAACGGTTTTATGATCATAACTTGGCTAAAACTCAACCGATTTCAGTCTGGTTTGGTTTTTTCTTCTTGGTTTTTAAATGCGAACATTTCTGCATTTAAAACTCGATTTCTATTTTTTTGCCAATTTTTGACAATTTTAACGATGTAATCCCTTACATTTTTTTCAAAAATTGTGTAAATTTTTTGGCTGAAAATTGCGAACACCTTCAACGGTTTTATGATCATAACTTGGCTAAAACTCAACCGATTTCAGTCTGGTTTGGTTTTTTCTTCTTGGTTTTTAAATGCGAACATTTCTGCATTTAAAACTCGATTTCTAATTTTTGGCCAATTTTTGACAATTTTAACGATGTAACCCCTTACATTTTTTTCAAAAATTGGGTCAAATTTTTTGGCTGAAAATTGCGAACACCTTCAACGGTTTTATGATCATAACTTGGCTAAAACTCAACCGATTTCAGTCTGGTTTGGTTTTTCTTCTTGGTTTTTAAATGCGAACATTTCTGCATTTAAAACTCGATTTCTAAAATTTGGCCAATTTTTGACAATTTTAACGATGTAACCCCTTACATTTTTTTCAAAAATTGGGTCAAATTTTTTGACTGAAAATTGCGAACACCTTCAACGGTTTTATGATCATAACTTGGCTAAAACTCAACCGATTTCAGTCTGGTTTGGTTTTTTCTTCTTGGTTTTTAAATGCGAACATATCTGCATTTAAAACTCGATTTCTAATTTTTGCCAATTTTTGACAATTTTAACGATGTAACCCCTTACATTTTTTTCAAAAATTGGGTCAAATTTTTTGGCTGAAAATTGCGAACACCTTCAACGGTTTTATGATCATATCTTGGCTAAAACTCAACCGATTTCAGTCTGGTTTGGTTTTTTCTTCTTGGTTTTTAAATGCGAACATTTCTGCATTTAAAACTCGATATCTAATTTTTGGCCAATTTTTGACAATTTTAACGATGTAACCCCTTACATTTTTTCCAAAAATTGGGTCAAATTTTTTGGCTGAAAATTGCGAACACCTTCAACGGTTTTATGATCATATCTTGGCTAAAACTCAACCGATTTCAGTCTGGTTTGGTTTTTCTTCTTGGTTTTTAAATGCGAACATATCTGCATTTAAAACTCGATTTCTAATTTTTGCCAATTTTTGACAATTTTAACGATGTAACCCCTTACATTTTTTTCAAAAATTGGGTCAAATTTTTTGGCTGAAAATTGCGAACACCTTCAACGGTTTTATGATCATATCTTGGCTAAAACTCAACCGATTTCAGTCTGGTTTGGTTTTTTCTTCTTGGTTTTTAAATGCGAACATTTCTGCATTTAAAACTCGATATCTAATTTTTGGCCAATTTTTGACAATTTTAACGATGTAACCCCTTACATTTTTTCCAAAAATTGGGTCAAATTTTTTGGCTGAAAATTGCGAACACCTTCAACGGTTTTATGATCATATCTTGGCTAAAACTCAACCGATTTCAGTCTGGTTTGGTTTTTTCTTCTTGGTTTTTAAATGCGAACATTTCTGCATTTAAAACTCGATTTCTATTTTTTTGCCAATTTTTGACAATTTTAACGATGTAATCCCTTACATTTTTTTCAAAAATTGTGTAAATTTTTTGGCTGAAAATTGCGAACACCTTCAACGGTTTTATGATCATAACTTGGCTAAAACTCAACCGATTTCAGTCTGGTTTGGTTTTTAAATGCGAACATTTCTGCATTTAAAACTCGATTTCTAATTTTTTGCCAATTTTTGACAATTTTAACGATGTAACCCCTTACATTTTTTTCAAAAATTGGGTCAAATTTTTTGGCTGAAAATTGCGAACACCTTCAACGGTTTTATGATCATAACTTGGCTAAAACTCAACCGATTTCAGTCTGGTTTGGTTTTTTCTTCTTGGTTTTTAAATGCGAACATTTCTGCATTTAAAACTCGATATCTAATTTTTGGCCAATTTTTGACAATTTTAACGATGTAACCCCTTACATTTTTTCCAAAAATTGGGTCAAATTTTTTGGCTGAAAATTGCGAACACCTTCAACGGTTTTATGATCATATCTTGGCTAAAACTCAACCGATTTCAGTCTGGTTTGGTTTTTTCTTCTTGGTTTTTAAATGCGAACATATCTGCATTTAAAACTCGATATCTAATTTTTGGCCAATTTTTGACAATTTTAACGATGTAACCCCTTACATTTTTTTCAAAAATTGACTCAAATTTTTTGGCTGAAAATTGCGAACACCTTCAACGGTTTTATGATCATAACTTGGCTAAAACTCAACCGATTTCAGTCTGGTTTGGTTTTTTCTTCTTGGTTTTTAAATGCGAACATTTCTGCATTTAAAACTCGATTTCTAAAATTTGGCCAATTTTTGACAATTTTAACGATGTAACCCCTTACATTTTTTTCAAAAATTGGGTCAAATTTTTTGGCTGAAAATTGCGAACACCTTCAACGGTTTTATGATCATAACTTGGCTAAAACTCAACCGATTTCAGTCTGGTTTGGTTTTTTCTTCTTGGTTTTTAAATGCGAACATTTCTGCATTTAAAACTCGATATCTAATTTTTGGCCAATTTTTGACAATTTTAACGATGTAACCCCTTACATTTTTTCAAAAATTGGCTCAAATTTTTTGGCTGAAAATTGCGAACACCTTCAACGGTTTTATGATCATAACTTGGCTAAAACTCAACCGATTTCAGTCTGGTTTGGTTTTTTCTTCTTGGTTTTTAAATGCGAACATTTCTGCATTTAAAACTCGATATCTAATTTTTGGCCAATTTTTGACAATTTTAACGATGTAACCCCTTACATTTTTTCCAAAAATTGGGTCAAATTTTTTGGCTGAAAATTGCGAACACCTTCAACGGTTTTATGATCATATCTTGGCTAAAACTCAACCGATTTCAGTCTGGTTTGGTTTTTTCTTCTTGGTTTTTAAATGCGAACATTTCTGCATTTAAAACTCGATATCTAATTTTTGGCCAATTTTTGACAATTTTAACGATGTAACCCCTTACATTTTTTCCAAAAATTGGGTCAAATTTTTTGGCTGAAAATTGCGAACACCTTCAACGGTTTTATGATCATATCTTGGCTAAAACTCAACCGATTTCAGTCTGGTTTGGTTTTTTCTTCTTGGTTTTTAAATGCGAACATATCTGCATTTAAAACTCGATATCTTATTTTTGGCCAATTTTTGACAATTTTAACGATGTAACCCCTTACATTTTTTTCAAAAATTGACTCAAATTTTTTGGCTGAAAATTGCGAACACCTTCAACGGTTTTATGATCATAACTTGGCTAAAACTCAACCGATTTCAGTCTGGTTTGGTTTTTTCTTCTTGGTTTTTAAATGCGAACATTTCTGCATTTAAAACTCGATTTCTAAAATTTGGCCAATTTTTGACAATTTTAACGATGTAACCCCTTACATTTTTTTCAAAAATTGGGTCAAATTTTTTGGCTGAAAATTGCGAACACCTTCAACGGTTTTATGATCATAACTTGGCTAAAACTCAACCGATTTCAGTCTGGTTTGGTTTTTTCTTCTTGGTTTTTAAATGCGAACATTTCTGCATTTAAAACTCGATATCTAATTTTTGGCCAATTTTTGACAATTTTAACGATGTAACCCCTTACATTTTTTTCAAAAATTGGGTCAAATTTTTTGGCTGAAAATTGCGAACACCTTCAACGGTTTTATGATCATAACTTGGCTAAAACTCAACCGATTTCAGTCTGGTTTGGTTTTTTCTTCTTGGTTTTTAAATGCGAACATTTCTGCATTTAAAACTCGATATCTAATTTTTGGCCAATTTTTGACAATTTTAACGATGTAACCCCTTACATTTTTTCCAAAAATTGGGTCAAATTTTTTGGCTGAAAATTGCGAACACCTTCAACGGTTTTATGATCATATCTTGGCTAAAACTCAACCGATTTCAGTCTGGTTTGGTTTTTTCTTCTTGGTTTTTAAATGCGAACATATCTGCATTTAAAACTCGATATCTAATTTTTGGCCAATTTTTGACAATTTTAACGATGTAACCCCTTACATTTTTTTCAAAAATTGACTCAAATTTTTTGGCTGAAAATTGCGAACACCTTCAACGGTTTTATGATCATAACTTGGCTAAAACTCAACCGATTTCAGTCTGGTTTGGTTTTTCTTCTTGGTTTTTAAATGCGAACATTTCTGCATTTAAAACTCGATTTCTAAAATTTGGCCAATTTTTGACAATTTTAACGATGTAACCCCTTACATTTTTTTCAAAAATTGGGTCAAATTTTTTGGCTGAAAATTGCGAACACCTTCAACGGTTTTATGATCATAACTTGGCTAAAACTCAACCGATTTCAGTCTGGTTTGGTTTTTTCTTCTTGGTTTTTAAATGCGAACATTTCTGCATTTAAAACTCGATATCTAATTTTTGGCCAATTTTTGACAATTTTAACGATGTAACCCCTTACATTTTTTTCAAAAATTGGGTCAAATTTTTTGGCTGAAAATTGCGAACACCTTTAACGGTTTTATGATCATAACTTGGCTAAAACTCAACCGATTTCAGTCTGGTTTGGTTTTTTCTTCTTGGTTTTTAAATGCGAACATTTCTGCATTTAAAACTCGATATCTAATTTTTGGCCAATTTTTGACAATTTTAACGATGTAACCCCTTACATTTTTTCCAAAAATTGGGTCAAATTTTTTGGCTGAAAATTGCGAACACCTTCAACGGTTTTATGATCATATCTTGGCTAAAACTCAACCGATTTCAGTCTGGTTTGGTTTTTTCTTCTTGGTTTTTAAATGCGAACATATCTGCATTTAAAACTCGATATCTAATTTTTGGCCAATTTTTGACAATTTTAACGATGTAACCCCTTACATTTTTTTCAAAAATTGGGTCAAATTTTTTGGCTGAAAATTGCGAACACCTTCAACGGTTTTATGATCATAACTTGGCTAAAACTCAACCGATTTCAGTCTGGTTTGGTTTTTTCTTCTTGGTTTTTAAATGCGAACATTTCTGCATTTAAAACTCGATATCTAATTTTTGGCCAATTTTTGACAATTTTAACGATGTAACCCCTTACATTTTTTTCAAAAATTGGGTCAAATTTTTTGGCTGAAAATTGCGAACACCTTCAACGGTTTTATGATCATAACTTGGCTAAAACTCAACCGATTTCAGTCTGGTTTGGTTTTTCTTCTTGGTTTTTAAATGCGAACATTTCTGCATTTAAAACTCGATTTCTAATTTTTTGCCAATTTTTGACAATTTTAACGATGTAACCCCTTACATTTTTTTCAAAAATTGGGTCAAATTTTTTGGCTGAAAATTGCGAACACCTTCAACGGTTTTATGATCATAACTTGGCTAAAACTCAACCGATTTCAGTCTGGTTTGGTTTTTTCTTCTTGGTTTTTAAATGCGAACATTTCTGCATTTAAAACTCGATTTCTAATTTTTTGCCAATTTTTGACAATTTTAACGATGTAACCCCTTACATTTTTTTCAAAAATTGGGTCAAATTTTTTGGCTGAAAATTGCGAACACCTTCAACGGTTTTATGATCATAACTTGGCTAAAACTCAACCGATTTCAGTCTGGTTTGGTTTTTTCTTCTTGGTTTTTAAATGCGAACATTTCTGCATTTAAAACTCGATTTCTAATTTTTTGTCAATTTTTGACAATTTTAACGATGTAACCCCTTACATTTTTTTCAAAAATTGGGTCAAATTTTTTGGCTGAAAATTGCGAACACCTTCAACGGTTTTATGATCATAACTTGGCTAAAACGCAACCGATTTCAGTCTGGTTTGGTTTTTTCTTCTTGGTTTTTAAATGCGAACATATCTGCATTTAAAACTCGATATCTAATTTTTGGCCAATTTTTGACAATTTTAACGATGTAACCCCTTACATTTTTTTCAAAAATTGGGTCAAATTTTTTGGCTGAAAATTGCGAACACCTTCAACGGTTTTATGATCATATCTTGGCTAAAACTCAACCGATTTCAGTCTGGTTTGGTTTTTTCTTCTTGGTTTTTAAATGCGAACATTTCTGCATTTAAAACTCGATATCTAATTTTTGGCCAATTTTTGACAATTTTAACGATGTAACCCCTTACATTTTTTCCAAAAATTGGGTCAAATTTTTTGGCTGAAAATTGCGAACACCTTCAACGGTTTTATGATCATATCTTGGCTAAAACTCAACCGATTTCAGTCTGGTTTGGTTTTTTCTTCTTGGTTTTTAAATGCGAACATATCTGCATTTAAAACTCGATATCTAATTTTTGGCCAATTTTTGACAATTTTAACGATGTAACCCCTTACATTTTTTTCAAAAATTGACTCAAATTTTTTGGCTGAAAATTGCGAACACCTTCAACGGTTTTATGATCATAACTTGGCTAAAACTCAACCGATTTCAGTCTGGTTTGGTTTTTTCTTCTTGGTTTTTAAATGCGAACATTTCTGCATTTAAAACTCGATTTCTAAAATTTGGCCAATTTTTGACAATTTTAACGATGTAACCCCTTACATTTTTTTCAAAAATTGGGTCAAATTTTTTGGCTGAAAATTGCGAACACCTTCAACGGTTTTATGATCATAACTTGGCTAAAACTCAACCGATTTCAGTCTGGTTTGGTTTTTTCTTCTTGGTTTTTAAATGCGAACATTTCTGCATTTAAAACTCGATATCTAATTTTTGGCCAATTTTTGACAATTTTAACGATGTAACCCCTTACATTTTTTTCAAAAATTGGGTCAAATTTTTTGGCTGAAAATTGCGAACACCTTTAACGGTTTTATGATCATAACTTGGCTAAAACTCAACCGATTTCAGTCTGGTTTGGTTTTTTCTTCTTGGTTTTTAAATGCGAACATTTCTGCATTTAAAACTCGATATCTAATTTTTGGCCAATTTTTGACAATTTTAACGATGTAACCCCTTACATTTTTTTCAAAAATTGGGTCAAATTTTTTGGCTGAAAATTGCGAACACCTTCAACGGTTTTATGATCATAACTTGGCTAAAACTCAACCGATTTCAGTCTGGTTTGGTTTTTCTTCTTGGTTTTTAAATGCGAACATTTCTGCATTTAAAACTCGATTTCTAATTTTTTGCCAATTTTTGACAATTTTAACGATGTAACCCCTTACATTTTTTTCAAAAATTGGGTCAAATTTTTTGGCTGAAAATTGCGAACACCTTCAACGGTTTTATGATCATAACTTGGCTAAAACTCAACCGATTTCAGTCTGGTTTGGTTTTTTCTTCTTGGTTTTTAAATGCGAACATATCTGCATTTAAAACTCGATTTCTAATTTTTTGCCAATTTTTGACAATTTTAACGATGTAACCCCTTACATTTTTTTCAAAAATTGGGTCAAATTTTTTGGCTGAAAATTGCGAACACCTTCAACGGTTTTATGATCATAACTTGGCTAAAACTCAACCGATTTCAGTCTGGTTTGGTTTTTTCTTCTTGGTTTTTAAATGCGAACATATCTGCATTTAAAACTCGATTTCTAATTTTTTGCCAATTTTTGACAATTTTAACGATGTAACCCCTTACATTTTTTTCAAAAATTGGGTCAAATTTTTTGGCTGAAAATTGCGAACACCTTCAACGGTTTTATGATCATATCTTGGCTAAAACTCAACCGATTTCAGTCTGGTTTGGTTTTTTCTTCTTGGTTTTTAAATGCGAACATTTCTGCATTTAAAACTCGATTTCTAATTTTTTGCCAATTTTTGACAATTTTAACGATGTAACCCCTTACATTTTTTTCAAAAATTGGGTCAAATTTTTTGGCTGAAAATTGCGAACACCTTCAACGGTTTTATGATCATATCTTGGCTAAAACTCAACCGATTTCAGTCTGGTTTGGTTTTTTCTTCTTGGTTTTTAAATGCGAACATTTCTGCATTTAAAACTCGATATCTAATTTTTGCCAATTTTTGACAATTTTAACGATGTAACCCCTTACATTTTTTTCAAAAATTGGGTCAAATTTTTTGGCTGAAAATTGCGAACACCTTCAACGGTTTTATGATCATATCTTGGCTAAAACTCAACCGATTTCAGTCTGGTTTGGTTTTTTCTTCTTGGTTTTTAAATGCGAAAATTTCTGCATTTAAAACTCGATTTCTAATTTTTTGCCAATTTTTGACAATTTTAACGATGTAACCCCTTACATTTTTTTAAAAAATTGGGTCAAATTTTTTGGCTGAAAATTGCGAACACCTTCAACGGTTTTATGATCATAACTTGGCTAAAACTCAACCGATTTCAGTCTGGTTTGGTTTTTTCTTCTTGGTTTTTAAATGCGAACATTTCTGCATTTAAAACTCGATTTCTAATTTTTTGCCAATTTTTGACAATTTTAACGATGTAACCCCTTACATTTTTTTCAAAAATTGGGTCAAATTTTTTGGCTGAAAATTGCGAACACCTTCAACGGTTTTATGATCATAACTTGGCTAAAACTCAACCGATTTCAGTCTGGTTTGGTTTTTTCTTCTTGGTTTTTAAATGCGAACATATCTGCATTTAAAACTCGATTTCTAATTTTTTGCCAATTTTTGACAATTTTAACGATGTAACCCCTTACATTTTTTTCAAAAATTGGGTCAAATTTTTTGGCTGAAAATTGCGAACACCTTCAACGGTTTTATGATCATATCTTGGCTAAAACTCAACCGATTTCAGTCTGGTTTGGTTTTTCTTCTTGGTTTTTAAATGCGAACATATCTGCATTTAAAACTCGATATCTAATTTTTGGCCAATTTTTGACAATTTTAACGATGTAACCCCTTACATTTTTTTCAAAAATTGGGTCAAATTTTTTGGCTGAAAATTGCGAACACCTTCAACGGTTTTATGATCATAACTTGGCTAAAACTCAACCGATTTCAGTCTGGTTTGGTTTTTTCTTCTTGGTTTTTAAATGCGAACATTTCTGCATTTAAAACTCGATTTCTAATTTTTTGCCAATTTTTGACAATTTTAACGATGTAACCCCTTACATTTTTTTCAAAAATTGGGTCAAATTTTTTGGCTGAAAATTGCGAACACCTTCAACGGTTTTATGATCATAACTTGGCTAAAACTCAACCGATTTCAGTCTGGTTTGTTTTTTCTTCTTGGTTTTTAAATGCGAACATATCTGCATTTAAAACTCGATATCTAATTTTTGGCCAATTTTTGACAATTTTAACGATGTAACCCCTTACATTTTTTTCAAAAATTGGGTCAAATTTTTTGGCTGAAAATTGCGAACACCTTCAACGGTTTTATGATCATAACTTGGCTAAAACTCAACCGATTTCAGTCTGGTTTGGTTTTTTCTTCTTGGTTTTTAAATGCGAACATATCTGCATTTAAAACTCGATTTCTAATTTTTTGCCAATTTTTGACAATTTTAACGATGTAACCCCTTACATTTTTTTCAAAAATTGGGTCAAATTTTTTGGCTGAAAATTGCGAACACCTTCAACGGTTTTGTGATCATATCTTGGCTAAAACTCAACCGATTTCAGTCTGGTTTGGTTTTTTCTTCTTGGTTTTTAAATGCGAACATATCTGCATTTAAAACTCGATATCTAATTTTTGGCCAATTTTTGACAATTTTAACGATGTAACCCCTTACATTTTTTTCAAAAATTGGGTCAAATTTTTTGGCTGAAAATTGCGAACACCTTCAACGGTTTTATGATCATAACTTGGCTAAAACTCAACCGATTTCAGTCTGGTTTGGTTTTTCTTCTTGGTTTTTAAATGCGAACATTTCTGCATTTAAAACTCGATATCTAATTTTTGGCCAATTTTTGACAATTTTAACGATGTAACCCCTTACATTTTTTTCAAAAATTGGGTCAAATTTTTTGGCTGAAAATTGCGAACACCTTCAACGGTTTTATGATCATAACTTGGCTAAAACTCAACCGATTTCAGTCTGGTTTGGTTTTTTCTTCTTGGTTTTTAAATGCGAACATATCTGCATTTAAAACTCGATATCTAATTTTTGGCCAATTTTTGACAATTTTAACGATGTAACCCCTTACATTTTTTTCAAAAATTGGGTCAAATTTTTTGGCTGAAAATTGCGAACACCTTCAACGGTTTTATGATCATATCTTGGCTAAAACTCAACCGATTTCAGTCTGGTTTGGTTTTTCTTCTTGGTTTTTAAATGCGAACATATCTGCATTTAAAACTCGATATCTAATTTTTGGCCAATTTTTGACAATTTTAACGATGTAACCCCTTACATTTTTTTCAAAAATTGGGTCAAATTTTTTGGCTGAAAATTGCGAACACCTTCAACGGTTTTATGATCATAACTTGGCTAAAACTCAACCGATTTCAGTCTGGTTTGGTTTTTTCTTCTTGGTTTTTAAATGCGAACATATCTGCATTTAAAACTCGATTTCTAATTTTTGCCAATTTTTGACAATTTTAACGATGTAACCTTACATTTTTTTCAAAAATTGGGTCAAATTTTTTGGCTGAAAATTGCGAACACCTTCAACGGTTTTATGATCATAACTTGGCTAAAACTCAACCGATTTCAGTCTGGTTTGGTTTTTTCTTCTTGGTTTTTAAATGCGAACATATCTGCATTTAAAACTCGATTTCTAATTTTTTGCCAATTTTTGACAATTTTAACGATGTAACCCCTTACATTTTTTTCAAAAATTGGGTCAAATTTTTTGGCTGAAAATTGCGAACACCTTCAACGGTTTTATGATCATAACTTGGCTAAAACTCAACCGATTTCAGTCTGGTTTGGTTTTTCTTCTTGGTTTTTAAATGCGAACATATCTGCATTTAAAACTCGATTTCTAATTTTTGCCAATTTTTGACAATTTTAACGATGTAACCCCTTACATTTTTTTCAAAAATTGGGTCAAATTTTTTGGCTGAAAATTGCGAACACCTTCAACGGTTTTATGATCATATCTTGGCTAAAACTCAACCGATTTCAGTCTGGTTTGGTTTTTTCTTCTTGGTTTTTAAATGCGAACATATCTGCATTTAAAACTCGATATCTAATTTTTGGCCAATTTTTGACAATTTTAACGATGTAACCCCTTACATTTTTTTCAAAAATTGGGTCAAATTTTTTGGCTGAAAATTGCGAACACCTTCAACGGTTTTATGATCATAACTTGGCTAAAACTCAACCGATTTCAGTCTGGTTTGGTTTTTTCTTCTTGGTTTTTAAATGCGAACATATCTGCATTTAAAACTCGATATCTAATTTTTGGCCAATTTTTGACAATTTTAACGATGTAACCCCTTACATTTTTTTCAAAAATTGGGTCAAATTTTTTGGCTGAAAATTGCGAACACCTTCAACGGTTTTATGATCATAACTTGGCTAAAACTCAACCGATTTCAGTCTGGTTTGGTTTTTTCTTCTTGGTTTTTAAATGCGAACATTTCTGCATTTAAAACTCGATATCTAATTTTTGGCCAATTTTTGACCATTTTAACGATGTAACCCCTTACATTTTTTTCAAAAATTGGGTCAAATTTTTTGGCTGAAAATTGCGAACACCTTCAACGGTTTTATGATCATAACTTGGCTAAAACTCAACCGATTTCAGTCTGGTTTGGTTTTTTCTTCTTGGTTTTTAAATGCGAACATATCTGCATTTAAAACTCGATTTCTAATTTTTTGCCAATTTTTGACAATTTTAACGATGTAACCTTACATTTTTTTCAAAAATTGGGTCAAATTTTTTGGCTGAAAATTGCGAACACCTTCAACGGTTTTATGATCATATCTTGGCTAAAACTCAACCGATTTCAGTCTGGTTTGGTTTTTTCTTCTTGGTTTTTAAATGCGAACATATCTGCATTTAAAACTCGATATCTAATTTTTGGCCAATTTTTGACAATTTTAACGATGTAACCCCTTACATTTTTTTCAAAAATTGGGTCAAATTTTTTGGCTGAAAATTGCGAACACCTTCAACGGTTTTATGATCATAACTTGGCTAAAACTCAACCGATTTCAGTCTGGTTTGGTTTTTCTTCTTGGTTTTTAAATGCGAACATATCTGCATTTAAAACTCGATATCTAATTTTTGGCCAATTTTTGACAATTTTAACGATGTAACCCCTTACATTTTTTTCAAAATTGGGTCAAATTTTTTGGCTGAAAATTGCGAACACCTTCAACGGTTTTATGATCATAACTTGGCTAAAACTCAACCGATTTCAGTCTGGTTTGGTTTTTTCTTCTTGGTTTTTAAATGCGAACATTTCTGCATTTAAAACTCGATATCTAATTTTTGGCCAATTTTTGACAATTTTAACGATGTAACCCCTTACATTTTTTTTCAAAAATTGGGTCAAATTTTTTGGCTGAAAATTGCGAACACCTTCAACGGTTTTATGATCATAACTTGGCTAAAACTCAACCGATTTCAGTCTGGTTTGGTTTTTTCTTCTTGGTTTTTAAATGCGAACATATCTGCATTTAAAACTCGATTTCTAATTTTTTGCCAATTTTTGACAATTTTAACGATGTAACCCCTTACATTTTTTTCAAAAATTGGGTCAAATTTTTTGGCTGAAAATTGCGAACACCTTCAACGGTTTTATGATCATAACTTGGCTAAAACTCAACCGATTTCAGTCTGGTTTGGTTTTTTCTTCTTGGTTTTTAAATGCGAACATATCTGCATTTAAAACTCGATTTCTAATTTTTTGCCAATTTTTGACAATTTTAACGATGTAACCCCTTACATTTTTTTCAAAAATTGGGTCAAATTTTTTGGCTGAAAATTGCGAACACCTTCAACGGTTTTATGATCATATCTTGGCTAAAACTCAACCGATTTCAGTCTGGTTTGGTTTTTTCTTCTTGGTTTTTAAATGCGAACATATCTGCATTTAAAACTCGATATCTAATTTTTGGCCAATTTTTGACAATTTTAACGATGTAACCCCTTACATTTTTTTCAAAAATTGGGTCAAATTTTTTGGCTGAAAATTGCGAACACCTTCAACGGTTTTATGATCATAACTTGGCTAAAACTCAACCGATTTCAGTCTGGTTTGGTTTTTTCTTCTTGGTTTTTAAATGCGAACATATCTGCATTTAAAACTCGATTTCTAATTTTTTGCCAATTTTTGACAATTTTAACGATGTAACCCCTTACATTTTTTTCAAAAATTGGGTCAAATTTTTTGGCTGAAAATTGCGAACACCTTCAACGGTTTTATGATCATAACTTGGCTAAAACTCAACCGATTTCAGTCTGGTTTGGTTTTTTCTTCTTGGTTTTTAAATGCGAACATATCTGCATTTAAATGCGAACATATCTGCATTTAAAACTCGATATCTAATTTTTGGCCAATTTTTGACAATTTTAACGATGTAACCCCTTACATTTTTTTCAAAAATTGGGTCAAATTTTTTGGCTGAAAATTGCGAACACCTTCAACGGTTTTATGATCATAACTTGGCTAAAACTCAACCGATTTCAGTCTGGTTTGGTTTTTTCTTCTTGGTTTTTAAATGCGAACATATCTGCATTTAAAACTCGATTTCTAATTTTTTGCCAATTTTTGACAATTTTAACGATGTAACCTTACATTTTTTTCAAAAATTGGGTCAAATTTTTTGGCTGAAAATTGCGAACACCTTCAACGGTTTTATGATCATAACTTGGCTAAAACTCAACCGATTTCAGTCTGGTTTGGTTTTTCTTCTTGGTTTTTAAATGCGAACATATCTGCATTTAAAACTCGATTTCTAATTTTTTGCCAATTTTTGACAATTTTAACGATGTAACCCCTTACATTTTTTTCAAAAATTGGGTCAAATTTTTTGGCTGAAAATTGCGAACACCTTCAACGGTTTTATGATCATAACTTGGCTAAAACTCAACCGATTTCAGTCTGGTTTGGTTTTTTCTTCTTGGTTTTTAAATGCGAACATATCTGCATTTAAAACTCGATTTCTAATTTTTTGCCAATTTTTGACAATTTTAACGATGTAACCCCTTACATTTTTTTCAAAAATTGGGTCAAATTTTTTGGCTGAAAATTGCGAACACCTTCAACGGTTTTATGATCATATCTTGGCTAAAACTCAACCGATTTCAGTCTGGTTTGGTTTTTCTTCTTGGTTTTTAAATGCGAACATATCTGCATTTAAAACTCGATATCTAATTTTTGGCCAATTTTTGACAATTTTAACGATGTAACCCCTTACATTTTTTTCAAAAATTGGGTCAAATTTTTTGGCTGAAAATTGCGAACACCTTCAACGGTTTTATGATCATAACTTGGCTAAAACTCAACCGATTTCAGTCTGGTTTGGTTTTTTCTTCTTGGTTTTTAAATGCGAACATATCTGCATTTAAAACTCGATATCTAATTTTTGGCCAATTTTTGACAATTTTAACGATGTAACCCCTTACATTTTTTTCAAAAATTGGGTCAAATTTTTTGGCTGAAAATTGCGAACACCTTCAACGGTTTTATGATCATAACTTGGCTAAAACTCAACCGATTTCAGTCTGGTTTGGTTTTTTCTTCTTGGTTTTTAAATGCGAACATTTCTGCATTTAAAACTCGATATCTAATTTTTGGCCAATTTTTGACAATTTTAACGATGTAACCCCTTACATTTTTTTCAAAAATTGGGTCAAATTTTTTGGCTGAAAATTGCGAACACCTTCAACGGTTTTATGATCATAACTTGGCTAAAACTCAACCGATTTCAGTCTGGTTTGGTTTTTTCTTCTTGGTTTTTAAATGCGAACATATCTGCATTTAAAACTCGATTTCTAATTTTTTGCCAATTTTTGACAATTTTAACGATGTAACCCCTTACATTTTTTTCAAAAATTGGGTCAAATTTTTTGGCTGAAAATTGCGAACACCTTCAACGGTTTTATGATCATAACTTGGCTAAAACTCAACCGATTTCAGTCTGGTTTGGTTTTTTCTTCTTGGTTTTTAAATGCGAACATATCTGCATTTAAAACTCGATTTCTAATTTTTTGCCAATTTTTGACAATTTTAACGATGTAACCCCTTACATTTTTTTCAAAAATTGGGTCAAATTTTTTGGCTGAAAATTGCGAACACCTTCAACGGTTTTATGATCATATCTTGGCTAAAACTCAACCGATTTCAGTCTGGTTTGGTTTTTTCTTCTTGGTTTTTAAATGCGAACATATCTGCATTTAAAACTCGATATCTAATTTTTGGCCAATTTTTGACAATTTTAACGATGTAACCCCTTACATTTTTTTCAAAAATTGGGTCAAATTTTTTGGCTGAAAATTGCGAACACCTTCAACGGTTTTATGATCATAACTTGGCTAAAACTCAACCGATTTCAGTCTGGTTTGGTTTTTTCTTCTTGGTTTTTAAATGCGAACATATCTGCATTTAAAACTCGATTTCTAATTTTTTGCCAATTTTTGACAATTTTAACGATGTAACCCCTTACATTTTTTTCAAAAATTGGGTCAAATTTTTTGGCTGAAAATTGCGAACACCTTCAACGGTTTTATGATCATATCTTGGCTAAAACTCAACCGATTTCAGTCTGGTTTGGTTTTTTCTTCTTGGTTTTTAAATGCGAACATATCTGCATTTAAAACTCGATATCTAATTTTTGGCCAATTTTTGACAATTTTAACGATGTAACCCCTTACATTTTTTTCAAAATTTGGGTCAAATTTTTTGGCTGAAAATTGCGAACACCTTCAACGGTTTTATGATCATAACTTGGCTAAAACTCAACCGATTTCAGTCTGGTTTGGTTTTTTCTTCTTGGTTTTTAAATGCGAACATATCTGCATTTAAAACTCGATATCTAATTTTTGGCCAATTTTTGACAATTTTAACGATGTAACCCCTTACATTTTTTTCAAAAATTGGGTCAAATTTTTTGGCTGAAAATTGCGAACACCTTCAACGGTTTTATGATCATAACTTGGCTAAAACTCAACCGATTTCAGTCTGGTTTGGTTTTTTCTTCTTGGTTTTTAAATGCGAACATTTCTGCATTTAAAACTCGATATCTAATTTTTGGCCAATTTTTGACAATTTTAACGATGTAACCCCTTACATTTTTTTCAAAAATTGGGTCAAATTTTTTGGCTGAAAATTGCGAACACCTTCAACGGTTTTATGATCATAACTTGGCTAAAACTCAACCGATTTCAGTCTGGTTTGGTTTTTTCTTCTTGGTTTTTAAATGCGAACATATCTGCATTTAAAACTCGATATCTAATTTTTGGCCAATTTTTGACAATTTTAACGATGTAACCCCTTACATTTTTTTCAAAAATTGGGTCAAATTTTTTGGCTGAAAATTGCGAACACCTTCAACGGTTTTATGATCATAACTTGGCTAAAACTCAACCGATTTCAGTCTGGTTTGGTTTTTCTTCTTGGTTTTTAAATGCGAACATATCTGCATTTAAAACTCGATTTCTAATTTTTTGCCAATTTTTGACAATTTTAACGATGTAACCCCTTACATTTTTTTCAAAAATTGGGTCAAATTTTTTGGCTGAAAATTGCGAACACCTTCAACGGTTTTATGATCATATCTTGGCTAAAACTCAACCGATTTCAGTCTGGTTTGGTTTTTTCTTCTTGGTTTTTAAATGCGAACATATCTGCATTTAAAGCTCGATATCTAATTTTTGGCCAATTTTTGACAATTTTAACGATGTAACCCCTTACATTTTTTTCAAAAATTGGGTCAAATTTTTTGGCTGAAAATTGCGAACACCTTCAACGGTTTTATGATCATAACTTGGCTAAAACTCAACCGATTTCAGTCTGGTTTGGTTTTTTCTTCTTGGTTTTTAAATGCGAACATATCTGCATTTAAAACTCGATATCTAATTTTTGGCCAATTTTTGACAATTTTAACGATGTAACCCCTTACATTTTTTTCAAAAATTGGGTCAAATTTTTTGGCTGAAAATTGCGAACACCTTCAACGGTCTTATGATCATAACTTGGCTAAAACTCAACCGATTTCAGTCTGGTTTGGTTTTTTCTTCTTGGTTTTTAAATGCGAACATATCTGCATTTAAAACTCGATATCTAATTTTTGGCCAATTTTTGACAATTTTAACGATGTAACCCCTTACATTTTTTTCAAAAATTGGGTCAAATTTTTTGGCTGAAAATTGCGAACACCTTCAACGGTTTTATGATCATAACTTGGCTAAAACTCAACCGATTTCAGTCTGGTTTGGTTTTTTTCTTCTTGGTTTTTAAATGCGAACATTTCTGCATTTAAAACTCGATTTCTAATTTTTTGCCAATTTTTGACAATTTTAACGATGTAACCCCTTACATTTTTTTCAAAAATTGGGTCAAATTTTTTGGCTGAAAATTGCGAACACCTTCAACGGTTTTATGATCATATCTTGGCTAAAACTCAACCGATTTCAGTCTGGTTTGGTTTTTTCTTCTTGGTTTTTAAATGCGAACATATCTGCATTTAAAACTCGATATCTAATTTTTGGCCAATTTTTGACAATTTTAACGATGTAACCCCTTACATTTTTTTCAAAAATTGACTCAAATTTTTTGGCTGAAAATTGCGAACACCTTCAACGGTTTTATGATCATAACTTGGCTAAAACTCAACCGATTTCAGTCTGGTTTGGTTTTTTCTTCTTGGTTTTTAAATGCGAACATATCTGCATTTAAAACTCGATTTCTAATTGTTTGCCAATTTTTGACAATTTTAACGATGTAACCCCTTACATTTTTTTCAAAAATTGGGTCAAATTTTTTGGCTGAAAATTGCGAACACCTTCAACGGTTTTATGATCATATCTTGGCTAAAACTCAACCGATTTCAGTCTGGTTTGGTTTTTTCTTCTTGGTTTTTAAATGCGAACATATCTGCATTTAAAACTCGATATCTAATTTTTGGCTAATTTTTGACAATTTTAACGATGTAACCCCTTACATTTTTTTCAAAAATTGGGTCAAATTTTTTGGCTGAAAATTGCGAACACCTTCAACGGTTTTATGATCATAACTTGGCTAAAACTCAACCGATTTCAGTCTGGTTTGGTTTTTTCTTCTTGGTTTTTAAATGCGAACATATCTGCATTTAAAACTCGATATCTAATTTTTGGCCAATTTTTGACAATTTTAACGATGTAACCCCTTACATTTTTTTCAAAAATTGGGTCAAATTTTTTGGCTGAAAATTGCGAACACCTTCAACGGTTTTATGATCATATCTTGGCTAAAACTCAACCGATTTCAGTCTGGTTTGGTTTTTTCTTCTTGGTTTTTAAATGCGAACATATCTGCATTTAAAACTCGATATCTAATTTTTGGCCAATTTTTGACAATTTTAACGATGTAACCCCTTACATTTTTTTCAAAAATTGGGTCAAATTTTTTGGCTGAAAATTGCGAACACCTTCAACGGTTTTATGATCATAACTTGGCTAAAACTCAACCGATTTCAGTCTGGTTTGGTTTTTTCTTCTTGGTTTTTAAATGCGAACATTTCTGCATTTAAAACTCGATTTCTAATTTTTGGCCAATTTTTGACAATTTTAACGATGTAACCCCTTACATTTTTTTCAAAAATAGGGTCAAATTTTTTGGCTGAAAATTGCGAACACCTTCAACGGTTTTATGATCATAACTTGGCTAAAACTCAACCGATTTCAGTCTGGTTTGGTTTCTTCTTCTTGGTTTTTAAATGCGAACATATCTGCATTTAAAACTCGATATCTAATTTTTTGCAAATTTTTGACAATTTTAACGATGTAACCCCTTAAATTTTTTTCAAAAATTGGGTCAAATTTTTTGGCTGAAAATTGCGAACACCTTCAACGGTTTTATGATCATATCTTGGCTAAAACTCAACCGATTTCAGTCTGGTTTGGTTTTTTCTTCTTGGTTTTTAAATGCGAACATTTCTGCATTTAAAACTCGACTTCTAATTTTTTGCCAATTTTTGACAATTTTAACGATGTAACCCCTTACATTTTTTTCAAAAATTGGGTCAAATTTTTTGGCTGAAAATTGCGAACACCTTCAACGGTTTTATGATCATAACTTGGCTAAAACTCAACCGATTTCAGTCTGGTTTGGTTTTTTCTTCTTGGTTTTTAAATGCGAACATTTCTGCATTTAAAACTCGATTTCTAATTTTTGGCCAATTTTTGACAATTTTAACGATGTAACCCCTTACATTTTTTTCAAAAATAGGGTCAAATTTTTTGGCTGAAAATTGCGAACACCTTCAACGGTTTTATGATCATAACTTGGCTAAAACTCAACCGATTTCAGTCTGGTTTGGTTTCTTCTTCTTGGTTTTTAAATGCGAACATATCTGCATTTAAAACTCGATATCTAATTTTTGCAAATTTTTGACAATTTTAACGATGTAACCCCTTAAATTTTTTTCAAAAATTGGGTCAAATTTTTTGGCTGAAAATTGCGAACACCTTCAACGGTTTTATGATCATATCTTGGCTAAAACTCAACCGATTTCAGTCTGGTTTGGTTTTTTCTTCTTGGTTTTTAAATGCGAACATTTCTGCATTTAAAACTCGACTTCTAATTTTTTGCCAATTTTTGACAATTTTAACGATGTAACCCCTTACATTTTTTTCAAAAATTGGGTCAAATTTTTTGGCTGAAAATTGCGAACACCTTCAACGGTTTTATGATCATAACTTGGCTAAAACTCAACCGATTTCAGTCTGGTTTGGCTTCTTCTTCTTGGTTTTTAAATGCGAACATATCTGCATTTAAAACTCGATATCTAATTTTTTGCAAATTTTTGACAATTTTAACGATGTAACCCCTTAAATTTTTTTCAAAAATTGGGTCAAATTTTTTGGCTGAAAATTGCGAACACCTTCAACGGTTTTATGATCATATCTTGGCTAAAACTCAACCGATTTCAGTCTGGTTTGGTTTTTTCTTCTTGGTTTTTAAATGCGAACATTTCTGCATTTAAAACTCGACTTCTAATTTTTTGCCAATTTTTGACAATTTTAACGATGTAACCCCTTACATTTTTTTCAAAAATTGGGTCAAATTTTTTGGCTGAAAATTGCGAACACCTTCAACGGTTTTATGATCATAACTTGGCTAAAACTCAACCGATTTCAGTCTGGGTTGGTTTCTTCTTCTTGGTTTTTAAATGCAAACATATCTGCATTTAAAACTCGATATCTAATTTTTGGCCAATTTTTGACAATTTTAACGATGTAACCCCTTAAATTTTTTTCAAAAATTGGGTCAAATTTTTTGGCTGAAAATTGCGAACACCTTCAACGGTTTTATGATCATATCTTGGCTAAAACTCAACCGATTTCAGTCTGGTTTGGTTTCTTCTTCTTGGTTTTTAAATGCGAACATATCTGCATTTAAAACTCGATATCTAATTTTTGTTCAATTTTTGACAATTTTAACGATGTAACCCCTTACATTTTTTTCAAAAATTGGGTCAAATTTTTTGGCTGAAAATTGCGAACACCTTCAACGGTTTTATGATCATATCTTGGCTAAAACTCAACCGATTTCAGTCTGGTTTGGTTTTTTCTTCTTGGTTTTTAAATGCGAACATTTCTGCATTTAAAACTCGACTTCTAATTTTTTGCCAATTTTTGACAATTTTAACGATGTAACCCCTTACATTTTTTTCAAAAATTGGGTCAAATTTTTTGGCTGAAAATTGCGAACACCTTCAACGGTTTTATGATCATATCTTGGCTAAAACTCAACCGATTTCAGTCTGGTTTGGTTTTTCTTCTTGGTTTTTAAATGCGAACATTTCTGCATTTAAAACTCGATTTCTAATTTTTTGCCAATTTTTTACAATTTTAACGATGTAACCCCTTACATTTTTTTCAAAAATTGTGTCAAATTTTTTGGCTGAAAATTGCGAACACCTTCAACGGTTTTATGATCATAACTTGGCTAAAACTCAACCGATTTCAGTCTGGTTTGGTTTTTTCTTCTTGGTTTTTAAATGCGAACATTTCTGCATTTAAAACTCGATTTCTAATTTTTGGCCAATTTTTGACAATTTTAACGATGTAACCCCTTACATTTTTTTCAAAAATTGGGTCAAATTTTTTGGCTGAAAATTGCGAACACCTTCAACGGTTTTATGATCATATCTTGGCTAAAACTCAACCGATTTCAGTCTGGTTTGGTTTTTTCTTCTTGGTTCTTAAATGCGAACATTTCTGCATTTAAAACTCGATTTCTAATTTTTGGCCAATTTTTTACAATTTTAACGATGTAACCCCTTACATTTTTTTCAAAAATTGGGTCAAATTTTTTGGCTGAAAATTGCGAACACCTTCAACGGTTTTATGATCATAACTTGGCTAAAACTCAACCGATTTCAGTCTGGTTTGGTTTCTTCTTCTTGGTTTTTAAATGCGAACATATCTGCATTTAAAACTCGATATCTAATTTTTTGCCAATTTTTGACAATTTTAACGATGTAACCCCTTAAATTTTTTTCAAAAATTGTGTCAAATTTTTTGGCTGAAAATTGCGAACACCTTCAACGGTTTTATGATCATAACTTGGCTAAAACTCAACCGATTTCAGTCTGGTTTGGTTTTTTCTTCTTGGTTTTTAAATGCGAACATTTCTGCATTTAAAACTCGATTTCTAATTTTTTGCCAATTTTTGACAATTTTAACGATGTAACCCCTTACATTTTTTTCAAAAATTGGGTCAAATTTTTTGGCTGAAAATTGCGAACACCTTCAACGGTTTTATGATCATAACTTGGCTAAAACTCAACCGATTTCAGTCTGGTTTGGTTTTTTCTTCTTGGTTTTTAAATGCGAACATTTCTGCATTTAAAACTCGATTTCTAATTTTTTGCCAATTTTTGACAATTTTAACGATGTAACCCCTTACATTTTTTTCAAAAATTGGGTCAAATTTTTTGGCTGAAAATTGCGAACACCTTCAACGGTTTTATGATCATAACTTGGCTAAAACTCAACCGATTTCAGTCTGGTTTGGTTTTTTCTTCTTGGTTTTTAAATGCGAACATTTCTGCATTTAAAACTCGATTTCTAATTTTTTGCCAATTTTTGACAATTTTAACGATGTAACCCCTTACATTTTTTTCAAAAATTGGGTCAAATTTTTTGGCTGAAAATTGCGAACACCTTCAACGGTTTTATGATCATATCTTGGCTAAAACTCAACCGATTTCAGTCTGGTTTGGTTTTTTCTTCTTGGTTTTTAAATGCGAACATTTCTGCATTTAAAACTCGATATCTAATTTTTTGCAAATTTTTGACAATTTTAACGATGTAACCCCTTAAATTTTTTTCAAAAATTGGGTCAAATTTTTTGGCTGAAAATTGCGAACACCTTCAACGGTTTTATGATCATATCTTGGCTAAAACTCAACCGATTTCAGTCTGGTTTGGTTTTTTCTTCTTGGTTTTTAAATGCGAACATTTCTGCATTTAAAACTCGACTTCTAATTTTTTGCCAATTTTTGACAATTTTAACGATGTAACCCCTTACATTTTTTTCAAAAATTGGGTCAAATTTTTTGGCTGAAAATTGCGAACACCTTCAACGGTTTTATGATCATAACTTGGCTAAAACTCAACCGATTTCAGTCTGGGTTGGTTTCTTCTTCTTGGTTTTTAAATGCAAACATATCTGCATTTAAAACTCGATATCTAATTTTTGGCCAATTTTTGACAATTTTAACGATGTAACCCCTTAAATTTTTTTCAAAAATTGGGTCAAATTTTTTGGCTGAAAATTGCGAACACCTTCAACGGTTTTATGATCATATCTTGGCTAAAACTCAACCGATTTCAGTCTGGTTTGGTTTCTTCTTCTTGGTTTTTAAATGCGAACATATCTGCATTTAAAACTCGATATCTAATTTTTGTTCAATTTTTGACAATTTTAACGATGTAACCCCTTACATTTTTTTCAAAAATTGGGTCAAATTTTTTGGCTGAAAATTGCGAACACCTTCAACGGTTTTATGATCATATCTTGGCTAAAACTCAACCGATTTCAGTCTGGTTTGGTTTTTTCTTCTTGGTTTTTAAATGCGAACATTTCTGCATTTAAAACTCGACTTCTAATTTTTTGCCAATTTTTGACAATTTTAACGATGTAACCCCTTACATTTTTTTCAAAAATTGGGTCAAATTTTTTGGCTGAAAATTGCGAACACCTTCAACGGTTTTATGATCATATCTTGGCTAAAACTCAACCGATTTCAGTCTGGTTTGGTTTTTTCTTCTTGGTTTTTAAATGCGAACATTTCTGCATTTAAAACTCGATTTCTAATTTTTGCCAATTTTTTACAATTTTAACGATGTAACCCCTTACATTTTTTTCAAAAATTGTGTCAAATTTTTTGGCTGAAAATTGCGAACACCTTCAACGGTTTTATGATCATAACTTGGCTAAAACTCAACCGATTTCAGTCTGGTTTGGTTTTTTCTTCTTGGTTTTTAAATGCGAACATTTCTGCATTTAAAACTCGATTTCTAATTTTTGGCCAATTTTTGACAATTTTAACGATGTAACCCCTTACATTTTTTTCAAAAATTGGGTCAAATTTTTTGGCTGAAAATTGCGAACACCTTCAACGGTTTTATGATCATATCTTGGCTAAAACTCAACCGATTTCAGTCTGGTTTGGTTTTTTCTTCTTGGTTCTTAAATGCGAACATTTCTGCATTTAAAACTCGATTTCTAATTTTTGGCCAATTTTTTACAATTTTAACGATGTAACCCCTTACATTTTTTTCAAAAATTGGGTCAAATTTTTTGGCTGAAAATTGCGAACACCTTCAACGGTTTTATGATCATAACTTGGCTAAAACTCAACCGATTTCAGTCTGGTTTGGTTTCTTCTTCTTGGTTTTTAAATGCGAACATATCTGCATTTAAAACTCGATATCTAATTTTTGCCAATTTTTGACAATTTTAACGATGTAACCCCTTAAATTTTTTTCAAAAATTGTGTCAAATTTTTTGGCTGAAAATTGCGAACACCTTCAACGGTTTTATGATCATAACTTGGCTAAAACTCAACCGATTTCAGTCTGGTTTGGTTTTTTCTTCTTGGTTTTTAAATGCGAACATTTCTGCATTTAAAACTCGATTTCTAATTTTTTGCCAATTTTTGACAATTTTAACGATGTAACCCCTTACATTTTTTTCAAAAATTGGGTCAAATTTTTTGGCTGAAAATTGCGAACACCTTCAACGGTTTTATGATCATAACTTGGCTAAAACTCAACCGATTTCAGTCTGGTTTGGTTTTTTCTTCTTGGTTTTTAAATGCGAACATTTCTGCATTTAAAACTCGATTTCTAATTTTTTGCCAATTTTTGACAATTTTAACGATGTAACCCCTTACATTTTTTTCAAAAATTGGGTCAAATTTTTTGGCTGAAAATTGCGAACACCTTCAACGGTTTTATGATCATAACTTGGCTAAAACTCAACCGATTTCAGTCTGGTTTGGTTTTTTCTTCTTGGTTTTTAAATGCGAACATTTCTGCATTTAAAACTCGATTTCTAATTTTTTGCCAATTTTTGACAATTTTAACGATGTAACCCCTTACATTTTTTTCAAAAATTGGGTCAAATTTTTTGGCTGAAAATTGCGAACACCTTCAACGGTTTTATGATCATATCTTGGCTAAAACTCAACCGATTTCAGTCTGGTTTGGTTTTTTCTTCTTGGTTCTTAAATGCGAACATTTCTGCATTTAAAACTCGATTTCTAATTTTTGGCCAATTTTTTACAATTTTAACGATGTAACCCCTTACATTTTTTTCAAAAATTGGGTCAAATTTTTTGGCTGAAAATTGCGAACACCTTCAACGGTTTTATGATCATAACTTGGCTAAAACTCAACCGATTTCAGTCTGGTTTGGTTTCTTCTTCTTGGTTTTTAAATGCGAACATATCTGCATTTAAAACTCGATATCTAATTTTTTGCCAATTTTTGACAATTTTAACGATGTAACCCCTTAAATTTTTTTCAAAAATTGTGTCAAATTTTTTGGCTGAAAATTGCGAACACCTTCAACGGTTTTATGATCATAACTTGGCTAAAACTCAACCGATTTCAGTCTGGTTTGGTTTTTTCTTCTTGGTTTTTAAATGCGAACATTTCTGCATTTAAAACTCGATTTCTAATTTTTGCCAATTTTTGACAATTTTAACGATGTAACCCCTTACATTTTTTTCAAAAATTGGGTCAAATTTTTTGGCTGAAAATTGCGAACACCTTCAACGGTTTTATGATCATAACTTGGCTAAAACTCAACCGATTTCAGTCTGGTTTGGTTTTTTCTTCTTGGTTTTTAAATGCGAACATTTCTGCATTTAAAACTCGATTTCTAATTTTTTGCCAATTTTTGACAATTTTAACGATGTAACCCCTTACATTTTTTTCAAAAATTGGGTCAAATTTTTTGGCTGAAAATTGCGAACACCTTCAACGGTTTTATGATCATAACTTGGCTAAAACTCAACCGATTTCAGTCTGGTTTGGTTTTTTCTTCTTGGTTTTTAAATGCGAACATTTCTGCATTTAAAACTCGATTTCTAATTTTTTGCCAATTTTTGACAATTTTAACGATGTAACCCCTTACATTTTTTTCAAAAATTGGGTCAAATTTTTTGGCTGAAAATTGCGAACACCTTCAACGGTTTTATGATCATAACTTGGCTAAAACTCAACCGATTTCAGTCTGGTTTGGTTTTTTCTTCTTGGTTTTTAAATGCGAACATTTCTGCATTTAAAACTCGATTTCTAATTTTTTGCCAATTTTTGACAATTTTAACGATGTAACCCCTTACATTTTTTTCAAAAATTGGGTCAAATTTTTTGGCTGAAAATTGCGAACACCTTCAACGGTTTTATGATCATAACTTGGCTAAAACTCAACCGATTTCAGTCTGGTTTGGTTTTTTCTTCTTGGTTTTTAAATGCGAACATATCTGCATTTAAAACTCGATATCTAATTTTTTGCCAATTTTTGACAATTTTAACGATGTAACCCCTTACATTTTTTTCAAAAATTGGGTCAAATTTTTTGGCTGAAAATTGCGAACACCTTCAACGGTTTTATGATCATAACTTGGCTAAAACTCAACCGATTTCAGTCTGGTTTGGTTTCTTCTTCTTGGTTTTTAAATGCGAACATATCTGCATTTAAAACTCGATATCTAATTTTTTGCCAATTTTTGACAATTTTAACGATGTAACCCCTTACATTTTTTTCAAAAATTGTGTCAAATTTTTTGGCTGAAAATTGCGAACACCTTCAACGGTTTTATGATCATAACTTGGCTAAAACTCAACCGATTTCAGTCTGGTTTGGTTTTTTCTTCTTGGTTTTTAAATGCGAACA
Source organism: Drosophila jambulina (assembly GCA_018152175.1). Lineage (NCBI taxonomy): Eukaryota > Metazoa > Arthropoda > Insecta > Diptera > Drosophilidae > Drosophila > Drosophila jambulina. The sequence continues at coordinate 469,296 of JAECXH010000114.1, forward strand.
TTTCTGCATTTAAAACTCGATTTCTAATTTTTTGCCAATTTTTGACAATTTTAACGATGTAACCCCTTACATTTTTTTCAAAAATTGGGTCAAATTTTTTGGCTGAAAATTGCGAACACCTTCAACGGTTTTATGATCATATCTTGGCTAAAACTCAACCGATATTAGTCTGGTTTGGTTTTTTCTTCTTGGTTTTTAAATGCGAACATATCTGCATTTAAAACTCGATATCTAATTTTTTGCCAATTTTTGACAATTTTAACGATGTAACCCCTTAAATTTTTTTCAAAAATTGTGTCAAATTTTTTGGCTGAAAATTGCGAACACCTTCAACGGTTTTATGATCATAACTTGGCTAAAACTCAACCGATTTCAGTCTGGTTTGGTTTTTTCTTCTTGGTTTTTAAATGCGAACATTTCTGCATTTAAAACTCGATTTCTATTTTTTTGCCAATTTTTGACAATTTTAACGATGTAACCCCTTACATTTTTTTCAAAAATTGGGTCAAATTTTTTGGCTGAAAATTGCGAACACCTTCAACGGTTTTATGATCATAACTTGGCTAAAACTCAACCGATTTCAGTCTGGTTTGGTTTTTTCTTCTTGGTTTTTAAATGCGAACATTTCTGCATTTAAAACTCGATTTCTAATTTTTTGCCAATTTTTGACAATTTTAACGATGTAACCCCTTACATTTTTTTCAAAAATTGGGTCAAATTTTTTGGCTGAAAATTGCGAACACCTTCAACGGTTTTATGATCATATCTTGGCTAAAACTCAACCGATATTAGTCTGGTTTGGTTTTTTCTTCTTGGTTTTTAAATGCGAACATATCTGCATTTAAAACTCGATATCTAATTTTTGGCCAATTTTTGACAATTTTAACGATGTAACCCCTTACATTTTTTTCAAAAATTGGCTCAAATTTTTTGGCTGAAAATTGCGAACACCTTCAACGGTTTTATGATCATAAATTGGCTAAAACTCAACCGATTTCAGTCTGGTTTGGTTTTTTCTTCTTGGTTTTTAAATGCGAACATTTCTGCATTTAAAACTCGATTTCTAATTTTTTGCCAATTTTTGACAATTTTAACGATGTAACCCCTTACATTTTTTTCAAAAATTGGGTCAAATTTTTTGGCTGAAAATTGCGAACACCTTCAACGGTTTTATGATCATAACTTGGCTAAAACTCAACCGATTTCAGTCTGGTTTGGTTTTTTCTTCTTGGTTTTTAAATGCGAACATATCTGCATTTAAAACTCGATTTCTAATTTTTGGCCAATTTTTTACAATTTTAACGATGTAACCCCTTACATTTTTTTCAAAAATTGTGTCAAATTTTTTGGCTGAAAATTGCGAACACCTTCAACGGTTTTATGATCATAACTTGGCTAAAACTCAACCGATTTCAGTCTGGTTTGGTTTTTTCTTCTTGGTTTTTAAATGCGAACATTTCTGCATTTAAAACTCGATTTCTAATTTTTGGCCAATTTTTGACAATTTTAACGATGTAACCCCTTACATTTTTTTCAAAAATTGGGTCAAATTTTTTGGCTGAAAATTGCGAACACCTTCAACGGTTTTATGATCATAACTTGGCTAAAACTCAACCGATTTCAGTCTGGTTTGGTTTTTTCTTCTTGGTTTTTAAATGCGAACATTTCTGCATTTAAAACTCGATTTCTAATTTTTTGCCAATTTTTGACAATTTTAACGATGTAACCCCTTACATTTTTTTCAAAAATTGGGTCAAATTTTTTGGCTGAAAATTGCGAACACCTTCAACGGTTTTATGATCATAACTTGGCTAAAACTCAACCGATTTCAGTCTGGTTTGGTTTTTTCTTCTTGGTTTTTAAATGCGAACATATCTGCATTTAAAACTCGATATCTAATTTTTGGCCAATTTTTGACAATTTTAACGATGTAACCCCTTACATTTTTTTCAAAAATTGGGTCAAATTTTTTGGCTGAAAATTGCGAACACCTTCAACGGTTTTATGATCATAACTTGGCTAAAACTCAACCGATTTCAGTCTGGTTTGGTTTCTTCTTCTTGGTTTTTAAATGCGAACATATCTGCATTTAAAACTCGATATCTAATTTTTTGCCAATTTTTGACAATTTTAACGATGTAACCCCTTACATTTTTTTCAAAAATTGTGTCAAATTTTTTGGCTGAAAATTGCGAACACCTTCAACGGTTTTATGATCATAACTTGGCTAAAACTCAACCGATTTCAGTCTGGTTTGGTTTTTTCTTCTTGGTTTTTAAATGCGAACATTTCTGCATTTAAAACTCGATTTCTAATTTTTTGCCAATTTTTGACAATTTTAACGATGTAACCCCTTAATTTTTTTTCAAAAATTGGGTCAAATTTTTTGGCTGAAAATTGCGAACACCTTCAACGGTTTTATGATCATAACTTGGCTAAAACTCAACCGATTTCAGTCTGGTTTGGTTTCTTCTTCTTGGTTTTTAAATGCGAACATATCCGCATTTAAAACTCGATATCTAATTTTTGGCCAATTTTTGACAATTTTAACGATGTAACCCCTTAAATTTTTTTCAAAAATTGGGTCAAATTTTTTGGCGGAAAATTGCGAACACCTTCAACGGTTTTATGATCATATCTTGGCTAAAACTCAACCGATTTCAGTCTGGTTTGGTTTTTTCTTCTTGGTTCTTAAATGCGAACATTTCTGCATTTAAAACTCGATTTCTAATTTTTGGCCAATTTTTTACAATTTTAACGATGTAACCCCTTACATTTTTTTCAAAAATTGTGTCAAATTTTTTGGCTGAAAATTGCGAACACCTTCAACGGTTTTATGATCATAACTTGGCTAAAACTCAACCGATTTCAGTCTGGTTTGGTTTTTTCTTCTTGGTTTTTAAATGCGAACATTTCTGCATTTAAAACTCGATTTCTAATTTTTGCCAATTTTTGACAATTTTAACGATGTAACCCCTTACATTTTTTTCAAAAATTGGGTCAAATTTTTTGGCTGAAAATTGCGAACACCTTCAACGGTTTTATGATCATAACTTGGCTAAAACTCAACCGATTTCAGTCTGGTTTGGTTTTTTCTTCTTGGTTTTTAAATGCGAACATATCTGCATTTAAAACTCGATATCTAATTTTTGGCCAATTTTTGACAATTTTAACGATGTAACCCCTTACATTTTTTTCAAAAATTGGGTCAAATTTTTTGGCTGAAAATTGCGAACACCTTCAACGGTTTTATGATCATATCTTGGCAAAAACTCAACCGATTTCAGTCTGGTTTGGTTTTTTCTTCTTGGTTTTTAAATGCGAACATTTCTGCATTTAAAACTCGATTTCTAATTTTTTGCCAATTTTTGACAATTTTAACGATGTAACCCCTTACATTTTTTCAAAAATTGGGTCAAATTTTTTGGCTGAAAATTGCGAACACCTTCAACGGTTTTATGATCATATCTTGGCTAAAACTCAACCGATTTCAGTCTGGTTTGGTTTTTTCTTCTTGGTTCTTAAATGCGAACATTTCTGCATTTAAAACTCGATTTCTAATTTTTGGCCAATTTTTTACAATTTTAACGATGTAACCCCTTACATTTTTTTCAAAAATTGTGTCAAATTTTTTGGCTGAAAATTGCGAACACCTTCAACGGTTTTATGATCATAACTTGGCTAAAACTCAACCGATTTCAGTCTGGTTTGGTTTTTTCTTCTTGGTTTTTAAATGCGAACATTTCTGCATTTAAAACTCGATTTCTAATTTTTGGCCAATTTTTGACAATTTTAACGATGTAACCCCTTACATTTTTTTCAAAAATTGGGTCAAATTTTTTGGCTGAAAATTGCGAACACCTTCAACGGTTTTATGATCATAACTTGGCTAAAACTCAACCGATTTCAGTCTGGTTTGGTTTCTTCTTCTTGGTTTTTAAATGCGAACATATCTGCATTTAAAACTCGATATCTAATTTTTGGCCAATTTTTGACAATTTTAACGATGTAACCCCTTAAATTTTTTTCAAAAATTGGGTCAAATTTTTTGGCTGAAAATTGCGAACACCTTCAACGGTTTTATGATCATATCTTGGCTAAAACTCAACCGATTTCAGTCTGGTTTGGTTTTTTCTTCTTGGTTTTTAAATGCGGACATTTCTGCATTTAAAACTCGATTTCTAATTTTTGGCCAATTTTTGACAATTTTAACGATGTAACCCCTTACATTTTTTTCAAAAATTGGGTCACATTTTTTGGCTGAAAATTGCGAACACCTTCAACGGTTTTATGATCATATCTTGGCTAAAACTCAACCGATTTCAGTCTGGTTTGGTTTTTCTTCTTGGTTCTTAAATGCGAACATTTCTGCATTTAAAACTCGATTTCTAATTTTTGCCAATTTTTGACAATTTTAACGATGTAACCCCTTACATTTTTTTCAAAAATTGGGTCAAATTTTTTGGCTGAAAATTGCGAACACCTTCAACGGTTTTATGATCATATCTTGGCTAAAACTCAACCGATTTCAGTCTGGTTTGGTTTCTTCTTCTTGGTTTTTAAATGCGAACATATCTGCATTTAAAACTTGATATCTAATTTTTGGCCAATTTTTGACAATTTTAACGATGTAACCCCTTAAATTTTTTTCAAAAATTGGGTCAAATTTTTTGGCTGAAAATTGCGAACACCTTCAACGGTTTTATGATCATATCTTGGCTAAAACTCAACCGATTTCAGTCTGGTTTGGTTTTTTCTTCTTGGTTTTTAAATGCGAACATTTCTGCATTTAAAACTCGATTTCTAATTTTTTGCCAATTTTTGACAATTTTAACGATGTAACCCCTTACATTTTTTTCAAAAATTGGGTCAAATTTTTTGGCTGAAAATTGCGAACACCTTCAACGGTTTTATGATCATAACTTGGCTAAAACTCAACCGATTTCAGTCTGGTTTGGTTTTTTCTTCTTGGTTTTTAAATGCGAACATTTCTGCATTTAAAACTCGATTTCTAATTTTTTGCCAATTTTTGACAATTTTAACGATGTAACCCCTTACATTTTTTTCAAAAATTGGGTCAAATTTTTTGGCTGAAAATTGCGAACACCTTCAACGGTTTTATGATCATATCTTGGCTAAAACTCAACCGATTTCAGTCTGGTTTGGTTTTTTCTTCTTGGTTCTTAAATGCGAACATTTCTGCATTTAAAACTCGATTTCTAATTTTTGGCCAATTTTTGACAATTTTAACGATGTAACCCCTTACATTTTTTTCAAAAATTGGGTCACATTTTTTGGCTGAAAATTGCGAACACCTTCAACGGTTTTATGATCATATCTTGGCTAAAACTCAACCGATTTCAGTCTGGTTTGGTTTTTTCTTCTTGGTTTTTAAATGCGAACATTTCTGCATTTAAAACTCGATTTCTAATTTTTTGGCAATTTTTGACAATTTTAACGATGTAACCCCTTACATTTTTTTCAAAAATTGGGACAAATTTTTTGGCTGAAAATTGCGAACACCTTCAACGGTTTTATGATCATATCTTGGCTAAAACTCAACCGATTTCAGTCTGGTTTGGTTTTTCTTCTTGGTTTTTAAATGCGAACATTTCTGCATTTAAAACTCGATTTCTAATTTTTGCCAATTTTTGACAATTTTAACGATGTAACCCCTTACATTTTTTTCAAAAATTGGGTCAAATTTTTTGGCTGAAAATTGCGAACACCTTCAACGGTTTTATGATCATAACTTGGCTAAAACTCAACCGATTTCAGTCTGGTTTGGTTTTTTCTTCTTGGTTTTTAAATGCGAACATTTCTGCATTTAAAACTCGATTTCTAATTTTTTGCCAATTTTTGACAATTTTAACGATGTAACCCCTTACATTTTTTTCAAAAATTGGGTCAAATTTTTTGGCTGAAAATTGCGAACACCTTCAACGGTTTTATGATCATATCTTGGCTAAAACTCAACCGATTTCAGTCTGGTTTGGTTTTTCTTCTTGGTTCTTAAATGCGAACATTTCTGCATTTAAAACTCGATTTCTAATTTTTGGCCAATTTTTGACAATTTTAACGATGTAACCCCTTACATTTTTTTCAAAAATTGGGTCACATTTTTTGGCTGAAAATTGCGAACACCTTCAACGGTTTTATGATCATATCTTGGCTAAAACTCAACCGATTTCAGTCTGGTTTGGTTTTTCTTCTTGGTTTTTAAATGCGAACATTTCTGCATTTAAAACTCGATTTCTAATTTTTTGGCAATTTTTGACAATTTTAACGATGTAACCCCTTACATTTTTTTCAAAAATTGGGACAAATTTTTTGGCTGAAAATTGCGAACACCTTCAACGGTTTTATGATCATATCTTGGCTAAAACTCAACCGATTTCAGTCTGGTTTGGTTTTTTCTTCTTGGTTTTTAAATGCGAACATTTGTGCATTTAAAACTCGATATCTAATTTTTGGCCAATTTTTGACAATTTTAACGATATAACCCCTTACATTTTTTTCAAAAATTGGGTCAAATTTTTTGGCTGAAAATTGCGAACACCTTCAACGGTTTTATGATCATAACTTGGCTAAAACTCAACCGATTTCAGTCTGGTTTGGTTTTTTCTTCTTGGTTTTTAAATGCGAACATATCTGCATTTAAAACTCGATATCTAATTTTTGGCCAATTTTTGACAATTTTAACGATGTAACCCCTTACATTTTTTTCAAAAATTGGGTCAAATTTTTTGGCTGAAAATTGCGAACACCTTCAACGGTTTTATGATCATATCTTGGCTAAAACTCAACCGATTTCAGTCTGGTTTGGTTTTTTCTTCTTGGTTCTTAAATGCGAACATTTCTGCATTTAAAACTCGATTTCTAATTTTTGGCCAATTTTTGACAATTTTAACGATGTAACCCCTTACACTTTTTTCAAAAATTGGGTCAAATTTTTTGCCTGAAAATTGCGAACACCTTCAACGGTTTTATGATCATATCTTGGCTAAAACTCAACCGATTTCAGTCTGGTTTGGTTTTTTCTTCTTGGTTTTTAAATGCGAACATATCTGCATTTAAAACTCGATATCTAATTTTTGGCCAATTTTTGACAATTTTAACGATGTAACCCCTTACATTTTTTTCAAAAATTGGGTCAAATTTTTTGGCTGAAAATTGCGAACACCTTCAACGGTTTTATGATCATATCTTGGCTAAAACTCAACCGATTTCAGTCTGGTTTGGTTTTTTCTTCTTGGTTTTTAAATGCGAACATTTCTGCATTTAAAACTCGATTTCTAATTTTTTGCCAATTTTTGACAATTTTAACGATGTAACCCCTTACATTTTTTTCAAAAATTGGGTCAAATTTTTTGGCTGAAAATTGCGAACACCTTCAACGGTTTTATGATCATAACTTGGCTAAAACTCAACCGATTTCAGTCTGGTTTGGTTTTTTCTTCTTGGTTTTTAAATGCGAACATTTCTGCATTTAAAACTCGATTTCTAATTTTTGGCCAATTTTTGACAATTTTAACGATGTAACCCCTTACATTTTTTTCAAAAATTGGGTCACATTTTTTGGCTGAAAATTGCGAACACCTTCAACGGTTTTATGATCATAACTTGGCTAAAACTCAACCGATTTCAGTCTGGTTTGGTTTTTTCTTCTTGGTTTTTAAATGCGGACATTTCTGCATTTAAAACTCGATTTCTAATTTTTGGCCAATTTTTGACAATTTTAACGATGTAACCCCTTACATTTTTTTCAAAAATTGGGTCAAATTTTTTGCCTGAAAATTGCGAACACCTTCAACGGTTTTATGATCATATCTTGGCTAAAACTCAACCGATTTCAGTCTGGTTTGGTTTTTTTCTTCTTGGTTCTTAAATGCAAACATTTCTGCATTTAAAACTCGATTTCTAATTTTTGCCAATTTTTGACAATTTTAACGATGTAACCCCTTACATTTTTTTCAAAAATTGGGTCAAATTTTTTGGCTGAAAATTGCGAACACCTTCAACGGTTTTATGATCATATCTTGGCTAAAACTCAACCGATTTCAGTCTGGTTTGGTTTTTTCTTCTTGGTTTTTAAATGCAAACATTTCTGCATTTAAAACTCGATTTCTAATTTTTTGCCAATTTTTGACAATTTTAACGATGTAACCCCTTACATTTTTTTCAAAAATTGGGTCAAATTTTTTGGCTGAAAATTGCGAACACCTTCAACGGTTTTATGATCATAACTTGGCTAAAACTCAACCGATTTCAGTCTGGTTTGGTTTTTCTTCTTGGTTTTTAAATGCGAACATATCTGCATTTAAAACTCGATATCTAATTTTTGGCCAATTTTTGACAATTTTAACGATGTAACCCCTTACATTTTTTTCAAAAATTGGGTCAAATTTTTTGGCTGAAAATTGCGAACACCTTCAACGGTTTTATGATCATATCTTGGCTAAAACTCAACCGATTTCAGTCTGGTTTGGTTTTTTCTTCTTGGTTTTTAAATGCGAACATTTGTGCATTTAAAACTCGATATCTAATTTTTGGCCAATTTTTGACCATTTTAACGATGTAACCCCTTACATTTTTTTCAAAAATTGGGTCAAATTTTTTGGCTGAAAATTGCGAACACCTTCAACGGTTTTATGATCATAACTTGGCTAAAACTCAACCGATTTCAGTCTGGTTTGGTTTTTTCTTCTTGGTTTTTAAATGCGAACATATCTGCATTTAAAACTCGATATCTAATTTTTGGCCAATTTTTGACAATTTTAACGATGTAACCCCTTACATTTTTTTCAAAAATTGGGTCAAATTTTTTGGCTGAAAATTGCGAACACCTTCAACGGTTTTATGATCATATCTTGGCTAAAACTCAACCGATTTCAGTCTGGTTTGGTTTTTTCTTCTTGGTTCTTAAATGCGAACATTTCTGCATTTAAAACTCGATTTCTAATTTTTGGCCAATTTTTGACAATTTTAACGATGTAACCCCTTACATTTTTTTCAAAAATTGGGTCAAATTTTTTGGCTGAAAATTGCGAACACCTTCAACGGTTTTATGATCATAACTTGGCTAAAACTCAACCGATTTCAGTCTGGTTTGGTTTTTTCTTCTTGGTTTTTAAATGCGGACATTTCTGCATTTAAAACTCGATTTCTAATTTTTGGCCAATTTTTGACAATTTTAACGATGTAACCCCTTACATTTTTTTCAAAAATTGGGTCACATTTTTTGGCTGAAAATTGCGAACACCTTCAACGGTTTTATGATCATAACTTGGCTAAAACCCAACCGATTTCAGTCTGGTTTGGTTTTTTCTTCTTGGTTTTTAAATGCGAACATATCTGCATTTAAAACTCGATATCTAATTTTTGGCCAATTTTTGACAATTTTAACGATGTAACCCCTTACATTTTTTTCAAAAATTGGGTCAAATTTTTTGGCTGAAAATTGCGAACACCTTCAACGGTTTTATGATCATAACTTGGCTAAAACTCAACCGATTTCAGTCTGGTTTGGTTTTTCTTCTTGGTTTTTAAATGCGAACATTTCTGCATTTAAAACTCGATTTCTAATTTTTGGCCAATTTTTGACAATTTTAACGATGTAACCCCTTACATTTTTTTCAAAAATTGGGTCACATTTTTTGGCTGAAAATTGCGAACACCTTCAACGGTTTTATGATCATAACTTGGCTAAAACTCAACCGATTTCAGTCTGGTTTGGTTTTTTTCTTCTTGGTTCTTAAATGCAAACATTTCTGCATTTAAAACTCGATTTCTAATTTTTTGCCAATTTTTGACAATTTTAACGATGTAACCCCTTACATTTTTTTCAAAAATTGGGTCAAATTTTTTGGCTGAAAATTGCGAACACCTTCAACGGTTTTATGATCATATCTTGGCTAAAACTCAACCGATTTCAGTCTGGTTTGGTTTTTTCTTCTTGGTTTTTAAATGCAAACATTTCTGCATTTAAAACTCGATTTCTAATTTTTTGCCAATTTTTGACAATTTTAACGATGTAACCCCTTACATTTTTTTCAAAAATTGGGTCAAATTTTTTGGCTGAAAATTGCGAACACCTTCAACGGTTTTATGATCATAACTTGGCTAAAACTCAACCGATTTCAGTCTGGTTTGGTTTTTTCTTCTTGGTTTTTAAATGCGAACATATCTGCATTTAAAACTCGATATCTAATTTTTGGCCAATTTTTGACAATTTTAACGATGTAACCCCTTACATTTTTTTCAAAAATTGGGTCAAATTTTTTGGCTGAAAATTGCGAACACCTTCAACGGTTTTATGATCATATCTTGGCTAAAACTCAACCGATTTCAGTCTGGTTTGGTTTTTTCTTCTTGGTTCTTAAATGCGAACATTTCTGCATTTAAAACTCGATATCTAATTTTTGGCCAACTTTTGACAATTTTAACGATGTAACCCCTTACATTTTTTTCAAAAATTGGGTCAAATTTTTTGGCTGAAAATTGCGAACACCTTCAACGGTTTTATGATCATAACTTGGCTAAAACTCAACCGATTTCAGTCTGGTTTGGTTTTTTCGTCTTGGTTTTTAAATGCGAACATTTCTGCATTTAAAACTCGATTTCTAATTTTTTGCCAATTTTTGACAATTTTAACGATGTAACCCCTTACATTTTTTTCAAAAATTGGGTCAAATTTTTTGGCTGAAAATTGCGAACACCTTCAACGGTTTTATGATCATATCTTGGCTAAAACTCAACCGATTTCAGTCTGGTTTGGTTTTTTCTTCTTGGTTTTTAAATGCGAACATTTCTGCATTTAAAACTCGATTTCTAATTTTTTGCCAATTTTTGACAATTTTAACGATGTAACCCCTTACACTTTTTTCAAAAATTGGGTCAAATTTTTTGGCTGAAAATTGCGAACACCTTCAACGGTTTTATGATCATATCTTGGCTAAAACTCAACCGATTTCAGTCTGGTTTGGTTTTTTCTTCTTGGTTTTTAAATGCGAACATATCTGCATTTAAAACTCGATTTCTAATTTTTTGCCAATTTTTGACAATTTTAACGATGTAACCCCTTACATTTTTTTCAAAAATTGGGTCAAATTTTTTGGCTGAAAATTGCGAACACCTTCAACGGTTTTATGATCATAACTTGGCTAAAACTCAACCGATTTCAGTCTGGTTTGTTTTTTTCTTCTTGGTTTTTAAATGCGAACATTTCTGCATTTAAAACTCGATTTCTAATTTTTGGCCAATTTTTGACAATTTTAACGATGTAACCCCTTACATTTTTTTCAAAAATAGGGTCAAATTTTTTGGCTGAAAATTGCGAACACCTTCAACGGTTTTATGATCATAACTTGGCTAAAACTCAACCGATTTCAGTCTGGTTTGGTTTCTTCTTCTTGGTTTTTAAATGCGAACATATCTGCATTTAAAACTCGATATCTAATTTTTTGCAAATTTTTGACAATTTTAACGATGTAACCCCTTAAATTTTTTTCAAAAATTGGGTCAAATTTTTTGGCTGAAAATTGCGAACACCTTCAACGGTTTTATGATCATATCTTGGCTAAAACTCAACCGATTTCAGTCTGGTTTGGTTTTTTCTTCTTGGTTTTTAAATGCGAACATTTCTGCATTTAAAACTCGATTTCTAATTTTTTGCCAATTTTTGACAATTTTAACGATGTAACCCCTTACACTTTTTTCAAAAATTGGGTCAAATTTTTTGGCTGAAAATTGCGAACACCTTCAACGGTTTTATGATCATATCTTGGCTAAAACTCAACCGATTTCAGTCTGGTTTGGTTTTTTCTTCTTGGTTTTTAAATGCGAACATATCTGCATTTAAAACTCGATTTCTAATTTTTTGCCAATTTTTGACAATTTTAACGATGTAACCCCTTACATTTTTTTCAAAAATTGGGTCAAATTTTTTGGCTGAAAATTGCGAACACCTTCAACGGTTTTATGATCATAACTTGGCTAAAACTCAACCGATTTCAGTCTGGTTTGGTTTTTTCTTCTTGGTTTTTAAATGCGAACATTTCTGCATTTAAAACTCGATTTCTAATTTTTTGCCAATTTTTGACAATTTTAACGATGTAACCCCTTACATTTTTTTTCAAAAATTGGGTCAAATTTTTTGGCTGAAAATTGCGAACACCTTCAACGGTTTTATGATCATAACTTGGCTAAAACTCAACCGATTTCAGTCTGGTTTGGTTTTTTCGTCTTGGTTTTTAAATGCGAACATTTCTGCATTTAAAACTCGATTTCTAATTTTTTGCCAATTTTTGACAATTTTAACGATGTAACCCCTTACATTTTTTTCAAAAATTGAAAAACCAGACTCAAATTTTTTGGCTGAAAATTGCGAACACCTTCAACGGTTTTATGATCATATCTTGGCTAAAACTCAACCGATTTCAGTCTGGTTTGGTTTTTTCTTCTTGGTTTTTAAATGCGAACATTTCTGCATTTAAAACTCGATTTCTAATTTTTTGCCAATTTTTGACAATTTTAACGATGTAACCCCTTACACTTTTTTCAAAAATTGGGTCAAATTTTTTGCCTGAAAATTGCGAACACCTTCAACGGTTTTATGATCATATCTTGGCTAAAACTCAACCGATTTCAGTCTGGTTTGGTTTTTTCTTCTTGGTTTTTAAATGCGAACATATCTGCATTTAAAACTCGATTTCTAATTTTTTGCCAATTTTTGACAATTTTAACGATGTAACCCCTTACATTTTTTTCAAAAATTGGGTCAAATTTTTTGGCTGAAAATTGCGAACACCTTCAACGGTTTTATGATCATAACTTGGCTAAAACTCAACCGATTTCAGTCTGGTTTGGTTTTTTCTTCTTGGTTTTTAAATGCGAACATTTCTGCATTTAAAACTCGATTTCTAATTTTTTGCCAATTTTTGACAATTTTAACGATGTAACCCCTTACATTTTTTTCAAAAATTGGGTCAAATTTTTTGGCTGAAAATTGCGAACACCTTCAACGGTTTAATGATCATATCTTGGCTAAAACTCAACCGATTTCAGTCTGGTTTGGTTTTTTCTTCTTGGTTTTTAAATGCGAACATTTCTGCATTTAAAACTCGATTTCTAATTTTTTGCCAATTTTTGACAATTTTAACGATGTAATCCCTTACATTTTTTTCAAAAATTGTGTAAATTTTTTGGCTGAAAATTGCGAACACCTTCAACGGTTTTATGATCATAACTTGGCTAAAACTCAACCGATTTCAGTCTGGTTTGGTTTTTCTTCTTGGTTTTTAAATGCGAACATATCTGCATTTAAAACTCGATTTCTAATTTTTTGCCAATTTTTGACAATTTTAACGATGTAACCCCTTACATTTTTTTCAAAAATTGGGTCAAATTTTTTGGCTGAAAATTGCGAACACCTTCAACGGTTTTATGATCATAACTTGGCTAAAACTCAACCGATTTCAGTCTGGTTTGGTTTTTTCTTCTTGGTTTTTAAATGCGAACATTTCTGCATTTAAAACTCGATTTCTAATTTTTTGCCAATTTTTGACAATTTTAACGATGTAACCCCTTACATTTTTTTCAAAAATTGGGTCAAATTTTTTGGCTGAAAATTGCGAACACCTTCAACGGTTTAATGATCATATCTTGGCTAAAACTCAACCGATTTCAGTCTGGTTTGGTTTTTCTTCTTGGTTTTTAAATGCGAACATTTCTGCATTTAAAACTCGATTTCTAATTTTTTGCCAATTTTTGACAATTTTAACGATGTAATCCCTTACATTTTTTTCAAAAATTGTGTAAATTTTTTGGCTGAAAATTGCGAACACCTTCAACGGTTTTATGATCATAACTTGGCTAAAACTCAACCGATTTCAGTCTGGTTTGGTTTTTTCTTCTTGGTTTTTAAATGCGAACATTTCTGCATTTAAAACTCGATATCTAATTTTTTGCCAATTTTTGACAATTTTAACGATGTAACCCCTTACATTTTTTTCAAAAATTGGGTCAAATTTTTTGGCTGAAAATTGCGAACACCTTCAACGGTTTTATGATCATAACTTGGCTAAAACTCAACCGATTTCAGTCTGGTTTGGTTTCTTCTTCTTGGTTTTTAAATGCGAACATATCTGCATTTAAAACTCGATATCTAATTTTTGGCCAATTTTTGACAATTTTAACGATGTAACCCCTTAAATTTTTTTCAAAAATTGGGTCAAATTTTTTGGCGGAAAATTGCGAACACCTTCAACGGTTTTATGATCATATCTTGGCTAAAACTCAACCGATTTCAGTCTGGTTTGGTTTTTTCTTCTTGGTTTTTAAATGCGAACATTTCTGCATTTAAAACTAGATTTCTAATTTTTTGCCAATTTTTGACAATTTTAACGATGTAACCCCTTACATTTTTTTCAAAAATTGGGTCAAATTTTTTGGCTGAAAATTGCGAACACCTTCAACGGTTTTATGATCATATCTTGGCTAAAACTCAACCGATTTCAGTCTGGTTTGGTTTTTTCTTCTTGGTTTTTATATGCGAACATTTCTGCATTTAAAACTCGATATCTAATTTTTAGCCAATTTTTTTCAAAAATTGGGTCAAATTTTTTGGCTGAAAATTGCGAACACCTTCAACGGTTTTATGATAATGACTTGGCTAAAACTCAACCGATTTCAGTCTGGTTTGGTTTTTTCTTCTTGATTTTTAAATGCGAACATTTCTGCATTTAAAACTCTATATCTAATTTTTGGCCAATTTTTGACAATTTTAACGATGTAACCCCTTACATTTTTTTCAAAAATTGGGTCAAATTTTTTGGCTGAAAATTGCGAACACCTTCAACGGTTTTATGATCATAACTTGGCTAAAACTCAACCGATTTCAGTCTGGTTTGGTTTTTTCTTCTTGGTTTTTAAATGCGAACATTTCTGCATTTAAAACTCGATTTCTAATTTTTTGCCAATTTTTGACAATTTTAACGATGTAACCCCTTACATTTTTTTCAAAAATTGAGTCAAATTTTTTGGCTGAAAATTGCGAACACCTTCAACGGTTTTATGATCATAACTTGGCTAAAACTCAACCGATTTCAGTCTGGTTTGGTTTTTTCTTCTTGGTTTTTAAATGCGAACATTTCTGCATTTAAAACTCGATTTCTAATTTTTGCCAATTTTTGACAATTTTAACGATGTAACCCCTTACATTTTTTTCAAAAATTGGGTCAAATTTTTTGGCTGAAAATTGCGAACACCTTCAACGGTTTAATGATCATATCTTGGCTAAAACTCAACCGATTTCAGTCTGGTTTGGTTTTTTCTTCTTGGTTTTTAAATGCGAACATTTCTGCATTTAAAACTCGATTTCTAATTTTTTGCCAATTTTTGACAATTTTAACGATGTAATCCCTTACATTTTTTTCAAAAATTGTGTAAATTTTTTTGCTGAAAATTGCGAACACCTTCAACGGTTTTATGATCATAACTTGGCTAAAACTCAACCGATTTCAGTCTGGTTTGGTTTTTTCTTCTTGGTTTTTAAATGCGAACATTTCTGCATTTAAAACTCGATATCTAATTTTTTGCCAATTTTTGACAATTTTAACGATGTAACCCCTTACATTTTTTTCAAAAATTGGGTCAAATTTTTTGGCTGAAAATTGCGAACACCTTCAACGGTTTTATGATCATAACTTGGCTAAAACTCAACCGATTTCAGTCTGGTTTGGTTTCTTCTTCTTGGTTTTTAAATGCGAACATATCTGCATTTAAAACTCGATATCTAATTTTTGGCCAATTTTTGACAATTTTAACGATGTAACCCCTTAAATTTTTTTCAAAAATTGGGTCAAATTTTTTGGCGGAAAATTGCGAACACCTTCAACGGTTTTATGATCATATCTTGGCTAAAACTCAACCGATTTCAGTCTGGTTTGGTTTTTCTTCTTGGTTTTTAAATGCGAACATTTCTGCATTTAAAACTAGATTTCTAATTTTTTGCCAATTTTTGACAATTTTAACGATGTAACCCCTTACATTTTTTTCAAAAATTGGGTCAAATTTTTTGGCTGAAAATTGCGAACACCTTCAACGGTTTTATGATCATATCTTGGCTAAAACTCAACCGATTTCAGTCTGGTTTGGTTTTTTCTTCTTGGTTTTTATATGCGAACATTTCTGCATTTAAAACTCGATATCTAATTTTTAGCCAAATTTTTTGGCTGAAAATTGCGAACACCTTCAACGGTTTTATGATAATGACTTGGCTAAAACTCAACCGATTTCAGTCTGGTTTGGTTTTTTCTTCTTGATTTTTAAATGCGAACATTTCTGCATTTAAAACTCTATATCTAATTTTTGGCCAATTTTTGACAATTTTAACGATGTAACCCCTTACATTTTTTTCAAAAATTGGGTCAAATTTTTTGGCTGAAAATTGCGAACACCTTCAACGGTTTTATGATCATAACTTGGCTAAAACTCAACCGATTTCAGTCTGGTTAGGTTTTTTCTTCTTGGTTTTTAAATGCGAACATTTCTGCATTTAAAACTAGATTTCTAATTTTTGGCCAATTTTTGACAATTTTAACGATGTAACCCCTTACATTTTTTTCAAAAATTGGGTCAAATTTTTTGGCTGAAAATTGCTAACACCTTCAACGGTTTTATGATCATAACTTGGCTAAAACTCAACCGATTTCAGTCTGGTTTGGTTTTTTCTTCTTGGTTTTTAAATGCGAACATTTGTGCATTTAAAACTCGATATCTAATTTTTAGCCAATTTTTTTCAAAAATTGGGTCAAATTTTTTGGCTGAAAATTGCGAACACCTTCAACGGTTTTATGATCATAACTTCGCTAAAACTCAACCGATTTCAGTCTGGCTAGGTTTTTTCTTCTTGGTTCATAAATGCGAACATTTCTGCATTTAAAACTCGATATCTAATTTTTAGCCATTTTTTTTCAAAAATTGGGTCAAATTTTTTGGCTGAAAATTGCAAACACCTTCAACGGTTTTATGATAATGACTTGGCTAAAACTCAACCGATTTCAGTCTGGTTTGGTTTTTTCTTCTTGATTTTTAAATGCGAACATTTCTGCATTTAAAACTCTATATCTAATTTTTGGCCAATTTTTGACAATTTTAACGATGTAACCCCTTACATTTTTTTCAAAAATTGGGTCAAATTTTTTGGCTGAAAATTGCGAACACCTTCAACGGTTTTATGATCATAACTTGGCTAAAACTCAACCGATTTCAGTCTGGTTTGGTTTTTTCTTCTTGGGTTTTAAATGCGAACATATCTGCATTTAAAACTCGATATCTAATTTTTGGCCAATTTTTGACAATTTTAACGATGTAACCCCTTACATTTTTTTCAAAAATTGGGTCAAATTTTTTGGCTGAAAATTGCGAACACCTTCAACGGTTTTATGATCATAACTTGGCTAAAACTCAACCGATTTCAGTCTGGTTTGGTTTTTTCTTCTTGGTTTTTAAATGCGAACATTTCTGCATTTAAAACTCGATTTCTAATTTTTTGCCAATTTTTGACAATTTTAACGATGTAACCCCTTACATTTTTTCAAAAATTGGGTCAAATTTTTGGCTGAAAATTGCGAACACCTTCAACGGTTTTATGATCATAACTTGGCTAAAACTCAACCGATTTCAGTCTGGTTTGGTTTTTTCTTCTTGGTTTTTAAATGCGAACATATGTATCTGCATTTAAAACTCGATTTCTAATTTTTGGCCAATTTTTGACAACTTTAACGATGTAACCCCTTACATTTTTTTCAAAAATTGGGTCAAATTTTTTGGCTGAAAATTGCGAACACCTTCAACGGTTTTATGATCATAACTTGGCTAAAACTCAACCGATTTCAGTCTGGTTTGGTTTTTTCTTCTTGGTTTTTAAATGCGAACATTTCTGCATTTAAAACTCGATTTCTAATTTTTTGCCAATTTTTGACAATTTTAACGATGTAACCCCTTACATTTTTTTCAAAAATTGGGTCAAATTTTTTGGCTGAAAATTGCGAACACCTTCAACGGTTTTATGATCATAACTTGGCTAAAACTCAACCGATTTCAGTCTGGTTTGGTTTTTCTTCTTGGTTTTTAAATGCGAACATTTCTGCATTTAAAACTCGATTTCTAATTTTTTGCCAATTTTTGACAATTTTAACGATGTAACCCCTTACATTTTTTTCAAAAATTGGGTCAAATTTTTTGGCTGAAAATTGCGAACACCTTCAACGGTTTAATGATCATATCTTGGCTAAAACTCAACCGATTTCAGTCTGGTTTGGTTTTTTCTTCTTGGTTTTTAAATGCGAACATTTCTGCATTTAAAACTCGATTTCTAATTTTTTGCCAATTTTTGACAATTTTAACGATGTAACCCCTTACATTTTTTTCAAAAATTGGGTCAAATTTTTTGGCTGAAAATTGCGAACACCTTCAACGGTTTTATGATCATATCTTGGCTAAAACTCAACCGATTTCAGTCTGGTTTGGTTTTTTCTTCTTGGTTTTTAAATGCGAACATTTCTGCATTTAAAACTCGATTTCTAATTTTTTGCCAATTTTTGACAATTTTAACGATGTAACCCCTTACATTTTTTTCAAAAATTGGGTCAAATTTTTTGACTGAAAATTGCGAACACCTTCAACGGTTTTATGATCATAACTTGGCTAAAACTCAACCGATTTCAGTCTGGTTTGGTTTTTTCTTCTTGGTTTTTAAATGCGAACATTTCTGCATTTAAAACTTGATTTCTAATTTTTGGCCAATTTTTGAAAATTTTAACGATGTATCCCCTTACATTTTTTTCAAAAATTGGGTCAAATTTTTTGGCTGAAAATTGCGAACACCTTCAACGGTTTTATGATCATATCTTGGCTAAAACTCAACCGATTTCAGTCTGGTTTGGTTTTTCTTCTTGGTTTTTAAATGCGAACATTTCTGCATTTAAAACTCGATTTCTAATTTTTTGCCATTTTTGACAATTTTAACGATGTAACCCCTTACATTTTTTTCAAAAATTGGGTCAAATTTTTTGGCTGAAAATTGCGAACACCTTCAACGGTTTTATGATCATAACTTGGCTAAAACTCAACCGATTGCAGTCTGGTTTGGTTTTTCTTCTTGGTTTTTAAATGCGAACATTTCTGCATTTAAAACTCGATTTCTAATTTTTGGCCAATTTTTGACAACTTTAACGATGTAACCCCTTACATTTTTTTCAAAAATTGGGTCAAATTTTTTGGCTGAAAATTGCGAACACCTTCAACGGTTTTATGATCATAACTTGGCTAAAACGCAACCGATTTCAGTCTGGTTTGGTTTTTTCTTCTTGGTTTTTAAATGCGAACATTTCTGCATTTAAAACTTGATTTCTAATTTTTGCCAATTTTTGACAATTTTAACGATGTAACCCCTTACATTTTTTTCAAAAATTGGGTCAAATTTTTTGGCTGAAAATTGCGAACACCTTCAACGGTTTTATGATCATAACTTGGCTAAAACGCAACCGATTTCAGTCTGGTTTGGTTTTTTCTTCTTGGTTTTTAAATGCGAACATTTCTGCATTTAAAACTTGATTTCTAATTTTTGCCAATTTTTGACAATTTTAACGATGTAACCCCTTACATTTTTTTCAAAAATTGGGTCAAATTTTTTGGCTGAAAATTGCGAACACCTTCAACGGTTTTATGATCATAACTTGGCTAAAACTCAACCGATTTCAGTCTGGTTTGGTTTTTTCTTCTTGGTTTTTAAATGCGAACATTTCTGCATTTAAAACTCGATTTCTAATTTTTGGCCAATTTTTGACAACTTTAACGATGTAACCCCTTACATTTTTTTCAAAAATTGGGTCAAATTTTTTGGCTGAAAATTGCGAACACCTTCAACGGTTTTATGATCATAACTTGGCTAAAACGCAACCGATTGCAGTCTGGTTTGGTTTTTTCTTCTTGGTTTTTAAATGCGAACATTTCTGCATTTAAAACTTGATTTCTAATTTTTTGCCAATTTTTGACAATTTTAACGATGTAACCCCTTACATTTTTTTCAAAAATTGGGTCAAATTTTTTGGCTGAAAATTGCGAACACCATCAACGGTTTTATGATCATAACTTGGCTAAAACTCAACCGATTTCAGTCTGGTTTGGTTTTTTCTTCTTGGTTTTTAAATGCGAACATTTCTGCATTTAAAACTCGATTTCTAATTTTTGGCCAATTTTTGACAACTTTAACGCTGTAACCCCTTACATTTTTTTCAAAAATTGGGTCAAATTTTTTGGCTGAAAATTGCGAACACCTTCAACGGTTTTATGATCATAACTTGGCTAAAACGCAACCGATTGCAGTCTGGTTTGGTTTTTTCTTCTTGGTTTTTAAATGCGAACATTTCTGCATTTAAAACTCGATTTCTAATTTTTTGCCAATTTTTGACAATTTTAACGATGTAACCCCTTACATTTTTTTCAAAAATTGGGTCAAATTTTTTGGCTGAAAATTGCGAACACCTTCAACGGTTTTATGATCATAACTTGGCTAAAACTCAACCGATTTCAGTCTGGTTTGGTTTTTTCTTCTTGGTTTTTAAATGCGAAAATTTCTGCATTTAAAACTCGATTTCTAATTTTTGGCCAATTTTTGACAACTTTAACGATGTAACCCCTTACATTTTTTTCAAAAATTGGGTCAAATTTTTTGGCTGAAAATTGCGAACACCTTCAACGGTTTTATGATCATAACTTGGCTAAAACTCAACCGATTTCAGTCTGGTTTGGTTTTTTCTTCTTGGTTTTTAAATGCGAACATTTCTGCATTTAAAACTCGATTTCTAATTTTTGGCCAATTTTTGACAACTTTAACGATGTAACCCCTTACATTTTTTTCAAAAATTGGGTCAAATTTTTTGGCTGAAAATTGCGAACACCTTCAACGGTTTTATGATCATAACTTGGCTAAAACGCAACCGATTGCAGTCTGGTTTGGTTTTTTCTTCTTGGTTTTTAAATGCGAACATTTCTGCATTTAAAACTCGATTTCTAATTTTTTGCCAATTTTTGACAATTTTAACGATGTAACCCCTTACATTTTTTTCAAAAATTGGGTCAAATTTTTTGGCTGAAAATTGCGAACACCTTCAACGGTTTTATGATCATAACTTGGCTAAAACTCAACCGATTTCAGTCTGGTTTGGTTTTTTCTTCTTGGTTTTTAAATGCAAACATATCTGCATTTAAAACTCGATATCTAATTTTTGGCCAATTTTTAACAATTTTAACGATGTAACCCCTTACATTTTTTTCAAAAATTGGGTCAAATTTTTTGGCTGAAAATTGCGAACACCTTCAACGGTTTTATGATCATAACTTGGCTAAAACTCAACCGATTTCAGTCTGGTTTGGTTTCTTCTTCTTGGTTTTTAAATGCGAACATATCTGCATTTAAAACTAGATTTCTAATTTTTGGCCAATTTTTGACAATTTTAACGATGTAACCCTTTAAATTTTTTTCAAAAATTGGGTCAAATTTTTTGGCTGAAAATTGCGAACACCTTCAACGGTTTTATGATCATAACTTGGCTAAAACTCAACCGATTTCAGTCTGGTTTGGTTTTTTCTTCTTGGGTTTTAAATGCGAACATATCTGCATTTAAAACTCGATATCTAATTTTTGGCCAATTTTTGACAATTTTAACGATGTAACCCCTTACATTTTTTTCAAAAATTGGGTCAAATTTTTTGGCTGAAAATTGCGAACACCTTCAACGGTTTTATGATCATAACTTGGCTAAAACTCAACCGATTTCAGTCTGGTTTGGTTTTTTCTTCTTGGTTTTTAAATGCGAACATTTCTGCATTTAAAACTCGATTTCTAATTTTTTGCCAATTTTTGACAATTTTAACGATGTAACCCCTTACATTTTTTTCAAAAATTGGGTCAAATTTTTTGGCTGAAAATTGCGAACACCGTCAACGGTTTTATGATCATATCTTGGCTAAAACTCAACCGATTTCAGTCTGGTTTGGTTTTTTCTTCTTGGTTTTTAAATGCGAACATTTCTGCATTTAAAACTCGATTTCTAATTTTTTGCCAATTTTTGACAATTTTAACGATGTAACCCCTTACATTTTTTTCAAAAATTGGGTCAAATTTTTTGGCTGAAAATTGCGAACACCTTCAACGGTTTTATGATCATAACTTGGCTAAAACTCAACCGATTTCAGTCTGGTTTGGTTTTTTCTTCTTGGTTTTTAAATGCGAACATTTCTGCATTTAAAACTCGATTTCTAATTTTTGGCCAATTTTTGACAACTTTAACGATGTAACCCCTTAAATTTTTTTCAAAAATTGGGTCAAATTTTTTGGCTGAAAATTGCGAACACCTTCAACGGTTTTATGATCATAACTTGGCTAAAACGCAACCGATTTCAGTCTGGTTTGGTTCTTTCTTCTTGGTTTTTAAATGCGAACATTTCTGCATTTAAAACTTGATTTCTAATTTTTTGCCAATTTTTGACAATTTTAACGATGTAACCCCTTACATTTTTTTCAAAAATTGGGTCAAATTTTTTGGCTGAAAATTGCGAACACCTTCAACGGTTTTATGATCATAACTTGGCTAAAACTCAACCGATTTCAGTCTGGTTTGGTTTTTTCTTCTTGGTTTTTAAATGCGAACATTTCTGCATTTAAAACTCGATTTCTAATTTTTTGCCAATTTTTGACAATTTTAACGATGTAACCCCTTACATTTTTTTCAAAAATTGGGTCAAATTTTTTGGCTGAAAATTGCGAACACCTTCAACGGTTTTATGATCATAACTTGGCTAAAACTCAACCGATTTCAGTCTGGTTTGGTTTTTTCTTCTTGGGTTTTAAATGCGAACATATCTGCATTTAAAACTCGATATCTAATTTTTGGCCAATTTTTGACAATTTTAACGATGTAACCCCTTACATTTTTTTCAAAAATTGGGTCAAATTTTTTGGCTGAAAATTGCGAACACCTTCAACGGTTTTATGATCATATCTTGGCTAAAACTCAACCGATTTCAGTCTGGTTTGGTTTTTTCTTCTTGGTTTTTAAATGCGAACATTTCTGCATTTAAAACTCGATTTCTAATTTTTTGCCAATTTTTGACAATTTTAACGATGTAACCCCTTACATTTTTTTTCAAAAATTGGGTCAAATTTTTTGGCTGAAAATTGCGAACACCTTCAACGGTTTTATGATCATAACTTGGCTAAAACTCAACCGATTTCAGTCTGGTTTGGTTTTTCTTCTTGGTTTTTAAATGCGAACATTTCTGCATTTAAAACTCGATTTCTAATTTTTTGCCAATTTTTGACAATTTTAACGATGTAACCCCTTAAATTTTTTTCAAAAATTGGGTCAAATTTTTGGCTGAAAATTGCGAACACCTTCAACGGTTTTATGATCATAACTTGGCTAAAACTCAACCGATTTCAGTCTGGTTTGGTTTTTTCTTCTTGGTTTTTAAATGCGAACATTTCTGCATTTAAAACTCGATTTCTAATTTTTGGCCAATTTTTGACAATTTTAACGATGTATCCCCTTACATTTTTTTCAAAAATTGGGTCAAATTTTTTGGCTGAAAATTGCGAACACCTTCAACGGTTTAATGATCATATCTTGGCTAAAACTCAACCGATTTCAGTCTGGTTTGGTTTTTTCTTCTTGGTTTTTAAATGCGAACATTTCTGCATTTAAAACTCGATTTCTAATTTTTTGCCAATTTTTGACAATTTTAACGATGTAACCCCTTACATTTTTTTCAAAAATTGGGTCAAATTTTTTGGCTGAAAATTGCGAACACCTTCAACGGTTTTATGATCATAACTTGGCTAAAACTCAACCGATTTCAGTCTGGTTTGGTTTTTTTTCTTGGGTTTTAAATGCGAACATATCTGCATTTAAAACTCGATATCTAATTTTTGGCCAATTTTTGACAATTTTAACGATATAACCCCTTACATTTTTTTCAAAAATTGGGTCAAATTTTTTGGCTGAAAATTGCGAACACCTTCAACGGTTTTATGATCATATCTTGGCTAAAACTCAACCGATTTCAGTCTGGTTTGGTTTTTTCTTCTTGGTTTTTAAATGCGAACATTTCTGCATTTAAAACTCGATTTCTAATTTTTTGCCAATTTTTGACAATTTTAACGATGTAACCCCTTACATTTTTTTTCAAAAATTGGGTCAAATTTTTTGGCTGAAAATTGCGAACACCTTCAACGGTTTTATGATCATAACTTGGCTAAAACTCAACCGATTTCAGTCTGGTTTGGTTTTTCTTCTTGGTTTTTAAATGCGAACATTTCTGCATTTAAAACTCGATTTCTAATTTTTTGCCAATTTTTGACAATTTTAACGATGTAACCCCTTAAATTTTTTTCAAAAATTGGGTCAAATTTTTTGGCTGAAAATTGCGAACACCTTCAACGGTTTTATGATCATAACTTGGCTAAAACTCAACCGATTTCAGTCTGGTTTGGTTTTTCTTCTTGGTTTTTAAATGCGAACATTTCTGCATTTAAAACTCGATTTCTAATTTTTGGCCAATTTTTGACAATTTTAACGATGTATCCCCTTACATTTTTTTCAAAAATTGGGTCAAATTTTTTGGCTGAAAATTGCGAACACCTTCAACGGTTTAATGATCATATCTTGGCTAAAACTCAACCGATTTCAGTCTGGTTTGGTTTTTTCTTCTTGGTTTTTAAATGCGAACATTTCTGCATTTAAAACTCGATTTCTAATTTTTTGCCAATTTTTGACAATTTTAACGATGTAACCCCTTACATTTTTTTCAAAAATTGGATCAAATTTTTTGGCTGAAAATTGCGAACACCTTCAACGGTTTTATGATCATAACTTGGCTAAAACTCAACCGATTTCAGTCTGGTTTGGTTTTTTCTTCTTGGTTTTTAAATGCGAACATTTCTGCATTTAAAACTTGATTTCTAATTTTTGGCCAATTTTTGAAAATTTTAACGATGTATCCCCTTACATTTTTTTCAAAAATTGGGTCAAATTTTTTGGCTGAAAATTGCTAACACCTTCAACGGTTTTATGATCATATCTTGGCTAAAACTCAACCGATTTCAGTCTGGTTTGGTTTTTTCTTCTTGGTTTTTAAATGCGAACATTTCTGCATTTAAAACTCGATTTCTAATTTTTTGCCATTTTTGACAATTTTAACGATGTAACCCCTTACATTTTTTTCAAAAATTGGGTCAAATTTTTGGCTGAAAATTGCTAACACCTTCAACGGTTTTATGATCATAACTTGACTAAAACTCAACCGATTGCAGTCTGGTTTGGTTTTTTCTTCTTGGTTTTTAAATGCGAACATTTCTGCATTTAAAACTCGATATCTAATTTTTGGCCAATTTTTGACAATTTTAACGATGTAACCCCTTACATTTTTTTCAAAAATTGGGTCAAATTTTTTGGCTGAAAATTGCTAACACCTTCAACGGTTTTATGATCATAACTTGGCTAAAACTCAACCGATTGCAGTCTGGTTTGGTTTTTTCTTCTTGGTTTTTAAATGCGAACATTTCTGCATTTAAAACTCGATATCTAATTTTTGGCCAATTTTTGACAATTTTAACGATGTAACCCCTTACATTTTTTTCAAAAATTGGGTCAAATTTTTTGGCTGAAAATTGCGAACACCTTCAACGGTTTTATGATCATAACTTGGCTAAAACTCAACCGATTTCAGTCTGGTTTGGTTTTTTCTTCTTGGTTTTTAAATGCGAACATTTCTGCATTTAAAACTTGATTTCTAATTTTTTGCCAATTTTTGACAATTTTAACGATGTAACCCCTTACATTTTTTTCAAAAATTGGGTCAAATTTTTTGGCTGAAAATTGCGAACACCTTCAACGGTTTTATGATCATATCTTGGCTAAAACTCAACCGATTTCAGTCTGGTTTGGTTTTTTCTTCTTGGTTTTTAAATGCGAACATTTCTGCATTTAAAACTCGATTTCTAATTTTTTGCCAATTTTTGACAATTTTAACGATGTAACCCCTTACATTTTTTTCAAAAATTGGGTCAAATTTTTTGGCTGAAAATTGCGAACACCTTCAACGGTTTTATGATCATAACTTGGCTAAAACTCAACCGATTTCAGTCTGGTTTGGTTTTTTCTTCTTGGTTTTTAAATGCGAACATTTCTGCATTTAAAACTCGATTTCTAATTTTTTGCCAATTTTTGACAATTTTAACGATGTAACCCCTTAAATTTTTTTCAAAAATTGGGTCAAATTTTTTGGCTGAAAATTGCGAACACCTTCAACGGTTTTATGATCATAACTTGGCTAAAACTCAACCGATTTCAGTCTGGTTTGGTTTTTCTTCTTGGTTTTTAAATGCGAACATTTCTGCATTTAAAACTCGATTTCTAATTTTTGGCCAATTTTTGACAATTTTAACGATGTATCCCCTTACATTTTTTTCAAAAATTGGGTCAAATTTTTTGGCTGAAAATTGCGAACACCTTCAACGGTTTAATGATCATATCTTGGCTAAAACTCAACCGATTTCAGTCTGGTTTGGTTTTTTCTTCTTGGTTTTTAAATGCGAACATTTCTGCATTTAAAACTCGATTTCTAATTTTTTGCCAATTTTTGACAATTTTAACGATGTAACCCCTTACATTTTTTTCAAAAATTGGGTCAAATTTTTTGGCTGAAAATTGCGAACACCTTCAACGGTTTTATGATCATAACTTGGCTAAAACTCAACCGATTTCAGTCTGGTTTGGTTTTTTCTTCTTGGGTTTTAAATGCGAACATATCTGCATTTAAAACTCGATATCTAATTTTTGGCCAATTTTTGACAATTTTAACGATATAACCCCTTACATTTTTTTCAAAAATTGGGTCAAATTTTTTGGCTGAAAATTGCGAACACCTTCAACGGTTTTATGATCATATCTTGGCTAAAACTCAACCGATTTCAGTCTGGTTTGGTTTTTCTTCTTGGTTTTTAAATGCGAACATTTCTGCATTTAAAACTCGATTTCTAATTTTTTGCCAATTTTTGACAATTTTAACGATGTAACCCCTTACATTTTTTTCAAAAATTGGGTCAAATTTTTTGGCTGAAAATTGCGAACACCTTCAACGGTTTTATGATCATAACTTGGCTAAAACTCAACCGATTTCAGTCTGGTTTGGTTTTTCTTCTTGGTTTTTAAATGCGAACATTTCTGCATTTAAAACTCGATTTCTAATTTTTGCCAATTTTTGACAATTTTAACGATGTAACCCCTTAAATTTTTTCAAAAATTGGGTCAAATTTTTTGGCTGAAAATTGCGAACACCTTCAACGGTTTTATGATCATAACTTGGCTAAAACTCAACCGATTTCAGTCTGGTTTGGTTTTTTCTTCTTGGTTTTTAAATGCGAACATTTCTGCATTTAAAACTCGATTTCTAATTTTTGGCCAATTTTTGACAATTTTAACGATGTATCCCCTTACATTTTTTCAAAAATTGGGTCAAATTTTTTGGCTGAAAATTGCGAACACCTTCAACGGTTTAATGATCATATCTTGGCTAAAACTCAACCGATTTCAGTCTGGTTTGGTTTTTTCTTCTTGGTTTTTAAATGCGAACATTTCTGCATTTAAAACTCGATTTCTAATTTTTTGCCAATTTTTGACAATTTTAACGATGTAACCCCTTACATTTTTTTCAAAAATTGGGTCAAATTTTTTGGCTGAAAATTGCGAACACCTTCAACGGTTTTATGATCATAACTTGGCTAAAACTCAACCGATTGCAGTCTGGTTTGGTTTTTTCTTCTTGGTTTTTAAATGCGAACATTTCTGCATTTAAAACTCGATTTCTAATTTTTGGCCAATTTTTGACAATTTTAACGATGTAACCCCTTACATTTTTTTCAAAAATTGGGTCAAATTTTTTGGCTGAAAATTGCGAACACCTTCAACGGTTTTATGATCATAACTTGGCTAAAACTCAACCGATTTCAGTCTGGTTTGGTTTTTTCTTCTTGGTTTTTAAATGCGAACATTTCTGCATTTAAAACTCGATTTCTAATTTTTGGCCAATTTTTGACAATTTTAACGATGTAACCCCTTAAATTTTTTTTTAAAAATTGGGTCAAATTTTTTGGCTGAAAATTGCGAACACCTTCAACGGTTTTATGATCATAACTTGGCTAAAACTCAACCGATTTCAGTCTGGTTTGGTTTTTCTTCTTGGTTTTTAAATGCGAACATTTCTGCATTTAAAACTCGATTTCTAATTTTTTGCCAATTTTTGACAATTTTAACGATGTAACCCCTTACATTTTTTTCAAAAATTGGATCAAATTTTTTGGCTGAAAATTGCGAACACCTTCAACGGTTTTATGATCATAACTTGGCTAAAACTCAACCGATTTCAGTCTGGTTTGGTTTTTTCTTCTTGGTTTTTAAATGCGAACATTTCTGCATTTAAAACTCGATTTCTAATTTTTGGCCAATTTTTGACAATTTTAACGATGTATCCCCTTACATTTTTTTCAAAAATTGGGTCAAATTTTTTGGCTGAAAATTGCGAACACCTTCAACGGTTTAATGATCATATCTTGGCTAAAACTCAACCGATTTCAGTCTGGTTTGGTTTTTTCTTCTTGGTTTTTAAATGCGAACATTTCTGCATTTAAAACTCGATTTCTAATTTTTTGCCAATTTTTGACAATTTTAACGATGTAACCCCTTACATTTTTTTCAAAAATTGGGTCAAATTTTTTGGCTGAAAATTGCGAACACCTTCAACGGTTTTATGATCATAACTTGGCTAAAACTCAACCGATTGCAGTCTGGTTTGGTTTTTTCTTCTTGGTTTTTAAATGCGAACATTTCTGCATTTAAAACTCGATTTCTAATTTTTGGCCAATTTTTGACAATTTTAACGATGTAACCCCTTACATTTTTTTCAAAAATTGGGTCAAATTTTTTGGCTGAAAATTGCGAACACCTTCAACGGTTTTATGATCATAACTTGGCTAAAACTCAACCGATTTCAGTCTGGTTTGGTTTTTTCTTCTTGGTTTTTAAATGCGAACATTTCTGCATTTAAAACTTGATTTCTAATTTTTTGCCAATTTTTGACAATTTTAACGATGTAACCCCTTACATTTTTTTCAAAAATTGGGTCAAATTTTTTGGCTGAAAATTGCGAACACCTTCAACGGTTTTATGATCATAACTTGGCTAAAACTCAACCGATTTCAGTCTGGTTTGGTTTTTTCTTCTTGGTTTTTAAATGCGAACATTTCTGCATTTAAAACTCGATTTCTAATTTTTGGCCAATTTTTGACAATTTTAACGATGTAACCCCTTAAATTTTTTTTAAAAATTGGGTCAAATTTTTTGGCTGAAAATTGCGAACACCTTCAACGGTTTTATGATCATAACTTGGCTAAAACTCAACCGATTTCAGTCTGGTTTGGTTTTTTCTTCTTGGTTTTTAAATGCGAACATTTCTGCATTTAAAACTCGATTTCTAATTTTTGGCCAATTTTTGACAATTTTAACGATGTAACCCCTTAAATTTTTTTTTAAAAATTGGGTCAAATTTTTTGGCTGAAAATTGCGAACACCTTCAACGGTTTTATGATCATAACTTGGCTAAAACTCAACCGATTTCAGTCTGGTTTGGTTTTTTCTTCTTGGTTTTTAAATGCGAACATTTCTGCATTTAAAACTCGATTTCTAATTTTTTGCCAATTTTTGACAATTTTAACGATGTAACCCCTTACATTTTTTTCAAAAATTGGATCAAATTTTTTGGCTGAAAATTGCGAACACCTTCAACGGTTTTATGATCATAACTTGGCTAAAACTCAACCGATTTCAGTCTGGTTTGGTTTTTTCTTCTTGGTTTGTAAATGCGAACATTTCTGCATTTAAAACTCGATTTCTAATTTTTGCCAATTTTTGACAATTTTAACGATGTAACCCCTTACATTTTTTTTCAAAAATTGGGTCAAATTTTTTGGCTGAAAATTGCGAACACCTTCAACGGTTTTATGATCATAACTTGGCTAAAACTCAACCGATTTCAGTCTGGTTTGGTTTTTTCTTCTTGGTTTTTAAATGCGAACATTTCTGCATTTAAAACTCGATTTCTAATTTTTTGCCAATTTTTGACAATTTTAACGATGTAACCCCTTACATTTTTTTCAAAAATTGGGTCAAATTTTTTGGCTGAAAATTGCGAACACCTTCAACGGTTTTATGATCATAACTTGGCTAAAACTCAACCGATTTCAGTCTGGTTTGGTTTTTTCTTCTTGGTTTTTAAATGCGAACATTTCTGCATTTAAAACTTGATTTCTAATTTTTTGCCAATTTTTGACAATTTTAACGATGTAACCCCTTACATTTTTTTCAAAAATTGGGTCAAATTTTTTGGCTGAAAATTGCGAACACCTTCAACGGTTTTATGATCATAACTTGGCTAAAACTCAACCGATTTCAGTCTGGTTTGGTTTTTTCTTCTTGGTTTTTAAATGCGAACATTTCTGCATTTAAAACTCGATTTCTAATTTTTGGCCAATTTTTGACAATTTTAACGATGTAACCCCTTAAATTTTTTTTAAAAATTGGGTCAAATTTTTTGGCTGAAAATTGCGAACACCTTCAACGGTTTTATGATCATAACTTGGCTAAAACTCAACCGATTTCAGTCTGGTTTGGTTTTTCTTCTTGGTTTTTAAATGCGAACATTTCTGCATTTAAAACTCGATTTCTAATTTTTTGCCAATTTTTGACAATTTTAACGATGTAACCCCTTACATTTTTTTCAAAAATTGGGTCAAATTTTTTGGCTGAAAATTGCGAACACCTTCAACGGTTTTATGATCATAACTTGGCTAAAACTCAACCGATTGCAGTCTGGTTTGTTTTTTCTTCTTGGTTTTTAAATGCGAACATTTCTGCATTTAAAACTCGATTTCTAATTTTTGGCCAATTTTTGACAACTTTAACGATGTAACCCCTTACATTTTTTTCAAAAATTGGGTCAAATTTTTTGGCTGAAAATTGCGAACACCTTCAACGGTTTTATGATCATAACTTGGCTAAAACGCAACCGATTTCAGTCTGGTTTGGTTTTTTCTTCTTGGTTTTTAAATGCGAACATTTCTGCATTTAAAACTTGATTTCTAATTTTTTGCCAATTTTTGACAATTTTAACGATGTAACCCCTTACATTTTTTTCAAAAATTGGGTCAAATTTTTTGGCTGAAAATTGCGAACACCTTCAACGGTTTTATGATCATAACTTGGCTAAAACTCAACCGATTTCAGTCTGGTTTGGTTTTTTCTTCTTGGTTTTTAAATGCGAACATTTCTGCATTTAAAACTCGATTTCTAATTTTTTGCCAATTTTTGACAATTTTAACGATGTAACCCCTTACATTTTTTTCAAAAATTGGATCAAATTTTTTGGCTGAAAATTGCGAACACCTTCAACGGTTTTATGATCATAACTTGGCTAAAACTCAACCGATTTCAGTCTGGTTTGGTTTTTTCTTCTTGGTTTTTAAATGCGAACATATCTGCATTTAAAACTCGATATCTAATTTTTGGCCAATTTTTGACAATTTTAACGATGTAACCCCTTACATTTTTTTCAAAAATTGGGTCAAATTTTTTGGCTGAAAATTGCGAACACCTTCAACGGTTTTATGATCATATCTTGGCTAAAACTCAACCGATTTCAGTCTGGTTTGGTTTTTTCTTCTTGGTTTTTAAATGCGAACATATCTGCATTTAAAACTCGATTTCTAATTTTTGGCCAATTTTTGACAACTTTAACGATGTAACCCCTTACATTTTTTTCAAAATTGGGTCAAATTTTTTGGCTGAAAATTGCGAACACCTTCAACGGTTTTATGATCATAACTTGGCTAAAACTCAACCGATTGCAGTCTGGTTTGGTTTTTCTTCTTGGTTTTTAAATGCGAACATTTCTGCATTTAAAACTCGATTTCTAATTTTTGGCCAATTTTTGACAATTTTAACGATGTAACCCCTTACATTTTTTTCAAAAATTGGGTCAAATTTTTTGGCTGAAAATTGCGAACACCTTCAACGGTTTTATGATCATAACTTGGCTAAAACTCAACCGATTTCAGTCTGGTTTGGTTTTTTCTTCTTGGTTTTTAAATGCGAACATTTCTGCATTTAAAACTTGATTTCTAATTTTTGCCAATTTTTGACAATTTTAACGATGTAACCCCTTACATTTTTTTCAAAAATTGGGTCAAATTTTTTGGCTGAAAATTGCGAACACCTTCAACGGTTTTATGATCATAACTTGGCTAAAACTCAACCGATTTCAGTCTGGTTTGGTTTTTCTTCTTGGTTTTTAAATGCGAACATTTCTGCATTTAAAACTCGATTTCTAATTTTTGGCCAATTTTTGACAATTTTAACGATGTAACCCCTTAAATTTTTTTTAAAAATTGGGTCAAATTTTTTGGCTGAAAATTGCGAACACCTTCAACGGTTTTATGATCATAACTTGGCTAAAACTCAACCGATTTCAGTCTGGTTTGGTTTTTTCTTCTTGGTTTTTAAATGCGAACATTTCTGCATTTAAAACTCGATATCTAATTTTTGGCCAATTTTTGACAATTTTAACGATGTAACCCCTTACATTTTTTCCAAAAATTGGGTCAAATTTTTTGGCTGAAAATTGCGAACACCTTCAACGGTTTTATGATCATAACTTGGCTAAAACTCAACCGATTTCAGTCTGGTTTGGTTTTTTCTTCTTGGTTTTTAAATGCGAACATTTCTGCATTTAAAACTCGATTTCTAATTTTTTGCCAATTTTTGACAATTTTAACGATGTAACCCCTTACATTTTTTTCAAAAATTGGATCAAATTTTTGGCTGAAAATTGCGAACACCTTCAACGGTTTTATGATCATAACTTGGCTAAAACTCAACCGATTTCAGTCTGGTTTGGTTTTTTCTTCTTGGTTTGTAAATGCGAACATTTCTGCATTTAAAACTCGATTTCTAATTTTTTGCCAATTTTTGACAATTTTAACGATGTAACCCCTTACATTTTTTTTCAAAAATTGGGTCAAATTTTTTGGCTGAAAATTGCGAACACCTTCAACGGTTTTATGATCATAACTTGGCTAAAACTCAACCGATTTCAGTCTGGTTTGGTTTTTTCTTCTTGGTTTTTAAATGCGAACATTTCTGCATTTAAAACTCGATTTCTAATTTTTTGCCAATTTTTGACAATTTTAACGATGTAACCCCTTACATTTTTTTCAAAAATTGGGTCAAATTTTTTGGCTGAAAATTGCGAACACCTTCAACGGTTTTATGATCATAACTTGGCTAAAACTCAACCGATTTCAGTCTGGTTTGGTTTTTTCTTCTTGGTTTTTAAATGCGAACATTTCTGCATTTAAAACTTGATTTCTAATTTTTTGCCAATTTTTGACAATTTTAACGATGTAACCCCTTACATTTTTTTCAAAAATTGGGTCAAATTTTTTGGCTGAAAATTGCGAACACCTTCAACGGTTTTATGATCATAACTTGGCTAAAACTCAACCGATTTCAGTCTGGTTTGGTTTTTTCTTCTTGGTTTTTAAATGCGAACATTTCTGCATTTAAAACTCGATTTCTAATTTTTGGCCAATTTTTGACAATTTTAACGATGTAACCCCTTAAATTTTTTTTTAAAAATTGGGTCAAATTTTTTGGCTGAAAATTGCGAACACCTTCAACGGTTTTATGATCATAACTTGGCTAAAACTCAACCGATTTCAGTCTGGTTTGGTTTTTCTTCTTGGTTTTTAAATGCGAACATTTCTGCATTTAAAACTCGATTTCTAATTTTTTGCCAATTTTTGACAATTTTAACGATGTAACCCCTTACATTTTTTTCAAAAATTGGGTCAAATTTTTTGGCTGAAAATTGCGAACACCTTCAACGGTTTTATGATCATAACTTGGCTAAAACTCAACCGATTGCAGTCTGGTTTGGTTTTTTCTTCTTGGTTTTTAAATGCGAACATTTCTGCATTTAAAACTCGATTTCTAATTTTTGGCCAATTTTTGACAACTTTAACGATGTAACCCCTTACATTTTTTTCAAAATTGGGTCAAATTTTTTGGCTGAAAATTGCGAACACCTTCAACGGTTTTATGATCATAACTTGGCTAAAACTCAACCGATTTCAGTCTGGTTTGGTTTTTTCTTCTTGGGTTTTAAATGCGAACATATCTGCATTTAAAACTCGATTTCTAATTTTTGGCCAATTTTTGACAACTTTAACGATGTAACCCCTTACATTTTTTTCAAAAATTGGGTCAAATTTTTTGGCTGAAAATTGCGAACACCTTCAACGGTTTTATGATCATAACTTGGCTAAAACTCAACCGATTTCAGTCTGGTTTGGTTTTTTCTTCTTGGTTTTTAAATGCGAACATTTCTGCATTTAAAACTCGATTTCTAATTTTTGGCCAATTTTTGACAATTTTAACGATGTAACCCCTTAAATTTTTTTTTAAAAATTGGGTCAAATTTTTTGGCTGAAAATTGCGAACACCTTCAACGGTTTTATGATCATAACTTGGCTAAAACTCAACCGATTTCAGTCTGGTTTGGTTTTTTCTTCTTGGTTTTTAAATGCGAACATTTCTGCATTTAAAACTCGATTTCTAATTTTTTGCCAATTTTTGACAATTTTAACGATGTAACCCCTTACATTTTTTTCAAAAATTGGATCAAATTTTTTGGCTGAAAATTGCGAACACCTTCAACGGTTTTATGATCATAACTTGGCTAAAACTCAACCGATTTCAGTCTGGTTTGGTTTTTCTTCTTGGTTTTTAAATGCGAACATATCTGCATTTAAAACTCGATATCTAATTTTTGGCCAATTTTTGACAATTTTAACGATGTAACCCCTTACATTTTTTTCAAAAATTGGGTCAAATTTTTTGGCTGAAAATTGCGAACACCTTCAACGGTTTTATGATCATAACTTGGCTAAAACTCAACCGATTTCAGTCTGGTTTGGTTTTTCTTCTTGGTTTTTAAATGCGAACATTTCTGCATTTAAAACTCGATTTCTAATTTTTTGCCAATTTTTGACAATTTTAACGATGTAACCCCTTACATTTTTTTCAAAAATTGGGTCAATTTTTTTGGCTGAAAATTGCGAACACCTTCAACGGTTTTATGATCATAACTTGGCTAAAACTCAACCGATTTCAGTCTGGTTTGGTTTTTTCTTCTTGGTTTTTAAATGCGAACATTTCTGCATTTAAAACTTGATTTCTAATTTTTGGCCAATTTTTGAAAATTTTAACGATGTATCCCCTTACATTTTTTTCAAAAATTGGGTCAAATTTTTTGGCTGAAAATTGCGAACACCTTCAACGGTTTTATGATCATATCTTGGCTAAAACTCAACCGATTTCAGTCTGGTTTGGTTTTTTCTTCTTGGTTTTTAAATGCGAACATTTCTGCATTTAAAACTCGATTTCTAATTTTTTGCCAATTTTTGACAATTTTAACGATGTAACCCCTTACATTTTTTTCAAAAATTGGGTCAAATTTTTTGGCTGAAAATTGCGAACACCTTCAACGGTTTTATGATCATAACTTGGCTAAAACGCAACCGATTTCAGTCTGGTTTGGTTTTTTCTTCTTGGTTTTTAAATGCGAACATTTCTGCATTTAAAACTCGATATCTAATTTTTGGTCAATTTTTGACAATTTTAACGATGTAACCCCTTACAATTTTTTCAAAAATTGGGTCAAATTTTTTGGCTGAAAATTGCGAACACCTTCAACGGTTTTATGATCATAACTTGGCTAAAGCTCAACCGATTTCAGTCTGGTTTGGTTTTTTCTTCTTGGTTTTTAAATGCGAACATTTCTGCATTTAAAACTCGATATCTAATTTTTGGTCAATTTTTGACAATTTTAACGATGTAACCCCTTACAATTTTTTCAAAAATTGGGTCAAATTTTTTGGCTGAAAATTGCGAACACCTTCAACGGTTTTATGATCATAACTTGGCTAAAGCTCAACCGATTTCAGCCTGGTTTGGTTTTTTCTTCTTGGTTTTTAAATGCGAACATTTCTGCATTTAAAACTCGATATCTAATTTTTGGCCAATTTTTGACCATTTTGACGATGTAACCCCTTACAATTTTTTCAAAAATTGGGTCAAATTTTTTGGCTGAAAATTGCGAACACCTTCAACGGTTTTATGATCATAACTTGGCTAAAACTCAACCGATTTCAGTCTGGTTGAGTTTTTTTCTTGGTTTTTAAATGCGAACATTTCTGCATTTAAAACTAGATTTCTAATTTTTGGCCAATTTTTGACAATTTTAACGATGTAACCCCTTACATTTTTTTCAAAAATTGGGTCAAATTTTTTGGCTGAAAATTGCGAACACCTTCAACGGTTTTATGATCATAACTTGGCTAAAGCTCAACCGATTTCAGCCTGGTTTGGTTTTTTCTTCTTGGTTTTTAAATGCGAACATTTCTGCATTTAAAACTCGATATCTAATTTTTGGTCAATTTTTGACAATTTTAACGATGTAACCCCTTACATTTTTTTCAAAAATTGGGTCAAATTTTTTGGCTGAAAATTGCGAACACCTTCAACGGTTTTATGATCATAACTTGGCTAAAACTCAACCTATTTCAGTCTGGTTTGGTTTTTTCTTCTTGGTTTTTATATGCGAACATTTCTGCATTAAAACTCGATATCTAATTTTTGGCCAATTTTTTTCAAAAATTGGGTCAAATTTTTTGGCTGAAAATTGCAAAACCTTCAACGGTTTTATGATAATAACTTGGCTAAAACTCAACCGATTTCAGTCTGGTTTGGTTTTTTCTTCTTGGTTCTTAAATGCGAACATTTCTGCATTTAAAACTTGATATCTAATTTTTTGCCAATTTTTGACAATTTTAACGATGTAACCCCTTACAATTTTTTCAAAAATTGGGTCAATTTTTTCTTTGGCCCTTCAACAGTTTAATGATCATAACTTGGCCAAAACTCAACCGATTTCAGTCTGGTTTGGTTTGGCTGATTTGGCAATTACCTATCATCATTTAATAGTTGAATTTAAATTTGGCAGTTAATTTGTATAGCGGCCACCCACAGTCTTTTTAAATTCGATTTCAAATTTAGCGACGAAAATATATGGCGGGTACCTATAATAATTTAAAATTCAAATTTTGCGGCTTAGTTAACATAATTTATTTTATTTGTTTTACAACATATTGTTGGTGTAAAATAGTTGTTGTTGTTGTAGGCAAAAGCCCGGCTTTAATCTCGACATTTTCAGTACAAATTCAGCAATTTCTGGATTTATGCACCAGGCGAACAGAAAGCAAAAAAGAGCGACGGGAGTTATCGCAGACTCTAGCCTTGTCAATCGGCGGGACCTATCGTCATTTTAAATTTGAATTCCAATTTGGCAGTTAACTTATTCGGCGGTTACCTGTGTTCTTTTTAAAATTAAATTCAAATTTGGCAGTTGACTGATTTGGCAAATACCTATCATCATTTAAAAGTTGAATTCAAATTTGGCAGTTAATTTGTTTAGCCGCCACCCATGGTCTTTTTAAATTCGATTTTAAATTTAGCGACTAAAATATATGGCGGGTACCTATAATAATTTAAAATTCAAATTTTGCGGTTTAGTTAACATAATTTATTTTTTTTGTTTTACAACATATTGTTGGTGTAAAATAGTTGTTGTTGTTGTTGTAGGCCAAAACCCGGCTTTAATCTCTAAATTTTCAGTACAAATTCACCATTTTCTGGATTTCATGCACCAGGCGAACAGAAAGCAGAAAAGAGCGACGGGATCTGTTATAAGCTGTTATAAAGTTCCCGAGTTTCGAACCTCCGACAGATCTTGGTATGGAAGTTATCGCAGACTCTAGCCTTGTTAATCGGCGGGACCTATCGTCATTTTGAATTTGAATTCAAATTTGGCAGTTAACTTAGTTGGCGGTTACCTGTCATTATTTTAAAATTAAATTCAAATTTGGCAGTTGACTGATTCGGCGGTTACCTATCATCATTTAAAAGTTGAATTTAAATTTGCCAGTTAATTTGTATAGCGGCCACAGTCTTTTTAAATTGGATTTCAAACTTAGCGACTAACCTATATGGCGGGTAACTATCATTATTTAAATTCAAATTTTGCGGTTTAGTTAACATATTTAATTTTGTTTTTGTTGTTTTACAACATATTGTTGGTGTAAAATAGTTGTTGTAGTTGTTGTAGGCAAAACCCGGCTTCAATCTCTACATTTTCAGTACAAATTCACCATTTTCTGGATTTCATGCACCAGGCGAACAGAAAGCAGAAAAGAGCGACGGGATCTGTTATAAGCTGTTATAAAGTTCCCGAGTTTCGAACCTCCGACAGATCTTGGTATGGAAGTTATCGCAGACTCTAGCCTTGTCAATCGGCGGGACCTATCGTCATTTTAAATTTGAATTCAAATTTGGCAGTTAACTTATTCGGCGGTTACCTGTGTTCTTTTTAAAATTAAATTCAAATTTGGCAGTTGACTGATTTGGCAAATACCTATCATCATTTAAAAGTTGAATTCAAATTTGGCAGTTAATTTGTATAGCCGCCACCCACAGTCTTTTTAAATTCGATTTTAAATTTAGCGACTTAAATATATGCCGGATACCTATCATAATTCTAAATTCAAATTTTGCGGTTTAGTTAACATAATTTATTTTTTTTGTTTTACAACATATTGTTGGTGTAAAATAGTTGTTGTTGTTGTTGTAGGCCAAAACCCGGCTTTAATCTCGACATTTTCAGTACAAATTCAGCAATTTCTGGATTTATGCACCAGGCGAACAGAAAGCAGAAAAGAGCGACGGGAGTTATCGCAGACTCTAGTCTTGTCAATCGGCGGGACCTATCGTCATTTTAAATTTGAATTCAAATTTGGCAGTTAACTTAATCGGCGGTTACCTGTCTTCTTTTTAAAATTAAATTCAAATTTGGCAGTTGACTGATTTGGCAAATACCTATCATCATTTAAAAGTTGAATTCAAATTTGGCAGTTAATTTGCATAGCCGCCACCCACAGTCTTTTTAAATTCGATTTTAAATTTAGCGACTAAAATATATGGCGGGTACCTATAATAAATTAAAATTCAAATTTTGCGGTTTAGTTAACATAATTTATTTTTTTTGTTTTACAACATATTGTTGGTGTAAAATAGTTGTTGTTGTTGTTGTAGGCAAAAACCCGGCTTTAATCTCTACATTTTCAGTACAAATTCACCATTTTCTGGATTTCATGCACCAGGCGAACAGAAAGCAGAAAAGAGCGACGGAGATCTGTTATAAGCTGTTATAAAATTCCCGAGTTTCGAACCACCGACAGATCTTGGTATGGAAGTTATCGCAGACTGTAGCCTTGTTAATCGGCGGGACCTATCGTCATTTTGAATTTGAATTCAAATTTGGCAGTTAACTTAGTTGGCGGTTACCTGTCATTATTTTAAAATTAAATTCAAATTTGGCAGTTGACTGATTCGGCGGTTACCTATCATCATTTAAAAGTTGAATTTAAATTTGCCAGTTAATTTGTATAGCGGCCACAGTCTTTTTAAATTGGATTTCAAACTTAGCGACTAACCTATATGGCGGGTAACTATCATTATTTAAATTCAAATTTTGCGGTTTAGTTAACATATTTAATTTTTTTTTTTGTTGTTTTACAACATATTGTTGGTGTAAAATAGTTGTTGTAGTTGTTGTAGGCAAAACCCGGCTTCAATCTCTACATTTTCAGTACAAATTCACCATTTTCTGGATTTCATGCACCAGGCGAACAGAAAGCAGAAAAGAGCGACGGGATCTGTTATAAGCTGTTATAAAGTTCCCGAGTTTCGAACCTCCGACAGATCTTGGTATGGAAGTTATCGCAGACTCTAGCCTTGTCAATCGGCGGGACCTATCGTCATTTTAAATTTGAATTCAAATTTGGCAGTT
Source organism: Drosophila jambulina (assembly GCA_018152175.1). Taxonomy (NCBI): domain Eukaryota; kingdom Metazoa; phylum Arthropoda; class Insecta; order Diptera; family Drosophilidae; genus Drosophila; species Drosophila jambulina. The sequence continues at coordinate 509,433 of JAECXH010000114.1, forward strand.
AACTTATTCGGCGGTTACCTGTGTTCTTTTTAAAATTAAATTCAAATTTGGCAGTTGACTGATTTGGCAAATACCTATCATCATTTAAAAGTTGAATTCAAATTTGGCAGTTAATTTGTATAGCCGCCACCCACAGTCTTTTTAAATTCGATTTTAAATTTAGCGACTTAAATATATGGCGGATACCTATCATAATTTTAAATTCAAATTTTGCGGTTTAGTTAACATAATTTATTTTTTTTGTTTTACAACATATTGTTGGTGTAAAATAGTTGTTGTTGTTGTTGTAGGCCAAAACCCGGCTTTAATCTCGACATTTTCAGTACAAATTCAACAATTTCTGGATTTATGCACCAGGCGAACAGAAAGCAGAAAAGAGCGACGGGAGTTATCGCAGACTCTAGCCTTGTCAATCGGCGGGACCTATCGTCATTTTAAATTTGAATTCAAATTTGGCAGTTAACTTATTCGGCGGTTACCTGTCTTCTTTTTAAAATTAAATTCAAATTTGGCAGTTGACTGATTTGGCAAATACCTATCATCATTTAAAAGTTGAATTCAAATTTGGCAGTTAATTTGTATAGCCGCCACCCACAGTCTTTTTAAATTCGATTTTAAATTTAGCGACTTAAATATATGGCGGATGCCTATCATAATTTTAAATTCAAATTTTGCGGTTTAGTTAACATAATTTATTTTTTTTTGTTTTACAACATATTGTTGGTGTAAAATAGTTGTTGTTGTTGTTGTAGGCCAAAACCCGGCTTTAATCTCGACATTTTCAGTACAAATTCAGCAATTTCTGGATTTATGCACCAGGCGAACAGAAAGCAGAAAAGAGCGACGGGAGTTATCGCAGACTCTAGACTTGTCAATCGGCGGGACCTATCGTCATTTTAAATTTGAATTCAAATTTGGCAGTTAACTTATTCGGCGGTTACCTGTGTTCTTTTTAAAATTAAATTCAAATTTGGCAGTTGACTGATTTGGCAAATACCTATCATCATTTAAAAGTTGAATTCAAATTTGGCAGTTAATTTGTATAGCCGCCACCCACAGTCTTTTTAAATTCGATTTTAAATTTAGCGACTTAAATATATGGCGGATACCTATCATAATTTTAAATTCAAATTTTGCGGTTTAGTTAACATAATTTATTTTTTTTGTTTTACAACATATTGTTGGTGTAAAATAGTTGTTGTTGTTGTTGTAGGCCAAAACCCGGCTTTAATCTCGACATTTTCAGTACAAATTCAACAATTTCTGGATTTATGCACCAGGCGAACAGAAAGCAGAAAAGAGCGACGGGAGTTATCGCAGACTCTAGCCTTGTCAATCGGCGGGACCTATCGTCATTTTAAATTTGAATTCAAATTTGGCAGTTAACTTATTCGGCGGTTACCTGTGTTCTTTTTAAAATTAAATTCAAATGTGGCAGTTGACTGATTTGGCAAATACCTATTATCATTTAAAAGTTGAATTCAAATTTGGCAGTTAATTTGTATAGCCGCCACCCACAGTCTTTTTAAATTCGATTTTAAATTTAGCGACTTAAATATATGGCGGATACCTATCATAATTTTAAATTCAAATTTTGCGGTTTAGTTAACATAATTTATTTTTTTTGTTTTACAACATATTGTTGGTGTAAAATAGTTGTTGTTGTTGTTGTAGGCCAAAACCCGGCTTTAATCTCGACATTTTCAGTACAAATTCAGCAATTTCTGGATTTATGCACCAGGCGAACAGAAAGCAGAAAAGAGCGACGGGAGTTATCGCAGACTCTAGCCTTGTCAATCGGCGGGACCTATCGTCATTTTAAATTTGAATTCAAATTTGGCAGTTAACTTATTCGGCGGTTACCTGTCTTCTTTTTAAAATTAAATTCAAATTTGGCAGTTGACTGATTTGGCAAATACCTATCATCATTTAAAAGTTGAATTCAAATTTGGCAGTTAATTTGTATAGCCGCCACCCACAGTCTTTTTAAATTCGATTTTAAATTTAGCGACTTAAATATATGGCGGATGCCTATCATAATTTTAAATTCAAATTTTGCGGTTTAGTTAACATAATTTATTTTTTTTTTTGTTTTACAACATATTGTTGGTGTAAAATAGTTGTTGTTGTTGTTGTAGGCCAAAACCCGGCTTTAATCTCGACATTTTCAGTACAAATTCAGCAATTTCTGGATTTATGCACCAGGCGAACAGAAAGCAGAAAAGAGCGACGGGAGTTATCGCAGACTCTAGACTTGTCAATCGGCGGGACCTATCGTCATTTTAAATTTGAATTCAAATTTGGCAGTTAACTTATTCGGCGGTTACCTGTGTTCTTTTTAAAATTAAATTCAAATTTGGCAGTTGACTGATTTGGCAAATACCTATCATCATTTAAAAGTTGAATTCAAAACCAAACCAGACTGAAATCGGTTGAGTTTTAGCCAAGTTATGATCATAAAACCGTTGAAGGTGTTCGCAATTTTCAGCCAAAAAATTTGACCCAATTTTTGAAAAAAATGTAAGGGGTTACATCGTTAAAATTGTTCGCATTTAAAAACCAAGAAGAAAAAACCAAACCAGACTAAATCGGTTGAGTTTTAGCCAAGTTATGATCATAAAACCGTTGAAGGTGTTCGCAATTTTCAGCCAAAAAATTTGACCCAATTTTTGAAAAAAAAATGTAAGGGGTTACATCGTTAAAATGGTCAAAAATTTGCCAAAAATTAGATATCGAGTTTTAAATGCACAAATGTTCGCATTTAAAAACCAAGAAGAAAAAACCAAACCAGACTAAATCGGTTGAGTTTTAGCCAAGTTATGATCATAAAACCGTTGAAGGTGTTCGCAATTTTCAGCCAAAAAATTTGACCCAATTTTTGAAAAAAAATGTAAGGGGTTACATCGTTAAAATGGTCAAAAATTGGCCAAAAATTAGATATCGAGTTTTAAATGCAGAAATGTTCGCATTTAAAAACCAAGAAGAAAAAACCAAACCAGACTAAATCGGTTGAGTTTTAGCCAAGTTATGATCATAAAACCGTTGAAGGTGTTCGCAATTTTCAGCCAAAAAATTTGACCCAATTTTTGAAAAAAATGTAAGGGGTTACATCGTTAAAATGGTCAAAAATTGGCCAAAAATTAGATATCGGGTTTTAAATGCAGAAATGTTCGCATTTAAAAACCAAGAAGAAAAAACCAAACCAGACTGAAATCGGTTGAGTTTTAGCCAAGTTATGATCATAAAACCGTTGAAGGTGTTCGCAATTTTCAGCCAAAAAATTTGACCCAATTTTTGAAAAAATGTAAGGGGTTACATCGTTAAAATTGTCAAAAATTGGCCAAAAATTAGATATCGAATTTTAAATGCAGAAATGTTCGCATTTAAAAACCAAGAAGAAAAAACCAAACCAGACTGAAATCGGTTGAGTTTTAGCCAAGTTATGATCATAAAACCGTTGAAGGTGTTCGCAATTTTCATCCAAAAAATTTGACCCAATTTTTGAAAAAAAATGTAAGGGGTTACATCGTTAAAATGGTCAAAAATTGGCCAAAAATTAGATATCGAGTTTTAAATGCACAAATGTTCGCATTTAAAAACCAAGAAGAAAAAACCAAACCAGACTGAAATCGGTTGAGTTTTAGCCAAGTTATGATCATAAAACCGTTGAAGGTGTTCGCAATTTTCAGCCAAAAAATTTGACCCAATTTTTGAAAAAAATGTAAGGGGTTACATCGTTAAAATTGTCAAAAATTGGCCAAAAATTAGATATCGAATTTTAAATGCAGAAATGTTCGCATTTAAAAACCAAGAAGAAAAAACCAAACCAGACTGAAATCGGTTGAGTTTTAGCCAAGTTATGATCATAAAACCGTTGAAGGTGTTCGCAATTTTCAGCCAAAAAATTTGACCCAATTTTTGAAAAAAATGTAAGGGGTTACATCGTTAAAATTGTCAAAAATTGGCAAAAAATTAGAAATCGAGTTTTAAATGCAGAAATGTTCGCATTTAAGAACCAAGAAGAAAAAACCAAACCAGACTAAATCGGTTGAGTTTTAGCCAAGTTATGATCATAAAACCGTTGAAGGTGTTCGCAATTTTCAGCCAAAAAATTTGACCCAATTTTTGAAAAAATGTAAGGGGTTACATCGTTAAAATGGTCAAAAATTAGATATCGAGTTAAAAATGCACAAATGTTCGCATTTAAAAACCAAGAAGAAAAAACCAAACCAGACTAAATCGGTTGAGTTTTAGCCAAGTTATGATCATAAAACCTTTGAAGGTGTTCGCAATTTTCAGCCAAAAAATTTGACCCAATTTTTGAAAAAAATGTAAGGGGTTACATCGTTAAAATGGTCAAAAATTGGCCAAAAATTAGATATCGGGTTTTAAATGCAGAAATGTTCGCATTTAAAAACCAAGAAGAAAAAACCAAACCAGACTGAAATCGGTTGAGTTTTAGCCAAGTTATGATCATAAAACCGTTGAAGGTGTTCGCAATTTTCAGCCAAAAAATTTGACCCAATTTTTGAAAAAAAATGTAAGGGGTTACATCGTTAAAATGGTCAAAAATTGGCCAAAAATTAGATATCGAGTTTTAAATGCACAAATGTTCGCATTTAAAAACCAAGAAGAAAAAACCAAACCAGACTAAATCGGTTGAGTTTTAGCCAAGTTATGATCATAAAACCGTTGAAGGTGTTCGCAATTTTCAGCCAAAAAATTTGACCCAATTTTTGAAAAAAAATGTAAGGGGTTACATCGTTAAAATGGTCAAAAATTGGCCAAAAATTAGATATCGAGTTTTAAATGCAGAAATGTTCGCATTTAAAAACCAAGAAGAAAAAACCAAACCAGACTGAAATCGGTTGAGTTTTAGCCAAGATATGATCATAAAACCGTTGAAGGTGTTCGCAATTTTCAGCCAAAAAATTTGACCCAATTTTTGAAAAAAATGTAAGGGGTTACATCGTTAAAATTGTCAAAAATTGGCCAAAAATTAGATATCGAGTTTTAAATGCAGATATGTTCGCATTTAAAACCCAAGAAAAAAAACCAAACCAGACTGAAATCGGTTGAGTTTTAGCCAAGTTATGATCATAAAACCGTTGAAGGTGTTCGCAATTTTCAGCCAAAAAATTTGACCCAATTTTTGAAAAAAATGTAAGGGGTTACATCGTTAAAATTGTTCGCATTTAAAAACCAAGAAGAAAAAACCAAACCAGACTAAATCGGTTGAGTTTTAGCCAAGTTATGATCATAAAACCGTTGAAGGTGTTCGCAATTTTCAGCCAAAAAATTTGACCCAATTTTTGAAAAAAAATGTAAGGGGTTACATCGTTAAAATGGTCAAAAATTTGCCAAAAATTAGATATCGAGTTTTAAATGCACAAATGTTCGCATTTAAAAACCAAGAAGAAAAAAACCAAACCAGACTAAATCGGTTGAGTTTTAGCCAAGTTATGATCATAAAACCGTTGAAGGTGTTCGCAATTTTCAGCCAAAAAATTTGACCCAATTTTTGAAAAAAAATGTAAGGGGTTACATCGTTAAAATGGTCAAAAATTGGCCAAAAATTAGATATCGAGTTTTAAATGCAGAAATGTTCGCATTTAAAAACCAAGAAGAAAAAAACCAAACCAGACTAAATCGGTTGAGTTTTAGCCAAGTTATGATCATAAAACCGTTGAAGGTGTTCGCAATTTTCAGCCAAAAAATTTGACCCAATTTTTGAAAAAAATGTAAGGGGTTACATCGTTAAAATGGTCAAAAATTGGCCAAAAATTAGATATCGGGTTTTAAATGCAGAAATGTTCGCATTTAAAAACCAAGAAGAAAAAACCAAACCAGACTGAAATCGGTTGAGTTTTAGCCAAGTTATGATCATAAAACCGTTGAAGGTGTTCGCAATTTTCAGCCAAAAAATTTGACCCAATTTTGAAAAAATGTAAGGGGTTACATCGTTAAAATGGTCAAAAATTGGCCAAAAATTAGATATCGAGTTTTAAATGCACAAATGTTCGCATTTAAAAACCAAGAAGAAAAAACCAAACCAGACTGAAATCGGTTGAGTTTTAGCCAAGTTATGATCATAAAACCGTTGAAGGTGTTCGCAATTTTCAGCCAAAAAATTTGACCCAATTTTTGAAAAAAATGTAAGGGGTTACATCGTTAAAATTGTCAAAAATTGGCCAAAAATTAGATATCGAATTTTAAATGCAGAAATGTTCGCATTTAAAAACCAAGAAGAAAAAACCAAACCAGACTGAAATCGGTTGAGTTTTAGCCAAGTTATGATCATAAAACCGTTGAAGGTGTTCGCAATTTTCAGCCAAAAAATTTGACCCAATTTTTGAAAAAAATGTAAGGGGTTACATCGTTAAAATTGTCAAAAATTGGCAAAAAATTAGAAATCGAGTTTTAAATGCAGAAATGTTCGCATTTAAGAACCAAGAAGAAAAAACCAAACCAGACTAAATCGGTTGAGTTTTAGCCAAGTTATGATCATAAAACCGTTGAAGGTGTTCGCAATTTTCAGCCAAAAAATTTGACCCAATTTTTGAAAAAATGTAAGGGGTTACATCGTTAAAATGGTCAAAAATTAGATATCGAGTTAAAAATGCACAAATGTTCGCATTTAAAAACCAAGAAGAAAAAACCAAACCAGACTAAATCGGTTGAGTTTTAGCCAAGTTATGATCATAAAACCTTTGAAGGTGTTCGCAATTTTCAGCCAAAAAATTTGACCCAATTTTTGAAAAAAATGTAAGGGGTTACATCGTTAAAATGGTCAAAAATTGGCCAAAAATTAGATATCGGGTTTTAAATGCAGAAATGTTCGCATTTAAAAACCAAGAAGAAAAAACCAAACCAGACTGAAATCGGTTGAGTTTTAGCCAAGTTATGATCATAAAACCGTTGAAGGTGTTCGCAATTTTCAGCCAAAAAATTTGACCCAATTTTTGAAAAAAATGTAAGGGGTTACATCGTTAAAATGGTCAAAAATTGGCCAAAAATTAGATATCGAGTTTTAAATGCACAAATGTTCGCATTTAAAAACCAAGAAGAAAAAACCAAACCAGACTAAATCGGTTGAGTTTTAGCCAAGTTATGATCATAAAACCGTTGAAGGTGTTCGCAATTTTCAGCCAAAAAATTTGACCCAATTTTTGAAAAAAAATGTAAGGGGTTACATCGTTAAAATGGTCAAAAATTTGCCAAAAATTAGATATCGAGTTTTAAATGCACAAATGTTCGCATTTAAAAACCAAGAAGAAAAAACCAAACCAGACTAAATCGGTTGAGTTTTAGCCAAGTTATGATCATAAAACCGTTGAAGGTGTTCGCAATTTTCAGCCAAAAAATTTGACCCAATTTTTGAAAAAAAATGTAAGGGGTTACATCGTTAAAATGGTCAAAAATTGGCCAAAAATTAGATATCGAGTTTTAAATGCAGAAATGTTCGCATTTAAAAACCAAGAAGAAAAAACCAAACCAGACTAAATCGGTTGAGTTTTAGCCAAGTTATGATCATAAAACCGTTGAAGGTGTTCGCAATTTTCAGCCAAAAAATTTGACCCAATTTTTGAAAAAAATGTAAGGGGTTACATCGTTAAAATGGTCAAAAATTGGCCAAAAATTAGATATCGGGTTTTAAATGCAGAAATGTTCGCATTTAAAAACCAAGAAGAAAAAACCAAACCAGACTGAAATCGGTTGAGTTTTAGCCAAGTTATGATCATAAAACCGTTGAAGGTGTTCGCAATTTTCAGCCAAAAAATTTGACCCAATTTTTGAAAAAATGTAAGGGGTTACATCGTTAAAATGGTCAAAAATTGGCCAAAAATTAGATATCGAGTTTTAAATGCACAAATGTTCGCATTTAAAAACCAAGAAGAAAAAACCAAACCAGACTGAAATCGGTTGAGTTTTAGCCAAGTTATGATCATAAAACCGTTGAAGGTGTTCGCAATTTTCAGCCAAAAAATTTGACCCAATTTTTGAAAAAAATGTAAGGGGTTACATCGTTAAAATTGTCAAAAATTGGCCAAAAATTAGATATCGAATTTTAAATGCAGAAATGTTCGCATTTAAAAACCAAGAAGAAAAAACCAAACCAGACTGAAATCGGTTGAGTTTTAGCCAAGTTATGATCATAAAACCGTTGAAGGTGTTCGCAATTTTCAGCCAAAAAATTTGACCCAATTTTTGAAAAAAATGTTAAAATTGTCAAAAATTGGCAAAAAATTAGAAATCGAGTTTTAAATGCAGAAATGTTCGCATTTAAGAACCAAGAAGAAAAAACCAAACCAGACTAAATCGGTTGAGTTTTAGCCAAGTTATGATCATAAAACCGTTGAAGGTGTTCGCAATTTTCAGCCAAAAAATTTGACCCAATTTTTGAAAAAATGTAAGGGGTTACATCGTTAAAATGGTCAAAAATTAGATATCGAGTTAAAAATGCACAAATGTTCGCATTTAAAAACCAAGAAGAAAAAACCAAACCAGACTAAATCGGTTGAGTTTTAGCCAAGTTATGATCATAAAACCTTTGAAGGTGTTCGCAATTTTCAGCCAAAAAATTTGACCCAATTTTTGAAAAAAATGTAAGGGGTTACATCGTTAAAATGGTCAAAAATTGGCCAAAAATTAGATATCGGGTTTTAAATGCAGAAATGTTCGCATTTAAAAACCAAGAAGAAAAAACCAAACCAGACTGAAATCGGTTGAGTTTTAGCCAAGTTATGATCATAAAACCGTTGAAGGTGTTCGCAATTTTCAGCCAAAAAATTTGACCCAATTTTTGAAAAAAATGTAAGGGGTTACATCGTTAAAATGGTCAAAAATTGGCCAAAAATTAGATATCGAGTTTTAAATGCACAAATGTTCGCATTTAAAAACCAAGAAGAAAAAACCAAACCAGACTAAATCGGTTGAGTTTTAGCCAAGTTATGATCATAAAACCGTTGAAGGTGTTCGCAATTTTCAGCCAAAAAATTTGACCCAATTTTTGAAAAAAAATGTAAGGGGTTACATCGTTAAAATGGTCAAAAATTGGCCAAAAATTAGATATCGAGTTTTAAATGCAGAAATGTTCGCATTTAAAAACCAAGAAGAAAAAACCAAACCAGACTGAAATCGGTTGAGTTTTAGCCAAGATATGATCATAAAACCGTTGAAGGTGTTCGCAATTTTCAGCCAAAAAATTTGACCCAATTTTTGAAAAAAATGTAAGGGGTTACATCGTTAAAATTGTCAAAAATTGGCCAAAAATTAGATATCGAGTTTTAAATGCAGATATGTTCGCATTTAAAACCCAAGAAGAAAAAACCAAACCAGACTGAAATCGGTTGAGTTTTAGCCAAGTTATGATCATAAAACCGTTGAAGGTGTTCGCAATTTTCAGCCAAAAAATTTGACCCAATTTTTGAAAAAAATGTAAGGGGTTACATCGTTAAAATTGTCAAAAATTGGCAAAAATTAGAAATCGAGTTTTAAATGCAGAAATGTTCGCATTTAAAAACCAAGAAGAAAAAACCAAACCAGACTGAAATCGGTTGAGTTTTAGCCAAGTTATGATCATAAAACCGTTGAAGGTGTTCGCAATTTTCAGCCAAAAAATTTGACCCAATTTTTGAAAAAAATGTAAGGGGTTACATCGTTAAAATTGTCAAAAATTGGCCAAAAATAAGATATCGAGTTTTAAATGCAGATATGTTTGCATTTAAAAACCAAGAAGAAAAAACCAAACCAGACTGAAATCGGTTGAGTTTTAGCCAAGTTATGATCATAAAACCGTTGAAGGTGTTCGCAATTTTCAGCCAAAAAATTTGACCCAATTTTTGAAAAAAATGTAAGGGGTTACATCGTTAAAATTGTCAAAAATTGGCAAAAAATTAGAAATCGAGTTTTAAATGCAGAAATGTTCGCATTTAAAAACCAAGAAGAAAAAACCAAACCAGACTGAAATCGGTTGAGTTTTAGCCAAGATATGATCATAAAACCGTTGAAGGTGTTCGCAATTTTCAGCCAAAAAATTTGACCCAATTTTTGAAAAAAATGTAAGGGGTTACATCGTTAAAATTGTCAAAAATTGGCCAAAAATTAGATATCGAGTTTTAAATGCAGATATGTTCGCATTTAAAACCCAAGAAGAAAAAACCAAACCAGACTGAAATCGGTTGAGTTTTAGCCAAGTTATGATCATAAAACCGTTGAAGGTGTTCGCAATTTTCAGCCAAAAAATTTGACCCAATTTTTGAAAAAAATGTAAAGGGTTACATCGTTAAAATTGTCAAAAATTGGCCAAAAATTAGAAATCGAGTTTTAAATGCAGAAATGTTCGCATTTAAAAACCAAGAAGAAAAAACCAAACCAGACTGAAATCGGTTGAGTTTTAGCCAAGTTATGATCATAAAACCGTTGAAGGTGTTCGCAATTTTCAGCCAAAAAATTTGACCCAATTTTTGAAAAAATGTAAGGGGTTACATCGTTAAAATGGTCAAAAATTAGATATCGAGTTAAAAATGCACAAATGTTCGCATTTAAAAACCAAGAAGAAAAAACCAAACCAGACTAAATCGGTTGAGTTTTAGCCAAGTTATGATCATAAAACCTTTGAAGGTGTTCGCAATTTTCAGCCAAAAAATTTGACCCAATTTTTGAAAAAAATGTAAGGGGTTACATCGTTAAAATGGTCAAAAATTGGCCAAAAATTAGATATCGGGTTTTAAATGCAGAAATGTTCGCATTTAAAAACCAAGAAGAAAAAACCAAACCAGACTGAAATCGGTTGAGTTTTAGCCAAGTTATGATCATAAAACCGTTGAAGGTGTTCGCAATTTTCAGCCAAAAAATTTGACCCAATTTTTGAAAAAAAATGTAAGGGGTTACATCGTTAAAATGGTCAAAAATTGGCCAAAAATTAGATATCGAGTTTTAAATGCACAAATGTTCGCATTTAAAAACCAAGAAGAAAAAACCAAACCAGACTAAATCGGTTGAGTTTTAGCCAAGTTATGATCATAAAACCGTTGAAGGTGTTCGCAATTTTCAGCCAAAAAATTTGACCCAATTTTTGAAAAAAAATGTAAGGGGTTACATCGTTAAAATGGTCAAAAATTGGCCAAAAATTAGATATCGAGTTTTAAATGCAGAAATGTTCGCATTTAAAAACCAAGAAGAAAAAACCAAACCAGACTAAATCGGTTGAGTTTTAGCCAAGTTATGATCATAAAACCGTTGAAGGTGTTCGCAATTTTCAGCCAAAAAATTTGACCCAATTTTTGAAAAAATTTAAGGGGTTACATCGTTAAAATGGTCAAAAATTAGATATCGAGTTTTAAATGCACAAATGTTCGCATTTAAAAACCAAGAAGAAAAAACCAAACCAGACTAAATCGGTTGAGTTTTAGCCAAGTTATGATCATAAAACCGTTGAAGGTGTTCGCAATTTTCAGCCAAAAAATTTGACCCAATTTTTGAAAAAAATGTAAGGGGTTACATCGTTAAAATGGTCAAAAATTGGCCAAAAATTAGATATCGGGTTTTAAATGCAGAAATGTTCGCATTTAAAAACCAAGAAGAAAAAACCAAACCAGACTGAAATCGGTTGAGTTTTAGCCAAGTTATGATCATAAAACCGTTGAAGGTGTTCGCAATTTTCAGCCAAAAAATTTGACCCAATTTTTGAAAAAATGTAAGGGGTTACATCGTTAAAATGGTCAAAAATTGGCCAAAAATTAGATATCGAGTTTTTAATGCACAAATGTTCGCATTTAAAAACCAAGAAGAAAAAACCAAACCAGACTGAAATCGGTTGAGTTTTAGCCAAGTTATGATCATAAAACCGTTGAAGGTGTTCGCAATTTTCAGCCAAAAAATTTGACCCAATTTTTGAAAAAAATGTAAGGGGTTACATCGTTAAAATGGTCAAAAATTGGCCAAAAATTAGATATCGAGTTTTAAACGCAGAAATGTTCGCATTTAAAAACCAAGAAGAAAAAACCAAACCAGACTAAATCGGTTGAGTTTTAGCCAAGTTATGATCATAAAACCGTTGAAGGTGTTCGCAATTTTCAGCCAAAAAATTTGACCCAATTTTTGAAAAAATGTAAGGGGTTACATCGTTAAAATTGTCAAAAATTGGCCAAAAATTAGATATCGGGTTTTAAATGCAGAAATGTTCGCATTTAAAAACCAAGAAGAAAAAACCAAACCAGACTGAAATCGGTTGAGTTTTAGCCAACTTATGATCATAAAACCGTTGAAGGTGTTCGCAATTTTCAGCCAAAAAATTTGACCCAATTTTTGAAAAAAATGTAAGGGGTTACATCGTTAAAATTTTCAAAAATTTGCCAAAAATTAGAAATCGAGTTTTAAATGCAGAAATGTTCGCATTTAAAAACCAAGAAGAAAAAACCAAACCAGACTGAAATCGGTTGAGTTTTAGCCAAGTTATGATCATAAAACCGTTGAAGGTGTTCGCAATTTTCAGCCAAAAAATTTGACCCAATTTTTGAAAAAATGTAAGGGGTTACATCGTTAAAATGGTCAAAAATTGGCCAAAAATTAGATATCGAGTTTTTAATGCACAAATGTTCGCATTTAAAAACCAAGAAGAAAAAACCAAACCAGACTGAAATCGGTTGAGTTTTAGCCAAGTTATGATCATAAAACCGTTGAAGGTGTTCGCAATTTTCAGCCAAAAAATTTGACCCAATTTTTGAAAAAATGTAAGGGGTTACATCGTTAAAATGGTCAAAAATTGGCCAAAAATTAGATATCGAGTTTTTAATGCACAAATGTTCGCATTTAAAAACCAAGAAGAAAAAACCAAACCAGACTGAAATCGGTTGAGTTTTAGCCAAGTTATGATCATAAAACCGTTGAAGGTGTTCGCAATTTTCACCCAAAAAATTTGACCCAATTTTTGAAAAAAATGTAAGGGGTTACATCGTTAAAATGGTCAAAAATTGGCCAAAAATTAGATATCGAGTTTTAAACGCAGAAATGTTCGCATTTAAAAACCAAGAAGAAAAAACCAAACCAGACTAAATCGGTTGAGTTTTAGCCAAGTTATGATCATAAAACCGTTGAAGGTGTTCGCAATTTTCAGCCAAAAAATTTGACCCAATTTTTGAAAAAATGTAAGGGGTTACATCGTTAAAATTGTCAAAAATTGGCCAAAAATTAGATATCGGGTTTTAAATGCAGAAATGTTCGCATTTAAAAACCAAGAAGAAAAAACCAAACCAGACTGAAATCGGTTGAGTTTTAGCCAAGTTATGATCATAAAACCGTTGAAGGTGTTCGCAATTTTCAGCCAAAAAATTTGACCCAATTTTTGAAAAAATGTAAGGGGTTACATCGTTAAAATGGTCAAAAATTGGCCAAAAAGTAGATATCGAGTTTTAAACGCAGAAATGTTCGCATTTAAAAACCAAGAAGAATAAACCGAACCAGACTGAAATCGGTTGAGTTTTAGCCAAGTTATGATCATAAAACCGTTAAAGGTGTTCGCAATTTTCAGCCAAAAAATTTGACCCAATTTTTGAAAAAATGTAAGGGGTTACATCGTTAAAATTGTCAAAAATTGGCCAAAAATTAGATATCGGGTTTTAAATGCAGAAATGTTCGCATTTAAAAACCAAGAAGAAAAAACCAAACCAGACTGAAATCGGTTGAGTTTTAGCCAAGTTATGATCATAAAACCGTTGAAAATGTTCGCAATTTTCAGCCAAAAAATTTGACCCAATTTTTGAAAAAAATGTAAGGGGTTACATCGTTAAAATGGTCAAAAATTGGCCAAAAATTAGATATCGAGTTTTAAATGCACAAATGTTCGCATTTAAAAACCAAGAAGAAAAAACCAAACCAGACTGAAATCGGTTGAGTTTTAGCCAAGTTATGATCATAAAACCGTTGAAGGTGTTCGCAATTTTCAGCCAAAAAATTTGACCCAATTTTTGAAAAAAATGTAAGGGGTTACATCGTTAAAATGGTCAAAAATTGGCCAAAAATTAGATATCGAGTTTTAAACGCAGAAATGTTCGCATTTAAAAACCAAGAAGAAAAAACCAAACCAGACTAAATCGGTTGAGTTTTAGCCAAGTTATGATCATAAAACCGTTGAAGGTGTTCGCAATTTTCAGCCAAAAAATTTGACCCAATTTTTGAAAAAATGTAAGGGGTTACATCGTTAAAATTGTCAAAAATTGGCCAAAAATTAGATATCGGGTTTTAAATGCAGAAATGTTCGCATTTAAAAACCAAGAAGAAAAAACCAAACCAGACTGAAATCGGTTGAGTTTTAGCCAAGTTATGATCATAAAACCGTTGAAGGTGTTCGCAATTTTCAGCCAAAAAATTTGACCCAATTTTTGAAAAAAATGTAAGGGGTTACATCGTTAAAATTTTCAAAAATTTGCCAAAAATTAGAAATCGAGTTTTAAATGCAGAAATGTTTGCATTTAAAAACCAAGAAGAAAAAACCAAACCAGACTGAAATCGGTTGAGTTTTAGCCAAGTTATGATCATAAAACCGTTGAAGGTGTTCGCAATTTTCAGCCAAAAAATTTGACCCAATTTTTGAAAAAATGTAAGGGGTTACATCGTTAAAATGGTCAAAAATTGGCCAAAAAGTAGATATCGAGTTTTAAACGCAGAAATGTTCGCATTTAAAAACCAAGAAGAATAAACCGAACCAGACTGAAATCGGTTGAGTTTTAGCCAAGTTATGATCATAAAACCGTTAAAGGTGTTCGCAATTTTCAGCCAAAAAATTTGACCCAATTTTTGAAAAAATGTAAGGGGTTACATCGTTAAAATGGTCAAAAATTGGCCAAAAAGTAGATATCGAGTTTTAAACGCAGAAATGTTCGCATTTAAAAACCAAGAAGAATAAACCGAACCAGACTGAAATCGGTTGAGTTTTAGCCAAGTTATGATCATAAAACCGTTAAAGGTGTTCGCAATTTTCAGCCAAAAAATTTGACCCAATTTTTGAAAAAATGTAAGGGGTTACATCGTTAAAATTGTCAAAAATTGGCCAAAAATTAGATATCGGGTTTTAAATGCAGAAATGTTCGCATTTAAAAACCAAGAAGAAAAAACCAAACCAGACTGAAATCGGTTGAGTTTTAGCCAAGTTATGATCATAAAACCGTTGAAAATGTTCGCAATTTTCAGCCAAAAAATTTGACCCAATTTTTGAAAAAAATGTAAGGGGTTACATCGTTAAAATGGTCAAAAATTGGCGAAAAATTAGAAATCGAGTTTTAAATGCAGAAATGTTCGCATTTAAAAACCAAGAAGAAAAAACCAAACCAGACTGAAATCGGTTGAGTTTTAGCCAAGTTATGATCATAAAACCGTTGAAGGTGTTCGCAATTTTCAGCCAAAAAATTTTACCCAATTTTTGAAAAAAATGTAAGGGGTTACATCGTTAAAATTGTCAAAAATTGGCCAAAAATTAGATATCGAGTTTTAAATGCAGAAATGTTCGCATTTAAAAACCAAGAAGAAAAAACCAAACCAGACTGAAATCGGTTGAGTTTTAGCCAAGTTATGATCATAAAACCGTTGAAGGTGTTCGCAATTTTCAGCCAAAAAATTTGACCCAATTTTTGAAAAAATGTAAGGGGTTACATCGTTAAAATTGTCAAAAATTGGCCAAAAATTAGATATCGAGTTTTAAATGCAGATATGTTCGCATTTAAAAACCAAGAAGAAAAAACCAAACCAGACTGAAATCGGTTGAGTTTTAGCCAAGTTATGATCATAAAACCGTTGAAGGTGTTCGCAATTTTCAGCCAAAAAATTTGACCCAATTTTTGAAAAAAATGTAAGGGGTTACATCGTTAAAATTGTCAAAAATTGGCCAAAAATTAGATATCGAGTTTTAAATGCAGAAATGTTCGCATTTAAAAACCAAGAAGAAAAAACCAAACCAGACTGAAATCGGTTGAGTTTTAGCCAAGTTATGATCATAAAACCGTTGAAGGTGTTCGCAATTTTCAGACAAAAAATTTGACCCAATTTTTGAAAAAAATGTAAGGGGTTACATCGTTAAAATTGTCAAAAATTGGCCAAAAATTAGATATCGGGTTTTAAATGCAGAAATGTTCGCATTTAAAAACCAAGAAGAAAAAACCAAACCAGACTGAAATCGGTTGAGTTTTAGCCAAGTTATGATCATAAAACCGTTGAAGGTGTTCGCAATTTTCAGACAAAAAATTTGACCCAATTTTTGAAAAAAATGTAAGGGGTTACATCGTTAAAATTGTCAAAAATTGGCCAAAAATTATATATCGAGTTTTAAATGCAGATATGTTCGCATTTAAAAACCAAGAAGAAAAAACCAAACCAGACTGAAATCGGTTGAGTTTTAGCCAAGTTATGATCATAAAACCGTTGAAGGTGTTCGCAATTTTCAGCCAAAAAATTTGACCCAATTTTTGAAAAAATGTAAGGGGTTACATCGTTAAAATGGTCAAAAATTGGCCAAAAATTAAATATCGAGTTTTAAACGCAGAAATGTTCGCATTTAAAAACCAAGAAGAAAAAACCAAACCAGACTAAATCGGTTGAGTTTTAGCCAAGTTATGATCATAAAACCGTTGAAGGTGTTCGCAATTTTCAGCCAAAAAATTTGACCCAATTTTTGAAAAAATTTAAGGGGTTACATCGTTAAAATTGTCAAAAATTGGCCAAAAATTAGATATCGGGTTTTAAATGCAGAAATGTTCGCATTTAAAAACCAAGAAGAAAAAACCAAACCAGACTGAAATCGGTTGAGTTTTAGCCAACTTATGATCATAAAACCGTTGAAGGTGTTTGCAATTTTCAGCCAAAAAATTTGACCCAATTTTTGAAAAAAATGTAAGGGGTTACATCGTTAAAATTTTCAAAAATTTGCCAAAAATTAGAAATCGAGTTTTAAATGCAGAAATGTTTGCATTTAAAAACCAAGAAGAAAAAACCAAACCAGACTGAAATCGGTTGAGTTTTAGCCAAGTTATGATCATAAAACCGTTGAAGGTGTTCGCAATTTTCAGCCAAAAAATTTGACCCAATTTTTGAAAAAATGTAAGGGGTTACATCGTTAAAATGGTCAAAAATTGGCCAAAAAGTAGATATCGAGTTTTAAACGCAGAAATGTTCGCATTTAAAAACCAAGAAGAATAAACCGAACCAGACTGAAATCAGTTGAGTTTTAGCCAAGTTATGATCATAAAACCGTTAAAGGTGTTCGCAATTTTCAGCCAAAAAATTTGACCCAATTTTTGAAAAAAATGTAAGGGGTTACATCGTTAAAATTGTCAAAAATTGGCCAA
This sequence comes from Drosophila jambulina, assembly GCA_018152175.1. Lineage (NCBI taxonomy): Eukaryota > Metazoa > Arthropoda > Insecta > Diptera > Drosophilidae > Drosophila > Drosophila jambulina. The sequence continues at coordinate 526,769 of JAECXH010000114.1, forward strand.
AAATTAGATATCGGGTTTTAAATGCAGAAATGTTCGCATTTAAAAACCAAGAAGAAAAAACCAAACCAGACTGAAATCGGTTGAGTTTTAGCCAAGTTATGATCATAAAACCGTTGAAGGTGTTCGCAATTTTCAGACAAAAAATTTGACCCAATTTTTGAAAAAAATGTAAGGGGTTACATCGTTAAAATTGTCAAAAATTGGCCAAAAATTATATATCGAGTTTTAAATGCAGATATGTTCGCATTTAAAAACCAAGAAGAAAAAACCAAACCAGACTGAAATCGGTTGAGTTTTAGCCAAGTTATGATCATAAAACCGTTGAAGGTGTTCGCAATTTTCAGCCAAAAAATTTGACCCAATTTTTGAAAAAAATGTAAGGGGTTACATCGTTAAAATGGTCAAAAATTGGCCAAAAATTAGATATCGAGTTTTAAACGCAGAAATGTTCGCATTTAAAAACCAAGAAGAAAAAACCAAACCAGACTAAATCGGTTGAGTTTTAGCCAAGTTATGATCATAAAACCGTTGAAGGTGTTCGCAATTTTCAGCCAAAAAATTTGACCCAATTTTTGAAAAAATTTAAGGGGTTACATCGTTAAAATTGTCAAAAATTGGCCAAAAATTAGATATCGGGTTTTAAATGCAGAAATGTTCGCATTTAAAAACCAAGAAGAAAAAACCAAACCAGACTGAAATCGGTTGAGTTTTAGCCAACTTATGATCATAAAACCGTTGAAGGTGTTTGCAATTTTCAGCCAAAAAATTTGACCCAATTTTTGAAAAAAATGTAAGGGGTTACATCGTTAAAATTTTCAAAAATTTGCCAAAAATTAGAAATCGAGTTTTAAATGCAGAAATGTTTGCATTTAAAAACCAAGAAGAAAAAACCAAACCAGACTGAAATCGGTTGAGTTTTAGCCAAGTTATGATCATAAAACCGTTGAAGGTGTTCGCAATTTTCAGCCAAAAAATTTGACCCAATTTTTGAAAAAAATGTAAGGGGTTACATCGTTAAAATTGTCAAAAATTGGCAAAAAATTAGAAATCGAGTTTTAAATGCAGATATGTTCGCATTTAAAAACCAAGAAGAAAAAACCAAACCAGACTGAAATCGGTTGAGTTTTAGCCAAGTTATGATCATAAAACCGTTGAAGGTGTTCGCAATTTTCAGCCAAAAAATTTGACCCAATTTTTGAAAAAAATGTAAGGGGTTACATCGTTAAAATTGTCAAAAATTGGCCAAAAAGTAGATATCGAGTTTTAAATGCAGATATGTTCGCATTTAAAAACCAAGAAGAAAAAACCAAACCAGACTGAAATCGGTTGAGTTTTAGCCAAGTTATGATCATAAAACCGTTGAAGGTGTTCGCAATTTTCAGACAAAAAATTTGACCCAATTTTTGAAAAAAATGTAAGGGGTTACATCGTTAAAATGGTCAAAAATTGGCCAAAAAGTAGATATCGAGTTTTAAACGCAGAAATGTTCGCATTTAAAAACCAAGAAGAATAAACCGAACCAGACTGAAATCAGTTGAGTTTTAGCCAAGTTATGATCATAAAACCGTTAAAGGTGTTCGCAATTTTCAGCCAAAAAATTTGACCCAATTTTTGAAAAAAATGTAAGGGGTTACATCGTTAAAATTGTCAAAAATTGGCCAAAAATTAGATATCGGGTTTTAAATGCAGAAATGTTCGCATTTAAAAACCAAGAAGAAAAAACCAAACCAGACTGAAATCGGTTGAGTTTTAGCCAAGTTATGATCATAAAACCGTTGAAAATGTTCGCAATTTTCAGCCAAAAAATTTGACCCAATTTTTGAAAAAAATGTAAGGGGTTACATCGTTAAAATGGTCAAAAATTGGCGAAAAATTAGAAATCGAGTTTTAAATGCAGAAATGTTCGCATTTAAAAACCAAGAAGAAAAAACCAAACCAGACTGAAATCGGTTGAGTTTTAGCCAAGTTATGATCATAAAACCGTTGAAGGTGTTCGCAATTTTCAGCCAAAAAATTTTACCCAATTTTTGAAAAAAATGTAAGGGGTTACATCGTTAAAATGGTCAAAAATTGGCCAAAAATTAGATATCGAGTTTTAAATGCAGAAATGTTCGCATTTAAAAACCAAGAAGAAAAAACCAAACCAGACTGAAATCGGTTGAGTTTTAGCCAAGTTATGATCATAAAACCGTTGAAGGTGTTCGCAATTTTCAGCCAAAAAATTTGACCCAATTTTTGAAAAAAATGTAAGGGGTTACATCGTTAAAATTGTCAAAAATTGGCCAAAAATTAGATATCGAGTTTTAAATGCAGAAATGTTCGCATTTAAAAACCAAGAAGAAAAAACCAAACCAGACTGAAATCGGTTGAGTTTTAGCCAAGTTATGATCATAAAACCGTTGAAGGTGTTCGCAATTTTCAGACAAAAAATTTGACCCAATTTTTGAAAAAAATGTAAGGGGTTACATCGTTAAAATTGTCAAAAATTGGCCAAAAATTAGATATCGGGTTTTAAATGCAGAAATGTTCGCATTTAAAAACCAAGAAGAAAAAACCAAACCAGACTGAAATCGGTTGAGTTTTAGCCAAGTTATGATCATAAAACCGTTGAAGGTGTTCGCAATTTTCAGACAAAAAATTTGACCCAATTTTTGAAAAAAATGTAAGGGGTTACATCGTTAAAATTGTCAAAAATTGGCCAAAAATTAGATATCGAGTTTTAAATGCAGATATGTTCGCATTTAAAAACCAAGAAGAAAAAACCAAACCAGACTGAAATCGGTTGAGTTTTAGCCAAGTTATGATCATAAAACCGTTGAAGGTGTTCGCAATTTTCAGACAAAAAATTTGACCCAATTTTTGAAAAAAATGTAAGGGGTTACATCGTTAAAATTGTCAAAAATTGGCCAAAAATTAGATATCGGGTTTTAAATGCAGAAATGTTCGCATTTAAAAACCAAGAAGAAAAAACCAAACCAGACTGAAATCGGTTGAGTTTTAGCCAAGTTATGATCATAAAACCGTTGAAGGTGTTCGCAATTTTCAGACAAAAAATTTGACCCAATTTTTGAAAAAAATGTAAGGGGTTACATCGTTAAAATTGTCAAAAATTGGCCAAAAATTAGATATCGAGTTTTAAATGCAGATATGTTCGCATTTAAAAACCAAGAAGAAAAAACCAAACCAGACTGAAATCGGTTGAGTTTTAGCCAAGTTATGATCATAAAACCGTTGAAGGTGTTCGCAATTTTCAGCGCCAACTTACGTTTACGAAAAAAGCAACAGCAAAGCAGAAAGCAAAAAATATGAAACAGGCGACTGCAGCTGTTTGATGATTTTTGTTGCTTTTTGATTTTTGACTATGCTTTGACTGTGACTTCTGATTTGTTCAGAAGCAAAAGCAGAAGCAAAATCATTTGAAATGAAACTTACTTCAGTTTTTCAAACACTGATTGAAGCCTCGTTGTTACCTACAACAACAAAAACACCCCTTTTGCAAAAACAATAGTTTGTACAACAACAAGATACTAAAATATACATTTACTTAACTGCCAAATTTGAATTCGAATTTAAAATTATGATAAGTTACCTCCAATAAAGGTAGTTGGAGTCTGCGCTGGTACTGAAAATGAGAAAATTTAAACCTTGGTGTTGCCTACAACAACTAAAACACCTCTTTTGCAAGAACAACAATTTGTACAACAACAACAACAGAGATTAAAAATATATTAAATTAACTGCCATATTTGAATTCAAATTTAAAATGACGATAAGTTAGCTCCAATGAAGGTGGTCGGAGTCAGCGCTGGTCACACTGAAAACAGTTCACATTATGGTCACACCTTATAACGGAACTATTTTATTATTGTAAAAGAGGTGTTTTTGTTATTGTTGGCATTCTTGTTCATTCTTGACATTTTCAGTGCAAATTCATTGAATTCCTGATTTACATTTTATACTTTCTTTATCATTTTTCCATCCAATATTTTTTAAAAACGTATCTTGCGACGAGTTCTCTTAGAGCAGTTTTTAATTTAAAATCGAAATGAGAGCACATTAGGTCTCACTCTACCTGCCATTGACAAATCCGCCTCCCCTTGGAGGGCACTCTGTTTACCTGTAATCTATAGCGTGGCGGCCGCAAGGCATTTTGTTAATTATGTAATCAGTGCCGGAATACGCGGGCGCATTAATTTCGCTTAATTAGGTTGCCATTTTGAAATCTGATGACTAGGAGCGCAGGCGGCTCAAAATTCTGTCCACGTTTCTGGGACCCTCTAATTGCATATTAATAAACAATGTCCCGGGCATTGATTCAATTACCAGTTAACCTACCGCACAAACGCACACCCTCTTAGCCCATAAATATGTATGCCTCCGTTTATGGTCTACTAACTAACCAAATGCGAATATATCTCCCATGTTCTGGAGGCGTTGCCAACTGCAGTTTGTTTCCCTCAATCTGCATACATTTTACGGGCAAAAGAGACAACTGTTGTTGCAAAGTTTTTGCATTTTCAAAACAATAATGGCAGGACTAGCAACAACACTCATTAGAAAAGCACACAAAACTGGGGAAACTGACTGAAACTGTAGGAAAACGGACGGGAAAACCAAAGATAGACAGTCAAAGAAAAGTCAAACAAAAATTCAAAATCAAGAGATGTGCAAACTCCAGGAAACAATGGTGAGAAATAAACAAAATCCCCAAAATTATACAACACTCAGAGTTGTAACAAAACAGCGTTTGTAGTTTTTCCTTGCAGGAGATTTCGACTTTACAACATTTTACATTTCAGATTAAAGATATGATTTTTAAGACTTACAAATTGAGAATTATAAATTAAATGTTCGCCTTATCTGTAGACTGCAACTCAATCTACAAATGATACGTTTTATAAGAAATTAATTAGTAAGAACTTAATATGATTTGTAGCCACAAATTTCATTAAATAAGAATAATACGTCCTAAAGAACATCATTTAAAATTAAATGAATCTCGAAAATATCCAAACGATTAATAGATTTAATTTATGAAATAACAATATGCTTATAACTTTCTTCGAATTCGTATGCTGTCTTAATTTAATCAATTTAAGTTCGTTCAAATGTCAAAACCCTAAGTAATATTAAAACAATAAAGAAAGCTAACTTCGGCACGCCGAAGTTTGTATACCCTTGCAGCTTACAATTGGATCATTATGAATAAATTAAATGTTATCAAATGGAAAGTAAAACTAACAGGAATTGTATACAACATTAATACATATAAAAATTCGGTTTCACATTACGTATACGTAATATTTCCCGAACATTCCTATGGCAGCTATATGATATAGTCGTCCGATCCGGCCCGTTCCGACTTATATAGTAGTGAGAGCATATAGAAGACTACCTGCAAAATTTCATTCAGATAGCTTCAAAACTGAGGGACTAGTTTGCGTATAATCGGACAGACGGACAGACGGACATGGTTAGATCGACTCGGCTATTGATGCTGATCAAGAATATATATACTTAATAGGGACGGAAATGTCTCCTTCACTGCGTTGCAAACTTCTGACTGAAATTATAATACCCTGCAAGGGTATAAAAATAACTAAAATAGATATATATTAAAATAGTTCCCCAAAATGTAACCAATTTCTCTTTTAAATCCATTCGATTCACCTTGAGTTTCAATTTAAATTCAATCCATTTCCATTAAAAGCTCTGCCGACAAAACAGCTGTTGGCGTAAAATCCTTATCAAAAGCTTGGGTTCCTCAGAAAGGTTTACTGCGCTGAATGCGGAGAGCAGTTAAGGGAGCAACTTAAGAGAGTTTTGTGGAAGGTAAGCTTTCACGTTCTCTTAAGCTTTAACGTTCACTTAAGGTCTTTACAGCTTTTAAGAGAGCGGTGTTCTTTAAGGCTTAAAGTAAGTAAATAAGAAAGGAGAAATTATAAGACAAGTAAAAAGAATTATGAACAATCGTGACAATTACACACACACCAAAATTGGTTGAACCTTTAAAGCTGCGCTGTTTGGCTGCCCAAAGAGAGTTTTGCAGGACTCCATGCTTAGCCAAAAAAGGGGAAGAGACATTATCCTGGAAAAGAAACCGACAGGTCACTTGAGTAGTCAACAAGCTTTTCCACAATGTCCTTCATAATTTACACTGTTCGTCGTGATTTGCAGCAACAGGTCTCATTTTGGAATTATTTTATTTTTTGTTACTTTTTAGGCTATAATTTCTTTTTATTTAAGGTTATTAAGCCTACTGTTAAACAAATATTGTATGTAAAGGAAATCTCTAGGCATCTTTTAAATAATTTACTTTACTTTTTTTACAGCTTTCATAAGCAAAATAGTAAGTTTCTTAGTTTTTAGGCTTCTTTAAATTTGTCAATATAGAACACTTTCACTTCGATACTAAGAATAACCCCTTTGTAAATTAGCTAAACTTTCAGACGACTTTCCGACCCCGTCCATCCCTCAACTGCAATTACGCTTGATGCCATGAAAATGCGTAATTTAAAACTTAAAAAACAGCGGCGGCGGAGAATCAGGAAAGAAGAACAAAAATTATTCAGAAAAAATAAACTTTTGTTCCTTGTCCTCAAAGGTTCAACAGGACGCATACTTAATTATATTTCAAGCTGTTTACATTTTCCACTCAGCTCCCCTCCGAGTTTTGTCTTTTTTGAGAAAATTTGTGGTTACAATAAAAGCAAAATAAAATGCGTTCGCAGAACGGACACAATTAATTACTGCGTTGGGCAAGAAAAATCCCAGAGAAAAGTCAAGAAACTGTGCAACAAGTCGAACTTTTCCAGGCAAGTTTTCGCCCAGCTAAAATGTACCTTATATATGTAAATAAATACGAAAAAGGTTAAGTAGCAGCAAAAGGGGAATAAATGTTAAAAAAAGAATCATATAAACTTTGGCGTTTTTGGGGTGGGTTAACGGAAGCCAACACCTGGTCAGATGAGAACGAGAGTGATGAATTTGATTGCCGAACTTTTTGTGGGCCAGCGAAAAAGGTAAGTATTTGAGTGGGAAATTTCTGTATAATACCTGTAAACTAAGTTGAGAAGTGTTACATGAATTTTGTTTTTATTATTTATTTTATAAAATTATTTAAATTTATTATTTGTGTATTATTGTCTTGACCAAATGTCCAAGTTAATAAATTTCGTTCAGCTTAATAAGAATGAAAAAAAAACTAACGCAGAATATTTCTAGCTAGCCAAAGGAAATAAAATATTTTTTAACCCTTAACTATTACCCATTTTGAATGATTGATGTCAGATTTTATTATTCAAATTTATCAGTTACCCATTAATTTTTTTGCTTGTCCAAAGAAGCGAATTTGGAATAAGAGGGCAACGCATCGTCCAACTCGACTGACACTTTCGTTAGCCATTCGGAAAAAGGCCTTTCCCTTTCCCTTTTTCGCCTATTTATTTCATGACACATTAAATATTTATACCCGAAAAGTGTTTGACCCTTGCCGCATATTTGTGGCTTTCCTGTAATTTTTGCCCAAATTTACATACACATATAGCTTATATTATATTTGCATTAAAATGTCGAGTGCGCAGCGAATATTATGTGCCTGCAAAACATATTTATAATGAAGAGCGCGAAAAGGGACCTCGAAATCTAGAACAACTGCCTAGAGGGGTCAGGTCACAGTCACAGCTTTCCCACTTCTCCCCCACTTATCTGCGGCCATTTTCAGTGACATTCAATTTCTCGAAGCGAAATTGAAAATGTTGCGCGGCTCAAGCCGCAGCATTGTCGGGGCATGTCGCTTAAACCATTTTCTGTTTGCTGATTCCCAACCAGCACGGCAACTTTTATGCTCTGCCATTATAATTAGGCTCAAATTGCTGCACTTTGCTTTGCATTTTAATTACTCAACAACGACTCGCAGGAAGAAGAAAGGCATCTCGGAAATGTTGCACAATTTTCCCAGCGAGAGTGAAAGCGCCGGCGAGGGGAGCTAACAAGTTGCTGCTCAGCTCGGCTGCCTCGCTGCCTTGTCATGGGGCTGCCTGCCTGCCAGCCTGCCATCCTGCCTGCCTGTCCTTCTGTCACTACCAAAAACCTCCAGCGCTTGGTCCTGCTCCTGCCTCAGCTGCCACGCCTCCGCGCTCGACAGTCGTCGGGGATAGCATTTCAAGCAAAGTATTTAATTTCCACATCATACACACGGCCGCCCAGGCAAACAATGGATGGGGCGAAAACATAAAATGTGTGCCAAGGCGAAGGCTGCTGGCTGTTTGGTCCATTCAACTCAGTTAAACGAGTGCACAGAAGAAACTATTGTGTAAATATGCCTTGAAATTCTTAAACTAGGAGCAAAAAATATGCATGAATTCGATCAATATAAAGCGATATTTTTGATTTGTTAGTCTTGATACTCCCTGCATAAGATATAAGCTGGTTTTACTTTATTTAATCAATTTCACAAGAAGATGTTTTTGAATTCTGAATTTATAAAAAAAAAATTTTATTTTTTTCGGTGTGGGCAAAAGCATTCTCTAGCTGCCATATATAAAAGCAAAAGGTAACCATGAACAGCTGCCAAGTTGAAAACTATGCCATACTTTTTGTTATTCTTTAGGTTCTACTTCGAGAGGAACATAAGAGTTTTTAGTTGCCATTTTAAAAGCACGCTTTTTAGCGATATGAGCAAAAAGCTTTGAAAGGACAGCGGAATGCTAAATGAAGATTCATAAACTGAAAGCGTCTTTCTATACTTTTAAGCCAATTAAATTAATATATTAAATGTTATACTTATTTATTATGTATATAATTCCTCGTTTTTTACAGTTCTTAGTATTTAGTAAAAATCGAATAATTTTATAACATACTTCCAAACTGTGAAGTATGTTTATTGAAAAATGTTTCAAAATATATTTTCTTGAATAAAAAAAATCACACATTTTGCGTTTTTCATACTTTGCTTATTACAAACTTTAATTCTTGATTGAAAAAACTAATTTGATTAATTTTTGTTCAGATAAGAATGTATTGCAAATAAAATTGTAAAACCATTCTTAATGCCGAATCATTCGCTCGGGGCTTCCACCTTCCATTGCACCTTTCTCGGTGCATTGCCACTATTCAATTTTGTTTCTTGAATCATATACTGTAGCTGAGTTTACCCGTTATTATCCATTTTATTGGTCTAATTTTGTCACGTTTTCGGGGCGGAGAAAGTGCGCCGCCTAAGGAAAGAAAGAAGATGGAAAGCTGGGGAAAATGGCAGACAAGCAGACAGACAGCGGAGCAAAAGGTTTCTGCAAATCATTTCCATTTCAATGCTGCCTTTTATTTCTCTTTTTTCGCCTTTGCCGAATAAATATAAATAGCAAAATTTACCATTTTGTGCAGCAAGCAGCGACTTTCGAAAGTTTTCAACGAAAGTTGTTCGTTTTCAAGCAATTGTTTTTTCTCGATTCACATCTTTATATGTATATTTCTCTGCCTTCCTGCCTTTCCCAGCCACTCAAATCAATTTCGGATCCTTAAAGCTGATGATGATTTAAAGATTTACCTGGGCTTATAAAGGCATATCCGCCCTTTATGTGGCTGCAAGCGGTGAACCGAACGTGCTGGGACAGGTGGAAAATTCGGAGGGGTGAAGGGACAAATGTCGGCGGTGACCCGCTGCCAAGTCAATAAATTCTCATTGCCTAAGCCATAAATCAGCATCATGGCGCGCTAAGTGTCATTTTTTGTGACGTTCGGATGGCTTTTTACCAGGTGAAACCACAACAAGGGCCGGTTCGAATAGCTCAGAGAGAGATGACGATGCACTCGGAGAAAAATTGGTAGAACATGAAGTCAGATCTCACAAAAGGGGGATTTACAAAAATCCGGTTACCCGGGGAACCAATTAAAAAGGGATCAAAAGACCCCTTCATTTGGCTCTCTCTCTCTCATTCTCTCTCTCTTTCTCTCACTCTTTCTCCCTCTCTTTCTCTCTATCATTCTCTCTCTCATTCTCTCTCTCTTTCTCTCACTCTTTCTCCCTCTCTTTCTCTCTCTCTCACTCTTTCACCCCTCCGATTTCAAGTGAGCAAAATCAGAGCAGATTATTTACACCAGTAACTAATTTTGTTTTTATTTGCTTTGCTTAAAAATTTGCTTAACCTTTAGGTCCTTTTTGAAGTGTACATTGGCTTGGAATTGGATCTGCTGCTGGCACTTTCACAATGCGCGTTATAATTTACACCTGGCGAAAAGCGAATGGCAGCAGGAGCAGCCAACAACCTCCACCAACTACAACTGTCATTTGACCTTAACCAGACTGGGCGTGCTTTCGGAGGGGGAGGAGCGTGTGGAGGTCATTCGGGGGGTGGGAAAAGCGGCGCGGAATAAGAATGGGAGCCGTAATCTTTGCGGCGTCTCTGCGGTTGGCTGAATGTGCCCCGGATCCGGATCCCAACCCTTCTGGACTGGTTATATAGTGGCATGATATATATTTTAGTCAAAAGCAGAATTGCTTGATTTGAAAATTGTCAAACTGACAAAGTGCTAGAAGGAAAAAAGTGATAGTTGTGAGAAAATATAAAAGAAAGGGTAATCGAAGATAGTTTAACACTTTCTCATGTAATGTAAGCCATTTCAAGATCAAAAACTTTTTCGTTGGCTTACAAAAATGAATTAATTTGACTTCGTTCGTATAAATATTGATTATTAAACAATAAACTCTAAAACAATGTTCATACATATTACAATAAGAAAATTAATGAAAAAAATCTTCACGCTTAGGTGTTTCAAATTTTGTCAGTTACATTCATTTGACATCGATTATCCTCAAAAGTTTACTAGTATATCGACTTACGTTTCCAAGTTTTTCAGCTGCTGCTACCCCTTTACCATTGCGGAAGTCTATGGACTGTAAAAGGACTAATAAAATGTTCCAATTAAACCCCGATTCGATCAATAAGGGACACACAGTCGTTGGCAGGAACAACTTAAAGCTTCACGCTTTTATTGGAAGCCCATCTATCTGGCTCTTACTGGCAGTGGAACCTCCACTTCGGAGGCGCCCCAGGCAGCTGCGTTGATTGCCGTAACAGCTTTTGAAATTAAGTCGCTGCAAGTCGGCTGTAGCCTAGGCTAGGGGTCGGGGGTGGGGGATGAGCGAATGATTTCAGGACCAGGGGACATTTGCCAGCAGAAGATGGAATGGGGCTCAGGGCAAGCTGGTGTTACACCAAGAAAAAACACCGTGCACTTGAGGATTAACGAGCATTTTACTTAACAAGAATTGCGTCTATTATTTAGAGATCCTCTTAAGCTCCTCCTGAGATTATGTATAGATTTTGTTTTTGTACTCCTCAGCGCTATACGGAAGCCTCGCTTGTGCCACTCCCTACGCTAAACAATTTTGTTTTAATTTCCCATAAACTAATACGTCAACTTCTGGACACAACTTGAATGCAATTCTACTTGTTTTCGATTTTCCTGAGGCTCTCAATGTTTGCCTAAGTTTAATTTTAAAAATATATATGATATTTTTCCGGTGCAGGGCGCAGCGCACTCGCACAATTGACGCAATTGCAGCGATACTTTGATTTTATTTCATTTGCCGGCAACATCTGAGGAGCGGATGGGACGAGGTCGTCGATGGGGGAAACGAGTATAAAATGCAGGCGAACCATGGGGAGAGACCGAGCAGAGGACGAACAGTGGCGCTGAAGAGCCAACCGACGAAACAGTTGCCAATAAAAATTGCATCGAAAACGCTTAACCAAGCAGCGTGCATCAAATTGATTTCATGCTCCTCCAACGTTGACTGTAGTTTTACAACGTGCATCATCCGCACTCGCACCTACACACTCCAGAGAGCCCCAAAAAATATGCTACGGTTCTCCCGAGTCGCACAAAAATATTGTCTGTCAATATTCGAATACCGCACATCGCAATCCACACCCGAAACCCAAACCCAAACTCAGAAAGCGATGCGAAACCAACCCAAAACCCAATGAGGAGCGAACGGTAACGAAATGTAATTTTTGTTTTCCCTTCCCTTCCCAAAAATAAAGGAAAACAGAACAACAATGGGCCCAAGGAAGGAAATTGAAAACGAACCACGAATAGTGCTTGCTCTGGCATCGGAATCAACTGCTGGAAAACATTATTTCAAAGTATATTCCCATTTGCGTATATTGAACAGATGTTAATTTTAAATCCTTAAATTTAAAATTTGGAGATTTTATTGTTGAATTCATGCATTCGGCAAAGCATTCCCTATACGCTACATCTTCACAACACTTTGATTTAAATACAAAGAATTACAAAAATAACCTTGTGCAGTCGCCGGCTCGGTAGTAATATCATCGCATTTCTATGGCAAAGAGGGAATATGCACATATAGACCGAAAAACAAATCAACCTTAACCAAAATTCGATCCAAAGCGAAAATTGTTACTGCTTGAACAAATAATATTAATAATATTAGTACCGCAGAATGATATATGCGAAAAGCGCTAGGTGCCTCACAGAGGGCATTTAAGGGGGAAAAGCAAAAGTGGCATGCGTGAAAAACGTGAAAATTGCCGCCGCTGTTCTCGATTTTTACGCTCAATCCCTCAATCAGCAACTACCTTCACGCCCCGTCGAGCCCCCGCTCGCATGTGCCAACGAATTCATGGCGCCAAAGAGGGAATCCAGTTATCCTGGCATGGGAATGGCGCATGCCTTTAAACTTGTTATTTCAAGGATATGCACCACGCGCGCCCGCTCGCTCTCTCTGGCTTCAAACCAAGGAACAGACAGGGAGAGCAGCTCTGAGCCCCCGAAAAATCTGACAATCGGCGGCTTTGGCAACAATTTGGCTGTGTTGTTGCCAGATATTTCTTTATCTCCACATAAGCATCGCGTAAGAATGAACTACATATTACGATTGTGTTCGCAATAATAGTGGCGTTGGGAATTAGCTCAAAGATCTTACTGTTTGCCGCTAAGAGAAGCTATTTCGATATTTTTATGAAGATTAAAATCATGAAAATTTCGCCTAGTCTTACATTTTCATCAGCAAGAATATTAAACCTAAAAAAAAGTAAATTAACCCGTTTTAAATTTAAAAAAAAAATTCAAATTAAATGAAGAAGTTGTTAAGAAATGAATTGGAAACTGAAAAACAGCGAAAAATTAGTTTTAATAAGTAAATTTCAAGTTGAAAACTGTATTTCGGCTCCGAGCCGTGCATAAGCACGTGTGCACTTGAATCGGAATCTGAATCGGGTAGCTGTATCATATCTATTCAATTTGCAACTCTCAGCATTGTTTGGCATGTTTAGCAGCTCACTGAGCAATTTGCGAGAAGCCAAGCCCGAGAGCCAGAGCCAAAGCCGAAGCAGTTGCCAATTGCAATGGGAAACTCGCCGAAAAAATGCGCTTGATCCCAAGATGAAGCATTCAACTGAAGTGCGCTTAAAGTATTTATGCATCTATATACGAAAATATTTAATATGCGCTCTTTCCAGGGATAAAAAGGTTCTTAAGCATTGCAGTAATAGTAATAATACCTTATTACCTTTCCAGCTGGAAACAGAGTGCAGTTTGGAATTTTCCCTTCAGGAGGTACCTCTGACTAAGTGGAGGAGGCAAGCATTAAGGCTAAATGCTTCAGCAAGTGGGAAATAAATATTAATCTATGTCCATAAATGTGTAAGGCTCTCTCTCTCTCTTTCTCTATCTTTTTTTCTCCCTCTTTCGATCTCTTTCTTTTTTTCCTGCAAGGGTATTAAAATTTCGGCGTGCCGAAATTCGTGCATATTACACGAATAGTTAGCACGAATTACCCTTGTATGTCAACGTAGGACCAAGTCCCCCAGAGAATTAGGTATATACTATAAGAAATATAATGTTCTTTCTATACAAACTATTGAATATTAATAAAAAAAAACAGAATTGAAATAAGTCCCTACAAAAATCAAAGTTCAAAGCAAACAAGGGTAAACAATTTATCCAAAATCCCAGGTCGCTACAATTCCCAACTGGTTGGTCAGCTGAGAAATACTAATGAAGAAACACCTTTACACCCAAGCCGTGAACTCACTTAAAAGTAACTTTTGTTCAATTATTCAGCAATTAGTTTCCAGTCGCTTGGCTATGATAGGTAGCTTGGCACACCTCATCCACACACACTTACACACCACACCTGTGTGCACACATGCACATCAATCAAACCGCAGAGGCCAGAGGATCGAGCGGCGAGGTAACCTTCAGAGAAATCAACCGCAAATTGGTTGTGGCAATCGATGGCTAATCGAAGGAGGTAGGTCCTCCAATCGCTGAAGTGTCAATGGCAACATTCCATAAAGCACAACTGACACTTCGCAGGGGAAGTCGGCCCCTGGTTTTCCCTCTCCCTTGTTCCTCTGGCAACTGAATGTGATTTAAGGCCCAACTAGTGCTGGATTTTCAGGCAGCAGAAAAAACCCTACTGGCGTGAAAAAAAAACTAAAACACAAATGGAACACACAAGCTCACACGCATATGAGGAGGTGGGTGGGTGGAGGAGGGTTTTTTGAGGGCGTGGCGCGTCAAAGTCAGTCAAAGCGAAGGCAAAACCTTTAGTCAAGTTTGAAAGATTGATTAGTTTTTAACAACTTGTGACTGGGTAGCGGCGCAGGACGAGAGGAACTGTTGCGAAAAAGGCGGTGAAGGGTCTCGTTCGGGGCTCTAGATCTAGTTCTGCGTTATGCGTCCCAGTTTTCCCTAGGCTACACTTGCAGAAAAAAATAAGCAACAAATTAGTTAAATTTATTTTGAACTGCAAATTGAGAATTTAATATTCCAAATAATTATATCCGATAAAATTTATTTAGTGGGGATGTAAGGGAACTAAAATAGTATGTTATATCGAAAATATCTCAAAGTTTGGCATATCAAAATTTAAAATATCTGAAAATATAAAAACTTGTTATATTATTATTATTTTTTTTTTTATTTTATAAAAAACAAGTTTCCAAAAATATTATTTAATTGGGTTTTTCGAGGAAAAAACGAGTAGTTCTTAAGACACTTGCCATTTTTTTAGTGCCAAGGATGAGTTCAACACGTGCAAGGAATTAACACAGAGTTTGAGTTCTGGATAGTGAGAAGGGTAAAAAGGGGACTAGAGGAGAGCTGGCAAGGATGTTGGCCCAAACCAGCAGCCGGCTGAACGGCAGCAATTAGCTCTGGACCAAACGCAAAGTTGTCAAAGAAGTTCTAGCAAAGGATAGGCAAACGCCATAAAATCCACTTCGATTCCTGGTTAGAAAGTGTGTTTAAGGTCCTGACTGTGGCATTTTCCACTTTCACTCCCACTCCCAAATGCATGTGTGTCGCCTCACACACTCACGCATGCAGAGAGGGCGGAGAGCTGCATACTGAATCACATTTGGTATTTGCATACGAAATGTATTTGCGCTCAACGAAGCACAACAATAAACATTGTAAATATATGTTTTTTTCTCCACTTTCTTTCCATGTTTTTTATATTTTTCATTCTTCATGTGCCGCCGTATTTATTTTATTTATGCTGCCTGTATGTTGTGGTTCCTTCCCCACTCCTTTCGGCCTTCGCTTGTCGTCTATCGCCCTGGCCTGGTGTTAGTTTTTATTATTATATCATATATTATTCAATTGTCGTTGCCCACGTCGACCCCGAAATAGATGTTTCTATGTTGGTGTTTGGTGGCCGGATTGTAAAAATATTTTTGATACGCAGGGAAAGGGACATTGCAATTTAACTTTGGCCGTGTTTTGGTTTTTGCGAATGTCACAAACAAATGATATTCAAAGATTATTTGTTGCATTTGGTTCAAAAACAGGAAGAGATTATATGGAATCAATCTGAATATTTTAATGGCTTAAAAGGTAAACTAAATATTTTTTTAATAAGCCAAATGGATTAATGATTTCTGTCTATAATTTTCAATTTATATAAACAAATATTTGTAAAAAACAGGTTGCAGACGTGATCGACGACGAAAGAAAAGAACGTTAGTTGTAAGATGTAGGGATGTGTTTCCAAATTAATATGGCGCCAAAAGTGTCGCACTATTTATCACACAGAGTAATGTCGCAACTAAAGGTAAAATATCGATATCAATTTAAACGCGGAAAAACCTTACCGAAAAAATAGAAATTAAAAGCTTTTAAAATGCGATAAAAATTGCCCCATTTTGTTAATTCAACTAATTTGCTTAGGTTTACATTTACTTCACTTACAGTGGCGACGGCTCCAACAACAACAATTAGCATCACGTGGAAAATGGAAAAAAAGAAGAAAAGATGGCAAAGGGAACAGCCCAGCCTCGACCAGGCCAAGTGAAACAGATTCAGCAGATAGCCAGGCTCAAACCCAAGCGGATTCTAATTAAATTCGCGCTCGCACTTTCATTTAAGCAAATTTACAATGTGGGCGTGGCGCGAGTGCAGGAAAAAGGCGGCGGGGCCAAAGTTGAAGGCAACATTAATTGCAAATCCGCAGAGGCCGCCGCACACAGCGAGTAAAGCAGGCAGAAGTGGGGGGTGGGCCGTGGAAAACCAAAGCCTGAGCCTTGTCAACCGGCGTTGTCCATTCCTAGCAGCGCAGCAGCATCCTTGACCCGTTTTTGTGCCCGTTCTGCACTCTCCCTCCCTTTGCGCGCCGCAAATGCCGCAATATTAAAATGACTTTTTCTTACTTCATTTCATTGCATTTCATGAACAATTTAAGCCAATTGTGCAGTCTCGTCCTTGCTCCCAGCCTCATAGACTTCCCCAGGACCTTATAAATTAATTTCGCAAAATCGGTTTACTGCAGCAGTAGCGGCAGAGTCACTGGTGAATCGTTGCAACTTTGGTCGTGTTAGTCCTCGCTCCAAATTAAATAAATAACTAAAAAGGGCTTTTCCAGGCAAATAAAATCAATCTGAGAGCCATGAAAAGCGAGAATAAAAATAGAGTTAAGTGCTTATTTTTTTATTAGAAAAATAACAATAAAATTTAAGGGGCTTATTTTAATAAATGTATAGAAATTACTTAATATTACATTTAAAGATATTTATGCAATGAATAAATGGATTTGTTTTGAATGAAATGGTAAGAAAAGGCTTCACAAGGTAATGAATATAAGTCTTGCCCTTATTTCAATGGAAATTCTTAATAATTTGAATCATTTAATAATGGGAGATACAAAAAGTATAATTTTAAAGTTTGCAGTAAATATTCCCGCTTATGAAATAACAGTTAAACTAATTGCAACCTATTAAATCATATTTTATTTATTTATTTATTTAACAAATTAAGCTTAGCATACAATGGAAAACTTAATGTTAGATTACTGGCTGTTAGCACTGGCTGCGGTGGCCTTCGACAAATCATATTTTAGGATCCCCCTATTCTTCTAAGTAATATATTTATCAAAAAGTCAATTCAGCAATCCTTTTACGTATTCAAAGCACTCCCAAACAAAAGAGAAAAGTCTGAT
This sequence comes from Drosophila jambulina, assembly GCA_018152175.1. Lineage (NCBI taxonomy): Eukaryota > Metazoa > Arthropoda > Insecta > Diptera > Drosophilidae > Drosophila > Drosophila jambulina. Next base: position 544,239 of record JAECXH010000114.1, read on the forward strand.
TTGGGCCTATAGACGACGGCACAACCCATCACGTCGCCGCCACACACGATTTTTAATTAAATTCGAGCGGCATCTTTCGTGCAACTTAACACGAAAATCTTATTTACACGCCAACCGCAATTTAATGTAGCATACATTCGAGCGCGCCCGGGCGGCAACCTTTTTATTTACGACTTCAATAACATGAAACGCGCGCGCCTACTGCCGAGGGAGGGATTTTCCCCGAAAGAAGTATGTTAGGGAAGGAGGCGTCAAAAAGTTATTAAAATGTGCCAGCTTCGAGCTACGAGGCACAGTGCCGCCGCTCATTCACTCCGCCGACTGTCTGAAACTTATTTATTGGGGTTCCGCTCGCGACAGGTGGCTGCCCCACCAATTCACTTCGCCGAACCGAACCGAAACGCTCATGTCGCAAGTGTGTTCCAGATGGCGGTGGGTGGCGGTGATTTTGGCGGCACCGGAGATTGCAACAGCTCCTGCGGCCTGTAGGTTCCTAATTCAGAGGGATTTTTCTTATTTAAGGATACAACTAATCGACTTTGTTATCTATTAAAAGGAGGCCTGAATCTTGGAAATATGTAATTAAAGTAAAGTTTCTTTGGGGCTTGCACAAAAAGGGTGTTTTTTAATAAATATTTACGTATTTTGTATGGAAAACTTCTGTAAAAATAATAAGTTTAAGTTATAAGTAAAAGAATTAAAATATAAATTGTTCTTAAATGTGAGTTCTGCACAATCGATGGCTATGGTGATGAAATTTTTTGATTGGACGTCCGTAACTTGGAGCTTGAGTTTTTGACCCTATTCAAATGGGCTAATTATTGTAATAACAGACAAATTATTTGCTAAAAATATCCAATGAAATGCAGAAAATAGTCCATCACCCTGAACACAACGGAGCTGGAAAAATCTTATTTGCTGACACAATATAAAATTGTAATTGGACAGAGGATTAATTTGTGCTTTTTTAGAGAAGATATTCTGTACATTTTGTCCTTCATTTGCATAAATCATTGAAGGCTACCACAAATGAAGAGCTTTTTCTAAAAAAATTTCACATTCTGGGAAATTTCGCCCAAAGAAACTCCTTTGCCTTCGTTGCACCTGGCTGTCGCTTTCGACCTCGTATTGACCTCAACCTCTTAACTGAATTTCCAGACGTGACACAAAAAGATATTTGCACAGCACTTGCAGCTAACACAAGAATAACACACATACAAAGAGAGAGAGGGAATCGTATGGGAAATGCCATTGAAGTTGGCTTTTCAATTGCCAAGAAAAACTTTTGCCAGAAGTTTACTCCTCTCCCCTACTTTCCCTTCCCTTTCCGATTCCCTTGACTATTTTTATATAATAACTCTGACTTCCAGCAGACCGAAGCTAGAGAGCGAGAATTAAAATAAACATCGCAGGTCCTGTAAACTATATGTAGACAGTTTCGGTCAACATAATACGAGTTTTTTTTAAATTTGCATACTGGAAAATTTTTATATTGGAAGAAAATTACTTACTATCATTTAGGAAAATTGAACTTAAAGCTGTTTCTTATTTACTGGGTTTATTGATTAAGAAGAATGTTACAGCAACTAAACTTATAAGCATACTATATTTTCCAAGTGGGAAATTGGCTTAGCTAAATTTGAATATCTTACTGGTTTAGGAATTTTTGACTTCTTCTGAAGCACTCTTAAATATATTAACGTCTTATATCTTAATTTGTATATTAATTACCACAGTGACCTATTATTCTCCCCTTCACTGTGTGTACGTATAAAGTTTTTAAAAGGCAAGTTCGAGTTGACTCCTGCTGCTGCAAAAGAATTTGAATATTTATAAAGATTTTGCATTTTTGGCAGGAATGGAGAAGAGAATTTCCTTCATTGAAAAATTGTTTATTTGCCCGACTTCGAGATCGTCAACTGTTCCGCGAGGCGCTGGGTTACAAGGGGTAAAGGGGGTCTAACAAAAAAACTTTTGCCTAAGTCATGCAAATGCAACTTTGGAGTTGTATTAAAAAGTTCGGACCCGTTCCTCGTGTGCTCTCCCAAAACTTGGCTGCATTATGCGTCCAAGCGTTGCGAGTCTATTAAAAATTACTTGTGCGTTTTCTTTTCACGAAATATATGCACTCGCCACCATTGGGTTAAAGCTGTCCCGCCAATTTGACGGCAGGCACGAGAATAAACAGCAAAGTTTTCCCCGAGTCACTGTGCTGCTGCGCTTTTCCGGGGGCAGATTTTCAACAGAGGTCTTGCCGGATGGCTAGTTTTAATAGTTGTTTGGGTTCAACAGTTGCTAATACTATTTTGATCTTTTTTTTTGCGAGTTTTGAAGAGTTGTTTAAGATTTGCTAACTGCTTTTGAACTTTAAAAGCTTGTTGGGACTATCTTTAATTTCGTTGCAGGGTTTAATGATTTATTTCAAAGAGGTTGCAATATAATAAGATTGAAAATGTCTGTACAGGTTATTTGCGTATTTACATTTGCTTTAATGTTGTCTTTAATTTTTTATCCCGCAGAGAGAAAGGAACTTAAAAACTAAACAATTCTAAAATGTGAACTACCGTTAATTTTTCACAACACAAATATTTATCTCACTACCGATCTGAAAATTTCACGAAGCCAACGAGAAACGTTCGCAGCGTGTTATTTTTACACCTAAACTAAATAAACATTCAATATTTAAATAACAAAATCCATTGAAAATAGCTGGCAACTGGAGCACGACCCATTCAACACTTTCAATTAAAATAAAGCAAAGGTATTTCCGTTCCAGAAAAAAAAAGAAACAACAAACAAACAAGCGACAAACAAACGCGCGTCAAAAAGCAACAAATGCGTTTAATCAAACATGCTGGGGAGCTGGAAAACAGAAACAGAAGAATGTCATCCTTCCATACAGGACGTGGGAGAGAGGAATCCAAAGCCCGGAAGGGTATTTCGGTGGCAAGTCAACCTACATAGTTGCCCCAAGCAATAACAGCAGGGGAGGGCAGAGAAAAATAGAATGCGATCTGGGCATAAAATGCAGAAAAATCAAAAACCAACAAACAGCCAGCGCAAATATTTGTCAACTGTAATGAACATTTCATATTTTTGCCCCCGTCGCCCCCGAGTTTGCTTTTAGAATTCTTCTTCAGCAGCAACTTCATCACCAATGTTTTTCCTGCCTGTCTGCTTTTCATAGCCCATTTTCTTTTCACATGCAAAAATTGTGTTCAGAGTCCAGAACTCAATGAGCGAAAAGGTTTCTCACACCCCGTCACACTTTTTTCCCCTCTATCTACTCCGCTTTTACACTTGGAAAGATTTCTTAAAATGGGATTCATTTTACAACTTAGTATGAAGAATATTATAGGAATAACCTCCCTTAAAGAAAAGCAAAAAAAAACCCTCTCTCGTTCGCTCCTGAAAGCTGTTTGCTCAAAACTTATAAGATGTTCGCTTGTAAATTGCAGGCAAAGCGAGAAAGTATGAACGAGAGAGATTCTCAAAAATCGTTTAAGGCAGAAAATAAAATATAAATGTTGTTCCTCCACCAAATTAATTTAAACTACTTTGGCTCAATGGGGATGAGAGAGAAGCAAGAGAGGAAGCTAACTTCGGCACGCCGATGTTTGTATACCTTTGGAGCTTACAATTGTCCGATTTCGAAAAAACTAAAACCAAAGTTTTATAATAATACAAAATGATCATGTCTAAAATTATTTGAAAATATGTTGAAAACTGGCTAAGTTTTATTTTGTTTCCTCCAAATTTTCCGATCGTTTCTATGGCAGCTTTGATATAATAGTCCGACTTATATATGTAGTAGTGAGAGCATATAAAACATGTTTAAAGTTTCATTCAAATAGCTTAAAAACTGAGGGTCTAGTTTGCGTTATGCAGGTAATGATCTGGGTCATTAAGTTAATTTTGCGCTTATCGATCGGTGCTATCAGCTTTATATATGGGATATAGGAAAACAGTCTAGGTTCGGACTTACCCGCAGTAGAGGGCACTTAGTTACCCTTAATCGCCACACCGCAGACTTGGCCGAGGTTCATCGATGATTAAGTCCTTTTGAGTGCAGAAGTTATTAACACAGTTTTACCACACTTCCAGCAAAATGGGTGATGGAAAATTGTTGGTGAACGGGTTAAAAGTCGCGGACAGACTGAGGCTGCTGCAGCGAGTCGCCTCTATTTATATCTTAGATCTCGAGGGAGAGAGAGAGAGAGAGAGGGAGAGGGAGAGTGAGCGAGAGAGAGAGAGAGAGAGAGAGAGTGAGCGAGAGAGAAAGACAAAGAGAGAGACAGGGAGAGGGAGAGTGAGCGAGAGAGATAGAGAGAGAGAGAGAGAGAAAGAGAGAGAGAGGGAGATAGAAAGAGAGCGGGAGAGAGAGATAGAAAGAGAGCGGGAGAGAGAGAGAGAGAGAGAACTAGAAAAATCAAGAAAATAATGATAAAGCAGAGTTATCTAAGTTATCTGTTATCGAAGTTATTTAAGCCTCACACATTTATGGACATAGATTAATATTAATTAACCACTTCCTTAAGCATTTAGCCTTAATGCTTGACTCCTCTACTTAGTCAAAGGTACCTGCTGATGTAAAAATGCCAAGCTGCACTCTGTTTACAGCTTTTGTATTCAAAGGCCGCACATAGGATAGTATTACCATTACTGTTAGTATTATTGTGAAAACTTGAACATTAACGGACGGATTAGGGTTGGAAAAGCCTAAGAAACTTTTCATCCCTGAAAACGGGGCATATTAATTATTTTTTCAAATTTATGAAAAGTTAAAAGAAAAGCTGACAGAAATTACATAAATTTATACATATCATAAAATTAAATAATAGAACTTCTTTGGTTTTCTCTCAGTGCTCTATCACTCGTCATAAATAGAAATGTGACACAACACATGTTGCTGTCCCGCAGGCACATTTCTCCATTTCCCCTGGCCGTCTCCCCACTCGTGCTGCGTGTGGGGCACGTGTAGACATTCCCACACACAAGGCCCCCAGAAACACACCCCCCCACCTCCACGCGCACCCATCCATCTCTAGGTGTACGCCTGCCTGTGTTATCACTTAACAACACAAATCGGTGCGAAATACGTAGCCAGATTCTAATTTATTTTCAATTTAAAAAGGTAAATGTGCCAAGCAGCAGACAGAAAAGAGGTCTGCGCAATAGGAGACGGATTCCGGGTGGTTTTTCGAGTGGTTTCGGTGCGGTGGCTGGGGCCGGCTGGGTGGGTTTCATGGGCCAGCCAACAAGCAGTTGCCCTGAGGCAAACTATTTGAACACAAAAATTGTTGCCAGCAATTTTGCAGCAGCAGGTGAGCAGGCGAGAGAGCAGAAGGGGGTAAAAAATTTGACACAAAGCAAATGTTTGTGTGAAAAGCAGAGGCCTTCAGCAAATACCACCTGAGAGGGGCGCCTCCAAATGGCGGGTGGTAGTGGCTCGAGCATTAACAGACATCGGGGGATCTTGCTTTGAGAGCTGTGCAAATTGTTTAGCCGGTTAGAGAAATTAAAACGCTTTGCACAATTTAACTTTAGCAAAAGCGAAAGCCAGTGAGAAGTTGCCTCAATCCTCTTCACTCTTTCCACTTGTCCACCACGAGGCAACCCGAAGGATACTCGGACAAAGCTGCGTTTGAGAAATCTGAACAGGCTGCAGATAGCATTGGATGTGAGATGCAAGCATCCTATGGATTCTTGGTTGGCAAGCACATCCTTTAGATATGTCTCGTCAATATAAACATTTTCAATTGAGATTTAATTCTTTTCAAATTTACTTAAAGCCAAGCCTTTTAAAATCCGAATTTATTTAAATAAAATTTGATGCTGTTGTAATGCTTTGGGCTGATAAGAAAGGAGTCAAGCATAAAATTCAAATTCTGGCGAATAAAAATATTAAGACAGCAAAAGGCAATCTCTTTCGGCTGAATTTATAATCCATTTGCCCAACATTTCATCAGCTTTGGCGCCGTGTGTCCTTTTGCACACACAACTCACGTACTTCACCTGACACTTTTGCCTTCTGCTCTGTCCTCAGACGGCTTTTGGCCAAAAAACTGTTTTAAAGCCCTAAAACACTGACAGGCGACAACAACATAGAAATGCCAACAAAACAGGACGAAGCCAAAGCGGCAAAAGTAACAGCAGCGACCTCAACACGCGGCCTGCTTATCGGAGCAACAACAGCTGCGCCCGAAAAACACAAATACAGGGAATATTCTATATGAAGAACTTTGAGTTTAGGTGAGCAGAGCAGTATTTTTCCACTAATTTTCATAAAAGCCTGTAGCTAACTTTAGAACTAACTCAAAAAATGGAAGTGCGAATAATAGGCCTAAAATAGTTTGAATAAATATTTTAATTTTACCAAGGTTAAACCAGTTCTTTAAAGTGGTCATTTCTAAAAAAATTGTGTTGCTAAAATAGTTATAATATACATTAAATGCACTGTTTGTTGTTTGGAAATATAAAAATATACCAAACAAGTAACTTTGAAAAATTTATAATTTTGTATACTAAGCTTGAATACATCTTAGTATATATTATATAATATCTAACTACTTCCGTAATAACTTATTTCTTAAAAGAGTATCATTGTGCAAGACCTTCAAATATTTATCATATATGTAATCTATTGTAAACATTCGTCCTTAAAGGACGCTAAAATTTATTTTTATTATCTGAAAAGTAATTTAGAAATTGATCAATAGGTATACTCAAAGCATCTAATAAATAATTTATTTTATTTCATTTAAATAAGAGAGGAATTGCATTTTATCGAAGTTCCTCTGTTCGTACTGTTGTGTTACATTTTCTATTGCATAAGCCAAGGCGCTAGCGACTCTAAAACAGCCAACAGCCATTTTATTATTATGTGCAAAGTTTTTCAAGCGCTGCGCTACGGCTGAATAAAACGCAACAAAAAATAAGAAAAAATAAAAATAAATAAGAATAAAAACAACACACAGTCACAAATTCTGGGAAAACTGAAAATACGAGAGAGGAAAGCGCTGGCTCATTTATAACAGGGAGCGCGGGAAGGGAGGGGCGGCTAGCGAGAGTGACAACGTCGTGATGCATGATGACAGCAGCAGGGTAATAATGACAACGACGACTGCAATGGAGCAGACAACGCTCCAGGACGAGCGCAGGACGCAGGACCTGCTCCTAGCACAAGGTTGAAAGTTGAAAGCTGAAAGCCAGCCAGGAAGATGGAGTGCACGAGCGGCAGGTAGGTGGAAAATTTTAGATGCATTTCGCATGCAAATGTTTGCAATGCCAGATAAAAATGACTTTCCCAGGACTCTGCCTCTCCCTTCTCACTGCCTTTGTCGCCATCTCGCTCAGCGAAAATGAGCAGAATCGCAGGTATTCCGCAAAACTATTTTCACTGCGACAAAACTCGAAGCTTTCAAGGCTTTGCAATAACAATGAGAAAAAAACAAATTATAATGAATTGGTTAAATAAAATGGTTGAGTTTTAGAGATTAAAATAAACGAAATAAATAATAAATAGAAAGCATGTGTACAAAAAGTTAAGGAGAAAAGGAACTAAAAATATCTCTCTTGTTTCCTAATTGCTCTCAAGGAGAAAAAATCCAAAGCTCTCTTAGAAGCAAACTCTATCCTTTGCTGTTGCTCGTACATTGCAGGGAAGGCGCTGAAGACATAGACAGCTTTTTTGTATTTTTCAGTGTCCCCATTAGCAGAACCCGCATTGACCCTCCACAAATGACAACCAATGAAACACAAAGCAAACTTTTAGTTTTCACAAAAATGTTGCCTCAACAATTGCGATAAGAGATAGTGAAAACTTGGCAGATGAGACAGAGGGAAAACCTAAGGGGAGGAAGAGAGAACTTTTCCACATGCTCAGAGAAAAACTTGATAGAAAAGATATTCAGATTTGGCTCTTGGACCATTGATGGATTGTTATGCCCAAGTTCGCTTAGTTAGACACAAGTTTGGCCTGAAGCACTACAGGCAAAATTTAGATTGATCTGGCTAAGAACTTGGCTTATTAATTTGCATCTGCTAAAGAGGAGAAACGAAAAGCGGGAAAGGCGGGTGGCAGCAGCAGCTGCTGGCTAAAGTTTAAATGGCATTGAAACGGCGGACTAACTTTTTGTCAGCTAAAACATTTTGCAAAGCAGCCAAGAGCAGGGCGAGGGACAGAGCGAGTGCGACAGGTACACACGTTGGCTCACTTCAATCACTTTAATTGAAACACGAAGTCTACGCATTTATCTACATCAGCTGCAAATATTACTTTTTGGCCCAGGTCGCTCGCTTTTCCCCCTGCAGATAATGATGAAAATGAAGGTAGCAACCCCCTGTTTTCCAACCACCCAAGTGGTACGTGTGTGTAGGTTGCGTGAAAAGACTTCAATTAGGCGAATTGTGAGGCAGAAGCAGAATTTTTCCCAAATATGTTTATCTCCCAGACAGGAAATTGACACAATTTTTTTTTTGTCAAAGATGTAGAAAGGATGCAGGATTCAACAAGTCCGTGTGTTTGGTCTGGAAGGAAATCGATTGTTTGAATGAAAGAGCACTGGAAATAAGTGAAATGATAATGAAAGCAGATAATGAAGGGCCATCAAAGGCAGAGGCAGAGAAACGTGTCTATGGCTAATGTTATTATTTTGCAGAAAATACATAGGTAAGAACAGGAATAGTTGCATGTTGTGGAGTATAAATAAGTCCCACAGCAACAATAAAAATATATACATTTAAAACAACCACATTTAATGACGATTTCCTTAAAGATGTGAAAATATATAACCTATTAAGGAAGATCAACAAAATATCAACTATTCATCTATAATACTATTTTTATTCCATTTTCCCTCAAGCTATTAATTAAATATTTTCCCTGGGACTATCGGGGACCCGTAATACCCAAATCAGCAATGTAATCTTAATTATCCAGTTCATTATTTCCACACCGAAATAGTTTTCTCGCTGCATTAAACACAAGCCCGTAACAGCTAAGCCAAAAACAAATTGTTGGTCGCTAAAACTACATGAATTTAAATGTGCATTTAATTAAATCGACTTAATGTGGCCATGTGGGTAAAAAAAAAACAAAAAACCAATTTGCCAATTCAATAGGCCACAGTATATGAAAATAAGCTACACAAGTCGGAGTAATGACACATGCAAATTGTGGTTATCAAATTGTAAAAATTCATATGCAAATTAATTACAAAAATAATATAAAATGTATATAGATTTTGCATAATACGAGCCATACAATACTTTGAATAATGCGGACAAGTGGCCGAGCGGATGGCCTGAATTATAATTGGATTTAAGTACAGATTGAATCTGTTAAAGAGGGAAGACCATTTAACAAATAAATAAAAAAATCCTTCACTTTTAAAGTAGCAAAAAATAGCTTCTGTCCTAACCCACCATCTGCCAAGTTCCACCTCCATTATTTCCATTCCCCGAGGGTCACATCTTTCAACTCGGTTTATTCGTGCTAAATCCTTTACTGGCCGTTCCAAAAGAAACCATTCCCAATTATGGCCTTGACGGCCATAATTTCAGTTATAACTTAATGTTGGCCAGAAGGGAGGGAGGCAGCTTGCGGAAGGCTGCAGCGTGGCCCAAGGCGGCTGTGGCCTTGTCTTAATGCCTGAGCCATAAATTGACGGTATTCTACCAAAGAAAGAGAAAGGGGAAAAGAGGTGACCGAAGAGCTTTGTCAAGGGTCTTAGACGCGGCGACTCATTGCCCTTGCCCCCATAATCAAACCAAATTTTCATACAAAACGCAGCAGACACAGGTGTGAGTTAAAATGCCAATAATTTTTCACGGGAAAATCACAGAGAAAGTAAAAAGTAAAACGTAAAAAATGTGTTTTCATTATCTCTATGATCTATTTATGATCCACGTTATATGAGCCACGAGCATTTTGGATCATGCGATCAAATTGGAAATCGATCATAACTAAGAACATATTTTATTTTAATTATTAAATCTTCATATCCGGGTCTGAAAGTTGTATATAATCTTATATATGTAAATAACTATAGTTCAAAGTTGACAAATTTTTTAACAATTTTTTTCTGGCTGTGCCCTGGCGATTTCCCCATTAGGGGCAGCTGCTGAGTCATCATCAGACATCTGCTGGCCCTGCGGCTCATTTGTCCAGGAGCTCCTCTTCAAGGTCTGGCTACTATTTTTATCACTAATAGATGCCACTTTGTTGGTCGGCGATGGCCGAAAGAACGGTAAAAAGAATCACAAGTTTCGTTACGGCCAAATTGTTGACAAATTTCAAGGCGCACCTGGAAGACAAATTATCAAAAAAGGTGGAAAGCGGGTGGGAAAACTTTCTGCCAGGTAATGAAATGATGACAAAGCGACCAAGGGGAAAATCAGGAAACCCGAAAAAAGAAGAATTTCCTTTGTTTTGTTGACTTTGCTGTGGGATGTAAATTTTCTCCTTATTCTTAGTTTTTTTTTTCTTCTCCCCCAGCGTCATTAATTACACGACGCTTTGCAAGGTTGGTCAATGTCAGGTGGGCAGGCGTGGCAGAGCCATCGGGAAGGTTATGTACCTTCGAATCAGTATTTGTATTTGCTCGGGAGTCTCCACCTGGGCTCGTAAAAGCCAAATGTCTGTCATTTAGTTGATTACAAACACAATTAGCCAAAGGTTTATTTGATTTTCAAGAGGCTATGCAAAGAATGTCCAAGATTGAATGTCTGGAGAGGCCGGGACGGACGCTGTGCACTCGAGAAGCGCAAATATCAACGTGTCTGTTAGGTAGCAAATTTCGATCAATCATCTCAACGGCATTCTCGGGATAGCATACTCCGCTGACAGTTAGAAATCAAGAGAAATAATTGCCATTTAATGGCCATTTAAGCGAATGAAGAGCCCAGAAAGAGCTCTCATAACGTTTATAATATAGAAGCAGTGACATCTTAAAAAAAACTTAATGCGAATTGAATTTAAGATGTTATTTATTTTATTGGAGAATATAGGAATTAGTTTTGGGATATTACATTTGTGCAAAAGAAATTTATGAGCCACTACTACAAGATTTTGAATGGTAATGTAAAGTTTGTCACTTTGAAATTATTTTTATATACGTACTTATGTGAAATAATTTATATATATTTATTTAACGCTAATGCAATTAAATTTGATAACGTCCTTTGTTTTTTGCTGTTTTTGTATTTAAAATTTACCTTTAATTAAAAACAAATCAATCAATCCATTCGGCACACTGCACTGCGAATTCAATAAACAATTACGCAGGCAACTCCAAGTGCAATCTATCAGTGCAAACTGAAGAGGCCCCAAGGCGAATTACCTCCGCAGCCATTCTGTAGGAGAGCACCTCCTTCTCTACCTCCTCCTGCTCCTGCCAAAGTTAGTAATCCGGAACTTCATCCATCCGCCGGCGGACAACGAAACCAATATCAATTTCAGGCTTCAAACAAGTGTTGCCCCGGACGGACGGACGGGGCTCATTTTTAATGCGCGACGACAGCGCGCCTGCATAATTATGCATGATCCTGAGGCGAGAGTTGGGCCATGCCACGCCCCCTACTCGGTGGGGCACTTAGAGAAAACTCAAGAAATTATACCTATATCTGGGATGTGAATATACCGAAAGGCAATATCGAAACTATGGCGGGGTTTGATACGTCAAAATATAAAGAATTGAGTAACATCTAAGCTACAATTTTGTTTGTCCGATTTATCAATTCTTCAGGCATATACCACAGTACTAAAATATCTATTTATAAAAAATATCTATACAGTATAAATATATAAATAAATATTTTGTGGGATCCTATCCTATCCTATCCCCGTATAAATATTGTTGTTAATAAAGTTATAGCTTCATTAATCTGAATAATAACTTTAAGGGGATTTCTGTGGGTCGATTAAATTTTCAAGGCTAATTTCCCAGTAAATATAATTTTTCCAAGTGAATCCTGGCCGTTTCGCCTTCCCTATTTGTCCCCCCGCAGCCGTTTAAGCCACCAATCAGCGTCATTGGCAGCAGCGCACAGAGTCGCTTCAGTTGCCCGGCTAATGCCAACACGGCTGGCGCCTGTTTTGAATTTTCAAAAAGTACGTGAAGGACTCCCTTCTCTCGGACCCACCTCGTCCGACCCCCACAACCGCCGACTGCATTGCGTTGGTCCGAAACTGCACCAAAGTATGGCAATCATTTTTGCTTTAAGGCTCTCGCGCTGAGCTCCGGGCTCAGGACGACGACGGTCTATGGACTCCAGGACCATGGACTATGGCTCCATCTCCACGGCCTTCTGCCCCATCTCGGAATGACCAACATTTTCAATTACAACAAAGGAATGCCGGTCATTATTTATTATGCCGACCGCATGGCCTCCAGACTCCGGCTGGAGGCAGAGACTTCACCTCTCATTTCCGTGCTTTCGACTTGAATCGTTGAAATATGCACGGAGAAAAATATGAGATAATAATGGACTAGAACTGTCATATTGCTGTAATTTTATATATATTAAATTCAAGCCCGCTGAAAACTTGAAAAGGCTGAAAGTGTTACTCTAAAGTCTTGTTGAAAAATGAGTTCAATTAAATGTTTCTTATATATTTTTTTAACATTTATATAATTTATCGTCAAATACAATAATTTTTATTTTTAAGAATTCAACATATGAAACTTAGTTCTTGTTCGTGTTGAGCTTCGAGTGTACCTTTGTTTTTTTTAGCTTTTTCTGTGTTGCACAGCTCATTTCAGATGGCGCGCAACTTAAGCCTTCCACAACTGTCCTTTAGCGTCCCGAATCCCGAGTGCCCGCCCCGCCGTGATGATCCGATATTCATGAAGAAAATGCTGGCTATATATATATATATGTATGCTTCCTGCAGTCGGCGGCTGTGCTTCGTCATTTTTCACAAACAGACGGGGCAGCCTCTGCCTCATTTACCCCTCACTTCCTAGCGGCTTTTCATAATTTTCCGTTTATAAGACGTGCAGCAAGTTGCAGCACTTTCCCCCTCAGCTTACCACTCGAAATCCCCTTTAGTCCTGTCAGTTTTATGTGTTTATGAAATTTTTACGCTGCATATTTCCGTGTGTATATATAGGTATATATATATATTACTTAATTTCCCGAAGCCGAAGGGAAAACTCTCATAAATCAAAAACAGGCGGGGGAACAGCACAGCTCTTCCGTAGCTCTGGTTTTGTTTTCCTGCCAAAAAAAGGAAAACAAAAAAGAATGCGAAGTTCATTGGCTTCCACTGCGAAGGCAAAACATTTTAATTACATTCTAAAAGCCAAGTTTATTTCCCTGCTGCCAAACTCTTCAATTGCAGACGACCGCACACAGAATACCACCACTATGTTCTATCTGTCTGCCTGAAAGGACAAAAGGTCAGAGACATATTTTAATATTCATGAGCCAACAACAACCGCAAATAAAACATAACCGGAATCTGGCCTGGCCAGGACATTCACAAATGGCCGAGCCAAAAGGGCATGTGGCCCTCCGACTAGATTAAGCTGTGTTTATGCCCCATAAAACACTCCGTGGCGATAAGGCTTAAACTACAAAACTTTTGCCTAAATAGAAAACTCTTTGATTGGAATATTTGTGACTCCTTGGCCAAGAGGTTCTTTGAATTGAGTTCGCAACCCAACGCTGGGGCCTTTGGCCTTGATCTCCTTTCTATATTGTTTTTGTAGCCAGTTTCTCGATTTGCTTCACCTAGATTTCTCCATTCACTCATTGTAAATCCAACAAGTAGGTCGATTATAGTAGAATGCATTCAAAATCGTGATTGACAAAACACAAACAAAGCCAACATAAAAATAGGAACAGGATGGTTAAGATTGCAGAAACGAAAAGATTAATACTCTGTTTTTTAGATTAATAATGTAATCATACAACAATAAAATATAGATAAGGCAAATTTCTTTCTAAGAAACCTTGTAATTTTTTTAAAGTAATTTTAAGCTAAAATTTCAGTACGGACTTAGATAAAACTGCGAAAATGTTCTTTAAATATTATATTAATAAAATTGAATGTAAATAACGCAAAATATAGGACATTTCAAATTATTTATTTTTATTAACGTTTATTCATCTTTCCATAAGTATTCCATAAGTATACCCTACAAATTATGAGACAAAACTGAAAATATGCAAAAACAAAGAAGCGACACTGTGTCTTTTATTAGTGTGTCCTGGTTTCTTTTCTTTTACATTTCCTTATATTTTGTTTTCTTTTTTCGGTCTCTTTCCCTTTCCTGCACTCAGTGAACGGAAAATTAAGTTGTGCAAGCCAACCCCAAGAGGCAAATGAAAACAATGATGATGATAATGACGAGACGATGATGACAGGCCAAAAGAAAATGCTGCTAATTTGCTCGTTTTCATGTTGATATTTCTCGGACAGTGAAGCCTGCCTAATTGTTGCCCAGCCCTGACACAGATACCGCCAAAACATAAACAATTGGGGCAGCCAGCAGATGTAAAACCCCTTTTACGGTTAAAGCCAAGCAAATGAGCTCGGTCAACAGCTACAACAGCAGCAGCAGCAGAAGCAACGTGGCGTATGCGTAATATTATTTGCTGCTGCGGTCTCTCCTTCTCGGGCTCTCGATTTGATTATGTAACGAATAAGCCACACAAGTGGTTACCCCAAGCAGGGGGCCTCCTCAACAATGGCTAAACAATACATATAAATATATTTTTGATTTATTTGAGCGTGCAAGGACCAAAAAAGGGGACACAGGAAACGAAGGCAAGCAGAACAGAAGCGCCAAAAAGTTTGCTTTTCTTATATTCTTCTCTTTTTTACGTATCCTGTATTTGGCCTTAGTTGCAAGGGTTTATGTGTCAGAGAATGTATGACTCTGTAACTTTTCGCGTTTTAGGTTTTTAATTTAATTTGGTGTCCATTGACTTATGTTATGTAAGTTTATTGTAGAACTAGAAACCTATTAAATATCTCTAATATTTTGTTTAAGCTTAATAAGCTAAAATAAATATAATAAAGTGTCCCTCTATTTACTAGTAATTAGTATTATATAAAACCCGGAGTGTTGAGTATTTCATAGTCGAATTGACCCTTTTTTTGTTTCCCCAGTTTGTGTACAATTTTTTTCCCCTATTTTTTATTGTATTGGGGACAATTGTTGGCCGGGGTCGCCAGGTTTTATTCCCGCCGACACACCTACGATAATCCTGTTAAAATTTGTTTGTTTCAAATCGCGAAAAGTTTTCGCCGCGCCGCGTCTCTCAGCAAAACAAAAAGTTTGGCAGGTTAACCAAACTCAAATCGATTTGGGAATGGGAACGGGAACGGGCGGAAAGCTATGGCAGGAAATTGATTTCGTATGCCAAGAACCCATCACGTATTCTCGGTCCCCCGAGTCCGGGTGTTTCTTTTAGCAAAATGGTGCAATAAAAACACAAACGCCTGGAAAATCCAGGAAAAATGTTTCTTTGATTTGCAGGCGCCGTCGAAGCGATGGGCAAATTAGCTCTAGCCACCATAGTTGCAAAATTTCCCTGAGCACAGTTTTCTTCCTTTTTTCCACTGCTTTCCTTCCCATGTTTTTCTTTTTTATGTCTGACCATAAAATGTTTTCGCGAGAATTTTAATTTTTGCTGAAGAATGGGAGAAAATGTTTGGTGGGGGAATCGGGGAGAGTATATTCCCCCATCAACATAAATTTTCGTTGCTCCCGGGATATTTTCATTGTTTGGCTGTAACTCATTTGAGCGTAAAGCATTTGTTCCCTTCCCTACTTCTTAGCACACTTGCTTCGTTTTTCCAGGGTTTTTCCTGGGATCAATTCGCCCCGGGCGCTGCACATGGCGCACTTGTAAATGCAATCGATGTGATTCAATTTGCTCGGGCATTAGATTCGATTTATTAATTAATTTTGTTAGTTCGCACAAAGAAGCAGAGCTTGAGGAAAACTTTTCCTAGTTTGGTAAACTAAATAAACTTTCGGGAAAAATTGTGGTTGATGTGGAGCCTTGGGGTTTCTTAGAAAAGAATATATTTATAAGGAGGGGTTAAATTAAATGAATTATACAATTAATGCAATTCTTACATTTTCCTAGCTTTAACATTCCAATTGGTCAAAGTTACCATATAACAACTCGGTAAAATATTACATTTAATTTCAAAAACTAAATATGAATCTTTCCCTTGCTTAGCCAAGGCACGCCCTACTTTATGGCCAACTTATGGATGGCTTAATAACTTTGGCACAAATGTGAGTGCCATAACGGCTGCCTTTCTGTTTATTAAATATCCCGGCCGCCAGCAGACCGAAATTACTTGCAACATATTTAACCAACAGACAGAGGGAAGGAGCAGAACAAATGCTTCCCTTTCCAAAAGCAACACAGCACTTGAAAGTCATTAACTTTCCCTCTTGAGTCCAAACAATTAGATGGTGATGAAACGCTTTTGCCCGACACACTGTTTAGCTCTGTTATTAAAAACAAATTATGAAACTATTTTCACACTCAACTTGACACAAATTTATGTAAACGATAGGGAAAATTATTTTTATTTGGCAAAAAACACCTTAATCATGGCATCGCATAATTTTCTTCCTTTCGCTTATTTTTTCTTCTTCCGAGTTGCAGGAAAAACTTTTGCAGTGCGGGAAAACTAATCAATCTTAATGTCGCAAAACGAGCAACAAGCAACGAATTTACGTGTGTTGTTGCCACGCTTTGATGTCATTAGAAAATGTTGCAGGTAAATGAATGTTTGCAATCCATTTTGTTAAAGGAAAAACACGTACAAAATAAGAGACAAACGGACTATGAGATACCCAGTCTTGTTGTGACTCCATTTGATATAGAATGCGCAATGGCGTTTTATGGGCTTACTGTAAAAATAATTAATTCGGATAACTTAGATCTGAGAAATATTAAGTAGTATCTACCTCAAAGATATTATATGTTCCAAAGATATTAATTTGTTCCAAAGGTCTCCAAGATCATTCGCCATAACGAACAGACTTAGAGGCTGTTTTAAATGACATTATTTAATGCTACAAATATACCTCAGATCTCTGAGAGAATACTAGGTACACTACATTCTCACACGAGTGCAAAAAAGAATGGAAGAATGTTAAAACTTTAAGAGGGGGCGTGGCACTGAGTGAATTTGACAGTGCGTATTTTTAGGGGCGAATGACAAACGCGCTGTTTCGTGATTGATGTCTCATCATTCAACTGGCAAAAAAGAAAATTCTTTCCATTCTCCGAAAAAAAGAAAGAAAGAAAGAAAGGTTTTTCCCCGCCTTTCCCTTCCTGTTTTCCTTCACTGTTGTCTTGGTCCTCCATCGCTTTTAAAGCAGTTTTACAAATGTTTACAATGTTGCGTGATTTGCAATTGAATGAGAAATGGGGCGAGTGGGCGGGAGAAGTCACTGCAGCTCGGGGAAAACGGGAGAAAGTCTTGGAAAAATCTTTTTTCACGCGGGAGATGGATCCGTGTTGGGTCACTGAAAGGTGAGAAGTTCTTTACGGCGAACATCGATTTTAAGTGCGAAGAGAAACCGTAATAGGGGGTGGCGAAAATAACTACAAATATTTATAAATAAATGAACCGAAATCCTTGGGAAATGAATTTCGCAGCTTCCCTTCGGATTTCTCTCATTCTCTGTAAATTAGTTTAAATAAGGCAATTCGTCTTTTGTGCAAATGACCTCGATTGGGTTTCCTCCACCAGCTGCTGTCTGAGTTAACCCACTTATGAAACCTTTTTTGCGTTTCAATAGGGGGAAACCCACTCCCTCTATATTTTCCAACGTTTTTTCGCACCCTTTACATCACCTTTCGCAACTCCTTTCACAATCTCCCATCGACTACGTGTCGCTTTGGCAGAAATGTTTTGTAATCCAGTCAGCTTCTCCTGTAAATTGCCAAAAAATAAAACCGAAATCGTTTAACCTTGAAAGGCATTCAGACAGCAGCCAAAAAATTGGCAAAGAAACTCAGTTGAAAAGCTACTCAAAACTGGCTTCTTTATTTTTGGTGAAATTTTCTAAGCTTTATTTGTTTATCGTCAAACTTAACAATAAAGAAAGCTAACTTCGGCACGCCGAAGTCTGTATACCCTTGCAGCTAACAATTGGATCATTATGAATTAATAAAATTTTATCAAATGGAAAGTAAAACTAACAGGAGTTGTATATAACATTTATACATATAAAAATTCGGTTTAACGTTACGTATACGTAATATTTTCACAACATTCGTATGGCAGCTATATGATATAGTGGTCTGATTTTGAAGAAATTAAAACCGAAATTCTAGAATAATATAAAATGGCCATTTCTCAAATTATATGAAAATATGTTGGAAATTGGACAAGTAATAATTTTTTTTCTGAAAATTTACCGATCGTTCCTATGGCAGCTATATGATATAGTCGTC
This sequence comes from Drosophila jambulina, assembly GCA_018152175.1. NCBI lineage: Eukaryota > Metazoa > Arthropoda > Insecta > Diptera > Drosophilidae > Drosophila > Drosophila jambulina. The sequence goes on from JAECXH010000114.1 coordinate 562,683, forward strand.
CGATCCGGCTCGTTCCGACTTATATAATAGTGAGAGAATATAGAAAACTATCTTCAAAGTTTCATTCAGATAGCTTCAAAACTGAGGGACTAGTTTGCGTATAATCGGACAGACGGACAGACGGACGGACAAACGGGCGGACAGACGGACGGACGGACGGACGGACGGACGGACGGACGGACAGATAGGTATTACATTTTTTATACATTTGTATGTCCTTTTTTAGACATATTTCACACAGTTTCACAATGCTTTTTGCAAAATAGGTATAGAAATATTTGTAATATTTTGAAGACGCGTTTCTATAGGTTTCTCTCTTAGTATTTTAAAAAAATTATTGTACTGTTAAAATAATACAAAACAACATAAAATAAATTACAAGAAAATAAAGTACCAGCCTACCAAGTTCCCCCGTATTTTGTTTATACTTTCTGTTAATATTTTAACACTCTTTCCCCAATTATTTTTTGCTTCATTTTCCATCACAGCGAAGCCCTCTGAAAATTTCACACTCAAATCCCATAAATACAAGCGCCAGCCCCGCCGAATGCCAAAATAAATTATCTGAAATGTTCTCAGACCCCCGCCCGCACACACACTCGCACGCGATAAACAACAACAAAATGTGGAGGCAAATACGTACTCCAAAATGAAATTGGCATGCAACATCCGGTGGCGTCTGCGCTTAGAATTGCAACACAACAGCGGCGCGGAGGCACGGTGGAACGGCCACCGAAAAAAACAACAAATGTCGAATTGAATGTCAGGATATTGTTCGCAGAGGAGCAAGCGAGCGAGCGAGCCGGGATAGGACAGCAAACAGGATCCCGACAAAACCAGCTTTTGTGTGTAAGCCAAAATGCATGTCAATGAAGAATATTTCTGGCGTGAGATATGCAAACATGGACCAAAAATGAATTTACTACACACTGGCGGACAAACAGCATCCAAATATTATGACTCCACCCATTTCCACATTCATTTTTATGCATTTCTGCGGGCCTTCAATTTAACTAAAAACAATTCGATTTGTTTTCAAAACTTTTCCAGACAGGAGATGGAAAACTGTCTGACGTTTCGAAATAAAATTTGAGGAAAAGTTTGCCAGGCGCTTAAATATATTACAGTTTTTGTTATGGAAATAGATAGCTTTAAATTGTAAAAATATATAAATGTGAATTCATATAAGACTTTACGTTGACCTTAACAAAAGTTACTTTCTCTTAAATTATATGAATAAACGTACTTAATGGAAAACTAACCTTCGAAGCCTTGCACATAATTTGAACAAAATAAACTTCCCACTAGAAGTTCCATAAATAAAGCATTGTTTCAAAATCCAATTAGACTGCCCTGGAACATGTGCCTCGCTCAGTTGCATTCAAAATAAATATATATTCTCCGAAATTCACGGCATTTAATTACAAAATCAGATGCAGAGTGAGAGAACGAGAGCGGGAGACCATTTTCCACAACAACAACGGCACAAATGGCCAAGACACAACAAAGTTCCCTCCACTCACACAAAAACTCTGTCGGGGCCAGCCCTTTTTTGACAGTTTGAGCTGCTGCAAGCTTCAGATACAAACAGAGAGGCAAACAAGCTGCGAAGGAACGAGAATTTCCCAACACACACACAGGACCTCGAACAGGGCGAAATACTTTTCATATTACGTATACGACTCACATTTGTGACCTGATTTCGGCCTTATCAATGCAATGCTTTTTGTTGTTTGCGGTTTCTGCTGCTGCCTCTGTGGCAGCCACATGACAGTGTGTGCTATTTTGCACAGGAAAAAGCATTTTGGAACCGGCTTATATAATTATAAAGTAAAGCGGAATAAGACCCAATGAATTGAGGTACGTACATCGACTTTATTCAGCGTTTTACTGCCTCTTCTAAACTATCAGAATTTATCAAAACCTAGAAAAGCATATCGGAAATGCGGATACTTATTATAGCGTTGGTTAAGACTAACATTAAATTATGTGATATTTTCCATAATATACAATTATTTATGGATAATATCGATTTTTCGAAACAACTATGTCCTTTTGATGACCTTATAGGTACATTATTACGGCTTACTGGCTAAAATTTATTTTTACGATAATGACATTTTTTATATTTTTATATCGAATTTCTTTACGCCAACAAAAGGTGTTTAAAAGAGTAATATGATTTAAAAACAAAAACAGAGAATTATTGGACTAGAAAAATTAGTTTTTAAGATATTTATATTATTATTTAAATAGAAAATACAACTTTTTAAGATCTGAATGTCCCTAATTGTTCAATAATTATCCCAATATTCGTTGCAGTGCATAGAGATGGAGGTGCAATCTGCAACACAATCTCTGCTCAACAACGGAAAAATGAAGTTATTGGAAATGACTGTCAAGCAAAACGGCCACCAGCTCGGTCTACAAAATCACAAGTTTCCCGGCATCTCTAACATCCCAGCATATTTTCCTTTCCTCTTGGATTTCTTTTCTGCTGGCCAACATTACACAAGAGCACAAAATGTTTGGCATCTTTGGATTTCCTTTCTTTGGCATTCGTTGTTGTTTCGGCTTGGGCTGCCACATGGCAGCACTTTTTACTGGTAAGCAACAATCCCAGAACCGTGTCGATAATCAAACGTCAGCATATAAAACTCAGGGCTTTACTATTCCTGGCATCTCCTCCGCTCTACACTCGACGGGTGGACACTTCTCTGGGTTATTCTGAAGGGTTTTGGTTGGGAAAATTGTTGGTTTCTTTGGTTCGAATTGAATTTGGAAGAAACGAATTGAATTTGGAGGCAGAGCAGAATGAATGGGTTCTAGTAGGTGCTATATGAAGTGCTGATTTTATTGGTTGTTTCTCTAGCATATGTAAGAGAACGCTTTTTGTTCAAATAATGTGGTTAGATGGTTGAATTAAGTAGGAATAAATTCGAAACAAATAAATAAATTATTGCCCAAATAATACAACACTTAAATATAAATCCTTTCTCTTCAACGACTCAAGTCCAGGATATAATTGTTCTTCTCCTCCGAAATCCCCTCTTTTGCAACTGTTAATGTATGTATTTTTCCATTGAGAATACTTTCACTGCTTTGTGTGTGTTGACTCTTTGATTACATTGTCCATTAAATCTGAATGGAAAACCGCAATTATATATTTCCCAGTCACGCCCGCCCTTTCCCCTATCATCTTTAATAATGTTTAATTGATTTTGATCAATGAAAATGCATTTTACATTCATATTGAAGGTAAGCAAATAAAAAACACGGCACGGCTTGAAATAATATTTAATTAATTAATAACATATTGACAATGAATGGAGCAATTAACACGGCTTTGATTATGGGACAATTCTATATTGATTATAGCAAGAGATCCGGATAAACCGATAAGTATGTGTATATGCGCTTTCATTCCTTCATTTCAATGCAAATACACATATGTAGAAATATATATTGGTTTTATATTCTGCCATCGTTCGGTGCATTAATGGGCAATTAATTTTTTATTTGTCAAACCAATGCCAATTGAAGCGTAAACATTTCAATGGATAAAACCAGAGGAGAGCATTTTGCCCAACCGACCGGGCAAAATTGCCCCCATAAACAATACGCAATATATGTGAATATGCAAAAAAAAAAGAGTCATTAAATAATTATTTGACAACAACAAAGGGGGTGCCACCTGCTAAATTGCATTACAATTTTGGCTTAATCAAAATGTCAGGAAAAGGCGGAAAACGCGGCTTGTGCACTGCATTTAAAAGTGCATCAATATGCATTCAGATGAGTTTTCCATATATTTGCAGGCATATTTAAATTAATAATGCAAGGCCCGACACCAGATCGAAAACAAGTAGGGAAGTTGTCGAGAGTGTGCCCGACTTTGAAATACCCGGTAAATAAAGCTTTAAGATAATGAAAATGACTCTTCAGTATCAGGATTTCCTTTGGATTCCTTGGACCTTTTGCATTTTCTCTCACTCTCTCTCTCTCTCTCTCTCTCTTTCTCTCTCTCTTTACATTGCCAGCAATGAACAAGTTGTGTTCAGTAGCGAACGAGAGAGTTTTCTAAACTTTGAGAGAGTTCTGAGCTCTTGGGAGTGAAACCGAAAGGATAAAATGGTTGAATTTAATGTACGATATCTGGTTAAAAATCTTAGACTAAGAACTCTCAAACTCTTTTTTTTTTCAGTTAACCCTAAATTATAATACCCTTGTACCCTATAGCTAACGGGTATACAAAGAGACAAATCCACAGAATATATACGCCTGGGTCTGCCTTATCGGATGATGCGTTTTACAAACCAGGCATACACTTTACTCTGCATATATATTTTATACGTTTTGCCTGATTTCACTTCCGTTTTCAACTGTCGGTGCGCACGTACAATTCTTCCTTTTTTTGTGTTCATTAATGAATTAATTGTTGCACCGGATATTTCAAACATTTTAGATTTGTGGTTTTTAATTTCCTGCAAAATAATCGGCAAACGATTTTATATAACCAGATGCCTCTGCCGTCGCCCTCGCCTCGCCCTGACCAGAAAATCAAATGAAATTACATATACGAATGTAAACATTTTGCGGTAATTTCGGTTTCGTCCTGACTTTAAATTGCCAATGGAGGAGTAAGAAAGGACACCCGGCCGGGGAGAGCGCCGAGGAGGTTTTCGCACAAATGTTGTGACAATGGTTTGGCCAGGGTTGCCAAATGACTGACAGAATGTGTTTGTACACATATTTCGGTGTCTGTTTTTTGTGTTTTCGTTTGGTGGTTAAATTAGACTAAGTGCTGCTGCAGTCCGCCAAACGTCAGTGGCGGCGACATTTTTACGATCCGCAAAAAACTTTTCGCACTAATAGAAATTATAAATTTGTGAATATGCTAACAGTGTGTTTGTTTTTCTATAAAATAAAATGCCAAAATGAGTGGGAAACAAGGCAGCACAATCAGCATGAGAACGAAGTTCAGATGACCTAGGATTCAAACTATTATTACCAAAAAAATCTTAATCTTTGAAGACAGGTTTTGAGCGTTATAAAGTCACGCTTAGATCGTTTAGAGAGAGATAAAGGGACTACCCAACACCGACACATGCTAGTACAATAATATTTAAATAGCCATTAGGAAACCATGTTTTCCCTCTATTAATTTCACTTCAGTTGCCATCAATTTAACTCGAAACTTTGGTCCAGGTCTTGGCCAACCAAGGACCCTGTTCTTTCCCAGAATTTCTGTTGATTTACCTTCCTCAGTTGAGAGATGATTTTGTTAAGCCGCTTACCAAAACAGTTTTTGGCTACAGCTTTTAGCATTTCCTTGGGAGAGCAGCGGCAAACTTAAAGACTCTTTTCCCCAAGAAACTTGGCAGGCTAAGGCGGAATTTTTCCCCGAACTCCGAGTTGTTTGTTTGCCATGTGCAGCACCAGCAGCATCGGGCCTACAAAACATATTTCCGTTTCATTTACTCGCCAACACAAAAAAAAAATATATATATATATGTAAACCGAACCAGAAGAACAGGAAAATCGCCGGCCAAAAAATACCAGAACAACAAATTGTGGAGTTTGCTGGGAGGGCGGGAACCGGGTCTAGCGAAAAATAAACTCCATAAACTGGTCGGTCGACCCCAAGTAGAAATTGCTTGTAACCTATTTGGCAGCCAAATTTCATCATCGAAGCCCAAAAATTTGCTCGACCACAAAAATGTTCGCTCAACTTTCTTTTTGGCTTTGGTCTTGGCTTTTCCTTGTTTTCCTCCGCCCCTTCCCCTGGGTTTCCCGCCTCGTGTCCTTCTCTGCTGTCACCCCGATGTTTGCATGTCCTGGCCAGCGAAAAGAGGATCCTGTTTTGGCTGGCTACTTCATTTTCTGCTTTATATTTTCCATCGTTAGCACGGGACGACGCCAGCGAATCTAAAAGGGCTGTACACAGGAAAAAATATATACATACTATATTAAAAATAAAGAAATATGTGTTTTGATTTTTTTTAATGAGAATGGAAGTACAAAAATAAAATGTTCATCGTTTAAGTGGTTAATTTAATTAATAAAAACAGAAAATTATACACAAATATAACATAACCGAAATAGGAAATAGCAGCTTGAAACCTTATATATCTATATATAATTTATTTTTAAGCAATTAAGGCAGGAAGTTAAAAAAAAAACTGTATTAAAGAAAAAATAATAATAAATCGGTTGAAAATTGTCAATGTGAGCTTATGTTTAAAATCATATATAATAATGTATCATTTGCATAGTTTATGTCAATATTTTCTTCGGTGTACGTCGCTTTTCTCGCATTCCCGGCTTTTCCCCCATTGGTTTTTGAGTAAATTCTTGGCACCGCTCGTAGGTGCCGGTTGCTATCTCCCTTGCACGCCCTATCGCCGTCCCGTTCATGGGCCGAGACAAGATAAACAGCATTTTAGGCAAAGGTCCTGTGTCCAGGAATTCTTTTTTTGCCGCTGCCTTTTGTCGCGATAACTGCAATGACTTTTGTGTTTTTGTTGCTCGCTGGCCCGTGCCACACATACATATGTGTTCATTGACCGCATTTTTAGGCAACGTTTTTCCGCTTTTCTCTTCGCTTTCCCGCCGCATTTCCACGCCCACCAACCAGCGACTCGCATTGAAAGTGCATATATCTAAATGGGCTGTTTCACATTGATTTCGGTTTCGCATAAAGTTCAATGAGTTTCTGGAACAAAAAATAAAAAAACCAAACATTTTTGGTCAGCCAAGAGTTTCGGTTAAATGAAGCTGCAAATACAATGTATGGAGAAATCTATATAAAGAGATAAAAGGCCATAAAAAGAGCTTCTAATACACATATATTCTGACAAACTGCTATTGGTGAAAGTTCTTTGGGTCTGCCAAATTGTCTTTAATTGTTTAAGGAACTGATTGTAACTGGAAATGAACAGCTTTAAAACAATAAAACAACGCATAAGACCCTTTGACAAAATCCACTAATTAATTTTTATGGAATCATAAATAAGCAGCATACATAAAGCCCTTTGACAAAACCAACTAATTAATTTTAACAATATCAATTAACCAAAAAACCATTAAAGTCGTGTTCAATTAATCTTAAACACAGCATTACAATGTTATTTCCGCATAAGTATATTAGCAAATTTAGCAAAACTTGACCACAATCAAAGAAGCTAAGCTGTTATGGCCAAAAACATATGCCGGGCTCAGCCGAAAATATATATAATTTTATGATTAAACTGCACATTAATGAACACAAGACAAAGATAGGGGGATAGGAAAACTGAGACGAAACCAACTGAAAAACCACAACGAGTCGAGCTCACATTCAGCTGCTGTCATTAAAACCGAAATAACCGAAAGCCATGAAAAGACAATAAATAATTTTAAAGTGACCGCAAAGAAGGCAAACACACATCTGCGCTGGTGGAAATTTCTTAAGAGATTTGCCCAAGTGTTAATAGCTCATAAATATTTGAAAATGTTTTGCATTTTCTTTGGCGCTTCGGAATCCTTTTAGAAAGGACCCGCCTCCCCTCCATTTCTCCCGTGTGCGGTCATAAATGGAGGACACAGCATCCCCTAAGTGTGACATAATATCTAAAATATTTTGTGCAAAGTTACACAAAAGGCGAAGACGAGAAGCGAAAGCGAAGAAGGGACCGCACACATGTGCTTGCCTTGCATGCCCATTTAATTTTGCAAAATGTTTGTTTGATGTCCTTAATAGGCTTAGAGACGACAGCGTCGAGGACGGCTACCTTGCAACCAAAAAATGATGAAATATTCAAAAGTTCCGTGCAGGCGGGCTGCCTGACAGAGGGCGAGGTAAGCCAAGAAAGCTGCAAGTCAAACACAAGTTTTCCTCCAAGATTTTTTCCACTTCCGTTCCGTTTCACATATTTCACTTGATAATGCCACGACAAGCAGTCCAAGACCAACCGCCAGATATCCTTTTAGCCTAACCTTAGGCTCCTGCTCTCGAATTGCATTTGCTTTTACCATATGTGTACACAGAGGGAAACTTCTTCAGAGAAATAGAGTAAAGAAAGCAAAAGATATAAATTTCAGTTTGAGATTGAGGTATAATTATTTAGGTTTAAGTAATTATTGTTAGGGAAATTAATTTTATTTTTTAATAATGAGTTTAATGAATATTTCCTGTGCATCCATGAGATCTGTGTGCAGCTGGAGGACTGTGGGGAGCTAGCTAAACTTTTGCACATTGAGGTTGTCGAAAGTTTGTCTATTCATTAACCCAAATACTTGGGGGCTGAGAGTGCTGCTAGGCGCAGGTTTAAGCTGAAGTTCCAACAAGCTAATTTGCATATTTGAGTGACTGCACACACACAGGACTCTCGCTTTCTTCCTATTTCTCTTTTACCGCCTTTTGTTGGGCGATGACAGATGACAGTGATAGGGCAAGAAGTCTTAGACTAAATGGGGTTAATCGCTTCTGCGGTTTTTGTACATGACGTCAAAGAGCAGCAGGCACGACTAATTCAATTATATTCTCCCCGAACTTTCACCGTTAAATGCAATTTAAAGTAGTTACCACAATGAAGATAAGATAACTGAAGATATAAGAATTATATCGTTCCCCTGTTCTTTCCTTAATTTTATTTCAACGATTTTTTTGTGACACTAAGGTTGTGTGACCGTCGCCTTATGTACCAGTGTCGCCTTAACTTAATCTTATAAAAATTTAAATCTATAAACCTATATATATATTTTATATTTCATCTAGCAAATCAAAGTAACCTTGAACCATTTGGCAGAACACATAATAATCATTCCATTACCGCCGCAGAAGCCATTATCTAATCAACAATTTTTATCCAACACATCGCACACACATGATTGTTGCCTTTCGTTGCCTTTTATGACAATCGAGGCCGCAAATCAAATACGCCCAATTAAACATTGCCTATTTTTAATCCTGCCAGATCCTTTCTTGTAATTATTTTCCCAGCAAAGTGAATCGGCAAAGAGGCAGAGGGACGGCGGCATTGCGTTAAACGTTAAATGTTCATTGAAAGTTGAGATAGATTGTGTGAAATCAGCGCCAACCAATTTCGAATCAATCACCAAAAACCCGGCCAGAGAAAAAGGCAGCCCCAAACGCACGAATCTGGAGGACCTAATCGAGCGTAATGATTGCGTTGGCCTCAGAAAAAAAGAAAATGAAAAAGTTTCTATTTCTTGCTCCAGAATTTGTGCTAAATTAAGCGCTCATTATTTTAAGTGTGTGCCAACAAAAAAGGGGAACAAACCAATTTTTGTCTAATAGAAACGTTTCCAAGAAAGCTTTAAGAGATGTCTCAATCAAATGAAAATCTATAGATTCGAAAACTCTTTTTAATTTTCTACAATTAAAAGACTCTTTTAAAATTAATCTAACATCCACAGATTACCATAAGGTCTCAACAATATTTTGCGTACACTTAAATTTAATCAATAAAGTAATTTAAATGCTCTTTTCGCATAATTTAAAGCATATATAATTTTAAAATACTTCATTGTGTATCATATCCCAATGATTTCGGGCAATTATCAAATCTGCCATCAGTTTTCCTCAAGAAATTCAATTTTATCCAAATTTCGCAGTCCCACAACTTTAAGCTCGAATGGAATTCAAGTTTTTGGGTTTGAGGTCACCAGTAAACATTAATGAACACATGTTCGCAAAACATTAAAATTAAATGTGCCGCTCATTAAAATTTGAAACATTCCGAAGGGACAGGAGGAGCAGAAGGCCGGCCGACCGAGTTTCGAGGCAAATGTTGCTTGACATACACGCCATTTAGTATTGGGGTTTTGGGAAAGGGCTTTCGGGCTTTCTGGCTCTCGCCCACCCAGTTTTGGGCATGCATCATATCACAATAATAACGAAGCATTTAATGTTGAATGTGAGGAAAGGGTTTTCGAGCTTCGGGTTCCATCATCATCAGCAGCCAGCCAGCAGCATCGATAAAGTCAAAGTGTTTGGTCACTCATTTCCCCGGACGAGGGGCTGACCTCCGGGCGGGCAGGGCCATAAAACAAAACCGACATATTGCCGGCTGAGAGATTTGACAGAGATACAGGACTCGGGAAAAAGGACACCCGCTGAGTGACCGACTGACTGACTGACGTGAACATTGTCATAGACATGGGGACACGGAGGCATGCCGGGACACAAGTTCAATTCAATTTTTCGGCCATGTTTTTGTCATTTCCATATATGCAAATGAATATGTTGAAAACCGGAAAATCAGCAAGGGGCTGGAGGAGGACGAAAACGCCACCGCCGAAAAGAGAGGCTTCTGGAGTAACAGGAATAGAGAAGTCCCGTGGATTTTTGTGTTTTGCGCATGCAAACAATATTATTTTTTAAATAACAAAAGAAGCACAAATGGATGTGTAAGTAAATATATATTTAAGGCAGTACTTTTTAAGCATGTTTAATAGTTCCCAAAACTTTCTGATTGATACTATTATTAAAGTAAACAAAGAGGCATTAAAAACTCTTAATACTAATATGATTCCATAAAAATATGTCAAAGAAACGATGCTTATAACTTGTTTATTGCATTTAAAAAAACCACAAAAACTTATTTGCACATTTTAAGAAAATCATTTAGATTTTATTAAACTATCTAAGCTATATCCTAAAATACAATTTCCACAGTTGGTCAATGTTGGACTTGGAGAAAGACCAAATGGCTCATACATGTCGATGAAACGGGTTATAATAATATATATAGGAATGAAATGATGGGGGGGGGCTTTTAAGGGGGATTTTAAGAGAGGGGATTTACAGGGACTGTGTTCCACTCTAAAGGGTCGCACTCTGGGCTTTGGGCAAACATTTAACGCTGCCAAATGATTTGCAGCTGACGAAAGGCTAAACAGGACACAGGCAACAGTTGTTGTACACAGAGGGAATAAACTGTAAACTATTTACGCTCTATTTGGATAATTTACCAATATGTAGCACACATTTAATATAAAATATTATAGATAGATAGATAGATAGATCAAACAATTACCTGAAGAACAAGTACTTTTAAGTAAATTTGAAGATACTCCTGGAATCATCCCATTTCCCTTGGTGTAGGTGCCGCTGAGGAAAGAGTGGACACAGGACAAAGAGCATGGAAGGATATGCAGAGTGAGTCAGATGGATGGATAGATAGTTAGATAGAGAACGATACAAAATACAAATGAACATACGCAATGCGGCAATCAAAAGCCAACACGCACAAAGGAGAGGGGGTGGCAAAAAGGGGTAAAGAGCGGAAGCGGAAGGGGGCCGGTGCCGGGACCGGGACACAGGAGGGAGTTTAGAGCGCCTGCACACAGAGGAGAAGGACATCCGGTCTTTGGCCGTACAACGACAAATGTCATCAAGCAGTCCAAATAATAATAAAATATACACTTAAGCCCCGTTTTGTCCGCCTGTGCGTGTGTGTACATTTTCGGTCACATGTGGGGTAGCCGCCCCTTTCCCCTCCCCTCCCATATTACTACACACTAGTAGCCACCACTACGGCCCCCGCACTTGTCTCCCCCATAGCTTCCCGCACCCCGGCTGTGCGTGGATTTAAATAAAACGGAAATTTATTTCGACAAATGGCATTTACTTGCAACGGATGTGCCGCCATTACAATGACACGGAAGGGCCACACACATATATGCAGGCACTGAGAGAAATTAACTAAATACCACTGAATAAATTTTATTTGGCACGATTTTGTTAGATTTAAAAATTAATTTTATAGAGCTTTCATATGAATTTCTGTGACACCTTGACCAGATGCCTTTTCGATCCATTTCAAGAGACATTTTATAAGCATTTCGAAGGTTTAGGGATTTTATAGAGATTTCCGTGAATCTTCTAATATACGCCTTTTCGATCGACTTTAGAAAATACTTCATAAAGATTTCGGTACAGTGAAATTTGATTAAACTCTCTCCTTTTTTAGTCTTATTTTTCTATAGTATTCAAATACTTTTGAGGGTAAAAAATATAGTGGAGAATTCTATAAAATCTAATTTAATCCTCTCTCCATTAAAATGTTGTTGAGATTTATTACATTTTATCCGAATTCCATCAAGCATATTTCATTATATTTTTCCTGCAGTGCACATATACACGCAGGACTCCACAGGATCTCCGCTCAACTCGTGCGCAATTCAAAAACGAGAAAGCTGGCTGGGGAAGCCAGCGTGAAGCCAAAGGAATCGCAAGGACCAACCAACCGACCTGACTCACTGAATGACTGACTGACTGGCTGACGGAATGCCTTCAATGTGCATAAGTGGGATAATGGGTCAGGCTAAGCCACAAGATATCCAAGTGGCTGCCATCACGATGATGATGCTGGTGCTGATGTTGATGATAATAATGATGGGGGATAATGCCTCGTACCGGAAAAAGAGGAAGGGGGAAACCGAGAGAGAGAGTCTTGGAACACGCACAGTTCTCGGTTCGCAGTATGATAAATTGTAGAAGATATCACGGCACGACTCCTTTGCATATACGTATGTACATTGTACTTTATAATTTGGCACTGGGAAAAATGTCTCAGTTGAAGGAAAACAATTTTAAATAAGTCCAAAAATTATATAAATCTATAGCAAAATAACAATAATAATTTAAACATAAGCTCCTACGGAAGGTTCAAAAGAAACGTTCTCCACGGACCCCATAGCAAGTTCTCTCTTTTCTGCATTGCTCTTGCTTTCATTTACGATCTCCCGAAACTTCGTGTTCTTTTTTTCTCTTCTCTTTTGGGCTCTCTTTCACGCTTTCCCTAAATGTCCAACCAACACAGAAGAACGAGGGAGTTATTTTTAAACTATACTGTGAGAGAGCTGCACAATACTATTTATTTTAATTATTCGAAATCCTTATTACATTAATTCTCTCCCCACTTTAAAGTTCTTTACAATTTCTCCCGGCGTAATCACAACTGGAGGCATAAGGGCGGCATCCTCACTTGCTCCATAATGTCCCGCTATCATATTTTCCCCGCAGACGCTCAGGGCATTTAGCATTCATGAGATAATAAGAACGAAAGAGATATACGCAGCAAAACAACCAAAAAACTGAAGCCAAGTGGACAGCAATAAATGATTTCGAAGCCAGGCCGAAACATGTTATGATTCTTCGTATTCTTTTTGTTTTTTATCGTTCTCTAACACAACACTGCGTATACGCAATCGTAAGTGAAAGACTGGGGTTTTCTTTTTTGGCCAGAGGCTATGGATAATTTGGGTTAAGCTCACGCACTCACTCCCTTCGCACATATGCGTCCGGCATAATATCTTTCAGGGCAATTTTTGCTTTGATCCATTTATGGTTGTGTGTTTGTTTGACTTTTGCGTTTTTTTGTTTCTTTTATTAAAAACAAAATGTTTTATTTGACTAACTTGTTTATGTTCGGCCTTAAAGCTGACCCGCCCGGGAAAAGGTCCTTCTTACTGGGCAAAAAGGGTTTCTGATTGTGCGTATCAATTTTTATGGAGCGGCGGCGGCGGCGGTGTGGGGAATTAAACGGTGTATGAGTGTGAATAGCATAGGAAATGAAATTCTTATCAGGCCATTTGGGGATTTCCCCTCTGCGTTAAGTTGGATAGCCCTATGGAAAATTTAATTTATTAAAGCGAGAAGCTCGTATTGAAATCGGAAAAGAAAAGTTGTGAAGTTTTACCACAAACCACACAAAAAATATATTTTTCTGAAAGGAATTCTGCATTAATTATTGTGCTTATTTATAATAAATTTAAAGAGATCATAAAACATCTTTATTAAAACATTATAATTTTTTACTTTACTACTTCCATCTATTGTACAGAAAGCCTTCCATCATTATAACCCAATCAGTTGCTACTTTTTCAATTAAAAGCGAACCCGGGCCCCAAACACTTTCTCCTTTAAGAGCTGTAACCGAACCTTAACCACAATTTTCCATCACCTCCATCAACCAGGTGGATTTCTCCCGTACCAGGCAGGCCAAGCTGGCAACTTGCCCCACGATAATTGAATTATGAAACATCATTTCGCTGTCTGCGTTAACCATAAACGCATTAAGTTCGCGTTAATGAAGAATTATGCAGATGATGTCCAGGTCCAGACCTCAGACTAGACTCCAACATAAAGGCGGACCCGTATAAAGGCCAAAAGCCTTGGCCCATTAGCAAGTCTGGTCCATTAAAAACTGCACACGCAAACAAAGAAGAAGGGAAAAACGCTGCAGTGGAAAAAGTTCTGCAGTGAATTTGCTGAATTATTAATTAACCTCAAACAATTAAAGGGAAAATATTTTACAAATGCTCGGGTAATTAAGCCAGGCACTGCCAAGGGGTGGAGGTGTCTCGAGTTAAAGATTTAAAAATCCTGTAACGACGGCCGAGGAATGCGTTGGCTCGGGGCTTCAGGGAAACGGAGCAATGGAGTGGTTTCAAGACCGATAAACAATGTAGATTGTAATTAACTTGACCGCCCGCTCTACCACCTGCCGGAGCAAGACGGGGCGTATACTTAATTGCATGCACAAATGCAGGACTCGGTCTCCGACTCAAACTCGAACTCGACATGAATGACATTCATTTTCGGTGCGCCTGCCACTGTCTTTGCTGCACTTCCGTTCGGCCCCCAACAGGAAGAGAGCCAAAGGATTCTGGATAAAATGGGGGAGAATGGGAAACCGGATGGGGAAAAGGGGATCGGGATCCATGAATATATTGAGCAATTGGGTCGTCGTAGCCCTCTCTTCGCTCGAATTTCATAAAGCATTTATTCGTTCCCATTGAAAATAATTAAAATGCGTCAAGCGTTCAAAATCAAGCAGCGTGGAAATTTAATTGTATTGAAACGAACCCGGTTCCCCGTACTATTTTCCACGTTTCCCCTCCTTTTTTACGTTGCGAATGCGTTGAGTTCCATTTGGCAATTGGGCCAACAAATGAGTTTATTTCTTTCTTTCTTCTCCATTTTTATTTTTCTTTTATTTACCTTCACAGGTGAGGGCGTCGGGGAATGAATAAAGCAAATATGGAAGTTGGAGTGCTTAAAAAAGCAATTGATCAAAGAAAGCAGGTGGGAATTAATGGAGAAATAAAATAACGCAAAGGTGCTTGAGATTAAGTTTTATGGGGATTTTTAAACAAAATATAATTGTTATCTGGGGCATTTAAAAAAATTCCAAGCTCTGCTGGAATTTATAATAAGTATATCTTTAATTTAATGCCTATAAAACTAACTTTAGAAAGAAAATATTTATATCGGTATTTTGACATATTTAAAATAGTATGCTTAGTATGCTTAGCTTAAAAAATTAATACATTAACCCCAGATCAGTTAAAGAAAAAAATTATACGTATCTTTTTAAAATGACAGATCTTTTTGCTATTAATATCCAACGTCGCCTCCACTCACAGACTTCCAGCATTCAATTACAAATAAAGGTTTAATTTTCATATGAATATAAATGTATCTCTCTCGTATTTTCGTATCCTTTCAGGCTCCACTTTACAGAGGACACATGCCACATTTCCCATGGTCAACAGAGAGAGGAGGACGGCTGAGCCCAAGGCCACGGGGTACAGTGGGCACACGGACAGTACATGAGGAGGCGTAAAAAACTGGCATCGCAGCTGTCATTGACAATACAAATAATAACACCCAAAAAGTAAAAGGCGCACACTCGATTCCATTTTTTATCAATCACAAAATAAACGAAATGGAGGGGGCAATAAATACATGTTTATGCCATTTTTTTACATTATCATATTTATATTTATATTTATAGGTAGTACATGTGTCCCGCAGGAAGCTCGTATCACTTTGATATTGTTCGACGGCGGGAAACACATAAAAAAGAATTTTAATTTTCACAGGAGCCGAGAGGAGTGCCATAATTGAAGTAAAAGCAAACGCCATTTGATGATTTCTTTACAATAAATAAAAGGAATGGCGTTTTCTTTTACGATTTGTTTGACAAGGAACCAGGCAATATGTACGACTTACGAGTAACAAGATGTGAATGTGGAAAATCTCGCTCTGCCGTGTGTTCAGCAATTTTTCATTTCCACGACGGCGCCGAAAGGTCCACAAATATATGGCTGTCTCATAAATAGGAGAACCAGAAATCAATTGACAATTTATTGTTTGAAGCATAAAAAATGAGCGACTGCAGGGGGCGCACAAAAATCTATATTAAATTACGAGCCAGCCAACAAAATGTCAAAATAATAATAATAAAAAGGAAACAGGGACAACAAAAACAGAGGAAAAGTATTAAAAAAGAAAAGGAACAACGCTATGGACACCCTGTACAAAGTTCAAAGGAAAATAAAAAATAAATATAGGTTTTAGAAAATAAATTACATTTACAACGCAGTTAAATAATGTTGTTCTTTGATATAAATATCGCTTTATATCAAACTTATCGAGTATCGCTAAGCCTAATCATTGATTAAATTTGATTTTTCTTAGGAGAAACTAAAAACAATTACATAAACAAAAATTAAATAATAAAACCAACTTCACTTTGAATAGAGAAACCTTGTATTCAGTAAAAAATAATTAATATGTAAATAATAAAAAAAAATAAGTGCCTTATAACGCAATATAAAAGTAAATACAAAAATACAGAAGAAAGAAATATAAATTTTCATATTGGATTATATCCAAATCCAAGAAAGGTAAATCCCCATCTAGACTAGTACAAACTATTTTCCCTTAGCCTGTTGCATTCAAGGATATCAAATATACCCACTCAGCCGTTGTTTAAAGAGAATGAATCCCCTGACATAGACATATGCGGATTGTGCACATTTATATGTGTATATATAATAAAAAAAAAAAAAGATATGGTGTGTGCATTGGCTTGACTTTTTGTGGCCATTGTTGCTCGGTTGCCATTGCCGTTGCTGTTGCTGCTCTCTGGTGTGCCCAATTGCCTTTAAATTGTACCGAGTGTTAAGTGGCGCACGTTAAAAAAACATTTAACGTTTTTATTTACGATATACAGGGAGAGCAACAAAAAAGGAACCAAAAAAAAAGGCAGGACCGCTGGCATGACAGCGGAGGAAGAGGCAGTGAAAGTGTTTTGTTCTGGCTCTGGCATTAGGTACTCGCAACAAAAAAAAAGTAAAAGTGAAAAGGATATTGGAATCACAACCGAATGGGAAGGCCCAAAACGGGAAAAAAACGGAAATTAAAGTTAAAATATGGCAGGAGCCTCATATTGGGGGTTAGAAGTGAGAGGAGAAAGCGGAAAAGTGGAAAAGTGAGCGAGCAAGTGCACAAAAAGCCATCGAAACTATGAAATATGTATAATAGAATTTGCTATCCGAATGAATGTCGTGCGTCCCAGTCTGTAGTCTGAATAGGAGACCATTGAAGTGGAATAAGTGGATATGCATGTGTGTGCGGATTTTAAGTGTGCTTTGTCAGTCATAAAATTAAATCAAACTCGAAAGGTCCTAACCAGTGCTGGGAGTTTTTAATAAAATAAATAAATAATCATCACGAAATAATTCGAAAAAATATGTACTATACACACGTTAGGTTCTCCTGTCAGTAGCGTTTTCCTATTTCTTATTACATTTCTCACCAAAAATAGGTTATTTTACCATGAAGGCTTTATTATTACTTTATCGTATTTTTAAACAACACGTATATTTTCAAGAGAAGCAAGAGAGTCGTCGTGTCTACCACCATGTGGCGGGGATCAGGCCATTCCCTTCGATTTCGGCGACGTTGGACTCACTCTCCCTTCGTCTGTTTGCACCACAAGAATGTCGAAAAATCACACAGTGAGCTTAAGAAGAAAGACCAAAAGGATGCACGGGATTCCAAATTTCATTTCCCCATAAACCGCCCTGATACGAAGGAGTTTCGTGGGATATTCGAAGAGATTAAAAACATTTCTCGGGATCGAATTCGGCTTTGTGCGTACATGATGAATGTCATCCTTGCTGAACCCACTGCTTACTTAAGGGGTACGTTCGTAAACTATTTTAAGATGTATTCTTATCAAAGCACTTTAAATAATTACTTAACAGGCTATTTTGGAGGAGAATGTGACTCGCAACACATATATGTTTGCAGAAACTGGGATAACTTAAGATCGAGGGGCTTTAAGGACAGAAAAGGGAAAAGTGTCAGTTAACTATTGCATCTGTAATAATATATAGCATATATATCATATAACAAGAAATGAAAAATACGATTTTCTCTCTATATACGAATGTTCCTAAATATAAAATAAAAATCTTGCCGAGAATCGTTTTCAACTTTGACCTCTGGCTCCTCCCCATGGCAACTTTCATTAGCACTTGTATGTGCTCCGTTAAATTTATGCTAAATGATCAACGGCTGCCGCCGAAACGACTACAAAACGAAAACAATAATTCAGCAACGAACCCGAGCTGCTGAAACAGCAGAAAACCAAGGAAAAATTGTTACGGCTTAAGTAAAGGACAAAAATCGTGAAAAAAGGGTAAGCAAAACTGGAAGTACACACATGCGACTCCTTGGGAGGCCTCGCACACTCATTTGCCTTCGCAGTCACGTCTGTGTAATTTATGCCAAAAAACAGTATGCATGGCTTTCTAGACAAGGAACAATTACAATGGGTAAGTGCGAAAATAAAGAGTACTGTGCTAAAACAAAATGAATAAAGTTAAAGGAAATTTTGAATATTTTAAGACGGAATTCAAGAAATGTAAATAAAAATATAGCAATATTTTCTAGTTTGTTAGCAACTATCAACAAAAGGAGAAATTGATCAATAAAAAATAATAGAGATAATTGATAAATTCAATTATTTATAAACCAAATTTAGAAAAATCATAAAATTCAAGATAGTAATTAGTTTACTAAATTAAATTTAATTATATAATTATAATTTTTGTAAACTCTTTTATATGTCTGTATTTATACTTAAATTAATCTAAAACTTCAATAAACTTGTAGACTTTTTAATTTTTAGAACTTAGAGTGTGAATATTAGCGCATAAAAACAATAAACCATGCGTTTAATCTACATTTTACATCTTATACAGTGGCGCCCCTACGGAAAATCTTTGAAGTGTGTAGTTTCCACCACATAGATGAAAATAATATTATTTTTTAATTCTCCAAATTGAGCATTCCTTCCCACCCGGAAAAACTATTTAAATAAAATTAAATTCTACTCTATTTTGCCTCAATTTACCATATTTTTTATGGCTTTTAAAGGAAACAGGTGGAAGCCGGAAATAAGATAACACACACGAGTGATTACGTCGCCTCTTCCGACAGGAAACAAGCGGGTGAGAAGAAGAAGCAAGACAGTAATTCGTTATAGTTGGAGCCGTTTTTCCTGATGAAAGTTTTTAATAAACTTATTAATACATAAATACCGATATTCACAGAACTACATCTTAAAAAAGTTTTAAGGCATATCGTTAATTTTTGGGATTAATATTTTCTATTTATTTAAATGGATCATATTACAAACAAGTAGTTGCAGACGCACACGGTAGATGCGACTTTCCACAAATAATTAAAAAATTAATAATTAAATAATTCAAATTAAAACCATGTGGTGATTGTCTCCAGAAGAATCAACCATTAAAATAGACTCGCCATTTTCGCTCAATATTTAGCTATATAGCTAAGCTGTTCAGTTATACAGCTAAACAAAAAAAGATGAAACACAGCTAGAGATGGACTTTCGAGGCAAGTTAGTGGTGAACCATCGGCAGCTTCGGGAGCTTGGGAAATCGTTATTCGATAGTGACAACTAGATTTAAAAAATATAAATAACTATATTTCATGATGAAAATTTCTGAACACAAAACGTTTTTAAAATTTTCTTACTTTAAAAATAATCTCATAAGCATAAATAGACAGTATTGATAGAAGAACATATTTTTAAAGTTGTACATATATTCACCATATACAAATGCATTTACAAAAAAATAGCACAAACGAAGACGAGCCTCCGGAAATTTATTTCGAAACTATAAAAATTACTTAAACCTCAAGGCAAATGCAAAATGTCTGAAAAATATCAAACTAAGGTCAATTTTTATATTGTTTTACTGTTACGTGTCCCTACGTTCCTAAGGTTGGTATATGATTCAATCTAATTTGTAAAAATATAACCGTAGATCTGAAATCCTAATGGACATCACACCGATTATATGTATTGTTAAAGGACAAACGTAATAATTTTTGACAATGATAGCTACATATATAATAAAGTGGTCGTTCAGAAATAAGAAAACTTTTGACGTTTCACATAACTTCAAAATTAGTTATCAGTTATTAATAACTCATTAATAATCTAGTCGTATAATCTTATTACCCTATTTTAACTGGCATCTATGTTTTCATGCTGATTATAAATAATTATTTACATGACGAAAACATATGTAAGCTAGCAAAAAAAACACACTTAGTAAAGCTTTATCCTTATCAGTCCTTAGTTAGAATAAGTAATTCTGCTTAAATTTTGTATCTTATAGTCTATAAGATCTCTCTACAGGACCTAATTCAAAACGACTTACTATATAAACTCAGCCAGAGGACAGATCCCCGTACTACCACTAAGGGAAACTATAGATTATTGCTGTTTCCATAGATACACTCTACTCTATTTGTCAAAAAACGTGCTACATGATATAGCTTTCATATCTGCTCCCAAAGCTCAATTTACTTCACTTTGACAAATTCAAACCCCTTTTGGATACAAAATCCTGTAGGGACGCTTTCCCCAAGGTAGTGTTATTAGGCTCGTGGCTGCGGACCGCTCTCCAGTGATAATAATGGCAGGTTTTTGCTGGCAGACGTATTTGTTTCCCATTGAGCACACACTGTTTATTTCGAATTATAAAAAAACTGGATGCATCAATATATTTCGTCCGCTTCTCTTCACTTCGCCGCGTTCCACAAAAACCAAATACAATTTGCATGAAAGAAACCCGGCTCTAGATGGAGGTGTTGGTGGATTCCACGTCGATGTTGCTGCATCCAGTGTTCCTTCTTATTCCTTCAGCTATTTAGGGACCAAATATCTACTTCCTATTCTGGTTGTTGCGGGCCATGTCCTTGGGGAAGGAGCGCAGTGGCGGCGTACGGATGCGACGGGCCTCGCGGGAGCGATTGCGCACCACCTTGGAGTGAATGGCGCAAGACACACAGTAGTGGAGCTTCGCGTAGAGCTTGGGGAGCACGTACGAGTCCCAGATGCTGGCCTCGGTGATATCACGGACGGCGGCCGCCTCCACAATGTTGCGGATGACGAACTTCTTGATCGCCTTGTCCTTGGGCACGCACCGGGCGCAATTGGTGCAGCGCACGGGCTTCACATGGCCGCGGTTGTGCTTGTTGCGTCCTCCATTACGGCGCTTCTTGGTCATCCTGCCGGCTGTTTTTCATTGAAACGAGATGCACCGCATACGCATTAGCATTAATTGCTTGGTTAGCCGGGTGGATGGCTGGCATAATTACCTTATTTTTTTAATTGAAAATCCCCCAAGTGAAATACGCGTGTTCACGCCAGGAAGCTAGTGCGAAAAGGGAGTTGCCAGTAGGTGGCGAAAAGCGAGTTGCCAATAATTTGATAATATATCGATATTTCTTTCTGAGTTATGTTACGATATTTTGTTTGCCGAAATATCGAAATGTGATATTTTTATTTGATATTTTTCGATACTGTTTACCAGCTGCAAGGGGAAAGCAAACCATTAACACTGTATGCTGCACGGTTGGAGAAACATCGAAGCCAAAATTGACGTTATCGATGTTTTGGAAACATCGCTTACACCTATGTATATTTATATCACGATTTTTTGTTTCACCAAACATCGAAGTTGTGATAACTTTATTTGATATTTTTCGATAGTGTTTGGCGGGGAATCATCCATGTTTTTCCGTTCTGCCAATTAAAGCACGGTATCCTGTTAATCTGTTTCGGAGCGGAAAAGGGTTTTTTCTTTTGAAGTGTGACCGCTCTTTCCACTTGTTCGGCATTTTAGGGGGCAAGTGATGCGGTCATACTTTGTTGACACCCGCCAATATTTGAAACACAATATTCGTTATTCCATTGATGATTCGTTTTAGAACAATAACAGTCCCTAAGCTATTGGCATAACCTGTGCCAGTTGTATGGCGAGATCTGCCCAATTTATCTCCTAGCCAACCCAAAAGAAAACTCTAATGAAATCCTCTCCTTCCTCCACAAAACCAATCTCGTACAAAAAATGTAATCCAGTTCAAAATACAAATTTGTAACCACCCAGTCCAGCGGGAAGACCATAGCAGCTCTTAATCAATAAGTTGCATTAGCATTAGCATTTAGCATTTAAATAAATTATTTGTTTTGTGCTTAACGATCGGTGCTATTAGCGTTATATAAATGATATAGGATAAAAGTCTTGGTTTGGACTTACCCGCAGTTGAGGACGCTCAGTTTCCTTTCATCGCCACATCGCAGACTTGGCCTAGATTCATCGAGTGCAGGGGTTATAATCACAGTTATTACACAGTTTTTGACACATGATTATTAACACAGTAAGGGAACGGGCGGAAAGCCACGGACAGACTGAAGCTGCTGCGGTGAGTCGCCTTTATTTATAAGTGCCAGAGAGAGAGAGAGAGAGATGTGGATAGATCGACACAGAGAGAGAGAGAGAGAAAGAGAGAGAGAGAGAGAGTTTAATAGAGAGAGATATATAGAGAAACAACGTAGAGAATATTAGAGAGACATGGGGAGAGTGACATACAAAGACAAACAATATATATATTTATATATGTATATTTAATCAATGGGAATATTGTGTTTCAAATATTGCCGGCTGTCAACAAAGTATGACCGCATCAATTGCCCCCCTAAAATGCTGAAGAACAAGTGAAAAGAGCGGACACACTTTTAAAGACTAAACATTTTTCCGCTGCAAAACAGATTTACAAATTGGATTTAATTTATTTTTTACAATTTAAAGAAATTTATTCGTTTTTATTATTTATATAAAGCAATTAATTTAAAAAAGGTTATTTTTTATGATTATCTTTTCCTCACTCTTACGGGAAATTCAAAAATTGAATTTTAATTAGGTTTATGATATTATATATTTATTATTCTTATAATAAAAATATATGATAAAAAAAACGTTCTATTTTATTAAACTGTACATTTTTTTAAATGGCTTTATGACCTTAAATATCGATATGCCTTTAATTTAAAAACTTTAATAAACCTATATAGAAAAATTCGAAAAATTTATATTTATTAAAATACATGGCCATCGATTCTTAAAAAATAAAATTTCTCAATTAGATATTCGGTAACAATTATTTCATTTTATATTATTATATACATTAATTTCTTGTATTCAACAAATTTTAAATCCTAATACTTCGAACTTTCTTAGTTATTGCTAAATATAGGATATGGGCATGCATTTTTTCCCTCGGCTTATTTTTCACTCGAAAAATTCGAAAAAAGTCGATGAAAATGCAACCCTCTTTTTTCCTTTATTTATTCTACAAAATGTTAATCAAATTGTATTATACAAACTATCTTAAGAAATATGAAATAAGATGTGCAAATAAAGAGAATTTTTATAATGATGTTTAATTTTATTTTTTTTTTTAGTGCATTTTTTACAATTATTTTTTGTTGTTTTATCAGCTTAGTGGGTTTCGCTTTGTACACAGTTTTACATGTTAAGTATTTAACACAAATCTTGTAATGCCTTTAAAATAGTCTGTCGTCGTCAACGGTTGCAGTCTCCAAAAACAATATTAGCCGCGTCCCTTGGACACCCTGAGGTGTGAGCTGCGCTCCCTGCGGGAGCGCGAGCGATCCCGAGATCGATTCAGGTCACGGTCGACGCGCTCTCGGTCACGTTCTCTTTGCCTCTTCAGATCCCGCTCACGGTCCTGGTCTCGGGATGAACGATCGCCGCGCCCGCGACTGCTTTTCTCCGCATGCCGATCTCTTGGTGAAGAGTTTTCCCTACGGCGGGATTTCTCAATGGAAACGGATCTGTCTCGGTTTCTCTGTCTGTCATAGGGGGGACTGTCACGTTTTCGATATCTGTCAATTGAAGAATCCTCCCGCCTTTTGCTTCTTTCATTGGAAGAATTCTCCCGTTTTCGGCCTCTTTCATTGGAAGAATTATATCGCCTTCTACCACTTTCGTTGGTAGACTGCTCGTACTTTCTGCCTTCTTCATTGGACGAATTTTTTCGCTTTCGGCTTCTTTCATTCGAAGAATTGTCCCGTTTTCTGTCTCTGTCAAAAGGGTTCTCATGCTTTCTTTCCTTGCCAACAAAAATCTCCCGCTTTCTCTCTCTATCAAAGGAACTCTCCCGTTCTCGCTGATCATTTCCGTTTCCGTTTCCATTCGACTGATAGCGATGTGACGGTCCTCTGGCCTCAGGACCTTCCAGATTAAACTCGTCGCTATCTATGGGTTGTCCCCTGAATTTATTTTGTGTGTTGATCTTCTCGTGGCGATGGATCTTGGCCTGGGGTTCCTTGTCGCTTCCGACGCTGGAGGAGTCTGAAGAGTCGGAAGATTCATCCTCCGAAGAAGATTTACCTCCGCTTTCTTCGCTGCTGCTGCTGTTGCTGCTAGAACTGGAGCTCTCTTGGCGTTCCCGCTTGCGTTTGGACTTCTTTTTGTTTGATTTCTTGTTGTCCTTTTTGCGCTGCTTTTTCTTTTCCCGCTCCCGTTCGAGTTGCTGCTCCTTTTCACGTTCTTTTTCTTTCTCCTTCTCCTTTTGTTTCTGTCTTTCTAGACCCTTCTCTGCTTTTAGTTTCTCCTTTTCGCGTTCCTTCTCCGCCTTTAGCTTCTCCTTTTCCTTTTCCTTTAGTCTCTCCTTTTCTCTTTCCTTCTCCGTCTTCCTTTCTCGTTCCTTTTCCGTCTTCTTCTTTCCAGCCTTTTTATCCTTTGATTTCTTTGACTTGTCTTTAACAGATTTCTTGGCTTTCTTTTTGCCCTTGTCTTTGTCTTTACCCTTGCGCTTTCGTTTCTTTTTTGGTTCGGAGCTGGAGTCGGAGCTTGAGGATTCACTGGAAGATTCAGAGCTCTGTTCCTCTTCGCTGGAACTGTCACTGCTCGAGTCAGAGGACGATGAGGAGGACGAGGAGGAAGTGGACGACGACGAGGAGGAAGATACCTTGGCATTACCTTGGGTGGAGGCGGGGGCAGAGCCATCCCTGAAAGGATTCCCGCTGGCAAGGATTTCGGCATTAATTGCTGGCACTGCTTTTGGGGCCGTTTTCAAGAACATCCTCAGGTCGTCTGTAAGTCCACCCAACCCGATGGATGTGAAGAAATTGATGGAGAAGCGGGTATTCCTCGGATTGTCCTTGGGAAACAGACCGGCCAAGCTCTCTACCAGCACCTCCTCCTTGAGCTTCGCATTCAACTTACCCAGGCCCATGTACTCTGCCAGTTCCTGGAACAGAATTTTGATGAAGATTCTGCTTGACGACGTGGTGTCATCCTCATTTAGCTGGATGCATTCCAGCACATCCCAACTGATGGCATCGGTGAAGAGGAGATGGGCAAAGAACTTGCTAACGTTCCTCAGACGATTCGTGTCCAACCGGTGCGTGGTCTGATACGTGTCCTTGAATATCTCCTCGAACGGCGGTATATAGATCTTGTTGATGTTGCAGAAACGCTGAGCGAGAAGCCCGTAGAACTTCTCATATGTTCGCTGTTCGGCACAGCAGTCGAGGAACATGTGACAGAGCTCGATCTCCTGCCCCGGCTTTAGTTGCATCTTCATCAGCTTGTGGGCGCACTCCTCGTAGTCCAAACTGGAGTTGATGGTTAAGTAAATGGTGCGACGCAGGGCAATCAGATTGGTTTCTGTGCTGTCGATGATGTCGCCAGCTTCGGTGGTCTTTGCTTGATTATCGGCATCCGAACCAGACTCGTTATCCGAATCACTGCCTGAATCCGAACCAGATTCCGAACCTGAGCTAGAGCCGTCGTCGCTGCCCAGTATTTCACAACTTAAACCCTTGTATTTATCCTCGTTTTCGGCATAGTTCTCATCAAACTTAAAGACATCTGAAGGGGAATAAAAAAAACAAGCATTAAAATTATTTAAATCATGAGAATATTCCGATGTAAGTACTTAGTATATCCTCCGTTTCGGTGGCCTCGTCCAGCATCATGAGATGCGTAAACTGATCATCCTCCTCGACTAGTTCGAGCTCCTCAACCACGGCTGGGTGATCCTTAAAGCCATCTTTGCGCACCTGGAATAGGACCTCGATCATGTACTGGACCCGCTTGTCTAGCTTTCCTTCGTGCAGGATATTCCTCAGCATCTCGAAGATGGCCCCAATGCCCTTGGAAGACACCTCTGTCAGCTTCATTCCACATTCCTTGAGAAACGCGATGGCCACCTCCACAGAATCATCGGTGGGTGTCTCCACCAGGAGGGTAAGGATCTCCAGCGCCAAAATTTCGTGAGCCACACGCTGGTTGACCAGGTGGCCGATGAACCGAGTTGCCGACATGCAAACCAACTTATCGTTGCGCCGAAAGGCCCGTCGAAACTGGATGACCAAACGCTTTAGCAGCAGCTCGCCAATATTCGGGAATTTCGAATTAATGATCCCCACGAGAGCCGCATACACATGGGTAAAGGTGGGTGAGGCAGCCTGGGCCTGGATTATGCTCCGGCTGAGCAAGCCCCGACCTCGAACGATGTTCTCGCGCAGAAGTTCCCGTGTTATAATCGCAATATTCGTCACATTGACCTTGTTGATGTAGCCGTGGATGGACTTCTTGAGGGCCTCCCAGGCGATTCGCTGATACGCCGCGGATGCCTTGTCCGTTATCTGTGCCTGCATCATGCGAAGCTTTGCTGGAGGGATATATGCTCCTCCCGTCCGAGACGTGAGGACATCTACGGTCTTTCTCTGACGTTCGGTGATCTTGGCTGCCGGTTCGGTCACCGTCTCATTATCAGCATTGGTTTTCGAAGACTTTGTTCCGGGGCTGGACGTGGAACGATCTCGTGTCTTGCGTTCTCCGGATCTCTTTCGGGATCTTTCACGGGAATCATCGCGTCGCCTGCTGCGCGATCTCTCACGCTTCTTCTGATGCCGTTTCTCACGCTCCCTTTCCCGCTCTTTGTCTCGCTTATCGCGCTCCTCATGACGCCTCTGTCGCTCCTGGCGACGTCTTTCCAAGGAGGTGGATCGTCGGCTGCGGCTGCGGCTGCGAGTTCTGCTCTTTGGGCTCCTGGAGCGAGGACGACGCCGATTACGCGGCGAACGACTGCGGCTGGAGGAGCGTTGCCGACGACGCTCCTGGCTGTGGCTACGCGGACGTTGAGCGGACTCTTTGACTGGTGAATTGCCGTCCTTGCGGGGGGCGGCAGGAGGGGCTTTGTCGTCTTCCTTACCAGGCGCCACCGCGGAACCCTCATCGTCGTCTTTCTGTGAAAATAAATTAAAAACCGTTTTAGATTTCGTATACATATTTTAAGCCTTTTTTAATTTTTTTTTTTTTTAGTTAATAGCCAAAAATATAGATGTATATATATATATATATATGCTTTGTTACCAACTTGCATCAACCATTAATGGGTAGAATAATAGACATTGCTGCAAAAACACTGTACGAAACCAAATATAATATAATTTTAGTAATTCTTTAAAATATTGCTAGAAAAAAACACGCTCATGCTAATTATAAAGCTCTTTAAATAGTTAAGTTAAGTCCTAGAGAACCCTGAACATTGCTGGTCTGCAGCGAAAAAGTTGATGCAATGTGCAAATAAAGGATACTTTAACATTTCAATGATTGTGAAATATCACAACATTTATACAAGAACAATACATGAACATTTTAAACTCACATCAGTTATTTCGCCTTCTTCAACGTGATTGTCCACTGTGACAGCTTCTGTTGTTGCCTCAGGGGATTCCTTTCCATTTCCAATGGTGGTCACCGGGGGCTGCTGTTTAACAGCTACCGGTGATTGTGGCTTCTCCTGCTCATTGGTCACATCTGCAGCGGCTTCCTCTTTTGAATGACCAGAAGTTTTTGTATATTCTCGCCGTGCTTCGATTTCCTCTGCTTTTTCTGCTTCATTTAGTTTTACCACTGCGACTGCTTCTTCTTCTTGCCGCTTTTCCACGCCAGCAGAATGGGAAACTGTGGCTGGGTCTTCGCCGGCCGAGTTTTCATCTGGTGGCTTTGGCTGCTCTGCTGGGGCGGAAGCTTTCTTTGCTGGGGACTTCAGCTTATCCTTATTATCAGATTTATTCGCATCTTTGGCAGATTTCTTCGACAACGGAGTTGCTTCCTCTTCCTCGCGGTCGCTGCTGTCGGAGGACTCGCTCCTGGAAGCGTCGCTGTCGCTGCCGCTGGAGCTGCTGCTACTGGAATTCCTGCTTGAATCACTTTCGTCGCTTTCTCCCATTGCACGAAAATGCTGGGAAAATGTGGAAAAACGATGAAAATTTTTGATTGAACTAAAAAAAAGCAAACGCGGCGACCTAGAGCGGAAAGTAAATGAGATATCCATGTTTTTGGCTAGCTATCGACATATCGATACGATCACGATACTATCGTTGTGAGGGTATCACAAAATATTCCACGGGAAAACATTTTTTTTAATCAAATTTAGAAACTTTTTTTGTTTGTAAAAAATATATTTATAAAGCATATTATATTTTCCATTCGATGGAAATTGTAGAACTACGAAAATTAACATAAAAAATCCAAATTCGGAAAGCCGCACCTTGCATACAATTGCAGTTCGCAATTGGATCTGGTTATTACGTTAAGAAATGTACAATTACAAAAATTTTAAAACTAAGAAATTGGGTTAGACGACTGATTATCTAAGTAAATGACAGAATTTCAAAATATATATATAAAAATATATAACCGGGTCGAAATACATGAAATCTGTAGACATACTAACTTTTAGGTATTTTGCCGATATTTTCATTTTTCGTTAAATTTCTAAATAAATCAAATCAAAATCAATCAAACATAACTTTATCAGCTGCCTATATTTTCAGTAATTAATGTGTGACTAAAAATGTGCTTTAAAACTATCGATAGTCGCTGTTCCTACTCAAGGATCACCAATACTTCGATATACAGTTAAATCGCTCTTACCTCTTTAAGTGTTAAAGATGCAATTTTAAAGTAAATTTTTACGCACTGATCACGGATTACCTCTTGGCGCCTAATGAACGTTTAATAAACGGACATCAACGTTTATCCATCAGCCAAGGAAACAATTTCATTCATTTGATAAACACCGGTGCCCCATATGTATATGGAAGCGTGAGTATATATGTATGTGTGTGTGTATAAGACTCATGCATATAAACGTAGATACAGATCACATCTCAACATATTTTCGGAAATAAATTCAATTTCAGGTAAATCCGGCGTGCTTGGTCTGGATCACGCATTAGCCCGTCAGCGTGCCTTAGTTCGATTTTATTCGTGGTGGACATCAGAGTCTATCCATCAGTAAAAGTTTCATACATTTCAAAAAATTATGGATGTGTGAGTATATAAATTATTATGTATAACACCCAAGCATACATATATAAATACAGATACAGATGTATTTGTGGGAAAAAACTTTAATTAAAAAATTTCCCAAATTTTAGGCAAATCTGTCGCTCTTGTCTGGACACATCGCCGGTCATGTTCAATATATTCGACAACGTACCAGAAATGGAGATCTCTATCGCTTATATGATATCCCAGTGCACGCCATATGAGATTTTTAAGGGAGATTCCTACCCCGAAACCATCTGCGAGTCCTGCCTACAATGTGCACAAACGGCCTTTGAGATACGGCAAACATTAGAGAAGAGTCACCAGTTCTTCCACCGGTTGAAAAACGATAAAGGGAAAACGGATGGTTCCATACCCGGCACGGCAGAAAAGCCGCACAAGTGTTCCCAGTGCCCAAAGGCGTACGCTCAGAAAGCTCGTCTTCAGGATCACATTCGATCTCACACGGGAGAGAAACCGTTCAATCGAATTCACACAAAAGACCGGCCCCATGAGTGCTCTCATTGCTCGAAGTCGTTTTTCCTGAAAAGTCAACTTAATGTACACATACGAACTCACACGGGAGAGCGACCGCATAAGTGTTCCCACTGCTCAAAGTCATTTTGCCAGAAAACTCATCTTCAGGCTCACATCCGAACTCACACAGGAGAGCGACCGTTTAAGTGTTCCCACTGCTCCAAGACGTTTTCTCTCGACTTTAATCTTCGGAAACACATGCAAACTCACACGGGAGAACGGCCGCGCAAGCATAAGTGTTCCCAATGCCCAAAGTCGTTTTTCGAGAAAAATACTCTCCTGGCACATAGCCGAATCCATACAGAAGAGCGGCCATTTAAGTGCTCCCATTGCTCGCAGTCGTTTTCACAGAAAGCTAATCTTCAGTCCCACACCCGAATTCACACCGGGGAACGACCGTTCAAGTGCTCCCAGTGCTCTCAGTCGTTCGTCCGGAATGAGCACCTTATGTCACACAGCCGAACTCACATGGAACAGGGACCGCATAAGTGCTCGCACTGCCTAAAGACGTTTTTCCAGGAAGATGAACTTAAGGAGCACAGAAAAACTCACACTAAGAAGCGACCATTTAAGTGTTCCCAATGCTCGAAAACGTTTGTCTATAAAACTAATCTTCAGTCCCACCTCCGAATTCATAAAGGAGTTCGACCGCAGAAATGCTCGCAATGCACAAAGTCGTTTTTCAATAAAAGTTCACTCCAGGACCACATGCGAACTCATACGGGAGAGAAACCATACAAGTGTTCTCAGTGCTCAAAGTCCTTTGCCCAGAAAAGTACTCTGAAAACACACAACCGAATTCACACGGGAGAGCGACCACACAATTGTTCCCACTGCTCGAAGTCGTTTGCCCACAAAGGTAATCTTCAGGACCACCTACGAATTCACACTAAGAAGACACTGAATTAGTATTCCGAATGTGAGAATGATGTGTTGGAAGTTTTAAAAATCATTTTACATTTTAAAAACAATGACGTACTGAATATATTAAGTGTAACATAGAAATAATAATGTGTTTTTAAATTTATAAGATTAAATTTACATCGTTTTACATTCACAATAAATGCATAATTAAATTTCATTAAATATCAATTTTCCACTCAGTCCTTTCGTTTGAAACTGTTGGATTTTTTGACAAATGTGAAAGTCGGATATAAGTTCTGTCCTTTTACATGCAAAATATATACTTAAATGATAAAAAAATATATTATCCTCAAATGGTGTAATTTTTTTTTCGTTGTTTTACTTATCTACATTCAGAAGAAATTATATTTTAATTTAAAATTTAAAGAATAGAATAAATTAAAAAACATTTAAAAGGATAAATGTCTGCCAATTAGAGAGAATGGTAGCAGCTAATAGGTTTTTGCGGTATTTGTATATTAATTTATGGATTTCATTATTTGATCAGTATATCCTCAATTTTTAAATCGATTTATATATCGAGTTACATACATTATATAACAAGAGATCGTTTGCACAACGTCGGCTAATTAAATTAAGACGCTTACATATAAATATTAAATATAGTTTAATTTAAAAATAACAATCTCAGTCCTAACAAATATTTTCCCTCCAACCAGTGCGATAGTATGAGCCTATCGATAATTCTGACTGAAACGCCACCAAATTATCGATACTATCGCACCAGATATTCGCCAAAGAAATTTGTTTCAAGCGCCAAAGAGGACCAGATGGCGTCCACTGGGCAAAGTAAGGCCAAGAAAGGGGATGTACCCATGTCGACGGAGGCCATTATGTCGGAGAATTTGCAAAAGCTGATCCAACAGCTGTCGCCCGCCGAGGTGAGTTGAAAACCAAGAATTTTCGGTCAGATTTACTGACTCCACGGGCAGGCGAGTGGCCGGGAGCTGCAGCAGAGCGAACAGATGGCCTGGAAAACGATCCGGAACCATCGCTACCTTATCACCAACAGTCACGAGGTGAGCCGCAACCTGGACGCACTAGTGGAACGCTTGAGGGTGGAGGACATGCCAGAGTTTGGGAATACCCTTAAGGAGCTGAGCGCCAAGGTGCTGGAACAGCCGGAGTGGCACGAGCATCACACCCAGAGCGTGCAGTGGTCCCTGCTGGACTTCATTCTCTGCTTGACCCACGAGCCCATTCAAAATATCCGGAGGAATTGGGCGCCGATGAACCAGCACCGGCTATCCGTGATTGCCGCCCTGGAGGTGGCAGAGAGGAGGAGCAGAAACAAGGACGCCGCAGCCAACGATCCGATCGACGCGGAAGTGGACTGGACGGCTTTGTTGAGGGAGGATTTCATACAGCCAGCCGACTCGCTGGGCGGCAGTTCTGACAGCCTCAGTGAATGGTCGGATGAGGAGAGCGATCCTGTCGAGACCGGACCCTTGGAGCAAGATATTAGTCCAAATGTACCCGCGGTGTACGAACAGGCAATGCAGGCGGCGATTCCCTGCAGTCCCTGCGCCTTGCTACACCTGCCACCGGGCGAGGTGGACCGACATACGGGCAGTAATTTCCGCATCATCCAGCCGGTAATGTTCGCCCTCGGAAACCGACAAGGGCCAGGTCTCCGGCTGAATAAGTTGCCCCAGCTGGCACCGCCGCTGCCTCCAATGGCGGCCAGTCAGTACGAAGAGAGTGTGCGGGATGAGCAGCTGCTGCCAGGGACCATCCATGCTGCTTGGTGGGGCCAGAATGTGCAGAGCTTTGCCCTGCCAGCGGACGCCGATCACCTGGAGAACTTTGCCGTGACCTATGTCCAGTTTTTGAATTTAAAAACCGTCGGCCTGATGGAACTTCGACCCCCAAACACCACTACGGAGGCTTGCCTATTGCGGGAGATCCTGTTCATGTTCGTACGGCCGGCCAGTTGCGGGTTTTTTGACTTCGACAAGGACACGCGGAGAATCCAGTTGCGCGGGAATATCAGCGTTCACACGGTGACAGCGGTAAGAGAATTATGACCTAGCTTTACGGATAGTCTTAGCATGTGCCCCTTTCAGGATACTCTTGCCGGTTTCTTGGAAACCAATGTGCTGCCTGCACTGGAAGACATGCTGGAGCTGCGACACATCATTGATGAGCACACTCTGTTCTCTCATGACGCCAGCACGGGCACGCTGGAGTGCTTTGCTTATGCCCTGAGAGACCTCGTCCAGCCCATTTCCCAACTCCTCGTCGAATACGAAGATCGGGAGAGCGAGGCAAGCCTGATAGACTTTGTGGCCGAGTTTAGGCAGCACTTTCGGCGGCTGCACTTGCTTCGTTGTCTGGCCGAGGATGCGATTTTGAACGAGGGACCACAGCACTTGCGCAGCTCCTACCTCCTTTCCCGTCTCTACAGCCAAACGAAGCCTCATGTGCCGCACCAGAAGCTGGCCACGGCGTTGCTTTTGGTCTCCCTGAAGCGCTACTGCAGCATCATCGATGCCTGGTGGCGCCGGGCCACGCTTGAGGATCGCCAAAACGAGTTCGTTGTGGAGAGATGTGAGCCAGGGGACTCGAGTGGTTATGTGCGCAGGCGTTCGCTGCCGTCGGATGAGAGTCCGAGGGTCACGGAAAGCTTTAGGAAGCTGCGTCACTGTCCTTTCTACCAGATATTGCTGGAGCATGCCTTGGAGTCGGGGGACACACAAGATCTGCTGGCCAATGTAAATCTGCTGGGCCAGATGCTGGCCAACAGCAACGAGAGTCAGCCTCGGTCTTTGTATGATGAATTGGCTGCCCAGTTGTTAACGCAGGTGAGGATTTACTGTGGGGGAGGGAGATCTCACGAGGAGGAGGAGAAGAAGGAAGAGGAGGAAAATCCGCAGGAGAAGGAGGAGGAGAAAGCAGGACAGACGGCGGATGAGCTACTGCTGAGCAGTGTTCAGGGCATTCGGAACTTAGACCTTCTTCACATATTCACGCGCCCAGCGCGGGAGCGTCTCCTAGAGAGCCAGGAGAACCATATATCTGCTCCTTCCAGTGTTCAGGTAATGGAAATACTGTCCCAACTGGAGGACTCCACCTGCTTGCAGCTCAAGGCCGAGCTGCCGGATGCCCTGCGCGAGATCCTGCTCTGCCGCCAAAGCCTGGCCAATGAGTATGCTATCCGGGCGTACTGCAATGTTCTCTTTTTGGGCGAAACTATAAGCTTCCTGCGACACACCATGCTGCTGGAGGCCTACTATCTGCTCTTTCCCTTTTACAACGCACTCTTCGTTCGCATCGAGACTGAGTCCGGTTGGGCTCGGGAATCCCAGCTTAGTTCGGAACTCTACGAGGTCCTGCTCCCCGCCTACCCTCAGTGCGCGGGCCAGCTGCATGTGCAGGTCATCTCCCAGGTGGCCTGCCGCTCGCACAATGCCTACGAGGCGTTGGAGGCCCTCGAGCTGGTCTACGATATGCCGGTGGCCCTGCAACGCATCCTCACGGAGCGCCATATGCAGTCCTACAATGCGGTTTGGCGTCTGATATTGAAGATCAAGTGGGCGGTGTGGAAACTGGAGAATCTCGCCTTCCTGCGACGGCCCAAGGCCGAGGCCTACGCCCCGTTGGATCTACACGGCCTGACCATACGACGCCTGGAGATTTTGCGCTTCTGGCTGATTTACCTCATCGACGGCCTCCACAGCCACATCATGGGCACCTTGGCAGTCAAGTTCGAGCGGCGGATTGCCGGCTGCAAGAACATCCGGGAGCTGAGTGCCCAGCATGATGGTTATGTCGCAAGGCTGTTGACTCGCTGCCTGCTAACCGAAGACTTTGCCCCCTTTCGTGTGGCCCTCGAGCAGCTCTTCTACTTGGTCTTTGTGCTGCACATGGAGTGGACAGCCTGCGCCAGACACCTCGGCGACAACAATGCCCTCAGCCTGGCCATGGACGACGATGATTCGAGTGACGGCACGAGGGACGAGTATTTGGCCCACAATCAGGTGGCGGAGATCGAGGCGACGTACATCCGTTGCCATCAGACACTGGGCAATATTCTCCACAAGCTGGTCTACCAGCAGGATCATGGCTTCCTCACGGCGCTGGAAGTGGCCGTCAACACCAGTGCTCCATACTGAGATTGAGTCTTCTTTAGGGTGCTAATAAATAGAAAATATAGAAAACCCTTGCTATGTAAATATATTTTTCGGACAACGTTAATCAATCTCAGAACTTATCCCCTCCACTCACTCTACGCAGTCTTTTCCTTGTTTTCGGTATTTTTATAAGCAGTAAACAATTTTTTGCAACAAAACAACTAAATTTATTCTTTAGCTTACAAAATTGTTTAGCCATTAATCGTAAATACTTTTAAAAATAGATTTTAATCACGATGGGTTTTAACTAGAAAGCAAGCAGGAGCAGAACTAAGCCTTACTGTCGGGTTTGTGGGGAACGGTTTCTGGTATCGATGGCGACACATCGTCGTCGCTGGAGGATGAGGAGGACGAGGAGCTGGAGTCGTCATTCGCCTTGGTTCGCTTATCGGGAATCGTGTAGGGAAACTTCTGGGACTTCTCCTCCACCGCCTGCTTCAAGCGCAGCAGCGCCGTCCTATTGATATTCTCCAGGGAGACGTCCTTGATCGCATTGGCCAGCACATCCAAGGCCTTGTCATGGTTGCCCTTCGTGGTCTGGATATCGATAAGGCAGGAGTAGGCATTACCGATGGCACCCTCGGAGATCTTGCTGTCCCTCAGCTGGGCGATCACCACGCCGGCGAGTTTCTCATCTTGCTGCTCCCGCGCCGTTTGCAGGACGCGCTGGAACATCAGACGCGGGGCACTGGACAGGTACTTGTCCCAAATCTGCTTAGAGGCAGCCTCCTGGTTGGTGGAGATTAGGTGCATCCACAGCACATTCATGGGGCCCAGTTGGTTGTGAGCGGCGTACTTCTCCGCCAGATTTTGGTCTGCCAAGGGAGAGATCTATTATAAAATTCTTTAATGTGATCCCTGAATAAACTTACACTGCGCCACCAATTCCGGGTGCTTGTCCAGTATACCCACAGCGCCGCCCCTAGGGAACTTGCCGGCCTGCTTGGCCGCCTCCTCGGGTGTCTTAACGGCCTCGATTTCGGCGGTGAGCTTCTGGAGGAACTGCTCCGTCTTGCCGGCCACGATGTTGGCATGACAATAGCGATTATCGAACGAAACGAGGCGCTTCTGCTCCTCGTTCAGCTGATTGCCAATCCTCTCCAGAGTCTCCAGATCTCCGGCAGCCGCTACTTTGTTCAGATAAAACTTGAAGATCTTGGGCTGCGGATGCTGGTTGCCAGCAAGGAGTTCATCAACGTATTTTGAGGCCTCTGAGAGGCGGTCGGCGCGAACGAGGAGCTCAATCAGTCGGGATGTGTCCAAGGCGTTGACTTTGTCGCCGCTGATAAACTTGTTCTTGCACTCGATGGCCGTGTCGGGATCATTGGCCAGGATGGCCTTGCGGAAGCCAGACAGCGCGGAAATGGTTTTGGGTGCACCTTCCGCCTTGGCTTGCGGTTCCTTCTTGGGCGGGAGCTTCTCTTTGGCGGCTTGTTCCGGGATCTTAGCCTGTTCTGGCTTCGCCTGATCCTTGGCCCTATTCTTCTTAACATTGGCAGCTTCCTTTTGCGTCTCAGGGACCACGAACGGCACCTCCAGGTTATTTTTCTTGAGGATGTCAGCCAATTTCAGTAGGAAAGCATCGTTGGGCGTCACGGCCTCTTCCTGCATCTTCGTCCACAAGCCCAGAGCCTTTTCCGCTTCGTTGGCCTTGTCGTAACTGAGGAGGAGCGTATAATAGATCTTGTTTCGATCGATGTGTCCCAGGTCCTTGGTGGCCTCAATGAGACCCTCCAGCGGCTGCAGAAGTCCCTCGTTCTTGTACCGATCGCAGGCACTGCTGATCCGCTGGGGACGTGTCCGTAGCCCGGGCGTTTCCAGGATCTTCCTCGCCTGCCGCACGCGTCCGCATTCCACGAAGGAGAACACCAAATCATATAAGCTATTGACTTCGCCATGGATGCCTGTGCTCAGGTCTGTCAGCCTCTGAAGATTTGCGGCGTCCTCCTTTTGGATCAAGCGGCAGGCGAGCTCGTTCTTCCATGGCGTTGACTTGTTTTTCTTGCAAATCTCCTCGAAGGCCTCAATGGCCCTGGGTATGTCATCCTTGACCAGATGAACCTTGATGAGGGGTCCCAGGAGTACATTTGTGGGCACAATGTAGTTGGCTGCCACCATAGCGTCGAATAGCTTGCGCAGCTTCTCCGCCTGTCCCGCCTCTGCTAGGGAGTTAAGGATTCTCCACACGGTGCTCACATAGTTGAAGCTTCCCTCCGTCTCCGAGATGGGAGCATCCTTTTTGTTATCCTCCAGGACCTTGTAGGCTTCCGCCTCACGCTCCTCCTGCAACAGCAGATCGGCCAGACGAACGGCCTTTAGGTTGTCCAACTTGAAACCGGCATCCTTGGCCTTCAGCTTGCCATAGGTCTCCAGGGCTTCGGTGCTCCTCCTGTGATGCGTGTAGAGATCGATGAGCTGGGCATGGATGCCGATCGGGATCTGATATTTCTCAGTGTCCAGCTTCTCGATGACTTGCAGCGTCTTCTCAAGGTTCTGCGATCGGAAGCAGGCATTCAGCAGTTGTCGCTTGATGTTGTTGGCATTGTCGCCTTTGGCCTCCACGTTGACAATAAAGCGTTCGAGTTCTGGTGGGGAAGAAGGAAATATCGGAAAATAGTTCAATATATTACATGATAAATGTTAACCCCTAACCACTCACCATCGATAGACAGCGAGTCCAAGCTGCGCTTGCCACTGTTTGGCAGCGGCACTGGCTCCAGTTCTCCCGAGCTCAGCTTGCCCAACAGCTCCGAAATCCTTGGCGTCAGCTCCGAGCCCAGTTGCTCCGACAACTGCGTGGCCTTGGCACTGCTGATGGACAAGCCCTGCTTGACCAGGCCCTTAAGGATCTTCTCCAGCGTAGCCACGCGGTCACGACGGAAATAGGTGGTTGCCTCCTGGACAATGGCGCCCACGACATCGGGAATGCTGCGTTCGTTGGAAGTTGCTGCGCCTCCCTCTGCCCCTTGCTCAGCCTCATCCTCCTTGCCCTGTCTCACCTGCAGTCCCTCGTGGATCTGGCGAACGCAGCGAATGAAGGAAGCGTAATCGTTGGTGTGACTGAGGGCCAGGATCAGAGGTTGCCTGAACAGGAAGGGCACATAGTAGGCCTTGTTTTGCTCCATAATCTTGGCAGCATCGGCAATCTGGTGAGTGACCAGGGCGGAGTACACAGCGGAGGTCACGGCCGTGGAGTTGGGCACGCCAGCATCCCTCAGAGCGGTGACAATGCGCTCCCAATTCTTCTCTTTGAGGTTTGGGATGACATAATCCCTGATGGTCTCCGAGTTGGGAAACACGGCGAATTCCTGCTGCATGCGCCGTACAATATCCAGGACCTGGTTCGACTCCGCAGAGCAGATCAAGGGCCAGAAATAGTGTTGCCTGATGGGTAGCCCAGCGTTCTTCATCTCCTGCAGCAGGGGAAGGGCGTTGTTCACCACCCCGTTTGTCAGTCCCGCCTCCGTGGCAATGGTTAAGGCCTTGGGATTCAGTCCCTCCCCTTGAAGGGTCCTGCAAATGTTGAGTATCTTCTCCACCGGCCGGTTGGCCTTAACCATTTGCCGGATGAAGAAGGCTCCCACATCCACGGGTTCTCCATTTACGCGACTCGTCCGAGGCATCACGCGGAGCAGCTTCAGGCCGACATCCTCGTGTCCCTTGTTGACCAGACGCAGGATCACGTTTACGGCATCCTGATTGAAGCCCGGAGACAGACGCAGCTTGGTTAGAATCTCGTCCACTTTCTCGCCATTGCCATTAATGGTCATGGTGTAGACGACATCTAGGAGATCCTTGTCCAGCAATATAATCTCCTTCTGCTCGCACTCGGCAAGGGTTTCCTTCAAGGCCGCGAGGTCTCCGTGGCGGGCAAAGGCACATAGCAGAGTCGTATAGGTGTCCGCACTGGGCTCCAGACCGGCCTGCTTCATCACACTCAAGATTCCCTTGGCGGACTCCAAGTCGTTGGCTTGCGAGTGTCCCAGGATCAGGGAATTGAAGACATTTTCGTTCACCGGCAGACTCTTCGCCCGCATAAACTCCAGGATCCTAGTGGCACCCTCGATGTCTCCCTGCTGGCAATATCTCGCAATCAACCGCTGGTAGGTGACCCTGTTGGGTTCAATGCCCTTGACCTCGATCTCGGCCAGGAAATCGGTGGGAGCAAAGCCGTGCTCGTTCTCCAGGTAAACCCTTAACAAGGCATTATAGTGCGAGATGTCCATGGGCACGTTCAAGGCGTTAAGGGTCTTCCAGATCTCCTGCACCAAAGCCGTTCGCACCTCGGGAAGCTCCTCGGGCACTAGATTGCCGCAGCAGCGAATCACCAGCAGGGATTGAGAGCTGGTGGCCGTCCTGTGCGTGCGAATCTCGTCGAGCACCTCCTCGAGGTCGCGTCGCGAAATGCGTCCAATGCGGCGCACATCCTGGTCCAGGCGACGAATCTGTTTGTCCAGACTCAGCTCGGCCTTGGCAGCGGCATTTGTGGCAAAACCGCTGAAACGATAGGAATAGTTAGTAAAAGGGATGCATTCAAAAAATCCCCTAAAACTTGAGAAAAGGATAAGTAATATGCAAGCACTATTTTTTTAATAAAATAGGATACTTTTAATAAATTTCTAATAATTTATCACTTTGTGCCACAAAAAGACAACATAGGTCCCAAAAGTGGGCTCCCTCAGCCCGGATGAGGTTATGTAAATATTAGGTATTACATTTACCACAGAAGCCCTGCTCTTATGGGACATGTATCCTGCTCATCAAGCTCCCATCAATGGGAAATCAAATAATCCATCCCACTATTTACATAAATCTAAGCAGACATTGCGTAATGCCGGTACTTTGCAGGGGATTTTCT
The DNA here is from genome assembly GCA_018152175.1 of Drosophila jambulina. NCBI lineage: Eukaryota > Metazoa > Arthropoda > Insecta > Diptera > Drosophilidae > Drosophila > Drosophila jambulina. The sequence continues at coordinate 602,697 of JAECXH010000114.1, forward strand.
AGAACTCACTGCTGGAAGCCGCCGCACATGCAGGGCGCATTGTTGACCAGGCTACTCGACTCGTTCTCACGCACCGAGTTCACCACCACGTTCCGCGTGAAGCCGGCAAAGTAGCGCAGCAGTTTTCCCGTCCTCAGAATGGATGCCATTGCGGGATTTGTGCGGTTTTAATTAATAAATTAAATTTATTATTAAATTTCGAGCGGAGCACGAGCGTTAGAGATGTCAAAGCAATAGAGGCGGAGAAACGTCGATACCAACATCGATGTAACCGATGTTTTTAGCGGGGAATCATCGATGTTTTTCCATTCTGCAAATTTAAATAAAATAGGAACAATTCTTATTTTATTTTCTTATTTAAACATAGATTTTTTCTGCCAAAAACATCTATGTCCGCAAACATCGATGTTTCTCCACCTCTAAAAAGTATCGACGGTACGAACCAATTAAATATCTTGGCCGTGCCAGGATGCACCGAAAAAATGCTTCAGCAATTTTTAGGTAATTGTCGGCAGCCTTTTGGAATGCGATATATCGGAAGAAAACCTTAGAAAGCTTAACGTTCTCGATTGGCGGCAGTTTCAAACTAATAAATATATAAAACAAACATTATTAAAGAAATTTACTGCCAGATAAGAATGATAAACAACACATAATAATAAATAATACAAAATTTAGTTAGATATAAATTTAAATTTAAATAAAATATTTGGAATGTGTTTTTAATTGTCCTTTAGAGACAATTTTTAATTTTTAATGACCAACATAGAAAACCCTAACTTTTGTGGTATTATTTAATTTTAGAAATTTAACAAGTTTTGTCTTTGCAAACACAAAAGGGGAAATGCAACTTCACCCAAACACAGCGGCAGCGAGAGAGAGAGAGATGCACATACCCATATGCACATACACTTTATGGTTAAGAGAAACTGCAAGCTTCGCAAGCTCTCTTTAGCCGCTCGCTTCTTGTTGTTGTTCTTGCTGGTGCCGTCGCCAGTGCTCGGCGCTTTCTTTTGTCGCCGGCCAAAGTGAATTTTGGAATTGCATTTCATTTGCGAAAGTTTCGTTGCACACGTCGGTTCGCGACTTTTTGATTCCACCTCCTACTCTCTTGCGACGCGCGTGTGTGTGTGTAAATGTGCGTGCGTTCGTTTCTACACTGCATTTTGATGGATTTTTCAGCGCTTTTCAAGCAAATTTTATTACATATTGGCTCCTGACAGGTGCGATCGGACTGCGCGTGCTGGGGACGTTGTCCAACACTGGTAAGAAAAATGATTAAAAATACAGATTATTTAAAAGGAATATATGTATGAGTGTATGCGTATGTGTGTTTTCAGCTTAAATCTTGTGAGAGTGTGTAGAGCAGCAGTGAGAGAGATAGAGAGAGAGAGTGCAGCCAGAAATTGCAATACACACAAACAAATTGCCACGCAAAAGGCGGCCGGCGTTCGCCCCTTCTCTCTCTTTGCCCGTTCCCCGTCTCCCTCGTAATGAATGCACTTGGTGCGATTCATTTGCTTTTATTAAAATTTTTGTACCGTCTCTCCACGTCGCTTGCTGCGTACTTTTTCGCCCCCGTCGTCTTTTTTGCACTTGGCACTTTATGCGACGGTGGCAACCCTGGTCAAGTGCGCGCTGCTGCTGGTGAATAAAGTTAAGTTCTCTACCCTTTTTATTCAGTCGGAGCGCGACTTTGAACTGCATGCAACTGCACCAGCATGTCGCGGAAAGTGCACAATTATGGAAGACTCTTAAATATATATGTAAACAAAAAACTACAAAATAAAAACAACAAAATAACTCACGACAAGACTCTAAAAAACGATACGAAATCAACTCTGTGCCTGACTTCAGTGTGTGCAAGTAAAAGAAAAATTCATACGGAAAAATTGTCAAGTGCTAATCAAAAAACGAACTTATACGTTATAAAAACTAAAATAAAACACGTTGTTTCATATAAAAGTGAGTGAAGACCCAATTTAAGATATCTCTAAACTGTAACGTTTACTAAAAAATTGTAAAGAACTATTTATTAATAACTTTTAGAAAAATTTCCAATTTAACAAAGTTTTACAAATTCATCATTTCAAGCATTCAAATGAGTTATTTAAACAAAAAAATATTGATTAAACCACATCTGTTTTGTGAGGTCAAAATTAAGAAGGCGCAATATATAGTTGTTTAATTACTCATTTATAGTATACAAATTAAAAACATAAATAAAGAGTGTATAAAAATCAATTTTAAATTAAAACCCTTTATAAAGAAACACTTGGTATTCTTTAATTACTAATAAAGCACGTATTGTGCTGTTCTTTTTGCCGAAAAAAGTTTGGCCCCCTTGAAAACTATTATAACTGTCATTTTTTAGCTGTAAAAAAGGGAAAAACCCATTATTAGTTTTAAATTTTCATGAAGAAAACGAATTAAAAGCAATTAAAACGCATTTTCCATTGCAATTGATGATGACCTACGACAAAGGAAATGAAGTCATACCCATACATGCACGCACACACATACACTCTCACCGAAAAAGCAAAGTGCAGGCCAAGAGCGAATGAGCAAAACAACAACAAAAACAGAACAGAGGGGGCCCTCAAGCAACAACAACTTGAAAATTGCACTGCGCATGCACGCACACACACACACACACACTCACTCAGCGATCTTGCGGTTGTGTTGGTGCGCTTTTGTTCGCTTGCAAGAAGAGAAAGAAGAGGAAGCAGCGAAAAATAGCGAAAAATAATTAAAATTGGAAAACTAATGGGTTTCAACAGGAATACATAACGAAAGCAGATTAATTTTATTTTTGAAACACGTTTTCCGAACTTTTATTTGGAGTTTTGTTCGTAGTTTCTTATTGTATACTTATATTTTATTTTATTTATTTTATAAAAGTACTCATCACGCCAACGGCAGTTGAATGCACTCGGCCTTTGCCTCGAATGGCTTCCCCTTTTTTGCCGCTGATAATGATAATGGAACGAAACGGAATAATCGCTCTTTTTCATATATATGCAGAATATATAAGTAATAATAGCCAATGATTTTCCATGTGCGTAATGCAGTTTAAGTTCAAAGTCGGTGTAAAGAAGGCTTTTTATCACGGCAGTGATAAGGTGTAAGGGGGTTTAATGGGCCAGGATAACTTATATTGGTACAAAATAAATTATACAAGTGCTATTTCTTCTTTTCTCACGAGGCTAAAGCTAAATAACTAAATAATAACTACAACTTTTTAAATAATTTCGAAAAAGTGTTTCATTGTAAAATAAATGGGTTCCCTATTAAAATACGATCTTTAACTTTTTCAGAAAGACTGAGTCGCACCTTATTTTATTAAAATCTAATTTTAAATGGTTATTTTGTATCTATGTATATAAGTTAAAAACAGGATCGGTCGCCAAATATGAAGTTGAGGTTCTGAGAACAATCCATTTCAGGCTCTGCAAGCTTCCTTTGTTGTGTATTATTAACTAATGTTCATAGAATTGTAATAGAAATATTAATCTAAAATCTCCCGTGAAAATACTAAACTTTGAGTTATATCTAACCATTTTCCTTTGGCCTTGAAGTGGAGTAGAATGGGACTAAAGTACAATTATTACCTTTTCCACGAACCAAATACAAACATTCCTTTGTAGATGGTGTTTCCGTATGTCTATCCCGCATTTTCAATTACTCATCGTATCAGCGGCATTTCCATAGAAATCAAAGCTCACAACAAAACGATTGAAAAGTCAAAGTGAGGAAAAAATAATTGGTTAACAGAATCTAAACTATAAATCGATAAATGACATTGTGGAAAAACAACAACTGCAAATATAAACAAGGGAGAAATCAATTAGAAATCCTTTATTTATTAAATAAAAAGTAAATAATTGAGAAATTTTAAAATAAAACCATTAAAATAACCGAAAGGGTTTTAACAAAGCGTATTGAAAACGTATTAGTAAACGTACTTGACCCCCGAGCTGTTTTGTAACTAAACAAAAGAATTTCGATTTTATGTATAAATAAAATCAATCAAAATATTAAAAAATTTCGCAAACTCAAATGTAATAAATTTGTTCAATGTAATAAATTCGGATTTTTTTGTACATTTTTCTTTCTTGTCCATAAAAAACAGTTGACAAACTATAAAGACAGGTACTTATCTGTAAAAGCTTATGAAAAGATTTAAGAACTTGACAAACAAAAATTAAAAAACCCAGAGGCAGAGGCAGCACTTTTCCCACTTTCCTTCATTCACTTCCTTTAAATTTTGCATTTCCTTTTTTTCCGGTTGTGTTTTGGGCAATGAAGAAAGGGATAGCCAGCTGTGGGCGATGGGCGGTGGGCGGCGGTGCCAAAAGGACAACGGTTCAAGTGCAAAGAGGACGCCAAGCCGCATGCAACAACGAACGCACGAAGGACATGCCATGCAATTCCTCTTCTGTGGTGAGTTACCGCATATTGCGTATACGCCATGGTGTGTAGAGCGACAGAGATGGAAAGCCCACAGACAGAGAGGCAGAGAGAGGGAGCAGGGCGCTATTTATAGAAAGGGAGCTCCGAACCGAGCTCAGCCTTGATTCCGCCCTTGAACTAACATTGCTGGTGAACTATTCCTGTCCCGTCTCCTGTTCCTGTGGATTTTTTTGTCTGTTTCCCCTTCGACAGTCCCAGTCGTCACAGCTGGAAACCAGTCGGCGGAGGGGCTATATAGAGTATCGGGGGATATCATCATCATCATCAGCCAGTGCATGTGTCGCCAGTCAAGCGGTGATTTTGTGTTTGCGGTTCGCTCTTTCATACTGCCCCATGCATGTCCTTGCCGCTGTCGCCTGTGAACTCAGCGGGCCTTTGACATTGATTTTGTGCATCCTGCGAGCCCCAAACTCAACGCAACTCAGCTGTCAGTTGCTTATGTCATGCCAAATTTATTTATATGCCACCCAACACACTCACAGGAAATAATTTGATTGTTTAGCAGATGAAATTAAAAGGAGAAAAGTTGCAGTTGTATACAACTTCTATATAAGAGTAATTTGAAATAAAAGATGTTATTATAGTGAATAATAACTCGGAAATAAACTCCCTGAAACAAATACCAATTTTTTATAGTTAAACTTAAAAAAAACCACTCAGTTGGGTTTATTTGCAATTTGAGCAGAACCTTGATTTGATTTGATTACACTCTGAATTTGTTTGATATTGGAGATATGGGATACATGGAAGATATTGGAGAGGGGTTCGATGTTTAGACAGCGGTTGAGTTATCAATATGATATAAAAAAATAACAAAAAAAAAAACAAAAACGTAGGTTTAAAATTACATAAGATTTACAGTCAAAAAATAGGATGCAAGTTAAAAAATGCAAAATTTGAATTTGAAACAACTACTTACATACTATATATGAGAAAATAAAATTAAATAAAATATTTTCTAACATAGAAAAACTTTTTTTTAAATTCGAATATTTAAAAAAATTTAAGGGCATATGCCATCTGTCATTGAACTGAAGATTTTCTATCAGAATTTCCCCTTGTTCCTGGCCATGCATTTAAAATTGATGCGTAATAAATGCAAAAATAATATGCAGAGGCAGAAAAAAAAATTTGAGGCGGAACAATAGGGAGGGAGAGAGAAAGGGAGAAAAGGAAAGGCAGCGGCAGCAAACTACAATTGAAACTTGAGCAAACAAAGGGCAGCGTAAAATGTTTGCAAATTGAATTTCAAGTAAATATGAGCAATGCAATGTGTAAAGTAAATACACCGGGAGAAACACAGATGTACAGACACAGAGGCAAGACTCTCTCAGCCGTAATAGTTTGGTATATCTGTGTGGGCTTAGTATCTTTTGCTGACTTCCCTGTGTGTGTGCATCTTTGTATCTATCGAATGCAGTTTGTGCGCCTTAAAAGGAATTCTGTAGTTTATGCATGGGATGCGTTGTCTATATAAAGTTCTGCCTCTCTCTCCCTCGCTCTAGTCTTCTAGGCCCTCTCTTTGTGCTCCCTCTCCCTCTCTCTTTCTTCCTCTCTCTCCGTTTCTATGACTGTACTGTTCGGCGGCCATGGCAACGACGTCATCGCATCATCGCATCGTCGTGCGTTGAGATGCCGAACATAGCCAGCAATGGCGGCGGCGGGCTCTCCGCCACTTACCATCTGCGCCCATCCTCCTGGCTGCCATCATCTCTGGCTCCCATCTCCCTGTCGCCAGAGCGAGGCGAGGAGCAAAGAATAAAGCAGAACAAAATAATGAAAATAAAATAAAAAATCTACAGTGCACGCTCTAAAGATTGAAAATGTCTTTCAGAGCACCACCTCTAGGAGTCGAAAGAAAGTTAAGTTTAATGAATTCTTCTGCAGAATTGAAATACAAAACTGAAGAGTTTTAAATGCTATTTTCATCTATTTTATTTAAAGACTAAACAACTAAATGAACTATGGTCTATGATCTGTGATCTATTTTCAACAAGAGTTTTCAGATCTCATAAGTTTTATTTTATAGTTTCGAAAGCCAAAATTTTATAACGACTAATAGGTCCTACTAGTTTTCTCTATCCAACGTGCACTGTAAAAAAAATGCAGTTAGGCCAGAAACACACCACAAAGAACGGAAAAAAATGGAAAACAGAAAACAGGCATACAAAAACTAGCCGCAACAACAATGCGAGTACGTCAACCTCCAACCTCCTTCCTTACCCTGGCCACTTGCTCACTTGCTCCCAAGTCAAGTCCATGTTCTTGGTGGCGTTCTTTGGGCTGTCTCTTTTGTGTATCTGTATCTATAGAATGCATTCGCCTGTCTCTTCTCCAGCTTCATCTGCGGAAAACTACAAGGTTTTTGTGATGAGAGTGGGGGAGGAAGGTAAGCAGCTTAGTGCACAATTAAAGCCTCCTTTTTTGCCTCCTTTTGGTAGAATATTTCAATTAGGGAGAAAAAACATATGTACATTACGCATACGCCACGTTGGCAGATTAGAAGGACTTATAAGATGAAAATCCACAGGGGGAATAGGCAAAAGGCAATGGATTTTTAATCTGTGAGAATTATGGATGGAATTGGCTGCTACTATCTAGAAAAAGTGTAAAAGATGAACTTCCAAAGAAGAGGAAGTGGGTAATGCAGAAAAAATATCAAAAATATAAAAGTGAGTAAAAATGAAAATTGTTTGTTTATTTTTTATTAAATGTCAAACACAAATATAAAAAAACACGATATTATTAAGTCAAGAATTACAATTGGACAAATTTGTAAAGTAACTAAATTATATTTTGGTCTGCTAAAGAATGAAAAGAATGCCTCGTTTTCCATTTATTTTATAACATAAATGCATTTAAAATCTTAGGACATTATTAATTTTCATTATATACCCAATTTCTTGTACCAAGCCTATTAGAAAGGCTATGCTCCTTTTGAAAACAAAACTCTGCGATGAACCCCTGACAAACTTATAGCCAAAACTGTCAAATACAGATTTTACCGGTGAATGCTGCAGCTGCTGCTGTGCTGCTGTTTTAAGTTGTGTATACGCCATGTTGACAACCTGCACCTGCGGCCAAAAGCTGCTGGCGCTCTGCTCTCCAGCTGTGCCATCAATAACTAACGACCATAATCCTGGTCACCCGTGGCTAGTCATCCCTACCCCGTTCTTCCTTGTTTCATTTCCCATTCCGGATCGCCATGGCAGCGCGACTGAACGACTAATGCCATTTGGTGTTGCCAGGCAATTGGGGCGCAGATGAATCCACAATTCTTGGTGGCAGAATGGGCAGAAAAAAAAGAGATTAACCCCTCGGCGAACTGCTCGACTGACTTTTGCGGTGAGTTGAGTGCGCATGTGAAGAGGATCGGGGTCATCATCTTTTGCCCAGAAGGGGTTCCCTAACTGTACTTGAAATAACGTATTCAGAGCATGACAAAGAGGGGAATCCTCGGCAGAAAGGAAACTACTAAAATTGCAGAAAAGGGGAATACATGCAGATATATAGAGATTGCATTCCGCTCACACACAAAGGGTTAGCTTTGTGTCTACAGTGCAATATGCAAAAATAAAGAGAACGATATGTGCATCGCTGCCTCGTAATGAATGTCATCCGTTTCACTTTGAATTATGTCATCCCAGTGTGACACACATTTTCAAAGCTTAGATGCACACACAGCTGCATGGATATAAGTGTGTATATACAATCGGGAAATATATAAACAAACATGGAATGGCCTGACCATAGCAAATGGTCTTTGGTTTCATAAAGCCTTTGTTTCCATTTGCTCTTATTTCCAATGTATATTTTTATGAAATCGAGATGCTTTGGATTACTATTTAGCCGAATATTGAATTAATAGGAATTGTAACTCACCCGAGAATCTCTCCGAAAGAATGCTTCCCTTTAAAAGTCTTGCAATTAATTTCTAATTCTAGGGATAATATTTCAAACCCATTTTGTTAATTGTGTAATATGATATGACTCAACAATTACAGCAAATTGCAATAAATTACAGAAAATATTCCAGGCCCAGACAACAATAGAAAAAAGAGCAAAGTTTGATCGCTAAAAAAAATGAACCAATAAATAAATTTCTCACAAAGCTATTTAAATGAGCCAAATTTAAATTAATGTGAATAAAAAACTCGTCTTTGAGCTTACAATAACAGTTATTTTAGAGTAAGAATAAAGACGAATATAAACCATATTATGAAATAAGAGCAATAATAACATACCTTTATATTTTATACAACAAATTTGTTTACAGCAAAAACCCTTACGTTCAGCGAAATATTACCCTACACCACTATCAGTATCTGTGATCGCTGTACCCATTATTTTCGGGTCTTAATTTTTATCATAAACATAAAACCGAAATTGCAGCTCGATATCAACACCAGAAAATCACATTTAATACTGGCTAGCACCCAAAATTGCTTGAAAATTATATGGTAGCTGCGTGTTAACCCCTTGTTTCCCCCCTCCAAGGCGCTGAATTTAACGGTACAACTAATTTATGCCGCCAGCCAGGAGAAGAAACTTCTAAAGAATTGGCCCGAAACAAAACAAGAAGAAAGAACTGCAAAACAGAAAATGAACTCGGACTGAAAGGCGGAAGTTCGCCAAAGAAGCCAATTGAATGCAGCAACAAAGTTGAAGAACAAAAATAAAAACGAGGAGAATTGGAGAACAAGTGCAGTTCAGCGAAGCTTTAAAGTTTTTGGGTGAAAGGGAACAAAACCCGATAAGGAAAATACCCTTACCAAGTGTATCAGAAATTTTAAAAAGTTATTTTTTTAAATTAATTAAAAAATAAGATAATTGTTAATAGAGGTTTCATCAGTTTATATTTCTTTGGTTAATGCGCTTCAGTCTGTCAGAGTTAAAACCGTTTGTTAGAATATTAACCCTTTCGGCTATATTTGCTTTCTTTTTTTTGCTTCTGACCTCTTATTTGATTAAGAAAGGAAGACAGGGAGAGAACTCCAGTTAATTGGCAGCTGCCTTGGACAGGCCACCACCATAGGGAAGACGACCGAAGGAGTTTCATCAAGAAGCAACCGGTTCGCGCAGACACTTTTCCTCAGCTTTTTCGCGAAAAATGTGTTTTTTTTTTTGACAACGCGGCGTATGCGTAATTAGATCTGTGAGTGTGTTTGCATTAGCTTCGTTTGCTAATTGGACTAAGTCTTAGCGCACATTGCACTCGGAAGCTAAACAAAAGGAGCGGTATAAACCTGGTCTAGTGCTAACCAAAAGAAGTGCACTTGGAGAAAATCTAAGGGAAAACGGTTTTGAGACTGAAGAACTGGGAAAAAATTTTATATTTGGCTACGACAAATTTTCAGACTTTATAAATCTTAAAAAGTCACGCCTAATAGCAAGTTTTATTTAAATTTTCATTCCAAATGGGTTAGGTAGTAAATTGGTTGATATTAAATATGAAAACATAATAGTGCTTGTAAAATATAATTTTTAAAATAAAAATAATGTTTTTTAAATTTTGTTTTTGTATTAAAGTATGTACTATTTAACAGGTTTCCTAACTTTATTTCGATTTAAATCGATTAAGTATCCAGACAACAAATTTTTGAATATTTTTTTTAGTAGCTTTAAACTATTTTGGTGGCATTGTTTTTTAATTTATGAGATTGTTAGAGCTCTGATTTTTGCAGATTTTTTTGCTAAGTGCCAGAAATGGGCATTGGAATTGCTTTGAGGCTGATAATGACGATGATGATGATGATGGAATTCAGGTTTTTGGACTCTAAATGATCCTCGACTCTAGGGTGCGATGGCAATATGTTATTGCCATCTCTCTTTGCCTGACTTTCTGGGCATCCCACCCCGTTTTAGCAGTGACGTTGCATTCTTTTTTTTTTTTTTTTTTTGCAAACGAGCATAAAACGAGTTCTTGCCACTGTTCTTCCCGTTTTTTTTTTGCCGCTTCTACTGCCTTTCCACTGGTGCCCCTTTATCGCCTTGTTTCCCCATAAAATCCCCTCTTGAACCCCTTTAGAACCCCCCGAATACCCCGGTCCACGTACCACGCTCTATTGGACTCTTGATGTGCCACGACTTTGGTTCTTCTACCTTCTGGCTTTTGTTTAGTTGCCATGTTGCATAGGATTTTGAACTCGTTTTGCGTTGCATGTGGCGGCGTCCCTAACCTAGCCTAACTTTTCAGCCCGAACGGCCTGTATTTCTCCCCCTTCCTGTGGCTTTTGTGTTGCAAAATCACACAGACACACACAGAAAGGAGAAATAATAAAAAACACACAATATTTTATGGGCTTTCATTGTAGAAATTGCATATACATACATATGTACGTTGCTATCTCTCGTCTGTAGGTCTTTCGTTGCATGTGCTAATTGTTTAATTAACCCGATTTGCTCAGAAGCTGTTGACATTACGACTCTCTGAGCTAAATGGGTTTGAAGAAGAATAAATCGGTGGCTTTACACTTAAAGAGTATATATTTCATAGTGCTTAATAATGGAAATTTAATAATAATCCATTCTTTATTAACTGCTTAAAAGGAATGTCGTAAAATTGACGACCTACTTTAACTAGAGTTTATTGCGATTAAACTTTATTTTCTACTTTTAAATATTTTATCAACAAACCAATTAAGTTTACCGCTGTGAACTACCTTTGGAAACTTTACACCTTTGTGGTCTCAAAAATTCTTGCTAACTTAACTCTCTTTCATGCCAAAAAACTTTTCCTGTCAACTAAAAGCAGTTTGTGTGAGTTGCTCCCACATGAGAAAGATTTCTTTTTAATGGAAACAATTGCAATTTTGTGCATAATTTATGGCTGGCAGCCCACGCACACTGGCAGAAAAGGAGCGGAGTACTCATAACTCACTCAGGGAAAAAGACAAACGGATGCTTACGCTCTTTCCAGACAGTAGCGGATGGTAAAATAGGTTCAGGGATGAGGAGGAAGATTTAAGAATATAGAAATAATGAAAATTTGTTATGATTTTTAGAAGATATACCACTATTTGTTTAAGCTTCAATTTGTATTGATGGTTATATTATGTTTATTTTTTTTGTAATCTATTATTTTCTTTATATCTATTAAACTTAGCATACGAACTAAGTGGAACATTCTGTGATGATTTAGTTAATGTGCTATTATTTTGACCCCAACTGTAACTCTTTGGATCTCTCTAGCCCTCTGTCCTCTGGTGGCGATATGAAAATGTTGAAAAGTAATTTGTGGCACACATGTGGGTGGGATTTGAATAAAAGCCAGTTGGGCGACGGAGATGACACAGGCTGCAATGGAGGGGGTGTGAGTGTGTGGAGGGTGTAGAATGCAATCAACAACAATGAGAAATTACAGACACCAAAGAGTAAAAGGCAACAACAACAAAAACAAGAACAACCACAACAAATGTGTGTAAGCAGCGCGTATTTCCTGTCTGTCTCGGTGTGTGTAAATATGCAAAATGAATGAAAATGTCAGAGCGGCAAGAAAACAAAAAAAAAAAAAAAACAAAATTGCACTTGGGGAAAGTTCAGTTTAATTTTATTAAATTCAATTAAAAAAAGATAATTATAGTAGTATAGTACAAAAATACCTTAATTGATTAATATTTCTTAAACTAAAAAAAAAAATATAAATACAATCTTATTACGTACAAATATTTTTCTTACCAAAACATTTCCTTGCAGTTTCTTTTAAACTTGTATCGATTTGGTTCTAAGATTTAGTATTTTGCAAAAATTTTAAGTAATAATACATTAAGTAAATATATTTAAACAATTTTAATTTTTCTTTTATATTTATCGTATATTTGTAAAAGAAAAGGTTTAATTCAGGTTTCTTGATGTTCTATTTCTATGGCATTTAGGGCATAATTTGTTTTGGTTTCAAATATCTAATGAAAAATGTAAATGAAAACTATTTTAATATTTTAATTAAAACAAATCTATCTGGGATAAAAATCGTAATATATAATAATTATTTTGCGAGTGCAAATACAGCGGGAGAAATGCAAAGGTGTTCTTAAGAGCGACAAAACCAAGAAAAGCGAAAAACGGGGTAAAGCTCTGCTCTTTGTTTGCTCACAGCTCTCCTCGGCGCTCTTTGTGTTTGCTGTCTTTCTCTTCGAAAGCATGGCTGTTCTTGTTATTGCTGGTGGTGCTGCTGCTGCGCTGCAAGTTGCGTGTCATTGACCTTTGAAATTGCATGTTGCCGCTGCTGGTGCTGCCGGCGTCGTTTATGTATGGTGCTGCGCTCCTCTGCCTCTGCGCCATTCTACGCTACTTCGCATTGAAACTGCCACATGAGGCAGCCTGCTGTCTGGTTGCGCTCACGTGCGTCCCTTCTCTGTCGCTCTTGCCTCTGTTGGTCTTGCTCTGGCGTGGGCTGGTTGTTTGTGCGAATTATATTAAGGAAACAGCTCGCAAAAAGAAGAAAAAAATTACTCGTCATTCTCTGCTTCTTCCTCTTATTCTGCTGCTTATCTTCCGCCTTCTTCATTGTTTTTATTGTTTTTGCCCCCGAAAGTTATTTCAATATCTTCGACGGTTCCTTTCCTTTCTCCTCCTTTCCTCCGTTGCCAGAATCGCCTTCTCATTTTAATGAATGTCATGCTAATATCTGGGCTCTTCTTGAGAAGCAATACAATTTTTTTAAAGAAAGAACTTAACTAAAAAATGCATAATCATATTATTATTTAGACATACAGATATTTTACTACAAAAAAAAAAATAAAGTATAAGGCAAAACAAGTTTAAAACTTCTAAAAATTATCGCCAAAAAGTACACCAATTTTCTAAATTAAATATTTATACATACATATGTATACGATCCCAGTATTAATAACTAACTAACTCAAAACGTAAGAACAACATTTAAGTATTTCCAACTTCTGGAACTCTAAAAATGACATAAAAATACAAGATGGGAGAAGCGATTGTCTTGTCTCAACGTCTCAGGGCTCCAGAGTTTCAGAATTCTAGAGTCTCCAAGCTTGCAGAGTTTCCTCGTCCGAGTTCATTGAACGCCTTGGCCAGACATAAAGCAAACGCAAGCTCAATAAGCGAATGCGGCAAGCAAATAAACAGCAGCCAATAAGAGATGCGGATTGTGCAGATACAAATCGCCACCTAAGATACTCTTCTTTCCAAATCCCAAGGACGGCGGAAAAAACCAAATAGGAAGAACAGGTTAAAAGGGTCCAGGTTAGGGTTCGGATTTAGGTATAGACATTAAAGGATCGATCAATTTAGATTTAAATAATGATCTTGACTGGCTGAAGGCATACATCTTTTAGGAATCTAATTTAAACTATTTTGACTTTTTTCAACTATGCAGTTTCTAATAAATATATAGTGATCTTAAGAGAAAGAATGTTAATATTTTTTAAATTAATTTCTTGTATTTATTTATATTTTTCTTGGTTACATTTCATAGTCAGAAAATTACTATAAAAAAAAGGAGAATAAAATTTAATATTTTTGTTAATCTTTAGATTTTTAAATATATATGTACATATGTCTTCATATTAACAGAAGGGAAAAATAATATTTAAAGATCAGTTTCCCATCTTTTTTAGGTATATAACTAATTTTTTTTAAGAGAAAGAATGTTAATATTTTTTTAATTAATTTCTTGTATTTATTTATATTTTCCTTGGTTACATTTAATTGTCAGAAAATTACTATAAAAAAAGGGGAAAAAAATTTAATATTTTTGTTAATCTTTAGAGTTTTTAAATATATATGTACATATGTCTTCATATTAATAGAAGGGAAAAATAATATTTAAAGATCAGTTTCCCATCTTTTTTAGGTATATAACTGATTTTTTAGGTATGCCCCACAAAACCTTTAAATTAAATCGCGAAATTGCACTCTCTGGACTTTCTTTTGCGTCACCTTCCAGATGATTTAATTGATGGCCGGCCGGGGCGACAAAAAATAAAAATATTGCACAATCTCGCCGCTCAGCTCCAACGAAGAAGAGGCCAGGACTGGCGGAGACAGTCAAAACAAGGCAAGTGACTTTGGCTTAGCCAAGGAAAAGAAATAAACGAGAAAAGGAAAATATAAGAAAAGAGAACTGAGCCAGACCAAGACCCAGACTCGGCCATAAAAAGGAGCAGTCAATGTACCCAAAAACATAAAAAAGAACAGGCATGAAGGAGGCATAAAGAGCGAGGGAAGAACGGAGTCAAGCTAAGTGAAGTAAAAAGGAACCGTAGCATGACGCGACAGAAAGAATAATAGCAACAACCACAACAGAGGCAGCCATGACCCACACCAACAAACAGGAAGAGCGAAGCGGGGAGAATGCCAAAACAACACTGCTTTTGCCCAAAATGAAGCGGCAACTGTAATAAAACTGCAGGCGCGCTTTGAGTGGGAGCGGGAGAGGCTGGCGTGCTAAAAGAGTGTGCACAGAGAGCGAGCATTTACTCGCTTCAACGCCGAATTTCAATTACAATTACCAACACGAGTGAGTGCGATGGAGATAGCGATAGAGGATAGAGTGGAAGGAAATACTAGGAAGTTTAAAACACCGGACAGATAGTTGAAGCAAGAAGAAAAGAAGAATGCACGGAAGAAATGCTGTTTTTATAAAAGCAACTCATAAAGAAAAACCGAAAAGGCAAGACAGAAAGTATGCAATGATTTGCACTCTTACGCATTTATTTTTTTCTATACTCGAATGTATAAGGCTTTAAAAGGAATTAATAATTACGTATCATGTAAATTTTACGTTTTACACATAATTTTATGCTAAAAAATAAATGTTAAAAGTATTAGTCTGAACATTTTATGTTCATTATTTTCATTTTTATTGTAAATACAAAATCCATTATAGTTCAGTGAAATTTTAATTTAAACAACTTGAAAAATCACATAGATTGGTCTTTTAGAAACTGTTTTGTATTCATCTCAAAAAAAAAATAACACGATAAAGTTAGTGGTATACTTTTTCGCACTCTGTAAGTGGTAGAGAGGGAGCGAACGAAAGAGTTCTTCACCGGGAGCCGCTCGGTGTGCATCGCGCACCAACCAAAGTGAACGGAATCGCGGAATCGAACGGAGATGAATATGGGATATTGGAGAGGAGACCTATGGAGACTCGCTCACTTTCTTCTTGTTGTTGGGACCATCGTGTTGGCCATTAAAAATGGCTGCTAACATGGCTACGAACAACACTCACACTCGCACACACCCATACACAAAAAGAAGAGCAACAGACACTGCAGAAGGAGACACATAACACACACACAGGCATACATCAACTCCATTTAAATCGGAGCAGCTCCACGAATAAAGTTGCAAAACAGAACGCCCAAAGGTTAATCAACTCTGCAACTCTGGCACTCGCCAAAACTCTCCCATCTGCAATAGGGTTGCCGCTGCCACTGCCACCGTGCAGCGCAACTCCACATTTTGTTGTTGTCTGTGGCACGAAACGGGAAGCGGCAGCCAAGAAGGAGTACAGTGGAACAGCCAGGCGAAGGCCAAGCAGCAGCGTCTAATTGAATTGGATGGATGTTGTTGACTCTGCTTCACTCTCTTCTCTGCTCCACTCCACCGCCTGCCGGCCCTCTCCTATCTGTGCTCCCATGGCAATGGCATTGAGTGAGAATCAACAAAAGCCAATAGCAGCGCGCAATCTCTTTTTGAAGAGAGCGATGAAAGAGTTAGAAGAGCCAAAGAGTGCGGTCTATTGCATAATTTGGTGCAATCTGCCTACGAGTAGGTGCCCTCCATAAATGTGTGTGTGGCATTGGCTTTGACTACATGCTTGTGTGTGTGTGTTGGGGATTTGGCCTTGGTTTTTTGCCAAGCTTTAAGTTGCCATTAATCGGAAAATTGTTTAATGACACAAAATGCTTTTCAGCAATTAAGAGGGCAAGAAAATCATTTAACTTAAAATGGGGAAAATAAAGTGAAAATATTTGCTTAATATTTGAAGTCAAATTTATATTTCCAATTCAATTGATACATCTTTTTGGAATTTTAAATAATCAATCCTTTAATAAATATTTTAATGTAACTTGCAAAAACACATGTTATTTACACAGTTTGTAGACATTTCTTCATTATTTAATTGGTTTTATGTACTTACCGTGTTTCCCTTCCATAATTTCCACCAATCACTGCAAATTAGCATTGAAATGTCGCAGTTTTAATTCAATTTTATTCTGCCAGCGATAAATGAAAATTAATGGCAAAAATGTCATTTCACAAGGCTCGCTTGCAGGCAGAGAGTGAAGAAAAAGCAAACAGTTTCCAGATGATTGCATCCTGCAGACTGGACAGAAATGAAAATCCACATGAATATATTTTTTGTGATTAATGAGCCAGGATCAAGGGCCACGCTGCGTATACGCAACGTTTCTCATAAATAATTAAATTTTAATGAAATCGCAGCACAACAAATTAAATACTTTTAACGGGGATGAGTAATACTTATATATAATATATTGTGAAAATTTCCATTTATTTCAAGCTGAGGAAGTAAAGAATTTAAAGCGGGATTTATACGTGTGGTATGAGTGATATTTTAGGCACTAAAGTCATCGCTTTAGGATTAGGGCAATAAAACTATATATACCAATGTGGTTATAACTTATATAATGATTTATATTTTTCAAAAGATACAATTGTAAATAAGAAATATACAAAGCACTATGTATTTTCCTGCCGTGCACTAAACTTTTATTTCTATGAAGCTGAGAAAGTAAACAAAAAGAGAGGATTCCACGAAGCCAAAGAGAACCATTAAAGAGAACAGAACGAGGTTTGCAAAAAAAAAGAAAAGGGAAAAAAGAATGAAAAAATATTTGCAGCGCTGTGTTACCGGTTTTTATGGTAGGAAGGAAACCCGCTCTCGCAGCGCATTAGTGTTGTGCAGTATGAATGTGTGGAGTGTGTGGCGTGTGTTGTGTGAGTGACGACGGCGGCAGCGTCTGTCTGTTGTTGAGGCAGGTCCTGGCCGGAATACGCGAAAATAGGTACAGCCAACGAACTGCTGCGCTCCAGACACGACCGACGACGGCTGTCTACCACCGAGCGAGCGGCGGGCAGGCAGCAGCTCCTTCCTTTTAGCTGCAAAAACATGTGGCAGCACCAATGGGTGAAGACGCAGCAGTACCAGCACCAGCGCCAGCGCCATCATATACCATACATATAGCATGCTGCAACATGGGAACCGAACTCGGCAGCACACATATAGCCAAAACACTCGATAGATACAGCCGCCGTCGCAGTCACCGCTCTGCTCTGCTCACAGCTAGCTTTGGCCATGGCTTCAGGTTCGGCTTCAGCCTCAGTTTCGCTTCTGAGCTTCAACTGCAGCAACCGCTTCCCACATAAATACATCTATGTGCACTATGTACACCAGTCTATATAACTACTTTTTATTTTTCGGCGATTCCTCCTTCACCTTCGCGGAAAAGGGAAAAAGATGAATATGTAATGCAATTTCCCCCAGCGTTCTGACTTTCCTTTGTTGCAAATTCAATCTGCAGCGGCAGCGATCGGCTTACGTGGCCAGAGGCAATGGGCAGAGAACCCATCGAGGATTAGGCCAAGTCAAGTGGAATTGTCTCTGGCCACAAAAGGAGCAGCAGAGCGGCGGAGAGCGCGGGCAATAAACGTGCAGGTTGGCCAAATGTGCAATCCAAATCCAAATATTTAATCAAAAAAGCATTTCTAAACAAATCAATCGAGGATTTTGTATCAGATTCAAGTGAGAGCAGCAACCAATAGATAAAAATGCACAAATATTTATAAAGCAAATCAAATTGAGGTCTTGAGGATTTATTTTACCCTCAGGACAAAGTTAAAGTATCATAACAGTATAATATAACAAAGGTATCAAGTGTCCAAAAAGGCTATGAACTATTTAATAAAGAAAAAATCGAAACTAAACTGTGGGGGAACAAAATAATAAACCGTGAGTATATCGTTATAATAAATATAATAAATATTTAATTAAAATATTTCTATGAATATGTAGGAATACAAGACCCCGTCAATGGAAGATTAAAATGATGAATAAGATGGAATAAATTAAGCAGTATAAAGATTGTTGAAGAATACTTCACAAAAAATATTTCTCAAAAAGACAAAAATTTTAAGTAAATAAAATATTAAATAAGTAAATATAGGCCTAATTAAAGCTTCAACAGAATATCTGTCCCATCAAACTCTTGAAATAGTTAGTTACTGATGTACTGTCAAAAAGTTATTTAAAAACTTCACTTTTCTTCATTTCAGATATTCAGACAAGACAACCTTGATGGCTATAAAGAACACCATATTTGTAATAAATATGAAAAGTATCACCCATTAAATTATGATCCTCTATAAATTAATAAACCAGCTAATATTAATTTTCCTTCTTTATCCACCAGATATGATCATTAATGGCTACCCAACAAAGCCACATGAAATAATCGTAAATCTAAATCGAACTAAAATGCAAAGCAATTTGGAATACATTGTGAGACTGTTGCTGAGATGACTCAGACGAGATCCAGGAGTCACTCCTTTCATCCTACTGGAATTTCACAACTTCACGGAAATGGATTAAACGCGATTTCCCCTCCTCACCAGATGGGGTGGCTTTTTTGCACTTCCTACAACGATTTCTAAACCAACACGAGAGAGAGAAATGGTGCATACTTACATATGGACCATTAACAGAAACCCGTAAATCCGAACTTGTGCTGTTTTATATCTGTTACAAGACCGGCATTATGGGAGTCTGTCAATGCAAACAACTGGTTTTTGGCAACAAAATCAAAACTGACAAACCTGAAAGCACATAATAATGGAGGAAAATCAATATATTAAATTAAAACTAAAGCGATACAAAAACGATATATAAAAAATAAGTAAAACAGGGAATTATACATTCAGCCAAGAGAAATAACAAAGCCGTAAAAGGAATTTAGAACCAATGGACAATTTAAAGTGACTTATTTTAAATAGGTATTAATTTAAATAAATTAAATCCTCTGTGTATGTTTTATAATATATATGTATATATAATAAAACTGCCCTTAAAAAATCGAAAGCTAAATTTAAAAAGTAATTAAAAATCATCGCCGATTTGAGTTAAATAAAAACAATAATAAACCACAGTTCAAACCTAAAAATATAATAAGAAATATAAAATTTTTGAGATAAATGCACTACATACAAAAAAGCACAATAAATATTTAAAATAACTAAATAACCATCTTATATCGTAATTATAACCCTTTTTTTTGCCTTAAAAAATATCCAAATATTTTATATAATTTTTCCCCCATTATTACTCGTCTTGTTTGCCATATATTTTTGATTAACCAAATATGAAACCAAAACCGAAACACAAAATGAAAAAACTAACCCGAAAAATCCTTTAATTTACCAAAAAATCCACCCAGCAAAAGGGACTAAACCTTTTTCTCTCTGGCAAATTGAGGTAGTAGGTTGTATAGTAGTAACTACAAATCATACTATACAATGTGCTAGCTTTCTTTGCTTGACTACAAGCCGCAATTTAATTCACGAAACCACCAAAATCACAGCCAGAAAATTGTGAAAAATTACGATTAAAAGAGAATGAAAAGTGAACCCTCGACTGAGTGTGTACGTAAATATATTGGCATTGTTAGTGACATGTGCAAATGTTTGTATGGCTGATTCCCTGAGACCCTAACTTGTGACTTTTAATACCAGTTTCACAAGTTTTGATCTCCGGTATTGGACGCAAACTTGCTGATGTTAGCAAAAAAATAAGAAAAAAAGAAAGAGCTGCAGAGGGCAAGTACAATATCGGAAATATACGGAGAAGGTAGAGGTCGGCATTTTTTAACGAATACTATTTATATTAATTGAGTTTCAAGTTTCTTCAGCAGAACAGTTCTAGTTTTATGGACAAGGCGCTGGAGGCTCCATGATTTGTTTCTTGGATTGTATTAGCATTGCGGACTTTTAAGCATCGGAATAATAAGGAATAATTACATTGTTTAGTAATTTAATATCTGTTATGGATTCATTTATTTATTTCACTTTATTTTAATAATGATGCACTAGCATAACGTATCTTTGTATGAAAGGGTGAACCCATTTGAATACTTTGAAAATTTGGTATCGGGAAGACGAAGTGTGCATTAATTTTAATTTTGAAAGCTGTTTTATGTTAGTTCTTATTTGGTTAATAAATCTTCATATTGTGTCGAAAAGAATGTTAAATTAAAATTTGTCTTGAATTTTTAATTATTTTAATAATGTTACCCCTTTAAAATTTTCGAAAAATTTGGCATCTTCTAAATCATTTTTTATATTTTATTATGAATCAGTTAAGATTTTAATAGCGAAAAGGAATAAAAATGTTATTTGTCAATCAGTTGATTTGTGACTATTAGACGCTCCCAAGAAGACCTTAAATATCCGTGTTCTTGGCGGAGAAATCAAACCTTAAAATATCCATAGCTAAGCTAAAAATGCCTTAATTTCAATTGGGAAATCTTTTCTGTGCTAGTTTGTATTAGGTTAAAAAGTCTTCATATTATATAAAATAATTTGTTAACATAGAATGTTTGTGAATTTTTGACAATTTTTATGATTAACCCCTTATAACACTATTAAAAAATTGAACACATTTTTTTCAGCACACATGACTAGACTGACTCTGCTGTTGATGCTGATCAAGAATATATATGGCTTACTGGGTCGGAAATGACTCCTTCACCGAGTTTCAGCCTCCTGACTAAACTTCCATGCCAGGATGCCCTTTGGTTATTTATGCCCAAAAAATGTTGTTCCCAACTCCAATTCCTCCCTTTCCAATAATAAATAATCCCACTAAGTCAAACCTTTTCCTTACTTCCAAATCTTTATTGCAAACCACAATAAACTATACACGATTTCGGATGAATTTAAACTATAAACTACAACTAAGTTCTAGAGATACCATGTTTTGTGAATAAATCGGTGAAAGTATGAACAATTTCATTGTCAAAAGAGTACAAAATTATATGCTTATGAAATTTATAGATTGGATGGGGCATTATGGGCTGATGGACTCTGCTGATCCCTCACTGATGCGTGCACTTGTTGTCCTTGGACTTCTTCTTACGATCTTCACTTGAATTTGATCGTCGCGTACCCTGAATTGGCATGTAAGGCGGCGTGGGGCTGGCACTTTGATCTGCGTAAGGGATGCATAAAGGTCAATATATAGGGAGTCATTTCCGGGAGCAGCTTCAAATACATATATACCAAAATTGCCACCGGACTTGGAGTACTTCATGTGCGGCGAGATGTCCTGGCCACTGTGATGGGAGCCTTCGTGGGAGCCGGCCTCGGATCCATAGTGCTCCGATCTGAGGGGGATTTGAGAAATATATATATTATTTTTTTAAAGAATAGAAAGTGCATTGGAACCCACCTCGTCATGGAATTGTGGGCTTGAAGCTGCTCCGCGGCCATGTGCAGCGACACGGGCCTCTGCCCCGGTCTGCAACTGTCCACTGGCAGTGTGTAGATGTCATCCTCTCCCCGGCCTGGGGTCATGTTCAGGCCCCTTTGCTGCTGCTGCTGTCTCTGCATGGAGCTGTGATTGGATCCGCCATCTCGGGTGAGGCTTCCGTTGGTCAGGGGACCGTTGTGCGGCCTCTGTTCGCGACTGTTGTTCAGTACATCGATGGGATTCGAGTAGGCCTCCACGTCAATGTCTGCGGCCTGCGAGTGATTGGAGAGGCAATCCTGGGGCAGGGCCATCAGTGGACCACAGTGGGAGTTGGTGCCACAGAGCAGGCTGCCATTGGCTGCGGCGGCGGCCTCCTTCTGCTGCGATTTTCGCAGACGAGCTTTCTCCTTGGCCCGCTTGGCTTTGGCTTTCTCCTGAGAGATTTCAATTTCTAATTTTAAGTTCTTTGTGGTTGGTTTGTGCATTTGCTTACCCTATCCTGTAACATCTTGGCCAGTTCCTTGTCCTGAGCCTCGATGGCCAGCATGCGATCTCTATGCTCTTGGCGGACACAGTCCTTAGACTCGATAGCCTGCAGTCTCCGGGCCAGCAACTTAAAGAAAATGTCCAAACGTAAGTAAACACACTTGACCGGAAGGCAAAGCCCCCACGGGATTCTCCAGCTCACCGCATCTTTCTGCTCCTGCTTAAGTTTCTTGCTCATCTCCTGGATCTCCTCCAGCGGCAGTCCGATTTCCCGCAGACTGGCATAGTCGCAGGGATCCACGTACAGCTCAATGTCATCGGCGTGCTGCTGCATGTGTCGCTCCGCGGCCTTGGCTGATCCCGATCCCGAAACCAACCCGAAATTTCCCACCAGCTGGTCGTATTTCTCCGGTGACAGTTTCTGAAATTTCGGTTCGGTTCTTAGGAGGTTTTCGTGGGAGGGAGAGCGCTGTTTCTGGAGTGACGACGACGACGACGCCGCGGATGTCTTGGCAGCTGCATCGACAACGCTAGCCGATGTTGCTGTTGCCGGCGGGACAACGGCGATGTTGTAGTCGCGTATGCTGTCAGCAACATCGGCGTAGTCCACCACCTCGTCGATGCCAGCCACGTTGTGCTGTTTTTGCTGTGTGTTGCAGTGCTGTGGGGTGGTGATAGGTGTGCTAGCTGATGATGGAGGTGTGGAGTGTGTTCCAGCAGGGCGACGTGCCGGCGATGATGATGGATGTAGCTGCTGCTGCTGCTGTGCCTGATGAGGACCGTGACGATGTGAGTGCACAGAAAGGAATATTTACATGTTATGAGGGTCAGAATGTATAAGTTTTCTTATGGGAAAATGAAAATTTGATGATAAAGTATCCTTTTTGATAATTAATGTGATTTTTTATAAAGAAATACATAAAGAAGTTGCACTTTGAAAAGCATATGAAGTTGCAGGAATATTATTAAATCGCGCTTTGGAATATTATCGATGATATGTTTTTGAACAATAACGATATCTTTCGGTATGTCAAACTTTACATTATAGTTTACTTTTTTATATGTGTATATACATATGTGCACCCCTAGTTGGCACTCACCAACAGGGAATGGTGGGCCTGTGCGTTTCTACTGGGACTGGGAGTGCTGGTGCTCGTGGTCGGTGTGGCTGCTGGTGGTGGCAGGTCTACGATATTTGGTATTAGCGATAATCCTACATAGTTGTCTGTTTGCGAGAAGTGTTGACTGTGACTGTGGTGGTGGTTGTATCTGGCCTGCTGCGAGGTGCTGGGCTCTGGGTGTTGCTGCTGCTGCTGCTGGTGTATACTTGCTTTGGCAGGGCGGGGCGGCGGACGGCTCTTGTCGCGTGTGGCAGGCGGCGGCACAGGTGGCAGATTTACATAGATTTCCTGTTTTAAAATTGAATGGTTTAGGGAGTCTGTTTTCCTACAATAACCCAGGCACTCACTTGCATTTGCTTGGCTATCAGCTCGCTCTGCTGCAGCTCTTTCTGCTGCTGCTCCTGCAGATCGCGCTCCAGCTTGTCAGCTATTTCTTTGGCCACTCGCTTGTCATGTTCCTCCCTGTGGAGATGTCATTGTGATTAGTGTCTATTGAAAAGGGTGTAAATAGCAGCAGGACTCTTCAAATTTTCTCTAAAATTCATTAAGGAGAGAACTCACAAAGAGCAATGAAACAATCTGACATCCATTGAACTTGGAAAAAAGAGAAGTAATTGGAAGAGTGTACAATTGTTTTAGAAAAAGAACGATTTTTATATTCGCTTTGAATAACCTTAGGTTAATTATTAATGATTTCGTTTAAAAACAAATGCTTTTGTTCTTGAAAATTTCTAAATTAATATCTCAAAAAATGCATTCCTATTTTGAATTAAAAAAAATAATTTTAATTAGTTTAAGCTCACTGCTCTGTCAGGCGTCTTCTGTAGGCATCCACTCGCCGCTGGGCCTGCTCCTTCTCCTTGATCTGCTCGTGCAAGGCGGTGGGAAAGTCCTCCCGAACCACTGCATTTCTATAGCGATTTCCCTTATAGAAGTCGTTAACTGAGGAGGAAATAAGTTTTAATTAGTTACTCATTCCATTTAATCTCTACTTTACGCAATACTCACTCTCCTGGGACTGGAGCTTGTAGGCCAGGGCGCCATCCTCACGCACGAGCCACTCCTTGCACACTGCAATGCGGAAGCAATAGGAAAAGTATTAAATAAGCACCTTTTTATGGGCAGGTAATTACGTGCCAGAGTATCTAATGACAAGTGATATTTAATGCCTGCATCTTCTCCGATTACTTGCTCTCGAAACTTTAATGAAGCCCCCCAAGATCGTTAAAATCGGTTGTGCTCCACTTGATACCCCCGACTAAGACGACGAAGATGATGATGATGAGTCACCTTTGGTCTCCGTATTGGGGACATCGGGCATCGGACAAAGGAATTCCATTGAAGATGTAATCCCCGAGGAGGAGTTGGAGTCGGAGGCAGGGGGAGCCCCATTTTGATCGATTTAACCGAGCATAGAGCGATCCCACTCGCTGATAAGCGAAAGCGTGGTAAAAAGTCTTCCCCTCAATTGTGTAGAATTTCATTTGGGCCTTGCTTCGGGTTATTTATATGTATTTTGTAGTTTCCCTTTTTGTGATTCCAATTCGTTCGTGTGCCCATGTGTGTACACGGAGAAGAAAAGGTGGCTTAAAACACGAAGAGAATATATGTGCTATGTGATATATATAAAAAAGTTTATTCCTTCAAGTTGTCAAAAATTCAAGAAAATTTCAATTTTTAATATATAAAATGTAATATGCTAATTTGTTACGATCCATTTTTATGATCCAATTGCAAACTGCAAGGGTGTACATACTTCGGTTTCTCGAAGTTAGCTTCTTTTCTTGGTTCTAAATAATATTGAGCCTGATATATGTTCGTGGGACTATCTATATACATACACCCATGTATATATCGGAGATTAAAGCTAGACATGGATATTTTTTATATCTAAAGGTGAGTAATTCAACTACAAAATTCTTTCAGATAGTGAACTCTCAGTGTAAACGACTGTCTTGTCTGGTTCTCTGGGTCTGGGGTCTGCGAGTTGCTGTCATTTATCATTTCATTTAGTTTGGGGAGTCCACGGAGCAGCGACGACTCTCAGTCACTGTCACCGGAAAGTGGAAGTGGATGTGTGGCCAAGTGGGAAAAGTGGTGGCTCCCAGTGGCAACTGAAGTGCGTCTTTTTATCGGGACTGATAGTTGATATCTAGATATCTAGGTATCTATACGAAAGTGGTTTTCGATTGACAATGACAGGTATATATATTTTTTGGTTCCTGGGGAAAGTTTTGACTAATTGGTTATTAGAGGGAAGTTTAAGTATCTGTAAAATATGGCTATTAATTATCCAAAGTAGGGTTTATTTTACATTATATGGTCAAATAATGTTAGATATTTTTATCAACTAACTAATAGCTTAATAAGTTTTTATCCTATTTAAATGTTGAATAAGATCTTAGGTGACGAACTTCTATTGACAAGAAGTATTAGCTATTTTTCCAGCACTTGTTATCGCTCAGAAACATTACTTTAATCACTATTTCCCTTGACTGGTCCCCTATTCACATAATTTCCTTATCTACACAGTAGGGATGTGCCCCAAACTCCATTTAATTTAAAGGTTCTTTGACTCGACAGTTGTCAACGGGCAATTAGCTGAACTCTGACCATAGATTTTCCACTGCAATTAGAGAGCTTGCAGGCTGAAAATGAATTATTATGGGTCAGGAACCTCTCTCTACCGCCCATTCCCTCTGTTAATACACTTAGGGGCGAGTTCACTTAATTAAGTGCAATTTCAGAAAGAAATTGCAGTCGTGTTGCCGCTGTGGCGTCGAACTGGCAGACATAATCAATTTAGTTGCTTCTGATTTCTGACTGCACATAGACACTGTACTGAAATAAGAGGATTCTATATATGCGGGGCATGAGCTATAAAAAACTATATGTTGTGCCGCTGCATAAACTAAAACACAAAGTACTCTCATACTTTTTTGCCTACTCGCGCTTTTTCTTGGTTCGCTGTTAGGTTTTCGCTGAGTTTATGTGTTGAGTGGTTCGGCCTGATTGCTCAGCTCAGGTTGCTTACCCCTCGAAGCCCCTCTAAAAACCCCCCTCTTTTCAGAGGCGGCAACACCATGTTTATACCCCAGAAGAGTGCTGTAATTCTAGACCAAGATTTATGCAAGAAAAGATACGAGTAGAACCGTGTATATATGGTCATATACATTGCCAATCATAATATGATCTTGCTGACTTGGCATCATATTCTGTGGGTTATCTAGATGGAGATGGTGTTTTTAAAGCTAAGAAAAATTTATATATTTTTGCTATATAGTAATGAAAAAATATTTTAAGTAAGTTTTGTAATAGTAAATTAATCTTGAATACTCCCAGAAGCTTATAAATTGTTAAGGATTGATAATTATTTCCGTTCATAATGTTAATTTTAATCACTGACTCTTTAAGTCTCGTTACAAAACCTCTTGTTTTTAATGGGTATACAACTCGTTTAGTTTTAAACTACCAAACAACCATTTGTTTTTTGTTGTATTCTGTGCACTCAGCATATTACTTACAAAGTCTCGGCACTTGCCAGTACCCATATATGTTGTATATGATTTTTTCTTGCTGTTCTTACGTCTCTGCGCTTTTGTTTTATAATTCTCCGGGCAAGCACGGCTTTTTATTATGCACAACGGGCAACGGGGCAAAAATACGAAAACAAATTATATGGCAAAAAAAAACAAAGAAAAACCTGTGCTGGAAGTGACTTACTGTACGCTGCCCGTTAAGTAATGCTTTGTGTTTGCTTTTTCTAGTGGCAAAGGAAATGGCCAAGGCATAAAAATTGTGCATAAGACTAGAAAAATTATAGCCGTGTCACTTGAATTCGCCGAGTCACACGACAAATTCGACTGGAAATTCTTCTTGATTTCCTGTGACAGCTGAGTTATTGCGGCTCTCCATATGGGGACGCGAATGGGTTTTAACCAAAAACACACTGAGAACTGTTAACCTTTGCAGCCGAAAATAAATTGGGCGGAGTGCAATGTGGGTCACACGCGAAAAGCATTTTATTGACTTGACCAGAATAAAAAAAAAAAAAACGGAGAACTGGTTAGTAAGTCAGTCAGCGAGGGCGCATGATTCACGAGCTTTGGGTTTCAGCGGAATTCGGTTTGGGCCAAGAAGAGAGTGCATGTGCGAGCTATTTTCGGGGGAAATTAGCTGAGCGAAGGTGGATTGACATTTGCTGATATTAAGGAATAAGATTCTGAGAAAATAAATTTAGCAGTGAATTAGGGTAATCTTTCTTCAAATAAATGTCCATAATATTTATATAGATAGTAGTTTATAATTAACTTTATTTTCAGGGAACCCATTTCCTCCCCATGAATTGTGCCCTTAATAGCTGGTATGCAGCAAACATTGTGTGGCTGCTCGTGGCGGCGCCTTCAATTTGGCCAAAACTGTTTTTCGGTTTGGCAACCTTAACAAATTTCGCCTGCCACTTTCAATTAACCTTGCTGGGCCATGTCGATTCACAGACGCCACAGTCTACGCGCCCTGTCTGCCCTTTCTGCTGGGCATTTGCAGGGCTTCGCCGCATTTTACTTTGCCATTTCTTCTGCCACATTTCCCTACGAATTCCAAATCCCAAGTCCGACTCATGCCGCCAAGTTCAGGTTGGTTTTCTGGGCACGCATGAATGGCGCGTTCCTCCGCTCCGATCGCGTGAAGAGTTACATAACCCGAATGGTAATACATACTCGTAATTATGCATAGACACAAAAAATACCATACGATGGAAAGCCAAAATTAGAAAGCAGTTTGACGGGAAAATTTATGAGCGAGCTGGAAGGAGACTGCAGTGTGTGTGTGTGCCTGCTTTTCCTGGGGAAAAATGCTGTTGACGCTGTGTTGACGACTTGCAGTTGCAACAAGCGGCAAGCAGCGGCGCCGAAAGTGGAAAAACCTGACTCAAGGTTGTTGAACATGCCACTGCCACCGAACGAGAAATGTGGCCCGCAATGCCGACTATTTGAATGTTGCATCTGACAGATACAGACACGCGGCAGCTGTATATTTAGCCAGCCTCACGTTGACCTTAGCCAGGGATGCCATGCCCCAACATCGCAGAGTTTCGTATGCATCTTGCAGTTATATCCTTGAAGAGCGAATAGAAGTTTTAATACTTAAGCTATATTAATAAAACGTCCCCCAATCTTTCATTTATTTTTCAAATGAGATCATTTGGTGTAGAATTTTTGGTTTAAACTTTAGCACTACAATCTTCTTCCATTCAATAATAAAAAATAAGAAGTTGGCAGCCCCTAGAAGAAAAATGTGGAGGATAATCCAGTTGGCAGTCACTTTTTTTTTTAAATTAAAATATTTGTCAAACAAGCTTGAGTATTTAATACATTTTTGAAATCTGTTTCTTTTTAAACAATTATTGTCTGTGCCTATGGAAAACATTACTGGTTTAAAACGATTAAAATCAATTTGTCAACTTAATCTATGCTTATTTAAAATAACAAAATTAAGGTGGCAGGCCGTCTTTGCTTCATTAAAATTTCGAAATCAAGTTGGCATGGCCTTGTGGAAAATATCGATATAACATCGATAGTTTCCTCCGAAAGTACAGACAAGCCCTCCCCAGTCACATTTATTTTTCAGTCAGTTCGCTACCTTCGAGGCGAAAACATCAATTTATTTTAAGTTCCCTGCTCCTCGTTTGATATTTATTTGGACTACCTAATTTTTTACTTTTTTTTAATTTTTTTAAATTTATTTTATTTGAGGAATTTGTCAATTTTTTACCCGTCTGGTAAAGGATCAAACAGTTGCGATGCAGTATAATGCGAATTGGCTATCTTTTTCACAAGTAATAATAAAAGAATTTAATTTTATTTTTTTTGAGGAATCTGTAAATTGTTTACCCGTCAGTTGATAGGATCACGCTCCTGTGATAAGTAACAATGCGAATTGGCTATCCTTTTTCAAAACGCAACTTAAGCAAAAAAGGATATATTCAATAAAATTATTTTGTCCTAATATTTTATATTATTTTATTTTACTTTAATTCTTTTATTTGATCGGTACATTTTTTACCCATCAGGTAAAGGATCAAACAGTTGCGATGCAGTATAATGCGAATTGGCTATCTTTTTCACAAGTAATAATAAAAGAATTTAAATTAATTTTATTTTTTTTTGAGGAATCTGTAAATTGTTTACCCGTAAGTTGATAGGATCACGCTCCTGTCTTTTGTTAGACAGGCTGAGCTTTGAGCGCGAATGAGTAAGCCAGCTCAATCTCCGGGAGGCATCTTCCAATTTTCTCCTTGTCCGCTTAATATGAGAGGTGAACGAAAGCCTGCGATCCAGGACCAGGCCCAGATAGCAGTGCTCTTTGCACTGGGGGAGCAACTGACCGTGCATAAAAATACCAGGGCTGGAGTCCCTACGTAAGGTGAAGGTAACCGTAGCACACTTTTCGGGATTGATGGCTATATTCCATCTGCAGCACCAATTCTCAAACTTCTTGAGGAGGATCTGCAGTCTGGCCGTCGCCGCATAGACACAATCCGATCTAGAAAGGATAGCTGTGTCGTCAGCATATGTGGCAACACACAGATCGTTGTGGAATCTGTAAATTGTTTACCCGTCAGTTGATATGATCACGCTCCTGCGATAAGTAACATTGCGAATTGGCTATCCTATTTTTAAACGCGGCTTCGTTTATATTTAAAAAAACTGTTCGTAAATATAGCATATCTTTATAATTTGTTTTTTTTTTTGTGTCTTTTTATACGTGGGGAAAACCTAGATGTTTTCATGAAGACTACTTTTGTTCATTAACTAGTTAGTAAAATAAGTAGAATTTCCTTTAATTAATCGCTTGTCTTAGAAAGGTTCTTTGGCATGGAGAAATGTAAGTGCACCTATTCTGCTCTCAACTTGGCTGTTTATTTGTGCCAGCATTTATTTAACTTCCAGTGGCAGCCGCACTCCTTGGTCTGGAGATCGCCCCATTATTTGGGCATCTTAAGGAGTCGTTTTGTAGGCCACCGCAAGTCGGGACAAAGGCGTCCCAAAGAAAGTGTTTCAGCAATGCTGGAGTGGAGAGGGAACTGAGTTTCCTTTAAGTGCTACAGCCCCATAGAAATCCAAGTGGAGGCACTGCCACATCCTGTCATCGTGGGGACCTGGCAAGTGAATCATTCCAGGCATGCAGAAAAACAAGAGTTGAAGTCGGCAAAGGTAACCAGGGGAGCTGAGCATTGGATACCCTTACCAAAAGCAGATATATGTTACTCTTTTAAGATCCATTACTCCCGCTTTAAGGGTATCAAAATGCCGCGAAACTGCATTCAGGCGGCTCGTCATGCAACTGCCGCTGTTCTCTGTTTCTGCTGCAGCAGAAACCCCCCTTCACTTGTCAGTCACTGGCAAAAAATGAAAAGAAATAAGAAATAAAATAAAGCAGAAAGAGGCCAGCAGTTGAGTGAGTTCGGAACGGAGATGGCGATGGAAATTGTGGCTATTTCAAACTGTAACCGAGGGGGTCTCTCGGTCTTTTGTCATGCGTGCTTGGGCGCAAATGAAGCGGCTGCTAAATCCCCCTTCGGCCAAATCCGGCAAGCGTCAGCTGGTGCCTGCTGCACGAGCTGTATCTTCAAGATACAAATGCTTTTTGCATGTGCACGTGCACTAGGGGAAAATATCTGTGATAATCGGTCATAAATTGAGGAGACCCTTGAAGAGGCCATGTTTAAAGTATAAGATGCGTAATGCAGTTAATGTGGTTGTCGTTGTGTACGTATATTTTTTCAAACATCCCACAACCATTGTTATTTTCGCATTTTTCGCTGTGTAATCATTAAATGGAAAGTGCCCGAGGGGGCAATCATCTTTTTGCACCTCCAAACAAAAATGAGAAGCACTGTGGCTATATATATGCAGATATTTTCCCTTTCTGCGGTGGCTTCCCCACCACTCTTATTCCAAGAGCGAACTATGTGTAACAGCTCCGGCGTTTGTTTATTTTTCAGCTGAAAACTGAAATTTCTTCTTCACAGTTCGGTCGTTGGTCTCAGTCTCACTCTCTGTGTTCGGTTTTGTTTTTGTTTATCGTCTCGGGGAGACTTTCAAAACCAAATTCGAGTCGGAAGCAAACCGAAGAGGGAACTTCTGGCGATTGTGGACTGCTGCCAGTTGAGAAAGTTTTTGCTGCTGGTCGTCTTCGGTCTTCTGTCTGTTTTGGGCAATCTTTTTCATTAGCATAACAGCAAAGACAGCGAACAAGATGCATAGCATCTGTGGCACAAAAGTCATTTCTTTGTCATCGCAACGGATTTCGTTTAATTGAATGATAATGAACAAGAGCTTTCCATGTTGTAACATTTTGCTATGCAAAAGTCGGGATTATTACATAAGTTCAAAAGCTGTAAGCGATAAGAGTGGCTGGTGTTTCTTTCCTGTCCACATTGTTTATATCTGACTCGACATAAGTATGGCTGGCTTTCATTCGAACTTCAAGGCAAGCAGATACATGAGAAGTTCTAGGAAACTTAGTGTTTGTTTTGGCTGATGTTGGCATTCAGAGATATCGGATCGTTGGAGTGAATGGAGGTGTGGAAAATGCAGGAAATGTGTTTGTGTAAAAGTTCTTGAAGCTAAATCGAAGGAGGTTAGAAAGGGGGTACAACGACTTGAAAACAATTTCTTGGAATACTCGAATAATTCATAATTCATTTATAGTTTTATAGTATAAATATTATTGAAAAAATGTATCATCAGAATTGTATAAAACTTAGAAGATTTAACGCAGAAGTATTTTTGGAATATTTTATAAAAATGTATCATTTGAACTCATAAATTTCATTTAACAAAAAAAAAAAATATATATATATATAACATTAGGATACCTATGTATAGGGATCCACAAAAGCTGGGATATTCTAAAAAGAACTTAAATTCCTCGAGAGCCTTGAATTGAAGGTAAGGAAAACGTTAAAGACGAATTTCAGAAAAGAGAACCGAAATTAATCACTTCTATGCGGTTCTCGATTGCCCCACTCGAACCCAATCAATTTCCAATTATCCGATGTTCATGTTCGGGCAATTTCGGAGCTCAGAGAGAGCCCGTGAGCTGCCTTAACCCATGGCTTACCCTCATTAACATGTCCTGATCGGGGCAGCGATTCCTTTGTGGCTGACGGTGGAGGAGGAGCTGCTGTTGTGGTTGTGAAATTATTCATCTCGAGAGAGTGCTCTCTCCTTCTCTCTCTCTAGCAATCTTTTTCAAGTTTCCTTTATTTATTTTTTATTTTTTAATTTAACATGTATTCAGTGCTTGTTGCATTTATGTAAGGGCCTAAAACAGGTGTTTATCCGACCAGCTCAAGGACGCATTCCACTTCAGCGACTTTTGTTTTTGCCTCACTTGTTGAGATACCAAGATACAAACACGCACAGATATTGTATCTGAACGATTTTCATTTAATTACGTTGTCGCTCTAGAGGCGGCGGCGGCTATTTCACTTTCACACTTTTGCACACACGATAAATAATTGTTATAATTCCACAGTTTCCATTCGGAAACACGCGCGCAACGCAACGCAACGACGACAGCTGCATTTAAGCGCTTCAATTGGTTTGTATCTCGCAGATACGCTAGCAGTACGTTCGAACGGCGGGCGGAAGGCAGCTCATTCCACAGCGAAAGCCGCTCGGCGAATGCTTACAATGAATGTGGTTGGACGGATGGATGTTGTTTGACTCAAAACTAGAAGCGGGCTGCGGCGGCAACAACACTGCAAGCGGGACTCGGGCTGGAATGAGATACAAAAGTATCTGAAACCGTACTGCAATGGAAGTGAGCATAAATACAGAGAGGAAAACACAGCAAGAGAGAGAGAGAGCGGGCCTGGAAGGGCTGGAAAAAAGTGCTGCCAAGTCGAAGAAAAGTTTTACATTCAAAATATTCAAATTGCTTAATAAAAGTGTATTTTAGGGACCATTGAAGTTTTTATTTAATTAGAAAAAAATGATTTTTTGTATTAAAAAATTAAATGTGTATTTTTTTTATACTTTCTTTTTGGATATTTTAGGTTTTGAAACTATTTTTGCGGACAAATTCAGTGCTGCCCATTGGCTTTTTGTTGTTTAGCCAAGACACACACCTCAATCCATCCTCAAACCTCAAGAAATTTCACTCTCAAAACTGGTTTTTGAGTCAGTAAATATGGCAACAAAAAAATGTTTATAAATAATAACAACAACCAGAACTATTTTAGTTGTAAGAATTTATAATTTGTTCTTTGCAGGCATGAGTTTGTTTTTAGTCATGACATCAAGGGTTGGAAGTTATTACATAAAAAATAGGTACATTTTTTTAAAAGCAATTTTATATATTTCTTTGAAGGATTTTTTAATAATTCGTATGTACATAGACTATTTTAAAAGATTTTTTGGTACAGAATTTTATGAAATGATAAAGTTCATTTGTTGTAGATTTTATAATTTGTATATTGATTTTCTGTGGTTTTATAAATAACTCTTCCTTCCCAAATAATATAAGATACACTCTTTCCTAAATAATAACGATTTAGTTAATAATATTCATAAATAAGAAAAATGTCTTTAAAATTTGACATCTAGAAACCTAACGATAGAATTAATTCTATAAATTTCCACTAAACCCCTATTTCTTTTTTTTTATGTCTACGATTTTCTTATTAATTTATTGTTTTACGCATAATGTAAATAACACAATGGTAAACAAGTGAATCGAAAAGATCTTGAATTTCCCTGATAAGCTGGAAGAAGTGTAAACAAACATTGCAGGCTTCGGAGTGAGTGGAATTCGATATTTGTATTTATTTGCTGGCCAGTTTCTCGCTGATCTCCACCTTCATTAGTCAAAATGCTGCCGAGATTGGAGGAACTGAAGCCGGGTTCAAAGTATTGCGACTTTTGCGCCTTCGGGAGTTGGTTTCCACTCAAAGTAGCTCGGAGATCGCTGCATGTTACCTGCGAGACATCATAGGTATACGGAGATACTTTCGACGTGAAAAAGGTAAACAAAGTCAAGTCGCATTGCCAGTGTATGGGTTCCGAGAGCTGCCAGTGTGTTGGTGCCTGAGTAATTGGTAACAGCGAGCGATCGACGCGACGAGGCATTCCGGCCAGTAACGAGTTGAATGTGGCTCAAAACGCTTCGCCAGGCACGCACAAAAAGAGAATGAAATCAGTGAAAATGTTATTTTTTATACAATAAATTACAAAAAAAAGTTATAAATAAAACATCTGCAGAGTGATTTAAAAACCTTTTACCAAAGCCCTGTGAAAATGTGTGAAAAACCCACGGAGAGCGTTGAAAAGTGCTGTGAAACCTGGCCAAGATAAAACCCGTTTTCACCAATACCGACAAAGAGACTCAGACTCCACAGAAGCCAACAATTAAAAAAAGAAGTTAGTTAGTCAGCCAGCGACTGTGGAGCATGAATCACACACACACCTTTGGGCCTGCATTTAAAAAACAATTATTATAAAGCAAATCAAAACAAAACCTTTGGCAAGTGTTATGCAAACGGCAGTTGAGCGCAGCGGAAATAGCAGTAAATAAATATTAAATAAATACAAAACTACGTCACACACATGTCCGGCAAGGAAATGCGCCCATTATCACTCTCCATTGGAGCCTCTCTGCTGCCCAGCTTTTCCCTGGTAACAGCCCTCAACAACGGCATTCCGGGGAAGAGTTGCCACGGCAAGCTGTGTCATCCGCTGGACGAGTACTGCTCCACCTTTCTGGAGAGCTGCGAGCCCTGCATCAATGTTTGCGATAATAAATCGCACAATTATCAGGCGGAGACCTGCGCCAAGGAATGTTCCGGTAAGAAAACTGATAGTTTTGATCAGATAATAGAGACTGAATCTGAAAATCTTAGACAAATATTCATATGGCGTTTTTTAGGGACAAATTCATATTAATTTAGTAGCGAGATATGGTTTTAGATAGATTTATTTCGACTTAATAAAATATATATAATTAAAGATGCCACTTTTTAGCTTAAAACAAACTGTTATCCGTCTTTGTGCGAATTTCTTATGGATTCCCAAACGGTTAGATCAGCTTTACTAATCGATATGGTAATTTTAAAAGTTTAATATATTTTGTGGTTTTTTTCAAGCAGCCTCCAACTGCATTGTAATTACAAAGCGTATGAGCAGGTTTTCTTAGCCTTAGCTCATCAGTCGTAAGTCTTTTTTTAGATAACAAAACTTGAAAATCATTTTTATTTTTTCTGAATAGAATGGTAGTCGTGCCCTTCCTATTATTTCTTAGATAATTTGTACTTTTCAGGAACTCGCATTTGTAACTACTTTATCTGTAAGATACTGCCGGCAAATATTTTCAGTCATAATACGGTACTCCACTTGTTGAAAAAAATGGCAAAGTGCATTCTAGTTATCTCTGTTTATGTATTTAATCTCTATTTTTCTTTATTAAACTTGAAATAATAATCTCCTTCCCCACCTCAGACTTCAACAGATTCGAGCCTCTGAAGGCGGAGATCCATGACATCCAGAGCACCCAGCACCTGATCCTGTTGCTGCTGACCATCCTGCTCGTCCTGATTGCCCTCCGGTGCGCGTTTCAGTGCCTGCGCTGGACACTCCACAGGAGGTGCATCCAGCGGATGCTGCAGCGGCTGCAGGCCAAGACGTTTCCGCATCCGCATGCGGCAACGGCGAACGGAAAGGACCTCAATGCCACCACCATACAGAACCTGAATGCCATCAATCGCCATCACCATGGCAGCGACATTGAGCAGGCACACTCGCAGATCTACAGTGTGGCAGGTAAGTGTAAGGATCCTCGCTTTACTACCTGGATGGAGAGCAAACAATTACTGAAATGTATTCTACTTCTGGTTTATGGCAGGTGTCGCCGAGGGTTCGGTCCTCACCATGACGACGCCGGTGAGCACTC
This sequence comes from Drosophila jambulina, assembly GCA_018152175.1. NCBI lineage: Eukaryota > Metazoa > Arthropoda > Insecta > Diptera > Drosophilidae > Drosophila > Drosophila jambulina. Next base: position 639,189 of record JAECXH010000114.1, read on the forward strand.
GCTATCCGGCGGAGAACAGCACCACGCCCACCACCATAGTCACGGAGGTGGGTTACGGATACGATAATCAGGCCATGGTCGTGACGCCGGTTTCCGAGAAGCCCAGCAACAACGGAGCCACCTCTGGAGTCGCTTTCTAAAGCCATATTATTTACACAAAGTAATCTCTTCAACTTAAATGAGTCCAGCAATGTGCATCACATTGAATCGTAGTGATATTCGTGTTAATTTTTAAGCAGAACAAAATGTATTGAGCCTCGGTCCCACTTCCGATTTCGATCAATCTATGTGAAAACTAGACAGAATTTTGGTTTCAAACCCTTGGCATTGCTTGGGATTAAAAATCTCTTTAAATGCCTTTAGATTCTGAAAGATAAATTACGTGTTCACAAGATTTGACAGGAATGGAATTGGTATTAGTGCATAGGAAATAGAAATTATAGTTAAGGTAACTCTCTATGGATATAGAGAGTACTTAATCCCAATGCGGTCGTAAATACTTAATGAACTTTCAACTGTATGAAATATTTAACCATATTAATTTTAGTAACCGAAGTACTTCCCTGAGGAGGAATGCTGTTCGTTGGGCAAAAAGGTACATACATATATATTTTAAAGCGAGTAAGCATACTAGTGACTTTCCTTCTTATTAATATTAAAACACGCGTAATCTTCCTACCCTTCAATACTAATTAAACTAAAATTGTAAGAAATATATTTGAATACATGTAATTTTAAAATATATAGGTTAAATAAAATACCTTCAATAAAAACATAAGTGTTTGAAATTTGTAATTAAAAGCAAAATTATGTACTCTAACAATAAAATATTTTTTTTTAATTTCGTTTAAGATATATGTAAATACCTCAACAAATTTTTAAGACTCACCTTTCAATCTATTTTGAATGTTCCCATTTTTTGTTAATTTGACATTATTTGACATCATTAAATTCCGCTTAAAATTATTGTCATTTATTGTAATAAGTATTCCAGGTTGGCAACACAATGTCTCTAAGTCTAAAGTAATGTTGGCTTTTTGAGTATAACTCGTGATTGCTTTTCTAAATCTAATCGTTTGCTTGTTTATGACACGCCAGATATGTTTCGGATTACATATATATATATATATAGAAATACATATAAAATTGCTGTAAGTTTTTATAAAATGCTTCCACACTCTAATCCTTAACGAATCTCATTTATCAGCCTTAAATGTAATGCTTACACTTAAATAAATAACCTAGGACTAATAACTCCGATCCAATTTGAACCACTTTTCGCATTTGTCATTCTACAGTGGAACTTCTTGAGGAAAATCTTCGATTGTAAGGGAAATATTTGTTATTGAAAACCTTAAAAAATATTCCGAGAAAACTCTTAAGTTCTTCACCTTCTAAGATACGCTCTTCAGAAGTCCCACTGTATTTTGATCCCTCTTTTTGTATACTCTTCGTATATAGAACTTTAAACCCAATACTGATTCCTTCGCAGCAACGGATTCGTGGGCGGGGCCGAGGGCGGCGAACTGACCGAGCCGGAGATACTCTGCGGCACCGAGGCATAGCCCGCAAAGTCGTTCGCCATGTCGCAGGACGAGCTCCAGGCGTCGTGCTCCAGGTGGTAGGGATTGTAGCGCTGCGGCAGCATCATCTGCTGCGGGTCGCACTGGTCGTCCGTCTCCTCCTCGTCGGGGTCGTAGTCGGGGAACTCGTGCTTGTACGACTCCACCGGTATGATCTTGCAGTGCGGGATGTTGCTGAAGCCGGGCAGCGGAGTCGAGTTTCCGGTGGGCGGAACCGAATCCGCCTCGGAGCTGGCGTAGTGGTGGCTGCTATGGTGGTGGTGCAGGTGGTGCTGCGGACTCACGGAGGTCAGATCCGGCGGACAGGGCAGGGCCGGCGGCTGGTCCTTCGATATGTCCGCCTTGTGCTTCCGCAACTTGCGGATTTTCAGGATCAACAGGACGATGAGGAAGCAGATCAAGACGATGAATATGGCACACCCTATGGCCAGATAGTTGATGGACAAGGCGCCGGCATTGCCCAGGTGAACCGTCTCCGTCTCCTCGATCCTGCTTCGGTACTCTATCAGCACTGAGGCCTGCGCCGGCTGCACTGTCTTGATGAGTAGCTGATAGTCAAAGGTATCGCTGTCCGGCTCGGTCTCCTCCACCGGCGAGTGGGGCACAAAGTAGACCACGCCACTCCGCAGCTCTTTGTAGGAGAATATGTTTGTGGACCTCTCGTTCTGGCCATCCGAAGTGAGGCCCGTACTGCGAATTATCTTCCTGATCTGCCCCGTGGCCGGCATCTTGGTGATCACAAACTTGGGATTGAATTTGTTCAGCTTTAGGGACAGCGGATTGTCGTTGTCCAGTGAGGGCAGCAGCTTCACCTTGACCCCCGTGGTGGTGGTGTCGGCGTCCTTCATCACTATGTCAGCGATTTGTATGACGGGCTCCACCTCCATCACCACGTCCACCTGGGCGGCGTAGTTAGTGCCGGGGACATAGGCGCTCACCTGGAAGGTGTCGTTGGACCGGTTCAGATCCGTCTGCATATAACTGATCTGCGAGGTCTCCAGCTGCTGCTGGTTGAACCTCAGCGTCGGCTGGTGCTTGAAGACTATGATCCCGTACAGGGGGGAGTTGGTGACATTGTAGGACAGCCTCTCCACCTGGACATTGGTGATGACGCCAATTTGATCCAGTTTCATGAGGGCACTGGTGGCGCCCTGCTGGACCTTCACGGGCACTTGAAGTGCCGCTGGATGCAGGCTTATGGGAGCTATCTTGATCGTGAATATCTCGTAGGCGGCATTGGATTGTCCGTCGGATACAGTGAAGCAAAATGTGGTGGACTGCGGCGTGCCAAAGTGCACGTACACGATCCGATCGTTATTGATGTCCGCCTGTGTAAACTGATTCGAGAAGGCCAGGAGGTCTTCTACTTGGCCATCGTTCGAGATCTTCTTGAGCACTCCCAGCGTGGGCCCACTCATCACGTCGTACATGATCTCCTCGGGCGGCGTGTCCGCATCCTCGGTGAGCAAATCATTCCTGGTTATGGTACGATTCTCGCCCTCGACGACGGTCATCTGGGGCAGGTGGGTGATCAAGTGGAAGGGCTGATCGTTGATGGGATTTATGGACACCGGTATGGTCAGGTTGCACAGGAAAATGTTGCTGGAAAATATTAAGAAATTAAATTAAGTCATTTTCACACGTAGCTGGAGATGTGATTGTCAAGACACCATAAAGAAAAGAGCTTGATGGGTTCAGGAAAATCTTCTAGTATGTGCGATATTGTTATTTTTGTATATATTGCCTCTGGCAGTTCTCAGTCGAAACTCACCCCTGTGTCAGATAAACCGACATTAGTATAGTATCCTCCAAGGTATCCGAATGATCGTGTATATAGTAAACTTTCTTGGTGAAAAAATCACTCGGGTGATACCTTTGCATATTCCGAAACTCATGACCCAAGCCGATATTGCCATGCGATGGCTTCTGAATCGCTTCTATAAACAGCTCTGGATTATTGATGCCGGCCTTCGTTTTCAAATACTCTAAAATCTTTGAGAAATCCAGTTTAATAGGCACCGAACCGCCCTCGTCCACGGTGAGCTTATTCACAGGCAGGAATCTCAGTAGGCCCCCTGAAGAGACAGATATTTCTATGTTGAACTTTTGATCCAACAACCGGTCACTCCGCTCGGCCACCACATCGAAGTAGAAGGAATCGTTGATGCGAAACTCCATGATGACGGCTGTGTGCTCGTAGAATATGTGGCCATTATCCACATCGGTTTGGGTAAACTCGCTGACCTCCTTCGTGAAGCCATTATCCAGATACTCATTCACTATGCGACCCAGACTCGGAGGAACTGTGATATTATAGTGGATTTCCCGCTCCTCATCGGAGCACTTAAAGTGGAGATGATCGCGGAGGATCTGCTTCTTGGTCAGGGGAAAGACGTGCAGGTTCTCATTGTGCTCTGGCAGGATCTCAATGGGCTTGATCTCGATGTTCAGCATCTGAGTGGAGGTGTTGAACAGGCCATCGGTGACTATGAAGGACAGTTCGTTCCGCCGGGAGTTCGAGTCGTGCATGAAGTATATATCCTCTCGATTCACCTGAGCCTGAGTGAACTGTTCGATCTTGCGCTGAGGTGCGGACTTTCGGGCCAAGTAGCCGCCGTAAATGTGGTGCACCACAAAGGTGAGATTCTCCGGTGGAGTGTCGTAGTCCTGAGCCACTGTAAGGGTAATTTTTAGACTGAGAGATCTCTCATAAATAAAACGTACTAAACTTACACAAGTCCGTATTCCTGATGACATAACGTCCGCCATTCCACACCTGCAGACCCGTATTGGTGACCATCATGGGTTCTTCATCGTTCACCGGAATCACCGCGAATTCCAGCTCAAAGGGCACGCTCTCCTTGTTCCTGGCCATGGCCACCAAGGTGATAGTATCGGTGGCATTCTCACTGCCATTGTGCACATACTGAATGCTGCCCTGCTCCAGCTGTTTCTGGGTGAACCGCTTGACTTTCGAGTTCCCTGCTAAAATGTGACCCGAACTCGCTGTGATTGTGACGATGTACTCCAGGATCTTGCCCCGATAGTACTCCGAATAGGGTTGTATGTCCGTGGGACTCAGTTGGACGGTCTTTCCCTCGACAACGGAAATAATGTTCGAGTGCATGTAGAGCTTTTCGGGTATGATGACGATCCTGAGCATCAGCTGCCGAAGCCAAGTGATGCCATTGGTGACATCGAAGACAAAGTAGTCTGTGGATTGGTTGACCCCAGCTTGTATGTAGAACATTTTCTCGGTGTTGACCGATGACTGATCGAACACCTTGCAGTTGTACTCGTCGTCGAAGGACATGGACTGCATCTCCAGATACCCATGCAAGGGCGAGGAGGTCACCAGGAAGGTGATGTCTCCGGGGGAAATGTTGGGATGGACAACCTATAATCAGGATAATTTAGTATTTAATATCCATAATCTGTGGTTTTTGAGCTCACCTCCAAGACATCTCTGGATATGAGCACACTGGTGGACTCCTCCACGTAGAGTGTGTGATTCTGTTTGACCTGCAGGGGCTCCCAGTAAGCCGAGGGATATATGCGGAACATGACTTCGCCCTCAGCTGTTATATTCTTGATGTGAACTCGATATCTGATTGAAAATTTTAAATGCAACTAAATGTTATTTATAATTAAATAAATCCCCACAGTAACCTCACCTAACTTTATCCATCGAGGCGATCTCCGTGTTCCAGTATACCAATCGCTCGCGCTCTATATCCAGGTGGGTGAAGTTACTCAGCGAGGTGTAGTTGGTGGCCTTGTAGATGGTGGTGCCGTTCTCCCCCTCATTGGCCCTGCTCAGGTACATGAGGATGCCGTAGGAGGGAGCCTTGATCACCTCGTAGTATATCTCATCGAGCTTCATGTCCAAATTCGTCTCCAATATAAAGTCTTTGTTCTTGAGAACCACAAACTTTCCCTCCTGAACAATGGAGGCGTTAGTGGCCAGCATGGAGACAAAGGGATCCGAGGCTCGGATCTCCAGCAGGCCATTGACTTCGTGCTCCCGATCGGTGACTATAAAGGAGGCGGTGCCCGCATCCGGACCCGAGTGCTGGAACATTATCCTCCGGTTGGCTATGTCGTCCTGGCTGAAGCTATCGATGAAGTGGCCTGACTTGTAGAAGGCTCCATTCGTACTGGACACATGGATGAAGTGGATGTCGGTGTGGTTCGTGTTGACATCCGCATCCAGGTATTGCAGCACCGTGGGATTGAGGGTCCTGATGCCGTTCCTCACCACATGGAACATCCTTTCCATGGCCGAGCGGTAAGGTTCGTTGTCGTTGACCAGCTTGATGTGCACCTCCATGTTCGAGACAAACTGGAGGTCCGTCTCGTCGCCGGAGAGTATGAGCAGCTCGAAGGTGTCCCTTGTGGACTCTGTGTCGTCGTGGCAATAGTAAATATCGTTTCGGAACAACTGATCCAGGGTAAACAGCTCCACGGGCGTGGTGAGACCCGTCTGCTCCTCGTACTTGCAGATGACTCCGTGCTCGGGACTGGTGCTCACCTGGAACTGCAGACTCTCGTAGATGTTGAAGCGAATCTCAAAGTGATTCTTGGTAATCAAGGCCCGTTCGCCCTCCTGCACCTGGAGCACTTCGTGGGTCTGATAGCTCAGCTTGTTAATTAGCTCCTCGGGCGGTCGATAGTTAATCTCCAGCGATCCCGCCACGTCGTCGCACTCGGCCACCGAGACCACGAACTCCAGGTGATCCGTGAACCGCGAGTAGCTGGTGTGGTGCGTCTGGTAGCGGATCCTCCGCTTGTCAATGTCCTGCTGGGTGAACGAGTCCAGCTGCTTGGCCGCTTTCCGGGATCCCTCCACGTAGATGCCGCCGTAGCGAGTGGGCCTCGTTATCTTGTAGATCACGCTCCGCGGGAAGCTGCCGATGGGCGTGGTCTCGTACGAGAGAATCTCGCTGGTGAGCGGTACCTCCCGGCTCCCATTGATCGCGATCTTTGATGGCCTGTGGCTCTCTATGACCAGGCGTGTGAAGGTGATGCGGAAGTCGAATGTTTGAGTGGTTACAAAGCCAAACGAGGCAATAAACTGTGGAATAAAAAGTGAAATCAATGCAAATTTTATGGTGGCTACACTGGTCAGCAAGGAACTTGGGCTTGGAAGGAGTTTTCTTGTGGAAAGAAATCAAGCTATCAAAGAGGGTTTCCCCCTTAATTGAACGACCCCCAGAGAAAGTCAAAAGCATGTACAAGAGTTTCTGGCTGAAGCCTTCCCAAAACCTAGCAAGTTAGTGTTATTGGCTCCCTGCCCATTTATGGCTCAACTTCAGTTGCCTTTTATGCCTTTTTTTCACCTTTCCCATTTTTTTCTTTTAATTTTCCTACTTGTGTTTTTACGATACACACCTTGAATTCGTCTTGCCAAGGGAAATCGCTGCTGTGCAGATAGCGGATGTGACCGAGCAGCAGCTGGTTGTCGCTGAACCAATCCACGTTCACCCAGGAGCCGTCGATCTGGCGCAGCCTCTGGAGCACGCCATGCTGCGGTGCCTTCACCACGTCATACCTGATGTCTATCGAAGGCTCATCCAGGGCATTTGTCCCTATGGACAGATTGGCGGGGGTCAGGAGCAGTGAGCTCTTGTGGATCATGATCAGGCCGGTATTGTTAACCAGTCGCAGCTCCAGGGGATGCACCGACACCGGCAAGTACACCGTGTCACTCGTCTCAATGCCGTCCGATACTTGCAGCTGGAGCTGATAGCTAAAGGATTCGGTTGTTGTGGAATTATAGAGGTACGAGACCTTGCCCACATTGACATCGGCCTGGGAGAAGGTGGATGTGGTCACTCCGCTGACCATGAAGCAGCCATAGCTCTCCTGGGGATTCAGGGGGGGCAGGATGGTGTATATCAAATTGCCCGGCTCACTGTCCGGATCGTCTATGTTGAACAGGTCCACGTCGAGCACCCTCTCGATACCCTCAATGACGCGGAGAATCTTGTGTAGATGCAGTCTCAGCTGCGGCGGATCATTAACGGGCGTAATGTTGGCGTGCAGGAGGAACCTGTGCTTTCCCAGAATATTCTCCGGTATCTTGTGTATGTCCCCAAAGACCTGCATGTCCAGCGTGGCATGGTCGTTGAAGTTCTCCTGGCCATTGTGCACATACTTGAGTTTGTCGGTGGCCAGGTCCACAAGATTGAAGGTGCGGCAGGGCACGAAGTTGTTCTTCTCGGGGGAGTACTGCAGGAGCTGGCCATACTTGGGCTGATGCACCACATGGAAGATTATGGACTGCTCATTCAGGCTCGGATAGCGGCGAAGATCGAGAATGATGTCGATGAAGTGGGGCGAGAGAAAGGCAGTGCCACCCTCCAGGAGTTGCATGGGGGAGACGTAGAGGAGCTCCAGCTCCGGACTCGTTTCGGTGAAGATCTTAAAGGGCCCCTGGAAGTCGGCCTTGATGCAGTAGGACTGGTCGCAGTAGCAGATGAAGCCATCCACGCCGTGCTGGCTGCAGACGCCGCTCTTCAGGCAGGGACTGTGCTCCACGCAGGGATACTTCCACAGGCAGCCCAGGGCCAGGTGTCGCGAGATGCTCATCTCGGCGAAGCCCAGCGGCTGATCGTTCACCCGCAGATCCCGCATGCAGCCCTTGAAGCTGATCTCATTGATCCGCAGGCCTTTGCCGATGAGCCGGCGCCGCATCTCCTCCTGAACGCCGCCAAAGAAGACGCTCTTCTCGAGATTAATGCTCGCCTTGGTCTCGTTACCATGCGTTCCCCGATAGCCGCCGGCGGCCTCGTCGAGGATCAGCTCCGCGATGGCGGCGTTGTAGCGCAGCAGGACCCGGTGCCACTTGCCATCCGAGACGGACTCGTTGGTCATAAATTGCACCAGACTGCCAGCCTTGTTGAAGGTCACCTTCAGGCGCTGGTCCTCGATCTCGAGGAGTATAAAGTCAAAGCCGCCGTTGAAGAATATTATGCCAGCCGTGGCCATGGTGCGGAATTGCAGAGAGAGGCTGTAAATGGAGAGGTGGGAAAATCTAGGCTGTATATATATTTCCTTGATTTATTTCCTCGAGGTAACTCACGTTTCTCCTATGGCATGCGACTCCTTGAGCATCAGGGCATAGGAATCGTTCTTCAGATAGCTAATGCTGTCCTGCGTCGTTCCGTCGAACTCACTGCTGCAGGTCCAGGATACTCCAGTGCTGGTGGTGTGACTTGTCCGGTCCTTGGCCCGTTTGATTATGTTGATGTTGTTGTAGAAGACCTGGGAGAAATAAGGGTATTTATTTGAGTATAGTTGACTTGTTCTTGAGTTTTATTATAGGGCAGAAAATGACTATAATAATCTAATAATAGTTTATAAATCAAGATCCATTTTAACAAAGAAGTAAACTGACTTTGGAAAGCCGACGTTTGTGTACCCATGCAGTTCATCGATCATAACTTTTCTAATAATACACTAAATTCAGATCGTCAAGCTTTGCTGTGCTAGTGTTTATTAGCTTAAAAAATCCGCATACTAAATTAAATTTTTGTTTTTAATTAAATTTTTTCTAAATTTTTGATCATTTCAACGATGTGACCTCTTTTTAAAAATTGAGTGAACATTTTTTTCTATCTGACATGGCTAAATCAACTCGGCAGTTGATGCTGATCAAGAATATATTTGATTTATGGGGTCGGAAATGACTCCTTCACAACTTTGCTAGCTTCGGTTTAAAATTGGAATACCTTGCGACGTAATAGCTCACTAAAGTTCTTTTGTTGAGTTGTTATTGAGATATTGTCTTAAGGTGGTTTTAAATACATATATACGCACATCCGATATGCAGCCTCGAAATCCAATAACATCGTTCAAGAACTCCGCCGTGAAGTCACCGACGCCGCCCAGAAATGTCCCAAAGTGTATATTGAGGGCACTGAGATCGCCCGGCAACTGCTTTCGCATTATGTAGCTGTCCACCTGCAAGGTGATGTTGTTCTCGAACCGCTGCACCGCCACGTCGTGCCACTCCAGGTCGTTGAGCTTTTGCTTTTTGGGCGAACGCAACTGTAATCGGAGTCCGGGTAATTGCAGTCATATGTAAGGGGGAACTCTTCGTTAATAATCCTAACTCACCTGCACCACATCCCGTTCGATTTTATAGCCAAAGCTGATCAGGCCGTTCTCCAGGCGCAGCAGGCAGTAATCGGTCCGGCCGGCGGCCAGGAAGAGCAGCGCGTTCTCCTGGCGGGTGCGAAACTTGACGCGGATGTTTGTTGACATCTTGGCCTCCTGCAGCGGCATCGATATGTAGCCATCGCCGAACAGGGAGACTGTGGGAGGGCGGGAAAATGAGGTTGGAAAATTGAAAATGCGGCGCTTTAGATTGGAATTTGTGGGAAATAAATGGGAAAGATAGTTGTGGAAATAAAAAATATATAAAGAGATAGTTTAAGATACTTTTTAGGTATTAGGAATATGGGAAAATAGTTTATAGATGATTTTCCTGTATCTAATTCTATATTCATCTGTATCTTATTGAATACTGTTCTTCTGATGAAAATCAAATAATTCATCTGTATACAGTTGCAGCTGGCCGAGATGGATACACTAACCAGTCCGCAGTGCTCAAAATGTTGCAAGAGCTGCCGCCAATTTGATTGGCAATCGCGTTCTTCTACTCTGAATCCATACACAAATTTGTCCAGATCGTTACGGATCTGGGCTCGTGGAGATCGGGCCATCGGCTGTCTGGCTGTGAGGCTGTCAGTCAGTGTCTGCCGAGGTCACCCTGTCAGTCAGTCAGTCATTTATCTATTGAGAACCATCTTTGTATCTGTTGTATCTTGATTTTGCTTAATTACTTGCAAACGTGCTTTTCGTGGGATCCGACTCTGAACGCGTTCCCGGGAATATTTTTCCAAATTTCTCGCCATGAATCCCACCTCGTAAAAATTGCATGATTAATGCTGTTTCATATTCTTGGCTACGCTTGTGCAATAAATTATTTTCGAGGCATACATTTGTCAAAACACGAAAGCTATTTTAGGAATTTCTCCATCGTTTTTGGTTTTCGAAAAGGGAGAAATGCTTTTTGATAATTGTTTATTTTCGCTGCTGGTAGGACACACGCATATTGACCTAACCCACATGGGAAAATGCAAGGGAACTATGGGAAAAAATAGATGTGTGGAAAAACAGTTGCATGCGAATGGCAGACAAACAGCCGACATATGGATAAACAGGCAAACAAAGCGGACGGCCACTGATGCGTTGGCCGTTGGACTATTTTGCCGCCAATTAGCAGCAATCAGGCGTCAAAAGAAGACGGGGAAAAGCCCGAAAAGAAGACCTAAGAGAAACATCAAAACACTTTCCCATTGGCCTGCATCTGACCCACATTGGCAGCAGTAGTGGTGGCCCCTGTCCGTGCCCGGCTGCTGTAAATAAATGCTCTTGGAAATGGCTACTTCTTCCGATGCGCGTGCCTCGAAACCAAAACAAAAGCGACACAAAGATGCGGAGGCGTTATCGCTGGTTAAACAACAATACAAAATCCAGAAATTTTACAAAGGGAATCACCCACGATCTGGAATACCCTTTTGTGTTTTTGTATTATTGTGTTTATACTCATTTACAGATAGCCTTTCGGAAAGTCTTTATTTTAAAAAATGTTTATTATAGCTGCGAAAACTTCCCATACTTTGAAATAGACAACCAAAAACTTGCTTTATTAAGAACAACATGTTTAATACAAATGTTTTCCGCAATTGTGAAATATTTGAGTGCTTTGAAAGAGATTTGAAACAGTATACAATTCCTTGTAGATTTTAGGCAGTCCGTCTTAGTTTGTTTTAGAGAAAAATGACAGAGCAATTAGCACTAAATGAAAGCCAGCCGGATTAACAGCTTAATCCCTTCACGAAAAAGCAAAAAGCTTGTCAAAAAACACTTTTTTGCTTGCCAATCTCGACGAATTCAAAATTCCCTCCTTCAGGAAGTCGGAGGCCTCACAATTTGCATCAACAAAATGCGGTTCAGCGTCAACAAGCCACATCAGTGCAGCGACATCGGAGTCACAAGTCATTCCGAATGTCGGGCAGCAAACAAATGAGACATCATCATCATCTCCATGGTGGGGGAGAGGAGTCTGTCCAAAAATGGGGAAAACATCAGAGGCGGTCGAACGGGCACACGTCGCAAGACTTATGGCCACAGATGCAGCAGCCGCCACCCACTGCTCCCCCACCACCAGAAACTCCACCCTGTCCTCCCTATCTAATGCTAAATTTATGTTTATCTCTTATTTTATTTTTCCTTTTCTCTGGTGACTTGACTAGGTAGCCGGCGAATATTTATGTTATGGCCAATGTTTATTTTATTTGAGTTATATGCAGCGTTGGCTCTTTATGGCTGCAAAGTTATTCGGTTTTATGGCCGTGTTTTCTTCTTTTTTTGTGTCTTTAATTAATGCTCCTTTGGTGGCCCGCCGTCGCCACTCCACCGTTTGTGACATTGGCAATTTATAAATTATTTTTACCCATTCGTAGTCGTCTTTTCACTAATAATGTCAAAGTTTATTAGTGGTGCCGCTGATTTGTGGGCTTATTACGTGATCTCGAGTGGATTTCACCCAGCTGGAGTTCATATTTGTGGTGCTCTGTGAGTGCCAAGAGAATTGATTGGGATTCCAGCTTTATTGGTTATGAGATCGATGTGATTGGGGTCTTAAAGCAGTTCATAGAATTTTTCCACATCGAGGACTGACCCGTTCGCAAAGATAGCATACTAGAACTATTTAAAATAATTGAAAATAAATCCCAAGTACTTCCTGGCTATAAAATATTCTATAAAATATTCCCAAGCCTATTTCCAGCAGCTTGAAGCTATTTTCAGTGACAGGAATAACCCCAAAAAATATCTCCTTAAACTTGTTCTCCGCTCGTAATCTTTGCAGTAATTCCTGTGGTCTTCTCCAAGTGAACCCATCAAAATAGTTTTCTTCGCCCCTTTAGAGTCGTTGCCACATTCTCCAGCTTAAGAGATCAATCTAAATCAAATAAAACCCGAATTTCTATGCCACTTCCCTTGGTTTTATGGCCTCCATGTGTTGTCGCTGCCATTGGCAGCGAACTCAGCCCTAATTAGGCTCCGGGGCCGCATTAAATTCAATTATATATTACCCTTTGCTATGTACCGATCAGTGGGATCTAACTATCCATCGACAATTGACATCGAGTCATAAAGAGACATGACTCAGGGGGAAAATGTCGCCAAAATAAATTGGTTTTTACTGCGCCTGCGGCAGTTAGCATCGAGCATGTGTTGATATTTATATTGGAAATGCAAATGAATAATCAAGAAGCTCGGCAGATGGCGCGCACCAGATACAGATGCAGATACATATGCGGATTCGGATACAAGGGTAGACATAGCTACAGATACATATGTATCCACACACGTCTCTGTTAAATTTGGCACAACGCTCTCGTTGCGCGTGTAAATGATTTACGTTTCACGTAGACAAATATACCTAAAATACAGTAAAGGCTAAATTTATTTTTTGGTTTTTTGCTACAAATTTGATATAACTTCTGGTAAGAAAATATTTCCTGACTGCAAAATGCATTGATATTTGATTGGAACCTTTATATTTCTATTTAAAAGTCCCAGTAAAACATAAAAAATTTATTGTATTAACATTTCATACAATTGTTAATAGCAAGAACTTAGTTCTTTGAGTTAGTTCTAATAAAAATTCACTTTATTCTCCGTGCATTTATACCGCAAGTCTAAAAAAATAGTGAGAAAAACGGATGATTCACGTTTTTTGGCTCCTTAGTCCCCCAAGTGACGTCACATGCCAACTAAAAATATCATTAAAAATACATTTGCGCTGAAAGGCCGAAAATAAACGACGAGAAGAGTACATACATCTCATTGTGTACGCGAGTGTCTTCAACGGAAGATACAACGAAATTAAGAGCACGCCTTGCGGTGCACCACATTCGTGCTTTTCGCTTGGAGATACTCTTGGAATCCCTTGGATACACCAGAACAACAATAACCAGGGAGCGGACAACGACGTCGCCGACGACGACGACATCGAGAAAAGTGCGCCCCAAGTCAAATGTCAAGCGTGAAAAATGCGTTAAGTGCACCGCGGCGGCGCATTGCAGTTAAGTAGTTGGATTTTATGGGTCGAGGGCCCCGGGGGTTACCATGGAGCATTGCAAAATCACTAGGGGAATATATGGGTACACATAGATATATACATACTTATATTCATGTAGATAGCAAGCGGACAGGAAGGAAGTCGAAAAATGGTCAGACATAAATCTTGTAAAGTTCGAAGTTCAAAAGGGAAAACATTTCAAAATTTAAATATTTTACAAAGTACAAACTGGTTAGTATTTTACATAATAGTTTTTACAACATTTCAATCTGAGCTTTTTCATACATTTAAAGGCTTCCGCAACCCTTTTGTTTATGTTTATTTCTTATGTTATACGATATTTTTAACCCATTCCATCCCGCACTTAACCCACCGTACATCGACTCTCTTTGGCGCACGCGAGTAACACCAAAATGTATGTGGCATTGGACCATTTGCAACTCTTTATTTTGACTTTTATTTATGTCCGATTCGATGGCAGGCAAAGTAAATGCAATTTGGCGGCAGCTTCAGCAGCTGCCACAGCTTCTGCCAGTCTGGACCGCTTTTTGTCGGCCAATTCCGTGGCTGGCCATATTTGTAATGAGCATAAATCGTGCGTTGATCATTTGCCATGATAAATCTGGTGTTTATGCCGCGGTATTAAGTTCTGGGGCTCGCTACCTGACTGTCGTAACATTTAATTAACTGTACACAGAGCAGTAGCTTCCTTTTTTAACTTCTTTTTACATTTAGTTTGGATTTCGAACTCACCTTTCATGGCTGCCACCGATGGCAATTGCAGCGGCATGGCCAGCAGTGCCAGGAGGCAGCCTAATGCCAGTCCAAGGAGGCGCGACATCCCAGCGCAGCTGCTTTTTGAAGTTATATTATGTGGATCTGGGAACGGGAACTGCAAGATCCGAGATCCGAGATCCCAGTTCCAAGATTCGTTTGGTTTTCGTTTGTTATTCGAGTGTGTGTGTGAGTTTTTGGTCTTTAATAATTTTGCGTGTTAATTGATTTTTCATGGGGCCACGCATCCGTCGTCGTCGTCGGCCGTAGTCTGGGGCCTCATAAAAATAGCATCATCGGAGGCAGGCAGGCATCGGGAGCATCGGGTGTTCCTCTCTAGCTGCGACACAGCGTCACGTCCTGGCCCAATGGCCGCATCATAGACAGATGCTGCATGTCACTCCGCTGACAGAATGCTCGGGCCTTCCTTTCCGCTCCCCTCGAATATCCAAAGCGACTGAAAGACACACGCGAGTTGGGGCCTGGAAAACTGGCTTCCTTTTTCCTTTGAAGACGACGAGTGCTCCTCTTGATTTCCTATTTTCCTATTGGCGCATTCACGCACTTGGCCAGCCGACTTTCGCCCGATTACGTTTCAATTTCGTTGGTTTCTTTGGCGTTCATCATAAACACATTGGCACTGCGAACGACCGAACGTTTGTTTGTTATTTTTCTTGGCAACCGCTAACGCACTTCACTGTAATTGGAAATAGATTTATGGCCATTACATATTTGCTTTCCATTTTATTTAAATATTTTTCCGGGTTTCTTACGGGGCGTTTTATGAATTTTAAATTGGTCACTAGGGGGAAAATCACTTTTAATTACTATAAACTGTTTTGAAGGGATTATAGGGTTTTATTTTAATTAGGAGTATATATTATATTTTGCACTCTTTAGCCATTTAGGCTTCTTTATTTATATATTTTTCAGTTAATTTTTAAATATTTTATTATAATTACTTAAGCCAAATTCATTTATCAATTAATTCCCCTTTTCCTCAATTTCATTGCTTGCTTGTGCTCAAACGAGTTTATTTTCATAGGTTTTATGATCAATTTAATTTTATATTTCCGAATTATATACACATCTTCCACTTGAGTCATTCCCTGGCTATTTTAATTGCCTAATACCCCAAAGCCAAATCTCTAATAAATTGAGAGAAGATTCAAGTACTTCTTGGGTTTAATATAAATATATGTATATATCATTGATAAGCGTATCTGCAGATACTTTATGGGGACTTAATTGAGTTGCTGCCCGAGATACCACGCCGAGTCCACTTCAGTGTCCGCCTGGGAGTTGAGTAGAATTTATTGTATTTTCGGCTGATGGGGGATCGACCATAAAGAGTGGCCTTAAGTGGCTTAAGCTGCTTTTCTTGAAGTGGAATTTCTAGTTCGGGATTTTGCAATGGCCCCAGGTCAAAGTTCATATGCCGAAAATAGGCGCTTTCAAGTTTAGAATGCAGATCTTTGGGACGCAGGGACTTCCCCTGGGAGAAGCCCAAAATCCCCACCGGGGGAAACGTCAACACAACTGTGGCTGTGACTGGAAAATGAATTATTTACGCTGCGCGCTGTCTAAAAATACACGCAGTGGAGTCGAGACATTATGTTTATGCATTTTTAGTTTTGAGGGAAAAAGATAAATGCTGCAGCAGCAGCAGGTTCGACACCACGAGGTCAATTGCGGAGAAGCGGCTCCCTCTGCCTCGCCAGAATCAGACTCTGGTTCTTGTTAAGTTCGCCCTGCTCGCTAATTCTGCTTGTTAATTTTAATATGCACCGCCCAACGATCTTGTCATTTCGAATATTTTTATAGCTCCGTGGCAGCAGCAGCAGTCAAAATACAATTCGAAACGCCGCCTCGCCGCAGACGATACCGAAGGCGAAAAAAAATAAAGTGACAATCGCCAGGGCGCATTTTATGACAGACGCGTGTTGCCTTCTCCCTATTTTCCTCCACATTTACATAAAAATTAATAAATGTATCTACCGGATAGCAGCCAGTCTTTGCCAGCTGCCACTAAATGCAGTTCTTTTTGGGAAAGTTCTGGCCAAGATACACGGAAAGAATGGATTTTTATATTGTTTTGATAATTGAAAATCCAAAAAATGATTTTGAAATATATATTAAATATAAATATAAATATATATATTAGCAATTATACATTTTTATGATATTAATTGCTCTTTTAAAGCCACAGCCTCTCTCTACAATTTTTCTTTCTCTGCACCACTTCGAACATATTTCTTTATGGTAATTAAGAAAAGTTAGAAAACAAAAGGCCAACAAAATACCGCTGATTTCTTCGGGGGCTGGCCACTTGAAATCGAAAATTGATTTGATAAGGCATGAAAAGGCTGATTTTCATATGGAAAATTGGTAGGCGTCACTGCCCACGCCGATTTGAACGCTTTCCTAACTCCAAGGTGTGCGGAGTTTTGTTTCCACTTTGTATTTTTCCTTCGATGGTTAGTCACACTCTTTTTTTGGGCACTGTGATTTACGGTCGTCGAGCAGGGCGAGATTGATGAATGGAGTTGTGCGATTTCTGCGCCAGATGTCACAAATATGAAGTTTATTGGAACATCAGGGGTACAGTTTCAGAACCATTAATTTATTTAACTTATTTTGTAATACTATAATTGGTTATATGTATTTAATTAGCTACTTAGGAGCTTAATTATTTTATTTTATTTTATTCAGACGAAAAATTATGCGTTTTTAGTAAGCTTTCTTAGCTCGTAATATTTGTTTAAACATGATATTATTTGAAATTATTTTCTAGTTTTATAAATTGTTTAATTTCGTTGTATTTGCAACTGTTTTTAAAATTTGTTTGTATTCACGTAGTTCTATTGCTGCAAAATATATTATACATTTCATTTGGTACCATTAATTTAGCGTATATTTATATTATTCATTTTCTATCACCGTCAAATTTTCACAATTTCTCTGTTCTCTCACAGGTTTCCCGGCATTTATTTATACATATCTCTCACAATTTAATTTCCCTCGCTTTTCCATCAGCAACTTATTTTTCACACTCTCCAATGCCTTCGAATTAAATGATTTATATTTCTTGATGCTGCTGCTTTTGCGTTACTAAGATCACTGATTTTTCTGGGCTATGATCCTCCTCGACTTATTCCTGAAAAAGCTTCACAGATTCATCTGCTAAAGAGCGGTGTTCACGGTCAATTTGCAGAGAGTTCTATATCTTGTTAGATGGCCAAAAGGCAGAACCACAACAAACACTTCCATTCACAATCAGTTTTTAGCCGGAATTCTTGACAGAGGAAAGTGCCGACCAAAAGAAAAGGAGGGGAAAATAAAACTTAAAAATAAAATAAGTGTTTCCTCTATTTTCCGCGCACACACACTCACGCCAGTTCGGAAAACTCTGAGGGGGGCGCCGTCTTTCCACCCGCCGAAAATTTCGAGAGGAAAACTAATTCTCCGATAAGCAAACGGAGCGAACAACCGAACACGCCGACGATTTCTCACAGACTGAAAGAAAATTCCGCACGCAGCAGAGCGCTCGCTGGCTGGCTCCCCTCCCATTTCCCAGTCCCAGTCCCAGTCCAAGTCCATGTGCCGCGGTCTTGGTCTCGGACTCCGATTCGGATGCCGCGGATGCCCCTGTCGATTTCAGGCCCACCACCACTCCATGGCGCACCCGCGAGTGACTTTTGTGCGGCCCGCTCTGCGAACTCGAACGCAAACGCAAACGCGAACGCGGCGGGGCCAGGCCC
The DNA here is from genome assembly GCA_018152175.1 of Drosophila jambulina. Classification (NCBI taxonomy): domain Eukaryota; kingdom Metazoa; phylum Arthropoda; class Insecta; order Diptera; family Drosophilidae; genus Drosophila; species Drosophila jambulina. Next base: position 657,467 of record JAECXH010000114.1, read on the forward strand.
AATAAGTATCTGTATCTAGATAACAGTGATGAGCCGCCCGCTGCCCATCCGACGGATGCCAAAGGGGTCCTTTGCGGATTGTGCAAAGTCATACAACCAGTTTTATTCAACAACATGGGAGATTTTTAATAAAATGGGTATTTTTAAATCTGTCTTAAAAATCTATTTAAAACTAATAATATAGTTGAACATACATAGAGAAGCAAACCTTATGTAATCTTTTATTTACTCTTTAATTTGTATTTGTTATTGATTATATTTTGAATTATCCCGAATGGAAAGGAAGGAGTTTAATTTAATTGCAACGAATATTAAGGATCATCTCTTATTTATGTGCAGCTCGTGATTTGTGAGTCATATATTCTTGTAATTGAAAGTGAATCATAGCTGATATAATTTTTAATTTTCCTGCCTTCGATTGGCTTCATTAATTCTATACTACACATTTTATTGAAGAACCATTCACCCTTCCCAAAATTCGATTGGTTTGCTCATCACTGGTACGACACACTTGGTGTCGTCGGGCTGTTCATTTTCTCGGTGTGCGCTCGGGGTGCTCCGCTCTTCTCTGTGCGAGTGGCGGGCATTTTCTTTTTAATTTTCCTGCGCAGCGAGCAGCACGCGAAAATACGGCGGGGATTGAGCAATTGCGAGCGCCAAGAGGGGCTGAGGACTTGAGCATTTTTCAATTTGTTTAGCGGTGCCAGCTACTGCCGCAGCTCTCTCACTGTCTCTGACGATCTTCATCTTCATTGGGGACACTGGAAAAAATTAAAACATTTTAATAGGGGCTTTTTACATTAAGCAATCTAAAAAAATTAATTGTATTGAAAAAGCTAAGATGTAAACAAATAGAATATAAACCTATTAACCTAACTTTCTTCACTACCCTAAGTATCTGTAAGAAAATCGCAGATTATTTTTATTAGTGCACCCACACATGTGTCTGCAATTTGGCCGGGGCATCGCCTTTTGCCTCTGACTGCGACTTGGACTGCGATTCAGGCTCTGCCACATGTTGTTTGTCTTCCTTCTGGCGGCCCCTGCCCTGTTGTCGTGTGATAAAAATCTCTCAACCATTTTTCATCAGCCTATTAAGTTACATAAGTCACACGGTGCCAGCCCACTCCTGTCCTGTTGTTGTGTAAATATCCTTTCTGGCGTGCTAATGAACCCCTTCACACTGCGGAAGGACCCGCACCCAAGCCACTCGGATCGACCTCCGTGAAAGCCATCACTGACAGCAGATGCCACATAAATCAGGCGCTGAGAATTGAGGAATTCGCCGCGGTTAGCTCATTAATAAATTAAATTAACAAAAATCACACAGAAAAACCTAGATAAAGTCAGAGTTAGGCGGAAGGGAGTGAATGCACAGGGCGAAACATATGTAATATGTAATTTAATGTATCAATATCGAAGTGTCATCTTATTTCATTTTGCTCTTACAAAATATTGCCGAAAGTTAAAGAAACGCAGTTATAGTTATATTTAAATTTTATTTTACTATTGCATACCATATGAATGTTGGATATGTCAATATATTTATATATGTTTGGGATTTATTTCCTCTATTTATGGATTCCAGTGTGTTTGTGCCTTCGGTTACACGCCCCTTTTCAAGGCTGAAGAACAACTGCATCGGGGCGAAAAAGGAACCCTGAGGGGCTGCTTCGGTTTCTGTTCCTGTTCGCGATAACGGCGACAGCAACGACTCCGTATCACGCACAATTTGTGTTCCGGAAAAGTGTTTTCGGAGGAGTGCCGAGTGCCCACTGCGTGGATCTAGGTTAGGCCACACAGCTGTGGCATATGTAAAAATAAACACATAAAACTGCACTTTTACTAATTGCACCAGGGAGCTGTTGAGGAGGCACTACCACCGAAAAAACGGAACGAGCAAGGCCTAAAATCCAAAAAAACATTCGAAAGCAAATCGGCGATAAAGCCCCAATCCCAGAATGTTAAAAATATGTTTTGAAATCAGAGAGCCAGAGCAGGCACACGTGTTGGCCCTATCGTGTCGTGGACTATCCTTATCGTGCGTAGTTATAAATGTTTGTATCTTTGCTAACAGAGATAGAGAGCAACCCTATAGGGGATTACTTTCGACCCCTAAATAACATTTGTGATAGTGGGATAATGACCTAAAGTTTCTATAAATAATTAACCAATGATTTCTTAAAAGTATATTATAATTATTCCTAAAACTGTGTCCGTGTATTTTACATATCCGGAACCCCTTAAACACCTAAATTTTCCTCAAAAAACACATGAAGCATGGAAGATCGTTATTCCATCGTAAGACCCATATAGCTCGCTATCTTAAAAGGAAACCCTAAGTACCACCGACAATTAATGGAACATCCTTTTACGCTTCAACTGTTTTTATGGTTGTGTTTGCCTATCAGGAAAAAAGATTCCACAAATTCTTGGTTAATATTGGGGGAGTTTTCAGGGCCGTGAATCACACGAAGGGCGTGTCGTGTCGGTAGTTTTTGTTAAGGTTAAGTTAATGAACTTGGAATTTTCAAAGGCACAGTCCATGTAATTTGCCCATTAACAAATGGTTCATGAAGTACAAGAGAGAGTGGAGAAGGGGAACGGTCAACCCCACATGAGTTCTGTGAGGTTTACAACCCCTAGAGTGCCCCCTTAAGCAGAAGTCGTGTGTCTCATTTTATAGCTCAATTTTAAATTGTGCTGAATTCTGCTTTCGACATATTAAATTAATATTGACACATTGACAGCTGCCAAAACATGAGATTCCCTGCCCAGTCGACCCCCGCTGAAATTTCCCGATGCGGGCTCGGATCTCAAATTCGTTGACTAATCATGCGCATCGTTTGCTTTTTGGGTGAAAATATTTTTAATTGCTCCACGCAACGCAACACGATCGCATTGAAAGGCCAATCGTTCCTGGGAAATTGTCAGTGTCATCGTTTTTCAGGGGCGGGTTGGTAAACAATATTCAGAGGTGTATATTTCATAGAAAAAGAATAAGAAGTCAATTGTATATATTATTGTTAAGCCCAAGTCAGAAGGTAAGGAGGACCATTTTTTCAGAAATTCAAAGTAATTGTCTGGATGTATCACATATATACAAAATATCCGACATTAACTAATTTATATTTATGTTACTAATCCTCTAGCGCCCCTTAAGGCCGCCCCTGATCATGGGGCTTGGTTCTTCGTATTGTATTTATTTTTTGTCCAATGGTATCTAAAACGCGGCTGGGAAAAGCGCACGTTCTCTTAATTGATTGATAGACGGAGAATCTATTCCATTAGATCTGTGAGATACAAAAGTTATACGCAGAGTATCTGTATCTATTTGATTTACCCTAATTTGGGCCGTAGGACTGAAGTGCAAAGTAAACATTGAATTGGCGCAATCAAACAAATACAAGCTTCTGTTGTGTTTCTCTACCAATTTTGACTGTATTTTTTGGGTTTGGCTTATGGTTTCATTGATCCAGAAGCTGTATAGCTTATATGGGCTTTGGTGTTTAAGGCAATTTGTCGTTTGCACCTCGTAAATGTTCACTGTGAATCATAGTGTTGTCGTGCTAGCTAAGGGTTGAAAAATTTACTCATTTATTTGAAGAACCAACATGGAATAATATTAAAATAAAATCTAATTATTTAATTTAAAGGGATAGTATATACCATTTTTTATTAAGTATTATAAATTACTACAAGTATGAAAATAATAATAAACATAAAATACAAAATAACATGATGGTACCGACAGCATTTATACACTGTTTTTTCTTAGAATTGTAATCGAAGAACCCTGATCACAGTGACCTATGATATTCGAATGTCAAAGTTCTGTTAAGATCAAAAGTTTACTCTACTCAGTTCATTAGTTCATCCCCAGGCTCTGGGTAATCAACACATACATACGTTGCCGCGTTTTAAATTTATTTTGAAATATTTTTTTTAACAAAAGCGCATTGTATCCAAATTCGTATCTTTTTATATTACTAAAACCCGTATGTATTTTTTTCCCGGAACTAACGATGTATACTGTTCGCGGTAAGTTAAGGGGCTCAAATAGTTTAGAGAGAATCATTTCAACGATTGATTTACGGTTTTAGAGACTAAAACTTCAAAGTTAAGGGCCTTACGAGGGCCTGTTCCTCACGCCTTGGAGCATCTCAATAGGGTGATTAGGAATCGGGGGGAAGAAAAAGTGCTTAAAAGTCGCCTGTATACACCTCAGTTCAAAACCTGCACAAGACTCCGTCTTTCGGGCGGGCAAGCGCCCAGCTTAGCACAAGACGGGACCTCTCTCCCCTTACAGCCGGGTCCGGAAGTGCTTAAAGCCTTCACCGAGCTGGTGGTATCCAAGTCGCGCTCATTCTTAACGGTACCGAACTCTTTAACCGAAGGCGAAGGGCCAACGAATTCTAATTGCAATCTCAATTAACAGGATGTAGTGGAGAGTCCAGCCCTCGACTCCCAAGTTCAGGTCGAGCTGGCCAGTCGGGAATTGACCATTTGCGAACTGCACGGCAAGCTGGAACTAAGCGAGAAACTGGCCTCCGAGCGGGCTCTTCAGATGGCCGAGTTCCGCCTCGTCCTGGAAGCCAGGTAAGTCAGATCCACTGAAAAATTGAGCAGAGATCAGGCTGAAACCAAACTATTTTTCTGTAGCATCAATGAAATGGTCTTCAACTTGGAGAAGGCCAACACTAAGGCTAAAGAAGATGCGGCCCAAATAAGGTTTTTACTTACTTAATGATTTTCATATTTCATATAATATTATCACTCAGAGAGCTTAAGGATCAACTGGCCATAGCCAACGTCCAACCTAAAGCTGAGCTCCATGAACAGCTCCAAGCCGACCAAGAGTTGATGGATCTGCATGTAGAAAGGATCCAAGAACTGGTTGAGCAGCTTAGGAACGCTGAAGTGACTATCGACAGCTTACAGAAGCAGCTAAAGGAGACGACTGTGCAGATGGAAATGCATGCGCAAGCCGAAGCTCGGCTCTGCCAGGAGGTGGCCAGGATGCAGCAGGAGCTCGAGCACGACCGCAAGGGTCATTCTGATGTACGGCGGAATGATCGGGCCCAAGGCACTACTGTCTTTTTGCAACATGAAGCAGCTGGGGTCGAAATAAAGTGAGAAAACCATAATTAATATCACTTTGTGTCCGTCATAATCCTCCCCCCATGCTCAGAGATCTCCAGCAGGGCGCCCGAGCAGAAGCTCAGCTACACCTGGATCTGGAGCAGGTTGGGAGCAGCCAAGATTTGCAGAACAAATTACAGGAGAACGAAGCTGAGCAGGTGACCCAACAGCTGGCTACGAAGGGCGACGAGTTCGCACTCCTCTGCATGAAACTAAAAGAGGAACAAGCGAAGGGGTTGAGCCGTGAGCTCAGCCTCAAGCTGCTTCAGGAGCAAGTTGACCGGTTCTCTTCCATGCGGGCCGAGCTGGACGACCGGAATGGGGCTTTGGAGAAGGAAATAGTGCGGCTCAAGCATGAACTGTGAGTGCTTGCCTTTGGTTTGTAATAATTCTAATATTTTTGTATATTCTTATGCAGTCGTAAATATGCCGAAATTATTGTGGGCAATGAAGGCGAGCCCTTTTACGAAGTTCGGCACACCGAAGGTCCTTTGGCTTTGGGCTCCAGCCGTGAAGAGAAGCGCGAAACCAAGGCTTCCGAAGAGGTCCCGATACCGAAAGACCGGGACATTGCCAGCGACAATGCACAGACTCGGCTGTCTCTTGGTCAGGAGCCTGATCAAGGGGTATATCTTTTGCGACCAACCAGCAGCCACAGCAACATGCCAGACGCAGATGATCTGTAGACATGTTTGCCGTATTTCTTAATTCGCCAACTTTACTAAATGTGTTCCTATAGTTTTTTATTGTTTTAATACTGCTAGTTTCCTGCTGAGTTATTGTTTACAGAGAATTGGCTGCCACTGTGCCATGTCAGCATCTTTTATGAATTAACATTTTTCCGGCGGCCTCTCTCCTGACCTTTTTGGCTTCAAAAGTGCCGTTCCTGCCCAGGGCATGGTCGTCCATCATCGTCGCCACGCCCACGCCCATGCCACGCCTCTAGTTATTTTTTTCTCCAAGATTTTCCATGGACTGTGCGGTTCCCGCTTTCGGTGCTTCGCTTCAATGAAGCGTGCCAATTTTCAATGAAATGTTTCGGCATCTTGTGTTGTTCCCTTTTTTAGGCCACTTTTTAGAGTTTGGTTTGGTTCTCTTTTGTTCTTTTATTTCCTTAATTTGTTGCATGTAAACAAACATTAATTCTTATTTGAAGATGTTTGGCTTCTGGTGCAAGTGAACTTGACCGAACGCTCTCCTTTTGAGGTGAATGAACAAAGTATTTAATATTCGTTTGCTCGTTATACTGAAAGTAATTCCCAGGCCCAATAAAATGTCGGTTTCAGTTTCCGTTTTGTAAAATTCAAACACGTTTTAGTTGATTAACTTATGCAATATGAACGGGTCATTGTCTTAATTCTGGCTAAAAAGGAAATGCTAACAATTGCAATGGAAATTCCGCAGGTAAATTTCTTTACAGAGAAGTTTATTATTTACGTATATCCTGAAACGATTTCTTGTGAAAATCTGATATCCGTTTTTATTTACATTTGCAAAAATCAAGCTGAAATCTAAATCTACTGACTTGCTACTCTTCAATTATTTTTAATAAAATGTCCCTGCTTAGTCACATTTTTATTAAATTTTCTTCTGTTTACTGATAAGAAAAATATCTTTTTTAGCTGATTCATGTTGTTTGTTGTCAAAACCCAGGCCATTAATTGATTTATGATCTCAGATTTGAAAAGTTCATTGGCCAATTCTACGCCGCTGTATATAGAACTTCTCCAATTACTAATCTTCCGAGACTGACACGTGAACCGCGGATCATACGGGGATTCGAGGCGAAATGAGGGAGAGAAGACAGCTAACAATTATTTGGCTACACTTGCAATCAATTGTAACAATATTGTAATTATCACAGCCACGAGCGAGACAATCAAACAATGAGATTGAGGCAGGGGCCAACGATGAGTACCTCTGCCAGCCAGGGCTGCCTCAACAAGCGCACATCCAACGGTTACAGATACATCTAAGCATTTCTCGGGGATTTATGTGAGTATTTGTTTACTGAGACTGAGACGCAGGCGGAGACCGCGACGTCGACGGCGGCCAACGTTGATTAAGTTGAGGTGTTCGTGGTTCCGACTTTCCGAGTTTCAGTGATAAGTGCACTTTGGTGCTCAGCGGTCGCGTTTCGCGCTGAACTTGACTTTAAATTCCCATTTAAATTCCACTTTAAGCTCGCGATTTGCTAATTCTGGACTGAGCAAAAAATAAACACAAGTGCAAATTAATAAAGAAATAAAGAAAGCTGAATAAAGTGTCGAATAATAAAAGTGACAAGAGCTGTGTAAACTCACAAATTTAAAGGTGATTTAAGTGATTAAAAAAGTTTTTCTTTCAAGCTAAGGAACCATAAAACTCTATCTTAGATAAGCTAAGATTTTAAGATAAAAAGTTGTATGAACAGATAACAATTATGAGCTTTTTTTGTGTTACTTTTTTTACTTTTTTTATATTAAAGTAATGCCTGAACTGATTTTTTTTATTCTTCTATATTAAGATCTTTAAACATTTTACATCCTTTCAATATATAATTATAAAACAGATCATCAATTCATCTTCTTCCTTAATTAATTGCAAACTTGTAATTGGTTAATTTATACAAGTGTAATTGCTGCCATTACTGATTTAAACAATACCAAAACGTAACAAGTTTTTATTATAATTGTAAATGTATTTTTTTGTAACATAAACTGGTTCACTCGTATTGATTAAAAAAAAAAATAAGACAAAAAAGCAATAGTTGAGCAATCTTTACTTTCACATTCACCAAGTGACTTTTACTTCTTGTTTCAGCTTCAGACACTAGTTTGAAAAAAAATAGTTTACATTTTTAAAAATACATCTACCCAGTTTCCCCACACTGAAAGGTAATGTAATAAAATATTTTTAGTTTACACAAGATAGACAATTAGCTGCGGTGGGCTTTGAACAAATTACCAAACAATTATGATTAAACAGCTTCAACCTTGGCCCGTAAGCCCACTAATGTTGGCTTAACCAAATTATTTTCAGTGTAATCAGTGTAAATTATTTAATTATAACAGTAAACTACCCTAGACAGGGAGAGAAATACAATGCGAAATGCTAGCTGCAATGACAAAATTACTTCCACATGCATCATCATCATCAGCACGCCTCAATGACAACCAGTAGCAAGTTTTATTTATATTTCAGTTAGCTGTCTATATAGATCGTCAAAGGCAATAAGGAAATCCAAGTGAGAAAGCAGAAGCTCGAAGTACGCTGTAAAAATTTAATAATATATAAAATGAGGTAATAAAAACGAACAGTACCGAGGAAGACCTTGAATTACTTTCTTTAAGTTGAATAAAACAGCAGTAATTACCCTATATAAGTAATCAAAGGCTATTTAAACCTCAATCTTAAGAGTTTTTTCTAGCTTCCTTATCAAATTTAATTTTCTCCATAAACCAATTTTAAGACACTTTAATTCATATTTACTTGTTTGAATGGTACTCGACTTGTGGCCAAATTAAATAAAATAATCTCAGGAGCCTCGGCCCATTTCAGACAGCGATAAGCAATCTGATTATAGCATAAGAGGAGCATAAAAATATAAATTTTAAAGGCTTTACAAGGCAAGGTAAGCAAATAAAGGCACTGAGAGGCTTTGACCCTATATGGATCGTTAACAAGAATGCCGTCTAGTTCAACGTATTTAATATTAATTGCGAATCACAAAATGATGAAATTACCTGGCTGCATTTCAATCAGCCTCAATCAGAGTCTTTAAAGGTGTGTTCCGCGAAAAGTAAAGAACACTTGGGGCCTTAATGCGAAGAAAATCCGATCAGAATATGATTTTCAAGTTAATGCAATAATAATTTAAATATTAATTTATACCGCCTGTAAGCAATGATCAATCTGAGTGGAACATGGGGGGTGTTGAGATTAATCAATTATGCGCCTTCCTTTCGTTCTGAACAAGAACCCTCGCCATTAATAACTGGGAGATCATTTGCAATCCCACTTGGCTATATGCAAATGCAGAAATGAAACGCCGAACATAAACCGCAGCTAATGCCAATCTGACGCTAATAACCCGACTTTTGCTCCGTCTCCCCGTCCACTCTGACATTTTAATTGAGGCTTTTAATTGTCGCATTTGTTGATTCCGAATGTACCCACAGATGGAGGCGAAGCAGCTGCAATTGATGTTCCTACTGCTGCTCGCTCTGACCACTTTAGGCTCGGCCTCTCGTATACTCTTCATGGGCCCCTTCCCGGCGCCCAGCCACTGGCTCTGGCTGGAGCACTTCCAGCGGGACCTCCTCCGGCAGGGACACCAGGTGACAAGCGTAAACAACCATCCCACCAAGCACCCGCATGAGAATCTCACGGAGGTCATCATCAGTCCCTCCTTCGATATACCCAAGCATTGTGAGTGTATAATGGGCGAAACTTGATTTTAATTAATTATTCCTCTCCCTCTTTAGTTCCCAAGAAGAACATCTTTAGCATGAACTTCGTCAGCGATTTCCGAAACCTGGAGATGTGGTGGACCGTGGGGTTGCTGACCACGGAGCACGCTCTTCGGGATCCCGGAGTCAAGCAGCTAATCGAGAGCCAGGACGATCACTATGATCTGGTCATTCTGGAGCAGTTCTTCCACGAGGCCTTTCTCATGTTCGGCAAGAAGTTCAACTGCCCGGTGGTCACCATTGGCACCATGGGCTACGCGGACAACATCGATCATGCCATGGGCATCCTTACCCCCTGGTCTGTGATTCCCCACCTCGTGTTGTCCCACACGGATCGCATGACCTTCAGCCAGCGGGCCTATAATGCCTACCTATCCCTCTACGATGCGGTGATGAGGCGTTGGTTCTATCTGCCCAAAATGCAGGAAATGGCCGAGAAGTATTTCGGAGGAGCCATAAGAGGTGAGTCTTCGATGTATACGACTCCCACAGATTCATAATAATGTTACTATGCAGGCCCTCTGCCGCATGTCCATGATCTGGAGCGCAACATCTCCCTGGTGCTCATTAATGCCCATCGGAGCGTGGATCTGCCCAGGCCTAGCATGCCTGGACTCATCGATGTGGGCGGGGCACATATCCAGCCAGCGAAGAAGCTGCCCGCCGACCTGCAAAGCTTCCTGGACAAGGCCACCAGCGGCGTGGTCTACTTCAGCCTGGGCTCATACGTGAAGAGCACCGACCTGCCGCCCGAGAAGACGTCTCTGATCCTCAAAGCCTTTGGCCAGCTGAATCAGCAGGTGATCTGGAAGTTCGAGAACGATTCGATCAGCGATCTGCCCCCGAACGTGATGATCCGGAAGTGGATGCCGCAGAACGACATACTGGCGCACCCCAACGTTAAGGTCTTTATCACCCACGGCGGTATCTTCGGCACCCAGGAGGGCATCTACTGGGGCGTTCCGATGCTGTGCATCCCGCTGTACGGGGATCAGCACCGGAACTCCATTAAGTCGGTGCGCGAGGGCTACGCCCGGTCCCTGGTCTTTTCCGAGCTCACCACGGACGGCCTGGTACGGAATATCGAGGCGCTGATTAGCGATCCTCAGTACAAGAAGAGTGCTCTGGAGGTGTCTCAGCGCTTCCGCGACAATCCCATACATCCGCTGAAGGAGGCCACCTTCTGGATCGAGTACATAATCCGGCACCGCGGCGCAAGGCACCTCAAGTCGCAGGGCGCCTTCCTGCCCCTGCACCAGTACCTCCTGCTCGACATCCTCGGATGTCTGCTGCTGGGCGTCTTCCTCACCATCTGGCTGCCCTGGAAGATGTTCCGAAGAGCGCACAAGTGGTGGCTTCGCGGAGGAGCAGTCGCTGACAAGCTGAACGACAGCAAAAAGCGATTGTAGGAGGGGGGAAAGAAACTAAACTTTAAACTATTGTTTCCCTTTTTTAAAAAAAAAGATTTTTTATATTTTTCATTTTAAAATGTAGATATATTAATTTTCATAGATTAAGGGAATCTTTTTTCAATGCTTTTTAATCAGGGCTAAGTAAATGTGATATATATTTAGATCACAAAGTGAGTTGTCATGCTACCGGTGTTATTTTTAACATTTTTAATGTTTTGTTAAGCAAAAGTTTCAAAAATGTTTACTCAATCACAAACAAGCAGAGACTGGCTTTATTAAAAATTAAGATAAACAAAAAAATAAACACATCTGCTTATTAATTTGTATGTATTAAATAGAAGAACCATATATTTATTTTTTTATTTTGTAATACATTTATTTGTATAATATATAATTGCTCTTATCAATATTAAGTAGCAATTTCTGCAGATGTTAGATCAAATCACTCATTAGCAGTTTCTCCAGATGAAGCCCTTCGCTCGCTCCTAATGCATTTCCTCTTAAATCACTCTCCCGCTCTAATCTTTCTCCCACTTTAATCACTCTTACGCTTCGCACTCTGTCATTTCACTTCCGCTCAAATCACTCTCCCGCTCTAATCACTCATCATGGTGGGACTATGCAAGGTAAATTATCGCAAAATCAGCTTTCTCTTGTTCTCGATGCAGTGCTCTGAGCTGATTGCAAGCTGATAAGACCACCTTGTGTCGGCTCACCTTGCGCTCTTCTTCTCTTTGTCCTGAAGTGACGGCGTGTGCCTTCTTTACTCTCTTTGCCGTGCTTTGCAGCTTTCTTATCTTTGTTACGCCAGTGTGAGTTTGCGAGTGAACAAGTGCACACGACGCGCGGGTGTATTTAATTTTAAATGCCAGCGAACCGGTAAATTAATCGATGCGAAGAATATTAATAATTAATCTACGGAAAAATATGCAACAAGTGTTGGTTGTGTTGCGAGTGTTGTATAAAAAGGAATGCCTACTTTCGAATGGATGTGGAAAGAGCTGAAAACCCAAAAATTGTGGCAGACTTTGCGGCGAAAATTTAGGGTAAGTGCGGACTTGTATAATGTAAGAAATTACTTGTTTATTTTCTTATATGTTCTAAATATTCATTTTTATCAACAGTACGGTTGCATTTGTTATACCCGGCTTAAGCTAAAGTACATTATATTAATTTTGTTTTAAATCTAAACTAAGTAACCAACTTCGAAACGCCATATCTCCGGGTACTCCGGGTGTCAAAAATCTGAAGTTGCTGTCTTTAATGCTATCATAAGATTTATGAAAACTTAATAGTTTTTTTTGCATTAAAGTTCAGTTATCTAATCTAACATTATATCTGCATCCTCAATGCATAATTTATGTGTCAATTAATTAAGCTGAAATAGGGAAATAGCTGGATACATCAGCAAAACAATGGGAAAAATGCCAATAAATTCCGTATGGTTAAAAGTGTTTTGTTTTTTTGCCGCCTCAATCGAAAAAATCACGAAGTGTTAGACGTTCTGGGCTCTCATCAGGCTCCCACACAAAGCACGCTTCGTGTTTGTTTTCAGATGAATGAAAACAACATTGAAATGATGCTGCCGTTTTGAGTTTAAAATCGAAGAACAAAGACGTTAAAGTAGTATAAATAATAGACAAAAGACTTAAACGAAGGACACGAATAGCAATCAGAAATTGCAGGTCATTCTTGGTAGTTTAAAAATATATTAATAAGTTAGTAAGGACTACTAAAATATAATGTCAGAAAAAGGAATGCTGATTTGTTAATTTACGCACACAGCTATAATTTCATAAAAGGGTAATTGCATTTACAACAAAATAAAACTAAAATTTCATTAAATTTAAAATTTTTTTAAAGTTAGTCTTTTCACGTTTGATATAAATGTGTGATATATTCAATTATTTGAATCTTGCGTGTATTTTAAATATAACTTAATACACTTAATACACAAGCAATTTTTTCTTAAAAAGAGGTACCGGTCCCCCATAATGTGAGAGCACCTTCATATTGTGGCCAACGCAGCCTGCCGTTTGTCTCTTTTCGACGATTATAAATTGTAAATTTTTCTATTTAACGATACATAAATTACGGAAAGGCCGATTTCGATGCCGATGTCGACCCTTTCGCCCCATCTCTCTGTCATTGAAATTTGCTTTGACATAACGTTAACAGCACACGTCCAACACTTGAGCGACTCTTTGGAGGCAGCTATTCCGATTTTATTTTATTTTTTATTATTTTTGACTAACGGAATTTGTGGCTATATTTTTTTCAATACATTAAAGCAATATTTATTTATTTATTGGTGTGTGTGCTCGTCTTTTTACGTAATGCGTTAAACCGGACCTCGAGGTTTGGCAGATCTTGACGCCATTTGAAGAGCCGTAAAAGATCGATTTAGTGCCAGGCACACGATATTCTTGAGGCTACAAAAGTTTGGCGAACGGCCAGTTGAGTGGCTCTTCTGATACCGAAACCTAAAAAACAAAAAAAAAACCGAAAAATCCCAGTTTCAAGTTCGTAATTTTAGCGCCAGGCACTAATGAATGGGAAGAACCGGCTTTTCTAAGCCTTCCATAAACCTTTTTTGGTCTACTAACATTATGCGTTGTTAAATTTAAACTAAGTTCGTTAATTTACTAAGTACCATTTTAAATAGAAATTATTTTATTCCGCCGCAGCATCCTGCTGTAAATTTTCATAAAATTAAAACCATTACATCAAATTAAATTCGTTGACCTAATGAATATGAAGGGTTAACTTTATTAAATAGAAATCGAAATCTGCAGAAAAAACTTCTGGAGGGGGGTAAAACTCGACATCCGCGTTGACAATTAGCAAGTGCTTTTGTCCGAAAAAACCGAAAGTAATATACGAAGTGTGAGTAAGCGTCTCCATTGCATTTATTAATTATTGTTAACCAAGACAGACAAGAAAACGACGCCATTCGACGCGTCGCTCAGATCACATGAGACCGAAAAGCAAGCAAACAACTTTTGGTTCGATGTTTTCCTTAGTTAGAGCTTTGGGGCTTGGTTCCTGTTACTAAATTATCTATGTGAATATTATGCAGAGTCGCGATTAGCATTAAGCACGTGATGCCATCTCTTGTGATGCCATTTTTTCGAGCGGAGAAACATCTCCGGCCTGTGGCCACTGCCATGGAGTCACATCCATTTCGCCTGCAATTAAGCAGCGAGTGGCCGCTGAAATGGTCGTTTAAATGTAATTTAAGCTGGCTTTTTTGTTTTGGTCAACTTTTTCGAGAGGTGACAAATTAAGGCCCCCGTGCAAGGTCATGTGAGGGGCGTCCATTAGCCATGAAAGCCATCGCGGATGGACAAGCACAACAGCAATACCATCGACACTGGCTGCACATCTCAAAAATGTAAAGTGTCGTGGAAAGCTGAGGGCTGCCTATCATCATAATCATCATCATCGGGCATCGAAATGAGGAAAACATAATGCCAGCTAATGTGAGATTATGCAAATCAAAATGCGCATCTCCAGCTCTCGATAAATACATTGACCTGCATGCCTCCGGCTCTGGGCAAAATCAACTCAACACGAATACAAAACTTTTTTCGTCGTGGGGTTTTACCGATGAAATTATTCCCCAAAAAAATTAACACAAAAAGGCGGGGATCTCACTCTCAGAATGCACTTTCTACAAGGGTACATGTTTACGATGTCTTTCTTTATCTTTTTGTGAAGTTGTTTACGCTTCGAGGAGGTTGTCTTACAGCTGTCCAGAGTGGTTTACAATTTGGGATTTTAATGTGTGGGAATTTATTTAGTTTCCTATTTATTTTATAAAGGTTTATTTTATAAATATTTTATTGCTTAAATTGGGTGTAGATGGGATCAATATTTTAAGGCTAAATAAATATGCCTTACAGAGAACTAGAGTTGGTTATCTATATTGTAATTAATTCGATACCAACTAAAAAATGTCGGGGAATTCCATATTGATTTTATTTTGAATTCTAGGTAAATCCGTGCAAACAGAGCTACTAACCAACTTAGTCCGAATTATTTAAATTAATCGCAATTTATGACGCATTTCAAAATATTGTATAAATTGACCGGATTGGTTATTGGACACTCGTCCTTCATAATTCAAATTTCTCTGCACCTGAAAAATATCTATATATCGAAATTCATGTACAAAGGTCTCTAAATGTTTTCGAGTGACTTCAATTAGCGATTCGAGTGTCTGATACCTCCACCCTTTGCTTGTTTTTATTTATTTATTTATTGGATTATGGGCAAAGCCTCCTTTTTGATGACATTTAGGTGTCCAATTTATGGTTGCTCGACATGCGCCACCTGTCTGCGATATTTGCTTGGCATTTTAGCACTCGGCCACTAACCGCGTTGTTTGGCCAAACCATTAACTTGGCCAAGACAGCTACACTTTTTGTTGTGTCTGGACGTCGCGGGGGATGCCCTATCGCTGATTTGCTGCATTTCGATTTCTAATTCCGATCTGCAGAGAGAGAAAGGGTGTAGAGTTTTAACTCTATTTTTGGAAAGTTACAATAAACCCCCTGTGGCTGAATTCCAAGTTATTTTGAACGCTAAAAATATCCATCATACTGCCATATATTTCTGTAAATAATTCTTTCTGTGTACATAGATGAAAAACGAGGCACTTTGGCGGGTTACCCAATGGCAAGACCTTTGCAGCTGGGCTTGGAATCTGAGTCCCAGGCTGGAATTGGAACTAACAGTGGGCCTGGGGTCTGGGAATGAGTTTGGGTTTGGATATGGGCACCGGCTTTGGGTGCTTACATCACAGCAGGAGGCTCAAGACTCGTCTCACAATGAGATGAAACTTGTTTCCACTCGACTCTTTGCCAGCCGTAAATATTTGCCTCTTCACTCAGGTTTTTTTTTCTTACTTCGGCGTCTTCTTTTTTTTTTTTTGGGAAGCAGCTGCTGCTGTGCTTTTTTGTTATTTTGTTTCTTGTGCAAATTACAAAAATAATAAGAGAGACACAAAGCGCGTGACTCCTTTCACAAGATGCGATTTGAAATCAAAAGTGCAGACAAAGGTGTCAAAAAAAAAAAATAATAAAAATAAAGCGGCGAACTGAAGTTGGCCAAAAAATTTCCTCTGACCGCAGAGCGAAACAAAAGCGTGATTTTTGGCCTGATTTGTGTTACCCTTTTCTGGTCAGTGTGCACAGAAGGAAATTCGTGGCTGAGCTTATATATGTATATTATTTAATTTTAATTGTTGATTTGTTTTTAAAAAATGTTTATTTAATTTAAAATTTAATATTAGGTAAATAGAACAAAAGGTCACATTGATGTCCTGCGAAACAATTGCCAATAATTTTACAAAGACTCCTAGTTTTATGTAAGCAAAACCCTTGCTCTAAAAAATTTTTGAGGACTCTGAATTCTAAATTTTTAATCTTTTTAGTTGTCGATTTCATTTAAAAAATATTATTTTGATCTTAATATAGGCTTCCCAATTTGGAGTAATTCGCGTTCATTTTCTATCATGTATTTGTCTCTGTGCATTGGTGTACTATTGGCCCTGTCGCATGCTGGGCAGTGTGGCGTCTTTTACTTTCTCCCCTGGGAGAGCCTGTCTTGGCCCGGAGAGCGAGCGAGCCGGAGACCGAGCGACCCAGCGAGCGAGCGAACGAACGGGAGAAGAGCCGGCAAAGCTCCGTCTGTGTTACCGGTTTCGCTGCGGGGCGAAGCTTGGATCTTGGCTTACAGCAGATCCGTTTCGGTGTCTGTGTTTTGTGGCCCTGCCTTTTAAGCCCGGTCTGCTGGCTGGCAGCTTTCAGATACGTTTTTGCCTCTGCCGCGTTCAGAGTCAGAGTCAGAGTGTGGCTTTGGGTCTGGAAAAGATCTTGGCATCGGTTTCGGTTTCGTTTCGGTTCGGTCCCGACTCGTTTTAGCGGCCACCTCAGTCCGTTGGCGCGTTCACACCGATCGAGTCGTGTGGGACGCCTGAATCGCACAGGAATCGGTTTTTCTATCCCCCTTCCGTGGCCAAGATAGGCTCGTCGCTGTGCTATTCGGGTCAATGCTGTGCTCTGCATTGCCAACGTTATGCTAATTACCGAAAGGATACAAATCATAGCATACATCATCGGTTACAATCTCTTTGGCAAGACTCCGTCGCAGTCGCCCAGTCGCTGGTGATAAATTCCTCGCCCAGCGAGCACTCACATCCGAGAGATTCAGCCAGGAGAATTTAGCTGGAGCAACCCACACCCACATATATACAAATATATTTATTATATACTCGTATCAATCAACAAATTCGCAAAACGTGCCAAATATAATTTAAACCTATTTATTTGTTTAACAAAGAGCTAATAAGTCTAACTATATAAATTAGTAAGTCGTTTAATTTAAGAGAAGAAAACCTCATAAGAAAGTTGCCGCAGGAGCAGCCCTCTGCTTCAGCATGAAGAAGCAACCAATGCTGTTTAGTTTAATTTTATGGTGAGTTTTGTTAGTTTTTAGTGAATTTATTAATTTACTACGATGTGTGTTTTGTGTGATTTAAACAATTATTGCCTGGATAAAGTGAAAAATAATGTGATTTCAGGGTTTTGTAACTGTTTAAATATTTTCTTCAAAGTTTGTTAATTATTTTGTAATATTTTTCCATCATATATATATTTGTTATTCGAAATGTCTTCAAGTCAAGTTAGGTTCATGTGGCTTAACACTTCTGTTTTGCTAATTTAATGTCAAGAATATGTAAATCTGGCCTAAAACACACTGTGACCTCAGAAACAAGTTTTAGTTTTCGGCATATAATTTCGAAGGCGGACTTAAGTTGCATTTACGCCTTCATTTATGCATTAGCTCAGAGCTCTGAGCCTAAAAACAAAACGCAGATGGCCATTAAGGCAAATTATAGTTTGTAAGACATGCGAATATGTTTTAACCTGGCATCATTAATCATTGATATTCTACTGCGAACTGAGACAACAAGAAGCGCCAACGGAAGTCGCAGATTGACAGATTCAGTCAGGTTATCACTTCCCCTTTTCCGCTGGTCCTTGAGGCAGCATTGAAATACCAAGAAATACACACATATATTATTCGGCTGAGAATTTGCATTATGACAAAGACGAGAAATTTATTTGAGTTATGAATATTTATGGCTCGGTGGGGCGATCATGTAATATCGATATTCGAATTGGATTTCTTTGCTCAGCGACCGAGATGAAAAATCAATTTTTAACCCGAGCTTCGACGCTGAGGCTGACAAGTTTCACTTTCATTTTTCACTCGGCTCTCTTGGCCTGGGAAGATGCCAACAATCAAAGAGAAAAAGTCATGGCGAGTTGTCAGCAAACAAAAGAGTCTTTTCGCTTTTTACGAGTGTATGCCGTCGTGCCAGGTGGTGATTTTTTCAGTTTTTTTTTTTATTTTTTGGAACGATTACACAATCGTGACTTTATTTTCGTTTTCAGTCCGCGCTCGCTCTGGCTGGTTCGTGTTAACCGCATTGACATAATTTCCAGCGTAGGCATCCCAAAATGAAAACTTTACATAATTCGGCGGCAGGCGTAGCCGATTTATAGGCCTCCAATTAATCTATCCGGCGGGCCCATCATCAATATGAAGATTGCCGCCAGATCTCCGCCGGAGTCCGGTCTTAATTAACAGATTCCGTAAATCTAGCAGGCGGCCGCTAAGTGTAGAAAGTTTTTCTCCCCACACTGTCGGCCTGGTCGCATTAATTTGGCGCTTTGTGTTAATCAGTGTGTGTAAGTTATGCAAATGGGAACCCAAACCCAGAGCTGGTTATGCAATCTGCGTTGGATAATCTGCCCGGAATCTTGGATCTGGCGTCTGCTGGCATCTCCCTCCACCATTCCGATCCGATACCAGGCAAGGCCTTGGCCACCGGCTATGACTTCTTAGGCTTAGTCATGCGGCAATACTCAGTATAACAGAAGTGTTGGTTTAGGAAAATGCATTTTAGGGGAATTTCAAAAGAGAAATTTTAGAAAAAAATAATAAAAAATTTGAACATACTATCTTAAAGTTTCAAAGGAAGCCTTAAACTTGTATTAAAGACATAAATTGTACTATTTTTAAACATCCTTGAACAGATCTCGAGCATTTCTTAAAATTTAATTATAAAAGTAGGAAAAATATATTTAAAAAATTCTATGTTTGCTCCAAGCCCCCTTCAAGTCCACCCCTGGCCAGAATGCAGCCGAGCAAGCCGATCGCTCAGGAAAATTAAGCACAAGTGCCGCCGACGACTGCGTCGGCTGAGCACTGACATTGTCTAGTTGACACACTTAAGTCACTTAAATCCAACTCGTGGAATTCTTGCTAAAAGTTCGTCGAGTGTTTTACAGCATACGAACATTTTTGAACACTCTTTTGACATTTTTTCATTGACTCGCACACTCGGCGTCAAGGCTTTGGCTATTCGCCCCCCCCTAATGCGATGTCAACGTGAGGCTCACCGCCGGCTTACTGGCTCATGAGTTTATGGTTTTTTTATAATTATGATTTTTTGCAAAGCCAAAAGGTATTCGGTGGCAAATTGGAGCGGCCGCGTGGGTCGGGCGACCAATGAAACGAAAGACTTAGGCAACGAACTTGAATTGACACTGGCGCATCGACGATAGTAATGCGGATGTGGGTGGTAATTATGGAATGAATTAGGGGATATAAAAATGTTAAGGGATAGGAGAGAAAGCACAGGTCAAGGTGAAAAATTGTAGAAGATTATGTGAAGTAGCGTGGGAATAATTAGGAAAGATGCAGTATAGGGTTCTCTTTAAAGTTTACCTTGAGAGAACTATGAAGTCATATCTGATTTACATTAAATACAGTTAATTTATTTTTTAATCTATTAAATATATGGAACTACTAAGACTTATACAAATGGCTATTTATTAAGTGTCAAGCTTCCTACCCATTCCAAAGACATGAGAAAAAAATACTTTAAAAATATCGTTTGAGCTTTAAAGGCGTTAATATTAATTCCTAATCTTATAATCAGACAACAAAACAACTTCTTTTTGCCAAAATCATGGAATAAAATGGTTAATGGCATAATTTGTCTTGTTCCAACATTAAATTTCAACCGAAATATTCCGCTTCTTAGCCAAAGCCTTCTCATCATCATTTAGATGATCTGGTTGCAATTAATCCACTTCAGACACACATTCATTAGCACCCAGCAGCTGGCAGAAAGGAAAACCGAAATTTAAATTAAATCTGGCGCCGCCTCTTCTATCTCAGTGTTTTTTTTTTCTGCTGGCTAGAACTGCTTAAAAATCAATTAGCCAGCGTGTATATGATAAATAAGTAATTAACTGACCAAACAGAGTGGCGAGTTCAAGGCTGAAACCGAAACCAAAATTCTCTTGCACGAGAATTCGTTGTTTTGAGTATCTTTTTTATGTGTTTTTGTAATTTAATTTGCAAGTCTTGCCCGTCTTTCGATGGTCCGTCATTTATCATATTTATTTCCAGCGTGTTTCGAGACACGATTCTGATTAATGCCCAAGTCTAATATATTGACTAATTAATCATTAGATTGTCTGGTCTGGGATCTCCGAAAGTTGATCCAGTGAAAAGTTGAATAAACCCTAGGCAAAGCCTAGAACTCCTTTTCGTCCTCGGGTTTCTTCCTGGTGAAAGGCAATAATAACAATAATGTTATGCTGAGAGATCTCGGATATGTAGTGGTTGACCCTGAGGAGAGCATGCATAACGCTGTCGTTGGCCAATTCCAATTCCAATTCCAAACCAAGTGATTCCATAAATCAAGAAGCCGTTGCTCAACTTGTTTTCAACTTTGCCAAGAATAATTCAATCCGCACAAATATTTCTGATTTCTGTCCACTCAGTCCTGTCTGACCACTTCTGCGCCCAGAAACGGGTTAACCCGAAAAACAAATAAAAGTACAGCCAATATGCACAGTCGCTGACAGCCAAAGATCGAGAAAAAATCTAAAGAGAAACGGGCCGCCAATTGTCTTTCTCCTGTCTCTCTTTTTGTGACACAATCAACTACAGACATATATAAAATATATTTGCCCGTGTATGCATCTTGTATACGACTGGTTTATTTGGGTTAAAAAGAAATTTTTGGGCTCCTCTCTTTCCGAAATAAAAACGGCACATCCACATCCACATCTGTGGAAAGAGCTGAAAAATGAAGCTGAAAGTGAAATCAACGACGTAATCAACTTCAGCAGGATGAAGTGGCCAACAGGCTTGACTGGGGACACGTTTTTTGAGTAATTTGTTCGTCCAACAACGGAACTAAATATTTGTTAATGTGCCTAGCTCTTCAGTTTGAAACTTAAAGAGCCTTTTCGGGTCTTTAATTTTCTTTTTTAATTTTTGACACTTGGCGGCTTCCGTCATTTCAAGGTGCTGCAACAGGTTGCCGTTTTACATAAGTCGCAAGAGGAGGATGAAGTGAAGATGGTTATTATGATGGGAGTGAAAATTGGGAAAGAAAGCAAAGTAACCATTTCGCTTTTCTTTATTTAAAATAAATTTAAGCAAAGTTTTATTATTAAACGTATTTTAAATCTTGGTTCAGTTGCATACAAATTCCAGAATATTGAATAGGATATCACAATTATAAACCCCTGCTCTTCAGCATCACCTATTTGGGATAACCATAACCAAAAAAAACACCTTTTCACTTTCTCACATTTCACTTGTAAATTGCCCGTAAAGACTTGAGAGCTTTCGGCGGCTGCCCTTAAAAAATGTTCAAGATACACGTTTGCACCACACACCTGGGTGCGTTGTCAAAATCTTTGGTAAATTATCCCGCAATTTCCAGGTGATTATATCGCTGTTTTCAGCTTATATGAGCCATTCATTGTATTAATGCGGGCTAGACTTTGCTCTAGCGCAAATGGGTTGAAATAGGGTCAAAGCGGTTGCCACAACTGCTGCCGACGACCTTGGTGGCCGTAACCGACTGCCATTTGATCGCAAAGAAATGGTAAAACAAATGAAAATTGCACTCGAACCCAGTGCCAGTCAGAGTCCGATTTGCATGCAGGCCACAGCTTGGAGGGGGACACACCGTCTTGGAATTGTTTACAAATATCAAGTTGTATGCACTTTCGCAATGAAAACGAAAGTTAAATGCTCGCCGGTGTGTTGGTCGGTGGCTCGAGCGCGTGACTTTGCCAGCGTTTACACTTTCTTGCCATAAAAAGCAGCAGTAAGGCCTCCATGGGGACTGACATATATGTAGAATTATGATCTTCACGCCTGTTGGTTTGTGTCCAACGATCAACAGCTGCAACTGCCACAGCAGCCGGTTTACACCAGGGGCGTAGTAACAAGAAAATATATTCCCCACTTGGTTTTCGGGTAAAATCTTCAAAAATGTAAACTTGTTAAGCATTATTTTGAATTTTAACGAAGGAAAAGAAGTTTAATAAGAAACCTAGGGTTAATTTTTAACCCCTGTGCAGAATAATTCACTTTAATACCACCCCTGCCTGGCCCACAGACTTGGCAATGTAACCAATATTTCGAAGCCACATCAATGGACGTCACTGAGAAAAGACGAGAGGTAAGAGATGAAAAAATTGCATCATGGCAGGCAGCACTTGACGTTGATGTCGGCTGATGATCATCAGTGCAACGATCGTTGTGTGCTAATGAAGTGCACTTGAAATTTTTCTGTACGCAGATCTCTTGAATTGGCCCGTTTCTCGAGCGAGTTTCCTCATCCAAATAATGCCAAATAATGAAGTGGGGATATGGATGGGGTTGGGGCTGGGTCTGGGGATATTGTGTTCAATCATGAGTATTTCCCTAGCCTTTTGTCTACGGCTTACTCCTAGCGCTCCATTGTGTAATGTTCAGAGCCCAGAAACCGACTCTGTAATGAACATGACAAAGAAACAACAGCCGCAAAGTGAAACAGAAAATGTTTTTTTTTGTTTTAATGTTTTGGGAGAGTATGATGTGTTGATCACATGACCATCACATCCGAGACTGTAGTTTGTATAACAAAATATTAAAGGGGTTCGTGCTGCTTTTTGCTGATTAGTAAAGTGTGGACCACACTATTCGGGAGATCTTTTTAAAGGATAATTTATAAACATAAATAAATATATACTTTCAATTGGTTAGTTTCCATTTTCATCACCTAACTAATATTGGTTCATAGCATCATATTTTGCCAATTGCTTTAAGGGATTATCGTTCAATATGTATGCTGAATACTTCAAAGTTTTCTTTGGCATTATTTAGAAAAAAAAAGATATTGTATGAATAATATAGGAATAGCTCTAGTTTCAAGTACTCAAGCAGAGCATCCAGAAATCACCTTTGGCTACGAATACTTTCGCTTTCTTGTTTTGCTTCCAAGCATTTCTGGTAGTAGTGACTGCTGTCGCTGGTGTCGGTGGTATTGCCACTATTGGCAGCGGTGTTGGTGGTAGGAAATCATGTGCAAAGTCACATGACGCTGACGCTACGTGCCGCCGGAGTAATTGCAGCAAGACATGGATGCCAAATGGGTGTTGCCAGCGGCGAGTGTGTGTCTATACATAAAGATGGCCAGGCGGCTGGTTATACATTATATATTCAGGCATTTGGTGTGAGTGTTGATAATGAAAAATACGACGTCAAACGGCCGAAGGCATGAGTAAGGCGCATACCAAACACTCGGTGGCTTCCGCAATTCGCGCTGTGCTTATTTGTTATTTCTTGTTATTTTTAATAGAGCTGGTGTGGGTGCCACAGTAACCCATTTGGGGTAGCAGATCACTAAGCTGCCCGACTTGCCACAGCCGCCAGTGCTGTGTGTGTTGCTGCATGATTTGGCAATTGGCGGCAATTGGCGTCAAGTTTGTTGCCTCAGTCTTTTGTTTAGCGATTGCGCAAACCGATTGCGGGTGTTCAGCGACTTCCATTTCCACTCCCCAGTACTGTGTGTGTGATGTGTATGCTTATCTAAGGCCACTTAAGCTCGTGAACAATTAATTCGTGACTCTCGATCTCGCCTCTCCCGGCTACCGAACCATCGGCACTTGCGAATCGAACATAAATCGAACATATGGCTTATCGCAAATATATATGCAAATGCCAGCATAATTGCCTTCAGCAATACTTATTAAATAATGCCCATTTAACAATGATAAATTACAAGCAATTGTTCGCCGGTCCGCTGATGATATAGTACGCCTTATGCAAGCTCCTCTTTATACAACAATTTTTTAGGATTGACACGCGTTCATCAGCAGTAGATCTGAGGCCCAACTGGTTTTACTTGTTGGGAAAATATGGCAATTGGTATTTTTACAGTTCTTACTCACGTGTTTTGTAATGGCAATCGATCTGTAAACAAAATGCAAATGCTCCCGAGTATACAGAATATTAATAATATAATATCAACCTACAATAACCCTGGGATCTTCGATATGACCGATAATCAGTTCGAACTTTTTACGAGGAATTCGACTTGTTGAGGTTCTGAGAAGAGATTTCCATACTGGTTGCCTGGCGTTTCCGTTTTCGCCAGCCAGTCAGCTGAGTCGAGACACAAAACCGAAATGTCAAATGCATTTGGCCAAAAACGGGTTAAATATGTATCTCTTTAAAAATTCCCCAAAAACTCCAACCGAAAGAGCTTCCGTTTGCCCACACGAACTTTCCATTTCAATATTTGATTTATTTAATCGCTGCACCATTTGCCAAACGACGCTCAATAAAAAATAAAAAAAAGATATGCCAACTATTGGATGTCATAATGCTGTTAAATAACGTATACGCCGCATGTGCCGTGCATTTCTATTTGCGGTTTCGGCCGCCTGTCCGTTTGTTTTGTTTTGTTTGCTGTGGCATTCATGGGTCCCATCATGACACACATTTTTGCAGTTTCAGGCACCAGCCAATGGCCACTGGTGACATAAATACCAGCATAAGAGCCACAAACAAACAAATGTAAATTGCCGAGCTACTTCTCTGCTTTCGCTTTTAGTTAACTTATTTATTTATTTTCAGGGGGGAGATACCTGAGTATTCGAGTTCTGCTTTAAGTCAAGTGTTGTGTGCTCACCTGAAGCAGTTACCTGCATATGCATTGGCCAATGGAAACCCAATTAATACAGATTACGAATTATTTCTGGCATTTCTTTCATTAGTTATTTCATTAGTTATTTCGCTTCGCTAGGTGTGAATCCAATGCAATGGCGTGACCCAAATTACCTGTAAATGAGAAAAAGTAGTATTGGTAACCGAGATTTCCCCACTAAGATATGGCGCACCCACGAAGTGTACATTTCCATAATTAAGCCAGACGTTTCCTTTGATTTGTTTCGGCCAAAAATAGATTTATATGGCTCTTGAACTCTGACAAACATAAGTGGTTATCTCGGATCTCAAATCATTAAAATCGACACCAGCCAATAGCCTTGGGTATATCGTCTAAACCAGCCGAGCGAAATACCACAAATTACGTTCAACTTTAAACAGAAAATATATACGAGCATATATATCTCAATAAAATAAGCAATTGAATTGAAACCAGAAAGGCAAGTCAGGGAAGTTCTCCGAAATTTATGTAGGGGAAGGTGAGGACGTTTACCCAAACATTAGGCGAGCTCATTAGGCGAGTTCTAAAGCGGATCTTCTACGCCCACATCCACATATCATAAATCTACAAAAAATACTGCAGGCTGTTGCATAATCTTTGATGTTGACGTCAATTGCGGAGTCTCGCCGTTGACAAAAGACTTCAATTCCGAAAATTAATGTCAATGCAACGGCGCAAAAGAAACTCCGTCACGTGACGCAGGCCAAAGTCTCTACAAAAACCAAAGAACGGGCATAATGACGGGGCTTAATAAGCTGTAGTCAGTCAGTCAATCACTCAATCAGTCACTAGGCAAAGCCTTTTGGGGGCAGTCATTGTTCATAATTCGAAATTGATTAGTTCGACACACAGCCTCACATCCGGTTAGCCAGAAAAGCTGGAAGGTTTACGTGGCGTATCTCCCCTACTTCGTACTGTATTATCATATATACCTTTATTTTTAAGCTAACTCTGTAGTTTTCATCGCCGCGCTATGCCTCGTTTAATTAACAGTGTAAGCAAACGACGGCAATGTGAGAAAAAATTGTAATTAAATGCCGGAAAATGCACAGAGCCCGCGAGTTCATCAATGAAACGGAGACTATGTCGTGCGAATTATAAGCACGTGGGTTAAACCGAAATTTTGACAACAAACAAACAGGGAAAACCAGGCGAGAATACTTTGTGTAAAGGCATAGGTGACTAAGTTAAGTTATAGGGAAAACTAAACAGGGCAATTTTCTGGCTTTGCAATTCAATGTTTTGATGAGTCAACCAGAGTTCTTTACTGTTTGAGGGTTTATTATTTAACTATAACAGAAAACATTAAATAATAAAAGAAGTTCGCTGGATAATAAAACAAAGAAATTGTTCACCATATACTATATACACCATTATCCACCAATGCAGGTGCCTTTGTGCCCCCAGTCTAACCCTCCGTATCCCCGAGGACCTCGAGAATGCCGCCATCAATGCTTTGCGCTCGGAGCGTACCCGCTCCCTGACTCCCTGTGACTCCTCCTCGACGCCTGAGGGCAGTGTGGCCAACGAGTACGACGTGTGCCCGCCGAGCAAGTACCGCCAGCCCACCGCCGAGTGCAACAATGTATCGCACAGGAAGTGGGGTGCCCGCGGCGACATCTTCCAGCGCCTGCTGCCAGCCGACTATGCCGACGGAGTGAGCCAGCCGAGAAGCTCGCGGGGAACCCACGCCCTGCCCGACGCCGAGCTGGTCATCGAGCAGCTGCAGCGCCATGTGGAGAGTGAGCTGCGGCATCCCCACATCACCGCCATGCTGCCCGCCTGGGGCCAGCTGCTGGCCAACGACCTGGTCGAAGTCGGACAGCTGCCGATCTCGGGCAGGTGCTGCGAGCGCGACTCCGCCGTCAAGGATCCCAGCGAGCTGCAGCAGTGCTTTGTTCGGGCGGGACCCGACTGCAAGGAGTACAAGCGATCCGCACCAGGCTTCGATGCCGAAGCGTGCCAGAAACGTAAGAAATGGAACAGAAAAGCAGATCCTTCAGAGCTAAGAACTTAATTCCCTTTTGCAGACACTCGCCAGCAGATGAACATCGCCTCGGCCTACATAGATGGTTCCGGACTGTACGGCTCCACGCGTCACGAATTCGACCAGCTGCGTACCTACATCAGTGGCGGCGTCAAGGTGGAGTCCTGCAAGTTCTGCCAGGTGGCCGGCGCCACCGGAGCTCTGCACCGTGCCCTGCTGCAGCAGCACAACAACATCGGCGAGCAATTGGCCCACATTAACCCCGAGTGGTCCGAGGAGGACGT
This sequence comes from Drosophila jambulina, assembly GCA_018152175.1. Lineage (NCBI taxonomy): Eukaryota > Metazoa > Arthropoda > Insecta > Diptera > Drosophilidae > Drosophila > Drosophila jambulina. The sequence goes on from JAECXH010000114.1 coordinate 684,844, forward strand.
GTTCTTGGAAGCCAGGCGCATCATCACGGCCACCATCCAGCACATCACCTACAACGAGTTCCTGCCCCTGGTTCTGGGCCAGGAGACCACCACCGCCAAGGAGGGCCTGCGCCTCACCGCCGAGAAGCACGCGAGCAACTATTCCAGCTCGGTGAGGGGTGGAATCTACAACGAGTTCGCTGCCGCCGCTATGCCCGCCTTCTGGAGCATGTACCCGCCCGAGATGCTGGCCAAGAAGATGTCCGCCCACGAGCTCCTGTCCATTGCCGCCCTGCAGAAGTCATTGGTTCCCAGCCAGATAAATGCCGAGGGGTGGTCCGAGCTGGCTCTGGCCGTGCACCGGGGTCGTGACCACGGTGTGGCCTCCTATGTCCACGCCCTGGATCTGTGCGAGCGCCGCTTTGCCGATCAGGGTGCCGCCAATGTCAGCTTCGATGCGCTGAGTCAGCTGTCCAAGATACCCGAGGAGTACATCACCAATCTGCGTGACATTTACCAGTGGGTTTTTGGTTGTAAATAATGCTTAAGTGGGTTTCAATATCCCTGCTTTCTCTCCTTCAGGAACGCCGAGGACATCGATCTGTTGGTGGGCGCCCTGCTCGAGGAGCCTGTGGTGGGCGCTCTCTTTGGACCCACCATTAGCTGCCTGCTGACCCTGCAGTTCGAGCAGCTGAAGCAGACGGATCGCTTCTGGTACGAGAACGAGATTCCGCCCTCATCCTTCACTCTCGAGCAGCTGAAGAGCATTCGTCAGACATCGCTGTCCGGTCTGCTGTGCGGCTCCCACCAAGTGAGCACCGCCCAGTCCAAAGCCTTTATTCTGGAAGATAACTACCTGTGAGTGATAAGAGATAAGAGATAAGAGAGATAACTACCTAGTGCAAATTTATGAGGAAAGATCCCCAAATAATCTCTATTAATTTCCAGGAACTCTGTTCTGGACTGCGGGCAGCTGCCTAAGTTTGATCTGAAGGCCTGGCAGGTAAATCCCGAGGATGAGGTTCACGTGGAGCATGTGAAGGTGGAGCCAGCCACCAAGGAGGCCATTGCTGAACTGAGTCCTGAGCTGATCGAGGCGGCTGTGGAGCGGGCCAAGCAGGAACTGGAGGAACGCAAGCGATTTGAATACGAAGTGTGGCGCACAAGTGAGTTTTAACGAAAAATACATAGCTTTTTGCCCAATACATACAGATTAACTTATGTTTTGAGGTGAGTGTGCTGGTCCAATTGCAGTGAAATGTATTATATGGATAAAACTAAGTCTTCTCCCTTAAAAATTATACAAATTTGACTAAAAGGCTACCTTTTCTTCTCTACCGCAGAGGGTGGCATCAGTGCTCGCTCCCCCGACGGTACCGCCGCCTCCTTCAGCAAAGCCAACCTGGCCGCCCTGAACCTGGCCAACTCTTCGCTGATTTTCGAGCTGACCTCCAATGAGATTGTGAAGACCCTGAACCACATCACGCGGCGCAAGCGTCAGATCTTCAACCCCAACCAGAATACCTTCAATCGCAATGAACTAACCGATACCCTGCAGACCGTGGATATCAGTGGCCTGCTCGGCGGAACCCAGAAGCCACAGGAGGGCTGTCCAGAGCCCAACACAGCATGCGATGCCAACTCCCCCTTCCGCACGCTCTCCGGCAGGTGTAACAACTTGAGGAACCCCAACTGGGGCAAGTCTCTGACCACCTTTTCCCGGCTGCTGCCCGCCCAGTACGAAGATGGAATCTCGGCGCCCAGGGTCACCGGCGTGACGGGAACGCAGCTGCCCAACCCGAGAACCATCTCAACCACGATCCATCCTGATATTTCCAACCTGCACACCCGCTACTCCCTGATGGTGATGCAGTTCGCCCAGTTCGTCGACCACGACCTGACCCTCACGCCGATCCACAAGGGCTTCCACGAGTCCATTCCCAGTTGCCGCGCCTGCAACTCCCGCCAGACGGTGCATCCCGAGTGCAATCCGTTCCCGGTGCCCGCCGGCGACTTCTACTATCCGGAGGTGAACGTGACTAGCGGTGAGCGCTTCTGCTTCCCTTCGATGAGGTCGCTGCCGGGCCAGCAGTCGCTGGGACCGCGTGACCAGATCAACCAGAACACCCACTTCCTCGACGGCTCCATGGTCTACGGAGAGACGACGTGCCTCTCGAACAAACTGCGCGGCTTCTCTGGTCGCATGAACAGCACCCAGCTCAGGGGCAAGGAGTTGCTTCCGCTAGGACCCCATCCCGAGTGCAAGTCGCGCAACGGTCTGTGCTTTTTGGGCGGCGATGACCGCGCCTCCGAGCAGCCAGGCCTCACCGCCATCCACACGGCCTTCCTTCGCGAGCACAACCGGATCGTCGAAGGACTGCGCGGCGTAAATCCGCACTGGAATGGCGAGCAGCTGTTCCACCATGCCCGCAAGATCGTCAGCGCCCAGGTGCAGCACATTGTGTTCAATGAGTTCTTGCCCCGCATCCTCAGCTGGAACGCCGTCAACCTTTATGGTCTAAAGCTCCTCCCGCAAGGCTACTACAAGGACTACAATCCTTCCTGCTCCCCAATTGTGTTCAATGAGTTTGCCGCCGCCGCCTTCCGCATCGGTCACTCCCTGCTCCGTCCGCACATTCCCCGCCTGAGTGTACAGCACCAGCCGGTGGATCCTCCGCTGCTGCTCCGCGACGGCTTCTTCCGCATGGACAACTTGCTGCAGCCCGGCATCATCGACGAGATCTTGCGCGGCCTGGTGGCAACTCCCATGGAGACCCTGGATCAGTTCATCACCGGCGAGGTGACCAACCACCTGTTCGAGGACCGTAAGATTCCCTTCTCGGGCATCGATCTGATCGCACTCAACATCCAGAGAGGTCGGTTTAGTCTAGAGTTAAATATTAACCAAATGATTAATCTAATTCCTATACTTTTCCTTTCCAGCTCGTGACCACGGCATTCCCTCCTACAACAATTATCGCGCCCTCTGCAACCTGAAACGCGCCACCAACTGGAACGATCTGAGCCGCGAGATCCCCACCGAGGTGATCAACCGCTTCCAGAAGGTTTACGCCAGCGTCGATGACATCGACCTGTTTCCCGGCGCCATGACCGAGCGTCCGCTGCAGGGTGGCCTGGTGGGTCCCACACTGGCCTGCATCATCGGCATCCAGTTCCGGCAGCTGCGCAAGTGCGATCGCTTCTGGTACGAGAACCAGAACCCGGAGGTCAAGTTCACCGAGGCTCAGCTGGCTGAGATCCGAAAGGTGACCCTGGCCAAGATTGTGTGCGAGAACCTGGAGATCACCGGAGATATGCAGCGTGCTGCCTTCGATTTGCCCAGCAATTTCCTGTGAGTTAACACTTACCCATTAAATCCTTTTCTTATTAATTATTTGATTTATTTCTGCAGGAACCCCCGTGTTCCCTGCGCCTCGATGCCCCAGATTGACCTGAACGCCTGGCGCGAGAATGTCCAGGGCTGCCAGATTGGCAACCGCAACGTCCGCGTGGGAGACTCCGCCTTCCCTTCGCCCTGCACCAGCTGTGTATGCTCCGCCGATGGGGTGAGTTATCCGAAAATGTCTTTAAAATTAGGGATTATTACATTATTATACTAAGTAAGGAAGCCAACTTTCGGCAGCTGAAATTTGTTATAGTATCCCCTTGCAGTTTGCAATTGAAAATCTATCTTAACCAAGTCCAAAATTCATTAAATTCATCTCGGAAAACTGGTTTGTGTTTTTTTATACCCTTGCGGGGTATTGTAATTTTAGTTAAAAGCTTGTGACGCCGTGATAAGGTAATTTCTTGATCAGCATCAAGGGCCGAATCAATCTAGCCTTGTCTGGGATAACAATTTTTTAAAATTTTTCAAATTGTTATAATTTTTATAGTTACAAAAATCGAAGAAATTTATCTTTTTGATTTTAAATTAATCAATCTAATTAAAACTGACATAAAAAAAGCTTTCTGAATCTGAATTAATGCCTTTTTGACTTTGTTAGGGACATTTTAAACTTTAATTTGTCTAAAAAATATATGCGAATATTTCAGATTTTCTGAAATAACCAAGAAGCAAATGATGGCCAAAACTCCTAATTATTTAACCATGAAATATGGGAATACAAGGACAATTTGTTCAATCCCATTGCAAACTGTGAGGGTATACAAGCATCAATTTTCAAAGAAAAAACGTTACAGAGGCTTTTGTTTAAATATTTTTAACAAACTCTAGCAATAGATTAGACCTGTAACTAATGTAAATTCAAATTTTTTAACCCAGGCCCAGTGCGCCTCGCTGCGTATTACCGACTGCGGCCAGCTGATCCGCCAGTGGCCCAAGGAGGCAATCCTGCGCGACGAGGTCTGCAACTCGCAGTGCGGCATCTACCTGACCGGCCAGCAAGCCAGCGGCTTCAATCCCCAGCAGCGCCAAGGTCAGGCCCAGCCACGCGTGACGCGATCCCGCAACCAGAACCTCTTCAAGTTCCCCGATTTGACACCCTTTATCGCCTCCCTGTAAACGGTTCTGAACTAAGGCTATTACTGTTGGAGGAGCCCGCAGAAGCGATTATAAAGAAGATGTACATACATGATGTTTGATGCTTACCTAAAGACTTGCACGATCGAGTCTTTATGCCTCTCGGTCGATACTCGAATCTTAACTCTCGGCCCTGTCACAATCGGGCATTATCAATCGCCGCCTAGTTAAATTCTTTTTTAGGTTATCCAATTAGCCTTTGTAAAGTATAGGCTAAGCGAGTCCAGACTACTAATAATTCCCAGTGTGCGTCATGCTATATTACCACTAAACATATCACTGTACGATTAATGCATATCAATTTATATATGCCTAATAAACTATACCATTTAAATATACGACAATTTCTTTTACCGGAATAATTGGCTTGGAGTGTGCGCCTGGCAAATGAAACTTTATTGGTTTAAATGTCTTGAAATCGCTAAAGAAATTATTTGCATTTAACGTTTCTAGTAAGGATTGTTGTTGAACTTTTTGTTTGGTGTTGTTGTACGCAAAACTAAGGCTTAAATTTGACCAATTCAGAACAAAGGATCGACTGCTTGATTTCAAGTACCAGGCAGTAAAGTTTTGTATATTTTTGTGTCTTGTTGTTGTACAAGTTATTGTTTTTGCAAAGGGGATGTTTTTGTTGTTATAGGCAACAACGACGCTTCAAGCATGACATTTCCAGAACAAATTTATTAATTTGTGAATTTAATGCACCATGCACAGAAGAGTAAAATATCGCTCAGAGATGTACAGCAACTTATGTTCGCTCACCTGGTCGCTGTCCGCCAGATACGGTCTGTGGCAAACTAAAGAGTAACATTGAGTGGAGCCAACACTCAATGACGATGCAAATCGTTAAAATTGTCAAAAATTGGCCAAAAATTAGATATCGAGTTTTATGTGCAGAAATGTTCGCATTTAAAAACCAAGAAGAAAAAGCCAAACCAGACTGAAATCGGTTGAGTTTTAGCCAAGTTATGATCAAAAAACTTTGAAGGTATTCGGAATTTTCACCCAAAAATTTGACCCAATTTTTGAAAAAAATGTAAGGGGTTACATCGTTAAAATTGTCAAAAATTGGCCAAAAATTAGATATCGAGTTTTAAATGCAGAAATGTTCGCATTTAAAAACCAAGAAGAAAAATCCAAACCAGACTGAAATCAGTTGAGTTTTAGCCAAGTTATGATCATAAAACCGTTGAAGGTATTCGCAATTTTCAGCCAAAAAATTTGACCCAATTTTTGAAAAAAATGTAAGGGGTTACATCGTTAAAATTGTCAAAAATTGGCCAAAAATTAGATATCGAGTTTTAAATGCAGAAATGTTCGCATTTAAAAACCAAGAAGAAAAATCCAAACCAGACTGAAATCAGTTGAGTTTTAGCCAAGTTATGATCATAAAACCGTTGAAGGTATTCGCAATTTTCAGCCAAAAAATTTGACCCAATTTTATTTTATTTTATATATTTATTTCCGACCTAATAAATAATATTTTTACAATATTATCAACATTTTACATTCTTTAGAATTGTCTTTTATTTGTTTGTTTTTAATAAAGTGTAGGCAAGTTTATAAGTTATTATATGATTTTAAAATTATTAAGACAATATACTTTTATTTTATATTATTATATTTTTCTATATGTAAAATAACATAAAAGTTCTTTTTATTTGATAAAAAAACACAATTTTTAATCAAATATACTAAAATGCATTAAATTCACCGCACAGTTTCAATTTGAATTTAAAAAGACGATGAGTGCGCGCCATTTAGATTAACCGCCAAGTTTAAATTCGAATGTAATATGAATGTAAAAAGAATTAACTGCCAAACTTGAATTTAAATTTAAAATAATGACAGGTAACCGCCAACTTAGTTAACTGCCAAATTTGAATTCAAATTCAAAATGACGATAGGTCCCGCCGATTAACAAGGCTACAGTCTGCGATAACTTCCATACCAAGATCTGTCGGTGGTTCGAAACTCGGGAATTTTATAACAGCTTATAACAGATCTCCGTCGCTCTTTTCTGCTTTCTGTTCGCCTGGTGCATGAAATCCAGAAAATGGTGAATTTGTACTGAAAATGTAGAGATTGAAGCCGGGTTTTGCCTACAACAAATACAACAACTATTTTACACCAACAATATGTTGTAGAACTAAAACAAAAAAAATTAAATATGTTAACTAAACCGCAAAATTTGAATTTAAATAATGATAGTTACCCTCCATATAGGTTAGTCGCTAAGTTTGAAATCGAATTTAAAAAGACTGTGGGTGGCCGCTATACAAATTAACTGGCAAATTTAAATTCAACTTTTAAATGATGATAGGTAACCGCCGAATCAGTCAACTGCCAAATTTGAATTTAATTTTAAAATAATGACAGGTAACCGCCAACTAAGTTAACTGCCAAGTTTGAATTCAAATTCAAAATGACGATAGGTCCCGCCGATTAACAAGGCTACAGTCTGCGATAACTTCCATACCAAGATCTGTCGGTGGTTCGAAACTCGGGAATTTTATAACAGCTTATAACAGATCTCCGTCGCTCTTTTCTGCTTTCTGTTCGCCTGGTGCATGAAATCCAGAAAATGGTGAATTTGTACTGAAAATGTAGAGATTGAAGCCGGGTTTTGCCTACAACAACTATTTTACACCAACAATATGTTGTAGAACAACAACAAAAAAATTAAATATGTTAACTAAACCGCAAAATTTAAATTTAAATAATGATAGTTACCCGCCATATAGGTTAGTCGCTAAGTTTGAAATCGAATTTAAAAAGGCTGTGGGTGGCCGCTATACAAATTAACTGGCAAATTTAAATTCAACTTTTAAATGAAGATAGGTAACCGCCGAATCAGTCAACTGCCAAATTTGAATTTAATTTTAAAATAATGACAGGTAACCGCCAACTAAGTTAACTGCCAAATTTGAATTCAAATTCAAAATGACGATAGGTCCCGCCGATTAACAAGGCTACAGTCTGCGATAACTTCCATACCAAGATCTGTCGGTGGTTCGAAACTCGGGAATTTTATAACAGCTTATAACAGATCTTCGTCGCTCTTTTCTGCTTTCTGTTCGCCTGGTGCATGAAATCCAGAAAATTGTGAATTTGTACTGAAAATGTAGAGATTGAAGCCGGGTTTTGCCTACAACAACTACAACAACTATTTTACACCAACAATATGTTGTAGAACAACAACAAAAAAATTAAATATGTTAACAAACCGCAAAATTTAAATTTAAATAATGATAGTTACCCGCCATATAGGTTAGTCGCTAAGTTTGAAATCGAATTTAAAAAGGCTGTGGGTGGCCGCTATACAAATTAACTGGCAAATTTAAATTCAACTTTTAAATGAAGATAGGTAACCGCCGAATCAGTCAACTGCCAAATTTGAATTTAATTTTAAAATAATGACAGGTAACCGCCAACTAAGTTAACTGCCAAATTTGAATTCAAATTCAAAATGACGATAGGTCCCGCCGATTAACAAGGCTACAGTCTGCGATAACTTCCATACCAAGATCTGTCGGTGGTTCGAAACTCGGGAATTTTATAACAGCTTATAACAGATCTTCGTCGCTCTTTTCTGCTTTCTGTTCGCCTGGTGCATGAAATCCAGAAAATTGTGAATTTGTACTGAAAATGTAGAGATTGAAGCCGGGTTTTGCCTACAACTATTTTACACCAACAATATGTTGTAGAACAACAACAAAAAAAATTAAATATGTTGACTAAACCGCAAAATTTGAATTTAAATAATGATAGTTACCCGCCATATAGGTTAGTCGCTAAGTTTGAAATCGAATTTAAAAAGACTGTGGGTGGCCGCTATACAAATTAACTGGCAAATTTAAATTCAACTTTTAAATGATGATAGGTAACCGCCGAATCAGTCAACTGCCAAATTTGAATTTAATTTTAAAATAATGACAGGTAAACGCCAACTTAGTTAACTGCCAAATTTGAATTCAAATTCAAAATTACGATAGGTCCCGCCGATTAACAAGACTACAGTCTGCGATAACTTCCATACCAAGATCTGTCGGTGGTTCGAAACTCGGGAATTTTATAACAGCTTATAACAGATCTCCGTCGCTCTTTTCTGCTTTCTGTTCGCCTGGTGCATGAAATCCAGAAAATGGTGAATTTGTACTGAAAATGTAGAGATTGAAGCCGGGTTTTGCCTACAACAACTATTTTACACCAACAATATGTTGTAGAACAACAACAAAAAAATTAAATATGTTAACTAAACCGCAAAATTTGAAATTAAAATTATGCTAGGTACCCGCCATATAGGTAAGCCGCTAAGTTTGAAATCAAATTTAAAAAGACTGTGGGTGGCCGCTATACAAATTAACTGGCAAATTTAAATTCAACTTTCAAATGATGATAGGTAATTGCCAAATCAGCCAAACCAAACCAGACTGAAATCAGTTGAGTTTTAGCCAAGTTATGATCATAAAACCGTTGAAGGTATTCGCAATTTTCAGCCAAAAAATTTGACCCAATTTTTGAAAAAAATGTAAGGGGTTACATCGTTAAAATTGTTAAAAATTGGCCAAAAATTAGATATCGAGTTTTAAATGCAGAAATGTTCGCATTTAAAAACCAAGAAGAAAAATCCAAACCAGACTGAAATCAGTTGAGTTTTAGCCAAGTTATGATCATAAAACCGTTGAAGGTATTCGCAATTTTCAGCCAAAAAATTTGACCCAATTTTTGAAAAAAATGTAAGGGGTTACATCGTTAAAATTGTCAAAAATTGGCCAAAAATTAGATATCGAGTTTTAAATGCAGAAATGTTCGCATTTAAAAACCAAGAAAAAAAACCAAACCAGACTAAAATCGGTTGAGTTTTAGCCAAGTTATGATCATAAAACCGTTGAAGGTATTCGCAATTTTCAGCCAAAAAATTTGACCCAATTTTTGAAAAAAATGTAAGGGGTTACATCGTTAAAATTGTTAAAAATTGGCCAAAAATTAGATATCGAGTTTTAAATGCAGAAATGTTCGCATTTAAAAACCAAGAAGAAAAATCCAAACCAGACTGAAATCAGTTGAGTTTTAGCCAAGTTATGATCAAAAAACTTTGAAGGTATTCGCAATTTTCAGCCAAAAAATTTGACCCAATTTTTGAAAAAAATGTAAGGGGTTACATCGTTAAAATTGTCAAAAATTGGTCAAAAATTAGATATCGAGTTTTAAATGCAGAAATGTTCGCATTTAAAAACCAAGAAGAAAAATCCAAACCAGACTGAAATCAGTTGAGTTTTAGCCAAGTTATGATCATAAAACCGTTGAAGGTATTCGCAATTTTCAGCCAAAAAATTTGACCCAATTTTTTGAAAAAAATGTAAGGGGTTACATCGTTAAAATTGTTAAAAATTGGCCAAAAATTAGATATCGAGTTTTAAATGCAGAAATGTTCGCATTTAAAAACCAAGAAGAAAAATCCAAACCAGACTGAAATCAGTTGAGTTTTAGCCAAGTTCTGATAAAAAAACTTTGAAGGTATTCGCAATTTTCAGCCAAAAAATTTTACCCAATTTTTGAAAAAAATGTAAGGGGTTACATCGTTAAAATTGTCAAAAATTGGCCAAAAATTAGAAATCGAGTTTTAAATGCAGAAATGTTAGCATTTAAAAACCAAGAAGAAAAATCCAAACCAGACTGAAATCAGTTGAGTTTTAGCCAAGTTATGATCATAAAACCGTTGAAGGTATTCGCAATTTTCAGCCAAAAAATTTGACCCAATTTTTGAAAAAAATGTAAGGGGTTACATCGTTAAAATTGTTAAAAATTGGCCAAAAATTAGATATCGAGTTTTAAATGCAGAAATGTTCGCATTTAAAAACCAAGAAGAAAAATCCAAACCAGACTGAAATCAGTTGAGTTTTAGCCAAGTTATGATCAAAAAACTTTGAAGGTATTCGCAATTTTCAGCCAAAAAATTTGACCCAATTTTTGAAAAAAATGTAAGGGGTTACATCGTTAAAATTGTTAAAAAGCCAAGTTATGATCATAAAACCGTTGAAGGTATTCGCAATTTTCAGCCAAAAAATTTGACCCAATTTTTGAAAAAAATGTAAGGGGTTACATCGTTAAAATTGTCAAAAATTGGCCAAAAATTAGATATCGAGTTTTAAATGCAGAAATGTTCGCATTTAAAAACCAAGAAGAAAAATCCAAACCAGACTGAAATCAGTTGAGTTTTAGCCAAGTTATGATCAAAAAACTTTGAAGGTATTCGCAATTTTCAGCCAAAAAATTTGACCCAATTTTTGAAAAAAATGTAAGGGGTTACATCGTTAAAATTGTCAAAAATTGGTCAAAAATTAGATATCGAGTTTTAAATTCAGAAATGTTCGCATTTAAAAACCAAGAAGAAAAATCCAAACCAGACTGAAATCAGTTGAGTTTTAGCCAAGTTATGATCAAAAAACTTTGAAGGTATTCGCAATTTTCAGCCAAAAAATTTGACCCAATTTTTAAAAAAAATGTAAGGGGTTACATCGTTAAAATTGTTAAAAATTGGCCAAAAATTAGATATCGAGTTTTAAATGCAGAAATGTTCGCATTTAAAAACCAAGAAGAAAAATCCAAACCAGACTGAAATCAGTTGAGTTTTAGCCAAGTTATGATCATAAAACCGTTGAAGGTATTCGCAATTTTCAGCCAAAAAATTTGACCCAATTTTTGAAAAAAATGTAAGGGGTTACATCGTTAAAATTGTCAAAAATTGGCCAAAAATTAGATATCGAGTTTTAAATGCAGAAATGTTCGCATTTAAAAACCAAGAAGAAAAATCCAAACCAGACTGAAATCAGTTGAGTTTTAGCCAAGTTATGATCATAAAACCGTTGAAGGTATTCGCAATTTTCAGCCAAAAAATTTGACCCAATTTTTGAAAAAAATGTAAGTTAAAATTGTCAAAAATTGGCCAAAAATTAGATATCGAGTTTTAAATGCAGAAATGTTCGCATTTAAAAACCAAGAAGAAAAATCCAAACCAGACTGAAATCAGTTGAGTTTTAGCCAAGTTATGATCAAAAAACTTTGAAGGTATTCGCAATTTTCAGCCAAAAAATTTGACCCAATTTTTGAAAAAAATGTAAGGGGTTACATCGTTAAAATTGTCAAAAATTGGCCAAAAATTAGATATCGAGTTTTAAATGCAGAAATGTTCGCATTTAAAAACCAAGAAGAAAAATCCAAACCAGACTGAAATCAGTTGAGTTTTAGCCAAGTTATGATCAAAAAACTTTGAAGGTATTCGCAATTTTCAGCCAAAAAATTTGACCCAATTTTTAAAAAAAATGTAAGGGGTTACATCGTTAAAATTGTTAAAAATTGGCCAAAAATTAGATATCGAGTTTTAAATGCAGAAATGTTCGCATTTAAAAACCAAGAAGAAAAATCCAAACCAGACTGAAATCAGTTGAGTTTTAGCCAAGTTATGATCATAAAACCGTTGAAGGTATTCGCAATTTTCAGCCAAAAAATTTGACCCAATTTTTGAAAAAATGTAAGGGGTTACATCGTTAAAATTGTCAAAAATTGGCCAAAAATTAGATATCGAGTTTTAAATGCAGAAATGTTCGCATTTAAAAACCAAGAAGAAAAATCCAAACCAGACTGAAATCAGTTGAGTTTTAGCCAAGTTATGATCATAAAACCGTTGAAGGTATTCGCAATTTTCAGCCAAAAAATTTGACCCAATTTTTGAAAAAAATGTAAGTTAAAATTGTCAAAAATTGGCCAAAAATTAGATATCGAGTTTTAAATGCAGAAATGTTCGCATTTAAAAACCAAGAAGAAAAATCCAAACCAGACTGAAATCAGTTGAGTTTTAGCCAAGTTATGATCAAAAAACTTTGAAGGTATTCGCAATTTTCAGCCAAAAAATTTGACCCAATTTTTGAAAAAAATGTAAGGGGTTACATCGTTAAAATTGTCAAAAATTGGCCAAAAATTAGATATCGAGTTTTAAATGCAGAAATGTTCGCATTTAAAAACCAAGAAGAAAAATCCAAACCAGACTGAAATCAGTTGAGTTTTAGCCAAGTTGTGATCATAAAACCGTTGAAGGTATTCGCAATTTTCAGCCAAAAAATTTGACCCAATTTTTGAAAAAAATGTAAGGGGTTACATCGTTAAAATTGTCAAAAATTGGCCAAAAATTAGATATCGAGTTTTAAATGCAGAAATGTTCGCATTTAAAAACCAAGAAGAAAAATCCAAACCAGACTGAAATCAGTTGAGTTTTAGCCAAGTTATGATCAAAAAACTTTGAAGGTATTCGCAATTTTCAGCCAAAAAATTTGACCCAATTTTTGAAAAAAATGTAAGGGGTTACATCGTTAAAATTGTCAAAAATTGGTCAAAAATTAGATATCGAGTTTTAAATTCAGAAATGTTCGCATTTAAAAACCAAGAAGAAAAATCCAAACCAGACTGAAATCAGTTGAGTTTTAGCCAAGTTATGATCATAAAACCGTTGAAGGTATTCGCAATTTTCAGCCAAAAAATTTGACCCAATTTTTGAAAAAAATGTAAGGGGTTACATCGTTAAAATTGTTAAAAATTGGCCAAAAATTAGATATCGAGTTTTAAATGCAGAAATGTTCGCATTTAAAAACCAAGAAGAAAAATCCAAACCAGACTGAAATCAGTTGAGTTTTAGCCAAGTTATGATCATAAAACCGTTGAAGGTATTCGCAATTTTCAGCCAAAAAATTTGACCCAATTTTTGAAAAAAATGTAAGGGGTTACATCGTTAAAATTGTCAAAAATTGGCCAAAAATTAGATATCGAGTTTTAAATGCAGAAATGTTCGCATTTAAAAACCAAGAAGAAAAATCCAAACCAGACTGAAATCAGTTGAGTTTTAGCCAAGTTATGATCATAAAACCGTTGAAGGTATTCGCAATTTTCAGCCAAAAAATTTGACCCAATTTTTGAAAAAAATGTAAGGGGTTACATCGTTAAAATTGTCAAAAATTGGCCAAAAATTAGATATCGAGTTTTAAATGCAGAAATATTCGCATTTAAAAACCAAGAAGAAAAATCCAAACCAGACTGAAATCAGTTGAGTTTTAGCCAAGTTATGATCAAAAAACTTTGAAGGTATTCGCAATTTTCAGCCAAAAAATTTGACCCAATTTTTGAAAAAAATGTAAGGGGTTACATCGTTAAAATTGTTAAAAATTGGCCAAAAATTAGATATCGAGTTTTAAATGCAGAAATGTTCGCATTTAAAAACCAAGAAGAAAAATCCAAACCAGACTGAAATCAGTTGAGTTTTAGCCAAGTTATGATCAAAAAACTTTGAAGGTATTCGCAATTTTCAGCCAAAAAATTTGACCCAATTTTTGAAAAAAATGTAAGGGGTTACATCGTTAAAATTGTCAAAAATTGGTCAAAAATTAGATATCGAGTTTTAAATGCAGAAATGTTCGCATTTAAAAACCAAGAAGAAAAATCCAAACCAGACTGAAATCAGTTGAGTTTTAGCCAAGTTCTGATAAAAAAAACTTTGAAGGTATTCGCAATTTTCAGCCAAAAAATTTTACCCAATTTTTGAAAAAAATGTAAGGGGTTACATCGTTAAAATTGTCAAAAATTGGCCAAAAATTAGAAATCGAGTTTTAAATGCAGAAATGTTAGCATTTAAAAACCAAGAAGAAAAATCCAAACCAGACTGAAATCAGTTGAGTTTTAGCCAAGTTATGATCATAAAACCGTTGAAGGTATTCGCAATTTTCAGCCAAAAAATTTGACCCAATTTTTGAAAAAAATGTAAGGGGTTACATCGTTAAAATTGTTAAAAATTGGCCAAAAATTAGATATCGAGTTTTAAATGCAGAAATGTTCGCATTTAAAAACCAAGAAGAAAAATCCAAACCAGACTGAAATCAGTTGAGTTTTAGCCAAGTTATGATCAAAAAACTTTGAAGGTATTCGCAATTTTCAGCCAAAAAATTTGACCCAATTTTTGAAAAAAATGTAAGGGGTTACATCGTTAAAATTGTTAAAAAGCCAAGTTATGATCATAAAACCGTTGAAGGTATTCGCAATTTTCAGCCAAAAAATTTGACCCAATTTTTGAAAAAAATGTAAGGGGTTACATCGTTAAAATTGTCAAAAATTGGCCAAAAATTAGATATCGAGTTTTAAATGCAGAAATGTTCGCATTTAAAAACCAAGAAGAAAAATCCAAACCAGACTGAAATCAGTTGAGTTTTAGCCAAGTTATGATCAAAAAACTTTGAAGGTATTCGCAATTTTCAGCCAAAAAATTTGACCCAATTTTTGAAAAAAATGTAAGGGGTTACATCGTTAAAATTGTCAAAAATTGGTCAAAAATTAGATATCGAGTTTTAAATTCAGAAATGTTCGCATTTAAAAACCAAGAAGAAAAATCCAAACCAGACTGAAATCAGTTGAGTTTTAGCCAAGTTATGATCAAAAAACTTTGAAGGTATTCGCAATTTTCAGCCAAAAAATTTGACCCAATTTTTAAAAAAAATGTAAGGGGTTACATCGTTAAAATTGTTAAAAATTGGCCAAAAATTAGATATCGAGTTTTAAATGCAGAAATGTTCGCATTTAAAAACCAAGAAGAAAAATCCAAACCAGACTGAAATCAGTTGAGTTTTAGCCAAGTTATGATCATAAAACCGTTGAAGGTATTCGCAATTTTCAGCCAAAAAATTTGACCCAATTTTTGAAAAAAATGTAAGGGGTTACATCGTTAAAATTGTCAAAAATTGGCCAAAAATTAGATATCGAGTTTTAAATGCAGAAATGTTCGCATTTAAAAACCAAGAAGAAAAATCCAAACCAGACTGAAATCAGTTGAGTTTTAGCCAAGTTATGATCATAAAACCGTTGAAGGTATTCGCAATTTTCAGCCAAAAAATTTGACCCAATTTTTGAAAAAAATGTAAGTTAAAATTGTCAAAAATTGGCCAAAAATTAGATATCGAGTTTTAAATGCAGAAATGTTCGCATTTAAAAACCAAGAAGAAAAATCCAAACCAGACTGAAATCAGTTGAGTTTTAGCCAAGTTATGATCAAAAAACTTTGAAGGTATTCGCAATTTTCAGCCAAAAAATTTGACCCAATTTTTGAAAAAAATGTAAGGGGTTACATCGTTAAAATTGTCAAAAATTGGCCAAAAATTAGATATCGAGTTTTAAATGCAGAAATGTTCGCATTTAAAAACCAAGAAGAAAAATCCAAACCAGACTGAAATCAGTTGAGTTTTAGCCAAGTTATGATCAAAAAACTTTGAAGGTATTCGCAATTTTCAGCCAAAAAATTTGACCCAATTTTTAAAAAAAATGTAAGGGGTTACATCGTTAAAATTGTTAAAAATTGGCCAAAAATTAGATATCGAGTTTTAAATGCAGAAATGTTCGCATTTAAAAACCAAGAAGAAAAATCCAAACCAGACTGAAATCAGTTGAGTTTTAGCCAAGTTATGATCATAAAACCGTTGAAGGTATTCGCAATTTTCAGCCAAAAAATTTGACCCAATTTTTGAAAAAAATGTAAGGGGTTACATCGTTAAAATTGTCAAAAATTGGCCAAAAATTAGATATCGAGTTTTAAATGCAGAAATGTTCGCATTTAAAAACCAAGAAGAAAAATCCAAACCAGACTGAAATCAGTTGAGTTTTAGCCAAGTTATGATCATAAAACCGTTGAAGGTATTCGCAATTTTCAGCCAAAAAATTTGACCCAATTTTTGAAAAAAATGTAAGTTAAAATTGTCAAAAATTGGCCAAAAATTAGATATCGAGTTTTAAATGCAGAAATGTTCGCATTTAAAAACCAAGAAGAAAAATCCAAACCAGACTGAAATCAGTTGAGTTTTAGCCAAGTTATGATCAAAAAACTTTGAAGGTATTCGCAATTTTCAGCCAAAAAATTTGACCCAATTTTTGAAAAAATGTAAGGGGTTACATCGTTAAAATTGTCAAAAATTGGCCAAAAATTAGATATCGAGTTTTAAATGCAGAAATGTTCGCATTTAAAAACCAAGAAGAAAAATCCAAACCAGACTGAAATCAGTTGAGTTTTAGCCAAGTTGTGATCATAAAACCGTTGAAGGTATTCGCAATTTTCAGCCAAAAAATTTGACCCAATTTTTGAAAAAAATGTAAGGGGTTACATCGTTAAAATTGTCAAAAATTGGCCAAAAATTAGATATCGAGTTTTAAATGCAGAAATGTTCGCATTTAAAAACCAAGAAGAAAAATCCAAACCAGACTGAAATCAGTTGAGTTTTAGCCAAGTTATGATCAAAAAACTTTGAAGGTATTCGCAATTTTCAGCCAAAAAATTTGACCCAATTTTTGAAAAAAATGTAAGGGGTTACATCGTTAAAATTGTCAAAAATTGGTCAAAAATTAGATATCGAGTTTTAAATTCAGAAATGTTCGCATTTAAAAACCAAGAAGAAAAATCCAAACCAGACTGAAATCAGTTGAGTTTTAGCCAAGTTATGATCATAAAACCGTTGAAGGTATTCGCAATTTTCAGCCAAAAAATTTGACCCAATTTTTGAAAAAAATGTAAGGGGTTACATCGTTAAAATTGTTAAAAATTGGCCAAAAATTAGATATCGAGTTTTAAATGCAGAAATGTTCGCATTTAAAAACCAAGAAGAAAAATCCAAACCAGACTGAAATCAGTTGAGTTTTAGCCAAGTTATGATCATAAAACCGTTGAAGGTATTCGCAATTTTCAGCCAAAAAATTTGACCCAATTTTTGAAAAAAATGTAAGGGGTTACATCGTTAAAATTGTCAAAAATTGGCCAAAAATTAGATATCGAGTTTTAAATGCAGAAATGTTCGCATTTAAAAACCAAGAAGAAAAATCCAAACCAGACTGAAATCAGTTGAGTTTTAGCCAAGTTATGATCATAAAACCGTTGAAGGTATTCGCAATTTTCAGCCAAAAAATTTGACCCAATTTTTGAAAAAAATGTAAGGGGTTACATCGTTAAAATGGTCAAAAATTGGCGAAAAATTAGAAATCGAGTTTTAAATGCAGAAATGTTCGCATTTAAAAACCAAGAAGAAAAATCCAAACCAGACTGAAATCAGTTGAGTTTTAGCCAAGTTGTGATCATAAAACCGTTGAAGGTATTCGCAATTTTCAGCCAAAAAATTTGACCCAATTTTTGAAAAAAATGTAAGGGGTTACATCGTTAAAATTGTCAAAAATTGGCCAAAAATTAGATATCGAGTTTTAAATGCAGAAATGTTCGCATTTAAAAACCAAGAAGAAAAATCCAAACCAGACTGAAATCAGTTGAGTTTTAGCCAAGTTATGATCATAAAACCGTTGAAGGTATTCGCAATTTTCAGCCAAAAAATTTGACCCAATTTTTGAAAAAAATGTAAGGGGTTACATCGTTAAAATTGTCAAAAATTGGCCAAAAATTAGATATCGAGTTTTAAATGCAGAAATGTTCGCATTTAAAAACCAAGAAGAAAAATCCAAACCAGACTGAAATCAGTTGAGTTTTAGCCAAGTTATGATCATAAAACCGTTGAAGGTATTCGCAATTTTCAGCCAAAAAATTTGACCCAATTTTTGAAAAAAATGTAAGGGGTTACATCGTTAAAATTGTCAAAAATTGGCCAAAAATTAGATATCGAGTTTTAAATGCAGAAATGTTCGCATTTAAAAACCAAGAAGAAAAATCCAAACCAGACTGAAATCAGTTGAGTTTTAGCCAAGTTATGATCAAAAAACTTTGAAGGTATTCGCAATTTTCAGCCAAAAAATTTGACCCAATTTTTGAAAAAAATGTAAGGGGTTACATCGTTAAAATTGTCAAAAATTGGCCAAAAATTAGATATCGAGTTTTAAATGCAGAAATGTTCGCAGTTAAAAACCAAGAAGAAAAATCCAAACCAGACTGAAATCAGTTGAGTTTTAGCCAAGTTATGATCAAAAAACTTTGAAGGTATTCGCAATTTTCAGCCAAAAAATTTGACCCAATTTTTGAAAAAAATGTAAGGGGTTACATCGTTAAAATTGTCAAAAATTGGCCAAAAATTAGATATCGAGTTTTAAATGCAGAAATGTTCGCATTTAAAAACCAAGAAGAAAAATCCAAACCAGACTGAAATCAGTTGAGTTTTAGCCAAGTTATGATCATAAAACCGTTGAAGGTATTCGCAATTTTCAGCCAAAAAATTTGACCCAATTTTTGAAAAAAATGTAAGGGGTTACATCGTTAAAATGGTCAAAAATTGGCGAAAAATTAGAAATCGAGTTTTAAATGCAGAAATGTTCGCATTTAAAAACCAAGAAGAAAAATCCAAACCAGACTGAAATCAGTTGAGTTTTAGCCAAGTTGTGATCATAAAACCGTTGAAGGTATTCGCAATTTTCAGCCAAAAAATTTGACCCAATTTTTGAAAAAAATGTAAGGGGTTACATCGTTAAAATTGTCAAAAATTGGCCAAAAATTAGATATCGAGTTTTAAATGCAGAAATGTTCGCATTTAAAAACCAAGAAGAAAAATTACATCGTTAAAATTGTTAAAAATTGGCCAAAAATTAGATATCGAGTTTTAAATGCAGAAATGTTCGCATTTAAAAACCAAGAAGAAAAATCCAAACCAGACTGAAATCAGTTGAGTTTTAGCCAAGTTCTGATAAAAAAAACTTTGAAGGTATTCGCAATTTTCAGCCAAAAAATTTTACCCAATTTTTGAAAAAAATGTAAGGGGTTACATCGTTAAAATTGTCAAAAATTGGCCAAAAATTAGAAATCGAGTTTTAAATGCAGAAATGTTAGCATTTAAAAACCAAGAAGAAAAATCCAAACCAGACTGAAATCAGTTGAGTTTTAGCCAAGTTATGATCATAAAACCGTTGAAGGTATTCGCAATTTTCAGCCAAAAAATTTGACCCAATTTTTGAAAAAAATGTAAGGGGTTACATCGTTAAAATTGTTAAAAATTGGCCAAAAATTAGATATCGAGTTTTAAATGCAGAAATGTTCGCATTTAAAAACCAAGAAGAAAAATCCAAACCAGACTGAAATCAGTTGAGTTTTAGCCAAGTTATGATCAAAAAACTTTGAAGGTATTCGCAATTTTCAGCCAAAAAATTTGACCCAATTTTTGAAAAAAATGTAAGGGGTTACATCGTTAAAATTGTTAAAAAGCCAAGTTATGATCATAAAACCGTTGAAGGTATTCGCAATTTTCAGCCAAAAAATTTGACCCAATTTTTGAAAAAAATGTAAGGGGTTACATCGTTAAAATTGTCAAAAATTGGCCAAAAATTAGATATCGAGTTTTAAATGCAGAAATGTTCGCATTTAAAAACCAAGAAGAAAAATCCAAACCAGACTGAAATCAGTTGAGTTTTAGCCAAGTTATGATCAAAAAACTTTGAAGGTATTCGCAATTTTCAGCCAAAAAATTTGACCCAATTTTTGAAAAAAATGTAAGGGGTTACATCGTTAAAATTGTCAAAAATTGGTCAAAAATTAGATATCGAGTTTTAAATTCAGAAATGTTCGCATTTAAAAACCAAGAAGAAAAATCCAAACCAGACTGAAATCAGTTGAGTTTTAGCCAAGTTATGATCAAAAAACTTTGAAGGTATTCGCAATTTTCAGCCAAAAAATTTGACCCAATTTTTAAAAAAAATGTAAGGGGTTACATCGTTAAAATTGTTAAAAATTGGCCAAAAATTAGATATCGAGTTTTAAATGCAGAAATGTTCGCATTTAAAAACCAAGAAGAAAAATCCAAACCAGACTGAAATCAGTTGAGTTTTAGCCAAGTTATGATCATAAAACCGTTGAAGGTATTCGCAATTTTCAGCCAAAAAATTTGACCCAATTTTTGAAAAAAATGTAAGGGGTTACATCGTTAAAATTGTCAAAAATTGGCCAAAAATTAGATATCGAGTTTTAAATGCAGAAATGTTCGCATTTAAAAACCAAGAAGAAAAATCCAAACCAGACTGAAATCAGTTGAGTTTTAGCCAAGTTATGATCATAAAACCGTTGAAGGTATTCGCAATTTTCAGCCAAAAAATTTGACCCAATTTTTGAAAAAAATGTAAGTTAAAATTGTCAAAAATTGGCCAAAAATTAGATATCGAGTTTTAAATGCAGAAATGTTCGCATTTAAAAACCAAGAAGAAAAATCCAAACCAGACTGAAATCAGTTGAGTTTTAGCCAAGTTATGATCAAAAAACTTTGAAGGTATTCGCAATTTTCAGCCAAAAAATTTGACCCAATTTTTGAAAAAAATGTAAGGGGTTACATCGTTAAAATTGTCAAAAATTGGCCAAAAATTAGATATCGAGTTTTAAATGCAGAAATGTTCGCATTTAAAAACCAAGAAGAAAAATCCAAACCAGACTGAAATCAGTTGAGTTTTAGCCAAGTTATGATCAAAAAACTTTGAAGGTATTCGCAATTTTCAGCCAAAAAATTTGACCCAATTTTAAAAAAAATGTAAGGGGTTACATCGTTAAAATTGTTAAAAATTGGCCAAAAATTAGATATCGAGTTTTAAATGCAGAAATGTTCGCATTTAAAAACCAAGAAGAAAAATCCAAACCAGACTGAAATCAGTTGAGTTTTAGCCAAGTTATGATCATAAAACCGTTGAAGGTATTCGCAATTTTCAGCCAAAAAATTTGACCCAATTTTTGAAAAAAATGTAAGGGGTTACATCGTTAAAATTGTCAAAAATTGGCCAAAAATTAGATATCGAGTTTTAAATGCAGAAATGTTCGCATTTAAAAACCAAGAAGAAAAATCCAAACCAGACTGAAATCAGTTGAGTTTTAGCCAAGTTATGATCATAAAACCGTTGAAGGTATTCGCAATTTTCAGCCAAAAAATTTGACCCAATTTTTGAAAAAAATGTAAGTTAAAATTGTCAAAAATTGGCCAAAAATTAGATATCGAGTTTTAAATGCAGAAATGTTCGCATTTAAAAACCAAGAAGAAAAATCCAAACCAGACTGAAATCAGTTGAGTTTTAGCCAAGTTATGATCAAAAAACTTTGAAGGTATTCGCAATTTTCAGCCAAAAAATTTGACCCAATTTTTGAAAAAAATGTAAGGGGTTACATCGTTAAAATTGTCAAAAATTGGCCAAAAATTAGATATCGAGTTTTAAATGCAGAAATGTTCGCATTTAAAAACCAAGAAGAAAAATCCAAACCAGACTGAAATCAGTTGAGTTTTAGCCAAGTTGTGATCATAAAACCGTTGAAGGTATTCGCAATTTTCAGCCAAAAAATTTGACCCAATTTTTGAAAAAAATGTAAGGGGTTACATCGTTAAAATTGTCAAAAATTGGCCAAAAATTAGATATCGAGTTTTAAATGCAGAAATGTTCGCATTTAAAAACCAAGAAGAAAAATCCAAACCAGACTGAAATCAGTTGAGTTTTAGCCAAGTTATGATCAAAAAACTTTGAAGGTATTCGCAATTTTCAGCCAAAAAATTTGACCCAATTTTTGAAAAAAATGTAAGGGGTTACATCGTTAAAATTGTCAAAAATTGGTCAAAAATTAGATATCGAGTTTTAAATTCAGAAATGTTCGCATTTAAAAACCAAGAAGAAAAATCCAAACCAGACTGAAATCAGTTGAGTTTTAGCCAAGTTATGATCATAAAACCGTTGAAGGTATTCGCAATTTTCAGCCAAAAAATTTGACCCAATTTTTGAAAAAAATGTAAGGGGTTACATCGTTAAAATTGTTAAAAATTGGCCAAAAATTAGATATCGAGTTTTAAATGCAGAAATGTTCGCATTTAAAAACCAAGAAGAAAAATCCAAACCAGACTGAAATCAGTTGAGTTTTAGCCAAGTTATGATCATAAAACCGTTGAAGGTATTCGCAATTTTCAGCCAAAAAATTTGACCCAATTTTTGAAAAAAATGTAAGGGGTTACATCGTTAAAATTGTCAAAAATTGGCCAAAAATTAGATATCGAGTTTTAAATGCAGAAATGTTCGCATTTAAAAACCAAGAAGAAAAATCCAAACCAGACTGAAATCAGTTGAGTTTTAGCCAAGTTATGATCATAAAACCGTTGAAGGTATTCGCAATTTTCAGCCAAAAAATTTGACCCAATTTTTGAAAAAAATGTAAGGGGTTACATCGTTAAAATGGTCAAAAATTGGCGAAAAATTAGAAATCGAGTTTTAAATGCAGAAATGTTCGCATTTAAAAACCAAGAAGAAAAATCCAAACCAGACTGAAATCAGTTGAGTTTTAGCCAAGTTGTGATCATAAAACCGTTGAAGGTATTCGCAATTTTCAGCCAAAAAATTTGACCCAATTTTTGAAAAAAATGTAAGGGGTTACATCGTTAAAATTGTCAAAAATTGGCCAAAAATTAGATATCGAGTTTTAAATGCAGAAATGTTCGCATTTAAAAACCAAGAAGAAAAATCCAAACCAGACTGAAATCAGTTGAGTTTTAGCCAAGTTATGATCATAAAACCGTTGAAGGTATTCGCAATTTTCAGCCAAAAAATTTGACCCAATTTTTGAAAAAAATGTAAGGGGTTACATCGTTAAAATTGTCAAAAATTGGCCAAAAATTAGATATCGAGTTTTAAATGCAGAAATGTTCGCATTTAAAAACCAAGAAGAAAAATCCAAACCAGACTGAAATCAGTTGAGTTTTAGCCAAGTTATGATCATAAAACCGTTGAAGGTATTCGCAATTTTCAGCCAAAAAATTTGACCCAATTTTTGAAAAAAATGTAAGGGGTTACATCGTTAAAATTGTCAAAAATTGGCCAAAAATTAGATATCGAGTTTTAAATGCAGAAATGTTCGCATTTAAAAACCAAGAAGAAAAATCCAAACCAGACTGAAATCAGTTGAGTTTTAGCCAAGTTATGATCAAAAAACTTTGAAGGTATTCGCAATTTTCAGCCAAAAAATTTGACCCAATTTTTGAAAAAAATGTAAGGGGTTACATCGTTAAAATTGTCAAAAATTGGCCAAAAATTAGATATCGAGTTTTAAATGCAGAAATGTTCGCAGTTAAAAACCAAGAAGAAAAATCCAAACCAGACTGAAATCAGTTGAGTTTTAGCCAAGTTATGATCAAAAAACTTTGAAGGTATTCGCAATTTTCAGCCAAAAAATTTGACCCAATTTTTGAAAAAAATGTAAGGGGTTACATCGTTAAAATTGTCAAAAATTGGCCAAAAATTAGATATCGAGTTTTAAATGCAGAAATGTTCGCATTTAAAAACCAAGAAGAAAAATCCAAACCAGACTGAAATCAGTTGAGTTTTAGCCAAGTTATGATCATAAAACCGTTGAAGGTATTCGCAATTTTCAGCCAAAAAATTTGACCCAATTTTTGAAAAAAATGTAAGGGGTTACATCGTTAAAATGGTCAAAAATTGGCGAAAAATTAGAAATCGAGTTTTAAATGCAGAAATGTTCGCATTTAAAAACCAAGAAGAAAAATCCAAACCAGACTGAAATCAGTTGAGTTTTAGCCAAGTTGTGATCATAAAACCGTTGAAGGTATTCGCAATTTTCAGCCAAAAAATTTGACCCAATTTTTGAAAAAAATGTAAGGGGTTACATCGTTAAAATTGTCAAAAATTGGCCAAAAATTAGATATCGAGTTTTAAATGCAGAAATGTTCGCATTTAAAAACCAAGAAGAAAAATCCAAACCAGACTGAAATCAGTTGAGTTTTAGCCAAGTTATGATCATAAAACCGTTGAAGGTATTCGCAATTTTCAGCCAAAAAATTTGACCCAATTTTTGAAAAAAATGTAAGGGGTTACATCGTTAAAATTGTCAAAAATTGGCCAAAAATTAGATATCGAGTTTTAAATGCAGAAATGTTCGCATTTAAAAACCAAGAAGAAAAATCCAAACCAGACTGAAATCAGTTGAGTTTTAGCCAAGTTATGATCATAAAACCGTTGAAGGTATTCGCAATTTTCAGCCAAAAAATTTGACCCAATTTTTGAAAAAAATGTAAGGGGTTACATCGTTAAAATTGTCAAAAATTGGCCAAAAATTAGATATCGAGTTTTAAATGCAGAAATGTTAGCATTTAAAAACCAAGAAGAAAAATCCAAACCAGACTGAAATCAGTTGAGTTTTAGCCAAGTTATGATCAAAAAACTTTGAATGTATTCGCAATTTTCAGCCAAAAAATTTGACCCAATTTTTGAAAAAAATGTAAGGGGTTACATCGTTAAAATTGTTAAAAATTGGCCAAAAATTAGATAACGAGTTTTAAATGCAGAAATGTTCGCATTTAAAAACCAAAAAGAAAAATCCAAACCAGACTGAAATCAGTTGAGTTTTAGGCAAGTTATGATCATAAAACCGTTGAAGGTATTCGCAATTTTCAGCCAAAAAATTTGACCCAATTTTTGAAAAAAATGTAAGGGGTTACATCGTTAAAATTGTCAAAAATTGGCCAAAAATTAGATACCGAGTTTTAAATGCAGAAATGTTCGCATTTAAAAACCAAGAAGAAAAATCCAAACCAGACTGAATCAGTTGAGTTTTAGCCAAGTTATGATCAAAAAACTTCGAAGGTATTCGCAATTTTCAGCCAAAAAATTTGACCCAATTTTTAAAAAAAATGTAAGGGGTTACATCGTTAAAATTGTTAAAAATTGGCCAAAAATTAAATATCGAGTTTTAAATGCAGAAATGTTCGCATTTAAAAACCAAGAAGAAAAATCCAAACCAGACTGAAATCAGTTGAGTTTTAGCCAAGTTATGATCATAAAACCGTTGAAGGTATTCGCAATTTTCAGCCAAAAAATTTGACCCAATTTTTGAAAAAAATGTAAGGGGTTACATCGTTAAAATTGTCAAAAATTGGCCAAAAATTAGATATCGAGTTTTAAATGCAGAAATGTTCGCATTTAAAAACCAAGAAGAAAAATCCAAACCAGACTGAAATCAGTTGAGTTTTAGCCAAGTTGTGATCATAAAACCGTTGAAGGTATTCGCAATTTTCAGCCAAAAAATTTGACCCAATTTTTGAAAAAAATGTAAGGGGTTACATCGTTAAAATTGTCAAAAATTGGCCAAAAATTAGATATCGAGTTTTAAATGCAGAAATGTTCGCATTTAAAAACCAAGAAGAAAAATCCAAACCAGACTGAAATCAATTGAGTTTTAGCCAAGTTATGATCAAAAAACTTTGAAGGTATTCGCAATTTTCAGCCAAAAAATTTGACCCAATTTTTGAAAAAAATGTAAGGGGTTACATCGTTAAAATTGTTAAAAATTGGCCAAAAATTAGATATCGAGTTTTAAATGCAGAAATGTTCGCATTTAAAAACCAAGAAGAAAAATCCAAACCAGACTGAAATCAGTTGAGTTTTAGGCAAGTTATGATCATAAAACCGTTGAAGGTATTCGCAATTTTCAGCCAAAAAATTTGACCCAATTTTTGAAAAAAATGTAAGGGGTTACATCGTTAAAATTGTCAAAAATTGGCCAAAAATTAGATACCGAGTTTTAAATGCAGAAATGTTCGCATTTAAAAACCAAGAAGAAAAATCCAAACCAGACTGAAATCAGTTGAGTTTTAGCCAAGTTATGATCAAAAAACTTTGAAGGTATTCGCAATTTTCAGCCAAAAAATTTGACCCAATTTTTGAAAAAAATGTAAGGGGTTACATCGTTAAAATTGTCAAAAATTGGCCAAAAATTAGATATCGAGTTTTAAATGCAGAAATGTTCGCATTTAAAAACCAAGAAGAAAAATCCAAACCAGACTGAAATCAGTTGAGTTTTAGCCAAGTTATGATCAAAAAACTTCGAAGGTATTCGCAATTTTCAGCCAAAAAATTTGACCCAATTTTTGAAAAAAATGTAAGGGGTTACATCGTTAAAATTGTCAAAAATTGGCCAAAAATTAGATATCGAGTTTTAAATGCAGAAATATTCGCATTTAAAAACCAAGAAGAAAAATCCAAACCAGACTGAAATCAGTTGAGTTTTAGCCAAGTTATGATCAAAAAACTTTGAAGGTATTCGCAATTTTCAGCCAAAAAATTTGACCCAATTTTTAAAAAAAATGTAAGGGGTTACATCGTTAAAATTGTTAAAAATTGGCCAAAAATTAAATATCGAGTTTTAAATGCAGAAATGTTCGCATTTAAAAACCAAGAAGAAAAATCCAAACCAGACTGAAATCAGTTGAGTTTTAGCCAAGTTATGATCATAAAACCGTTGAAGGTATTCACAATTTTCAGCCAAAAAATTTGACCCAATTTTTGAAAAAAATGTAAGGGGTTACATCGTTAAAATTGTCAAAAATTGGCCAAAAATTAGATATCGAGTTTTAAATGCAGAAATGTTCGCATTTAAAAACCAAGAAGAAAAATCCAAACCAGACTGAAATCAGTTGAGTTTTAGCCAAGTTGTGATCATAAAACCGTTGAAGGTATTCGCAATTTTCAGCCAAAAAATTTGACCCAATTTTTGAAAAAAATGTAAGGGGTTACATCGTTAAAATTGTCAAAAATTGGCCAAAAATTAGATATCGAGTTTTAAATGCAGAAATGTTCGCATTTAAAAACCAAGAAGAAAAATCCAAACCAGACTGAAATCAGTTGAGTTTTAGCCAAGTTATGATCAAAAAACTTTGAAGGTATTCGCAATTTTCAGCCAAAACATTTGACCCAATTTTTAAAAAAAATGTAAGGGGTTACATCGTTAAAATTGTTAAAAATTGGCCAAAAATTAGATATCGAGTTTTAAATACAGAAATGTTTGCATTTAAAAACCAAGAAGAAAAATCCAAACCAGACTGAAATCAGTTGAGTTTTAGCCAAGTTATGATCATAAAACCGTTGAAGGTATTCGCAATTTTCAGCCAAAAAATTTGACCCAATTTTTGAAAAAAATGTAAGGGGTTACATCGTTAAAATTGTCAAAAATTGGCCAAAAATTAGATATCGAGTTTTAAATGCAGAAATGTTCGCATTTAAAAACCAAGAAGAAAAATCCAAACCAGACTGAAATCAGTTGAGTTTTAGCCAAGTTATGATCAAAAAACTTCGAAGGTATTCGCAATTTTCAGCCAAAAAATTTGACCCAATTTTTGAAAAAAATGTAAGGGGTTACATCGTTAAAATTGTCAAAAATTGGCCAAAAATTAGATATCGAGTTTTAAATGCAGAAATATTCGCATTTAAAAACCAAGAAGAAAAATCCAAACCAGACTGAAATCAGTTGAGTTTTAGCCAAGTTATGATCAAAAAACTTTGAAGGTATTCGCAATTTTCAGCCAAAAAATTTGACCCAATTTTTAAAAAAAATGTAAGGGGTTACATCGTTAAAATTGTTAAAAATTGGCCAAAAATTAGATATCGAGTTTTAAATGCAGAAATGTTCGCATTTAAAAACCAAGAAGAAAAATCCAAACCAGACTGAAATCAGTTGAGTTTTAGGCAAGTTATGATCATAAAACCGTTGAAGGTATTCGCAATTTTCAGCCAAAAAATTTGACCCAATTTTTGAAAAAAATGTAAGGGGTTACATCGTTAAAATTGTCAAAAATTGGCCAAAAATTAGATATCGAGTTTTAAATGCAGAAATGTTCGCATTTAAAAACCAAGAAGAAAAATCCAAACCAGACTGAAATCAGTTGAGTTTTAGCCAAGTTATGATCATAAAACCGTTGAAGGTATTCGCAATTTTCAGCCAAAAAATTTGACCCAATTTTTGAAAAAAATGTAAGGGGTTACATCATTAAAATTGTCAAAAATTGGCCAAAAATTAGATATCGAGTTTTAAATGCAGAAATGTTCGCATTTAAAAACCAAGAAGAAAAATCCAAACCAGACTGAAATCAGTTGAGTTTTAGCCAAGTTATGATCATAAAACCGTTGAAGGTATTCGCAATTTTCAGCCAAAAAATTTGACCCAATTTTTGAAAAAAATGTAAGGGGTTACATCGTTAAAATTGTCAAAAATTGGCCAAAAATTAGATATCGAGTTTTAAATGCAGAAATGTTCGCATTTAAAAACCAAGAAGAAAAATCCAAACCAGACTGAAATCAGTTGAGTTTTAGCCAAGTTGTGATCATAAAACCGTTGAAGGTATTCGCAATTTTCAGCCAAAAAATTTGACCCAATTTTTGAAAAAAATGTAAGGGGTTACATCGTTAAAATTGTCAAAAATTGGCCAAAAATTAGATATCGAGTTTTAAATGCAGAAATGTTCGCATTTAAAAACCAAGAAGAAAAATCCAAACCAGACTGAAATCAGTTGAGTTTTAGCCAAGTTGTGATCATAAAACCGTTGAAGGTATTCGCAATTTTCAGCCAAAAAATTTGACCCAATTTTTGAAAAAAATGTAAGGGGTTACATCGTTAAAATTGTCAAAAATTGGCCAAAAATTAGATATCGAGTTTTAAATGCAGAAATGTTCGCATTTAAAAACCAAGAAGAAAAATCCAAACCAGACTGAAATCAGTTGAGTTTTAGCCAAGTTATGATCATAAAACCGTTGAAGGTATTCGCAATTTTCAGCCAAAAAATTTTACCCAATTTTTGAAAAAAATGTAAGGGGTTACATCGTTACAATTGTCAAAAATTGGCCAAAAATTAGATATCGAGTTTTAAATGCAGAAATGTTCGCATTTAAAAACCAAGAAGAAAAATCCAAACCAGACTGAAATCAGTTGAGTTTTAGCCAAGTTATGATCAAAAAACCTTTGAAGGTATTCGCAATTTTCATCCAAAAAATTTGACCCAATTTTTTAAAAAAATGTAAAATTATCAAAAATTGGCCAGAAATTAGATATCGAGTTTTAAATGCAGAAATGTTTGCATTTAAAAACAAAGAAGAAAAATCCAAACCAGACTGAAATCGGTTGAGTTTTAGCCAAGTTATGATCAAAAAACCGTTGAAGGTATTCGCAATTTTCAGCCAAAAAATTTGACCCAATTTTTAAAAAAAATGTAAGGGGTTACATCGTTAAAATTGTTAAAAATTTGCCAAAAATTAGATATCGAGTTTTAAATACAGAAATGTTCGCATTTAAAAACCAAGAAGAAAAATCCAAACCAGACTGAAATCAGTTGAGTTTTAGCCAAGTTATGATCATAAAACCGTTGAAGGTATTCGCAATTTTCAGCCAAAAAATTTGACCCAATTTTTGAAAAAAATGTAAGGGGTTACATCGTTAAAATTGTCAAAAATTGGCCAAAAATTAGATATCGAGTTTTAAATGCAGAAATGTTCGCATTTAAAAACCAAGAAGAAAAATCCAAACCAGACTGAAATCAGTTGAGTTTTAGCCAAGTTATGATCATAAAACCGTTGAAGGTATTCGCAATTTTCAGCCAAAAAATTTGACCCAATTTTTGAAAAAAATGTAAGGGGTTACATCGTTAAAATTGTCAAAAATTGGCCAAAAATTAGATATCGAGTTTTAAATGCAGAAATGTTCGCATTTAAAAACCAAGAAGAAAAATCCAAACCAGACTGAAATCAGTTGAGTTTTAGGCAAATTATGATCATAAAACCGTTGAAGGTATTCGCAATTTTCAGCCAAAAAATTTGACCCAATTTTTGAAAAAAATGTAAGGGGTTACATCGTTAAAATTGTCAAAAATTGGCCAAAAATTAGATATCGAGTTTTAAATGCAGAAATGTTCGCATTTAAAAACCAAGAAGAAAAATCCAAACCAGACTGAAATCAGTTGTGTTTTAGCCAAGTTATGATCAAAAAACTTCGAAGGTATTCGCAATTTTCAGCCAAAAAATTTGACCCAATTTTTGAAAAAAATGTAAGGGGTTACATCGTTAAAATTGTCAAAAATTGGCCAAAAATTAGATATCGAGTTTTAAATGCAGAAATATTCGCATTTAAAAACCAAGAAGAAAAATCCAAACCAGACTGAAATCAGTTGAGTTTTAGCCAAGTTATGATCAAAAAACTTTGAAGGTATTCGCAATTTTCAGCCAAAAAATTTGACCCAATTTTTAAAAAAAATGTAAGGGGTTACATCGTTAAAATTGTTAAAAATTGGCCAAAAATTAGATATCGAGTTTTAAATGCAGAAATGTTCGCATTTAAAAACCAAGAAGAAAAATCCAAACCAGACTGAAATCAGTTGAGTTTTAGGCAAGTTATGATCATAAAACCGTTGAAGGTATTCGCAATTTTCAGCCAAAAAATTTGACCCAATTTTTGAAAAAAATGTAAGGGGTTACATCGTTAAAATTGTCAAAAATTGGCCAAAAATTAGATATCGAGTTTTAAATGCAGAAATGTTCGCATTTAAAAACCAAGAAGAAAAATCCAAACCAGACTGAAATCAATTGAGTTTTAGCCAAGTTATGATCAAAAAACTTTGAAGGTATTCGCAATTTTCAGCCAAAAAATTTGACCCAATTTTTGAAAAAAATGTAAGGGGTTACATCGTTAAAATTGTCAAAAATTGGCCAAAAATTAGATATCGAGTTTTAAATGCAGAAATGTTCGCATTTAAAAACCAAGAAGAAAAATCCAAGCCAGACTGAAATCGGTTGAGTTTTAGCCAAGTTATGATCAAAAAACCTTTGAAGGTATTCGCAATTTTCATCCAAAAAATTTGACCCAATTTTTTAAAAAATGTAAAATTATCAAAAATTGGCCAGAAATTAGATATCGAGTTTTAAATGCAGAAATGTTTGCATTTAAAAACAAAGAAGAAAAATCCAAACCAGACTGAAATCGGTTGAGTTTTAGCCAAGTTATGATCAAAAAACCGTTGAAGGTATTCGCAATTTTCAGCCAAAAAATTTGACCCAATTTTTAAAAAAAATGTAAGGGGTTACATCGTTAAAATTGTCAAAAATTGGCCAAAAATTAGATATCGAGTTTTAAATGCAGAAATATTCGCATTTAAAAACCAAGAAGAAAAATCCAAACCAGACTGAAATCAGTTGAGTTTTAGCCAAGTTATGATCAAAAAACTTTGAAGGTATTCGCAATTTTCAGCCAAAAAATTTGACCCAATTTTTGAAAAAAATGTAAGGGGTTACATCGTTAAAATTGTCAAAAATTGGCCAAAAATTAGATATCGAGTTTTAAATGCAGAAATGTTCGCATTTAAAAACCAAGAAGAAAAATCCAAACCAGACTGAAATCAGTTGAGTTTTAGGCAAATTATGATCATAAAACCGTTGAAGGTATTCGCAATTTTCAGCCAAAAAATTTTACCCAATTTTTGAAAAAAATGTAAGGGGTTACATCGTTAAAATTGTCAAAAATTGGCCAAAAATTAGATATCGAGTTTTAAATGCAGAAATGTTCGCATTTAAAAACCAAGAAGAAAAATCCAAACCAGACTGAAATCAGTTGAGTTTTAGCCAAGTTATGATCATAAAACCGTTGAAGGTATTCGCAATTTTCAGCCAAAAAATTTGACCCAATTTTTGAAAAAAATGTAAGGGGTTACATTGTTAAAATTGTCAAAAATTGGCCAAAAATTAGATATCGAGTTTTAAATGCAGAAATGTTCGCATTTAAAAACCAAGAAGAAAAATCCAAGCCAGACTGAAATCGGTTGAGTTTTAGCCAAGTTATGATCAAAAAACCTTTGAAGGTATTCGCAATTTTCATCCAAAAAATTTGACCCAATTTTTTAAAAAAATGTAAAATTATCAAAAATTGGCCAGAAATTAGATATCGAGTTTTAAATGCAGAAATATTCGCATTTAAAAACCAAGAAGAAAAATCCAAACCAGACTGAAATCAGTTGAGTTTTAGCCAAGTTATGATCAAAAAACTTTGAAGGTATTCGCAATTTTCAGCCAAAAAATTTGACCCAATTTTTAAAAAAAATGTAAGGGGTTACATCGTTAAAATTGTTAAAAATTGGCCAAAAATTAGATATCGAGTTTTAAATGCAGAAATGTTCGCATTTAAAAACCAAGAAGAAAAATCCAAACCAGACTGAAATCAGTTGAGTTTTAGGCAAGTTATGATCATAAAACCGTTGAAGGTATTCGCAATTTTCAGCCAAAAAATTTGACCCAATTTTTGAAAAAAATGTAAGGGGTTACATCGTTAAAATTGTCAAAAATTGGCCAAAAATTAGATATCGAGTTTTAAATGCAGAAATGTTCGCATTTAAAAACCAAGAAGAAAAATCCAAACCAGACTGAAATCAATTGAGTTTTAGCCAAGTTATGATCAAAAAACTTTGAAGGTATTCGCAATTTTCAGCCAAAAAATTTGACCCAATTTTTGAAAAAAATGTAAGGGGTTACATCGTTAAAATTGTCAAAAATTGGCCAAAAATTAGATATCGAGTTTTAAATGCAGAAATGTTCGCATTTAAAAACCAAGAAGAAAAATCCAAGCCAGACTGAAATCGGTTGAGTTTTAGCCAAGTTATGATCAAAAAACCTTTGAAGGTATTCGCAATTTTCATCCAAAAAATTTGACCCAATTTTTTAAAAAAATGTAAAATTATCAAAAATTGGCCAGAAATTAGATATCGAGTTTTAAATGCAGAAATGTTTGCATTTAAAAACAAAGAAGAAAAATCCAAACCAGACTGAAATCGGTTGAGTTTTAGCCAAGTTATGATCAAAAAACCGTTGAAGGTATTCGCAATTTTCAGCCAAAAAATTTGACCCAATTTTTAAAAAAAATGTAAGGGGTTACATCGTTAAAATTGTCAAAAATTGGCCAAAAATTAGATATCGAGTTTTAAATGCAGAAATGTTCGCATTTAAAAACCAAGAAGAAAAATCCAAACCAGACTGAAATCAGTTGAGTCTTAGCCAAGTTATGATCATAAAACCGTTGAAGGTATTCGCAATTTTCAGCCAAAAAATTTGACCCAATTTTTGAAAAAAATGTAAGGGGTTACATCGTTAAAATTGTCAAAAATTGTCCAAAAATTAGATATCGAGTTTTAAATGCAGAAATGTTCGCATTTAAAAACCAAGAAGAAAAATCCAAACCAGACTGAAATCAGTTGAGTTTTAGGCAAATTATGATCATAAAACCGTTGAAGGTATTCGCAATTTTCAGCCAAAAAATTTTACCCAATTTTTGAAAAAAATGTAAGGGGTTACATCGTTAAAATTGTCAAAAATTGGCCAAAAATTAGATATCGAGTTTTAAATGCAGAAATGTTCGCATTTAAAAACCAAGAAGAAAAATCCAAACCAGACTGAAATCAGTTGAGTTTTAGCCAAGTTATGATCATAAAACCGTTGAAGGTATTCGCAATTTTCAGCCAAAAAATTTGACCCAATTTTTGAAAAAAATGTAAGGGGTTACATTGTTAAAATTGTCAAAAATTGGCCAAAAATTAGATATCGAGTTTTAAATGCAGAAATGTTCGCATTTAAAAACCAAGAAGAAAAATCCAAGCCAGACTGAAATCGGTTGAGTTTTAGCCAAGTTATGATCAAAAAACCTTTGAAGGTATTCGCAATTTTCATCCAAAAAATTTGACCCAATTTTTTAAAAAAATGTAAAATTATCAAAAATTGGCCAGAAATTAGATATCGAGTTTTAAATGCAGAAATGTTTGCATTTAAAAACAAAGAAGAAAAATCCAAACCAGACTGAAATCGGTTGAGTTTTAGCCAAGTTATGATCAAAAAACCGTTGAAGGTATTCGCAATTTTCAGCCAAAAAATTTGACCCAATTTTTAAAAAAAATGTAAGGGGTTACATCGTTAAAATTGTCAAAAATTGGCCAAAAATTAGATATCGAGTTTTAAATGCAGAAATGTTCGCATTTAAAAACCAAGAAGAAAAATCCAAACCAGACTGAAATCAGTTGAGTCTTAGCCAAGTTATGATCATAAAACCGTTGAAGGTATTCGCAATTTTCAGCCAAAAAATTTGACCCAATTTTTGAAAAAAATGTAAGGGGTTACATCGTTAAAATTGTCAAAAATTGGCCAAAAATTAGATATCGAGTTTTAAATGCAGAAATGTTCGCATTTAAAAACCAAGAAGAAAAATCCAAACCAGACTGAAATCAGTTGAGTTTTAGGCAAATTATGATCATAAAACCGTTGAAGGTATTCGCAATTTTCAGCCAAAAAATTTTACCCAATTTTTGAAAAAAATGTAAGGGGTTACATCGTTAAAATTGTCAAAAATTGGCCAAAAATTAGATATCGAGTTTTAAATGCAGAAATGTTCGCATTTAAAAACCAAGAAGAAAAATCCAAACCAGACTGAAATCAGTTGAGTTTTAGCCAAGTTATGATCATAAAACCGTTGAAGGTATTCGCAATTTTCAGCCAAAAAATTTGACCCAATTTTTGAAAAAAATGTAAGGGGTTACATTGTTAAAATTGTCAAAAATTGGCCAAAAATTAGATATCGAGTTTTAAATGCAGAAATGTTCGCATTTAAAAACCAAGAAGAAAAATCCAAACCAGACTGAAATCAGTTGAGTTTTAGCCAAGTTATGATCAAAAAACTTTGAAGGTATTCGCAATTTTCAGCCAAAAAATTTGACCCAATTTTTGAAAAAAATGTAAGGGGTTACATCGTTAAAATTGTCAAAAATTGGCCAAAAATTAGATATCGAGTTTTAAATGCAGAAATGTTCGCATTTAAAAACCAAGAAGAAAAATCCAAACCAGACTGAAATCAGTTGTGTTTTAGCCAAGTTATGATCAAAAAACTTCGAAGGTATTCGCAATTTTCAGCCAAAAAATTTGACCCAATTTTTGAAAAAAATGGAAGGGGTTACATCGTTAAAATTGTCAAAAATTGGCCAAAAATTAGATATCGAGTTTTAAATGCAGAAATATTCGCATTTAAAAACCAAGACGAAAAATCCAAACCAGACTGAAATCAGTTGAGTTTTAGCCAAGTTATGATCAAAAAACTTTGAAGGTATTCGCAATTTTCAGCCAAAAAATTTGACCCAATTTTTAAAAAAAATGTAAGGGGTTACATCGTTAAAATTGTTAAAAATTGGCCAAAAATTAGATATCGAGTTTTAAATGCAGAAATGTTCGCATTTAAAAACCAAGTAGAAAAATCCAAACCAGACTGAAATCAGTTGAGTTTTAGGCAAGTTATGATCATAAAACCGTTGAAGGTATTCGCAATTTTCAGCCAAAAAATTTGACCCAATTTTTGAAAAAAATGTAAGGGGTTACATCGTTAAAATTGTCAAAAATTGGCCAAAAATTAGATATCGAGTTTTAAATGCAGAAATGTTCGCATTTAAAAACCAAGAAGAAAAATCCAAACCAGACTGAAATCAGTTGAGTTTTAGCCAAGTTATGATCATAAAACCGTTGAAGGTATTCGCAATTTTCAGCCAAAAAATTTGACCCAATTTTTGAAAAAAATGTAAGGGGTTACATCGTTAAAATTGTCAAAAATTGGCCAAAAATTAGATATCGAGTTTTAAATGCAGAAATGTTCGCATTTAAAAACCAAGAAGAAAAATCCAAACCAGACTGAAATCAGTTGAGTTTTAGCCAAGTTATGATCATAAAACCGTTGAAGGTATTCGCAATTTTCAGCCAAAAAATTTGACCCAATTTTTGAAAAAAATGTAAGGGGTTACATCGTTAAAATTGTTAAAAATTGGCCAAAAATTAGATATCGAGTTTTAAATGCAGAAATGTTCGCATTTAAAAACCAAGAAGAAAAATCCAAACCAGACTGAAATCAGTTGAGTTTTAGCCAAGTTATGATCATAAAACCGTTGAAGGTATTCGCAATTTTCAGCCAAAAAATTTTACCCAATTTTTGAAAAAAATGTAAGGGGTTACATCGTTAAAATTGTCAAAAATTGGCCAAAAATTAGATATCGAGTTTTAAATGCAGAAATGTTCGCATTTAAAAACCAAGAAGAAAAATCCAAACCAGACTGAAATCAATTGAGTTTTAGCCAAGTTATGATCAAAAAACTTTGAAGGTATTCGCAATTTTCAGCCAAAAAATTTGACCCAATTTTTGAAAAAAATGTAAGGGGTTACATCGTTAAAATTGTCAAAAATTGGCCAAAAATTAGATATCGAGTTTTAAATGCAGAAATGTTCGCATTTAAAAACCAAGAAGAAAAATCCAAGCCAGACTGAAATCGGTTGAGTTTTAGCCAAGTTATGATCAAAAAACCTTTGAAGGTATTCGCAATTTTCATCCAAAAAATTTGACCCAATTTTTTAAAAAAATGTAAAATTATCAAAAATTGGCCAGAAATTAGATATCGAGTTTTAAATGCAGAAATGTTTGCATTTAAAAACCAAGAAGAAAAATCCAAACCAGACTGAAATCAGTTGAGTTTTAGCCAAGTTATGATCAAAAAACCATTTATGTTATAAGCAATTTTTAAGCCAAAAATCGCAAAAAATTAATGTTGCTGAACAAAAGTTTTTTTTGTTCAAAATGTTGTTGTTCACATATGGTTGTTGTAAATGGCAAAAAGAATTCTACAATCTTGACGTTTTCAGTACAAATTCTTCGCTCGTCCGATTTCAGATACCAGGCGAACAGAAGGCAGCAGATGGAGGATTTTTTAATTGGCGCCCCCTTTCGGAATTTGGCTGAAACAGTGTTGTTTTTAGCGCCCCCTGTAGGAATTTTTTCTGTAACTTTGCGAGCTTTAAGCATTACAAGTAAGCTTTTAGATGAGGTTTAAACCCCGGCTAAAAGCTCGCAAAGTTTTAGCTAAATACCCACAGGGGGGCGCTAAAAACAGCACTGTTTCAGCCAAATTCCGACAGGGGGCGCCAATTAAAAAATCCTCCATCTGCTGCCTTCTGTTCGCCTGGTATCTGGAATCGGACGAGCGAAGAATTTGTACTGAAAACGTCAAGATTGGAGAAATCCTTTTGCCATTTACAACAACCACATGTGTACAACAACATTTAGAACAAAAAAAACTATTGTTCAGCAACATTAATTTTTTGCGGTTTTTTGGCTTAACATAAATGGTTTTTTGATCATAACTTGGCTAAAACTAACCCGATTTCAGTTTGGTTTGAACTTTTCTTCTAAGTTTTTAAATGCGAAAATTTCTGCACTTAAAACTCAATGTCTAATTTTTGACAAATTTTTGACAATTTTAACGATGTAACCCCTTACATTTTCGTTCAAAAATTGGGCCGAATTTTGTGGCTGAAAATTGCGAACACCTTTAACGGTTTTATGATCATAACTTTGCTAAAACTGAAGCGATTTCTGGTTTGGTTTTTTCTTCTTAGTTTTTAAATACGAACATTTCTGCATTCAAAACTCGATATCTCATTTTTGGCCAATTTTTAACAATTTTAACGATGTAGCCAAACTGAAATCGGTTAAGTTTTAGCCAAGTTAAAAAGAGTTAAAACAGTTGAAGGTGTTCGCAATTTTCAGCCAACTAATTTGACCCAATTTTTTTAAAAAATTTAAGGGGTTACATAGTTAAAATTGTCAAAAATTGACAAAAAATTAGATATCGAGTTTTAAATGCAGAAATGTTTTTACTCAATGACGATTCGCTCAGACTTGCTCATCTTCGCTCTTCGGCGCTGTGCTCGCCGAATTAAAGAGCAGGAATTCGCTCAGAGATGTGCAGCGACTTATCTTCACTCTCCTGGTCGCTATCCGCTAGTTACGGTCTGCGGCAAACTAAAGAGTAAAATTGAGTGCAGCCATTATTTTCACTCAATAACGATGCACTTAGCGCATCAGATTATATTCGCCAGTAACTCAAAATTGAGAAACTGTCAGTTTACCTTACGATTCTTGCGGAATGATATAGCAATAATCTTGTTGTTGTAAAACCCTAGTACAACAAACGAGGCTTCAAGTGAAAGATTTTCAGTACAAATTTCTAAGTTCATTGATTTGAAGTACCAGGCGCACAGAAGGCAGCAGAGGGATAATTTGCCTGAGTGCAATCTATAATTTTCACTCAATGACGATTCGCTCAGAGCTGCTCATCTGCGCACTCCTGCTTTGTTATTGCCAGGTACAGCAGCTTTCCCCCTCTACCCAATAAAAACTGCTCTCTCAGACTATTCATTATCCGTTATCCCTTCCCCCCCTAGCCAATGAAATACTGCTCTCTTTGAGTGTACAGCAGCTATCCCTTTCTGGCCAATGAAGCACTGGCTCGCGACCTCGGATCTTCCTGAGTACACAGCAGCTTTCCCCCTCTAGCCAACAAACCATGCTTCCATTCACCATTCACTATCCGTTATCCCTTCCCCCCTAGCCAATGAACTACTGCTCTCTTTGAGTGTAGAGCAGCTATCCCTTTCTGGCCAATGAAGCACTGGGCCTTATATCTTTCTTAAGAAAACAAGGTCTCTCCCACCATTCGCTATGCCACTGACGTCATCGCATTGCTGCCTGCTGATTTCTGTTCGCCTGGTATTTGAAATGGGAAGGGGGAAACATTTGCACTGCGAATTGGTCCCAATCGTGACTGTTTTCAGTACAAATTTATCAAATGTCAGATTTTATGTACCAGGCACACAGAATGCAGCAGTAGGCCGATGCTGAACAACATTTTTCTCAGCTTAAAACCGTTTTAGTTTGGCCGCTGGTATTCGGTATCTCTTTCCATCTCTCATCGCGACCTCGGATCTTCCTGAGTACACAGCAGCTTTCCCCCTCTAGCCAACAAACCATGCTCTTTCTGAGTATTCACTATCCGTTATCGCCTACCCCCTAGCCAATGAACTACTGTTCTCTTTGAGTGTACAGCAGCTATCCCTTTCTGGCCAATGAAGCACTGGGCTTTATATCTTTCTTAAGAAAACAAGGTCTCTCCCACCATTCGCTATGCCAATGACGTCATCGCATTGCTGCCTGCTGATTTCTGTTCGCCTGGTATTTGAAATGGGAAGGGGGAAACATTTGCACTGCGAATTGGTCCCAATCGTGACTGTTTTCAGTACAAATTTATCAAATGTCAGATTTTATGTACCAGGCGCACAGAATGCAGCAGTAGGCCGATGCTGAACAACATTTTTCTCAGCTTAAAACCGTTTTAGTTTGGCCGCTGGTATTCGGTATCTCTTTCCATCTCTCATCGCGACCTCGGATCTTCCTGAGTACACAGCAGCTTTCCCCCTCTAGCCAACAAACCATGCTTCCATTCACCATTCACTATCCGTTATCCCTTCCCCCCTAGCCAATGAACTACTGTTCTCTTTGAGTGTACAGCAGCTATCCCTTTCTGGCCAATGAAGCACTGGGCCTTATATCTTTCTTAAGAAAACAAGGTCTCTCCCACCACTCGCTATGCCAATGACGTCATCGCATTGCTGCCTGCTGATTTCTGTTCGCCTGGTATTTGAAATGGGAAGGGCGAAACATTTGCACTCCGAATTGGTCCCAATCGTGACTGTTTTCAGTACAAATTTATCAAATGTCAGATTTTATGTACCAGGCGCACAGAATGCAGCAGTAGGCCGATGCTGAACAACATTTTTCTCAGCTTAAAACCGTTTTAGTTTGGCCGCTGGTATTCGGTATCTCTTTCCATCTCTCATCGCGACCTCGGATCTTCCTGAGTACACAGCAGCTTTCCCCCTCTAGCCAACAAACCATGCTCTTTCTGAGTATTCACTATCCGTTATCGCCTACCCCCTAGCCAATGAACTACTGTTCTCTTTGAGTGTACAGCAGCTATCCCTTTCTGGCCAATGAAGCACTGGGCCTTATATCTTTCTTAAGAAAACAAGGTCTCTCCCACCATTCGCTATGCCAATGACGTCATCGCATTGCTGCCTGCTGATTTCTGTTCGCCTGGTATTTGAAATGGGAAGGGCGAAACATTTGCACTGCGAATTGGTCCCAATCGTGACTGTTTTCAGTACAAATTTATCAAATGTCAGATTTTATGTACCAGGCGCACAGAATGCAGCAGTAGGCCGATGCTGAACAACATTTTTCTCAGCTTAAAACCGTTTTAGTTTGGCCGCTGGTATTCGGTATCTCTTTCCATCTCTCATCGCGACCTCGGATCTTCTTGAGTACACAGCAGCTTTCCCCCTCTAGCCAACAAACCATGCTCTTTCTGAGTATTCACTATCCGTTATCGCCTACCCCCTAGCCAATGAACTACTGTTCTCTTTGAGTGTACAGCAGCTATCCCTTTCTGGCCAATGAAGCACTGGGCCTTATATCTTTCTTAAGAAAACAAGGTCTCTCCCACCATTCGCTATGCCAATGACGTCATCGCATTGCTGCCTGCTGATTTCTGTTCGCCTGGTATTTGAAATGGGAAGGGCGAAACATTTGCACTGCGAATTGGTCCCAATCGTGACTGTTTTCAGTACAAATATATCAAATGTCAGATTTTATGTACCAGGCGCACAGAATGCAGCAGTACGCCGATGCTGAACAACATTTTTCTCAGCTTAAAACCGTTTTAGTTTGGCCGCTGGTATTCGGTATCTCTTTCCATCTCTCATCGCGACCTCGGATCTTCCTGAGTACACAGCAGCTTTCCCCCTCTAGCCAACAAACCATGCTTCCATTCACCATTCACTATCCGTTATCCCTTCCCCCCTAGCCAATGAACTACTGCTCTCTTTGAGTGTACAGCAGCTATCCCTTTCTGGCCAATGAAGCACTGGGCTTTATATCTTTCTTAAGAAAACAAGGTCTCTCCCACCATTCGCTATGCCACTGACGTCATCGCATTGCTGCCTGCTGATTTCTGTTCGCCTGGTATTTGAAATGGGAAGGGCGAAACATTTGCACTGCGAATTGGTCCCAATCGTGACTGTTTTCAGTACAAATTTATCAAATGTCAGATTTTATGTACCAGGCGCACAGAATGCAGCAGTAGGCCGATGCTGAACAACATTTTTCTCAGCTTAAAACCGTTTTAGTTTGGCCGCTGGTATTCGGTATCTCTTTCCATCTCTCATCGCGACCTCGGATCTTCCTGAGTACACAGCAGCTTTCCCCCTCTAGCCAACAAACCATGCTTCCATTCACCATTCACTATCCGTTATCCCTTCCCCCCTAGCCAATGAACTACTGTTCTCTTTGAGTGTACAGCAGCTATCCCTTTCTGGCCAATGAAGCACTGGGCCTTATATCTTTCTTAAGAAAACAAGGTCTCTCCCACCACTCGCTATGCCAATGACGTCATCGCATTGCTGCCTGCTGATTTCTGTTCGCCTGGTATTTGAAATGGGAAGGGCGAAACATTTGCACTCCGAATTGGTCCCAATCGTGACTGTTTTCAGTACAAATTTATCAAATGTCAGATTTTATGTACCAGGCGCACAGAATGCAGCAGTAGGCCGATGCTGAACAACATTTTTCTCAGCTTAAAACCGTTTTAGTTTGGCCGCTGGTATTCGGTATCTCTTTCCATCTCTCATCGCGACCTCGGATCTTCCTGAGTACACAGCAGCTTTCCCCCTCTAGCCAACAAACCATGCTCTTTCTGAGTATTCACTATCCGTTATCGCCTACCCCCTAGCCAATGAACTACTGTTCTCTTTGAGTGTACAGCAGCTATCCCTTTCTGGCCAATGAAGCACTGGGCCTTATATCTTTCTTAAGAAAACAAGGTCTCTCCCACCATTCGCTATGCCAATGACGTCATCGCATTGCTGCCTGCTGATTTCTGTTCGCCTGGTATTTGAAATGGGAAGGGCGAAACATTTGCACTGCGAATTGGTCCCAATCGTGACTGTTTTCAGTACAAATTTATCAAATGTCAGATTTTATGTACCAGGCGCACAGAATGCAGCAGTAGGCCGATGCTGAACAACATTTTTCTCAGCTTAAAACCGTTTTAGTTTGGCCGCTGGTATTCGGTATCTCTTTCCATCTCTCATCGCGACCTCGTATCTTCCTGAGTACACAGCAGCTTTCCCCCTCTAGCCAACAAACCATGCTCTTTCTGAGTATTCACTATCCGTTATCGCCTACCCCCTAGCCAATGAACTACTGTTCTCTTTGAGTGTACAGCAGCTATCCCTTTCTGGCCAATGAAGCACTGGGCCTTATATCTTTCTTAAGAAAACAAGGTCTCTCCCACCATTCGCTATGCCAATGACGTCATCGCATTGCTGCCTGCTGATTTCTGTTCGCCTGGTATTTGAAATGGGAAGGGCGAAACATTTGCACTGCGAATTGGTCCCAATCGTGACTGTTTTCAGTACAAATTTATCAAATGTCAGATTTTATGTACCAGGCGCACAGAATGCAGCAGTACGCCGATGCTGAACAACATTTTTCTCAGCTTAAAACCGTTTTAGTTTGGCCGCTGGTATTCGGTATCTCTTTCCATCTCTCATCGCGACCTCGGATCTTCCTGAGTACACAGCAGCTTTCCCCCTCTAGCCAACAAACCATGCTTCCATTCACCATTCACTATCCGTTATCCCTTCCCCCCTAGCCAATGAACTACTGTTCTCTTTGAGTGTACAGCAGCTATCCCTTTCTGGCCAATGAAGCACTGGGCCTTATATCTTTCTTAAGAAAACAAGGTCTCTCCCACCACTCGCTATGCCAATGACGTCATCGCATTGCTGCCTGCTGATTTCTGTTCGCCTGGTATTTGAAATGGGAAGGGCGAAACATTTGCACTCCGAATTGGTCCCAATCGTGACTGTTTTCAGTACAAATTTATCAAATGTCAGATTTTATGTACCAGGCGCACAGAATGCAGCAGTAGGCCGATGCTGAACAACATTTTTCTCAGCTTAAAACCGTTTTAGTTTGGCCGCTGGTATTCGGTATCTCTTTCCATCTCTCATCGCGACCTCGGATCTTCCTGAGTACACAGCAGCTTTCCCCCTCTAGCCAACAAACCATGCTCTTTCTGAGTATTCACTATCCGTTATCGCCCACCCCCTAGCCAATGAACTACTGTTCTCTTTGAGTGTACAGCAGCTATCCCTTTCTGGCCAATGAAGCACTGGGCCTTATATCTTTCTTAAGAAAACAAGGTCTCTCCCACCATTCGCTATGCCAATGACGTCATCGCATTGCTGCCTGCTGATTTCTGTTCGCCTGGTATTTGAAATGGGAAGGGCGAAACATTTGCACTGCGAATTGGTCCCAATCGTGACTGTTTTCAGTACAAATTTATCAAATGTCAGATTTTATGTACCAGGCGCACAGAATGCAGCAGTAGGCCGATGCTGAACAACATTTTTCTCAGCTTAAAACCGTTTTAGTTTGGCCGCTGGTATTCGGTATCTCTTTCCATCTCTCATCGCGACCTCGGATCTTCCTGAGTACACAGCAGCTTTCCCCCTCTAGCCAACAAACCATGCTCTTTCTGAGTATTCACTATCCGTTATCGCCTACCCCCTAGCCAATGAACTACTGTTCTCTTTGAGTGTACAGCAGCTATCCCTTTCTGGCCAATGAAGCACTGGGCCTTATATCTTTCTTAAGAAAACAAGGTCTCTCCCACCATTCGCTATGCCAATGACGTCATCGCATTGCTGCCTGCTGATTTCTGTTCGCCTGGTATTTGAAATGGGAAGGGCGAAACATTTGCACTGCGAATTGGTCCCAATCGTGACTGTTTTCAGTACAAATTTATCAAATGTCAGATTTTATG
Source organism: Drosophila jambulina (assembly GCA_018152175.1). NCBI lineage: Eukaryota > Metazoa > Arthropoda > Insecta > Diptera > Drosophilidae > Drosophila > Drosophila jambulina. The sequence goes on from JAECXH010000114.1 coordinate 728,935, forward strand.
TACCAGGCGCACAGAATGCAGCAGTACGCCGATGCTGAACAACATTTTTCTCAGCTTAAAACCGTTTTAGTTTGGCCGCTGGTATTCGGTATCTCTTTCCATCTCTCATCGCGACCTCGGATCTTCCTGAGTACACAGCAGCTTTCCCCCTCTAGCCAACAAACCATGCTTCCATTCACCATTCACTATCCGTTATCCCTTCCCCCCTAGCCAATGAACTACTGCTCTCTTTGAGTGTACAGCAGCTATCCCTTTCTGGCCAATGAAGCACTGGGCTTTATATCTTTCTTAAGAAAACAAGGTCTCTCCCACCATTCGCTATGCCACTGACGTCATCGCATTGCTGCCTGCTGATTTCTGTTCGCCTGGTATTTGAAATGGGAAGGGCGAAACATTTGCACTGCGAATTGGTCCCAATCGTGACTGTTTTCAGTACAAATTTATCAAATGTCAGATTTTATGTACCAGGCGCACAGAATGCAGCAGTAGGCCGATGCTGAACAACATTTTTCTCAGCTTAAAACCGTTTTAGTTTGGCCGCTGGTATTCGGTATCTCTTTCCATCTCTCATCGCGACCTCGGATCTTCCTGAGTACACAGCAGCTTTCCCCCTCTAGCCAACAAACCATGCTCTTTCTGAGTATTCACTATCCGTTATCGCCTACCCCCTAGCCAATGAACTACTGTTCTCTTTGAGTGTACAGCAGCTATCCCTTTCTGGCCAATGAAGCACTGGGCCTTATATCTTTCTTAAGAAAACAAGGTCTCTCCCACCATTCGCTATGCCAATGACGTCATCGCATTGCTGCCTGCTGATTTCTGTTCGCCTGGTATTCGAAATGGGAAGGGCGAAACAGATGCACTGCGATTTCTTTCCAATCACTTTTCTCAGTAAAAATTAATCGATTGCTTGATTTGAAGTATATAATAAAAAGTTTCACCATTTTCAATACGGTCATACTTAGAGGTGTAGCTTGTATCGTATCTGTCCATTATTTTCAATATGGTCTCACTTGGTGGTGGAACTTTTTTTGTTATCTACTTGCTCTTGCTTTCTGTGCGCCTGATGCTTATATAATAAAAAAAGTCACTTGAATATATTTTGTTGCTTTATTTAGTTTTGCCTTTTTGGGAAAGTGGTCCTTTACAGCAAATATGTTGTGTATTTCAGATAGGTTCTCCTCTATAGAATATAATGCCGACAATAAATAACAAAACTCACAAAGTACAATTTAATCTAAAATAGGTATTATATGCATAGTGTTTATATATATTTATTTCGGTTCCGACGAATACGTGTACGGGCACGCAGAACGTTAAACGTGCTGCTGATCCTCGCTAGGATTGTTTCCTGCGATGCTCTGGGTTCTGCATATACGGTGTGTGCATACACCAGGCCAGCACAGGAGGCTATCCACTACACATATATAGTTTGAATACGAATACGTTCTTACTTTGCATAATCATTATCATTACAAATATTTAAATTCGAAAAGAGCGCAGGGAGGGGGAATTTTCAAAGCGTTTAGTGTTTTGTTTTCGGTTCTAGGCTCGCGATAGGTTTCGAATTCGATTTCGATTTAGGTTAAACATTATCACTAAGCTGTTGGTTAATGCTACTAAAGTTAGACTTTTGGTACCCATAGAGATAATTCAACTATCGACTAAAGTTAAACAATGTGTGCTATACTCGTACACCCGTTCCATATGCATACTTTCCATCCTTGCAATACTTTTTATCCTTGCTGTGATCCTTTCGAAGACAAACGACACGACTCTGCCATTTTTTGGTACAATTCTTTCCCTTCTACCTGCGTGCTTAAATACCTAGAGAATTTGACTTCTTTTCTTTATCATGTATCTTTTATCATATGATTTAAGACTAAAATTGAAGTTATACAATACAAACACACACAGATCAAGGTAAATAATATACGAAGAACGATTTACATAACGATTATAGGAATCTTTCTATTTAGTTTTAGGTGTAGGCTATCAACTTATGGTATGTGTTTCCCCACTGTTCGATAGATACTGTTGCTCCAAGTTGATGTTTTATATACAAGATGAGAGTGTAGAATGCGTTGTGCGGGTGAATTGAATTATATGTACATATATTGAAGATATGCTGATGTGGTCCTGGTCTCAGAACTGTTTTTCTGTAACTTCTGTAGCTTTGAAAACATTTTCTCGGCTGCCTAATAGCATACCTTGCTCTTTTCTTATGAAACTGCATACTCCTGGGCTCCGCCCACATCAGATTTTGGGATATATCTATTTATCAGCCGCCACTACCGTGGCCGCGGCCCCACTGCTGTTGGTCTCCGAGGGACGACGCGCCAGCAGATGATGGTGATTATGATGGTGGTAACCGCCGCTAAAGGGCTGTCCGTTCTGACCTCCTCCTCCGTTGGCAAAGGCCGGCATTCCATCGAGATTTCCAATTTTGCCCACAATTTTTGGTATCCTATCACTGTCCGTCGCCAGCAGCGGCGTGGCCAGGCTGATGAGCCCGCTGCCGCCGATGCTGGCGCTGCCAATTCCAATCCCCATTCCGATCCCATGATTGTGATGCGAGTGATGATGATGATGATGCGAGTGGCTGTGGCTGTGACTATGACTATGCTGATGCTGATGGTGGTTGATCACGGGCGTGCTCTTGCAGAGAATGCCACCAGCCGCGGCGGTTTCATTATTTCTGTCCACCTCCAGTTCCTGGGCGCCCCTCAGCGAGCTGGTCTTCCTCACCTGGAGGCCGCTCCGCGAGTGGTCGCAGCTTCTGCAGCGCTGCTTCTGGCCCTGACTTTGAGTCGAAGGCGGATTGGAGGTCTGCCGCTGTAGGGCATTCACCACCAGCTTGGCCTGCAGCGTCTTCGAAGGCGACACCGGAGTGCTGTCATCCTCGCCAGTTGGCGGCGGCGTGGACAGCCTGCTGGAGGCGGTGTAGGAGGAGCAGCTGGAGGAAGGTGAGGAGCTGCAAATGGAGGCCACCTCGAGCCCGTTCTGCTGCTGCTCAGCATCATCATCAACATCATCACGCTCACTGGGCTGGGTGCTGGTGGGATGAGAAGCGACGGCAATATGGTTATTAATAGAGCTGCTGCTGTGGGCCAAGTTGCCGTTGCCATTTACGCTTGCTTGCTCGGCATCCTCGGGAGCTTCCGCTTCAGGCGCTTCGGCCACATCATCGTCACTCGTCATCGCCCTGCAGTCACCGTTCGATATCACAATTTGCTGCTGCTGTTCTTGTTCCTGACTAGTTTTGGTTTTCACAACATCGGCCAAGTCGATCCAATGGCTGCGATTATCGCGCACGCCCTCGACAAGCGGCTCCAGCTTGTCGGAGAGAGTGGCAAAGGCCTGTTATAATTACAAGAGAAGTATTATATTCTATACTTTTAAAAGGAAATACCGGAAAACACACCTCATAGATGGGCAAACAAATGGAGTCGATGAAGTTTACTTGCATCATGGGCAGCTCATCCTCCTTTTCGCGATTCATTATGTCCTTTTTAACAGAAATAACAAATATTAAATAAGAAAATTATGATGGGGTCAGGGCACTGCTCACAATAGGAGTGATGTTGAGCTCCTGCTTCTCCATGTCACCCTGCTCGAAGAACTCGGAGCTGACCAGGTCAGCCACCCGCTTCTCGATCTCCCACGGCTTGGTGATGGCCGACAAATCACAGACAGTCATGCTCATGGCCCGCAGCAAGGCGCGCGGCTCCTCGCCTACCCAATGGCTCGCCGGCTGCTGGACGCTTTCTAGGAATGGACCTCGTTTTCTGCAAGGAAATATTTAAAATATTATATTGTTTTGTCTTAGAAAATCATTTTAATAATACTTACTTGAAGTACACCGCCAGATCGGTGGACAAGATGGCATCCTCCAATACCCTGATGACCCGACAATAGTCGTCGGAGGATAGATTGGCCAGTATCTGGTTGCCAGGACTGTTCAAGATCATCAGGCACTGGTCAAAGTGATGATGCTCCATGGTGGAGGTAGAGTAAAGCTGCGCCAAGGGCGATGAGGCTCTGGAAAATAAATAATTATTAATTATATAATTTTATTAACCTAAACTTTTGAAACTCACTTAATTTGGAAGGAGTTGTTGGTCCCTCGATGGTCGAGATCATGGCAAAGGCAGCCTATAATCAGCGCCAGGCATTCGATTTCCCCAAAGATCTTCCACCATTGCGTGGTCTTTGGTAGGTTTTATAATAATTCATAATTAATAATTATTAATAATTAATTGTAATATATATTAACGATAAAGTCTTACCGTTAGAATGGCAAACATCATTTGGGCCACATTGAAGGCATGTCGCCAGTTGTGGTAGGTTACATTGCGATAGTTCTTCTTGACACTCAACAGCCAGCGGCACAGGACTTCGTAGTCAATGTGAAAGCGTTCCACAAAGTCTAGATCCAGGAACATACGCAGGCAGGCCTTGAATAATGGTATATATATATTTATTATATTTTAAGTTACTTTTATACATATGCAAGCATACCTTCAGTGTGTCATCATCTTCAAAATGGATGTCGTCAAACTTAAAGTCGTGCAAGCGGAAGTGGACAGCCGATGGTACTCTCAGACGCTACAAATATATGAAGAAATGGTTAATTAGTACTATTTCTTTGAATATAAGGATTTTGTTAATTTTTTAAATATATTTTTACCCTAATTAATAAATTTTTTCAGAGATTTACTCAAGAAAGTCAGCAAATCAGGTTAAGCTCTAGGTTCGCCTGTAGGGAAAAAACCCGCCGCTGTTCCAAGACAAGGCACAAAGGAATTACAAATTAGAAAAAAGAAGGAAACAAAAATCCCTCAACTGGACCTTCATCTGTTTGCTGTCAGCGAATGTTAATGGCGTTATTTTAGCCACCAAAACTGAGAAGTTTATCAAAAATTTCTGACGGAAAAAAGGGTTTGCCCACAACCCCTGGATGCCACAATCGCGCGTCTCCCTCTGCTGCAGTAGAGCCTAGTGCGGCACAATTTTAATTAAAATTAATAACCCAACATCTTAGTCTGGCTGACAACCCGACAGGCGGTCATAATTTTCCCAGCATAATTACAGAGTGAGTGTCCGGCGACGGAAAACAGGGATCTCGTCCGAGTCCCACGATTCCCCTACGCTCTCCAAGTAGAAAAGTTTCAGTTTTTGTCATACTTTTGTGCGAACAAACTAATTACAACTGTCAACACGTTGGCCTGGCAGGAGGCAAAAGGCAGGGGGACTGGGGTCGGTTAAGGGCTGACAGCTTGTTGCTGCTGCTGTTTCTGCTACTGTCACACAGAAGTAACGCGGGAATAAAAAGCATGACGCCAGGGCAGACCATGCAACAGGGAAGTCCAAGCGGACGTGGTAGCGAGAGTGCGGCTCCTCTGCCAGGACACATTAATTTATGGTAGACAACCTCTTGGCCTCTGGCAAATTAAGTGAGCGCAAATAAAATTAAGCATTTCACTGGCCTGCTCCGCGCCGAACGGCACCCGGGAGGGCAATTTAATCTGGACAGCACTCACCCGCAGCCGGTGTGCCTCGTCCATGGTGGCGGATGCATGGTAGCTGAGCACCTCCAGGGTGACGCTCTGCTTGGCCATCGCCACGATGGCCTTCTCGTACATGTGCGTGTTGTGGATGCCCATGCCGCAGAAGATAGCAAATGCCTCCACAAAGTTCTCGTCGTTCTTGGTGAAGTCCTAAGAAAAATTTGACATTAAATTAACAGCAAAATAATCTAGAAGAATTCTTACAGAAACAATCGAGTGGGGATGACTCTGACCGTCTCCTTGAACACTTACCAACTCGTTGAACTTGTTAATCAGCTGGATGACTCCGATGATCTGACCCAGCGAGTTCTTGATGGCCATGCACAGGATGGAGCGGTGCTTGAAGCAGGAGCTCTCGTCCACACTCGCGTCGAAACGATCGTCCTCGTAGGCGTTGGGCACATTCACTGTCTCCCCCGTGGTGGCCACGTGGCCGGTGATGCCGATGTTTATGGGGAACCGGGACTCGTACGGACTCGTCCTGGAGGTGGCCTCCTCCTCACTCAGGTCGTTCGCCTCGAAGTCAAAGACCCGCGAGAAGCTGCCCTTGTCCGCCTCGTGGACCAGCAGTATCTGGACGCGCTGGCACTGGATGAGACTCTGCATGTGGGTGAGGATGCGGAAGACCATGTGCTCGATGGTGCTCTGCTCCTCGAATATCATGCGGGCCAGGTCGAGGAGGACCTGGTTCCGTTTGATTTCCAGTTGAGATTTCTCATAAAGCTGCGCGTTCCGCAGTCCAATGCCGCAAAACTGTAGATACGAGGCAAAGACCTGGGGATTGCAGTGGGACAGAAAGAAGGAGGGGATTAGCATTTCATAATAGAGATCTGAAAAAATGGCAAAAAATTATGACATACACTGCGCACATGTGTGGCGGGGGGATAATCCCTGATGGCATTTTGCCTGACATTCTGCTAAGCCTTCTTAACAAGAGAAAGACTCTCCTTCCCCTTTGTTGAATAATGAATGCAATTTGCCAAAGGCTGATACTGCTGCTGTTGCTGCTGCAGCTTGATTCCGAACAAAAGAATCCAACCAGCCACGTCATGCGATCCCCTCCCCTGGACAAGTTCCGAGCTCCAGCCTCCCCCCACTCACCTTTTCATCGATTTCGGAGAAGCACTCGCCATTCATTTTGTTGATGACCTGCGCCACGCCAATCACATCCCCGGACGAGTCCTTGATAGGCATGCACAGCAGGGCCTTCGTCCGATAGCCGGTCAACGAATCAATTTCACAATTGAAGCGCTCATCCTGCGAGGAAAATAAGAGGGGAAAATTAAATTAATTCGTGCTCGGTTTTGTGGGTTCAGCGATGAGTGATTGATTAAGGAAATGCAATTATCCGCCTAAATAACCACAATCTGCTGAAGAAGGGGTTAATTCCTTCGTCATATTAAACAGGGAAATGTTTATTTTGCATTCAATTTTAGGAGAGCTTCATGGAAATATAATTTGAGTATATATTTAAGCTCTTAACCAACTGATATTCTCTTGTATTCATTTCCTAATAGTATCTGGCACTATAATGTAATTAACCATTTATTTTCCAAGCCCACTCAACTGATATCTATTTAGGCCAACATTTGTCAAGGGTTATCTGCCTTTCTCTCCCCCACAGATAATTATTTACGCCGAAAACTTCCTTCTTTCCTTAGTTCTATTTTAGTCACAGACTTGGCACACATTCCTCCCTCGGCCCCAAAACCCAACCCATTTTTCTGGGGGCAGGTTATCAGTTAGCTCCACAGACGCCTCCCGAGATCTCTGGTGTTTGGCCAGCTACTTAGCCGAGTCAAAAGTCCGCTGGGATCGACCGAAAGATCTGCACTCGAGCGTAACTTGCTGTCTAACCATAATGCGACTCATTCGCACCACGAATCGTCGTCTATGGCACGGCGCACGGAGCTATCTTGGTCGCTCGAGTTGGTCCCGCTGTCTGGTACCGGCAAGTGTCAAATTGGGCCTTGATTAATTGTGCCAACAATCAGGAGATCTGCGGCTGAGAGCGATCTGTCTGTCTCTCTGTCTGTGCGTCACGTATTTGCCAGTGGCTTTATCTATGTACATCTACACCCATCGGGGCTAAGTATTTCTTGGGAAAACATTTTAGCACTGAGGAAAAATGTATATATTTTGATATATTTTGGTAAAAATTGTTAGGCGAATAATGTAATCGAATTTAAAAAGCAATGATTATGAAGATAGATAAATAATTCGATAATTCTTGTCAGATCGCCCTCTGATAATTATATTTCTTGTTAATTTTAACTGGAAAACTTAAATCGCAAGAACTTTTAAACTTTCCTCTCTCTGCAATTGAAGTCGTAGAAATTGTTATCGTTAACCAAACAGCTTAAAGCCATGCCAAAAACCAAAAAAAGGCAGGAGCAGAGGAAATAAAAGCATTGGGACTCCATATCTTGGTGATATAACATGGCTAACACGGCCTTGTCTTGGCGCAAGATTAATTACGCTCCAATTGGCAGACAGGCCGAAGGAAAAACTGCCGAAAAAATGCGGTGAGTGGGGGAGAAGCGGGAAAATGTAAAAAGTGCTGCTGATGCTGCTTCTGTGCCGAGTTCACTGAGCAATATTGAAAACTTAAAGAGCAGCCGCACACACATCGCCATAAATCTTGGAATCGAATGAAAAGACCTCCCATTCCTGCCCTGCCACCATTTATATCTCTCCCATTTATATCCAACTCCCCCGACTGAGGTTGATTTATGACCCAGTTGGCATTCAAATTTGTCAAATTTCCGAAAGATACTACAACTACGGCTGGTACTGACCTGGTAAGCATCTGGTATGTTGACGGGCTCTCCGCTCTCCGCCACATGGCCGGCGATGCCGGTGCCCCAGGCCACACGGACCTCCTCCTGCTGCTCCATCTCCTCCACGGTACTCCGGGGGCACACGTCGAACAGCTTCGAGACGAGGCATCTGCAATGGCGATGGACAGGAAAACGAGAAAGGAATGAGAGCGGAGTCCAAAGTTGAAAATTATAAATTGTGTTGCTCAGGCGGCAGCATCGGCAACTATCGTCTATTGTCGTCGGACACAATGCGAACTTTTTCAGCACTTCACTGGGAAAAAGGGGAGATATTTAGAGTGCTATTCAAATTCATTACCTTTCATAATTGCTCATATTGAATAAAAGGACAATTCCTAAGCCCGGATAGTTTCTATTCCTTCCTTCCGTTCCTAATCTTTGCTCTCTACTGTTTCTTAGGTCTTTTCAATTACCACCTAAGGTCCGTTTATTTCCCAGTGTCTTGGCTCCATTTCCTGGTTATTTTTTTAATTTTTTGCCTTGGCTTTAAAAGTTTCTTCCGAATAGTACGCATTTGGCGAGTGCGTGTGCAGACAATTGCAATTAGCGTTGGCAGCAGAATGGCGTCATACGATGCATACAAAATGGCTGACATGCCGACCCCTCCAGGTTCCATTCCGGGGTTATGGCATTTATGAAGAAGCCAGTGGCAGAGCCAGTGCATCCTCATCCAAGCAGCGTGCCTTCATAAAATGCCAAAAATAAATGCCATAAAAATGTTGCCAAGACAAAGTTGAAGCCGGGAAGAGCGTATCCACAATGTCCACGAAAACGCAGCTAAATGAAGTCATCAACAAATTGTTGAAAATAGTGCACTCGCAGCAGCAACTTGGCTGATTGCTATATATATACGTTAGAGCCAAGTTTACATTGAGAATCCTTATTCTCTCATTTTGAACTAATAGAATCTGGGTGATTTATGATAAATGCGTCTGCATTATGCGTCTATTTATAAACCAAAAATGAGTGAAGTAGAGTCTTAGCCTTGAAAGATAGTTACCATTCGCATATTGTATTTTATATTACAGACAAGGAATTTTGTAAGACATCTAAAAATCTTTCTACCAACTTTATCAACAAACAACTTGGCTAACTAAATCGCAAATCATCACAAGACAAGCAACGGAATGCTATTTAAGAAAATCTCAGCATTTAGCATTATTAAGATACCTCTTTTAAGGCCGAAATCACGACATAAAGATAACACATAACTCTCGATAAAAAGCCAGCCATAAAACGTGCCTTGTATTCTGGACCAACTTACTTTTTGAGTCCATCCGGGCCATTGCAGCGTCCTTGGACCAGGAACAGCGAGCCGCGGTCCGCATTCAGCAGGATGGACACATTCTGGAGGATCTTGTGGCACAGGGTGCGCACCTCGAGTTCATTGCAAATATCCTTTACCTGAAAGAGACGATAAACAGCGTTCAATTATTTACCCGACTGATAAGCAGTTTTGCAATTTTCTGCAACTTAGTTGGGGGAAACACTAGGCAGTACCTGACTATATATGAATGACGTCTTTCGAGTGTGTGTTGTTTGCCTAATAACAACGTCAATGAGGTGCCGACAACAAAGCCAGCCAATATAGGGCCAACAAACGCAGAAACACGTTTGCGGAACTCAACAAATAGAACGAAATTCGCGAAAGAAATCAGTTTTATAACTTATCGTTGGGCCTTTTGGAAATTCTACTCATCTCTGTGAGTAACTTGACCACTATAATTTTTCATATAAATAGAACGTGTAATTACAACCCTTCAAATAAACTTCTAAATACTTCAAGGAAAAAATACTAAGGGTATTTTAAATCCACCATGATTTGTTCTTTGAAAATCTGTGCAACACAGCTTTCATACACCATATTCCCCCAACTTTTTAATTTAAACTTTAAGCTATCGATTTTGTAGAATTTGTCAGTGCTCATAAAATCCTTTCTATGGCCAGTAGCTTAGTTCTATCTTCCCCTTTACCCACCAGCTCGAAAATCAACTCCTTCTCGTCCAGCTGCTTCAGCTCGTTCCGCGAGAGTCGCTGCGGTCGCTGGTGGCAATGATAATATTGATATTGATGGCCGTTGCCAGCCGCCGGGCCCGCCGCTCCCCCACTGCTGCTGCCACCCAGCCCGGGTGCAGTGGCTCCTCCCGCGCCGCCGCATGAGCTGCCCACCGCACCGCCCGCCTGGTAGTGACTGTGCTGCTGGTGGTGGAGGTGCTGCGGATGGTGGTACTGATACTGTCCGGCCACGACGCCCCCCACATTCTGGAGATTGCCGCAGCTGCCGCCCACGCCACCATTGTCCAGCGGCGACAGTCCGATGCTCAGGAAGGTGGGTGTGCCGTCGATGGTGTTCACTATGGGCTTCAGCAGGCCGCCGCGCTCGAATTCGTGAGCAGAGATTTTTCTAGGTATTAAAAATATAATTTAAAAAATTTTAATTTGAATTAAAAGTAAAAATTTAATATGTTTTTAAAAATAATATTTGCATATTTTTTGTTGATAGAAAAACTGTTTTTATAGTTGAAAAAAAAAATAAGTAAAATATAGAGATAATAAAGAGTCCTTCTGGCTTGGAATATACACTTAAATATTTACATGAGCATTTTCACGGCATCCTGTTAAGATATACAAAGCTGGCAAATAAAAGCCAGACCTGTGGTTTTGCAATTTACAAGTTAATTTTAGACGACAGGAAGAGGTGTGCACAAAAAAAATTGATATTCCTGTGGGTTACTGGAATACAATAATTAATTGATTTAATATCCATCTAGAGCAAACCTGGTCTACAAACCTTAATACAGAAAAACACAACTAAATTTGACCAATTTTGCAAATTAAAAAATATACAAAACTGTTTTATGTCATTTGTCTGTTGGAAACTACTTTATTTCGAATTAATCTTCATGCTAATTTACAATTAGTATATGTATTTAAAAAAGATAATTATTCAAAGAAAACTCAACCAGAACCAAAACTTAATTTACTTTGCAACAACAGGTAATCTCCAACTCGTCTATGAACTGGAATAATTATGTCCGACATCTGTCTGGATAAACCCCATCGATATCCGATTAGGCACTTACCGCACAGGTGTGGTGGCTCCGGAACCGCCCCGCGAGGAGCTCGTCTGTCCATTGGGATGCGTGGGCGAGGTGCTGCTGACCACATCGTTGCCCGCGGAGGTGGCATGTGAGACCAGCCAGGCGTCCACCGTCTGCCTTGTGGCTTTCCTGCAAAAATGCGAAGGGAGAGGGGAATGAGTGCCAATGCAGTTGCTGATGAGATTTGGATTCACGCATTAAAGTCCTATTAAAAAAATAATAGAGAGGCAAATGAGCACGCTCCGTCCCTATGTACGCATGTGCCGCATAAAATCGTGTAATAAAATGCCAGCTCATAAATATTCAGGAGCAGACGCCTCGTCCTCGGAAAGCATGTGTCCTTATGGGCACGCGCTTTCGGCATAAAACCCCGACTGCCCAGAAATCACAGCTCACAACTCTTTGGGCGAATCAAGAGTCAATAGTCGTTGTTGAAGTAGCTGAACATTAGGCATACTTTCTGAATACCCTGCATTTTTTCCAGTTATTAATTATTTACTTTACTTTTCTTAAATGTAATTGATAAGCTTTTGATATTTATACCTTTTAGGGATTTGCACAAAATTGTACTATATAAATTCCTTTGAATTAGACCTACAGAATCTGTTAAATCCGTAAAGAAAGATATTTATTGAAAAACCTCTTCAGCTTCAGAAACCCAGTTCCTCTCTAAGGACATACTTCGAAAGAAGGCCACTGATGTAACGGCTTAGCACATGCGGCATATTCTTATGCAAAGTACACACACACAAATACACGACAGAAGTCTTTTCGGCCTGGTTTAATGATAGCCCCGCAGGACGAAGGGCAGGACCGGGCCCATGGGCCTGCTCGACCATGAAAATAAAGCCCAATTTATGCTTTTAGTTGTTAGTGATTTTTATTATGTGTCATAGACAACCGGCCTCTGCAGCCTCTGACCCGGCCTGGCCTGGATGTCCTGCTGCGACAAAGGCAATTTCCGGTTTATAGCGGAAACGAGCTGTCCAGGCCCAGGGCCAAGTTCCAAACCCCCAAAGCCCACATCCTACATATGGCGGGTCAGACTGACGACAATGCAGTTTCAAATTTAAGAATTGATCCGCTCGATGGGTTAAATAGATTATTGGATCGATGGGTTCATCGAGAAGCGCCAGTTGGCAGATGCAATTTATGTCTCTATCAGGACAAGCCCTTAGTCTCTGTCCTGCCTAATGAAATAGGTATTGGAGAGGTCAGTTGGGAGCAAGGTCTTTTACTGTTGACCTTGACATGCTAAAGGCCTTAAATTGCGGGTATTCGGAGATGATTTGCCGAGTTAATGTGGGTCTTTACTCACCTTATAAAATAATCCTGTACAAATTCCTGATTCTCGTCCAGCCAGGCCTCCATCCGCGCGTGCTCCGGGTCGTAGGGCCTGCTGTGCTGCGGCGAGGCTGGCTGGTGGTGATAGTGGTGGTGCTGGTACTGGTACTGGGACTGGTACTGATGCATCTGCTGCTGCTGGAGCGGATACGTCGGCTGCTGTTGCGGGAACACCGCCTGCTGCTGGGCGGAGGATCCGTTGGCAGCGGCAGCGGCGGCAGAGGATGAGGGAACCGATCCCGATCCGGTGTGGTTCAGCGGCTGGTAGTGGGCGGGTAGTGGCTGCTGGTGAGCAAGGGGCAGGGGGACACCGGTGTGACGTGTGGCCAGGAGCAGCGAGTGCTCCCCGTAGCCCCCGCCGTAGCCCGGGCCCCCCTGCTCCGCGTTCATTCTGCTGGCGGCCGCCGCAGCGGCTGCCGCCTGAAACTGGAGGGGCGTTGACGCAGGCTCCTCGATGCTCCGCAGATGCAGGCCTGCAATGGAGGAGAGAGGGGGTAATGAAATCATGAATACTTTATCCACAGTGTGCTGGAGTTTACAATTTGTTATATTTTTTTATGGCACTGTACTTTGCACTGTCAGAGGAAGGTAGGAAGGTTTGGAAAATAAAATATATTAATATAACTTTTGTTCAAAGAAATTTAAAGGATTTTTTTTGTGTGCGGCTTTCATCCATAAATTAAATATAAGGGTAAAATGGTCAGTTACTTAAAGTCAAGACTTTGAAATTAAAATAATAAGTACTTGTTTTGTTCTATACTTAAGTCCAGGTGCCTGTATTTTTAGTTTCCCCTATATTTTTAAGACAGCTAATATGACATATATAAAAGTAACATTAATATTCAACTCTCCAGGCGAAAGCTTTCTCTATTAGCAGAAAAACGTTCACTCTTTGAATAAGTAAAATATGTACTGTAAAATAATATCTCAGCACACATTTCCCGAATGGATTTATTTATGAACGCCTTTTTTTCCGGGTGTGTAATTTGCTTACGCTGCATGTGCTGACAGTTTTATGAGCGTTCCTTCGCTCTTTTTTCCCATCTCGCTCGCCTGACGCAACATTTGCATTGCAAATGGGTCATATCCTTTAGGGGTAAGTCACACTTGGAACGTGACGCCCCGTGGTATTGGTTTCCTCGTCGCTTGTTCGCTCTCTCGCTTTTCCGCTGTTTTCCTTTTCAATTTCAAACAATTTCGAGTTCGCGAGCAAATCACATAAATTTGTTCAATTGCTTTTTCAGCTCATCAATTTCGGGCACTGTCTGTCGTTCGCTTTTCAACAATTAAGTGTCAAGGAGCGACTTATAGGGGAATACACCGAGTGACACGCGGATGCACACATGCTGCCAGCGCATACGCGGCGTATGCGCTACGTTGCGTATACGTAATAAATAACACTGACAGTCGGAGGCCCCAAAAGTGTTTCAGTTAACATTAACCGGAAATATTGGCAATTTCCTTGAAATATTGACTCGGCGAGAGTGTGAAAGCGTGTGTAACGCACACCCTAGTGTCTGGTGGCGTCTGTAATGGCAGCATTGAGCGCCTGATTAAGTGCTAAAAATAGATATAAATACGACAACGAGTGTAAGTCACTGATGAATGTCTCAAGGATACGAAAGAAGCTGGCCGCCTGCCCTCCGCTCCCTCTTCCTCAGTCCCCCTCGTCTGGCTTATTTATTCTCTGGAAAATATGATTTATGTGCTACTTTTGTAGCCCCGGACCCAGGGAAGCACACAAAAGAAATAAACAAACGACTTGTTCCTGTCACTTGACAATTCGACTTTCGGGTTAAGCTCGCCCCTAACAAAGCCAAGGATATTTGCTTAAATACATGTGCAAGGGAGGTTCTATTTTCAGGCAAATTAGATAAGGAAATATTTGCTGGCTGGCTGTTTTGCCGAATATTTAAATGGATGTTTGGTTGTGACAATTTTGCTGATTAATTTTAATGAAGCAAGCACCTTTTATTATTTTAAAAAGCCTACATCAAATGTTTGGTTAAAAATATACATATATTACTGTTAAAATAGAAAAGTGCTGTGACTGTGTTTTCTTTTTTTATTTTTTTCATGTGAAATTTTATTTTATTTTTGTTTCTTTTAAATAGGAATTTTAGGAATTTTATCTAGTCGGCCTTTAATCGGAATTTCTTTGGGGCCATTTCTCCATTCCCCGTTTAAAAATTCACTTTAGTATTAATTTCCAGCATTGCCCCCCGAAGAATTTCCCTGAGCAGACATAAATTCTCATGTTAAGCTGCTGGGAGAGCGCTCTTTCCGCTGGTCCTTGGCTCTTAAGCTTGCCAATAAGTTGGAAGTTGGGCTACTTGCAGCCCTGCGGTGGGGAATATGCTTATATGTGGAATATATATGCTTGTGTGTTTGGGGAATTTAATCTTTTAAGCTGCATTTGCCTTGCACACATGCAACATGCAACACGCTTAAGCTGCCGCAAAACACTCTCCTCCCTGTCCCTCTGGCCATTTTCTGCACTCGAAGTCAACTGGCAAGTCGACAGTGTGTCGCACACCCAGATACACCCACCTACAGCTCCTACACCTCCTACACCTTCCTGTACTCTGACACTTTGCTGCGGTTTGATGCGTCAGCTTTATATAAGACACTCATATGGGGGCCTTCCCCCAACCCATTTTCCAAAATCCCACTCCGAGGCTGAGTCAGACGAGTGGCGAAAATTTTTATTCAGCATTTACAATGGAATTTTACTTTACTTCTAGCAGGAAATCATAAGAGCAGCCAGTTCTCTGTCTCTGACATATGAATACAATCTGAATACTCTCCGGCAAGGATTTATTTAACAATTTTATTAAAGTGTGTATAGTAGGATAATTTTAAAACTTAATTGCACTAAATATTGAATAGGAAAATGTACTAAAATTAGATAAAAAATTATTTCTTTTACTTTTTATTTACTATCATTAGTTTCTTTTTAGTTTCAAGATATGTGATTTGTGTAATAACTATGTCACTTTTTTGAAGGGAAACAAAAGAAGTATCTCATTCTCTATTCTCTACTAGGCTCTTCTAATAAACTGATATATATTTTTTGCTTTTTTGTGTAATTATCAACACCCTCATCGAGTGTATACCAACCACTCGCACTCTTGGGCACACAACATGAACATGAGTGTAAATGGCATTGTGGCTGTTGTTGCTTCTGAGTGCAGCCAAATGCAAATTGAAAGTTGGCCAAATGTGCAGAAAAAGAGACCAATCTTGTTGTGTATATATATATATTTTTTCCTCTTGTATTTTTCGGATCGATGTTGAGCAGTCGCCGAGAACCGGAAGTGGGAAAGGGGGAGGAAAAACTCTTAAGCTGCGCTGTTTTCCCGGTTCTTTGGCTCTGTTCTCTAGTCCTTGGTTCTTTGGTATTTTCTGCTTTTTGTTGACTGAAGTTTTGTGACAAAATATTTATTTTATTTTCAAGGTGCAAATGTTTGGCTTTAACCCTTTTTTTCAACACTGAGATTCCACTTGTCTCACCTGTTGTTGCCGATGCTCCAGGGATTATTTCAGAATGATGCTGTATCTGGGGACTGTGGCTGGGTGTTGTGGTTGTTATTATAGGTTGTTGTTGTTGTTGCTGTTGTTGTTGTTGTTGTTGTTGCTTACTATTTTTATTCTTATTTTTGTAACGACAACCACGAAATCGACACATACTTGCCGCTTGGCCCATGGGGCCCGCCAGCAATGCAAATGTTAGACCCTCCGTTTTAATGAATTGAATCTTGTCAATTTTGAGCAATGCCGCCGCGTTACGTAAATTGTATTTCCTGCTGGCTGCTGTTCTTGAGGCCTTGGAATCAATTTTGTTGGTTTTTGAACTGCCGCCGAGTGGCCGCAGGATGTCGCGAGCATAAGTGAATAATGCAGATTTCGTTTAATTTGTACACGTTGGTTCCGATCACTCGCCGCACTCGGTTTCACTCTCATAATAACTTATTTGCCTTCTTAGTCAATTATTCAAGGGCTAAAATACTGCTGACAGGGGAACCTGTTGGTGGTTTATTTTCAATTAAATGTGTGTGTGTGTGTGTGACACGGTGTGTGCCGGAGTGTGCCGGGTTCACGAGCTGAAGAGGGAAAACTTTGCAGACGAAAAAGTTTTTCGGGACAACTAAATATGTTTATTCCGGAGAGTAACTCAAGGGTTTCCTGAAATACTGCGGTTCATCTTTTCAGTGAGGGTCAGGTTTTTAAAGCTTCGCGCTGGCGATTGTGTTTCCCATGTGGTTTTCCCGGAGAGAGAGGCAATTCAATTAACGCTTTTGGGGTCGCAAACAGCCAACTGCCCGAGACATCGAGGAGGTCGGGGGTGGGGGCGCAGGACAACAGACAGGCCGCCAATTGATAAACAAACAAGACTCCAAAATGTCGCTGGAAATTCGATGACAGAGGGAGAGAGGAGGAAATGGGGCGGAGGGACACAGACAGACACTGCCTGCACACGTAGGCCACGGTAAAATGCCAGTTAAGTAAAATAAACATGGCCAAAAGCGACTCCCATCGCTGGAACGTCAACAGTGCTCAACAAAAGCCAAAGGCAAACAATTGCAGGACAAAAACATGAGCAGGTTGGGAGTGGGAGAGAGAGAGGTGCCCAACAAGGACGATACCCAGAAAGGATTGTTGTGGCTTGCGGCCGAGCAGATTTCTATTGAGAGCAAGGTATTTACAAATTAATTGAAAATAATTTGATTATTTATGTAGTTTAAACAATAAAAAATTCTATAATATTTGCATTTAAGAAAAATAAATTGCAGTTTATTTATTTAAAAGGAGAAATGAATAAATAATAATTTGCACTGTTTTTGATCGACTTAAAATAACTCAAATAAAAACTGTCACATATTGAATACAAAGAACTCCCAAATAATATTTGTAAATATTTTATTTTTGTAGCTAACAATGTTTTTTTCTTTTATTTACTCAAAAGACGTATCATTCTCTACGTAATTTTCATAGAAGTACTCTCTCTAAACGCACTGAAATGGCTTTAAAGTTTTCCCAGATATCTGTTTGCTTTCGACCAGCAATCCTCTCATAGTTTGTTAAGCTGTTTCCCCCTCTCGGTTTTTCCCCTTGAACTTTTTGACAATTTTTCCTATTGAATCAGCGACTGCAACTTGCCATGAACAAGCAGATCCTCGGCGATTTGGTTTCACTATCTCTCGGCGCACTTCCCTTTCATTTGACAGCTGTTGCACTTCATGACAGCGATAGTTGGCAGCGGAAATGATTTAATTTCCGTTCTGCAACAATGAAAAAGCACCGCTCGCTGCGTTTGGCAGCTACATAGCGAAAATATACAAAGCTATATAAACTGAATGGCAGCGCGTGAAGTGAACTCAGGCGAGGTGAAGTGAAGGCTCTTTCAAAAAGGATTGCACAACTTGCAATTGAAACTGAATTTCTGGTTTTCTGATTGCGGTGAAGTAGAAACATTAATAATTTATTTCATCTTGAAAAATAGCCACAAAACGATATAATTAATTAATTACAACAAGTAATTAATTAAATTCCCAACTCAACTTCTTGTTAAATTCTGTGGTATTTATTTCTGATTCAGTCGCTGATATCCCTGCATTGTTCATACGCAGCGTTGTCTGGACATTACCCATACGCAGCGTTGTCACTGCTCCTATCTCTTTCCCTATACCGCTCTCCCTCACCTGCTCCTCCTTACCTTCTCTCTCTTTCTCTCTCTGTCTCTCTCTCTCTCTCTCTCTCTCTCTCTCTCTCTCTTAGCATATTTGTTGCCATCCTTTTGCATTTAATTTCTATCTTTGTACACCTAGCAACTGGTAGCCAAAAACACAGAGACAGAGAGTGGCAAAAACTATTTTTATATATAGCAGAAAGTACTCCTCTCGCACAGACAGACATCGGTGGCTTACATTATGTCAATAGGATAGGTAGGGGCAGCGAGGGGGCTCAGTCTGGATAGGCAAACGATGTTCATTAATGGCGCACGCCACAAACACAGACACAGAGGGAGAAAAACCAGTCACTAATTGGTAATATAGTCGATATATCAACAAGAAATGTAATTAATAGATAATAACTAAATAGAAGGGAGTCTTAAGTTAAATGACTTGTCTAAGAAATATATATTTTAAAGTATTTGTAGGTAAAAATACATAGAATCTGCTTTCTGCGAGTGCACAAGTTGTGCGAAGACTCAATTCGTTTTGCTTTGGTCTGCATTTGGCTGACACCGTTGATAGTGGCACAAAAGGCGGGCCAGATACCAGATAACAAAGCCATATACATATACACACTATACACGTTTCTGTGTGGCAAATGCAAACAAGGGGAGCAGAATGGCGTAAGCCAAGGAAAAGCGGTGAAAACTGTCATTAGGCGGCGGCACTTGGCGCGTCATGAACTACTAGCCAGCGTCGATTAGGACCGAAAGGACCAAGGACTCGCCTCGCAGCCTGGCTATTTGCATTCTGGAAAATGCTCTGGCAATTGCCAGCTTGGATCAATAACCTGTTGCTACCAAGAAGCTACAGAGTGTACATATATATAGGGGGCATCTCTCAAATGTTATTCCCTTTTAGCATTTGCCTGTGAATTATGTTACGCCGCGAGAAAAGCCAGCCGCCAAACTTGTCCCACATAACGCGAAAAACAAAAGGTGATAAAAATACAGGGAGGGAGAGAGAGACCATTTAAATTAAATAAATAAATAAAGCTCATTATCACATGTGGCTCGTGCATTCAATTATACTATCAACTTGGCAAACTAACCTGGCGGAAAGAGCAGGGAAGAAGGTTCAGTGAGTTGTAGGCGTGTTAAGGGCTGAAAGACCGAGCCACACGCAAAGCTCACTCTGATATATTATATATTTTTGAAACAGAAAGGGAAGTTTACTAGTAAGCCCAGTTTAAAAGCTGTAAATGGCAGAAACAACTAGCCAGCCATAAAGATGGAAATAAAATGGCTATTCCCCTATATTATTGGCAGTTAATACATATGAATACATACTGTAAGTATGGCAAGGTCAGCAGGGGGTGTCAGGGAGAGGGAAAAGTTATCCAAATGGCAGTCATAAACGATTCTCATTTGTCTGCCGGCCAAAAAGGCCCAACTCTGTGGGGCGAATAAGCGAAACATTAATATTAAACAACTCGTGGGGTCAACTATTGCGCCGCAGCTGAACTTGAATAGTTTGCATACATAAAATCATTATGGAAAATAGTTAAAAACGCAATTGAAAAAAACATCTAATTAGAAAAAAACAAGCTTATGTTGCTCCAAGTAAATGTCAAGCTTTAAAAATTGTTTGTGGTAGGGAAAAGGTTTTTTCGAATTCAATTTTAATATTTTGAATATAAATTATAATATTCAGTTTCTTATTTGAGCAAGAAATATTGTGTATTTATGTTAATATTAACAGTACACCATGCTTTTCTAATAATAATAATACTACATTGTGAGTTTTTGGCCTAAATTCTAAAATAATGCAAACAAGAGAGACCTTGAAAGCCTTTAAAAAATTTCTTTATTACTTATTTCTCCTCTTATTAATTTCTGCTCTAAGCTAATGGCCTTGCCAAATTACAGAAATGGCATGTGGCTTTAACGAACGAGAATGGCTTTAATTAAAGTAGACTTTTATGACTTGAATGCAAGTGTTATTTACTTTCGCGCCTCTCGCATTTTTATGGCTAAGCGCTGAGCATTAAAGACCCGGCGCCGCCGCCGACCATGGGGCGTATACGCAACTTTCCACGAGCAATTCTCTGGCGGGAACAAGTTAGACTCCCCAACTGCGTATCGCATTTCCAATTTGAACGCATCCGCAGTCACGAAAAGAAGACGGGAAAATGCTGGGAAAATGCTGTCAGCTACTTGAGTAAGATTTTCAATTTTCTTTCACCACCAACGAACACCCTTTAGCCGCCGTCGCCGTCTCTGCTCATCCAGTTAGTTAGATGAAGAAATATTGAAATTGTAGAGGGCGAAAGGCGTCGCCGGTTAGTTCTTATCATAAATTTCGTTTGCCTCTTTGCGGCTATCTTATTAAACATTTTTTCCACTCGGATTGTGTAACTTTTCCTAATAAAAAATATGACAATTTGTTAACAGAAGAAGGAGAACCACTTCAAAGCTTAGCGCTTTCCAGGAATTTAATTTCATTTTCCGGCTAAAGCCTGAGGAATTGTCTGACAGGAAAGCAAGTACAGGGCTTGCTCCCTTCGGGCCCTTTCTCGGCCACCTCCTGGCTGCCTGTGTCTTTCTTTATCAATTACCTGAAGTAACCTACGTGAGCCGCTGGCTAAATATTTGCACGGCTCTTAATTTAACAGGCGAAGAGGGCAGCCAGGACATTTTGTCTAAAAATAAATTATAAACAAACATTGTGTGGCGGCCTCTTTGCATCTGTTTGCCCTTTAACCCTCTTCCTCCACCGCAGCACCATATGTTCCCCCGTTTGTTTGAGTTATCATTATGACATGCTCGAAATTACCAATGACAAACGTGCCTCGAATAGCCAAAAAGACCACATCCAGGCTTATCCTATAAGCCAGTTATGCAGAGTGAAAAAATATGAGGCCATATAGGGATGTATGAATATCGAGGGGAAAAGTTTAATTAATATATAACCTCAAACACCTAGGAAATTTTAATTTATATTAAAATATATACCGGACTGTTGAATAAAATTTGAATATAACGATTTTTCTGTCATTCCCAATACCAAAAAGGGTGCATCATTCCTTTATAAAACAATATTATTCAAATAGTCAGAAGAGTCCCAGGCTATTAGAACCTCTCCAAATTTTCCGCAGTGCAGTCCTCAATGAAGGTCAAACGTTCGGCGAAGCTGCCAGTGACTGCTGTCTTGTTCTTCCCCGGCTTGTGCTCTCCAGTGTTATTGCGCTGATTGCGCTTGTCGCCGGAATGTTCGGTCGGTGGAGGATGCTCCGCCGCCGAATTCCCAGAGCCATGTCCGGCGGTCCGAACAACCAACATGGTGCAGCATGACTAAGCGGGTCGAAATTAGTTTGTTTGTTTGTCTATCGGAAGGGGCGGAGTCCTGTGGGGGGCGGGGCGGGAGTCTAGCAAAGGTCGTGCTTGCCATGCAGCAGGAAGTCCAAGCTGAGGCCAAGAATTTAAATGCTCCATTTGGGATTTTGATTAAACTATTTTCAGCTGCCACAAGCACAGGCACAATTGACAGAGGAAATAAAAAATTACGAAATCAAGTATACGCCGTGGGGACTCACAAGGTTAGGGATTTGCTTTATACTGGATAATACTAGAATAACGCCTACCTATAAATTAAATAACCTTTAAAGATTTATTTTACTCTTGGTTTTTGTTAATTAAAATGCCCCTTCTAAGGAACCTACTATATATATTTTGTTGTATGGCTAAAACAACCTAAAAAACTCAATGTTTAAAGCCCATAAATCATACAAAGAGCCCCCACTTCAAGTAACTTTATCTCTCCCCCGTTGAGACACCAGCACTTGTCGTATCTCGTTCGCTTCCTTATGGGGCATTATCTAAGTTTTCTCCGCTTGAGAGTTCCCCCTGCTGCCGAACAAATATTTAAAGCGAACGGGAATCATTAATTAAATATGACCTGACAATAAAAGAGTAGAATATAAACTTATTCAGATACGAAAAGGTGCAGGGAAATTATGAATGGGACAGGGGCACACACACCCACTGAAAATCAAACGGATGGAAGGCTCTGACGTACATTTCCTGTGTTTCTTTTCTTTCCGGCGACAGTTAATTAGTCAAGTTCGTTGGGAGCTAAGTAAACACTCTTCTGGCTGACTTTTGGCTATTTTCGGTTTGTGGAAATTTACCAAACCTGCGGTTTCTTCGGGTTCAATGAATGCTTTTGCTTGCTGGCTAAAATTAGACAATAGAACAACAGAGAAATAACCAAGACTGACCAACAGGAAAATCTGGCTGCCGTTGTATGACGTCAAGGGGTAAAGGACCATGGAGCCCTGTTGGCAGCTCTCTCTAATTAAGACAAAATAGTTTTGCACGCCGCCTCCTAGACCAAGGCCAGCGGATAAAGTGGAGAAGTCTTCTTCTGGCCAGCTGCACTCTGTTGGCTTTCTGCCTTCCGCTTTCTGCCATTTGCTTTCAGCGCTTTTGGCCAGGCCAGAAACGTTGCATATTTTGCGGCAAGGAAACACAAGCGCACATGAGTGGATGCACCTGAAGGGGACTTGAAGCAAGTGGTCTTAAAGCCGCCTTTAAGCCAAGTCTCTTCGAGCAATTAAATGTGACAGGAGCCACGTCCTGCAGGGCTTGCAACTAAGCTAGGCAGAACAGGAAACTATGTTGGTTAACGCACAACAGCATGTTGCCAAAATAGTAACAACTGCAGGTGCCATTCGGCGAAAATAAATTGCAAAATTATAGGTTCTCTATAATTTTGACAGATTATGTACAAATTTACTGGGAAAATGATTTCCTTTCACCAAGAAAATGCCAGAAACAAGCCATAAATGTTTATATTAAGTACAGCAAGCAACAATTGCCTTTTAATTTAAATAAAATTTAACTGAAAGGCATTTTCAGTTCTTCCACAATAACCACACATACATTTTCGACAAGTCCAAAGATGGAAATTGAATTCCTGGCCGCATCCTTTCCTTGGAAGCCGTGTCCTTTTTCATTCCCCGAATTATGGCATTTCGGGGCTGGCAATGGATTTCCAAGGAAACAAAAGAACTGGCAACATTTCAAATTATACTTTCGGGAAATCACAAAAGAGTTAAGTTACACGACTCGTCTTCTGGAGAAATGCTCTTTCATAAGTGAATTCCATGAAATAGTGTGTTAACATTATATTAAATTAAACTAAATGAAGGAAATGTAACACTTTTGTGGAAACTGTAAGAGGAACCTTCACTAGAAGTAGTGTTGACTACAAAGCTTCAGGTGTTAAAGACCATTTTTAAATTAAAAAGCATTTGTAAAATTAATATTACAATTTCCGAAATCAGGACTAAGGATACTTCCAAACTATAGTCATCTCGAAAGAAAAGAAGCAGCAACACCGGAATAAACTAAAACCAGAACCTGTAACAATAATAATTGCCAAAACTGCAAAGTCCCCAAAGCCAAGAGCAGCGGTTAACACACACACAGCCATGCGAACAGCTGTCGCAGATTTCCTCCAGCTAAATGCAAGTATATTCCATGATTTTCCAGCAATCCAAGCGTTAAAATCAACAAAACAGTCAATGAACCCCTCTCACGCGTCAATGGGACCGAAAGACAACCCATGTAAAACAAGAAAAAATGAGCTAAACGTAAAAGTAAAACTGACGCAGCGGCGACTGACTATCAGGAGTTGCTGCTTGATTATCGTGTCGCTCTCTGCTACTTTTCAAACACTCACTCGTTCATTCATTCATTTGCTCATTCATTCGCTCAGTCGCTTATTCACTCAGCGAGCGCCGAGACAATAACAAGAAAATAATATGTTTTCCAGCAAAGGCGATGGCGGGGTTGTTGCTATTACTTTGCTCTCCTATTTTTGTTGTTGCTGTAGCTGTCGCTGTTGCACTTATAATTGCCGGGCAGCAGCAGCAACAACTACAAGAGTGCGACTGACGCCCAGCTAAAGCAATTTCTGTGAATGACTCTGGGACTCTTTGGGTAACGCCTTCATAGTCAAGCGAGTCGCCAGCGAGGAGCCGACATTATACCCTTAGTGGAAGAGAGGGTATCGGCCATTCTCTGGCAGAAATTGGTTGGAGAAAAGTGTTAACTAGAAAATGTACAATACCATAACAACAAAGCAATAAACTTTTAAGGTAAATTTTTGTATGTATTATTTAAATATTGATTAAAAACTATTATAAAAACTGCCAAGGAAAATATGTGTTCACGCCGCAATGCTTAGATCATTTTTCAAAATTTATCAATGCCTTTTTTACAAATATTCAACATTAATCAAGGAAATATGAAATATATTCTTATAAAGAGTATTTCCAAACTACTTAATATCTCCTAATCCAGCCTTCATTTCTAGTTTCCTTTTTTTGTATTTTTCTGGGGCCGCTCTCGTGCCCGTCCTCAATTGCATTTTTGCCTTCGGGGAAGAGTGTGTGTGTGTGAGTTGGGGTGTGTAGTGTGAGCCCGGCTGGGTGCAGTTCAATTAACCGGCTGATTGCACACACACTTACGACTCGCAACGCTCGACTCCCACACTTTTCCGCTGTTCCAGAGAGCGTAATCAACTCCGCCTAGAACGCGGCGTGAAGAGGAGTCAGTTTTAATTAATCTGTCAAATTAATTGCTCATTTTTAGTCTTTTCAGCCATATGCACGAGTTCTATGTGCTGCCTTAAAATGCTGTAATTTCCAAAATAAGAAAATCGGGTGAAAGATAATTCCCATTTATGAGGGGCATTAAATAAAAAAAAATCTGAATAACGCTCGCTGTCAAATTAGCACAGGCGAATTAAAACATATTAAAATATATATTAAACTGCGTCGGTGGCGTATACGCAATATGGCTGATGCAACTCTCAGGGAATAATAATTGAGAGATTTTAATTGCATTTTAAATTTAATTAATTTGGTTCATATTGAAAGGGTTTTTTATAAAGATTTGATTTATGTGTTTTAAAGAGAATATTGTTTACTAGGGTGAATTATATGGTGGATTTTCCTTTCAATATATTTATTTATAGTATGGGCAAAACTTTAAGCTAAACTACTTCCACCTGGTCTCGACTCAGTGAAACCTAAGCAAATTTCAAGCAATTTTCCCAGGAAATTCCCGACGATTTCTCCTTGACCGCCGATGGCCGCACCTTGATGTCCCGTCGACAACGACAACGACAACGTCGACGAGGACGTAGACGAGTGTATCCCTGGCCATCGACGCGTGCAATCAACCCAAGCAAGACCCAGACCGAAAACCGAGAACCAAGAACCCCAAAACACACGTCAGGAGTCATTAAAGGTTGAAGGCACCTTCAGTGCAGCCGAGGCAAAATCTGTCAATAAAAATCTGTCAGAAACAATACGCGAAATAATAGAAATACTAATTAGGCGAGTAAGAACCATTACTCATGATTTGAGACAAATTGTTTTGTTGCCCAAGAAATGTCTGAATATATATCACTGAAACTTGACGTCAATATCAATCAGAAAGGGTATAAAAATCAAGCTACATAAATCGAATTCAACAATTAGCAATATGCGAAAAATGCTCGGAGTGGCGACGTGTGAAAATCTAATCATCACTCGCACGATCTTCTCTCACTTTTAAGCCGTTTTAAAGTGCCACATTTGAGATACATTTATTGTGAAAAAAAGGAACAAAATAAGAGATATAGAAACAAAGTTTATACATTTTATCTAAACTGCTAAGTAATTAATTTTATAAATGGAATTTTTGTTGGACGTTTGCCAGCTGGCCGGCGACAGGAACCGGAGGCCAAATTGTTATGAGTGAGTAAGGTAAGTTCTTGGCCAAAAACGTTATGATTTGGGAGGGGTGCGGGTTTTTAAAAAGCAAACACAGTGTCCAATATCAATGGGAAAAGCCTAGAGAAACTTAAGAGCAAAAGCGCTATTTGTTTGAGTCGCAAAAAAGTATATTCTGCGCACTGAAATATCCCCTTGTAGCGGAAACAAAACATCATATAACCATTTAGCACCACACTACTTCCCTTAGTTTTGCCCCGAAAACCCAAACCTGAACCTGAAACCTGAACCTAGGCCAATTCCCACTCCCTTGGCCAACTTCCGAACTCGTTTCCCGTTTTTCGTTCCCTTTATTTTCTCGAACATGCCTTTGATCAGAGTTTGACAAGTGTCCAATTGTGTTAATCAAGCGTTAATTAGCCGCCGATCAGACATTACGTAGCGTCTGCGACAATATTTATTCACTCGCTCCCCCGCTCGACTTTGATCTGGCGGCTGAAATGGCCGAGAATGACACCGAAAATAAACACAAGTCTTTACAAATATTATTCATAAATGGAAACTTTTTTACACACGAATTTGTTGTGTACTGTCACGACGAGTCTATGGCCATAATTCAAGGAAATGATCCAAACAAATAAATAATAGGAAATTTTATGGGCGGTGCTCGGCGCTGCGTTACCATAAGCCAAACAAATATATATCCAAGATATTTATTTGATATTCATTTGTTGACTTATTCAGCGGGTGACTGGAAAAGTTTTTCGCAATATACTTGGCGCTTGTAATTGTTTTGTTTGTTTGGCTTTGGCTTAGCCATCCCTCAAGGAGGATCAATATCGGTTGGGTTAGCTGGAACCTCTGGGATCTGCCTTTCTCTCAGCTCAGAACAAACAGCGACACGAGTGTGTATTTTGATATTAATTTCTAGTCAATACACTTGGCTTGACTTGGGTTGAGTTGGTTATTCGCCCATCAGCAGCATAAATTGTAAAACGATGCCGGGGCCCTGACTGCTCCGTCGCTCCGCCTTGGGCGGCCCGAGGAGGAGCAGCAAAAAATCGTACACAATAATCAAAATATTGCACGACATTGCACATTAATAAGCAAACAGAAACAGGAACAACGGCGGCAACTCCGCTAAACTTTTGCGTCTTCTTGGAACTGGTAACTCGGGAAATTCGAAACGAACGATTTTCGATGTAAGCTTTTTGCAAAATGACTGAACAACCGACAAGGGGAAAAGGTTAATTCCGGGGCAGAGGGGGCAGTCTTTTGAAGTTTCTAACCCCGGCTCGGCAGGCACTGCCAACGATGTTGAAGTCCTGTCTGATAAGGGTAATGAACAGGCTAATGAAATCATAAATAATTTCTATACATCCAAGGCTGTTTGTCTGCCTTTCGGGAGCGGGAGAACAGCAATGTTTTTGACAGCCGAAATGAGCATTATTAACAATTAATGCACGAGTTGGAAAATTAAGTACCTGCACGACAGTTCAAGTCACTTAAATTTGATTTAATCTGTTTGGAATTTAATTGAATAATGAAAAAGGAACATATTTTGTGAAGTTTTTAATTGGTGTTACGGTATAACTAAGAATACTTAAACAATTAAATGCTGAATTCTTTTTCGACAATCTGCAATACAGTTCTACTTTATATTCAACACTATTCAAAGCAGTATCTCAATTTTCAAGACAACTTATTAATAACATTGTCCCTTTTTTTCCAAAAGTGATCAAGCAGCATCTCTTATTGCAGTATACCCATTTTCAATAGTATTAATACTATGGGTTAATGCTTACGTTGTATTCAAAAGAATATATTTATTTTCAAACACTTTCGTATCATAGTTTTACTTTCAAACACTGGTTACTGATTACCTTATTTTTCCAACACTATCTCTTACATTTTTCTCCCTTTCCCACACTAATCAATTAAGTAATCGTATTCATAGGAGCACCAAGCTTGCTGCACGTAAAATAATCTCAATCTAGTTAATCTCTGCGATTTCCAACCGTTTTAAAAAGACTACAACAATTACACCTTTAAATAATTAATAAAAAAAATTATAAAAACAAACCCGCAGATAGACCCGAGGAAAAAGTGCAATTGTCTGGAACAGAAAAAAACGTTTAGGTAGGCGCCAGTGGGTTCAATTCCAACCCCCTTTTTAAGCTCCCCACTGAGATTTCGCCCCGAGTTTGCGGTTAAAAAAACAATTTTAATTCCATACACTTAGTGTGAGTTGGAAAATTTTCCACAAGTTCTCTAAGCACGCGAACGAAAACATTAAACGAAACAAAAGGGGCCAGCAACAAAAACATAAATAAACAAAACAAAATGGCAAAATAAGAGAGCGGTCTATAATACATATGTACATATATAGGCATGATATAAATTAATTAAATCTGTTTGATTTGTATAAACAAAATGAAGATTAATTGCAGCCAAGCAAGAAACAAATACATATTATTAAAGCTTATTAATTAAAGGCAGCTGCTTCTTCCTTAATCAATTAAATGCCAAGAGAAGCAGAGAGAGAAAACTGAGAGGGGATAGCTGAGCAAAGAGCGACGTAGTGGGAGGAAAATGAGCTAAAGCTGCGCGTCTCACTTTTGCGGCGAATTGGCGAAGAGAACCAGAGATAGGTAGGTGGAAATAGCTACACGAGAAAACTAGTTTAAGAGAAAATACTGCAAAATTAAAATCATTTTTAAATTTCCAGAATTATTTTAATTTTTTGATAAATAGGTAAATGAATAAATTAAAAAAAAAAACTTTAGGTTTTAATCGAAAAATATGTATTTTTTAGTTTATTAAACATTTATTGAGAATCTATCTAGCAATATTAAATAAATTGCAAATTAACCTTATCATAACTATTTAGGAGTATGAAAAGATAACAGTAAAAGCATTCCATGAATTTTGAATATAAAAATCTGATTAGAACTTAAAAACATATGCAAATAGTTTTAATTGCTTAACTTATTTTTTTCATTTTAGATAGTAATAATACATATAAACTGATATAAATAATCATATAAAATCCAACTAATATTGATAAAATACTCTTTTTCTCATGTGTACCTGAGTGAGAAAACCCAAATATGACGATAGTTCCCCCGAAATCACCCCTCAGCACCCCTGTGTGGGCAGCAGCTGGCTCGTTTCCTACCGATCGCCTTCTATACATGTATGTACATATATATATGTACGAATCTTGAATCGTTCAATTGGCACACATTTTCCGCTTGTCCATCGAATTAGTGACGCAAGTTTTCCTCCCACCTTGCTCGGGAAGAAATGAGTCAGTTCCAAATGGGTTTCCCGAAAAAAATAACATAAAACCAAGTGCCAACACATTGTCCATGCAAATTCTCTGGGGAAATTTCTATTCACAGAACCAGATTCACTAAAATGCAGCAGTCTGAATCACACCAATTTATAGGAAACACAGTCAAATCTAGACAACATTCTATGATTATGTTTACATATGTTTTGAGGTATATTTTATATTTTTTCGGGGCCTTGAGGCATCGAACTGTGCTATATAAACAGAAGTACGAGTGAAATATACAGTTTGTCGACACAAGTCGTGCAATATATTCGACATTTTACGACTGGCGGGGGAATTGTGTAAGATAAAGACGAAGTCTTTTCGCCGTCATTAGTCTACATCATATGATATTTCTTTATCATATATGAATATACATATGTGGGTAGGGAACGTACATATAGAGTTAAGGAATTTAAATAACTTATAAATACATTTTAACAGGCAGAATTAATATACCAAAAAAGAGAAAATTTAATAATTAAATCTCTTGGAAAATCCCTAGAACTTCAACATATGCCACATTGTTTCATTTCAAATCACAACGCCCTCATAACTTCCCATTAAAATTTGAAAATAATGCATTTCAGATAAAAACCAACAAGAATTTCACAACAAAATATAAAGAGAGAGGTAGAGAACCAAGAAGACATTCGAATATTTAAATAATTAATTTGAAA
The DNA here is from genome assembly GCA_018152175.1 of Drosophila jambulina. NCBI lineage: Eukaryota > Metazoa > Arthropoda > Insecta > Diptera > Drosophilidae > Drosophila > Drosophila jambulina. Next base: position 759,268 of record JAECXH010000114.1, read on the forward strand.
ATACTGCACATGATTTAAATTTGGAGGGTTTCAAACGAGTTTGGCAAGCAAACTACCTCCGAGCAGCGCCTTTTGACGAACCATAAACGAGATGCAAATTAAATAAATCAACAGCCACACGAAGCGAATAAAAGAAAAGCAAGTCCAATGAATTATATACGTACAGCAGAAGATACAGATACAACTAAGAGGTGATAGCCAAAGCCATTCAGCCGGCCGACACGTGCCAGATTCCAACAACTGCCGCCGACTGACTGCGGCTGAAACACTCACAACAGCTCACAAAATAAGCGAAACAGCTGTTTGGCATTCCCCAATAAACAGCAATAACATCAATAAAAAATTAAAAAGAACAACAAAACGAGAAAGATCCAGCAACAAAAGGTGTCAAACAATAAGCGAGCCAAGTAAAAGGTTCAAAGACTCGGAGGAGAGGCGATAAATAAACATAAAATGTCCATAAAGAACCCCTCTTCACTTCAAACATACTTATTTGCTTACACTCACGCGTCGAATGCATTTATAGATTTCTTAAATTTCAATATTTTACATAAAGAAATGTAAGAAATGGAGGGAAAAGTAGAAATAGTCTTTCTATATTTCATGGTAATAATTTTCTTAAGTATACGAGTTGCTTTATTATTATTAATGTATAACCATATTAATATCTAATCCAAAAAAAAAAAAAAAAACAAAATTAATTCATTGTGGAATTCACCCAACTTAAACAAGAATAAATGTATTTATTGTATCCAATAATAACCCATTTATATACAAAAACAAGCGTACGTAAAATCAACATTATCTCATGTATTCTTTTGTTTATATATTTAATTACTTAGTATACCAGAATACATAGTATACCAGAATTGGTTATAATAATTGTTGAATAAAAGTAATTTTAGAAAAAATATTTTAAAGGAAAATCAAAATAAGGAGAAGGTAGTTACAGCAAATTACAGAGACTTTTCAACCCGTTTAACTCAGTTGAAATAACCCAATTTAAATATATATTCTTAAAACCTTAAATTAGGCATTGAGCAAATATTGATTTTCCAAATCAAATTATATAAAACAAGGCAGTGCATGGTGCCTCGTCACAAGAGCGTCACTCTCTGTGCCCGTTTGTTCATCTTTTCCATTGGAATTCCTCCAAAAACTGTTAACCCACATTGAAGAAGGCCTCCAAATGTGGGCAGCAGGAAGCCCGACAGCCAGTCCACCAGGCAAGCCAAGAGCCCAGAGCCAATCCAAGCCAAGCCAAGCCAAAAACGAGCTAACAACCTCCATGGACCAACCGAGCGACCACCTTCTGCATTTGGCCATTATAATCCGGGCGTAATTACCATATATGTGTGTAACTTTTGCCATTGCAATCAACTTGAGATCTTTTATATTATATATACTATATGCCACACTTATATTGGGTCAATTTCACCGCCCCCTGCCCTACGGATGTGCTGACCATATTAGGGGTGAGTAGGTGAGCCCATTTGGACAGCATGGCGACTACTTGATATTGTATCACACACACACGCTCCCCGCTCGGCTTGTGTAATAATGGATAACTTGTTGCAAGTGCGTCAGAGAGAGACGTCATTAAAAAGAAGCAAAAACTTGATATCCAAAGACCATTTATTGAGGTCTCCGAAGCTCTGAAACTCCAAAACTTAAGCTTAAAGAACAGCCTTCGTTAGGGAGCACAGTTCTTGGAATCGGAATCGGGAGAGTCAATCGCTGATATCTTTATGATAGCCATTATAATATTTCAGGGGTTCAGGAATTAACAGATTATTAAACATTTTAGTGCGGGGAATCACATGAGGCTTCCGAAAAAAGACTTTGTTTCATATTCAATTTTGGCTTTAACAGGTTTCTCTTGGCGATTTCGTCGAAGAATGGTGTAATTATTGAATCAAGCTCATAAGTCATACTATAAATCATATCTTTTGAGGCAAGCATTTCATGATTTCTTAGCATTCTATTTAAGGCCACTGTTTGTTTGATTAATTTATCAGGGAATTCCCTGATTCTTCTTTAAGGTGGTAATGAATTAAAAAGATTTTGCGTCTCCTACGTACTTTAATTTTTAAACCTTTAAGAAGGAAGTTGGCTCTTTTTATGGTTTGACTGGTCTGACCCATAAGACAAAAAATATGTGAACAATGACTCCATTATATTATTATTTATTTCCCTACATTCCCTCATTTCCCTGGAAAACTTCAGGAAATTCCCCACTCGTACGGTCAACAAGAATGACCATTCAGTCGTCAGTCATTATTTTGGCCAAGTGACGGCATCATTTCAATGTGACTGATAGGCTGATAGAAGTAAGTAACAGGTAACAGGTAGGCCAGGTAAACCGCATTATCAGCATCAGAAAGCACGAGCGGACGCCCAGTGATAAGGCGAGTGAGTAATGACTAGATTTAGCCGGATAACAATGGTAATTCCTTCTGATAATGACAATCATAAACAACAAAGTCGCGGGCTTATATGTTGGCCCAAACTGCTCATTGTGTGTGTGCAGCTGGTTAGCGCGCAAAAGATACATTTCTGAAGTTATTCCATAAAAATCATAGATTCAAATCGAAACGAGCCCCAAGTGCTGGCCTTTATCAAAGAATGTACTTAGTTCCTGTCTAAACAAAGATTAGATTTGAATAGGAGTACTAGCTGGCTGCTTAAACGGTTTCAAACTGGAACTTTAGAAACATTATTGTATATTTTACAAATTGTATCTTTGATGGGAAACTTCTCTTAAAGTTTAAGAAATGATTATTTTTGTTAGGTCGAAAGAGTCACGAAAAAAACGTCACAGAATATGCAAACAATTGATTTTCATGTGCCTCGGACAACGCATATGATTTGTTCTTGCAATCCAGAAGGTTTGTCGTCAAGCCATTTATAAAAATTATATATTTACATAAATATAGCTGTTTTTATTAACTTTGTATAGTTTATGAAAGCCTAAAATTATTTAAAAACTACAAGAATAACTAAGAAAAAACTGTTAAAAAAGAGGAAAAAACACCATTTCCGTTACACCAAAAGCAATATATACACAGAAAAAAGCCTTTATTGACTAAACTTGCCATACACACAGCTCACACACACTCACAGAAAAAAACATATGTGCGTGCCCGAATGTGTGTATGTTTTGTTCTCTTGATAAAAGCGCAAGAACAACAACAGCAACAAGGGGAAATGACAACACAAGCGAATTGAACCCAACGAACGCACCTGTCTGCTGGCCACAGGGGCGGCTGGCAGAGAGGGGGCGTGGTCGGAGAGAGGAGGAGGGCGGGGAAGGGCTGAGCAGACAGCTTATCGACGCGAATCTCGCGCACTCACCGTTTCGCTCGCTCATTTCTCTTTTTTTTCAGCTTTATCTCAGCGACTAGAAAAACGCGCAGTTTCCGCAAAAAAAAACAATAAAAATTAAATAATAAATTATAATAATCATAAAAAAGAACCCAATGACCAGTACAAAAAAAAAACGTTAGGGGCATAATATATACTAACTCATAAACAGACCAAATAAATTCAGTATTATATTATAAACATTTTGCTTTAAAATCGAAAATTTGAATGGTCTATTCAAGCTCACATTTCAGATAAATATTTAGTTTAAATAACCTATTGATTGAATTAAATAAAAAAATTAATAAATTATAAGAAATATATAAGTTAGATATGAAAAATTAAACTAAATGAAACATCATTTTACTTCATTTTTTATTGAAAGCAATAGAGCGGCAAATTTATATTATCAAAGCTATTTAAAAAAATGGGAAAGCAATTAAATAAGTCAAATTAAAAATTACAGCCCTTTTAATTATGTTAAATATGTTTATTTTCACAAGAAGTAAATTAGGAATGTTACGAAGTATGTGGATAATTAAAAATTCATTTAAGGCTATATAAAATCAATAACTTATATATATATATATAAACAAATATAAAATATTTAGGTAATTAAAAGGATGAATGAATAATAACCAAATTATAATAACCAAAATACAAAAAAAAAAAACAAATAACCAAAAATTCAGCCTTAATTCCAACTTATATCAATGAATTAATTTTCCCATAATTTCTTTAATATTATCATTTAAATTCACAAAAAAGCATACAACATTTTTTGAGAAAAAAAAGCCACCGAATCCGCACACATTAAATTCTATAATTGAGTCCGCTAAAAAATGTTTTTAATTTTGTTTTTGGGTAACATTTAACAATTATTTTTTATTGTTGTTATTTTTTGTTCTTTTTTGCACGCTTGGACGCCTAACAAATTCGCCGCAACAATATCAAATAATAAACAACAAAATAGCAAAAAACACACACTCACTCACGCAGAGGGGGGAGCAATAAGCACACTCGGGGAAATAACATCAAGCTGGCAACGCTGGCAAAGCCATCAAGAGAAGATAAGAAAGAGAGAGAGGGCGAGACTCTACTGATCAGCTGAAGGAAAAAAAGAGGCTTGCAGAAGAATTGTAATGCATTTCAGTCCTTTTTTGTGAGATTTCCACCAAAGGAAACCCAAACCTAAGGCACCTTACTTTTTCCTTAAGCAAAGTTCTGCGAAATGGGCAACTGAAAACCGAAGCATTTCTTTCGGATTCTTTGGGGTTATTATGCAGTTTTTGTATATAAGATACGTATGTATAGCTGTGGATTCGTTTAAATATACGTATATATATTTTCACACCTTGGCGACACACACACAAGCACACGCGGGCGTAAAGCGAACGAGAGAGTGGAAGAGGAAGAATTGAGCACGCGACCGTTGATCACACATATAAAAACGTTTTTAATTTCTCATTGCCTTTGCCTCATCGTGAAGATTCATTCGGATTCCCTTTACTTTTCTTTCGATTCGTTTCGTTTCTTAAATTTCATTTATTCTTTCTTCACTTTGCGCGCACAAAACTCTGCCCGATCTTGGTTGGCTTTTCTTTTTCCTTATTTCTGAACTGTAATTGTAATTTTATTTCGGGCCGCTTTTGCCGCCGAGCGAACCGCGCAACCGAACAGATTGAATATCTGACAGATACTGAGACGGCGAACGTAGCTGGCCGAGTGCGGCGGCGAAAAGGCAACGCGGCGAATTCGCCTAAAATAAACAAAGCCAAGACTCACTCCAAAAAGACACTCAAAAGTTTCTTTCTTTTTTATTTACACGTTTGCCGTTTTTAGTTTATCTCGAGCGGCGGCGACTAATGAACTTTTGTACTCTCTTTCGCCAGTTCTCTCTCACTCTCTCTGCCCCTCTTTTATTGTACTCTGTTTTGTCGTCTCTTTCGCATTCAACTTGTTGATAGCGCAAAATGTTTTTTCCTCTTTTTCCCCCGATTTCTTATCAGCAAAATTGTATCTCTGTATGTGACCTGGGAAATGTGCGACTTTAGCTTTTTACTCTTTAACTTGTTCAGCTTTTTCACCTCTCCGCCATACATATGTATATATGTATATATTTTTACGATTTTTACTGTTAACGCTAACGTGACCATGGCCGTAATTGATTGCCGCCGCCTGCAGATAGCCGCCTAATGAATTGATGGGCACCGCCAGCGCCAGCGCGTAAGCAACGTAAGGGGAAAAGTTGAAAAACCAAAACAAAGAAAAATTCTTAATTTAAGGATAATAACAAATAATAATAAACTATTATAATATTATACAGCTAAGCCTTAAGTAGCTTAGAGTGCCTAAGAAATTAATTAAATGATTTATTTTGTTTTAGCAAATTTATGTAGAATTTACAATTAAAAATCTTGAGATAGAGAACTAATTCTGACTCTAGCTTTCTAAAATTGCATACTTCTAGGCACACGCATTAGAGAAACCAACTTTTTAATAATTTATTGCCTGCTTTGGGCCACACTTTTCAGGGATTTCAAAATATTTCCAATTTCTAGAGCATAAATGACTTAATTAAAATACTTTCTATTAATTGCTTAAATGGATATACACCGCGTCCCACTTTGCCGCTTGAAATAATTTAAGCGATTAAAAAACAAACAAGAAAACAATGCATCATGAACCAAAAGACAACAATGCACATTTGAATCTTTTGCAGCAGAGAGTTAATCACACTTGTTCACATTTTTACTGTTTTTTGCGATATTAAATCAAACAAAGACAACAGCTGCTTTAAAAAAAAAAGTTAAAACATTTTTGCTCTCATGACTCAAGAATATGCACCGTTACCCAGGTTGGCTCAACAACTAAAAAAGAAACACACAGGGCACCGATTCGACTCAGCTTTAGTTGGCCAAAAGAACCGGCTTTTGAGCAAACCAGAAACAGCTAAGAAAAAACAGAAACAGAAGCCGCAGCCGCTGCGAAAAGAAGCCAAAAAACAGAAGCGAAAAATAATAAAAAAAAATTAAGCGCTCAATGTTCGACTGCAGCAGATAAAACTTTGGATAAACTTTGCTCGAGCTTTGACTCCGCCAATAAAAAAGCTCCACTCAACCCTTACGATATTGGCTCCCTTCTTTTTGGTTCGAGTGGGATCCCCTCGCAGGTTGGCTCAATGCCAAGTTGCCGGCAAACGAAGCCGGGCCGAAGCTGAGTTTCCACTCAAGCAAATCAAAACAAACAAAGTAAAGACAGCACAAGGACAAAAAGTTTAAGCCGGAAAAATATATTAATTAAAGACAAAAAAAATACTAAAAAAAAATGTGTCTTCGAAATTTACCTACAATTCTATAAAATGGTCTCACTTTCAAATTTCAATTAAGATAAAAAAAACAAATTAGACTTCTAATTTCATATGAAATATATATTTTTTTTAAATTATCCTTTAAAGAATGGCTTTAAATGCCTTCAATCTTTATTAAAACTTTTTTCCAAAACAAAATTTATATTTTGTATGTTTTTGTAACGAAGTCATAAACAATTTAATTATTTATATAAATTAATGCAAAGATAAAAAACCTTCTCAAAATATTTAAGCGTATTATTCATGGCTATTATTTTCCCTTTAACTTAAGTTACTTGGCTTTTCATCTCCCATTTTGTTATGGCCTTTGTTTGCCAGTGTTTTTTTTGTCATAACGGAAACGGAAATGACGGCGCACAAGTGTGCGAGTGCGCGTATCTGTGTGACTCTATAAACCACATGGAGCGTGACACCGACGACATCAGCGACTTGGCTTCCTGCAAAGTGTTGACAAAGCGTGCAAAGTCTTCCCTTGGCTGCTGCCTCCAGTGCCACTCGTGGCGGAGCGCGCCTCCTTTTCTACTTCCATGCTCATTCCCATTCCGCAGCTCCTTGTTACCATTCCAAAGGCAAACATCAGGATCACACGGGACAAAAAGATGGGTTTTCTGGGGTGCTAAAGATTTATCAGGGGTTTTAAAATCTGTTCTACAAAGAATTGCATACATTTTATTGTATACTGTAAGATACTTTTCCAGTAAATTTCAAAGCCCAACAGACTTTTTGGCACCACAAACAAACAAATAAAATGTATAATTTCCATTTGAAAATAAATAGAAAATATTATTAGAAATATAAGAAAATCTTTAAAAATAAACATAGCTACATAAGATTCAACAATCTCTAGCCCACTTTTCGGCTCCATTCGAAGCGTTTTTAAATCTCAATAATTAAGAATATTAACTTAAGTCCCTATGATGCTAAACAATTTGTATATATTTTTTTTTCGGTGCACTGTAAGCGGAGGTGGGGCAGGGCATGAGCCACGCGACAGCGACCATAAATTGTGTAAAGTTCTCTCTAGTTGCCTCTCGCTTTTTTGTTTGTTTGTCCGGCCCGTCCCGCAATTCGTTGTTTGTTTGGCCGTTTGTTTGAAATTAATTAAAAGTTTATGTGATTGTTTTCAGCCAGGCAGAAGTTTTTGGGGTTTGACCCCAGCATAACTCATCTCCCTGTCTCTCCGACTTAATTATTATATTGTATGCCAAATCGGATTGCCATCGATTTTAGTTCTGCGTTCAAAAAATCATTGTTCTTTTAAAAATGCACAAGCCCCCTTGGACTCTGAGATTTCAATTTTCCGCCACTTAAAGTCAGACACTAATGCCACAAAGGCAGATCCTTCTCCCAACCTCACAAGGCAAAGGATAATGAACGCTGAAATATGCAACAAATGGCGGCAGGACAACAATGGCATTGAACCTTGCCCAGCTCGCTTTTGTTTCAACATTCAACAGATATAAATCTGGGAATAATAATAACTTAATGACCCATGAAAGTGCCGATTGCTGTGCTTTGCTGGAAAAATGTAAGGAACTTACCAATTTTACGTCTCGCCCGCCATAAAACGGGCGGCGCCGCGTTGTTCGGTGAAGAAGCCATTATTCCAGTAAAATCTGCAATTAAAGAAACACAAATATTAGAGCCGGATTCGGGTCGAGAGGATTTACCTAGAAACTCATTTGTACATTTCCTACATCATTTTTTAATTGCCTGATTGGAAAAACCCTCGAATGCCGTCGAAATCCGGCCAAAAACCGAACCAAAAACTTTTCATGCGGGCCAAACAATCCCTAAGATAACATTGAACACCACAAGATACATCCGCCAGCAAAAAAGTAAGGAAAAAACCGCACAATGTATGAATACTTGGCCGAATGGGTGAATGACTGAGTGACAAGCTTTGATTAATGGAGTCAGCAGTCAAAGAAACATCATTAGACTATTTATGAATGTTTACGCCAAATATGCAAAAGTTGGCCAAGCAAAAAGCCGCAGAAGGAGCCCGAAATTTATATGCTCTCGTCTGGCCAAGTTTGGGCAACCATAAATAATTTGTGACACATTCGTTGGGGGGAAATAAAATGTATAGGAATTCTACAAATACATACATAGCTTAAAGATATCCGGCAATTATATATATCTTATTATATATCTTAATTAAGTCTGGCGAGTGGAAAGTTTTTGGGAAAGTTTTTCATTTAAATAGGTCTTCAGCGATGACTGATGAGTTCTTTGTTATGTTACATATTATATGAAGGTTAAATAAACAACACACAAACAAATTATTTTTTTAATAAGTTGCTAAGCATGAAACAACTATTTATGTACAGAAAATTAAATTAATTTAATAAAAAACAAGAAAGAAAGCTATCTTCGGTACGCCGAAGCTTGTATACCCTTGCAGCTTATAATTGGATCATTATGAATTTATAAAACTTTATCAAATGGAAAGTAAAAGCAACAGAAATTGTATGAAACATTTACACATATAAAAATTCGGTTTAACATTCCAACATTCCTATGGCAGCTTTATGATATAGTAGTCCGATTTTGATAAAATTAAAACCGAAATTCTAGAATAATATAAAATAGCCATGTCTTAAATTAAATTAAAATATGTTGAAAATTGGACAAGTAATATTTCTTTTTCTGGAAATTTACCGATTGTTTCTATGGCAGCTATATGATATAGTCGTCCGATCCGGCCCGTTCTGACTTATATAGTAGAGATAGCATATAGAAGACTATCTGCAAAGTTTCATTCAGATAGCTTCAAAACTGAGACGGACGGAAAGACGGACATGATTAGATCGACTCGGCGGTTGATGCTGATCAAGAATATATATAATTTATAGGGTCGGAAATGTCTCCTTCACTGCGTTGCAAACTTCTGACTGAAATTATAATACCCTGCAAGGGTATAATAGCCCGAAGACTGCCTGAATTTATAATTTTCACTATTCCCTTCTTGACAAGAAAAGAATAAAAAAAAGTCTACTATATATCCAAACTAAATCATAATATTGAAATAAAGACCGAATTTAAATAAATTCCAAGACTGCATGCAATATTAATCTAATCCTAAACATATTCTTATATCAGTTTTTGACAATTCTAAATTATCATAAATCTCTACGCAAACAAACAAAGGCCTCATTTATTCTGACTGAAATCATAAGCCAACAATACAGATATTATAGGCCAAAGTCTTATTTTTTGCCATTTATTTGATTTGAATAATCTAGCACGAAATATTGACCAATTTTAAACAATGACCTCTAAGATCTTTGCATAAATTACCCAAATATTTGGGGAACTCACCTAACAATAGTAGAAATTATAGAAATATATTCATTTGATCAACAAAAGGCTTTTGGCCAAGATCAAATAAAGAGCTGACTAAGCAAAATGTGATCAATACAAAATCCATAGTCATATTTCAACATTTTTTGAATGGAATTCCTCTAGGCCCGCCAAGAAACTTTCCTTCAATGTTTATGGCCGTGTTTATGGCTTTTCCCACTGCGCTTGTTTGGCTTTTCTTATCACAACACGTAGCCTTATCGCCAGCGACCTTGACTTTTTATCTCACAATTAGTAACGCGCTTTTCAATCTGCGCCGTCGCGTCGCGTCGCGTCGCTCGAGCAGTCGTCCGCGGCGTGGAGGCAAGTCAATGAACCTGAACTGCCAGCGATCGGAAGGTTGTGGTTTGACTCGATTTTATTTGATTTTTATATATGTATGTTTTATTCCGGCGGAGTTCTTAATGAACTTTTACAGCGGGAATTGTGTTTAAAGCGATTCGATTTGCCACGCGCTTTTTGATTTTCACATTTCCCTGATAAGCTAAGGAATATTAACTGAGCATCAAAAATCTAATGAATTTGCATATTATTAACATTTAAATTTCTTAATCTAGGACTTAGAGAAACTGCGAACGCATTTAGTAGTTTTAGGTTTATTCAAAATGGGCTTCTTTCTTGTTTAAAATTGTTATTCTATTATCTTATTTTCCGCTTCGAAAATATGCACTTGAAAACTTATATTTCTACTAAACAAACAAAAAGAAATGTATTATTTAGGACTTACAAATATTCTTTTATTACACAGCTCTTGTCATTATAATTGGTAAAATCGTGAAACCTTTAATTATACTTTTTAAGTGAACAAATAGTATTTAAAATTGAATTTAATCGTATACAACAAATTTATTAGCTCAAATTAATAATAAGTACAAACTAAAACCCCATAAATTGTAACCCTATGTTCCTTTTTAATAATTAATATTAATTAATAAAACCCATTAATATATAATGAGGTCTGTATTTGAAGTTACTTCTTTTTTCGCCGTGTGCATATTTCTTTTACTTTATTTATTGGCCTGCCAATTAGATTTCATGAAATTCCATTGTCAGTTGGCGCCTGCCTGTCGATCAGCAGCAGAGGCAGGGCAGGCGCTAGATTAGGCGACAGGGGCGGCGCAGATAGTGCCGCAGGGGGACGCCAAGCAGGGCCCGTCTCCACAGATTATAACTGCGCACAATTTATTCGCAATTAGTGTGGTTGCAAAACACGAAAAAAAAATAAGAAAAAACTATGCCAAGACAATGAAATGCAAACAGTTAGAACGGCACGGCAAAAAGTCATTAGATAAACCGCCTTTTTTACAAGGGAGGAGAGAGAGCATTATAATTAGGTAAAGGCACATCTGAGTTTTTTTTTTTTATCAACTATTTGGGTTCAATAGGTGGGCACAGATACCGCAAAAAGTTACACACAACTTGACTTTTTAAAAAAGGTTTTAAAAACTATTTAAAGGGAAGATCAGATTGATTTATAATAAATATAAGCATTAATTATCACCAGAAATTATATATGATATAATCATATATCATTACTTGAAATTACTAGTAAAATTAAGTAAGAAAACTACTTTCTTACTTGACTCCATGTTTCAGAACATATTTTTAGGCTTATGTTGCTGGCAACATGTTAAACAACACCGTGTAATGCTGGCAAGTCATCGAAACAAGCTCTTTCGAACATTAAATTTAGAAAATGTTTTAGCTATTAAACTTAAAAAAAAGCATTTAAACTAATGTACAAAATTCCCTATTTATAAAAAAATGGTAAAACGGACCTTGCAACTTATTTTTGATAATAATAACAAAACATAAATGCTTCAATTAAAAATGCCCTCGCAAATGTCATTGGACTACACCACGCTCTTGCCCAATTAATTTCACAACGATGGCTCAACACAAAATTACCCAAAAAACCTACTACAAAAAGTGGCAAAGTACAAGGAATAATAATTCATAATTAATACGAAACGCACATCACGCAAACGTTGACCGTTTCTTGCGACTCTAAAATGCGTAATCATCTAAATAATAACAATAACAGACCACGTACCATAAACCATAAACCGTAAACAGAAATTATTGTTGCAAATCAAACAGCAGCTGACGATGGGTAAACAATGGTTCCCAAAAAATATATATAGTATGGAAAACCTAGAGAGCTGGAGAGCCAGGTAAACAATAAAACACGAGCAAAGTTGGCAAACAACAGAGGCCGAAAATGAAAGGAGAGCGTGTCGAATCTGGGTGAGATCTGCCATGCCCATGTACTATATAGTATATACTATACATAATGGAGCAGCTGTGGGTGGAGCGGCCAAGGCGACAGGCTACAAATCAATCAGCCAAAATCAAAATAAAAACACAACCTGTTTGGCATTTTAAATATATTTGCCGCTGTGAAGCTTGGCAAATTTTGAGTCTCCTGCCTACTCTATAATATATATAAGATAATATATAGACTTTGGAGGGCTTCTTCGGCAATGAAAGCAAAGAAAAAAACAAGGGGCCTTAATAATAGTATTTCACGTCCATATTTGTAGACCCACTTCTACATTGTATGGTTTGTTTTAAAGTTAAATGAGATCTTAATCACTAGTTTGCATGTTAATAAAGGCTGTCAGAGGCTGAGCTCCATATTTGAAAAATGACTTTACCTTTTTACTTAAAGGTTGCATAAGATAAAAGGTGTTTAAGTCATTAACGGCTTTACGGACAAGGAAAACCCTAGCTTTGCCTGGTTTAGGAAATTTTTCATAAAATTTGTGTATTATACAGACATAAATAAAATTTGGCTTATTGTGCAGTATATCAGCTTTCATATTTTAAGACAAGAAAATTCCCCAGAAATACGAATAAAAAATAATAATACAACTTAGTAAAAAATGCACTTAAATAAAAATAATAATAACTTTAACTGTTGAGCCCTTTTGTGACATAATCAACCCTTCAAGGGAAACACTTCCCATACGTACATACGTATGTATGATTTTTAATTTTATTTATTATTTCCATTTATTGAGGGTAACTTCCCCGAGAAATTCCCTAGAAACCAAAATATAAGAGAAGAATAAATAATGAATTATAAGAATGAGTAATTATGAATGGGAGAAGTCCATTAATTGGTCTTAATCACAAAAAAGACCCCTTTTGTATTAAACTTAACCCTTTAAACTGTTCCATTTCCTTTTGTTGGCAGAGTATCTTACCACGAGCGTATTTCCTGAGATCAAAACCTGTGTGTGTTGGCATTTCTTTTGTTTGTATTTTCTTTTGGGTAATTGTTTGGCATACATAACAAACCTAAACTCGGAATGTGAATGTGTTCGATCGCTCTTCTTTCCCGCTTTCCCACTCAGAGTGCACGGAGTTGGAGCTGCTGATGAGGATGGCTAATGCGTCGTTTAAATGCTGACATGCATGTCGAGGGCGAGATAAGATATAAGCCATATACTGCGCACCATATAGCACATACAGCATTATATACTGTGGCATATTTGTTATTCGAGCAGATTTTGTTGGCGCTGATAAAAGCGTTGATATCACCGGGAAGTTGGGGCCGTCACAATGCTAAAAGCCACGCGTATTTCGAATTAACATTAGCGTGCTGATTAAGCGAGTCAATTCCAACAGCAGCACCTCCTATTCGGCACTTTTATATTATTATTAAATAATAATAATGCTGTGGGACTCCCTGCTCTATTGTTGCCAGGCCAAAAAATTCAGTGATTCACCTTTGGCGACATCTCCCCGAAAGCCGAACCAAAGTTAATTAACAATTTCATGCAAAAATCAAAAATCTTTCCATGCTCTCGAGTGACGCAAATACCGTCGATACCTCTGACGTCTCCGATTCGGACTTTTAAGTCGAGTTATTTCTGGTCACTTGTGTGGCTTTCGTCACTCCAAGAGAAAGGGAATCCGTTGCAGTGCAAATGTGATAATCACCGGAAAAGGGGGAGTAATATTACGCGTATTACCTGAGTCACCTGGCATACTTAGGGCGGGAAAAAGCCCTGCAGGCTTATGAATATGCAAAGATACGCTCATTTCTGATAAGTGAATTGAGACACATGACATTATTTTTTAATTACCAGAAACTTACTTGGGAAATTTTAGAATTAATTTGAAAAGCCAAGCCAACAAATTATTTCATAATTAATATTTGCAAATATTAAATTCTGCTAAATATGTTAATTAAAACATCATCGATTGGTCCTGCTTCATTAGTTTTATTTATTTAATTCTCAATATTAATGTTCCCAGGTTGATCGATGGCACATACAAATCAAAGCTAATGAATTCATTTCAAACCAGTTTGTGAAAACATTTCCAGAATACATTAAGTTAAACAATGGCCCTCGGATCTTACCCAGATTGATATGTCAAATTTAAATAAATCAAGCCTTAATATAAGCTTGATAAATGATAATAAGTAAGACATATTTATAAATAATCATCAATCATATATTTAAATGTATTATATATTAGACTGATTATTTATTTGTAACTATTCATATTTGACACAAAGACAGCAAAGTTCGATATAAAAATAGTTCGATATAAATCGATATTTAAATATATATGAGATACATGTGAGACTAATCGGATATTCTTTTCGATATAACATACATATATAGAAGGGCAAAAAATTACATTTTCGGATTTCCCTTCTTAAAATTAAATTCAATTTTTTCCGATCATTCAAATTTCGATAAATTGAACTGTACGAAATGTCGCTGGGACATTTTCCTAACGGTATTTCCTTTTTATCTATTTTAAAGCTCTGCTTTTAATAGTTAAGCAATCATAAACTAATATATACCAATGTAAATTATGATTGATATGTGTTTATTAGTTAAAACGAAAATGTTACAAAAGGAGCGGGGAAACCCCTTCAAATTTAATTTTTTCCCTCCCCTTTGGTAACCGAAAATTTAAATATATATTTTTTTTTCAGCCTCTCATCTGGTCATTCCCTGGCCTTTCTAGATAAAAAGGCAAGGCTTATCTGATTCACGTGGATGGCTGGAGATCCGATAGAGCAGCCTGCTCCACTTTTCTGACAGCTCGACAAATGCTCGTTCTCACCGTGCCAGCGGAGCCCACACAGCGCGTTCGTAATCAAAACAATCATCATCATCATCCCATCCACAATCATCTCCATCTGCCACCTGAGTTAATTACACACTTTTGCGGCGAACAAATATACTGTACAAATACTATATACACACATATCGGAACATGAGTTAATGCGATAGTTAGAATGCGCGGCACGTCGGTTGGAACTGAGGAAAAATGTCAACCAGCGACCAGAGAACGACCTTAACGACGTGATTGATATGGAACAGGAAGAAGTCCGAATCCGAGCGAAATTTCGATGGGGAAGTCATTGCACGATTTATTGTGTGTTCAGGGTGCACGCACACTTATCGCCGGCACTGTTTCCCAACAGTTCTCTTAATGATTTGGTCACTAAAAATTAGTGACTTGTATTGGTTCTAGCACAGTTGTACCTGGATGCCTTCAACTTGTTTATATTGCGGTTTTGTTTATTGAACCTTAAAAAGAAAGCATTTGTTTTCCGAACTCTCTTGGAAAGGCTAATAAAAAGTAAGCCCATTTGTAAAGCTTTATTTTTTTCACTTAATGGTATACTAAGCATACCTGTACAAAGAACCTTTTTCTTTTCTTTTTTAGGAATAAAACCTTAAGGTCCCCAGCTTAGCTCGCCGGAAAATTAAAACTTTAAGGACTGAAAGTTAATTAGTTAACTGTAAGCGGCGCTACGCTTGTCATTCAGCAAACGTAAAGATATAAAAGATACAAGTGCTATATGGAAGAGGGGTTAAGCCAGCTCCAGGGAAGGGGCAGGGGCAAGGGGAGCAGGCCAAGTGCTTGTCTAGAGTGTCTTATCTCGTGACCATATAACATGGCATGGTTCTGTCTCTCGCTTTACCTGCCTCTACTTTTTACCGTTATTCAGACAACGAGCTCTTGCAAAATCCAACAGCAAAAAATTGTGTTTTATTTTTTATTAACTTTTTTTGGGCTGTTCTTGTTATTACTTTTTGACAGTCTGAAGCAGGCACTTCACACAGACAGCGCAGGCGAAATGCTTAAGTAAGCATAAAATGCAATTAAAAGAAGGATCGCCAGAAAAGAAATTAGAGCAATTGTACAAGTGTTACAAAAAAAAGGCAAAAATAAAAGGAAAATATAAAAAATTAATAATAAAAGATAATAAGGCAAAATTATTGGACCGGAAAAGCTCAAGAGTAGAGAAATTGAGCTAAGAAAGCATCAATCGCTCGAAGGTAAATGGAAATAGAAAGAAAAACCTCTACAGAAGTTATTAGAATTATTAATAATTTAATGGCAAACAGTAAATTGGAATAGAAAAAATACTTGATGATAGAGCAAGATATAACTTTAATGAATAGTAATATTAATTTTATTAAAAAACTTAAACCTATCAGAAATCGACAAACAATCAAAACTATATAAAAACTGTCTTCAAAATTTTTGTTATATTGATCTTCACACAATTCATATTAATAATTAATTTCTGATGTGAATAAATCCCTAATTTCACCTGATAATTCATTCAAGTTGAGATATTTTAGATTCACTTTAATCCCTCTCCAGTTTGTCATAAATTCTCCTGTAAATATTTTATATTTAAGAATAATTTTCAAATAAATTTCCACTTACAATATCTAATCCTTGAGGCTTTTCCCAAATAATCCAAATATGTAAAGGCTAAATAGATATTGAAGATGTCGGTCGATTTGTTACCTTATTTATTTGCTGGCCTTAACGATTGAAATAAATTTTCTTTTATTGGATGGTTATTTAATATATCACAAAAACGCGAAAATATATATTCCATTAATTCCACACTCAACTCAACTTTCGCGTGTTTATTTTGTGTTTTTAATTTCTTGATTCTTATTTTTCGTTTTGTTCCCTTTGTTTCTCACTTAGTCTCACTTTGCCAGCTGAACTGAGGCAAACAGCGAGGGGAAAAAACACTGTCACTGCATACACTCGTAATATATTAAAAAACTGAGACGGCGGCCGTTCGTTCATTAGAAAAAAATTATTATATATTGCCTGCGATATAAGCGAGAATTTCGTTGGTCACTTTTAGCATATGTATATTAGGAGGAATCTCTCCAGAGGCTATGTTGTATTTATCGGGGTTTTGTTTTATTTCCACGCACACAGCTTTATAAATCAGATTCTGGATTGGTAAATTCTGGTTCACTCTCGGCTCTTTCCGTCGCTTTTCTCTTTTGCTTCGTATTTTTTATTTTTCTTTTCCTCTTTTTGTTTAGACAATACACTTCACTGTTAACCGTAGAGCTTTCAAAGGGGAGAGAAATGTTCTTCCATTTGCGATTTACGATTTACGATTCAACGATTTGACGATTTCCTTTAACAAATTTTACGATTTTGAATTTTCCTCGATTTTAATATTGAATTTCTTAGTTGAACTCGCGCCGCAGACGAGCGTTCTAAAAGGGAAAAAAGCGAATCACACGCGCACAGCACGCTGCTGCTCAGCCCGATCGGATCATCATTATCTTGATCCCAAAAATATATAATCCGCATCCAGGCTGATTCCGCCACTGCTGCTGTGTTTATACTTTCTTCGCTTCTCCCTCTGCCACCACTTTCGGCGAGACTCCCAGAGGAACCGTTCCGAGATCCGACTAACCGAGAGCCCGAGATCCGAGCACTTGACGCGACGAGCGGTGAGCGCGAAATGAGCGGAATGGCGGCCCAGCGATCGCGGTGGAGCAGCACAGCCGGCGGTGGCGCTCGCGTCGACGTTGGCGTCGTCGGTGGATCATCGCGGGGGCCTGCTGGTGGAGCTCGTCAGTGCTGCCCTTTCAGCCTTAAGCAGACAGTAGAGGTGGCAGTATATTATCGCCCCTAATAGGGATGGCAGAAAGCATGGCCATATATCGATCCTGTGCGGATATTTGATGGGAAGGTCAATATCACACATATTTTGTTACGTCCCCATATTACAGAGATCTTTCAGGGAGTGACAATATTTTCTAACAGCAAAGTTACAATTTATTGATTTCTCATTGCAAGAGGTGTAAGGAGGATCAGGAGTATATTGTTCTTATTTAATGCTATTAGAGTAATGGGAAGTGGTTTCAAGCTATAAAAACAATATTAGAAATAATATTTAAAATATATTATATTTATATTATAAATATTATTTATATTATAAATATTATTTATATTTTTTTTTAATTTGTCAATCTGTATCATAAGACTAAAAAATTGTTATTACAAACATAATGTAGAATTGATTAAGAACTTAAGAATTGTTATTACTTTATGGTAATTACTTTAATTATTCGAATTTCATTATTTAAAATATAATGCCAACACTAGGGCGCTCTGCTGCCGCTGGCAGAGGGCAGAGAGCAGCCGCAGAGAAACACAGAGAGAGAGAAAGATATGTGTTTGGAGAATGCTGGAGGAGCATTTGGATCCCACGTTGTTGTAAAGTGTACTTTTTGTTGTGCCTGTTTCGGCTTAAACCCCGCGCCCCCTTCGGGGCACTGTTCTCCTCTTTTTGGCAGCTAACGGGTGCAAAGTCCAAGTCCAAGAGCGACGAGCATCCGAAAGGTATTCGCATTCGAACTCTTCGTCCGCACTGCATCCAGTTTGCAGTTTGCAGTATTCGGTTTGCCGTCCGCCGTGTTTGCCTTCACACCTGCACCTTAACCGCCCCACGCCCCTTGTCGGTGCTAACTGAAACTAATTCTCGCTCAGCGCCTTCAGCTGCTTAGCATTCCCCTAGGACAAACCCTAGATCGTGCAGAGAGCACTTCGAATGACACCATTAACTAACTGGAGGGGAGAGAGGAAAATACGTATAGCTGACTGGAAACTGCATCATTGCACACGATATTTGAACATGGGAAACCCGATCAATATTATCGAATTTTTTTTTTTTTTTGGTTTAATTTAATTTAATTTAAAAAAGCAATAACTAGGCCAAAAAAGCATTAATTTTAAGTCGAACTGTCCTGCATTACTTTGATAATTTTTTTTTACATTGATAATTTAAATAAACCTACATATATCCCAGTTTACAAATAAAAAGAATTTTTTTTATGTATTTGTTTAGAGTACACTTCCATTCGGTTTCATTTTCCTCTTTTTTCGCTTTTAACCTTTTCGGTATTTGCAGTGTCGACATCCATTTCATCTCTGTTTTTGGGTCAAGAAACCGCCAAAACCGAAAGCCGAAAATTGCAACAATTGCAAAAATAATTATTGTTTCCAAACCGAAACAAAGTCGCCACACACACAACATGCTGACATGATTTGATTAGTATTTGTATTTGTATTTATTCCATACAGGAACCAGATACCAGATACTAGATACTCGAGCTGTCGGATACTTAAGTGAGCCGCCCCAGCACCATATGTTGGCTATATTAGTTGGTATTACCAATTAGCAGGATCACACAGCACTCGGGACGATTAGTCACAGGCCATTTGGCAATCGAAGCGAAGGTGGCGATTTGCTCAACATTTTGTTTTCTGTTTCTATTTGTATTCTGTAAAATGCCGCCCAAAAAAGCAACAAATTGCCGAGTGTGTTTTGGTTGCCAAGTTAGCGGGACAGTGCTGTATTATTTTCTTAATTATTTAAAATTTACTTTTAAAAATCATTGAAATTATAGTTTTATTTTTTCCTTTAAACAATCGTTTTTATAAAGATTGAATCAATTTTCATGAAATAAACAAAAAACTAATAAAGGGAAAACCAAAAAGGCAGAAAACACAAATAAAGAAGATTTACGAAATTGCGCTTCCAATTTTATTCTATCAGAAAACATTTAAATACTTTAAATTAATTCCATGTTTTAGAAAAATGTATCTAGAAAAGCGACAGTTTGGCACCTCTGCTAAACAAACACCCATTGTACCTGTGTTTGCCCGCCGTGGTCTAAATAATGCAAAAAAACTTTAATGAATTTAATAAAAACAATAACAAAATAGCAGACAGAACACTTGTGGCCGCAGCCACTCGGAGACTGTGACATTGCCACCCCGTCAGACAGCAAGCCAAACACGAGCGGCAAAAGTCCCAGAACTCAGGAGCTCAGAAAAAGAAAAAAACACAGAACAATAGTATGCCTAAAATATAAAGTAAATCAGGCAACGAGCTCGTGTTCGACTTGGCAAAGAAGGCAATTTATCAAACACCGAGAACTCTGCGGCGGAAGATAAATCTTTGGTAAGTACCTGGCTGCAGCGAGTCAGCACTCGGCAGGTACTACCTGTAAATATGTCTATTGCCAATCAATTTCTCTGCAATGCCAACTTCAGCATCATTTAGCTGCATTTGAGATACATTTTTCCATGCGAAAAGGAAGCGAAATTCCCAGGAGCTCTTTATTTGATTAAGAAGTATTTAATCAACTATATAATTGCCTGTCTGAAAAGTATTAGTATTAATTTAAAATAGTAGCTCACTTGGATATTTCATAGAACTTTATAAATAACTACAATAAAATTCAGTTACACATCATTAAACAGCCCTATCTCACGCAGCCGATGATTGACCAATCCCATCCAAATATAGCACAAGTTGGATCAATAATAGTCAGATCACAGACATCATTATAAACATCAACATCAGCTTGGCTGTTCGAATCATTAAAAACAAAACAGACAGACTGAAAGGCAACGTGCGCCAATTGTCGGAAATGCAAAAGAATTGTGCAAAATTTCCACTGAAAAGATAGGAAAATCAAAAAACTCGTTCGCTTGATTGCCTCTCAGGGGGCTTTGTTGTACAAAAGGTGGCTCAATTGAACAATTTTAGCTGTAACTTTCCGGCCTTTGTTCTGCCTGCCAAAACAATATAGTTCATGAAAAGCTGTGTGGAATTTTCAGGCATAAGGGACACAAAATAATTATTTAGGAAGTTCCAAATTTGGTAATAAGGAGAAGTTTAAACTGTATTCTTTCAGAAGCAAATAATAACAACAATGTATAATTGTTATACAAATGGAAGGAAATAATTATAACTTAAGAACACGTCTTAAAGCTGTATAAATTTAATTTGTTGTATTCATAAAAATAATTTAAAAATTTTTTCCCAACTATGACTTGACAAAGAAACAAACTATTTTTTACCTAAAGCCCGAAATAGTGAATGAATACCGCGTCGCAATTCTTATGAATCAAGGCAACCGCTCAAGATCCCGCTCGTTGTGTGCTTCCTTCTCTTTACAACAATTGCAAAAGCCGTGTCTATTTGCATTTTCATTTTGTTGTTGACAAACAACGGCGAATAGAAAATAGAAAATCTTGCCATCGCTTGCGCTGTCAATAACGGTCACGTTTCGCATTTTCAGCCAAACAAATGTGTGTGCAAAAGTGCATTGTGGTGGCGAGAGTGCTATCTAAGTGTCGTATCAACAATGGCCAACAATTGACTTAAAAACAGAAAGCACACACACACACTCTCGCCACAAATTAAAGCCAAGATAATCAAGATTGAGAGGAAGACGACAACGGTCGATACGAAAAATAAACTGAGACCTTTGTAATGCAAAACTTCCACAGCAACTGGGAATAAATCAACGAAGCCGCAGAGGGGGATGCTGCAGCCGGTAAATAAGTGGGATGTGATGAGATGCGATGAGATGAGGTGTTAATCGAATGCTCAACGCGCGACATGGGAAGCGGAGTCAGAAATCAAACAGAAACTGCAAGTAATGCGCGGCTCAAGCCTATCACGACTATTACCTGACAAACAAAAAAATTAAGGGAATTTACCCACACCAAAACCCACACTAGCCCACCTAAAAAAACAGCTTTAAAAATTAACAAAAAACCATTTGAAAATGATATAAAAACCTAGTAATGTGTGTCCCTTAGCCCTAAAACCCCCTGCTTACAGGCTGAATATTTTCGATTTACTCCATATTCATCTTGGAATTTTGTAGTTACATGAATTGCACTGTAGACAATGCGAAGTTAAAAGAAAAATATCACAGTAAGTCCCACGTGAACTGGTCATGAACTGGTCATTAATTTACCCAAGGATCAGACTCCCCTTTGGCCTTTGTGGAAACCTTTTAGCGCCTGCAGGCAATGGGATCATCGAACGAGTGCCGGCCAGCATTGAACTGCAGTGCGCACATGCCAATTTCTAAAGCAAAGAAATAAAAAGCGAGGCAAACATTTAATTGAGCCATAAATGACGGAAATCGCTGGAGACGCAAAAAATGCATGCGACAACTGTACAAGCAAAAGTCATTAAAATAACTCCGCGACAAATGCGACTTAAGCACTTGTCAAACTCGGCGAGGGAATTATGCTTTAGCGGAATGCTAATATCAGCGAGTAATTCGCATATCAGGAAATTCTCGCGAGGCATGGATGCTGATTCATGCTTTAAACTAGTTTAGTTGCTTTTTCATTATTATTTTTTTATTTGATTTACTGTGAGATTTTCTTACAGTCGACGATGATGCCCGTTTTATTTGCATTACTCATACGCACCGCTAACATCACTCATACGCAGTGGTTCACGTCACTAATTCGGAGCTCTCACTCAACGTAAGCTCACGTCCCGATACGTTATTTAGTGGAGACACAAACCAAGACAAAAACGTAAGCCAGAAAGAGCTTTGACGTGACGGTGGCAGAAAATATTTATAAATTCCTTTGGCTTGCTTATTCTTTTCAAAGAAATGTTTAAACTGTGATAAAATATAACAAATTTTGTACAAAATACAATTTAAAAACTAATTTAAAGCAACAACTTAAAATATTCCCCTCCGATTATTGATAAATTACAAAAAAATGTTATTTTATAAATAATAGCTATGCTCTAAGAAAATAAAGACACACTAAACTTTTCATCCACCTCTGAAAGTGTTGAACCAATTTTTAATGAGTCCTTCCAATAAATGTTTACTAACTGGGTAAAACAAAAACCAATAATAAACTTGCTAAACTAAAAACATAATGCAAATACAACCCAAAAATATACACATTGTGACAATCAAGCCACACATGTTGCACACAAGAGCACATTCCTCGTATTTCATGTTTACAAATTCGATTCATTTGCGAAAATTCTATCCCCGGCTTTATGGATATTCTCCCTTTATGCTGGCATTTATGCAAATCCCATATACTCGTCCTGCAACGAGGAGTCATTCAACTCTCAGTGAAAACGAGGCTCCTTCCCCCACGAAACGTGGCTCTCGCTACGTGACCATAAAGCCAAAAAGTGACCTCGGGCAGATGACCGAATAAGACCTGGCACTCGGGGCCAGGATTTCCACCTGTGGCCGCCGTGACGGGCATCCTTAAGGCCGTCCCTCGCAAGGATAATGGTCGTAAAAGAGCAACAAAGCAGGCCAAACACAATAATACGGCCGGAATAAGTGCAGAGCATAAAGTTAAATACATTCTTAAATGCCCTCCACGAATGTTTATTGTCGCGCGCAAGGGAGATTCAATTTCAAACACTTTTTGGTGATCTCGTTGTTGTAAAATGCTAAATGGCCAATTATATTTGGCACCTCCAACGAGGCTCTTGAGAATAACTCGACTCCAGCCCAGCCCACGCGGCCACAAAGGACCAAAAAAAGAGCCAAGGATCCATCGAGGGGCCATTGAACCGAATTCGCTCGAATGGATGCCGCAACTTGTTGCAGACACTCCCAAGGCTCTTCGATTGCCTCCATCTCCATGGGAGTCTCATCCTCATCCCTAGACTCACCCTCATCCCTAGTCCCATTTAGCTGACATCAAAAGACAGGCTTGACAAGGCCGAATTGCGTCAGGGAACTTTGTCAAACAACTAATTAATATGCATATTAAAGACGATGAAAATTTTGTGAAGAGGCACATTTTTGTAATGGCCCGCAATTAACATAACTTAGCCAGAAGCGGACAGAGATTAAAAATCATTAAGAAATATGCATTGCGGTATTACATTTTTACGATCCCTAACAAAAGTATCTTTTGGATTAAATTGAAAGAGGAAAGGAAGTTCGTATTTAATTTACTCAATTTAAAAAACACACACTTTCCTATTAAACAAAACAAATAAGGGCTGACAGGAAATATATCATTAGGTTTTCGGTAGTTGTCACATGGGTTTTTTCGTTTTTCCATTAAAAACAATTATGAAAATTTTGACAAAGAAAACAACGATTTTAAAGCAATTCCTCTCCCATTTCTCACAAATAACTAAAAATAACAACAAATTTTACTCATTCTATGATATATCCTTTAAACTTACTCCTTTTCGATATATTTCAATATTATTCAAATTATTAAGGGTATTAATAAAAAAAAAAAAAAACAATATAATACTTGTAGGAATATTATGTTAACTTTATCGTATATAATAGAGTAGACATAAAGACTTTCCTGGTGATTAAAATTTCCAGTAATTAGTTATTAAATTACAAAAGAGACAGCGAATTTTATTCATTTTCCTTCAATATATACTACATATGTATTTACTATTTCGTTTGACCGGCTAGAAAGCACTCAGCTGTTACATAAACAACAACACTTTAAGCCACTTTTGTTCTATTTAATTTGACCTTTTGGCCGAAACACAAAAAAACTTTGGCTCTGCGAAATAACTCCCCAATGAAATAAGTAAAAAAAAAAAAACAAAAACAAAAAAAGACCCCCAAAAATTCGTATGAAATGAAACAACCATTTTTTGTGACATTTTTTTTCCAAACTTTCACATCCCAAGGCCATATCCTTTTCCCAAAAAAACACTATCCAACTCCTAGCCAACCCAACAACAGCAAACTCTTGCTAAATTCTCCCCTTCCTCCACAAAACCAATCGCATTCACAAAATGTATTCCGTAAGTTTAATATGTTACCCCAACGTAATAACAAATAAACTATCTTTGCGCTTACCGATCGGTGCGATCAGCTTTATATATGGGATATAGGATAATACTCTTAGTTCGGACTTACCCGCAGTAGAAGACACTCAGTTACCTTCCATGGCCACACCGCAGACTTGACCGAGATTCATCGATGATTAAGTCCTTTCGAGGGCAGAGTTATTAAAACACTTTTTTAGCACAGGATTATAAACACAATTTCAGGGACGGTCAGTTGTAGGGCGAACGGGTTGAATGCCGCGGAAAGACTGAGGCGGCGAGACGCCTCTATTTATAGGTGTGAGAGAAGAATAGAGAGAGATAGATCGAGAGAGAGAGGGGGAGAAAAAGAGCGAGAGAGACAGTGAATCAAAAGAGTAGTGGAGAAAAAGAGCGAGAGAGAGAGAGTTGGATTCGGTTTTCTTGGGAAAGGATATGGCTTTGGGTCGTTTTCCTCTCTGTAACTTTTTTTAGGATTGGGGGGTTATTTCATTTTTAAATTTGGGGAGTTATTCTGTTATAAAATAAACCTTATCAACACTCTGGGGAAACCTAACACACACGCCTTGGTCAACAGCTGCCGCTTTCCTCCTCCCTCAAGGCGGAAATTCAATAAAGAGACGTAGCTGGCCACATGTGCGAAAGGCAGGGAGGCAGGTTGCAATGGACGTGGTTTTGCCCATATTAATTCAGCATTCACCCACACACACAGGCACATATGAGGGAATAATTTCAATTAGACCGACTTTCCCTTGGCCTTGACTAATTAAGCGTCTCGGGGAAAATCCTGGTGCCCGGTGCCTGGTGCCTAGTGCCTAGTGCCTGGCCATCAGCTGATGCCACATAGAACTTCATTAGTGCGTTGGCAAGTGCTAATTGCAAGGCGTCCCTTGAAAGCTGTTTGATTTCGATTACCAAGGCGCCGACAATGAAATTATGCTCAGTTGCGGGACGTGCGCTTTCCTATTTTTCTCGCCCGCCCGCATAAGCAGACAATGGGAAATTCTGGGAAACTGCGAAACTCTCTCGATGAGGGAAGAGCCGGGCGCCCAGTGTTATTAAGTGGCATTAGTAGCCACTCAACTAGAGCTTAATTAAAGCCTTGTCTTGTGTTTTAGTTGATTGGCCGTAGCAAGTTGATAGATTTCCAGGGAAAATTATTTTAGGAGGTGTGAAAGGTCGAAAATATTGTGCTGAATATTCCCATTTAGGAGGTGTGAAAGGTCGAAAATATTGTGCTGAATATTCCCAATTAGTAGAATAAATGAATCAAATTATTATAGTGAACAAAATATTAAATTTAGTGTTGAAACACTTTAAAAAAATATTTGAAAGCTGGTGCTAAGGCTGAATAAACTCCTTCAACCGGAATAAAAATAATAAATGTGACACTTTTGTCCTGTCATGGCTAACCCAATATCAAGCATCTTCAATTTCTGCATGGATACCTCCGTAGGATAGCACATACCCTCCAAGTCAGGACCTCCTGGCTATGAATTTTTCATATGAGCAAGACTTTCTCTCTCTCTTTCAATACGGCCATAAAAGCGAATGGCAGGCGGTGGCTATACAGAGAGGACCCATTGGCCTTAATGCGCTATTAACCAACTTTGCTTGGACTCTGTTTGGAGCAACCCAGTGCGGTTATTTGTTATGCTACAAATTAGCCAGGCCAATTAGCGTCGGGGCTGGCTAGTTGGCCAGCTTGCTAATTCAATTCCAGGCAACTTTGCCTTTTAATTCAATTTTCACTGCGTATATGGGGATTTATGGCTGTGGTGAAAAGATAATACTGCCCCCACTAAATGGATTTCATAATTGGAAATTGTATCAAAAGGAAATTGCACTGAAAGGGTTCCCGTAATCTTATTGCGGCCAGTCCGCTGGCGAACGAGAGAAATTTGTTTAATCCGCAGAGTAAATATGGTTAACTGTGCTGCCATAGTTTTTTATTGGGCACTTTTAACCCAGTTACGGTTTATTGTATTTTTATGGAGCTATTGTGGCTCCACGGTGATTGGTTTTAAATCGGATTACGGCTTTCGTTAGTTGAGTCTTTTGGGTATCAACTTTAGACTACTTTTAATTCCAGCGAATAAATTTATTTAAAAACAACTAGTTAAGTTACATGAAATTTTCTTTGTCCGATTTTCCTTCTTTCTTGCCTTTTTTATATCCGAGAGTCAGTTAAGCGTTTCAATAATTCATCAGAGCGAGCATAAGATAAAAAAGAAAACATAAATTCTCATTAAAAGTTATTATATTAAAACCATTCCTTCTACCGCTCTTGCTCTCCGTTTTCCTTCCTTATTTTTGGCTGCCTGACAACAGTGAACATGGAAAAACTTTTATGGCCACCAGAGGACATTGGCTCTAACCCAGGACACCAACAGCAGACCTGGACAAATGGCAGGACATTCGATAGCCGAGCCTGAAAAGTCGCAGGAGCATAAATCACTGCAGGAGAGGAGAAACCAAGACTCCAGCGGGAATTTACAATTGCATAATTCTGTGATTATCAAATCCGTGATTATCAATATCGGCCATAAAATTACATAAAACTTTCCACGGGTTCAGTGACCGTTAAATTGGCAAATTAAATCAAATGAGTCATCGACGAAAAAGTTTTCCCCCCTCAATTCGATGGAAATTTTAAGTGCCAGGGTAAGGAGGGACGAGTCCTTGGACCTCTGAGCGGCTGTCAAATAATAGAGACCCTGGGGACAGATGTAAAATCATCATAAAAATGTTGGATCTCTGATCTTTAATAATAAAAATAATAATGAAATCGTGTTCGTAAAAAGATGATTGTCATCAGAATTTCATAATGTACCAGTTAAGGATGTAAACATAGAGCAATATAGTATTAATAAAACTACATCAATCATAAAGCTTGATACCTAATATTCGAAAATGTATTAAACAAATTGTTAAAAACTTAAAGCATTTTTAAAAGGGAAGTTGTAATTATCACTTTATCGCTCTGTTCTAATATCGAATCATAATTCAATCAAATAAATATTTTCAATTCTTTACATATTATAATATAAATTATCTACTCTTTGGCTGGACACAAAAACCAACCAACCAAAAATTGTCGAGAAGTAAAAAAGCACACAAAAACATTTCCAATTCAATAAATACAGTTCAATTAAGCCGTCGAGTCCTCGATTTATGCATTCTCGAGCAGAAGGATCCATTTAATTCCGCAAGCGAGCACAATTCACTGGCGCGGGACATGCAAATGACAGGCGCAGGCCTTCAATAACTCAACTCAAGCCTTGACCAATAAAACCGATGTTTCCCCCTCCCACAAAGCGATAGTCATTGAATTAATTGATCAGACGGTCTACGGAGAAACGCAATAAACAAATAGCCAAAAACGGGAAAAAAGTGGACCGGTGGCAGCCAAGGAAGATGTTCATAAATTATATGCCCATTGGGGCGGCAAGGAGTGCTCAGGAAGGACTTACTTTTTAAGTGTTTCCAGTAAAAAAGGGAATTCGTGACCCGCACATTTCCCTGTTGCATTCGATTTATTCGATTCCGGCATGGGCAATCGAAACTTCCACTCAATTTATCCTCCCGGCAACTTGTTCTTTTGTGGTTTTAAGTAGCCACTGGAAAATTGGCCAGGACTTTCGAGCGGCTGTGGGGAAGGAGGAGTGGGAAAGTCTGTGAAAAGTGGTCAGCCCATGGAACAACTTTTTTATGCTTTCAAATTAAATTAAGCTGCAGGCCGTGGGGAAGGAGGAGAAGCTATCGATTAGGTAGATTGAATGGTGTGTTTGAGTTGGGAATGAAATATACGTGTCCTTTGAAAGGAAAGATTCTATATGAGAGATCAGCCAAAAGGTCGAGGTCAATAGTATTATGAAAATAATTTTGTTTTATACAAAAATACTGGAAATATCCAAAAATTTCGCATTATATATATAAAAATATCTACAATGTCCATCATCGAAAACGTATAGGACAAAAAATATAATATCCCCAGATAAATCAATACAGTATTGATATTTTTTTAATTATCCCAATTTGTGGGATGTTAAAACAAAATAAATGAAATTAATTAAAATATTTCCAATTTTTTTAAGAATGTTTGTTTCACCATGAGAAACCAAGTGCTTCAATTAAATATATTCACCACTTGTAAAACGTGTCCCCGTACCTTAATCAAAATCCCACTCAAAACCGAAAATAGCCAAAATTCCTGGAATATTTAAATTCGCTGAGGCCCAAGTTGAGGCCACACACCTGTAACACCTGGCGAAACCCAATCCGCTCTGTCTAGCCAATTAACCGACGCGCTGAATCAACACCTCGGGGCTCAAGGACTTGAACTCGACCCAAGCTTGAACTGAACCCCAACTGACATGGAAAATCACTTACCAGTCGCCGCCGCCGCTTTCCCTGAACAAAAAAAGCGCAAAAAAGGTTCGGCTTCGGGTTCGGGTTCAGGTTAATTTATTGATGCTGCTGGCACACGGCTCCCGAGGATGTTTATGAGCCCTAGCCCATAAATTTGCGGTAAGGCAACAAATCATCTCCTGCGCGCAGCATCATCATCGCTTTTGTTATCAATTGTGGCGGGGAAAGGTGGGTGAGCAGCAGGTGAGAGTGAGTAGAGTTCCTTCGGGGGACGGATCACATTATTCCGGCATCATTAGCCCATGAAAATGTCGGTTATACGAGGTCTCTTCTCGCTCTCGCATGTGCAAGCAACTTAATCGCAAACATATTGAATAAGCCAGTGGTTTTTCTTCCTTTTGTGTGGAAAGCGAAGAGGAGGCTGTCGCTTATCAATAAATTACACCAGTCGCCGACAGGCACAGGAAAAAATAGCTAAACATTATTATGTAAATGCAGCGTTGATAAAAAAAACTCATGACTATGCACATAAATCACAGATGTGTATTCGAAAGGGGAAAAGAGGAACCGCAAATAAGTGCGCTGGAAAATATGCTATGGAAAACAATAGTTGTGCTGAGAAATGTAAAAAAATAAATGTGAAATTTATTCGTGATTTTAATTTAAAGCAAGGTTGACTCTTTTAAAAGTTAAGCTGATTTAAAGTAATGCAGTTAATAAAGTTAAATTATATGCATACAAAAAAAATCTAACCGAACATTAAAAATTCTTCTTCTTAAAAAATCTTAATTAACTATAGCATTACAAATCTGCTTTAAATAATCCCTCCCTATTTTTGATCTTCAAAGTCTAATAAGATCTGATTATATAATAATATAAGAGATACAAGCTTAAAAATCAAGACCCACTTAATCTCTGACACAAATTTGATTAAACATGAAATAAACCGTTTTGTACACTTGGCTTCCAAGTTCTTAAGCCAAATAAGTAATTCCCCTTGCCAGCCAGGATCATCAGCAGAATATTTTCCTCATCCACCTCGGCAGTATTAAGTCCTTTAGTTCATTTTGAGCTTCTCCTTTTCGTAAGCCCCATAAATCCCACCTTATATCATTCCTGGCCACGCCCCCTTTTAGTCCTCACGCCCCCGGCACGTGAGTGCGAAAATATTATTTTTTGACAGCGCGGAAACGCGCGGGGAACTAACGCAATTCATTTTCCCCCAATTTTTCTTGTTCCCCGAATGGATTTTCCATGCAAATGGCCGAGAAGAGAAGCGGCCTAAAAGCAAAGAACAAAAGGGAAAACAAAAAAATGGTCCGAAAGTCACGTTAATTTTTAGCACTTGAGAAGCGAAGAAAAACACATTTCGCACGTCATTTCGAGCCAAAAGGAAATTTGTAATGCAAAGTTGCCGACAAAACTGCGTTAAACCAACTCGCAGGCAGGCGAAGGGCAACCACAAAATGAAATTCAAATAAATAAATTCACACACGCGCCGGCACCCGGCGAAAATAGGGGGATAAGGCAATGTACAGTTTGGGGGTTTAAGGCAAAACAATTTCATTTTGTTGGAAATCGTCCTATGCCTTTGTCAATGAAATGGAAAACGGCTCCTGGCGGCAAATCCCATTGAGCTTGATTTGAAGGACCTCCTGTGGGGCGGGGAAAAAATCACAGAGGCGGAACTATTCCCTTTTTAAAAATAATATAAAATAAGTACACATGGAAATTTAATAAATAAGCTTTGAGAAATCTCTGTGTTTACAGGGAACTCTGTGGAAACTATAAAAAAGGGTTTAAAATATGGACCCATAAATTCGGGGATTTAAATGGAAAAAAGTTAAAAAGTGTGGACATTTTCCGGGAAACTCTCAATATAGATTTAAAAATGTATAAAATATGGTCAAAATTAAGAGATATTGGAAAAGGGCTTTGCCAATAACTAACCAACATTTTAAAGGGAGTAAATAAAAGCAGACTAAGAACTCATACTTATAAGAAATTATAGAAAAAAAATTATTTTAAAATCAAATAAAAACATATTCATTCTCGTGGGCTTTTCAAAAATGTTTATTTAATACCTTTAAATATGCTACATTTCTCTTAATTATCTCTTCCTAAACACGATCATTTACCTTTTGATATCCTAAAAATATGATTACCAAGCGAAAACCCTATAGTAGATTATGAAATTAATATGAAAATGTAGTCGCAATAATCGATAGATAAAACACAAGTAAATAAAATTATCAAGAGGTTTATCTGCCTCAACTAATTGTTGACAAAATAATTTCAGCATAGAAATTAGATGTATTATTTTTTGTTTTTTCAGTTTATTTTTGCCATCTAACAAAGATTTATTGAAAATCCTGTCAAAGAGATAACAAAGCAAAACTTTAGCAAGTAAGGCAAACTTACCTACGAGTTTGCTTAGCCAGAAAATACAACTCCTGCACATACGTCTCCGCATGTCCTTAGGTGCATAGTTTCGCCAGATCGAAGGGAAAAGAAAACTACACACATATTCGGAACGAGTGAGGCATTCCTTTGCCTTATTTGGCTTACGGCCAGATATCAAGGATATCAATGGCTCGTCCTGGTTGGGGATGCCAGAAAATGTCGATATATCGATACGTTATATTTGACATATCAAACATATATTGAGCATACTGTTTTGGCCGATAGAGAATATCATTGATGCATGGGAATTACATGTAAAATTGCTAAAGTTTTTTTATTCGATGTAAAAGCGATATATTCGTTATGTGGTAATTTTACGGATAAATCATATTGGACATCCCTAGACCTGGGCATTTGTAAACACTGCTCTCTCTCCCCCGCTCCGCTTTTCCACTTTAAGGCTACCGGGTTTTCTCGTTATGCAAAAGCATTTGTCTCCGGCATTTTTTCTGTTGATTTTCCATTACATTCCACCCCATACGCCCACTTCTTATTTAGGTACCCATATATATACATATATGTATGGGTATGTATATTGCCTGTAGCGCGTGTGGGCCATTTTGATTTCAACACAAAATTATCCACAATAACAGTGACGGGCTAAAAGGATTACGGGCATAATTTACAAGTAATCTCAAAGGGATTCCATGCGAGAGGGCTTGGGGAAAGTTTCGCTGGTGCGTTCTGGCGCGTGAAATCATCTTTTTTCGCCGCAGCGGGTTCTTCCCTCTCTTTGAGCCTAATTGCTGGTAAAAACTTTCGAGCGTCGCATTAAAAAGCAATTAGCATTAAAAATACAGCAGGACATTTTATGAAAGCCAGTCGCGGCTAATTACAAATCTCATTTGTGTGTGGGAGACGTCCTCGTCGAGAGTGCTGGGTGCAGCATTGAAAAACTTTTCCCACAAAACCCGGCCAAAAGGATAATGTCAAAAAGTTGTCTAATGACAAATAAAAGACACCGAATGTGTCGGCCTAAGTAGACTACACCCCCGCTTTCCATTTCTTCTCCTTGGGCTTTCTAGGAAAGTGTTCCGTTCCGTTCTAACTCCTTGGTACAAATTCTCATTGCTTTTCTGGCGTATTTTTCCGCATGTGTCGCTTGCCTAATTGCACTTTGAGTGGCTGCAAATGAGTTTCTTCCTCAACGAAAGAACTTTCGATTTCGGTTCAAATCACCAGGAGAAGTATCTCTAAGTGTGCTAAGACAAGTGAAAATATATATGGAATGACTGTTGATTAACGCATTTAATGAAATCTAAAATTTAACCAAGAGCTTTGTGAAATATTTACAGCATCAAATTTGTAGGAAATTTAAATTGCATTATAAATTCGGGAAAAAGTGTTAAATAACAAATATAATAAATGGTTGCACAGGTTTAAGCAAACTGAATAAGAGATGTTAAGGCGCTTCCAGCTAATTATTGTTATTATTATTATTTTAATTTTAATTATTAATTATTATTATTTAAGACAGCATATTCGCTTAGTCTTAGTTTATACCGGAATTCAGCTTTTGGCTTTTGCCTGAAATCACAAGTCGCCTTGAGATAACATTCCGCAGTCCTTCTCCAAGGAGACAAATGAGCCCGTCGTGTATTTTGTCACCTATAAAGTGTGCAACACATTTTGCAATAAAGTTAAATTATGCATCAAAATGAAAGAAATTCCGCAGGCTCCTGCCGCTGGCGTCGCATCTCGCCAGAAAGATTAATTATAATGGCCAGCACCTTGGCACCCACACACTCGCTCACTCCGGGAAATAAGGAAATGTGATACACGCAATACTCGTACACCCCGGACACCTACACACAGTGTCATTAAATTTGGTGTGCATGTGTGCGAGTGGGTAGATACAGTGAAAGAAATTCAAGTTAACCGCGGATCCGATTAAACTGGGAATCGAGAGAACAACTCAACTTCGCTCTTGTTCTTTAAACCCCACCCCAGACCATCCTTTCTTAATCTGCTTTTTATAAACGAAAAAATTGTTTAGTTTGGGAAGCATAATCGAAGGCATACATATATAGGAAGCTCTATTAAATATTACCTTAATAAACACCCAACCAATATTTTTCTTCCTGTATCCGTGGGTGCCTGAACTTTTATGGCCCGGCTTCTACCTTTATCGCACATTCAAGGCAAGCAAATAAACCGAAAATGATAGAGAAATCGCCAGAATGGTAACGGACTCCCCATGGCAGAATGTTAAGGGTAGGAGAAAGCAACAAAAGATTAGAGCAACTAATTGGTCGAAGTGATTTTTTATCGACCTTCCAAATCACAAGGTTGCCAATGACTGAAAGGGAAAATGAGAAAACTGCGAAATTGATACAAGAAAAGCGAACGAGTGAGTTTCCTTTCAGGCGTTTACCCTCGAAGCTTTTGTGTTGGACTTTGGCGAGTCCTACTCAGGGTCCTTGCGGGTTCAATGCCTGGAGGGACGTTGCAGCTGATGCTTGAAATATGAGCTGCAGGATACAGTGCATACAACACGCAAAGTATGATTAATGCAGACAGCG
This sequence comes from Drosophila jambulina, assembly GCA_018152175.1. Lineage (NCBI taxonomy): Eukaryota > Metazoa > Arthropoda > Insecta > Diptera > Drosophilidae > Drosophila > Drosophila jambulina. The sequence goes on from JAECXH010000114.1 coordinate 793,649, forward strand.
AGAGCAGAGGGGGAAAGTGACAATGGAATTTCATTTCTCCATTGGAAACTTCCCCCTGGCATTTGACAATTGCATTCTATTCCATTCCACTCGCAACTCGTCTCCCAGCATGCAAATCGAGTGGCACAGCCCCTGCCCCCTTCACCGCATATTTCATGTTTTACCAACTAAGCCACATTCTGGCGCAGGACACGTCCCAGAACCAAGACAGGACCGGCCGGGCGAAAGATGTCCCATGAGGCTGTACTCTGCCAGTGGTCACCATAAATCAGTGTTTAATGTAATGAACTTAATGTGTGACATTGAACACTCGACTGGAGTCCCAAGAATCTTGAGGTTAAATAATCAAATCGGATGAGGGAATAGGGTTTGAAAAGACAGCAGATAAATTTCATTTTAAAGTTGTTAACTAAACATGTGAATTTGAGTTTCAAGTATTTTAAGCTATAACGAACAAAGTCAGATTAACTGACTTATAAAAAGGCTTTTAAAATAGGGGGTAATGGTGATTAATATATCATTGTTTATCAAATTTATATACTACTTTGTATACAAAATATTCCAGGTAAGAATGTTACATTTGGAAATGTATCGCTGTTTATAAAATTAATATTGTTATTTTTCAATTTACACATAAAGAGAAAAGGAGTTGAAGACCGAAAACGTCAGTGTCAATCGATTTAAAATAAATTCGATTTTACTTCGGCAGAGAAATCAGGGGATAGAGTTGGATAATAATTCATCAATCGATTCTAGCTAGACTTTTACTTACAAATATGTTTCTTTTCGGTTCTTTAGAGGGTTGGGTTTTTTACCTAATAAACGAACCGAAATAAAAATAAAGTATACTTTGAACAATACTAAATTTTAGATAACTGAACTTATGCTTTTTTAATGAAATATTATTAAAAGGTTACTATAATTAAGCTACAGTTGTAGAAGACAATAACAAATATTTGAGCTCTATTTTAACCTCAGAAATTGGCTTTATATTCCGTTCACGAAACGATTAACTTCCGAACATCCCTCTGTCAATTCAACTTTTTGCCAAACATTATTCCACCGTTTTTCGACACTTCACTAAACTTCCCATGTTCGACACATGTTCCAAACAGTTACAACAGTTACCACCTGTTCCAGAACACAACAAAAAATAGCCATTGTTGAGTGCACCTTAAGTTGGCCAAAATGTCAGCGCGGAAAAAGGGAAGGTAGGATTCATACTGAGCTCCCAGAGAGAAAGCTCTTTTCCGCACGATTGTTGGCTCGGGATGATGGGAAAATGCGCCACAAGAGCGCTATTAAAATAAAACGTGCTCTGAGCCTGACGAACTTCTGCCAATCGTCCTGGAGCAGCAGAAGCCGAAACCAAGGATCTAAGGACGCGGCCATTGCACGCACCCAAAAGTCAACAGTAGTGGAAAAAAGCGACGCGCCAACACAATCGGAAAACCAAGGAAAACAGACAACAGAAAAGTTACGGAATGCCACTTATACAAAGAAAAATTTTCAAGTAACATGTAAGGTGGTCTATAAAGAATAAAAGAAAATGGTATTTGCCACTTCTTTAAGCCTATATTATCTAATTTAATTAATTTATTTGGTTTAAAATTTAAAAAAAATTAAGCAAACAAAATAAAATTAGGGCTAGTCTCGAATTTATTTCGATTTCATACCATTCTTCTCTTTACTCTTTACTCTTTACTCAGAAATCCAGCTTAATATGCTTATATTAAAACTGTATTTGACTGAAAGTTATATTTTTAATGCCACTTAATGCCAAACTAAACACTTTTCCCTTGCTGACTCTTTCTTCCCTTTTTCCCATTGTGTTTTTCTGTGTAACAAAACGGGCATTGAAGTGGGACATTTGGACGCCACGTGTAGCTCGATTCTGGTGTTCAAATCACGTAGCAGACATTTACGCTGCATGTTGCGTATACGCCGCGTGGGACAGGAGCATACAGCATAACGCTTATTAGCTGTGTGTATGCTGAGGGAGATCCTGGAGGAGTCTTAAGCCTAGAGCCAAGAGTGGAACCATTTTTCAGCTAATGCCTTTTTAAGCGTCATTGTCGGCTTTCGCATTCGTCTATTCCCCTTTTCCCTGTTCCCTTTCCCTATTTCAATTTGTATATTAGGGAATGGAAGCATCTCGTTTTACATTTTCGCATGCCCATTGTTGCTCATCATTATTCACCGTTGTTGTTGTCAGGCAAAAATCATTAACGCTGAGCGCTCAATTAGCTAATTATGCAAGCCAAGCTCTGCCACGTGGAGAGAGTAGTGCGACGTGAGGGGCGGCTGCCGAACGGGCGTGGCCCTGGCAATGAATTACCAGAACAATGCCAATGATGACTTGCTTGGATGGATATATGGAGAGAGCTCATTAGTAGCAGAAATGATATATGGCCTTAATCTTAATACTTGTTAGCGAACAAAATGTATTCTTTAGCTATTAATATGCGGACCTTGCTAGGATTATTTTATTCAAAAGCCAGGCGTTCTTCGGAATTCTTCACTATTTAAATAATATTTGAATATTTATATATTAATATAATATAGTAATGTTTTTCGAAATTAGCTTTCAATCAAAGTCTTTTAAGCATCCTGCATACTTTGAGTTGTCATCTATTTAATAATAGGATTTCATAATAGGATTTTGTGAAAGTTTATTTTTTAACACTTAATACTTCTTGTATACAGCAAGCTTAATTTCAAGTTCAAGATAAAAATGTCAAGTGATACATTAAAGTATCCCTTATTTTTTGGGACTCCCTACAATTTACTTTGGCCAAGGCTAAGGGATCCGCGGAGGGCGATCTCCCCTCTCCTTTCAGCCCCTATCCTGGCAAACATGTCCTTTGTCACGCTGTCACTGAATGCCTGTGTGACCCTGCGGGTTGTCCTTCTCACATATGCATGCAAATAAGGAAAAAAGGAAAGCAGCCAAAGTGGCTCCGGCCTGCGACTCCTGCGACACAATTGCTTGGAAGAGCTCCCGGCCATCCATCATGTCTCCCCGCACGGCCAGCGATGCATTCAATTTTTCATTAGTGCCGCCGAGACCTCCTAAGGTGCTGCACTTTTCTGGGACAATGACTTCCAATAGATGATGATGTATCGACAGAAGTATCGAAGTCAATGTCATATCGAAAACAATGTAGCAAAACGATCATGCGATCGATTTGAATACGATCAACATTGAGATCAATTGAGAAATTCCCCAAACCTACTTTAAAATAACAAATTGTTATATTGTCGCCAAATATTATAGAAAAGCATCTTGCTCTGCTAGTTGGATTTTCAAGGATAAGGATCGTTTTAAAACTACAGAACATTGAATACGAAGGGACAGAACTAATCCCAAGCCATCGAACTAATTCACTACTGTCATTTCGACTTGTTTACGCCGATTTCTCTATTTTTCCCCCGAACTCAGCGTGGGATGCTGCTGCTGCCATCGATGACGTCGACTTTTGCCAACACACTTTAATGTCAAATGGAATTTATTTCACTTTTAGCCAGACATCCCATCGCGTTTCTCTACTTCCCATCTCTTCACCGGAAATGCTGACATTTTTAACCCGATGCGCTCAGTTGTATGCTAAACTTTTTATGGCTGCGACAGTGATTGACGTGTGTAAGTCAAAAGTTGGGGAAAGCAGCCCCATCGAAAGAGCGAACGAGAAATGTGCCCGATTGTCCATGATTTTGAATTCATCACAATCGATTCTTCATCATAAGTTACAAGTTTTTAAGGCAATTCCCGGAATTTGAGGAAAACTGCGACGCAGTCTAGGAAAAGCCCAGCGAGTCAGCCACTAATTGAAAAATGCCTCGGTATGTGTCGTCTACAGAGAACAAAAATGAGCAAAGGCAAAGCTAATTAAAAGTGATAGACTTTTCTTTTTGGAATTGTGTTATCAATTAAAAAATAAAATTAAAATGTGAAGTCCACTGAAAGTGAGTTGTGAGCACCCGTGACCGTATTGTTGGTTAAAAGGGGTTTCCATCTTAATTAATATAAAACTCTAAAATATATTTGAAAAAACGTATAAATAGATTTACATATTACCGCTGATTTCGGTAATCTTTTGATAAAATGCTAATTTATATTTATTAAAACATATATGTTCGAATGTTTTCCTGCCGATATTAATTTCTGTGTAAGGACACAGGCCCTTTAAGAGCCTGGGAAATCAGGTTACACGAGTGGAAAGCCCGACGCTTTTCAATTGCGCGACGTTGTCGTCGGAATTGCTTCCTAATTAGTGTTTATTGTTTCTCTCTGCGTCAAAGGTGTGGGCTAATTTTGATTGTCATTACGCGAGTAAGCGAATAGAGGGTGAACGGGGCTGTGTGGGTGTGTAGGTAAGTCTGTGTGTGTGTCGTGGCGAATTTAGGACTTTGGGATCTGACGTCAGTGGGAAAAGAGGGTTCACAGAGAAGCAGCTACCAAAAACATCTTTTCAAACAATAATTTTGTAAAAGGCTGGCTCAGAGAAAAAATAAAATGTATAATATATTGATTTCACGGACTTTAAATGCACATATTATTATAAAACTTCCTAATTACCTTTCCCCCTTATTATCAGTAAATAAATTCAACATACCTCGTTAATTATTGCTGCCACTAACTTTAATTTGTATTTGCGTTTTCCTTGAACCGCTCTTTGAGTGCCACAAAGTGTCGCTTTAGTTGTTTAATTTTATTTTCTTATGGAGTTCTAGACACAATCAAACCAAACCGAGTGTCCTTGAAGGGAAAGCACCAATTGAAGCGTATTTATTTGCTACGGCGCATTTCCTTTTGGCCGCCTCGTGGCGTCGCTGGCCAACTGCCCGCAACCAGAACCGAGCGCGAACCCGAACTCGGACCCACAATACCGGAATCCGGACGTAGTAACTTGGCACTGGGTCAGTGGCGCAGCGTAGGACTTGTTCTTGCTGTTGTTGGTGTTATTCGTGCTGTGATTGGTGCTGTCCTACGTCTGTGCCGCTGTCTCTGTGAGTCTGAGCCAAGTAATCAGAATAATTACATGGCCCTAATGGCAAACGAGGCAGCGGAGGCGCTGGCGAAAAATGCAAAACACTTGCTCATTTTACAGTCGGGTTGGCAAAATACTAGCTGAGTATGACGAAAAAGGTAGGATATCGGAAATTGACATTTCCGACAATAATATTGCGTATTTACTAATTAAGGTAAGGAAGGTGTTTAGTGTCTATAATGAAGGTGCTTTTCTTTCTTTAGTTTTTATTTTTTTAATTTATAGGAACCCCTTTACCTTTTGAACAGAACAGAACCATTTGCAAACATTACGAACTCTATATTCTTTATAAAAACCTGTTTAAATGACGCACTCTAAGTTATCCTATTTATTTCTTTAATTCGTAATTATTTTTGCTATTTTTAACTGATAATTCACTAAAGTTCAGAATATGTATTTACAATTCTTGTTCTATAACAAAATTTTTCTTAAATGTCCCAGGGACATAACTGTGGATTTACTTTCAATTTTTTTTTATTTACTAGTAATCAGATCGTAAAAATATTTGTGGAAAATATTCTCTTCTCTCCCCAAAATGTTTTCCGTATTTTATGGCTACCGGGTATACCGTAAACAGAATAAAACAACAAAATCAAAGCAACCGGCGGCTGAGCGGCAAATAGTGATGCGAGCGTGACACGAATAGTGCGGAAAGTCACGCACGAAGCCTGATTTGTTACAATCACCTGTTGCTCACTATTTAATAGAATGTTATACGAGCAACTTTAATTAATATTACCTATAAATTGTATATCGTTTTTTTGTGTTCTGAAAAATTAGCTTTTTTATAACATATTTTGCCTAAATATTGCATGTGGCTCATCTCCAATCGGGGACACCATATGCCGGCAAATAAATAAAACAATCCGACTTCCAGCCACAACCACAGCACTAGCAACAACAACGTTTGCAAAAAACAAATCTCACACCCATATTTTCTTCGTTTAACCACAAATGTTATCAATCAATTAAAGCGTGTTTCCAAAAACGTTTAGAGTACCGGCAAATTTACGAGAATAACGGTAAAGCGTCGGGAAAATAAAAACAAGTGGCATCCAGTCGTTGAATATTGAATATTATAACTGGACTGGAGCAAGCGAGGACTAGAGCGCCAGAGGCTCACCTTCGATACCACCCACCACCCACTCCCGAGAGAGTCAACAGATGAGAGTGACATGTATTTTACAGAATTGAGAGTAACAGGTTTTGTCAGTAAATTCATGGAAGTTAACAGCGTTTTGTCAGTGAATTCATGGAATAACAGCATGTTGTCAGCGAATTCTTGGAAGTAACAGCATGTTGTCGGCGAATTCTTGGAAGTAACAGAGGAGCAAGAGAGAGTAACCTAGAGCTTTAAGACCACAAAGTCCACAATCCACAGTCCACAAAAGTTTAAGGGCTGTTTTGTGAAACCTATACAGCTTGAGCTTTTTCCCTTTCACCGGAGGCGTTCCGGTATTGGTTATGGTTTTTGCAAAGTATCTAAGATCCTGATAAAATTACGAAAATCAATAGGAGGCGCAGTAGCACTAAGAAACGTTAACGATATATACTTTGATTTTTTATTTAGTTGGGCAGTAAATTGCTGCGTTGAAAACAAATTTGAATTTTAAGTTATTTTTTTTCAGTGTCAATTGGGCCATTATTCGACTATTATTTTTATTATTTTATTTATTTTCATTTTTTTTTTCTAATGTCACAAAATGAACCTTTCAAAAAATGTTTTCAAATATGGGCGCCCATAACCATAAAATTTGAATTTTAAGTTATTTTTTTCAGTGTCAATTGGGCCAATATTCAACTATTATTTTATTTATTTTCATTTTTTTTTCTAATGTCACAAAATGAATCTTTCAAAAAATGTTTTCAAATATGGGCGCCCATAACAACCCATTGTTTTCGAGGCGAGCAGAGCTATCGACAATCGATAAATTGCCAAACTGCTATATCTAGCGGGGAAATAGCTAAGTTGGCAACGCGGCTGGCCACACCGAGTTCCTGGCTTGCAACAATTTTTTCGTGAAATTAACAATTAACAAATTGCAAAAAGGGGCTCAATTCCACCACCAGAGCGCCATGGCTTCCCAAAAACCGTTGGAAGAGTGCAATGCTCACAAGGTGTGCTAATTAGCAAAAGGGCAACGCCAAGTGAAGTGGAGTGAAAATCGAGCTTGTGTGTGTGTGGAAAAAAGTGCGCGTGTGGGGTGAAGAAGAAAAACGCTGAAAAGCAGCGGCACGCTGTAAACAATTTTGCGTATTCCAAAGATTATGAATATTGAGACCCACTAATCGCTAGCAAAATGACGGAAGCCTTCGACGAGGAACTGTTTGAGACGCGCCTTGAGGCGCTGAAGGACACACAGGAGGGCATACAGCAGATGTCCAACTGGTGCCTGCAGCACCGCTCCAACCACAAGAAGATCATCCAATGCTGGCTGAATGTCTTCAAGAAGGGTGAGTCCTGGATTTGGTCTTTCTGGTGTCCCAGACTAATGCCTCTCTCGTTCCGGCAGTTCGCGTGGACCACCGTCTGGTGCTGTTCTATCTGGCCAACGATGTCATCCAGTACAGCAAGCGCAAGCGCTACGAGTTCGTCGAATGCTGGGCCACAGCGCTCCAGAGAGCCACCACCATGGTGCGGTAAGTACAGCAATACGAGGGAAGTGTTCCACTACTAGATACTTCGAGTTGTTGCCAGGCGCATATCGAGTTGCAATGTGATATTGCCTTGCATCTTGTTCTCTGAAAGCTAAAGGCACCCCTGTAATTATTCAATAGATATAACGTAGATAAAATATAAATTAATTTTAATGAAATATATAATTTCTTCCATATCCCGTAGCGACGAACGCGTCAAGGACAAAATTCTGCGCATCTTTAAAATCTGGGAGCAGCGCGAGATCTACAACGAGGAATACTTGAGCGACTTAAGCGGCCTGCTCAACATTGCGCCGCCCAAAAAATCCCAGATCGATGTTAGTGACGAGTTCCAAAACGCCACACTGATTGCACAGATAAGGGAATGCGTCGAACTGGCCGAGTCCACGGACAAAAGCATGAAGAAGCTACCCAAGCCGCCAACTTTCGAAATCGAGGTGATCAAGCAGCAGCTCAAGGACAAGAGTCACTCGGGAGACATTGAGAAGGAGGTGGAACGGTGCGTGGCCTTCATAAATGCTTACAACAAAAACCTGCAGAACGAGATAAAGAGTCGAAAGGCGGTCCTGGTCAGCTTAGAAGCTGCTAAAAAGTTTTACGAACACCAGGGCAAGGAGGTCAAAGTGGTGGCCAGTGTAAGTAGATGATAATTTGAGTTTTAGCTGGATTTCTTATAATTTTACATTGGTAGGCCTACAAAAGCTTTGGCACGCGCATTAAGATCGTAAAGCGAAAGCTGGACGAAACCATACCCACTCTGGCCAGCCCCATACCCTCGCCGGACATTAATGCTCCCTCCCCAGAGCGAGACGCTGACCTGCAGCTACCCGAGGAGAATAACACGCCGCTGGGCATGGTAATTGAAGCTATATTTAAAGGGATCACTTCTCCTTCATAATCATCTTCCTCCCTCACTTAGAGCCTCTTTGGCGGAGGCTTGAATGGCTTTTCCAGCTATCTGGACGGTGGCAAACTGCCCTTTGACATCAATGACTTCAAGCGGGACTCGAAGGATAGGGGCAGCGCCATAGAAGTGATCGGTTCACGTTCGGATGACGAAGGCTATGTGCCGAGTGCCAATTTCTATAAACCCGAGTCCATCTCCAGCTCCAATAGCAGCACCATACCGGGTCTTGGTGGTGGCGGAGGATCCGCTGACTACACCACCAATCCTCCCCTCTTCAGCTCTAGTGGCAGCCAAGAGCAATATGTTCCACCGCTGCCATCGCATCTTTACGGCGGCAGTGGAAGCGTCGGCAGAGGTAGTGGCGTTGCGGATGCTCAGTACACACCGACGCCGATGCCACCGCCGCCATTGCCACCATCAGCGGGCCCCGCGGATGATTTCAACAGCACCTGGAATATGAGCATGTCGTGGACGCCGCTGGATTCAAGCTTAAATAGCAGCGGAGCTAGCTCCTCGTCGTATCCAGCGAATTCATCAACACCTCACTCACCGCCGCATTTCGAGAGAAAGGGCAGTGCCGCATCTGCGCCCATTGAGTACAATGAGCATCTGCCTACGGGGCTGGGTACCGAGGATGTGGACCATCGCACCCTTCAACTACCGCCGGCGTTCGATTTTGGATCGGCCAAGTTGGGTCTGAGTAAGGACAAGTCCCGGCAGCTGGCAGATATTGATCACAGGAACCTGATATCCCTCACAGGATCGCCGGGCGGAGCAGAAAAGGTAAGGATTATATATGTTAATTGCAAAAAGTTTATATCGGTCTTGGTCTTAAAGTATAGATAATAGCTTTATTTTAATTGTTTTTTCTTTCCTTGCAGGACTTTGCTGGGGGCGATGTGGACTATCGGATTGTCCCCAATCCAAATGACGAGAGCAGCCTCATGGCTCCGCCTGGCAATGGAAGCTATGCCAAGGGCAAGACCAGTTCGCCGCTTAAATCGAATGCCAGTACGGAGTTCTCAGATTTCTTTACTTTCTGTAACCAATATTTAATATATTTTCTCTATATGCAGGCTCCTCATCCGAATCGGATCGAGTGGATGGTGCTGCCCGCTATGATCCCGCTGACATGGTCATCGATATGGACATGTCCGACGACGATATCGACGAGTCGCTCAGAGGTAATAGCTAACTTACAGCCAGAGTTACCTTAAAGCTATAATAATTTTCTAATTTAGAGCCAAAGGATAGTCAGGCGGAGGCTGAAGCGGACGTCAATGGAGCGGCAACGCCTTCGCGTCCAGTCTTGCTGGAGACGCCGCAGGACTTTCTGAGTCCTTGGGAGACGACTGGCAACAATAGCTTCCTGCAGGACGATGAGGATACCGAACAGCAACAACAGCATCACCAGCAGGAGCTTCACCTTCAAGATCAGGAGCACCATCATCAGGAACATCACCTTCAAGAGCAAGATCATCATTCGCATCTTCATCAGCAGCAGCCCTGGAATCAAATGCCTCCCATGCATATGGCTGGTGGAGCTCCTCCTCCGCCACGACCTCCCTTTGGCTCGCCTTTCTCACCGTTCCCCCGCTTTCCGGGTCCACCTATGATGAACAACAGTCCTGAAGGGATGCCGCCGCGCGGCATTGGGCGTGGAGGCCGGGGCCGGGGCTGGGGTGGGCCAGGACCATTTAGGCCGCCATTTCAACGGATACCGGGACCAGGATTTGATGGCGGACCACGACCCTTCTTCCCCCGTGGAGGAGGGGGAGGAGGTCCTATGAGAGGACGGGGGCCCAGGCGTGGTAAAGCGTGGATGATGTAATTACGTATTCAAAAAAAAAAGGTCTACTCTGTTTTAGTTCTTAGTCTTCAGCTTATCTCAGCTCTGATTTAAACACTTAAGAAAGAAAGTTAATCAAAGGGGATTGCCTAGACAACACACTCGCACACATTACACTTTTAGGCTCCACTTTTTCAAGGACGGGACGTTGGCCGATATTGGATTTTAATGTATTTTTTCTTTGCCAATTTTATAAAAACGTTTATTAAATTTTTCATATTTTAAGCTTAGTAAACTGCAATATATACAAAAATTATTTCTAGCCAAAAAGTTAAATAAAATTAGTTTTTGAGCTGCAACGTTGCGTTATTTAATCGCGCTAAAAATATATATTACATTTAAGGTCTACAGTTTTTTATCTTCCATAGAGCCAACGTCCTGCCAAGACTTCACTTCACATCCTAACTGTTTAAGTTTAGAGTGTTGCCTTAGCTATCTGTAAACGCTAAAAATTTATTGATTTGCCATTGCTTCTAGTTTTTAGTTGTTACCTGCTAAGTATTGTAAATAATTGTAAACTTAAGTCTAAAATAGAATTTTTGAACGCTCTTCACACCCCTAACGCAAATATACGGATAATATATGATTAAATTTACCTATAAACCCAATTTAACAATTTTTGGTAACGAAAATCAACCAAGAACTTACCAACGTTGAAAGAAATGCAATAAAGTTTGATTTCCCTTACACACATTTTTACTGGTAACTTTTAGGCACATTTTACGTACTGACAAATCATCGGATTTTGGTCAGTTAAGACTATTCTATAAGCCAGAGGAGCTTGTTCTATCTGTAGTTACCTGTTTCCTTCGTTTTATTTAGTAAGAACAATTAAAAAATGGTTTTCAATTTAATAAAAAGAATTTTCTTTTTAAATTTATTTAAATATTGGCAAGGATAAGTAATTTAACGTGATTAAATAATTTAACAAAGTAGTATCTACACACTTTATTATTCCACAATTGTATAAATCAATTTTCAAATTCTTAAAAAATCCCAAAATCTATATTCAACATTAATTCAAATTAATTAAAACAGCAAATTTATATTCAAATATATTAGTTTTTTTATTTCAACAACTTAGAGACATTCAGTAATTTAACATTTTCCGCCAATGTTCTATTTATTTCAATGTTCTAGAACAGATTAACGGACTGACTCGCCATAATCACATAGATCTATAACTGTTGCTCGAATTTCTCACGCAATCCCTTCGGTCTTTGCATTACTATTTACTTAGCTTAATGTAAATGAATAATATGGATTGTGAAGAGTATTTAATGTAAGATTTATTTCAATGAATAATATGGATTGTGAAGAGTATTTAATGTTCGAAATATAGCAATACGAAACCCTAGTTATAGACAATTGAGAGTTATATACAAAATACAAACATGTGATATTCGGAATCTAAAACGTGCCTTTGAGCCCATTCTCATTTATTTACAGCAGTTTTTAGAACTCAACCGGATCCGTTTGGTTCCTAAGATCCTCCCACAATTCCCAGAGCACTTACAAATGACTATGTTTAAATCAATTTTCGAAGGATCTAAAGCGGCGACTCTGTTTATCCTTAGTGCTTACCTGTTGACGTTTGCGGCCCTTAATCACTTCTGTTTTTCTCTGGATTTCCCTCCACGTTGTGTGTGTGGTGTGTCGGAAGTCGGAACTCATCAATTCTGCGCTGCTAACTGATGTTTTGGTGGGTGTGGCACACTCCCTACTAACTCCACAGGCCTCTCATCTATCAAGGATCAAACAAGGATACCCTTTATTGGAATGAGTTGAAAGTGTGGCGAATGTGAACAAATCTCCGGAATTAATAAGGCTATTTAAAATATATATACATAAATGTAGTAGATTTTATAATATTTTTAAATTGTAATATTTTGAAATATAAAATATTACAATTTCAATTTAAAAATTTAAAACAATCTATTTTCTGTAAAATATTACTTAAAACACCTTTATTTATGATCTAATCGGATCGGGCTTTTAACGTGTATGTTATGTATATTGATATTTTGCATTAACTTCAGAATTATTGTAGATGTGGCTAAATATTTAAGTTTCAAAGATAGACCCCACATCAAGGCAATCGTAAATTAAAATTCAAACCATAGAATCTAAGTTTTATTTATTTTATTTGTATTAAAATTAATGTAGTTACAACTATGGTAATAATCTTAAAATTAACAGCCTTTATAAGTTTTCTACTAGGTTATCGTTTCCAGAGTGTTGCTACAACACCTCCCGCAAGAAGGGACTTTTGCCGGACGAAGGAAGGTGGCTTCCTTTCTGTCAGTAGTCCCTGGACAGCAGCGTGACCAAATCGCCGATGTACGCCTGCGCCATTTGCAGTGTCTCGTATTTGGATAGCCGCCGGTCATGACCCAGCGATGGCACCACATCCCTCAGCTTGTCGAAGGCATCGTTCAGGCTGTTCATTCGTCTCCGCTCGCGGGCATTTGCCGCCAGCCGACGCTTCTTGAGGACCTCGCCGCCGCACGAGGGTGACAGGGAGCTGCTGCTAGCGGAGGAGGAGGCGCAGGATGCTGACGAGGAAATGGATAGCTTGTCGTATGGCTTGCTTCGCTCCTGTTTTGTCCAGTACTTCGTGCTCCTGCCCTGACTCTTTCCTAGATGGTGGGAAAGATGATGATGATCCTGCTGCTGCTGCTCCTGGACACTCAGCATGTGCTCCAGCCCAAGAACGGCTGGGGTGTCTTCGTAGTACTGCTCCATGGAGCTGCTGTTGGTGGTGCCCTCGGATAGGCTATCCCCGCTGTTGGTGCTGAACTCCTGCTGGTACATGAACTGCTCCAGCTGCTGGAAGGCTTCGTTGCCCAGGAACTCTGGAAGGACCGGTAGCGCCGACTCGTCAGGGTAGTAAAACTGCTCCATTAGGTCGTTGCTGTTGGTCAACATGTTAACGTTTGAAGGCTCAAAGGACAACTGGAGTTGGCTAGCAGAGGACTCTGGCTTATATAGCTGCCGAAGCTACTCTGTGATTGGCTAAGCCAACTTACCTGCTACATGTTACCTGATTCGTTGCGGATCCCCTCAGGTAACCTGCCTCTCTCGAGGATCAAATCCCCAGAACGTGCCCTAAATTGGCTTGCGGTCAAAACGTTTAATTGCCTCTCTGACTCTCTGACTCTTTCCTTCGGCCAGGTACCCAACACCGACTCCCTTTGTGTGACCTGTCACTGGCCACCATCCGTAATGATACCTTTCTTTTGTTATATTTGGTTATTCGCACTGAAATTATACTTTTTATAGCCAAACAATTGCAGCCAAGGTCACAATATGCGAGATCAAACAATGAGCGGGACGACGTCTTTCTTGTGGGAATCTTGCTATTTCCCCTCTGCCTCCTCCCGAGGATCTCCTGCCACCTTTGGGTCATCTCGGTTGCATGTCTGTGGTCTAGTATAAGTACGGGTTCGGGGGTTTTGGGGCTCTCGGAGCAGAGAACAAAGCAAATTCCGGTGTGCGGTTTTCAACTTTCGATTTTAGTTTATCGCTTATTGGGTCAAATGTAAGTATTTCTCTCGATGTTTAAGTTTAAGAAGGAGCTGGGCGATACTATAAAGGGTTTACTTAAAAATCCGTGCAGTCCGTTAAACATTATAAAATACAAGTAAAGGTTACTCCTAATATGTATATTATAATTTAAATAATTATATTTATAAGCTTGCAAGGCAATGAGGGAGTCTTTTCTTACTCTAACTTAAAGTAAAATATCCCAGAAATAAAACGAAAATGTACTAATTTTTTTTAATTTCGAATTTTTAAATCCTAATTTTTAATCCTAATTGAAATTTACACATTTCGGGCTTAATTAGAATCCATTTCCCATTGAAAGGTATATAAACCTCGGCTTCCTTTCTTTAAATAAAATTACAAAGATGTTAATATTAAACTCTAAAATATACCATAAGAGAATGTAATATTAAACTTTAAAACTTCTTTAACCGTTTGTTATTATCAAGTTATAAAAAATTGCAAACAGCTTATAGCGAGTATATTAAATATAAAACAATTATATTAAAATTACAAATATTAACTCAACAACTCAACTCCTTGCAAATCCCCGGTAAACGTATAATGCTTCACACAGAGTTCCGCCACAATCTGCTCAATTAATTTAAACGCTCTACTTTCTACAGGCTGATCCTCTTTTGATGATACCCAGACGGGCTCTCAAGCCAACTTTCAAGTGGCCGCATCGAAAGGCTAATTAACTTCACAGACTCGCAGAATTCAGGAGGAAAATCAATTCGAGGAGTTCGCTGAGTTTCTAAGGAAAACGCTGTCGAACAATTGGAAAACACTAGCCCAAAAGTAAGCGCCGGGCATAGCTAAAGAGTACAAATGATGCCACTGCTGCTGGATGGCCCAGATTCAGGATACTCCTCACCCACTCAATGTCAAGTCAAAGAGAACAAAGTCTTGGTTCCGACAAAGGAATCTGACGTTTGATCTGGACGCGGCGATGATGATAGCTGATGGATCGGTATGGACTTTGCCACGCGACCGCAGCTCAGGCCAAATGTGATCCCGGACCATGCATTATACTGCAATATTTTTTCGGGAGAAAGGTTCGCGGATAGCCTAAAGATCGTCAACGCCCCTTCTGGGTTTTCCAATTAGCATTTTTGCCTGTGATCGGAGATCTACCTGCGACTCAAGAGAGGGTTTCTCCAGAGTCCAGCGGTGGCCCTGTCAAAATAGCAACAATAGGTAGTTGTCGGTAGGCGGTTCTGGTGGAAAGTAGGCAACCTTTTTGACCGGGATACAATAGGCCAACTGATGATAATCCTTCGCTACGTTGCGTGTTTCTAGGGCTTCCCCTCTGTCCCAGGATTAATCGTTTTCGTTTTGCGGATTAGCTGTTGGCGCTAAATTGCGAAAACGCGATTAGAAAAAGTCAAGAGGAATTCCATGGGAATTTCTTTTCTCTATTTTCTTAAACACTTGTTGCATGAACAATGGAGCAATCTTTGCTGGTTTTTGGTTGGTTCCTATTGTTCTTTGATCCATTGTTCCCAAACAACCATGTAATAATCTGGAATTATGGAATATTATATATATGCAACGTTTGTTTCCAAGTAAATTTCTTTCAGGTCCAGGAGACACAGATGTGCAAAAATCCCCAGACGGCGTGTCTGGAGAGGGCTTTAAATGCAATTTAGGTAAGTAAAGAAGTTCTCAGATTTTTAACATATTTTTATTAAACAGAAATTTTGTTTCAGACTTAAGGTGATCCCGAAATCAGTACTGATCTCTCGAAAAATGAACAAAAGAACGCTTTCCTTAATTTCTATTAAAAGTAAATTGGATAATCACTAAAAATGTAAATCTCTTCCTTAGATAAGGATCCGTAGAGGAGCATGCGACCAAATTTCCACAAAACTCATGCCATAAGTTAGGCACACTACAAAGGTAGTGAAACAGGATCCTTTTTTTCTATCCACAAAGTGTCCGTTAGCGCCCCTGAAAAAGTGTCAGGCAATTGCGTGAGTTTATGGGAATTTATTGACACTCGAAGCAAGGATCCTCGACCCGCAAGGATATGGAACAGGCAGGTAGTCAGCGCCGATGGATATCATAAATTGTCATCACATAAATATAGTGCAACAAGGGGATCAAGCGTAGCCCGTGTGACATTTATGATTCTATTACCCGTCTGCTCTGGCTGCTCCTGATTCCTCCTCTTCTTTAAATCAGGGTCCTTCGCTCCACGTGAGCTCCGCTTTCCTCGTATCTTAATAAGCATTTAATGGTAGCGGTAAACGATGCCCAAACAAAGTCGCAATGAGATAGGGGCAACGGAAAGTGTTAATGGATGATGCGATAAGCAGAGCCCTAAGGGAAAAGCAATGTCAAAGTAATCTCGCGAAATTCCTTGGTTCATTGAGAGAGTAAATTAGGGAGTCATGTGGGTTTCTCGTTTCTTGGAAAACGTTGGTTTTGTTTTTCTGATTTAGTCTTTGGTGAAGGTTTTTCCTTTGAGCTTTCCTCTTCACGCTCTTTCAATAAAAAATCTTTCACCTTATCATAAATACATAAATATTGCTAGTCTTTATTTAAAATAATTGGAAAGAACTGATTACAACAAAAGCTGTGCTCAATAGTTACATTAAAAACTACATATTAAATTGTTCACAGTTCACGCACACAAATATATATTCGGCTAAAATCCATCAACTGTGAATGGCTTACAAACTAAGTGCTTTATGAAATCATTTTGATTTTACAACCACAATCGACGGCGGTTATCTAATACTCTTGTTAAATTTCGGTATGTTTTTATATTCATTCAATCACAAAATGGGATAATATCGGTGTGAGCTCTCGGTTGGGGCGATTTGATATATGACATATAAGTTTGCGAGATGGTCCGTCATGGTTACTTTTAGTTTCTAGAATTATTATATTTTAGTTTCATTGATATGAAGTACTCTATCTTGATCTGGTTATAATGATATTAAATTTTCTGTGCTAATAAATATTCATTTAGCTACAATATGAAATGAACATGCTGAAAAATACAATTATATATATATGGTTAAAAAGGGCGAGTCAGTGTGCCAATGAATAATTCAATTTAAGTGTGAGCCGCCTAAAAAACAAAGAAATTTACTATAAATTGTGAGTAGTATGTATAAACCTTCATTGAAAAGTTTTGACATGTAAAGCGCTCTTTAACCAAAAAACATAAGAACATTAAAATATAAATGTTTAAAACAATTTAAAACCGTAATATTTTTGAATTTTTGGAGAAATACAAAATATTTTAGTGACACACTGCGACTCGACCCTAATAGATTTCATATTTCTCGATTTATACGCTTTATATCTTCAAGCACTTACAGAAACGCACCAACCATCCAGTTTGCTTCATCTGCTTTCTGGTTCTCCATCTTTTCTTATCACTCATAGAAACAATACCCCTTACAGCGTCGTGGACGTCACCGTGCTGACGCCATGCACCAGAATTGTAGGCGGCAGCTCGGCGGTCAGTTCGGTCAGCAGCTCCATGTAGCTGGCGCCGCGCTGTGCGAAATCCGGCGTTGATAGCTTCGGCGGTGCTGCGAGATAGACGAACGACAATGCCGTCTGATCGGACCGTTCTCGTATGATTTGATTCGCTCGCTGCATGTAGATTAGCGAACGATTCAGCCTCTCCTCGCCCAGCTCGTCATCGTCGTCTTCCAGCAGGGCATTGTCCGCCTGGGCGGTGAATTGCCTGAGGGTGCGGGCATGCCGGCTAAAGTCACTGTCCCGGCTCCATTCCTGGATCTCAACAATATCAGCTGTGATGCGGAGCTCCTTGAGCGACTGTTCCAGCTTCATTTTCGAGAAGATCTCCATTTGAGGGGCCTGTGTGTCGAAGGTACTGAGAGGGGACCATAATTATATTCGCTGCTGCTGAATAAAACTTTAAACTTACCCCATCGTACGCTCGTCGTTGGCTTCACAGAGGAAAATCCTAACACGCAAGTGTTTCCATTTGGCCAGCATTATCACCGCCAATTGCATCATGAACAGCGAAACCATGTCGAAGGGATCACCAGACGTAGGATTGAACATATTAATAGGCCACACATCGATGTACTTGACATGCTTGCTGCTGCTTAGGAAAATCGTATTCTCCACCAATTTGAATAAAAAATTAATTCGAGTCCACTCACATGGCAATAAAGTTCTTGTCCAGCCGCTGGAAATTCCTGCACAGGCAAAGGTTCTTCTTCATCCGAAGAGTGTCGCAAAGGATCTGCACATATTCCTGGACCTGAAAGTGTTTCGGGTCGCCGTCACGTCGAATGGGAAAGCTCTGGATGTCGCCAGTGTTGAAGTCATCAGTCTTGTACGGCGAAGAGCCACTGTGATTAGGGAAATATCAACATATGTGCATTACAGGGCAGGGAATTAATCTTCACTTACTTTTGGAAAAAGTCCCGCGGTGCCTCGTTGTCGTAGAAGCCCAAAATAATTGTATTTGGCTTCATGGCGCCGATGCCCGACAAACGAATCAAGTGCTGGACTCCCTCGCGAATGCTTCGGCTCAAGGTCACCTCCGTAAAGGCCTTAACTCTCATGTGATCCAAAAAGGACCACCACTGCTGGTTCTCTTCGGCATCCTCCAAGCTCTTAAAGTCTCCCAACTTGACATGCCCGATGATGTAAAGGCCGCTTTTCTTCAAATCGTTGACAAAGTCCACCAAAGGGCAGCAGGATCGGGGCGAGGAGACCAAGAGCAAGATTTGCGGACGCCAAAACTTAACGTGATCTTTGCGGGGATCCAGCATCAAGAGGTACTTTCGCACTTGGTGGAACATTAAGGCCTGCGATATCGAGCCCCATTGCGCCGCCTGCGTGGCGGCTGGCGAGAAGAGGTGCAGGGCAATCACTAGGATTAGGCACAAGATGATGCAGGATGAGGCGTATATCGGATTAATCACGAACATCATGATCAAGGTGCCCAGCAGACCCACCAGGCACGTGTGCCACGTAAAGTACTTGAACAGCGGTCTGAAATTCGGAGCCCCTGTAAGCTCAATGCCCAAGCAGGCCAGATTGGTAGCCAGATAGGAGAGCATGAACAGCACCGAGTTGATCTGGGCAATGATGTTGAAGGAGCCAATCAGCAGGATGCACTCCACCAGGCACCAGCTCACCACGACAGCGGCAATGGGATTACCCTTCCACGTGCCATGCAGCACAAAGTTCAAGAGGCTTCCGAAAACCTGATCCTTGGAGAGAGCCTCCAAAATGCGACTCGACCCAATCAGATTGCTCAGGCCCGTAGAGAAGGTGGCCGTGAGAATGCCAATGGCCGTGAATGGTGGCCACAAATTCACCGGCATTAGGAATAGGTAGTTATTTTGCATCGTATAATACGGCGTTGTGCAGCTCATCAGGAAGGAGAGAATGATGTAGGACACGAAAGTGAAGGCCACGGCCGACAGCGTACCCCAGGGTATGCTCTTCGATGGATTCTTCAGCTCACCGGACATGTTCGCTCCCGCCATGATGCCTGTAACTCCCGAGAAGAGCACACCAAAGGTAGTGGAGAAGTCCACCATCTTTCCATTCGAAGTGTAGTCGGGGCCATAGTGTGATCCCAAATTATCCCGCAGTGTGTTGGCACTTAGGCCCGTATAATTGAGGAAGTGCACCGTTTTCGATATGTTATTTTCGGCGGGCACAGGTATCTGAAAGCCAAGAAGAATAACTTATTAGTGGGCTCATCTGTACACTTGAACATCTTCGCTTGACTTCATAACATCTTTACAAGTTTCAAAAGTCCAACTAATAAGTCCACTAAAAAATTGTGGAGAGTAGGAATGGGTCTCTTTCTCATTAAAAATTAATTTACATTAAATTGAAACTTAGACAATTATCCATTAATTAAATAAAATGTAACTTAGATTTATTTAATTTGACGACTTTTCTCCAAACATAAAATTTTGTTTGAAGGTAAGCTAAAAAGGTTCTGTATAATAATTTTTAATCATCACGCTTCTTATAATTTATAGAAATCATTATCGCTTTATTCTCAGTTTCGTATTCTTTTTTTAATAAGAAGGTTCATAGAAAAACTTTTGTTTTTAAAATCTATCTTATTATTCACGAAAAATTCTCTATATAAAATATACAACCAATTAATCGCTAATAACAAAAAAAGATAATAACTGACCACATGTTACCCAATTTTGAATCATTCCTTAAAATTCCCCTATTACCGGCCAACAAAGAAACTTTATAAAATCCCCCGAGTACAGAAAACTTAAAAATTAACACTTGCCTGGGAGTGAGCAAGAAATAATTTCCCGCAACATAAATTAAAGCAAATTTCTGACAAAGCCCTTATCAACTTTCGATAAGACTCGGGTAAATATTTAAAATAAACCCCAAAGTGAGCCCTAGATAGCCTAGATATCGATAGCACATCTTCGATTGATAAGCGGGACAGGGCTTTGGCTTCCATGAGCGATTGCTACACTGCCAAAAACGAGGTATTACCCTACTTAACAGGTATATGCAACTATTATTCTCCAACCTAAATCGTCGCTCTTTGGAGATTCGTATACATTTCCAAGTATAACGTCCAAAATATAACAAAATATTTATTTTAAGTGTACATATAAACGGATATCTTACCGTATCATTGGTGGCGCCCACAGCAAGGAAACTGATGTACGTGGCGAATAGGCAGACGGTGACGGTGCCCAAAATAAGCACTGACGTCTTGGCGAACAGGGCGGCGCCCACCAGGCAGACCAGCAGCTGAAGGGTATTGATCATACTGCTGGTAAGGAAGCGCCACCAGTTGCCGTCCGGCAATGTTGAGTCCCCGCTAACGAAATGGCCCCCGGGGCCAAAGTTATCCATGATGCCCTCGGTGCAGCCGGAGATGGCCATGGCCGATCCCACGACATTCGCAAAAAAGAACAATGTGCCGATAGAGCCACCGAATTCCAGGCCCAGCGTCCGACTAATCATGACTGAAAAAGGCAGAGCAAAGGTAAAACAAAAAAGGGAGCTAAGTAATCAAAAGTTTAAACATTCTTATAAATCTATTCTACAAATTTAATTCTGATTCTTTGTTTGCCAAGTTTACAAATTTAAATGACTCCATTCCTGGGGGTGCAAACAGTTCACTAAAATTATAACACCCTGCACTGCCCAAAAGAATCAGTCGAGTGACTCACAGTAAACACCGCCTCCCTCGATGGCGCCATTAGTGGAAATGGCGCAGACGGAGGCCACCGTGAATAGCAGGATGCCGTAGGCGATTAGAAACTGCAGCAGGGTGACGTACAAGCCCGCATTGCCCACGATGTAACCTGAACAAAGAAGGGGCATATTAAGATATGAAGGAAACGGCGCACACAAGTTCAATGGACCAGCAGCAGAGGCACAACAAGTGTTCCGTGACGTCACCACAGCCAGACTTACCAACACGGATAAAGACTAATGCGCTGAACATAGACAGCGCCACCGGACTGAAGACTCCGGCAAAGGTGCCCAGGGTACGTCCATTACGTTCCGGATCCTGCATCCCGAACTCCACATATCCGTCGCCCGATTGCGGCGTATTGGGACGATCGCCGCTGTTTTGGCTGCCGCCGAACAGGGAGCCAAAACTGCGGAAGACGCTGCCCGTGCGCCCGTTCCGCGAATTGGCAATGGGAGCCGTCTCCTGCTCCGTGGAAGCGCTCATTTCAATGTCCGTTCTGCAAATAATGCGGAAACACTAAAGACGTTCAAGCGAACGCCCACAATTTCCAGCTGTCGCAGACCAATAAGAATAATCACAACGACGGACGGGGTGGGTGTTTACTTCAATGGGGGCCTGGTCCTTTCAATCATTTAAGTTCAATTCAGGATAGGCATTCAGAACAGGACAAATGCATAGAAATATTCTTCTTAATTTAATGGTGTTGATTTTTATTCCTTTAACACGATATTCAATAAAAACTAATAAACTTATTTAGATTGGGGCTCAATAGCCCCATTCAATCTCACAACGCCCATGACCCTGACAGTGTGGCAGCATTTAAAGACATTCAGCTTATCAACAGCAGAATATACTGAAATATACTAACCATTCCTTAGTTATATCGCCTGTTTATCGAAACACAACATTTAAATTTTACCCTGTAAATTAGCTTAGAATAATAATAAATGTAAGCTTCTGTAGAATAACATTTTTTCCCATTTTTGCCAAACTTTATAAGGGCTAACATGATTAAAATTTTCAAACATTCAAGAAAAATTTACATTTTTATAATTTGAAGTTTAATATTTAAATTCATTAACCTACTAAAAAATAGCATAAATATGCTTTCCGAAATGAAGTTAAGTCTTTGTTCACTCAGTTATAATCGATTTTCATGATCCAATTGGCAGCTGGAAGGGTATACAAATATTCCTGATATTTTCAGTGACTAAATTTTAACCTATTGAAAATCAAAGCCGGAACCACCGAGGGATGACACGGCAAAGAAATGATAAGCCATCACAGTCTCTATATATAGTAAATGGTTAATTGGTCTACGTTCTAAAGAATTGATAACAATATATTGCTTTCGGGAGTAGATAATAGCGAGTATTTCTTAAGAATTTTTTTTTATAAAAGACGAGGTAAAATCGAAAAATTAATATTCGCAATGAAGACTCTGCAAACCGTGCTCGTTCTCTCGGCCATTTTCGCCGTTGCCTTCGCGGCCAACGCCTCCTGGGGCACTAAGCTATCCAGCAGCAAGATAGCCAGCACCCAGAACGTGACCATTCATAAGAAGGCTAATGCCTATGTAGACGCACAAATTGTTTTCCCTGTGAACGTAAGTCATTTGAGTTATTTATTTATAAGAGTATATAATATTCTAGTACCCACACAACAGGGCCAGACCAACACAAAAATCATCCGTTTTATCAACGTCACTGACAGATTCACCAATAGCTCTGGACCCACGGCCACCCTGTGGTCAGGTGGTCCAGGATACACTCACGCCACCCTCCAGTTAAAAAGCCAGTACGCCCAGGGTATTAACGTCACCGCCCAGTTCTTCACAGATGCCTAAACTTAAGAATAAGTTTTAAGATTTTTATGTGGATAACAAAGACTAAAAGCCGAGACAAAATATCAATTAAACATAAAATACTAAAAAGAATTATGTTGGGATAAAGCTGAATGTACATAGATTCAAACCGTTAATAAAAAAAATCGTGTTTAGCATAGGTTTATAAGTACTTATTACATATTAATCATCCAATTTTTAGTCATACAGGCCACTTAGAAGAGAATATTCCAGCTGGAGAGTCGGCGTCGTAATCTCCATAAACGACAGAGATTTTTTGTGATGTGATTTTTGAATGAAAAATCGATGTTTTTCCCCTCAAAACATGTTTGCCACCTTCGATTTTTTGCCAGCACTAAAACGTATTTTGCGCACAGACGCTAGAGGTGTCAAAACAACATGGAATATCGCTACCACTGGTGTTTGGTATTAAAAATACTTTTGCTTCGCTTTTATTACTGTTAGTTCATCGACTATATCGATAGCGTCAACGTTGTATTGCTATCGGGCCAAACGTGCTATGGTTTGTTATTATTTTCTTTTGTGGAAATAATAAGTTAAAATAGATAAATAACATAGTTTAGGATACATAAGAAGCTTTATTAGCAACGTGACATGGCCGCCATAATACCGAAAAGTAGGTATTAATATCTTTACCGAGTGTTTCATGCATTTTCCGGCTTGGAGATGTTGTGTAACAGTTTGTTGCTTTTTGTATGAATATTTTCGATCTGATTATATTATTTAATTAATCAGGCCTTCCGCTGGTCAGGACTAGCACTCCGGTTCTGCAGTTCCTGCGCTTTCGTGGCAAGATCAACATACAGCGCCCCAAAGAGCCGCACTACGAGCGCGCCCGGGTAATTGCAGTGACGCAGCCAAAGTACCCAGAGGCACCAAAGGCTCGGAGCTGCTTCAAGACGCGGGCGGAGCGCACCCAGCAGCAGTTGGAGAACCCATACAACGAGATCATAGCGCGAGAGGTGCGCAACTGGCTGGATCACTCCAAGCTGGTGTTGATCTTTCACCTAAACTCTATTACCGCCGACGAGATCTTCCGCGTTCGCGTCCAACTGCACAAGCAAAACCTGCACCTCAAGTCCTACGGCCGCAAAATCATCGGCCAGGCGGTGGAGGGAACTCGCTTCGAGGCCATTCTGCCGCTCTTCTACTCCAATCACTGCATCATATTCTCGCCGGACCAGCAAAAGATCTCCACCCTGCTGAAGATCACGCGGAAAGTGCCACAAATGGTCCTGTTGGGCGGAATTGTGGAGGAGACCCTGCTAAGCAGGAACGAGCTCATGGCCTACGCACAAATGCCTGGCCTGCAGGCAGCGCAGGCGCAACTAGTGCAGACCCTCAACCAGGCATCTGGCCACCTCGTCCAACAATTGCAGGCGCATCAGAACAGCTTTCTGCAAGTGCTGAATGTCCACGCCAAGGGAGAAGGTAACAAGAATACCGCAGCGGAGGAGGCGACCCAGGAGTAATTGTAGTAAAAACCATGTTATCGTTTAAAATAACAAAAAAAGCTAAATTGAAGTGTTTTATCCATTGTCTTTCTCATACTAATCTATAGCTTCTACAAATTTGTTAACTACTGCGGCACGATCTGGACGCATGCCTTTTAAGACTAGAGAGATTGCACTTTCCGAACATCTGCTGGAATGATGGCGTCAGTTCGATGGCAACGCTCACGAGCTGATAGCGGCAGTGTGCTGCTGGTGCCAGCGCTGCCTGCAGTTGTAGGCCAGATTGGCCAGGGCCTCCGCAGCGTCCAGTTCGTCCTTGTGATGGAGCATCCAGCTATCCCCACAAGAGGCTGCGGTATTATTGGTGAACATCAGCTGACTCTGACCGTTGGTGACGCTGCTTTTCTGCCTAAAAACCACCGATTTTTGTATCTCAGATTCGCTACAGTCTCTCAAATGCTGCTCACCTAGTTAAATTCCACTCAATGTGATAGTTACTCCTGTCCGGCGTGAACTTGGCCGCGCTTTCCAGCCACTTGTTTAGTTGAGCGCCCGGTTGGGGGCTTACGTTGGCGGCAGCGCCAGCGGAATTATCTCGCAGATACTTCTCCATCATCTGGTGCTTGTACTTGGCTCTGCCCACCATCGTCGTAGGCATACGTATCCGGCTGGTCAGATCCTCGCCACACTCAACATAGAAGTTTGGCTTATACTGGGACGTGGAGTCGTTGTGTGCGTTGCCATCACTACCGGTGCTGTTGCTGGACAACCCATCGTCGTAGTCGTCGTCGCCGTCTCCGAAGTCGTCATCATCTCCAGCTGGACACGGGCGCATTTCCTCCTCCCAAATACTATCTTCTGACGAGATGCTGAACTGCTCCACATTGCCCCTCGCATTGTGGTTGTAGTTCTTGATCAGATGTCCCCATGACTTCTTGGCCTTCTCGCGCTCCGAGTTTTTCAACTTCCTCCGCCAGTTGGCGAACCAATTGCAGATTTGTGTGTAGGTCAGTCCCGTCTCCCCTGCCAGTTGCTTCTTCTCCTCCCGGCTGGGATAGGGGTTCTCCCGGCGCCGAATCAGCCAGTCCTTGAGCATCCGCTTGATGTCAGGTGTAAATAGACGTTTGGCGGCTCGTGTTGTCGGCTGCAGTTCATCCTCCGGGGGCCAGGCGCGTCTGGAAAATTTTCCCATGAGATATTTTCAAATTTATTATTTATTTTATTCAACTACAAATTTATTGAAATAAGTTAAGATATTTTAATGGGGAAAAAAATTATTTTAATCACCAGTTACAATTAACGGTCAGTTAAGCTGGAAGTTACTTAAATTCGATATCCTATTGGTAACCTAGAATTTTCTCTGACTGATGAATATTAACTACATATAGAAAAACTCACCTGCTGTGACGACGATTGCGCTTGGGCCGTGTTGACTTCTCCATGGTGCTCTGAAAAGAATTGAAAGAGAACGTTAATAGTGCAGATCTGGCACGATACCATAATAATGAAGGCAATCATTTTAAAAATACCCTGTAAGTCAATTTAATTTCAAAACTCTCAGTGGGTGGCGCTATTTCTGTCCGACGGATTTTCATGTTTTTTGGCTCTGTTGCTGTTTTCATTTCATTTTCTCAACGAAAGAAATATTTAGGTTTTGTCCCCACAGACGAGAGCGAAGGAGAGCATAGCAAGTGGAATAATTGACGCGACGTTGAATATCAGAAAAAAGTCTTCTCCCAACAGAAGTAAAAATCTGTTGAGTCTCGTCTTTCCTTCTCAAAACGTTTGAAAGTCTGTGTGTGCGTGAGTATGTTTTCGTTTTTTTTTTTTTTTAACTTAACCTCTTGGTTGTGAAATTCATTGATAAAACTAGCAAATCATGTTTTTTCCACCGATTGATACATATATACTTTTCTGTTTATATATAGATCTTATGACACTGGCTGGGTGTTTACGATTCGAAGCTTATTTTCACTCTCATGACCCTTAAATGACACTTGAAATATCTGCTTTTCCGGTGGGAAAATTTGGGAAAAGTTCAAATACTTTTATGCATCTCTTTTGTTGACACCCACAGGCAATTACATTAACATTAACACTAACATTATATAATCTAGCATAACACCATTGACTTGTTTTGTTTGTTTTTCTTATAATTATTTTTTTTTATGTATACGATCTTACGGTTCATCACTGTCTTCCCCAAAAAAGACACATCTGCACCCACCTGTAAATATTATGTCTATATTTTCCGATTGTGTTTCGTTATTTTTATACAATTTTTAAATAGACGAGTGCTTTTGCTTCGTTCGACGTTCTGGCCAGACTGAACCCACCCGAAAGAATGTTTTTCAGAGACCAGAAGAGGACTCTCCTCCGACGATCGGCCGAAGAGTGGGACCGAGTTTTGGGGACACTTTTAATCTATTTACAAAATACTTCTAGATATGTGTGCTTATTTTAAAACAACCGTTCGTTCTCGGGAGAACGCTTGCGAATTACTTTCGCTCTCGATGCCCACAGCCATTGGGGGTGTGCAGCCAGCGTGGTTGATGATGAGATGAGACGATGGCCATGACGTCCTACAATTTAAAATGTGTCGCATCTCATGTGAAGTATAACAATTAGTGTTTAAATGGCGTCTGCTAATAGCTCGCAAAAATCCGAGTCCTTTTAAAGTTTAGACGTTCTCTCTGATCGATACAACTAATGTTGTCCTTTTTAAATAATTTGATTGAATATAGTTTTATATTTTATTGAGTGATTATGAGCACCGAGAGTGTGCTCAAAAGAAATATATAATGTGAGAATTCCGAATCGGTATTACCGATAAATTTTCGGTTACTCTTAACTCGAGTATAACTCAGTTCATAAAAAATTACGAAAAAAAATATATAACACCTGGCGATTCTAAAAAATAAGTTTAAGTTCTTAGCTTAACAATTAAATATTTGATAATTAAAGAGAACATTCGAAAATTCCGTTATCGGGTGCAGGGCTGCCAGATCAGTGCGTCTAAGTGTGCCCGTTCACAGCGATGCCGAGAAGTCCAGTATTCGGTATTTTTTAGCGCTTTTCGAGCAACAATTGTTTATATCTGAAACGTAATAATTAATTGAAATAAGAATTAATTGAAAGCTAATCACTGGGCAGCTATGAACGAATCGGTTCGCTACGACCGCTGTCACCAGGTGCAGCTGGGCGTTCACAGCGAGGTGCAGGCATGCGCCGCCACCGAGGAGGATCCCCAGAGTTTGCCGCCGCAGGGTACGGGTACCGTAAGTGTCGTCGATACTTTTTCTTTATTGTCCAGTCCCTGACTCATTTATGGTTGTTCGTTCACGTTCGATCATAATGTGTCGCCAGATCCTCTTCACCCACGACGGTGTGCTGTTGAAGAAGGCCAGTGCGGAGCACATCTCCGATATAAACACCAGCGGCTCCCTGTCGCTGGTGGAGTACTCCTCGTCGGAACTGCCGCGTCGCCGACTGCTGCTGGAGTGGCAGCCGAACGACAGTATCATGATAGCGGACGACAGTCAAGACCAGGGCGACTGGGCTCTGGTGGATAGGATATCGGGTAGGACGCGCACCACATCCGAGTGCCGGGCCTTCAACACAAAGCCCAGTGGCGGCGGCATCGGTGGGGTAACCCGCGCTCGCATCATGCGCGCCCAGCTGGACGACCTGCACTCCGTGGAGGTGCGTCATCGCGGCCAGACCATACGGTTCATGCGCAAAGGCAGCGGTGGCCTACACAGCGAGTACTTCTTTCAGCACGGTAATGCCGACCTCTTTGTGCGCTCCATGCGCGATCTACACTTCATCGAAAGCAACGGCAACGACGAGTACACCATCCTGACCACCGAGAACCAGAAGTTAAAAAAGACCTTTGCGGAACTGGACATTGGCCAGATCAAGGCCAGCCATTTGCCGCGCGACAGTTGGCTGCCCAACAAGCTGGCCGGCTTCCTGGGCAACATACCAGACTACGTGCAGCCGCCGTTCCAGCGCTCGCCCAAATCCCGCCCCGGTTCGCTCATCGCCGGCGAACGTCAAATCTCGCCAGACAACTACCAGATCATCGGCTTGAGTGGCAGCACGAATAGTGCCTGTTCCTCGAACGGACAGAGCCGCGGTGGGAGTGCAGACAAATCGCCGGCGGACAGCGAGCTGGAGAATCTGGAGAAGATGGTAAACAACTTGCCGGATCGACAGCGTGTAGAGCGAGGTGAGTTGTGTGAACGTTTCTAAGATGGAACTCTCAGAATTTTCTCACTATAACTCGCTTCCCTTTGCAGGCTTGCCTCTCACCGAGACGCAATGGTTGGAGTTCCAAACGCCCGACGGCCGCATCTCGGACAGCGATCGCATCCGGGAGCTCGTCTTTCGCGGCGGCATAGTGCACAGCCTACGGCCGGAGGTTTGGAAGTTCCTTCTCAATTACTACCAGTGGTCCGACACCCAGGTAGAGCGCATCGAACGACGCAAGCGAAAATCGGTAGAATACTACAATATGAAAGCCCAGTGGCTGGCCATGACGACGACCCAGGAGGCAAACTTCAGCGGGTATCGTGAGCGCAAGTGCCAGATCGAGAAGGATGTTAAGCGTACGGATCGCACGCTGCAGTTTTTTGCCGGTGAGGACAACCCTAATCTGTCGCTGCTACAAGGTATCCTCATGACCTATGTGATGTACAACTTTGACCTGGGCTACGTCCAAGGAATGTCTGACCTGCTAGCACCCATATTGGAGATGCAGGTTAACGAAGTGGACGCCTTCTGGTGCTTCGCAGGCTTTATGGAGCTGGTGCTGAACAATTTTGACATGGACCAGGCGGGCATGAAAACGCAGTTCGCACAGCTCCGTCGATTAATCGAGTTCGCCAATGCTCCGCTGTTCCACTATATGCGCTCCCATGACTCTGACAACATGTATTTCTGCTTCCGTTGGCTGATCGTCTGGTATAAGCGGGAGCTGAGTAACGAAGATGTCCTTCGGCTGTGGGAGTGCCTCTGGACCCGTCTGCCCTGTCCCAATTTTCACCTGCTCTTCTCGGTGGCCATTCTCGATCAAGAGACGAGCGTTATTATCGACAGTCAGTATGAGTTCACGGAGATTCTAAAGCATGTCAACGAACTATCCGGCCACATCGATGTCCAAAAGACACTGGAGATCGCCGAGGCCATCTATCTGCAGCTCAAGGCTTCGGAGACGCTGCCTAACGACATACGGGCGATCATTGGCGAGCCCCTACTGCCGGCAACCGCCAGCGGCGAGGAGGTTGATGCAGGCGCAGCCATGGATGATGAGGCCGCGTACTCTGACGATGGCTTTGACGAGCTCGTGCGGGAGCTAACGCCGGAGGAAAAGTTGCGCCAGCAAGCACTACTGGAGGAGGCGTGCGAGCGCTCGCTCTTCCTGCAGTACCATTAACAAATGACTTGGAGGAAGCGTGAAAGAAGCCAAACCAAAAGCCCTTAGCGCGAATTTCACTGCCCACTATGGGGTCCTTTGTGCAAACAAGATGATTTTCTTCAGGGTTGCTAGGTAATTTAATTATTCTGCAAATTAATCTGAAAACTGAATTCCTTTTCGAAAAATGTAGATGCTTAAAAGATGATATGTTTTAAATTTCAAGCGATGAACAACCCTTACATTCATCTTTGTTGTGCAATTAAGTTAAAAACCTTTGGGGCAGTGTTGTTATTATCTTAGACTCTAAGACTAAAAGTTTACTATCTTATCGAAGCTAAGCTAGCCAAGTGCTTTAAACTCTGCTGATACACAGATTTATATATATATATATATTGTATATTATACATATTTGTACGTTTTTGTATTTATTGTAAGTTTTGTCCCGACCCTTGAAAGCTCAACCCAAACCCAACGCCCCACACCCCAATGTCAAAGAACCGCCCCTAATGCTCCCTTCAGAAAGGTTATTAATTATTTAAAGCCAACTCAAAGGATTTTGAGGTATTTTACCTGGTTTTCATCGTCAAAAATTCCACATGCGCGGCTTTTGTTGTTTCTTTTCCAAGTTTACACTAATTTTCTGTGAATACACTCATAGTAATACCACATAAAACACATACACACAATTACATACATTTAAAATGCGTAGTAAAAGTATCTAAAAATAAATCACCCAGTTTGCCCACACGATAATAGAAGCACGCTTTGTTGTTAATTAGTTTTTACAGTGGGGAAATTTTCAGTGGGAAATCGTCGTGTTTCCAAACAACTATACAACGGGTCAACAGCACTTACTGATAAGGCGCTTGGATTCATGTCATTCGAGTTTGAGTGTGTCTTTCATGCTACGAGTGCATGGATTGATGCCTCTGGATGAGCCATACCAACGGAATTTAATCATAATAAAAACAAATTAGAATTAAAAATATACGAAGCATCAATTGATTGATTTGCATTTTTAATTTACTTTTTCAGCTCGGCATTTGTTGTCCAGGTTTTAGCCTTGTTAAGCTCCTGGTACTTCATAATTGAGACCAAATTCTTGGTGCAAATTGTTCGCATTTCCCATTTTAAATACCAGACATGCGCTGACGCCACTAGCATAGCGGATGGTAAGAAAGACTACCAGGCGAACAGAAATCAGCAGGCAGCAATGCGATGACGTCAGTGTCATAGCGAAAGATGGGAGAGACCATGTTTTTTCTAGGGAAAGATTTAAAGACCAGTCCTTCATTGGCCAGAAAGGGATAGCTGCTGTATACTCAGAGAGAGCAGTATTTTATTGGCTAGGGGGGAAGGGATAACGAATAGTGAATACTCAGAGAGAGCAGTAATATGTTGGCTAGAGGGGGAAAGCTGCTGTGTACTCAGGGAGATCAGTACTCGCGATGAGAGATGGAAAGAGATACCGAATATCATTGGCCAAACTAAAACGGTTCTTGAGCTGAGAAAAATGTTGTTCAGCGTCGGCCTACTGCTGCGTTCTGTGCGCCTGGTACATGAAATCGGACATTCGATAAATTTGTACTGAGAAATGTCATGATTGGGACCAAATCGAGGTGCATATTTTTCGCCCTTTCCATTTCGAATACCAGGCGAACAGAAATCAGCAGGCAGCATTGCGATGACGTCAGTGTCATAGCGAAAGATGGGAGAGACCACGTTTTTTCTTGGGAAAGATCTAAAGACCAGTCCTTCATTGGCCAGAAAGGGATAGCTGCTGTATACTCAGAGAGAGCAGTATTTTATTGGCTAGGGGGGAAGGGATAACGAATAGTGAATACTCAGAGAGAGCAGCAATATGTTGGCTAGAGGGGGAAAGCTGCTGTGTACTCAGAGAGATTAGGACTCGCGATGAGAGATGGAAAGAGATACCGCATACCAGCGGCCAAACTAAAACGGTTCGTGAGCTGGGAAGAATGTTGTTCAGCGTCGGCCTACTGCTGCGTTATGCGCGCCTGGTACATAAAATCGGACATTCGGTAAATTTGTACTGAGAAAAGTCATGATTGGGACCAAATCGCAGTGCATATGTTTCGCCCCTCCCATTTCGAATACCAGGCGAACAGAAATCAGCAGGCAGCAAGGCGATGACGACAGTGTCATAGCGAAATATGGGAGAGACCATGTTTTTTCTTGGGAAAGATATACAGACCAGTCCTTCATTGGCCAGAAAGGGATAGCTGCTGTATGCTCAGAGAGAGCAGTATTTTATTGGCTAGGGGGAAGGGATAACGAATAGTGAATACTCAGAGAGAGCAGCAATATGTTGGCTAGAGGGGGAAAGCTGCTGTGTACTCAGAGAAATCAGTACTCGCGATGAGAGATAGAAAGAGATACCGCATACCAGCGGCCAAACTAAGACGGTTCTTATGCTGGGAAGAATTTTGTTCAGCGTCGGCCTACTGCTGCGTTCTGTGCGCCTGGTACAAAAAATCGGACATTCGGTAAATTTGTACTGAGAAAAGTCATGATTGGGACCAAATCGCAGTGCATATGTTTCGCCCCTCCCATTTCGAATACCAGGCGAACAGAAATCAGCAGGCAGCAAGGCGATGACGACAGTGTCATAGCGAAATATGGGAGAGACCATGTTTTTTCTTGGGAAAGATATACAGACCAGTCCTTCATTGGCCAGAAAGGGATAGCTGCTGTATGCTCAGAGAGAGCAGTATTTTATTGGCTAGGGGGGAAGGGATAACGAATAGTGAATACTCAGAGAGAGCAGCAATATGTTGGCTAGAGGGGGAAAGCTGCTGTGTACTCAGAGAAATCAGTACTCGCGATGAGAGATAGAAAGAGATACCGCATACCAGCGGCCAAACTAAGACGGTTCTTATGCTGGGAAGAATTTTGTTCAGCGTCGGCCTACTGCTGCGTTCTGTGCGCCTGGTACAAAAAATCGGACATTCGGTAAATTTGTACTGAGAAAAGTCATGATTGGGACCAAATCGAGGTGCATATGTTTCGCCCCTCCCATTTCGAATACCAGGCGAACAGAAATCAGCAGGCAGCAATGCGATGACGTCAGTGTCATAGCGAAAATGGGAGAGACCATGTTTTTTCTTGGGAAAGATATACAGACCAGTCCTTCATTGGCCAGAAAGGGATAGCTGCTGTATGCTCAGAGAGAGCAGTATTTTATTGGCTAGGGGGAAGGGATAACGAATAGTGAATACTCAGAGAGAGCAGCAATATGTTGGCTAGAGGGGAAAAGCTGCTGTGTACTCAGAGAGATTAGGACTCGCGATGAGAGATGGAAAGAGATACCGCATACCAGCGGCCAAACTAAAACGGTTCTTGAGCTGGGAAGAATGTTGTTCAGCGTCGGCCTACTGCTGCGTTATGTGCGCCTGGTACATAAAATCGGACATTCGGTAAATTTGTACTGAGAAAAGTCATGATTGGGACCAAATCGCAGTGCATATGTTTCCGATGTGATATGAGCACCTATTGACAATAGCTAGATTGGCATCTCTGGTCTCAAGTGAGATGCCTTTTTTCCCGAGCTTTCAAATAGTGAAGAAACCATACCCGACCCTATAAACCATGTATATTCTTGATCAGCATTATCAGCCTCATCGATCTAGCCATGTCCTGGCTAAATAAAAATTTTACAAATTTTTTCAAAAAAATGTAAGGGGTTACATCGTTAAAATTGTAAAAAATTGGCCAAAAAATAGATATCGAGTTTTAAATGCAGAAATGTGCGCCTATAAAACCCAAGAAGAAAAAACCAAACCCGTCTGAAATCGGTTGAGTTTTAGCCAAGTTATGATAATAAAACCGTTGAAGCTGTTAGCAATTTATACACAATTTATTGCAGCTATATAATCACCTATTGACAATAGCTAGATTAGCATCTCTGGTCGCAAGTGAGATGCCATTTTTCCCAAGCTTGCAAATGGTAAAGAAACCATTTCCCTCATTGGCCAGAAAGGGATAGCTGCTCTACACTCAAAGAGAGCAGTATTTGATTGGCTAGGGGGAAGAGATAACGGATAATGAATGGTCAGAGAGAGCAGTAGTTTGTTGGCTAGAGGGGAATAGCTGCTGTGTACTCAGGGAGATCAGTACTCGCGATGAGAGATGGAAAGAGATACCGAATATCATCGGCCAAACTAAAACGGTTCTTGAGCTGGGAAGAATTTTGTTCAGCGTCGGCCTACTGCTGCGTTCTGTGCGCCTGGTACATAAAATCTGACATTCGATAAATTTGTACTGAGAAAAGTCATGATTGGGGCCAAATCACAGTGCATATGTTTCGCCCTTCCCATTTCGAATACCAGGCGAACAGAAATCAGCAGGCAGCAATGCGATGAAGTCAGTGTCATAGCGAAAATGGGAGAGACCATGTTTTTTCTTGGGAAAGATATACAGACCAGTCCTTCATTGGCCAGAAAGGGATAGCTGCTGTATACTCAGAGAGAGCAGTATTTTATTGGCTAGGGGGGAAGGGATAACGAATAGTGAATACTCAGAGAGAGCAGCAATATGTTGGCTAGAGGGGGAAAGCTGCTGTGTACTCAGAGAGATTAGGACTCGCGATGAGAGATGGAAAGAGATACCGCATACCAGCGGCCAAACTAAGACGGTTCTTATGCTGGGAAGAATTTTGTTCAGCGTCGGCCTACTGCTGCGTTCTGTGCGCCTGGTACAAAAAATCGGACATTCGGTAAATTTGTACTGAGAAAAGTCATGATTGGGACCAAATCGAGGTGCATATGTTTCGCCCCTCCCATTTCGAATACCAGGCGAACAGAAATCAGCAGGCAGCAATGCGATGACGTCAGTGTCATAGCGAAAATGGGAGAGACCATGTTTTTTCTTGGGAAAGATATACAGACCAGTCCTTCATTGGCCAGAAAGGGATAGCTGCTGTATGCTCAGAGAGAGCAGTATTTTATTGGCTAGGGGGAAGGGATAACGAATAGTGAATACTCAGAGAGAGCAGCAATATGTTGGCTAGAGGGGAAAAGCTGCTGTGTACTCAGAGAGATTAGGACTCGCGATGAGAGATGGAAAGAGATACCGCATACCAGCGGCCAAACTAAAACGGTTCTTGAGCTGGGAAGAATGTTGTTCAGCGTCGGCCTACTGCTGCGTTATGTGCGCCTGGTACATAAAATCGGACATTCGGTAAATTTGTACTGAGAAAAGTCATGATTGGGACCAAATCGCAGTGCATATGTTTCCGATGTGATATGAGCACCTATTGACAATAGCTAGATTGGCATCTCTGGTCTCAAGTGAGATGCCTTTTTTCCCGAGCTTTCAAATAGTGAAGAAACCATACCCGACCCTATAAACCATGTATATTCTTGATCAGCATTATCAGCCTCATCGATCTAGCCATGTCCTGGCTAAATAAAAATTTTACAAATTTTTTCAAAAAATATAAGGGGTTACATCGTTAAAATTGTAAAAAATTGGCCAAAAAATAGATATCGAGTTTTAAATGCAGAAATGTGCGCCTATAAAACCCAAGAAGAAAAAAACCAAACCCGTCTGAAATCGGTTGAGTTTTAGCCAAGTTATGATAATAAAACCGTTGAAGCTGTTAGCAATTTATACACAATTTATTGCAGCTATATAATCACCTATTGACAATAGCTAGATTAGCATCTCTGGTCGCAAGTGAGATGCCATTTTTCCCAAGCTTGCAAATGGTAAAGAAACCATTTCCCTCATTGGCCAGAAAGGGATAGCTGCTCTACACTCAAAGAGAGCAGTATTTGATTGGCTAGGGGGGAAGAGATAACGGATAATGAATGGTCAGAGAGAGCAGTAGTTTGTTGGCTAGAGGGGGATAGCTGCTGTGTACTCAGGGAGATCAGTACTCGCGATGAGAGATGGAAAGAGATACCGAATATCATCGGCCAAACTAAAACGGTTCTTGAGCTGGGAAGAATTTTGTTCAGCGTCGGCCTACTGCTGCGTTCTGTGCGCCTGGTACATAAAATCTGACATTCGATAAATTTGTACTGAGAAAAGTCATGATTGGGGCCAAATCACAGTGCATATGTTTCGCCCTTCCCATTTCGAATACCAGGCGAACAGAAATCAGCAGGCAGCAATGCGATGAAGTCAGTGTCATAGCGAAAATGGGAGAGACCATGTTTTTTCTTGGGAAAGATATACAGACCAGTCCTTCATTGGCCAGAAAGGGATAGCTGCTGTATACTCAGAGAGAGCAGTATTTTATTGGCTAGGGGGGAAGGGATAACGAATAGTGAATACTCAGAGAGAGCAGCAATATGTTGGCTAGAGGGGGAAAGCTGCTGTGTACTCAGAGAGATTAGGACTCGCGATGAGAGATGGAAAGAGATACCGCATACCAGCGGCCAAACTAAGACGGTTCTTATGCTGGGAAGAATTTTGTTCAGCGTCGGCCTACTGCTGCGTTCTGTGCGCCTGGTACAAAAAATCGGACATTCGGTAAATTTGTACTGAGAAAAGTCATGATTGGGACCAAATCGAGGTGCATATGTTTCGCCCCTCCCATTTCGAATACCAGGCGAACAGAAATCAGCAGGCAGCAATGCGATGACGTCAGTGTCATAGCGAAAATGGGAGAGACCATGTTTTTTCTTGGGAAAGATATACAGACCAGTCCTTCATTGGCCAGAAAGGGATAGCTGCTGTATGCTCAGAGAGAGCAGTATTTTATTGGCTAGGGGGAAGGGATAACGAATAGTGAATACTCAGAGAGAGCAGCAATATGTTGGCTAGAGGGGAAAAGCTGCTGTGTACTCAGAGAGATTAGGACTCGCGATGAGAGATGGAAAGAGATACCGCATACCAGCGGCCAAACTAAAACGGTTCTTGAGCTGGGAAGAATGTTGTTCAGCGTCGGCCTACTGCTGCGTTATGTGCGCCTGGTACATAAAATCGGACATTCGGTAAATTTGTACTGAGAAAAGTCATGATTGGGACCAAATCGCAGTGCATATGTTTCCGATGTGATATGAGCACCTATTGACAATAGCTAGATTGGCATCTCTGGTCTCAAGTGAGATGCCTTTTTTCCCGAGCTTTCAAATAGTGAAGAAACCATACCCGACCCTATAAACCATGTATATTCTTGATCAGCATTATCAGCCTCATCGATCTAGCCATGTCCTGGCTAAATAAAAATTTTACAAATTTTTTCAAAAAAATATAAGGGGTTACATCGTTAAAATTGTAAAAAATTGGCCAAAAAATAGATATCGAGTTTTAAATGCAGAAATGTGCGCCTATAAAACCCAAGAAGAAAAAACCAAACCCGTCTGAAATCGGTTGAGTTTTAGCCAAGTTATGATAATAAAACCGTTGAAGCTGTTAGCAATTTATACACAATTTATTGCAGCTATATAATCACCTATTGACAATAGCTAGATTAGCATCTCTGGTCGCAAGTGAGATGCCATTTTTCCCAAGCTTGCAAATGGTAAAGAAACCATTTCCCTCATTGGCCAGAAAGGGATAGCTGCTCTACACTCAAAGAGAGCAGTATTTGATTGGCTAGGGGGAAGAGATAACGGATAATGAATGGTCAGAGAGAGCAGTAGTTTGTTGGCTAGAGGGGGATAGCTGCTGTGTACTCAGGGAGATCAGTACTCGCGATGAGAGATGGAAAGAGATACCGAATATCATCGGCCAAACTAAAACGGTTCTTGAGCTGGGAAGAATTTTGTTCAGCGTCGGCCTACTGCTGCGTTCTGTGCGCCTGGTACATAAAATCTGACATTCGATAAATTTGTACTGAGAAAAGTCATGATTGGGGCCAAATCACAGTGCATATGTTTCGCCCTTCCCATTTCGAATACCAGGCGAACAGAAATCAGCAGGCAGCAATGCGATGAAGTCAGTGTCATAGCGAAAATGGGAGAGACCATGTTTTTTCTTGGGAAAGATATACAGACCAGTCCTTCATTGGCCAGAAAGGGATAGCTGCTGTATACTCAGAGAGAGCAGTATTTTATTGGCTAGGGGGGAAGGGATAACGAATAGTGAATACTCAGAGAGAGCAGCAATATGTTGGCTAGAGGGGGAAAGCTGCTGTGTACTCAGAGAGATTAGGACTCGCGATGAGAGATGGAAAGAGATACCGCATACCAGCGGCCAAACTAAGACGGTTCTTATGCTGGGAAGAATTTTGTTCAGCGTCGGCCTACTGCTGCGTTCTGTGCGCCTGGTACAAAAAATCGGACATTCGGTAAATTTGTACTGAGAAAAGTCATGATTGGGACCAAATCGAGGTGCATATGTTTCGCCCCTCCCATTTCGAATACCAGGCGAACAGAAATCAGCAGGCAGCAATGCGATGACGTCAGTGTCATAGCGAAAATGGGAGAGACCATGTTTTTTCTTGGGAAAGATATACAGACCAGTCCTTCATTGGCCAGAAAGGGATAGCTGCTGTATGCTCAGAGAGAGCAGTATTTTATTGGCTAGGGGGGAAGGGATAACGAATAGTGAATACTCAGAGAGAGCAGCAATATGTTGGCTAGAGGGGAAAAGCTGCTGTGTACTCAGAGAGATTAGGACTCGCGATGAGAGATGGAAAGAGATACCGCATACCAGCGGCCAAACTAAAACGGTTCTTGAGCTGGGAAGAATGTTGTTCAGCGTCGGCCTACTGCTGCGTTATGTGCGCCTGGTACATAAAATCGGACATTCGGTAAATTTGTACTGAGAAAAGTCATGATTGGGACCAAATCGCAGTGCATATGTTTCCGATGTGATATGAGCACCTATTGACAATAGCTAGATTGGCATCTCTGGTCTCAAGTGAGATGCCTTTTTTCCCGAGCTTTCAAATAGTGAAGAAACCATACCCGACCCTATAAACCATGTATATTCTTGATCAGCATTATCAGCCTCATCGATCTAGCCATGTCCTGGCTAAATAAAAATTTTACAAATTTTTTCAAAAAAATATAAGGGGTTACATCGTTAAAATTGTAAAAAATTGGCCAAAAAATAGATATCGAGTTTTAAATGCAGAAATGTGCGCCTATAAAACCCAAGAAGAAAAAACCAAACCCGTCTGAAATCGGTTGAGTTTTAGCCAAGTTATGATAATAAAACCGTTGAAGCTGTTAGCAATTTATACACAATTTATTGCAGCTATATAATCACCTATTGACAATAGCTAGATTAGCATCTCTGGTCGCAAGTGAGATGCCATTTTTCCCAAGCTTGCAAATGGTAAAGAAACCATTTCCCTCATTGGCCAGAAAGGGATAGCTGCTCTACACTCAAAGAGAGCAGTATTTGATTGGCTAGGGGGGAAGAGATAACGGATAATGAATGGTCAGAGAGAGCAGTAGTTTGTTGGCTAGAGGGGAATAGCTGCTGTGTACTCAGGGAGATCAGTACTCGCGATGAGAGATGGAAAGAGATACCGAATATCATCGGCCAAACTAAAACGGTTCTTGAGCTGGGAAGAATTTTGTTCAGCGTCGGCCTACTGCTGCGTTCTGTGCGCCTGGTACATAAAATCTGACATTCGATAAA
This sequence comes from Drosophila jambulina, assembly GCA_018152175.1. Lineage (NCBI taxonomy): Eukaryota > Metazoa > Arthropoda > Insecta > Diptera > Drosophilidae > Drosophila > Drosophila jambulina. The sequence goes on from JAECXH010000114.1 coordinate 833,168, forward strand.
TTTGTACTGAGAAAAGTCATGATTGGGGCCAAATCACAGTGCATATGTTTCGCCCTTCCCATTTCGAATACCAGGCGAACAGAAATCAGCAGGCAGCAATGCGATGAAGTCAGTGTCATAGCGAAAATGGGAGAGACCATGTTTTTTCTTGGGAAAGATATACAGACCAGTCCTTCATTGGCCAGAAAGGGATAGCTGCTGTATACTCAGAGAGAGCAGTATTTTATTGGCTAGGGGGGAAGGGATAACGAATAGTGAATACTCAGAGAGAGCAGCAATATGTTGGCTAGAGGGGGAAAGCTGCTGTGTACTCAGAGAGATTAGGACTCGCGATGAGAGATGGAAAGAGATACCGCATACCAGCGGCCAAACTAAAACGGTTCTTGAGCTGGGAAGAATGTTGTTCAGCGTCGGCCTACTGCTGCGTTCTGTGCGCCTGGTACATAAAATCGGACATTCGATAAATTTGTACTGAGAAAAGTCATGATTGGGACCAAATCGAGGTGCATATTTTTCGCCCTTCCCATTTCGAATACCAGGCGAACAGAAATCAGCAGGCAGCAATGCGATGACGTCAGTGTCATAGCGAAAGATGAGAGAGACCTTGTTTTTTCTTGGGAAAGATATAAAGAGTCCTTCATTGGCCAGAAAGGGATAGCTGCTGTATACTTCGAGAGAGCAGTATTTTATTGGCTAGGGGGGAAGGGATAACGAATAGTGAATACTCAGAGAGAGCAGCAATATGTTGGCTAGAGGGGGAAAGCTGCTGTGTACTCAGAGAGATTAGGACTCGCGATGAGAGATGGAAAGAGATACCGCATACCAGCGGCCAAACTAAAACGGTTCTTGAGCTGGGAAGAATGTTGTTCAGCGTCGGCCTACTGCTGCGTTCTGTGCGCCTGGTACATAAAATCGGACATTCGATAAATTTGTACTGAGAAAAGTCATGATTGGGACCAAATCGAGGTGCATATTTTTCCCCCTTTCCATTTCGAATACCAGGCGAACAGAAATCAGCAGGCAGCAATGCGATGACGTCAGTGTCATAGCGAAAATGGGAGAGACCATGTTTTTTCTTGGGAAAGATATACAGACCAGTCCTTCATTGGCCAGAAAGGGATAGCTGCTGTATGCTCAGAGAGAGCAGTATTTTATTGGCTAGGGGGGAAGGGATAACGAATAGTGAATACTCAGAGAGAGCAGCAATATGTTGGCTAGAGGGGGAAAGCTGCTGTGTACTCAGAGAGATTAGGACTCGCGATGAGAGATGGAAAGAGATACCGCATACCAGCGGCCAAACTAAAACGGTTCTTGAGCTGGGAAGAATGTTGTTCAGCGTCGGCCTACTGCTGCGTTATGTGCGCCTGGTACATAAAATCGGACATTCGGTAAATTTGTACTGAGAAAAGTCATGATTGGGACCAAATCGCAGTGCATATGTTTCCGATGTGATATGAGCACCTATTGACAATAGCTAGATTGGCATCTCTGGTCTCAAGTGAGATGCCTTTTTTCCCGAGCTTTCAAATAGTGAAGAAACCATACCCGACCCTATAAACCATGTATATTCTTGATCAGCATTATCAGCCTCATCGATCTAGCCATGTCCTGGCTAAATAAAAATTTTACAAATTTTTTCAAAAAAATGTAAGGGGTTAAAATTGTAAAAAATTGGCCAAAAAATAGATATCGAGTTTTAAATGCAGAAATGTGCGCCTATAAAACCCAAGAAGAAAAAACCAAACCCGTCTGAAATCGGTTGAGTTTTAGCCAAGTTATGATAATAAAACCGTTGAAGCTGTTAGCAATTTATACACAATTTATTGCAGCTATATAATCACCTATTGACAATAGCTAGATTAGCATCTCTGGTCGCAAGTGAGATGCCATTTTTCCCAAGCTTGCAAATGGTAAAGAAACCATTTCCCTCATTGGCCAGAAAGGGATAGCTGCTCTACACTCAAAGAGAGCAGTATTTGATTGGCTAGGGGGGAAGAGATAACGGATAATGAATGGTCAGAGAGAGCAGTAGTTTGTTGGCTAGAGGGGGATAGCTGCTGTGTACTCAGGGAGATCAGTACTCGCGATGAGAGATGGAAAGAGATACCGAATATCATCGGCCAAACTAAAACGGTTCTTGAGCTGGGAAGAATTTTGTTCAGCGTCGGCCTACTGCTGCGTTCTGTGCGCCTGGTACATAAAATCTGACATTCGATAAATTTGTACTGAGAAAAGTCATGATTGGGGCCAAATCACAGTGCATATGTTTCGCCCTTCCCATTTCGAATACCAGGCGAACAGAAATCAGCAGGCAGCAATGCGATGACGTCAGTGTCATAGCGAAAATGGGAGAGATCATGTTTTTTCTTGGGAAAGATATACAGACCAGTCCTTCATTGGCCAGAAAGGGATAGCTGCTGTATACTCAGAGAGAGCAGTATTTTATTGGCTAGGGGGGAAGGGATAACGAATAGTGAATACTCAGAGAGAGCAGCAATATGTTGGCTAGAGGGGGAAAGCTGCTGTGTACTCAGAGAGATTAGGACTCGCGATGAGAGATGGAAAGAGATACCGCATACCAGCGGCCAAACTAAAACGGTTCTTGAGCTGGGAAGAATGTTGTTCAGCGTCGGCCTACTGCTGCGTTCTGTGCGCCTGGTACATAAAATCGGACATTCGATAAATTTGTACTGAGAAAAGTCATGATTGGGACCAAATCGAGGTGCATATTTTTCGCCCTTCCCATTTCGAATACCAGGCGAACAGAAATCAGCAGGCAGCAATGCGATAACGTCAGTGTCATAGCGAAAATGGGAGAGACCATGTTTTTTCTTGGAAAGATATACAGACCAGTCCTTCATTGGCCAGAAAGGGATAGCTTCTGTATACTCAGAGAGAGCAGTATTTTATTGGCTAGGGGGGAAGGGATAACGAATAGTGAATACTCAGAGAGAGCAGCAATATGTTGGCTAGAGGGGGAAAGCTGCTGTGTACGCAGAGAAATCAGTACTCGCGATGAGAGATAGAAAGAGATACCGCATACCAGCGGCCAAACTAAGACGGTTCTTATGCTGGGAAGAATTTTGTTCAGCGTCGGCCTACTGCTGCGTTCTGTGCGCCTGGTACAAAAAATCGGACATTCGGTAAATTTGTACTGAGAAAAGTCATGATTGGGACCAAATCGCAGTGCATATGTTTCCGATGTGATATGAGCACCTATTGACAATAGCCAGATTGGCATCTCTGGTCTCAAGTGAGATGCCTTTTTTCCCGAGCTTTCAAATAGTGAAGAAACCATATCCGACCCTATAAACCATATATATTCTTGATCAGCATTATCAGCAGCATCGATCTAGCCATGTCCTGGCTAAATAAAAATTTTAACAATTTTTTCAAAAAAATGTAAGGGGTTACCTAAAGGCGGTAGAAACCTTGCTTGTCTTTAGGAAGATATTAAGCCCATTCCTTCATTGGCTAGAAAGGGACAGCTGCTGTTTACTCCGAGATATCAGTAGTCTAGAATCTAGATTATGTTAATCGATCGTTTGATAGATAGAAATCAACAGCCTGGTCAAAAAAAATCATGCCATTGACAAATTTGCTGCCGTTTTGGGCCAATGTCCATTTCTCCCCACCCCCGACACTCTTGACAAGACTTAATTTGTTTTGTAATTTTTGAAATTTATTGTTTTATATTTATTTAATTATCATCAAATATTTATAGTTGATGCTCGCTCGGTTGTTGTTGTTATCTGCTATGCTGGGGTTGCTTCCTCTGGTTATTGTTGTTCTGCAGTTCCATATTTAATAATTTTAATTAAGATTTATCCTTACAAGTTAAGTGTATGCAGTATGTTTGTTTTGTCTCTTTTTTTAGTGTGTGTGTTTGTTTTTTCTTTTTTTTTTCATCTCTCTCTCTCGTTGAGTGCGAAAATAAAATAAGAATGAAAAACCATAATTGTCGTTCATAATTAGTCGCAGCATCTTGAACGCGTCGTTTTATGCATATCATATTCCTTCGTTTCGACTCAATTACACATTAAAATTGATTTAATTAAAAAGTTATATATATTTTTGTCGCTTAAGTGTGTCTGCTCTTGTGTAAGGGATTTTCTGATTAGAAAACACATACAATTAAACAAAACTGGACACTTTTCACTAATTACAAATTTAAAAATTATACAAATTACACGCAGTTCCTCAGGGGGACACAGAGACAGGACAGAGAGTAAATACAACATAGTGAGGAGGTTATGAGAGAATACATAATGTGTGTGCCTGCCTTACTATTTTTTGTATATGTTTAAGTGTATATTAAAAACGTTAAGCAATGCGAGAGCCATTTATAAAGATTATATTAATTATGTACAGGTATCGTATATATATAGACGTTGCTTGTGTGTGTGTGAGGAAACCCAATTAGTATCTTTCGTGTCTCTATTATTAAAACATTTCTTGTGGTTGCAATAATTTAAACGAATAAGTCGGATGCAGCAGCCATCCTTTTCTCAATTACTCTCGGTTACAATTAAATTATAAGCGCTTTCATTAAATTATGTTTCGTAATTGTATAAATATATTCTTCATAGGCAGGGAAGATGATTTGGAAACGAGCTCCGGATTTTTAAGCAGCAGTTTTAGAACTCGTAAACCTAGATCATCACCGATTGAGCACGCGGCAGCGGAAGCAACGCCTCTCCTGACCTCCACAGGGCCAAACTGTTTTTGCAGCAAGTGTCTGAGCCCTGCAGAAGGGGATAGTGTGCGTGCGCTGTCCAGTTCTCAAGTTATCCCTCCTTTCTGCTCGTCCTCTCTATATATATAGTTTAGTTTATATATCTTGTTTCCTTAGACTTTACACAACTTTAAGTTTAAGGGTTCCAACTCCTAGTGGTAACAGTTTCGCCTCGACCGCGTTTGCATCTTTATCATCTTCATCTTCTGCATATACATCTTCTTTTCTTTGTATTTCACGTTATTTTGCTTGATTCTTTGCTTCGTTTGTTGTCGTCCAGTAGTGGCTCCTCCTTCTACTTTCAGAGAAGGTGTCGCCGCCTCATCCTGCTAGCGCTGGCGCTCGGATCTGCGCAATACTCATTCGTTCCGCTCCTCGGCACCTGACTCGCTGCCAGCCGATAGATTAAGCGTGCTGGCATCCGCCGAGGAGCGTGTGTGGCGAGTTGATCTCAGCTCACGTCGCTTCTCAGGCGGTTGTCCCTCCACCGCTGAACCAGGTGCCGCTGCTCCCTGCTCGTTGCCCGAAGACCGGGGTCGCTTCAGGCGATTTGAAGAACGACGATTCTCTTCAGCGGCCGCGGCAGCAGCTGCCGCTGCCGCAGAACTCGTTGAGGAACCGCTCAGATTGGCCACTGCCCCAGCTCCCGCGGTGTCCAAATCCTCCACGCTGCCACCGTGACTGCTGCCTGGAGCAGGAGCAGCCGCCGCTGCTGGTGGCTTCTTGAGTATGGGTTGTATGATCAATTCGTCAGCCTCCTCGTAGGGCGGCGGCAATTTTGCCGCATCTGCAGCATTGGTGATGGTCAGCGAGATACGCGACTCGGAGCGCTCGGAACGCTCGCTGCTGGTGCTCGCTCCGCTGCTTATTGGAGGCGCTATGGTTATCGTTGTCTGACTTGGAAGATTGGCGGCCAAGCCAGCCGCTGCAGAGGAGCTGCCCGACCCACCAGAAGCATTCAGCGGCGTCAGGGTAACCTTATCCTGTTGCTGATCCCCTCCAGACATGGGCGCCGGCGTCGAACTGCTTGAGCTACTGCCGCCCCGCAGACTCTTCTCGATGCTGGTCATGCTGGCTCCTAGGTTTAGAGGCAGTCCGGCAGCCATGGCCGCAGCGGCCAGTTCCTCCTTTGTCGGATGCATCTCACTGCGCGATCGCTTGGACTTTTGCTGCTGCTGCTGGTGCTGCTGCTCGGCATCTAAGGCGGCAGCATAGGCAGCTGCCGCTGCATTCGCCGAACTGGAGGCGGACGACGATGCCGAGGAGGTAGGTATCAACGAGATGCCCGATCCCAGGCCAAGAGTCTTGGTATAGTAATCCATTTGCTGCTTGAAGGCGTCCTGTTCTCGCTGTCGCTTTGACGAAGAGCTGCTGCCCGACGAGCCGCCTCCTCCACTTGATCCTCCGGCCGAGCCTCCTGTTAGTCCCGCCAGACTGGCCAGGGAGCCAGGACCACTCAACGGTAGGGATCCTCCAGCAGCAGCCATCGCCTGGGCGGCCATTTCGGCCAGGAAGGCCTGCGAAAAGTCACTTGGCATTCCCGGGATCTGTGGCAGTTGGGCTGCTGCCGCCGCAGCAGCCGCTGCTGCTGCTGCTGCCGCTGCCGATGCCGATGACGACGTTTTGGAGTTCTTGCTGGATGTCGAAGATGAGCCTCCAGTATTGGAGCTGGACGATGTCGAGGGCATTTTACCCTGCGAGAATGCCTGCAGGGCGGCCAAGTCCGTGGGCAAGGCACCACGTGCGAGACTCTCGAACCACTTTTGCTGCTCCTTGGCCTGGGCATTCGCCTCATTCACCTGCTGCTGGCTGCTATTGCTGCTCCTCTTGCTGCCGCTGCTTGCGGTACTGCTCGAGGAGGCACCGCCCGCTGTACCCGGCAGCGGTTGCATGCCCAAAGAGCTCATGAGGCGCGTGGCCTGTGCCAAGTCCATGTTGCTCATCCGGCTTAGGGACTCGAGCAAGTGCGGATCCGCTCCGGGCATGAGCAGGCTACTCAGCTGAGCCATGTCCGCTGCTGTGGGCGTGGTCTGCGCTTGGCTCCTGCTGCTCGACGATTGCCTGCCCCGTCCCGAGGATGAGGACGAGGGTGTTGTCACTGTGCTGGCGCCACCACCGCCCATGCTGGCCATTGCATTCATGAGGCTGGCCGCGGCCGAGGCTGAGGCCGAAGCATTCCTCGACTGGCTCGACTTGGACGATTGCGATTGGTGCGACTTGGACTGAGTAGAGCTGGTGTTCGAGGCAGACGACGTGGCGCCGTTCAGCAGGTTATACTGCTGAGCCAGCTCGTAGGCGGAGCCCAGACCACTGGAGCCCAGCGAGTACGGATTGAGTCCGCCTAGACCCATTGGTGGGTACAGCAGCGAGGGATTCGGGAAAAGGAACGGAAAGCCGGCGGCCAGTTGCTGGGATGCAGATGCCGCTGCATTCTTGCCTCCAGCTCCGCCACTGCCGTTACCGCTTGCTCCTGATGAGCCTCCGCCGCTACTGGCACTTATGGCCGCCGCCAGTTGAGCGGCTTCATTCTGGGCCTGCTGCTGGGCCGCGGCCGCTGCCGCTGCCTGCTGCTGCTGCTGTTGCTGTTGTTGCTTCTTCTTGCTGGCTGAGGAGGATGAGGCGGCCGAGGACGACTGCCCCTGACTCTTGCCGGAACCCGCTCCGCCGGCTGAACCTGTCAAACCGCCCAGAGTTGGCCCGGCAGCAGCCATGAGCGCAGCCAGCGACTGGGTGTCCATCCCAGCTAAATTGCCCAATCCTCCCATTCCCGCCAGACTGGCAAACAGGTTCATGTTGTTCAAGTTACCGAGTCCCGGGATATTTCCCATGCCCGGCATGCCGCCAAAGGACATGGACAGCAGTGGATTCTTAGGATCGAACGCAGCAAGCGGATTCTTCGGATCGAAGGCGCCCAGTCCTGGAAGATTTGCCAACAGGCTGGGATTTAAGCCAGCCAGCGAGCCGAATTGCAGGGCCGCCTGATCCAGAGCCGCAGCAGCTGCCGATTGTTGGTTTCGTGACGACTTTTTCGACGATCCTCCTCCCGCCGGCGACTGAGCGGCGGCTGATGATTGTTGCTGTTGCTGCTGCTGTTGGGTGTGTGATGAGGAAGAGGCGTTACTCGAGTTGGACGATGGGCGGCCACCGTGGGACTTAACCGCCGGCGAACCGTAGGTACTGTCCATTGAGGAGGATGTGGGCTTGGGCGATGGCGCTGACATGGGATTCTGCATCTGCTCCAGCCACTTGGGATCCACCTCATAATTGGGATTCTCCGTGAGCCTGAAAAGTGGGTTAAGTGTTAAGGGACTATATATATATTTTAGCTTTTCTAGACTAACCATTGCATCAGTCGCTTGAGCTGCGGCGCCTTGTTGCCGCCCAAACGCTTGCCAGTTTGTTTGTTAATCACGGGCACTGGCTCTTCCCCAGTCAGATTCTGTGGCCCGGCGGCCATCGAGTGTTGTTGTTGTTGTTGCTGCTGCTGCTGTTGCTGTTGCTGGTGCTGCTGCTGCTGTTTCTGAATTTGTGAGGCACTCGAGGTGCTCTGTTGACGATTGGAGCGCCGACTGTTGGAACCACTTGCTCCACTGCCGCCGCCGACGTAATCAATGCTTAGCTGGTCGCCCAACGGACTGGTCATGTCTGACAGCCACTTGTTTACCTTGACGTCGTGCGGCGAGTTGGTAGCGGCGGCGGAGGAAGAGAACTTGGGACTGAGCTTCATGGCCTGTTCCATCTCGGCCAGCATATTCTCGTAGGCCTTGCGCTGGGCGGGCGGCAGGAACTGCATCATCTTCTGTTGCTGCTTGAGGAACGTCTGCGGATCGGTGGCCATGGTCTGGGCCAGTAGGGCGTTCAAACTGTCCTTGGAGGAGAGACCGCCCATGGCCATGTTCTGCAGGGCGCTCAGTCCGCTGCCGCCGCCGCTGCTGTTGCCGCTGGCCGATGAGCTTCCGCCGGCGCCGGTTCCGCCGCTTTTGGATTCTGTAAAGAAAAATAGAGATAGATGCTCAAGATTAGTCAAGAACTCATTGGGAAGGGCTGCCCGTCCTCGGGCGGCGGGGTTAGTAAAAAGAAAAAGCGCAGAGACTCCAACTCACTTCCGGGCACTGTGGTCACAGTGATGGTGAATGGTTTCTGATTCATTTGTTGCTGGCTCGCCGAGGATTGCAGATTGGCCGGCGTCACCGAGACGCTGGGCGGTATCTGTGGCTTCTTCGACGACGAAGATGACGATGGCAGCGAGGGATCGGGGAAAGTCTTTTGCTCCTTTGCAGCCGACAAACCCAGCACAATCTCGTCCAGCTTTTTGCGCTTCTTCTCCTTGCCAATCACGGGTTCCTCAATGGTCTAAAATAATGCAAGCAACGCAAAAAAGAGGGTTAGATTTGAGCTTATGTTAGGGATCAATATATAACCGTTTTAACATTTTGAAAATAAATAAAAGCGATTTTTTGGTTTTACTCACACAATTGTTCTTCTTCATAAGCTTGTTGAGCGTGTCATCGAGCTTGCTCTTGCTGCCACCCATCGAAGGGAAGGCGGAGCTCAGAGCCGCATGCACGTTCGACTTCTTGGAGGGCATGGAGAAGTCCTGCACCTCGCTCAAGTCAATGGCTCCGGCACTGGAGGCCGACTTTAGCATCTCCGTCATATTCATCTTCGGCAGGCTGCTGCGGAAGAAAGGTTCACAGAAATTAATATGACATTCTTCTCCAGCATATCCTCGTGTGACTTGACACCCACCTTGAGGATAGATCCATGGGTGCGCCCATTGAGGGCGGCGGCGTCTTAAGCGCCGGCACAGCTGGCTTGCTAAACTGTCCGGAGGATTGTCGCGACAGCGAGGCATGTTGGTGCGCCGGCGGCGGTTGCATGCCACTTAAGGCAGCCGACGAAGAGCTTCCGCCGCGTCCGCGACCAGAGGAACCACCACCAGTCAATGCCTCCATATTGGCAATCTCGCTCTCCCAGTCCTTTGGCGCCACTGTAAAAGGAAGAAACATTAGTTTGGGAAACAAGATGATGAAAGAATATCTGCAGCCCAGAATGTAAGAAAAGATCAACCTATCGGGTTTTTCCTCTCGATATATATCTGAACTGAAGAGTTACATTTCTAACGGCCCACTTACTTGTCGAACTGTTGAGCAAAGCATGCAGTTTGGCCCTTTCAGTTTCCACATCGATGGCAATGTGCCGCTTGCGCTTCTTGCCCACTCCCGAGGCACCACTGGCATTCGGCACGTTTATACCACCACCAATGCCGGCTGATGATGCCGATGAGGCGGCACTGGCCGCACTCAGGGACATGCCCGGCAGCAGGGAGGACAGAGAGGTAGCATTGCCACCGGCTGCTGCTGCAGCTACGGCAGCGGCCACTGCGGCATTGATGCTGTTGGCATCCAAACCGGGTAAAGTAGGTGTGGGCTTCGATTGACTGCTAGTCACCTGGGAGGCGGAGGAGGAGGATGCCGAACTAGCGGCCACTTGTTGCATCTGCGAAGCCTGCAAATGCTTCGTTACACCCTGGTCCGTGGTGATCGTAATCACATCAGGGGTTGTCGAGCGTCGCTCCAGGCTGCTCAAATGAGGAATCGACTCGTGAAGGGCGATACTCAGATCGGTGACGCCTCCCTTGCAGCTAGCAAAGGCACTGTACTTGATGTCCACCGGCCACTTGCCACCCTCCACACAGGCCACAATATGGGCAATCCGGCGTTCCAGGGCAAAGTCCTTGAACCACCGAATCATGCACATTTCCAGCTTGGGCTTCTCCAGCTTTTGTTGCTTAACGGTCGCGGGTTGGATGACTTCCAGATCGGGAAAGCGGGCCTTGAGCTCAGCCGCCTGCTTTTTGCACTCCTCTTCGACGGCTTTCTCCTTCTCCTTCATAACCTCGTCGTCATCGGGATCCGTGGGTCCAGCCACCAAATCAAGTATCTCCTGATCGTTGGCTGGCTTCTTTTTAGGAGAAACTGTCTCGGCTTCTGATGCTGCTGGTGCAGGTTTCTCCTCCTTGTCCTTGGCCTTTGAGTCTGGCTCCATGGAGTCTTCTTTTGATTCTTCTTCTCTTAATTCTGGCTTCTCTTCGTCAGTCTTTGTCGTAGACTTGCCTGCTTCGGTTTCCTTTTCCGGGGATTCCTCAGATTTCTCAGCCGACTTCGTCTCTTCCACATTAGGGGAGGCTTCTACATCTTCCATTTTAGATGTTTCTTCGTCAGCGGGAGCAGCCTCTGCCAGCTTCTCCTCTCCCGAAGATTTATTCTCCTCGGTTTCAGTGCCCTGTTTCTCAGGGGAGACTACGGTAGCTTTGGTGGTTTCCGCTTCCTTCTCGTCACCATTTTCAGATATAACTGGCTGCTCCTCCTCAACCTCCATTTTCTCATCGCTGGTCTTGGGTTCTCCCTCAGCCTCTGAATCAATCTTCTTTTCAACCTCAGCGGCGGCCAGAACTATCACTTTGTCGGCTTCGGCGTCGTCCTTCTTATCAGAGACTTCGGCTTTCACATGCCCTTCGTCCTTGACAACGTTGTCTGCCTGCTCCTCAGCTTCAGTTTCAATTTTTGCCGGCTCTTCATTTTCCTCCTGAGACTTTTTCTCTGCATCCTCCGATTCCTTTTTATCAGGACTCGCCTCTTCCTTAACCTCATCCTTTAGGGGAGTAGTGGTCGGAGTGGCCTCCTTTTTGATGACACTCTCATCGGTCATGAGTTCATCGTCCAGATCTATCACCTCGTTCTTGACTGCTGCTGCCTTTTCTGCTGCTGCTGCCTTTTCTGCGGCGGCCGCCTTCTCAGCTGCAGCCAACTTCTCCGCCTTTTCAGCATTAAAGGCCTCCAGCTTGATGGTTCGTTGGATCTGTGCCTCCAATTCGCGGATGAAACGCTTTTCCGATTCGCAGAAACTAAAGTTCGGATCGTTAAAGATAAAGGTTTCGGAGCGATAGAGTCCGTGTTTGAGAACGGCTGTGATTAGTTCCTTGTCGTGGCGTCCTGCTTCCCACCAGTCGGGAGTATCCGCATTCATGGTGCACAGTTTGAGGCGCTCTTCCAGGTGAGGATTGCGTGCCACCTCCCGGAGCTTGGCCAACAGTTCCAGACGATCCAATATGAGCTTGGCGTGTTCTTTATCAATATCCTCAATGATTCCCTCTAGACCTCGTTCCGATTCCCCGAGCTTCATGCCCGCCTGGCGCTTGCACATGGCCACAAAGACCTTGTAGTAGTCCGTCAAGGTCTCGTCACTCTTCCGCTCCAAGTGAGCCATCTGCTTGAACTTGGTCCAGTCGGGACTGCCGCCCCCAGAGACACCACCCATGGTGGACTGGTGCAAGTCAATGCCGTAGCCAGTGAGAACACGCAGGAACTCGTACTCCTCGCGGCGATTCCACTTTTTCGGTATGAGCTGTAAGCGCTGGGACTCGCGCTCCTTGGCCGCCAGCTCCATCTTTCCTTGTCGCTCCATTTTCTGTAGGAAGAGCGCATACATTAGGCGGCAAATTAGTGCAAATATAATCAATATAAATAATTTGAGTGGCGAAAGTGTATCTACTAAGGTGGATGTGTCAACTGATGGAAATTTCTGTTTAGCTGTAGGTGAGATATCATTGTATATGTTTCTTTTTAGTGTTAATTGGGGTTTGGAATTGGCAGTTCCAGTTAGTAGTTTAGAAGAGTTGCCGACTAAATAATTTAAAATTTTCGTAAAAACCCTGGGTCCATAAAAATCAAACATCTTTTGTATATAATTATAAACTAGATACCAAAAGATACAAAAGTAATCTGAAGATATATCTATATAAAATACTATACTATAATATAAATACTGATTTAAGCTTTCCTGGGATCACAAAAATCCTACAGTAAGTAATATTTACTTGCCACTTACAGAAGTAATTTTTAGTACACTTTTACTTGTTATTACATATGTATGCATGACTAAATAGATTACGCTGATGCCTGTTCCGTTCACAGAAACTATTCCAAGTTAATTAACATTAAGACCAGAGATAAGATAATTCAAAACTACGTCGCACACCAACAGCTTTTGAATTTATCATCAATAAACTCTAACGCGACGATTCTGTTATTAGTTAGTTAGTTGCAGGATATTGAATGGTACCAATTATAATTAGCGTGACCAAGTTTTTCCCAATCTGAAAACCCAACACTAATTTCCTCTGTATAATTTGTTGATTGACTCTCTTTATCTCTTTCTTTAACAGTTAGCCATTGGTATAGATAAGTTATCACATAGAATTAGTTAAAAACAATTGGCATAAGAGCTGCACACCCATTTCCCCTATTTACCTCCCTGCAAATCGGGCATCCCCCTTGAGAGCATAGGTGTATATATATAATAACCATTTCCACAATTACTTATTGTGAACCCGAGGGAAAGAGAGAACACCCTGTTGGGCTATGGACGATGATGTGTGATTGTGTGTGCATTTTGCAAGTGCAAATTCATTACGAATATTTACACAATTTTGTGCTGGGAAAAAGAATTAAAAAGCGTCCACCAGGAGTACATCAAGCACCCTTCCCTGCTTAAGCGTAATGGGAGACTCGAAACAGGGGGTGAGATGGATGGGATCACCCTCGTAGCATGGATGGTGGTGACGCCGCTGCAGGGGTGGTGGCCTCATCACCATCTCCTCTGTGTGTACGTAAGTCAGACGACTGACTGACTGACTATTACAGCCTTCCGAATTACACACGAATTTTTGCGAAACGAAAGACAAATGCGAATGGCAAAATGAAACGGCGAGGGAGGCGAGACGAGACAATGGCGTGTAGCAAAGAGAGCGGCGAGAGCAGAACAACTGAAACTGGAAATACAATAAAATCATAATAATAAAAGTAAAAAATCCATTTTACACCCCTAATAACGCTGCAGAGGACAGAGGCCAAAGGGCGGACAGGAGTCCTTCTTGGCGGCTGGTGGGAAATAGAGACACGGCGCAGCAATGAGCACGGGACACAAGTACACGCCGCACTAAGCAAATGGCGCCGAGTCCAGACTACGAAGCCCGGACAAGGAGGCGCACCAGTGAAAAGGAGACGGAGACGGAGACGGAGACAAACAAATGAATCCAGTGAGACCAATTGCACGCGCCGTAGCTAAAAAGGACCTCCTCTGAAACACCCGAAAAGCCACCCACATCCCACACCACAGTCTCGCGTGTATGTGTGTCTGTTCTCTTTCTCTGTGCCCCGTTTTGTACATGTTTGTTTGCTTGCTTGTATACTCTCCTCCAGTTAGTTATGATAATAATAATGGAGGCCAAGGAGGAGTGGGAGCCACGAGAAACGAAACCAAAGCCATTGCAAATACACCAAATTGCATGAAAGACTGAATGTCGTAAGGGGACTGTCATAGTGGACGAAAACAGGGCAGCAACGTGAATTGGGGATACTAGCACAACCAATATTGTAGTTTTCCTCTTGAGCTCATAAGTGTTTATATTTATTATAGTTAATATTTATAATTATTAATTATGAATTATAGAAATGTCAATTAATCAACTTTGACTGCTAGATAGTTCAACTGGGCAATCTCTTGTGAGTCCTGATAATACCCAGTTTTTTATTTCTTTCATATTAATCTATAATGAATTCAACATATTTAACATCTAAATTTTATTTACAAATAAATGCATTAATAATAACAATAATAACATGCTTTCACTTAGTCGATATCACCTGATTATACTCAATAGTATTCCCTCATAAGTTTGGCTCCATAAAAAGGGGTTACCACCAGCATAATTGGTAAACAGTTGCGAAATTAACACGATCTGCGTGGGTGTGTAACCCGACGGATAGCTTCACCCCATAAAAAAAAGCACAGGAAAACAAGAAACCCTTTTTTCTGCGGACAGCAAATACGACATACGACAACGACGACGCATGATATCGAGTTCTCATACAATTTTAGCATGAAATCAAACCGCAAAACTGAGTGCAATCCTGATGAAGGCAGTGTTTTCTGCATGTTCCGGATAGAGAATAACGTCGAGTGTTGGGACTCTAATCCTTTTGGGCTAGAAAAATAATAAAAAAGGATGCCAAGTGGGCTCGCAGGTTGGCAACCCCGCTGTCTCCTTCTGTGTCCGCTCTCCTTCTTTTTGTTCTTCTCCTGTTTCCCTGTTTCTGTTCTATTATGTTTATACAGCTAACGGCTTTTTTACCACTACCCTAACCTACCAAAGACGACGACGAACGATGGCCACAACGAAATCCAAAAAGGGGGACAAACAAAAACAAACGACAAAAGCAACGGCGAGCGCAGCGCCATAAGATAAAGAGACCCGAGACCTCTTCTTCTTCTCACTCTCCACACGGACTGTCTTCCCATCTGACTATCTCGCTCTGGCCGCATTCACACAATACAAGTGCGAGGCAACTCGAGCGATTGATTATGATTATTAGTAGGAGAAACCGATGACTACACCAGGCGATGGCTTTCAGTGACTTCGTTCGACTTGGAACTGCCAGCCAAAAGGCGAGGATGGGGCAAGGAGCCACGAAGACAGGGACAGAGAGTAAGATATAGACAGAGAGTGAGTGAGAAGGGCAGGGAGCAGGACAGAGCTCAGTAAGCAGACGCGGAAAAACGAATTTAAATGAGCGGCATAACAGCCGCTTCTCGAACAGGCAACAAACAAAAAACAGATAAAACACAAGTACGGTTGCACACAGTGTCGGCCATAACAATAAGTAGAGTGACGAACACGTTAGCGGATAAATTATTAAGCACTTAAGTTACTTGTGGAGTTTTTTCGATTTTTAAGTGAGGCTTATACGAATTTTTCTCTTTTGCTAGTACAAGCTTTTTTACCCTGGGAGATCTAGGCGGATAATGGATACATCCACTCGCTTGCTAATGCTATTACTCTAGTACCCTGTAAGTACAATACAATAAGGAACAATTCGCATTCAATGGTAATATATCTTGACCCTTGCACTGGTATCTATTATTTTTACCGCAGGTGTCTGCCATCATCTTCTGCTTCTGCTTGCTCCTCTTCCTTCTTTGGCAGCTACACATGCTACCACCCCCTTTGGGGAAGCGGGTAAAGTGGCAAACGACAGCGTCGCCGCTCATGTGAAATCTATAGGCATAAATTTATTGTTTTGTATTTTCGCTCGCTGCACACGACGAGAGCGAGATGGAGATAGAACCCCACTTCCCCCTCTCATTCGTTTGCACCAACGACTTGAGTCTCGTTTTTTTTTTCTTCTTGATTTGACTCTCCACACACACACTCGAGCACATTCTTTGCATATTCTGCTCTCTTCCTGCACTCTTGCATTCTCGTTTTAATTAAGAGATATGGGCATACTAATATTGGTATTGGAATTGTCATTGCTTTTTGCATTTACCTCCAAATAAATGCCGTTTCCATTGCTTAACGTGGTCGGCATCGTTGCTGTTGTTGCTGTGGCTGTTGTTGTTGCTGTCGCAGCTGCAATTTGCGAGGATTTATTAAGATGCTCACAAAAGGCGGAGAAGCTGCTAAAGTCCATGGGTTTAATAACCTCCATTTTTATTTAGTTATTATTATTACTTTTTTTTGACAACAAACACTATAAAACACTATAAAATATCACAGCCGCAGAATAGAAATCGAAGCCTTGCGGTTTCCGTCACGATTATTGATTTCAATTAAGCACTAATTATCATTCATTGCGCTCCCAATGACAGCTATTTTGCACCTAGTTGCTGTGGTTGTTGTTGCCTCGGCAATTACATTATTCCATTCCATTTCCAATACCATTCCATCGTTTTGACTATCACTCCCACTCGTTCGCTCCCATTATTCTCGCGATTTATCGCGCGCGCCCGCTTCTCGTCTCTAGTCCGCTCTCGCTCGGGCACCACACTTGGACTTTTTACAACTTTACACCGCGGCGCTCAAACAAATAATGAGCGGAGCGCATTGCGGACTAAAATACAAGAAACACTCCTCATCACACACACATGCACAGAGCGACGGCGACAGCGGCAGCAGCTAAAATCGAATGCGAATCAGGCAGCGCAAGAGAGACTCAAAAGAGTGGAAGCGGCGGGAGCGAGAGGCAGAGGATGAAGGGAAACCAAACAATCGTGAGATTAAGCCAAACGCCGTTTTGGGTGAATGTGAATATGAATGAGATGGGCTAAAAACTGAGACTCGAGACCGATACCGATACCGATGGCGGCCGAGGAGTCTCAGGCTGAGGTGAATGAGCGTCACTTGCAACAGACTCTGGGCGCGAGCGACAGAAACCGAGAGAGAATGAGAGCCTTCGAGCGAGAGAGCCGGGTTCAAAAGAGAGAGCGGGACATCAAATGTGACTGAGTAAGTGTGCACTGGATGGACGAGTTAAAGAAGAAGCACCAGCGGCGGCGGCTTCACATTGTGTCAACTCGTGTAATGTAAGCAAAGAAGCACTAGCCTGCCACACACATAAAAGCGAGGAGACAGGGACACAACACACGGCTGATTCGGAGGCAAAAAAAAGAAGGCAATGAAACAAATGTACCACAAAAACTGTTGACGACACACTGAGAGCAGCGAAAGAGAGCGCGCGAGGCAATAAACGGTCGAGGGAGGGGATAAGGAGGAGGGTGTAATGACGGACGCAGGACAACAGCGGCGAAGGGATAAATAATAACAGCAGCCGCCGCAGCGGCAGCAGAACGTTAAGACTGAGAGGTAAAACCATGAAAACGGATTAAAACACAAAAAGCAGGTACAACAGACGCATAAAGAGTTAAGAAGTAATCCCTCAAATAACGAGTCAGGGCTCTTATTGCTCTCGGCCATTTAACGTTTGTTAATTTTAAAAATATGATTTAAACAACTGAAATTAATCGTAACTAAGTTCCTAGCACTATTTAAGGCCAGTCACGACTCCTAATAAAGCCCCCCAAGTGAGACTTGGGAATCAGGCTTACCAAACATAGGAATAACTCCAACTTTACAATCATCGTAAAGAACTGGCATACGTTTTATGTTACAGTTAATAACTATGAGACTTGCATTTACTTTTCCATATTGAGTGTACTGAAACACTTTTAGAATGTGACAGTTTTGAATTTTAAGGGGCTTGACTTTGACTATTGGCATTTGCAATTGTTTAATTAATTCGACCTTTGGGCCATCTACATACGGCACACACACACACATCGAGAAAGATTGTGAGAGAGAAAGAGGCAGAGCGAAAGATGGAAACAGGGCCAAAGTGCGATAAGCACGTAGTCAGAGCAAAAACGAAACGAGATTATTAATCAATCCGCAAGATACAGATGCAGATACCACATGAGTGAGTGAGCGAACGAAAGAGTGAGAGCGGCTGTCCAAGTGTGTGTTTTGGATATACATGCATGTGCGAGCAGGGCGGATATAATCGCACACAGAATCGATGCAATGGCGACACAACTTCTCCTGCTCCAGCAAATGCATACGCGCAAGATCAGCGAGTGGAGAGCGACAGAGAGGGGCATCATTCCTATCGTAAATTTGACTTAAACTAAATCAGCGAAGAGAGAAACGAACGAAGATGCGCAGGTAGACAGAGACAGCGGCTCTCAATGAGATATTTAAACTCGAACTGCAGACACATAGCCCTTAATATATTGACGGAGTGATGGACTGGACATTCGGCTTTATTGGTTAGAGACAGTCGAGTTTTCCCAATGCTTTACGACTGACAGGTGTGAAGTGAAAAATGCGCCGACGCAGCAGCTGCACAGCTCCCAAATGAACTCGCTGGATCGCAGCGTGCGAGAGAGGGAAGAAATAAGATGTGTCAGCAACACGTGAGACGCACGCGCACTGTGGAGACCATTGTAACAAATAAAATTTAAATAATCTAAAGGGCATTTTTCAAAGTTCAAAAATAAATGTAATATTTTCATCTTCAGCATTTAATATTAATATTATGCGTTATGCGTTAAATTTATGCGTTCATGTTAAACATTTTTCTCGTATCTGTAAAACTACAAATATTATTTTCAAAACTGAATTGAATTTGCCCATTGTACACCACAGCATTGGCAGCCAAATGCTAATAAAATAATAAATCGAATGGCAGCAATAGCAACAAGCACAAAAGAAGAGCAACGGCAACAAAAGCAACAGCGGTCAAAAGCAAAGAGGCAGAAGGAAGAAACAACGGCAAAGCATCCAAGCAGCAATTCGAAGGTGGGTCCCCGAAGATGCCTACAAAAAAGAATTGCCAAAACCAGCACACACACACACACGCAGCAATTTCTATGCTCCGGTGTTCTAAATACACGTTGCAAAAATGCAAAAGGAATCAACAAAACAAAGCGAAAAATGCTTTTAAGCTGCAGCCGCAGCAGCATAATGTGAAAAAAGAATTGAAGGAAGAAAGAGTGAGAAACGAAATGGGAGCTGAGCTCTCAAATGAGCACAATTAGGCGGCTGGCTTTATCGAAAACTCGCGCGCCGTGTAAAAGAAAAGGACAGGAAATGGCAACCGAAACGAAACAGGAACAGGTCACCCATCCTATATACCTCCCCATCTCCTTCCTTCTTTTTGCTCCGTCTCCCAAGTCACATATTGCGCTCAATAATTCAGTTTGTGAGAGCAGAGCAGCACCATAGCTGAAGAGAGTGCCATCCCCCCCTTTCCCAGGCCAACTGGCCAGGCATTTTGGGTGGGCGCGCACACGAAAAAGAAAAAATTAAACATTGGATAAATCCAGAAAATGTAAAATTACAAACACACATTGCAGGCACCGGAGCAGGGACAGCGACAGCTGGTGGGAGCGAGATGGGCGACACACTCGCATGGAAAACTAATACATACAGGCGCAAGTACAGCCAACGTGTAGCTAGGCAGCAGAGCCCAAAGCCAAAACCACCCGATGATATCGAATGAACAACAACAACAACTGTAACAACGATAAAACCAAGTCGTCCACCAACGCCAACGTCTCTGCCGGCTGCGCGGCTTGCGTCCGCCGCAGCCGCAACAATCATCGTCACCAAAGAACTTCACCTCGTCAATACAACAACACCAAAAAAAATACTTGGCTTTGGTTCTTCGGCTCTGCTGCTTCTTCATCTTCTTTAACAAATCCGACTTGCTCCTGTTGCTGTTTTGGTTGTTGTTTTTGTGGGTTTGATTGATGGCGCACTGCCTTTACCGCTGCCGTCCCTCCGCCATTTGATAATGGCGTCGCCCATTCAGTGTTGACCGAAAGGTGTAAAGATACCAAAAATCTAGCTATTTTTAAGCGAAGTAGGTACTTAACTGTTTTAAAATGTGATAATGAATAGAGTAGTTATTATGAAAGGAATATAATATTTTTAAAAACAAAAACGCTATTATTTGATACTCAAAAAATTTGATTTGATTGATTTATATTGTAATAAAAATTAATATTTTGTATTAGTTCCTAGGTTTAGAGTTTTTTTCACCCCCTAACTGGCTTCGCTAGTGCTTCCTGCGCATCACCAGCGTCTGAAACTACAGTGGGAATGCGGCGAATCGAAGCGTCAGGTCGTACAATTGACTCCGGGCCTCCACTTTGCTCTGGCTCATAATTTGACCCAAGTCCTTTGGCCAACGAGCTGCGGGTTCCACTGTGATTGTGTGTTGTTGTTGCCACCTAAAGGGGCAGCAAAAAGCGAAGCAGAGGCAAGAAAAACGAAACGAAAGCAACGGTTTTGCGCTAGGCAGAGCAGGGGCAGCAGCAGCAGCGGGTTGGGATGGGGCATGGAGGAGGAGGAGAAGGTGGAAAAGAAGATGGAGGTGAAGTCTCGTGTATTGCTGTTTTTGTTTCTGCCGCCGAGTGTGCAAAGTGGTTTGACATTTCCTCCGCTTTGGGCCGCTCATTCGCATTCCCATTCGCGAGATGAGTCGAAAGATGAGTAGGGGAGGCAGGGTAGGCAAAGGAGGAGGAAGTAGCAGGCTGGGGAGAATAATCCGAGCATCTCTCGTGTGTGCACCGCATTTCGGGTTCAAATTCGAGTGTACATGTATTTCTTTTATTTTGCATAAATTAAGCATAAGTGTATATTTGCTGCCGCTCTCCTCCTCTTCTTCAGTGCCTCGTTTTCGTTTATTCGTCGTCGTTTCGATTTTGTTTGCCCATTCGGCAACACGGACACACATATAAAAAGGGGGCGGTTACACAGACAGAGAAGTTGACAGACTTTTCACCTCTGATACACCAATATGCCCTCCCCCTCGAAAAGCTCAGGTGGGAGTTGACTTTGCTTTTTATTTAGTCCGATTTCCCCGAGCTGTTATGGATTTGTCGATAACGGAATTGGAATTGAGAAGTATAGAAATTGTGCTGGAGAAAATCATGCCAAAACATTCTTTAATTAGCAAATTAGCTATTTCATACACAACATACATAATACAATATACTATATAAGACACTATATGGCTTCGATTGGAAATCTATGGACAAGTTGTCAAAGAGTAAGCCATAAGTTATGTATAACATTTTGTAGCATACTTTTTGTTAAGATAATTCAATTAGTTAGAGTATCCTAGGCGTTGTATTTGCATAAGGATTTGTAAAAAAAAACATCTCCCATTTGCTTCATATAAAGTAAATGTAAAATTTGGATACCCTTTATAATAATAGGGCTTTCTGAATAGTTATTTCCATTCTCAGAATTGTTTCAGGTTGCAGCCTTAGCTCTATCATGAGTTTCGCTGGCACGTTCTACTAGAAACCCTCTTAAAACAGAATGTAAGCATATAGTTCTGAACATAACCTTCACTCATTAAATGTTTTAAATATTTTCAAAGCTTAGTTAGTAGTCATGGTAAAATGCGGATTAATATCTTAATACTTTTATAGTTTGACAACTCATGCAAATTAGTGTGATATGCGGGGTTAGTTAGAGTAGTGTTTGGTATGGTAGCGTGGTTTTTGTGTCAGTGTTCATTATTTTCTCTTTTTGTGGGGTTAAAGTCTTTCTTTTTGGAAGAATTTATTGTTTGGACTGTACACGTTCTATTGGCCCTTCGAAAGGGTGGCAGCGAGTGCTAGTTGAGGATTGATTTCAATCAAGGGGGGTTGATTTAATCAAATGGGCAACGTTGGTCAGATATCTAGTTTTTCGGGGCTGATGGGGTGGGGTGTGGATGTGGTGAGTGGTAAGAATTCATACATAAATAGAAATAGTAGATAGAGGGTACTCATCACTACATTGCGTTTGCGTACATTGTTCATGCTGACCAGATACATGGCCAGCTTGTTGATGTCCAAGTTGGCAAGCTGACTGACGTCGGTCGTGTTGAGGATGCTCAGCATCAGGCTGATGTCGGCGGCGGTGGGCATGGCTGGCATAGTTCCCGATCCGCCCGTTCCGCCCACCTGCTGTTGGGCCTGCCCGGATCCAACACCCACACCGGATTGTCCTCCACCGGCTGCGGCGGCAGCGGCTGCCGCTGCTGCGGATGTGCTGGCGCCCTGTGACTGCATCAGCGCTTGCAGGCTCCGGCCACTGGGATCCGAAGAGCCCACAGTGGACCCGACAGAGCCAACTGTGCCGCTGCCGGAGCCGCTCTGTAGCTGCATTTGCATCGACTGAAGGGTGGGCGTGGTGGGCACTGACAATGGCGGCGTCGATGAGACCAGTGCCTGGAGCTGTGGGGCAATCACACAGAGAGAGATTTGGAGGCATTGGTAAGCGGGCAACAGAGATCAGGGATATGGTGGTTTCGGTGGGCAGAGGGAAGTGAGATGAGCTTATTAAGGATCGCGAATTTGTGGGTGATGGGGCACTCGGATCCCAATGTCTTTGCGGCTTCTTACATAGTTTTGCTGGTCAGCTGTTGGCTGCTTTTGCGTGTATTGATAATCTATGATCTCGATTTAAAGTTTGGGATTTGCTTTGGGCTCTCCGTCGAAGTTCGGGTTTCAGTTATTGTTCTCGTCCTTGTTAAGTCCGTCTTTTGTACGCTAACTACGGTTAACTACGGCCAACAGCTAAGCAACAAAACTACGTACTTCTCAAAACACTTTGACACTACAACATAATAATAACAATAATTAAGACAGATAACAGGAAAATTAAATTTTAAATCAACTCTCTTGTTGGGTTAGGCAAAGAAATGATTAGATTTAAAAAGGAGAAAATTTATCAATGTTTAGTTACAATTTGTCGAATCATTAATCTTTGAGTTAGCCGTTGAGTTATGAAATGATCTTTTAAAGTTGCAAAAACTTAATATTCCAGTTGATGCATCGCACAAAAACAATCGTAAAAAAAAATTTAATTTGTTTTACATTTTTCCATTATTTTAATATGTTACGTAAACGCTAAATGCGATTTTTTGTATACGATGTTTTCTAAATTTTCAATATTTTATTGACCCGCTTATATTCAAACTTTTACCAGAATAAATATCCAGGCTTCCCCATTTAGAATGCATGTAAGGAAGGGATGTAAGGAGAATACAGAATGTCTAGTGAGCTCACCTTAGCCTTTTGCTGTAGCTTTAGCTCCTCCTTCTTGTAATTCCTTTGATAGGCGGTGATAACGCGACGGAGACGCGTGTTAAGGTCCTGCATCGATGGCCACATGGTGGTGGCATCCTCAACGGCTGCCACGGTTGGCGGATAGCTGCCAGCAACGCTCTCCTCTTCGTCCAGGCCTAAATGTGAGTTGGAGTTAGCATGGTCGTTGGTGGTGGAGTTGGGGGCATTAGAGTTAGCCGCTTTGGATGATGGATTATTGGTGGTGGTGGTGGTGGTGGTATTGGTTTTGGTTTTGGTATTGGTAATGGTAGTAGTAGTAGTGGTGGTGGTGGTGATGTTTGTGGTAGCATTGTTAGTGCATGATTCCGCTTGATCGCCTTCGGCACGGGCAACGGCAGCGGCATCGTTTTTGGCTTCCCCAGCAGAAGGAGCAGCAGCAGATGACTCCTTTGATTCCTTTTTGATTTCATTTTCGTTATCGTTATCGGTTTCAATTTCGCTCGTGCTTTCTTTTTCTTTATTTTTTTCTACTTTTTTCTCCGATTTGTTCTCTGATTCGCCATCGGCAGTCTTGGCCTCCGTGGTATCCAAATCTTCTCCAGCTTTCTCACTGGACGACACAGAGGTCGAGACTGCCGCGGCCTTATTCTTGGCTTTTTTTTCCGGATCTGTTTCTGTATCTGCCGATTGTGGTGGAGGAGTTGCTGATGATGCCTCCTGCTGGGCGGCCAACGTCGCCGCACTACCGACATTATCGCTACCATGGCCCGGCAGGGGATCGGTTTTGGATTTGGATGAGGATTCGGATTCGGAAGCATTTGCAGTGGTTTCTTTTTCGCATCCCAGCTCTTTGGCATTTGTTAACGTTTTTGCGTCGTTGCCGTCGCCTCCGCTGCTGGCGCTGTCGCTCTTACCCGACGAACTTGGCCGCTCCGGGTCAAGGAGGAGCAGAGAGTCCTTGTTGCTGTCGCCGCCACCGGCGGTGAGCTTGCCAGAGTCCGAGTCTTTGGTCGTGGTGGTGCCATCGTCGTCCACCTCGTCGCCATCGTCGTGCTTCGAATTTGCATCGTCTTCGTTTCTGTTTGGTGCCACAAAGATGCAGTTTTTAGAATCAAGTTATGAAAGATACACATATTTACGGGGTATTAGAAAGGTGGCGGTGGAGTATATCATGCCCAAACGTAGTTAAAACGTTTGTTAAAAAGCAGAGAGAAAATTCACAACACACACACGCACGCACACACATTAAACGCAATGGCAGATGGAGACCTCAATGCTTCGGATGTTTGTGCGTGTAAATGAAAAATACTATATAAGAAAGCTCAATTTTAGGCCGAGGGTTCTCACGGAAATAGATATATTCGGTAGATTTTACAATTCTGCAATGATTTCCACATCTTTTATAGACATTTATTTTTAAGTAATTGCATATTTCCTAAGAGTAAAAGCATGATTTTTATGATTGGGAGAAATGTGCGTGGTGCGCGTGGGAATGTAAATGAGTTTTAGCAAATCCTCCTTCCTGTTTTAAGCTTTAGCTTGGGACACATTTAGTCAGGGGTGGACTCCCTGAGCTATTTTAGTACCTGTGCGTCTGGCATATGTGGGATTACGTAATGATAGTAATGAAAAAGTGCGCCAACCACATTGATTACTATGTTTCTTATCATCCGGTGTGTCGTGGGATCATGAACTATCAACCTACATTATTATTCAATTGTTTTTGATAGATTTTTGCACATTTCCTTTTTAATTTATATAACCTTTTTGGCAGCACGTTATGTGGTATGTACATAAATGTTTTCTTTTAGGAGGGGCTTCGAGCTATTTATAACGCTCATGGATTAATACAGTTTTAAGTTCATAGTAAATTATAGTAACTAAGAACTGTTTGTCAGTTCCTTGCTTATCTGAAAATATCCACTCTAGAAATCGATCTCTAGAAGTTTCTCCTAAACACACCGGATTTTAATATAGATTTTAATTTGGGTATTTATTTATATATTTTTTTTTTAGTTTTTGTTTTGAAAAATGAGACTTACATCGGCAAATTCGTGACAGCCAGATCGTCGCCGGCAGCACCGGCGCCCACATGGGTGACAAAGCACAGATTGGGATCGGCGCGCATTTGACGATACATTTCACAGCCATGCTTGTAGGTTCCAACCAATAGACTCTTATCACAACAAATGGGATTCCACCATGAGGATGGCACTTGATCTGGCGTTGGCGGCGGGCGAATGGGGAGCTCGCTACATATGATATTCGGTTTCGTATTCGGTGGTCGATGATGATTTACATTCATGGATTTTGGAGGGAGATTTCACAGAGAGAGATGCGCGAGAAAAGAAATGCGTAGGTTTAGTATAAAAATGTCAAATTTTGGTTCAACAATTTGTTGTAGTTTTCGGTTTGTGTTACACATAATAATAGGAAATGAGAAAACTAATAAAATCAATACAAAAAAAAAAAAAACGAAAAAATCATACGGATCAAAATATTGTTAATTTGCCAATTTGCACTACGGATTTTACCACTACAAAATGCCGAGAAATTAATACCAAAGCAAAATAATAAGAATATAAGGAATAAGATTCGTAACGCCGCACGATTATTTGGGCTCTCATGAAATTGGTTGGAATGCCACAAAGAAAGGGCATTCTCTTACGAATTATTTAAAAGCGTTACTTATTTTATTTCCTATATTGTCTTTGCTCTTGTGTGATTTTTTTTATTTTTGAATTTTGAACTCGTTTAAGGAATACACAAATGATATACGGTTACAAAAGCAATGTGAAATTTCGATATAGAGAAAGAGTAGCAGGGATTTCCCTATTCGCCGGCATATTTTCTTCTTTTTAAATAGAACGAGCGATCGACCGAGCGAGCGATGGCGATTTTGGGTATTAATATTTATAGGGATATTACCTTTCCAGATTGAGATTCAGATTCAGATTGAGTGCCAGCTTCTGCTGCTTGGCTTTCGTACTGCTGCTGTTTTTTTTTTAACATAATATACGTATATATATGTATATATATAGATATTCGCAATGAAATCAATTGAGTATTTGTATAGTTTTTGATTTAACGAATTGAAATTGAAATAAAAACAGAAAACACACACAGCAGATAGAAGGAAGTGTTTGAAATGCGCCGAGGATTAGTTGGCAAAAAATGTATATATATAGTGGAGTTATGATATATAATATTTAGGGTGAAAATGAGTACGAATTAATTAAAGTAGGTTGATGTTAAAATGGTTATTAGCATTTTGATTAGCTAAGCGATCGAACATACATAGAGAATAATGCTAAAAGTTGTTAAGAGAGACGGTAAACGCTGACGTTATTTAAAAAAGGGGCCCCAAAGATAAGGTTGCATTCTGAGCCTGAAAGTTGGCAAATCAGCTGATTTCAATTGCAAATGACAGATTTCCTATTTAAATCCGGACTTAAGGAAACCAGCTGATCTCAGTTACAATGAGAAAGAGAGCGAAAGACAGGGTAGCATTTTACATGAATCTTAATTCTACATATTTTATTAACAGATTCTACAGACTTTAGCATGTGACATAAAAAGTTTACTTAAAAACGATTTGACAAATTGGCATTGTAAAAAATAAATAAATATGAAATAATTTAATAAAAGTAAAAAACAAAAAACATGTATATAATCAACACCCTTGAGCAATCATTCAGTCAATCAATAAATCAATCAATCAAACGACAACAGCAACAAACAAACAAAATGATTCAATGAACTCTCAAAAAGGTTTTCTATTACAAGAAGCGCCATGAGCGCCTTACCTGATGGGCGTATTGTCCTTGATCTGCTGGACAAACTCGCCAATAACCTCATGCTGGATATAGTAAAGCATCCTCACGCGCAGCAGGACTCTGTGGATTAAAATGAACGAAATTTAAGAGAAGGGAGAGAAATGGAAGAAGAAAGAGAAGGGATTTTATGTGTTAGTAACAGTTAGATTAAAATCCAATGGAGTTATAGCTAGCTTATAAACAAATTCGATTCCACACGACTCACTTATTCGCGTGTCTGCCCAAATGCTTCTTGTAAGCGCCTTCCAAATACGCATCCGCATCGTACTTCTCCTTCTTGCTCCAATGATTCGGGTCATGAATGCTCGTCGGTGTGGTGACAGCCGCAGCCACTGCACTAGCACTGACTCCGCCGACATCCTTGTCGGACCCATCCAAAGCACTAGACTTGTGAGCCGGTGTCGTGTTGCCACTGTTGCTGCCGGATGTAGTGCCTGGTGCTGGGGTTGAGCCGCCCGTGGTTTCCTTGTTTGACTTGCCGCCATTGCGTCCTGAAAGCCACAAAATATTTTTACAAAGCGTTAGCGAGTTTTTGTTTAAATAGCTTAAGCTCTCCAAAAAGAGATAAAATAAAAGAAAAAACTGTACAGGCTCTGGAGGGCAGCTGAGCGTTGAATAAAAAATTCAAATTAATTTTGCGACTTGAGATCGTTGCTTTAATATTCTTTTTTTTTTTCATTAAAAATTAAAATTTAACTACAAAACCGAAACGTAAAAGAAAGCTATGATTAAACGAAGGGACTCGTCTTTGCCTAGATTTGGATCACGTACGTTGACTTTTTTAGCTTTGATCTGGGAACACTGCCATCAGACGTATGTAACTCTCAAACTCAAGCAAAGACGATAATATCTACGGTTAGTATGGGAAAACTGTTGAAACGAAAGGTTACAGCAAATGAATTAATATAAATGAGATATACATGGTTAGGTTATACATTAGTTAATGATTCTACAAAATACAAATAATAAGTTTTGATATATAGTAAAAGGCATACAATTGCATGGCAACAAAACATACACACACGTTTTTATCGGTCAAGTCAAAAGTACCACAGTCAATATAGTCACAGTCTGCTTAATACTTCGAGAGATTTGATTCGAGAATTGAAGAAAGTTATGGTGGAATATATAGGAAGTCAGGGAGAAAATTAGAGGCCATTAGAGAGACCCAAAACAACACACACTAATACAAAGAAAGTGAAAATTGTTCCTTGTGGGAGAATCTTAAGAAGAATATGGAAGTACTCAAAGTTAGCTTAAAGTCCAGACAAAGCCCCATTTATAAGTAGAGTGTGTTGATATCATATACAAAAGTTTGATTAATTCTTCTTTTTCTTTAATATTTGAATTTTTGTTTGTTTTTAAAACTCTTTACGTCCGTGCAGCAGTTTGGGAGGTGTGCGTGAATGTATCTTTTTACCATACCTTTGGCATTCCTACCTCGTGGCACCAAATTGTGTAGGCCACTATGATCCCTGCTGATCTTCTGCACCTCCCCGTCCTCCGTTGGCGTGATCAAGTCCCAAATAAACGTCTTGATCTTCTCATCACCCTTGTAGACTTGCAGGCAGTAGAGGAGCTGTAGAAATGACAACAAAACTTGTATGTTTAGCAAGCAATTTAACAATCATTGAATGTTTAGGAAAGGTTTATCTCTTTCAGCGGGTTGAGAAGTTAGTTTTACTCAGCGAAAACCTAAAGTTTCCTCAATATTAGCATGGTTTGGTCATCATTAAGTAAGAGGGTCTTTAATATCCAAATTGAGCCTAAGGTCAAGTTTACTTACGATAATTCGAGCACAGTCCTCGACATCGATATCACGCCAGCCGCGCTTGAATTGACCCAGCTCCAGAAGTTCCGACCATCGTCCCCAACTGTAAAGGCAATGTATAAAAGTGTCATATTGAATTCTAGGCCTTTAAAGATGTGGCAAAAACGATCGATATATCTATATAATCAATAAAGTAATGTTCGATAAATTGATATTGTGTTTGATCAACAACTCAGTTTTCAAGAAAATCGATAAGAAAATGATAAAAAATAAAAGACTCTTATCGTATATTCTCTTATAACTTTAGGATTTTGACTGTAAAAATCTATTTATTGATACCGTATAAATATTTTATGCGAAATAGATATTTTCACGTTTTTTTTTATCTAGAATTTTTGGTCGGTATATCTCCTTTGAATTCTCCTCTCGTTAAACATCTCCATCTAGTAATCCTTTGGAACCCTTGTAACCACAGACATATCATTAACAAAATAAAAATTTTCGGAAGCAACTCTAATTTTCTAATAAAATTTTATCACCCAAGAAACACGTTCCCCCTTAAAAAAAACTCGCCATGTCGATGCACAGCTTAAAAGCGGATACGCAAAGCCGACGCTCTATGCGGTCGCATGCGAGTAAAACTCAGCTTGACTATGGGGTCCCCCAGGAACTGGACATAATGGGCATAATTTACAAGTTCTTTTTGGAGGAGATTCACACACTCTCGGACGAGGAGCGTGAAGAACGGCTGGCCGGCCTGGATCCGCTTGAGATGCTGAGTACCATCAAACAGGTGCACAACGATGTTGCCACTTTACGACTAGAGAATCACATCATGGTTGAGTTTCTTGAGAAGAACGATCCGAAATTATTACTGGGACTGAGGCAGCGTCGCACTTCGATCTTAAAAAGATTGCAAAATAAGCGTAGCTCCGTACCGGGTAGTCATGGTAGCCGCCACTCAAGCTCCAAGCGATCCATTTCCATGTCTGTGAATCGCTTGGTTTCAGTGACCGGCTCTGTCGCCGGGGTTACTACAGAAAAACGACGAGGCATGGAGTTAAAGCTAAACTACAAGGCCAAGGCCGAAATGGCTGAAAAGAGAGCATCCGAGGTAGAGAAGCGAGTGACGGATATCGAGAGGAACGGTATGTAGCATAGAAGCGGAGATCTTGGCACTTCAATCCCTAAATTCGCTCTTTCTTAGCCTTGCGAGAGGTAAAGCAGTTGAGGGCCAAGATCGAGGAGCTTCGCTTCCGCAGCGAGGAAACAATCGAGACCGAAAACAATTTCCTGCTGCACTTTTTGCGCGACGAACAAGACGTGGCCTTCTTGGAGGGAGCCACTGAGCGACAGATTGAGCGCAAGCTGCGCAAGTTCACCACAAATTGGTTCAAGAACGCACGTGCCCTTATGGGTACCATGAAGTTGACCATTGTTTCGCTACAAGAGACGTGCCAGCAACATCGCGCCGATCTTATAACTAAATCCGATCTCAGTGGCATCCTAACGGCAGTTGATTTCGAAAAGCTGATGATCAAGAGGACCGAACTGGTAAACCAACTGGAGGAGAAAAATATACACATGGCTGGACTCAAGGGTGTTACGGGAAAAACCTCCTTGGCCATGACCGAGGAGAAGCAAGCCATGATGAATTTGGAAACAGAAATGCGCACGGTACTCAACAGAACCGAAGAAGTCACCCGAGCCATACAGAAACTCGAAAAGGAGGTGGCCGCCGTTCAGAACCATAATGCGAAGGATAATATTACGCTGGATGAATTGAGAGCCCAGCTACAGGAGTACGAGGCGCCGAGCGTTGGCGAGTATATCGATCGAAAGGAGGAAGCGCATGTTCTCGAAAAGGAGGAAAGGATGCTTCAACGAAAGATTTACATCCTGAACATGAAACTGAACAATGCCATACGTCGAAAAAATCGTATGACTGAAATCTAAATATTTTATTATTCGTTGTCCTTTATTCATTGTTAAAAATAAAGTCACGAGCTTTGAGCTTTAACTAGCTTCGCCATGCAGCTTCGAGTTTCTTTTCAAAAAAAAAAAATCCGTGCAGGAAATGAAAAGATACGTGGATTTATCAATACCGATATGTGACACGGAGGCTTAAATTTAAGTAGATTTTTTAACGTTGCTCTGCAGATGCAATATTTTTTCAATATTTTTGTCGATTAGACATCACTGAGCTCAACCCGTTCTTTACTCACCCAAAGGACAGCAGTCCTTTCTCCACCTTGAAGCACTCGGACTTGGCCCAGTTACCATACTGAATCTCCTCCAGTCCCAAGGCAGCCAAGGCATCCCGTTCACGTGGAATGTACTCATCGTTGCCCTTTTTCTCCCGGGCGCGATCTCGCTTCTCCTTGCGGCGACGTGAACGAAGACCTAGAGTCAGATTAGCAACAGTTTAATAAAGGGAGAACATTGCAGCAGAGTTCTACTTACCAATTCCGCCCTCTTCGTCGCTATTCTCATTGGAAGACTCCTCTGAGTTCAGTTCCATCACATCTTCATGACCGTATCGTTTGATCTGTGTGCGCCGCCTGGGCTCCGATAAAACTAAATCCTCGGTCTCATCTCTCTCACAGGCATCAGGATCGATGTCCACCTTTTTGGCCCACTTGGTCCAGAAATCGGGATCATCGATTGTAATATCCGACCGATTGCCGGACGCAGCAAATGAAGCCTTTGAGAAGGTCGAACCCTTCTCAGACTCCATGGTAATGACTTGAGTACGACGCTTCAGGATCGAATCAATGTCCTCTTCGCAAAACTTGTCGCCGGCATTGTCATCGTCCATGACAGCACCGTAGGCGCCCTTCTTTAAGAGATCTTCGATCTCCTTCTTGGACAGCTGCTTGTTGTTGCCATCCTTGGAGCCCTGCGTGTTCATCGACTGCAGCACGGCCTTGTCCAAGCCCAGCTTCATCGACGCCTTGTCAAACATTTCACGCTCATAAGTGTTTCTGCAGAGCAGTCGATAGATCTTCACCATCTTGCGCTGTCCAATACGGTGACACCTGGCCTGAGCCTGCAAATCGTTCTGCGGATTCCAATCGGAATCGTATATAATGACCGTATCGGCGGCTGTCAAATTAATGCCCAATCCACCGGCTTTGGTGCAGAGTAGAAAGACAAATCGATCGGACCCTGGTTTCGAGTAACGATCAATAGCCTCCTGACGAAGGTTGCCTCTTATCCGTCCATCAATTCGCTCGAAGGGATACTTCCTGTACACCAGGTAGTCCTCTAAGATGTCCAGGCATCGCACCATCTGACTGAAGATCAGGACACGATGGCCATTGGCCTTGAGTTTGGGCAATAGCTTATCAATTAAAACCATTTTACCCGCCGAGAGAATAAGGTTCTTGTAATAGGACTCGGGATCCTCGCCGTGCTGGGACTTGAAGTCATATTGAATCTGTTCCTCGGCACCGTTCAAGAGGTACGGATGAATGCAGCACTTGCGCAGCTCCATCATCGTGTTCATCAGATTGGGAATATTCGCAGATGTGGTTCCCTTCTTCAGGAAACTAAAGTTCTGTTCGAGAATGCCGCGGTAGTATTTCTTCTGGATGTTCGTGAGCTCCACTTCAATAATAGTCTCCTCCTTGGGCGCCAAGCTCTTCTCCACATCGTCCTTCAAGCGACGCAGCATCATGGGCTTGAGTAGGGCCTGAAGCTTGTTCACTTCCTCCTCATTGCGAAGATTACCAAACTCGGACATGAACTCTTCTTGCGAGGAGAACTGTGAGGGTTCCAGAAAATTCAGTAGCGAGAACAGCTCGCTAATATTATTCTGCAATGGAGTTCCCGAAAGTAGGACCCTGTGCTCCAGATTCAACTGACGCAGCCCCTCGAGGAGCTTGCAGTTGCGGTTCTTCAAGCGATGAGCCTCATCGATGACGCACAGACGCCAGTTGAAAGCTTTCAGGTCCATGTAGTCCGTGACAATCATCTCGAAGGTGGTGATCAGGACATTAAACTTGATGGGCTCCTTGAGGACCTTGCCACTGTCTGTCTTGTAGTAAAACTCATAGTCCTGTATCATTTGTTTGCTGGTCACCGACCCATGATAGACGACCACATTCATGTCCGTCCAGCCCTCGAACTCTCGCTGCCAGTTGGGAATCGTGGAAAGGGGGGCTATGACCAGGAAGGGTCCCCTAATTCCATACTCATAAACGGAATGGACAAATGTTAGACTCTGGATGGTCTTGCCCAGGCCCATTTCATCGGCCAGGATGCAGTTATGTGTGTTATACCACGAGAACTTTAACCAATTGAGACCCTCCAGCTGGTACGGTCTCAGGCTGTTGCCCGCCTTGTACACCGGAGTCTTCTCCAGCTTCTTCCAAAGCTCTGGATGCGGCCGCTTCTTACTCTTCCACTCGCACCTCAGGGGGATCTTGTTAAAGCGCAAATACTGTTCAATCTTATCATTATCCACATCCTCCTCCAACTCCCAGGTGCAGTCCTCGTAGGGCAGTGACTTCCACTTGACCAAATAGTGCTTTGTGGTCTCGCCACTGTTCTCATCAGTGTGCACGGACATGTCCAGCACGCGATCCACTTCCGTAAAGTCAGGATTGAATGGTTCCTCTTCGATATTCTCAAAGATGTTCAGTTGCTGCGACTGCTTCTGTTGAAAGCGTCGAATCTTGGCCGCAACACGACGATCTCCCTTGAGGAGTTCCTCTTCGGTCCGCCACTCGCAATGAAGGTAACTGAAGTTGCGATACTTGACAAAGTACTCTTCCACATCTATGAAGACTGGCTCGGGTTTGTTCCCCTTGTCCTCAGCACTTCCTTCTTCTCCTTCCTTCTTGTCAGACTCCTCGTCTCCTTTTCCTTTGAATGCCGTTGTTTCCTTTTCCTTTTCGTCAGCTTCCGAAGATTTCTTATCTCTTTCGTCGTCTTCTTCTTCGGATTTTACACCTTCAGCTGAGGTCTTATTTCCACTGGTATTCTCTTTGGGTTTGGCGGGTGATTCACCCTCATCCACATCCATTTTGTCACCATTATCAGTCTCCTCCGTTTCCTTAGCCTCCCCAGCAGTTTCTATATTCGTTGAGATGGTTTTTTCATCATCCGTGATTTCGGATTTTTCTTTAGGTTTCTCCGTTTCGGTTGGTTCTGCCTCTGGTTTGGTTTCATCAGCAGCTTCATCATCTACGTCCATCTTGTTGTCCGCATCCTTGTGTTGACTGGCTGTTCCTTCCTCATCAGGTTTTTCAATCGTTTTCGCTGCTTCAGACTCATCCTTGACGCCGTCCACTTCCATTTCGGACGTCTCATTTCCCGACTTCTTAATCTCCGAATCTTCTTTGGATTCTTCTTTGTCCTCAGCCTCTGTTCTAGGCTCTTCCTCGCCTTCGACTTTCTCCGCTAAAGCTTCTGCTTCCGATTTCTCCTCTTGCTCCTTCAGCTCTTCCTCCTTTTTAGTCTGCGGCTCGGGCGTCTTCTCCTTGGGTTTTTCGGGGATAAGTTCTCTCTTACCCATTCGCATTGCCAAAACCAGTTGTACCACCATGCTGTCTTCGTCGCCAGTGTTTATGTACACATAATTGGGCTTGGAGGACATGGCTGCATTGGCGGCATCGGTGGCGTTAAGGCGCTCCTTTTCCGCAGCCGCTGCGGCCGAAGTTGAACTCGAGCTGGCTTCCAGTTGGCTGCTTTCATCCATGGGAAGATTAGATTTATCTTCAGAACCCGCTCCTGCTTCCTGGCCAGCCGCTTCGCCCTCGGCCCCTGACTGAGGCTCCGTCTTCTCTACATCACTGCCAGCATTGGAGTTTGCGGCGGCTGCAGGGGCGGCGGAGGATTTCTTGTCTTTCTTAACCGGCGAAGCTACTAGAAGAGAGTTGTCGTCGTCGGAGAACCTTAGCATGACATCGTCAATGTACTTCTTTCGCTGCGTATTCCTCGACGATCGTCGCTTGTTCGAATCTAATTCAGAGTCAGGTGGCGGTGACGGTGGCGGTGTTCTGTCCATGGTATCATCCTCGCCGTCGGATTC
This sequence comes from Drosophila jambulina, assembly GCA_018152175.1. Classification (NCBI taxonomy): domain Eukaryota; kingdom Metazoa; phylum Arthropoda; class Insecta; order Diptera; family Drosophilidae; genus Drosophila; species Drosophila jambulina. Next base: position 868,015 of record JAECXH010000114.1, read on the forward strand.
GGGCACGATCCTGCCCCTATTCCTTCGCTTTTTTAATGCCTTGGCGGAGAGGGAACCACGATTCCGACGCGCACTACCGCCTCCTTCTTCGGAGTTGGCATTGCGACGACTACTCCTGGCCGTCGATCTTTTCCGATCTCTCCTGCTTGGCGTGGTTCCGGCTGCATCGCCGGCGGAATCTGGAACAGAGTCCACAGTCTCGTCGCCAGCCTCGCCGCCAGCATCCTTGTCTTCGTCGTTGGCGCTTCGCGGTATCTTTGAAACGGGTATATCATCATAGTCCGGCGACTCGCCATCGACTCCGCCGCCGCCACCCGATGTGGTTTCCGCTTCACCATCGGCGGATCCAGCCTTGGACACGAGTGGCTTGTTGTCCTCCACCTCGCTGCCTTCGCCGGTTTGCTCCGCTCCCTCCTCGCCATACTGCTTCTTTCGCTTGCTAACACTGGCCCGTTTTCGGGCCGGGGCCGGTGCTGGTGTCTCAGGATCATTTGGATCCTTTGCTTTCTTCGCCTTGGGCGTTCTATCCCGCGGCGGTTTATTCGGATCCTTCGGCGTGCGCGGCTTGCGAGGCTTCTTCTTTTTCCCACTGCCATCGGTTGAGGTGTCCAGTTCATTGGCCGAGTGGACATCCTGCGAAAGATCGCCCATGCCTTCGCTGTACTCCAGCATGCCAACAACACTGGTATCGCCGGCTCCCTGGGTCACACAGTCCTCGGAGACGGGCAGCTGCGTTGTGGGTATACTGGGAGTGTCCACCACATTGCCACTGATATCCATTAGGTCTCCCTGGCGCTGCTCCAGAAGCTGCTGCTGCTGCTGATGTGCGGCTCCCGCCACCTGTCCGCCTTTATCGCCCTTTTTGGCGCGTGGCTTCCTTGGTTTATTGGTTCCCTTGCCCCTGCCCCGTCCGGTGGTGCTCGAGACCTGTGGACTTTCCACCATTTGGTTGTGCAGCGGATTGTTGCTTCCCGGCGGTCCGTACATGGGCGGCATGCTCTGGTAAAGCAAGCATTGGGGACCACCGCCGGCGCACTGATCGTTGATCTCGTGCTGTGTCAGCAGATTCAATCGCTCCTGCATCCGCATCAGCTTCTCCTGATGCTGGTGCTCATGGCCCGGCGGCATGCAGTACAATTCCTGGATCTGTTGCTGCAGTGCTGCGATCTCCTGCTGATGCAACATCGGATATGGTGGCGGATACATACTTCCCGGCGGTGCTCCTCCTACTCCTGCTCCATATGGCGGCATCATAGGCGGCATGTGACCTGGAGGAGGAGCGCCCTGGGCATCATAGGTCTGGGCCATCGGATGCATGGGCATTCCCATGGGCGGGGGAATCTGCTGCTGTTGCTGCGGGACGGCCTGTACTGTGGAATCCATTGGAGGCACTACCTTATCCTCCGGTAAATCCTCAAGGTTCTTTTGGGGTTCCTCTGTCGTCAGGTCTCCCAACTGCGTCTGTTCTATCATCTCCTCGGCGGTGGACTTCTCTAGGAGATCCTCCTGCACAGCGGTCGGCAATTCGGTGCTCAGGCTCAGGCTATCTTGTGTCTTTGGAACACTCGTCTCATCCATCGGCAGCTCGGTTTCATTGGCAGGGACGCCAGCTAATCCGTCGCCTCCTGATTCGCTCTGATTCTTCTCAAATTCGCCGGCGTTCGACGACTGCGAGTTGCTGTCCAAAAGAGCAGCCGCCGCCGTGCCTGCAGCAGCATTGTTGACCACCGCAGTCGTCACTGTAGCCGATTGCGAGGACATGGAATTGTTATCGAAGAGACCACCGACATCCACTCCGACGACATCTGAGTGCGAATTGGTGTTGTCCAGTAGCAGGTGAGGTTGCTGCGGCTGCTGCTGTTGCTGCTGCTGGTTGTTGTTACCGCTGCTATTGATGCTGCTCTGCGAGTTGCTATCATGGACCGAGGTCGGCTGATTGTTGACAATGCTGTTTGTGCTGCTGTTGCTGCTGCTATTGTTGCTATCATTGGCCGCCACGGCCAGGGTAGAGGAATCGTTCGAGTTGGCAGTTTCGTTAAGAATGCTGCTCAGGTGATGCGACGAGGGTGTTGAGGTTTGCTGCGGCGGCGCCTGCTGCGCCACCTGTTGCTGTTGCTGCTGTTGTTGCGCCTGTTGCTGTTGCATTTGCGCTGGAATCGGCGAACTTACATGAGCTGGCGACATTGTCTGTTGCGCTGTTGCTGCCGGCGTTTGCTGCTGCTGCTGACTGTCTCCCAAGATGTTGGCAAACGGATCAAATTGCTGCTGCTGCGGTTGGGACTGATTGTAGCTGGGTAGATGTTGCTGGTGGTGCGGCGACTGTTGCTGCTGCTGCTGGTGTATGGGCGATTGATGCTGCATTTGCTGGTGATGCGGCGACGTAAGACTCGCCTGCGCTTGCTGTGCCGCCTGTTGTTGCGTCGCCTGTCCCGCCTCCATGCTGGGCTGTATCAAATGATGCATACTGGGCAAGCTTTGCTGGTGCAATGGCGAGGAGGACATGGCCGCCAGTTGGGGCTGACTTTGGCTACTGACCGCTGCTCCACTGCCGTTGCTGTTGCCTCCTCCTCCGCCTCCAACAATATCGTTGATGGAATGCTGCAATTGATCGTTGAGTGATTGTTGCTGGTGTTGTTGCTGCTGCTGTTGCTGGGGGTTAGGCACTACTGGTGGTGCCACCACTGGTGGCACAACCTGTTGCTGCTGCCCCGCTTGTGGCTGCTGCTGCTGCTGCTGTTGTTGTTGTTGCTGTCCCATCGCCTGTCCGTACATGCTTAGCTGTTGCTGGTGGTGTTGTTGCTGCAACATAGCAGCCTGCTGTTGCTGCTGTGGCGCCTGCTGCTGCTGTTGCGCCTGCTGCTGCTGTTGCGCCTGTTGTTGTTGTTGCATGGCGGCCATGTGCTGCGTGCCCCACTGCTGGTGATGCTGTTGCTGTTGCGGCGACGCTGGCATCCTGGGACCCACCACCGAGCTCCTGTACGCCGACGGATAGTCCATAGGGGGCAATCCATGTGCCTGCGACGGCATCACCATTTGTTCGAGTGCCTGCAAGGTATTGACGGGGGCAACGGGCGCAGGTACCGCCTTCGATACCGCTCCTCCTCCGCCTCCTCCTGTTCCAACTCCTCCTCCTCCGCTGCTCGGTGGCTGGGGTCGTGGCGAGGGTAGTCCGACCATGCCTTGGATGCTGTGCTGGCTAGGCTGGTTGTTTACCACCTGCTGTTGTTGTTGTGGCTGCTGCTGCTGCGCCTGCGTCTGTTGCTGCTGTGTGGGTGGTGGCTTTGCCGGCGACACGCCCACTGGTCGCGGCGACATCTGCGGATGCGGCGACATAGTCGGCGGACGGGGGGACATCTGTGGCGATAGCTGGGGAAAGGGTGCACGATACTGGGGCGAGGAATTCAGCTGTGCGGCGGCCGCCTGTTGATGTTTGCTGCTGGACATGTAGGGCGGCGCTGCCTGCTGCTGCTGTACTTGCTGAGCCTGTTGCTGCTGCACTTGCTGTTGCTGTTGCTGCTGCTGGTGGTGGCTTCCGTAGCTAGGCGGCATTCCCATATGCGGTGGGGGCAGTACGGCACCCGGCAGCTGTTGCTGTTGCTGCATCAGTGAGACGTGCGGCTGCTGCTGCGCCTGCTGTTGCTGCGACTGGAGTTGCTGCTGCTGTTGGTGAGCTCCCAATTGCTGCGCAGCCTGCTGCTGCTGCGCAGTCAAATGATGGCCCGGCGGTGCTCCTCCCGGCACATGTTGCCCGTAGGCCGAGGCCTGATCCAACCCCGTGTGGCCATAGCCCACGTGCTGTGGCGCTCCCCGTCCCGGCTGATGCTGCATTGGACTGCCGTAGGGGCTGTGAGCGTAGGCCTGGGGCACTGTCGGAGGCTGTCCTGCCTGGACAGTGGGTGCTCCCACTACACCAGGATACAGGGGGTGCTGGCCAGGTGCTTGTGGATAGTGCTGCGGTAGCCGAGCCTGCTGCTGACTCTGCTGCTGCTGCTGTTGCTGCTGCGCCTGTTGTTGTGCCTGCACCTGCTGCGCCTGCACTTGTTGTGCCTGCTGCTGCTGGGGCGTGGGTGGTTGGACCTGCTGTTGCTGGGATCCGTAGCCGGTCATCATACTTTGCTGTGCTCCGTAGGGCGCTACCAGCTTCTGCTGTTCCTGTTGTCCGTAGGCGGGCATGTGTTGCCGATACGCGCTGGCCTGGCTCTGCTGACGCTGCTGCTGCGCCGGCGGTGCTGCCTGCGGATGGCCATAGGCACCCAATCCAGCTCCAGGATAGGCTGCCGCTTGTCCCGGTACCGAGGGCGCTGCACCCCAACCGCTTAGATCACCCATTCCGGCTCCAACGCTGACGCCCACACCGAGTCCAACGCCCATGGCCGCTTGATGATCGGCGGCCCCCAGCCCGTAGAGATTCTCCGCCGTTGGCTGGTACGATGGATATTGGGGCTGTTGCTGTAGCGGATGTGGAGCGCGGTGGCGTGGCGGATAGCCGCCGGGCGGTCCCATTGCCCGAGGATTTGCCGCGGCGGCGGCTGCTGCGGCGGCTGCCGCATCGTAACGGTAATAGGGATCTCTGTACAAATAAGAAAACACAAGAATAGTAAAAACCTATATTGTCGCTGCTAAATGAAAATATATGCATTGAGCGAGCTCTGGCCATTGCTTTTCGGGGTTGAGACAATCCCAAAAATTTCAGAGTCAGAAAAACTCACCCTTGATGATTTCCGTGAAACATATTTTGTGCATTTCCATCCATCAGATTTTTGAAACGCAGCGCACTCAAAAATGTCCGTTACACGTCGACCGATGGATGACGACGCGACGCCGCTGCGTTTTCAGGTTTGCTCGTCGATTGGCTTAATTTTGATGCTGCTTGCTCTCTGCGCGTTGGAGTTGGGAGAAAGGAAGGAAGAAATGTCTGGCCTAGAGAAATCGTTCCACTTCACGGCGGGGATGATGGTGTTGACTGCCACTGGTTATTTGAACGAATCTCTTCTAGCTCCTTCTGGCTCTTCTCTCTCCACTCTCGCGCCTCGTCTTAGTTTACCGTTTATGATTGTGTATCTAATATATATGTATATTGGTTGTTCTGGGTTTCTAACTACTAAACTTAGTTACAACTGGTGTGCAATTTGACGTGGTTGATGTTGCTTTCATATGTTGGAGTCATTTGTGTCTCGTGTTGTGTGCACTTCATGGCCGACCTTTGACATATTCGCAGTGAAACACATTTGCTCACAGCTAGAAAAACATAAATAAAACGAAGATTTGAGGGGATTGCTACATAAGAATTTTTGTTCAAAGAAAGGTTTCGCGTCAAACGATAATGGTTCATTTATTCTGGGGGAGCGTATTTTAAGCGAGATTTTGCATATCGAACATTGATTGATTTAATCTGTAAGGAAAAGAAAAAAAATGGGAAATTAGTTCAATTACAGTTTTAAGAATTTAAGATCTTAACATTTTAAGAACCACTGTTTGTTGTTGTTGCACCAACTTTTAAGGGGAAAAGCTATACGCTTATGAATTTCATAGATTGGAACATATAACGTACAGTTTGACCCCCCAAAATATTGTGCAATATTATTATATCTTTTTTTATATTATAACACTAGGGATTTCTATGAGTGGTGTGAGGGGTTGGTTTTTAGGCTGAAAATCTGTTTCGCGGCACTAGTGGGAAAACAATGAAAACTCTATCGATTTTTCCGCATTGTATCTGCTGCTGCTGCTTTTAGCCGAAAAATCTAAAGCAGCAAGCAGTTGGAAAATCCGCAGAGACAGCAAAAAGGAAAAGGCGAGCGAGGAAAAGGCGAAAAGAAATGCGGGTGGGTTGAGACTGCTTGTTGTTGTTTCTGTTGTTTTTATTGCTGTTGGAAGCTGGGCGAGAGCCCAAAAGATATGCAAATGGAACGGTGGGGGGGTTAAGGGGTTGGATGGGTGGCAAGGGGTGGTGTCTGCCTTGTATGTTTGTTTGTGCAAATGGAAAGTGGAGAGAAGTAGACACAAAACTACAGAGAGTACATAGAGATATGCACTTACACAAACACGCACACTAAGAGATAACCGGCCGAAAATTCGCCGTTCGTTATAAAGGTGAAAGGTAAAAGGAATACAGGCGCACACTATATGGCCCATCATCAAGCGAAACTTATTGGGAGTGCCTGACACATGGGTTAAGCGGTAAGCTTAGCAACGATCCCCAGCGCCACCCACCCTTCTCCAGCCTTCACGTTCCACTCTCCACCTTCTCCCCACTGCAACCCGCTACTGTGAGCTTGACGCGAGATGTTTGCGCTCATTGGACAATCATTTAGCCAGTCGTCGTCGTAGTCGCTGTCACTACACCGTAAAAAAATCAAGTCTAGTTGTAAAATAAACGTCATTTTAAAGTGACTGACTAATAATTTCTATTATTCTAAATTACGTTTCTCAATGAAAATGTTGGGTCAAACTACTTTGGACATGTAAGAAGTGCATTAAGGCACGATCGTGCCGAGTGACCTTGACTACGACACACGAACGACTACACTATCAGTGTGAGCAAAGGCTGTGCAGAGAAATTTTCTAACTAGCGATCCTATGGGTCGCGCTTTAAATTACTTCAATGTGGTTGTTCAGGTGGCTTTCGGGCTTAGGAGTTTTCAACTCCATTAAGTTGTGTATTTATTTCAGAATTGATTTGAGTCATATCAATCCCAGGCTCTGCGATAATTTCTCGCTGTGTCGTACTCGCTGTTGTTGGACACTCTGGCTGCTTTTACTTTGCCGTAATCAATTACATTTCGCTTTTGCAATTTTAGCTATTTATTTATTTAGTTTCAGCTCTTGCCATTATTATTAAACGAGTGTAGACACAAACATACATTTATACATTTATTTTTATGTGTATCTGTAAATTTGTGTGTGCGGCGAGACTTCACTTTTGTATATCTGGCAGATATCTATCAGTGAGCGAGTGTGTGTTTGTCGCATTTTTCTTTCGCCTTAGTTTTTATTACCCGCTGTCGCTTCTTCTCATTTTCTTGTTTCTTTTTTTTGCGTGTCTTTTACTCAAACAAATCGGGCAAAGTAATTGCAAAAAGAAAAAACAATAAACTAAAAGCAATAGTAATATGCATATATACGTGTGAATGTTTGTGGTACCGCTGCCGCATGAGTTTGTGTAAGCAAAGCAAAAGCACAGACATCTGAAAAATTGTGAAATTATACTTTACTTATTGCCTCGCTTCTCTTTCGGTGTTCATGTCTATATGTCTATGTCGCCGCCGTCTCTGTTCTGCGCACAACTGTACATTTGTTTTAAATAAGCGAAAAATCGATTAAAGGTGATAATAGACAAGCAAATTTCAGAGTGTCCCAAACGACGAAAGGCGCGAGACAAATTTTTGTGACCCGACGTTGCGACGACAACGAAGCACCACCACCAACAAAACACCATCAAGAATCATTTCAACAGGCAAAACCAAAGGTTGGATTAGCTCTTGACTGGGTCCACTTCTTCCTCTGCTTTCCCATCCTGCTCCACGCACTCCATTCCATGGCAATATGAGCCATGAAAATTGCTCTCGAAAGTTCATCCAAGTCAGAGTTTTCTCACCAGAAGACAACGAAAGCAATGGAAGACAACTTTATACCAGTTGCACACAAACTCATAACCACAAGTATGATACCCATATCTAGGGTATACACGTGGTAACCACCAATTGCCCTTTTTGTATAAAATAGGTGCAAAATGTAACTTAGAGAAATCGAATGTGTAGACATATTAAAACCTGAATTAACATATGTACATACATATGGTACATAACGATTTCTGGCCAAAGCTTGTGATTAAACATTTGGCAATAACAACAATAAATACAACAACAATTTACCCACAAATAAAAACAAAAAACAGAAAGACGATAAAAGAGGTTCATTCACCTTGTTTTTAGTTAGCTCACAGGTTTTGACAGTTGCTTTGTGCTCTTGCTTCGCTTTTTAGGGCCGACTTTGTCTGCTCTTTATACCCAACTTTTCAAATGTAACGAATATCTGACCCACAATAAGCTAACAAAAGGGGGGATAGTGGAGGAGATTTCGCACGCTCCAAAACGAGATATTTTTGAGTATCCAATCATTAAAGGTTAATAAGTCATTTCAATAAATATATACCTTTATTAAAAGATTGGATATTAAAAGAGTGGACATTTTGTAAAGTAAATAAAGAAATGTACATGATTCCCTTGATTGTTTCAGATTTGTTTCGGTTTAGATTCAACATATCAAAAACCACCTGTATGCGATCTAAAATTGTTCGACCAAGAAAATAGACTATATTTATGAAAGATTAAACGCCCTGTAATAAAATTAGAAATTGCCGTTTTTTATATTTTTTTTTTTTCCTTTTTTTCAGAGTTGGGCTTAGAGGAGTTGTTATTGTGTAGTCACTTTGGTGGTAACGAACAGACAAATACCGCACCCACTTAGCGAACAGTATGATGCATGTACGTATGTATGAAACAAATAAATCTGCCTTTAATAGCAATCAAGACAAGTGACTAGGTCCCTCGCGCTAACAGTAACTAAAAAGTACAGTTGGTTTTTGTAAGAAAAGTAGCAGCAGCATTCGGGCTACATTCACAGAGCCAAGTCCGTCACTCAGCGCGCGCGGTCCAAAAAGAGGCAAAGAGCAGCCCAAAAGAGACAGCAGCAGCAAAGAAGGAGGAGGAGGCTAAAGAGGAGGTGGAGGCAAGAGACGACAAGAAGCAGAGCAGAGACAGATGGGCGCAGCAGCAGCAACACTCGCACACAGACTAAGGCCGTATGGACGTACATAAAAATGGTAATAAAATAGGCAAAGTAACAGCAGCGGCGACGGCAGCAGCAGCTGAAGAAAAAAAGAAGAAGCACGGACGCGGACAAAGGCTGAAAAGCCACACACAGTTTTTCGGAAAAGCCAAAGAGAGCCACCAACTCAACTCAACGCTCACACACACTAACACTCTCTTAGAGAGAAGTTCGCTGGGCAAAAATTACAAACACGTCGCAAGCTTTTTGAATGTGAAACGGTACATTTATGGCATGTCCAATTGGCATTAGAGATGAGTGGAATTCCGATAGAAGCGTCAAGCATTCAAACGGATAAATTTCATGCATTCAAAAAGATATTTAATAAGCAAGTCATTGATTACAATTTACAAGTAGCACCCAACGAAGCGCCACAAATAAATCAATAGAAACACCTGAAAATATTATTATTAAATCAATATTATATATCCTTTATGAACTTCTTAAATATTAATTATTAATTTATAAATGCCTTGTAAAAACTATTTGTTAACCAAATAATATTACTTGGCCTACATAAAAAATCGACTTATTAAAATTAAATATTTTTCGTCAAAAATGTATTGAGGTGAAACCCCTTTATTATATTTTTGTTTTTTTTTTCTTGCAATTTTAAATTGAAGACGTACTTTTTACAAGACACCATACATATCTAATGCGTAGACGACGCACAATGGGGCACGCGATGACGTTGCAAATAGCGAGTCCAGAGAGTGCTGCAGAAGGGAGGACCGAAGTAAGTAAGGTCTTAGTAGAAATGTCTAGTGTTGGCCAGCTATAAGAACTGACGCCATGTTTCCCGCTAGAATTACCAAAATTATACAAAAACAAAGAACACACACTCACACGCAGGCAGATACGAGTCCTGACCCGATTATCGAGTTAAACTGTTTTATAAAATTTGCACCTGGACCTAAACCGGATCGAATGGTTGGATATAGAGGTGCCCATTGTCAACCCAGCAAGACTAAAGCCGGATGAGAGAGAAAGAGCGGGAGAAGTATGGCGAGGGAGAGCGGCTCTCGTGAGCGCCGTGCCGGCTGAATACGGCGAGAGCGGCAAAACACAAGACAAAACGAACCGAGGGAGAGAGAGAAACAAATAAAAAAAAAAAGGCCCAACAAGTGAAACGAGCGTATAAAAGCAAAAATGTTGAACCGAGAAACACACACAGCAAAAAAAAATAAAAATAAAAAACAAAAACAACAAAGAGGAGAGAGCAAAGCATAGCGTGCGCTAAAGAGCAGGCCAAAGTAAAATTACAAAAGCACAGCGACTATATCACGTGCTGCGACAGACAAGGGCGAAGGGGACGATCGGGGGGACATGTGCCGGCCTTTGGCGGCAGCGCTGCTAACGGCGCAGTCACCATGTTAGGCGGACAGAGCGGAAGCTAAAGAAGACTGAACGGATGGGAAAAACGACAGAGAGACCGACAAAAAGCGACGGAACGACTGTTTCGTATAGAAAGAGAGTGGGCAACAGAGGCGGCGATGAGCCAACAAAACAAATAATGTGAATAAACTGAAAAAAATCAACAGCAAAATAAAAAACAAAAAAGATATAAACATTCAAAACAATTTATAGAAGTTAGAAAAACAATAAATGTGGAAAATAATCTGAAAACAAATTCAATGTTTAACGGGATTTTGTCATAGGCTTAGGTTACTTCATTTTTTGTATTCATTATTATATAAAATTCAGAATGTCAAAAGTTAATAATAATTTTGATAATCGAAAATTATATTGGCTAGTATTTTCGGGTAAGAATTTGGTTTTTGTTCCTGGTTGGCCAGTGTTTCTGAGGTTGTTAGTTGTAGTTGTTGATTGGGTGGTCATTCATCAAAAGTGGGAGATTGAGAATTTTGCAGCGATAGACGGGTACGGGAGGAAATGGGCAAAATTTATTTAGCAAAGCAAAGTAAAGCGAAATGAAATAAAGAAAAGAGGAAAGGCGAATGGCGGCGACAAAAACAACATTACGGCGACAAGTACGAGACACGTATTATGCATGGCATGTAGTAAAAGCCGACGAGTGCTTGTATACATGTAGGTGTATGTGTGTGCTTAGGCTTGTGTATTGGAGATTCGCATGATTCGTGCAAATTCGCCGCATAGTTGTTGCTGCTATTTTATTCGCATTCGCATTCGCATATCGTAGTGCGCGCCTTTGGCTTTTGCCTTTTGTTTGCCTGTATCTGAGTTTGTTTGCCTGCTTGCCTTTGTGTGTAGAAGTGTATGCGAACTCGCTCGTGTGTTTGTGTGTGAGAGTTGGGGTCGTCGTCGTTCATATGTTTGCCTTGCTGCTGTTGTTGTTCTTGTCCCGTGTTGTTTGGTCGGTTTTGATTCGGTTTTTTGGGATGGATGATACGTATTATGGTCGCGCAGCGCCGCTGCTGGTCTCTGGCCAGAGCTCCTCTGCTGCCGTCTCTGCCACCGCACAGCTTTTCCATCCATCGTTCGGTTCTCGTTCGCAATCGACCGTCATCAACTTCTCTCCTCTTCTTTCTTCACTGCTCTCTTTCTCCCATCAACTGCCGCTCATTTCGTTTTGGTTACAGTGGGTACCGTGTACTTGCTTTTTCAAACTTGTTGAAAATTGTGCATTTGTTTGTATTGTAATAAAATAATAAGAAAAAAAACTAAACCATCTCTTTAAAAAATATTTAATTTTATTTTGATTAAAACAGTAAAAAGTTTTTTTAGGTGTTATGAGTATGGAATGGATTAATTTATTTCAGAAAGGTTCAGCTCCACTAACTTGCTTAAATTTTCTGTCCACTGATGTTGGTTGCTGCTGTTCTTCTCATTTGCACGTCACACGTAAGTTATTTCTTCCCTTTTATTACTTAAATTTTTTGCCGCAGCTCCAACAATAACAACAAAAACAAGCAATGAGTGGAGCTGCCCACTCGCCTTAACTTCAGCTTTATTCGCATATTAGCGAGTGGGGGAGGAAAGGAGATGGCGAGAGCTTGGAGTTTACTGCCCAGGGGAGAATGAGAAAGAGGGAGAACGAACAGGCAGGCGTGTGACGTTTTTTCGCTGCTTCTTCCACCGAAAAGAGTTGATTGAAATTATTTCGTTTGGCGTTTGCGTGTGCTTGTGTTTGTGAGGTTTTTCGCTCAATTCGTTTGTCCGTTTGTGTGCGTGTCTCGTCTCTGTCTCGCTGTACGTGTGTGCTTGTTTACGTGTGTATCTGCTTTCGGTTAAAGATACATAATTATTTCTAAAAAACATTTTCTGCCTTTCCATTGTTGTAAATCGCTCGCGTTTTCACATTTCTTATTGAAATTTAGTGCTTACTAAAATCGAATAGCAATTGTATTACTCACCATTTTTCGTGTTTTCTACTTTTCGGCTAATCCATATTTGACTTTATCTTGGTTAGAGCTCGCCGGTTCTCACAATTTACAGTTTATTTTTTACTAGTTTTTACCGATTTCGGGTTTCTGTTTTTTGTTACCGATTTGTATTTTTGTTTTATTTTTCTTTTCGGTCACGCAATCATTTCTACGGACGCAAGTTATCGATAGTTAGGTGAAGCGCGTTTCGCAGGAGAATGACAGATGATGGCGAGAATGACAAACAAACGGCAACAACAATGCTAATTCAAGTGTAGATACACACATGCGAAATAATAATTGTAGCACAATTGCCACAGCTAGCAACAAAGAAGAAGACAAAACGAAGAAACAGCTCTGGACGAGAAGAGGAAGCAAATGGGCGAAGAAAAAAACTGCAAAAGCGCAACGATTGCAATTGCAATTGGCGAGGCTGTTGCTTCTTCTTCTTGACCAACGCCGCCGCTTCTCTCTTAAACTCACACTAATGTACCATAATTACAATTAAACATGATATACGTGCACGTAGTTTTTTTTGCAGCCAAAAAGTAATAAAGAAATCGATTGATATTGCTGGAAGTCAGTGGAAATCTCTGCTGGTTTTTCTTTGTAATTTCAGGAGTGAAGCAAGAAAAAAAGGCCGCAGATGAACAGAAAAGGCAAAAGAAAAAAAAATTGTTACAGCCGCCGAGTGGCTGAAGAAGAAGCAGAGACGCACAACAGACGACGCGACGCGACATCGAGAGCGGCGACAAGCGCATGAATTTTACGCTCTCCCATCAATTGTGTGTTGAGAGCGAGAGCAAAGAGTAGCGGGACAGAGGAGGTGGAAGAGTGCGCCCGGCTAGAAAAACGTGTGTCCATGCAATGCCGCTTTGTCAGTTTCTATGAGTGCGAGTGAGGCAGCGTGCGAATAGAGTGGAGATGGGAGTGGGGCAGAGGAAGGCAGACGGATAAGTTGACACAGCGGGGCTGAGGCAAAGCAAAAGCAATCAAAGAGGGATACCGTTGCATATGTTGTGCACTGTATCTATGTGAGTGGCGATATCGATATATCGATGGGGCACACAGGCAGCACTAAGCAGACAGCACCACAGTGGAGCCTGGCCAAGTTCCACCAATTGAACCAAATGGGGGCGGATAGTAAGCACCACTTTACGTCTTAAAGCATTTACATACTTTGACAGAAAATAAAATAAATTTAATTTTATTTAAACAATTTTTAAAACAACAAAACAAATAATATTTATCAATTATTTTCAGGGATTAAAAGTAATATTTAGTATCCTTTAACTTGAACTAAGAAACGTTGAAGATACTAAAGTTTCACTGCTGTTTAAAAAGATGTTAACTTTAAATAGGTGCTCCGTATAAGTTTGCGAAAGAGGTCACACATTTAAGTTTAAGACCCAGCATAAACTTTTATGAGTTTTGTTTAAATTTAAAGAATTCCGTTCGGGCATTCTAAGTCTTGCCTTGGGACCAAGCCGAACTTGACCAATCGTATAAAATCTTCCGTTTAACAGTTACTAGCATTTAAATAAACTCTTGGCGTGAAATTTGGTACACTTCGGAGCTGAGAACAAATTTAATTGCATTACATTTTTTTTAGCACACAAATTGCACTTCGATTTCTCTCGTTCCCGTTCCGTTGCAACAATAACAAAATATGAATAGAGGCTTGAGGCAAACGCAAAGAAGCAGAGCGGCAACAGCGACGCCGTCAGAGCAACTGTAGCCAATGGCCGTTATGGCATATGGACAAATGCGAGGGTGTAAATATAGGAGGAATATGAGGACATGGCGGGGGGTAACGCAGATTGTCTCCTCTGCACAGGTGCAAAATGTGCGACACACCGCTTCCGATGCGGCTGCATCTCCCGAATAATGTTGGCAACACTGCAGCAGCGGGGCACCAATACATACACAAAATTTATGCGAAGCGCGATACGCGAAAAAAAGAAAAGAAATGCAGCAAAATGAACCACAAACACACAATTTGTTGGTTTTGCGATTTGCGGAGTTAATAAAGAAAATGGCGAGCAGAAGCTGAAGAAAAGAAATCAACTGCGAAACGTACAGAAAAAAAAGAGCAGGCAATAATCAGCGCGATGATTACAATCAAACAAACATCATAATGAGCACACACACACTAACACGCACTCTCTCGCATGCTCGTCGATGAGGTCCATTTTTAATTACATGTATTAGACCGACCGCTCCACACTTTTGCATTTAATTTTCGATGTTCTTCGCAAATTTCGCCATTAATTAATCACATACACATACACACACGGATACATGCACGCCACGGGAGAAATGCACTTGGCAGTTGGCGGAAGGGAAAAACAATTGAAAATTGAACATTGGCTGCTGCTTGCTTTTGCAGCATTTCTTCGTCGCCTCGCGAAATACATTTTTCTTTTGCTTTGCCGTTTTTCTCGTCTCGTCGCTTGTCTTCGGCGCTCTCTCTTCTTTCGCTCTCTCTTTCCTTCTTTGCTCTCTTCTTTGCACATTTTTCTTTTCAAGTGTCTCGGCTCCGGGGCCGCTTTTGAAAAGCAATTTTTCGCTTAAAATACGCTCCATTTTGATATGCTTTCGCCTCGCTTTCGTTGTCGACAACTTGGCGAGAGTTTTTCCGCAACTTTTCGCAATTAATTTACACTTTTAATTACCGTTTTACGCAAAATTCTAGACCAGCACTTTTTTCAACGACAATTTTTTTCCAACACCTCCATTTTGTTTTGTTGTTGTGCAGTGTGCCCGCCTTTTTCCCCGGTTATTAACTTAAATTCGACAGGAATAGGTAGCATTTTGTAGTCAACGGCAACTGGTCACACCTAAATTAACAAAACGTAATAGAACTACGTAAGTGCTTCAGACTTCAACCATGGTGGAGAACATGGCTAGACAGAGCCGCACAAAAATATGGCAACTCCGTGAAAACTAGGGATGACAATAAGTCGATATATAAATATTTCATTTGGGACTTGTTCTATCAGTTATTCAGTTTTTCCTTATTCATTTCTTGTGCTACGCGGTTTTCAGTCTTTTATTGGCCGGCTTATTTTCTTCTTCCTCGTTATTATCCTCATTCCCTTCACCATCTTCATCTTCTTCATTCAACTCCTCCTTCAAACACCCCTCCATTTCGTCGTCCTGCAAGTCGCTTTGGCTGCCATCCGAGCTGTCCGAGAAAACAATGGGGCCGCCGCCCTTCACGAACATGATAGTCTTGCCCAGACGTCGAGATTCGGCCCTCAAGAAGAGCTGCCGGCAGTGCCGGTCCACAGCATTTTTACCTTGATTCTCCGAGAGGCCGAAAATAAAGGCTCTGGGGACAGAATAAGGGATTAGAGAAACCCAGACTGTAACCCGTAGCAACGGGTTTCGTTCACTTACAGATTGGCAACATCGTAGGGTCCCCTCAGCTGAAACTGGTGTTCCGATCCGCTGCTGAAGATGATGTTTCGTGACTTTCCTTTAATGCCATAATTGTGGGCGACCTTGATCATGTTCCTCCTGTTATTCGAATCGGCAATCGCGGGCCCGTACTTGATCTCGAAGAACATACCGCGGCGCACGGCCACCTGGTAGGCCTTCCGATTGACCGTTAGCCGAGATCCGGCCGCAGGATCGAAGGTCACCAGGTCGCCGTTGAAGGTGGTGCAGCAGTGCTGAAATCACAGATAAGTCTATAATTTCCACGAGAAGAGTGAGGAAAAAACGTACGGTCAAGGCAGCATCAGTCTTGGGCTGGCCAGCAATGAGATTGAACTTGCGCAGATTCAGGGAGACGCTCTGCAAAGAAGAGCCATACAGCCAAAATCAACAGGACAAAGGTTTAACAAATAAGAACTAGGAGCCAGTGTGTCTCACTTACCATCGCGTGCGCCACATTGACATCCACGTAGAGAATAGTGATTCTCTGCAGGATCCGCAGCTTGTCCCCGAACTCCTTGCGCAGATGGTCGACTTTGTGCGGCTCGGGGAACATTTCGGAGCCCCTCTTGCCCGCCTCCTTCCGGCTGTGATCGAAACTCTGGTCGATGGCTATGGTTTTGTAGCCCACTGCAACGATTGCCATGGAATTAGCAATAATTATTCGGCTGGCGACGCCTTCAGCTACTCACATTCCACCAGCTCATTGAGCAGGGCCCGCATCACCTTGTCGTCCTTGTTAAAGGGTACGCAAAAGTCGTAGAACGGCCTTGTTTGCTCCATTTCCAATTTGTTTTGATTTTCCGGCCGCAAGCGTGCAGCTGGTGTCTAGAGTGACCAGACCTGCCGAGGGCAGAATTGCTGACTCCAAATAGTTGGCAACGCAAGCGCGCAGGCTACGCTGGTCGCACTTAGCAGGGCCGATGATTTTCAAAAATTACCCGGACCATTTCTAATGACAACGGGCCTTGACACGCGTTCAGCCTCTCGGTTGGCCTTTTCGATTTTCTGTTGGCATACATTTTCTTATATATATATAATATTTCAGTAAAGCGGAAACTCGTCCATTGCGAGACTGTGGATAAAACACTTTATAACAAAGTGATATAAGAATTAAAGCAAAAATTTGCTGATGCTAAAATATTACAGATCAGAATAAAATGATCGAGCTCTATGCAATTAAAGACAAGAATAATTTGATAGATTTGATAATTCGAAGCAAAGATTTTATGATCGAACAGTGTAAGATTAAACCCCTAAACATGCTCTCGATCCAACAAAGAATACGAATGTTGTAGCAAACTCCCGATTGAGTCAAGAAAGAATACCGGGCTATGAGATACTAATAAACATTAAGAGGGATAATGAATAATAGGTAACTATGAAACACCTTACTTTCCGAAATGAACTGCTAGTTTAAATACAAAAATATACAGTATTTTCTGCCTTATTTAATGGGAATATAAACAAAAGACGTCACAGCGTAAAGTTAGGGTCATAGTGGGTCCTGATCAGCGGCTGTGAGTAGTGCTGGTTGCGCGGTATGCTCTTCGAACTGCTTGGCCTTGGCTCTCCGGGACTTGATTAGTATTCCGTGGCCGGGACAGTCGCGATCGGTGCTGTAGCACCGGTCCTTGCAGCAGACGCGACAGAGCCGGAACTCGCATTTGGACCCCTGGGGATTGGCGCACTCCGTGCAGTATTCTAGGCGTCGCTCGTGGCGCAGTTGGATCTGGGCTTCCGTTTTATTGGGTCTGCGCTGGCGTCTCCGCAGCTTCTTCATACGCTTGCGGGAGATTTCGTTGCCATCCTTGTCGAAGTACTGTCGCTTGGCCCGGTTGGGGTCCTCGGCGGCGCGCTCCTTTTCCGCAATTTTCTGGCGATGGGATTCGGGTGAGGCACGAATGTAGGGCTGGCACAGCCACGGCTCCAAGCGTAGTCTCTGTGTATGGTTCATACATTAGTTTTTCTGTTACTTTCAGAGTACATGATCTTGGCTTACATCTTCCTCGGATCCCGCGCTCATGCTGACTTCTATATCTTCGGGTTCGTAGGATATTTCGCCCCTTTGATAGGGCTCGTACTTCGCTTGCACCGTATCCACGACAGTTTGGAATTGCTTCAGTTGATTGGCAGTGGCCAGGGTTTCTCGGAGCTCCGAGTTCTGGCTGATGTTCATACTGAAAGAGAGCTGAGCTTTAAAAAAGTTGCAATGTCTGGATCCCGAGAGACTTACAGGTGGTGGAAAAGCTTGAAAAGGTGTCCCCGAATGTAGGAGCTGGGACAGGGATATAGTTCCACCAGCTCCAAGTATTCCTTCGCCATTTGCCAGACTGGTGGTGCGATGCCCTGAAAAATGGCCGGATTGTGCAGATTTCCCTCGGCGCTCATTACGCCGTCGACGCCCGTTGCCTCCAGGCAGCGGTGCACGTCCTCCAGGCTAAGGATATTGCCGTTGGCAAACATTGGGATCTTGATGTGCTGCCGCACATCCTTTATGTAACTCCAGTCCGCCACGCCAGTCAGCGGTCCTTTCTGCTCTCTTGTCCGACCGTGAACCGTGAGGAGCTGACAGCCGGCGGCCTCGAGCATTTTGGCGTAGCGGATCGTCTTGTCGCGGTCCTCGAAGATGCGGATCTTGCAGGTAACGGGTATGGAGAGCTTGGCGTGCAATGTGCTCACTGAAAGTAAAAAATGTTCCAGGTAATAATTACATTTATATGAATTAACCGCACTTTCCACTCACCAATCTCCGTCAGCAGCTCCCACTCGTCCTGCAGAAACGACCCGTAGTGACCCCTCTTGGCAATGGCCTGGGGACAGCCCAGATTAATGTCCACCGCATCGCAGTGATCCTGTGCTGCCAGCGCCGCTTCCAGGATCTGCTCGGCATCGTTGCCACAGAACTGAATGATCAGGGGTCTGTCGGCAGGACATGTCTGCAGCGCATCCTTTCGGTACTTGGGATCCGTGGCGAACAGGTTGGCATGAAACATGGGCGAGTAGCAGAGCTGGGCTCCGTACCGGCGGCACAGCATCCGCCAGGCCAGCTCGCTCTGATCCACCATGGGTGCCACCACATAGCGAGGTGATCCCAGCGTGGAGCGATAGAAGTCGTAGCCTTTCAGCTTGCAATAAGGCAGCGGCTTTGTTGCCTCACCCTGGCACTCGTCATTGTTGACCATTTGAATGGACTTGTTAACCTGCAGGAAGAACGACGAATGAAAGATAATTAATAAATAATACCAATATCCTAACTGTAATTATTATTAAAGTACCAAGTTTCTATAGCTTGTGTAGCTTCTAGGGTCAGACCATACATCTGCTGGGTTCAAAACGAAAAGAAACCTAAGAGTGCTCTCCCTCTAGGAGCAGAATCGGAGAAAATAAATAAAAACTCTGCCAGAATGCAGCTATAAATAAACTCCCACGTTCGCTATTGAGTGAAACCGACACCCTCCCAG
The DNA here is from genome assembly GCA_018152175.1 of Drosophila jambulina. NCBI lineage: Eukaryota > Metazoa > Arthropoda > Insecta > Diptera > Drosophilidae > Drosophila > Drosophila jambulina. Next base: position 887,093 of record JAECXH010000114.1, read on the forward strand.
AATTTTTAGTTCTTATTGAGCCTTTCACGTTACTCATCCTCCAAACGAGCTGCTTTGACGAATGTCCGCAATGCAGTTAAATATTGAGGCTCATTTTTTGAGGCAAGAGGGACCCACGCATTTCCACAGCGCGGCTAATTAGCGACACATTAGCAGGCCACCGAAAGTAGGTGCGGCCGAGCGACCACGGCGAGTAAAGTGCCACGCACAGCCGGGCAAAGCGGCCCAAAGCGGCTCAAAAGCCAAACAAATTCACATTGAGCACACACACAGCACGAAATTAATGGAAAAGGTATAAAAGTGTCGGGGAAAAAAGGCTTTATGTTGGGTTTTTTTAGGCAAAGCATTATTAACAATTCGTTTCGTATTCGTTTCAGTAAATAAAATGGGATTTCCTTTTCTTTACCAACTAGTACCTTATTTACTAAACTACTATTAATATACAGGATTGTTTGAGAGGTTTCTCTATGGCAGTTACGTTCGACCATATTTAAACTTTTGGCTGAGGGTTAATTTTCTCGAAAAAAACTTTTTCATTTTAATTTTTTTTAATAGATGTAAATTACAGAGTATTATTTAGTCTACCAGGGCTACCATATAAATATTTGCAATTGATTGTAATTGTATTTTGACTACTTTTTTAACTGAATTACATCAGAAGTCATTTCTTGAAATATATTTTATGGAATATTCATTTTTAATCTGTTCTTAAAGCCTGAAATCAAATGCAATGCAATTTGGCCTCAATTAATTTTCTCTGTTATCTTCCCCAGCAAAATGCTTTTTCATTTCACTTTTCCTCGACGTTTCCCCTTTTCACTTTCGATTTTGGGGCTTGGCCCAATCACAGAAGCGTGAAAATCGCGCTCTGAGTCAATGCACAGAGCCGGCAACAATTGCAGCAATTAGGGGAAAAGAAAAGCGCCGGTGCAGCGGCCATACCCGTGGCCCAAACAACATGTAACAATAGCGCACTAATTGAGTTATTCAAGTTGTGCACGCACTTCAAAATAACTTACAACTTGCAGCTTAAAACTTGAAACTTAAGCCCCACTTGGGCGCAGCTTAACGACACGATGTATTCATCGAGCGGGTTCGCAACAGTGACTTAAAAGGCTAACAGAAGGTACAGTGCGTTTGGTTAACATAAAGTTAAGTCTTATAATAGAGATGGGGAAAATATTATTGTAACTGCTTCTCAAAGAATTTTAAATTGGCGAATATTTTTCTTAGCGCTATTTTAAATTTTCCTAGTTACCCTTTTTTAGAAATTTTACTGATGAAACGCACCTGCTTTGGTGATGCTTCCCAAAATAAGTCAAGTCCTAGGCAGCTTGCACAATAACTTGCATAACTTGGCTCTATTGGAAATTTACATTGGCAATGCACACACAGACAGGGGCACAAAACAAACAAAGAAAAAGTTTTTGCATTGAAAGTTTACTGACCGGAAATGGCATGCAATTTTATCAATGGCAAAGGCAGATTTCCTTCTCTACTTTTCGGCTCTGCCCTTACTCGGTTATTTCTTTAGACTTTTCCCTCGAGCCTGCCACCCTGTTGCTCCTTTCCCAATGTCTGTCGAGTAATTAAAGTTCTTAAATGGGCAGAGGAAACTTTTTTGCCCTCGGAACGAACTATAAATTGCATAAGAGCTGGAATAAAGTGCAGACGCGGAAAGTGCAAAGGAGGCGTGGCTGCGCCGCCGCCAGCTGTTGGCTTTGTCATAATTATGCCCAAATTACAGCCAAGTTGCCAAAATGAGACGTCCGCAGCAGGAGCAGGACCAGGAGCTCTCCAAGGGAGGCCCAGGGCTCTGGCATTGCATTTTGCAATTAAGAACTTTTCGCCGAACAAAACCCAACTGCAACATGAACAAGAGTCCGTTAATGTCGACAGATTCTGGGTGAATTACATAAATTTTCTCTTCCTTATTATTTGCCAAGGAAAGTTTCGGGGGCCATAAATTACTGCGCAAAATGGCGGATATATTTTAAAAAGTCTTCAAAAAAAGCAAACACTCCCTTCAAATGTACAAATGTGTATCGAAAGAAAAAGAGAAAGTCATTTTTACAATATGAATAAATAAGTGTAAACACTAAGGAACAGTAATTAAAAATATAAATGCAACTTTTTTAACTTCTAAACTTGTTTTGGAAAGATCCGACATTTTTTTTTTAATTTCTTCCCCAGGAAACCCTTTCAAAATGTTTACAGTTGTGATTCTAGAAATAATATAACTTTAATTTAGTTTAATTTCCGTTGAAATGGAAAAACACACACAAATGGTCGGCCGCAGATGGATTGCCACAAACCGCTGTGAAGAATGTGGCCTGCAGTTGACCCGGAAAACTAGGAAGACTAGGGGGTCCATCACGAAGACCGCAGACAATTGCAGCTTTGCTGCTGCTGATTTAATTGCAAAGCTTTCGATTTCTGTGGCGCCTCAAACGATACTCGTAATTAATAATTTCCGCACCAATTAAGACGGCCAAGACCAAGATCAGGAGCAACACCAAGCGCAGGGGCCTGATGATGGCAATCTCAGCGAGGTACCAGAATTGAGGATGGGCATTCGACCATGGAAGCCATTAACCGCTGGCCACACCCACAAAGTCATGCTTGGAGATTGCTTTAACCCCCGAGGCTCTCACTCCTCAGCCCTCCCTCATGTTTTCTCATCGTTGGCTTTTTCAATTTTTATCATTTTACGAGGAGTAGTTTTTATTTTTTTAGTTGTAAGGGTTGTAATTGAAAAAGCGTTGGAAAATAAATACTAAATATTGATTGAAATATTGATGATTGTTTGATAAATATTTAAAGGGTTCTGACTGGGAGCGATGGGAAATTAAACACAAATAAAAAATTAAAACTAAATACGTTTGGACAAGGTTCAAAAGATATATATATGTATAATCTATTGAAGAATTATCCCTTACAAAACAAGGCTATGTAAAAAAATCGAACAGGAAACAGATTAATTTTCTAAGTACTTCCCGCGAAGCATTCACAAATCGAATTCCCTGATCCCTGATTCCCTGAGAAATTTTGCCTTCAGGTTGGAGAAAAGGGGAGGCGTTGCCAGTTCCTGATTCCCCCCGGAGTCCAGGACTCCCTAATCGAACTCTGAAGGCCACACAGCAGACGATGAGGAAGGAAGCTCAATAAAAAATTGGTAATGCGAAAAAATGTGAATTAACTTGCTTGCCATTCAACGAGGCGTTAAATCCTTTCAACCAACACGGAATGGTGCAAGGACGAGGACCAGGATTGAAGGAGAGAGAGCAAGAGAGAGGGAGGGGGGGAGAGAGAAACAGAGCAGACCCTGCTGACTCGGCTCCTTCTTCTAATTTTTTCCTCTTCTTTTTTTGTGGTTATGTTTTTGCGTGGCTTTCCCTAAAAAGAACTCATCCCAGGACCAATGCTCCGCGTCACCTCGTGTCCTGACCGCAAAAAGTATCCGCCACTTAAGTACACTGAAGGAAAAAGGATACCACAAATGGAAAAAATAGCACAGGGAGAGTCATCATTAAATTCTGTTCAGCCTTAAGCAGTTGTGATCGACGCATAATAGGACTATACACGTACTACACTCGATTATAAGGGAGCTAGCTTTAAACATTAGTTTACAAACCCAAGTTAAATAAAGTAACGTTTTTTTCAGTTTTCAAAGTGCTTTCTCTGCAGTCCTCGGCTGCTGTGCGTTGCTCCATCTCCTTATGTCTCGCTGCTTTATTGCTCGTCCTGCTTTACATTTGTTTCGCTGTCGAACTTGCGGCGCGACAAGAAAAGGGAGGGGAAAGGCGCTAGGAGCAGGGAGCACGGAGCAAGGACCAAGGAGACAGGAGACAAACACACTCGAAATAACGATGCCAGCTCCAAAATATGACCTCATTCCCACACACACCCATGAGCCTTTCCACGAGTTTTCCTCGCATTACACGCACACAGTGGAAAGTTTGCAAAGGAAACGAAAAGAAAACAACAAAAACTCAACAGAAAAGTTATATACTCTTATGAAGGCTACTTCGAGGCTTGTAACGCTGCAGATAAATTGAACTAGGATCTATGAATTCTAGATATAATCCGATAATATCAATATTTAAAACATTGCATTGAGTACAGCATTTCAAATTTAAGAGCAGTTACTTGGATCAAATCAGCGTGAGCTGAAACATGAAAATCGAATTATCCTCAACGGACTCAAAAGTACAGACACTTAGGTACAGTTTGGAGATAAGTTTAATTGTTTACTTGCTTTTAGATTGTTCGAAATAATTTAAGCGGCATAAATAAATCGAGTTTTTTAACTGTAAGTTTATCCGTCCGAAAAGCACTAACCGGACAGTGAAATACCAACTCTTAGATACCAGTTGGAGTCGAATGAAATTATTTACTGGCTTCTAGATGGGAAGAAATAATTAATTGGACAAGAATATCTTGAGATCGTTAGCTCTCAGTTTATCTTTCCAGAAAGCACTAACCGGACATTAGGGTACCTTAGGTAAAATTCGGAAGCTACTTCAATTTTACGAGAGGGATTTATGTGTTATCTTTTAGCATAATATGTAGGGTACAAATAAATCGAGTTCGTGGCGTAGTTCCGTACCGTGCTTTCACGTATTTCTCTTACTCAGCAAGCGCAATGAAATTTCAAGTGGTCAAGGATGGAAAATGGGCAAAAATGCCATGGGGGCAGGGGAATCCCCGCTAGTTGTGGTCTATTAAAGCGCAGGCTTGGCCAATGGCCATACTTCGGACTGGCGTCACCCCGTTCCTCGCATGCAACAACTCCCCATGGCGTGATGGCAATCAAATTGAAAAATAAAAACTCTCTTTGCGTGCAGCCACAAAACACATTACAAAAAAAGAGCTGAAAAAAACACACCCAAAGCACTCAGCAACAACTACAAATACAACGTATGAAACGAAAATTGGACCGCGAAATGTCAGTTTTATTGTCCACCTTAAATTGCATGGCAGCTCTATGTGCGATTAACTTTTTCGAGTGACCTCGAGTGCCTTAAAGTAGCCACTGAAAAGTGATTAAAGTTCTTGAAAACCGAGAGTTCTATATTTTGAGGGCAGAAACACACTTTTAGGGTAATGAAATGATTGCAATTTGCATATGGTGAGGTAACGGCAATTGGTAAAATCTTGGAATATTTAATTTAATATTTAGTTAGTGCTAATTTTATAGTGCAAATTAATATGGCAACCTCACTTTATGCCAGGCATGATAGAACCAATTGTGAATTATAAGTTCACTCGTGCGAGATTGTATAGCGATTTTAAGAAAAATCCTCTTAAACATAAGAAAAATTCAACTCCATATAGTTGTTCCTATATTATGGACAAATCGCCATTAAAACATGAAAATGTATCTTCTAAAATCGCCCTAAATTTGGAAAAGTAGGTTTATGTATCTTATTTATAAATTTCCTTTTGTCCTAATTACTCATAAATAAAAACGTAACTCACACTTTTTCTTTTACTCAAAAAAGTTTTCTCAAAAGTACCTCAAAAATAGTTAAAATGGGTTAATGGGCGGGCCTTTAAGGCGCCGTTAGATGTCGTCACTTAATCAAATTTAGGACTCCTGCTCCTACTCCTCCTGGGTTCTGCCACCTCCATTTCGGGCGACGCCCACCTACGTCTGTCGTTTCTTATGCAAGCGGGTCAAAGTCAGGGCTCTTGGCCCAGCTGGCGGTCCCGCCCTCCAATCCAGCGCACTTCAGTTGCACCGGAAAAAAATCTAGGTCAAGTATATAGAATTCAGGAAAGAAGAATGGAGGATTGAAATCCCTAAATAAGAAGCCCAAAGCTAAGATACAAAATTATAAATTAAAAAAATATAAATGACGGGTACCTTTACCTTTAAAGAATTTCAAAAGACTACAGATTTGGTAGACATAAAGTAAAACGAATTTAGGAATTTCACGAGAATCCAAAACACTCCAAGAGTTTTGAAAAGCAAACAAATCAACAGCATTCAAGTCAAACGATTTACTAAGTACCTAAACAATTTGTAAGCGATTTAAAAACCATGCATTATCTAAAGTCTTTCTATTTGAAAGTTTCTAACGTGATGATAAATTCAAGTAAAACATATTCTTTCAGTGCCTCTCTCCACTCTTTGTCCTGTATGTACAATCCATTTGCTGACGTAATAAACCATAATAAAGAGGACGAAGCGCGTAACAGTCCCGCATTGTGCCCATTTCAAGGACAACAAGCGACAAAGAGAAGAGCATAGAGAAAAAAGATGGCTTAGAATCGGCCGAGATGTGGCGACAATTTGGCGTCTTTGGCTGGGCTTTCCCCTGCCAGATAGAAAAACACAATCGAAATGGGCCAACTTATGAATGCAGCTCCCAGCTCGCTCACTCCTGTGATGAGTTCTTTGTTTTCCTGCACTTAAATTTTCGAAAGAAGGTCGGTCGTTTACCCGCCCGAATTTAATCCACCTTTAACCTGTAACCTTTTCAAATTGGTTTATTAATTAGTCGGGCTGGCGCCTAGGACCCAGATTGGAGGAAGGAGCGCGTTCTTTAACGTTGTTTGCACACTTTTGATGAAATTTTATTACTCACAGCTCATTAGGACTAATGATGCTTGTTGGCTGTCAGACTTGATTCATATCCCGTGCACAAAAAAAAATTAAATAAGAAAAGTTAACTTCTTTCTAAATTTCTGAAATAATTCTCTAATTTTTGTGTTTAAAAATCTTGAAGTTATAGCTTCATAAGCTAGTTTCTCTTTCTCCTTAGTAGAATATTTTTATTTTCCACTTTATTTCTCTCGGTGTGTGTAGGGCAAAGGCTGCCAACTTGAGACGAGACCTGAGCCCGGACCTGAGATTATGGCGGATGGGGAAGAGCCTGCGGGACGGACAGAAAAGCCAACTGCAGCAGTGACGATAATGAAGGGGCTGTAGGTTGGCCTTGTACGATATATGTACATATATATCCTACATGTAGTGCAGGGAGTATCCGTGGATGGAACCCAGCGTCGACTGTCTGCCTTTGCACTTAATTATATTTGCAAGGCCCAGACGATGACGATGTTGAAGCCAAATGGCCAAATTGAACGTGAATTTCACTGAATCGCTGGCAGGCAGCTGGCCACCAAAAAGGGTGAAAAAGGGAAATGTTTTCATTGGGAAATAAAGGATTTTCCACACCTTGGGAGATGGTTAGGTGTTATTTATCTATATCGACTCCTAATTGATATCCATACTTGTGTATTTATATGAAATTCCTCTAAAGAGGAGGTTATTATTATTGCGATTATAAGTTTCGACTACATTTATATTTAATAGGCTAAAATTAAAAGGATAATGTGATGTTACGTCAGCAAGTTAAATATAAACATTACATTGGCTCAGTTATTATAAGTCCGTTGGGACCAAGGCGCAAAGGAAATTAAGGGAGGCAAAAGAATTAAGGAGAGGTTAGTTAAAATAATTATATAAGCATAGTAAAAACATTACTTTATAACAAAGTGAGTGTTTTTTTTTACTTTTTCAACTCTTAATAACTAGTTGAAATTAAAGCTAATCAATGGAATGGAATGCTCTGGCAATGCTCAAGTTCTTTTACCCTTGGCTAAAAGAAATACAGCCTACTACTAAACGGGCGCTTAGTCTTCTTATTTGCAATGAATGAGGGTTGTCTGGGTTATATTCTAAGGCTACAAGGATGCATACAGCAGTGGTTGAATATATGTATAATAAAATCGGAAATTTATACGTATACATGTTTATTATTAAGCCAAAGTATAGTAGTTTCTTTTATGAAAAAAAAAAAATATATATAATATAGGTCTTTGGGCCAAAATCGCACTATGGAAACTAACAAGACAAAGAGCTTGGGTTTCTTAGAAGGTAAGAACTCTATTTATAGGCATAGATTAATTCTGTTTTTAATAAAAATGGAAGATACTAGATGTCATATATTATGCAGTATTCTTTATGTGTTAAGTTTGTGTTAATTTGTCTAAGAAATAAAGACCTTAAAAGGAGCTTAATATTTAATTTCCAATAATAGTTCAGATATTCCATGTATATGGTATATAGTAGTTAGAAGCCTAAAAACAACTTTTACGTTAAGAAAACCCATTTTGTCTGAGACATATGAGAAATGGCTTTCTCGGCTGACTCTACCATTGTGACCTCAGGTGTCGCTCCCAAAACATAGCACACTTGGGCCACTCTCCCCTCTCACGCATACACTTGCACAGTGGAGAAGCAGACAAACAAGGCAAATGACACGTAGCCATAAATCCCCCAACATTTTATTGCCAAAGCGCTAAGCTTTAGGGCCAGGTGTGTGTGTGCGTGTGCAGGTGCGTGTGTGATTCGTGTGATTTGTTTTGGCGGGACAAACACACAACACACATGACACACACACACGACGCAGACGTCAAACAGGAAACATAAAATGCCAACAACAATTTACTTTGTTAATTTACGTGCAGTATTTGCATAAATAATAAAAGCAACAACGCCGCCAAGGGCTAAATAAAAACAATAAAGGGGAAAACCCAGTAAGAAATTTCAATACTTTCGAGTGATTTCTGTTTCTCCGAACGAGTATTTTGTATTCTCCATTCGGTTATCGATTAGTGTGTGGGTCTGGAGGATTTCGCTGGAATATTTAGCTGTTTCAATAAACAAAAACAAAAAAGCTGACTTTATGGCCTATTTATCGTGACAACGTGTTAATTTTAAGGAATTTAAATTAATATATTTATTTTTAATTTACTTGATTGCAACTAAGAACTAAGAAATATAATTTTCATTTCACTAAATCAATTTAAGTTTTAAGAAAAGTAAATTAAAATGTTGTATTTTAGTAAATCAGTTTAATTTGTAAGAAAAGGAGAGTTCAAGTAAATGTTATTAACGTCACTTTACTTTAAACATTCACAGTGGTCACAGTCCATTACCATATATAATATAGCATAAAATGCTTAAGCTGGAGTACTTGTTAGGTATTAAAATGATCAATTAAGCATGGAAGTGAAGAAACTTATCAATGAAAAGACATATATTTATATATAAATAAACATTTCTCAAGACCCAGCTTCAATTTAAACTTTAACTTACCTCCACTACTTAACAAGAAGCAGAACTAAATAGCTCAAAATACATATATCAGTATATTCTAGATATCATTTTACCCTGTTCTCATTAAATAATTATTACCAAGCCTCAAATCGAACCGCACAACCCTAAAGTTCACGGTTCACTTACAGAAACCACCATATTGCGCATACGCAGCGTGGGTAGTTAGGAAGGTGGTAGCTTGGCCATAATGACCGCAACAAGGAGAAGCAAATTCAGCAAATGAAGCCACTGTGGGTCCGATGAAATTGTCAACACGTTCGAACAACCCGCTGGCCGTTCTCTGGCTGGTAAATATTTAAAATGCCAATGAAAGCGGGTCAGAAGCAAGCCCCGAGCAACGACAATCAGCAGTGACGATGATGACCCAACCCCAGCTGTAGTTTCCCTCTCGCCTCTCCCTCCTTTCCCACCTGGGAACGATGGCCAATGATAGTTTTATGGCTCTCTGTTTTGTAGTTTGTTCTCTGGCGTTTTTATTTCACTTTTCTGTCTCGGCTCTTTTTGCGTTTTAACGTTTTATGCTTTTCCTTTTTGGGTTTTTAAGAGCCATTTACAATGCACTTATGTTCTAAGGGGCGGCGGCGTACACAAAATATTAGCAAAAATATCAAACGGAAATACAAGTAACTTTATTATTTTTGATGGGGCTTAAACCAGTTTATAGTTTCTGGATGGTATTATCATTAATATTATACAAAGCATGGCCCAGAAATTAGCTAGTTCAATTTTTGTTAACCATAAATGTTTCAACTCGCTTCTATAGCATACTTATCTGCGTTCAATACATAGTTCTGGTTTTTCTCCATAAATATTTTTCTTTTTGTTTACAATTTCGCTTTTTACTGGACTGTCTTAGCAGCTGCACATTTTGTCAAAATATATATAGGTTTGTATATATATTTGCTTTATCATCTGTGCACAATTATTACAATTATTATTATCTCTCTGGCTTTCAAATTCAATCTTTTACATTGTTTCTCTGGCCACTTCCACCGGCTCCAGTCTCATACGCATTATTTGTTTTAATTATTTTCACTGTTAATTTGCTGTCAGCTTAAGTTACAGGAAGGACTATGGTCTACATACATATCTATGTTGGGGCAAAGTCATTAACTAAATTGAAAAGCATATTAAAATAGGGCCGTGCAGGAGGCACCTCCTCCACGTGTGTGTGTCTGAGTTCTCCGCCTCGGTGAAAATCCAACAAAGGAGAGCCAGAGGAGGAGTTCGTTGAACCAAGGAAAAGGAAAAGGAAAAGCAAAGCCAGGCAACTGAAAATGTCATTGCTGGGTTGGAAAACAAGGGCGTGGGGTCAGGGGACGACAGGTGGAGTGGGACTTGGAGTTAACCTAACTACCATTACTAATAACAACAGCCCTGTGCTGGAGTGGAGGAGGAAGAGCAGTTGAAGGCGTAGGTGGAGCAGTCCAAGGCGTAGGCCCTGATGATGAGATATCGCACCCAATTCCTGCCCCAGTCAATCATAATTCGTATCCTTAGCATGGGATTGTTCTACTATGCAGACATGGGGAATATGCCCAAAAAAAGAAAAATACTGGAAAAGGGCGTGGCCTTACACTGGAAATAGTTTTAAGGAAAGAACTCGAAATTTAAGTTACAAGTAAGTACTATGTCCGCAGTAAAGTAGGGATTGCAGAAAATATCTATATGTAAATCGATATCCTTACAATGCATGTGCGATAAATTGTAATTATGTTTTATAACCCAAATTTTCAAACTAATCTTAGTGATATCTTTTCGATAATACCGATATTTTTCGATAAATGCGATATTTTTTGAACTTTTACTTTAATTGCTAGAAAATTACATTGCCTCTTTGCTTGCATACGGAAGAAATCAAGCTGATTTTCTTCTTGTGAAACATTTTTAATAGATATGTATAAAAAATAAAAAAAAATAGATTTCTCCCAAAATTATTGCCAGTGTGTTCTCAAAAGCAAAACATTGCATGTCACAGATATATATCAATATATATAGATATATAGTAATCCAAAGCAAATGTTTTATAATTGATGCAAGGCAATAACCAGGACAATAACAACAACAAGTGGTCATGACAACAAAAAAAACTAAAAAAAATATGCAGAGATAGAAAAAAAACGAGAATGTTGCATTTGTTGCCATAGAGAAAGTCAGTCAAGTGGGCGAAACCCAGAGCCCCTCCTTGATTCCGATTCTGATCGGAATATTTCTGCTTGTGTCCCGTAAACAAACTCCACACACCGGTTCGTCCGGGAATCAAACTGAAAAGTCGCCGAGGGCGTTGCCTGGCAGTTTTTCCCTACGCCTCCATTTTCCCCTGAAAGCACACAGAGAGAGTCAGGCAGATACATGACACGAACATGCAATTAAAGTTGTATATATATATATCTTATAGAAACACTGATTTTTTATATTCATTCGGATTTCTCTGTAGGATTCCACCTCTTGCCAGGCGTCTACAGGTGCACTCGCACGGACCGACGCCTCTGAGGTGTGAGACTGGCTGACCAGGACAGACCTCCGGATGGCTACATGTCTGGCAACGGCTCAAAAACCTGAGATAAATGAAAAGAGAAAGATATTGCGTGAGGGAATAGAGCAAACAATGATGTTCCTTTGATATGCTCAACCTTAAATTAAAGTTTTTCCAAGCTTTTCTAGAGAAAATTTCTTTGGAAATTCTAAACTATTTCCTCGCTTTACCTGTAACTATTGATAATTCAGCTCATATTAGATTTTTTAAACATAGAATTTGGCATGTCGGCTGTAATGACGCTTGCAGTATGGCACACATTGTGTTCGTGTACAGCAGGTGCAGCTCCAAATGTTAACGCCAAGTGCCATCAAATTAAACATTTTCCCTCACAAGTGTGCAGAGGAAATGAAGGAGAAAAAGAAGCATTGTTGCTCTGCGAAGTCTGCATTGAAAATCCATTTAGAGCTTGTGGCATAATGTTATTTTTGTAGCCTGTCTCCTGTCTGCTGTCACTACAAAACGAACTCGAACTCGTTGCGAAAGCATTGCCAGTGCACCGCATGTCACTTCGCCCGTAGTCGGGGCTCAATGACATCGTCTCCGATTCCGTTTCCACTATATTTTTCATATTTCCTGCATATATTATATAGCCTGGAGGGTAGCAGCACTATTTGAGGTCTAACCGACTTGATTTGCCGCGTCAAAGAATGGGGCTTTGGCTCTATAATTAACTTGCCATTTACTTTGGCCTCAATCCGTTGACAGAGTGACCGAAATATGTAAACATAGTATTTTGAACTTCGGGTACAAAATGGAAAGATGGCCAAAAGGGTTTGCGGACAAAAAGAAGCCTTTAATACTTTTCAAACCGTTTTAAAAACGTTGGCTAAGAAATGTCGCAAGAAATCAAGGCTTAAGGTCTTCTCCAAGTTAATTTTCTTTCATAAACGAAAGGCGTCACACAAGGGACAGGTAATAGTTAAAATAGTTAATGCTCAAATTAATTGAAAAAAATATTTCTAATGATTTAATCTTAACTCAAATGACTTTGTGGTATTTAACTAAAGCAAGGCAACTTTAAAGTGGATTTACTTTTGTTAAAACTCTAGAAGCATTTGATTGAAATTGAATAAATATTTAAGCGCTACTCTCAGGGAACAACAAGCAAGGCATGTGCCGGGTATTCCTCCAGTGATTGAGGCTAACCAAAAGTAATTCGGGAGGCTCACTCACTCACTAGCTCAGCTCACACTGAGCCTTCCACTAAAAGGAAAACTAATCACACTCGTCCTCGTTGTCGGCTCGATTCTCCATCCATCAAACTGACACCACTTCTACTTCCTGAGAGTGCTCCTCCGTTTCTGGTTAAAAATGGACTCTCCCCCGCTGTCAGTTTCAATAACATGAACCGCCGACGACGGTGAAGGAGGAGGAGGATGAGAAAAAAGACACCAGTGGTGTGTCATGTGCGTAGTCGTTATGGCTGGGCTGCCGTGTGTGCCTAGAGATACCCGGTACCTACAACCGTGCGCTCTTTAGCCGGCCAATCCTCGATAGCTGTCCAACTGACAGCTGAGCAGAACGAGTCCTGATGGGTCATGGGGCAGGCACGAGGACGGGGACGGGAACTGTGGGCTGAACTCCACTCAATTCCTCAGTTGACGCATTTCCATTTACAGGTCTTGTTTTCGCCGACTTGTGCCGCTGCATTAATTATTCAGTTTCGCCATTTTAATGGGGGGAGAGAGGCAGTTGTCAAAATCAAGTTTAGAACAAAGCATATATACCCATGACGACTGCCATTGGGGCCTGTGCATTTGAATTTTAATCGAATGAAAACATTTGCGTAACAATTTGGCAACATGCAGCCATTGTGTGTCCTTCTGCCTGCTGCCAGAGATACAAGGATACACGGATTCCCTGAGCAGCTGCAGATACAATACGTAATCATTCGACGACGCCTCCGCTTACACACATTTTCCAAAATGAAAATCAATACCAGCGGAGGCGCGGAGAAGGGGGTGAGCTTTTCGTCTGTCCCTCCTTCTCTCTGGGGGAAAGGTCCCATGGCCTGGCTTCAAACTTCGGCACATGCTGTTGCATATTTTATCAATTCAACTGCAAAGTCATTCAAATGGATGGCAAAAAAAAAGTTTGGGGATCTGATGCAGTTAAGGACTAAGGACTAACGACGTCAACACAGAAGCTCCGCATGGGGCAGGCAAACACTGAGAATCATAAGGAAAGATCCTTTTGATAGTGGGGTTATGACACTGCAGTGTCACTTACGTTAATTGGAATCATATTTCTCGACTGTTCTGCTTTACGGAAGTGTGGGAAAGAAAACAAAAGCAGGCAGTGTGGTGTCCTAGACTATTGTAAAAGTTGCTTCACTAACATAACAGAAGATAATATTACTACACTTTCATTAAAGAGCATTTATTAAAACAAAAATATGCTAGTGTCATGGATTTGGGTTTATTGAAAAAATAATTCAATTAAAATTCAAAGTATAACTTTGATTAACTTTGAGCCTTCCAAGATGTGTAATAAAAAAGGTTTAAATTTCTTTTAACAAATTAATATTTAATTGAAGTAATAACTCATTAGAGAAAATATTCCATAAATTCCCAGTATTTCCTTGATGTATCCTGGGCCTATTACCTCTCCACAGCAGACTCTTAATAAATCAAATATGCAGTCCACAAAACTCAAACAAAGAAGATGCCGGACCACCGACCGACAGACCGAAAGCGGTAATTAAGTTTGGCCATGAAACGGCATCGCATCAAAGGCAATTTCCTCTCCTGGCCCTGACAGCTCCCCACGCTCAAAAGACCTCCTCCTGTTCCTGCTCCTTCTTCATCTACTTTTCCTGCTCCTGCTCGTGCTCCTCCACGGGCTTAATTGATTTCAGTTATGATTTTCGATGCTTTCTTGCGGATTAATTGATTTCCGGAACTCCAAACAGAATCGAGTACGGGGCGGGGTGGCTACACACATACTAAGACTAGCCTACGGACTAAACAGAAACCTCTTCCTTTCTACTAGGTGCTGCTCGAGTTGGAGCTGATGCTCTGCAGAGAGCTGTTGGAGGCGGTCTTCCTCAGGGTTTCACCCGCCAAACTGCACAGATTCTGGACGAGAAGGGCCGAGTTACCGGATCCCGATGTGCTGCGATTAAGCAGCGTTGGCGAGGACGTGGCTTTGGCCGGATTGGAGTTGGTTGCATTGGCATGCTGATGGTGCCTCAATGGCTGCGGCGAGGTTGGATTTGAGAGGCCGGACTCGTGGATGGGCGACAGAGTGGGGGACCGGGTCCTTAAGAAGTGCTTTCTCCTCGGTCTCCGGTAGACGTTGCCCAAACTGGGCAAGGTCCGGCTGTTTGTCTGACACGATTGCTGCTGCAGGTTGCTGGCGAATCCCAAAGTCTCGGCCAGCTCGGCTAGCTCCTCACTGGTCTGGTTCATTTTCCTCCTCGTCGGCGGCGGCAGGGCGGGTGGCAAGGTCAGCGTGTAGGTGGTCACACTATCGTCTCTTATCACGGATGTGGGCAGCAGCATCAATTCCTTCTGTCCGCAGCTCGATGGACTGGTGCTCAGCTCGCTGCTCTCTTGGGAACTTCGGCTTGGCGAACTGGCCGGCGGTGTGGGCGTTGCTGTCGAGGTGGCATAGCCCCGCCCTGCCGCCTGCAGTTGCAGCGGACGTATTTGGTTTTGCTTGATGCCGGAGCCTCCATGATTCTGATGATGCTCCTTGCCCGCTGCGATGCCGTGGTGCCCACCATGACGACAGCGCGGTCTTCGGTAGCGTCCCAGCAGGCGTAACATGTGTCCCAACCTGGAGCTTCTCGGTGGCGTCGAAGGGATGGTTGCTGGCTTCAGCGGCAGCTCCTGATCCACACCGCCGTTCAGGGTGCGTATGAACTGTATCGGGGGCAGCTCCTGGGCATTCAGTTTGGCCGCAGCGGCCGCCTCTTCTCGTTCCCGGAACGTCAATGCGGCGAGGAGATCATTGGGCACATCTGGACTATCAGGCACCGAGGCGCAGCAGTTCCATTTCCTCCGCCAGCGCTGGTGCTTCGAGATATTCCCAGCCGCTGTCGCTGACGACGAGGATCCCCCCGTCTGACTGGTCAGGGTGCGAGTGCTACTACTTCCGCCGGCACTGCTCACCGCCCCCGAGGATCCGGCTGCCGTGCCCCTTCTGAGACGGAAGGTGCACAGGGTGCACTGCTCTGTGTACTGGAGATATGTCGCCGGTCGCTGCGGACGCGGCTCCGCGGAGAGCAGTGAGCCCTTGGCCAAGCTCACGCGGCGCTGCAGGGAGCTGGCTGCGAAGCTGGAGCAGCAGTGGAAGCTGCTCAGGGTGTCCTGCTCCAGCTGAATCTGCTGGGGAACCCGCCGCTCCTCCAGCACCGAGCAAACGTAGATGGCCTGCCGGCTTTGGTGAAACTCCCTGGAGCTGGCACAGCAGTGCAACCTCATAGATTGCTCTGTCGTTTGACCCACCGGCGCCGCCTCCTGGTTCTGCTGCTGGCTCGGATGCGGGGCATTGGAGCAGCAGTAGACCTGCTGGCCACCCGGTATCGACTTGGACGGAATGTGTGGCTCGGGCAGAGAGGTCGAGAAGTGAACGCTACCATTCTTGGCCACTCCCGTGGGAGGAGCTGCCTCCTGAAGCTGTTTGGCCTTGGCCTCCTGCGCCTGACGGTGGTTCCTGATATACTCGTAGGTGGTCAGTCCCAAAAACGAGATGTAAATGTGAAAGAAGCACAAGTGGAGCAGCAGGCCGGCACTGACGGCGGCCAGCAGACCTAGGACACCCAGTAGAAGCAGAAAAATGGTCTCGTTGACTCCGATTCCTCCGACCACAGGGGCCACCGTGTGATTGGTGAGCGAAATTCCTGGCTGCGTTGTATTAGATTCAATCAACGCCGTAAAGTTCTCCAGGAGTGTGGGCAGTGTGGAGGAGATGGTGGCATTCGCCTGCAGCAGCAGCAGCTGCCCATCGTCATCATCCATTGCCCGTCGCCGCTGATCTTCCTCCTCTATTGTTGGCTGTTGCTCCATGCCCAGGCTCAGTGTGAGGTTTATATAGTCGCCGCCATCCAAGGGAATATGATGCTGGCGCGTGTCCACCTCGGAGCCCAGGCGGCACCAGTAGAAGCTCAGCCACTCCGGCTGGATGTAGTAGAAGACGATCTGGGCCACCACGGCGGCCACGATGACGAGGGTGGCCACCACCGCACTGACCACGCACATCAGGAAGGCCACATAGTTCCGCGAACCGATGCAGTGATTTAGCCACTTGCAGTGGTGATCGAACTTGCCCACGCACTTGTTGCACACCGAACAGTGCTTCGTTCGGCTCGACGAGGTCCGGATGTTGCACAGATGACACCGCCCGTTCTCGATCACGTGGCCGTGCTTCGTGCGATCGAATTCGGGCACGATCCGATCGTTGCGATGCACTCGCCGGAGCTCCTTGTCTGCGGGATCCGTCAGCAGAGCGGTAAGATGGGAGGCAATGTGGACCAGGTAAAGGCCGGTGATCAGACCATAAAGGGGTCCCTGCAGGGGCGTGTGAAAGGCCGGTATGAGCACCCAGTAGCTGGCCACACCGAACAGAAGGAGCACCAGCCAGCCGAAAAGCTGGAGGGGATGCAGGGGCAGCTGCAGTCCGTGGAGGCGTCTTCCTCGCCGGTGCTGCACATCGGCGATGTTATTCTGATAGCTAACCAGCTGAGATAGCCGGCACAGACCGAGGGCTTTGCTCTGCTTCTGCTCACTGGACGATGTCGGCGGCGCTGAGGGAAATCCGCTTCCCAGGGGTTTGGCGACGGGTGAGGTAGGCACTGCTCCCTTGACTGGCTCCTCGCTACCCGATTCGGTTAGGCTGGCAGTGCTGATGGTTATGATGTGATCCGTCGCCTCCGTCGGCCTGACTCCGTTGGCTCCTTTGGGTCCGGATCCTAGTCCAGCTTGTGTTGTGGACATCTTGTTGATGCGTCTGAAGGAGATGCCTCGTTCGATGATAATGGCGATGATGATGAAGTAGATGTAGATGATGAGGATGATGTGTGATGTTTGATGAAAGGTCCTGCTTGACAGCTGCACATTACATCTGATGCTAAGCCACGCCCTCAAAGGATGATGATGCAATCCAGAGGTGGAGAGGCCTCATATAATTCCCAAGCGATTTTTTAGCATGTTTCAACATCAAGTCTTAGCCTTTATCTTGTAATATGTTAATATAATGGTTTATTATTTTGCGATCTTTCTTTTCTTTGTTTTAGAGTATTTTTAAAAGTTTTCGATATTTTAGTGGATTTGTGGCATTCGTATAATGAATTATTCAAATCTTTTCACTTTAACAATGTTTTAAGCGCCGTAGATTTATTAGATTTATTTCATATTTATTTGTTTTATTTCTTTTCGTTCCTTTTGGATTGGTTTGCAGATTTATATTGCAAATTTATTTCTTCATTTAAATTTTAGTTTGTTAATATAACGATACAAAATATACTTTTGAATAGCTTTATACGGTTCTCTGTCTCTTACAGTCCAATTCGATTGTATTTTACTCTTCGAAATGCTTATTTCTTTATTTATTTATGTCAAAAACTCCTTTGCTGGATTTATTTTCGACGAAATTTTTTGTTGCCTATTTTCTGGCTGTCTTCTTGCTTCACTGGCTCCGTCTGGGCACTTATTGTTACTGCATTTATTGGCTTTCTTTTTTACTTTATTTATTTTTATTAAAATCTTTGCTATTTGTTGTTGCTTGTTCTTTTTCTTTTTTTCCTTTGCTATTTTGTTTTTCTGAATGGCGCAGCGGTTAACGGTTCATACGTGAACGAAATTTGTTGTTTTCTCTCTTGCCTCGAGTGTTTTTGCTGTTGTCGCTGTGGGGGGTGGTAACACTAAAAAGCGGGCGCAGAAAACCAGGATTGTCGCCACCCCCGTCCGCCTCACCGTTTTCTTTTTGCGAGTTTTCTGCCCTATGATTCCCTTTCAGCGCGGAAGCCCTTTTGCTTTTTCGCTCTGCGTTTTGCTATTTGTTTTCGACTTCGACCACACACATACACACGCACGCACACAAGGGCGTCGCGTCGCGAATTAAAATAACGTTCGCGTTTATTTTGGCATCTGAACAATCCGACTCCTTCAACCGACGCGACCAAACAAACGAAATTTAGCTTTCCTGCCGAGCAGGTCATAGCATTCAATTTGTAAGTTAACAGACAAGTGGAAAGTGGAATTCAACTCCAGCGAACCAACTTAACGGAGAGAGTAATGTAAGCTCAAGCTCAGCCTGTTTTCGACAACAGCTGCTAACTACCACTGTTAAGTTACACTTGCCTGCAAAACGCTTAATCTTAGGTTTGCAAACTTCAGATAATGTTTACCCCTCTCTGCAAGGCCTTAGAAAAAGAACATGAATTGTAAAATAAATTAACTTTATCTGAAATAGGTTAAGACAGTATGTGGCTCTACGTAGCAATTCAAATGTTTTAATATTGGTATATAACTAATTATCGAGTCTTATAATAGGAAAGAAAGAATTTTGGATATTTGTAAGCCAGTGTAAATGGAAAGCATACCGCTCTCTTTCTCCCTTGGCTTGAAGGCGCTCTCAAACGCCAGCAGAGAAAGCACAAAGCTGAAAACGATTGAACGTCTCGCTCCAGCTGATTGAAAGCTGTAAAGCTTTCCCCGTTGAAAGCCACTGCCAGTCAATTTCGGGTGGGTACAACCACCCACCCAGGCGCAAGTAAAAGAGAGAGTGAAGGGGCATTGCAGGACAGCTGTGTGCGGTTTTGCCGGTAGCCGTTAGTCAGATGAAGGGAAAGAAGAAGAGTGGCTTTCGGGGGGTTTTATACTTTTTTTTTCGGGGTTGCTTCCTTACATTAAAGAGATATGTGCATGATCCTTAAAATATAATTAAGAAATAGTAGGAAATATTCTATGGTATAAACACTATATTTAAGCTAATCAATTTGGCATCTCAAGAATGTGTTTTTGACAACTTTTAAATAAGCATAGCTCGAAAGTATCAAAGCTACTCATTTTTAGTGCACAAGTCGGTTAAAGCGAGGTTATAGCTCGGTTGATCTTATCTTTTAAAAAATCTGCTCTCTAGGAATAACTTCATTTTAAATTTCAGTCCCTGTTTTTTGCTTTCCAGCGGACTATTAACATAGCTTGTTAGCCTTATGACTCACGCTGCCATCCCTGGGGACTCATATCGCAACAGGAAGTAACTATTATATAACACCAAATGGGGCAGGACAGGAGGGGTCACAGCAGGACGTTGGAGACTGGCACGCACCTTTCGCTTTTTCCGAACAGTTTCCCTCTACCTTTTTCCCTTTCTTTTTCGGCCTGCCAGCATCATTTTTTATTTATTTATGCCATCGACAGAGCTCACGTGAGAGGTGGGGGCGGCAGGTGTTAGATGAAATGGAAAGCACACTCGAGAGAATATTTGGAGCACGTGCTTGCTTGGCTATGGCAGCAAGTACACTTCAGCACTTGGTGTGATTTTATTTACATCGAAAGATGCACGAATTTTCAAGGAAAAGCCAAAGGAGACAGGCCGACGCCTTACTGACCGACCGACCGAACGATTGGCAAATATTTATGCTCGCAATCTCTAGACTTGTCGCAGGGAAACGGGGTCACCGACGGGCCAGGAGCCGGCGGAGCCAGACGAGCCATTAGATGGAGAAGGATTGCAAGCCAGGGATTTATGTAAGCCGCAGCCAAGCTGAGACTATCCTATGCTGGAGACCAGCTAATGGTTTTCCTACAGGAGGTAAGCTACGAATCTTAAACCTCGTAAAGTCGAAACGCAAATTACTAAAACGAAATACTCTAATTATGCGTGCGAATTATATACATATATATACATACATATAAGTATAATATCAATGGTATGGCCAAAAATTTGTTTATTTGCATACGATAAGTAGACTGGATTTAGGAAGACGACAAACCAAACAGTGGTGTTGGTGGCGTTCTATCAAAAAAATAATAATAAACAAGCTGTTTTAAAAATTTCAGTTGGTGGAGGGTGGGCGTTAAATAAGCCACTGTTTGAGTTAAAAACTATTTAATGAAACTTAAGATAAAATTATACTAAGACGCATTGAACAAAATTGCTTTTTATAGGAACTAATTTTAAGATTTTAGACTTGAAGGGTTAGAGTTAAAATTTCATAAGTATTAAATAAAATTGTACATTATAAAATATTCAAGAAAATCGATTCTTTATGTTTTGTTTCCTTAATTCTGACTCTTCTAACCAGGATTAAATTATTATAAAATCAAGAACGTTTTTTTTATTAGATTCGAACCAATCCCAATTCATCCGCCAATGTAAATGTTAAAAACCAATAGCAAAACTTGATTATATTTTGATGGGAAAATATTTTAGTTAGTATTTAGTATTCTATAGTTTCCGCTTCAGTGTTATTGGTTCCTGGCAACGATAACAAAACAGAACATAAAAGCCCCGCCGCATCCTGCCCGCCTGCCTGCCTGCCTATTGAAGGATACCGGGAACAAGGAAAGCTTTGATAAGCAGAGCTAAGCACTTCCACTGAACCGTCAAAAAAACTGGCAAAACAAAGTGGGCGAGGAGGCAACAAAATCGAGATGGTTACCAATTTTACGAGCTTCTCCAGACATACCAACGAACAAGGGAGAGAGGCAAAGCTTTAAAAGATAAAGTAGGCAGTTCGTTTACAGTGCAAATTCGGGTTTGGGATTTCGAATCACTCTCGGAGAAACGATACACAATATAGAACAAATAAAGCTAGGGTGTAACACGAATTAAGGGCGACAAGATGATAGACATCCTGTCGCTGCCGCGCCGGAACAAGGTGTCCGGTAATCCGGCACTTTTAAAGATGGTCTCCTCGTACAAAACCGGCCTGCCCATCAATAGTCTGCCCGGCTGGGAGCTGATACCCCTTAACTGCAAGCTGCCCATGCTCAAGTGTCCCGGGAATCAGGTTATATTCTCAAAGAATAAGATTGGACAGTCGGTAAGTGAAGAGCCTAAAGTAGGGATCAGTTTTTGGCCCTAGGCAAAGTTTGAAAAGATCTTTACGAAAAGCCAGTGAACTAAATAGAACGACTGTTCCATTACGAATTTGCAAATCTCTCCTGACACACAGGATCCCTTCGGCTAAAAGTTGTCTGCGCTTTTAAGATCTGATGTTTCCCGTTTTCTTTTTATCATCCACATCCATACAATCGTAATATTAATCGATTTTAAAATTCTGTAAAATCCCAATCCAGTTCAAGAGCGGCATGCAGGAGTTTGTGTCTTCCGTGACGGAGCACATTCCCGAGTACAATCCGCTGCACGATTCCAACCTAAAGACCTTCTACTCAAACGAGCGCAACCTAAAGCGCCTGCGCGAGAACGGCGAGATTACGCAGGACAACGATGTGATCTGCAATCTGAAGGACTTCAACCAGCACCGCCAGGAGCTGCACAAGTCGCAGCTCTACTACATTCTGCAGGCTTACAAGAGGCGCGAGCAGGAGCAATACGATCGCATGTTGATCGCCAATGCCGAGTCTATAACGAAGCGTGATCACCAGAACCTCTCGGCTCGTCACCAGTGCACCGACCAGGTGCTGACCCGCAAGCAGCAGCTAGAGGCTGAGCGACACGAGCGGAAAGTGCATCTCCTAAACATTACGTATGAGAAGTTCAAGCGGCTCGAAAACCTGGCCACCATGCAGAACTTGCTGCTGGAGCACCGCAAGATGCTGACGAACATGCGAGTTGCGGCGCAT
The DNA here is from genome assembly GCA_018152175.1 of Drosophila jambulina. NCBI lineage: Eukaryota > Metazoa > Arthropoda > Insecta > Diptera > Drosophilidae > Drosophila > Drosophila jambulina. The sequence goes on from JAECXH010000114.1 coordinate 909,519, forward strand.
ATCAGCATGTGCGAGGATCTGCAGCGGAAGCAACTGATTAAGCAGAAGAAGCTCTTTCAGTTCAAGAAGGACCGGTTCAACAAGAACATGCGACTGTTGAGGAAACAGCGGCTGAACAAGAGCACCGAACACCAGATTCAGTCTTGGCATAAGCGTCTGGACGAGCGCATTGCCCACCAGGGGCGGATCGACTACCTGCTGCAGGATGTGGAGAAGGAGCGGGCGAAGTTTATCGAGAGACATAAGGCCCTGTACAGGGACAAGTGGCAGAAGATTCAGGACGAGATCAAGGAGCGGTCCCGCAAATCTGTCGCTGCTCGCAAGCCCAAGAAGAATAAAAAGCGCCGCAAGCCGAAGCAGCCACAGGCGTCGCAGGTGTCGAAGCACACCTTCTGCGACGAGTACGAGGCCACCTTCGAAGGACTGCTGGACAACGACCTGTGCTATGCTTTGAATGCCGCCATTGCCATGGAGGGCCAGACGACGCTGACCTTTGCTCCCGATGATCCCATCTACAAGGCGGCCCGCTATATACTCGATCACATAATCACTGGCTTTAATGAGGATCTTAGCGAGGACGAGTGCGCCCTACTGGTTCTCAGCTCACGCATCCAGGAGTTCATCTGCGATGCCAAGAAATATGTACATTCTGTGAGTAGATAAAGGACAGCGATGACATTTAAGAGTAATCTTGAGCTATCTCTCTCTTTCTGCAGAAAGCCGCCCAGATCATTGGCTTTGCGAGGGACCACTGCGCCATTGAGGTACCAACATCGTTGGCCAGACCACCGGCACCGCAAAGGAATCATTCGCGCGCCTCACACGTCTCCTTTAGCGGCGTGGCCAGCACCATTGGCGTGGGCAGCTACGAGATCCATCCGTTTGTGGACGTCCGTCCTTGCTCGGAGCGCAGGCCCACGCCGGCGGGCTCGTTAGCCTCGCTGGCGGTCAGCCAGATTGGCGAGCGGGTGATTCAGGATAGATCGCGAATGCCTCACCTCAAGCGCAACCAGATCGTTTACATCGAGCACTATCTGGTGAAGTTCAAGCGGGACTTGCTGGTGGGCCTGGACAAGCTGGTCTTTGCGGCCATTCAGTGTCATTTCGATAACCAGATGATGGAGGTACGCGAGGAGCTGCTAGCCTTGGACAGAAACTATCTGTTCGATCAGATCGCCCGGGGCATACTCAGCTATGCGGTGAATCCGCTCAACTATCAGTCGGTGCTCAAGCTGAGCGTGAGCGTGCTGTCCTGCGAGGTCATCTGGGAGTTGCAGCAGACGATGCTCAAGCCGGGCATTGATCCTCGCGGCATGAACCACCCCATGTCCTGTGGCACCGAAAGGGAGCGCGAGAATCTCGCCCTCTGCATTCCTTAGAAGGAGCAGGAGCATTACCTGACAACAAATTTCACGTAACGACTGGCGACACCTTCCACAGTCCATTCATTCGTTTCTGGATCATAAAATCTACTAAATTTTCTGTGCTTGTTTTGCTGACAATTTCTCGTTGAATAAATATGTTAATTTTTGTGTAAAAATGAATTAGGAACAATTACCGAAAATCAGCTCTAGGTTAAGTTCAAGTCACTCCTGATTTACATGTTTTAATGCGCTCATGCGTATACATTTAATGTTAAACAGTAAAAGAATCGCTTACCGCTGCAGCTCTTGGCTTCTTGTTAACGGGTTCCGCCGTTTTCTTTGCAGATTTCAATTGTAAACACAAAACACAAACAAACCAGATTTTAAGACAATTTCAGAGCATGGTGTGTGCAACAGCTGGTTGCTGCCAGGGACGGGAAGCGGATACGCACAGGAATATCGATTGCAAGTATGCCGTCATATCGATAGGGGACGATAGGCGTCGTTGTAAATTGGCCGTGTTCGTGTCTTTCGAACTTTGAATTTGAAAACATTAAATTCCGCCTTAACCCATGGAACTTTCGCCCTAGATTTGGATGTTTTCGACGTTAAAGGGGGATTTTAATGAGAAAAAACATAGTTTCCAAATTATTTTTTCCTACTCTTTTAAGTTATCAGGATTTGTTTTTAATTTGATTAATTAAATTCCTTCTAAGACCATAATAAAATGGTGATGAATGCACCTCTTAGGCGTTCTGCATTTTTTTGTCCGTTAATTAGACTTTAAAAATACGCTAAAGGCGGTTGTAGTTGTTATCCAATCAATAATCATTTGCATGTATAATAACAAGCTAAATGCTTATAAATTAAAGCTTTTACGTTCTTTGAAATAGTTCCATAAGAGCGGCGAACACTACAGGTGGTCGAGCCAACGCAGGATACGAAAACTAGATTTAACCATAAATTTAAAGTAAGTGAGAGAAATTAATTGATATTATATTAGTGAAAGTACAAAGAGAATGACTTTGACAATCTGAAAAGTTTTAAACCCTACGACATAAGATCAAATATTCAAATATACAATATTCAACATCAGTTGATGCTAATGCATTTTCATAGAATTTGAACAGCAGGCAATATATAAATATTTATAGAAAGGTCTGCAATCTTGACCCTGCATGTCTGCCCAACGTTTTCTTATGGCTTTAATTAAGTGGTATGAGTGTTATGATATAATTTCAATATTTACAACATTACAACATTACACAAGCTGAACTTAACGTCCTTTTTCTGAATACTTAATACAGAACAGAAGCAAAACGACATGACTCCCAATCCCAAGGACTACGCTCATCACGGGGATGTGGCGGATTGGAAGCCGTCGGGTGTGCTTTTTGAGAGTGATGTGGGAACAGACGACGGTGCTCTGTCCACTTATACCGACCAATTCAAGCAGGCCCAGTCCTGGAAGAGACCTTTGGTTTGGCGCAATATAGTGATTTTTTCAGTCACCCATCTGGCTGCGCTATATGGTGGATACCTGATGGTCACACGAACCAAGCCTGCAACTATACTATTCGGTTAATATAGTCACGGGTTCCTATAGGCCTGCCCGTTAATGTCCTTTCTATCCCTCTGTATGATTTAGCTATCGTGATGTACTGCCTCGGCATGCTGGGAGTTACGGCTGGCGCCCACCGACTCTGGTCCCATCGATCCTATAAGGCCAAGTGGCCGGCTCGCCTCTTTCTGATCTTCTGCAATTGTATCTCCTTCCAAGACTCCGTCTTTACTTGGGTGCGCGATCACCGGATGCACCACAAATACTCCGAAACAGATGCCGATCCCCACAATACGTCCAGGGGCTTCTTCTACTCGCACATTGGCTGGCTACTGGTGAAGAAGCATCCTGATGTAACGATAAAGGGTAAGGGTTTAGATCTCTCCGACATCCGTGCCGATCCCATTGTGATGTTTCAACACAAGTATGTATTTTTATATGCCGCAGGTTTTTATGATCGCTGAATAACCGAAAATTCATATACGTAGGTACTACTATTACCTCATGCCGCTTGGCTGCTTCATCCTGCCCACCTTAATCCCTTGGCTGTGCTGGAATGAGACGCTTGCCAGCTCCTACTTCGTGGCAGCTATGTTCCGCTGGTGCTTCCAGTTGAACATGACTTGGATGGTGAACAGCTCCGCCCATGCCTGGGGCAACAAGCCCTATGACAAGTAAGAATAGAGAATGGAAAGTCGGTAAACCACAATCCATTATTTGTTTTTTATTTACCACACACAGAGGCATGAATTCCTCGCAGAACTCCTTCGTTTCGCTTATGACCTTCGGGGAGGGCTGGCACAACTTTCATCACGTATTTCCCTGGGACTACAGAACGGCCGAATGGGGCGGTTACACCTTCAGTCATGCTACCCTCCTGATTGATATTTTCGCCAAGATCGGCTGGGCCTACGACCTTAAAACAGTGACGCCGGAAATAATCAAGAAGCGGTCTCGGCGGACGGGCGACGGTACTCATGAATTGTATGGCGAAAGTTGTTCCTAGCGTTGCGACAAGACAATGTGATCTATCCAAGGGGGGGTTTTTCCGGTTATGTGGATGAGTTTTGTTTGGATTCATTTCTATTCTATCAATATGAATTAATATTTGTGATTTGAAGATGTAGTTAGGTTTACTAAATAAAATTTAAAAAGAGGGCATAGCTGAACTTAGCCGGACTACTTTTTAAGTCTAAGTTTTTATCAGGGATGGCATAAATTTTAAAACTAGCGAAGAGTATTGATTGTTAATGATATTACAACTTATTTTAATAAGGACTTGGCTTACGAATTTTAGAATCGATAATAGCTTGTTTCTTTATACGCGTTGAACAATTTACTAATATCTGCCGAATAGTTCAATGGAACTTGAAAGCTTTTAAATTATGGCATTCATTAGTTCACATTTTAGCGAAAAGCGTGATTGAAGTGTGTGCATAATTACCCGGCTGTGTCCCACTCGATGTTCGCATACTAATTAACAGCTTAATTAAAGCAATTAATTACCCAGATTTATGTCATCTGCATGAAGAATTTGAATCTTTTTCGAAGTAAGTCTTTGAGTACTTCAAAACTTGCATAGCGCATGTATTAGATATACTATCACTGATTGTTGCAGGTGGGTGCAACTAGCGCAGATGTACCACTCTAAAGGATGCAAGAATTAGGAATTTAAAGTTTTAAATGCATTTTATGTGCGGTTTAGAGCTTAACCTAATATGTATTGAATTATTTAGGAAAACTGAACGGCGCTCCAAAGGGATACATCATTGAGTTGTAGGGAGCACCCGGAGCGCCGAGCAGGGGGAACGGAAAAACTTGCGGTGGCAGACCAGCAGCAGTTGTGTTGCTTTTTGTGCCGCGCTTTCGCTTTGGAGGGGCTGCTGGCTGCTCGTCGCTGGATTCAGACTCCTCATCGCTTTCGCTGCTAGCCTCAGTTGCCTCATCTTCGTCGTCATCATCATCATCATCATCGTCCTCGTCTTCTTCCTTTGGTTCCACCTTCATGCGCTTTTGCGGCGTTTTTTTGGCAGCTATTATCTTCTTGGTGCTTGCCAACTTTTTGTCCTTTTTGGCCTTGACGGGAGTAACTGCAACGGGAGATGCAGCTGCAGATACTGGTACAGCAGCAGGAAAGGCGAATCTCTGCTGATCAACGGGATAAGCGGACATCTGCTGCATAATAAACTCCATGAAGGCTTGCATGGCAATGTTTAGGTTGGGTGGACTGGGACAGCTTTTAAGGCTGTGATATCGCCCGGAGCAATTCCGGCAGATCATCTGGCAATTGAAGGAGGTGTGACCCTGCAAGACATGTTATTAGTCAAATTAAGTTAATATGCGAGTGCTAGGACCCACCTTCTTATCGCACAGGCCGCACACATCAATTGTTTTGCTTTTGCTTCTGCTCTTTCCGGCCTTCTTATCCTTTTTGTCTTCAGCCTCGCTGCTCTGGTCGTCCTCCTCTTCGTCCGTTATAGTGAACTGGCGCTCTTGAGAGCCCATACAGACCACATCCTCCTCAGATGGTGCTTTCTTCAGTTTCCTGGAGGTTGGCTTGCTACTACCAGCTGCCTGCACCTTTTCTTTGGCAGATTGTTTGCTCTTTGCTGGCGGCGGACTTGCGTCATCGTCGTCATCAGAATCCGAGGATGAAGACTCGGAGGATGAGGCCGGTGGTGACTTCACAGCCGCTACAGTTGGTTTGCTGGGCTTCGTTTTGGATGAGACGGCTGCCACAGCGGGTTTGCTGCTGCCTTTTACGGCTTCGCCAGGCTCTGGTTCGGATTCCTCTTCCTCTGAGGAGGAGGAACTCGATGAGCTTTCGTCCCTTTTTGATAACTTAGTCTCCGGCTTGGCAACAGCTTTGGGTTCTTGATTGGGCTTCACCAGCAGCTCCTTTTCCTTTTTGATATTGATCAGCGGCAGTTGGGGTGGCTTCTCTTCCACAACAGGAGTTGCCTCTGCAGGTGTCGTTAAGGCGGTGTTGAAGGCAATGTTGGCAGGTGGAAGACTCTCCTGTCTGTGTGAGGATGGAACAGGCGATGTGGCAACCGGAGGGGGAGCAGCAGTAACTGGAGGATCCTCGGTGAAGTCGCCTACGTTGTCGTAGTACAACATGTGACTGCTTGTGGGGCTTTTGGCTTGGTCTTTCACGTGCCAAGAGTTGTTGCGTCCACGACCCCGGCTGCGTCTACCTCGTCCACCACCACCACCGCCGCCGCCGCCACCACCTCCGCCTCCACCACCGCCACCTCCGCTGCGACCTCTTCCTCTGCCGCCTCCTTTAACACGTTGCTGCTGCAGACTCTCCGGCTGTTGCTGGGGATCCCGGAATTTGTTGAAGGACTCCTCTCTGCCCCGTCCGCCCCCAACGTTACTCGGCCCGTTGCCGTTGCTGTTATTGTGATTCCTTTGCACCTGACCGCCACCTGTGTGTCCTCGATCGGTCCAATTGCCATTGGATTGATGGTTAGGCGTCTGGGGACCGCCTCTGGCGTCGCCGCCGCTGCGTCTTTGCTGGCCATTGCCGTAGAAGTGGGGCCGCGAGTGGTTCCAACCTGATTGTCCTCCTCCGTTGTTCATCGTTGATATTTTTAATTTTTACGAACCGCTCGGCGCACGTGTTGAGTCGATTGCCGTCATCGATAGGCAATTATCGGAACTAGCTGTGGCAGTTTGGTTATTCTACCGCCAAATTTGGTTGTTACTCAAGCTCAAGTTGATATAATGTTAAGCTACTGTGCGTTTATTTAATTGGATTAAAAAGAAAGAAAATTTTTATATACATATAAAGCCAGTTTTAATTTTGCACAAGTTCTTAATAAAGTAATTAATTATAAAAGATGTAGATTTTTTTCGTAACTATCGATAACTGCAATTTTTCGGGTCACCGACGTCAGGCGCACCACTAACAATTCTCGAGAGCAACAAATTTGGAAAATGGAAAAAAAAAATAGGACTTCCTTTAACAAAAACTTTTATCTAAACAAAGTACACAAAGAGGAGCTGAAGAATCGCACAAAAACCTGGGGCACGGTCAAGTTCAAGCCGCATGCATTCAGGTCCAATAAACCCGCCTTTACACCGCCCGATCCGCAGGCAACAGCGAAACCGTGGCAGCACGTGAAGAACGATATAATCGACGATTCAGAGGAATTGAGCCATGCCAGCCGCCTGGATGTGGACAGCGAGGAAGCCAGGCATTTTATGCAGCAGCGGGAGCAGAACCATCGGCGCAACATCATCGAGACCAATCGATCAGAGCCCACAAAGTGGGAAACCTTCGAAGATGAGCATCAACAGCCCTCTAAATCTGCAAAAGGAAACAAGACGAATAAGGCCAAATTTTGGCAGTGCGACAAGTCTAAGGGCGAGCTGCCTACGGACGTTAAGAACTTCACATTCAAGGAACGCAACTTTTTCCGCCGAAAACTAACGAGGGGCATCACGATGGGTGGTGGAAACCTCAAAATGGCCACTGACGATTTGAAGAGGAACAATTGGCAACTGCAGTCTTTAGCCACCAAAAGCTTTAAACCAAATGTCCCTAATCCGGTTAAAAGCGGCAAAAAGCAAATTATCAATAAAAGATAAAAGATTGGAAAAAAATCTAAAAAAGAATCGATGTTAAAATCGTTTTGTTTTTTTAGTTCTGTTAAGCGATTCAAAAGCAAGGAACCCCCTTTTCCGAACAAACCAAAGACCATCGGTTAATCGGGTGACAAATCAGAAATGTATACACAACATTACTACACACTTTATGTAAATCTTAGAAGTAGAGTGGTACAAATAAATGTGGAATAGGTCGGCGAAAATAAATAAACTAAACAGAACGAAAGGAGGGAAGGAGGGAGAGATTGAAGCAGCGCCGGCGGCGTAATGGATACCAGATCCCGTATGGATCCTCATCAGCCTTCAGCCATTGGCATTAGCCACCTTAGCGATAAGCTGATTGAACTTGCTGTTGCTGGTGAGCGGTTTCTTGGCTGCGCGAACTTGATCCGGCGTATGCTGCAGAAAGTAAACGACGATAAATTCGAGTGTTTGATTGGCTTCCTTGGGGTACATCATGTTGAAGGTATAGTAGTAGCAGATCAGCTGGGCCAATATATCCGGCAGGTCGTTGTCCTTCGCGCCGAACTTAGCCATTATCTGGCCCTCGATATAAACCATAGCCTCCAGCTGCGATTGCATGCAGCCAACGACGCCGCCGCCATCATCCGTGCTTATGGGCGTATCTGAGGTGTAAAAGATTTTAAAATTTTAATATATGTTCAATATTGCTATTAACGTAGCGATATGTAACTGATGATGGCGGGAAAAAACCGTAGTATAAATAAGTTTTATAATTGATATCCCTAATAAGGTACTCACTGACTAGAGCCACCCAGGGGGCGTTTGTGGGATTTATGTTCTGCAGCTCCTCCTTAGACAAGGGACCTTTCTCCAGATGCCTGAAGATGTAGTCGGGATTTTCATTAAAATGGTATGCAATGCCGCGCAGCAAGTTGGCATTCGACTCCTCCTCCAGGGCATTAATTTTTTTATTCTTCGATCCTTTGAAGAACTTGAAGAAGCGCTCCTTCTCACCGGCTAGACGCTTCTCCAACAGGCGCGGATCGATGGACATGAGCAGCTCGAAGTGCTGGTACAACACCGCCTTGTCAAATATATACGGCCAGTTCTCCTTGATGGCAGTAATATCAGGGATCTTTTCACTGTTATTAAAGAAGGCGCGCTGCAGAGGAAAACACTCCTTCATGTATTCGATAACGGTCGATGCTTCCAAGGGTGAGCTACCGCGGTAACTCGAGATTAGCATTTCCTTTTTCTGCTCCAGATCTCGGTTGAGGGCCAACGCTATGGCATCGCCATTGGAAGCGGAGGCGGCACTTCCATATTTGCGTTTTTTGCCGGAAGAGATGTGTATTTCAAAGGTGCCGGAACTGGCACGCTTTTGCGGCTTGTTAAGCGCATTATTACGGTTGATCATCTTTGAGATGAGTGACTGCGGTGTGGTGGCTATAAACTGGCCCTCGCGATCCTTCTCGAGCAGCGAGTCGGGATACTTTTCGGCTGCCTGCTGTGCCACCTGGCGGAAAACTCTAATGGGTATGTGAACCGATCTCTCGCGCAGCGCCTCCACCAAAACGTTGCCCAGCGTATTCAGGCGCTTGCCCAGGCTGCCCTTACCCCGGAGCACCTTCATAATATCCCCAGGTACCTTACTCCACGGTATCGAGAAGTCCTTGAACAGCTCCGAACTCTTGGCACTCGACGGTGTGACGCTGGACAGCGACAAGGTCTCATCGTTGGACACCGTGGAGTCATTGGGATTTGAGACAATACTGTTGTTGGCATAGAAGCTGGGATCAACCGAGCTGCCGGCGCGTTCTGAGCGGTTCAGCGGCGAAGGTGGGGGCAGCACGATGTACTCCTCCGATTCCGCGAGAAGCATGAGCAGTATCTTCTCCTTGGCGGCGAACAGGAGAACGTCGTCCTCGCAGATCTCGCAGCCGTTGCTCTCCAAAACAATTGTACTGCCGGCAAGGCCGAATTTGTGGGCTTTTAATAGTTAAAATGTAGATTAATTTATATTATTTGTCATAAATAATTGTAATTATCTAAAAAATTTTTTTTTTTTAATCTAAAATATACGTTTTATATTTAAGGGTTATGGAATAGGAGTTAATTGGTTTAATTATAAAAGAAGATTCTAGGAAAAAACACGAAACCAAATTATTTTATTGACAAAAAATTGTTTAAAAAATTAAGTTAAACCTCATTAGACCTGTCAAACTAGAAATATTTCTAATATTGTTCCGGAAACGTCAAATACCTATTATTAAAATAAAAGAGGGTTTCAAACATTTCTCTGATAATGCCCTTTTTTTATAAATTAAATTTTAAAATATAAAAATGTCCCAAAACTTAAAATTTTAATAATTGCATCTAAAAATAAAAAAGATACAAATGAGGCATATTTGCAAACAAGATTTAAACCGAGTAACCTGAGTAAATAATAAAGATAATATCGTTGATGGTTTGACAGCTCTACCAATAGTTTATATAAAAATTAAGTTTCCGCCTAGAGTTTAATCGACAAAAAACAAAAATATTACCATTGTTCTTAATTTCTAACTAACATAAATAATTTATTTGCATAAAAAATAATTATAACAACAAAAAACTCGAGTTGCCCTTACCCTTCTCAATCACATCCTTTCGCGACGGCAAAGACATAAAAGTTTTCTTGTTCTTTCGATCGGCACTACATATGGTAATCAATACTTTTTCAGCCAGCTCGGTCCTGGGTTTGCCTGCCTCGTCCTTCCTCTGATCCTCCTCCCTCTTCTGAACCAGCACTGGGCCAGTGGAATGTGTTGATGTCAATTCTGTCAACACACAGGAGTAATTTAATGGCCAATCTGGCAGTATGTGTATATTTTCTCACCGCAGCAGCTCTCTGGCTTTTTTGCTCCTCCTGTTTGTACACCATTTTCGATTGTTGTTGCCTTCGCCGGCGCTTGGCTTGCGTTTTGACTCGGATTCGAGAGGTGGCTCGGCGGCGTCTGTTGCTGTTGCAGTTGCTGTGGCTTCATCTTTATCTCGCCGGCGGCGTGGGCAGACGCGGGCGCTGCGGTGGCGACATCCATTATTTATTTCTTATTTTTATTCGTCCAACCAAGCCTCCAAGCCTTTTTTCTCATTTAGCAGGGCTGCAAAAATACGATGTTACTATCGACAGCATCGATACCATTTTCCCCTTAATGGCAGCTGGTCTCATTAAGTCGCGGAATATAGCGAATGGCGTTGCCAGACTGTTTTATTGCCATTTACCGGGGTTCAAAAACTTCGATATTGGTGCACAACCCCAGAGGCTGGATCTAGTTTACATAAAAAACAATGGCTTAAACTAATAATTAAAGTAATACGAGTAATAACAAGAAAGAAAGCTATCTTCGGCACGCCGAAGTTTGTATACCCTTGCAGCTTACAAATGGAAAGTAAAACTAACAGGAATTGTATACAATATTAATACATATAAAAATTCGGTTTAACATTACGTATTCGTAATATTTCCCCAACATTCCTATGGCAGCTATATAATATAGTAATCCGATTTTGATCAAATTAAAACCGAAATTCTAGAATAATATAAAATGGCCATGTCATAAATTATATGAAAATATGTTGAAAATTGGACGGACAGACGGACATGGCTAAATCGACTCGGCTGTTGATGCTGATCAAGAATATATATACTTTATAGGGTCGGAAATGTCTCCTTCACTGCGTTGCAAACTTCTGACTATAATTATAGTAACCTGCAAGGGTATAAAAAGTTATTCTTTAAATGACTTATATTAAAAATAAATACTGTTCGGAATAATTTAATGGGTAATTTGATATATATTTGGGTAAAAATATAATGCTTTTAACAAAGTAAAGTAGCGCCAATTTTGCTTGAAAAATAGTTTTAATTTCCGAAAGCCGCTAGTTCACGGATCTAGCTGAAAAAAGCTAAATGGAAAACGCTCTATGGGAGATGTCTGCAAAAAACGCCTTCTCTGCCCGATGTGATGTATCAGGTATCGATAGTTATATGTGTATTCAAACATCGATTAATTCAAACGATCGTAACACGGTCACACAACACGATCGCATTTATTTTTGTTTTCCTTGGTTTCTCTGGATTTCTTCACTTAAAATTGACTGCAAACCGAGACGCAAGGGCCTCTTAGCATAGAAAATATCAGCAAAGAAACGGTTACGATGCTTTGATCAGTCCAACGATAGCTTCTTCCAAGCAAGGAGCAACTGAGGCGCAGAGCTCCCATTAAAGAATTATTTTTTATAAGCGGATAATTATATATTTTGGCTTTCCAAGCACGTCCCGCGCACAATGCTAATGTGAGTAGTTATGACCAAAATATATAAATTAATAATACAATAATACACCCCTCCCCCAGGAGGCATCTGAAACCCGTGATCTTCTGCCTATGGGTGGTCCTGCACCTTCTCCTTATAAGCGAAACATCCGCCAGTGTGAAGAAGCTGGATGTGGAACTGGAGGCCATTAATGGGACGCTCAACTACCGGCTGTACGCCAAAAAGGGCAAGGACGACAAGCCCTGGTTTGACGGTCTGGACAGTTCGCATATTCAATGCGTGCGACGAGCCCCCTGCTATAGCATTTCTAATGCCACCAATACTTGCTTTGGCTCCAAGTTGCCCTACGACCAGAGCAGTCTCTACTTGACCGACTTCCACACCGAGAAGGAGCTGAACGAGAAGCTCAACGATTACTATGCCCTAAGGCATGTGCCCAAGTGCTGGGCGGCCATACAGGTGAGAGCGTTACTGAGGGAAAATTCACTTTCCCCTACCTAATTTTAAGGCATTTCCATAGAATGCAGAAATAACCAAAAAACATCCTCCGGTTTCCCGTTTTACAGCCCTTCTTGTGCGCCGTCTTTAAACCCAAATGCGAGACAATCAACGGCCAGGAAATGGTCTACCTGCCTTCGTATGAAATGTGCCGGATTACCCTGGAACCGTGTCGCATACTGTACAACACGACATTTTTCCCGAAATTCTTGCGGTGCAATGATACGCTCTTTCCCACGAAATGCACAAACGGAGCGCGAGGCATGAAATTTAATGTTACGGGACAGTGTCTCAGTCCATTGGTGCCTGCGGACACTGCGGCTAGCTATTATCCCGGCATTGAAGGCTGCGGCGTTAGGTGCAAGGATCCGCTGTACACGGACGATGAGCATCGGCAGATTCACAAACTGATCGGCTGGGCGGGGAGCCTATGCCTGCTCGCGAATCTCTTTGTGGTGGCCACGTTCTTTATTGACTGGCAGAATGCCAACAAGTATCCGGCTGTGATCGTGTTTTACATAAATCTGTGCTTCCTGATCGCATGCATTGGGTGAGTGATATAGTTTAACTTTTTTTCAGAGCCGCTTAATACTTCTCCTCTGCTGCTTTCTATGTGGAAATTGACATTAATTAAATAAATATCCACCTCAGGTGGCTGCTGCAGTTCACATCGGGCTCACGGGAGGATATAGTGTGTCGCAAAGATGGTACTCTGCGTCACTCAGAGCCTACGGCCGGGGAGAACCTCTCATGCATTGTGATCTTTGTGCTGGTGTACTACTTCCTCACCGCCGGAATGGTTTGGTTCGTCTTCCTTACCTACGCCTGGCACTGGCGGGCCATGGGCCATGTGCAAGATCGTATCGATAAGAAAGGCTCGTACTTCCATCTGGTAGCCTGGTCCCTGCCCCTGGTGCTCACGATCACCACGATGGCGTTCAGTGAGGTGGATGGCAATAGCATCGTGGGCATATGCTTTGTGGGATACATAAATCACTCGATGCGGGCGGGCTTGCTTCTGGGTCCGCTTTGCAGTGTGATCCTCATCGGAGGTTACTTCATTACTCGCGGCATGGTGATGCTATTCGGACTGAAGCACTTTGCGAATGATATAAAGTCAACGTCGGCTAGCAATAAAATTCACCTGATCATCATGCGAATGGGTATTTGTGCGCTGCTCACCTTGGTCTTTATCCTGGTGGCCATTGCCTGTCATGTCACGGAGTTTCGGCATGCCGACGCATGGGCCCAGAGCTTCAGGCAGTTTATAATGTGAGTTTCATGGAACTTGGTAACATAATCATTAGCTTATACCGATAATATTCCCATTGCAGTTGCCAAATCTCTTCGGTTTTTGAGGAGAAGAGCTTGTGTCGCCTTGAAAATCGACCCAGTGTCGGCATCCTTCAGCTGCATTTGCTGTGCCTCTTTAGTTCCGGCATTGTCATGTCAACTTGGTGCTGGACACCATCCTCCATTGAGACCTGGAAGCGGTATATCAGGAAGTACGTACAAGAAGAGTTTATATTTTGATTTATTTCTTATTGTTCCTTGCATTCGGCAGAAAATGCGGCAAAGAGGTGATCGAAGAGGTGAAAATGCCCAAGCACAAGGTCATTGCCCAGACATGGGCCAAGCGCAAGGATTTTGAGGACAAGGGACGGCTTTCCATAACGCTGTACAACACCCACACAGACCCCGTGGGCCTCAATTTTGATGTGAACGATCTGAACTCCTCGGAAACGAACGACATCTCTTCCACGTGGGCCGCCTACCTGCCCCAGTGCGTGAAACGACGCATGGCCCTGACAGGAGCTGCTGCAGGTGGTGGAGGAGGAACAGGTAATTCATCGAGTCATGGACCGCGTAAGAATTCCCTAGATTCAGAGATCAGTGTAAGTGTTCGTCATGTCTCCGTGGAGTCTCGACGCAATTCGGTGGACTCTCAGGTCTCGGTAAAAATAGCTGAAATGAAAACCAAAGTGGCATCCAGATCGAGGGGAAAGCATGGAGGCGGCGGCGGCAACAAGAGAAGCCACCGAAGACGAGACTTCATAGCAGCGGCCACTGGCCGAAGTAGCCGTCGTAGGGAAAGCAGTACCTCGGTGGAGTCACAGGTCATTGCCCTGAAGAAGACCACCTATCCAAATGCTAGTCACAAAGTGGGCCTTTTCGCCCATCACAGTTCCAAGAAGCAGCAGCACGGCAGCTCCATGAAGCGGCGCTCAGGGAACGCGGGCCTGGATCCCTCCATTCTAAACGAATTTTTGCAAAAGAACGGCGAGTTCATTCTGCCATTCCTTCAGAATCGGGATATGAGTTCCAGTTCCGAGGAAGAGAACTCTCGAGCGTCTCTAAAGATACAGGATCTCAATGTGGTTGTGAAGCATGAGGAGGATGAAGATGAAGAGGAGGAGCGGCTCAGTGAGGATGGTGGCATTCAGATTGAAGAGCTACCAAATAGCAGACAGGCTGCTTTGGAGAATTTCCTGAAGAACATGAAGAAATCAAACGAATCCAATGGTCATTCCCGGCACTCTGCTAGGAGTCGTCAGTCCAGGAAATCCATCCGCAAGAGCCAGCCCAAGTCCACCGGCCTAGAGCTCGATTTCAAGCGGGATTATGTAAGAAATTGCACGAATAACGACTCCCTTAGCTGCTCCTCCTTGGAACTGGACGTGGCCCTGGATGTGGGCAGCCTCCTGAACAGCTCCTATTCTGGCATGTCCCTGGGGAAGCCGCAGAGCAGGAACAGCAAAACCAGCTGCGATGTGGGCATCCAAGCGAATCCGTTCGAGCTAGTGCCCACATACGGCGACGAGGAACTCCAGCAGGCCATGCGACTTCTGAATGCGGCCAGCCGCCAAAGAAATGAGGCGGCAGCCAACGATGATGGTGGCGGCACAGAACTGCAGTCTTTGTTGGGTCTTTCCCACCGGCATCACAGGGGGGAGCCGACGTTTATGAGTGAATCGGACAAGCTCAAAATGCTGTTGCTGCCCTCAAAATAACAAGACTTTAAAAATGCATTTACTTAAGTTTGTGTAAAACTCGATTTGAAAAGGTTCTTCAAATGTTTTGATTTGGTTTTGTCAAAGTTTGTAATAACTATTCAGGTTTAAATATTTCATAGCCAAGCTTAATTAAGTAAAATGGATTTAAAAATTAGTCAGAAAAACAACTTAAAATGCGACCCTTAATTATTAAAGAGCATACTCTTAAAATTTTTTAAAACTAATTTTGACTGTTGCATTCCCGTTACAATTTTTTAAAAAAGTAAAAAAAAAGGATACCTTTCAAATTAATCTAGGTGTAGAATTCATCTTACCTATTTATAAATTTGATCTTTTTCTCAAATTTCACAAGCATCCTTTACAGAACAAACAGAACACAAGTACTGTAATTTGATATTTTCATTAAACGCAAAAAAGTGATATTCCATCAAAAACTCCAAGAATTCACCAGAAGCCCTAAATTAACAAAATATAAAAGCACGAACAGGCTTCCAAGCATTATTTTTATGCAACCTTATACCTAAGCCCCATGATAGTCGCTCTTTAAATGTTTTATTGAACAGATCAAGCGTGACTGCAACGAATTACGAATAGCCGAATACTCATACATTGTAAGAACTGCGAATGTTATTTTACAAACTTCACCCCCTTAGCACGTAAGAAGTTTTCTGATGTATGCCAAAGAAAATGCTACGAGAGATTAGGTGGGATCCTGAATTTATTATCTTTTTACTTGAGCATTTTCTTTGGTGTCGACGTTAAAGTAGACCGTAGATTATATACATACGTATAAATCCAATTGTACGATTGGAAGTACAGCGTACCTCTCAAAGTGCCTTTATAAGATTTACAAAATATCATTAACTTTTGTCTGTGTAACGAATAAACCGATTTTAAATCCTAAAAATAAGCCTTTGATATGGATGGATAATAATATTGATGCTTTAATGTTGCGATAAATCAGTATTAAGTTTAATATACCTAGCTAATATTATAAAAAAACACATTTTTGGTTTATTTATCGATAATGTCGATATTTTAATGTCTTATATTCCTACACTTAAAATCCGGATATTTTTAAGTTTACGATACAGCTCGTTTCCATTCCTCTCAATATACTTTCTTGCTCCTAACCCTACTTGCACTTTTGCTGCTTGAGGAGTTTGAACTCTGGGCCCCAGATCACAGTGTTGGCATACTCCCCGAGCAGATAACAAGCCAGGTTAAAGCCCACCAGCAGTGCAAGGAATACGTACCGCAGCGGCAGGGGCAACACCTCCAGAATTGGATAAACCCACTCGCCACTAAAGTAACGCACAATGTGTAGCCATATGATGTAGAGCAGGATAAAGGATACGTTGCCAGCGAGACCGGCCAGGCGGCTCGGGTAGCGGCGGAAACAGGTAAATAGGTCCATAATAGCCATTAAAGCGACATTGGTGTGTACGACATGATTCAGCCAGCTGCAAAGGAATAAGAGAACGGTTTAATTAAAAAGGTCTCACGCGATCCTCTGTCTGTCGAAGCCTTTAGTACTTGCCTGGGAAAAATCGCATCCAGCGCCGAGGGAAAAATGAGCTCACGGTCCCACATGTAGACGACCCAGAACGATAGGCAAACATTGTGGGCCACTGGAAAGGCAAAGGCCGAGAATATGTAGTCCCGAACAGATCTCAGCTTGGACTTTGGCTCGGCGGTGACTGTGTTGTCGCCAAAAAGATCGTTGAGCAGGGCCATTGCGTGGTAAATGGCCTGCAGGATGACGTCCAGGAATGTGAGGTATTTAAATTTGCCACCCCATCGGGTCTTTAGTTCATCCACCTCGTCCACCACCAAGTCCTTGGGCCAGTGCACCCGAAAGTGGTAGTAGTATATCCCGTACGAGAATTGAGCTGCGGCCAGAAAGTGGAGAAGAAAGCGCAGGTACTTAAAGGCCCCGCTCGTGTAGGCATCGTTGCATGTGTCCAGTCTGGCGACTGTGGCCTCGGCAGCCTCCTTTGCGGCTTGGAATTCGCGCACCTGCTTCTTGCTCTTGGCCATGGTTGCCGGAAAACAGGCCGAGAGAAGCACACGCTGCCACAACGCTCCTAACAAAACAAATAAAAGCTTCCACAGCTGATTGGGGCTATTTCACACGGCATGGGAAACATGCTTTGTTTCTTAAAATATTTTTCCGTAAAAAACACATGCGCTAGAGAGGGACAGAAAATTTCTCACCAAATCGAACCAAAAGCAAGTTGGCAGCCCCGACAACTTGGCGCCATGTTTAAAACTAATAATAATAATTATAATAATACTAATTATTAAATAGAGCAGAGTCATAAGTTTTTAATCAAAAACTGCAGTTTTATTTGTATACTAGAATTGAATTACAGATTGTAACGCAGGTATTCAAAGATGGTGTTCTTGGTGAGTACCTGTGCCTTGATATGATGGAGTAGTTGCAATAGAGAAGGCAAATTTATGTACGTACAAGTTCACTTAACGCTGAGAGCTGATCTCAATGGAACTCATTTAAAATCTACAAGCTACAATAATCTCAAGTACAATGCAAGTCGTATTACAAATAGAATAATCATTAGTAAACGGTTTTCTGTATCTTCTTGACTTTCTGTTACGAATCCAAAAAGTTCATTAAACTCTAAGGAAAGTATGTTAAATCACTAAATCTTGGTCATGCGAAGATTACAAATCTTACGGTGCGCCTTTATAAATAAGGTTGCCTCGGAAAATTAAGTTATATGTTAGGTAAATAACCGAAGCAGGACTTATGTTTCTTTTATTGATCATTACTTGTATATTGTGGCTAATCGAACGCGACTCTACATATAACAGAAACGTAGTGGACACAGCCTAGTTAAGTTTGCGCTTGGCCAGCTTCACCTCCTTGGCCCAGACGGTGTTGTTGAGGAACTCGCCCAGCAGATACAGCGACAGCGTGAACCCGACGACGGCCACAAAGAAAAGTATGCGTTGGGGCAGCTGTAGCACCTCCAGCACCGGATACACCCAAACGCCTGAATAGTGCTTCACCACGTGAATCCACACCAGGTAGGCGCCCATGAAGATGGCCAGTCCAGCGAGACCCTTACTACGCTTCGGATACGATCGGTACGAGGTAAAGATTTCCAAGACGATGAAAACGACGATGTTAGTGTGCAGGACATGGTTGAGCCAGCTGCAAGAAGTAAAGTTTCATTACTTTATATTCAGATATTAATCTTGCTTGGAAGAAGCTGCTTATCTTTTTCATGAAGAAAATTTATTAACCGTGAAATACATGAACAAGATCATTTAATCGTTATAGATATCCCTTTTCGATTTCTATGCAAACTCACCTCGGGAAGACGGGGTCCAGAACCTTGGGGAAGACCAGCTCTCGATCAATGGCGTACAGGGTCCAGAAGGTCACGCCCACATTAATGGCCACCGGGAAGGCTAGAGTGGCCATTAGCCAGTCCTTGAACCTGCGCACCGCTGGCGGCTTTTTGGGGGTCAGCTCGTTGGTTCCCACAAAATCGTTGACCAGTGATACGGTGTAGTACAGCGCCTGAATTATCTATAAGTGAATGAGCGAACAATAGACGTGTGTTAGATAATGTAGCTCAATCTGAAGGGTTGCTTAAGTGGAGTGGAAGGAATTATTGCACAGTAAGAAATTATTTTTAGTTATAAATATCTGTAGTTGTTACTGGCTTTATTACTATTCAGAGATTTTAACAAAAGTTGCAAGTTTACTTAAAATACTGCAGAGGACGATCCAATTAAATTATTGTATATTATATTATATTTACGCCATTTAACCCATTTAAGACACTTTTTCCCCCTGTGTAGCTTTGATATGCGTGTTAAACTAGTTAAGCGGTTCGGCGACTGTGGAAAAAATCTAACTGCTGACGAACTTTAAACCTCAGAAGCCCCCGTTGTAAGCTATTGATTACCGCATCCAGGAACGTTAGATATTTGAATTTGCCCCCCCAGGGATGATGGATCCGCATCTCCGGCTCGCTGGTGGGAAACTCGACGTAGGTGTAATCGTAATATATGCCGTAGCTGAACTGCACGGCCGCGGTCAGGTGTAGCAGCGTTCTTAGGGCGCCGAAGATGCCCTGGTACACGGAGTTCCCTCTGCCAGATGCCATTTTCGCTGCAGCTGCCGCTCTCGATTGATTTTTCACGCGCGACACCAGGAACACAACAAACAAACCGGTCGGTCGCTCGTCGCTGAAAATACTGTGCTGCCAACTCGCCCGCCGCCACCCTTAGAGGGCCCAGTGCGACCCTGCCGTTGGATTGATAAAAACCCAGTTGCCACTACAAGGTAGTACTGTCGTTTAACTGCGATGGTGGACGTTGGCCACACTGCAGTTTTGTCTCTGATTAAGCCGGTAGATATTTTCGTTCATTGTTTTAAGAACGGCAAACTTTGCTTTATTTGCAGTAGGATCGGACTTGCTTTACGTTACATACATACCTAAGCCGCCAACATGAGAACCGACTTATTGGCCAGAACAACAGATGATGCATGTGCATCTACGGACACAACTTCGGAATATTCTTTGGTATGTACATTTTGTGATTTGTTTTCTTCAGGCAGTCCTTTGTTTACCCTTACGTTTAAGCATGTCTTGACTTGGATCGTCAGACCAGCCTGTCCGTCTGTCGTATAGCAAGAGTATAAATGCGTCGCCTAGCCAAATGTTTCTGGTTTACTTGCAATAATAAAAAATATATATTTCAGCTTAGCGCCGAATTACCTGATTTAAGGTTTACTTCCCCTTCATGGGAAAAGCTTTAATTTTGTAATGAAAAATTGATTTAAGCGTAATATTATGAAATATTAGTGAGAACAAGATTACATATTGACTAAAACCATTTTTTCACTCAATTATTTGTATAATTCCTGTTATTTATCCTCTCTCAGACGCATCATCGATGGTCTTATCTTAATGTAAAAATGCACATTTTTTGAGCTTACCGCACAGAGGAAGGTCAAAAACTTGAATTTCCCGCCAAATGGCACCGTATTGGGCATATCGAGGGTGTGGAATATATAAACGCCATAGTTGAATTGGAGGACGGCTGTTAGGTGGAGAAGCAATTGCACTGCCTTGTTGAAGCCCGGCGATGTAGAGCCCTTGCTCTTTGATTTCGTCTTGGGCTTGGCCATGTTATACCTCCTAGTGCCAGATATGTACTGATTATGGTATAGTCAGAGTCCAGTCACTAGCGGTAATCGTACGCGTATAGCTCTCGGTATATGTTTGCCTACAGTGTGTACTAACTATCAGGTATTCCTTTTTTCGATGGTATTATTTTATTGTAAAAATATGATTTTTCTGTGCTTCTGGTAGGATATTAATTCAAATGCTATATTTTTTGAATTCTTTACTGGTCTATTGGGGTGCTTAGACATTGAGGGTCCACTGTATGTACTTGGCCTGCGCTTTTAAACTGATAAGGTGCGGGCTTATCAGTAGCAGTCTCAATCGCCGTGGTACAAAGTATTGCCTCTCGAGAATGAATCGACAGAAGCTAATGGAAAAAAAGGAAATAAACCTGGAAATGGGCGCATAATCCGCATCGGAACTTGTCCCTCCTCCTCTATTCCGCCGCCGCCCTCTTTTGAAGCGCAGTACGAGCTATGAATAGCTGCGGATACACAGCAGCGTCATACTTATGAGCCGAGACAATAATGGCTCGACGTATGTTCGCAGCTAATAGCAACTATCGATTCCCCACCCGATTCCACCCACCCCATGCCGCATGTAAAGGTCAAGGACAAAAGGCAACCAAAGGCTCGTCATCAAAGGCCCCTAACTAACTGTATTATCTGGTATCATTATATTAAGGTGCTACCTTTACCCTTTGTGTGACACGCCACGTTTCGCTTGTCGGTAATATTTAATTCAACGATTAAGTCATTGCTATATATATATTTTTATTATAGGAGCTCGTCACTAACATTTTTACTACCTTTTAACTGATTTAAAACAGAATTTAAAGCACCTCTCTTTCTCTCTACCTTCAACGCTTTGCCTGCAATTTGCAAGCCAGTCAACGACGACAGCTTATCATTTCCATTGTGTAGCAAATGGGAGGAACTACACTTTTAGATACTGATATAAATTCCCGGTTTATTCTATGGTCTCCACTTCGCCATCGCTATCAACGCCCCCGGACTCTAGATTAATTTCTGTGAGTTCTTGGTCATCCTCTAGAATATTAGGGGCGTCCAGGTCACCAGTCTCCATTCGAGGCGCACACGCAATTTCCACTGGCTGCTCCTCCGCGGCCCTGGCTGCCTCTTCCATGGCTGCTGCCTGCTCGAACATGGGATTGTCAAAGGCCCGTTCCCTTACTTCTCCACTCTCAGGGTCATAGGCCATAATCCCCAAGCGATCAGATCCAGATAAACCTCCCTCATGGGAGCCGTCGCCACCAGCACCACCAGGAACAGTGTTCTCAAAGCGATTAAATAGCAGATTTCTGCCCAAGCGAACGCCCAAGTGTCGCCATCTCCAGCGCCTGGGGTCATGGATCCAGTGGGGTATGCGATTCAGGTAGGGATTCTCCGGCATATAGTGGGCCAAGATGATAACCGAGACCAGGCCCACTAGAGCCATACAGAAGAGAATCAGGAGAATGGACGAAAAGCTCACGTTAGGATTGTAGGGGCGACCGGAAACCTTGAGGGTGGTGCCGACCATATTCCTCGCCTTCACCAGAAGTTCCAGGAACTCCAGACTGCGCTCGCTGTAACCATGACGATCCGTGGCAACGGCTTGCAGGTGGTTTCCAAACTGCCGAGAACCCACAAACTCTACATGCAGATGTATCTGATCCTCCAGATCCTGCTTGATGATCAGCTCGTTTATTTGGTCCGTGACATGTTTCTTATCACTTTCGGAGCATTGGCTGGTGGGCGTCGAGATAATGGCCCCGCAAATGAGGCAACAGGAGCCCAGAGGACGCACTGGTGACAGGCAGTGCGGGACCTCACACTGTTCCTGGACATTGTGGCAAACGGGTTCAACTAGTCGGTCGAAATCTTTGTGGCAGCCGCACAGTTCTCCTCGATAGTACTCAACGACGACGTCCTGGGCATTGTGGAAGAGGTATTGCCCCAAATCCCTGGCCAGCAGTTGCTCCAAATAGAGTTTTGATATCGATGAGCCAGCTAGTATGAGTTGCCCCAACCTCAGGTACTCCACGTTCTCCAGGTCGAAGGCCAGCGGGCCGTGACCGTTGATAATGACTTGTTCATTGTCACAGGGAACCCTCTCGAGCTCTGGCACAGAGGAAAAGAACTCGCTTATCTTAAACTTATCCGTCTTCCAGGTGCCGGGATCAAACCATTTGCTCGATTTGGGCTCCTTTAGGAGAGCCACCCTGGTACGTTCAGATTCGCACCGGGAATTCTCCGTGGAACCGAACGTTATGGTTGATTCCTCGGCCAGAAGAATGGCTCCGTTTCTGGGGAAAACTATACCGTCAATGGATAGTTCCTCGGGCAAAGGCAGCAGGGCTGGATAGTTCGATGGGAAAATCAGCAGATCCCGGTGGCATGGCATATAACCATCTATCCAGGCGGAAGGGTCCTTGAAGTCCAGGACGCCAGAGAACCACTTTGTGGCCACAGTCACTTCCATTAAGCCAAGCAAGGCGATAATCAGAAGTCCCTGGATGGGAAGCCACCACACCATGATGGTTATGTGAGCAGAGTGAACTCCCGACTAAAACTGGAATTTGCCCAGGCATTTTTCTCACTACATATTTGGGGGCGTTAGCCCATCATCTCTGTTCAGTTTGCCATTATAGATAACAATCCATATATATAGGCAAATGAACACCGTAA
This sequence comes from Drosophila jambulina, assembly GCA_018152175.1. Taxonomy (NCBI): domain Eukaryota; kingdom Metazoa; phylum Arthropoda; class Insecta; order Diptera; family Drosophilidae; genus Drosophila; species Drosophila jambulina. Next base: position 932,709 of record JAECXH010000114.1, read on the forward strand.
CATAAATATATAAATTTAAAAACAGATATAAATCAAAGCTCATAAATAAGGCTCAACGCATAATAAATACCTTAAGTTTCACCCTCTGGAATTAAGAGAAAGAAACCTAAAACAGCGGTTTGATTTTGTTTGTTTCTTTGGATTATTCGCTCAATTGTAGCTGGAAAAAAAAATTAACAAACAATTTTTTAATCGCTCCTGAACGGAACTCCTGATGCTACTTGGCTTGTACATCGCAGGAATGAACCTCTATCAAATAACTTATATGACCTATGTTTTACACAGAATTCCTAGAACTGAGCATTGCGCGCTCCATAAATTTTTGTTTTAAAAATATCGCAATAATAAATGCTGAAAAACAAACATGTGTACCTATGAGGAATCTAAATACTGTGTACAGGTTCACATTTTTACTTCAGATATTGTCTACTATATACGGATTACGACTAGAACACAGACAGAATTTTCTTTTTTCGCTACAACAATGCAATTGTTTGTCGGAAAATAGTTGAAGTTTATTTTTTTATTTTGATTCTGCTGATATAAACAATTTTTCCGCCCATCCGATGCTTGACGGAAGCCATTGGAATGCCCAAAAAAGAAAAGAGAAAAAGAAAAGCTGGAAACAAAAACAATTGAAAACCGGATGGTAATGGCACCGAAAAATACTCGTGGGACTACATGAAAGCCCAATGAAAAAATGGACGAGTGCAGACCTTCTGTTGATATAAAGCACTTTATGCTCACCAGATCAAAGTACATTAATCAAGGCCAAGCAAGGTCGTGAAACAACAAACTAAAGCATTTTGCATGTTAATGGAAACTTTTAAGTACAAAAATTATGTTCAAAACGTGTGGGAAAACGATTTCGACCCCTTTAAAGGGTAATTTCCGCAACTATAAATAACCAAAAATAAAAACAAAAAATTAAGTGTATTAAAATAAAAGGAGAGCTATTTTCAGGGTAAAATATATTTCTTATTATATTTCTCTTGGCGTTCAATTTATTAAGCCTATAAACCCCAAGAACAAATTGGGAAATAAATGAAACCGTAAAGTATTCCTTCCTATGTGGGTCATAGCTCGTTTAAATTATAAAATTTTTAATGGTTTCAATGGTACCCAGCTTAATTTTAAATTCTTTGTCTCTCATTTTGTCACATATGTATATGTAAATTTTATTTATTATACATCAGTCCTCAATAGCTCATACTTATGGTATCTTTTCCTACCCAGGCAAGAAGTTTTCCCGGTTTATTTACCCATCGGGAAATGTAAATTCTCCGTTCCCATGATGACAACCACTTTAAGATATTTGCTTGTGTTTTCCTTGGCTTTCAATTGTTGCCAAGTAGCTGCGAGAAGAAAACTGAAAGATAGATCGATCGATTTCCTAAACAATTTTAACGATATGTAAATGAGTGTTGACGTCGGCCAACTGCCTGGTATGGCATATTTTCATTGGCGCCCCAAAGATAATCTGGCATTCGTCAGTTCCATAAATTTTGGCAACAAAAGAATCCAAGAAAAAACCGCAAACACCTGAGCAAATAAAGATGGAAAACCCGAAAGATGCAGGAAAAAGTGCATCCAGGAGGAGGAGGAATTATAGCATATCTGCCAGATACTCTGTATCTTACTGTTGTTGACCCCGCGCTGTGCGATGGAAAAAAGCACGGAAAAAGCATGGGCATCCCAATGAGCAGACAAACAAATAAACAAACATATGGCAGGCATAAATGCGAAGAATAATCATTTTTCTTTAGCTCAATTTCGGTCACTCGACACTTGAAATAACCGAAAGCGGCGGCGGCCGCATTTCCGTCCTGGTTTTTAATTCTCCATAATTCACTGCATATATATCTTTTGGCAGAATCATAAATTACTTGTAGATTCGTACTCACCAGCGACCAGTAGGAGAGCAACTTGACTTTCTGGGACAGCGACTCCGGCACAAGGCGACGGTTAAGGCTGGTCTTTAGCTTGTAGCTGCGCTGGATCTCAAAGGAGCTGTAGTACAGTCCATAGGCGAACTGGCCCAGGGCGCACAGGTGTATGATTGTCACAAAGACACGCGACTTGTACAGCTCCACTTTGGTCATCTTGAGAATTTCCTTTCTCAACAAAAAGTAGTCCTGCATGAACACAAAGGCCAATGGAGGGGAAACTTAAATATGACAAATATCTTAATGGGTTGATTTTATGCTTAAAGACTATAATTTTAGTCTTTAATGAATATAATCCTTGAAATTAACTTCAAACTTGAGAATTTTTTCGCAATAATGTACATTGTTGCATATATTATCTATCTGTACAGTTCTGTAGTTCTCCTAATAAGTACACAATAAAAGACAACGCGTCGTCAAGGTTTTTTTTTTTGTTTTGTAGCCTCTTGAGCCACGAAGACACCTCGCAAAGCGCGCACTAAATTTAAATCAATATTTGCGTCACCGACATAAATATTTAAGCCCCTCCAAAAAATAATTCTAAGGCTCGAATTATAGAAAATCCGGCGGATTGCACCCCATGGTTATATGCTATGTGTTTATAATTGGGTTATGTTCATAATTTGATGGTTTCTTATGGGCCATTTAATGGCAGCATTTGTTGATTGTTTCACATTTGTTTCACTCTCTAAACAAATCGCCAGCACACGCACGCTATATGTATGTATTTCTCCTGATTTCTGGCTTTACTCGGAGGCTATTGCTCGATATTCTTATGCCTTGACCGTCGCTCCTCGCGCGCGTGCCACAACTGAGCGTATGGAAAACTGGAGTCGCACTGGATGCGTTGCCCATACGCCGTGTTGCCTCCTGCGCTCTTTTCCTTTTGTACTTGTGCTGTTGCTTCTGCTTGTGCTTGTGCTTCGGCTGCGGTAGTTCTCTGTTGTTTCACTTCAGGTGCGTGCTGCGCATGTCCGGACTCCGGATTTTGCGGTTCCGGGAGTGCGTTTAATGGATGGTCCAGTCACCTCAATGAATCACACACACACTGCAGCCCATTAAGACACTTGGGTTTTTTTTTTTTCAAGTGAATAAAAAGATTAGGAGCTTGCAGTCATCAGGAGATAACTCTGCGGAGCCGATAAGCATCTTGGATTATTTTTAGGGAGTGCTGCGTCAAAGCAAAAGATAACGAAATAAGTAAAATATTTAAACACAGATAGCAAGCTTACTAACCAATAGTAGTAGTAGTTTACAATTTGTATAGCTAATAAGGCTTTAAATAAAGATTACAAATTAAACCGTCAATTGGTAGTTTCTTAAAATATGTACATATTTTTGTAAAATTAAATGAGCACAAAAATAATAAGTAAATTCTTAGTAACAGGAAATGTAATAATATAATAACGTAATGATATAAATCTTTCATTTAATATATTTTGTTCTTTTCAGGCACTTTAAAGTACAAAGATTTTAATTGACAAGTATTAACAGACCTAAATTAACCTTTTTAATTTTAATCTTACCTCAATTCTTTTAATAGCAATTTCCATAGCACCCTATTATACTATTACTCCTTGTTCATTTAAAAAGCGTAAATTAACTTACTTATCAAGAAACCAACTGATGAAAGCTTATTAAAATACCTTTTAAAAATACGCTCATTTCCCGCCTCAGGTTTCCTGAATGCCAAAACTTTGGTCTCATGCGGCTACCGCTCACTGGCCACACTCGTCAAAGAATTGTTCCTGGTGTTTTCTTTCAAATTCAAAGTAATGTCGTAACCCGAAGCTGTACAGCTCATAAACGTCTTTAGCCACCTCAAAATTTTCAGTCTAGGCAATTCCGGCTAAAACTCCAGCTCCAGTTCAATAGCCAGCCATGTCAGCGGCATCGAAAATTACTTTGGGCATGGCCGTGACCATTTCCACGGCGATCATAGGTTATGTGCACTATAAACAATCCGCGGACCGGTGAGTAGCCCCTCTCGGTGTGTGGAAAATACTAATCTGTGGAGCTTTTCTTCGTAGCCTGAAGCTCCATGACGGAGTCTTGAGGGACGTGGAGCAGCAGCAGCGGCGGAAGCACGAGAACACGTATGCTCTGCAGCAGCAAATAGACATTACCAAGCAATTGAAGGCCCAAGAGACGTTGTCCCCCGACAAAGCCCTTGTAGGCGAACCCGCGCCATGCAAGTGCAGATGCTGTACTGAAGATCTTAGTCGCCCCCCCACTCTGTCTGGCTGTTCTAAACAGCCTAAGCAAAAGCAGCATCAGCAGGCAGGAGCTGGGGTGTCAGGAAGTGATGCAGAGACGACAGCGAGTGCACCTACGCCGAAAGACGAACTTTAACCAGTGAATTGCCTAGGCAAGGCGGGTTTATAATTAAAAACAATAATATAAATTCGGGATAATAGCCGCATTTTTTTGTTAAAATGTTGATTTTTAATAGTGTTGTTACTTGGTTTACAAGTTTATTATAGTTTAAATATTTTACTATATAAGCGATAAGAGAGAAGGTATCTGTATTTCGAGTAAGTCTCTGCCCATTGTCGTTTCTAGAGAGTTAAGAATGAAAATGTACAAAATAAAATAAAAAACCAATTATAGCGCTGCCAGACAACTGTTATTGATAGCCTTTTTATACCGTATTCTGTATTCCTTCCAGAAGAAAGTTTTTGCATCTGGAGTTTATGCAGATTTCTCTCTGTGAAAATCGCCATACCCCAAGTATAAGCTTCTTGATAACAATTTTACTGTATACATTTAGTATTTATTACTCAATTTTATTATTTACGAATGTATTATTAATCTGTATCCGTATAATTACAATTCTAATGGGCGCTCGGTAAACGTTATTTCGCGGGGGGTTTGTACATGGGTGGCGGTGGAACACACACACACCCCATCATCATAATCTTTGCCTACTCCTAGTCCTCGGTTTTGCTCTCCATTCTCCACTCCATCCAAGTTGATAAAACAAAGGCAATGTTAAAAAACATCGAGAATAAAATACAAGATACTTGGCGACGTCAATTGTCCGTTTCTCTCTTAAATTTTCCACCGAACCGAAAAACTGCTTTTGAAGATTTAATAACGTCCACCACCGCCACCCCCACCGCCTCCTCCACCACCACCGCCTTTGCGACGATCACGATCATTGCCACGATCGCGTTCGTTGTTCAAGTAGTTGCCACCGCCAACGCCATCGCCTCGGCCGCCGCCCCTATCCCGCCTGCCCCTGGAGCCAGACCGACTGCGTGAGCCGCGTCGGCGGCTGCCGGGCGAGCGGGAACGCGAGCGGGCACGACGGCGGCGGGAATAGAGATACCGGCGAAGTTCCCGCGAAATTGGCTTCAGGTGCATGAAATTGCAGAAGCCGGAGCGAGTGCATTCGCCCATCTCGTATTGACGACAGCAGGCCTCGCGAAAATCGGTGACCGGCGACAGTTCCGAGTAAACCGGGCGACCGCCAAACCAGCGGTTGTTCAAATCATTCGCAGCCTTCTCCGCATCAGCCTCGTTTCGGAACTTGATGTACACATTGCCCACGAGGTGGTCGCCCAGATTGTCGCAAACGTTCATCTCCTCGATTTCACCGTACTTGTCCTCGCACTCGACAAATACGTCCTCGAAGAAGTTGTCGTAGTGCTCCTGCATCTCCTCGTCGGAGACATTGGCGACCAGATGCGACCCATCGGCCGACTTGGCCGAGTTCTGCGGGTTCACGTACAGATTCTGAAGCAGGACCGTCTGCGAGAATGTAGGTTTGTTGTGGATGCGCGAGCATCGGTCGCCGTGTCGGCAGGCGCCGATCTTGAAGTAGAACGAGCAGTTGACTCTGCGGAGAAAAACTCGGTTTATTACCCGGTATGCACGGGATGGACGGAATGCACGGCCAGCGCCATGCGACTTACTTGTCCTTTTCTGTGCCAAAAATGGATGCCAAGTACTCGGCCATGATAGTGGCGGCTCTGTTGTGCGGATGCTGCTGCCGAAATGTGAATCCTAGCTGCGCGTTTGCCCCTCAGCGCGTACGTACTAGAATAGCTCGCTCGCTCTGTGTATTTTTCGCCAAGTTGTAATTTATTTTCGGTTTTTGCCGTAAAAAGCAGCGTCTGGTCTGGTTGTATTTTGTAGAGCGTTGCCAGCCCAAAATGGGGTTGGTTGTCACAAAGCGGCTATCGATACGTGGGTGGTGGGTCGCACTTTCGTGCGATAGTCACGCATTAGGGATAGGGAGAACATGTTCTTCAGAAATTCTAATATACAGTATTTTCAATTAACTTAGTTATTTTAACTTTAAAAAATTTAAACTTAAATTTATTTTATTAATATTTTATATGGATCGACCTACAATAGTCAACCGCTCAATTTGAATCAAAACCCAAGTGCAAAATTTGAATATGGCTCTTTTATTCTCCCACGAAGAATGTATCCACTTTTGCTTTTCAGTAATTTTTCAGCCATTTAGTCTTAGTCTTCTGACAATATATTTAAAAAAATTTCCTATTATAATGAAAATATTACTTAAATACCATTATCGATAGTATATTAGTTTTGAGAAAAATATTGCATTTTTTCTAGATCCTAAAAATATCGATATATTGATATTTTCATAATTGCTTCACATCCCTAAATGCAGCTCTTAAATCACGAAAGTATGAAACGGATTACAGACCCAATAAATAATTAAAATTGGGACACAACTGACTTGTCTCCGCGCAAAGATAGAGTGATAATCATCATGTTTTCCTAGAGCAAATTACTGGACACAGGCAGCTTGCTTCGCCCGAATTCCTCCACAGTTTTTGCACACCTTTCTTTTTGTTTTTGTAGTTGCGGCTAAATCACAAAAGAAAATCGACACGAGGAAGGAGGACAAAGAGAAAAGAAAAACCAAAACAAAGCAAGTTGTTCGCGTGTTTTCATAAAAAAACAGCAAGTAAGAGATAAACATATATATTTACGTCATCCCACTGATAAGGCCAATAAATAAATAATAACAAATGTAAAGCAAAGGCAAAGCAATGGAAATTTATTTATCCGATGAGTTTATTATCGGTTTGGCCTTTGTTAAAAAAGTGCAAAAAAAAAGCTGCATCATTGCTTTGCGGCCGTCAATAAGCATTTAATGTATACAGCTTATGCTTAGTGTTAGCTCAATTACATTTTAATTATAGACTTTATACATATAAATCATTTTATAGTTTATTTTTTTTAAGTTTCAATTTAGCTAAATGTGGTCTTAGTTGTGTGTAGTTTACATAGACTAAATTAGGCAAATACACATAATCAAGACTAAATTAAGCAAATTTGATAATTAAATAAATCATCATGCTTTCTATTTGAAATTCACGGCAGATTCATTTTAGGTTGAAATACATTTTGCTTATTTAACTTAAATGTTTATTTTATTGTTAATGTTAGCTGTTAAGTATTTGTTTATATAATGATAATGATATACCCAAAATTATTGACCTTTGAACCCACACAGAATGCAGAGCTGCTGGCACGATGGCGACGAGGATGCCATGGCGGCACCGCCCATCTCCTGCACAGCTACGGAAAATGCCAATATTTTGGGATCACAACATACCTTTGGCGATATAACCACCAATCGGTTGTGGACTTTCCGAGTGCTGATGAACCAGGACATGGCTCCTAACGAACGGTTGGCCGTTGTGGGTAACTGCGAGGCACTGGGCAATTGGCAGCATTCGGGAGCAGTCCTGCTCTCCAAGGACAACGGCGAAGACCAGGACGAGAACGAGAGCAATCTGTGGACGGGAGAGGTCTTTGTGCCCAGCCACTGCGATACCGAATATCGCTACTTGGTCTGTGCCGTGGACTCGAGTAGTGTGGAGCAACCGCTGCTGGTCCGTCGCTGGGAAACTCAATTACAGGTCTAGAGCAATTGAGTTTTTCATTAGTCCTCCCCTGAAATACCCGATGGAGAGTTCCGTTCCGGTAGCCTCTTAATTAAACCACCGCAAATCTGCAAAATCACTAAAACAGCTAAAACTCCCTTTTCCTTGCAGCCCAGGATCATCAGAGAGCTCGTTGAGCAGCCCGCGAAGGAGAATTCGGACATATTCGGTTCATTTCGCGGACAGGAGAAGGTGGACAGGGGTTGGCTGACCCGCGAGACGCTGGTTCAGCTCAAGTTCTTCTACGCCCCATTCACATTTAAGCAGCGGATGAAGCGACGGCATGTCCAAGTGAAGGTAACGCCCATGAATCTAAGTATACCGAGCGCCGAGCGCTGCGAATCTTTCGCTCCCGTTTCTCCGCTTGAGGATTCCCTGTCCAATGACACGCATGACACAAAGGAAAATGGTGGCGAGTCCGCAACGGCGTTTGCCTTCAGCGAGGTGGTCGCCTTGAGTGCCGATGATTGCGAAATCAGGGGCCAGGAGCAGTTCGGCATTGGATGCGGGCCCAGCGACTTGGTTATCTTCCACATGACCGTAGCGGATCTGGAAAACACTGCCTTCTTGATCGATCTGTACACCTACAGCTCGCGGGTGGCCAAGGAGGACGGAGTGCCGAATCACCTGGGCTATCAATATGTTCTGCCCAATCTGTTCAAGCGTTCCGAGGGCCATTTGGAGCTACCCATCACCTGTGCTAAGGGCCATCGTCCGCTAGGAATGATGCGACTGGGTTACCTTATTGTTAAGCCATTCTCTCAGTGCTCCCTCATGGATATGAGCGTCAGCTATGCCCGTTACTGGAATAACAAGTGGACGGGCCTGGATGTGGGACATCGCGGCTCCGGCACTAGTTTCAAGGCCAAGGATGCTGTGATCCGCGAGAATACGATAACCTCGCTGAGGTATGCCGCCGATCATGGTGCCGATATGGTGGAGTTCGATGTTCAGCTTAGCAAGGATCTGGTGCCGGTAGTCTACCATGATTTCATGATCTACGTGTCCTTAAAGTCCAAATGCAGCATGCAGGAGCATGACTTTCTGTCATTACCCATGCGGGAGCTGTCCCTGGAGCAGTTGAAAAAGCTAAAGGTATACCATACGGCCGAGGGCCTGTCGAGAGAGACGCGCTCCTTTCACAACGATGACCTGCTGGAACATCAGCCCTTTCCACAGCTGGCCGACGTCCTCGACGCCTTGGATGTCCACGTGGGCTTCAATATCGAGATCAAGTGGTCACAGCGCCTCCAGGATGGTAAAATGGAAGAGGAGTTTGAGCATGTGGTGGACCGAAATCTCTACATCGATTGCATTTTGGACGTTGTCCTGCGCAAGGCCGGCAATCGACGGATAGTGTTGAGTTGTTTCGATCCCGACATCTGTACGATGTTGAGGTACAAGCAAAACAGATATCCTGTCATGTTCCTGACCCTCGGCAGGACCACGAGATATGAGCAGTATTTGGACCCCAGGGGCAACTCGATGGAGCTGGCCGTTTGGCACGCTGTGGCAATGGAGCTGCTGGGAATTGTGGCTCACACGGAGGACTTGCTGCGTGATCCCAGCCAGGTAACACCCAACATGATGATACTGATGATGATGAACTCGTGAACCATTCAGCCACGCTGGGACGCTTTTAGGTGAATCTGGCCAAGGAGCGCGGCTTGGTGCTATTTTGCTGGGGCGATGACAACAACTCCAAAGACACCATTAAGCTGCTGAAGGAGCTCGGCCTGCATGCCATTATTTATGACAAAATGGATGTGCTGACCACCAAGGAGGTCAAGGTGAGTGTGTCACCTCGATAAACATAGAATTTTCCTTAATTAAGCCGATCGTTTATCCTTCCTTCCCTTTCTCTCCGTTTTAGCAAAGCGTTTTCCACTTGCAGGCCAAGGATAGCCAGAAGGAGCTGCTCAAATTGCAGGCCCTGGAAATGGGACATGTCTGGCACACCTCTCCCGATGGCGCTGAGGAGCAGCAAGCCTAGAGATCGAATAGAGGGCTGATTGATGCCTTCCTACTCATGGAAACCTCGCTAGGACCAAAACCTCATCTGCCGTTTTATTTCCTCACACATTTTCCCATAGCCAATTGCATTTGCTTAATTTCTTATATCTCTGTGTAGTTTAAATCTTACTAAAAAATCGAATGAAAAAAAATCACACGTCAATATAATTACAGCTTGTCTGCTTTGCGTGCTTTTGAACTTCGTTCTTACGTTGCAAGAACCCTCTATTAAATACACGTCAACAAACCCCTTTTATTTAATTTATATTTTTTTAAGCGTCGTTTTTAGAGAACATTAAAAATAATCCCTATTAAAGTAGTTCTAAAGACAAGGACTTGAGCAGTGCCTTTGTCAGTTACCTAGGTACTCTTCGGTTTTCGATCCCAAGACTTAACGGAATGAATCACAAGAAAGCGGACCCTCTCGGAGCTGAACTGTTTTTTCGGATTTTCTTTTGATTTGCAGACAACGCATAACCGGAACCCAAATGAGGTTTCGCCTGCCGAAGAACGATTCTCAATGAGCCAATTACAAATTGTTTTTTTTTTACTTCCTAAAAATGTTGAAACATTTTAACTTATTTGGATCTACGGTCTTGGGAGACACATTTCCCAATTTAAAACTTTCCATTACTCATACGCAGAGTTGGATTTTGGCGCCTACAAGCAGGCGAATGTCAGAACAAAAGGAATTGTGTGTGAGTAAGAAGAGGAAAAGCCACTACTGCGCATGCACTCACCTTTCGACAAAGTTAAAGTGGAACAACATCAACATCATCCCCGAGAACTGAGAACTGAGAACTTGACAGCCGAGAGCGATGAAAAGTGAAGAATTTTTCGTCGGTGTGTGTGGGTCGAATCGGTTTTGTTTCGAAATTCCTTTTCAGTTTGTTAAATCGCCTCGAACGGTACGGAACGCGAATGCGAAGAGAGCGGAGAGGACAACAGCCTGTAGTGAGAACGGAATGGATAACAGCCCGTAGTGAGAACGGAAAGGAGCGCAGGGAAACGGAGAAAGGAGGCCCACCATACCCGAACGAAAAAATAATCAAATAAATACACAAAAGCAGTGTTTCAGTGTAGTGTGATCCTTATTTAGTTTGTGTTTCCGAAAGCCCCGAGTATTTTCCAACTATGTCTGTGGGCCGTGCGCTGCGAGACCGCAGGATGAAGGCATAGAGGTGAGGTCCATGGACTATGCGTGTCTCTGTGTGTATGTTAGTGGGGGACAGGACAAAGTCCGGCTTACAGGAAGTTTCAGTGATACCCAAGAAACTCAAAAATAAAATAAAGAAAAAAGAAACGGAAAAATCGATGCGTGCGCGACACACACGTGTAAGGGGTCTCCGTTTACTCCGTGTGCTCCTCCTGTGCCCCAGTGTGTCTGTGTGTGTATATATCAAGTATACGCCAAGTTAACCGAGGCAGGCAACTTCATACCCACAACAAAAACAGAGAGAGCGAGTGAGAGAGAGTACAAGAGAGAGCGAGAACAGTTACTACTACAACACGCTACTTACAAAACACTCCTGACCTACTGTGTGTGCGCCCCCCAGGAGGAGGCCGTTAAGCCACCTTCTAACTACTCTTACTTTGCGTGTAATGTACTTTCGGTTGGTGGGGTAAGGGAAAGGGGATGGTGAAGGGGAAGGAAATTTGGTATAAAAAATGGAAGCAAAAAAAAAACACCGCCGACCGAAAAACTCATTTTAAATACCCAGAAGTGTGTGTTTTCTAGGGTAGCTCCGTCACTCATTAGTGTGTACACACACCCGCTCTTAAACTTATGAATATTAAAGCTGGACTCTTGGGTTGCAGGTGCGTGAGTGTGTGTATAACACAATCATTAACATTAATCGCAGAGTGAATTCCGAATTTCAGGCTGGGCAGCGTGTGTGTGCGCGGTGTCTTGTTTGTTTTGTTTATAAAGCCCCCACCTCGTATGTATGTGTGTGAAAATCGTGTGTGCCCGCCTTGTTTTGTGTTTTTATTGGCGCTGATTTGAGAATCTGGAATTGGCTGGAGGAGCAGCATCAGTAGCCAGCCAGCCAAACAGCCGGTTGCAAGTAAACACATCCAATGGACAAGGATGAGAGTCGACAACAGAAAAAGAACAGCCCGGACAGGCAGGCGGACAGCACAAGACGCTGTTGCTCATTTTGTCTATATGTCTATACAGGCAGAAAAAATATTTAAATATTTACGAAAGTAAATACCCCTCTCGGATATCTTCTTTTTATTTACCACGCAGTCGAAATAGAAACAAGGTTAATACCTCTAAAGTTTATCATCAGATAGTCAAAGGAGCGGTTTGTTTTTTACTTAGCTATATAAATTTATTTATTTATTTTATTATGTTTATTTAAAAAAAAATTTAATAAAATAAAATTACATTTTAAAAAATTACTCTTATCTTAGAGCTGCAATATTATTCTAGAAGAAAAATGAGCAGAAAATGTAATATTTTTCTTTCCCGTGCACACAGGCGGGTGTATCTAGATACATTTGTATCTGTGCGTGCGAGTGTGTAAACAATGCAGCGCCAAAACTAAATATTGTTTAAGAACAAATATTTGGCTTTTGTGCAAATCACGAAAAGGCAATTTCATTATTCCGTTACGTTTCGTTTTACTTCCTTTTATTTATTTTTTAAGTACTTATACATATATAAATTTGTATATATATAAAGGGTTTTTTCTTCGTGCCACTCTCTGATATTGATGACGCTATCGATGATATTGGTCGGAATCTATATTTAGTTCGATCTGGGCGGAAAAATAGGCCCCAGAGTGGGAAGATGCGCTTCACGAGCTGCTAATGGGTCAATTCGGTTGAAGCGAATATTATTGCCCATTTTCCAGATAAATGGCTCTAGTTCGAGCGCTCAGTTGCTGTTGATCTTTCAAATATAAATACAAAAATATATGCGGCGTAGAAAGTGCCAATAAAGAGAATCCAGGCATTGAATCATCGGATTGCGGGGCCTGTGGAAGGATGCATCCATCAAATGAGGTTCTTTTTCGGACTTCGGCGAAGCTAGGAGCAACACTAGCCTCCATCCGGCACACTTTTGCACATAACTGAATCACTTATATCCATTATCTGGCATATAAACAAATAAACCGAAGGTGTGCGAAATAGAACCCATATTAATATATTCCTCAATGATTTGTATACACAAAATATTGATTTAGAATCGATGATTTGTATGCTTAACATTCAAAAGGCATGTGGCCATCTGATTTTCATATTGTGTGCGAGTCTTTTAATGCGAACTTCTGATTAAACTTAAGATTCATTAACTCATTAATTTTTCAAACAAGTGAAATCGGACTTTAAATAGAATATACACCTTGTTTAATAATTTTCAAGACGAATACGGGCCCCAATTAATATTCTTTATCCGTTTTTATTCCCGAAATAGTTGTGCGTGTGCGTTAAATCGACTTTTTACTCGGCATACATACACAGAGAAGTATGTAGGCCACAATTATCTTCCATGAACTATAATTATTCCACAGGAACCAATTCGTCTAAGAACAGTAAATGATTATTATAAACAGCCTCTGAAAATATTCGGTTAATTTGTATTTATTTGAATGGAAAATTCCAGTTTTTCACATTGACCTAAAGAACTCATAAGAAAAATCCGACATATATATTTTCAGCGCCATGTTGTCCAATGTAGCCCCAACTTAGTGAGTAGCTCAAGGCCCAGGGCGAAGCATTCCTAGGATGCTTTGGGTTCCTAACCGTTCCTAACCATTCCTGGTTGAAACATTTTCAAGTGGGAGTCCGCGGGATTGAGACCTGATCCCCTCCTCCTTCCCACTCCCCGGAGGTTGGAGCGTCGTGTCGTGTATGAGTGTCGAGGTGCCTGGGACGCGGGGCACGGATAACTGTACAAATCGTGGGCAAGGACAACGGAAAACATTCAGGTTGGCCAGCAAAAGAACACTCATGTATATTCCATATATATATATTTAAAAAAGAAAAACAAGAACAACACCACACAAAACGCCCACCCAGAAATTACTCTTCGATGTTTTCAAACACTTTATTTCATTGGAAAAAGTATCCAGACACTTTACGAATTGAATTTTTCAAGAGTTACCAATTATGATTTATTTCAGTTGAAATATTTGATGCTTAGCCTTTCTTTAGTTCTTTCTGTGAGACAATGACTTATATACCTAAAAAAATGCAACACTATGCGCATGCAGCCATGAATCTGATCAACATGGACTCGGAGAACCGGGTGGTGCTCAACGTGGGCGGCATCAGGCACGAGACCTACAAGGCCACGCTGAAAAAGATTCCGGCAACGAGATTATCCCGCCTCACCGAGGCCCTGGCCAACTATGATCCGATATTGAATGAGTACTTCTTTGACCGGCATCCGGGCGTCTTTGCGCAAGTGCTCAACTATTACAGGTGACGATGGAATGCAGAGCAGATCTGTCTATATGTCTCAGAAATAAAAATCAAGTTTTGCAGAACTGGCAAGCTGCACTATCCCACTGATGTGTGCGGACCGCTGTTTGAAGAGGAATTGGAATTCTGGGGCCTAGACTCGAACCAGGTGGAGCCCTGCTGTTGGATGACCTATACGCAGGTGAGTCTGCTAAAAGGTTACTTATGAATATTAGTTTTAATCTTATCTATTTGTAGCATCGCGACACTCAGGAAACCCTGGCCGTACTGGATCGCCTTGATCTGGATACGGAAAAACCGTCCGAAGAGGAGCTGGCTAGGAAGTTTGGCTTCGAGGAGGACTACTACAAAGGCACCATATCCTGGTGGCAGGAGATGAAGCCGCGCATTTGGTCTTTGTTCGATGAGCCCTACAGTTCCAATGCCGCCAAGGTGAGGACATTTTCCACTAATGTTGATCGAATTACCATCGTCGAAATGTTTGTTAGGAAATCCTTAAATGGAAGATGCTAAATATATTCATTAATATATAAGCATCAAAAGCTTACCTATTTTTTTATAATTAAAAGGAACTGAAATCTAAGTCTTCTAAAACTGAATTGTATGCAAACACGATCTATTTATAGGAAAAATGCACACAAAAATATTACACTTAAAATGCTTTATTAGTTTGAATTTATATATCTTGAAAATACAAGTGCAGTTTATTTATAGTTCGGTTAAATGCATTAATGTCAACCCGTCAGAGTGCATAATAAAGCACTCATAATTCCATGAATAACCAGACATAAATAAAAATACAATTAATATATATATGACAAACACTGCAAAATATCTTGAAATAATATCTTCCCCTTATTCCCCAGACCATTGGTGTGGTTTCGGTATTCTTCATCTGCATTTCGATCCTGTCGTTCTGTTTGAAGACCCATCCCGACATGCGGGTGCCCATCGTCAAGAACGTGACGGTGCGAACTGCGAATGGCAGTGCTGCCTGGTTTTTGGACAAAACACAAACCAATGCCCACATAGCCTTCTTCTATATCGAATGCGTGTGTAATGCCTGGTTTACCTTTGAGATACTGGTAAGAGTTCGTTTTGGAGCGGCTCTGTAACAAGATAAAAAACTTTATAAGATGGTTTCTAGACCCTTAGAATCTAATGAGTGGATCTCTGTTCCCAGGTGCGCTTTATCTCATCGCCGAACAAGTGGGAGTTCATCAAGTCATCTGTTAACATCATAGACTACATAGCGACGCTTAGTTTTTATATCGATCTAGTGCTTCAGCGGTTCGCATCGCATTTGGAGAACGCTGACATCCTCGAGTTCTTCTCGATCATCCGCATCATGCGTCTGTTCAAGCTGACGCGACACTCGTCCGGCCTGAAGATCCTCATCCAGACGTTCCGCGCCTCGGCCAAGGAGCTTACCCTGCTGGTGTTCTTCCTCGTCCTGGGCATCGTGATCTTTGCCAGCCTGGTCTACTATGCGGAACGCATCCAGCCGAATCCGCACAATGACTTTAACAGCATACCGCTCGGCCTGTGGTGGGCCCTGGTCACCATGACCACCGTCGGCTATGGCGACATGGCCCCCAAAACATACATCGGCATGTTCGTGGGCGCCCTATGCGCCCTGGCCGGTGTACTAACCATTGCACTGCCAGTGCCCGTCATCGTCAGCAACTTTGCCATGTACTACTCGCACACGCAGGCCAGGGCCAAACTGCCAAAGAAGCGGAGACGAGTGCTTCCCGTCGAGCAGCCGCGGCCGCCACGACTGCCAGGTAAGGGAGTCCTTCTCCCTAGGAAGACTCTGACTTACACTTACTTAATAATTTTTTTAAAATACCTGCAGGTGCTCCTGGCGGCGGCGGGGTCAGTGGCTGTGGCACACCGGGCTCTGGCCCTCACTCCGGTCCCATGGGCTCCGGCGGAACTGGACCACGTCGCATGAACAATAAAACCAAGGACCTGGTCAGCCCCAAGTCTGGTGAGTCTTGCCGGTGTCACTTACTCGATATAGTCAGTCCCACGATCCAAGCAATAATGCAAGTCCCCAACAAAAAAGTACAAGAAAAAATATCAAGCGAATCCGAGCTGCGCTTCAAAAAGGCACCAAATTATACATTTATCACTAAAAGTACAGTAAAACAACGAAGTTACCGAGCCAAAGTATACTCCTAACCCGTCTCTAAAAGCTTGCACAGCTCGCACAGCCCCCAAGTTCGAGTTGTATGGATTAAGTTGGCAAATTATATACACAAAAAAACCCTATGATAATAACTACTCGTTATCCTTTGTGCTGTCTCGCTCTCAGTCGCTCAGTTTTATTGAACCAACGAAGATGAGTTACGCAACTTCGGCCCGTAACGATTAATAATGATCTTGGGTGCGCTTTCCCCTCCGGCTATATTTATATATCCATAATATAACATATAATTCGTCGTGTGTACGTGTATATATGTACTCTATGTAATTACCATGCATTTAAGGCTTCTTTATTCATACTCGACTCATTTAATTCGAGCTTAGCTTTCATTTCCCGCAATTGCATTCGAGATGGATTATAATGGAGTGATGATGGGGAATTTGGAAAGGAATTTCATTGGTTTTCACAAGTAAAGAAACTTTGATAAAAACTGTAGCTGTTTCGAGTCATAGACAGTGTCTATCACTGAAATTGGTTATATTTCTTTACTAAACGTAGATAGATTCCTCTTCGAATCACCCATCGCCTGCCTATAATTCCTCAGACTCGAATATCCAGCCATAAAGCCCATCATATAAATACCAGACCTCGATTTCCTCTCAACCCACATCGAAGGCATTTCTGTATATTCAAGCCATAGATTGACCCCCAATCAGTTTAGGATCTATTTCCCCTCATTAAGTCAACAAAATACAAGAATATGTATGGTACCAATTTATATATATATTAAGCTATCTCTCCAAAGAATATGATATCCAGATACGAGACTCTATATATTTTTTGATTTTACTCCAAATACTTTCGTTTACCTTAATATTATTTGTTTTTTCATTGATGAAACGATCCAATCCAAAACCCCCTACAAATCTTGTGTAAATAGATGAATATACAACCATGATTGGCAAACCGCGCGACGGCAAAAAGAGCAGGCTGCTCTAGGCCATAAAACACAACGACATTGTCCACAAGATCAACAACATCGACAGCAACAAAAGAACCAGAATGAAGAACCAATAGTATAACCATCCCCCAGACAGAAACTTCCAAGCTAAGAACTTT
The DNA here is from genome assembly GCA_018152175.1 of Drosophila jambulina. Classification (NCBI taxonomy): domain Eukaryota; kingdom Metazoa; phylum Arthropoda; class Insecta; order Diptera; family Drosophilidae; genus Drosophila; species Drosophila jambulina. The sequence goes on from JAECXH010000114.1 coordinate 950,303, forward strand.
CGACACGCATAAGAATCCGGCAAACTGATCTATGAGTAAACGAAGGGAGAACAGGACTGGATAGCAGAACAAAGTGATCAGAGGATCAGAGATCGCAACGGATCGGAGATCGCAGATCAGAGATCCCAGATTAGAGAGGATGCAGGGCCTGTGGTACGTTGGATCGAAAGCTCACACACACTCCTGGATGCCACATACCCATAGATATGATTATGAACATGAATTACTATGTCGGCGACGTCTGCTACTGCTATCTACTGTTACTACTACCACTCCAACAACCTGCTATATAATCGTATATATACTCAACAATATGTAATTTTCTACGTGTTTTCTTCTCTCTCTATATATATTTCTCCACCTATCTTTACATAAATAATATTACATACTATATATGCTCTATAGATATATATTACCATATATATCGTGTACGTGTTGTTCTTCAGTTCTGGCTCGTTCGTTTCTTCGTTACCAGTGTGTATTCTCTCTATCTCTCTCTTGTTGTGTGTGCGTGTGTAATTTCTGTGATTTTTTGTTTTTAGTCTCAGCCCGAATCGGAGGACCCCTTTCCTTAGCTGCTAAATATCAAAGACGACAACGTTGTATTTGTATTATCTCGAACTCTTGTATTTCAGATATGGCCTTCAGTTTCGACTAAAAGACAGAAAGATATTTTGTAATTTGTCACGACACAACAAAAATATATAGAAACATAAAACTCGACAAGCAAAATCGAAAAGAAAGAAACGAAAATCAAAAATGAAAGCAAACCTCAGTAAATGTAAAGAAACAAACCCAAGAAAGACCTCCATCTATCATGCTACCTAACATCGTAAGAAAACCAAACCTCGGAGAATCTCTGCTGGGCGGGTGTGTGTTTTGGTTTAAAAGCCATTTTTAACCCCCTCTTAAACCCCTCCCAAATAAACTTTGAAACTGTCGCTCTCTTCCGAACCCAAAACCCCCTACTAAGAAGCGTCAACTAGTTGAATAGTTGGAAACCAAATATAGTTTGTAGCGCAAAGCAGAAAGCCCTAGCCCCCGAAACCGAACTTTCGTTACGAACCTTATTATCCTAACTATATTTGTATATATGTGATGCATGCTGCATGAGTTATTTATCTGAATTTTGAGCCCGAATCTTAGAGAGCGCGTTTGGTTTGGTTTGATCCCTAGTTGCCATTATGTATGTCATGTGTGTGTGAGTCGTTGTGTTCGTGTTCGTGCTACACCCTCCCAGGAAACCCGGAACACCCACGCCACCTCGTATATCGTATATATATCGTAGTAACCAAGTGCACCCAGTAATTACTATCAGCAAAGCCTGAAACCCGCCCTCTTAAATCGTAAAACTTAAACCTGCCAAGACAAAATTCAAGTTAAACGAATTTGGTAACTAACGAAACTTTCATGAAAATAATATTTACTTTTTTCTCTCTCTCTTTCTTCTTCTTTTTCTTTCTCTGTTTTCGCCACTACACCACTTCCTGGACTACTCCCCCACTCTACTATATATATGTCTATCTATTGTTTCCGGCTATATAACTCCACTTCCTGTACCTACTTCCTAACCAACCCGAAATCCGACAACCGATAATCTTTTTCTGTTCCTCTGTGTTCTGTGCGGGGTTAAAAACAAAAAGTTGCTCAACTTTTCGCAGGTCCTTTGGGCGCTAGTATCGTGGCCATGAGTCCCAGGACAATGCTGGATCTCAATCCAGCCTTGGCAATGGGCAAGCCAGCGTTCCAGCCGCGTATACCGACGCCACTGGCCGCCACACCGCCACCGCACCAGGCAGGGGGAGAAACGGGCGGAGGAGGAGGAGTTGCAGGAGCCGCCGCTCCTCCTCCGATGCCTAGCATTGCCGTCTCCACCACAGCCAGTGTGGGCAAGGACTCGGGCATTTCTACAACCACCACGACGGCGACCACTAACAGCGGCCTGGAGACCAGCAAGAAGGCCTTCCTCTAGACTCAGAAGGAAGGAATGAACAAAGGCAGCCAAGACTCAAAGCCACCTGATATCTTTATTCTATAGCCCCATAATCATCACCCGCAAATAAGCAATATCTCGATTCGATATCATATTGCCTTCGCATACGTATAAGGAGTGTTTCAGAGATGGCATTAAGATCAAAAACTGATACCTATCATTGATCAGAGATCGTCCTTGTTTTAATTGGCTCTCCCCTAGGTTCTCTATGAAAATGAATATCATATATTCGCCCAGGTAAAGATTAAAGTATATATTTTTCAAGCAGGGGTGCCCTAGATATGAGAAGGAAATATTGAAAAGGTATATATTTTACTTGAAATGTGTCCAGATTTAGCCACTTAGGGGCACCACTGACTTGGAGTACTCACTGGCTCTTCAAAGGTTGTTTCTTTTCTAAAAATACATATATGTATTACATCAGCTTTTAAGGTTATTATTAATTAATTATAAGTTCAACTAAATTGTATATCATATCAAAATGGAAGCAATATCGAGGAAAAACAATGTTTTTAATTACATTTCATAGTAATTTTACGTGAAATCATATCAGTATATTATTTTTAAATCTCTTTAATAATTTTCTGTAAAGAGGACCCAGGGCCATCTCTGATCATAATTTTTTGTTGACCATATCATACGATCGAAACCTATCAATATCGAACGCCTAAAACATAACCCTTGCTAAAATATAGATATTCCAAAATTGCTTTTACCAAGACAGATGTTTTTAACCATATAAGAATATATATACATATATATACCTTTTGCAAGCTTACTAACAATCCAGTTTTTACATAAAATAGTTAATAATAAATCGCTGAAGAATGTACATAATCCTAGGAGGCTTTATACTCGGTTTGCCAGTTCCTTATGCGTTGTGTAAAGACTCTAAAGCTTTAATTTAATATATATATGCCTATATATACATAAATTACTTGTAAACGGGAAAGGAAACTCCAAAGAGAAGCTTTACCAGTTAAAGTTTTGCCTAATTAAAAACCGAAATCAACCGAAAATCAACTCGCAGGCGCACACCCTTGGCTCTGAACTCTGTTTTAAAATTCACATATTGACTTTAACTTTTTTGGCGAACTTAACAAAACCCAAACAACAAAAATTAAATAGGTAAATAAAATAAATTAAGGATGGTGCACAGAAGAGTTTGTCCGGGGGGAAACAAACAAACTCACTCACTTACATTCTGGGATAAGCTCCTTCTAGACTCTTCTGCTCCAACCACCAGAAGTTGGTTCACCTATCAGGATAAGAGGGCGGGAGAATTACAAATTTTACAATTTCCACCGCCTTCAAAGGCAAATAATTTCTATCAGATGTGCAGGCAAACAGAAGGTAGTTTCTTATCCCCTTTCAGTTAATTTGATTTCAGTAAAATGCTGGGGTCCTTCTTCATTTACCCAATTCTCTTGTACATTTTGAATATAAATATGTTACACCCATCAGCAAGCATACATATATTTGTAGGAATAAACATGATAATTACTACGAGGAAAGGAGAAAGGTAATAAGTAAATAAACAAAGGGCGGCAGAACTTAAGCAACATTTTGGATCGAAGAATGGGCAACAAATAAACGAACAAAGCAAGCAAACAAACATTTGTTAAGTTTTTACAATGAACAAACGAGCGTTAATAAGAACTAAATTAATATTAAAAATATTATACTTGCAAGCTATATAGGAAATGGATACAAACAATTGTTCATATCGTTTTTCATTTACCATTTTCTCGCTATGATTTCGAAGGAAAAGCAGTTTTTTAAATTGTATAGTTAAGCAAATTGTATACTATTTGAACTAAAACGGAAGCAAAACCCAAAACTAAACGAAATTGTTCTCTCAATAATTCATGAACAACAAACAAATTAAACTAATTATATATACATTTATATATATATACATCCATATATATATATATATATATAAAATACTAAAACAACATAAAAAGAAATGCAATAAAGAAGTCTATTGAACACCAAACATGAGGCTTGAGTAATTTTCTTGAGGGGAAAAACAAACAGAAATATTTTTATTGGAGTTGTGTTAAACAATATATTGTTTGATATTTGCAGACGCGGGGAAGACGGTAAATATTTATAAATTGTATAAATGGTATGCATCTTATTATTTGATATAAATAGTAACCTTTCATTCGATTTCATAACCACAGAGTAAAGTCTTTAGGCTTCAAGGTTGCATCCCGGACTAATTACATATACTATATGTATATGTATAAAAAATGGTAAATACTTATAAATACTTTTGGCGTTGCTGTTTTCATACATTTCAAAAAATTTGTATTGAACTGTTTTTTTCCGACTTAGATGCATAATATATAAAACCCCGAGATTTTACTCTAAATTTAGCCTCAAAGCATTTGATGCCTCCTGCTCGATATTTACATTTTATTAAATTTTCGAGTTCGAAATTGCATTAAAATTCCGCACAGTGAGGGCAAAACCTGGTGGCACCGTGTCTTGGCGCTTTGGGAACCACTTTATGGCCACTTTCGGCATTTGTGTCGATTTCATTACCAACAAAAAAGTGCTATTGCAATAACATAGCTCAAAACGCTTAGCTCCAGCTCTGGGGGCCGTTCGGCAAATAAACCAGCAAACAAAAGGCAACAACAAAATGGGAAAAGCAACATTTTGGACCCTCAGGGGCTTGACCTTCAACACTCTGGCATAAAGACCCAGATAAAGCGGGTTTGGGGAGGAAGGTAGCCCAACCAAGTGTAAATCTGCACTCACCTCTTTTTCGGCCTTTTGGCGATGGTCCAATAAAGCGCTTCATTAACCAGAGACTACCACTAACCCCCCTGTGTGTAAGCCACCCACCCCGACTCCCCGCAAACAAAAGAGCAGAGCGCCCCTCAACCTATCTCTACTCATCCAAAAACCAAAGCTATTCCGGACTCGCCTCAATCAACAGTTGGTTCCGGGCTGATTTCTGAGGGTGGTGCTGGAGGTTACTTTTTAGAAGAAGAGCCGTAGGATTTTTTTTATTTTTTTCAGTATCTCCCAAAGCATCAGTTTGTTGACAGTCTCCGTGTGAACTAATAATCCATGAAATTTCAATTACAAGTCCAAAAGTTATACGCGAGCACACGGAAAAAAAATGCTAGGATATTAAGTACAGTGTACATCTAATTAAAATTTGTTATATTGTTTAGTTGTATATTTATTTTGATAAAATAATTTGCATAATTTATAGTGCGAATAAGCGCTGAGACAGTCTTCCAGGCTCGAAAGCTCTTTCAAACAGTAAATGCAGTACATAATACAAACTTTCCCTCAGTGCACTCATTGCTCTCTAGTGTACGTTGTAATCATTGAGAGCTATTTTTTTGTTTTCTGCGCTCCGGCTGGAAAAACATGGTTACTATAAACATATATATGTGTGTTTTTTGTTTGCCGACTATTTGCAGAGTTTTCCAGTTTTCGGTGAGTTTTCCTTTACTTTCTTTCCTTATTTGCGGGGGTAAAAGCTCGCTCTCCCCGCCTCTCACAGACTCTCTTTCTGGGAATTTTCTCAATGAAGCTCGCTCTCTTTGGCTATTTCGGCTATTTTGCATTGCCTTTCCCGTAGAAAGTGACGGCTCTCTTAGCAAAGAGAGGAGGGTGAAGTGCCGTTGTGGGTGTGGGAGAGGGGGCACTGCCTGCCGGTCTGGTCTCTTTTATGGCCAAAGTGTGTGTTTTTCTGGCCGCGCGGATTCAGTTGAATTTGACTGCCCCGACGAGCAAGTCTCCGCCGCCACAGCTTCTTCTCTCGCCCGCGACCGCGTCGTTGCACGGTCTCCTTTCTCCGCATTTCCCAAGTGCTCAGTGTGACAATTTTCGCCCACAATTGTCCCCCAAAAAAGTAAAAAATTTACATAAAATAGTATAAAAAAATAATACATAAAAAAAGAGTAGTCGTGCAAAGAAATAAATATAAATATATATACGAAATTCCTGTGTCAAGCAGCGACGGCAGCCGCGCAATGCTGCCGCTTCCGTCCACTCGTCGATTTTAGGTTGGTTGCGGGATTTTCCTATTTTGAATATTAAAAGCCAAAAGTGCGAGGACGGACGGACGTTCAATAACAAAATGACGCTGACAGTTTTCCACGACCCCAGCTCCCAGCTCCCCAGTTCCCAGTTCAGTTCCCCGGCGCTCCTCAGGTTTTCCTTTGGCAGCGATTAAGACCAGTCAAAGTTGTTGGCCCGGCCCGTTGCCTGGCTACGTTTACAAGAGCCAAGAGATGCCGGAGAGATGCCATGCATTATACATAAGCTCCAGTAGTGAGAGGTTTGCACCGCTCAAAAAATGAATCATCAATTATTTGCAACTTTTTATGCCACAAAATAGTTTAAAAATGTGGCACTACTAAGTCGGTTATTTTTAGGATTTAAAGGTGCCAATTTAGTCGGATTTTTTCGCTTAAATCATTTAATAGAAAAATTAATAAATATTCTGGCTAATTTAATTTAATTTAACTTTATTTAATTAATTATGGATTAAGCTTGTTCCTATAAAAAAACGTATTTAATTAATTAACACATACTAGCTAAAAAACAACAATTATATTGCATATTTTCCGGCATCCCTTTATTTGATTTCCAATTCTTGGCGGAACTAAAAAAGTTTTAAATTTTAAATAACTTATGAGTTGCAATATTTTAAAAAGGCACCTAAAAGTTGCTATAAAATAATCCCTTGGGACTCACTTTTAAATTGTGGCTCGACATGGAATTGCATCCATAAATTTTTTTACATTTTTTATACGATGACACATCTTAATAAATAAATCAAAGATGTTAACATTAGATTTCTTAAAGTCGAGATTTTATTGTATACTTTAAGACGCCTTTTATGCTAATTTTAAATTTATTGCGTCGCTTCATGATTGGTTTTAATTCAGCAGACAAGGGTGATAATATTTCCACTTTAGGAGACTCCTATAATATTTTTCCTACCAATAACTAATTCTTGTGCCCTTATTGCAGTCAGCAAATATCCTTTTCAATCAAAAGTGATGATGCTTCATTTTAAACTTTTAATTTTTAAAAATGTAAGTACACAATTTATATTTCTTTCTCAAAACCCATCAAACATTGTTGTTAGAGCGCTCTCAGCCGCAGGTGTACCACGATTCTGGTCATGACGCGTAATTACGAGTATTTTTGGGCAAAACCGATGTGTAAAAATTAATTTGTCAAAGTTGATTACAATTTTCAAGACTGATTTTTCCCTCTGTGTGGAAAAAGGGGAAAGGCAAGATGGGGAGGAAAAGCCGAGCGAGAAAGGAGTAAAGTGCTAGTGGCTGCTGCTGGTCTCGCAACTAGATTAGGTGTGAGTCCGAACTTTTATTTTTCCTTCTTTTTATCGAATCTTTATTATTAGCGGGCGACGAGCGGAGTGGGTCCCCTGAATGTTTGGTCACTGGACACTTCGGCGGTCCGTCCGCACACTCTCGTTATGTATTAATGACAATTTGCCCTGACAAATATTGAATCGATTGTAATGGTTTCTGGCAATGGTAATTGTAACTCGATGCGGTTAGTTAAGGGGTATTCCGTATAATTGCGGTGGGGCTTTGATTTATCGAAAATGTGAAGCACCGGTTGTATACCGGATTAGTTTGAATGGACTAAGATATCAAGTGTGCGGTTAGGCTGAGCATTGATTTGCATTTTCATGAGCGCCTTGTTCTTCTGAAATAGAAAAAAGACATTCCTATCTTTGTTTTCCAATTTGGTTTTAAAAAATAGATACTTTTGCACAGCTTGCCCATTCAAGCTAGCAATTTAGAACAAAAACGCATTCGAAAATCGCAAAATCAAAAGAGAATTAATATCAAAAGTTTACCCAACGACAACCGGCGAGTGACAACCTGACAATTACGCGAAAACCCCCAAACTGAAGCCGCACTGATACCGGAATAAATGGCGAAGGAAACTTTATACCGCAAAAGTCAGAGTCCCAGTCCCAGTCCCAGTCCCAGAGTTTCCTTGAGTTTTCCCGCCTGTGTCGCCACAAAACCTCTGGCATACTTATAGGCGAGCGCGCTCGACGGTTGGAAAATTGAGCAGAAAAACGAGAAAAAAAGGAAAACAGTACTGAAATCAAGGTATTCAGCGGGTCGAGGCAACGTTTAGCGCAGTTCTTCGGTTAATTTTTTATGCGATTACCCGGCAGGGCAGCTGGCAGGCGGCAAGCTGTAATTGCATTTTAATATTGATGATATATTGATGGCGACGCTTCGCGATGTGTGCTGGATGGATGAGCTGTGTGTTCACTTCATTTATGAAATTTACATTTATTTCATTTAGTGACAGGGCCACCTTTTTCGGGTTTGATTAACGCCCAACGAATCCCCGCTGATTGCCACGGCGCGGGGTCACGGACGGGCTCATTTGCATAGTTTGATTTCCCGATTCCCGATTGCCATTTTGGTATTCGGATGTTGACACTAGCCGTCAGCTGTGACAACAACAGCCAGCGAAAAGGTGAAAGCAATGCGCACTTTCCGCGTGTTTTGTCAAAAAATAAATTGAACGTTTAAGTGTCAGTCAGTCAGGACACTTCACACGAAAATTTTCCACTCGCCCTCACATTACACGCGACGACAAATGCGACGAACAGGTACGGAAATAGCTGCTGTTTTGAAATTTCTAAAAAAGGATTTTCCAGCCATATATCTTATAGTCCTTGATATCAAATTGACTCGTCTGGTGCCACTGGTCTCCTGCTAATATATTTTAAACAGAAAAACCTCTCACTTTTCTCCTGTATCTGCTCTGGGGAATTATTAGGAAAACGGACCTGTCTATATAGACTTCTCTACTGACGCTACCTCTTTTCAAAACTAGACATCTACGACTAATCCTGTGACTTTTCTTTGAGTGAGTTTTTCCATTTCCCATTTACAATATTAAATTTGTGTCGAAGGAATCGTGACGACGAGTTCAGTCCTGTCATGTCCCTTTCCCAGCTTTTCCTGCTGAACTCCGCTCAACATTTTTCTCCCCTCTCCTCCCGCTCACCAATGCATTATTTTATTTTTTGTTTTTCCTTTGGTTTTCCTCTCCACTCGAATAACAAGTTCATTCCGAGTCCTGTAAACAATGGATTCCCATCACAACAAAATGCGTATATGTCACCCGAAAGTATTTCATTTCATTCCGTGCTGCTGATTCGTCCTCAAAAATTGTTGCCAACAATTTTTCGGGGCCTGGTGGAAAACCTTTTTCTGTTTGTTTACAGATTGGCTTATCTCAGATTTGTCTATGGATTTCGATTACACTGAAATGGATATTTTGAGAGGCTATGTTACAGAACATGCCAATTATTTATTGATTAGGCGGCATAGGCATTAAGATTTATCTATCAACAAAACAAAAGGGACCGAAAGCGTATCAATATCTGGGGATTGACCTGAGACTCGAGTGCGTACCCCCTGGACAGTCATCGAGTAGAAGCCATGACCTCTTCTGGGCAAAATTTTCCAATTTGAGGCAATTTGCAAGTTGCTTCGACAAAGTTTCTTCTGAAGGCAAAGTCTAATTAGATGATGGGTGGAAAGTCATCGACATAAAGTGTGGATAATTTGCATATTTCTATGGCGGTGAAAAATTCACGAAGCGTTGAATAGGACTCCTCTCTCTTGGCTAATTTAGTGACTTTAAAACTTTTGTAAATTCTTAAGTGTATGCTAATGAAGAGCCTCAGGTTTTGCTTACAATTCTGTGGAATTATTCTGCTTTTATTGGGTTAACTTTTTGATTTCTTTGCAGCTTCCTTCGGCTTGATTAAGTTTTGGTTAAATCATGGCTGATAGCGTTGAATTTCACACTGCATAAGTTTGTATATCCATTATTCATCGATACATAAATCTCCCAAGTCCTGGAGGCTAATTAAATAAAACGGAGAAGAAGGCGAAGGATACTTTGCATTCAGCTGAATAATAATTATGTGTTCAAAGCGATTTAATGAATTTAGCGGTTGTTGATTGTTAATTGTATATTAATGAGCGGACTTCACGAGCCTCTGATTTCAATTCCAATCACTTTTCAGAATGCTAAGGACAAAACAGTGCCTAGATCTTATCCTTTTGGAAACTCTTGGAAAAGTTTCGTTTTTCTGTCCACAACAAGACCCAAAAGATTCTTTCTCAAGTATTAATTCTCAAGTTTCGGGAAACTGCTTCAAGTAGCAGATTCCCCGCAGTGTTTAAACCAATTAGTTTGAATAATTCGTTGGCGCTTGTATCATTTATAACCCCCTCCCCGGAAAAACTTCTTAATCAAGCCGCAGAAACCACACAATGGTTTCCCTCCTGGTTCCCTGGGGTTTTTCATCTCCCATTTGCCGCAAACAGCAAAAAACATTGCTTAATTGTCCCTCGGTGCGCTTTCCTCTACTGTCTCACTAGTTATGAGTTTCCCCCGATTTTTGGGTCTAATCCTGGGGGATACTGCATAGTGCTTCTCGCAATCCCGTGAATACCGTCCAGTGCATCTTATCTTAAGCACTGGCCCCAAACGCATTGACAGCCACTTGATGGTGCGTTTTATTTTTAGTTGTTGGACCTCTGGCAGTTTATGGCTTGCAAATCCTTTATGATTTAGTGGAGTGTCAACCCCCGTGGAAATCCCCCTCTCAGCTGTCACATAAACCGATTAAACTTTGAGCAGCTTATGCATTTTGTATCTGTCAGCTATCTGGTATCTGGCAAATGTGCAGCTCTAAGCAGCCGTCCTCCTCCCACGCCTTAACTATGTCTTGTGTATCCCCAAATTCATGGAGATGTACACTGGAATATATTGAGGATTAAATACAGAATGTTTTGGGCGAGGTTGGATTATTACAAATCTACTTTTAATACGCTTAAAGCGATCGTAACTTGCTTTCCCATAGTGGTGGCAGAAAAAAGACTTTACATTTATTCAAGTAGAACTTGGCTAAGTACTCATTATGATAATATATTTTTCTGCTGGATACAGCACAGTATATGAGATGGATTATTAAATGGGAACCTTCCAAGAAAGGACCCCTCAGAAACATTTTTCGGAGAGCGTACAATCTTTCCCATTTCCTCCAGAGTATCCTTTTTGAGTGCACACACATCGATGGCCCATAAACTGTAAATGTTTCTCCATTAACAGAGCACTAAATTGTTGTTAAATTTTGATCCATTCGAACGGCACTCCGTTTCCCTGACTCTTTTACCAAATGTTTTTGCAATTATCTTGCCTTGATGGCTTCCCTTTTTTGTTGGAAATTTCACTCTTCCGCCTCGCAGCACCGCAAATAAACATGCAGAAAGTTCTCCCTACGATTTGTTTATTATTATTTCTCATTGCTCTTTGAAGCAAGTCAACTCTTTGCCTGCTGCCGTTCTGGCAGCTTCATTTTAAAGAAGAATAATAAAATAATGGGTATTACACATTTATTGTGCAGGCAACAAAAGCCGTAGAGGAGCTCAGAAAAAACAGCAAAGAAAGCGGAGCAGATGCAAGGGAATTCAAAAAACTTGCTAATGTAAGGGAGCCTAGATGGGAACTTCAGGGGGATTCCTTTAGGAATGCTTTTTACTGAAATGCGAGAGGGCTAGAACTTCTGCAGGGCAGACAAAGGCTTATCTTCTAATTGAAAATAATTAATTTGTATGCAAAATTGGGGCAAAAGGGTCTGAGAATATAGGGAACATTAATTTTCACCAGCAGCTATACTCTGAGTTACCATTTAGAAATGCCTTGATACCATATTTTTCGGTAACTTATGTTGTAATTTATATTCTATTCATATTTAAAATAGTTCCTCAACACTTTAACCTAAATTTTCTCTGGGGAAAAGTCGTTTATTTTAGAGAGTAAGCCCTGGTTCGTTGTGACTTGGCTACTTTTAAACTTTTCCTGGATTTTTTTTGCATGAGCCCTGAGTGGTGCCGTTCGCCTAATTTATTATTCAATTAAAGCTGCAAAAAGTACACTTTAATCGCAGAGCAGTCATCAGCAAAAGGCCCCAAAAGACACTAACGAACACACAAGTATTACACAGAGCAACACACACACATACCCAAAGAACACACAATAAAAATAAATATGGAAAATCGTGAGTGTGCCAAGAAAACTGCAGCAATATTTTTTCTTAGCTTTTCGTTCGTTTTCCCTCTTTTTGCACTTTTTTCGAGTAGCTTTTTGTAATCGATTAAAAGTGCATGGCAAACTGTGCGTGTGCTCGCATTTTCCCATTTTTTTTTCTTTAATGGGCTGCTAAAAACAACAAAACAAATATTAATATAAAAAACAAGGACGAAAAATAAGCTCCAGCTCTGGCGCATTAACATGAAAATGTGCGATGAAACAGCAACACCAACAATGAGCGGAAGCCCAGAGATGAAAAGCGGACAGAAATTTAAGTGCAGAAAACAAAAAATAACAGAGACGAGTGGAGGAAAAGCGAAAAAAATGTGTATGACAAAATTTACGAGCATCGCTCGTTCCTCATATTTGTACGTACCAGAGAGACTCGCTATATAAGCCTTGTACGAGGCACCCCTCTTTCCTTTCCTGGCAATACATCAAACACATTGGCCCGCAAAATATTAGCATATTTGTTTACGAAATTTGGGCTTAGGCCAAGCATAAGATTGGTTGCAATATTTATTTATTATTATTTTGGAGACCAAATATTTAAGATCAATAAATTATCTCTTAAATTAATGGTAAACCTTTTTAATGGCTAGGAACATATATCTTCAAAATATTCATAAAATTATTAGTGATTAGCTTACCAGAAATTTTATTTAATCAGATATAAAAAAATGGCAAATTGGCCATTAGGTAGAAAATTAAAAAAAAAACAAGACTTAATATGATTTTAAATAAAAGTTAAACTATTTCATTACTGTTTCTTGGAAATATTTATTTTGTAAATAATTTCTTCAACAGCTTACAGCATTAATTTAAATATCAGTGTGCATTCGGTAGTTTTTATTAAATACACGAGATATAAGTAATAATAATTGTAAATATATACAATAATTAGAATATTTTCTTCGAAGAAATATAACTTTAGGATCTTAAGGCGAAAGCAAAATATCTTTACCAGTCTTAAGAACACATTTAGCTTAGTTATTGAATGAGCAAGATTAAATTTTTTTAAATTCAGCTTAGTTTTATTAAAAAAAAAATTATTCTGGTATTTATTAATTCAAATTAAGTTACTAGAAAACAAAATATGCATTTAATTACTTTGATTTGTGCCGCAGGGAAATCATTGAAATTATGCTATTATTTTTATCATGGCTGTGTGGGCTCCAACAGGAGTTCCTCTGTGCCTTCACCCCTCCACCTGCTCCAATCCAGCTGTCCCGCTTTTCTGCTCCCCTTCTCACCACTCCACCATTCTGGCCACTGTGGTGACGCTTCCTCGTGTGGCTTGTTTTTAGTGCTTTGGCACGTAATGGGGTCGTTCCACAAGCCCAGCCTTCTGCCTTCTGACTCCTCCCAATCACCCACATCCCCCTCATCAGCCTACACAGCCCCGCCCCCCCTTTTTACCCACAATTGCCTTTTGTGTGGCGCCTCTTGGCGTTGTTGTTGCTGCTGCTGCTGTTTGCATGCCGCCTGGTTTTCTTTGGGACTCCGGACTCCTCCAAAAACTCATCGCTTGCCACTTGTGTGCCATATGACGATGATGAGATGAGCGCCAAGTTGAGTAGAGTTTAGCCCCCAGTCTGGGCTGAGCCGGGAGCCAAGCTCCCCGAACTAACAGCTAAGTGAATGCCTGGGACAACGGGGCCAGGAAATCAAACACTGGGAAAAAGTTCAAAATAGGTTTATTATTTGTTAGGGGGAAAAGTACATTATTTAAAACGTTCTAAAACTTTTTTAAAGGAAAATGTTTAATGCACAGAACAGTTTACCTTTATTAATATATATTTTTCGGACTAATTCTTAATTGATTCAAGATAAACAGCAGTTTCCCTGGCACCTTGTATATTTTTGTTTTATAAATGTAAGCAGACATAGAATATCCGGTTTCGCAGCTTTTGTCTTGCTTTTAGATTGCCTAAAATAGAAGGAACGATTTTATTAAAAAATCTTTGGCTTACTTTGATAGCTGTTCTATCAATAAAAGCGGAAAATATCAATTGCGGTTTATATATAAGTTTTTTTTTGTGGATTTAATTGAAGTTTATATTATTGGCTGCGGGAGCAAACAAAAATATTCCCAATTATATCTCAAACGTTGATTGACTCTTTGGTTTTTTAGGCCAAACGTCTATTTTTAAAACTGAAAGTGGAGCGAAATAAATTTAATTGAAAAGAAAAAGGTTGCCATAGAATTAGCCATCAAATTTAATACCTAACGCAAAAGGTTTCGGAGTAGCATTCGTTAAAATATTCTGATCAATAGTTTTTTGTTGGAGTGAAATTTTATGTCGTCCTTTTTGTGCAGAATTTCCGTGGTTTTCAAATCCACATCGATTTACTGTGGCTAGTCGCATAAAATCGTTAGTTAAATCAAGGGAAAAAGCTTTAGTAAAAAAAAGGAAAATCACTCCTAAAGACAATGCTGCCAACTATTTATTTCAGTGCAAGTGAGGTGCCATGTCCCCACTATATCCGCACTTATCACTCGGTCGTTGATGATGCCGACTCGTAGAGTCAACTCTGGCTTGGCGACTGAGACCGAGGCACTTCTCCACTTCGCACTCTCTGTTTGATGCGATATGAAGAACCGATTAACGACATTCAAGTGCCTCGGAACGAAGTCCTTGGCCATTTCCACGACCCTGACTAACTGCTGCTGGCAGATTTGTGGAAACCACGAAAGCAAATTACGTTTGACGACGAGCATCATTTTCCACTTTATTGAATTACCCCAGGAAGGCGGAGACAGGAGCAGGAACAGGAGCAGGCAGTTCCTGTCCTGCCTGCAATGTGTGCCGGATTGTGTTCTCTGTTTTTTCGGGGGCACCGTGCCCGTCCGCAGACGACAGCCACGACGATTCCTTGGGCCAGATAAACAGAATTTCAATTTAAAATAATTTTATATATTTTCCTTGGCAATTTCTCCTGTAGTTGCGTACTGCTGCCTTGGCATAATTTCTGTCGGAGATGGCAAAGGCAATGTCTTTACTTAGCCCCAGACATAAAGAAGTTATCAGCATGGCGTTTATGGCAGGGGCTGCCTGGGAGGTGGGATTTTCCTGCCAGTCCGTGGGTGAGTTTCCCCGATGCCTTTCATTAGCCGCGTAAAATGCGACGACCGTCGAGTCGAGTCGAGTTGCTTTGTTTAACTTTTTGTTTAGCCCGTTTGTTTGGCTGTCTGTTTGTTTGGTTTCTTTTATTTTCTTCTCTTCTCTGTTTTTTTGTCACAATTTTGATGAGCCCATCACCTACACAAAGCTGGAGGAGCTCTCTGTCCCTATGTATGCACACTCGTACGTTTGTATATAATCATCATTGTTATGCGCATTTGAGGCACTTGTGCTAGACACCCAACTAGCAGCAGACAGTGGCCAAAGGATCCTAGGATTCTAGGATCCTCCTAGGGTCCAGGGGAAATGAAGTCATCTGGAAGCTAACAAAGTTCGGTGATTCGATTTGGAATATTAATAAAATTCAGAACAACAGCAGCTTCCCCAAAATGGAACAAGTTTGGCAATTGAATTAGACCTCCTTGTGACACAATAACCATTTTAAATTAGACACAATTTGGGGTTCTGAAAGTAGTTTTGAGATAGGAATATTTATGCTTATGCTTGAGTTCTATCGAAAAAACAGTTTTCATGTTTGAAGCGGGACTAAGCTGGAAGTACCAGTGGAATTTGAAAAATAAAACGTGACTCTGTTGTGCACATACTCTCTCTCTATAAATAGGACATAATAATAACCTCAATTTCTTGGCAGTATTAATTTCCAATAAGTGGTTACCACTGTGCCTTGTCAGCGGCAGCAGCCGCATCCCGTTTGTCCGCCCCCCGTGGGGCGCCAAGCAGCGTGCTCAAAAGAGCATTGCCCGCCGGCATTATGTTTTGTGTCAGCACTAAAGGACGACGAAGGGAACCGAGGGGGGTTGAGGATGGGGCTAGGAGAGGGGCTCCTCCCGAGCGGGACACTGCGCGTACGTACGTACGGACATTTTGTGGGTTAGCAGGCCTTTCATCCCGGTTGCTCCGCTTTTCTGGCATCGCTCTAAGTTGGCCATGTTGACTGTGTCATTTGCTAATTTAGCACAAACTGTTTGAGTCTATACTTGGCCTAGCCAGCCATCCAGCCAGCCAGTCGGCCAGTCAGCCAGTCTGCCAGCCAGCCTGCATTCGGCAAAAGGTCAACAAAGATTGGAGGGGACATACACACACATCGAACACACACAGTGCAAACGAGCATTAATTAAGCAGGCCAACGATGGATGGCAAACAGCTATGGAAAGTCGGCTAAAAGGATGTCAGGACATGAGCACAATGCCGGCAAACCGAATAATATAACCGCAAAATCCAGCCATTCAAAGTCCCCGAGGGAGAGAAGGAGCCATTCATAATTTGTAAAAGCCGCAAGTGCTTAATGGATTTTCGCACACCTAAAAGTATTTTCAGCGCAGGCAGAAAACCAATTTGTAGAATTTTTAGCTAAAATTCGAACGTCAAGACTGATGTTACCGCCTGGCGGTGGCGCTCCCAATTGTGTGACTGTCACTGTGCCCCCTCAAGGCCCTAATGGCGGGGAGGCGTCTGGATCTGGCTTGGATCCAACTTCATCCCAGCGCTGGCATCGATGAGCTGACAGAGACTAACGCTCGCTGCTCGTCACACACGTTGACACATTGTTAGTCAAACAAAAGATTTCGCATGCTAATTCGATTCTCCGGTCTAACACAAACACACATCTGGGCTAAGACCCATCCCCCTCCATCCAGACTCTTCCTTTTTATTTGCCTGGCTCGTCCTTTTTTTGTGTTGGTTGCGGCAAGGGAAGCCCAGAAGCCAATAATAAAATTGTTTATGTGGGTCACAGGCTCAGTGGTTTACACAGTAAGAATTGTCACCAAAAAGTGGTCATCAAAGTGGAAAACCAAAGCGATCGTAAAGCTTGCTGTTAATCAAAATGTTAAAGCATTTTCGATTTGGTTTTGTAACCAAAATTAAACGATAGAAAATAAGGCCGAACATGAGGGATTTAAAATAAACTAGAATTTATATGACATAAAATCAAAGACGTTTAAAATCAATTAATATATTCAATATATTATTAAAATAGACAAATTTTGTCTATTGTCTTTTTTTTCGGTGCCTCCTTAACTTTGGAACTGATGTTGATAAAGCAAGCGCACGACACAGGAAATTTGTAGCGAATTTTGCTCCGGCCGCCGGCCGCCTTGTAATTTTCATTGTTTTTAGGCTTCTCCCGGAACGAGATGAGACGATGCTTGACTTCCGCACCCCGTTCATCTTTTTCCCGTACGGAAGTGTCGTTTTTTCAGCTAAGAAGGGCTTAACTTTTCCCTTTACGATGCGGCTCGCGCCTGCCACAAGACAAAATCACAGCCGCCGACCCCCACAATTTCCGGTTGGATTCCGGATTTTTCTGCGGTGCTGTGGTTAATTTTCGAGGTCTCAGCAAGGTTAGCATTAAAAATGTATATCGAAAATGATATTAATTTTAATGTCTAATGGCTGTCGCTGACGCTGATGCTGATGCTGATGCTGGTGCGGGTGCGGCTGCCGGTTAAAACCTAATTACGCTTGTGATAGGATTTTTGAGTTGGGTTCACGGCTCGATAAGCTTCCTAACCCTATTATTTACGAGGCAGCACCCTTTAAAATTGGCTTATTGGGGACACATTTTAATGCCGTGTTCGGTTCAATTCGTAATTTGGCTAAAAACATAAATCCATTAGTCGGCACTGCAGACTTTTTTGCCCCTAAAATATGCGCAAACTTCGAAAGACCTCGGAAAATGGTCAGTTGAAAAGTTCTTCCTTTTATTTATGTGTTCTTTTTTCTTGTGCCCTGTCCCAAGTAAGTCTGCAAACTAAATGAAAAAGTATTAATATATCCCTTTTGCCCACTGGCGGCGGCTGCATTGCAAATTATTTAGCCCTGGGGAAAAAGCCAAAATATCTTCACATACAAAGGCGAGGCACTTGTGTTCATCCCAAAGGGGAGCCGGCACAAAAAGACATCAAAATTCGTACCCTTTTTCTGGCACAAATAAAAGTTGTAAATGCATACACATATAGGGCCAGAAAGGAAACTAGAAGGAGAGTCTCAGGTCAGAGCGTGTTCCGGCAAACAGTTTCGATACAGCCGGAAAAGTTGTTCGAATTGTAAGCGAGCGAATTGAGTCCTTGTAGGCAAAGTCCTTGCAGCCAAAGTTTGAATTGTTCCAGCGGAATTGTGAGTGGTCAAGTACAAAGTTACTTTTTATAGCTGTTTTCTGGATTTGTCGAGATGGGATACACATGTCATCCAAAAGCAGGGCTCCAGAGTTTAAGTAACCTAAAGAGGATCTTTATTGGTAACTCCGGATTTGCATGGATTAATAAATAAAATTGACCAAGAAATTGTCTATCCATTTTGAGTAAGAAATTATAGATAGTTCTATTAGCATACATATCTTAAACCTTCATTTGTATAGTTCCCTTTTCATAATTTAAAGTTAGCCAACCTGCAACCTTTAAGCATACTCTTTAGCCATTCACAAAGGAACTTTTAACATAGTAAGGCGTGTTTTATCGCTCCTCCTGTTAATCCCAGTTGGATACTGTTTTATTTAAAATATTTAACTTTAACAACCGCATAAGCTCTCGACTCCTGCTGTTTTTGCCCCCAGAAGAAAAGTGTAATTGGAACGCGACGCGTTGCCTTCGTTTTATTATCTCGCCCCGACTTTAAGGGTGACGATGTCGCTGCTGCTGTTCGCATATTGTCGTGTGTTTATTACAATGCAAAGTGCAGAAAAAAACTGCGGGAAAATGGAAACTAAAATGCGAAGCCCAGGGGCAATATGATACCCATTATCTGCCAACGGCAAGCTCCGAACGAAGTTTAAATAAATTTTATGTGCTTCGTTTTTGTTGCGGCTCGCTGATGATGGCGCATATGTTTAATCAGCAAAGTAAACCCGACCCGAGACTGACCCGGCATCCAGTTAAATCTCACCTCGCCATGCCGCGCCACGCCCACGCCCCTAGTAAATAAAAGTTGCTCTTTTTTTGACACAACCGCACAGAGACGCAGACACACTGGGCCAGTTGTTGAGGGGTTGCCACAGTCCGTTTCTGTGGTGTAAGGTGGTCTGGAAATTACATTAATTTTACGAAAGGATTATAGAAGTTAAAGGGTATCATTTAGAAGAACTTCTGTTTTTTAAGCCCTCAAGGATAGTTTAAGGTTTCTTTGGATTAAAAGTTGCCTTAGGAAAAGTGCTAAGGATATCATTACTAGTGTGATATTCCAATCGTCTTTGGAGAGTTTATACTTTAATTTACAAATATAAAGACAATTTCAATTGCTAATTGCTTTCAATTAGCACACAATTTCCATTTAAATTGATTTCCTTATCAATGATTTGTTTGATTTTTAAAGCTCACTACATATGACTTTAATGAATGGCTTTCTCTCACAATAAATTAATGTCCCGACTCTTATCTATGAAGAAATCTCTCGCTTAAAGGTGAAGTAAATTGAATTTATTTGCATCAATCAGCTTAGGAAAGGCAAACAAAACTCTTTGATATTTATTCTGACAACTGTCTGGAGTGCTAACCACTCAAACTATATTAAAAGTTAATCCGCACTTGTGCCAGCTGTCAGCCTGTGCGTCGTCATACAGTTCCGAAACGGACTGCATAATTTTTTGACTGCAGCATAAAAGTTGGTAAAGTCAATGACCAGTTAAGTCAACACTTCGCCAGTGGAGGAGGTGGTGGACGGCTGGCAAGGTGGTCTCTGGGGCCGTGAGGTGAGTGGGTCCATATTGAAATCGTTCACATTTTAATATTGCATTTTAAAGAACATAAAACTGCTGACAGTCATGTTTGTGTCCATGTGCCACAAGCATATTTAAGGATTTTTATTGCAATGCGCCGGGCAACAAAGGAAAGCGCTGTGAAAAGTCCACCCACGCAAGAAGAAAAATGGGAAAATATTTTCTTCTGTACTGGAAAAAATGCCTTAAAAAATTGCATCTGAAGCATAAGGGAGATGTTAATTATCAAAAGGCATCGTTATGAAATCTCTATTAGTCTCTATAAATCAAAGATAACTATTTTGTATTTAAAAACATTACGATTAACACCACAAGGAGTTCCTTTTAATATAAATTAAATTATTGTTATTATTAATATACAAAGGAGACATCAAGAAAGACACCTAGGTACTTTTAAAAATTTAGAAAAATATTGGTCAGGTTTCTTGGAATATTTTTGCACTGACACTTTAAATATATTTATTTACATATACTCGTTATTTTTACTATGATAAAACTATGCAAAACCTGGTGATATATAACTCAACGTGTTCTTGGTTTATGGTTATTGTTTCTCAATGGATTCCACATATTTCTAGCCGTGTAACCATGAAGCGTAAGAGCGGATAACATGGGATATCGTTATGTATGGCTTGTTTGCTCTTTGCTACAATGTTGTTAAATTTTATGTTTCCACAGGTAATAGTAGCAGCGGCGGCGGCATCGTCATTTCCAAGGAAGTGCACATCCTCGCTCCCGAGTTCCATTGCAGTAAGCGGGTGCTTTTTTGATTGATGTTGCTCCTTTTCCTTTAACGTTTCTCGACGGCTTCCTTTTCTGGATGCTGCTTCCGGTTTTGTTGCTTCTGCTCCTGGTGCTGCTTCCAATCCTGGCCCTGCTCCTTGCTTACAATCAATTTAAATGCGCCTCTGTGCATTGTGAGGCGAAACTCTCTTTGGCGAAATCGCTATGTGTGTGTGTGCCGGTCATAAAACTGGATAACTGGGCCATATTGCAGCACCATGCCACTTGGCACCTTCCACATGCTTCTCCGCTCCCGCTGCCACTGGGTAAACTTTTCCCGATGCAAAATAATGCAAGTTTCCCTTTCGGTGCCTTTGTTTTTCCACTCCCACGGCCTGTTTGCTCTCCTGGTTTTCCCCCACCGATCATTTATCATTTTTATAGCCCCTGAATGGGACATTGGACTAATCTAAATGATACCATCGTGCCTGCCTGTGCTTAATGGAGAAATAGTCAAACGATAAAGACATAAATCAATCAAGTTTTTCTGGGCGAAATCGAAGGAAGTGGCAGTCGTCGGGCTGTGTCAGGGATGTATATCGAGGGGAGAATATATCGTGAAATTAGGTATAATGATGATAAAATGTTGCATTTATTTTTAAAATATGGACAGTATCGAAAAAATATTCTATCATTTTATTTAATTACTTTTTAAACATCTTTAAAACTAATTTTTGAAACCTACTTATAGGCGGAAATAGTTCTGATATATCAATAAGAGTATTGATTTATAAATTGGCTCGATATATTAATGAATTTCAGCCATCCCTAGGCTGTGCACTTAATGTTTCATTGCAAGGACCCCTTGAATGAATTACACAGATTTTCAGGACTTCAAAAAAAACGTTGATGTGCTGAGATCATGAATTGAGGCGACCTCTTTCTCCTAATAAAGCTATCAGAAACAGCATTTTGCTATAGGAAAACATGTATAAGCTTTTTGCAATTAACTCGGGGAAGGAAAACAACGCGGAACTTTTCTTGATAATTAACCTTCGTTAAGAACATATTTTTGACAGATTTTGATAAAGGTTCCCCAAATCTTTCTTTCTCTCAACTTCTAGCGGCTTAATTAGCTAAAAATATTCCTTCACATCTCTAAATACTTAAATAAAGAGTTATGTAATTTTATATATTAAATAACATGAGTAAAATATTAATATAAAAATTACATAACATTTTTCTTGAATTTTATAGACTTAGAACCTATTTTATGACACTACTTTTCCCTGCTGGCTGACATTGACAAGGGTCCTACACTTACCTAAGACTATACTATCGATGTTTATGCCCCCATATACACTTTTTACACTTTAACTATGTGTTTTAAGGCTGTGACATGCTTTAAATATTTTACAACCCAGTCAGCTTATACTCACATTCCTTTTACCATATTTTTTACGCTTTTTTGTGTTTTGTATGTAGAAGCCAATTTCGAACACGTTTAGCTGGGGAAATTCCTCTGACAAATATTCGAAGATGACGAGAGAAGGACACACACATTCCTTGGGCAATTTCAGTTTATTTCCATTTCAAGGCTGATATTAAATAATTTAGAGCGAGCGCAAATAAAATAATATGCTTCATAAATGTGTTATATATAGTGCATATGTGCACATTTCTGTGGAGTGCCAGTGCCAGTCGCAGTTGGCTGGCAAATTTGTCCTAATTCTTCTGCCACAGTGACCGCAAAGTTTCGCCCCAGCCGAGAGCCATGTGCCACGCCCCCTGCCCACTTGACTAACTTAGCTGGCAGGCAATTGAAATTCACGCAATTGAACAACAAATTGAATTATGCATTGCATATGCTTCTTGTTCTGTTTCTGGTTCTGTGTGTGTGTTTGCCGGGTGTAGAGTAAACAAATTGATTTTGATTTGATTTATTTATTGACTCCCGCCGGTTTTCGCTCCCGCACATCTCCCACCCCTCCTTCACTCTGTGTCTAGCTCTATTTTCTCGATTTTCCCTGTGTCCGCCACTTTCCGGTTTTTGGCTACATGGAGGGAAATTCTGGGGGCTTATGGGGATTCCTTTTATAAGTAATATTCCCTTCTCAATACAAAATTATTTCTGTGGAAAACCATCTTTAATGTAAAGAGAAGAGAGGGATAAATTGAATTTAATTTTTTGTATTGTTTGTTCGTAGAATATTGATGCAATGTTAAAGGAGATAATTAAAATTTGGATACATAAAGCTTTTTGATATTTTTCAGTTCGATAAACCATGTCCAATTATGTCTTTTGTTACATATCGCTAGCTTTCAATTTTAGGATTCTAAGATAATGGTTATCACATGGACAGATGGACAGTCTAAGTATACTTCTCAATGACTCTATGACTCTGACTGAGTTAATACGACAGATTTAGTTTGTGCTCCATATTTAATATTGAATGTTTCTCTATTTTTCCAGTGTGGGAACGCGATTTAGAGCTTCGCCTGAATATGTTCGAGATGGCCCCGAATGGATGCAGTCGGACATTGGCGGCGGCAGCTGCCTAGAAATCCAGGGGAGAGTGTTGAGCGAAAACCAGAAACGGAAACCATAAACCTAAACCCGAAACCGAGACCTCAGACTCGAAAATAATGTACAGCAGCAGCAGCAGCGGGCATTGAAGTTGACAACACTTCAGCACACACACACCACCCACACACCACACCCGAAATACTGAGGAGAAGCATCGGTTGAAAGCTTTTTTGGTTGGAGTACAATGGTCATCCAGTGCACATGTGATTGCAACTGCAGTGATAGTAGAGACAACCGGAGCCTCATCTCCTGCCTGATCCCGGGCAGAAGCCAGCCCCTCAAGTGGGGATCGTCGGCCGGCGGCGATGTCGATAACGGATCATCGGAGGAGCATCATCACCGGACCCCCTACTACCGCCGCCTCTCTAACACCTCTTCGGCGCTCTACGGCAGCTGTCCCCAGTTACTGCCCCCCAGCACCAGTGGAGGAGTCTCTGCTGCTGCTGCTGCCCATCCACCCGCTGCCTGCCAGCAGCGCCTGCTCCGGCACCCAGAGGCGGAGGAGCGACAGTACTCGAGTCTGGTGAGACCCAAGCAGCGGAGTCCCGTGCTGTGCAACAAATGTGCGCTGTGACGAAGATACAATCTGAGCTGTGAGCATCCCAAGGCCTCCAACAAACAGCAGCAGCAGCAGGATCCGGACCAGCAGGGCCACACCCAGCAGGGCCAGCCGCAGCAGGATTTGCAGGAGACGACGCAAGGCCAGGCTGCGGTTGAAACGCAGCGATATTTGTGCCACGAGTGTCGCTTCAATAACCAGCCACTGGCCTGGTGGGTCTCCTGTCCACGGCTCTCCACTGTCCAAGCGAAAATGCAGTCCTGTCACGGCGGAGGAGGAACTGGCGGCACAACACCACCCCCACCCGCCCTGCCCAGATTTCCCAGCAAACGGCATTGTGACAATTTTGGCAGCTACGCCACATTGCCCACCATTGAGCAGCAGTCACAACCGATGCCCCACTGCAGTCGACACGGTGTCCTAGGTGGTTCCGGCGTAATGCCCGTTCCGCCGCCGCCCCGCTACGCCAATCCCAATTTGAATGGCTGTTGTTATATGTACAATTCCGTGACCGCCGCCCACCAGAGCCACCTCCAGCCGCAGCAGCACCATCCCCAGCACCACCAGCAGCTCCAGCACCACCATCCCACCCATCAGTACGCCCCGCAGTACTGCGTCTGCGATAATTGGTACCATCAGCCGCAGCAGCAGCAGCCGCAGCAGCAGCCGCAGCAGCACCTCCAACAAAGGAGCAAGCCTCTGGTGGCCAACGGAGGCTGCTATTTTGGTAAGTACATACACTCCCCGGAAAGCGCATAAACTTAAAAGGAAGCAGCCATAAATTAGGGTCTAATTGAAACCAGCAAGAAGCAAGTTTGTATACCCTTGCAGTTTACAATTGGATCATTATAAAATAATAAAATGTTATCAAATTAAAAGTAAAACTTTTTTTAACTGCTGGAACCCCAATGGGCTCAATTCTTTTATTTTGTTATCGCCGGAAGCGTTCAAAGCCATTTGAGCTTAAATTTTTTTCAAAAATTGGGTCAAATTTTTTGGCTGAAAATTGCGAACACCTTCAACGGTTTTATGATCATAACTTGGCTAAAACTCAACTGATTTCAGTCTGGTTTGGTTTTTTCTTCTTGGTCTTTAAATGCATGTGCAATGTGCTCAAATCGCATCGGAAACATATGCACTGCGATTTGGTCCCAATCATGACTTTTCTCAAAACAAATTTATCAAATGTCCGATTTCATGTACCAGGCGCACAGAATGCAGCAGTAGGCCGACGCTGAACAAAATTCTTCCCATCTCAAGAATCGATTTAGTTTGGCCGATGATATTCGGTATCTCTTTCCATCTCTCATCGCGAGTACTGATCTCCCCGAGTACACAGTAGCTTTCCCCCTCTAGCCAACAACGGCTCTCTCTGACTGTTCCTTATCCGTTATTTCTTCCCCCCTTGCCAATCAAATACTGCTCTCTTGAGTGTACAGCAGCTATCCCTTTCTGGCCAATGACTTATGTGTCCGCTATTTTCAATATGGTCACACTTAGTGGTGGAACTTTTTAGTTATCTGCTTGCTGCTGCCTTCTGTGCGCCTGGTACATGAAATCGGACATTTGATAAATTTGTACTGAGAAAAGTCATGATTGGGACCAAATCGCAGTGCATATGTTTCCGATGCGGTTTGAGCACATTGCACATGCATTTAAAAGCCAAGAAGAAAAAACCAAACCAGACTGAAATCAGTTGAGTTTTAGCCAAGTTATGATCATAAAACCGTTGAAGGTGTTCGCAATTTTCAGCCAAAAAATTTGACCCAATTTTTTAAAAAAATGCTCATATCGCATCGGAAACATATGCACTGCGATTTGGTCCCAATCATGACTTTTCTCAGTACAAATTTATCAAATGTCCGATTTCATGTACCAGGCGCACAGAATGCAGCAGTAGGCCGACGCTGAACAAAATTCTTCCCATCTCAAGAATCGATTTAGTTTGGCCGATGATATTCGGTATCTCTTTCCATCTCTCATCGCGAGTACTGATCTCCCCGAGTACACAGTAGCTTTCCCCCTCTAGCCAACAACGGCTCTCTCTGACTGTTCCTTATCCGTTATTTCTTCCCCCTTGCCAATCAAATACTGCTCTCTTGAGTGTACAGCAGCTATCCCTTTCTGGCCAATGACTTATGTGTCCGCTATTTTCAATATGGTCACACTTAGTGGTGGAACTTTTTAGTTATCTGCTTGCTGCTGCCTTCTGTGCGCCTGGTACATGAAATCGGACATTTGATGAATTTGTACTGAAAAAAGTCATGATTGGGACCAAATCGCAGTGCATATGTTTCCGATGCGATATGAGCATTTTTTTAAAAAATTGGGTCAAATTTTTTGGCTGAAAATTGCGAACACCTTCAACGGTTTTATGATCATAACTTGGCTAAAACTCAACTGATTTCAGTCTGGTTTGGTTTTTTCTTCTTGGCTTTTAAATGCATGTGCAATGTGCTCAAATCGCATCGGAAACATATGCACTGCGATTTGGTCCCAATCATGACTTTTCTCAGTACAAATTTATCAAATGTCCGATTTCATGTACCAGGCGCACAGAATGCAGCAGTAGGCCGACGCTGAACAAAATTCTTCCCATCTCAAGAATCGATTTAGTTTGGCCGATGATATTCGGTATCTCTTTCCATCTCTCATCGCGAGTACTGATCTCCCCGAGTACACAGTAGCTTTCCCCCTCTAGCCAACAACGGCTCTCTCTGACTGTTCCTTATCCGTTATTTCTTCCCCCTTGCCAATCAAATACTGCTCTCTTGAGTGTACAGCAGCTATCCCTTTCTGGCCAATGACTTATGTGTCCGCTATTTTCAATATGGTCACACTTAGTGGTGGAACTTTTTAGTTATCTGCTTGCTGCTGCCTTCTGTGCGCCTGGTACATGAAATCGGACATTTGATAAATTTGTACTGAGAAAAGTCATGATTGGGACCAAATCGCAGTGCATATGTTTCCGATGCGATATGAGCATTTTTTTAAAAAATTGGGTCAAATTTTTTGGCTGAAAATTGCGAACACCTTCAACGGTTTTATGATCATAACTTGGCTAAAACTCAACAGATTTCAGTCTGGTTTGGTTTTTTCTTCTTGGCTTTTAAATGTGCTCAAATCGCATCGGAAACATAGGCACTGCGATTTGGTCCCAATCATGACTTTTCTCAGTACAAATTTATCAAATGTCCGATTTCATGTACCAGGCGCACAGAATGCAGCAGTAGGCCGACGCTGAACAAAATTCTTCCCATCTCAAGAATCGATTTAGTTTGGCCGATGATATTCGGTATCTCTTTCCATCTCTCATCGCGAGTACTGATCTCCCCGAGTACACAGTAGCTTTCCCCCTCTAGCCAACAACGGCTCTCTCTGACTGTTCCTTATCCGTTATTTCTTCCCCCCTTGCCAATCAAATACTGCTCTCTTGAGTGTACAGCAGCTATCCCTTTCTGGCCAATGACTTATGTGTCCGCTATTTTCAATATGGTCACACTTAGTGGTGGAACTTTTTAGTTATCTGCTTGCTGCTGCCTTCTGTGCGCCTGGTACATGAAATCGGACATATGCACTGCGATTTGGTCCCAATCATGACTTTTCTCAGTACAAATTTATCAAATGTCCGATTTCATGTACCAGGCGCACAGAATGCAGCAGTAGGCCGACGCTGAACAAAATTCTTCCCATCTCAAGAATCGATTTAGTTTGGCCGATGATATTCGGTATCTCTTTCCATCTCTCATCGCGAGTACTGATCTCCCCGAGTACACAGTAGCTTTCCCCCTCTAGCCAACAACGGCTCTCTCTGACTGTTCCTTATCCGTTATTTCTTCCCCCCTTGCCAATCAAATACTGCTCTCTTGAGTGTACAGCAGCTATCCCTTTCTGGCCAATGACTTATGTGTCCGCTATTTTCAATATGGTCACACTTAGTGGTGGAACTTTTTAGTTATCTGCTTGCTGCTGCCTTCTGTGCGCCTGGTACATGAAATCGGACATTTGATAAATTTGTACTGAAAAAAGTCATGATTGGGACCAAATCGCAGTGCATATGTTTCCGATGCGATATGAGCATTTTTTTAAAAAATTGGGTCAAATTTTTTGGCTGAAAATTGCGAACACCTTCAACGGTTTTATGATCATAACTTGGCTAAAACTCAACTGATTTCAGTCTGGTTTGGTTTTTTCTTCTTGGCTTTTAAATGCATGTGCAATGTGCTCAAATCGCATCGGAAACATATGCACTGCGATTTGGTCCCAATCATGACTTTTCTCAGTACAAATTTATCAAATGTCCGATTTCATGTACCAGGCGCACAGAATGCAGCAGTAGGCCGACGCTGAACAAAATTCTTCCCATCTTAAGAATCGATTTAGTTTGGCCGATGATATTCGGTATCTCTTTCCATCTCTCATCGCGAGTACTGATCTCCCCGAGTACACAGTAGCTTTCCCCCTCTAGCCAACAACGGCTCTCTCTGACTGTTCCTTATCCGTTATTTCTTCCCCCCTTGCCAATCAAATACTGCTCTCTTGAGTGTACAGCAGCTATCCCTTTCTGGCCAATGACTTATGTGTCCGCTATTTTCAATATGGTCACACTTAGTGGTGGAACTTTTTAGTTATCTGCTTGCTGCTGCCTTCTGTGCGCCTGGTACATGAAATCGGACATTTGATAAATTTGTACTGAGAAAAGTCATGATTGGGACCAAATCGCAGTGCATATGTTTCCGATGCGATATGAGCATTTTTTAAAAAAATTGGGTCAAATTTTTTGGCTGAAAATTGCGAACACCTTCAACGGTTTTATGATCATAACTTGGCTAAAACTCAACAGATTTCAGTCTGGTTTGGTTTTTTCTTCTTGGCTTTTAAATGCATGTGCAATGTGCTCAAATCGCATCGGAAACATATGCACTGCGATTTGGTCCCAATCATGACTTTTCTCAGTACAAATTTATCAAATGTCCGATTTCATGTACCAGGCGCACAGAATGCAGCAGTAGGCCGACGCTGAACAAAATTCTTCCCATCTCAAGAATCGATTTAGTTTGGCCGATGATATTCGGTATCTCTTTCCATCTCTCATCGCGAGTACTGATCTCCCCGAGTACACAGTAGCTTTCCCCCTCTAGCCAACAACGGCTCTCTCTGACTGTTCCTTATCCGTTATTTCTTCCCCCCTTGCCAATCAAATACTGCTCTCTTGAGTGTACAGCAGCTATCCCTTTCTGGCCAATGACTTATGTGTCCGCTATTTTCAATATGGTCACACTTAGTGGTGGAACTTTTTAGTTATCTGCTTGCTGCTGCCTTCTGTGCGCCTGGTACATGAAATCGGACATTTGATAAATTTGTACTGAGAAAAGTCATGATTGGGACCAAATCGCAGTGCATATGTTTCCGATGCGATATGAGCATTTTTTAAAAAATTGGGTCAAATTTTTTGGCTGAAAATTGCGAACACCTTCAACGGTTTTATGATCATAACTTGGCTAAAACTCAACTGATTTCAGTCTGGTTTGGTTTTTTCTTCTTGGCTTTTAAATGCATGTGCAATGTGCTCAAATCGCATCGGAAACATATGCACTGCGATTTGGTCCCAATCATGACTTTTCTCAGTACAAATTTATCAAATGTCCGATTTCATGTACCAGGCGCACAGAATGCAGCAGTAGGCCGACGCTGAACAAAATTCTTCCCATCTCAAGAATCGATCTAGTTTGGCCGATGATATTCGGTATCTCTTTCCATCTCTCATCGCGAGTACTGATCTCCCCGAGTACACAGTAGCTTTCCCCCTCTAGCCAACAACGGCTCTCTCTGACTGTTCCTTATCCGTTATTTCTTCCCCCTTGCCAATCAAATACTGCTCTCTTGAGTGTACAGCAGCTATCCCTTTCTGGCCAATGACTTATGTGTCCGCTATTTTCAATATGGTCACACTTAGTGGTGGAACTTTTTAGTTATCTGCTTGCTGCTGCCTTCTGTGCGCCTGGTACATGAAATCGGACATTTGATAAATTTGTACTGAAAAAGTCATGATTGGGACCAAATCGCAGTGCATATGTTTCCGATGCGATATGAGCATTTTTTTAAAAAATTGGGTCAAATTTTTTGGCTGAAAATTGCGAACACCTTCAACGGTTTTATGATCATAACTTGGCTAAAACTCAACTGATTTCAGTCTGGTTTGGTTTTTTCTTCTTGGCTTTTAAATGCATGTGCAATGTGCTCAAATCGCATCGGAAACATATGCACTGCGATTTGGTCCCAATCATGACTTTTCTCAGTACAAATTTATCAAATGTCCGATTTCATGTACCAGGCGCACAGAATGCAGCAGTAGGCCGACGCTGAACAAAATTCTTCCCATCTTAAGAATCGATTTAGTTTGGCCGATGATATTCGGTATCTCTTTCCATCTCTCATCGCGAGTACTGATCTCCCCGAGTACACAGTAGCTTTCCCCCTCTAGCCAACAACGGCTCTCTCTGACTGTTCCTTATCCGTTATTTCTTCCCCCTTGCCAATCAAATACTGCTCTCTTGAGTGTACAGCAGCTATCCCTTTCTGGCCAATGACTTATGTGTCCGCTATTTTCAATATGGTCACACTTAGTGGTGGAACTTTTTAGTTATCTGCTTGCTGCTGCCTTCTGTGCGCCTGGTACATGAAATCGGACATTTGATAAATTTGTACTGAGAAAAGTCATGATTGGGACCAAATCGCAGTGCATATGTTTCCGATGCGATTTGAGCACATTGCACATGCATTTAAAAGCCAAGAAGAAAAAACCAAACCAGACTGAAATCAGTTGAGTTTTAGCCAAGTTATGATCATAAAACCGTTGAAGGTGTTCGCAATTTTCAGCCAAAAAATTTGACCCAATTTTTTTAAAAAATGCTCATATCGCATCGGAAACATATGCACTGCGATTTGGTCCCAATCATGACTTTTCTCAGTACAAATTTATCAAATGTCCGATTTCATGTACCAGGCGCACAGAATGCAGCAGTAGGCCGACGCTGAACAAAATTCTTCCCATCTTAAGAATCGATTTAGTTTGGCCGATGATATTCGGTATCTCTTTCCATCTCTCATCGCGAGTACTGATCTCCCCGAGTACACAGTAGCTTTCCCCCTCTAGCCAACAACGGCTCTCTCTGACTGTTCCTTATCCGTTATTTCTTCCCCCTTGCCAATCAAATACTGCTCTCTTGAGTGTACAGCAGCTATCCCTTTCTGGCCAATGACTTATGTGTCCGCTATTTTCAATATGGTCACACTTAGTGGTGGAACTTTTTAGTTATCTGCTTGCTGCTGCCTTCTGTGCGCCTGGTACATGAAATCGGACATTTGATAAATTTGTACTGAGAAAAGTCATGATTGGGACCAAATCGCAGTGCATATGTTTCCGATGCGATATGAGCATTTTTTAAAAAAATTGGGTCAAATTTTTTGGCTGAAAATTGCGAACACCTTCAACGGTTTTATGATCATAACTTGGCTAAAACTCAACTGATTTCAGTCTGGTTTGGTTTTTTCTTCTTGGCTTTTAAATGCATGTGCAATGTGCTCAAATCGCATCGGAAACATATGCACTGCGATTTGGTCCCAATCATGACTTTTCTCAGTACAAATTTATCAAATGTCCGATTTCATGTACCAGGCGCACAGAATGCAGCAGTAGGCCGACGCTGAACAAAATTCTTCCCATCTCAAGAATCGATCTAGTTTGGCCGATGATATTCGGTATCTCTTTCCATCTCTCATCGCGAGTACTGATCTCCCCGAGTACACAGTAGCTTTCCCCCTCTAGCCAACAACGGCTCTCTCTGACTGTTCCTTATCCGTTATTTCTTCCCCCTTGCCAATCAAATACTGCTCTCTTGAGTGTACAGCAGCTATCCCTTTCTGGCCAATGACTTATGTGTCCGCTATTTTCAATATGGTCACACTTAGTGGTGGAACTTTTTAGTTATCTGCTTGCTGCTGCCTTCTGTGCGCCTGGTACATGAAATCGGACATTTGATAAATTTGTACTGAGAAAAGTCATGATTGGGACCAAATCGCAGTGCATATGTTTCCGATGCGATATGAGCATTTTTTAAAAAAATTGGGTCAAATTTTTTGGCTGAAAATTGCGAACACCTTCAACGGTTTTATGATCATAACTTGGCTAAAACTCAACAGATTTCAGTCTGGTTTGGTTTTTTTCTTCTTGGCTTTTAAATGCATGTGCAATGTGCTCAAATCGCATCGGAAACATATGCACTGCGATTTGGTCCCAATCATGACTTTTCTCAGTACAAATTTATCAAATGTCCGATTTCATGTACCAGGCGCACAGAATGCAGCAGTAGGCCGACGCTGAACAAAATTCTTCCCATCTCAAGAATCGATTTAGTTTGGCCGATGATATTCGGTATCTCTTTCCATCTCTCATCGCGAGTACTGATCTCCCCGAGTACACAGTAGCTTTCCCCCTCTAGCCAACAACGGCTCTCTCTGACTGTTCCTTATCCGTTATTTCTTCCCCCCTTGCCAATCAAATACTGCTCTCTTGAGTGTACAGCAGCTATCCCTTTCTGGCCAATGACTTATGTGTCCGCTATTTTCAATATGGTCACACTTAGTGGTGGAACTTTTTAGTTATCTGCTTGCTGCTGCCTTCTGTGCGCCTGGTACATGAAATCGGACATTTGATAAATTTGTACTGAGAAAAGTCATGATTGGGACCAAATCGCAGTGCATATGTTTCCGATGCGATATGAGCATTTTTTAAAAAATTGGGTCAAATTTTTTGGCTGAAAATTGCGAACACCTTCAACGGTTTTATGATCATAACTTGGCTAAAACTCAACTGATTTCAGTCTGGTTTGGTTTTTTCTTCTTGGCTTTTAAATGCATGTGCAATGTGCTCAAATCGCATCGGAAACATATGCACTGCGATTTGGTCCCAATCATGACTTTTCTCAGTACAAATTTATCAAATGTCCGATTTCATGTACCAGGCGCACAGAATGCAGCAGTAGGCCGACGCTGAACAAAATTCTTCCCATCTCAAGAATCGATCTAGTTTGGCCGATGATATTCGGTATCTCTTTCCATCTCTCATCGCGAGTACTGATCTCCCCGAGTACACAGTAGCTTTCCCCCTCTAGCCAACAACGGCTCTCTCTGACTGTTCCTTATCCGTTATTTCTTCCCCCCTTCCCAATCAAATACTGCTCTCTTGAGTGTACAGCAGCTATCCCTTTCTGGCCAATGACTTATGTGTCCGCTATTTTCAATATGGTCACACTTAGTGGTGGAACTTTTTAGTTATCTGCTTGCTGCTGCCTTCTGTGCGCCTGGTACATGAAATCGGACATTTGATAAATTTGTACTGAGAAAAGTCATGATTGGGACCAAATCGCAGTGCATATGTTTCCGATGCGATATGAGCATTTTTTTTAAAAATTGGGTCAAATTTTTTGGCTGAAAATTGCGAACACCTTCAACGGTTTTATGATCATAACTTGGCTAAAACTCAACTGATTTCAGTCTGGTTTGGTTTTTTCTTCTTGGCTTTTAAATGCATGTGCAATGTGCTCAAATCGCATCGGAAACATATGCACTGCGATTTGGTCCCAATCATGACTTTTCTCAGTACAAATTTATCAAATGTCCGATTTCATGTACCAGGCGCACAGAATGCAGCAGTAGGCCGACGCTGAACAAAATTCTTCCCATCTCAAGAATCGATTTAGTTTGGCCGATGATATTCGGTATCTCTTTCCATCTCTCATCGCGAGTACTGATCTCCCCGAGTACACAGTAGCTTTCCCCCTCTAGCCAACAACGGCTCTCTCTGACTGTTCCTTATCCGTTATTTCTTCCCCCTTGCCAATCAAATACTGCTCTCTTGAGTGTACAGCAGCTATCCCTTTCTGGCCAATGACTTATGTGTCCGCTATTTTCAATATGGTCACACTTAGTGGTGGAACTTTTTAGTTATCTGCTTGCTGCTGCCTTCTGTGCGCCTGGTACATGAAATCGGACATTTGATA
Source organism: Drosophila jambulina (assembly GCA_018152175.1). Lineage (NCBI taxonomy): Eukaryota > Metazoa > Arthropoda > Insecta > Diptera > Drosophilidae > Drosophila > Drosophila jambulina. The sequence continues at coordinate 984,235 of JAECXH010000114.1, forward strand.
AATTTGTACTGAGAAAAGTCATGATTGGGACCAAATCGCAGTGCATATGTTTCCGATGCGATATGAGCATTTTTTTAAAAAATTGGGTCAAATTTTTTGGCTGAAAATTGCGAACACCTTCAACGGTTTTATGATCATAACTTGGCTAAAACTCAACTGATTTCAGTCTGGTTTGGTTTTTTCTTCTTGGCTTTTAAATGCATGTGCAATGTGCTCAAATCGCATCGGAAACATATGCACTGCGATTTGGTCCCAATCATGACTTTTCTCAGTACAAATTTATCAAATGTCCGATTTCATGTACCAGGCGCACAGAATGCAGCAGTAGGCCGACGCTGAACAAAATTCTTCCCATCTCAAGAATCGATTTAGTTTGGCCGATGATATTCGGTATCTCTTTCCATCTCTCATCGCGAGTACTGATCTCCCCGAGTACACAGTAGCTTTCCCCCTCTAGCCAACAACGGCTCTCTCTGACTGTTCCTTATCCGTTATTTCTTCCCCCCTTCCCAATCAAATACTGCTCTCTTGAGTGTACAGCAGCTATCCCTTTCTGGCCAATGACTTATGTGTCCGCTATTTTCAATATGGTCACACTTAGTGGTGGAACTTTTTAGTTATCTGCTTGCTGCTACCTTCTGTGCGCCTGGTACATGAAATCGGACATTTGATAAATTTGTACTGAGAAAAGTCATGATTGGGACCAAATCGCAGTGCATATGTTTCCGATGCGATATGAGCATTTTTTAAAAAAATTGGGTCAAATTTTTTGGCTGAAAATTGCGAACACCTTCAACGGTTTTATGATCATAACTTGGCTAAAACTCAACAGATTTCAGTCTGGTTTGGTTTTTTCTTCTTGGCTTTTAAATGCATGTGCAATGTGCTCAAATCGCATCGGAAACATATGCACTGCGATTTGGTCCCAATCATGACTTTTCTCAGTACAAATTTATCAAATGTCCGATTTCATGTACCAGGCGCACAGAATGCAGCAGTAGGCCGACGCTGAACAAAATTCTTCCCATCTCAAGAATCGATTTAGTTTGGCCGATGATATTCGGTATCTCTTTCCATCTCTCATCGCGAGTACTGATCTCCCCGAGTACACAGTAGCTTTCCCCCTCTAGCCAACAACGGCTCTCTCTGACTGTTCCTTATCCGTTATTTCTTCCCCCTTGCCAATCAAATACTGCTCTCTTGAGTGTACAGCAGCTATCCCTTTCTGGCCAATGACTTATGTGTCCGCTATTTTCAATATGGTCACACTTAGTGGTGGAACTTTTTAGTTATCTGCTTGCTGCTGCCTTCTGTGCGCCTGGTACATGAAATCGGACATTTGATAAATTTGTACTGAGAAAAGTCATGATTGGGACCAAATCGCAGTGCATATGTTTCCGATGCGATATGAGCATTTTTTAAAAAAATTGGGTCAAATTTTTTGGCTGAAAATTGCGAACACCTTCAACGGTTTTATGATCATAACTTGGCTAAAACTCAACTGATTTCAGTCTGGTTTGGTTTTTTCTTCTTGGCTTTTAAATGCATGTGCAATGTGCTCAAATCGCATCGGAAACATATGCACTGCGATTTGGTCCCAATCATGACTTTTCTCAGTACAAATTTATCAAATGTCCGATTTCATGTACCAGGCGCACAGAATGCAGCAGTAGGCCGACGCTGAACAAAATTCTTCCCATCTCAAGAATCGATCTAGTTTGGCCGATGATATTCGGTATCTCTTTCCATCTCTCATCGCGAGTACTGATCTCCCCGAGTACACAGTAGCTTTCCCCCTCTAGCCAACAACGGCTCTCTCTGACTGTTCCTTATCCGTTATTTCTTCCCCCTTCCCAATCAAATACTGCTCTCTTGAGTGTACAGCAGCTATCCCTTTCTGGCCAATGACTTATGTGTCCGCTATTTTCAATATGGTCACACTTAGTGGTGGAACTTTTTAGTTATCTGCTTGCTGCTGCCTTCTGTGCGCCTGGTACATGAAATCGGACATTTGATAAATTTGTACTGAGAAAAGTCATGATTGGGACCAAATCGCAGTGCATATGTTTCCGATGCGATATGAGCATTTTTTTAAAAATTGGGTCAAATTTTTTGGCTGAAAATTGCGAACACCTTCAACGGTTTTATGATCATAACTTGGCTAAAACTCAACTGATTTCAGTCTGGTTTGGTTTTTTCTTCTTGGCTTTTAAATGCATGTGCAATGTGCTCAAATCGCATCGGAAACATATGCACTGCGATTTGGTCCCAATCATGACTTTTCTCAGTACAAATTTATCAAATGTCCGATTTCATGTACCAGGCGCACAGAATGCAGCAGTAGGCCGACGCTGAACAAAATTCTTCCCATCTCAAGAATCGATTTAGTTTGGCCGATGATATTCGGTATCTCTTTCCATCTCTCATCGCGAGTACTGATCTCCCCGAGTACACAGTAGCTTTCCCCCTCTAGCCAACAACGGCTCTCTCTGACTGTTCCTTATCCGTTATTTCTTCCCCCCTTGCCAATCAAATACTGCTCTCTTGAGTGTACAGCAGCTATCCCTTTCTGGCCAATGACTTATGTGTCCGCTATTTTCAATATGGTCACACTTAGTGGTGGAACTTTTTAGTTATCTGCTTGCTGCTGCCTTCTGTGCGCCTGGTACATGAAATCGGACATTTGATAAATTTGTACTGAGAAAAGTCATGATTGGGACCAAATCGCAGTGCATATGTTTCCGATGCGATATGAGCATTTTTTAAAAAATTGGGTCAAATTTTTTGGCTGAAAATTGCGAACACCTTCAACGGTTTTATGATCATAACTTGGCTAAAACTCAACAGATTTCAGTCTGGTTTGGTTTTTTCTTCTTGGCTTTTAAATGCATGTGCAATGTGCTCAAATCGCATCGGAAACATATGCACTGCGATTTGGTCCCAATCATGACTTTTCTCAGTACAAATTTATCAAATGTCCGATTTCATGTACCAGGCGCACAGAATGCAGCAGTAGGCCGACGCTGAACAAAATTCTTCCCATCTCAAGAATCGATTTAGTTTGGCCGATGATATTCGGTATCTCTTTCCATCTCTCATCGCGAGTACTGATCTCCCCGAGTACACAGTAGCTTTCCCCCTCTAGCCAACAACGGCTCTCTCTGACTGTTCCTTATCCGTTATTTCTTCCCCCTTGCCAATCAAATACTGCTCTCTTGAGTGTACAGCAGCTATCCCTTTCTGGCCAATGACTTATGTGTCCGCTATTTTCAATATGGTCACACTTAGTGGTGGAACTTTTTAGTTATCTGCTTGCTGCTGCCTTCTGTGCGCCTGGTACATGAAATCGGACATTTGATAAATTTGTACTGAGAAAAGTCATGATTGGGACCAAATCGCAGTGCATATGTTTCCGATGCGATATGAGCATTTTTTAAAAAAATTGGGTCAAATTTTTTGGCTGAAAATTGCGAACACCTTCAACGGTTTTATGATCATAACTTGGCTAAAACTCAACTGATTTCAGTCTGGTTTGGTTTTTTCTTCTTGGCTTTTAAATGCATGTGCAATGTGCTCAAATCGCATCGGAAACATATGCACTGCGATTTGGTCCCAATCATGACTTTTCTCAGTACAAATTTATCAAATGTCCGATTTCATGTACCAGGCGCACAGAATGCAGCAGTAGGCCGACGCTGAACAAAATTCTTCCCATCTCAAGAATCGATCTAGTTTGGCCGATGATATTCGGTATCTCTTTCCATCTCTCATCGCGAGTACTGATCTCCCCGAGTACACAGTAGCTTTCCCCCTCTAGCCAACAACGGCTCTCTCTGACTGTTCCTTATCCGTTATTTCTTCCCCCTTCCCAATCAAATACTGCTCTCTTGAGTGTACAGCAGCTATCCCTTTCTGGCCAATGACTTATGTGTCCGCTATTTTCAATATGGTCACACTTAGTGGTGGAACTTTTTAGTTATCTGCTTGCTGCTGCCTTCTGTGCGCCTGGTACATGAAATCGGACATTTGATAAATTTGTACTGAGAAAAGTCATGATTGGGACCAAATCGCAGTGCATATGTTTCCGATGCGATATGAGCATTTTTTTAAAAATTGGGTCAAATTTTTTGGCTGAAAATTGCGAACACCTTCAACGGTTTTATGATCATAACTTGGCTAAAACTCAACTGATTTCAGTCTGGTTTGGTTTTTTCTTCTTGGCTTTTAAATGCATGTGCAATGTGCTCAAATCGCATCGGAAACATATGCACTGCGATTTGGTCCCAATCATGACTTTTCTCAGTACAAATTTATCAAATGTCCGATTTCATGTACCAGGCGCACAGAATGCAGCAGTAGGCCGACGCTGAACAAAATTCTTCCCATCTCAAGAATCGATTTAGTTTGGCCGATGATATTCGGTATCTCTTTCCATCTCTCATCGCGAGTACTGATCTCCCCGAGTACACAGTAGCTTTCCCCCTCTAGCCAACAACGGCTCTCTCTGACTGTTCCTTATCCGTTATTTCTTCCCCCCTTGCCAATCAAATACTGCTCTCTTGAGTGTACAGCAGCTATCCCTTTCTGGCCAATGACTTATGTGTCCGCTATTTTCAATATGGTCACACTTAGTGGTGGAACTTTTTAGTTATCTGCTTGCTGCTGCCTTCTGTGCGCCTGGTACATGAAATCGGACATTTGATAAATTTGTACTGAGAAAAGTCATGATTGGGACCAAATCGCAGTGCATATGTTTCCGATGCGATATGAGCATTTTTTTAAAAAATTGGGTCAAATTTTTTGGCTGAAAATTGCGAACACCTTCAACGGTTTTATGATCATAACTTGGCTAAAACTCAACTGATTTCAGTCTGGTTTGGTTTTTTCTTCTTGGCTTTTAAATGCATGTGCAATGTGCTCAAATCGCATCGGAAACATATGCACTGCGATTTGGTCCCAATCATGACTTTTCTCAGTACAAATTTATCAAATGTCCGATTTCATGTACCAGGCGCGCATAACGCAGCAGTAGGCCGACGCTAAACAAAATTCTTCCCATCTCAAAAACCGATTTAGTTTGGCCGATGATATTCGGTATCTCTTTCCATCTCTCATCGCGAGTACTGATCTCCCCGAGTACACAGCAGCTTTCCCCCTCTAGCCAACAACGGCTCTCTCTGACTGTTCCTTATCCGTTATTTCCTCCCCCCTTGCCAATCAAATACTGCTCTCTTGAGTGTACAGCAGCTATCCCTTTCTGGCCAATGACTTATGTGTCCGCTATTTTCAATATGGTCACACTTAGTGGTGGAACTTTTTAGTTATCTGCTTGCTGCTGCCTTCTGTGCGCCTGGTGCTTGAAATCCACAAATGAATGAATTGTAGTGAAAAATTGGCCAAAAATTAGATATCGAGTTTTAAATGCAGAAATGTGCGCCTATAAAACTCAAGAAGAAAAAACCAAACCAGACTGGTAGGTTGAGTTTATGCCAAGTTATGATCAAAAACTATTAAAGGTGTTAGGAATGTTTAAGCCAAATGTTTTTGTGCTTAAAATTTTGTCTACACGTGTTTTTGTTGTTGTTGGGAAAAACAACGCTCCAATCTTGATGTTTGTAGTACAAGTTCTTCGCTCGCCTGATTTAAAGTACCAAGCGAACAGAAGCCAGCAGGAGCACTTTAATTTTATTGTTTTATACAACTTTATAATAGATCTCCTAGCAGAAAATTATAAGAATTGCTGGAGACTTCCAAATTTACACGTTCTGTTCGCCTGTTAAAGAAACCCTGAAACGGGTAAATTTGTTTGCTGATTATCATTAAAGTGAAGGGGGAAACTGATGTTGTTGTAAAATGTCGCCGAGTTCCAGAAATTTCAATAGGGAAAACCATTTCCATAAAATTCCAACTCAATCTAATTGGCTAATAAGAATCACAAGCCTATTTGTTTTGTGATGAGCCAGGCAAGCGGCCAGGCTGTCAGGCAATTGGGTCCATCATTTAATCAGCTCGCAATTGTTTTCAGGCTACGAGCCCCACCAGAACCCCCCGCACACCATCGCCCACCCCAGCCACATAACGGACGAGGAGGACTCGGCATTTCCCGGCCTGCCCGATCGGGAGTTCCATCTGCTGCATCGGAATATACCGGCCTTGCGACGCACTGGAGTGGACACGACACGCATTAGACAGGTGAGAAATGTGCCCCCTTGCAGCTCCCCTTTGCATTTTTAGTGAGCCTGTCAAACTGTAATTGCCGTCGTCCTTTGTACTTGCAGTACTTTTATCCCGACGGCGGCTGGGGCTGGATCATCTGCGGTGTGTCCTTTCTGGTCCACATCCTGACCACCGGGCTGCAGCTGAGCTATGGCCTCTTGTTGTTCTATGCCGTCCAGTATTTGCATAATACCAGTGGCGTAGGTAAGTCACAGGAACAGGACCGGGTTGAGAGCATCCTTAATCGGAACAACAGAGAGGAGGGCCTTTTCTTGCTTTCCCACACATTTCCCTATGGCTTTATCTCTCTCGAGTAATCAGAATGTTTGCTGGCCAATGCAAATATTTCAAATAATCCCCCATGTTGTTTGTAGGTGTGGACTTTTGCATAAATTTTCGCATTTGCACTTGACACTGCGGACATCATTTTGGGGGGAAAAGTGTCAAAAACAGTGTGTGTTTGTGTTGGAGTGAACCATAAAATGCAAAGTGTTAATATTGCCCTATTTTATGGGGATTTCCGGAGTTTTGCATATTTTTCATAAATGCCTTTTGTATATATAAGTTTTTTTTTTTTTGCAACAAAGTTTAAATTTCATTTTGAAATGCTATAAATGCAGTTTTATAGAACTATAAATTACACAAATGTGAGTCTGTGGTACTAAATACAAACATACATACATAAATACATTGAAACTATAAGTCAAACAAGTGTTTCGCATTTCACACGCACAAAACACGTGTAAAGGAGGTTGTCATGTTAATTGTTATTACGCAATTCACAAGTGTTTTTATTCCATAAGTTAATATTAGGTTGTAAAATGTACAAAAATAATTTTATTTTCATTCACAATTTTATCATTGCATTCATAAAAACATATATATATTTCTTGTTTGGGCATGCTGAGGTTGGAACTTATAAGAACTTATAATTTGAATTATATTGAATATTAATTTCCATTCTTTTCTTAATTTACTCTTTCTTGCTGGTTTTGTCAATTAAAAATCACCTTATCTATTTTATACTTTTTAGTGAACAGCAATTGAATTTTATAAAGTTGCATAATTTGGTTAATTGAGTGATCCCTTCAGCTGCAAACTTGTGTCCCTTCAAACATTGTTAAGCCCCCATAAGACCGTTTAAGCCAAGCCCTCAAAATTCCTGGCTGTCAATTTGGCTGAAACGAAACATGTTAAAGTATAACCACTCAGGAGCCACCCCTGCAAATGTTTTATACCCATACAAAGCACCTATTGCCGCGTGACCTTCGTCAAGTTGACTTTAAAATATTATCACTCTAAGAGGGCTTAACTTCCGTTCGTTTTGCAGAGCTGCTGGGCGCCTTGAGCTGGTCAGTCTCCATGGTGGCCACATCGTTTGTGGTGTCGCTGTGTCGCAAGCGCTCCATCCGCCTCCTGTCCATCGTCGGGGGACTGGTGATGCCTTTGGGCATTCTGTTCACCTCATTTGCCACCGAGTTTGGCCAGGTTGTTTTCAGTTACGGTACGTATATATACGGCTATATATATATATAAATAAATAACCTGCCAGATGGCAGAACGCGCCGGAAGTTGCTTATCATTTGCAACCGAAAAGCACTGAGAAATACGTTTTTATATTATGGGTAGGTGGCTTTAAAAATGGAGACTTACAGAATTAAACATTTTGAAACAATTTAAAGAATAATTTTTAAAGCGGTATTTCTTCTCAAAAATCCTTATTTTGTAGCTATACTCAGACAAAAATAATACAATAATCCAACATGAGTTCTAGATATTCCATTTCTTCATTTTGCTCTCCATACAAATTTAAATTGTAAACTGAATATAACACTAATTACAAGAACACAGAACCTTATTACTTCGAGATTCGCTCTTGTCCAGAAATAAATGAAAATTTCCAAGCTACAAAAAAAGTTAATTACGGGAATACAACACTGCTTAAATATATGTCCGAATACCTTCTCACTGCGAAATAAAAAATCACAAATTTAATTACTGGAAAATAAAATTCTTTCGCTTTTCCTCAATGTACACACTAAAAAATAAAAACACACCCGCAGGCATCGTCTTCGGTGTTGGGGTCGCCATGGTGCGGGAGGCATCCACCGTGATGCTGGGCAATTACTTTAAGCGGCGCCGTCAATTCGTCGAAATGGTGGCCATGTCCGGCGAGGGTGTTGGCATCGCTTTGTTCTCCGTCATCCTGAAGGAGGGCGTGGGCAAGGCCGGCTGGCGCCTGGGCCTCCAGATCGTCGCGGCGCTGACGGCACTCAGCTTCTTCATGGGCCTAATGTACCGGCCCGCCTCCCTGTACCATCCCCAGCGCCGGGCCATTCAGCATCTGAAAAATCAGCGCAAGAAGGTGAATTTCACAGGAAATTACGTAAAGTTTTTTGGCCTGGCTTAAATTTTGCACCCACTTGCGTTTTAGATGCGGGAGAAGAAGCCGGTTCTCAGCCAGGATGTGGAGAGCAGCTCGCCGAGATATTTATTTTTGGACATATCATCACTGAAGTCGGTGACTGTTAAAATTTTACTCATGACCTCCAGCGTGGCCTCCTTCGGCATCTATACGCCCATGTTCCTAATGGTAAGTGCTTTTAGCCATACTAATTTATCTTAATCAGTTAAAAAGCTTGAATTATAGAAGTTGTTTTGAATTTTTAAAGGCATTTTTGTTGTGGAAAAATGGTTTTTCGATTAGCTAAAACTTTGGGAAATATTTAATGAGGGCAATATTTACATATTTTCTATATTTTTGAAGTATTTTAATAAATAAGCGGAGCTCTCATGAGGGTGTACTTTGCATCCGATTAAAAAAGGAATCAAAAACACCTTTTGTTTGGCAATTTTAAGTTTTGTACTTCCTTGAATAATTTCAATAGATTTTCCTAGTCTATTAATATTATTAAATTAATTTAAAATTACTTTTGAACCAGGCCCTCAATGCCGCCGAGCAGGGCTCCGATGTCCAAGAACTGGTACTCCTGCAAACATTCCTGGGAATTTCAATGGCCTTGGGTGTGGTCATAGCTGGAGCATTGCTGCGACGCTGCTTTGTGATCAGGCACTTTGTGATCAATACGAAAATAGTCACTCAGGTAAATAAATAAAGAAAGGCGAATTCCTAATTAAATATCTCCCATGACCCCTAGCTCTTCATATCAATTGTGGCCTTGGCTATCCTCTTTCTATCATTCGTCATGGGCTATACGGGCCTGTGCATACTGAGCTGGCTGTATGGCATCGGCTTGGGCGGCTTTCAATATTCATTGAAAATTCTGGCACTGGAGCGCATCAAGCTGAAACACTTTTCCAAGGCCTGGGGTGAGTTTTCCGTGGAAAATATTGATTTCCTCTGACTTCCTTTCCTCGCAACATTCTTTCGAAGGCTTCATTCGGGGTGTCGAGTCAGTTCCTGTGCTGATAAGCGTTCCACTCACCTCGTTTCTGAACGATTACTCGCTCAAATACGGACGGGCAGGCTATTACATATGCTCGGCGGCAGCAGCCATTTCGGGCATCATTATCTTCTTCATAAGTGAGCCGCAGCAGCAGCAGCATCCGCAGCAGCACCAGGATCAGGTGCATCAGCATCATTACCAGCACCGGAACGGTCATCTGCCGACGCCACTGCTGGTGCGTCACTCCTCCGCCCGGCAGCATCGCACGCATCTACCGCTGGACTACGGCTATGGGGAGTATCCGGCCCCAGATCTCCTCAGTCGCAGCTGCATTAGTCTCAATCAAATGGAGCCCTACCTCCAGCAGACCGGCTATTGCCAGCGCCACATGTTGCAGCAGCAGCAGCAGCAGCAGCAGCACTCCCACCTGGAGCAGTTGGCCTGTCACAATCTCGATGTAACTAACGCACTTAGCTAAATACTATTTTATTTTGAAATTGTTCCAGTGGAATTTCCCTACCTTACTCCTTAATTTATCTTCTTTCCTTTCGATTGATTGCTTCGAGTTGAGCGGTTCTTATTACGCTCTGTTGCCTGCAACTTGTACAGAGATTTGCGATTGAGCAACCGCACTTTGAGAGTCAATAAATTCGATTAACAACGGTTTGCCCTCGAGTTCGTTTGAGAGTTCTTATTTGAGCTGCTCTCTGATGCTCATTTCATAACAACTTGTAATTATGAATTGATCCGACAAATGTTTAAGCTATTGAGAGTTTACAAATTCCTGACATTAGAAACACGCATTTTTAAATTTAATAATTATTTAGACCTAAGAAAAAGTATTTTTGTAATCTCTGAAAACTAAACAAGCTCTTAAAAACCGCATAAACTATATAAAAGATAAGTAAGCTCTTAGAAATGCTTTGAAATAATCACCAAATCTCCTTCTTTTCGTCCTGTGCAGGTCCGCGAAGCCTACCAGCTGGGCCAGGGGAGCATTGGGGCCAGGATGGGCAAGCGGCTGCAACGGAGCCTGTCCTTCATCCAGCAGCACAGTAATTGCTGCGACGGGCAGATGTACTGCAGCTGGCACAGCACCTACGAGCTGGGCTGTCACAAGAGCAACAAGTGAGTACACAAGCCGGCACCGAGGCCACTCCTCGGTGAATGCTCAGTGAACCTTTGCTCTCCTCTCAGACGTAATTGAATGGCAAATCAAAGTTCAGCTTTGAAGCGTTCCGGCCAGTAGAGTTCAATCTCGGCAGAGACAGCTTACAGCGAGCTAGAAGGGAGCAAAAATCAAAAGGGATTAAGTTGAGGGAAATGATAGCAACAATAAATGAAAATGTCAGGAGCTTATGGCGATGGTGTTGCTGTATTTAAATTTAATTTCTTTTTAACACCTTATCAAGCATTTATCGCGGCAAATTTGTGTGTTGCCATAGCAGCGCGTATTTTCATTAAGCAGGCAATTATCCGAAATTAACTCTTTATAGAACAGAGAAACAGAATTGAAACAATAAAAAGCATTAATGAATTAATAAATAAATACCGTATCGATATTTAAAGACAAGGCCTTCTATTAATTTATATTTCAACGTTCCGATATATAAGCGATAATTGAATGCACTCGCAAAAACTTTGCAACTGTGTCAATTAAGAACCAAACCTTTATTCCTGAAAGTAAATACAAAGGTTAGAAAAATAAATGAATTGGCATGCTTCGGATATTTTTTCTGAATATTTATATTTTATAGAAAAAAATGATTTTTTTTATTTATCTCAAATATTTATATATGAAATGGAACGGAATTTTCGAAGTGGTATCGCCATGTTATTGATAATTTATCAAATACTCCAACTTTCGTTATATCCATCCACATTACGATATTTTCGATATAATATTGGGGCAGCGTTATATCCCCTATATTTAATCGAACTTTTCTGCTCGAAAGACATTTTTCCATAGAAGATTTTCGATTAAAATTATCGATGAACCCTGGGTCAGACACAAGTGTAGGCAAATCAAAAACCAATTAAAGGATTTCCCGCCAAGCAAAACAATCGACGCCAATCAGGCGAGAAGCCCCAGAAGAAAGACAATCAATTTAGTGATGGCCTCCGCCACAGCCGCCGCCATCTTCTGCCCTTCGTTGTTCATGCAGGCCGCAATTTTGCCATTTTGCCACTTTGCCACTTTGGCATTTTACCATTTTGCCCAGCATTTCGCCACCAATGACACTTTTCCGCCGCCTAAACCTTGGAAAATTGACTTGCCATTGCAGGAGCCACCAGCAGCAGCAGCAGCAGCCGGACAGACAGCCATTGATATGCACCTGCAGCAGTCCGAATGGCCAGCCCCATGCCCGCTCCACCGGCTACGGACTCCCCGCCGCCAGCTCCGCCCGCAGTCGCAGTGTTCCGGAGGGATTGTCCACCATGTCGCAGCAGTGTAACTGCCGGCACGGCCCGGCAGTGGGAGGACACACGGCACCCACGCGAGAGTTCATCTACGTGCCGCATGCCTACGCCTCTCTGCAAAGGACACCGCATCGTCACAGCCAGGGGGCGGGATCGGGGACGGGTGCGGGTGCGGGAGTGGGTGCAGGAGCCGCTCCTGGTGCCTCCTGTTCGGCATTGCGAAACAATCCTCAATGCCGACTGAAGCGCTCCCAATCGCTGTGCCGACCCACAGCCGTGCAGTTCGTGGAGCAAATCACCACGTCCGTGTAAGGAAAAGCCTCCGGAAAAAAGAGGGGCACTTGGGGAAAAATCTAGCTCAAATCTAGCAAAATTCTAAGGATATTGATTTATTTTAAATTAATTTCTATTTTATGAATTTTGAAGTCTTTTTATTTTTAATTGTTGTAATTTTGATGGTCTGGGTCAAGCACTGGATTTTGAAATCAGAACTATTTCAATTTTAGTTTTTTTAGTTGTCCACCATGTATGATCGTTAAAAAAAAAAAACAAGAAGAAATTCATCAGGAAGAAAAATGCAGTCTCTTGACTGATCATTGATTTTTGCTAAATTTCGGGCATGTTTTTCTCCAAGTGCATACCCCGGGAAAAAGGCAAACAGAACAAAGAAAATCGAAGCCCCCGTGCAACAATTGGGTCCTATAAAACTTATATTTTGGTATAATGGCCCCACCCACACACGCACACCCGCACACCCGCACACCCGCACCCCCACACACTCTCCCCCATGCACACACACACAACTACGTGAATAGCATCAGAATTTGTCAGATCTCTTCTAGTCCTCTTTGTCGTAGCTCTACTTAGAAACGTAAACTTAAAACGAAAGTATAACTGAAATCCCACAACAACAAAGGAACGAAACGAAACTCGATGAATTTTTCACACGAAAGTCCCCATTACGAGGATGAAATTTTTACTCATTAGCATTTATACATACGGTACATATATTGTAGGGATAACGGACAGACGCAAAAGCTTTATCTTTGTCTCAACAACTGAGTATTCAAATGATGGCCCAGACGTAAATATTTATGAGATAATTCAATCGAAAGCAGAAAAACTTCTTAAATGGTCCATTTTATATATGAAAACGTACATACACTTAACCACCGAATACCGAATACAGATTACCGAAAGACGCAGATGTGTGTATACACATGCAGATGAAGTCGATCCAATTACAGGACTCGTCCCCGAGGGCAAGCTGGGTATCCCGAGCTGTAGCTGGGCCATCGCTGATTGTCCTGTCGGCGCAGTACTTTATTTTTCAATAACAATTATATATTGCATAATTAAGAGCGTTTAACGGAAAATGGAAATTACTTTTGCCCAGCACTCGAGGGCGAGTGCGAGCCTTATTTTTCAATCGAAACGAAGCATATGAAATAATAATGATTACCGATATGATAGCCCCATAATTAATTGATGCTGGCAGCTCAATTATCGCAGGGGAAGTGGTCAGCAGAGGATGTGTAATCCCAAAATGAATTGCTAACAAAAAATGCAGACTATACATAGCAGCAAAAAACGAAAAGCCAATGTGTATGTCATTAGGAATTCATAACAAAAAGATAAAACAAAAATCATGTGCAGCTGCATAATCAGCTAAATAACAAAACCCTTAAACTAAAGAAGACCTAAAAGCAGGAGCCAGGTGGCAAAATAAACAGAGTAAATAAAGCATTTGCGAAAATAAACAAGAAAATAACACAGAAAAAGTCATCAGAGAGTAAAAACCTACCATAAAGTGAATATTTAAAACAAACTAGTTAAATGGCCAATTCCAGAGTAAACAAAAGGCATTAAAACAGTATGTTAAAGGAAAAAAGCAACACTCTAATGGAAACCGGAAAACCAATTCATATAAAAATTGCAAACGAATGAAAAGAAAATACAAATTTATAAAATTTTACCATCTATTGGAAAATCAGCAGCAAAAACCTCCTCCTTTGTGTATATACAAAATTTCCCCAATGAAAATCCTCACACAAATAAATACTCAAGACGAAGCCAACAACTGCCAGGAATGCAATAATAAAACCAATTTACATATATTTATATTTAAATGCATCTATGAAAATTCTCCTTTAGACAACTTTCTTCACCCCTTTTTCACGGTCATTAAAATAAATTAGACACACACTCTCCTTCCTCTTTTCGCCAGTTGTGTTCAGCGAAAAACGTAGCATTTAATAATATTAGCCCCAAAAACAAGCATATCTATGTGCCAAATGAAAACCATTTACTATTCGAAACTAACCAACTTAAGGTACAACTCGTAGCTAAAACAATTTTTATCTGTTGGGGGACTTTAGATACGTGAAATTTTTTCAGAGAAAAAACAAACAACCTAAGGCAAAACTCATATTTGTAACTCTTTATCATTAGTAGTTTAGTGTGATACATGTTAATAAAGAAACCATAAACGAGACAAGCTCCCTTGGCGTTTCAATTCAATTCAATTTGTGTCTTGACTGGGAAAACCAGGGAAAACCCTTTTTGGCCAGCCGCAAAGTGTCCGGGGCTAAGCCGAGGCAGGATAAATAATAAAACTTTGCATTTATTACGTGCTAAAATTTAATAAACAGGTTCAACGACAGTGTGAATGTCATATTTCATTTATTAATTAATGGCATTAACATAAAGCGTCAATTTGTGCCTCCCACACGGATCCGCAATCCCCGAGACCCATCCATAAAAGAAGAGCCAACGCCACTCTAAAGCCGGGGCGATTAAAAAGTTTATCCTAGGCAAAGTCAAGACCGCTCTTAATGTTGCATATATTGTGTGCACATAACCCCGGGCTACCCCATTACGGAACGTGCCTAGACTGTAAACAGTCGCCCTGGGAGTGAATCCGCAGACACACGACAGCATATACAACACACACAGCACACTCACGCGGCGCACAACAATTCCGCACAGCGTCAATGACATGCTCAATTTTTCATGCATTATGCCGGGGCCTACGGTGCGTATGCTTGATATTTGCCCCAATATCGGGCCGAAAGCACATTTAAGCCGCCGAAGCAGAAGCCAAAGCTGATGCCGATGCTGAATCAGAATATTTGCGTAGCCAGGGCGCTGCCGGGGCGAGAAACTTTACAGCCAGTCCGTCCACACAGGGTCCATGGCCGAAAAGCCATAAGACAATTTGCTGCTAGCTCACATGCTGGTACTGGGAGAAATAACCCAGGGAATGGGTAAGTAACTCGGCATTCAAACCAACCTTATCATATGTTAACAAGAAAAAGGCTCCCTATAAGTTTTTCTCAGTGTCCCCAAACTCACACATCCACACTAGATACACACACCCATGGCGATGGTTTATCTTGGGGATATATAGTGGGCTCGTGCTGGGGATGATTTCGTTGCTATTTCGGCTGTCGGAATTGTGGGCTCTGAGCAAACACCGAGCAACGGAAACTATCGTCCCCTATATTGAGGAAATGGTTAAAGGCAGCGCGGTCGTCTGGCATTTCGGGTTACATAACTGATTAAAGATTGGCCTGGCTTATGGGGATACAGTGTAGATGTGGTAAGAGATTGGGCCCACGGCTAACCTCTCGTGTCAACTTGTTGACTAAGCAAAGTTGGCCCCACAATATGAGTTATGATTTACTCAGATCTTAAAAGAGGCAAGAAGACAATGATGGGGGGAATTGCCTTTCAACGCCTCCTATTTGGACAGGAAGGAAGTTACATATATATTGATACTTGGCTGTCATCTATCATTGGTATTGATCAGCATTAATTAGTTTTGCAGCAAAAATGAAGTTGGATTAAGTATTGGTGATCTAATCAGAGGCTTTGTTTGGTTTAACCCAAAGGGAATAAATTCGTTGGGTTTCAGTCAAGGGAAATGAATTTAAAGGAGAAATGAACAAATATTAAAAAAAACTGTCTATTACATATTAATAAATATATATTTAAGGCTTAAGTTACTTCTTAAATTTGAAATTTAATCCAAATGATTTCCATATATTTTTATTAACAGAAATACCTTTAGACAAAACCACCCCCTTTTTAGTGAACAGGACTCCGCTTTCCACCACAACTTAAAGATTATCACGGCCTTTAAGAACCGCAATAACAAATCCCGCCGTGGACATTTCCTCAGCCGGCAAAATGAATCTTCAAACGTTTTATATGCGTCCTAATGCCATAAAGCTGGCCAAAACTCGTGGTTTTGGCCCAGTTGTAACTGTTGTAATTTTGTTATGACCACCACCGGAGAGACTTGGCCCCTAATTCCCCCAATTCCGTCCCCCTGAAAGTATGCCATAGGAAATTTCAGAGTAATTTAGTTGAAATGCTGCAATGGCAGCGCTTCTGCTTCCGTCTGGGCTTTGTTCTTTCATTTTGTGTGGCAGATATCTCAAGCAAATTAACCTAACTACTCCTAATGCCACGCTTTCCCATTTCCCATTTTCCTCTTCCCAACACACACACACACACACAACCCAATTAAATTCTTCCGCAAAAGCATAAAAGCTTCGTTGCTTCGATTAAAGCTAGCCCCAGGATGATAAGTGGAGAGTTACACCTAGGAAAAATATAGAGCCCCAATGGGGATTGTCTGAGGGGTTATTAGGGCTTGTGTTTAAGGGAAATATCATGGGGAGGGAGTATGTATGTGGGATTTATTAGGAAAATTAACTGGGGGACTGATATTCTGACTTATTTAAAAGCTGAGGAAGCTAATTTAGAACAAATAATTGTAATATCTAAAATATACTTAAAATCTTTGGTGTAGCTTAATATAGTAAGTTTATTTTTATGTTGAAAAAGATACTGAATAAAAACAACAAACAAAATTTCTATTTTTTAAATTTTAAACTTTTTTGAATAAAGAACATATTACCATAAGAATTAAAATGCATTAGGTACCATGTATGAGTTTAATTTTTTAGACAAGTGTCTTCCTGCCATCGTTCTAGCAAATGTAATCCGTGTTTGTTTGTTTTTATTTTCTAGGCTAATTATAAATCTAACTTTTCGCATGTTTCTTTAACATAACAAATATAAAATGCCTCTAATTTTTGAAAAATTCCCAAGTAACTAAGTTAAAATAATCTTTTTAGCAGGAACTCTGTTCATGAAACTGTTCGGAAATTTTGAAATATAGTTTCAATTATTAAATTTGAAATAAGCTAATTTGGATCTTGGGTATATAATTTAATAATTTTAATTTTCATTAGGTTTATTATGTTTCATATTATTCAGATTTTTATTTTCTTCTGTGCATGTTTTGGTTAGACATGTTTTTGCTTAGAGCCAGACATGGAAGCCGTGTGAAGTCAACTTTTGTGGACGCCTCGAACGCGTTCTAAGTGAAATTTAGCCGCTGGCTACGTGACGATGCTCCTGCCACCGATGACGCTGCTGCTGCTCCTGCTCCCGCTGCTTGATGTGGCTGGGGCCTAGCATGTCCTGGCCAACTGTCTGCCTTGTTGACATACGTCCTGCCGCCTGCTGCCTGCTGCCTCCTGTCATGCGCAAGAAACGCACGCTCTGCTGCCTACTTCCAGGCGTTTCATTGTTGCGCTTTTCGCAGCCACAGCTTCCAACACACACATAGGCACACACACACACACATACACACCCTCCCCCCCGCTCTCACACACGCAGCACAGATGCCGAACATCTGTTTTATGTTTGCCTCGCTTCCAGGGAAACTCTCTTAAAATTATTTTTGGGGAAAACTACGCTTGCTCGCTCGCAACGCTCTCTCTCTCTCTCAGAGTGCGTGGGAAAATGCGAACTCAGTGGGTTTCTCAGTTTCTCAGTTTCTCGCATCCTCAGTTCCAGCATCAGCGCCAGCGAGTGAGGAGCGACTGCTTTAGAGACCGGAAAATCCGTGAAAAACTGTCGGGGTTACTCAAGCCACGCAGCAGCACACACACACGCATACGCACACTCAAGTTGTCCTGGCAAACTACGGGAAAAACCCAGCGAAAAGCAGCCAACACAGCGGAATTTTAAAGAACAATTACCCAGGACGACAGCTCTCGCCGAGAAAAATAAACGCTGAACTTATTGAAATAAAAAGGAAAGCCAGCAATGGGGAAAAAGCGTGGACACTGCGTTTTTCCAACGGCTCTGGCTTTGGGCTTTTTCCGTCGTTTTTTGGCCAGCGCGAATATCGATTGCTGCTGCTGCTGACTGCCTTGCATAAGTCCAAAAAGGGAGATTAGTATACAAACGCAGGCAGTCTGGAGGAGCGGAGCCAGGTGCCAGGACGCAGGACGAAAGCTCAAAGGCTCGATTCAAATGACATCGAACTCGCACTCGCAATCGTAGTAATTAAGTTTTTAATCAACAAATATCTGGCGGAGCCGAGATGGAGATGGAGCAGCTGCCTAGCCCAGGCAACTGACGTGGAAACGGGAGCAGAGAACTACAAGGAACAGCCTACAAAGGGAACTCGACTCCTTGGATATATATGTACAAATTGAATTCCGAGGAATATCCGTGAACTATTCTAGACCTACGCGTGTGTGTGTGCTTTCATTTTCCATTTTCATTCCCTTTGTTGCTGTGTGAAAATGGATATTGCCTTGCGCGGCACAAACACAGCAGCAGCAGGAGCATCATCATCAACAACAACGACTGGAACTGGCACTGGTAAGTCCTTGGAGGGTCCTACGAGTCGTCCTCCGATTCCCACGGTAATCACATCTTTTATGTGCGCTGTGTTTTATTCTCGCCGAAGTGAAACAAGCAAACATTTCATTTGCAGGTCTGCACCATGCTGTGTCATTGGGCAACATTGAGGTCTCCGCCAAGGTTCGTACTAGCACCATCCATCCCAGACATTAACAGGCAAAACTCACAAGAAAACTCACAGGAAAACTCACGAGAAAATACACGAGAAAACACCACAAGAAAGCACCACAAAGTGTGCGGCGAACAAAAATTAATTCCTGTCAAGGCAGAAAGCGCGTCCAGGAAAGCATTTAAATGGCGGCCCTGTCATACCGAATGATTGACACAATTATTTTAGTATAAATCTGGAGGACAGGGCAGTCGGGGCTGCAAGGAGCCAGGACAGGGCTCAGCATGGGAGTGACTGGAGAAATTAGAAGAGCTTGAGATAGGGCACTGAGGAGCTACACAGAGAAATTGAGGAATTAAATAAGATTAGCAAGGAAATGTGAGGTATAGAAGAAGAGAGTGGTAATAAAACTATTTAGTTACTGGAGGATAAAGTAAATAAAACTTGAAATACATTGGATACATTTAGTTAAAATCAAGATGATCAAGGCGTATACGTAATATTGAAAAGGGTTCTTAAAAAGCGTATACGTAATATATATACACTGCGCGTCATCAGATTAGCGCCCCCTGAGCATTCTCGGGTAATGTCCAATATTATCCAAACTATCAAGGCTAAAGCCATACAACTTTTTTTTGACGATACTTTTAATAATATTCTTCAAAATAAGATAAGGTACATAATGATAAGTATAACAATAATATTTTATTTATTTGAAAAGAAAATGTATACCAAAAATATGAATTTAATTTTGCGTCATCAGATTAGCGCCCCCTGCTTAAATTTAATGAATTTTCACTTAATGCTTAACAACTAGTAGTGTTTTATGTTTTATCTTATTATTTACTTATTTTCTAATCAAATTAATAGTGGGTGGTCCTGCCACCATTTTCCAGGACCTCACAGATCCTGCTGGGAAGTGACTCGTACAATTTCTCAATGTATTGTAATGATATTGAAGACCAAGCTTCTTTAATCCCGTCGATGAGTTCCAATTTTGTACTATACTGCTTTCCAGACTCGTATACTTTTCTCGAGAGCCATCCCCACACGTTCTCTATTATATTTAAGTCCGGAGAGTATGGCGGCCACTCCAGGACATCAACGTTTTGGCCCTGTATCCACGATTTTACAGATCGGGCAGTGTGGATTGGAGCGTTGTCGTGTTGAAAACGCCATTTAAGATTTCCAAAACAGTTTTGGAAATGTGGAAAAGCCGTTTTTAAAAGATTATTATACGCCACGGCGTTCATTTTCGGGGTGAGAAATTGTAACTCATAGGTGCCATAATAGGATATGGCTCCCCATACCATTACGCCACCTACCCGGCTATGTAAACGATCTAAAATATGCTCTTCTTTACGCATGTCATGGAAATAATAATTATAGCCGTCAGGGCCTTCTAAATTAAATTTTTTTCATCGGAAAAGACTACAAAGCGCCACTCCTTCGACCATGTCATATGCGAGCGAGCAAAATTTAGGCGCATTTCCTTTCGTAACTTATTGAGTTGTGGTTTTTTTTTTAGTTTTAGTCTTTTCAAGTGTTCTACTTTTTTATGACTCGTAATACCGTGGACTTGCTAGCTTCCACACCGCTTTTTTCTTTAATTTTGGTAGAAGAGTCGTGTGAATTAGACGCATGTCTAACTATAGACCGAATGTCTGCTTCGGAAAGAACTCTGTTGTTACCGCCTTTCATATTTTTACCATAGCCTTGTTTATTTTTAAGAAAACTGGCTATAGTTTTTCGATGCCTTCCCATTTTTTCAGCAATTTTATGTAAAGATAAGCCACTTTCACTAAAGGCTTCGATCTTAGATTTTTCTTCTAAAGATAGGACAGTTCCTTTACCCATTTTGATTCTCAGTTTATAAACAATTATTCAATTAATCAGCACAAAAAATTTCACAATTGTACGCCAAGAATTACGCGAGATAACTAAATTTTAATTTACAGGCGCTAATCTGATGACGCAAAATCAGTGCAAGCTTTTGCAGCGAAAGTAAAACAAAAGAAGAAAAAATAGATAACGGAATCTCTCACCTAACGGTATTTCTTTCAGAGAGCGACAATTTGTGCATTTTAAAAGCAACAACAAAAATTTTGAAGTTGCGTGCATTAGAAACAGAGATAGATGCAATAAAGTAAAACCAAAAGGGGGGCGCTAATCTGATGACGCGCAGTGTACATTCATAAATAATATGAGGACATCGAACGCCTAATTTAAAATGTTTAAGAGGACATCGAATGCCTCATTTAAAATGTTTAAGAAGACATCAAATGCCTTATTTAAAATTTTTGATTGATGAAAAAATCTTGGATATCAGGGCGTATACGTAATATTTCAACAAAATCGTATAATACGTATACGTAAATTTCAATATATTGTGAAACGTAGAAAGTCTATCTAATGTTGGGTTTCCAGAAATAGCCTCAGTTCTACCTGCCTCTCAGGACGAAACACGTGAGCTTATACGTGAATTTTGTATATAATATAGAACGTGAAAAGTGCTTCATTTGGTTTTACATGTAATAAAACAAAACTATGCGGAAATATCTAAACCAGTTATTTATTTCCTAAAAGAAACATGCTCTTGAACATACGGATTATGCAAAACTTTCCCTTAATTGGTTAAAATCGAAAGAAAATGTACAGAAATTTTAATATTATACCCCACTCAGGCCACCTACTCCAGCCACATGGACCGCAGCTACGACTCCGAAGACGAGCACACTGGTCGCCGCAGACTACGCCACACTCTCTCCACCGAGCTACAGCCTCGCACTTCAGTCTACTCCAGGGGAGATATTAGGGAACAGGTGAGCCTGCAGCTAAAACAGCAACTGTATATACTATTATTGATATACTTTAACCATCTCGTGTGCAGTACTGCCTCACAGATCGCCAGCTGCACAGCATAGAGCAGCGCCCGAGGAGGGAGCGATTCTTCGGCTGCCTTTCGCGACGCGGTCAAACCCAGTCGGGCAGCTTCCTGGGCGGCTGTGTGGGTCGCCGGGTGCCCTCCGATGAGAATCTGGCCGCCTACGCGCCCTTTGAGAAGTATCCACGGTGAGTGCGGGTTCTATTAGCGTTTCCATAAATGATTTACCAAAGAGGACCTACTACAGCTATCAGAACAACTATACGGACACACACGAATTGGAAAGTTCCTATTTTCGCCGTCAGCCGGCATCGATTTTGAGCACTGGTAAATCGGTTGAGGCGGACCTGGGGGGTCGCTACACCTGGATTGGTCAGCAGACGAACAACAACTCCGATTACTCAACGGACCACAGGTATGTCGGACACAGAGAAATATCCTTAGAGACCTGAAAACCAAAATTAAGAACTCCGTAAAATGCTATGCCAACTGTCGCTTAGATCATGCTATACTGTCGCACTATCTGTCGCATTTGTAGACTGTCGCTACCCTTTCTTCCGATATATATACCTGCAAAGCTTGCCTGAACTTTCCACCCAACAGAACACTCATTGCATAATGCCGCTTCTTGCTACTGATGAACTCTTGAACTCTACTTGAACTACTCGAAAAAGCCACCTAGAAATGTATAAAAAATACTCTTTTCGTTATTCATCCACCCGTCCTCCTTCTCTCCTCAAAACGACTGTAAAAATCAACCAAACCAATAAATAAACAATTGATATTGCCGAAAAAAACCCCTAACCACCCAAAAATTAAATGAAAATCAAATAAAAAATATGTGTAAAGGGCAACTTGTTGTACAGCACCACTTGAATCCTTTTACCAGGATGTTTTGCTACGGAATTATTATGTCGAGCTTCGCGCTCCACCAAATCCTACACCACCAACATCACACACCAATCAAATCGCTAATCTAAATGTTTGGTATGTAAAGTGATCTTAAAAACCTAACTAAAATATAAACTTTAAATAAGCCACAAGTACGATATACGCTAAAGCAAAGAACGATTCTACTTAAAAACCAGTGAGCTAATCGAAAAATGTTTTATTTATGTTATGTGTCTGCACGTGACCGAAGCAACAATAAATGAATTCAAACTACAAGTTAAACCTAAAGTTTAAAATAAAACTAAAGGAAATGTAATGTTTGTGTTTCTGCTCAAGTCCTTGCGAGGGAATTCCCTTAACATTCCGTTGATGTGCTTGCTCTCCACAGCTCGTATCACTGCCCCACATACGCCACGATGCCAACCACACACCACCAGCACCACCACCACCCGCAGCAGCAGCAGTCGCAGCAGGGCGGGAATGCCAGGTAAGCCCCTGGATACGATTTCCCAGAAATATCCTCAGTTCCACCTGCCTTTCAGGACGAAACACGTGAGCTTCGCCCGGTCACACACCCTCACCAGCTTCGACAATGTCAATGCCGGCTTTCGATCCTCGGGGCGCTTAAAGACAGCCCGCAGCCAGGAGCGTCTAATTGGGGGCAAGAAGCCCATCATAGCCACGGGCTCAATGTACGAGACCCTGCAGCCACCGCTCCTCCAGGGCCAGCAGCAGCACCAGGTGCAGGTGCCACAGCAGAGCTCGACACTGCCCAAGACCTGGCTGCCACCGCCGGTGCAGCTGCAGCCCTGCCAGCATCACCATGCTCCGATTCACCTGCATCAGCCCATGCCAGGTGGGGCACAACACCCCTAAGTAATACATTAACTAACCATCATGTATCTCTCCCCCTTTCCCAGACAACATGGTTGGCCTGATCATCCCACAGCCTCTGCCCCTGGCTCTCCCACTGCCCAGTCCCGAAGTGCTCATCGTGGAGAAGAAGTTCCGCAACGCCATGAAGACCCAGGCCACACAAACGGATGCCGCTGCTCGCCGTAATCAGGGCCAAGTTGGCTATAATACCCAGGTCTTGGCCCTAAGTCCCCGGCCTCCACACCGCATCAAGGTCGTGTCCCAGGGCGCCCAGACAAATGGTCTTCAGAATGGCAAAAAGCTAACGAAAAGCCTCTCGGAGATACCCAATGGCAAGGACGTGCAATCACATTACTATCACCAGGGGTAAGATTAGAATAGTAAATTTACTACAGTTGAAACTTGAATCATTTTTGTGCTACAAAAGAGTTTCCTTGAAACATTTTATTATTTTAGGGGTTTTGAGTCCCAAAAATATTTGTGTTTCTTAAATCCTTCTTTTTTAATGTAAGATTTATCCATTTTTCCCAACCCCCAGTTCGATTTACCCCCACGAGATGATCTACCGCACCCAGTCGCAGGACGTGACCCCCCTGCAAACCCTCTCGGATGCCCAGAACAACATCATGTACTACAAGCCGCCGCCGCCCCTGCTGGATGCCCACAGCTATGGCCTGGGCATGGAGCACCTGAGTCGCGGAGCTCGGCCCGCGGCCTCCGAGCAGAGCGTGGAGTATGTGAACGTGAATGCCGCCGCCGTGGCCCTGAACGAGAGCTTCGACTACGAGAGCAACAGTTTGCCCCGGCGAGCCTGCACCTCGCACGTCCGCACGGAGACGGACTACTATTCGAACAGCCTGCCCAGGAGGCCGGAGAGCCTGCACAGCCACGACGTGTGCAAGCATATCACCGAGTGCTCCGAGCTCATCTCGGACAGCGTTCCCCTGGACTTCACCCAGTCGCACTTGCTGCCGCCGCCGAGTGAGTACTGCAAGAACGACGACAACGAGGAGGAGTACTACGACGACGAGGAGGAGGAGGATCATCCCCACGAGACGGAGAGCTACAGCTCGGAGGTCTGCCTGGAGCAGGCAGCGGCGGCTCAGAGCCGCCGGATGTCCATGATACCGCAAATGATTGATTCCCCCTTCCGGCGCGACGACATCCGGCGACAGTCCATGCCGGTCTATGGACAGACGGAGAAGCTCATCGACGGCTTTGGGCCGAGGACATCGTTCCGCAGGCGCGACAAGGTCAGCTGCTTCGCCGATGAGCCCCCTCCGCCGGCGGCGCCAGCCTCGGTGCGAGATCAGGAGCAGGAGATCTTCATAGACTTCAAGCCGCACGTCTCGCCCAAGCCGAGTCCCAAGCTGCAGCTGAAGCACCGCAAGCAGCACAAGGCGGAGATAGCCATGAGGAAGATGCAGCAGCAGAGAATGGCCCAGGCAGCGGCCCTGACCCTGCCGAAGCTCAAGCCACAGCCGCAGCCACTGCCAGTCGAAGTTGAGGTTAGAAAAGTTGAACTTGAGCCCAGCGACGACGAGGAGGAGGAGGAAGAGGAGGAGGAGGAGGCCTCCGAGCCTGAACGGGAGGAGCTGGACGAGGAGGAGATCGACGACAAGCTGGACCAGGATCATCCGGAGGACGAGGAGCCGCTCTACGAGAACATAACCCCGTGCACCTGCAAGGCCGAGCCACAGCATCCAGATCTCGAGGATCTGCAGGACAAGCGCTCTCAGTTCCGCAAGCGATCCGTCAGCCTGGACGATGACGATGCTGCCGGAGCTCCTCCTCCGCCTGCGTCCGGCCTGCGTCTGCCCTCCACGCCGGCCAGTCCCTGCCGGGAGGACCTGCTGCTGGCCAATGTCTCAACTTATCCATCCTCAGACTCGCTGGCCAACGACAATACCCGCGACCATTCCGACGGCATCTGGAATGAGTCGCAGGTTACTGTCTTGACGGCCGAGCAGCGCGACATCTCGGATGGCTCCTACAGTTCTAATCTGCTACTGACGCCATCTTCGAAGAGGAAGAATCTGCTCCTGCAGCATCAGCAGAGGAGCTCTGTGGACACCGATGCCTTGGACTTTGAGGAGCAGGTAGGGACTTGCAGTGGGTTTATTATTCCTTCGATTATATCTGATCTCTCTGCTCGTTAGAGTCCCACCTATGGCCTACAAACACTGCCGAAGATCGTGAGGACGCCCACGCCAACCAGTTCGCGGCCCGCCTCCACTCAACCCTTGATACCGCCGCCAGCTATAGCCGTCACTCCCTCATCGAACCAGAACCAGGCTGTCCTGGACCCCGCCATATGCTCGCCCCTGCCCAAGAGAAGCCTGGTGGCCAGGGGTTCGGTACCGGACGCAAGACAGCTGATGTTTATGGGAGGAGCTGCCAAGCAAAGGTGGTTACGAGGGGGTTTTCTCTATGAGAAAATCAGGAAAAGTATAATTTCTTAACATGAATATTTCCTTCGCCCAACACAGACACTCGGATGCCTCTTTCCTGCCCACCACTGCGGGCGGTGGAACCCGGAGTGCCGACATCTCGGAGTGCAGCACAAATACAGATGAGTATGCCACCTGCACGGACACCTCGAAACGCACACCAGGTATTAAGACACCGCCAACGACGACCAGTTCCTCGTCGACCACACAAGTTCCAGGTTTGGGGTTCCCCGATAATTCGTACTGTGTGTACTGTGTGTGTGTAGAAATCGCCTCGATCCATGACCACTCACCACTTCCATGCTTACAGCCGAGATAGAGTTAAGCCGCCCGTATAGCTTCTAGATCGTAGACTCATCTACACATCCTCCACACCTCAGTCTCTCTCTCTCTAACTCTCGCTACCTATATCTCTCCTTAGTTTAATGTTGTTGCCTTGCTCGCCAATGCTTTAGCTGTGCCGCCTGAGACATCCTTGAACGTACAACCAACCTAATCCCTAAAACCCTTCTCTCTCTCTGACAGTGTCCACGCAGAGCTCGCAGCTGGAGAAGACGCATGCCGGCAGCTCCTTCGAGAGTGCCAGCTCCCTGTACTCCATGCGGGAGGATCTCCTGCAGCACGATGAAAAGGAGAGGCAGGCGAAGACCCAACTGAAGTCCCCCATGGGCGGTTCGGTGGCGGAGTTGACAAAGAAGTCGCCCTCGCACTCCATCAGTAGCACCACCTCCTCGGGCAGCTGTCCTGTCTCGGGTGCGGCCATCAAGTCGCCAGGCAAGGAAAGTCAGCCCCAGACGGTGTCCAGCTCGATGGCCCCTCAAATGAAGGTCAGCACGGCAGAGAGTGTGCCTGTGGCGAAGCCCAAGCCAGAATCCATCTCCGAGGACGAGCGCAGCGAGGTGCGTTACTCCTCATCGGGATACTACGAGAGTCCCCACGACGAGGATGACGAGGAGCAGGTGATGCGGAGCAAGGCCCGACGGCTGCGCCACGAAGACGAGCGGAAGCGGCGCAAGACCAGCATGAAGCTGGACATCGAAAAGGAGAATATGAGGGCCTTAACCAGTCCCATTAAGAAACCAACCGCAGGAGGAGTAGGGAAAGTCCATTCACCAGAGCAGCCCACCAGCAACAATCTGGACAATGGAAGCCCCAGCAGCAGGATGAAGCGCTTCCGACCCAAGATACGACGTCAACTGAGGAAGAGCTCGCGCGAGGATATCCTGGCAACGGCAGCGGCCGCAGGACGCAGGAGTCGGACCACGCCACCCACCATTTTTGGCTTGAGCAGCGGCAGCGGGGACACGGAGCTCCTGCTAGATGCCAGCATGTCCAGTGGGGCCCTGGCAGGAACCACATCCCTGTCCACCACCACCACCGCTATGATATCCTCTTCCCTCACACTCAAGGGAACCGTTTCGGAGACCATAGCCTCCTCGTCCCCACAACCAGAGGCCACCACCTCGAAGAAGCCCCATAGCTGTGCCACGCCCACAGCCCTGCTCTCGCCCAAGCTGCCCACCGTGAGCAGCACCCAGTCCAAGTCCACCTCGGACACGTTCCAGCTCAAGGCCAAGTCCATCGAATCGCTGCGATCCGTCTCCCCCGGCTCCGACTCGGTGTTCTACAGCGAGGCCGATGGCAACGCGGCCAGTGCCGCCGATCAGAGCCACTGCCTCCACTGCGGCAAGGAAATGGAGGGTGGCAAGCAGCAGAGCCACCAGAACACCATCAGCGAGCTGGCCGGGGATTCCGTGGAATCGATACCCTACATCGAGCAGGACATTGTCAAGCCGCCGTCGGACTTTGCCGACTCGCCGGTGACCACCAAGACCACTCAGCGGCTGTACAAGAAGATGGACAAGCGATTCCGGTCGGAGGAGCGTTACCACGGCGAAAGGGGACGGCACTACAAGACCAGGCAGGAGAATATCAGAGCCAAGGTTGAGTACATGCATATTTTCTAAATGTTACAATTTAGATGTATAGAGAAAATTCCACTTCATAGAGCGAGGAACGCGGACGGGTTCCCAGCTTGCCCAACACCCCTGTGCTGCGTCCTGCAGGCTCCAGTCCCTGTGTCCTGCCCGATATCAACACGGAGCAGAGCCAGCACATCGTCTACAAGGGACACTACGACGCTGGTCGCTATACACGACTCACCGACGACGATTTGTGGACGCAGTTGGATCATCAGTGCTTTGGTGAGTGAAGGGAATGTTGCAGGAGATGTCCAAAAGCATATTTAAGATGATATTAAAGAGAATATGATAGAGGATATCGAAGATGATAGTGCTCAGGATATTGAAGATGTTATTGAAGAGAAGACGGCAGCGAATACAACAGTGATATTGAAGAGGAATTTGCAGAGATTATCAACTATCCTAGCAAGCGATCTTTATTAGGGGCAATCATGTATAGACTTCCTATTGATTAGATCCCTTAGCCCAGCTAATTCAGTCCTCATAGCTTCCATTTGGTTTGCCAGATCAGACTCCATCTTGTTCAGGTTGTATCTATGCGCATCCCACTCCTGTCGGTAGGTTGCAAATATTAATTAGGGACGAACTAGGGTATATCTTGCACTAAACATACGTGTAGAGGAATATATGACTCGACCACATTCAGCACTATGAAAGGACTCAGCAAAAACACGACAAACTTGTACATTATTTCAGTAAAAGGTAACGTCTGCTAGAGTAAAATATTTCCAGAAAACTAGTTCTGCTTCGATTTGATCTGAGCTAGGAAAACACTCAGATCGTTTAATTTTAATCAGGGGTTTTTCTAGGAATTCTTGCAAATCGTTTTATTCGTAGAATATATTGCATTTATAAAGGGATTTTTATGGAATTTTTGCAGAGAATGGCTCAGATTATAATCTCGTAGAAAACATATAGAATATAGAGCATTAAATAGGTTATCTGTGATCTCGCGTACTCGGAAGTAATTGCCCAAAATACAAATACACGATTATGATTCAGAAAGTTAATCAGTTCAACACTATACAACAAACAACCAGATTATGATTCGAATTTCGACCTTCTTCTAAACTTAATATTATATAACTTATTGAAGGACCCTAATGAAGGGATTTAAACTTTGGTAGTCACATTCTTAGCTTATACTTAGCTTGAAGAAACCCTACAAAAACGTAGACAAGTAGTAGTAGTCTTACCAGACCTTAGCGAATATAATTCTCTTCTGAAACGCATTCCCAATCCTTACTGATTCAACAAATTTCCCTTTCAGATCGTTCCCGAGAGCGTCGCGCTTCCACGGAGTCGGAGAAGGGCTTCCACGCCAAGTACCAGGTGATCCTGCACCGCCTCGTCCAGCGGCGCTGCACCCTGGAGATGTACCACCGCCAGAAGCACAACAGCTTCCGTAAGTCTCGGGACACCCTGTTCGAACGTCCAAACAAAAATATTCTAATTTGGGCGCAACGTGCGCCCCAAGAGCAGAGAGAGATCGGGCGGGAGAAAGGCCCCAAAAAGTCGGAGAGAGAGCCCCCATAGATAATGAATGGCGCTCCCTCCGACTTTTCATGACCGGCACTTGGCATACTTAAATATGTGTGTGGGAAAAGCGAGAAAAACACACACAGCCCGCAGTTTTGGTAGTTTTTTATTTTTTGGCTCTATTATCGAGAATAGTTGAGGTGCGTGCTTTGTTGTGTGCCGACCGTAAAAAAGGCGCAACGCGCTTACCATCTCGGTGTTTCGGTATCGGTTCGGGGTACCTCGAGGTAAAACCCAATGTAAAGAGAAATAAGTGCGAAAAGCGTTGCGTTGTTTACAAATAATATTATTTCGGCTTTACACACGAGTCTAAGGCCAAATGATTGGTGGGTAAACAGAGGTCGTTGCCGTTAAGGCTCTTCTCATTCGTTTGATTTTAATTAATTAGAGTTAATAGCCTCGAATTCCGCGCCGGACTCGGTGCGCCGCAAGCTGGAGGAGGTCCTGAAGCTAATGCTCCTGGTGTGGGCACGCGAAAGTTTTGTGATATCCACACTTAGCAACGGTGCATATGGTAAATGATGTCCGGACGAGATCCGGAAATAAAATCACACAAATCACTTCAATCTCGCGCTCGCTCTCTCCTGCTCTTGCTCTCTATAAATAATCCACTTTGTATACGCTTAGAGAAAAGTGGAGGGAAAACTGTGACATTTGCAGTTCAATTTCTCAAGGGTTTAAATTTTAAATAAACCTTAATGAATATTATTGAACTTCAATCTATATTTTCTATTGAAAAGACTTTAAGTTTGCCTAAATTATCAGTTTGGAATATTAAGCATATAAAATGTATTTTATTTTTTAAAACCTTAAGTGCATTGCTATATTTCTTAACATTTACTATTTATTATAGTATTTTCCGTACTGCTTTATTATACAAATATTATATTTTCAAATCAAAGTTTTAACCACGAAAATACTTATAAGTGTTTTGAACTGCATTGAATACTGTGGCTTCTGTCTTTAAGGATGTTAGCTTTAATATTAACCTCATTAGGCATCTTTAAACAACTTTTCCATAAACAATATTAATTATTAACGTTTTTGCATGGTCAGTTTAAAACTATAAGTTATGAGTTTCAAACCTACAACCCCTATTTCTATAAAATATTCTTTCATAATGATTATGAATCAATATTTATATCACATTCTTAGTGCCTTTTCAAACCCTAAGTTCTAAGATCCCATATAATATTTAATTAAAAAAGACCTTATAATTAAAAAAAATATTTTTTTAAGTGCAATGACCCATTAATAATTCTATATTTTATTTCCCAGGCGTGGACAAAACCGTGGTGGTCAAAAGCGATTCCGGCGAGTTTGGCTTTCGCATTCATGGCTCAAAGCCCGTCGTGGTGGCTGCCATCGAGCCGGAGACACCGGCGGAGAGCTCTGGCCTGGAAGTGGGCGACATTATAATCTCTGTGAATGGCGTCCAGGTGCTGGACAAGCACCACACCGAGGTGGTTAAGATCGCTCACGACGGCTGCGAAAAGCTGGAGCTTCAGGTGGCCCGCACCATTGGCGTTTTGATGCACGAACAGTTGGAGCCACCCAGCCAGCCGATCTTCAGTGGTTATTTGTGGCGACAGAGTGGCCAGGCCAAGGGAGCCCCCAATTCCAAGAAATGGGTGCGCCGCTGGTTCTCCCTGAGACCGGATAATTGTCTATACTACTATAAAACTGAAGATGTGAGTATTTCAGGACACTCGAATTGTTATAACTAAACTTATTAACCTATCTATAATTAATATCCTCCAGGACTCCCAGCCCGTTGGGGCCATGATAATGGCCAAGCACACAGTAGACCTCTGTCCCGTGGACGTCGGCAAGCCCTTTGCCTTCAAGGTGGATGCCGGCGAGGGTATTCCCATGTACGTGGCCGCCGATTCCGATGAGCTGGCCAATCGCTGGCTAAAGCTGCTGAGGCAGGCGGCCGCCCAGGACAACCAGTGGCTGGACAAGAGGTGAAGGGCACTGATCTTAGAGAAAGGCAACAACTAAACATATGTTATTCTCTCACATCACTTCCTTCACAGTGCGAGGTGCCTGTACCAGAGTCCCAGCAGCATTCAGAGGCCCGACTGCTTTGGCTATTTGCTCAAATTGGGCTCAAGGTGGTGCGGCTGGTCGAAACGCTACTGCGTGCTTAAGGATGCCTGCCTCTATTTTTACCAAGATGCAAATAGCAAGAGTGCATTCGGTGAGTCACGGGGCTGAAGCAGGTGACTGACTGATTAATTCGATTCAATTTTCATTTAATTCTATTCAGGCATGGCCTGCCTGCACGGCTACAAAGTGGCCTCAATGTCCGCGAATGCGTCCGGCAAGAAGAACTCGTTCGAGATAATACCACCAGAGACGAAATTGCGTCACTACTTTTTCTGCACCGAAAGCGAAATGGATAAGAAGCGGTTGGTATTCTTTTCAGAAACTCTATGTTTTTATGGGACATATTTAAATTAGCTAAGATCGTAGATAAGGATAGCTTGAGAGCACTCTCGGATCAGAATAATGTCTCTTGTTTCTCTTGCGACTTGAAGAGAGCAAACAAAAAAAGATCTATCAGAATGAAAAACTCTCTCGTTCGCTACTGAACGGGAGATCAAGCAAGAGAAAGATCAAAAAACAAGAGTAAGAGAAAAAGAAAGCAAAAAAAAGCAAAACATATATGTAGATACGCAAAATATCTTTCTAAAAAAGAGAGAAAATTGTTCTTGCATTTAAACTGGGAGCGAAAATTGAGCAGGACTTCCTTTTTTTAGGACTTTTATTTTCATTTTTTGCTTAATTTTTTTAAATATTGTTTAGAAAAAACTAATTTTTATTTTCCCTTTCCAGTTGGATATCCGCACTGGAATACTCCATCGACCGGTGGATAAAGTCCGGGTAACTAAGGTTAAAAACACGCTCCAGATCGGCTCTGAGCAGCCGGCTCAAGCGTCGCAGTTTTAGCTACTTCATGGACTAGACATTTTCACGGGATAACGTTGGGACTTCCTTCGATTTGAAGACGATTAAAAGACGATTTGATTCGGCACTAGTACGGGTACTACCAAAAACCAACCACACTTAGAACGTAAGCCAAGCAAACCAATTAGTTTTAGGCATACATAGATGATTGCTTAGTCCAAGGAATTCAGTGGGTCATTCAAATCGGGTTTAAAACTATTTTGAACAGAGGCGTACATACACAAATATTATATACACTCGGAATATATATACATATATAGAGGAATGCAATTGAACATTTTTGGTGTGTGTATTCTTGTTATATAGCTTACAACAAAAAATATATACAAACTTATGTTTAGTGAGGTTGTCATGTCACTTATATAGATTATATATATTTAGCCGCCAAAAGAACGAACAGAGAGGGAAATGATCGTACAGCAGACCAAAAAATTGATTGTCTAATGTATATAGAATCCGTGCGTAGGCTAAATTCAAATTCAAACCAAGGCCAGGCGAGGCAGAACCCTTTTTAGATAAATGTCTATTTACAGCAACTCAAGGCGAGACCAACAAATTCGGCATTAAAAAGGCGCAATAGTTTGTTCCCCACTTTCCATAGCTGCTTCCAAAACAAAAAACTTAACAAATAACATTTTGTGAATAAAAATAACAACGGTTTTCGTCCTTATTGGAAACGATTCTTAGTTAGACACAATTACGACGTAAGCCAAGGATTAGTTAGCGCTTTTTTGATAGGTTGGATTTTTTTAGGGAACATACAACACACACACAACGTTCACAGTAGATCAAACAATAATATTATAGAGATTATAATTCAGAATCCAGTAGTTACTTTGTCGTATATATATATAAAAGAAACAAAGATATGATCTTTAAAATGCTGATTTCCTGATTTTTTTGGGTCAGTGTTCAAATACCGAGATTGAGTGAGGATTGCAAACCGTTTTTGAAGCTTCATTTTTTGGTTTTTAGAATACGTAAAAATATATATATATTTTATATATTTTAAATAGAGATTTCCAATTTCAATGCGGCGCAAAAACTAGGTAATAAAAATGTATGCATTATGATTATTACTATTATTGTATATGATATACACAAGAGACAGCCATTTTATGTTGTAAAGTCATCGAGACAAGAAAACCAAAAACAAAAAGAACACTAAATAAGAGCTTTAATTATTAAATAAAGAATATACCGAGAACGAGTAATAATGACACAGGACTGTGCTGACAGGCCTGGGGCATTGAAATGCATCTATAAACACCATTAATTTGGCTCAACGATCCGATTCCGAATCGGATCTGACTACCTGCTGTGTGGGGCAACGAAGCATTTCAAATGCGATCAATGAACCTGCTGCCTTTCGGCCCCTACCCGCGGACCAGACACATGTTTTACACCGAGTTTTTCAAGTAATTTATTTTCAAATCGTTAAGCGATGCAAATGCAAAATATGCAAGCAAAACACTGCCACCAGCCGCTCACTCAGAAAAAAGAGAAGGTAGGTAAGAGATTGATTGTCTTGTCTGGTGATTTGTATTCAAATTATTATTAAATTATTCATTTAAACACTATACTCTCAGGTCCCCTTCTTTATAAATAAATGAAATATATTACTTACATGTTTCCAACCATTTTTCGTACACTTTATATACTGATGGGAGCGAGACATTTCGTAGTCATAGGAGCTGGAATTTATAAGAAATGAATTAAAATTTAAAATTAAAAAAAAAAACTATGATATTTGCGCCATTATTTTTCTAAAGAATATATATATATGAATATCCAAAGTAAGATACACTATTCCTAAATATTTCATCTGTGCAACGCTGCAAAGGAGTTCTTTCCGAACCTATAACTCAAATAAATTCTTGATCAGCACCAAAAGGCAAGTCGATTTAACCATGTTCGCTTTAAAAAACATATTCTAAAGTTGTTAAAAATTTTATAGAAAAATTGTTTAAAATATTTAAATTAAAAAAGTTTCCTTGCAGCTTACAATTGGATCATTATAAATTAATAAATTTGATCAAATGGAAGTAAAACTAACAGGAATTGTATACAACATTTATACATATAAAAATTTGGTTTAACATTGCGTATACGTAATATTTCCCGAACATTCCTATGGCAGCTATATGATATAGTAGTCCGATTTTGATCATTTTAAAACCGAAATTCTATAATAATATAAAATGGCCATGTCTTAAATTTTATGAAAATATGTTGAAAATTGAACAAGACGGACAGACGGACGGACAGACGGACGGACAGACGGACGGACAGACGGACGGACAGACGGACGGACAGACGGACGGACAGACGGACATGGCTAGATCGATTCGGCTATTGATGCTGATCAAGAATATATATATACTTTATAGGGTCGGAAATGTCTCCTTCACTGCGCTGCAAACTTCTGACTGAAATTATAATATCCTGCAAGGGTATAACAAAATGACTTAAATAATTATTTTAATATTTTAGTTACATTTTTAATTCTGAAAAATTAACAATATTTTTTCCAAGTGCAACCATCACCAGCAGCAAACAGTGGCTGACGGAGGTAAGTCGACCGACGACGACGACTAGCATAACAATTCGCTCGCCCTATGAGGCGGCTACCGTTTTTCCTTCTTCTCTTCTTCCACCGCTGCCTTCGTGTCTTTTGTGCCCCTCCTCCAGTTACCAGTTACCAGTTACCATTTATCCAGTTACCAGTTGTTACTGTTTTCGCAGTGGCAGCCAGCCACAATTTAGTTCCACTGTGCAGCAGTGCCTTAATTACATGGGCCACGAGGGCTCTCTTTTGTTGGGGATTTTCGGGGTTTCTTCTCGCCATCATCGTGACGATGATCATCATTAGCGGTCCGAACGTAACTCCTCTCCTTTTTGGTAGTTACCCTCTTTTTTTCTCCTTTCTTTGCCACTTGACCGCATTGATGCTGCGCCTGAAGTTGCCAGATTGGTAGGGCTGGAGTTTTTGAATGGACTTTATTATATTATATATAATATTATTATTAAGACTGCCAGTCGACTGGCACAAATATTTTCGAAAAATTTTCCTTCTGTGACGTTATAATTCACAATATGTTCTAGCGTAGCAAAGGTGAAGTCAAACTCTAAAGAGTGGTCCATAGTAAATAAAATAAAAATTTTTAAGTTTGTATAAACAATACATAAGTACGCTTATTTTCTATGACATTCTGTTGAATTTTAGAGTAGCGAAAGGACAAGGAAAAATAGTAAGCTTTATGACTTACAAAATTATTAATTGTAATTTTTGCCTTTTTGTAAATGGTTAATTTTTGCGGAATTTTAGTTCTAGGTACAACTTGTGGGGTTTTCACTTTTTGTTAATAGAGGAGAAACCTATCATAAACATAAATTGGTCTTAATAAAAGTCAGTCTAGCGATAATTTTTGGAATAATCGTTTTACAATCTTTTCCGCAGGAAAAGTTTTTATGTTTTTGCTGCCCACAAATTTAGGCCAAATAATCCATTAGTTGGTAAAGTTAACATAAACAGCAAATATTTAATAGTATATAGATAGTTGAAGTTATTTTACAGTATCATTCAAAGCTAAACAGCCTAAAGCATCGATTGATGGGATAAAAAACAGGTGACACACATACTTTGAAAAATTAATATTTTAAATTAACAAATAAAGTTTTGCTTAATCACAATGATTTTGAGAAATGCCCTTTATCAAATGTATTTATTAATTTATATTCCTTATTTACCTATCACCAGAACTATGGTCCTGGTATCGATCGCCTGCTTAATAAAACATTTGATACGCTTTACAACCCTTTCTCCGAAGTAACCTTATCTGAGAAATAATTTCCGATTAGTCATTCCCCCTGAACACGAGAAACCGCAACAATGACCCAAGAACAAAATACTCCCCCAACCGAGCCGAGGAAAGGAATAACAATAAACGAGGGACTAATACTGTTACACCCTCCAGTGAACATATATGCACCCTACTGCCTTCTGCCGCCTCCTCCTCCTCTGCCCTAACGATCCGTGGGCAATCTGGCAACACCCGGGCAGCAGCAGTTTTTACCCTTCCAAAAGCAAAACAAAAAAAAAGCGGTCGGCAGTCGGTAGTCGGACGACGGTAAACAGGTAGCGCTCTAACTGACAATAACTCGTCGTACTCCGCCAGTCGCCGCTCTCGGTCCGTCCCCGGGTCCGGCAGTCCGGCCCGCAGCGTGCGACTGGCGGTCGGTTGGGTTGAATTCGGTTCAACTCCTCTCAGGCACTGCCAAAAAAAATGGGAGGGTTTTTATCCAATAAGAATGTTTATAAGGATTTTTATACAATATTCTTTCTGTTTCTTTTGAACTAATATTTATAGTAAAAGATACCCAAACCCTAAAGCTATTTAACCCATTTTTACACTATAATTCCCAACAGGTTCTGGCGAGGTTTAATTGAAATCAATACCTAATGTAAAAATTGTGATAGCTCTTTATAAATTTCAATTATTGTATAAATGGTAGTTTATTTATAGTTTTATAGAACTCATCCAGTATTAGATTTAAAGAAGATGGCCTAATTCTTAGGCTATTGCTGCCACTTGCACACTATAATTCCCAAAGGGTTCTAGTGATGTCTTAGTGAAAACAGTGCTTAAAGAGTGTGACTTTATAAGTAAGTAATTCTATATTACATTATATTAATTTTATAATATTCCCTTTTAATTATACACTAATCTCTGGGGCTCTTTTAGTCACTTTTACGCTATAATTCCCGAAGGGTTCTAGCGTTCTTTTAGTGAAATCAGTCTTTGAAAAGTGTGTTAGATCTAGAAACTTGTGAGATCTTTTGGACCACTCTCTAATCAACAAAGAATGTTTTAAAATTAAAATTCCAGTAAAATATTTTCCAGTGCACGAAGCTGGTTTTCCTGCACCCGCTCGCTACTCGTTACTCTCCCTATCTCTCTCTGCTCTTTCCCAGTCCGTTTCTCCCACCTATGCGGCTCTCTCTTTCTCCGTTCGGGCCCTATTCGACGGTTCGTAGCCTCAGTCTTCGAGTAATGATTGTGGCCAACGCACCTGCGCGCGGATCGTGGACCGTTGATCGGGAAAAGTGAACTGCATCGCATCGTATGTTGCTCTCCCTCTCGCTCTATCTGTATCTTGCGTGTGTGTGAGTGAACTTGTTGCCGCGAGAAAAGCGCTTTTCAACTGCATCTGACTGGGCTGGCTCCGGCCTGTGTGTGTGGGAAGAGTTGGGGACTACTTGAGGAGCGAATTGGTAGCTGCACTGGCTTCAGCTCCTATTTCAAACAAAATGTAGAAAAACACATTTCAGCTGCCGTGGTTATATCTCGTTCTCGTTCGGTCTCGGTTTTGAGGTTTTCGGTGTTCGGTTCGGGTTTTCCATTCGCCTGTATCTGTGAGATACATTCTCTGCTCGGCGTGTGTGTGCGTTGATTGTACGAGTTGTACGTGGTTTTTGTCGGTTTTTTTTGCTGGCAACTACTACGTGGTTTGTGGTAGCTGACTGCCGTTGATGCTGCCGCTGCTCCCGTAACCGCCCGCCCCCCTCCTGTGCGCCCCCCCGAGCGATCGTTCCGTGATTTGTATCTCGAAATTGTCCCACTGCGTGCGTTGGGTATTTTTTAATACATTTTTTATATCGCGTTTGTTGGGAAAATTAAATACAAACAGTGTAATTTGTAAAACAGAAATTCTATGAAATCCTAAAAGTTTAATATTGGAAAACTCTGCTAGAAACAACCCGAAAAAACATTAATTCCTTTTCTTTCTTAAGCTCAATTTTTCATAATTTAAACCCTTTTTAATTTACAGAAACAAAACCTAAATAGTGCCTTAACTACAAGAGAATATAAAACTACAATTACGAAAAATCACAACAAAAATATAAAAATAGATAACAAACAAAACCCAGTTCAAGTGGCTCTTAGAAAATTTAAGATTTCTACCTAAAAACTAAACAAAAAAAACAATGCCAGGCATTTATTCAATGCTTTAAAACTAAACAAAAAAGCAGCCAAAACTTGTTCATAAAAACAAGAAAAAATACTTTGGATACTTGTCAGCTCAACTCTCAGGCTTACAGAGCCCGCAGGCTTTCTTCGGTTTAAGCCACAGGTAAGAACGGGCCCTGCCCTCTAAGATGAACATAACAAAAAAATTCCAAACGTTACTTATGTATTTATTATTATTTTTTTGGCCCTATGCCAAGCTAATTATTTTTGTTTTTTTATTTTTGTATTTTTGCGTTGGCCAAAACGCCAGCGAGTAAACCAAAAACACAGCGAGTAGGGAGAGAGAGAAGGAGAGACTTGAGATTTCTCAAAACCTGATTTGGGAGAGGAGTGGAGCGAGAGGGCCACTACGTTGGCGGTTCGCTTGGCGGACTGTCGACCGACAAGCGGCTTCCACTACAACTGCATGTGCCACTGTCATTGCCACCGAACTCAGTGTGGTGCCGCACAGTCCGCTGTGGAGTACGCCCCACCCCCTCCTCACCCCCTCTGGAAAATAGTTGTTGCTTTTTTTATTTTTTGCTGTGGCGCTCATTTCGACGCGGGACCGGGCCCGGCTCGAGCCGGACTCCACAAAAAACCTTCGCTTGGAATTCTGTGGGTCTCCGCCTTGTGAGGGTACTCACATTTTCTGGGTAGTTTTGTATTGGATCATAAATGGAAAAGGGTTTAAATAATTTGAATATATTAAATATTAAAAATTTTATGAAGTTGTCCTGCCTAAATATTGGGAATGTATTTAATAATTTATATTTCAGGAAGTCACTAGAGAAGAGGGTTTTAATTCACATTAAATTTTAATATAATATATTTCTTGAACTTTGGATGAACTGAACTTTTAACGTTCTTTAATTTAGAAAAACATAGACACATAAGGTATTTCGATGTCTTCTTTGATCAAAAACCTAACAGAAGACTATTTTTCTTTTAGAAAATATAAGACTGTATTGCTTTACTAATTAATTCATTTAGATATATATTAATATACTTATTGTCTAAGCCATTTTTAAAATTCACTATTTTATAAATCGTAAAACAACCCTTTTTTTCTGGCTTTTTGAAAAACTAATTTCTACATAAAAAACAATTATAAAGACAACATTAAAAGGAAGTTAAAAAAAGAAGATTACTCTTCTCTTAATACTACCATATTAAATGCCTTTACTACAGTATTTTTTTAAATATAGTAAAACAATATATATATTTTTAAATATATTATTCGCTATCTTCTATTTTATACATTTTTTTTTTGTAATAACCTTTCTGTAGATCCACCAACTCTTTAATATTATATGCAGAGTATTTAGGAATTCGACTCGGATACTATGCCTTCTAGGTTTTTTCCACCTCTGTTTCTTTTTCTTTTTTTTATTTGTAAACCAGTTCACTTGTAGCCAGTGCCAGTGGCCACTGGTCGCTGGCCGCTCTCGCCATCTCAGTCGCTCCAGCAGCGACTTTGAATCCGGTTTTCGGTTTTCGGATTTCAGTTTTTAGTTTTGGGTCTTCGGGGTTCAGATACAGAGATTCAGATTCAGTCTGCTTCAGTTTCCGAGCATCATCATCATCATCTACATCTCTTGATTTCGTTTAAATGCTTTACTTTTTTTTCTCTTTACATTTTCCTTATTTTAAGCTTTATTTTTTTGGGTAAAAACGCCTCCCGCGCTCTCACAGTTTTGTGAGTATTTTTTTCTCCGAGATATTTTTTTTTTGGTTGCGGTTCTATAAAGTTATTGGCTTTTGTTTCGCCTCAGTGGAGATCTATTTGGGATTTGTTCATTGTCTCGGTTTATGGGGCTATCCGAAAATGAGTTTTTAGCATAAGAATGGGGAGTTAAAACCATAAAAGTTTATTGCATTTGATCGCTTTGGGTGGGTTTTCCTGCTGCCTTTTCTTTTCTTTTTCGGTTGCAACAGTAGGAAGGGGAAACTTTGGTTAATTGCCTTAGGAAAATCTAACATGGAAAATAATTAAAATTAAGATCGTTAAAAGAGAAAAACGTAAACTCGTGACAAAATAGCTGATGAATTTTAGTTGGCCATAAAGCGAGCCGCGAAACAATGGCTCGTTAGGGTTTTGCCGTATCGGCCACACCTGGTTTATTTTTTTCGTTTTGGCACGTGTTTATAATTCACCTGATCGACCAGTCTAGTCTCATCAATTTTGATGAGGAAATTAGACGTTGTCCAAGGGGAATATGAATATTTGACTCTATTAACAGAATATTCTGGTCTTGAGAAAATTGATTGAGATGATTATTGCCATCTTCTGCATATTTGTTCAGGGTACTAAAACTTGGTTACTAATTAATTCATAATTAATAATGAAATATCTCCTTGAACTAATAAATCGTAGTTTTAGGAAAGGCTTCCCTTCTTCTCTCAAACCTACTTAGCATAAACCCCTCTAATAAATAAGAATAACCCACGTACAATGGGATGTCTAGGAAAAAGTAGCAATCCATGAACAAAAGGCCTTAAGAGCTCTATTCAAGGGGTGAAATTCTTGAATGGAGCAGAACAATATACCAAGAAATTTATGAAGAGATCGGCTTAGCATACAAAGTAGATTAACTGCAAGAGGGATTAGTGCTAGAGTCAAAGTTAAGTCGAGAAAAAATCTGTTTGAAGAATAGAAAATCGTTTGGAACTCGTGCTAAGTCAGAAGGAATTATTTAAAAGAAAAATATATAGGGAGAAGATACTTAAAGACTTGAAAATATTATTTAGAAACCTTTTCACAAAGCCAAGAAACCATCTCGATTTCGTTCTGCATTTTTCATTTCAATTTAATCCCTTTGCCACATTCTGCCTGAATCCTTTAATAATACAAATATCTGTAGTCATAACTTTAAAGCATTTTCAATTTATGCTAACGACATTATCAATCCAGCAGCAGCTGCATTCCCGAACCCATAAAACTTCATTAGCAGTTCAGAAAACATGGCCGCGAAATTAGCAAAGCTCTTTGAAATTAATGGCCAGCAGAAAGGCAGTGGGCTCTCTCTCCTTTCTCGGCACACCAAATGTGTAAATCTCATGGATATTAATCAAGAAAATTATATAGACAAGGCAGGGAGAGCACCCATAGCAGCCGAAGGAGGATCTCGGCCTCGGCTAGGGCAACTTGTTTTTCCACCACAGGCCATGATTATGCTAGATTTTTAATAGCTTCGACTATAATCTGAGATGCTGCTGCTGCCCCGAAAGGGTTTTTCAGATTAACGCATGTGAAGTGCAGGCAGCCGGGCAGCCGGGCAGCCAGGCAGGTCTTGGACTATAATTATAAGTCTGCCTCCTCCCCTCCTCCTCTCGGTTGCTTGATTATTAGCTACCTTCGCCCCGGCAGGAAAAATCGTATAGCCCATGTCCCGAAGGGATTAAAAAAGAGAGACGTTGCCTGGCCAAGAGCATTCCGAGCTGCAAAACCGATCTGGGCGACCCTTTTTTCTTATTTCTTTCCCTCTTTTTGTACCCCTTCTCCCCTGGCTTGTTTGTTGTTTTTGTTGGCTGGTGTTTTGTAAGCAAACTGAAGTTGAAGTGTAGAGGAGAACCCGGTAAGCACTCCCCGGCCCATAAGCGAGATATGGCAGGAGGCCCTGGGCTGCTGGACTAGCAGAATACCCTGGGGATAGGTTCAGGGTATGCTTTGGGATTAAAATAAGTAAGAGTTATAGGAGGTTAAAGGACTAGCTGGAGAGAACTGTATATGGTTGGGGAAGCTTACTGAATTTTCGAAAAAAAATAATACCCATATTCCATAAAAGAGTTGATAACTTATAGCGTAAAATTAATTTGGAATATTAAATAATTACAGAAGTGTTTATTAAATGTATTTTTAATGGAATATTTCAATTTGTGATATTCCCAAAAATTATCGAACTTTGTATTAAATCGATAAACAATCAGGGTGATATATCGAAACATAATTATCGAAAATGATCACAATTAATCATATAAATTATCTATATTATCGAAAAATATTAAATGAATTTTATAAAATTGTATTGTTTTTATGAATTAATTTTTTAGCGTTTTAAAAAGTTGTAAAAATGTTGTAAAGATTAAATCAATTTATATTTACGCAACTTTCAAATATCGATATGTCTTTCGACGTTTTCGCGAAGTTTCCTGTTCTTTATTATGTTTTGTATTAGGGTATTATTAAACATCCTTCTTCTTATTTTTATCAAAGTTTTCCCCAAGTGTGTATACCCCTTTTGACCCCTTAAAAAATCAGTACTGGGCAGTAAGACAGCCTGGACATTTCCAAGCCATCGTAGGCCATCATCAGAGGGACAAACTCCCCTTCTACACCTCTCGGCTCTCTACTCTTCGCGTTTTCTATACAAACACTAAATCCGTTTGCCCAATGTGTGTGTGCGTTTGTATATTTTTCTGAGTTTTTTTTATCAACTGAAACCTTTTCACTCTGCGCTGTGCTGGGCCTCAGACTCTGATGTTTACTCACAAAAACCCAGCCAACAAACGAACCGATCCCGGACCCAGGCCGCAGAAGAAGTGGAAGAAGCAGAAGAGGAGGGAAAAAGTGGCAGCCAAATTGCTCCTCGATATCTTTTCTTATTTTTCCTACGCCAGCAGTAGTAGTTGGTCTTCTGGCTCTTTTTATTATATGTACGATACACAAGAAAAAAATGAGAGCAATAGAAATGTAGGTAGTACATTTTAGGATTTGAAAAACATAATTTTCTTTGAGGTATTTTTAACCTGTATTTAAAATCGCAGAATTTTTGTATTTAAAAAGTATTCACCTATTAAAAGGGCCTTTTTTCCAAGTTGTAATCAGTTTTTGACTTAAAATTCCCAACTGGTTAAGTACGTGTTAAGGGGAAAAATCAGTTTTGGTATAGATTTCTTAGAAATTATAGCAAAGCTACATTTTGGTAATACTTTTTAAGACCACTTGTGTCTGTAAATATATAATTGATAGACCCTTTTTAATTAACTTAGTTTTGTCTTAAAATTCCCAATTGGTTCTAACTGGTGAATTTGGTGAATATATCTATATCTATCTATGTTCTTAAGATAACGGGTAGATTTTACTTTTTAAGATCCCTTGGATGGGTAAAGTTTTATATTAACCCAAGAATAATACCTCCTTGGAGTAACTAACCTACTTTTTTTCCAGTGCACTCGTAGCCATAGTACACATATTCCATATTTTTAAGCCTTTGGCTTCATTTGCTGGGCAACCGTTTGCGCAAACGCTTCGCTGCCTGTGTATCTGTAGTATCCGTGTATCTTTGTATCGCGGTATCCGCATCTGTATCGGTATCGGTATCTCACAACTCTCTCTCTCTTTCTCTCTAGTCTACGTGCCGTCGCTTTTGCGCTGATGATGTCCATTATTTACATGGATTTTTATTTGTTTTTCTTATTTGGCTTGACGTTTTTTTTTTTTTTTTTTTTTCAAAAGTGCCGATGTTTCAAAAAGATAATGAACGCTGGAATTGTACATTGTATGTACACAGAGTGTGAGTGTACGGGGGGACGGGGACGGCATCGTAAATGCAAAAGTGAGGAAACAACAAAGCCTAGAAAAAGTCCAGTAAAAAAACAGAAAAAACCAGAAACGGGTTACGGTTACACTTTCGAGGCTACCAGAAAAATACGTGAGCCGGAGTTGGGGGAGTTTTATTATTATTACCGATATGGGATCGTAATCGAATGAGATATTAGTGGCTCATCCACTGATCATATCAAGGCGGATTTATTGTAACCGGAGTGTCATAAACAGATCAGATAAGCTTCTATATTGATTTACTGAATAGATAGGGGATTAGATTAGATACATATACATATCTGGGTAGGATCGGGTTAGACGACATTATTCAATTATTAAGCCATAAAAATGGGGATTAGTTTGGCATGTGCTCCTTAGGGAAAACTTGGTAAGGGTTTAGGTAAGTTTCTGACAATGATATACAGTAATAGGGTTGGTTTTTTTTTACCATTAGCAAAAATACTTCACAAAGCTCTGGTAAAAGTAATGGTGATGTAATGTTAGAATTATTATAATAGGGAAGAAAGATTTTGAATATTGAAAGATACTTCTTTAATTTGTGGACAAAATTCGACTTAAATCTATAAAGGATGAGTTTCCAATAATAGGTATATTAATACCTAAGTTTAAAAAAGTTCCTTAGCTTTAATTAAATCCCCTTTTGACTCACTATATGTCCCTGGGTACTTTTAGTTTATCACAGTTTGTACTAAAAGCCCCCCTGATAAGTCAAAAGATAATACCTTCCCCCA
The DNA here is from genome assembly GCA_018152175.1 of Drosophila jambulina. Lineage (NCBI taxonomy): Eukaryota > Metazoa > Arthropoda > Insecta > Diptera > Drosophilidae > Drosophila > Drosophila jambulina. Next base: position 1,029,023 of record JAECXH010000114.1, read on the forward strand.
CAGATATTTAAATTATGAACATGAGGTTCTGCTCGTTTATTTTCCACTTGAACTACGCATTCCCATTGCCAAGTCATTTCATTCCCTATAAAGCCATAACAATGATACTCATGATCAAGTCATGGCTCCAGCTACTTTATAGAGCTAATCTGACAGCGGGCACTCTCCGACAATGCCAAAAAAACTTATTTCCATAGATAAGAGCCCCACAATAAACCCAGAAGAACGGTATATCTACCCACAATGGGCGCCTCTTCAACTGCCACAAAATCTTAGCCAGATTTTGGTTTTTTTTCCTTCTTTTGACTGATCTCTTGGCTCTTAATGTTGATCTTGATGACGTTGCAGCATTTTGCATTCAAAATCAAGCGAGACAGAGAGCCGGAGAGTGGGATTCTAGCAAAATGATAAGCAAAACTGTCATTGCCCAGACAGCAGGGTAATTTTTTCTACCTTTTTTCCTACCTTTGCTCAACTGGTTATAAATTTAAATGAGGCGCTCAGACAAAACGGAGGAGAGAACAGAAAACACGGTAAAAAATGGGGTTAAATGTGAATTGAAATTATATATTATAATATTTTGTATAGTTTTTTCACTAAAATTATATTTTTTTTCTTGGGGCTAAATTAGTTTGAGATCTTTTGATTTTTTAAAAGAAGGTTAGCACTTTAAAATATAAGTTAAGAATGCCAGAACTTTCAGCTGACTCTGCTATGGTTTAAATAATTAAAAAGCAGAAGCTACCGATGATAAACTTTATCTCTGTCTGAACTTTACCAAGAAGTTTATAGGTTTTTTTGATAAAACCGAGACTCTAAGGAATTTCTTTCTTTTTCAGAGAGCTTAGACATGTCAGATTACAGATTTGTATAAATTCTCATATATAACATTTTTCAACTAAATATTTAAGATATTCAATGTATTTTGAGTTCAAGTTCGTCTCAACCCTTCCCTTTTCTCTGTGCAAACCCCGCAAGAGTCTGAGAAAACTCTGGGACTCGGACGCTCCACAAGTTTTATGGTCCTGGCCATCATTGTGATCATTATTATCTGCATTATTTTGTTATTATCGCGATGATCACGTTCTCCGCTCCGCTCGGCGCACTCAGAAGTCGAGGCTCCTGTTGCGTAAATCCAGTAAGCAGTCGGTCGAGTTCGGTTCGGTTCGAGTCATTTACCAAAAGCGACGGCAGCTTGGCTGGCTGCCTGCCTGTATCTGCATCTGTGTGCGCGCTGTATCTTTGTATCTGGCAGTGCCACTGCCGTATCTGTGAGTGCCGTATCTGAGCCCTGGGTAGCCTGGTGTGCGTCTGTGTTTATATCGTTACTACTGTGCTGGCTTACTTGCTTACTCACAGCGGAGGCAGGTTTTTTCGTAGGTTTTTAGACGCACAATCTTATCTAACCTGGCAGCGGCGGCAGCACCAGATCGCGCCAACTGCGACTCGTTTTCAGTTTAGTTTCACTCGCCGTCGTCGGCAGTCCGCCGCTGATAATAATAAAACAACAACAAGGGCTCAAAGAGCAATAAAAGAGCAAAACTCATGTGGAAAAGAGCAGCAGTGATAAACCGTTTAGTTACCCTGTGAAAATCCAGGTTCTAAGTCAAAGCTTATGGGTAATTTTCCAAGAAAAATACATATTTGTTAAGTTAAACCCTGTGGTTTTTAATCTGTTCAAAGGCCTGTTTCATAAAGAAATTTGGAAGTGTTGAGCTGTTTATTTATTTTATTTAGTGCAAGTGCAATGAAAGTCGGTTTATTTTGCGATAAGAAGTGCAAAAAATAAACTCAAAGGTGTTAAGGTGCTTTAAAAGTGAGTTATAGCTTGGAAAAAAAGGAAAATACATTAAACAATACTTTGCTATTCTAAAAATAAAAGATTTGTATATTTTATATATTTAAATATAAATTTCTAAACATATTAAAAAAATATTTAATATGTTTTGGCAAGTACAAAATATATATTGTGAAATATTTCATAAAGTTATTGAAAGTTTATTTTGATGTAAATAAACTTAAAATTCATATTATTATATTGAGTATTCACTCTTTAAATAATAAATTCCTTAAACTAATTTCCACCACAATCCCTTCCCCATTGGGTTTATCATGCCCCGTTCTACCTTGGCGGCTATAAAATACAACCTGGAAATAACTGTTTATTGCACTTGAAACGCAATTAAGATAAGCCTCGAACAAAAAAAAAAGAAAAAAAAAAGACGAGAGCCCAATTAACCTGCTACAATTAGCACGGCCAAGGCGTCTCCACTAATTGTTATTTACTGCCACCTTACACCCTGCCAGCCCTAATTTATTTTCTATTTTCGTTTCCAGTACTAACGGCATGTGAGTGGAGCCCCCACGATGCCCACGGAAAGCTCATCCAGCGAGATCTCCGGCGGAGGAGGCGGCGGAGCGATCCCCATGCTGCGACCCTCCCGCATGGATCAGTTCATGTCCTCGGTGGCCGCGGCTGCGGCTGCCGTTGGCGGAGCGGCGGCCTCGGTGGAGCGGAACGGAGCGGGCGGCGGAGGAGGATCCTCCGATGGTGGCTCCCAGAATGGCGGCGATTCGAGGAACTCCTCGGCCAGCCGGATGTCGGCTTACGAGACACAGCTGGCGTACCAGCAGCATCTGGCGGGACTCCATGGTGGACCACCGGGGCCACCGCCGCCGCACCACAGAGAGATCTCCGCCTTTGTTCCGGTCCTGCCCACCGGAAAAGTGAGGCCCGGCAGTAATTCCAACTACGAAATCATCGCCATGATGGCGGACAAGCGCAAGGAGCTGGCTCTCCGCGAAGCAGCGGCTGCGGCAGCCATGCTGGGACGCGGTCCAGGAGGCGGACCACCTGGTGTTCCCCCACCTGGTGTGCTCTATGCCCCGCCTGGCGTCCCACCGCCGCCATATCTCACCGGACCGGGACCCTCGCCCACGGGAGCCGGGAGCTTTCCCTTCCCGCCCGGAGCTGCTGCTGCCGCGGCGGCGGCTGCTGGGCTCTTCCCGCCCGGCCTGGGACCGGGTATGCACGCCGGCCTGGACCGGCGGCTGCTGAGGGCACCGGGCCGGGCTTCGAGGCCCAAGAAGCAGTTCATCTGCAAATTCTGCAACCGGCAGTTCACCAAGTCGTACAATCTGCTCATCCACGAAAGGACGCACACGGACGAGCGGCCCTACTCCTGTGATATCTGCGGCAAGGCGTTCCGGCGACAGGATCACCTCAGGGATCACAGGTGAGTTGCGACCGAAGTTAAGACGAAATATGTATAAAGGGGGAGTGTCTGCCCCGGTAATTGCCAGCCAGGCGGCTGCAGGCCTGCATTTAAGTTTTAGATTTGATTTGGAGGCAAGTAGGAGACTCAAGGAATACCCTTAAAACTGGGAAATTTGTTGAGGAATTAATAGAGATTTATATAAATAATATTATGTATAAGTTAAATCGGGCAAATTTTTTTATTTGTTTTTGAAGTATTAAATAAACTTTAGGAGAAATACCTTCATAAATATTTTAAGGTTAACATGGTCTTTAAGTAAATTAAGAAGTTATTTCAATACAGTTTAAAAATAAAATAATTTGAAAAATAATGTAGAGATTATGATAAAAGTTGAGGATAAACTTTACAGAAAGAAAATAGTATTCATCATTAGTCTTAAATGCGTTATAAAATTTTGATTTAAAAATGCGTTTAAAGTCCAGAAACTTTATTTTATAATTATGCCTTCTAAGGAGAATTATACGCTGAGATTTCCTTTGGATTCCCAACGCACCTAAGCCCCATTTAAATAGGAATCCTTCTCCAAACTAAGTATAAAATTCCCAGAATATTCCAACCAATTTCCCATTAAAATGTAACCAAAATTCAAGCCTTTTCCGAATCTATCTTAGCCGATAGAGTACAACACTTGACGCAAGCCAAGGCAACACACAGCAAAGTTAATTAACTCTGTTTGGTTTTCCTCTTGGGGCTCCGCCAGCCAGCATTAAAGTCGGAGGGAATGCCGGGGGGAGCTATGTATATAGGATCCCAGCCCCGGTCCCAGGCAACAGGTCTCCTCCGTACTCGGGCCGCCTGTCCGCAGAGCGTTCTGTCTTTTGATCGTTCGGTATCGGTCCATTTGTCGTTTGTTTGCTTTTTGCCGCGGGGCTAATTCTTCTCCTCCATGGGAGAAGAATCTCGGAAGAGGCAGAACCTGTTTTCGGGTCTCGCCAGCAGCAGCTGCTGGCTGCCTCCGATGAGGCTGATGCTGAAGCTGTAGCTGATGCCGAGAAGATGGGGACTTCCACTGGGGCCGAGTTGCTGCTGCTGCGGCTGCTACGGCTGCTGCTTGCCAACAACAAGTGGACGCCATTGCCTAGATGGCCGCCATAAACATTAAAAATTAATGCAGGCAAAGCCAAGCTCAGCACACAGAAACTCAAATACCCTTTAGAGTCGGGGTTTGATGAGCATTTTGAGATGTAAATTTGAAGCAGAAGCATTTGGTTTTTATTCGTTGCAAATTAAAAAAGAACAAATAAGTTGAAGGGATTTTAAACCCTTATTAGCACCTTCTATGACAAAATTTAAATCTGGAAAGGATTTTATCCTTATCTTAGACTTCTCATTGTATAATTTTGAATAGAATAATCATTGTAGACTTGAAACTAATATTAAATGGGTTAAAAAAGCAACTTTTCAGCCAACAAAAATTATGAAATAAAATTTGTTGTCATACTTTGAGCACCTTTTTCAAGTGGATTTTAATACCCATCAGCATTTTCTTTAGCACTTTTGATATTTCCACAGAAATAAACCCTTAGTTAGGGTATCAAAGTTTCAGTATATCAATAAGCTTGATTTTTCCCGTTTTGGCTTAAAGTAAATGCCCCATTAGAGCGACCATAACTGTCAACCTGAGCTGCCAATTGCAGCTGTCAATTGCAGTTACTCAGCTACCAAGTCACCCACTTATTATCCCACAAAGTCACATCTGACTAACCATTCTCCATTCTCTCCTCAGGTACATCCACTCCAAGGAGAAACCCTTCAAGTGCACGGAGTGCGGCAAGGGCTTCTGCCAGTCGCGAACGCTGGCCGTGCACAAGATCCTGCACATGGAGGAGTCGCCCCACAAGTGCCCCGTCTGCAGCAGGTCCTTCAACCAGCGCTCCAACCTGAAGACCCATCTGCTCACCCACACGGATCACAAGCCCTACGAGTGCTCCTCCTGCGGCAAGGTCTTCCGCCGGAACTGCGATCTCCGGCGCCATGCCCTGACCCACGCCGTGGGTGAGGTCAACTCGGGCGACTATGTGGACGTGGGCGAAGAGGATGAGGCCAGAAACCTAAGCGGCGACGAGGAGGATTCGTTGCTAGAGGTGGACTCGCCCCGACAGTCGCCGGTTCATAACTTGGGAGATTCCTCGGGCGCTGGAGGTGAGAAATCAGAGTCGGAGCGGATGAGACTCAAGCGAAAGGCCGGGGCCCTGGACCACCATCAGGAGGAGAGTGATGAGGAGTTTGATGACTATGACGAGGAGGAGGACCTACAGGATATGCAGGCCAGAGAGGGTGCGGGAGGAGAAGAGGAGGATGACTTCGACCCCGAGGACGAAGAGCGGGCAGAAGTCGCCCTGGTGGCAGCTCGTTTTCCGGCAGGCAAGACTTCTGCCAGTGCTGCCGGTGATGCCATCTCCTCCGGCGTTGCCCCTGCATCTTCCAGTGCCTCCGGCAAGCCGGAGAGGCAGGGCGTGACCCACTGCCACCACGAGGGCGGGGAGACCTACACAATGAGACCACATGGTGAGAAGCCCCTGGAGGAGCCGCCTTCCAACCCCAGTCTTTCGGTACCACCTTCCTTTGTGCGATACCCGCCAGGAGCTGGTCCACCTCCTCCTCCACTGGGACACCCACACCTGCTGCCACCCAATGGCGATCCCTATTTGCCGATTCTCCACGTTCGCCGCGATCTGCACCACAAGAGCCTGAACCTCTCGAAGGCTGCTCCACCGCCACCGACTCCTCCCAGCATCAGCATCCAGCCCGAGACGAGTAAGCCACCGAATCAGCCCCTGCACTCGCCGCACGAGGCGATGCCCAGCTTCCTGGGTTCGATTCCCATGCGAAAGAGGATCCTACCGCCGCCGCCGCCACCCACCTTGGAGCTGATGGACCCCCAGCACCACCACCATCACCATCATACCGGCCTGGGAGGTCCCAGGACCTTTGTGGATAGCCCGGGTATATATGCCTTGAATATGTCGCGACACCCACCGAGGCAGCTGCTGGGTAAGCCCCCACCAAGCACGGAAACTAGCTCCGAAAAGGGAACACCACCTGGGGCAGGAGCACCACCTGTGGCAGCCCCACCCATAGCACCGCCAGCAGCTCCGCCCAGACGGACAGGATTCAGCATTGAGGACATCATGAGGCGTTGACAATAATCTAAAACTATCAAGAAGGTCACAGAAATCGCTGTGATTTTGAAAGCCATTTAAAAAAGGAGCCTAAAGGCGGCAAGAAAAATTCACAAAACATTTAGTTGCATAATTTCAGACACCTTTTTAAATGATTTGTAATCTACAGCGATTTTTGTGGCCCCTCTGCCAAACTTAAGCCCATAAAACATGATCTGAAACCGATTTTAGGTCTTTATAAAACTTGTTCCCATAAGGGGTATAAATCCCGAAACACCTAATACTAATTCAGAGCTAAGTTTTAGTACATTTTAGTACAATGTCTCTAGGCAAGGCAATAGACCTAAACTGAGTAATAGAAATATATACGAAAAACGCATTCCCTAAGCTGTAACCGTAAGCGTAAAGAAACTGAAACTCTGTTGTTGCATTTTATAGAGCCCCTAAAATAAATATACATTATATAAATAAGTTAGGTGTTAAGAAACCTAGCTTAAATCTGAACACTTGCATTTTTAAGTACGAGAGTCTATGGCTTAGTTTTTTAGTTATTTTCTCGTGTAGGTGAGTGAGTGTGTGCCTGGCCACCAACAACACTAAGTGTTGCTGTTTTTTCGAGTGGATGCCAACTTTTAATTTATGTTTCCTTATCCCGTAAGCTAATCTTAATTGAGAAAAATAAAACATAAAACAAAAATCGTAAATCGGTTTTGTATGTAGGGAAAAAATGGTTAAAGTAAAAGTAAAAACTAAATCGAAAATTTAAAATCGAAACTAAGCAACATTCCAGTTGAAACTTACATAATTTAGGCTTAGTTTTAGTTTTTAAGCCTTTTTTTAGTACGTAAGTGAGTTGTGTAAGTAAGCATTCCATTCCATGGTCTTCCTTGAATTTTAAATGATTTTATGCAAACCATATAGCGAGTTAGTTTTATTACAAATAAAGATTGCATTAATATGGAAAAGACGGGTGTTTCTTTGTGGGAGTAGGTTTGCATCTTTGTGTTTTGGAAATGGTAAGTTTGGTCAATCTTAAATTTCATTGGATTTTTCTGAATAATAAAAAGATATATACAAATATAAAGTCTTCTTAAATTTTCTTAATTGTTAACAAACACTTTTTCCAGGAATTTACTTCCTCTAAGAGATCTTCAAGGTCTCTCCCCCTAACCAAATTCCACTTGATTTTATTAATTACCACTCTTGGCCTTTTATTTCCCATGAAAGCTGGGTTGATCTTAGAGAGATCGCTGTCAAGATCGAAAGGGATCTGCTTGGAGTTATAGTATAAAAAAAAATCCACTGACTCACTCGCGTTTTGGGGCCATCAATCACAGACTCAGCCGGCGGCCGCAATAATACTTCGGGCACGTTTCGAGGCCCCTCACCTCACCTTCCTAGACGCGGCAGACACGACAGTTTGCGGTTTGTGGCAACGCCTTTAACATTGACTCTCCGGCAAATCGATTTAGAGAGGGGTGCGGGCAGGCGGGGCTAGGGGCTGAAATCAAGTACACGCCACTTGGACACGTAGAAAGTTCAATTAAAATGCCACGCAAATTGTCATCATCCTCGCCGCCAGTTGGGAGTTGTGCGTTTCCTGGAATTCCGCCCTTTCCGCCAAATTCACGTACTTTTCCCAGCCAATGACATCAATTTCGGACTCAACTATAAAATAATTCGCCAAGTTTCTCCGCCAAGATGATATCATCTCGAGTCCCAGGAAAGCACGTAATTTGTTTGCCAAATAAAACAAAAACGGTGCGTGAGAATGGTCTCGGATAATACGACTTTTTATCATTTGCCGCGGAAATTTAATGCTTTTCATGCAAAAAGAATTGCAAATTGTTAAAAATGGTTTTTACATTTAAAACCCAAAACAAGCTGAACATGCATAAAAATTTACAAAAAAAAATTAAATTTTATTTGCAAATATTTTCTGAGATAGTTTTCTTCAGCATATAAAGATAACATTTTTATGATCACAAAACCGTTGAAGATGTTAGCAATTTTAAGCCAAAAAATTTGACCCATTTTTTTTTTTTTATTGTAAGGGGTTACATCGTAAAAATTGGCAAAAATTGGTCAAAAATTAGATATCGAGGTTTAAATGCAGAAATGTTCGCATTTAGAAACCAAGAAGAAAAAACCAAACCAGACTGAAATCGGTTGAGTTTTAGCCAAGTTATGATAATAAAACCGTTGAGGGTGTTAGCAATTTTCAGCCAAAAAATTTGACCCAATTTTAAAAAAAAATTTAAGGGGTTACATCGTTAAAATTGGCAAAAATTGGTCAAAAATTAGATATCGAGGTTTAAATGCAGGAATGTTCGCATTTAAAAACCAAGAAGAAAAAACCAAACCAGACTGAAATCGGTTGAGTTTTAGCCAAGTTATGATCATAAAACCGTTGAAGGTGTTAGCAATTTTCAGCCAAAAAATTTGACCCAATTTTAAAAAAAAATTTAAGGGGTTACATCGTTAAAATTGGCAAAAATTGGTCAAAAATTAGATATCGATGTTTAAATGCAGAAATGTTCGCATTTAGAAACCAAGAAGAAAAAACCAAACCAGACTGAAATCGGTTGAGTTTTGGCCAAGTTATGATCATAAAACCTTTGAGGGTGTTAGCAATTTTCAGCCAAAAAATTTGACCCAATTTTTAAATAAAATGTAAGGGGTTACATCGTTAAAATTGTCAAAAATTGGCCAAAAATTAGATATCGAGTTTTAAATGCAGGAATGTTCGCATTTAAAAACCAAGAAGAAAAAACCAAACCAGACTGAAATCGGTTGAGTTTTGGCCAAGTTATGATCATAAAACCGTTGAGGGTGTTAGCAATTTTCAGCCAAAAAATTTGACCAAATTTTTGAAAAAAATGTAAGGGGTTACATCGATAAAATTGTCAAAAATTGGCCAAAAATTAGATATCGAGTTTTAAATGCAGGAATGTTTGCATTTAAAAACCAAAAAGAAAAAACCAAACCAGACTGAAATCGGTTGAGTTTTGGCCAAGTTATGATCATAAAACCGTTGAAGGTGTTAGCAATTTTCAGCCAAAAAATTTGACCCAATTTTTGAAAAAAATTTAAGGCGTTAAAATTGTCAAAAATTGGCCAAAAATTAGATATCGAGTTTTAAATGCAGGAATGTTCGCATTTAAAAACCAAGAAGAAAAAACCAAACCAGACTGAAATCGGTTGAGTTTTAGCCAAGTTATGATCATAAAACCGTTGAGGGTGTTAGCAATTTTCAGCCAAAAAATTTGACCCAATTTTTGAAAAAAATTTAAGGCGTTAAAATTGTCAAAAATTGGCCAAAAATTAGATATCGAGTTTTAAATGCAGGAATGTTCGCATTTAAAAACCAAGAAGAAAAAACCAAACCAGACTGAAATCGGTTGAGTTTTAGCCAAGTTATGATCATAAAACCGTTGAGGGTGTTAGCAATTTTCAGCCAAAAAATTTGACCCAATTTTTGAAAAAAATTTAAATTTACATCGTTAAAATTGTCAAAAATTGGCCAAAAATTAGATATCGAGTTTTAAATGCAGGAATGTTCGCATTTAAAAACCAAGAAGAATAAACCAAACCAGACTGAAATCGGTTGAGTTTTGGCCAAGTTATGATCATAAAACCGTTGAAGGTGTTAGCAATTTTCAGCCAAAAAATTTGACCCAATTTTAAAAAAAAATTTAAGGGGTTACATCGTTAAAATTGGCAAAAATTGGTCAAAAATTAGATATCGAGGTTTAAATGCAGAAATGTTCGCATTTAGAAACCAAGAAGAAAAAACCAAACCAGACTGAAATCGGTTGAGTTTTGGCCAAGTTATGATCATAAAACCTTTGAGGGTGTTAGCAATTTTCAGCCAAAAAATTTGACCCAATTTTTAAATAAAATGTAAGGGGTTAAATCGTTAAAATTGTCAAAAATTGGCCAAAAATTAGATATCGAGTTTTAAATGCAGGAATGTTCGCATTTAAAAACCAAGAAGAAAAAACCAAACCAGACTGAAATCGGTTGAGTTTTAGCCAAGTTATGATCATAAAACCGTTGAGGGTGTTAGCAATTTTCAGCCAAAAAATTTGACCCAATTTTTGAAAAAAATTTAAGGCGTTAAAATTGTCAAAAATTGGCCAAAAATTAGATATCGAGTTTTAAATACAGGAATGTTCGCATTTAAAAACCAAGAAGAAAAAACCAAACCAGACTGAAATCGGTTGAGTTTTAGCCAAGTTATGATCATAAAACCGTTGAGGGTGTTAGCAATTTTCAGCCAAAAAATTTGACCCAATTTTTGAAAAAAATTTAAGGCGTTAAAATTGTCAAAAATTGGCCAAAAATTAGATATCGAGTTTTAAATGCAGGAATGTTCGCATTTGAAAACCAAGAAGAAAAAACCAAACCAGACTGAAATCGGTTGAGTTTTAGCCAAGTTATGATCATAAAACCGTTGAGGGTGTTAGCAATTTTCAGCCAAAAAATTTGACCCAATTTTTGAAAAAAATTTAAGGGGTTACATCGTTAAAATTGGCAAAAATTGGTCAAAAATTAGATATCGAGGTTTAAATGCAGAAATGTTCGCATTTAGAAACCAAGAAGAAAAAACCAAACCAGACTGAAATCGGTTGAGTTTTGGCCAAGTTATGATCATAAAACCGTTGAGGGTGTTAGCAATTTTCAGCCAAAAAATTTGACCCAATTTTTGAAAAAAATTTAAGGCGTTAAAATTGTCAAAAATTGGCCAAAAATTAGATATCGAGTTTTAAATGCAGGAATGTTCGCATTTAAAAACCAAGAAGAAAAAACCAAACCAGACTGAAATCGGTTGAGTTTTAGCCAAGTTATGATCATAAAACCGTTGAGGGTGTTAGCAATTTTCAGCCAAAAAATTTGACCCAATTTTTGAAAAAAATTTAAGGCGTTAAAATTGTCAAAAATTGGCCAAAAATTAGATATCGAGTTTTAAATGCAGGAATGTTCGCATTTAAAAACCAAGAAGAAAAAACCAAACCAGACTGAAATCGGTTGAGTTTTAGCCAAGTTATGATCATAAAACCGTTGAGGGTGTTAGCAATTTTCAGCCAAAAAATTTGACCCAATTTTTGAAAAAAATTTAAGGGGTTACATCGTTAAAATTGGCAAAAATTGGTCAAAAATTAGATATCGAGGTTTAAATGCAGAAATGTTCGCATTTAGAAACCAAGAAGAAAAAACCAAACCAGACTGAAATCGGTTGAGTTTTGGCCAAGTTATGATCATAAAACCGTTGAGGGTGTTAGCAATTTTCAGCCAAAAAATTTGACCCAATTTTTGAAAAAAATTTAAGGCGTTAAAATTGTCAAAAATTGGCCAAAAATTAGATATCGAGTTTTAAATGCAGGAATGTTCGCATTTAAAAACCAAGAAGAATAAACCAAACCAGACTGAAATCGGTTGAGTTTTGGCCAAGTTATGATCATAAAACCGTTGAAGGTGTTAGCAATTTTCAGCCAAAAAATTTGACCCAATTTTTAAAAAAAATTTAAGGGGTTACATCGTTAAAATTGGCAAAAATTGGTCAAAAATTAGATATCGAGGTTTAAATGCAGAAATGTTCGCATTTAGAAACCAAGAAGAAAAAACCAAACCAGACTGAAATCGGTTGAGTTTTGGCCAAGTTATGATCATAAAACCTTTGAGGGTGTTAGCAATTTTCAGCCAAAAAATTTGACCCAATTTTTAAAAAAAATTTGAGGCGTTAAAATTGTCAAAAATTGGCCAAAAATTAGATATCGAGTTTTAAATGCAGGAATGTTTGCATTTAAAAACCAAGAAGAAAAAACCAAACCAGACTGAAATCGGTTGAGTTTTAGCCAAGTTATGATCATAAAACCTTTGAGGGTGTTAGCAATTTTCAGCCAAAAAATTTGACCCAATTTTTAAAAAAAATTTGAGGCGTTAAAATTGTCAAAAATTGGTCAAAAATTAGATATCGAGTTTTAAATGCAGAAATGTTCGCATTTAAAAACCAAGAAGAATAAACCAAACCAGACTGAACTCGGTTGAGTTTTGGCCAAGTTATGATCATAAAACCGTTGAAGGTGTTCGCAATTTTCAGCCAACAAATTTGACCCAATTTTTGAAAAGAATTTAAGGCGTTAAAATTGTCAAAAATTGGCCAAAAATTAGATATCGAGTTTTAAATGCAGAAATGTTCGCATTTAAAAACCAAGAAGAATAAACCAAACCAGACTGAAATCGGTTAAGATTTAGCCAAGTTAAAGGTTTTAGCAATTTTCTGCCAATATGTTTTTTGTAAGATTATTCAATGATCTAAAATTGTTGTAGAATTTGTTCTTCATATATATTTTTTTCCCAAGTCAATTATTTTTAATGTCATAACAAAATAACAAAATTATTAATTTAAATTCGAATAACTTTTTTGTGCTAGTGATTTCTAGGATCGGTAAGAACTCCAATAATGCCTTGCAAACTTCTGTCTAAAATTATAATACTCAGCAAGGTGTAATTAAAAAAGATAGGTTTATTGTCCATTACATTTGTTTAAATTTCTCTATTCATTTTCTAATGATCGATAAGACGATATACATTTTTAGACTTACGACTTACCTATTAATCTTTGATTTAAGCACTGAAAAAGAGAAAAGAAAAATATAAGTAAATTTTTCAAGTATAGTGTTCTGTTTTATTTATAAGTTTTAAAAATTTTGGTTATGATTGATATTGTTAATTGACTCTTAAATTATATTTTCGCAATATTTTTATGTTGATCCTCATGTATAATATTTTTTACCCATGCAATGAGATTTTTACAGTATTTTACAGACGCTTAGTTTCCGAACCTCTGACGGAAACAGTGGCGCCTCTTAACGAACAGATCCAGCAACCAAGAACTAATGTGGTGAGTTTATAAATTTAAATTTAAATCGGAAATATTTTAAATTCTATATATTCAGAATTGTATTATATAATTTTACTCATACTCAGACTCAAATAATTCTAATAAGTAAGCTTTTCTGTTAATCTAAGCTGAAGACGAGGGTTAGTGTAAAAACTTATTGATTGAAACAGTATACGTTAAAACTAAAATATATACAAATAATTAAATAAAAGTAATATAAATTTTTTTTAATATGGTAACCAAAGCATTGTTATTGAAATAAATTTAAGCGAACATGGCTAATAAAATGTTCTAATTTGCCTTAACTTATGAAAAACCAAAATTAAAAACGGAAAGAGGCAGAAGAAAATATTGACTAACGAAGGCAAAGGAACATGTTGCACAAAACTTATTGATGCTGCTGACATAAGCGTTATTGTTTTCCATGAAAAAGATTTCACTTAAGGTTTTTAGAAAACTTCCGCACCGATCTACAACGTTATTCGACATCAAACCAACTTTTAGTCACTTTAGTCGCCTTCCACCCACAACTTAACAGCGCTGCAGCCATGTTACCAACAGCAACAGGTTCCAGCTACCAACTTCGTTGGCGAGGCAGCTTTTTTGGGCTGCGCACTGCACTGTTAGCATTTCGGCCAAGGTAACTGGAGAGTGTAACTGGCGTTTTGGCCGCTCGCTCGGCCGAAAGCTGCTCTGGCCATTGGGCTTAATGCGATTTTTCAGCCTCTCCAGGCAACTCAATGCGCTCAGCGGCGCTCATTGAGGCTCTTTGAGTCAGTTCGGTTCCGAAGGTGTTCGCTGTTGGACGTGTTCTGTGCTCGTAGTCGCTCGATCGCGGGAAAATAGCGCTAACTTATTGATCTCAGAAGGTGGCTTTGTTGTTGTCACGTATACGTACAGTTGGTCGTTCGAGTGTGTGCGTAAGTGTGTGCGAGAGTGTGATCGCTGGCTGTGTGCTGACCGCGCCTTAAAGCGTTGTGACGCTTCTTAAAAAGTTAAAATAAATCTTATTTTTAGTTCTTCAAAGAAAGTGTTATAATAACTTAACAAAAATATATGAAACAGTGCTTAAAAGGTGCAAAATTTAATAAGAAAATACCGACAGTGAAAAGCCAAAGCTTTGGGCCAACAGAAAATTGAGGTTGTGTTGGTGCTTGGCCGAAAAAAAGTATTACCAAACACACCAATACCTGTAACAGCGCAAAAGTGGAGTGTGCACAAAGAAAACATACAAGAAGCCGAGAGCATTACGGCTTCAATTAAGGCTAAAAAGGAGACAGGATTCATGTTAAAAATTCTACGAAATATATCTTTAACTTTATGCTTTGGAGGAAGGTTATGTGTGTTGTGACCGTTAAGTTTGAACTGAACGAAAGTCCAAAAAATCAAAAGATTTGGGTTAAAAGAGTTCGGATTCTTAGCTTTACCATTAGAGGCAGTGGAAGCTTTAAGGAATTATTATTATATATAATTATTACATAAAGAAAAAAGATAATATATATATTTTATACTGATAAAATGAAATGTTTAAGTATAAGGAACCGAGGAACAGAATTGCAAATAAATATTTTTAATTTACTTTTCCTTGGCTGTCTTGCCAAGCCGATTAAAACCGGTTTATTGGCGTTTTATTTCTTATGCGTTCTTTGGCAACATCAAAGACTTAATCCCAGCAATTACTTATATGAAAAGAATATAAGAAACAATTGCAGAAACAAAATGGTGAATATAATAACAAAAACATTAGGTTCTTTGTTGATGTATTAAAAAGAAAAACAATTTCTACACTTATTATTATTAAATAGAAATACAAATTCAAACCACATGCTTTTATGAAGATTTATTTAATAAGAAAAACCTCTACAGTTGGCATTTATTAATATATATTATTTTAATATATTTCACTTTTGTTTCCACATCTGATATAATGATATAATTATTTAGCTCTGCTTTAAAATCTTCCATTTGGAACAATCAAAAAACTATGATTTTTTCTCTCTCTTAAAATAAAAGATTCGGTTCAGCGAAAGACTGAAAAACCATCGGAGTATAAAGATTTGGATCCGAAAAAAATTCTGTTAGTTGGCTGCTCTGTTTCTCTCCTCGTTTTGCACGCTTTCTTGGCAACTAATTGCACCATCTATGGATATTTTTTTACTCTATTTTTTTTGCGTTTTGTTTGTGGCCAATAAACTGCAACTGCAACTGCAACTTTTGAGCCCCGATGCGTTCAGCGAGCCGCAACGTTGAGTTGGTTGCACTTGTTTCCCGCCAAGTCCCCTTCCCGCCTAGCGACAGGTTCCTCTCTCTGTAGTTCCTCTGACTACTTCCGCTCCGCATTACTCATCCGACGGGGAGCCGCCGATGACGCGTTACCCCTCCCTCTCTGGTAGGCCGGAAAAAAGTGAATTAAAAGAACATTTTCGCCAAAGGAAGTGGGGCATTATCAATCACTTGGCTTTTAGATAAGGGAAAAGGAAAAACAAAGACCGGCGAGGTGCATTTTCTAGGGGTCTGTAAACCTATATCTATAGCCATGTATATTTAAGAAATTGATAAAACAAAAAGCTCCAGAAACTGAGGTCATACTCAGTCCTTACACACGTTTATATTAGTTATAAATTTATTTGGTTACTTGATGAAATAAATACATTAAGGGGGATTTAAGGAATTATATTTAAATAATACAAATAACACATTATTGAATGTGGTTTATGAATCTATAAAAACTCTATTATTTAAAAAAAAATTCTATATACCCAAAAAATACACCAATAATAATGGGAATGCAAAAGTGGCAGGTCAAGCTAATTAACATTTTAGCGTGCTGAGCATCATCAATGACAGTATGGGAGATAGATACTACACAGAAAGAGATACAGAGATGAGTATTTTGTTGTATTAGTCATTCATGCCGGCAAATGACTAACAAAAACTAGTTAAAATTCTACGTAAATCAAAGCAAAACAGAACGAAACAGATTGAACAATGATGGGAGCTCGCAAACGACCATAAAATTGGTTAGACAATTGTAATTTAACAAACAATTTCTAGAGCCAACGGGTTTGTTGAACTCTCTTTTTGGTTAAAACGGAAACGAAATTAAATTGCTGTAAAATTTACCAAAAAACCAGCTGCACAGCGGGGGATAACCCTTTCACATGAAGAGAAAGCTCAATTAGACTAAGAACTCAGGCTGTGGGAATTAAAACTAAATTGGAAGAGCGGCTAAAACAAGTTTAAAATTTATTTAAAGCCATCTAAGGGAATGGAATATTTGATTATCTTTTTAATTCAAGCATAATAAATGCACATTTTCTAGATAAACATTTTTTATATAATAAAGCTAAAACCATTTATAAGCTAAAATCTTTTCATTAGTATAAAGGAAACATATATTAGGAAACAAAGAAACTGTTAAATGGTCACGTATTCCAATAGAAATCATAATATAATTATATAGCAAAATTATATAGACAAGAAATAAGCCAATAATTAAAGGTTATATATATCATGAATGGTAATTCCTTATTTATGACTAAAGATGTAGTTTTCTGAAGAGAGTTTTATAGGTCATTAAATACTTCCATATAAAAGATACTTTAGGCTAAGTGCATTTCATTAATTTATGTCAAAACGCGAAATGCCAAAGCACAAGCAAAACCAAAAACTAAAAAGTTAATAAACCCATAAAAAGGCAAAAAGACAATAAACGTATTGAATGCACTTCAAATGCAGTCACGGCAACCACGAAAACAACATTTCAGCCGGTGACGACGCCGTTCAACGACTTGCATCGCCTGCAGTTGAGTCACACGTCCGAGATACAAGATACAAAGATACAATCCACACACGCACCGTTGTCCCCCCAGTAGAACCCGGCTCTCTCGAAGCTACTTTGCATATTCGATACATATGATATGCTGGCTATCAGAGAAGTTGGGGATACAGAGAGAGAACAATTACAACAATTACAATTTATTTTAATAAAGTAAAAAATATTCTAATAAATATAATACAAATGAATTTTTATTATTTTGTGACCATAGTTTAATTTTTACTTTTTTCATAATAAATTATAACAATTCAAATCAAATATTATTTGAAGAAAAATTTACCATTAAAAAAAAAATTATTTTTTAGTCGGGTTCAAAAATATGAATAAATATTTCAAAATTATCAAAATTAAAGCAAACCTATGCATGTATGCATTTTTTTCTTGTAAATACCTCAAAATGAATGATCTTCATGAACCATCAACAGTTCTTCCGGTGCATATTGAAGGTGGGGGAAAAGTTTAAGGTAAAGCCCGTTAAGTCGAAGGTGGAAATGCTTTCTGCTTTCTTCTTTCTTCTTACTACGCACACGTAACCGAAGAAGAAGCAGCGAAAGGCTAAGGAAAAATTGAGAAAAACACACGAACTTAACTTGCGGTGCGTGCGTCGCTCTCTTACTCTCTCCATTTCTTTCAAGCTCTCTCTCTCTCTGTCTGGCATGAATGAAATGCCTACACATTTACAGTTATTTTACAAAAAAGTTTTCGGGGGGAATTATAGCAACAACTCCCCCCCAATAATTTACATGTTGTTGTTTCTGTGTGTTTTTTGTTTTGTTGTGTTTGTTTGCCTCATTTCTTTTGTTGTCCCGTTCGCTGCTTTTGCTGCTATTGTTGTTGGTTGCTTGGCGTCCGCTCTCCCTAGTGGGTAATGCAAGTACTAAACCCTCTCCGGAGTGACAGTCGCTGCTAACGGTTCTTTGCGTATGGACGTGTTTTTGAAAGAGAAGTAGGAAAAAATAAAGCTAACTCAACGGCATAGGTATTTGTTCGAGTGTGTGTATCTGTGAGTGTGTTGTGGTTGAAAAGGTGTTTTGGTATGAGTTGTTGTTGCTCTTTAGCGGCTTATCACAAAAATTTGTTAACAATGTTGGCAGCACCAACCAAAATTCTCATGTTTCGGTTGGGAAATCTTCAGAGAAAAACGCACAATTGAGCATCAGTTTTTGAGGGCAATGAAAAACATGGAAAATTGGTTAACACCTAAAAAAGTAACTTTAAAACATGGAAAAACAATTGATGCGGCTTAATAATTAGAGAAAAATAAACTAAGAACAAGTTAATGGATAAACTGTGAACAACTGAAAATATATAAGTTTTTTTGACATTTCAGTCAGAACTGATTGAGAATTTTTAGGAGATACTGAATAAAAAAGTTAAATCTAATATATAAACAAAAATGAATAAAAGATTGAAAGCCAGAAAAAGTATACTTTAACTTAAATTACCAAAAAAGATTAATAAAATTAAAATATTGGCACGAAAATAAGCAATAAAAGCATAGAGTAACAAAAAAAAATCAAGATCTCCTCATGATTTTATTTATTTAACAACAAGTAAAGCCCGTTCCCAAATAAGTGAATACAAAACAGTGAAGTTAAAGATTATTTTGAATAAACTGTAAAGAAAACAAGTAAACTCTTTATAATAATACAAATTGAAATAAAAGTTCCACATAAATTCCCAATAACAAATCTCTTTTTCGTTCTCCAGCTGTTTAATAATCACAAAAACTGCCATGGCGAATGTGTAATAAAGAAAGCTATTAGTGAAATAATTAATTTTAACGAAAAGTAAACCAAATTAAACTTAACGACAACCGCAAGGATATAAGAAAACGATGCACAAATGAAGCTGCAACGACATAAAACGAACTGCCAACAAAAAATAAAGAACGAAACTCAAGGAAAATCAAGGAAATCAAAGCCCCAATGCCCCGCCATATGTTCATGGGGGATTGTCCTCCTCCTGTCCCTCATTTTCCTGACACACTTGGCGCAGGCCCAGGAAAATCCAAGTCCCCCAAAACAAGCCGACTTGGAGGTGGAGTTGCTGCCGGATAATGATATCGAGTTCGCCAGTCTCGATGGCGCCACCCAGCTCCTGCCAGCGACAAGGCATTCCGACGTCACGACGGCGCCAACGACTTCCTCTCCCCCGGCCATGACGTCAGCCCTGTCATACACGGAGCTGCAAGGTGGGGAAATCCTCAGCGAGCGTATCCTGCGGCTCAGCGGGAGTCCGTACTTGGCCCGCGAGGACTTGGAGGTGTTGCGCGGCGCCAAGCTGACCATCGAGCCTGGTGTCACCATCGAGTTTGCCCCCACAAAGGGGCTGAAAGTAAGCGGCGTCCTGCATGCGGTGGTAAGTTGAGGGAAATTATGGGGAAATGGGGAAAATAAGTGAAAATTCATTATAGATAAACTTGAGTAGGATTTACTGGGTCGGAAATTTGAGGTCTTATTGGTGCAATCAAGAAGGGTGGCAGAAATGCTTTAAGAAGAAGTCTAGTACCTAAAGTACTTACTTAAACAAAAATCCTAATGGCAGATTTTATTACCTCGAAAAAAAAGGACATAACAAAATAAATTATAATTAACCAGCACACAAAACTTAAATGTTTCTGAATTGAAATTACTATAAATTTTCTAAATAAATGTCTACTCGAATTTTTTAATTTTCAAATAGTTTGAAATTTAAAAAAATAAACATGCTTAGTTTCAAAAACCTACAAAAAAAAAATAAAAATAAACATTTTTTTGGTTCTAAAATATATAAATTCTTCAGCCTAAAAACAAACATATTTACACCTAATTGAGCTAGGGATAAATGTGTATTTAAGTTGTATTTAAATACATTTTCATTTGTCTTTTATTAAAAGTATGAAACCTCGTTAATTTTTCGCATTTTCCACCATATACACCTGTTGTAGGCGTTGTTTTTTGGCGAATGATTAAGCGGCACCTGTTGCTATCAGCCACCGAGAGTCCACTATGAGTAACCTCAATGATAGATAAGCCTCGTACCAAGGGTTTCATATACTGGGGTTCTCTCATTGTTGACTTTTAGAGACGCGATAAGATTGTGATTGTCTGATTTACACATGAGGCTTGGTTAAGGGGGAGATATGTATACACGGAAAATAATATAGTTCAATTGTTTGTATATAAAAAAAACAGGAGATAATAATAAACAAAATAAAAACAAAAACAGAATTAAAGAATCACCCATTCAAAAGCATCCCCATCAAAAAAATATAACAATAATAAAGACTTTCATCTTTCAACCCCAGCTTTATCTTGATCATTGCTACAAAATTTCTACCAGTGCAGTGACAAACCAGAGCACTGCTCCGGTTACCAAATGGAGGACAGGGCGTGCTCGAATCCAACGTATAGTCGTAGGTTAGGGCCTCTGGGCATGCGCAATCTTGTGACCCGTCGCAAATTGGGTCAGCCAAGTTCAGTTCGGAGACTTCCTTCCAATTATCGGCATCAAAGAGCAGTGTTTGCATGTTCCGGACTGTAGTTCTTGTAACGTAAAGTCACTTAATCAGCGGGTTCAAGGGGTCAGCGTGGGTTAATTAGATTTAAGTGAATGTCGGGAGAGCGCATAATTGAAAGGGAAATGTGTGATTAAATTGGCTTTTTGTCAAACTCTTAAGCTTAATTCTTAGCCTACAATAATTATGTTTTCACACTTCTTCTGTTTTTGTTTTTTTGACAATATGCAAAATATTTTTGAGTCATGGGTTTTCGTGGGTTAAGAGTTCAACAGAGCTAAGAGCCTTAATTAAATAAAAGTGTTGTGTTCTGTCGCTGTGGGCGAGGGACTCTCCTATTTGGGTGGCTGATCTTCGAACAAACATAGGTGTTAATTGGTGCCCCAAATTGCCTGAAAATTACTATATAGTATGTATTTTTCATGTCGATTTTCATTGGCAAGCGAAGGTTAAAGCGGCGAGAAGAGATCATAATTGAAACCGAAAATAATTGCATGCTACGTGAGACTCTCAAAGTGAAAATATGTGTGAAAGAAAATGTTGAGACGCAGCAGACATGTCTAATTGAAAAATAAATTATAACTGGGAAATATTTTCACTTTTAATGGGTTGTTTTAATTTTTATTTATACATTTCTGATAAAAAAATTAGTAAGAAAAAAAAATGCATTGCTCAAATTATTCATTGCGTTAATTAAATCCAAACTCTATTTTCAGGGCACTCCAACCTCTCGTATAGTGCTCAAATCCCAAAGTAATACTGCCAACTATAAACTGGAGCTACCCGATGACCAGGAGAAGGGCATACGACTCGTGGATGGACCCACGCCCGTGGAGGGAAGACTGCAGCTCTACCACAAAGGAGCCTGGCGCTCGGTTTGCTCCAACTCCAGAAAGTGAGTTTAACAGTAACAAATATTAATTAAATAATAAATAAATATATAATTCATTCAAAATAGTTGGACTTTGTTGGACTATGGCGTGGCCTGCAAGCAGCTGGGCTACCGAGGAGGCAGATTCTGGAACTGGGTGGAAAGGACTCCAGGATATTATCCCAGACTCCTCTACGAGCAGCCCAAGTGTCGGGGAGGGGAAAACAATCTCCAGAATTGCGCTTGGACGTCGAGACAAATGGGAGCCGGTGCCTGTGATTATCACAATGATCTGGGAATCCAGTGTTTGCCCGTTCACTCGGAGCCCTTGGGGCACTGGCGCGGCATCTACTTCGATAATGCCCCTTCCACCAAGGCCCTGGGAAAGGACAACACCGTCTATGCCGCCCAATCAGAGTCCCGTCTGAAATATGTGGACATCATAAGGGCAGGAAATGGCGCTGGCTTTACTGCCAAATCCGCGGTGGAAGTCCAGGGATTACCTCCCCAGATGGAGCACGTAGTGATCAGTCACTCGGCCTACACGGGCTTCAATAGCACACTGCCCTGGGCGGGCTTCCAGCTACAGAACGTCACTGTGATGAAAAGCAATGGCATCGGGGTCTTTGTGAACTCCAGCCAGGGTTTGGTCCAGTTGGACGGATGCTCCATTGTGGACAATGCCGGCGATGGCGTCAAGTATGTGGGCCATGATCTCAGGGGAACGGAGAGGAAGGATCGTGCCAGTATCTATGACTTTTGCACCCTGCCCACGACTTCGGGACAAACGTATCCCATCTCCCTATCCTTCACCCAAAAGTACTATTCCGGATCGGCCAAGGAGTGCGGCAAGTACTTCTTCACGAGACCCGGCTACCTGCTGACCCTGCACTTTGAGCACTTCTTCCTCATGCAAAACGAAACGGTCAGCGTGGAGGTCTACGATGGAGCCTCCACCAACGACCGTTTGCTGTTCGAATGGAAGGCCAGAAACTTTACGAGACCCCAGAGTGTGACCTCAACCCGGGACAAGATGTTTGTGAGGATCAGAGCGGACGCCAGGCAGGAGCTGAATGGTTACTTCCGCATGACATCGGGCGACTCGGTGGCCTACGATCTCAGGGTCGCCCAGTCCACCGTGGAGGACAATGGCGGTCGTGGTGTGGCTATAGACAACATCCGATCCAAGCTGCATGTCCATGGAAGCTCAGTGTCTGGCAACGGTCACGTGGCCGGTGTGCATGTCACCAGTGGAGCCGGAGATGTCAACATAACGAGCTCCAACATAAGCTTCAATAATGGCGCTGGTGTCAACATAACCTACTACGGAGGAAACCGCAACATTTCCAGGTCGGCGTTGAACGCCAACAAAGGGTATGGTGTGGCCACCTGGCTTAATCACACCACAGACATCAACAGAGTGGAGTATATACCCTTCAACCAGACCAGCGTGGTGGAGTACTCGCAGATTGGTGGCAATCTAGAGACTGGCATCTTCCACGGCAACTTCTGTCGGCCCATTTGGGTGAACATCACGGGAAACAGCTTCAACGGCAGTCAACAGAACGATGTCTTCATTGAGTCCTGCTACCAAGCCACTGCCAATGGCCAGCCCAATATGCAACTCCAGCTGGGGCATAATCAGTTCAAGTACTCCCAGGCGAACTCCATCAACCTCAGTCCCGCCTTGAACTTGGTGGGCAAGATAGAGTACAACATGTTCCGATACGGTTCCTATGGCTGCCTGTTCGTGAACAATGATTACATATATCCGGAGTTCAACTATTTTCCTGTTAAGCTCATCATCCAAAGCAACTATTTCATGCGGAACAGTGGTGTCCATGTGGTTTCCCTGGGTCTATCGCCCTACAGTCGCTCCGAAGTACAGTACATACTCTTCACCCGAAACTTTGTGAGGGGCAACAACATTACCGAAGCCTTTGGCCCTCTCATAGCTGGTTCGGAGGGCAGTGATGGAGCCGGCAGGCTCAATCCTCGCTCCCGAGTGGCCGCACCCGTGGTTATCGGCTCCAGTAATATCGATGTCTTCCGAAATATCCTGCACAATCTGGACTCCATGTACGAGATCGGCTCACAGCTCACGGATCAGAGTCAGATCATCAATGCCACCTGCAACTGGTTGGGTCACACCGACGAGAGTAAAATATACGCCCGACTCTTCCATCGCAACGATCGCTATAATCTCGCCAAGATCAACTATATACCCTACTTGCTGCACAGCTCCAATCCGGGTTCCACTGCCATGATCACTGTTTCCACAGTGGTCCCGCGCTTCTTCCACGAGGGCAGTGATGTCATCGGCGGCGAAGTTGATGGGCAGGATATGGTTCCCGCAGGCACCTATACGGTTACCAAGGATATTAACATCCGGCCCGGTGGCAAGTTAATCCTCTCACCCGGCACCATCCTCAAGTTCGAGCCAAGTGTGGGAATGATGGTTGCGGGCAAACTGGAAGCCCGAGGACGACGACCCGACGATATACTCTTCACCCTCAAGAGGGAAACCATTATTGGGGAACACAACGACACGGAGACCATTGACTTGGACAGCGAAACGGAGGCCGTGGATATGGAGACGGAGGTGATACCCGCGGATGGAGTACCCAGAGTTCCAGTTCGATTGGTTGGCGGTGCCGGTGCCAACGAGGGACGTCTGCAGGTGTATCTTAAAGGTCGTTGGGGCACCGTCTGTGACTATGGCTGGAATGTCCTGAACGCTGCCTTGGTGTGTCACCAACTGGGTTACTCACTTAATCCCGATGACTGGCGTTTGCTCCGCTCTCAACTCCCCAACGCCGGCACCTCGGAGGACATCCTGATGGCCAGCGTTCGCTGTACGCTACAGGATCGTGATGTGACCAAGTGCCGGGCCGAGTACGAGTTCGAGAACACCTGCAGCCACGAGAACGATGTGGGTCTTCGGTGCTATGAAGGTGCCTGGGCGGGTATCCGCTTCAGCATGCTCGCCGAGAGGGCCGATCTCCAGTACGTGACCGTGGAGAAGGCTGGACTCTTTGACTACACCACCAACGCCTTTAAGCCCGCCGTTCAAATGGATCATGCCCGGCACAACCTGGAGAACGTGAGGGTGGTGAACAACCTACAAGATGGTCTGGGCATTGTCTACTCTGATCTCTACGCCGGCAAGTCGGTGAACAACATCAAGAACTCCGAGTTCTCTGGCAATCGAGGTAGTGGCATTAGCTTGAAGCAACTCGATTTCCGGATCTCGGGATCAATCATCAAGGACAACAAGGGCAGTGGCATTACCCATGATGCCGTGATAGCTGCTCTGGATCAAAAGGAAATCGGTGGATGGTTCAACATGGCGAGGGACTTCAATGCCTATGACACCGACTATGATCCGTACGTACTTCCCCATGAGATCAGTAACATTGATCTGGGGACCTTTGAGCACAAGTACATCAGGACTGAGGAGCTTCTCGGACAGAACGTTAATAGAAAAATAGTGGTTCAGTGTCCAGCTGGCTATGTCATAGGCATACAGCTCCTGAATCCCATTCACAATCTCTCCTCGGAGAGCATCAGTATCCTGAATGCCCGAACGGAGAATATCAGGAGTGATCTCTGGCAAGTGAAGAGGGATTTGAATGTTTTTCCGGTCACCAGCAGTAGCTATGGCATTATTATTTACTACGAAAGCGGCTTTCACGCTCTTGGTGGAGCTGTCCTGATGCTAAGTACAGTCACAGCGCCAGTTCAAAACATCCGAAATCGCATTGTCAGCGGTCCGGTGCCTACTCTAACGATTCGATCAACTAAAATCCAAAAAAATCTGAGAGGTATTACGGGCATCTACTACAATCGCTATATAGGGGACAATGGGGAGTACTACCTGCGAAAGGCCAACGAATCGATCAAACTAATCAACTCCGAATTGAGCTTTAACGAACGAGAGGCTATACTGATAAGATCACCCTTCTGGGATGTCATCTCTAGCAATATTTCAGAGGTCACCTTACATGTGAACAGTTCTTTGATTTCGCAGAATGGTTTTGGCATACGACAGATGTCCAAGGATCTGCGATCGTCAAATAATTTGTTCCATTATGTGATCCAGGATACGACAGTGGAGCAGAACACCCACGGAGGTTTTCAGGTGGGAAAAATACCTTTATTCAAAAAGAACTTAATTAATTTTCTCTTCAATTTTAGGTCTCTCTCCCCTATGTCTGGCAATACAACGAAAACTTCACCCATTCGATTTATTTCGGCAACAGCACCTGGCAACGAAATCGCGACTTCCGCATCTCCGCGCATGGACACTACACGGTCTTCAATATAACCTCGAATGTATTCCGGGAGAATAACTGTCCCGGAGCTCTGATCCTGCTCGATGGCATGGAGAAGCGTCTGCGCTTCGACAACAATCGCTTTGAATCGAATAATGCCAAGTTTGTGCTGCTCTTCAAGGCGGACTCTCTCAGTGAGATCATAGGACAAGTCCCAGCGAGCATCGAATATAATAGTTTCAAGGGAAATAACATTGTGACCATGACAGCAAACTATCGAAATCAGTACATGAAAGCTGCCCGGAGGATTAGGAAACAGCATAAGATACCCACCGCTGTCATCCGTTTAGATGGCGTCCAGAATGTTCGTCTATATCGCAATCTTATATCGGAAAATGAAATGGACTATAACCTGGTCGCCGGTGTAAGATCGGCCCGCTTAAACAACTACTTTGAGGCGAGGGAGAATTGGTGGGGTACCAAGGATACCGCCTTCATAGAGGCCAAGATCTTTGACTTTGACAACTGGAACGATCATGCGGATGTTATATATCAACCCTTCCTTATCGAGGACAGCTACGATGCCAGTGTCTCCGTCGTGGTGCCATTTAATCAGGATCAGGAGGTGGATCTAGCTACCTATAGAGGTGGCCGAGTGTACAAGGATTTGGTTTTGAAGAAACAGAATACCCCGTATTACATATCCTCGGACATCACAGTAATGCCCGGAAAAACCTTGACCATAAACCATGGTGTCACCATGGAATTTGAACCCAATGTGGGTATCCTAGTCTTGGGTAACCTCGTGGCCATTGGCTACAAGGAATCCCCCATTGTGATGAGACCCTTTAGGAACGCCACCCGGGAAGCTCTGACAGATGGTCAGCCCCAGAAGCGAGCTCTGGAGGATATGAGTGCTCCTCTGACCGAATTCGATGCCATCAGACTGTGCACCAGTGCCAATAATTGCTCTGGCGATGCCGATGGTTTGTTTGGCCTGAACGAGGGATTCTTGGAGTACTTTAATCACACGACCCTTCAGTGGGTGCCCATCTGTGACAGCCGGTTCACGGAGCGAAATGCCCAAGTGGTGTGCCGTGAGATGGGCTACGATCCCCTGAATGTCTACTACGGTCATGATCGCAGAATCGAGTTCCACACGAATTCCCTGACCCGAATTTGGTCCTGGGTTCAACCGCTAGAGTGTCGCGGTGACGAGGAGCGAATGGAGGATTGCGCCGAGCGCTTGAATGGTCAGCTGTATGGACATCGCCATGAATGCCGATGGGATGATGTCTTTGTCTTTGTCAGCTGCAACAGTGTTGCCGACGATGAGGTCTACTGGGGTGGAATTCGGTTTGCCAACTCTAAGTTCGAGGAGATCCAGTATGAACACCGAATGCACAACACAAGATCCCATGCCAGGTTACCGCTGCGGGAAAGTCAATTGGAGTTTGTCCGGATCGAACAGGCGGGAATCCTGCACAACCACAAGGCGGCTGCCATACAGGCCATCCACAAGAACCCCTCCATAACCTCAGTGAGCATCGAGAACTCGGCAAACCATGGCATAAACCTCATAGCTCCCAGTGGAAAGCTCAACTTGAATCACCTGAACATCAACAAGACCCTGGGCACTGGCATCAGCATTGTTTCACTCACGGGCGAAGGGCGCGATAGCGATGAATCTAGTTATTCGCCTTTGAAGAAATTAGATCTCCCGTACAAGCTATTCTCCTTGGTGGACATGTGTGACCCGCAAAAGGTCCTGACCATCGAGGAGCGCATGATCATCTACTACAAATACGATAATAATCCCGTCAACTGTGTCAAGATCTTTACCTCGGCCTTCCGAGCGAAACCCATCGGGTTCCGTTTGCTGCAGTCCAATCTTTTTAACCACTCGAAGCTGTATGGCAGGACGGATTTCATTAAGCTATACGATGGAGACATATACAATGTAACGGCTACGTATCTGGGTAAAATCGAATCGGACACGGATAACCAGAGATCGTTTTTTAAGACCAAGGGTCCAACGATGAGTCTGCAGTTGGTAGCCAGTGGTGCTCCCGAAACGCATGGATTTATAGCAGAGGTGGTCACGGTGCCCATATCCACCTTGGGACAATGTAAGTCTTATGGTAGTTACTGTCTAAATAGAATAGATTAACCCGTATGCTCCTTTGGGTTTGCTCCCAAGACTATGTGAAAGGAAGCTTAAGGGAATAGTACCTCGAAGCGGTAATCAAAGAGAAAAAGGGCTTAACTTTCTCCTCTGTCCTCTACTAAACTGCTTGTACATTGCAGACAAAGCATAGCAGAGAGGTTAAGAGAGAGAGAGCGGTTCTTTCGAAAATCTTTTTTAATTTCCATTTTATTTCTAATTAGTTCTTATGAAAAATATTTTTTTTTGCAGACCGCGATGCCCTACACAACATCACGGACACACACATCTCAGGTGCCATGAAGGGAGCGGTTACTTACTCCTCCGCGGGCGAGGTTACGCCTACTTTAACCCTTATAGGAAATCGAATAGAGAGAAACTGCAGGCAATTGTATGGAAATTTCTCAACCTGTGCTTCTGCTTTAAATTTAGATGTGCAGAACATGAACTCTTTGTACTTTATGGTGAGTGATCAAATAATCTTTACTCAGTAAGATTCTGAAGTTTATTGTTTACAATGTATTATAATAACAGAACAACCTGATCATGGAAAACCAAGGAGGTCTCCGCATTAGAGCTGATTCCCGCGGTTCGGCCACCTCATTGCGTGGCTTCGTTCACCACAATCTCTTTATGAGGAATCGCAATCGCCCGGCCTTGTATGTGGAAGGACGACAGTCGTCGCCTTACCAGGAGGTGGAGCTTTATAGGAATTACTTTGCCCAGAATATGGCCGGCTACGAGGATGTGATACGATTGTGTCAAGTGGTTTCCAATTTCAGCTATAATTATGTTCACAGCAATGTGGGGGGAAGAATTATGGAGGTCTCGGGCTTCGAAAAGGTGCGATTGCAGATCTATCAGACCACGGCCCACAATGGTTTCTACAGGTATTATCTTTACTTTATTAATTATAGCATTTGGATGGCTAATATATAATTTATTAATTTATTTTAGGAACTTTGCCACCAATTGGATGACCCGAGCCACCATTGTTGCAGGAACAGCGGGTCAACAGTATGTGGATAACATTTTCGAGAACTACGAAAACGATTACGAGCTGCTGACTGTCAACAATTCCATGTAAATATTTTTATTTCAAGAAAAAAACAATAATTCAAGGGCATTTTCGGTATCTTTTACTATTATTTACTATAATTCGTATAAGCCACTGAAATCTGTACAGACCTTTGACTCTTTTTTCTAATTTCTGAAATTCTTTATGTCTATTTTCTCGGCCTGCCTGTGTAGTTTGAGTTTTGACTATGAAAACAGGTAAGATAAATCGCTTACAACTAAACCTCCTAGAGCTTATATTTATGTGTTTTACATTCCCCCTCAGGACCTTTGAAACATGGAGCTCCAAGATCGATGCTCGCCACAATTATTGGAGCTATAATAATACCATTTCGGTGCAGTCTCGTATAAGAGATAAATCTGGTATGTTTTTTGTTTGCAAAGATCAAATTTTCCTAGTAATATAAAAATTAATCTCCTGATCTACAGACGATCCTATGCTACTGGAGGTCCTGGCAGTACCCTTCCAGATGAACAATGAAACCATACTCGATGGCAAGTGTCCACCAGGTTGGGCTTTGGTTCATGACACCTGCTTTATATATGTGGGAGCCCCGATGACCTTCCATGAGGCCCGAGACTTTTGTCGTTCGGAGAACTCCACCATGCCGTTTATACGCACGGATAAGACAACGCTTTGGAGGTATTTGCAGTCCCAGATGAGACACCTCAAGTATCCCGAGAAGGTTTGGATTCAGGACTACAATCACATTGAAAGATGCACAAATTTTGTGTTTGGTGAAATCGAAATTGAGGATTGCAACAAGGAGCGGGGTTTCATTTGTGAAATGGATCCAAGGGTGAGTTGTTTTATATAACATTTCACATTAGTTGAAGTTTTATATATTTTGGGTTGATATAAGGGTTGATTTAACCTTCTTTTATAGTTAAACATTATATTATGTTTATGTTATCAAGTATCTAAATGATAAACGGAAAATTTCCTTATTTTAGGTCATTATTGATCCGCTTTCGTGGCGTGCCGACATCTTTGCCATCAGTATTATCTCGGCCTTTGTCCTTGCCATTATTTTGTTGATCCTGGTGGCCTTCTGCTGGTTTGCCAAGTCCAAGCACCGCCATGTCCAGCGGCTCCAGCGCAGAAATAGCATACGGCAGAGTCTGCGCAGCTTGAACAGCATCGATCCGCAGGGATCCCTACGACGAAGACCCAATTATGTATGATTTGCTTTTGATTTTTTGTGCTCCTTAATTTCCTTCTATTTTTCATTTATTTAATTATTATTTTGTTATATTTATTGTTTCCTTGGTTAATTTAGAACATGTCCAGCAACGGGACCCTTTCCAAGAGCCAGGACTACAAGCAAATGGTGGCCAATGGCTCCATTGATTCCATGGACAAAAGTGTGCTCAGCTCCGAAGCGGGCAGCTTCGAGGGCTACGAACAGAAGCCCCATTACAATGAGTATGTGAATCAGAATGCCTTGAGACCCCCTCAGCAGGAGCACAAGGTGGCCACCATTTCCAAGGCCACAGGGCATCGAGCCCGCGCTGCTGCCGCCGCCGCCGCTGCCCTGGAGCCCGATGCCTTTGAGCTAAGCTATCGGAACGAGGGTTTCAGGGATAATTCCACCTACGGCGGCGGCACCAGAGCCAACTCCGTGAGCACCAGTGTGGCGGAGGACACACCCATCATACATCACACGGATCAGGAGGTCGACGAGGGTGGCTCCGATTATTACGGAAATGCCAGTACGTTGCCCCTGAGAACAGAAATCGGTGGAGGCGGCAGCTCTCAGGGAGGCGGCCGTCGTGGGCAGCCCGGCTTGGCCTTCCTTAGCGAACTCAAGCAGAACCTGCCGGAATATCAGAGGAGCTCTCATAGCAGCTTTATGCCGCAACGGAGCAGCGGCGAGTCGTTGCCCTTTGACCAAAAGTTGGATCAGTTCAACTACTCCACCGAGTCCTCACTGTACCGTCCTGCTCCGGCGGTTCCTCCCAGTTCCCAGAATGTAACGCCAGCGGACATGCGACGTCCAGACTCCTACTACACGGCAGTAAGGAGCAGCAAGGCTCCCGCCTCCCACTACAGGACACCGAGGCCACTGGCCCAGCCGCCGGCAGCTCCTCCACCAACTCAAACGCACTCGTCGTCGTCGTCGTCGTCGTCGCGTCCCAAGACAGTATACCAAACGGCTTCGGGGGAGTCCTCGCCGACCATAACATCTCCACTATCTAATCCCTATCATCGCTCCAAGTCGGAGGCGCTCCTGGAAACCGATTTCGATGGGGATGGCGGGACAAGTGGTCTGCAGCCGCTGCAAACCAATGGACGGAGTCACAGTCAGCCCCTGGAGACAGCCATGTGATGAGAGATAGATTCCCATTGCATACTATAATTTAACACTCACATTGACTTCATCTTCAAAACTCTTCAAAACTTCGAAATTAACCATTTTCAGGCTTCAATTTGGAGTTCTTTGACCACAACTGCTTCGTAGGTTTTAGATTATTTTGATTTAACAAAAATATTACTTTTTAAAATCGAGATTACGATTGTGAGAGAGACAAAGAGAGACGAACACGCCCGCCCGTTGTTTATTTTTTATTTGTGGTAAGCTTAGATCATTCCATCCATTAGCCATTAAGTCTTAAGCTTAAATATTGCCTTAACGAACGCAAAAAACGAACTAGACCTAAGATGTTGTATATATACAAAAAACGTGTAAGAAAAATTGTGACAAAAAATATATAGAAAATAAAAACAAATAAATAACAACTGTTTTTCACAAAAAGTTGTAGTAGCGAGCCAAAGAGCGGAATTAAGATGAATCTCAGCCAGAGAGAGAGGAAAAGGACCGCTCTTTGAGTGGGAGAGAAACCAAAAGAATAAATGGATCGAGTCTTACTATATGTGCCAAATTTTCGTATTATTCTCAATACAATTAGCCATGGATCCCCAATATCATTGTCATACCCAAATATTTTAAGCATGGTTGGGTTTTATCTGGAGATTTAAAAATTATAACCATTAAAGATCTCAATTTTTTTTTAATATTCCTCGTCTGTTAATCTCTACAGTTTATAACCTAAGTAAAGTTTATAAAATTTAAGGACCGAAGACCTTGTTGAAAATTCATCATTTTCTATCGGAAAAGTAATACAAAAAGCCTTCATAGAGGCCAATGAAGAGGGCGATGAGGCAGTGTATTTCCAAGGTCACGTTTTAAGGCCTAACGTTAAATAATTGACTTTAAAGCTCTGATTAAATCAGTGTGAATCAGATTGGCTTTATAAACACTAAGTGATTTCTGTCAAAAATGTTTATTGGGTTTGCTTTAAATGCAAGGGACGCACAGATAGGAGGGAGAGTGTGCTTGCGAGAGAGTGGACTGCACTGTCTTGCTGGATCGGATGAGTGGGCGAAATGGTTGCCGCCCGTATAAGCGAGATTAGGAGTAAAAAAAAATAAGTAACAAAAAAAAAAAGGTTTTTGCTCCGATATATATTCCTTAAAAAAAAATCTTTAATATTCCGAATACCTATATTACTATAAACACAACAATAAGCAATATGTAGGGCTATAAGCTACTTGCTGCTTTACGAGCTTTTTCAAGTGAGCCAGATCCAGCCTGAAATAAGCTATACTGGCGACACTGGTGGGTGAGCATAGAGAAGAGAGCGAGTGAGAGTAAAATGAGCGGAGAGCGGCGCTTTTGAGCTTGTTTTGTCAAATTAAATTTGTAGTAGCGCTGCTTTGCGCCATTCATCGTTCTTCACTCGCCGCTGGTTTTCCTCGATGTTCCCCAAACCAAAAAACCAATTACTAACTTGTGCAAAATATTCCATACCAAAAAATTAACAAAAACAAAAAAAATCTGTAATTAAAAATAAAACAAAAATAAAAACCATCGAGCGAGCGAATCAAGTAAGTTTTGTTGCTGAAATAACTGTGGCCGTGTGTGTGCGTTAAAGTGCAAGTGTGCGAGAGAGAGTGAAAATCCTGCTGTTGAAGTGAAGTTGCAAGCTTGCGTGCTAAATTTAGACCTCAAGCTGAAGGCTGTGCAACACAGAACACAACACCACCCCCCCACCACCCACTGCCGCCCACACCACTCTCCTCTCTGCAAAACTGTCGCCATACGTCAGACGCGCGCTCTCCAGTCCAGAGCTCGCGCGAGTATGTGTGGTATGAATGGAACAAAAGTACTTAGACTTAAGCGACGTGTATTTGTTGATAAGAGGGGGAGGCGGCGATGGGTGGCAGACTATGGGTGTATTGGTGTATGGATGTATGTATTTGTGGCACGTAGACTCGTAGTAAAATTTTCCGCGTAAAATTGAAAGCAAATTGAAAAGCTCACGAGGGAGCTGCTGCAAAAATGCCAAAAACCTTGTAAAAAATAATAACAATTTAGTTTTAAAATTCTAAACAATTTATAAATCTTGTTAACTGCCAGTGAAAAGTGAAAAAAAAGGTAAAAAATATACGTACAACTATTCAAAAATATTAATAATTTAAAAATAAAAAATGCAGTAAGCTTATGTTTAAAAAAATGCCTCAAATTATGTAAAAGTGACTGCAATGGGACGAAAATCCCAGTTGAGCCGCAAAACCAGTTCGTGCGTAGTTTTCCATGTCATGTTTTCCCCCAAACAATTTCCCATATCATCCATCGTTGCAACGAGTTTCGCACGCTTCGTCTTATCTCACTTTTTGCACCGTAGTTGCTCTCCGCTTGGCTCTGCTGCCACACGTTACTACTCACAGATGAATACATATATTCATAGATGTATGTACATCTATGTACATATGGATAAATGGATAGACATATGTACACATAGGCACAAGGAATGGGCAATAGGCCTGCCACAACCTGCTTCTTCTTCCGTCTATAAATACCAAGGTGCGCGGCGAAAGTGTAAGGCGCTTAATATAACTTCATATGTATGTGGATCAGTAATTGAGACGTTCTCAATACGAGACAAATTTAAATTAACAAAGTAAACTATTTTTGAAAGATTAATTAATTATTTTTTAAACAAAATAATACTATTAAAAGTATTCTGAATAAGTTCTTAAAATTTTGAAGTACCTTACACTTTTGCTCGGCACCGTACCGCATCGCTGTTGGAGGCACGAGTTGAGCGCGCATGTACAAAATCGAGCAGCAGCACGAGCTTCCCCCTTTCCCTCCCTTCTATTTTCCATGAGCTCCCACATGGGCATCGCATCCAATCCGAAGTGTAGTAACTGCACTTTGGTGAGCGCGGCAGGGTTGCCAGAGCGACGCGGTTTTGCGAAATCGCTGGGTGGGAATGGGCGAAGAATTCAATGAATGGGAAAAACAAAATTGCACACAAAAGACACTACTCGACCAAAAGAAATTTGCTAGCACTGTTAATTCGAGCCGCTAATTACTGCACGTACATTTAATTGTAGTGCTCTACTTTGTAATTAAAAGCAAGCCTGCCCGCATTGTTAGTAATACGATCGGAGTCCATATGCATTTTTTGCATTTATAAAATACAAAACAACTTTACATTAAAGGCTACGTTTTTTTCCTAACATTTTAAATTAATAGTTGCACATGTATTATAATTTTTTTTAATATTAAATGTAATCTCTTCCGTATAAGTTTATTTTCTTGTCATTTTTTTTGCCTAAAATTAGTGCTAACTACTACAAAGTCTCGGACTATAATCAATAGTAGCGATAAATAATTTAAATGTAATAACAGATAATAGTCAAGGAAGTTAAGTTTCCCTATCATCTGGTAACCCTGGAAATTGCAACTGAGAAGAGAGTGGGAGGCACATGGTGGAATAAAAATGGAAAAAGAGAGTGGCAGGGTCTCTCTCCAGCGCCAGCGCAGAGCACCGATTTGCAGAGACATTGAGACAGCTTGCCACATCGTGCGCAATAAGTTTTCATTTGGAACGCAGCGCTAGCCGGTGACGCGAATGGACCTTAGAAGCTATAGACTCACCAGGCACATAGTAACGCCGTAGTAATCAGCAGAGTCAGCAGGCGTAGGCGGATACAAAACAGTTGCACAACTGCACTTTTTTGCGGCTAGAAATCGGAGAAGTGCGCGCGGTGGATTTGTGTGAACGGTGAACTCAGCGGCGGTTGAAACTTCGGCGGGCTAAGAACACGCGGACGCGAACTCGACGTTAACACTTTGCCGTGGGTGCCGCGGTGTCCCTTTTAATTTCGCGTCTGGCTTCCGTTGTTCCCGTGCCAAGAAAAAATCGATAATTCCGTGCTGTATATGTTACGGCGAAAGGTGCGCGGATATTCGGATTCTCGGGACTCGGCTTTCGGATTTTCGTTCGGCGGGACTCCTCGTTCGGCTCTCTCTCATCGTTGTTACCGTTACTCGCTAACTACGGAAACTACAACCAGCCGAGAGAGTGTGGGCGACACAGAGAGAGAGGGACAACCTACAACCACAAGTGAGAGAGAACGTAAACGTGATTGAAATTTTTGCACAAAAGGGAAGCGCCGCTTACGCCTTACACGCGCGCCAAAGCCTGCCCTGCAGTAGTGTAAAGAAAACGAGAGAGAGCGCGAGAGAGTAAATCAGGAAGCGGAATCAGAAAACGAAGTAGCGCGTAAAAATAACAAACAAAAATACATGTGGAGGCGTATAAATAGAAACAGCGTGTAAAGCGCAACGCCAAAAAAAGTCAGTAGTATGTAGTAATAGTAGTAGAAGGAGAAACCGGAGGAGACAGAACATCGCAGCCGACTGCGGCGCCGGCGCCGACGGAGACGCTGACTGCGGCTGCGACGTCGTAGTAAGTTTTTCTGCACTCTGTGTGTGTTTGTGCAATTTGCGCGCGTGTGTGTCGGTGTTGTGTGCTTTGCGTGGGTGCAACGTCGTCTACGCACAGAGCGTAGAATGTGGAATAAATAAAAGTCAGAATAAGAGGAGCTGTTGAAAATCATGATAAAGTTTGTCAGGCAAAAGAATCGCGAAAACTCACTAAGGGCATCAAAAAATTTTATGCGTAAAAAGGTGTGAAACAAATTATTTAAAATTTTTAAAACCCCTGTAAAGATAATAATAATATGCAACCCCATAATTATTAGCACCAACAGCCGAGTTGATCTAGCCTTGTTGTTCTATCTGTCTGTCGCTCTATCCGTCTGGAATGGTCTGCAAACGTATGCCTACCTAAACTACGGTTAAATATTAATAAGACTATAACGAACGACAGTCAAACACAAATTTAAAGTGTTTGGCACTTCCTTTTTTGTACTTTAAATTCGTATTCATTTTTTCCCCTTAATTTTATAATCAAAAATATTCGTTTTCCCAAACTACGACTTTATTTTAATTAATAAATTTGCTTTTTTTTGCAGCGTGAATCGAATGACTCTGGCACCGAATCTGATGGTGAACTCCTCGATGTGGAAAACCAATGTCACTTAGACGTGGATATGGAAACTAGTAAGTGTGATGCCAGAATTGTAACACAGGTTTTATAGAGAAAAAATTTCAACATTCCTGCTCGACCATTGTTTTATGGGTTCAAATTCAATTTACAATTAAAAGAAAAAAAAAAACAGATCACGTAATTGTTAAATATGTTTAATAAATAATTTTCTCTCTAATCTTAATAATAATTTTAACTTGATCAATCTCACCTTTTCTTAGGTGTTGCTGGCCAACAAAAGTCAATCACTGCTCCTGCAATGATGTGTCACCAGCCGAACTCTTCCTCATCCTGCGCCCATCTCATGTACGACCAGCACAGTTCCGAGGAGGAGCTCGAGGTGATCAACGGGCCGTCATCCCATGCAGGACAGCATCCTGGCGGAACGGCGACGACGAATGCGGCGATAAAGGGTGGTGGTGTTGGTGGATCCTCCTCGTGCACATCCAGGATCTCGAATCGGGGGTGCAACTCTTCATTGGACACGGAGGCGCCGCCATACGAGGAGCGGGCCACCACTTCCTCAAATTCAAAGCGCTCCACCAGTTCCACTTTAATGGTGGAGAACCGCAAGCGTTCGCTGGCCCATAGCTCCGATGATGAGGTGGGTTACAGTCCATTTCTGATAGAACTACATTCATTATACATTTTTATATCCATATAGCTTCGAAACTCGCTGGAGCCCATATTGACGCCCGTGAATTTTCGTACATCGCCGCCATTGGAGGCATTCAAGCCAAATCGTAGCCATATGATGTTCCGCTCCACAACGCCACTGATATTATCGGAGGCCCGTTGTGGCATCGAAAATATTCAATTATGTGATAATAGTGTTAACGAGGAGAATGGCGGCGGCGACTCAGGAGCAGGATCAGGAGCAGGAGCAGCGGGAGCTGTAGCAGGAGCAGTGGGGGCAAGTGGCAAGTGTGCCAAGATTGGCACCGCACCTGGGAATGGAGGCAATGAGAACGAGCCAACAACGAGCATGATAAAGGCATGCAGCAGCTCCCTGAAGATGAGCAATAGCAGCCATCACATTTACCAGCCACAGCCCAAGTATAGTTTCCATTACAATAGCTCGAGGAGCAGTCCGGCCAGCACCACGGGTCTGGATATGGATATGGTTCGCTCGGTAAGTCCACCAGCGAAGCTCTTTCATTGCGCCATATCGCCGCGAAGGCGACCAAGCAGTAACAATGCCAGCGGCGGAGGGGGATCATCAGCCACAACAACGACACAAAATGCTGCCAATTCCGGAAACGGAAATGCTGGAAACGCCGCCGCCGCCACACAGAGACTGCAGCGACCGCATCGGCCGTGTTTAGATTTTGATAAGATGCAGCAGGTGAGCCTCTAATGCAGAGGGCGCTAACAGCAAGGAGTTCGCAAGCGGATCGGGAAGGAGTAGAAATCGGGGCAAATCAAAGAATTTTATACGAAAAACACAGCAGAGATCTGCGATTCGAGAAGAGCAAAAGTACCTAAGGATTGAGGTATGCCTCCAGAGAGAGCCCCCAGAGAGCAGCAGCAGGAGTAAGCAAGAAAGGAAGATATATCATCAAATCAAATTTAAAAAATATTTAAAAAGGTAATTCACATTTTAAAATACAAACCAAATTAAAAGAGAAACCACTAAAATTTACAATAGAAAAGCAGCAGCTATTTTTTCACAACTTTTAAACCTAAAAAAGTATAAAACATGACAGAAGACAGGCAGAGAGAAAGAGAGAGAGAGAGCAGAGAAGCTGTAGAAGGCTGTATAAAAAGCTAAGGATATATAGGAAAGACTCACTTGCTTATAGGAGAAAAGGATCGAAGCTCGATGTTAAGGAGTAAAAGAACAAGAGGAAGCTGAGATTTAGATTGTAAACGGAAAAGAAATCCAGTTATCTGTAAACTGTATATATTGTGTATTTAAAGAATTTTTGAAGAATTGGCAAGCCATCGATAGAAGAAGAATAGAAGGGGTTAAGGGCGAAACGAAAGTATTTTAATTTTTTTAAAGTGATTGATATTGACAGAAGACTCGAAAACTTGAAAGAGAACAAAATTATATTTCTATGAATGGAAAAGTGAAAAAAGAAAGTGGGGAAGTGAAAATGAAAGGAAAAATGGAAGAGCAAATAGCAACAGCAACAACAAAACAAAATGTGAAGCAACAATAGCAACCGAAAGATTAAAAACAAAACACAAAACTTTTGTATCAAATCGAAAGCCGAAGGTAACTGAGGTCGCTGCGACGACAGTTAAAAACAGTTAAATATGTGTTTAAATGTACAACATAAAATAGCAAGCTATTTTATAAACAATATTCAATTTAATCCAAACAATTAAAAGAGAAACCAAGAAAACAGAAGAAAACAAAATACGAGACAAAAAACCAAAAAAGCTGCCATCAACATTCATGCATTAAAGCTATTCAGTTTTACCAATATTGATTGATTGATTGATGATGATAAACGCAACAATTAAACAATTGGCAAGTATAATCTTTTCTTTGTGAAAGCAAAAAAGAAAGAAAATAAACCCCATATTCAATTCCATGAAAAACCAAATGAAGAGCAAAAGAATACTAATACCAGTAAATGTGTGCATCCATAGCAAAAAGCAAAAGAATTAAGCAAAAATACATTTTTAAGTACCATATATAAATATTAAAAGCAAGCAAAGAATATTCAAAACTAATTGCTAATTTTAAATCATATTTAGTATTTCCGTATGGAAAGCGAAATTTCAGTTAACGCCAACAACAAAAACGTAGTCAATGGTATTTGATAATTTTTTCTCTCAATAATCATCTCTAAAAACGTTTCACAGAATCACACCCAACAACACTCAATACATTCAACCTACCAACAAATAAAACAGCATAATCCACACCACCAACACACAGAATATATATAATATATGCATTATAATAGCGATGAAATCGAAGATGAACATCAGGCAAAGTTAGGATCGGGCTGGGAGCAGAAGTGTGACGAGTGATCAGAGAAAGGATACTGAATAACTGATAACTAGAAATGCAGTTTTCATAATTTTTAAATTAATTAAGAGAAGAGAAAATATATTATCGGTGGGGCCACACAGAAATCGCCATCGTTCAACTGTGCAATTTAATATTTGAGTATTTGAATAGCACTCATTGGGACACCCTTTCGCGGGACTTACGGTTTCTGTGGGCACCCCCGATATATCAATGTATAATGATGTGTAAACTGAAGAAGCGAGGAAAACGGGGAAGATAAGATATCAAAGGACTGAGCGTTACATTAGAGCGTGGACGTGGAGAAAGCGGCATGTGAAGCAAACCCAATACTAGGATTTTAGTTGATAAGTTCTTAAGTTCGTGGAATGGAAAACATTGTGAAAAACGGCTAACAAATATGGAAAGCACACACAAAATCTATGATTTATGTTGAATATTTTTCTGAGAGAAACAAAACAAAACAAAAACTTGAAAAACTAAGAAAAACTGATGAAACAAACAAGAAAAAAAGAGAAAAACAAATATTATGTTGTAAACAAAAAGAACAAAAAAAAAAAAAACAAAGATTTCATTGTGTTGTACATAGTTACATTAATTAACAAACAATATATATTTAATATATATATATATCTTACTCATTAACTATTAAGTCGATGAACGGTACAAGTGCAACAAAAAAAGAAAGAAGAAAAAATATGAAAAGAACAAATGGACAACAATTTGAAAAAAAAAAAAAACAAATGAATGAATAATGAAGACAAGACAAGAGATAAAAAAAACAATAAAAATAATAAAGAAATGCTCTGCAAAATAGAAGTTTTTTGGAGAGAACGCTTTTATTTTGGACATCGTGGGAACCTGGAAGAAACTTTTGAAAATGAAGAATTTATTGCTTATTTATTTTAATTTATTTAGATTCTTTTTACAGTTTTTTTTCTTGTAGATTTATTTTCCTATATTTTTTTTTTTATTAAGAATACTGCCTGAATTCGAAATTCAAAATTTAGAAAACGGATAGAGGGAAAGCAGCTGGCACTAAAGCTCTCTCTCTCTCTGGTTTTCAGTTAAAATTCTAGAGAACCTGGCAATTAGCTCTAAGTTTATTAATTCGAAATGATTTTATTTTTTATATTGTCTTTTGTTAAAACAATATCTTCTTTTGAAATGATTTTTGTCTTTTGTTCAAACAATATCTTCTTTCGGTTTCGCTTCCAAGAATGAACAGAAATAAAATATAAAGGAGCAGTCTCTCTCTCGGAGCGAGCCAAAAAAGCTGACTCCGAGAGAGACTGCTGTTTATTTTTTCTTTCGTTCATTTATGGGAATGCTTGTACACTGCAGGAAAAGCGTGGAAAATATAAGATACATATTAGGAGTTTAGGCTTAGTTTATATGACCTTTGCTTTATTTCTTAAATATGTTTACGTTAAAGTCTTATTTGTGAAGCCTTAGATTCCTTACTTAAATTCTCACTTCATTTCCATTATTTATTTACATATATTGTACATATACCTAATACCTACTTTAAAGAAACCTTGGCACAGCTGCGTGGCTATGAGCCCAGTATTTCCCGCTCAGACTTGTGGTTTTGTGTGTGGTTGTCGTCCTGACCCTGTACTTTAATATTGCCTGCTGCAGTAGGAGCAGCGGCCGCTGCCTTCTCCTTCTTTTTCCCCTTTTCCATGGCAGCCTGCCCGTTTCTGGCGGGATCGTGGATGCGGGAATGTCGCTTGAGATCCCCCGATACCCGGAATTTCTTCTCGCAAATGGAACACTCGTACGGTCGCTCCCCCGTGTGCACT
This sequence comes from Drosophila jambulina, assembly GCA_018152175.1. Lineage (NCBI taxonomy): Eukaryota > Metazoa > Arthropoda > Insecta > Diptera > Drosophilidae > Drosophila > Drosophila jambulina. The sequence goes on from JAECXH010000114.1 coordinate 1,070,251, forward strand.
TTGATGTGACTCAACAGATAGGAGCTGGCGCGAAAGGTTTTCTCGCAGTACTGGCAGGCATAGTTCCTCTCGCTGGTATGAATTCGCCGATGAAGGACGAGGGAATATCGCCGGGAGAAGCTCTTGCCGCAGAATTCGCACATGTGCGCCTTAATGTCGCTGTGCCGGGAGATGATGTGATACTTGAGATCACCCCATTGTCGGAATTTAAAGTCACACTTTTCGCATTTAAATGGCTTCACGCCGGAATCTGTAATGGGATAAAGTGGGTTTAGTGCTTGGAAATTACTCCCTTGAGATGTGGTTTTCTCAAACTCACGTGTTCTTTCATGGGCCTTGAGAGCACTCTGTGTGTAGAAGGATCTCTCGCAGCTCTCGCATTTGTGGGATCTCTGTTGGTTGTGTGTATATTGATGGTACTTCAGGGCGTTATACGAGTTGAAATCCCGACTGCACTTGTCACAAAAGTGCTTCCGTCTTGTTTTTCCGCTCGCATCCTCGGACAAGCTGTTGTCCAGTCCCGCCAACGAAAAGCTCTCCTGGTGTTCATCAGTCTCATGGTGGTCTCCATCTTCTTCGTCGAAGGGTGAAGGTGGCCTGCTGTCGTCTTCCTCCAATTTAAAGCCTTCGTTTAGCATCAGAGGAGACCGACGAAGTTGTTCAATGGAGGAGTTTGAATTAGGGTGAGGATGGGAAGGAGGAGGAGCAGGAGGAACCTGAGGTGATGACGGCGCCACCAGCAAGGTCTGTTCCATGTCCTCGTTTGCCTTGGCCAAAGGCCTCTCCATTTTGGGGTCCGTCTTGGGGACTCCGTTTTCGGAACTTAGAAAATCCAGCGCCATGTGCGGATTCTCCTTGAGCAGGGCGGGAGCTGGGAGTGAAGCTGAAGCCGATGATGGCGGCGGCGGTTCTCCTGGCAATAGCAGAGCCGGGAAAGTGATGTCTCTAAAGTTATTATTAAACCAAGGAGCTGTCATTCCACTGGAGGTTAACTCCAGATCCACAAGCTCATCGCAGGTGTCCTCTATGGACACCTTGTCCACCACATTCCGTATGCCCTCCAGCATGTCCTCCGTGTCGCTGAACTCCACATCATCGTCCACCGCCACGGGTATGGGATTCGGCGTGGCATTCGTGTTGACCACGACCACAACGGGACTCAGTTTATCCGTGGCTTGGCCAGGCAACACCATGTTGACGCCCACATCATTGGCCACAACATCGTCGTCGTCGTCATCGTCGTCCACATGGTGATGGTGATGGTGATGGTGGTGACTGATGTTGTGGAAGTTCTCAAAGTTTAGTTGGACATCGTGAAAGACTTGGTCCAGTTTGGCTTGTTCCTGTTGGAGCTGAACGTAGAAGGGGGAGAGTTGAGTTATTGTATGTACCTTCGACTTTTTCTCACATTGACCTAGACTAACCTTATCCTGAGCGGACAAGCCGCACATGTCCAGTGGCTCCTTCTGGAGCTGCTGTTGATGATGCTGCTGTTGCTGCTGTTGGGGATGATGATCCTGGACAACCAGTCGCTGCTGCTCCGTGGGCTCATAGTGCTGCTTGAGATGGGCAAAGAAATCCAACTGCGTGTGCACAGCGTATCCGCAGATCTCGCAGCTGTAGAGGGCCGAGGAGCCCGGCACATCTGGCACGTCCTCCTGCACGAGCTCCTTGTGCTGCTGCTGCTGCTCCACCAGCAGGTCGTTGTCCATGTTACCCTTGAGCTTCCTGGAGATGCGCTTCTTGTGGGGCAGCACTTTCCGGGCATTCATGCAGGCGGTCGAGGCATACAGCAGCTCCTCGGTGGCCACCACGTCCATTATGGGCACTGGTATGGGCTCAATGTTGCCCAGAGCGGGAAATGCGGGCTGCTGGTTAACCTCTTGCTGATGGTTGACCTGATGCCCCTGCTGCTGCTGCTCTACACTTTCCGGCGACGATGAGGATTTGTTCACAAACTGGAAAATTGTGTTCAGGGATTCCGGCGTCAGTGTGTCCTTGATCTCCACATCCGCGTAGCCGGATCCAGCGGGATGATGGCTCCCGTGTACCGCATTCGTGCTGAGGTTGGTGGGTCCTTCCGATTTGTAGGTGTGATCTATGAGATCCATTATGAAGTGATTTGGATCGCGCATGAGCTCCGTGGCAAGGAGTGACTATTTTGTGGGGAAAATTGTAGAATCATCAGTTTAAATCTTGATTTTGCTTGGAGGGTTTCGTTGAGTTTCGACACTTACGTGATCCATGAACTGTTGGTCCACTTCCTTGCGCTCCATTTTGAAAGATTCTTCTTTGGAAATTCATTCAAGATGGAAAATGGGTTATTAGCTTCGGTTCTCTTCTTGTTCTTGTGGTCCTGAACCAAGATTAGCTTGTCGAAAGTCCTTCTCCTTTTTTTGTTTTCTTTATAAATTAGTATTTACTCGTTTGGAGTAAATTGTAATTTTACAAAATTTTTGTTCTCATTTTATTGGTGGAAATTTCTAAATGCAGTTCCAGTGCTGGTAAATGTTGGCAGAATATCAGCTGTTGCTATTATGTTAACAACAGAGCAGGCGTCAGAGCAAGCAGTGCAAAGAGAACTGCTTGAGGTCTGTTAAAAAAGAGCGCAATATTTCAAATATGTTTCTTATCAGTACAGCAATTTTTAACCTTGGGAAAATTAAAAAAGCATTGGAATGAGCATGGAATCCTATTACACCTTTTTTGTAAAATAAAAGAAAATTCTACAACTAAATAGGTAAATGGTATTTTCAAGCCTTTAAAAATCGTTCAAACCTTCAAACACATTTTCTTTATTAACGTGTTAATTTTTATGGTGATTTAAAATTTTTAATTTCAGGAAAAAAGTCTTAAAGCTTAATTTGTATCAGAAATTTGATAAAAATTTCTCATTTAATCAAAAATGTATTTTTTTTAACCATTGGTATTTTTAATACTATTAAAATGAAATAATCCTTAAAAAAAACTTCTATCACAATTATTAAACGTAAATATGGTGTCTAGGTGGATTTTCTTAGGTTAATGATATTTTAATTTTCTTAAACAAATAACTATTAAATAACAGGGTTATTGAGCAAATATCTACCTTAGATTAATTAAATACCTTTAAAAATGTTCTTGAATATTAAATATTTATTGAAATATTTTCAAAATGTCGTTAAAACTGCTGAAATTGCTGAGACATCTCGTATATCTGAAAGTGTTTGTTATGATTTAATGGGAATCATCTCATTCTCTCCCACAAACTTCAAAGGGTATTTCCAACCCCATCCATGGCTTGTCAATCGCCTTGCTCAAGGTGTTCCTTGATGGATTCCCTCTCGCATAGATTCCTCCTCCCAGAGATTCCGTCTCCCAGATATTCCCCCTCCCGGAGTCTCCTCCATTGTTATTGTTATGATTCATGGGAATTCGTGTGCATAATTTACCCGATTCGATACTCGTATTTATTTTTACGCCACTCCCCAGGAGGAGAGACCTCTCCGGCTGAGTCAGAGAAGAGATCAAAGCTCTCACAAAAGAAATGTGTGTTGGATTGTCTAATAATTGTTTATTAAACATTAATAGTTGCTAAGCAGCAGCCGTCGCTCGTCACATGAAATTGTTCATAAAATTTTATAGACCTTTTGCGGTTGAAGTCGAGCCTATAAATATCCCGGGCGTCGAACATATGGCCAACCACTGGCTGCTCGGTGCTCCTTCTCCCTGAGCCCCCTCTGATCCCTTTACCATAAATATGTTGATATATCACTGAGCAGGATTAGCTTCCTGTTTGCAACCATATGGAGATTGGGGATTGGATGAGGGGAAAATCGTCGTGGATTATGTGCCACTTCAGACCTCACTGGGAATATATATGAAGTGTTAATTTGTTAAGGGAATGTACATATATGCTATGAATGTTTATTGCTCTGTTTGTTGTCGACTTTATGTTCCAACCAATTGGTGGAGCAAATGGGGGAATTTTTAGAATTTCCTGGGGAAATAAGGGTGAAACAGAGCTATTAATTGTAGATTCCGCCGTATGGCAACAGCTTATTAGTTAATTTCATATTTATTGGGCTAAGTTTTGTGTTTAGGGAAAGTCTTAATCACTTATTAATTTATGTCAAACTTGTATTTATTTTATATTACATTATTAAAGGCTAGTTTTATTCTAAAATAATGAATATAATCACTTTACATATTTAAGCTTTTAAGTTTCATTTTTCAGAAATATAACTTTACCCATTAATTCTTAATATAAAATATGTATTTTAGTTGCAGGAGCAGCTTTATTCTCTTAATAATATATGTAGTATAATTAATATAAACAAATTCGTAATTGCCAAAGTAATTTTATTAGCTTAGCTTTACCCTTAATAACTTAAAAATCTACATTTCTTTATTCTTATTTTCCCACAATTTCCAAATGCTATTCTTTGTTCATAATTTGTTCCTTTTGTTGCCATTCCATCGATTGCCACTCCTTTAAATTGCAATATTTTCTTATAAATATTGTTTTTTCATTAAGGGAAAAATGCAAATTGTTTACTTTTTGGCTCACACATTAGCAACGCCCACCAACCGGCAGCAGCTGCCCACCAGACTCGAGATTTATTCCATATTCTACCTGCCTCTGTATCTTTTGCGGCTTCGTTTGTTTATTTTGCGAGCTACCAACTGAATTTTTGTTGTTTGTTTTTGGTTTATCGCTTTTCCTTAAATTCTATAATAAATAAATAGCAAAAAAGAGAATCCTTGTGGTTTCAAATATTTTTCACAAATATGCAAAGTCAATATTTGTTTATGGCGGAACAAAAAATAAATATAAAAACCTGCGTGGGCGGAAAAGGGGATTGGTATGGTTAGTTTCCCGGAAAGGAGATTTTTAGACTTAGGACTTAAGAATTTATTTATATTTATTTTTTTAGGTAAAAAACTTTGAGATGTAGTTTAGTTAAGAATTCAGCTAGCTGACATTTTTTTAATGAAATTTTATATATTGAAAACTATAAAATACTTTCAAAAACATCAATGATAATTTTAATTATAATAATAGATTTCCCTTATGACTTTTTGGTTAAATTTAGTTATAATTTCCCATCAGTTCTTCTCCCCAGAACCTTAAATAAATATTTCCCACTTGATTTCTCCTCTAACAACCCTTGGCTCAGCTCGTTAGACAAGTTTTGCGCAATAAAAAAATAGGAAGCAGAAAAAAGGACTGCGGCTGGCAAGATTTTTCATATACACTTTGCTACATTTCGGTATATACAATACATAATGCCATTATTATCATAAGCGTGCTTTTTTGTGGATACAACAAAAGCAGCAGCAAGTAAGTTTTTGTAAAAAACACAACACGGACGCCAGGAAGGACCCCTGAAAATCGGGCAGGAAGCGCATGCAAGTGCCCAAGTGCCTTCTTTTGTTCTTCGTCACGTACTGCGGTGCTGCTGGCCCCCCTCCGGAACAAACCACCTTACGGCCAGGAGGGGGAGGGACCAGCTAGGACCAACCTACCGCAGATGCCTCGAGTTTTTGCGCAGAAGAGGAAGCGGAAACAGCCACAAACAGCAGTGGCGACAACAACATCATCGAGAGCGGTTCGATCGCTGGAGAGCTTGTGACATACCCTGGGAAATAGGGGGAATGTACGGTTTTTCAAACAGTTGGGAATTTTTTAAAATTTACTTCTTTTAATTTTTTTTTGTATATATAGTTTTTATTTTAAACTTTATAGCAGTATAAGCAGATCTTCTCGTGATACTAAGTTTCAAATCAATAAGTAAATATTAATTAGTTAAGTATTTTATTATAAACTAGTTCTCATTTCCATAATATACCTTTTTTAATGAAATTAATACATGGTAAACAAGACGATATTTCCAATAATAATTATTATCATTTTATATATTATTATTTAATATATTATTATATATTGAGGTCTTTAATATTTTATGTTTCCATTTGTAAATAATTAATTAATGTCTGAGTCGTGTAGAATTTTGTGAAGTTTGGTTTTAAAAATTATCATAGAACTAGCATACACTTTTACTTAGAGCTAAGTTTAGGCGATATTTTCTAAATAATAATAATTTTATTACGAGATATTTTCACTTCGTTTCCATTTCTTTAGTCTCATAAACATGTTTTCCTTTTTTAATACCCATTGTTTCTTGTTGTTGTGGCCTCTTCGAGTTTTGTCGCCTTGCGGGGTCCAAATTATAAAACAAAAGCTACAAAATGTAGACAAAATGCAAAAACAAACAGCCCCAGAAGGCCCCCTTGGAAAACCCCATTTTCCAACCTTCCATTTCCATTTCCACGTTGCTGTTGGTGCTGGCTGCTGCATAAATATTGTCAGCAGCAGTGCTTTTTGTCTGGCTTTCCTTTCTCCACTTTTTTCCTCCCCCTGAACTTTCCCATTCTCTGCTCACGTTTTCCAACATTTCCCTCCCATTTGCCTTTATTTTTGTTGTTAACATATTTTGTGCTCATCTCAGCGAAAAATCTGTTGACGCAATTGTCACGTGCTTGCCTGAGTCCGTGTCCTGCCAAAAGGATGATGCTTTTTCATAGTTTTTTATGAGAGGAAAAAACACATGGTCCTTGCCTCGTGCCACTTTTGTCTCGTGTCTCTGGGCTTTGAGCTCCTTCTCCTCCTCGTTAAGTGCGATGCGACGGCGTACAAGTGCCGATGGTGGCATCTCTGATTTACACTTGTCCCCCTCCGAAGAAAAGGACATTTTGTGGTGGTTAATGTGGATAATTTTGAGGTAGGATGTGGCAGGACTTGTAGGGGATTGCGATCTTATCTAGTTCTAAGTGAAATGTTATTAATGAGATTATTTTTAATAGGGCTTTTTGGGTCGAATTGTGATGGGTAAATGGGGAACAATTTTACAGAGGTTGTAAATAAGTTACCTAATGCGTTAATTAAGATATTTTATAGTATTTATCAAGCTTATTAACAAGGACATTCAGAAATAATGAGAAAGGTGTCAATATTAGCAAACAGTGCACTTATAATTCCCAAGTACGAATTCGGTAAAACAGAAGTCTTGACTTTTTTAGGTTTAGGAATCCAGGCTTTTATATGTCCTAATTGAAAGGTTTTTTCTACCCTACTAAAATATTTGCACATGTGTTAAAAATTTCGGCTTGTTCCAAAATTCAAACCTCACACTAGTGAGTCTCCACCGCAGGCCAAGCCACCAAACTAATTAAGGGAATCTCCCGCTTCTTAAGGAATCCTGTTCCCCTTTTTAGGAACTCAAAATATAAAACCCAAAGTGAACCATGGATAGACTGTTTTGCTACCCCGCTAGGCTTGCACACGCCCTGCTCTACCTTTTCGCCAATCTGCACGATATTCCAACGCAGGACACACCCCGCCAAAATATAAAAACCGAAATCAAAAGAAATATATATATATATTTATTTCGCTGTGGAGCGATAGTTTTCACATGTTTTGTTCGAGCATTAATTCCATTTAAATGATTTCCGCAACAGATTTGAGCTTTGCACGTAATCAAGTGGAAGTGAATTTGACCAACACAAGAGGTTTCCCCTTTGCCTTGTTTTCTGCGGTGCCCCATTAGTTTGATTGTTCCAAAGGCCACTGAGCCGTGAACAGAAAAAATATATCAGGGAAATAAAATAAAATAAAAAAGAAAACCCACCGATCGGTGACCAAAAAATAAGCAAATTGTTAATAGCAAATGTTTTGAGATTAAGCGATAGCCGTTTTACAGGGAATTCGCAACGGGATGCTGTCCTGGAGATCGTTGGGATCGAAGTCAGTGACTCATTTTCAATATTTTATTTCTTCAATAAAAGGAACATATTTACAAGATACAGCAAAGTATTTTATTTATTTAAAATAAATAATTATTTTGTTAGCATTTCTTTCATTAGGATTTGTTTGGAAGCTGAGAGGAAATTTACTGAAAGAAACTCAAGAAGAAAATAAGGAACAAATAAAAATATTTCGTTATAAAATTAGAACAATTTTTAAACTTTTATTTACATTAAAACCTTTAATAGAACTACCAATCTCAGACAAAGTATGCAAAGAAAATATAAAAATGTAAATTATATTTTAATGTTTCTTTTAACTCCCCAAATTATTTATAAAAAATCTCAAACAATTTCACAATAAAAATTAAACAACGCTTTAAAAATCTAAATATCTGCAAAGGAATCCAGATTCTTCTAAGTAATATTTTCCCTATTAGTTCCCCCCTAAAGGACCTTGAATGGTCAACCGAAAAAACCAAAAATTAAACACCAAACTTGAGATTAGTTAATGTCGTGTTGATACATCGTGACTGTGACGGAATATACAAACGCGACAGGATCTCCCTAAGATCCTCTCAAGGCCAATGTATGGCCACAATTCTGCGTTAGAGCCGGGGATCGTCTCTGCGTTCAATGTCAAAGTGTCCACCGGGAAAGAGATTTGTACGGTTAACCAAGGAGAGGCCAAAATATGCCATTTACTCTGGCCACACATCGGTGCGTCTCAAGGACGAGTGGCAGGGTCCAAGGACACTCTGCTCTGCTCTGCCCTGTCCTGTCCCGGAGCAGCTGAGTTTGGCCTGCTTGCTGTCGTCGGCCCGTCAATGCCAGCGGGTGCCGCAGAGTCCTTTGAGTCCTTTGAGCCATTCAGAGACGCGCACTCTACTCGAGGCTCATCATCTCACAGGCAGACGCGGCGCATCCTGCCGCGTGGCTCCCCCCCTGACTTGTGATGCTTGTCCTGCGATTTCTATTCCATCTTCCCTGCCTGCTGCCACCTCCGGTGCACTGCTGGTGCAAATCGGCGACGTTTAACACTAACCTTCCGATCTCTGCTGCCGTCCGCCGAGGCTGTAGCCAGCGGGCGGCTTTGGGACGGAGACTGCCTTCTGAAATCGGAATACCACCTGAGTTTTGGAGTCCTGGCCAGAGGCCTTTGGCAAAACACCTTTCGACTTGTTTCAGTGCGGAAATATTCAATACTGGGGGAGGTTAACAGAACCAAAAAGGATTCAAAGGAATCATGAAGAGGTTCACAAATCATTGATATTGAAGGAAAGGACTTAAAGATATCTTTAACAGTTTCAGAAATCAATTGATATTTATATTAAAAATCCGTATCATCCGAAGAGTCGATTTGGACTTGTCCGCTTGTCTGTTTAAAATAACATTTTTGATACTATTAGATGTTAGGCAATGGTTTAGTCCATAAGATACTGTATCTGGTTGGTCTAGAAACTTAGTCCATAAGATACTGTATCTGGTTGGTTTAGAAACTTAATAATGAATATATTTTGTGTCCCAATTTTTTTTAATTTCAATTAAATTTATTCATAGATTTTTCAAGCAAGTTCCCTGATTATTTCTCCAAGTGTTAATTCTTGGATCTTGCCTAAGAAAGTCCCTTGTTTTGCCTTTAGCCTTCCATCCTTTTTCCCCCTGCTATAGCCACGCCCCTGCCATTGCCTCTGCCTCGTTATCCTCACACACTCTGGCACATATTTACCCAAAATGATAACCAAATATTTTCCAATGCCAAGACATTTTTCAATTTGAAGCAATGAAAACATACAAGTCGCCGGTCGCCACGGCGGCCTTTGATGTTGCACGTTCGTTCGATGAAATTTGAGTGAGTCAGTCGAGAGTGGGTCTCCTCTCCCCCTGGACTTCGTTTGGATTTTCTTCTTTTTTTTTTTTTTTGTAATTAACCGACTTTCAAACACATCGACGGCACTGCCTCCTTTTTGGGCTCCTCTCTGTGTTGCCACGTCCACGCCTAAACACTTCACTTGCCGCATATGTTTCTTTTCGCCTCTCCTCTCCCCGCTTGAGTTTTCCACCGGCAATATCGAATTTCCCGGCGTGACAAGCCCCGCTAGACATTAGCTCGGCGCCTCGGAAATGTCAGCGAATTTTGCGCCTTGTTTTTGTGTTAATGAGAAAGTGTCAGCCGTCGCGGCGAAAGACCAAACGCATTTCCCATCTTGTCATTATGTCAACGAGGTGTGATCCCAGCCGGGTTATGGCTATGGTTAATGGTCGTGGTCGTGGTCGTTGTCGTGGTCGAGGTTGAGGTTGAGGCTATAGCTACAGCCACGAGCGGGAGCTGTCTGACACACTTTCACGCCTCGGCAGAGGAAGGAAGTCATTTAATTGAAAGTGGGGAAATCCGATCAAGTAAATAACAAAGCTCTCACATTAATTACAGCTTGTGTTTGTGTGGGGGAGTGGGTGTTGTAAATGTAATAAAAAATCAAAGGGTTAGGTTATGTTTATAAATATTTAATATTAATATAGTAATAGAAAAGCATAAGGATAAGGAAATATCATTTACAAATGTTTGTTTTTTAATGGTTTTATTAAATCATGAAATTAGGCAAGGAAAATTGCATAAAATATTTTTGCCAGAATTTTGGATTTTAACTATACTTAAAAATAAAAGAATTATATTTACGAAAAGTATACCTATCCCCCTCAATTCTCCATTTTGTATAATTTTGAATAATAACCACATTTCTCAGGTGTTTTTTCGATCATTAAACGCCTTTCTGATTCCCCAACTCCCTCTGAGCCGCTTCACACCTTGGCTCGAAGCACATTCCAATACGTCCGTAAACCGATCATCTTGCTCGTCATATTTGCCAGCTGTTAGATGTGTTTCTTTCCGTGATCCTTTATCCCCTGGCCGTATCCTGTTGCCGCATAAATTTGAACATAAATTCCCTGCTCCTTAGCGGCGGCGGCAGGCCTTGTAAAAGTTAATTGCTATGTTAACACGTCCGAAAGAAGAGCAGAAAGAGCCGTCTGCTGCTCATTTCAATAAGACCAAAAAGATGAGGAAAAAGGAATCAATTTTTAAGACTATTAAAGGCAGAACGCAGGCAGCAATCCGCTTAGCCGTCCTCCGTCGTCCGTCGTCCCTCCTTTTGACTTTTTAATTGTGTTGGCTTATTCCTTGGGTGATGTGGGGATGCTAACGACGCTTCCCTCAAACATTTTGCACGCGCTGCGATCATTTGTGGTGATTATACTATATATTGTTTGAGTTTTCCTTTGATTCCGTCCAGGATCAAGGATCGCCGTCGCATAAATCAAGGACTCCCGCTGCGGGGCAACGTGCAGGAGGCCCCTCTCGGGGTCTATACTGCATAGGCGTGGCCCAAAGTCGCTCAAATAGAATGAAAGTCAAACTCCGAAATGCCGAAAAACGTATAATAATTGAGACATTTGTTGGCAGCGGCGGCGGCGGCTGGTTTTTTCCTATTTTCCTGCTCTGTCCGCAATGACAATGTGATAAAATGTTTTCCCAAAAACAAAGGCATCAAAGTCGGGACTCCGGCGGCTGCTTCTAGCTCCTTGGTCCTTGCTCCTTTTTCAGGTGACACTTCCACACGCACATACTTTCCACCTTTCGGCACGTTGATCGGCTTCCTTTTTAGTGTTTTTTCCTCCTCCAAAAGGACATGCGGCCGGTGTGATCTTTTGCCGACTTGCCTTGATTATGTTGTCACACAAAAAATCACAGAGATTAGACAAAAATCACGACGATGATCGGGCGATATATGGCATATATGTATATAGTTCAAAGGGAGAATCCGTCCCTTGGCTACTTTATGTGGATTATGTTGTCACATTTTGGCACCGTCCTTGTTTTTAATGGGTTTTCGGGGAACTTGCTCCGCCGAAAGGATAATGGTTGTAATCGCTGGAGATGGCTAGATCATCAGGATGATACTTTTATGGTCCTTGTTGATCTATATATGTGAGGTGAGGATTTTGTTTGAAGGTGTCAACCCCTGTGTGATATCAACAATGAGAGATTTCGATCAAAAATAAAGCCACACCTAAGCTGTTAATGATATCTGGGGAAGGGTTTTGTTATTTGGTAATAAGAAATTTGAAAATAACAAAAGTTATAGATGGAAAAGGCCTACTTGGGTTAGTACTAATAAATTAATAAAAAATATAAAGCGAAGCTTTAAACGCTTTTAAGTTCGTTAATTGAGCACCATTAAGTTGTATTTAACATTTTCATCAAGAAAACATATTAGTTAAAAGTAATATTTAGCAAAAAAACTTTAACTTTTAAAGTTTCATCCCTTGCGGGATTCGAACCCGCGACCTTTGGATTAGAAATCCAACGCGCTTTCCACTGCGCTAAAGGGACTGTTGTTAGTTTGCTTGAATACACTTGTTTTTAACTGTTTTAAAGGATTACAAAAAAATGTTTTTAGTGAATTTTATAAACAACAGGTTAATAGATAAATAAATCTTATGAATAATACCTCTAACGGTCTATAAATAATATATTTTATAGCTATTTAGGTGACTTTCTGTGAGGAAAGTATAGAAAGTGTCTGGGCAAAAATCCGAAATGTTTTCTATTATTTAAACCGAAATGTTTTCTATTATTTAAACCTTAAATAAAAACTCCAAATAATCAAGTGTAGGCACCCTTTTGCCATACAGTCAGTACAGTCATCTCTGCAGATCCTCATCCTTTGCTGACATCTAAATCCGAACGGAATCGAGAACCGCATCATGGACATGGTGCCTGCTACTAACGAGCAATTATCGCCAGCTCCCCGATGTTCCCCGATTTCACACGCCCAAGGAGAGGTATACAGCGGAGCCCGAGATAGAATCCTATACAGAGAGCACATCCTCAGCCACGCATTGGCTACGCTTTGGGGGGGAGTCCCGCACACCACCACCAGGGAAACCTGCGAGGGCTCAGGGATACACACACATATTGTTAGGACACAATGGATGAAAATATTTTCGTCCTGTTGTCAAATGATTGCATTTAATGTATCGAAATCTGCGTGACGAATCAATTCAGTTCTGGCCTGGCCCGGCCTGGCAAGCTGCAAAATGGAGTTGCCTTTTATAATTCGATCCTGGCATCCTGTCTGGGATACCGATCCCAAACCGCACGGACAACTTAATCGATAAGTTGCAGGGTATATATATGTATATATCTACTTTTTTATGTGTGCCAGTCCTGGAACTGATCGATTTTCAGTGGGTGTACGAGGAGCCTATAAAGTTGTCAAAGAAAGGCTGGTCAGGAGGACACCCAGCTGTGCCTGGGCGGCGACTCTACTTAAGTGGAACTTTCTGACACATATGGTTAGAAAATAAAACAAATTTTAGCCGGTGGAGGAGAAGAGAAGCTAAAGGAGGTGGTGCCCCTCGAGAGCTGAAGTCCTTCAATAGCTGGAAATGTTAGTTTCTGACAGCTGAATTATATTTATGTTGAAGTTCCTTGAAGTCGAGGAATATTCTTTAGTGTTAAAGGTAGTTAAAGGGAAAAGATGAGTCCTGACCTAGTTTAGATTTTTTTATATTTTACTTTTATATATAATTTAGTAATTTATTGCTTTATATTTATTTATTTAAATTTATATAATATTTATTTATTTTCCTAACCTATTATGATGGTATGCATTATTTTATAAGGTTTTCGTTTATGAAACTTTATATATTACATTTAAGTTTAAATTTTAAGCTACGTTTTAAGGCACATTTTAAACTACATTTTAGTACATTTTAAAATTATTTTAAGCCTTCTCTTCATCTTGGCTATATTTTATTATACATTTTTGCTTATATTTAAGGCTCAATTTGAGCTATATTTTGGGCTGCATTTTCAGAATTATTTTTGACTAAACTAAACCATATTTTTTATAAAGACTCGACATCCTTCAAGCTAAATAATTCTTCAACTTCAAATCATTTATAGTCTTTTATTTTTACAACCCTTATAATTTATTTATTCTTTTATTACAAGTTGCAAAAATATTCCTACCTGTTTTTTGTAGCAATAAACTTGGTAGTTTCAAACCCTTTTGCTACCTGATATGCCTTCGATTTTTGCAGTCATAAAACCAGATCGTAAATGCCAAATATAAACTTAAATCCGGTTTGGCGGGATTCATTCAAAATCTGGGATTTATCAATAAAAATGGAGGCTTCAGGAGAAAATCCAGAAAGGAACCTGTGATTAGTGACAGTGCTCTCAACTCAGTTCGGCTCGGCTCGTTTCCAATGCATAAAAAATCCGGTTGATCGAAAGATCGATCATGCCCATTGTTTTGGGCCATAAAATCGGACTGGAGGTATCTTTCGGCCTGTGTCCTGTGCATATCCTGTCGACAAGCAGGACGAGGGCTGCTGACAATGGCTGAAAGGCAAAGTGCGAGACGGCGACGACTCGCTGAGCGCGACAAATGCCCGGGCTAGCTGATGTCCTGCTGGTGCCATGTGACAGTCTCGCAGGACTGCTGACAGCAGGGACATCTCAGAGGAATATCGCACATTACGATCAATTATGAGACTCAATGCTCACCCACAGTGGAACGAACTGGAGGCGAAAGTTCTGCCTGGGATCAGAAGGAGGATGGAAATCTTGTGGCGTTAATTGAAAATTACATGGACATTGTCTGTGGCCACGGTGTCTACTTGGAATTCGCCTAGTCTTATTCTATAGATGTCCCTAGCCTTAAGGATAACGTTCTGGCCTTTAGTTCTCCTTCGATTTTTGTGAGCTAATGGGCCGGGCGTAGCGTAGCGCGTGAAGCGAAGCTCCTCTCCCTGCGACCAAGGCAACGCCCGAGTGTGGTTTCTGGCAGTGAAGCCATAATGTCCAGCCAGCGTGGAGTCCTGGAGGTGACCGCGGTGCGGTCCTGATCGCCCTCTGATCACCCAATCAGCGACCACATGCTCTCGGTCTGCCCAAGGTGTGTGTCCGGGCAGGGATTGCGAATTCGTAATCAATTCGTTTTAGTGAATTATCTACGAGGCGGGGGAAAATGTTGAAATGTATTTTTGAGTCCAAGGATGGGTCTTAAAAAAGTGTAATTATATGGCTTACATTTTAGAAGCTATTTTAGGGGTATACAACTAAGTAAAACTTCTCAAAAAATCTTTGAGATATATTTTACATAGATTATTTTTGGGACAAAAAAACTCCTAAAAATTGAATTTAGAGTCAAGGATGGGTTCTTAAATATGAAAATTTCCTTTTAAGGAAAAATAAAGTATTATTGTATTATTATAAACATTAGAAGAATTATCTTCTGAAATAGTATCCTATATAATTACAATTCAGATTCTTCCTTCAATAATATTTTAAGTAAAGTATTTCATATATGAATTTAAAGACAGGAATAAGCCATAGATTTTTTTAAGTAGAAAATATTTGAGGGAAAGCGTTACAAATTTAATTTAAAGCCAGGGAGGTCCTTGAACAATATGTAAGACTTTATTATTTAATGTTTCTATTAGGGATAAAATGTTTAGCCACTCGAAAAAACTGTTTAAATCAACTTTACAACTCTTTCTTAAAATTTTTTAAATTTAATAATCTCTTCATTCTACCTTCAAAATATTTTATCTCCCTTTAAAAATTCCTAAGTCCTCCTCCTCCTCCGCAATGTGTGTGTCCTGCGAGCCTGTGGTTTTTGCCTCGACTTAGGGGATTTCACAAATCAATTAGTTTTGTCGCGGCTGTCAAAATTATGCACACCGCCAAGTCAGGAAAAGTCAGGGAGTCATAGAGCCAGAGTCGGCAGAAATCCTTTCATCTTTCGCAAAAAAAAAGGAAAATCTACACAGATTTCCAACTCAATTAGTGAGAGAGAGAAAAAAGCGGGGGAAGAGGAAGCCGCAAAAAGAAAATCGAGGCGTTCAAATCTTCATTTATCCCATCGCTTAGAAGAGAAAGAAGAGAAAGAAGGAAAAGAATAGTAACTGAACCTGCCGCTGCCTGGCCTTAACGCCTACTTTTTCTACTTTTTTTTTACTTTCAACTTTGCCGACTTTTCGGAGAGTGCATCATTATCATCATCGGCAAATTGGAGAACTACTGCGTGTAAAGTGCGCTGCCTACTTTTTTCTCCTCCATTGTTTTCTGTTTTTTGAGCAAAATAAAAAAGAAACGGAGAAAAATATGAGTAGGGGACGGCAGCAAATTAATAGACAGTCATTTGGAACATGTGTTTTGTTGCTTTGATTGTTTTGTCAAGTTGTCTAAGATATCAAACGGACCGAGCCGACAATCCCCATCCAACCATCAGACCATTTGTCCCGGGATCTCTCCAACGATCTCTCCGTAGAGCCGTCTGTAATAACCCACAGCGCTGACGTCTTCATTGTCTGCGTACTTGACTTTCGCCCAATTTACGTACATCGCCGCTGTCCGTATATTTGTTCAATTGTTCTAACAAAAACATGCCATAAAAACATAAAACAAAATCCACTTGTACTTCCTTGTTATTGTAGTGTCCAGTCTCGGTCCGCTGCAGTCGAAATTCCAATCGAAAAATCGGCTACCAAGTACTTGTACTATTTAGAGTCTTAGTAGACGCTTCCTTTGATCTAGAAGGATATGTGTACGTATATTTTGTCCCTCTAGCCACATGATTTGCATGTGTCGTTAGGAAAGTCACTTGAAAGTGTCAACATTGCTATGATCTCTGGGGAAAACTATGATAAATATAAGTAGTCCCTCATAAACTATTTTTCCTTGTGTAAAAAACACTATCTTTTATAAAGGTAATTGTCTGATATTTTAATTAAGTTAAAATGATCAAAAAACCTAACAATTATTTCTTAAGTAAAAATCCCTAAATAAATTCATAGATTTTACAAGATATTCTTTAAGATAAAACCTCACCTCTTAAATCCAATTACTTCTTTCTTAACTCCCCTGCACAAGTCACCAAAACACAACTTAACTTTGCCTTGAAGCTGATTTTAAACTTCACCTCAAAGTCTCTGAAGAACAAATATTTATCTGGCTTGCATTTTCCCAACTTTATTAATCTCGAAAGGATTGCCGGAGAGGAGATCCACGTATTGATTTCGCCGAAGCGCGCCCAGAACTAATTCGAAAATCTGTCGCGAAACTAGAACAAATCCCGGCTGGCTTGGAAGGGTTAACCCGTTAACCCCTTCGGATTACCTGAGCCGAGCCTAGCTGAGCTCCATTGAGCTGTCGAAGATCGGGTGCCGTAAGCCCAGGCAGAGGGATCGAGAATCGGGAATCGGGATCTGTGTGTCCCGTAATCCCCGGACCAGGCCACTAGAGAAACCCTTTGAACTAGTTTGGGCGGGATTAAGAGCAACTCAGAGACTCGGGGATAGGGAGTTAGAGAGGAAGAGTTTTGAAGACAACTAATTCTACGAATTCATTGTCAAATACAAATTATATAATATATTGAGAGTTAAATATATAATATTATAAAATAGGCCTTGGTCTCGGTTAGGAATGAATAATAATTCCTATTTCCTATTATTTTCATATATTAAAAATGGAAAATATGAAAGATTTTCCTAGATATTTAGCTCAGATAAATTATGTTATGTTTTAAATAATTATAATTCTTTCAAGAAATTTTAATTGTGAACAAAATATTATATATAATATTTTAAACCGTGTCAGGAATTTATTTTATTTGTTTTCAATTTTTTTTTTTGACTTGTTAATTGTTTTCCAAAACACTTTGAAAAAATATACTTTTAAAAACCTGTTTTGTTGGTTTAATGTATAATTTTTATAAACACCTTATTTTTATCTTTTTCAATATTTAAGGTTTTCTCGATGTAGGGTTGCAATTTTGTAAAAAAAAAATCTTACTAAATAAACTGGCAATATTTTAAAAATGATAATCATACCTTCTGAAGTAAAAAAGAATATAAAATAGCTTAAGCTCAAGGATGTTGCAGTAGTTGAACTTGCTTTCAAAAGTTCAACTACTGCAACATCCTTGACACCTCCACCAGAGTTGCCATCTTCATTATTGAAGCAATAGGCCACTTTTTCGGTCAAAAGCAATTCAAAATTAGGAAATCCCCAAAAAACTAATTAAATTGCAAACTCTCCTTGGAATCGGTGTGTGTTTTTGTTTTTATTAACCCGCTTGTTAGTGCAATTAATAGTCAAAACAGCGCCGTCGCTCGCGAAACAACCCCCAGCGAATGCCAGCGAGAGAGGCAACCCTGTTTGGATTGGATGTAATGGATATTTTGACGCCGAAGCAGCAAAGACTGCAAATAAACATCCACAAGTTCCCAAACAAAGGCACCGCTCACGCTCTCCCATATAAATACACACACACACACAAAAGGGATGTGTGGAAGGCGAGTGGAACAAAATGGTCAACAAAATGGAGGGCGGAGTCACGGGTCTCAGCTACCTACTCCCACCCTCTCTCTATGCCAGCTACCTTGCTCTCTCTCTCCTAAGCTGGCGGTAATCTGCCTATCTCTCTTGTGGACCCTCGCCTTGTGGACGCTCTCTCTCTCTTTGTAGACTTCGTTCGAGAGCCCGGGGGTAGGACTATAAATAGCCCGAGCCGGTGCTGTAGAGAATCAGTTCAGAGCTACTCTCCAACGCAAAGCATCTCAAGCGATCCTGAGTCGTGTGTGCCGCAGAACAATCTGAAAACAAACCAAAGATTCAATACCAAGCCAGAACAATGGTGAAAAGTGAAATGGAATTCAAGAGCAACTTCTCCATCGATGCCATTTTGGCCAAGAAACCCCAAGTAAACCATCAGCAGCAGCCCGTGGTTATGGGCATCAAGCAGGAGCCCACTCATCATCATCAGCTGCACCATCACCAGTACGTGCATCCCTACTCCAACTCGGATGGCGAGCTCTCCGCCTCGGAGGACTTTGACACTCCCAGCCGGACCAGCACTCCCATGAGCAGTGCCGCCGAGAGCCTGTCCTCCCAGAACAACGACAAGCTGGATGTGGAGTTCGATGACGATCTGGAGGACCAGCTGGAGGAGGACCAGGAGAGCGCCGAAGAGGAGGGCAACCCCAGCAAGAAGCAGAAGATGAGCTCAACCTCCTCCGCTTCGGACAACAAGAAGCCGCCCTACAGCTACAATGCCCTCATCATGATGGCCATCCAGGACAGCCCCGAGCAGCGCTTGACCCTCAACGGGATCTATCAGTACCTCATCAACCGCTTTCCGTACTTCAAGGCCAACAAGCGCGGCTGGCAGAACTCCATCCGCCACAACCTTAGCCTCAACAAGTGCTTCACAAAGATCCCGCGCAGCTACGATGATCCCGGCAAGGGCAACTACTGGATCCTGGACCCCTCCGCCGAAGAGGTCTTCATCGGCGAGACCACAGGCAAGCTGAGGCGCAAGAATCCCGGCGCCAGTCGCACTCGCCTGGCCGCCTACCGGCAGGCCATCTTCTCGCCCATGGCGGGCGGTGGCTCCCCCTACGGAGCTCCTGCTCCCGGCTACGGTTACCCCGGAGTTCCCTTCGGCGGAGCAGCTGCCGCCGCCGCTGCCGCTGCTGCTGCTGCTGCTCTCTACCAGCGCATGAATCCCGCCGCCTATCAGGCTGCCTACCAGCAGATGCATCAGTACCAAGCTCCTCCGCAGCATCCCGGTGCCCAGATGCAGGGCTATCCGCCGCACCTCAACTCCGCTGAACTCTTCCAGCGGATGCAGTTCTTCGGCAAGTTCCCCGCCAGCTAAATGTATACATTGGGAAAAAAGGAAACCAAGCCTTTGGATCACCAGCAAAAAAAAAAACAAAACCAACCAAGGGACCAGGCGGAGCAGCGTTGGATCCAGCGAGATCTAGCCTTAGGTTCTTCCAACCCGCCAGTGACGTCTAAATGCTGCAATTTAGCAAATTCCCCAGCACTTTGCCTTCGGTTCGACCTGGAACGTCGATCGGAACTCTGGAAGAGAGCATCGAAATCTTAGGGATACCGCCGAGATCCCAAAAGAGCAGACTTCTTGCGATCGAAGGCCTTTGTAGTTTGCCTTGTAAACACTTTATTGTACATATTTCAAAATGAATTTTAAACAAAATAAATAAAAGAAAACAAACATTTAAAAGGTCCTCTTATTTTAAAAAGTTTCCAACGAATATTTAGAACACAGTTGAAATTTGACATTTCTTGAAGATGTTTGATTGTTCCCCTTTCGCAACTTTAATTAATATTATTTTGATGCCTTGATGACCTTAAATATTTAACTGAACATAAAGCAATTTCCTTAATTAAGGTTATCATGTTCCTCCACAAAACCCCTCTTTCTTTCATTTGACTTCCAGCTGCTGTCCAGCTAAATATTTACCCAGCTTCCTATACATCCTGATGACTTAATTAGTTGTTGGCTCTAGCAAAGCGGCAAACATGAAAATGATTCCCAAAAAAAATAAAAAAAGGGAACAGCAGAAAAATGCCCAAGCGGATGAGGTTCGAAAATGAGCCATCACCCATTGACTTCTCATCCTTCGATTTGTTTGGCTCTTTACATGCCCAGTGACAACTCCAGCTGTGAGGCCCGGGGCACCGCAGGTACACTGCTACGATCCTGAGCGATCCGATATGATATCCCATGGCTGCTGGACCCGTACCCCCTGCTCCCATGTCTCTGTGTCCGTCCCCAGCTAGGCCATTGTCTATAGATCTTGGCCAGCGAGAGAGCACACTTCGGCAGGGATCTCTTTGAATGTCTCAGGCAATTTTTCTTTAACTTTTGTTACACAATTTTTCAACTAATATGTGCGCTACACTGAGGGAAAATTTTACAGCAATTTTTAGGATCTCAGTATTTATATAATTTAAGGAAATTACGACTTTAATAGAATATTTCCAAATATTATTTATGATTAATAATAATTTATTACTTCCTATGTATTTACGTTCTATGTTATATATTATTAAGTATACAATTTAAATATATTAATTGGGTTTTGCATTTTCATGGAAATAATTATTTATAAAATGATTTTTTGATATTTAAATATTCTCATAATGGCTTAATATATTTTTATTTATGATTTAACTATATCTCAATATTTATATAAATTTTACGTTATCCTTATAGACCTACGAGTTCCAGACCAAATTCTAAAATTTGTTTCTTAATTTAATATATTCAATATTCATTTCAAAGTACTCTGCTCTTCTCTCAGTGTAAAACCCGTGAACTCGCTTAGGCCTCAATTTGAAAGATGAGAACACGTTAGGGAAAATAGTTTAAAGAAATAGTAAAAAGGGAACCGACTTTGGCGTTGTTGATCTGAAATTTCTCAAACTGTTTCCTCGGGTTCTCAGTGGATATCTTCATTATTTCGGAAATTTCTACGGCCTAGTCGGCGGCTTCTGGTGCTTTGATCACTTGACATGTGTTTGCAGGAGAAGGGAAAAATAGAGATGTGAGTGAGAAAAAGGGAGCATCCATCGGCATCAACAAGTTTTCCCCCTCTCCCATAACAAGCCCTGGCCATATCATAAATACTGCGCTTTCCTCGCTTTTGATTCCCCCCGAAAAGGCGATTTGTAAACGAAATGATAATTAATATCATCGTTACTGGATTAATCTCCTCACTCTCTGTGGCTCTTTATCTCCAGCGATAGACGGACGATCGGTAGCAATTATCATATTTTGTGTTTGCCCATTTTTCTTCGATTCAATAATTGTAAATTATTGTGTGTGTGAGTTGGTAAATCATGTTATTGAAGCGATTAGCTGGCAGTTTTATAAGGTGTCAGGTTTAGAGGGAACTCAAATGGATGAGGAGGTAGGGTTTTCGATGGGTTTAGAGTTATGCAATATAGTATGGATCTTATGCAAATAGCCACTCTGGTCTGGGGTTGTCTCCGAGTAATTTATAAGGTGGTTTTGAGTTGGATAATACCGGAACCTGTATAATTATATAGTTTTTTTGTTGGCTATGTTGTTTCCTAAAGAGTTAAGTATTTAATGTGATTTAATTTATTTGTCTCTATAAAAAATATAATACTTTTTATCAAATTAATGTTTATATTTACTAATTTCAGATTGCTAGCAACTTACTAGACAGTGGATTTCATGTATCTTCTTCTTAGGGTGAGTCTGAAATATTTATCAAACAACTTTTCCATCTGGTTTGTTTTTATTTATTGTTCGATGGCTTAAATACCTGCTACACCCAAAACCCTTGCATATAACCATAAGAAACTAAACTATGTAGACAATCTCCGAATCGCAAGTCTCTGTATGTACATATTTTTGGGGCTTATGCTCAGCTTAGGCCCAGGGCAAAGAGTTAAATCGGTTTTTGGGCCACACGCCTTAAGCCAACGATTCAAATATTTTGCATTTTAAACACAAAACTCGAACTCAAACTCGGACTGGGAGTTGGGAGATGGAAAACAATCCGCAGATCAGGCGGATTGCCACAATTTCTATATGGACTAGCATTGTTTTATTGGGTTGCCCTCGTCCCGGCTTATGTAGGTTTTTGGTTATTTTTGTTATTGAAATAGATCGGATGAGCGCATTATATACTTAACACGTCGTCGTCGTGGTCGTATGTGCCCTGGATTCCGGATTGAATCCAGAAATCCACTTACCTAAGCCCAGTCCCTCCTAAGCTCTAAGTCGCTAAATCAGTCCGGGACTGCGGCTTCGGTGGGATTCCTTTAACTATATCACTTTAGAATTCAAGAATAGAAATGGGAATATTGGAATAAAGACAGCATAGCACGCGCACTCGGTTTGGGTAGATGGGAAATGTCTTAACCAGTTTTCCTCCAGAGGTATGCCGAGGTCTCCTTTTCCCTATATTGGCTTAAGTGCTCGACATGCAATTTACAAAGATAACAAGCGCAGGAGCAGGAACCTGGGATCTGCCTTACTTATCTTATTACCCGGGTTAAGTGCAGGGATTACACTGTCGAAAGAGCAACCTCCCGGACTGGGATCGGATACTATATTGTGTGTGTGGCTCAGGCAGATGCAGTAGCATCTTAGGGAGTCCGAATGGAATCCCTATGGTCCTGCGATCTCCTCCTGGGCCTGTGCGTGTGCCGCTTGTTACACTTTCTGTGCAATTTAGGACTGCTCCTGGGTGCTCCCTGGCCTCTCTAATGGTTCAAACCCATCGGCTTAGTCTCTGCGAGGTTCTATTTCATAAATATTTTATACATAAAATCGGTTAGCTCGGTTCGGTTTTGTTTTGTGCAAAGGCTTAAGGATCAGTGTTTTTTTTCCGTATACATACTCTCTTTATTATTTACTTTTCTGCTTAAGAATAGAGAAGATATTATATAGTTGGGGTATGGGTTTAGGTAAGTTGTCGAGGTTTTGAAAACTCTTCTTTGTTGCGAAAGAGGTGTCTCTATGAAATAGGTGTTTAAGTGGTTGGTGATCTTTTTTTGGTTGGTTGTAGGAATTTAAAATGGATTATCTTTTGGGGTTGTCTTATAAGTATCTAACACCTTAGGGTGTTAGATATAGAGAAAATATAATATATATATCATTAAACCATCCATTATACTCTATGGTATCAGTCCCACTTAATGACAACTCAGCCCGCTGGGAATCTCACCTTAAACAAACCCAGTTAGATGACACTAAGTGGCTTACAGCTACTACGGTTCTCAAGATAAATTATTGGCACTATATCGATCGATGGATGGTCTTATAAATCCAGTTCGATGGCCACCACAAGACTCCTCAGCCGTTGCCTCGCCCTCGTCAATGTGCCCCCATGGGCTTGGGAAGACCCTCAAGTGCCGGTTGGGTGTGTCACCTAGGAGTCGAGGCTTATAGAGAGAGAACCCACAGACGGCGATTTGAACCAAGTGACCAGTGACCACAAAATGTGTTTTTAATTGAAACTGATGTGGCCTGGCCTGTGGCTGCCGATGAGGGCGGTGGCGCGCATTCAAATATTTATTAATAAAATAATTGGTAACCCATGGGTCGCCTCTCCACACTCACCAAATAATCAAATAATGTCAGCAAATAGGGAAAATATTTGAAAATATTTAAGCGACAAATGCGCAAAGTAACAATAAACCCTCTACGTTCATGGGGGCAGTGGTAGTGCTCGGCTCCTTAATTAGTTTCTTTCATTGTCTTGGCCTCTCTGTTGACCCGAATTTCAATTAAGTTAATTTACGCTCGAGCTGGAACCAATAAATAAATGTATGAATGGACCTAGTGTACTATAGCTGCCTCCAATTGCCAGAGGAGAGGAAAGCGAATTGAGGCTGCGGAAAATTATGAATGAGTAATTACGAGTTGCTCTTGAACACTCGACCCCGTCCAGTTAACACCAAGTTGCTTCAAAAACCGAGGGAGGGGACTTTTCTTGGATCGAACGGAAGTGGGTTCATTCCGGCCTCGGGGTTAACTCAGCCCTGCGTGGCTTTCTTCCTCCATCTGGTTGATGATGCCGAGATATCTGAGGGGGAAGACAGCTTGCATGATCGGTTGGCATCTCTGAACTTTTCAATTTAAGTCTTACAGGGCGATTGCAGATGTTTTTAGCGGAAGTTGAGGGTCATTTTGGAGGTTGAGTTAGGGTTATGTATGAAATATTTGAGATAAGTTGAATAGGACATTATTTGTCAAATACAGCTCATTTATAAGCTCTTAATATAGGCATAACTATGAAATAGGGGGATTTCTTGACAGTTTGACAGAAATCATAACATTTAATCCAATTTAATTTCGATTTTTTTTCCTAAATGCTTTTAAATTTCATAGAACCGTCAAAATTAGGTAACCTTCTTCAGGAGTTCCTTTCAAATAAGTTAATATAAATGAAGTCTGATTGAAATTTTAAGCTTCAGTAAACTTGAGCTACTTTTTGGATATTTTAATTATTCCTTCAAGGGGCTCCTTTTCATAAAAACTCCAGCATTTTATATCCCAACTCTCAACCAGCTAATCGCTTCCTCACCCTGACTTCTCCAACGTTTCGAGATGATAGAATTCAGCCTCAGATTTCACACTGATACACAGACACACTCCGGCACACAATGAACAAATTAAGCCAGGCCAAGGGGCCAGCACTCGGACCTCAATTAAATTGATTTAGATCAAAAGAACGCAGCCAGAACTCCATATAGAGTTACCCAGAACTGACCGATGCTCAGGAAGCACCAGCATAATCGGGGAACTATATAACTCTGACCGATCTTGTGTAAGCAATAAATCCGCAAAAGTACCCGCAAGTTTTTGGGTTCGAGGTCCGAGACTGTGACTTCTAATACCCTGACATGGAGGTATATTCATTTATTTACAACAATTGGTTTTTATATGAAAAAATAAACAAGATAGTAGCTAAATATTTAATGAGGAACAATTATGATAAACGATTTGAAACTATAGAATAATTATTTCAAGCGAATAATTTACCCCAAATAATGACCCAATTTTAAGCAGCAGTAAACACATTTTCTGTTTAGAAATCAGTTGTCGCAGAACCACAGAGGCTAGAAAATGCACATGCATATCTTTGCCTTCTTCGTTATGGAATATTTTCTTATAGAGGTTGTATCTTCATCAAAATCTTACAAGTTCATTAGTATGTACATTTTTCAGGTAAATTCCCAAATCGAGTTTACTAATGTCATTTGTGAATCTGTGGATAAGAATTTCACCGATTTTGAGTATTGCCGTTTGGAAAGAGTGAATAAAAATGTTAGATATATATCCAGCAAGGTGCTGCTCTTGAAGAAACCCGTTAGCAAAGTTAGGGTATGTTTTACAAATATTCATTTAAATTCAAAGTGCCAAAAAATATATGATTATATATTAATATTAGGTTAATGTAGCGCTCTATAAGCGTTTCAATGGCTACAAACCGTATCTTTACAATGTCACAGTTGATGGCTGCAAGTTCTTCAAAAATCTAAAGTCTCAACCCGTTGCTAGGCGCATCTATGATTTCATAAAAAGCGTTTCCAACATAAATCACACCTGCCCCTATGATGTGAGTAAGCTTATGGGAAAGATATGTGATTGATAATTAATACAAATAATTTTCTAGCACGACCTTTATGTGAATCAGCTTACCGCCGATTATCTGAATAATCATCTAAACGATATTTTTACCTTTCCAAAAGGAGACTATCTCCTTCAAATGCACTGGTTTGCCTATGATATTAATAGGGCTGTAGTTAAATTATATCTTTCACTTAAATAAGTTACTTGTTATTTAAATACAAGTTTATTTTAATACATTTAAGAAAAGGTATAAAAAATGATTAAGAAATAAACAAATAAAATTAAAGCGAATAGCAAGGCTGCTCAAGCTGCAAACCGAACCCTAGCAAACTTCTATCTTTTCTTCTTGATTCTTATATTATTTTATTTGTTCAATAAAATTGTTTGGTATCGTACTTTATTAAACAAATATGTTAAATCATTCCCTTAAAATCTTATCTTTAGATTAGTATTATATTTTTTAAGGGTATCTACAGCCTCGGTTATTTAATATTATTTTTCTTTATTCGATCTGCGGTCGCTTGTTGACGATTGTTGTCGCTGCTGCCGTTAATTGTTACGCAGTTCATTAACACACATCACAGGGCAGCAACACGCAGCACCATGCCACACCATGCCACACCACACCACATCACAGATCGGGGTCCCCTTGATAGAGACGGGGCGACGGATGGGAGTGTGTGTGTGCCACCCTCGCGTGGCACACGCGACTTTTCCCCTCTTACCCTCTCACCCACTCACTCTCCCCTTCTTCAGTTCCACTCCCAATGGCATCCCCGCCCACTGACCGTTCCGCCAGCGCTAACGATGACATCTAAGCGGTTGCTCCTGCTGCCCCTGATGCTCCACTGAGAGTAAAAAAGTAAATTATAAAACATAAAAAAATTTAAAAAATTGAAAAACATTTTTATTCTTAAAATTATCGCCATTTAAATGTAGGTCATTTAAAATGAGGTCATTAATATTTTCTAAAAATGCTAATTTTATTCTTAGTATGCATTCGACAGAGTTTACCCTAAATTTATGAATATATAATATAGTTATTTGCTATTGGATGGCCACACTGTTTCATAAATACTATTTTTAAATTCGGTTTTCTTGTATTTGTTTTAAAATATTTATTGAAAATACCATCGAAAAATCCTTTCAGTCTTTTTAAAAAATGTTATTTTAAATTTCTTCAAAAATTTGTTGAAATGTTAAAATGTTTTTAATGATATCAAGCTATCCATCCGAACCCAGAGACTATACAATTATGGTAATAATCCGAAAATCCTATGAAAATATTTATTATATTTTAAATTCGTTGGGTATTGATAAATTTAATAAATTTGTTTCAGTGTAGTGCTGCTGTTGCCCTTAACGATGTCGCTGACGAGTGTCGCATTGCGCCTCGACTTCGTCAGCGGGTTGTGGGTTCTGTTAATATTATTTGTTGCTGGCGCTGCGTGAGTTTTGGCAGTATTTTTTGTTGTTGTTGTTGTTTTTTTTTCGATTCGTTAAATGCGTGTAAATCAGTTTATAACACATTGTCAACAATTATCAAGTGTTGGCCATTGAAAAGGGGGAGTACGAGAGAGCAGTGAGCTTTTTTTAAGGGTTTTCTCGACTGATTTGATGCGCTACGTGGTACGTGGCTGTAAATAAAGAATGAGAAGGGTTAACTGAAGGCTGGGTTTATTGAAACAGGAATGAGAGTTTTTTAATATGTAATTAATCACTTTTATTAACTGTAAGTGTACTTAGCACAATTAATCATCCAGAATGTTTTTCGTGTTTAAATTGATTAAAAAGTGTACTACATTTTATTTAAAAGTTTTTAAATCTCAATTAAAAGACCCAAACGAAATGTTTACTTCGATCTTGAAAAATATTAATATGAATATTAAAAACCTCCGAATATTGTTTTAAATCTATGCTAAATATTATGTTTTCTCATACTTTTCACCTTTCCATTCCTCATTTGCTCACTCTACATGATCTCTCCAGTGATAATCTCTGGAAAATGTCCTTACAAATCCTTCTTATAGCGTACTTGGCAACCACTGAAGCTGAAAGTTTCCGCTTTCTAAATCCTGGTTTCCGGCTCATCACCCCGTTGTATTTTTCTCCTAACCACCATATGCTCGCGCAGCGTGCTGGACACAAAGGGTCCCTGGTCCAGAGAGTAACCTCCCCCCTGGAAAATACGAAAACCCCATCCCCTACATTTCACCCTTCGCCGTACTCAAGGCAACCTCTAGGACACTCATTTGGCTGTTTATTTGCAAAACGAAGCGCAGGATAACAGCAACAGCAGGAACAACAGCAACACCAACAAAAGTAACAAGTGTGTCCGAAATCCGGAACTGTCCAAAAGGTCCCCCGAACGTGATTTCAAACAAATTTGGCCAATTTGTTAGTTTCCCTGTGTCCCCCATTCGAAAATCCCCCTTGAAAACGCGTCAGTGCGAGGAAAACGAGAGGGAAAACCTTTTTTGTGCTTGGAAAATCTCGTTTTTGAAATCTGTAATTTATTTTGAGAGTTTTTTGGATTCGAAAATCTTAGAATTGGTCAGATTATTACTTGTGCGACTATTAAGAAAAGGGTAATTTCAGTCAATTTATTTAATTTTAGATTTCTAATAATGTTTGTGTTTTTTAATTTCGAGTAAAATTAAAAAATTTTAGTTTAAAAATGATTTATTTTTGTATATTTATAAAATAACCTCTAAATGGATATTTTTCAAACTTACGAAATACCCTTACAACCAATTAGATGTCGAGTACTAGAGCTGAGCGAAGGGTTAACCCTCTTAGTCTTTAATCGAGACAAATCCAAAATTGAAAATATTTTCATGGCTAAGCGTCGGCGATTAAGGGCGGAGGGCAAGGATATCGAGGAAACAGAGAAGGAGACCCGGACAGACACAAGGCCAGGACGCAGCTTGAAGTCCACGAAACGAGATTAATGCGCGCTAAGCTAAGTCCTTTGCTCTGCGATCTATAATCCTTGCTTAACTCTTTCGAAACGGTAGCTGGTCGAGGGGTGTGGGCTGGACGTAGGTACTCGCAGGACATTGGCAGTGGAGGATTCCCACTCCCGGCCGGTGACTGTAAACAGACCATATAAACAGCGGAAGCGACAAGCGGCGATCCTTGGACGCCTTAACCCCTTCAAGTCCCTTCAAACTCCGCGACTTGCCGCAGGTAGCTGTCCCTTGTTTGCATGGCCCGCGCTGAGCCGTTGGACAAACAAGCTAATCCTGCGGTTAAACTGCCATTGAGTCGTATCAAAATAAGGCATATGTATATATGTGCATACCCGGAAGGACTTGCGCGGGCGTGGCAACTTTACGGCCCATCGAGCGAACGGGTTGAGCTCGGAGAGTGTAGTAGGTCCTTAAAGGGTTAGGCTGCCATCGCGGATTTATCAAATACGTTCTCGTTCGGAACAAAACTAAATGCCTGCCATAGATCTGGCTGATTAGTAAAGTACTCTCGCCTCCTTTTGGCAAGGGAATAATAAATCCCAATAAATCCCCCGGCATTCCGGCATTTGTAATCCCTTTTCGGTAGCGCAGAAATATCTGTTTCCTTTTTCGGCTTTTTGATCAATGACAAGTTGGTTTTTTCTGTCGCTTTTTCTGGTTTCTGTTTGTGTCCCCGGGTAATTACGATCTGTAGTTTCCGCCTGTGTTTGTTTTGAGTTTACTCGACAATATTTTCGAAAAGGATTTACCCTATTTGGCTTCTGAAATTTTCAGCGGAAAGATGAATTGAAATGGTGTAAACAATTTTTTTTATTTATTTATACGTTTAATCAACTTTGAGTTGGTTGATGGATGGTTTGAATGAATATTCTATTGCAAAGAAAAATTAACATGATTTCAATAAGAGAAACCAAAAGGAGCAGTCACTTTTCAGAGCTGAAAACACGTGAAGCTCTGTTAAAGCTCTCTTTATCCTTGCTGATATGCTTGTACCTTGCAGGTAAAGCGTTGACCAGAAAACGATAAGAAAAAGCTCTTTTATATGCATTTATATCACCTTATAATGTTTAATGTATCCCCATATTTCCAAATTTCCAACTGAAATATTCTATTTTAATAATTATCCCATTATTTATTTGTTAAATATAAACATTAATAATTCCTTAGACAACCTTTACCATTTCCTAATAATAATAACATAATCAATAAATTATTTGAAAAAGTGTCCACCCGTACATCTTCATTATGTATTTAGAACAAACATGTAATTTCATAGGGGGACCCCTGTAATTACTATTCCCTATTATTACGTTCCGAGTTGACCATCCATTTAGCTGTGGTATTTTTCAATCGTCCATCAATGTTTTTTTTTAGTATATGCAAAGCAGCCCAAAACAATTATCCAACAAATAATAAATCATTTAATTGAAATACTGAACAAACAAAGGGGCTGAAAGTATAATTATTTTTCGTTGGGCGCCATTTTCTATTGGGGGCAACAAAAGAGAGAGATGGAATTCTCCCCACGGGAGAGAGGGAGAGCAAAGCGCATGTCTCCACTTGGGGCGGGCGTCCATCCAATCGTGTGGAGACCCACGAAGGCCCACGAAACTCGATTCGGACACAGATACCACCGCAGACCTCAAACATGGCGTCGTCTTCGTTCGGTCTTGGGTCTTCGGTTTTTTTTTTATATCTATGGTTTTCGTTCAGGTAAAACACGTTTAACCCCTCTCTACACCTCTGGCCTATTGAGATACATTCTCCAATCGTACAGCCGACGTGAGCACGCCCCCAATTTTGTGAAAACAATTATTATGATTACAGCAATAATGATTTCGATTTCGATTCTATTCGGTTCGGTTGGGGGGAGTGGCTCTGGTTCCTATATAGTCTCTGGGTTATTGTTGCGCCATGTGGCATGTGTGTTGCGTTGGGTTGTGGCTCATGCGAATGCCAGCAGCTGCTTTTATTCCACTTTTGCAGTTGTTCTCGAGAATTCTGTTTGATTGGAAAATTGTGATTGCAACAAATTACAGTTAATTGTCAGATGGCTCGAAAAAGTTTTGCCTCTAAGGAAAACTGCATTGGCTGACATAAGTTTGGCAAGAATTATTTACTAGATAAGTTTATAAATTGGTCAATTTGTATAGATAATTATAAGAAGAGTTTCCTACAGTTTTAAGAATATCTTATTGTATGGGTTTTTGGTTAGAAAAATTAAGGATTTCATTCGTTTCTTAAATGTTTTTATAGCTAACAATTAAAGACAAATATTTATTTATTGAAACATTGCTTTAGAGGAAAATCGCTCACATGTTTTAATAAATAATAAATTTGTATAATTTCGCTCTACCTCTAACCCTTTAATTAAAAGGATTTAAAACTGTCCCTCAAAAGTCGTTCTATAAATCCTGTAAACTTTTAGAGAGCCCGGTTGATTGTAACGAATGATCTTAATTTTTTTTTATGTATTGTGAATAAAAATACACACAATCTGGACACACAAATCTATGACCATAACCATATCCGTAAAGACCCAACCCTGCAACCCCCTTTTCTCGTACCTTCCATGAGTTCCATAAGTTTGCAAACTCGCCGAAAAATTAACGAGGGCAAACGACAATAAAAACAACAACAACATAGGTACTAGATACAATTAATAATGGCAACTGTGAGTGTGTATGTGTGTGTTAAGAACAGCTGCCGACATAAAAGAGCAAAGCGAGAGGAAAGAGAACAAAAAAGGAGTGGGAACGGCGTATCAAAATGCAACCCACAATGCCGAAAAGGGTGACCCACTCACAACAAGGCAGGACACATATGGAGTAGGGTGTACCATATACACATATATATACTTTATTGACATGTGTGCGTGCGTGCGTCGGCGTCGGCGGCAATTAGTAACGAATGTGAAAAATAAATCAGAGTCGCGTAACGAGAGCGCAAAAGAGAAAGAAGGGAACGAGCAACTCTCGCTGGCAGAGAGAGCGAGACATGAACCATTCGTTCCACAGCGCTGATTGGTCGAATCGGCCGAGAACCACCCCTGAATAACACCTCTGGAATTACTGAAAAAAAAAAATACAACAAAAAAAAAAGAAAGAAAACCGGGCCTGCGTTTGCGATTGGAAATTTTACTGGGAACTCGCCTCTTTGGTCTTTCGTCTTTAGTCTACACTGAAAGCCCCTGAGCAACGGACGTGAGATCACACACACGAGAGACTCAAAAGCGACTCGTGTATTTTGTGGGCCGTGTTGAGCGTCGGTAAAACTGAACGTAAGGCAACCGTTATAAACTCAACGAAAAATAGCCAATTCGAATAAGAATAAGTGAAATTGGGAAAAGAATAATGATCACTACGAAGATTTTGAAGAAATTTTCTAAATATAACGAGAAAAAGTTTGCTTGATATACCGGAAAAATTAATTGCTGGAATTTTTAATTCAAACTAAATATCAAGCTAAAGTAAAGCTTAATTTAAAAACCGCTACTGATGAAGGATGTTGGCTCTCTACTAAAACAGCTGCCGAAAAGTCTTCTTAAAAGAAAACTCTACAAAGAAAATCCTGAAAATAAACCTCCAAAATAAGTCTCCTTAAAAGAAAACTCTACAAAGAAACCCCTACAAATAAATCCTCAAATAAATTAAAGGCAATGAAGAGCCTCTGAAGTATAACTCTCCAACCATGGTGAAGATCGTTGAAGGTCTGCCGTCCAGCGAGATCAGTGCCCACCACATCCAGCAGCAGCATCACCTGCAGCACCATCCTTCCCATCATCCCCTGCCGCCCGCCACCCATCCGCACCATCCGCATCCGCTGCAACAGCCACCTTCTGTTGGCCTGAATCTCACCAACCTGATGAAGATGGCCAGGACGCCACATCTGAAGTCCAGCTTCTCCATCAATGCCATACTCCCGGAGACCGTGGAGCATCACGACGAGGACGAGGAGGAAGGCGATGTCGATGGGGAGGCGGAGGAGAAGAAACCCAACCTTAATAATAACAACAATAATCCCAGCACGCCCTGGGGCAGCGAGGATCCGGAGGCGGAGAGTGATCCCGAATCGGATCTGGATGTCACCAGCATGTCACCGGCCCCCGTGGCCACCAATGCCAACGAGAGCGATGCCGAGGAAGTGGAGGAGGAGGATGTGGAAGAGGACATAGAGTGCGACACGGATGGCGATGCCGAGAGCAAGTCCGGCGATGGCAAACCCGTCAAGGACAAGAAGGGCAACGAGAAGCCCCCCTACAGTTACAATGCCCTGATCATGATGGCCATCCGGCAGAGCCAGGAGAAGCGCCTCACCCTGAACGGGATCTACGAGTACATCATGACGAATCATCCGTACTACAGGGACAACAAGCAGGGCTGGCAGAACTCCATCAGGCACAATCTGAGTCTCAACAAGTGCTTTGTGAAGGTGCCGCGGCACTACGACGATCCCGGGAAGGGCAACTACTGGATGCTGGATCCCTCGGCGGAGGATGTCTTCATCGGTGGCTCCACGGGCAAGCTACGAAGGCGAACTACGGCGGCTTCGAGGTCCAGATTGGCGGCTTTCAAGAGGTCACTGATAGGACCCATGTTCCCGGGACTGGCAGCCTATCCTCAGTTCGGACAGTTTTTGGCTTATCCCCCAACGGCGCCCAGTTTGCTGGCCAGCATGTACCAGCGCTACAATCCCTTTGCACCCAAGAGCGGTCCCGGACACCATCCTGGCTTGCCGCCGCCGCCGCCAGCGCCTCATCCTCAGGGGGCGGGCCCACCGCCGGGACCTCCACCTCCGCCCTTTGTGGCGCCTCCTTCGAGCAGCGAACTCTACCAGCGATTGCAGTACCAACAGCTGTTGCATCAACATGCGGCAGCCGCCGCTCTGGCGGCTCACCAGCGGCAGCTCTCGGTGGCAGCGGCGGCGGCAGCCACAGTCTCGCCCCAGTCCCCGCTCCACCCGAGTCACCCCAGCCACCCGAGTCACCTGAGTCACCTGGGGCAGCAGCCGCAAACCTCTCCGAGTCACCATCAAGGCGGCGGCGGAGGAGACTCCCCGGGACCCTCGCCGCAGCCACTCATCAAGCCCGTCACCGTGGTCTCGCGGAACAGCTGAAGGAGCAGCCACTGTAGTCCATAAGTATTCACTGTACATAGATATAGCCGCGACTGAGGCGCTAGACGCTTGTAAATAAAAGAAACGTATGTGGAAAAGGAGTTTAGCCGGAAATAAATTAAAAGGAAAGTCTTGTTCGGTTAACCGAATGTGGAAAACCTTTGCAGAGTTCAGAAAAGCTTGATAGAAAATAATAGAAACTGAATAAGTTATTTAAATAAAGAGAGTAAGAAAATAAAATGGAAAGAAAGAGTTTTATTTGTTTTACAAGAGAGTATTTTTAATGTATTGCAGACAGTTTTTAATTAATTTTTAACAGCTTTAAAAACCATTTTGTTATATTTCTGGGGAATGCTTTTTTGATTAAATAAAACATTTTAACATAATTTTCCTCAATTCAACTAATAAAGAACCCAGAAAATTGGAAATTAAACCCAATTTAACATAAAAAGCGGTTGCAAAAGTTATAAAATTAAATTTATTATCAACAAAAATCATATTATATAAACTATTTACAAATTAGAACACAGTTAATTCAAACATAAATCAAGCTAAAAATAGAAAGCAAGAGTATATTTGTACCTTTCCCAGCTACTTAATTAATGTCTGTCGTGTAGCATTCGCGCGTTAAACTATAAATCACACTCGATATGCCACCTTGAGAACGTTATAAAGAATCTATATACTATTTCCACTGAGAAACCAGCTTGAACCCATTTATTTGCAAAGGTTTTCCATGAGCTTACTAACTTGTTGTCACATATCCACGATATATGTATTTACTATGATTAACACGATACTCTAAGCACTATTTTATTTATATTATTATACTGTATATTTAGACACCGGAACGATGGAGTGATGAAAACATAAAAAACCAATTAAAATTCTATTGAAATAAAAACTGAACAAAAATATACAGAAAATGTCGAAAATTAATGGGATCTGCGGGGGAGCTGGCGAGTATGCGTCCGGCGGGCGTTAAATTGAACTGCAGTGGCCGCTAAATGAATCTGTTGTCGCGACAAACTTGTCGACGACAAACAGGAAGTCCTTAATAACTGGACACACACTCAAATATATATATAAATATGTGAATATATGTAGCTATTCGAGTGTTGTAAAAGCAGCGCCAAAAGCCACTGCCGAGTGTCAAATCAAATAAAAGTTTTAGCGCATGTCCCTCGCATGCCGCCAAAACTAAAACAAAATCGAGAGACATGAACGTGAGGAATTGTTTTATAGTTGAGGTGACACTTAAAGAAATTTAAACAAATCTCAGGAAAATACTGGATTCAATTTAGAAAAATATACAAAGGTTTTATGAATAAACAAATGTATTGACTTTTATTTTCATTCATCATTATCATTTATCTAAAAAATAAATCATTAGAGCGTCCCCTAAAATTGATAAAGATATTTAAACGCAAATCAACTCTATAGGAATGGTTTTAAAAGGTCTTAAAAGTTTTTAGGTGTATAAAGGTGTTGAGATTGAAGATAAAAAGAAAAAAATACTCAGTGATGTATGTTTTGAAAACTAAATTCAAAGGTTAGATGTTTTCTTGATAAAATGTATAATTTGCTTTCTTTACGAAAACGATTGTAATAAAATGTTGTCTGTATATAGTTTTATTTTATTTGAAGATTAAAAATAAATGGCTTAACAAAAAACGTATCTGAAAAGTAAAGGATGATATTTAGCCTAAACTATTTTCAAACATTTTTTGAGTGTTTTCTTATATTAAATACTAGCTTAGCTACTTTTTTTAGTGTACCACTTATGGGTATGGCGCCAGGCAAGCACAGAGTCTTTTTACTAATAAAAATTAAGACCAAGTTACTTTTCTACAGACTCCTCAATAAGCCCTCATTCCTCTTAGTCGGGCGCACCTTGACTGCAGCTCGATCTTGTGGCCGCGATGCACTTGCTCACTCCCAGACCAGGCCGATGATGGTGATTCATCGCTGGGAGGCGCTCAGGGGTTAACAAACTGCAAAGATTGTGCAACTGCACCTCACGGGGCGTATGCGCGATATTCGCATCCATCTAGCTGACAATTGCCAGCTGACATTTCTCAGTTGCACATTTCAATTGAGGCGAAAAGAAATAGTATCTGAGATCCAGACGGGAATGAGAATGAGATTATCCAATTCACTTAGTTAATACCTCTCGTATTTCACTCTCCTCCTGTTGCCAGTAAAAACTGCATTTGTTGTTACAGTTTTCAATTGCGCTTCGCCTGCCATACTCAATTCCATTCAAGTTGCCAATTATGCGGCCATTATTCAATCAAAGTAAATTTATTTGTTTGTGTCTCTTTTCCACGTAAATCTCTCTCAGCTCCAGACGAAGCCGAAGATTTCTTTGCCATTTCTTTCAATTTGTTCGCCTTGCGCGCCGAGGGAATTATCCTACAGACGGCTCTCGCATGATGTCACACAGGGGCATTTACTCAATTAACTGCAAAGATCTCGCGGGTTATAGTGCTGCATTGTGGGGTCTTAGGTTCAAGAAACTCTCGCGAGAATATATTGCTCTAAACTCTGATTTAGATTGAATGTGGCGCCAGTTGTGTCGTGGGTTTTGTAATACTCACTGTGGTGGCATCTCTGTGGCCGAGTGAGAACTACGCTTGATTGGCTTATTAGACGACGTGGACTTGGAGTTGATACATGTAGGATGGATGATGTTGCAATGGAAAGTAGTTGTCATAATCCAGTTATCTGGTGAAAAAACTAGTTGGGTTGCTGTAGGGAATGTGCGGAAAATATTTATTTAAATTGTTTAACCAGGAAAAATACTCTTGACAAAGTTTAAATGTTATTTCAATAAGAATAAAAAAAGGAGTTCAATTTAAAGCTGAACTAAATTAAAAATTGCTATACAAACAAATATTTTGCACTCAATATCTTATCAAAAATGTCGTAGAATTTGATATATTGAATTTTGAAATATCAAAAAACGATGTTTTTGAATTGTTTATAATTTTTATACATCAAATAATTACATTTTCTTGAACTACATTCCCCTGATCCTTGAGATAGCAACCCCTCGAGCGTTTCCCTGACCCAAACCCACTCATTAACACCTCCAGGTCCTTGAGCTACCCACTCAACCCCAAATTTTTGGGTAGCCTTTTTAAAATAAAAAAAGGAAAGGAACCGAAAGGATGAAGCGGAGCACATCCAAGAGCAGTTGCGACCCGCTGACGCGGGACTCTGACAGGCCTGGGATCTTTTGTTTGACTTGTGGCATGGCTAAACTGTAATAATTGGATGAGGCGAGACCGACGATGATCATCAGCATAATGGCGGTGGGGCAGGGGTTCCTCGGATGACGGCGACGATGATTATGATGTGCAACTGTGACTGGCATGAAGAAATCATTTTATTATTTT
This sequence comes from Drosophila jambulina, assembly GCA_018152175.1. NCBI lineage: Eukaryota > Metazoa > Arthropoda > Insecta > Diptera > Drosophilidae > Drosophila > Drosophila jambulina. The sequence goes on from JAECXH010000114.1 coordinate 1,107,520, forward strand.
CCGAAATTATAGCGTGCAACATCGATACACAACAAGCCGCAACTAAAGCGGCAAACGTCACAGAAGAACAATGGTGGCTCAGGGGGCAGCGAGCTGGGGTTTTGGCTGGAGGGAGGGACTAATGACGATAATTGCACACCTCATATATGTATATAGGTACCGAGGAGTCGGCTCTATTCACTTTGGGTCATAAACACAGACATTAACACCTGACCAGGCCAGCGACAAAAGTTTTTCTTTTCTGCAGAGACACGGAAAGAAATGTCTACTACAATACAGTTTATTATTTTTATTCTAGTATGTTTTATTTGTTTTTACTAGCCATTTAATTACTTCTACATTCCACTATCTTTTTTTTCTATTTTGTAATTTGTTAGTTAGTTAGCTTTGTTTATTTTTCTATATTTTCAATGAAATATATATGCCCCGATACCTTCATTGAATACTCCCACATTTTTTTCTGAGTGCACCTAAAGGTGTTTTCCCTGCATTGTTATGGTAAACAGTTGCCCAGCGTTTCCCCCGCTCCCACTTGCACTCCTCCGCCCGGACCCGTTCCGCTCCTAATTATAGTCGCAGCTTAATCTGGAGCGTGACAGCTGAGGCTGGAGCTGAGCGGGAACAATTGGACAATGGGATTGGAAATGGCTATATGTATGTGGCAGGGGGAGTACGGAGTACTTTGTAATGCCGCCAGGGGCAAGGTGGTAGCCATAATGGGGCACAGGCGTACACACGTTGTTGGCCAAAAAGCGCCCAAGAGTTGCCAAACAAATTCTTTTGTTACTTAATTGTAACCAAATTATTTCCACACGCCGCCTCCTTATTTTTACCATAACCATTGTTCCCCGGCTGTGTCTGCCATTGGGTGAATATATATAGTATAGTGTGTGTGCTTTCCAAAGGCGATCTTTATCGCCTCAAGTTTACAAATTTTAGTTCCTAATGAGCGATTTTGAGCATTGTAATTCATGACTTTCGGCGGTTGCCGCTTTTATGTGGTTTTATCTTGGAATTCTTTTTGTTTTTCCTTTTTTTCTCTTTGGGTCATGACGTTGGGTTGAGTTTTTTCTTGTGTTTTTTTTTCTGGGAGGTGTGGTCGCTTTTGAGGGCGTGACTTGATGTTTAAGCCCAAGTCTGGCTTTAATCGTGTTTAGGTGTTTTTGTAAATTGGAATGGCATGCGTGCTCCCTCATGTGATGCAGTTTTTAATTTTTATTTTTTTATTTATAGCTATGGCCTGCAAAAGCGGGTAATAATTAATAAGCCAAAAACAGGAGTCTTGAACATTATTTAATTTATTAAATATAAATATTGATTGTATATTTTTTAGCTATTTTATATATGTATATATATAATTTAGGAATTAGGAATGAATTAGGAATTAACCCCTAAAAATTCCAATAATTCCACTTAGGGAGTGGCACTCTGATAATTAACCCAAAATCACGTAATACTCCGTAAAACCTTTTTTACCCTCTAAACCCACACTTAAAGAAACATATGATGAGCTACTTTTCTATTGAAAAATATTAGACAACAATGGGATCGCTTGATATAATCTACTTTTTGCAACCGCAAACCTTTCTTCCCATTGCAAAATATCGTTTTCACTCCTCCGCTGGATTATTATTTCCCAAAAAAGGAAGAAAAATTGCAACTAGCTGTATCCTTGTATCCTTTCTTGCCGGAGAGTTGCTCAATGTTTTCCAACATTTATCTGGGACATCTGCAGCAGAAAAGGTCAAGAGATTAGAGGGGAAAGTAAGGATACACCTCGAGGAGATTCGCATTACCAATCGTGGCCATTGTTTCTGCCTTTCGGCAGCTGGACACGAGGAGTCCTTTGTAGGGTAATACGAGGCGGACAAAAAACAGCAAGGATAATATTTTCATAGGCAAAACAATTGCGGTTGTGCAAGCAAAAGCAAATGACTTTGGAGTGGGAGGCACTTGCAGCTGCCCCGTAATATCCGTAATATCCTTCTCGTAATTTCCTGGGAAAGCTTTGAACAACTCAACAAACTCAAAACACTTGAGCACTTAAAAAGGCGCATGAACTCGACGCTTGGCTTCCGATTCGGATTACCGCCATATCTCCTTTGTGATCCTATGTGTGTGAAACAAAACCATTTGTTTCAACTACCTTTCTCGGGCCTGGCTGCATTTTACGGTGTTGGGAAACAGTCGAAATGGACTCATTGATTCCAATTGACTGATTTCAATTGAAGTTAAGTGTCCGCAAATGCAGACGCCGCTCGTCCCGCCGACTGCCATTTGCCCGCGTTTGATTTTCTCAGCCAGGTCGACCGGCGCGGCGACGTTGCCTTGTTGACTTTATTTCTGCTACCCATTGAAGGTACTCTGGGGTTAGCCGGGCATGATGGGACTGGGAGACGGGGCATAAAAATGCTACATAAATTCGTATAGAATTTTTATGATTCAAAGAGGCAACTGCTGGGGAGAGCCTTGGAATAGTATGCTATATTTCGTGCTATAGATATTTATGTGGATGGAAAACTAGTGTTAAATTATCATATCAAACTCTGATGTTGAGTTTGTTTGTAAATAATTTTTTTTTTATATTATTAAATTCCCTAAGAATTATATAAAATATTTGTATAAACTTTTACCATCCAAACAGGCAAATTCTAATTAAGCTCCTAAAAGCTTAAACTTGCTTTATGATTAACGTTATATTTTATTTTTACTAAGTGTCTAAAAATTATTAAAAATACTTAAATTTACTTTTATACATTACTTTATTTTTCTCATTTCTAAAATGTATGAATCAAATTAAAATTTAAAAATGTATTTTAAATAAAAACTATTTAAACCTCTAAATTTTTTCTGCGAGCTTCGGGCAAGCATTATCAGTAAAATAATTTTTCCTTGTTCAGAGTTTCTAAAATCAATATAATATAATTTTCTGAATGTTTATCAATCTATATATACCTACATTAACATTTTTCCCTTAAAGAACTCAAATTTTTATTGAATGTTTATTGTTTACACAGCACTTTCTAGTCTTATTTCAAAACCCTCTTATGAAACAAAACTCCTTATGGCTTTTTTGGTCACGGCAGCTGAACTCTGCCCTCTTTTGGGTTGGGGGTGACTCCCTCCTCTTTTTTCACCTCCCTCCCCCTTCGGCCATCTTTCTTTCCGTTCCATTCCATCGCCGCAGTCGACCTTGTCAAGTGCCTTGTTAGCTGTTGGGCAAATGTGCCACACAAGTGGCTCACATCAGCGGGAACGGGACTCGGCATCGGGTCGGAAGAGAGCATTTTCCCAAGAAGAACGTCGAGTCAAAGTTGAGAAAAACCGCTGCTTCCGTTTAATTGACAATTGAACCCGAATCGGAGGAATATACGAATGCACGAGAACGGACTCCTGGAGAGCAGTGGAGAGAACTGGAGGTACTTACTATCCGACGACTTTTGAGTCATCTCGAGTCAGTCCAAGTCATGCGCTTAATTTCCCGTTTAAAACGCCATTCATTCAATTAAGCGAATGAATTTGTGGCACGGCAGCCGACACAGTACACAGAGAAAAACTATTAAGGGGGAAATAAAGTTTACTTTATATTAGATAGTTTCCTTAATATTTAGATTAGCGAAATATTATCTGGTCCCATTTGCAAGCTAAAATGGGGTTTGGTATATTTTAGAAATTATTTTGCATAGTATTAATAGTTAATACTATTTCTCTCTGTGCCAAAGATCATCGGACATCTCTCCGCTGGAGCTCCAGATCAGATCAGATCGTTTCAGATGCTCCATAGAGCATGCGGGTCTTGGGTCTTGCAGCTTCCAGCTTCAGCTTCCAGCTTCCCCGATCTCATCTGATCTTTTGTCTGGCCCCCGGGGGCCTTTCTTCACTAATCAGACGCGGGTCAAAATATTTACCACTTGACCCTATTGATTTAATTAAATAGTTTCAAGACATTCAACTGTTTGTTGGCCGCGCAAAACCAAACATTAAAGAGGCCTCGCGAGCAGCATTCGAATGCAAATACGGAGACTCTGAGGGATACAGAACGAGAGAGAGAGATCTCCAAGATACGAGGTACATATAGGTATTCCTCCTGCTCTTGCCTTGTCTCGGAGCTGTCAACACAGATTCCGAGCTGTTGGCTGCCCCTTGCGCCACAGACGTGTTAATTAACGAGAGAGTTAACTAATTGTTGTTAGCAAAATATTTTCGTAATTTGATACTAAATTTGTGTGTTCCGCTCAACTTGGCTGCTTGTGGGCTTTTGTGTCGAACAAGCGAAAAGAGAACTTAAAGCTGGGGTACAGTGGGCTTTGGTGAGAATATTCAATATAATATTTTACATTAAAAGATTCAATATTTAAAATGAGTTATGAATAAGGAAAGGTATGTTTAGTATGTAACAGGAGTTGATTTTATTTCTAAATAGTTTGAAACACTTTATATTTGAAGAAAAATATTCTTAGCTAACAAATAAACAAAGGGTAAATTTTAGGCCCTTTTAAATACATAATATAAGACTTAGAAATTTCCGGTTTTTATTTATATAATTATTATTATATATATAGATCGTTCTTCTAATGCATCACCAAAGAGGTACTTGGGAGGTACTTTAACTAAATTTTTGCTAAGATTTTTAATCTTTAATAAGGGTTCAATGGTGTTGAATTTTATTGAACTATGGTTTTATAGATGTACTTTTATAGATGCGCTAATAGCTCTTTTGTATCACAGAATTAGTACTTGGGAATTTAAAGGGCTTTGTAGATCAATTTTAATATATGCCCAAACTTATTATTATCATTTTTTTATTTACTAAATTCTAATGTAAACCCACATAGATTCTCCCCACTGTCCTTGCCTGTTTTTGCTGTTGACTAACCATGTCGAAACGCTGAATTGCGAGTGGCAATTGGATACCTGGCTGAATCTGAATCTGAGTCTGAATCTTAATCTTAAATCCCTGAGTCTTTTGTGGCCAATGAACACGGCAACGCGGCACTACAAAAAAATCGCAAATATATATATAAATGTTTTTTTTTTTACCGCGCGTGTTCCAGTTTTAAGAATCCTCCAAAATGGTTTCATTTTCGCTTGGGCAACGCCTAAAATGTTTTATTGTTTTTCTGCCAGCGGCGCTCCAACAGATAGATGTGAAATTTGTTTCCCAATAAAAATGGGAAGAGCATAATTTTTAAATAGCGAGGAGTATTCCATAAATCAAATGCTAAAACGTTTAAATATTCATGAGTCCGGGACAATGTGTGAACAAGCTGAAAAGGACCTCAAAAAAGGAGGAGGATTGCAATGCGTAATGTATTAATTTCATTTATGGCCATTTTTATTCTCATGACAAGGATGCGACTCGGGCGAGAGATAGAGGTTTGCAATGAGAAAAAATTCACATACCCTATGGGAAAATAATTTATTATGATCACTATAAAATTTATGATGTAAATTTTGCATAATATGAACAGTTTCTCATTTCTACAAAATTCTTTTTTAATTTTTAAATAGATTAGAGTTATAATAAAGCCTTTGTTATTAGGTGATTATAAGCCTGTAATAATTTTTAATATTTTTCAAAATATTTAGAGAAGAAATTTCTTTAAGAAGCTTTCATATCATTTTTTTTTCGCTGTGCATAAAATGGTAACTGCGGAACGGGTAGCGGCCTTGCGACATATAAATGACAAGGACACTCCCATATTTAGCACGTCTTAACATATGGATGAACACAATGGCAACTGTGGCAGGCTGCTCCCTGGGTGCAAAAGGTGGTTGCAGCAGCAGCAGCAGCAGCACCCTTGTGGAAATCAGAATCACCCGAAATGAAATGGAGAATGCCATTCGTTAATTATGCGTCCTGTTCCTGCTCCTGACTGCGTATGTGTGCGTGTGTGTCCTGGATATCCGGGAGCACCCTTTAGTTGCCAGAGGCCCCGGCATTTAGGTTGGGCTGTCATCGCAGCCATTGTTGAGCAGCCGCAGGATGATGAGGAGGAATGAAGGACAAAGTTTCTGCCTCGTTTGTTTCACAGAGATCCTGCCACAGCCGTCGTCCTTTATTTATTTGTGTTTATAATACAACAAAATCAGCTACGCTTTCCTCTACCTCCGTCCCCCTGGAATATTATTATTCCTCCCTTTGAAAACTGGTCTTCTCCGGGGCTTTTCTGCGTTTTCGATTATGACTGGGACTGTGACTGTGACTGTGCCATGGCGACGTGATGTTTACATTTATGGATTATTGTTTTCCGTATGTCCTGCGCTCCTTTCGGCACAATCATGCTCATCAGCAGCCTGCTTTTCGTATTTTATGTTATTTTATTTTATTTATTTTTCAGTTACTGTTTCTAAGACTCTCTTGGGAGTAGATGGTGCTGTGGGTTCTTTGGGGTGACTTAAGTTCTTTCAATGATTTCAATTGGCTGACAGAGTCAAGTGGGTCACGCGTGGGAGAACTGGGTGAGAAAGCTGGGAAAGTTCAACTGAATAATGACTGAGGTGATTTAGGGGGAGTTTGTTTTTTGGGTATCTTCAGTAAGCTGAAGTCAAAATAAACATACAATTTAAATGCTTTTTAATTTCCTCCCACATTTCGCTTATAAAGAATTGATTCTAAGTCTAAAATTCCCAAGTACGAATTCGCAGACTCGCTAGAATCTTGAATTGATTTTAGCTTTTGAAACTAACTACTACTCTAACTCTAACTGCTACCAAAAAAGAAAATCGAAGATGCACACACCTTTAAAATAAAGCTGCTCGCATGCCTGTGAACTCTGCTTTTGCCTGCAATGTACAAGCAACTGAATGCTCAACCTTCTTAGCTTTGCGTTTTCCACTTGAGTGGCCTTATTCTTCTCCCTCTTCGTTCTTTCAATATAAAATCTCCTCTGATTTCAACGAATTGCTTATTATTTTGTATTTTTTTAACAGTGTATGTGAGGCCGCTGATGTTTTTGTTTCAGTTTGCTGCGCAGCATTGAGATTTAAATAAATAAAATAATATTTGGGATTTCGCACCCTAAATACGGGGAAAGGGACTCGCCGAGGGTTGTGGCATTAGTTCGGCTTTATAAAAATTGTTAAGGAGAGACGCGCTGACGTTGAGGCAGTTGTTAATATTTTGTATATATATTTTTTTATGACTGTTGTTGCTGTTGTGATTCGCTACGACATTGCAAGGGGGAGAGGCAGGCGGAAAATGGAAATGGAAATTGAAATGGAAACCAGACGCCTCGGGCCTTCGACTGAGGTCTTAATCTGACCGAAAAGGCAACCCCGAGGGATGCGGAATCCGAGTCCCGGCGCATATGTCCTGTGCCGCCTCACCATCCCTGCCTCCGTGTTCTCTTCCTATTACACGGATTTATACATTACGCTCTATTGACTTCTGTTGCTGCCAAGTGGTGTCCACTGTAGTTCCGGGGTGTTTGCCATAAACGCAGATTAAGACATTAATTTAATTGCCCATCCTTCCTGAGAGAGGGATCGAAATAACGCCCAAAAAGTTGGGGTAGGAATGGCATTCGCCGCCTGGGAAATGCCTTTGATTTTCAGCTCACTTCTGCTGACATTTCATGTGGATTTTCCCAGGCAGTTGTACCAGTCGAGGCCAGAAAGGAGTGGCACTTGATTGGCTTACATAGCTGCTGAGTTTCTGCTCCGGGAACAGGTTCCCCAGGAGCTCCAGCCAGCGAGCTTGACAGAAGTTTTTGCTGTGATTAACTTCTCAAGTGTAGCGAAAGCAGAGCGGGGGGAATATTTTGTATTCTATTCAAAAGAGAGAAAGGATTATTTTGCAATAATATGAAAGTGATTCGAAAAAGAAAAGAACATTTTAATTTGTGGAAGGAAACTTTAAATAACATGTGTTTTGAATTTTTTCTTGACCATAAACTCTTTTAAAAATCTTTATCCCAAATTTCGGAGGTAAATTAATTTATATTCTTATCCATTTCTATATCTTTATATTCACTTCCCCCTTATCTCCCTAGAGAGACAAAAACATGGCACAAATTGAGACATTCCCTGTCCACAGTCCTCCCCTTCTCCACACCCATTTCTGTGAATATCAATAACAATTTTCCACTACTTTTTCAACAACATCCAATGGCTTTGGTCTTGATTTTGCAAAAAAAAAAAAGATATCCCCAAGTAAGGCTAAAAAGCGACTTAAAGCCGCGGCTCACAGAGCACAGCCCGCTTCTCCTCTCGTAAATCGCCAAGCCGCCGAGCTTTTGGCTGGGCAAAAATGTTAATTAACTTTTCAATCCTTAAATAATGAATGATCAACGCATCCGCGGCGACACGCTGAGTTCCTTTTTATCACTGGGGAGACTCGCTCCTCTGGGCAGCGCGGAGCCCGAACGCGGAGCAGCTCTCGGCTGATATTGGCTCGCATATATAATTTATATTCGATCCGATAAATTTATGCGCTGTGTGAGCATGAGCATGTACTGCGACTGCGACTGCGACTGCGACTACCGACGGTGGAAACGGCAGTCTAGTTTACCTGTCCGAGATTGCTCTTCCCCAGGTTCCCCAGGCTGACCGGCAGCTCCTTGGGCTCCGTGGCTCCTCGGCTCCTCGGCTCCTCTAGCATGTGTCAGCGGGTGACCCGAGTGTTTACACGCAAATTTACACTCTCATTTGTTGTGCGGAAAATTGTGCTGTTGCCCAAATCGCTGGCTGCTGGCAACTGGCAAATGAAGATACCAGGATGCACGCTAAAAAATTCGGTTTTTTTAAGATAAAAATATTGAAAAAAAATTATATAGATAAAATTACAAATAATATCTAATAATATCTAATATCTATCTAAGGTAAACTTTAATTCGCATTAATCTTGGTTATTAATCAGAGCAAATCTTGGTAAAAGTCCAAGAAAAAGTCCACAAAAAAGAGTCCTCAATAAACTCGTCGATGTCAATCCTGATCATTTTATGTGTCCACTATTTATGCAATTATTCAGTTGGAAGTGTAATTTAAAACACAAAAATATGGCAATTAAAAGATATAAATAAAACATAAAACAATGTTCCTATAAAGTATTATTTGAGATTCTAAAAGTGTTTCTTAATAAGCTATAAGCTATAATCCGTAATTAATTCTCCTGAAACCTTTAAAATTTGGTAGTGTTCATTTTACTTAAAATATTTTTTTCTGTGCCAAATAAGATACAGATACAGGCAGCTCTTGTTGCCTGCCACTGCTTTTGCCATAAATAAAGTTTTGTATTATGCGGCACCAGCAGCAGCATTTGGCATTTGGCAGCGCATCCCACAACAGTCCGCCGAGGAGGATCCATCCGGAAGGAGCGGGTATCCGAGGGGATCCAAGGATCCCCGTCGTAGTTGTGCTTGCAATTATCGCGCACAGTGCTGAGAAATTGGTTTTTGCCACTTCGCACTTTCATCATTTTCAATCACGCTCAATTTTAATTGAAAATTTTCAAATGCAGCAACATTGTAGGGATTCCTCCATAGGGTTTTCGATAAGGTTTCGAAGGCTACTGTTGGGGCAGGAAGAAGGTAAAGGAACTGCTTAGCGATCGTAAATCATATCCGCGTGTGTTGACTAATGGCTGAAAATAAATGAAATCATTATTTCTGGCTCAGAAAGGCAGTTGAGGAATTTTAAATGAAAAATAAAGCTTGGAATTGAAGTTTTGGAAATATAAAAATGACCACAAAAATATATAATAATACGAAACTACCTAACACAATCAAAATAATAGTTTTCTAATAATTTCCGTAATTTTTCATTACCTACGATATTATTTAAAATAATTTAAACACATTTTCCAATTTATATCCTATCCTTTGGCCTACAACTTCCCTCCTTCGACCATTTCTAATTATCATAGTTGTGCCTACAACAATTATGCTTTGGTGACCACATTTTTCGCAGCCGTCCCTCGATCTCCTCCCCCAAAGGCAATAATAAATTCGTAGCATGAATCAGTCCGATTATATAAAACATAATACCCAACGGGGAGTGTTGTTTTCCCGAACCTACCAGCACGGCTTTAGGTCTTAGCTCTTGTTTTCCTGCCGTAATGCCAAAGGGGCCTCTACTCTCTCACTCCGCTGATGTATGTAAAAATGTATCGAGTTACGATCAGAGATAAGCTGATGGGCAAATACACATATAATATTTATACGCAAACTTGTTCAAACAAGCCCAGCAGGAAGACGAGCAGACAAATGTGCAAAATGCGCTCGTTAACAATAAAAGAAAATGCGAAACACACTCGGAAATTTGTAACGATTTTCTAATTTCCAAGCAAACAACCCTCAGAATCAGATTCCGACTCAGATTCGGACTCCGATTCCGATTCCCTGATTATGATGTCGAAGGAACACGACGGCGATATATCTGTTGGAAATCGCTACAACAAACAGTGGGACAGACAGCGGGTAGAGATCCCAACAAATTGTAACAAAATGCGGATTACTATTCGAGTTCGAATCGATTCCCGCCCCTTTTGCCGTGTTTCACATTAATGAGAATATTGTTAAATTAGCAGGCTTTGAAATGTGATATTGCCCGACCACAACGAGAGAGCGTTCCGGAATTGTAATGGTAGTGCCTCCTCTGGTGCCCTCTGCTTGACTTTGCCCGAAAAGCGAGCAGCTGTGTGTATCACCCCGTTTGGAAGGGGTTCTTCACCCAAATGCACTTTGAGAAAATTATGAACATTTTCTGTATTAGTTGGTAGTTTATATTTATGGCTCTCAAGAGGGGCTACCGTTTCTACTAAGGAAAATGTTGTATGTTCAAAATCTCTCTGTTGTTATTCTCTGGCTCTTTTTCCCATTCTGTGCCTGCAATGCACAAGCAAAGCAGCAACGACCGCTTAATTATTTTATTAACTGTTTTCAAAAGACGGCTGCTCCTGCTACAGCTAAATTTGACTCTTTACTCAATAACTAAATTTTTTATAAATGATATTTATTTAATGTTTTTCACAACTTTTCTTACTGTTTTCTTAACCCTATTTTTTCCTGGGTGCAACTGCAACTTACTGCCACTCTCTCCGTCTCTTATTGAAAATGTCATAAAAATATATAAAAAACTTCTGTTGGCATTACTTTTTTATAGCTTCCCAGGAGAGAAAGGAGGTGGATTAGGTCAATATTTGAGGAAAGGGGCAAGGGACGACTTAAAGGCATAACGCATAGAGCTTCGCCACCAAAAGCTGCCTTAATAGGCTTACGATAAACATGACACTTGACTTTTGGTGCCCGGGGGAGCGACTCTGCTGTGCGGATGCGGTGCCCAAATTGCCAGTTGACACTCAATTTGACACATGAGCTCGCTTCAGGGTCTTCGCAGAGCCATCTCAGAGTCGGCAGTTTAGCCTTTAGCCTCCGACCTCAAGTGTGCTCCATGGCAACTAACAACAACTAACTTGGCTAATGATGTGCTCCCTTTTGGCCCCTTTGGGCGTTATGGCCTTATGTTACACTCCTCCCGGAGTGAAAGGGGAGGCCGGCAAGGACATATGAATAGCTAAACATTCGTCATTATGGCAATTCAAATCCCCAACCGAGAAGTTCACTCATAGAGAAGGGATATGGTTGCAATTACAGTTTCGGGCGTCCTGTGGCCAAAGTTTCAGCTGAAGATTACCCCAAGGAGGTTAATGGAACCAGATGTGTGGGTTTAATTAGAGTTTTGAGAAGTTTTGAAGGCATCCCGAAGGTCTTTTCACTTCCTTCCTCGCTCTCTCACCTCTTTTCCTGACAAACTCTCACCTCATACAGTCCCAACCAAAATCCCTCGATTAAACTCTTTATGTGCAGCATTTAAGCCCTCTGTCACCGCTCCACATTGCTCATGCTCCCCGAGCTCCCGACGAAGACCAAACGGCACCTCATCAACACATCAGCATTATCATTATGATTCCGTTCAGAGCAATATAATTCGAGCACACATGGGGCAGAGCGGAGAGGGAGAACTAATAATAATAATAAAAATTTCAAACCTTTCGGGGCAACAAAAGTGAGGCAGTAACTCCGATGAAAGAGCCCCATCTGTTATGGGATACAAAAATATTTATGATTATGAGAAATACACGGCTGGGGCCTTATTATAAAATACAGCAACTTTTCCTGAAATCAAAAGAAAAATCAAGGCAATGCCGCGCCGGGACACGTTTTTTTTTTATTTAAATACGACGATGACTATTGGTGTGAGGGGCGTTGGGTTCTCCAGTTGTGTTCGGAGATCTCTTAAGTAGCCTCCGCGTTCGGTTCGAGACCCCGGCCATATCGACAGGTAGCCCAAATATTTATAGTGTTCCATAATTGAGATACACATTAATGAGGAGATGGGGCTGAAGTTCAAGTCGAGGCTGGGTCTTGGCAAGGGAATATTATAGAGTTGACTCAGAATGGTGGTAGCGCGCTTTATTTCATATTGAATAGAGTTTTGGTATACAGGGGGTTTTATATTAAATACCCTTTGCCAAAGGGGGGTTTGAATAGGTCTAGAGACTGGTCTGTTTTAAATTTAATAGTAAATTCTATAAAGATAGATTTTTTCAAGTATTTATTTTATTGGGTTTTTATTTTGATATACCTCCTACTACCTTCTTTTGAAATAACATCTAATTCATCTGAAACAAATACATTTTTGGAGTCTGCCTTATTACAATATTTAGATAAATTCTATATTCTTGTTATACAATTTAGTTTATAATTGGTCACTATCTTAAGCATAAAGAGAAACTACCAATTCGTTGTTCTTCGAGTTCAAAATTCCTTTCTTGTTTTTATTTTCATTTCGATTCCTAGTTGTCTCCTCCTCGTTGCCTGTCGCTGTAAATTTAAATAATAATTTCTTTAAACTCCCAGAGTCTCCGATGTTATTGTATCTTTTCCACAGATGCTTTTCTCACTTGGAGCAAACGTGGGATGGATGCTGCAGGCCGGGATTTGTCGGCGGCTGGCTTTTGTCGGCATTGATCAGCTTTGATTGCTATGCAACTTATTAGTTGTTGTTATTTGTTTGACTAGACACAGTCATATATATCGAAGCAGTTGGAAGCCGCTGCTGTCCGCGGTGATAATGGGACAAATGTCGGCGGAGAGGGGGGCGAAAAAACCCTGGCCTAATCCCCCGGACTCCGTAATCATTTGTGCCCTCTCTCTGAGCCCGTTGTCAACAGATCTGGCTTATGTGAGTCAGAATTATGTGACGATCGTTGCGGCAAGAGGCAGCCAAAGGCGGCAAAAGGTTTTTGAGGTTCCAGAATCAAGTCGAAGGCGGAGCCGCATCTGCAGCTCTTTCAGGCCACATGTTGTTGCAGCTTTAATAAAGACATCAGCCGCGCATAATTATGGATTTGTAGTAGCAGTCTTCCAGTCCCTGCAGTCTGCAGTCTGCAGTCTTCCAGTCTCCGCTCTGCAGTCTTCCCATCTTCGTTCTTCCCTTTCCAATCCCCAATTCGTTCTGCTTCGTTCGGAGCTGTCTTTCTTTGGCCGTAAGTCGTAGATTGGCATTATTGTCACGGTCGCTGGGCCTTCGTTTTGGCTATATCTTAATTCTATTGGGCACTTCTTCGATTCTGCCCCTCTCTCTCCTCAATTAAATTGATATCAAAATGTTTTCCATTTATTTTTGTTTAGTTTCTTTGATTTTTTTGGCTACTGAGCGCGTGACTCTGTCTGGGCGTGAGTTGCAGTTAGTGGAAAGCTTTTAAAAACGTATTAAATAGGGTTACAGTTAGGCTAACTTCTGATAAGGTTGCTAAAGAGATTTTCCAGCTGCGGGGGGCTTATTAACTTTAGTTTTTTGTATTCCGTTCTGTCCCAGGGTTTTTAGAATGAGTTTTTCAAGGAATTCGCCTTCGCCAGCTGGGAATTATGCACTATAAAAAAATGTATTTGATGTTTTGGAAATTAAAAACAATATAAACAACGAAGGAACAGGGTTCTTTATGTGTTATTTATATTTCTAAACATTTTTCAGCCTTAAAAATTGTTCAAAATACATCCTTAGAAATATTTTATTCAGTCTCAAAAATAGTTCACTAAATTTTTAAGCTTAAAAATAATTAAATGCAATGTAGCCCTATCTTTTGAACCTCAAATATATATTTTTACAAACCTTTACAAACTTCCCCTCTTATAAAATGAAACCTTTTCTCCCTGTTTAATAATAATAATCCTTTCCAAACCGTTGACAATCCCCAAAATGACAAAGCTGTCACAAATGGCAAGCCAATCAAGCTCTAATCCCGCATCTAATGGCAACGTAAACAGCAACACCTCCTCGGATAAAGATCGCAGGAGGATGGCGGGAGAGGGACACAGATGGGGACGCGAACACAGTTTGTGCAACGATGTTGAAACCTATTCAAATTAACAAATGTGTTTTAATCTCCGACAACAAATTTGAATTGTATTTTTTGGTGGAATTCCGTTGCCGGCTGTCTTCGTCGTCTCCCGCTGACCGGGGACAGGTACCGAGGGGTGCCTACAGGGATCGGGATCCCTCCTGCGTCAGCCACTGCCACTACTGCTACCCTGTTAAATGCCTCTCCTTCTGGCATTGTTGGAACAGGTCGATCGATCTATGACAGATGAGATCATGTTGACTTGCCACAAAAGGCGCACAGTCAGTCGTCGGACGAGGCTGAGGAGCAGGGCCTGAGAGTGGGCATGGGCTCGGGCTATGGACTCTGGGCTCTGACTCGGGCTCTGACTCTGAGCTCTGACTCTGACTCTGGCTCTGGGCTCTGGCGTTTTCCCAACTCTCGAGTCCTGTTGCTTTCGATGATGTATCGTTTTCGGTACCATGGCTGCCATGGAACTCACAACTCAAGCTCGACGATATCTGCACTTACAAAAAATAGCTAATATTTTCTCAAGAAATATTTCAGAAATATAACGAAAATTTATTTTGTAAGTTACAAAATATAGGTTAAGTATGTATTAAATTTTACTAATTGTTGTTATACAATTTTTTAAAATGTTAATCCTCGATTCTAAAAAAATTTATATCGGGAAAAAAGTTTGATATATATATACAAAAAGATTGCTCTTTAAATATACATATATCCAAATTTTTTAATATCTAAATTTTGTAATATAAAAATTTTTTAGTATCGGTATTTTGTATACCAAATAACTTGCCTCTGCAACATTATTGCTAAAATTCCCAACCAGTTCTAGCAACTTGTTAGTAACCACAGTAAATGTAAAAATCTGTCAGGAAAGGATACTTATGAAGATTAAAGTAACTTCTACCCACAATATCCAATTATATAACCTTGATGTTCAAGTGATTCAAAAATATTTACTACTATTAATTAGATTTCCCTGAATTTTTTCCCTGTGCAGCTGTGGGCCCTTTAGTCCGTTTGTTGGCATTACCATTACCATCAGCCATTACCATTTTGGCTTCACGCTACGCTACGTGGCCCGCCGTCGCGTCGTCTCATCTCGTGGGCAAAATTCATATTCGAAGTGACATTTATGCCATGCTCTACACATTCCGGGCGATATGATTTGACTGGCTTCAGGCGAAAACCTTTTCGTGGATTTCTTTATTAATATTTTTCTCTCTTTGGGCCTCGAGTGGGGGCTTCCCAGCGTGATGAGGATGATCGGTCTTCCTCTCTCTCTATTGCTAAGCCTCTTTATTTCTGCCTGACAATGGCCCTGTTTATTATTGCCGATTTGTGTTTTATTTGTTGACAGTTTACGTTTTTTGGCCTACGAATTGTTTTGGGTCTTAACCCTACTGTATTTATGGGAGGCACTGGGAGAAATTTGTAAGGAGATTTGAGGGTGTTTTATTTTTTTAAATAGAAATTCTTTAAAAATATTTCAAAACCTATTGATTCAGTTAAAATTTTAAAAATAAGTCATAATAATAATATGACAATTTATTTATAATAAGTTTTTATACATTTAAAATTGATTAGAATTCCTTACGATATTTTTTAAAATTATTTATTTATTTCCCCAACAAAATACAATTTATTTTTTATTACATTTTTAACATTTAAATCATTTTCTTGCCCTGTAACTGCAATTTGCATGTGTGCCTAAGACCTCTTCACGGGATTATCTCTCACACCCAAAACTCGCAGATACAAATTCCCGGAGAGAGTTGACAGATACATAGATACAGATACATTCAAAGGCACAAATTGAGTGCAAAGTGTGGGCAAATTCTGTTGCCATTTAGGGGTCTCATTGTTGCTTCCGCAGTAGCAGCAGAGTTTTCACAAAAACAGGACACATATCCAGCCGACAGCAGTTCCCTTGGCGATCCCTTCCTTTCCCTGCTGGTCCTTCGGAGTCTGCACAATTGTGGGCCAAGTCTTGGACGCATGTCCTTGTTTTTCTTGCATTTTCTTTGACCGAATCCTGTTGACAGGCCGAGTATCGAATTCTGCAATCAATCAATCGGACAGCAGGGGCCTCTGGTCTCCTTTTCTCAGGAAACTGAAAACTGCATTGACTTTGTATGGCACCCATGGGGAATTTTTGACGGGGATACTCCTCCAGGCAGGGGGCTCGTGGATAAACTAGGTAAGGGTATAGAGTATAGAGTCATCTGGTAACCGCATTCGGCGTAATCAATTGTTGGGCTACCGATGGACCACTCGCTCATCCGATTCCTTAGAGAGCGGCACGCTTCTGGGACAAGAAAGGTGTTACGATCGTAACGGTCGGCAGCTGTGGGTTGTATATTTACTTTTACCAATGTTTTCTGGGAGCCAAAATCACTGGAAAATAATTCGGTTAAAATATCTATAAAGCAGTGAGTTTTAAGATATATTTTGATATAATTTTTTCTTAGTGAAGTCTGGCCTATAAGCTCCTATAGACTGACGATTCCGCTCTCAAGATTAAACGGAAAGAAACCTAAGAATCTTTCAGAACAGATATTTTTTCTTAAAATGTCTCTTAATAGTAAACGGAGAAAACAAATACACTGTTCTCTCGTTCGCTACTTAACGAAACTTATAAGCTGTTGCTGCTTGGCTTGTACTTAACAGGCAAAGCGAGCGAGAAAGATGCATCCATATGAAAAGATTTTAATTATTTTAACAATCTAGCAAAGAAAATCCCATTTTAAGCTCAATCTTTGACTGACCTTTCTCTCCCTCTCCCTCTGATCCCTGAGTAATTACTATTTAATATAGAAAAACAGCTGATTACCCCCATATACCCCTCTTTTTACTTACAATACTCCTGTAAAAAAAAAGAACAACTCATATGTGAGACGCGCCAAGCCGCTTTGATCACAACAACAATGCTTGCCACAACAAAACAACTTCTTTGGCTTTGTGCTGCTGAAAAATATGTTTGTTGGCGGAGAAGAAAAGACTCCAAGAAGGAAAGAGAGACGAAGCCAAGAAATCCATCTTCAGGGCTGATGATCACAGATACAAAACGTATCCACACACAGATAGATGCATATACCGATGCAGATACAATACAGATACAAATACAGAACACAATGGAGGTTTTGAGGGCTTTTTGGAGAAATACACACAGTTTTCGTATTGACGCTACTACTTGAATCCGAATCACGATTTGTAAACAAATACAACGGAGCCAGCCACAGAGATCTCTGAGGAAAAACAACGCAAGTGCGCGTAATGGTAATGGTATGCAATGGGGCACAGTGGGGTTTTTGATTAGAACTAGGGCTTAAATTTATTAAACAATTCTTGTAGTTTATTTTTAAAGAGTGGACAATTTTAGCTTTAGCTTTAGGGATTAAATACAGGATTATTTTACTGAATATTAGAAAGCGCAAAAATTTTAAATGAGATTTAGTTTTCACCAGAAATAAAAATACGTCTAAAAAACCCTTCAAATTTTATGAAACATTTTTGTTACCTTTAACTTCACATTTTATTTGTAATTAATTTAATTAAATTAAAATTTAAAATATATTTTTCCGCATTTAAAACCTGGATCGCCTAACCGGTGGTTGAAAAAAACCTTCAAGATGCGATGAAACATTTTTATTACATTTAATTTCACAATTTCATTAAGCGTCCCTTTAAAATCTATTTCCATTTTAATCCACAGTTTACAAAATTTGGTAACTTTTCCTCATGTTGAAATTCCCAAAAGAGTACCCACTGTAACCTTAGTATACTATATGGGGCTCCCAAGTGCCTTGGCCCAAACAATTCAATAATACAATAACAACAATCATAATAATAACACAAAATAACACTCACCAACACACTCGTGGCATTACAACCACCACCCGCACTCCCCATCCAGCAAACACACCATAGAGCCCCAGTGTATCCCATCATATAAACATACATCATAACGCGCCGACGACGACTGACGACTGACGAACGACCTTATTCCACTCACAATCAGTCAAAATTGAAAATTTATTGAATAACCCAGAGGAAAGGAGGAGAAAAAAGTTTAAATATCACGGAGTCATACGTATGGACGTGTACGGGTTTTGTGGTTGTGTAAAGATCAACAAAGGATTTCTTACCAAAATAGCTCGTGTCAAAAGACTTTGATCCATTAATCAATATGCCGCTGCCTCTCAGAGAGAGAGGTTTTATTTTCTTCTTTTTTTTTTGCCTGTGGAACTTCATCTTGGCGCTGTTTTGTTGTAAGCGATGCACTTGGAGAAAAACTATGGAAGCAATGCTTAAGTTGTAATTGAGGATCAAAGGCTTTTAATATCCTATTCAAATTCGAAAAAAATTCCCAAGTAAATCTTCTGGGAAAGTCTATTAAAAATGCTAATTGTTATATTAGTATATTTCTCAAGTCAAGAGTTTGTAATTGGAATGTTAAGATTACAAAGATTGTAAAATCAAAGACATTAAAATTCCCAAGATAATATTCTGCTTAAATAGAGTTATGTGTACGATGTGTAGAATTCGAATTTTGACTATAATTCCCAAGTACTAATTCTGTAACATTGAAAATATAAATTCCAAATTAAACTGAAATTTAAAATTCTGAATATTCCTCAAGGCTGTAATTTTTGCCTTGGCTATAGTTTTTTTCCCCCGTGTATGCTTTGGATTGATGATGATGATGAGACGACCCCCGGCTCCCAGGTCCCATAATATCGAAGATCTGAGATCTCTCCATCTCTCGCCGAGATTCCGCTACAAAAGAGCGAACCCACAGCTGGACAACGACGACGACTGCGCTTTTTGTGCCCAGTCAAGATCATGATGAGGCTGTTATTTTTTGGGTCCGAAGATGATGTGGCACAGTGGGCAAGGAGGAGGCCCATAACCCCACCCCGACATGGGTTTTTTTCCTTTAATTTTATTGTCTTCCGTAATGCGCCCGACGAGCATGTGACATGTGTAAGTGATAGCGTTAATGCCGCCTTTAAGTAGTAATTATGTCTTCAATTGGGCATTGAACGCAGCGTCCACTGAGCTTTGTTATGGTTCCCCGGCGGAGCGGAGAAGAAAAGAGTTGTGCCAGAGGGATCCCATGGAGAGGGAGTGGGGTTAGCGCGTGTTTCCCAAGTGGGGGGTACGACCGTCCGCACAATGGGCCAGCGTTACGCTCTTTTAATGGGGGAGCCTCCTCCGAAATGCCCTTTAATGGAACGTTCGGTAATCCGGTCTGTAATTTCCAAGTAATATTTGATTTGGTCTATTAAAAGTTTATAGTAATTATGCAGGAATAGGAAAACATTGGGGAATTTTATATTATTTAATTTAATATTTACTACTATTCCTAAGATTACCTTTGACTTATTATAAATAGATAAGAAAAGTGGATAAAACTTTCAGGGGTTATAATTCTCAAATGTTTTTTCTGCGGAATTAAGTCACAGAAAAACGATTATAACAATTAAGTATTTATGTTTTTGAGTTCAACTTGTAATATAAATATTATATTCTTATAATTTTGAAGTGATCATACTGAGGAAGTGAAATACAAGAAATATTTTTGAAATTATAAATCTAATCAACAATCTAGTCCCAGTAAATAATTTTTAAACTTAAGGGTAAAGATATTCAAGATCAAATTCTATATGTGTATTTAATATAAGCGTTCTTTCAAGTGGAATTACAAGGTGATAATTCCCAAGTACACTAGATTTCGAAAAAGGCACATAAAATATGAATGTATTTATTGGGTTGCCTCTTTTTAGTACTTCTTTGTAAGCTCCCAGGGCCCGTTCCTAGCCACGTGATCGTTCTCGCCCAGGAACTTTTCCAAAACAAATCCCAAAATCCAATTCCCAGTAGAGACATTCTATACCGGCGCTTAGGCTGCCGGTCGACGACCAATTTCCGAGTTGTGGTCGTCGTCCGCCATTCGCTTTTGTCAAAACAAAAATCGTGGTCGTGTGAAGCAGTAATTGCCCCCTAATCTCCGGTTCTTGGAGGACCAGGAAGACAGGGGGTGGAGCGGGAGTGGGGCAGTGAGTGATTCTTCCCTGGCCTTTGTTTTAAGCGGGGGAGTAAATTAAGGCCTCAGCCTGGCCTTATTGTTGGCATATAATTATTGTTTAGTGGCGCATCCTGAGGCTGTCCGCCGGAGCCTCACCGGATGGCGAGTCGCCGTCCCTGCCGCCTCAGAGGTACAAATGTAGTACATAAATCGCGCGCACAAACGAATGGCCGGGGATTAAAGAGCAAAAGATATCGAATTACACACCTGACGACGGACCTGAAACCTGGAACATCAGAAGGAGGAGCGAGAGAAAAATACGAAAAAGGGAGCCCAGACAAAAGCTAAGCCATGGCGTATTTTATGTGAACTTTCTTCGGGAGTTCTCCTGGTCCTCCAGCTGGAACTGGAACTGCATCCTCCGCATACTTTATGGGCATTAAAAATTCAAGTGGCAGCAATTTTTCGTTGGCAACTTCAAATGGAAGCCGCAGCAACTCGCCGGGCTCTCTTCCAGATTCCGATTTCCACGGCCACAGATTCCCCTCCATATAATAATCCCCGGCAGTGGGGGCTTCCCTTCCTCCTCCTCCTCCTCCTCCTCCTCCACTGCCGCCAATTTAATGTGTCGGCGTGTTTATCGGCTAATGAAGTTGACAACACGCGGATTAGCGCATTTAGTTGGCCAACTGTTGGCCACTGCCAGGAACGTTTGGGGGGAGAAGGGAGTTCCGAAGGCCAAGGAGCGCTGGCATCAGGAACCCGTCTGAGTTGTGTGCACTGGGATTAAAAGGGTAGTTAGTTTGGTAATTTAATAAAATTAAATTGGGTAAATTTAGTTCTTACTACGATTTATAAGTAAAGTTAAAATTAAATTAAATGAAAACAACATCTCACATCATTTATTTATATCATTATAATTTCATTAAGAATTTGAAAAGGAATTTATATAAAATTTTCTTTAAAAAAAAATTGATTTCCCTGAAATTTTTACCAACAAATCTCGCACCTTTGCTCTTATAATTCCCAACTGGTTCTAACATCCCTGGAACAAAGTGACAAACTTTTAGATGGGGAAATGTATTTCTATTTGTATATTTTTTAAATATGTTTGCACCCCCCTTTTCTCAGTGTTTAAGCTGCACTCCTCTGCTGGGCATTAGCGCAAGGCAACATAACTTAATAACGATAACGATGAATATTATTTTTATGCACAAATTGCAAAAACCGAAATTGCAAAAGGAGTTGGCTAGCAGTCTCCTCTGTTCCCAGTTCCCAGTTCCCAGTTCTCGATCCTCCTCGAATCCCGATGCTCTCCTAGCGGTAGATTCCACGATTTTCTCCAGCACAGCATGTGGATTGGCCCCAACCTAATGGTTATTTGTGGCTCTCGGTCGGGTTGTGACACTGCGAGTTATACGATGTGATAAGACAATAAATATTTTTACCATTTACAGTTCAATTATGCAGTTGAATTTGTCTATATGTAAAAGGGGACTTCTCCTAGTTATACACTGCTCAGGGGCCTCTCTATTTGAAGCCAAATCATTTTTGCTCAGATAAGTCTGGACGGGTTTTTGGCCCATGATCTGTGATGTGTTGATCGCTGATGGGACATTCGCTGACATAGATTTCATAAGTGGCAAAAGATCGTAAAATATGAAGAGATATCAGCTGAAGTTTGTGGATTAAAAACGGGATGCTGTAGCTAGGAAAATACTACAACAAATATTCAATGAAATTGTAACCGAATTGTTATAATGAGAACTAGAGAGACTTTTGTGTTTTTTTTCTCTTAGTAAATATACATAAACAGTTGCTTAAGTCTCTTTGTTTGCCTTCAAATTTTCCTGAGACTTTCTCAGTAAATTAAACTCACTTAAATCCATTTTAAAGTCCCCTTCCCTTAAACTTTAGTTTTGAATATTCCTCCATGGCAATGAATAATTAAATTGACATTTATTCGAGTCATCTTCAGCTGCTTTAGTTTCCAATAATATTTTCCCTGCCGCCTTTCGCAAAACTTTGTCATTTTATTGGCAAATATTTATGATAATTACAGACATTGGTCCCAGTCGGGAAAATAAAATCATTTCATGGCATTAAATGATAGGCTTTTGGGGGGAAGGAGCAAAGGCTTTCCTTTTCCAGCGGAAATCGGAATCGACATTTTTGTGTGTACAAACATGCGACATTCAAAGCCAACTTTTGTGGCAAACAAATCGAGAGTTCCGGTCAGCATATTGATAGTCCTTAATTATAGCCTCCGGCAGCCCCTCCCTCCTCCCCCAAAAGACTGATGAGTGTCACGCGTTAAAGAAGAGCCCCCCGAGTGTCCTGCATAATTCATGGTTTTCCAACCTGAAATTAAACGGAAAATTGCGCGGGAACCGAACAGGCTTCGCAGGGGGTTTCCCCGTGTGCGGGTGTGGAAGGCTATGTAATTTGAGTAAAGTTTTCATGAAAATTGTTAAGTGCCCAATTGTGCGTGTGAATGTGTGTGTAATAGAGCGTCACCAGCGAAGGACGGAGGACGAAGGACGAACCAGCAGCAGACACACAACCAACACCTGTCCCAGTTCGCATTCATTGTCCTCGGAAGGGGTGGCCAGGATGGGCTGTGTCCTGGAGTATCAGGTGCCTGGGCTTTGGCTTGTTAAATAATTTGTGCAATGAACCAAATCAAATCACAGCAAGGACAATATACAGGGGAAATTGGCAGGATGTTGTCCTGGTTGCAGGATAAAGGGACTTTTTTGGGGAATAATAAATACATAGATGCATAGACTTAAACCTATGATTTTATATTTATATCAAAGCTATTTAATTCTTAAATAAAATCGAATTTTTTTGTTAAATATTTCTCAGTTTAATTTCCTAATTCATTAATATGAATTCCCCTTATCAAGTCGCTTATTTTTTCTGCTCACTCAAACTGATCTCCCCCTGAAATAAATTCTATTCTACCCGCATCTCCCGACATTGGCAAATTAATTCAGTTCTATAACTCAACACACAATGCTGTCAAAATATTGAATTTTTTCATTTCCCTTTTGCTAAATTATCAACGTCAAATGGGAAGAGAAAAAAGCGGAGAAAACGTCGACGGCAAGACATCAGAGAAGCGGCAAATTTCGCATCTTCACCGCGAAGCTTCTTTATTTTTTTTGCAGAAGCTAAAGGTTGTCTCTGAGACAGACCCTCAAGCACACACACTCCGACACTCAGACACTCAGACGGACAAATCCCCAATAAAGACAATAAATTTTCAATTTTATTTTTGCCGCAAAGCCAGAGGGCTTATGGCATTTTTTATTACGAATTGGTGAAAACAAAATAAGCAGTAAAATTAATCGTCGACTTAGCCGGGCGATTAAGGGGAAAAATATCAAAGACGGCATCCATTTTGGAACTCAAAAAGAGAAGTTTGAATGGTTTAGCCGGTGGAAACTTTTTGAGAGCTCAGCAAAGTGGTTCTTCTATATTGGCTAATCTTTATTATACCTGACAAATTGGCTAGATTGATTAAGACATTTTTGGTAAGGGAATTCGTAGATATTATAAGCCTAAAGTGGTTGGGAATCGCGCTTAAAAAGGGAGTATTTTTACGGCATTTTAATATTGAAATTATGAAAATTTTAATTGATTTCAAAAGGAATATTTATGTTTATGTTTTTTCTTAGCTCAAATATAATATATTTTAAGAGCTTAAAACATTTCTGGGGGATGCAGAACATATGCATAAAGAACTTGCAGTGTTTTCTTAGATGAAAAATTATTTAGACAAATTTGAAAAGCTTTTTCTTGAACTCCTAAAATGTTCTAATCAATTCACAATGTTTGTTTATTAAAATTATATTTATTCCTAAATATAAATATATTTATTTAATAAACAAAACGTCAACCAGTGTATAGAAATTTGTATAGAAAAAAGTATTTCTACTTATAGTTTTTAAATTTCTCCAAAATCCACTAATTTTTCAACTATTTTCCATGTGCAAGAAAGCGTGAAACCTCATTCGGAATAGCAGAATTTTCACAAACCTCTATTCTTTAGTTAATTCAATAAGAAAACCCCTGAGAAATGATCCGGAGTTTGCACTTCTTTATCTTGAGGCTACTCCCCAAGTTTCCATTTCGTCATCTGCAAACCCTTTGGCACTCCGCCTCCTCATCCACCTTTCAGGATTAGGAGGATGCTGCTGCAACCATGTGTGCCATACGCGATGCGTTCGCTTTGTGCTCCGAATAATAGAGTCCTTGGCTCGATTTCTTCGATTACACCTTTGCCCCAAAGTGTAAATTGAGCTCTAATCAAGGCGAGCCGATCGCCGAGTCCCAGCTTCGTTTCAAGCCATCTCATGTTTACCAAAAGGTGCCGAAAAAGTGGCAAAAACACACAGGACTAGCGAAAGGATTAGGGGCACAAAGCACACACATGTCCCGGCGGCAAATTAGGTATAGAGGGATCCCTATCCCTATCCCTATCCCTATCCCTGACCCCATATATCCTTGTGGCCTTTGTGCATTGTGCAGGCAGCAAATTAATTGCATTTACTCCGGGGGAAATCCGATACTTTTCCACGCGGCACAGCACGGTAGCGGGTGTGGATTCACGTCTCTCCTTTTCTTTTTTGTAATCCTAAACTTGTGCCAAACTCCTTGATTAAATAATTAATAATATTTTATAAACAAGCGGCGTGCTTATCGTGGATGAGAGAGAGGTAAAAGGAGGGGGAAGCCTACGTATTTTAGGAAAAAATTTCGGGAAAGGTTATGTCCTATAATTGTATATAAATAATTGCAAATATTATAGATAATTATTTTTGATAAAATTTGTTCTCATTTAATAAGATATAATATAAATAATTTAACAAATGGTAACTATGTTTAAGGTTTAAGGTAAATACTTGAGAATGTAAGCCTTTTGATTAGAAATCCACCAACTTACTATATATCTTGGTATTTATTCTTACATATTGTAACTAAAAATTGCTTTTAATCTCGAGATATTCCCTCAATAACCATTTTTACTTAATCTAAACTCCAAAATCTGTTTACAATCTTGGTTTATTTTTGGTGAAATGCCAGACGGCTATTAGCCCTAAATATATTTGTTTTCTTGCCGTGTAAGCTACTTGTTTTTGGGTCCTAATCTTTAGAAATGGCCCACACAAGCGCATTTAGGCCATATCTGTGATTTCTGATCTCTGATTTCTGATCAGTGCGCACCGCACACATCTTGGCCAATGACAAAACACAGGAGGCCCAAGGCAGCAGCCAACACGTTTCTCTGTCCCGAGATGTAGATAACTTCATCATTGGCGCAGTGCAGGACCATCCTTTTTCTATATACACAGGGAAAAAATTTAACAAACTAATATTTCAATTTAAAGTAAAATTATTCGATAAGAAGGGTTTTAAACTTTTTGTTTAGGAATAAATTAAGTTGCGTTTTTCTAAAATTTCTTGAGAATAATTTTAGCTTTAGCTTAGTCAAGGTTTTTACAAAATTAAATTAGTACATTTTTTCTCAGTGCTCTGCCATCCATTCTCCTTTGGCCATATTCCCTGGACCATTCCTCAGACCAGACCTCGTCCAAGTGTTGACGTCTTGTAGGCGGTAACGATGCGGAGGCCTAAAGGCCGCCAACAAGTTATCGACGGACTCGAGTCATGGATCTCCCGTGTGTGTTCCCTGGACTGCCCCTCCTCCTCCTCTTCGGGTTTTGCCGCAGGATCTGCGATAAATCACCTTGCCCTGCTGCTGCAGCCATCAAAATCAATAAAGACGGCCGCCGGCCGCTGGAGGGTGTATCGAGGTGTAGCCGTTGATGGCTTCATCATCATTGGCCAAGCTGCGGCATTTGATCACAGCATTCGTTCCGCTTGCCTGTAGGTCTCCTCTACTTTCAGCTCTCCCTTTTTTGTTACTTTTTTTGTAGTTAGGAGGGCTTAGGTAAGGGTAGAGACCAGCGCTTACCAGATGTCTGATTTATGTCACACTGTTTGATGACCAGTTAATCTTTTAAACTCCTTAATTGCTCGGTTTTAGAGATCCTTAATTAGGTTTGATGTTATTAATTAATTTAACATGTTTTTTAAATCATTATAATCGATAAAATTAATTTAAAAGGAATATCAGAGGTTATTTGCTTTTTTTTAGGGACTTTATAAATTTATTTAAGATTATTTAAGATATTTAAAGATTATTGTAAACTAGTTTGGCGCAATGTTATATTAATTTTATTATTTATTTTTTAATATTATTTTTAAAAAATATTTTTACTTTAATTATTTATTTGTATATATGTATGTATTTATACATTTTTTTATTCCATTTTTACCTATGAATTAATATTTTATTTATTTTAAAATTATTTATGTTATTTATTTGATTAGTTATTTATATATTATTTATTATTAACCTATTTTTTATTCAGTTTATTATTAGTTTATTTTAAAATTTTTATTTGAATCATATTCGGTTATAGTTTTAAATTACGCGCTCGCAGGCTGTTTTCCAACACTGGTTCAAGTTCAACTATCGATAGTCGTTAGAAAGCAAATCTAGGTGGCGCACTAATAAAATGTTTTTTTAAAGTTGCGTCGCACTTGATCTGAGAATATATGTTCAAACTACGTATCTTGAAAATAATAATTAAATAAGTAAATAATTAGTAATTTAACAATTGCATTTGTTAATTTATTAAAAGACAAAATTTTCAAGAGTTGCCAGACTGCTGCAGAAGAACAATTTAGAGGCATTTAATTGATAAATGAAGTCTGGTCACACTTCTTAAGAAAGAAAATTTTTTTCGCATGAAATTGAAGTAACATTTTTATTTTATTTTTTTTGTGTGTTTTAACGCTATTTTAAGAACTTTTAAACCATGACCGACGACTGGCAGAGCCAGAAGTTCCGGCAGAATGTCATTTCGAAGATGTAAGTACTCCGCAACACCGAAAACTTGCAATGTGGCTCATGTTCTGGCGAATTTTCACAGCCACGACTTGTTGCCACCGAATGCCACAGATCAGTCGAAAAATGCCGGCGTTATGGAGAATCACATTTTCCGCAAGTCGCGCACCAAGGACGAGTACCTCGGCCTGGTGGCCAAGCTCTTCATGCACTACAAGGACATGTCCCGCAAGTCCCAGCAGCAGCAGCAACAACAACAGCAGCAGGGAGGCGGCGGCGGCCCGCCTCCGAATCCCGAGATGGGCGGCGGACCCAACATGATGCAGGATCCCCTGAATGCCCTCCAAAACCTGGCCAGTCAGGGCAATCGCAATCCCCAAATGATGCCCATGGGCGCTGGCGGTGTGGGTGCTCCCGTGCCCGGTGGTCCCGGCACTGCCTCCAATCTCCTTCAATCGCTGAACCAACAGCGTCCGGGCGTCCAGCAGCAAATGCAGCCCATGCCAAATATCCGTGGGCAGATGCCTGGCGGCCAGCAGATGCAAATGCAGGGCGGCGGCGGTGGAGGTGGCGTCGGCGGCGTTATGATGGGCGGCGGAGGAGCTGTTGTGGGCGCCCAGAACCAGGGACAGCTGGTGGGCAATCCCAATCAGCAGATGGTGGGTGGCGGCGGCGGCGGTGTTATGCCCAATCAGATGGTGGGACCGGGTCCAAACAGTGGCCCGGCTGGAGGAGGCGGCGTTGGACCCGCTGGGCCTGGAGCAGCGGGCGGCGGTGGAGTCGGCGTTGGCGGTCCAGGCGTACCTAATCAAATGCAAAGCGGTGGACCAATGAACGTAAATGCCATGCAACAGATGCCGCCAATGCAGCAGATCCAACAGAACCAGATTGTGGTGAGTAGGGAAAGGTCTGGGGGATGGTAAAGGATATCCTAGAAGCCACAGAGAACATTCATAATATTGATTTCCAATAATTTTCCTTCTATTTCCCACAGATGGGCATGAATCCCATGATGCGCATGGGCCAGGGCAATGGCATGGGCGGCCCACAGGTAATGCCCGGCCAGGGGATGCAGGGTATGCCCCCAAACATGCAGCAAGGCCCCGCAGGACAGCAGCAGCAGCAGGTGGTCGGAGGAGGGGCCGGCCTGCCCCCCAATGCCGTGCAGCAGCAGCAGCAGGTGGGCATGGGAATGGGAGTGAATATGCCGCCGAATCTCCAGCAGAAACCCAATATGGCAATGGGTCAGGCGGGAGGTCAGATGTTTCCCGGCAATCGGGTTGGGCAGCAGCAGCCGGGACAGCCCTTTATGCGCTCCAGCCCATCGCCGGCAGATGCCCAGCAGTTGCAACAGCAGCAGCAGCAGGCACAGCTCCAACAGATGCAGCAGCAGCAGCAACAGCAGCAGCAGCAGCCAACGCAGCAACAGCCACCTACCCCTCAGCAGATGCCCACGCCCAATATGATTCCCAGCCCTGCACTGGTGCCCCAGTCTAGTCCACAGATGATGCAAATGCAGAATCCCCAGCAGCGCAACAACCTGCGCCAGCAGTCGCCGAGTGCCTCGATCAACACACCGGGACAGGTGACGGGCAACAGTCCCTTTAATCCCCAAGAGGAGGCCTTGTACCGGGAAAAGTACAAGCAGCTGACCAAGTACATAGAGCCCCTCAAAAGGATGCTGGCCAAGATCAGCAACGACGGAACCAGTGAGTATAGCAAATAAGATCAGTAAGGAATAAGATTACATTGAAAACTTCTCAAAAGATGTGGAGAAAATGACCAAGATGAGCAAGCTGCTGGAGATCCTGTGCAATCCCACTCAGCGTGTGCCCCTGGAAACCCTTCTCAAGTGCGAAAAGGCTCTCGAGAAAATGGATCTCATCTCGTATTCCGGCCAGCAGTTCGGTGTAAGTGAATAAAATAAAAAAATTAAAGGATCTTTTGAGAAATTCTCCTACTTATCTATACCACTTTAGAAATCCTCAAACCCCCTGCTGGAAGTGATCAATACCACCCTCCAAAGTCCCGTGGCCAATCACACGCTGCATCGCACCTTCAGACCAACCTTAGAACTGCTCTTTGGCACCGATATAGCGGCACCCGTGCCCGCCAAGCGACCCCGAGTAGAGGAAAAGAAAAGCTCAGCCTTCGAACAGGATGTTCCACATGTCCTGCAGGGCGAGATTGCCCGCTTGGATAGCAAGTTTAAGGTCAAACTGGACACCACAACGCAGATAAATAAC
Source organism: Drosophila jambulina (assembly GCA_018152175.1). Taxonomy (NCBI): domain Eukaryota; kingdom Metazoa; phylum Arthropoda; class Insecta; order Diptera; family Drosophilidae; genus Drosophila; species Drosophila jambulina. Next base: position 1,137,069 of record JAECXH010000114.1, read on the forward strand.
AAGGCCATACGCTTGATTTGTTGCCTGGACGACAAGCGATTGCCCAGCGTTCCTCCAGTGAGCGTGAGCGTGCCCGAGGAGTATCCATGGCAGGCACCGGACTGCTCCCTAACGGAGCAGGAGTACTCTGCTTCGCCCTTCCTGCAAACGGTGCAGCAGGCCCTGATCGCACGCATATCCAAGTTGCCCAAGAATTACTCGCTGTCCCATCTGCTGGACACCTGGGAGATGGCGGTGAGGCAGGCCTGCTCGCCGCAGGCCAAGCCCAAGACAGTGTGTGAGTTTACCACGCTGTTGGGTGTTTAATTAAAAGTAAAATTAAGGATTGAGAGTGCAAGTAAGATTTTTCATTTTCATACAATTTATTTTCCAAATTTATTCTGATTTTTTACTTTATTTTTTTATTTCTACGTTTAAGACAAACAAACATCTAAATATAGCTGAGAAATAAACAAAATCAAGCAGAAGATCTCGGGCTTAATCAAGAACTCCTCGAAGTGGAAACACTCTTAAAATGGTGGCTAAGAAAACCTCAAGCATTCAAGAAACATTTCCAGGCTGTATCAAGATCACATTCATTCAATCAATCAATTTTCAAAATTTGTGCTGTGGTAAGTCTGAGGTTTTTCTATTTTCCACCACTCCATCCCATACTATTCCATATTTATTGGATATATTTTTTCAAATATTCGGGATACATCGTTTAGGATTGTACTTCGATCTACTTTTCGTGTTTAGCAGATCTGAAGGAGACTTTGCAAGGCAACAAAATAAGAGTGATTTGATGAGGTTTCCGATCGATAGCAATTTTTCCTGATGTATGTCTGCATTTTGAATACATAATAACCTTGGGAAAATATAGGCGAATATACACAGAGTGCTATTATCTTTAAAAGCTCTTATCAGTCGCAATGGAGGCCGGAGAGTCTTCGAAAGTCATCGCCTGATTCCAGGAATCAGTTCATCAAATACTTTCACCTTCACTGGTCGCCGCACATTGTCTCCCAGTTCCAGAATGCTTAACTTCGCTACTCATCTCCTCCTGGCGTTGAATTCATCCTTGACGGAGGACCTTCAGTCGAACTACGTAAGCCTGATTGACGATCTCAATCCCGATCAGACGGCAAAATAAAGGGATCACTTGTGAAGCTGACATGGGAACCAATGCGAAGCTGGATTATTTAATGAATCAGCAGGCTAGAATGAAAAACTGTAGGACGTGCTGACCTATATGAAAGGCCAAGCTCAGAGACTGGAAAGAAATCTCCGTACAAGGCAAGCGATACAGGTCAAGATGGACCAAAAAACATAACTGCAGGAATTATTGATACCACCGGGTGTTGAGAGAATAAGCACTAGAAATTTCCGTGTTTTAGAAGACGATAAGGATTGGTTTACTGGTAAGAAAAGGTGTCTTGATATGGGAGGTTATTTAGCCGCCTTTCAAAGCGAAAAAGAACTCAACGCCTTCGGAGCAAACACCAAGGAAATACGACCTACTGGACATAAATGATCTGAATAATGAGAGCCACTACGTAGTCCTCCAACAAATCAGCGCCATTTTCGGATTTTGGGAAAACAACCAACCGACAGAAGTCACTCTAGAAACTGCATGTAGGAGGACGATTTTTATTCTACCTCTTCTTTTATATGCCAGGCTGACAATAGGGTTTACCTTAAAAATTTTTTAATTAGCTTAAATTTTCATTAATTATAATTCCCCAAAAAATTAATAAGAGGCTTAATTGAATTTTCAGTATTTTTATTTTTCTGATAAATTTCTAGCAAGGTTTCTCGGGGCACCTAGTTTTATTATTTATATTACTGCTGATTTAATTATTTGAGAGTTTATTAAAACTAAGATATGGTCTCGTTTTGAAGCACTGATCAAGCTGCTTTCTTAAATAATTCTTACACAAACTTACCAGCCGAATTGATCTAGCACTTTCCGTCTGTTCGCTTCTATGCAACCATAGTCTTTGATTTTAAGAGCTGTCCGGATGAAACTATCCAAATTGTCTTGTCCCCATTGAAGGTCGGATCGGGAAATTGTTACAAAAACAATAATAAAAGCTAACTTTGGGAAGCCCAACCATGGGTACATCCCAATTATATTCCCTCCGCCCATTTAATACAATCAGTTTTACGATTATTTTGGAAAATATGTATATTTTCATTTGTTTGAGATTTGAATCGTTTGTGGATCCATTTTTTTTTTTTTTTTTTTTTTTTATGTTTTTCTTTTCTCTTTTTTAGACATTTAGCAATAAATACATTTGTTGTTAAGTTTAAGAGAATTACGCGCGAATAACTACGGTACGATATAGAAAATAGTTAAGAAAAAACTTAAATATCACAGATGTTCGTCTAATATATATTTACAAGGTATATTCAGAGTCGGAAATCGAAATATGAATCTGAAGAAGATGCTTCTAAGCTGTAAGCTGTGCTCTTGAATTGAAATTTGATATATGCACAAAAAAAAAAGGAAAAGTTGACAAGATCTAGCTCTTAACTAAAGCTTAAGACTAACACCAGCTACCCCTGACGAAAAAATTTGCTGATCCGAATCAGGAATAGAATTCCAAGCTCTTGGGATTTACATAGAACCATTCTTTGAAAATAGATTTTTGAAATCTGTACAATAGGTTGAGTTCATTCTGGCTTTGGGATAACGAGAAAAAAATCTACATTTCGTCGGCGACAAACTCTACTCTACTCTTTTGTGGTTTTCTCTGATTTTTGGTGGGTGTTTTTTTAAGCTGGCGATACTGTCGGGTGTGAGATTGGTTCTGGATTCAGGTGCTCCTGGTTCTTCCTCCCCTCATCGCTGCACTTGAAGCAGTGCTCCGCCAAAACTGAAGCTGGCCTGCTGCTGTAGCCGCAGAAGATCCTGGGCGCTGTAGACTTGCAGGCTGGTAGAAGAGGATGAGGAGGAGGTAGAGGAGGAGATGGGCGATGAACTACCGCTGCTGACCGCTGGTGCTATCGCTCGCAGATGGAGCGTGGTGGCATCGCACAGGGAAGCGGCAACGGAGGAGGCGGACACAGAGGCGGAGGCATTGACCAAAGAAACATGTCTATTGACGCCGTTCGCCTTGTCCTTGTTGTGGCGTTTCACGTGCTTGGACAGATGATCGCTGCGCATAAATTTCTTCTGGCAGACGCCGCACTGGAACTTCTTTTCGCCGGTATGGGTGCGCTTGTGTCGTGAGAGCTCATCGGAGCGGGAAAAGCGCTTGTCGCAGTTGTCCCACTTGCAGATGAAGGGCCGTTCGCCGGTGTGCACACGCTGGTGGGCCTTGAGGTGACTGCTCTTGAAGTAGTTCTTGCCGCACTCCGGGAAGCTGCACTCGTAGATGCGGCTTCTGGTGGCGGCCGCCTGAGCGGCTGTGATCCTGGGATGATGCGGCTGCTTCTCCTCCTCGGGCATGATAGGCGTGTGACTCTGCTGGGCGGCTACTGTGCTGAGCAGGAGGAGCTGGCTGGCTGGAGAGGCTACTACTGGGGCGAGGTACAGCACAGGCTTGGCTTCCTTCGCCTCCTCTGCCTCCTGAGGCTTTTCCGCTGGTGCAGATGGTGCTGGGATCTGGGGAGCAGCAGGTGCTACTTCCTCTGGTTTTTGTACTGGCGGCAGGGCCACTTCCGCCGCCCGCTTCCTGTTCATCTTAAACTTGAGGTTGCGCCACACATTGGTCTCTGGATAATCATCCTCGACGGTGGGCGCCATTGAAATTGTACTTGCGATGGTGGCGGCATTGGACGAGGAGAAGGAGGAACTGCAGCAGGAACTGGAACTGGAGGAGCTGGAGCTCTCGTCTTGGTTGCTCGAAGAGACCGCTCCCGAGCTATTGACCCTCATGATGACACTGACCCTCTCCAGCTTCTGATCCGGCGGCGGTGTCATGCTCACAGCGGGCTGTTCCAAGCGCGGTTTTTTGCTGGGCATCTCGGTAGCCTCATCCTCCGTGTCCGAGGGATTGGGTGTGATGATGCCGCCATTCTTTTGGTTCTTCTGGGCCACCAGCTTGAGCTTGGCCTTCAGCAGGTTCTCGTTCACCTGTTGCTCGTCCTTGACGACCTGAAGAATACAAAAGAAAAGCCGGGGATTAGTGAGAGTTCATCAACATTTGGTCCCAAAGAGTGCATTAACATTTACATTCCCGTTCCCATTCACTTTTTTCCCTGACCAGCTCTGACCCACAATAACTCTTCCCGTCGAAATTCCGCTAATTACTGGCAGCGACGGCTGCTGTACAAGGCCATTCACCGCCGCTGACCTTCACCCACCACCGCACCCAACCCACTGAGTTCAATGCTCTGTGCGTGTGAGACCAAGGGAACATGGTTTTTTTGGCGGTTTTTTGAACCTGATTCAAACGGCTTTTTGAGGCGAGAAATAATGACTAATAAAGTGTTGGTTTTTTAAGCAACGTATTTTATTTTAAATAAATTAAAATCATTATCATTATCAAATCATAAATAAAAATATTTTTTTAAATTTTTCTTATGATGCACTTTTATTCTGTTTTTTATTTATTATTATTTTTTAAATTTATTTGTTAGTCAAATTTTTTTAATTTATGAACCATTTTAAATATTTTTCACGTTTTCACTTTTTTATTCCGTTTTCCGGCTTCTAATATATATATACTTATGACGCAGGTATTCCATCTAAAAGTATACAAATTTTCCTAGAAATTACATTATCAACGACTTCTACCGATTTCTGGGTTTTTCTGCCTTGTTTCCATAAGCAAAGCGCCGCCTAAAAGCAGGCAGCGAAAAATGCAGTCGTACTTTATTATGACGTGCCTCAGGTGGGTGAAATTACTGGGGGGGAAGGGGGTCTTGGCGTGTGTAGACGTCGAAATCTTTTTATGGGCTCGGCACGTTGCGCTCAATGTGTGTGCGTTTTGGGTTTGTTTGTTGCCTTCTTTCTTGGCCAGATAAGTTAAGTTGGAACGAACGAAATATAGAAAAAAAGAAGCAAAGCAACGGCCAGCAACGAGAAATGTGACATATTTTTATGGCTTGGGGCTTGGCCTAGCTACCTCTCCCTCTCTGTCCCACGCCCGCACAGTTGCCAACAATTGGCAACTCACCTTCGCTCTCAAACAAAACTCTCTCACGGGGCCGCTCTCTCTGTATACCTCTCGCGTGTTGTGTTGCTTTTTCTACTACTGCTGATGGCTGGTGCCAAGTCCAATGTTCAGGCTAAGGCCCTCTCGCTTCCACTCACACATCACTCGCTGTGCATGCGGTGTTCACGTGAACGCGTGCTGGCTGCGTGATCGCATGGCCTGGGTGCGAGTGGGAGCGAGACCGAGAACTTTTGTTTTTAGAAACGCGGCAAGTGGAAGCGAGCGCGAGCTAGCCAACCGATTCCGTTTGATTTTCCGTTGACTTTCCGCTGCCTTGAGTGCACTCAAAACAATTACTAATCACTTTCAAAGCGATTCCCTGCACCTTTGTAGGTCACTTACGTTTTCCAATTTATTTTCACGCAGCGGGGGCGTTGCGGGAGGCGAGGGCAGCAGAGTATCCATATCCATTTTGCTGGCTTTTCGCTGCACTTTGAACTGCTTCACACTGCGCTGCGAAGAGTCTGTTGTCTGTTTGTTTGTTTGTTTTGCTCTCTGGCTTATCACTTTATCACTTGGCGTAATCTCAGTTTTAGTGTTCTGCGTGGGGATTTTTTGCACTCTGTTTTAACTTCACACTGCGTTTTTAGAGCCGTGTGCCGAGCTGGGCGAACCGTTGCGTTCGAAATTCAAGAGACGAATGAAAAAGGCAAAGGCGTTCAGCTACCAGCAGAGCTGGCGCTGGCGACGTCGACGTGTGTGTGAGTGGAGCCGCCGACGTAATCACTTGTAAGTGGGCATGTGTGCGTGGAGGCAATCGTCATCGGCAGTGGAGCAACCAGTGCAATGAAACCCGGACGAGCATCAGCCAACAGAAACGTGGGCAGAGCGCCACCTCCTCCTCTCTGTCTCTCTTTCGAAAAAGGTCAGGTCTCTTACCAACCCACACACACAACAGAAAAGAGGGGGCAGATAGTGGGGAAGAGACAGGCAGTTCTCGGAGGGGAAACACGTAACCAACGCATGGACGTCATCAGCTGTTTACTGCGAGAGGGAAACCTGAAAGAGAGTAGCACTGAAGAACGACGGGGGCAGGGGCAGCGTGGATTCCATGCCATGCCATTCCATTAGGGGCTGTCTATTCATAGGCTGTTCATGCAGTGGCCGCGTGCACAGCCCCAACTCACACACAGACACACCCCAAAGCCGTGACTGAATAGCTGACGCTGACGCAGTTGTTGCCACGGAAGTCTGTGATTAATCGAACACAGAAAATAAGCTGAAAACAGGCTCAGACGAAAATCTGGGCGGCAGACGCCCCTCAAAACTGAAATCCATTTAAATCTGGCCCCGCATATTATTTGCATTAACTTTAGAGCCAAGTCTGACTTTGAGTCTGGCAACAAAAGTTGTCAGCAGACGAAAGATTTCATTAATAAACGAAAGACGGAGCGAGAAAGAGAGACTCGGATGTGGGGGGCTGCGCTCAACAGTTGAGCGAAGGGCATTGCCAGGCAAAATAAATGAGCAGATAACGGGGATGAGTCATGGGAAAAGGCACTTTCAAAGGCAGCTTTTACCAGCCCCATGTAACTGAAAAATAATCCGACTGTGATTTAATTCACTTAATTGCTAATCCCGGCTAACCTCTGGGTAATTTCCACCTGGCAATGCCGCATCTAAATCTCTGCCTGTAACAGTTTTCAATGCAAAAAGGGGCTCGTACAGCGCGCACACACCGACAGAGAGGGAAGAGCGAACGAGCGCCAGAAACAGCTGTGACTATTATACGGCGGCGCTCGTTGGAGCTCTCTTGCTTGCGCAACAACAACAACGCCGACGAATAACTAGCACGCCACCAGACTTGTGGGGCGACTGTGCTCACTCCATCGTGGGTATCAAGGGTATGATGGAGATTGTGTCATATTGGGACACGGGTAGTGTTAAATGTGCCGAATATCAAAGTATTTACCATCTTAATAGGTGATGTTCATGTATTTTTAATATACTTCAAGCTTTTTAATGTCTTAGGTAGAGGGTATCAGCAAGTCAACTCCCTGTGGTAAATAACCTTCTTACTGGCTGAGCACGCTTGCCTGGGTGCTTTCGGTGTGTGTGTGAGTGTCTGTGTCCGTCCGTCTGCTATCACGCGTTGACCTCATGGTGTTCACGTGAACATTTGTTGATACTTTGCCTCGGCACACGGCTGCCTGAGTGCGAGTGAGAGGCGGCGATAAAAGCCAGCAGTCTGCGGCATGCCTATCGGTGTGCCCGTCCTCTATGTGTGCGAGTGTGTGAATGTTTGCAGTACTTGCGTTTTTGTTTTTGTTCCCGTGTCCGTGTTTGTGTTTGTTATTGGAATCGGGGAATTCGTGTGTGTAAATTTCGCGCGGAACTGAACTAAAGCAAGCGATGGCCTCCATCCGCTCTCGGCGAATATGTGGGCGTGTAAATGGGCCGATGTACCGTTACCGCGCCTCTGGTGCACCCCTCCCTTTCTGATTTTCAATGCAAACTGCGACGCAGTTGAGGGAGAAGCTTCACCGCGGGAATCCGAATTGTGCATTTCGCTAAAATTTAATTTAATCAACGGACGCAGGTTGGAATCTAAATTTAGACGCACATCTCGGCTCCCCTCGGCGGGTTCAAGTTCAGTTCAGTTCCCTTGACTTGCATCCGCCCACGCAGATCCGGATCCGTATTCCACGCCCACCTGGAGTACCTCCTCCGGGTGGCGAAATCCGGACCCTGAGTACTCACGTGGGCCCACGCACATTCTCGGCAGCACGTAGGCAGCTGGGCACTGTGAAAAACAGTACTGATAACGGAAAAGACTGACTGACCCACCTCTCAAGGGATTTCATCAGAAAAGCCCGTATACCAAATATTGTTGTTAAAGGTCTTTGAGGTCCAGAGATACCGTTGCAGTATGATAATGTAATGTAATAAATCATATTATTTTTTAAGTAAAAAGTACGTCTATGTTGTAGTATGTTATCACACTTACAAATGTTGCTCGCTTTAGTTCTTTACAGTCTTGAGATACATGATGATATTACAAGGGAAAAATTAGAAAAATTCTTATGAATATTAAGGTGTATAATTGTAGACTTGTGGGTTTCTTATGGGACTCTATTAAAAGAACAGCAATTTTTACAATTTTAATACAAAGCGGATAAAACCCTTAACTTAAATCATTTTTATTTCCGGTGTGGCAAAGTGCCGACGACTTTGGGGGCAGAAGCGACTTGGAGATGAGAGCAGGCCATTCTTTCCCGCAGAGCGAGTTTGCGCATTGACGTAACACTCTGCTGGTCTGGCATCTGGCATTACGTAGTGTCCCGTGTCCCGTGTTCCGTGCGTCCCTCTCGGTGACGTCACACCCACGCTGAACTTTACTCCTGTTGCGCGCGTCAAAGGTCAAAGGCGTAAGAAGCATGACGTGTCGGCGTTAGCTACCGTCGGGTTCAAGGGCGCACCTACGCTTCTTATGCTTTATTAATGAAGAGCGAAAAACCCAAGCAGAATCGAGGAGCACAAAGCAGACAATTTGTGCTCGGAGGCGTTGGTTGGACGAGCGTCAATCACAGGTGGACCGGACCCTGACGTCAGGGCCCTCTCAAGAAAAACCTCCTCTTCGCATTCACATTCGCATTCGCACTCGCATTATTCATATTCTCGTATTCCTCGACTCAATCATGTAGACGGCGAGTGGCACAAAGTCATGAGGAATTGGTCTATAATTTGCCACGGCAACACAATCGTCAAAAGCCTCGAATGCGACGCCCATTTTCGCAATTTTCCTCATTTCACTTTCCCAAACATATTTCTTGGCACTCTCGGGGCGGGGGTAAACCCCTGATATCGCCCCTATTCTTTCCCCTACGATACATTCACCACAAAAAAAAGCTCCAAGATCATCGTCAAAAAACCTCCATGACGTCATGGAGAGCCCAGCTCGTGACTTCAAACTGAAGACACTCTTCGTTAGCTTACTTGTTTACCCGTCTTTGAGGGAGTGATGGTGATGAATTAAGCTGAAATTTCCATTTAGCATAGTTGTAAACATGTTTACAAATAAGAAGAATTTCCACAATTGAACACAGAGATTGTGAGAACATTGGCTTTTGAAATGGGTCAAACTGGTTTGTGAGACTGATGACTCTGAAAAAATCTTAAATCTTCTTTGGAAAATTCTTATGTAAAGTATAAAATAATTCAAACATATGGACAGACAGGAATTATAGATTATTTTGATGTTTGTTCTTTTTATCAGAGGTACAATCTTTATAATTAATATTCTTTCACCATTTCATCATGATGCGTAAATACACCTTTTTGTTTGCTATTGGTATTGTCTCAGTAATTAAATCTCTTCATTGCTAAAAACAATAGTATCTATATCTTATATATACCAACATATTTTGCGAGTTATAAAAGAGTGGCTCACATGACTAACTCGAGACTCAATATCTAAATTAAGACCTTTCGTTTAATGAATACATCTCGATCACCTGGGGACTATTGATCAAAATATTAATGAGAAACTGAAATCGGATGTTATTTATATTATAACTCTAGCTTTAGCGTTTCTATATCGTTTATAATCACATGGTTAGGAGTCTTAATGGAGAAAACCCGATCCTAGGCGAACCTCGAGACTCTAATAACCACTTAAGATTCCAATTTTAATTAATGATCCTCGATCTCCATTAATCTTGTCATAATTCTGGATGGTTTATCTTAGTTACTGTGTTAATAAAATAAGTTAGCAGCATGCCCAACTTTTTTCATCTGTTCTTCTTCAAGAGAAGTTAAGTCTCTCTTAAGTAAACTCTGGAGTCTTATCTCTCCCTGTGTGTTTGTGTAGACTTTATAGAGAGATCGTTCCCCCTCAGAACCGAAACCCCCTTGTCATGTGTTCTCTCGCCTAATCCCCTTCACATGTGATGCGTTTTTTCGCTGCCTCTGTCGGCGTCGCTGCTGTCTACGTGCCTGACGACGCGTTGCTCTAAAAACCGAAAGCTAAAAATAAGGAACAGAACGGAATGGAATGGAACGGAATGGTGGAGAAGCACAAAGTTTACAAAGATCTTTGGAGCAAGGCCACCACCATGTAAACAAGTCACTACTGCTTCCCAAATGGAAATTTACGATGTTGCGAAGGTTTCCCCCGGTCACTTATCGAATGTCGTTTTTTTTCCACCTACCTCACCGTTCCTCTTATTATTCGCATTCCACTTCTCGGTTCTGGCTGAGACGGCGACCTTGGCCCAGTTCCTTTTGGCTGCCAAAATGTTCCCCATCTGAACTTGAAAGTTGTTTGTCCCTGGAACAAAACGAAATGGGAATGATGGCGGGAGAAGGGTAATGGGAATGGGAATGGCAAGGAATGGAATGGGAAGGATAAGGACCGACCCTGAACTGGTTCAGGTGAACGCCTTTCAATGGCAACGACGACAGTTCATCATCATCGCCATCGGTTCGGTCGTGCGTTGGGAATAAAAACAAACAACATTAATACGTAGAAAACATGTAGTATAATATATGGGACAAAGCACAAACAGAGGTATATGAGTTCTTCCGTTTTGGCGACTAAAAAATACCCAAGGGTTTGAGGTGTCTGACTTATACAAGGTAGAGTAACCTCTGAGAATTATAGGTACTTGAGCAAAAGGGCGAAAGCCGGATAAATAAATCGAAACTCTGACAAGAAGGAACCTAACTTTATTTAAATCTTTATTGATGGAAATATTAAATAGAAAAAATATATATAATGTAGTTTTAGACATTTCTTAAAATATAACCGTCTTTGCTAATATCGATCTTTTAAATACGATATTCTTCGATATCTCAACATTCGATAATTTAAACTTTACGATATTTTAAAGAGACGATATTTGGCAGTATGTTTTTTATCTTTTTTAATCTTTCGTCTGTTACTAATAGAACTCGGTATCTGAGAGGCAAAGCAAATTTAACGTTGTTCTTTTTATAACTATTCTATCCGAATTCATCTGGGTGTTACCAAGAGAGCAATAATGTTAAAAAGATAATGCTCTTCTCCCGCTCTTAGGCACACTTTTCACACCCTCCTTAACTCTGGCTCTCGCTAACAGGTGTCTGTCATGACAAACACACAACATTCCCTTGGAATACCGCGTATAAATATATTTGTATATATAGGTATATAGGTACAAACAGAAATAAATCTCTAGAATAGGCAGCGACCGCTGATAGACCCGTTTTTTTAGTATGCCGACGTAGATTCCGATTCCAATTCCAATTCCGAATGGCGATGGCGATATATGTGTTGACGAGGTCGCTGGGGCGTCTGATTGGGGCCACGTGAAGTCAACGTGAACAGGAGGAATAATAATAAAATTGCGTTATTCATAATACGTTGGAATGGGAGGGACCGGGACCTACATCTCCCCCGGACAGTCTCCGTCCATTTATAGGATCAACCTACAACTCGGGGGTTCGGTTCGCGATAAGCACGGGACCCTGATAAGCCCCACGATTCCCAGCTGGCCACCGCATGGCCGGTCAGTCATCAGTCTCCGTCTATCAGTCACAACATGAGCGAGAGGCGTGGCCCCTATCAGTCCGCGTCCGCTTATCGATTTCCCATGGCAGAGCAGAGCAGAGCAGGGGTGGCCGGGCGGCGTCAATGGGGGGTTTATCAATGTACGAGGGGCTGGACTGGGAATGCAGGTGCTACGGTTCCGCTCGTCATCTCTGCATGCCGGCTGGGCTGATCTTGGTCTAGATTTCTGAATGCTGAATGAGTTGTGGGGTTATCTCGGGGTGGGGGCTTTCATTCAGCTTAATTACAATTTCCGGCGATGACGAACGCTGTAAAATAATGTTTTGTAAATTGCAGTGTACCAGCGTCGACCTTCAGAAATTAAATTTAACGTAATTGTCTGTTATTTTTTATTAGCTAACTAAACCCCACTGCCTTACGATTTGTGTTATCTTAAATGATTAAAATACCTTATCTCTCGCGTGCGAGAACCGTTCTACCTTAATTAATATACAAATAAATCACTTATCACAGCACTTAAACGAAACAAAATAAGTCTAAACAAGGAATAAACCTTTTCCCTAAGAATAGCCAAGAGGTACAGTTATTATTCATTATTAGTTAACATAGAAAGAAGATAATAACTCACAATTCTTCGTATAAATTATACTCCATAGTTTTTACGCAGTTTATATTACAAAATGTCCCTAAGGTGCTCTTGTGCAATATGTAAAATGTTTTATTTTATTATTTTTTCCGTTTTTGTTTAATTCTAGGCAGCAGAAAGTCGAATATGTGCTCAGCTTAGCTTTGCATATAAACTTTAAGCATTATGCAATCTGCTTTAGTAATTGTACCTAAAGCATATTAATTAATTAGGTAAGAACTACACTGTACCTAAGGTACTAAATAGGTAATAATGACATTGCTTTTTACCACGTCCTCGAATATAGTACCCAGGAAAATTATAGATTACAATCTTATGACTATTGTTATTATGCAATATCACAAACTGTACCCAAATCTTCTAGTTCCCCAACTTATGGCTTATGATCTGAGGGTATTATGTAATTTTTCACAGGGAAGTGCCCTCCCAGTAGGCGTGCTCATCCGCTTATATCTTTCTTGCATCTCAATTCTCGCACCACACTTCCGATTTTGTTTATCGAACTCATTGTCATTCGGCGGCAACGTGACCATCGCAACCGCAATTCAAAATCGGGGCGTGTATCGAGTGCGAATCGGTTGGGAATCGGTCCCTTGGTCGCTTCGAGTGTTTATCTAAGCGAAACCCGCGAAATGACGTAGCCAGACCTTGTTTATGGGGCGTTGGTTCCTCTCAGCTCTTTATTTTGTTGTTTGCGCGATTTGTGTTGAAGGGGAGTGTACAGGAAAATAAAATCGAACAAAAATGTAGTCGTTGATTTATTATTCTAAAAATAAAATTGTCGACATCGAACGGTATTCTTTTAAATTGTATCTCATTAAATCAATATATAACGACACATTTTGAATCTTATTCGTGGTCTTCGATAAGTTTTAAGATTGATCAATATTATCGATATATTATCTTTAAAAATGTATCTTTGGTCATACAAATATTCATTTTCATTTTTCAATTAATGTGAACTTTGTAATTTGATATCTGATATCAAATTATTTATCGATAATTTTTTTTCCATGAAGCAAGATCAATGTGAAACCATTTAATTTTTTTTTCACTGTACATGAGGGGGCAATGAAGGACGGCAGGGGCATTGATAGGCGACAGAACCCGCGATTAATGGATTGCCCTTGACGGGGTCCGTAAACCCTTTCGCAGAACGTACTATATACTATATATAGAGAGGGAGGCTCGCTGCTGCTGACAAACAATGGAAATTGCCCAAGTACACCTCGCACTTTCTTTCTTGCTTTTCTTGTTATTTTTTTTCTGCAATTTATTACTACGAAGTACATGGTATTCTCTGTGTTTATTTTTTGCTTTTATTATTGACATTTTTGCGATTTTTTTTGTGTTTGGTTAAGTGGGCGCGTTTGTTGTTGTTGACTCTTAGATGGGGCGGAGGCGTCTGGCTTCTTATCTCCGGCGGTTACAAGCAGCCACGCACTGATTGAATGACTGCCATATATACATACCCCCAGAATCAGACTACTATATATTACAGCAGTCTCTCAGGGAACTCTCCCTTTTCGCCGCACTCAAAGTGCAATCGCGGAAATAATATGGCAATTGTGAAATTCAAAAATATGGCGTGACTTTGGAAACTTATAAGAAAATAAAATGAAAAGCTTTAATTTCTTATTAATGAGAAGCTTCATTGTGTAGTTTTAATTTCTGATTACTTTCTTTTATCCCCTAAATATAATTCTATGAAACCTTAGTGATCGTGGTAAATATTTTTCTTTATCATTTGATTAATGGGTACATATTCTAGTTACCTTAAAAATTCTGTAAAATATACCAAATTACTTTCGAAATATGCCCCCAATTTCCCACACATTGTTGTGTTTTCTTTGGCTGGAAAATTGTTTAGAAATTTCCCCCTTGATCCTCAGCCCCATGGCCCCCCGTTGGACATGAACGTGGGGCGTGCACAATGATTTCGAGTATTTAGCACATTTTCTGCTGCTCTTTTCATCTTCGCCCGATTGTTGATGGCTAATCGAAGCACGAGCGAGAAAAGAGCATCGATGCTTGTGCCCACATTTATTTTATATTTATTTTTAGCAAAAGACGACGCGTTTCAAATAATTATAATCAAAAGCTGGGCCATCCGAGGAGATATAGATGAAGAGAATTAAAAGAGGAGCAGGACCCAAGTAATAATTAGCACATTTCTGCAAATTGGCAACCATAAATCGGAGATGCGAGATCGAATGATCGCAGCCGAAAGCCAACCCTCGAAACGGGGCATGACTTGTTATACTTTATTCGCATTTCATTTTTGCATTCATTTATTTTTATTTACTGCCCCGGAGGCTTTTGCACTTTGGCAAGGACAACGACGGAAGTGAACATCAAAAACATGAGCAGCTACAAATTGCATTTAAGGTCAACGAGCAAACTCAAAAAGCGTTGAACCTCGCCAAGTCGCGAGAGAATAAAAAATAAAAATGAAAACACTGCCCTCGCTGAATGACAAAAGTATATACTCAAAAAGTACCAAAGCAGGCAGGTCAGAATAAAATAAAGTAAATAAATAGGCCGACTATGCGATACCCGGTGCTTGTAAGAGGAAACATTGAGTGCAAAATACGCTCTTAATGATATTTCTAATGAAGTAAGCTTAGTTAAAGTCGTGCCTAATTTAGGAATAAATAAATTAAAACCAAAAACAATTTCAAAATATTGTTTAATATAATCACAAAAATAGGAAAAATATATTTGCTTATCATATATTAATATTATTTTCCTTAATTTAGACTTTTTCGATCCAGCAATAATTAAATTAAGTCGTAAACATTACAGAAGTTTTCATACCAAATATAAGGCCAGGAACCTTGATAGATCCCGAGATCCAGACATTATAAATATATTATTGTAATAAATATTTATTTGTGAATTAATTAATCCCTAACAGTCAAACAATAGTTTAAATAAAGCATACACACTGGCATACTAAATTAAAGGTCAGAACCCTTGATAGATCCCGAGACATTCCCTGATCTCTTAGGAGGTATTCATAAAAAACAAGAACACAACAAAACTGCAGCGCGTCTAGCACATGATCATTGAGTCTTGGCACAGTTTGAACTTTGGAATGATGTCACTCACACACTCTCTCATTTTTCCCTCTTTGCTAAAGGTTCGCTTGGCTCAAAATATCTCGATCGGTGCAAATAAAAAATGAAAAAAAATCATGCGTGAGGCGAATGATCGATGGTGCTGAGAGAGAGAGAGAGAAAGAAGGTGAAGGTGACCCGAAAGGTGACCCTGGCGGCGCAGAGTTCGACTTACTTGCGGCTACCACTTGGGGGTGAAGTACCGATTTTTGTGGTAATCAAGCGCCATAATCGCCACCCGTGGTATTTCATCATCTTCCTCTTTAATGTCTGGTCAAGCCACTTCGGGCGAATACAGGGGGCTATAAATAGATGGAGAATTCGCATTCGATCCGAGATAAGGCAACCGAGTTATGGCCGGGAAAATGGATCAGGGGAAAACACATATTAAAGTGGGCGTTTGCTCCAAGGGAGGTCAAAGGTTCCCGTATGAAAGCAACTCGGATCAATCCGTGTACTCATGGGTATTTTTAGGCTTTCAGCTATTACTCTTTGACACATCTAATCAACTTGGTTTTATGGCTTGTGTGAACCGGAAACCTCTACCAAAATAACAGCATAATCTCAGTCTATGCCTATCTTTCAAGCTAAAAATAAATCAATTTTAAAACTTGTATACGACAAAGTCAAATCAGTATTTAAAATATTTATAATCTTTTATTAAAATGAATTTTAGTTTTTGTTGAGATGAGTCATAGTCTACGACGAGTTTTAAAGGAAGTGTGGCAAGATTTTTATAAAGCTTTTAAACAAATTTTATTAAGTTAGTCATTTAACATCGTTACCAATAATATAGGTTAAAAAACACACTCTAACAATTCCCTCTTTATTGACGCTCTGACTATGAAACTTTAAGAAAGTTCTATAACTTAGAATTACGAGTATTTCATTTGCAAATTTAACTAAATATAATAGATGACTGGAAATATTAATATTTATCGATACTCTATCAATATTTGACACAAAAATCGATACTTAACGACATTAACTATCATATATGTACATATATTATTAAGTCGGTATAATATTGTAAATTACAATGTTTGTGATATATTAGTTGCGATATTGGATTTTTCCTCTCAATATACATTCATCCCTTATTTTTAAATATAAAAATGTTGTTTTTAACACACTTGTCTCAGCCCCAAGAAAACCCCTCTAAATGAATGCTCGTCGTAATTACCTTGGCTCTCTTTCTCTTACACCCAAATTACATGCCTCGATTATCGGCTGCCAGATGTACACTTTCGGGTGTATTTATACCCCAATCCCATCCCATGGCCACCTGAAATATACTGGGGGCCAAAGTCGACATCACGTATACGCAGCGTGGGACGAAGACGAACCTACCGCAATTAGCGGCGGCGGCAAAGAGAGCGCCGAAAGTGAGAGGGTGATTCTCTATTATAAATATTGCACTTTTGGTTGCCATCTAAAAATAGGCCTGATGAATATCGGGCTAATATCTCGGTGGGGCAAAAAGGGGCGGGTTTCGTTCAGACTTTGATCGCGAATGCATTCTTTGGGGGCGGCTATAACGGGTAAATGCAGCATTGCCAAAAAAAAGAAACCAAAACAAAGAAGCTTTTTATAAAAAGAAAAAACAAGTGAATAATTTTATCTCCGCTTGGGAAACAGTCAGTGTCTTATTTTATTTTATTTTTTTTGTTTTTTGGCTCGCTTATGCGACGAACTTGGCGAATTTCATCAGCTGTTTTAATTTATGCAAGGAGCCCAGGCCGCCGACGCTGATCTTGGCAGCTGGATCAGCATCAGAAAAAAATAAGGAAGAGAGAGAGGGAGAGCGAGAGCTTTATGAAAAGAGAAGAATAAAGTTAAGAGAGTCAAAGAGAACGACAAGGTTAAAGTGCACAGAAAAAAAATACTGAACAGCAATTGAATTTTCAAATTAAATGAAAACGTATGTAAATTTAAAATACTAAGAAAGATTTATTGTGGCTTCGGAAAACTTAAGAAAATTTAAAGAAAGGATTGTAAAATGAAGAATGTAATTAACAGAAGTGTCCCTTTTTAAACCAATATTATTTAAATTATTTCAATGACCTTCAAAACCAGAAAAACCTCAACGTATGACGTATATATTCATAAAACCCAAAAGGCCGAAAAATACCTATGAAACATGTAATTTTGTATCATTAAGGCGGCTCAGTGTGTTGACCCCCATTTCTCATATACACAGACTGGCGAATACATATTGTTCCGCTCAGGGTAAGGTCAGGCGATGAGGCATCTCCTCCGCTTCCGATCCGATCCCATCCGATCCGATCCCATCCCAAAAGCACAGATCACCGGATCATTGCACTTCGCGGAGCAGGCAAGGTAACTGCACCTTGGGTCAATGATATTCGCTTCCCCCGCCAAAATTTTGGCTGATTTTTTGTTTTCGCGTATTTCCATTTCCATTTCAGTTTCAGTCACGGGCATGGCCTTGCCGCCGTGCAAGTTGCTTGACCTGGAAGAGTTGCTCACCTCGTCGTCGTCGCTGCCTGCCAGTTCCCAATCCCCACATTTCACGCCTCCCCAGTTGGCGAGTGTAATGCCCTATGATTACAGCAGGAGGAGGCCGACTGTGGGTTACATATTATTTTATTATATTTATTTATTGCCTCTTGTTGACCAGAAAATTCGGTTAAATACAACGGCTGATTGACAACGAAGCTTCGTCTGAACAAATAAGTTGGTATTCCAGCTAACTTTAAAGGGAATCCCCCTGGGGTATTAGCCATGGTCATTAGGCACATTTTTTTCGGGCACCTTGTTTGTAAGATCGAAGATCCGAAAGTCATCTTTCTTCTTTGCAAAGAGGTTTTTTTTAAGCTGTTTTTAGATAGTGTTTTCAACTTTTTTTAAATTTATATTATTGAGATGAATAATAGGAATAATATAATAAATCGATATTAAAGCCTTTTTAATATATGTCATATAATAATTATAGTTACCTTTAAGGAAGTGTTTTTACTTATTTAAATCATTATTATAAGTTTATCAAGTTAAATCAACTCTTGTTTGCTTTGTCTCCTTTTCCTTATTTTATCTGTTTTATTTTTTAAATTTTTTTTTAGATTTTTTCTGGGCGTTTTGCCGAATTGCATTGAGCAGCAGCAGAAAAGAGACGAAAAAGCGATCCACCCAAAAAAAGCGACTAAAGTTTAATGAACGTAGCGAAGGTCAACGGTGCGTATACTTCATTACTGATTATTGCAAGGGGAAGGTGGAATTTAACGAGAATTCAAATTCTGGCAAGGATAAAGGGGGAGTTGGACTGCGAGTCCTATTTGGCTAATCGACTTGGCCATATGTTAGCCGGGATTATGGCCGCTTCGCTAACTAACTGCTTTCTGATATTTATTGCTGTCGCATCCCCGTTTTGCATGAGGTCCTTTTTCGACCAGGAAGCTTTTCATTTCCGTTGCTGTCGCAATTTTTAAAATCTATGAGCGAACAATGCAAAGCAGCTGCAGAAACCGAGGGGAACAATTGCCATTAAAAGCGGGCAATAGGTGCAAATTACAGGACCAAAAAGGTGTGAATCGTGGGAATTACAGGACCAAAAGGTGAGGGGCCAAGAAAAAATACGCAAAACAAAAAAATTGCAAAACGAAACGGAAGTGCAAGCTCTAAATAAAATGTTAGCCGGAAATGGAATTCTGTGGCACAGCTAGAGCGTAATTATTTATTTTTTTTATACATTTATTTACGGTTTCTGTGAGATAAAAGAGGAGTGGATGAATAGGGATGTAATGTAAGGGTTTTAAATTTATTTATTTTATTAAGATCTGTAAAGGCTTGCAAAAATACCTAGAAAATGCAATTTTTGAAAATTGATGAGTTTAGGTACATTTATTTATTTTAGAGTTGCCAGCTAGAAACAAATTATATAAATTCAATTCTGTTTTTTTTTATTTTTATATTAATTTATTATTAAAAAAGTATTTTTTTTAATTTTAGATTCCACATTCTCTGAGTGGCGCCCTCTACTTGGCAATGCCTAAAAGTAGACTTTTTTAACAGCTGTAAAATATTGGTAAGTTTTTTGCACTTGTTAATCACTGCAGTTCGAAACAAAAAGATAAGAACCCATTTTATAAATATTTACAAAAACTAAAAAAAAGCACAAAATAACTTTTTTAAATAGAAATAAAAAATTAATTGCTCGTCTTGCCACACAAAAGCGCCCCCCAGCGGCTGGTAGCCGAAGCTACCACTGCTCATGCTCACAACTGCGTGTACTGATAAGAAAAAATCCTAGCGCCAATTGGAAGACAAAACGGAAAAGAAAATAAGAAGAAAAACGAAAAACAACAAAGAACCTTAAACAAATTAAAAAAAAAACCTGAAAACCTGAAGAAAATAAAAAGAAAATGTACCAAAGAAACGAGGAATATGTTTTGTGACTTGTGAATCTATATAACAAACATAAAAACTATTAAACATAAAGTGCTAAACTAACAAAATAAAAAACTAACAAAAAAAACAACAAATTCATGCCGAGACATTAAAAACCGTTTTTTTTTGTAATTGTTACAATACCCAACAAGAAATCTGAAACTTAAGAGAGTGCTAAAAAGTGATTTAATTTAAAATATACGCGTGTTTAATAAGGAAAGGAAGAGAGATAGAAAGAGCGAGCGAGAGCGAGGTGTGAAAACGTGCGTAAAATGTTTCGGCGTTTTTGTTTTGATTCTTATCAGGCGAAAGCGAAGCAGACGATAAAGCGGGCGCGGCAATGAAAAACAGAGTAAAAACAAAATGAAAACGGAGAGAGCGAGAGAGCTCCATTAAGCGCGTGCTCTCTCCGGCGCTCTCTTTCCAATTGGCGCTCGTTCGTGAACATTTTGGCGCTCTCTCTCTCTCTGGCCTTAGCTTTCGTTTCGGTGTCGGTTTCGCTTTCCGTTACTGTTATGTTCCATTTCCGATGCGTTTCGATCGCCGAGTGCTTATGAATTAACAAAATGTTAATCAGCAGACTGTTAAAAGTGAGTAAGAATTCCCAAATTGGAAAATCCCGTCCAGCTTAATTTATGAAAAATCTAATATGTGCAATTATATATATAAATGAGTTCAACTCGTCAACCGCCTTTTTATGTCGCTTTCGACAACGAACTTCAAAGTTTAAAAATTGAGCAAGTCCCGCCACGAATTCCGGCGCATATTCCAATTAGCAGTGAGAGAGCGGCTCTCCAGTTAACAGAGTTCTCTGTTGGCCAGAGCGCTGCTCTTTGCAAGCCTCCCTCTAGCGGATGGTATATAAGAAATGCGACGCTGAGAAACCGTTTCAAAGTTTCAAAATTTTTTATTCGCGGTACAGGTACCGACGGATGATTGTCGAAAAGAAACTTGAAATTTCGTACGAACGTCGATTTGGTTAAAAACTCGCCACGAAGGAACGTGTATGTTTTTCGCTTCACCTGTTAAAATCTGTTGAATTAAAAATTGAAGAAAAATAACAAAATATGGATTTGGAAAACGGTGTTAAACGTGCACAGGCAGAGTAAAATTGTGTTCCCGGAATATTCAAATATGATTTTCTAATATATTGAAAGCAAACATAAATAAACCAAAAACCCTTTCTGATCAGACATCAATGTGATTAATCGCCCAATTGGAATTATAATACCTAGTTTCATTGTCAACGTTCCGCAATCGCGCGCGCGTTTTTTACCGCGCCGATCGTTAAAAATTCATTAAGGCTTGTTAATCGCCAGAAAAAAAAGAATTACAAATACAAATAATACAAATAATAATCGCAATCTATTATTGATACTCGCAAAGTGCGACAGTGTGTGTGAGAGTGAGTGATTGTGTAGCGGCCGTATCAGTATCTGCATCCGCAACGCATCCGCCGGGTAAATGTCCGCGAAAAGGGTAACGCTTTTGGATCAGCTGCAGATTTGATGCCGTGACGTAGCTGCCAGGAAAACGTCATCGATTCCCCGCCGCTTGGACTCGCGATGTCACGACGCAAACAGTCCAATCCCAAGCCGTTGAATAAAGGTGAGTTTTCTGTCGGTTTTCTTACTTTTTTTATAAAATCGGGTTTTTAGTGAGCTTAAAGGATTTTTGAATTGTACTTTAATCAAAAATGTAACCATTTAAAGTTTACATTTTTATAAAATTTTAAAACAAATTTTAAATTATTTAAAACACAAACAAAAATCAACAAATTCGATATCAGTTTTTAGAATTTTTCAACCTTTATGGGTTACTTTGCGAAGAATTGCTTTTTGAACCTGAATTATTAAAATATAACCCTTCCTGTGAGTCACTTTGGTTTTACTGGTTTCCCTATGAAATTATCACCTTTACAATGAAAATCTCTATAGACTTTTTCGCTTTCCACGATCGCTTTTCCCACTTGACGACCCCCCTCGAAGCCAGCTGACCCGTTCGAAAATTCGCCCGCTTGGTCAGCAGCTCTCGTTTTTTCGGACAGCGAAACATGTGAACGAACACACAGCAAACACAGAAAACAAAGAAAGGGGAACGACGAGAGAAGGGGAAGAGAGCTGATAAACTATGCCAAGACAAAGCAGGCAAAATAATAATAATAAGAAAAAAAATGCAAAACAAAACAAGAAACAAGCGAGAACGATAAAGTCGAAGTTTTTGCGACTATCGGAATACCCGATATTAAAATGATTTATACGACTTTTGATTAAGTATGATTTCACCAAGAGAAGATCTTTGGGGAAAAGGAAATTGCGAAAAAAAATGGTATTATTATTTATTTATTATTTAATTAGCGCAACTAAAAGGCCGAGAAAATAAATTGGAAGACTTTAATATACCTTGAAGGTCCGATAGTAATTGCTCTTTAATCCGAATATTTTTGTGTCATTTATTTAATTCTGTTTTAAATTGTGGATATATCAAAAATTAACAAAGAACATAGAGATATTACGAAATATACATATGTTTCAAAACTGTTTTTCATGTGACTTGGTTTGCTATCAAGCCTTATATGCTCCACTACCTTTGATTTATAATGGGTATCATGTATTACGACAAAAATTGTCAATTTATTTGTTGTTGCTCATTTAAATGAAATTTCTTTGTCGTCGCCACGTTATCGATATCGATACCTGTTGTACGTGCTGCAGCTGACACACCTTGTACATAAATATTGCCAACGAGAGAGAGCGTGAAGAGTATTAACTAATTACATTTCGTTGTATACACATTTGATATATTTATGGCCCCGGACCATTTGACACCCAATGAATGCATATATTTCGGAATCGGAATCGATAAAACGTGCCGGACCTGCGACACTGGACACCGCACCTCAGCTCGGCTCAGCCCAGTTCAGCTCGGCTCACCTCTGGCTCACCCCGGTTGCCATTCCCCCATCCATCCGTTTTCCGCCTTATCCATTTTGCCATTTTGGACTCCTTATCGCTGTCCGCTGTGCTTCTGCTCCGAGCACGTTTCTCGGCTGGCTGACTCTCTGGCTCCACCCAACCCACCAGGCCACCCATCATCCATCGAGCTTTGAAACGAGTTCCGACCCAACAGGGAGTGATATCAGCTCGAGAGTCATGAGAATGAAGCTAACACATCAAGCAGGAAAGGCCCAGGATCGATAAACTCGAGCTGAAGCTTATGATAATGCTCTACTGGAGCGATCTGTGGGGAAAATGAATAATATACTGGAAACTTTGGAGGCCCCGCGGCGGAATTCCTTCCTTCCGTAATAAGTTCCTTAAAAAATTCCTTGGAAATTGGTCTTACTTTAGGTCCTTTTTATTAAAGAAACATACAATAATTACTTTCTTTATTATAAAAACAGTACTCAAAAATATTAATCACAAAACCAATTAAAATATATTTAAATAAGATACGTAACGCCATACAAATTTCGTCGCAAACTAAAAAATACGATCCTACGGCAAATGAAATGCATGCGCGTTACTTATCTTATTCCTTATATTGCTTTAGATAAACCCTTGGTAGTTAAAAAACCAAACAAATCTACTTAAAACTCAATTTATACTCCAAAACAAGTACAAAAAACCCATTAAGCTCGAAAACTTTAAACTATTTAATAGGGTAACCGTTGAAATGGATAACGAAGAACTTCTCCATTTGCGTAAAACGATAATTTAGGGCAGTTTTGTTTCTTATCTCGGCAGCTGTTGTTGTTCATTGTTCATTGTCGTTGTTGTTGTGGCACCTGCACTATCAGTGGGTTATCCCTAGACAGGTAGAGCCACCTAACCACCCCCTAAAGGCCACCATACTCCTCTTAACATTTTGTGCTTTGCATATTTATCTCTTGCCTCACTTCTGTCCCTGTCCCTGTCCCTGTTGTTTTCTATCGCGTTTTTAAGGGGGGTTTCGTGTGAGGGGGCTTTGGACGTTGCTGAGGAGGCGAGAAAAAAAGCTGAAAAGCGCAACTCGATAAACTTTTATCACAATTGCAGCAGCAGTGGCAGTAGTGGCAGTAGTGGCTTTTGTTATTGTTGTTTGCCTTTTACATAAGCTTCAATAACTGCCATTTGTATATCGGCAAAGTGTAGGAATCGTGATGACAACGCCCTCGGCCTCGCTATCGATTACACCCTTCAAAAGGGTTTGATTTATTTAAATAAATAAGAAAATAATACATTCTTGAATGATACTCAAAGGTGCTTAGCAAATACCCAGACTTTGGAAACGAAAACCTTACATTTCCAGGTTTAAACTGGGACACATACCTTAAAAACTTTTTCAAAATTAGTTCTTTTAGTTTGGGAACTCGATTATTTTTAATCGGTTATAATTGTAGGGTGTTTAGGTTTTAGCCGCCCTTGATTCGTATCTTCACACTTTTTAGAGTTCACCTGAGGGAATGTGCAGTCGCATTCGCAAATAGATAAACTCTGTCATGTGTTGCGGTTGCTTTTCGGTAATGGTTGTTATTGTTTTTTATAAATTTTAATTATGCTTATCGCTAATTTTATGTTAATGGCCAGCTGTTGGTTGTCGTTTATCGGTTGCTGGTTGGTTGTTCCCTTGTCAGTTGGCAGCCACAAAAGACACAGGCCCAGCAGAGCAGCATCGACATCGACATCGACAGTCATCCCCAAATGCGGGTGACAATTTTAGACCAAAAACTCGACTCAAGTTTGAGTTTTACAGTCATATGGGGGCACTGAAAGAAAATAAATGAAGAACTTTAAATATGACAAAATGAAATCTGCAGATTAAATTATTAACAGTTTACAAAGCATAGTAAGCTCTTTCAGAGAAAAGCTAAAAACAACCTTCTGCTTTAATACGGAGTGACTTTTATGGGCTTTGCTTGTACATTGCAGACAAAGCTGACTTAAGAAAAATAAACTTCAAAATATTAGCCAGATTGAGCAGTATTTTGTAAACTCTTAGTAAAACGGTATTCGTTCTTGCGTGGTGAGCTTACTTTTCCTCCAATTATTATTAAATTAAATAATTTATTAAACCTTGACCATAATTTTCTTCTGTGTAATGTTGGCTCTATTCTGCTGCTCAGACTGGCTCCGCCGGGGCGGTCTCCGGTTGCGTATCTGAAATCGGCGCGGGTACGTGTCAAGCGGTTCGCTTCGCTTTCCATAGCAAAAAGGGGGCGCTTCAAAGGGGGGTCTAAGAGCCGATAAGAGAAGCTAGCTAACTACGTACTGCAAAATGCACATTGCCGTTTTTTAAGTTCGCAAAGCTGCAGTTGCAGTTGCAGTTGCGATAAAAAAAGTCAGGGCTCAGGTTGCAAGCGCACCCCATGCCGCTGCCCCTGTCCCTGTGTCCATTTCAATTGGCAAAGATAATCGCCGGGGCTCTCGGCTCCATTTTGACATTGTATTTTAATAATTGCGATAAGCTCTGTGTGTCTCTGTTTCTGTTGATTTGCTGGAAATCGGACCAGGAAATATCAGCAGATAAAAGCACCAGCACACAACAATACACCAACAAATACGAATAAAATGACACCAACACACACCAACGAGCATTACAAATTACAAAATGTTGTTTTATTTTCACATTGTTGTGTTGTTATTATCGTTGTTTTTGGCCAGCGCTCACATTTGCATATAAAGTCCGAAGGGGAGTCGATAAGGGGCAGTAACTGGATGATCTGGAAGTGGAAGTTAGTCATATAATATATATATAAACAGATAGATATTGCACTTTTTAGCATTGTTTTTTGTGATGTTTTCTTATCAGAAGCCAGCGAGAAGGGAAACTCGAAACAAATAAATGAATAATCAATGGGGGAGAAGGGCGCATTGAATATAATTCTGATAAGTATTGAATGACTTTAAAGAATGATCTCAACTTGCTTAAATTATTCATTAACACCCTTTACATTTATTTATTGAAATGTTTTCTTTATATTTATTATATATATAATAAAACCCAACCGTAATAAGGGATACATACATTACTTGATGACGTGCTTGGCTGATTCATGGGCCAGAAATAAAAATTATTTCCTCCGATAAGTTTTATATTTCCGCAAAAACAAAAGGTGGACAAAGTTAGTGCTCAAATATAGTGAGTCATGAAAAAAATAAGATATTAATTGCTTAATTCACGTTTTAAACATTTAAAGGTATTTTTATTAATATAAAACGAACTTTAAATTATTTTAATGCATTTTTTATCATTAAAATACCTCTTTATATATTTAATAAGATATTCCAAACCACACTTACTAAGAAACAAATATTTGAGACTTGTAATTCCCAAGTACGAATTTTGTGGAACTTATGTATGATTTAATATGATTCCGATCTATGTGAATTAAGTTTAATAAAACAAATATAACAAGGTTCAACAATAATTATTTGCTTTGAAAATATTTTACGTACGCTTAAAGATATTTAAAAAATATCTTCACTGATTTTCCCTATTGATTATTCGGTCTTAAATCTCATATATCATTGGCTGTGACCGGATAAGAAAGGCACTTAATAAAGATCTTGATTAGCATTTCCTACAGTTGACTAATCACCAGGCCGATAGTGGCACCACAATTCTACCCTACGATTTTCCCCCCCACAACTGTATCCACTCGGTTCGGTTTTTATTTTAGTTTTAATCGCAAAATGCAATCGACAGAAAAATAAATAAAAAAAACTTTGAAATTTGATGACCGGCCGGCGATAATGGTTTGTAGTCATTTTCCGAACATTCATTCCCTTTTCGCACAAAAATAAAGCTAAAAATCGCTTAAAACAGCTGTCGATTGTTGTTGTTGTTGTGATTTTAACCGAGTTGTTGTTGATGCGATTGTTGTTGTTGTTGTGACGGTTGATGGCTGGTTGTTGTATGATTTGTACAATGCTCCAGGGGTCTCTCGCTGGTCGCTTGCCTTTTTATCAGCTGATCTGATGGCAAGATTGTCGCGCTTTGCTTCAAAAAATGAGAGAATGAAACAGCAACAAAAACAACAGCGAACGATAAAATTGTAGCAACAACAATTGCTGTTGCTGTGTGTTTTTCGTTTATAACAATTTGAAGAGAGATTTTCAGCTAAAGATAAAAACATGTCGAATGTGATGTGGTTTTGTCGACCACAGATACAGATCCCCAGCTGGCCTTCACTTGGGGATGCATATCGAAGGGGAAAAGCACAATATGGAAATAATATAAACATTTTATTGAAAATATATAAAAATTAAAAATATTTAAAATTTTTTGCAATTGAAGTTAAAATATGGTTTTAACGAAAAAAAACGATATTTATCGTTACCATCGTAAAAAGTCAAGTATGAAATCGACAACATATCGGGCTCATTATATCGAAATAAATAACCTTTCTAACTATAATATATATGACTTTTAAATCCCAATATGACTAAAGTCAAAATTATCGCTCTCTATACCTTTTAAAGTTTGACATTAATGCAGTATAGATATATAAATTTTTTTCTCCCATACCTAGCATAAGCTTATATAGCATAGCTGGTTATATATCTGAATGATCGATCTCTAACGTTGAGTTGCGGATTTCCCTTCTGGCAAATGGCGCGATATCTGTCAGTTAATTAATTTCCATTCCCCAAGTCGTCGTCGTCTTTTGCATCAGATACCAGTTTCATTTCGATTCAGAATCGGATCATATCAAATCGAATCGTCGGGTGATCGCACATCGCAAATGTGACCCTGCGCAGGCAATCCCCCGGGAACCAATGAATTCACTCTGTCTCCGGGGACATTGATAGCGAACGTAAGCGCCATAAATCTCTGTCAACGCCCCGAAACCTCCTCCGAATCTGGCTGATAGCCGCTGGCCGATGGCTATCACTGCCGAAAAGTAAAATAGAACTGATTTCAATATTCAGTAGGGCCGACGGGAAGTTCCAAAGGCAAACGGAAAAAGCTAAGTATGTCTTTATCAGCACCCCGACCCACTAACCGACCGACTGATCGGGCTACAGTGTCCACCGATCAACCGATAGACTCGGGGGTATAAACAATGAAGAAGACTGGAAGGTATTATCGGACCAGATTTATAAATAGTTTTGAGGAAGGTAGGGTAAAAGATTGGGATTTTGTAATTTTAATTTCAGATCTATATTTTAACCCTGCCTTTTTTATGCAATGATCCAATTTTTTTTTAATCATTAAAAGCATATGAAAAATTTTGTTTTCATTATTTTTAAAATAATTCATTCACATTATTCACGTTTCTCAATATTATTTTGTTGAAGAAAATTACAACATAGCAACAGATAGTAAAAGGCTTTTCTGTCTTTATAATGAGTTTTAAATTCGATTTACCTTCTATCAGTTACCTAAATCTATACCAAATCAATACATACCACTTTCAAAGAGAGGGAGAGATATACAGAGAGAAAGAGAAAGATACTCGGTGATATCGGAGCGACAAATCTCAGTTCAAATTTCGACACCTTATCTGAGTGCGTTCATCTGGCGGGTTTCCAATTTCGAGTGCTCCCAAGTAACGACACCAACAACAAATGCTGTGATGTGATGTTCTTGGGCGTTGTGTCAACGATAATGGTTAATCGTTATCGTTATCGCTACGCTCAGCAAGACGAATGCGCGCCGTCTAGTGTTTTGGCTTCTTCGATTTCTACTTGAGATTGAGATTTCGTCCGACGAGGCGACGTTGATTTTCAATTTCGAAAAGGGGAAACGTCGGTTGGCAGATAACCATCTGGCTCATCATACAGCCACTTCTCCTTCTCCCTCCTTCCCGGACTTCCACCCACTTAATTAGTTTCGATTCTGGCTCTGAAATTCTTCCTCTTTATCAATCTTTGGAAGCCGCACAGCGACGGCCTTATCTCCGAAAT
Source organism: Drosophila jambulina (assembly GCA_018152175.1). NCBI lineage: Eukaryota > Metazoa > Arthropoda > Insecta > Diptera > Drosophilidae > Drosophila > Drosophila jambulina. The sequence goes on from JAECXH010000114.1 coordinate 1,165,766, forward strand.
AAAGTTCATGCCGAGGTCCTGTTATCTATTCCCAGCGATCAGCGTTCAGCATTCGTTTAATTGACCAACCAAGAACTGACCCAGCCATCCATCCATCCATCGATCCTCTGCGGCTCCATCGCACAGCTCCCCCGCCTCCCTCTCCTCCTGTGCCTTCGCTCCTCGAGTGCCTCGCTGTTGTCGCTTCCATCTGCAATCTCTGATTAAGTCCGGACTTGGCCTGCCCAGGGGCATTAGACCGCAAATCATCGGCACATATACACCATATATACTTGTATATATGTATAGTATAATGCTGCCTATATAGTATGTTCCCCTGCAGTACGTGGAGGAGCACTCTGACTCTGTCTTGGCGATTATCTGCTGGTGGCCATTGCCAGCAGTCAAAGTGCAGACCTTGAAAATTATTAAGCCAGCCACAGATTGAGTCTAGATTGGTATGAGATGAAGCTTACAGCTGAAGAAGTGATTAGCTAATCCTGATTACTAGCTCTAGATCTGTTCTTTAGTTTGGGGTTGAGAATTAGAAAACTTAGTCTTTTTTCTTATTATTTTGAAATCTTAATGAAGATTAAATTAAAAATAAAAATATGTTCAGCAAAGATCAGCTACGAGCTGAGTAGATTTAGCTTTGTCCTTTATGTTACATCTAGGGATGTAAACTAAAAAACAAAGTCCGATGTTGTATTATATTGTATTACATTTTCATGTCTCTTCTTCAATTATATTGATTTAAAAACAGAATAACAATTTGTAGCACACATGTCGGAAAGTCAAAATTTCTATATATATCATAGACCGAAATTTTACTATAGTAACAATATATCGATATTTCCTGTTATGCCTATCTTGTCCGTCTATTCGTTAGTTTCTATAATACCCTATGTCTCAGAGACTTTAAGAGCTAGAACTACCAAAATTATTGACAACATTTTTACAAGTCTTACAGAGCACATAAATTATACAAAATAAAGCACACCCACTGTTAATTCATGAATTAGTAAGAAATATACACTAATAAGTCTTCAAATTATACATTTAATAATTGAAATACGACACTAAGTATGATTTAATGTGACAGCTCTAAGAATATAAATCATATAAAGCACCTCAGTCCTAATTCTTGAACTCTTAAATAGGTAATACCTTGATTTTTATTCTTATCTTAATTATATCTCAGTATCTGCTCGCTCAGCTCTTGATTCACTTCTTGGAACTCGTCTATAGCTTGGGTTTTTGCTTACCTTATTTCCTCAAGCCCCTCATCAATCAATTATTAATTACAAAGTGTACGACTGAGTCGTATCTAGCTGCGTCGCTCCCCTCTCCCCCCTGTCTGCTTGATAAATTGATTAAGTTTACATGTCCGCCGGGGGGCAAAGGGAGATAGCTGAGGTGCTCCTCCGGAGAGGAGGTGACATCGAAATCGAAAGCGGAATCGTATCGAAAAATCGGGACACGCACACATTGGCGGGGGAAAAAATTTCAAAATGAAAATTTAAGTGCTGCGATTAATTTGGCTTATCAGGAGCAGGAGGAGCAGCACCAACACAAACACGAACGGAAAGCAGAAAGCCCGAAACAAGTGCAATTAAAAGATTTTTAAGCAAACATTTGTCATTAGAGATAAGCCTACCCCTGAGATGGGGCAGGGGAACTCGAAACTGGTAATGGATGGATGGAGGGGACGACCCCGCCCACGCATAAACCAAAATTAGGATGTCTCAATACGAATTGGAGAAGTCGTGGGGAAAAATAGAGAGTACCAAAAGCAAACTAATTACGCGATAAACGACAAGGTTGCGGAGTTTACATCTCCAGCTACACTGGGGTGGAAAATGAGGAATATACGGCAGTATCTTTTAAATGAAACAACCTAAATACTAAATTAAATACAAAGTAGATAGAGAGATATTATAGATATTAGATAGATGTTTTTTAAATGCTAAAGACAAATCGTTAAAGGAAATCAATCCATTTTATACAACGAGTAAACATTTTTCGTAAATTTTTCTAATGACTTAGAACCATTTCAAAGATCATTTTGGGCCCTGTAGCTCGACAACTTCCTAATTACCTACATCTCCACCTGCTCCTGAGTGACCCCTACCTTCGTCTCACACTCTGGCCACTCCGGAGACACTCCCCGAACCCGGGGGTATCTCCAACTGAATGCTCCTGGCGATGCCATCTCAATGGAATCGAAATCGGAATCGGTGGCCCTAAAGGCCGGCGCAAACCAACAAGGCAGGGAGCCAGACCTAGGCTGGCAGCGTGCGGCAATCGATTAAAAATCCATAAAAATATATTTCTAGATTTTATTTGCTGATCGGAAATGCGGGGCACAAACGCACTCTGTCTGTGTGTAATTAAGATTGAAGCATAGGGGGAATCGTAGCGCAAATGGAGGGCAATATATGAAATCTATTTATGCCATTAGCTTTGCGCCGATCCCACGCCGCGATAGCCGCCAGCGAGCATTTGGAGCTCCTTCATGTCGCTTCGGTGGCCATTTTGTTCGTTTTATCTTTCGCTTGTCTTCGGGCCCAACCCAAACTTCTTCTACCCAGTAACACTGGGAATTTAAACAGGAACTTACATTGACAATCTATATTTAAATAAAAATATATGGGAAATAAAAGGTGGAAGAGTGCCAGGAGTGAAAGTTACTTGTAAAGGTTTTAAAAAATCTAGAAGCAGGAAAGAATAATTCATTAATAAATAATAATCGTACCACAAGGTACCTTAAACTTATAATTCCCAAATGGTTTCAACTACAAATTGGTTTTAAACAAGTTAAAAGTATCTGCAACTTTATGATGGATAGTATAGTGGTTTACTCTTGAAACAATTGTATATCCAGCCCTATTTTTGGAATCAAGATCTCATGTTTTTTTTTTAACATAAAACCACTATAATTCCCAACTGGTTCCGGCTGTCATCAAGCTAAACTTTTAAATGAAGTTTGGGGTGTTTTTCTTATGTTGTCTCTATAATTCCCAATCAGTTCTGTTAAGGGCGGTTACTAATGAAGAATAAAAAGGCAGAATCTTAAAACAACTGTACATCCAAGTCCCCACCTTGACTTTGACAAAAAATCATAAAATTTTCCAAGGAAAATAGTTCAGTAAACAACAAGTCCTCACATTTTATCTTCTCAACTAGGGCCCTCTTTCTTGCTGTGTATTTTTGGTAACTGCAAACAACAGTAAATCGAAATCAAAGATTAAAAACGAATCACTCATGTTACAGATTGAGAGAGGAGTCCCGAGCTTCGGAGGCGGGAGGGTGTATACCATATAATTCATTCGATTCTTATCTCCGAGCCGAAAAATTCATTTGAGAGAAGACTCTGGAGCAGAATCGCGTCATCATCAGTGCCCGAAATAAAAATCTCATTAGTTTGGTCGGGTTTGTGTGTGTTTTTTCGCCTTCTGCCAATATCGCTGATGTGGATTTTTCTCGTTCAATCATCATGTGATTTTGGCGCCTTTGGAATGCAGTGGAGTCGCCGTTCCGGACGATCTGGATTCCAAGCTCCAGCCCGAGAGCACTTTAAGCCTAATCACCTCGATGGCCCACAACTTGCATTTGCCCCGAGATGCAGATGCAGATGCAGTCGGGCCGGGAGACAGGAGACAGGAGACATTTGCCGCCGCCAGTCTTATCTAAATGCCAGCCTCACAGTCTCGTCTTCCATTATGATACCGCGATACGGGGACACACGTGGACAGGGTTGGGAGCAGGGCCCGAGACAGGGACAGCGACAGGGAACTGCTGATATCGCAGAGAGCCCGCGCAAATATATATGTGTATATATCTCATTGGAGCTATCGAATGCGTCGCCAATGTGGAGCCAAAGTGAGAGAGAATCGGAAATCGAAGGCAATTGGGCGGGAAAAAGGGAGCCAGGAGGAGTTATAATTGCTTATTGAGGAATTTAAGATACTCTTTTGGAAGATCCCAAGAACAAAAAAAATGTTAATTAAGAAATATTAAGTTAGAATTTAGCCTAAAGTAGGCAATATCTCTTTCAAAATTAAATACAGAAATCTATAAACGAAGTCATTTACGTTTGCGTATAATATACAAATTTGAATTGTATAAAAAAATTTGATTCAAAAAGTTATTTTCTTGTTGCTTATTTTTATTGGATATAAGTTAAGATACATTATATATTGCAACGTTCAATCGGTTAATCGGTTAATATTTCAGCTGTGTTATCACATTATCGATACGTCGATATTTTCTGTGATCCCCAAAAAAATAAAAGATAAATCGTATATCTTCTTTTGATTTTTAAAAAAATTTTAAATAAAATCTTTGTTAGTTTCAAGGAAGTAGTTGAAATATTTATTTTAAATTACGTACAGAATATTCATTTGCTATAAGTTCTCGGTGGGCATAACTAAGTTTTGTTCTGCTTATATTATTTTCTTCCCAAACATATATTTCTTTAAGCATTTAACATAACCACTTAAAATCTATTACACTTAGGGTCTTATTTATAATCTATTATACGATTATTTACAATCACCGACTAAGCCACAACTTAAATGGACTTGGGGTTAGGGAACCGGAGAGCCCGAGAACCCGAGAACCCGACAAGCCGAGACCCAGAGCCTTCCGAGCAGCCAAAGTGTTGAGGAAGCATAATTTACATGGCAACAGGCGCCATTAGGAGCTCACCTGTGCCGCAGCCTCGAAGATGCGCCTGGGATCGCTCTGAAGCTGGTCCAGAAACGGGTTTCCAGGTGCGTGGCAAGGCAGAGCATACCTGTTGCAACCTTGCAACCTGCAACGAGCTCCTCTGGGGCTTGGCGCTGATGGATGCGTGTTTGTTTACAGCTTTGCTGTTTGTTCAGTTTAGCGTAATTGCCGGCGGGGGTTAAGGCCTGCCGGGGGTTAAATGAATGTTAACAACGTGTTCTGTCTGCCCCTGCTCTCTCTCTCTCTTTCTCTCTATCCTTTTTTAGCATTTAAAACATTTTAATTATGGGACCACAAAATGCGTGGCTGCTTATCCACCTGTGTCTGTGCCGTCTTCGGTGCGTCTCTCTCCTTGAAAGGTGTCTCTCATTCCCGGGACTCCTCCACGCCCCTGGCTTTTCTTAAATGGCATTTAGATAAGGTCCTTTTGGCCCCTCCGCCACCACCCCCCTTTACAATGTCTTGTGTCCATCGATTTATGAGAATGTTGATAGCGAAATCCTGCTCCTCGTGGCAAATCTTGCCCATCATTCTCGGTCTTTGCGGTCTCCTCTGGCTCTGCTCTCTGCGGATGCTGTCATTGTGCGTCATTTATTGGGCAGCTGATAAGGGCAGTCGTCCCTCCTTCCCTGCCGCCCAGTCCCCTTATCATTCCACGAAATATGAATTCGATTTGAAAAGAAATTAAGCAACGGCAAAGAAAATGAAATAAAGACATTTTGTCGCCGCCGACATTGAGTTCCCCTCCTTCTCTTTCCAGCTCTAATTGCTTTTCTAGAGTACTGTGGCTCAAAAGGGATGTTTTTTATTTGCAAATCTTTGTGTTTAAATGTTTAGGATTTTAAAATATAAATGTTAATATAATAAGTTTTTATTTATGAATTTTAAGCTTAATCTGAAAAGTTTACGTTGTGCTCATTACTTTTATAAATAGTTGTTATAGGAGAGAGCTAGGATCAGTAATCTGTGCTTACACATTTGCTGACAGCTAGAACTGGTTGGGAATTTTAGCGTCATAATGGAAAAATACGAAAAATCTGTATTAAATTAAATAGTAAATACCTGAAATACCATCCAAATCTCTATCAGTATCCTTTACCTTAGTATTTAATAAGTTTTTGTATATAACTTGTTGGGAATTACAGTGGATAAGTAATGAAGATCCTCCTTATTTGCTCCTTTACTTAATAAATAATATTGCTTTTCATAAAGTTACCATTTTTTATATATTGACTGTTGGGAATTCTAAAATCCACCTTTTCCGTAATAAATAAATTAGCATTTACTATAAATGCTCTTTATACTATTTTTTATAAATATGAAATATGAAGTACTTATAGATTAATTACTCAATTTAAAACAGAGCAACTCTGGTTCACCCTAAGCATCCCCTCCAGGCTGCTCAGTGTTATCGGTGGTATCGAAGCTGAGATCTAGACAAGACTAGCTACCACTGGCTCCGGCTCTTCCTCCTCCCCCTCTGTTTCTAGCTCCAGCTCCAGCTACCGACGAAACCCCTCGGATACGAATGGAGCTGCCATTTTTTGGGCCATCCATCTCGTCGGTTGTCCGTCCTACCCTCCCGCCTAGTTCCGTCTACATCCACATCCACATCCACTTCCCCAGCTCACATCCCCCTCCGTAGCACTCTCTGTTTGAGTTTCGATTTCGATTTCGGTTTCGGTTTCAGTTTCGGTTTTCTTAATTATGTTTGCTCCGCTCCGGAGCATCCGTTTGTGTAGATCTCCTCGCGAGATAGAGCAATTTATGATTTACGTGGAACATTGCGCTGGAATTTGATTTGGCTTTGATTTGATTTCGGTTTTGGTCTCTCTGAGTTTCTGTTTTTCGCTCGGCTTTGTGGCCTTGCCTTGCTCTTTCTTTGCTTTACATTCGATTTTCATTGCCCGTCATTATGATTTTTGGCCTGCCCCGCGTTTGCTTTCGTTTTCGGATTTCGGTTGTCAAGCTCATCGCCCTCTCTTTGCTCAGTGCTAGACTGAGGAAAATAGTTACCGATTTCTAAATGCTATTCTAAAAATATACTTAACGAATAATAATAAATCTTAAAACATTCAAAGAATGCTCAAAGGGTTCCACGAAGTTAGTCAATTTTATAATTGGTTGTACATTTTTAACTAATGATTTGTTTGAATAAAGTGTATTTAAAAAAAAATTTGCATGAAAATTCAGTTTTTAAGAAATAATTTCTTTCCTTTTACTAAAATTCCCTACTGGTTCTAGCTGAAGTCTACCTAAGTCACAATAAAAAATTTAATATTGTCTAGGTTAATATTAGAATCAAGATTTTTTTAGTATTTTTAAACAGAAATGCACACGGTATTAAATTTTGTATACTGCTAAATTTTTCTATTTACAAAAAGGCGATTTTTTTTCCATATTTTCCCTTAGAATTCTTAATCTTTTCTAGCTGTAGCCTGTTAGTGCTTCTTTTTAAGTTAGCACTTGAAACAACTGTATTTGTATAAAGATTTTCATATCAAATGTATATAGAAATAGTTTTTTATTAATTTTATTCTCGTTAAGTTTCTTTCCTTCTATGCTTATATTTATATTTTTCCACAGTAACTTTCCATAAATTTTCTCTCGGTGTAGCTCCCTTTCTCCCGCCTTTCCCCACCATCCCCGCTGCGTAAAGATCGAGGTCAGCGATTAGGCCGCGACTTTTGTTTGGCACGTCAAAGTCAAAAGGCATTTTGTCCGATTATTCCCCGCCTGGAATATCGCTCATGCCATGACTTCGACCACACAGCAGAGCACAAAAGGCGCACAGCTCAGAGCTGGGCCCGCATTCTTTTGGCCTCCTCCCGATGGCGGTTCTAGCCGGGACAGGTGGGAGACGTGTGTGTGTGTGCGTGGAGCCCGTTGCTGTAATTATTTTATAAGTGCAGCGACATCAGGGCTTATCCAATCGGAGGGAGACCGCGAGGCCCCGCCGAGCATGATTCACTTGGCGTCGCCCGAAAGAGCGCCGGCTCCAGGCCCGATAGCTCCGTGTAGATTAGCCCCGACTGACTGACTGACTGAGTGCAGCGATAGCAGCGCTCCACGTACCAAACTCCACTCTCCATACCTTGGACTCCGACACCGGCTCCGACTCGGATCTGTGGTCATAATGTGCGGCTGAGAAAGGTCTCGTCGAGCGCCGTATCGCAGGAATTGTTATCCCAAAATGTGGCGGCTCCGAGACGCCGGACCTCGTGATGATGGACCCCGCATGTATGGCCAGAGGTGGTGATATCATGGCCCCATCCTGGGCTGCGTTTTGTTTTCTCCCCGAGATATCTAAGCTACTAAAGGGGCCTGAGTCATCAAAGTTGGCAGTTAAGCAATTGGTTTAATGGGGATAGAATGTGTTAAGTTTTAGAGGGATATACTGGGATTAAGGGTTTATAAATTGAATATATTAATTGAGGTATTTTATTTCTCATATAAAGTTTCTAAAATAATTAGTTAGCTCTTATGTCTCAGTTCTTTGACTATAGTTTCAAGAATAAAAACCTTAAACGGTCTTATCACTCGTTCCAAAAATTCTTGGAACTTCGTTTTTAATTTCTACTCATGTTCGCCTCTTTTTTGCGATTATCAAATATTATTATTAATATTATTATTATTCTTTTGTGCCTCGTACTCCCTTGTGGTCTTTGGATTTGCCCGCTTTCCATTCAATTGTTGTTGCTGAACGACCACAAAAGGATTGAGCGCAAAATCTTAAAAAGTTGATAAACTTTTTGTGCAGTTTCCTCCCGAGAAGCGATGGCCATCGTCCACTTTTGATTGCCCCCCTCTGGGATGTGTCTCCCCGAATCCCTGACGCCCCCGATTCCGATCCCCCCGGAGCCAAGTGTGGGCGTTCGTGTGAAACTAATGTCGCACTTGGACGGACCATTCCCATTCCCATTCCGATTCAGCGATGCCATTTAAACAAACAAGCCAATGCAATGACACATGGGACAGTGGGACGGGAAGTTTATTTACAGTTTGAATAATACAAAAATTAAAAAAAAATATATAATAAAAAAGTTTTCTAGTAATCAGTCTTATTAAAATATGTGGAATTTTTAAGTCAACTCTTGGAAAAAGAGTTTCCTTTTAAGCTTTAATAAGACATCAACTGATGATCATAATGTATGATGAATATCTTAACTTATCGAAAATGAATAGTTTCAAAATGAAATAGTTACCTCAAATACCTTTAATTACTTTCGATTTAAACTAAAATCTTATCAAAATGAATTTTACAGTCCAAAGACGGTATATTTCCCAATGAGTTTTAGTTTGATAAAAATACTTTGCATATATTTGAAATTACTTTAAAGTTGGCAGAATTTTGTGTTTGTAATTTTCCTATTTAATTCATGTTTTCCTTGAATTTTGACCACTGTCTTGGGTCTTTTTTTTGGTCTCCTTTCCAAGCTGAACGACGACTGTTTGCTGCTGATAGGTTTGTGTAGATCGTGTTGAACGCAGCTTGTTTAGCATGCCAATTAGGCTCCTCTCTTTCGGACTCGGACTCGGAATCGAAATCGCTCTGGTCTGCTCCGGCTCCGGCTTCTCCTTCTCCTCCATCTCCTCCTCCTTCTCCGTCTGGTTCATTCCCTTCCTTTCTCCTGCTCCGCCTCCTTTTTTGGGGAGAACTCCATCTCAAATGCAAAATCAGCTCGTGCAGCTCCTCCGCCAGTCAGCAGCTGGAAAAAGGTGTTAATTTTGTCTGGCATGGAGGAGCAGCTCCATCTCCCAATCCGAGTCGCAGCTCCCTTTGCTCCACCCTCTCCCCGAGTCTTGGCCAAATAGTTTTCGGAGCTGGGCCCACGTTATTGCCAGAAAAAGCGCAGAGCGAGCGTGCTGGTTCACCGGGGTCAGGAGTCAGGAGTGGCAGTTGTGGCAGTTGCAGTTGCAGTTGATCCACACAATTTGTAGATACATTTCCCTCGCCACGAAGTGAGGGGTCAGATTGGAGTTAGATTTGCATTAAAATTGCCTGTGATTTATTCTGTTATTTTATCCCAGGCAAAATTAACCACAAATTTACCTTTCATCTTCGGCTATTCCCCACCTCGCACTGTTTCTTATCTGCTCCCAGACATGGCTTGTAGTTTCTATATGGGCGTGGCCTATTAACGATTATGATTATGATATCAATAGAGCCCGCAGACGTGGAAAAAAGAGTACAGAAAGCACAACCAACACCAGAACTAACAAGCAAGGCAAACACATATGGGGAGGCTTATGAGGTGCCAAACGAAACGAAGGTACTGGAAAAATGAACTTGAGAAAACTAAGGAACTCTTTAAGTGGTTATTAATAATATACATTGTCATTAATTTTAAATTTTTTAAGGTTATTAATATAATATAATAATAATATTAATATAATAATGAGTGATTCATTTTTAGGATGAATAAAGTTAGGATTCCGGTATGATATTTAAAAAATGTTATAACTCTCATTAATCTATCAAAAATATCGAACAGTTTGGTATATCTTTTAAAAATCGAAAATCATCATCGATATCATAGTTTTAAGGCTTTGAATAAATTATAATTTTGGCCAAGTTTACACTCAATCAGCTATATGAAACTGATTATCGATATATCGCAAATATATCTAATGTTAAACTATTGATTTATTGACCATCGCGTCATTTGTTAAAAGGGATTCTATATACCGATTTTATTTATTTAGATTTAAAATAGAAAAATACTTGATAATAAATCAAAGAACTTAAAGGAAGATAAATAGGATCAAGTGATCGATTTATCGGTATTATTTATGTTGATTGTAAAGAATATTCGATAAAAAATCTAAGATGCATGAATTATAGAATAACGTACTTTGCTTTAATATATTAACCTCTTTATACTTATTATCATATCTTTACTTATATTTCCAACTAAAGATAGTCGTAAATAAATCGAGTTTGCTCTTTTTTTCGTCAGTGTAATAATGTTGCTCTAAAAGAAGGGATACCGTTCCCACTGCCCATTATAACACTTTCACGGCTCGTTTAGCTTTTTGCTGGCCATCCGCAGCCGCGGCCACATCCCCATCTGGGGAGATGATCAGCGGAGTTTAGCCGCCAGAGGAGCACGAGTTCTCCATTGGGTTCTCCTGCTCTCTCTCTCTGCCTCTGTGCCTCTCCTGGTTCTCCCTTCGCCCTGGAGGCGTTTGCATGCCATCGTGATTGGTGTGGATCATAGTCTTCGCATCATAGCCGTGGATGTGTGTGCCTGTGTGTGTGTGTATGCACGATTCGACACCATCTTTCATTTTAGCCCAAGCTTTGGCTCCAGCTCCGGCTCTCAGGCACTTGGCTAGCGGAGAACCGGAGAAGCATTTTCAATTAATGGCCACACATTCCACAGGAAAGCAGGGGAACCGAGGGATCCTCCAATCTGAGAACGGAGTATGGAGGCCTCCACGGCCTCCAAAGTGTTACAAATACGCCAATGGCTGAGGAGATCTAGGAGTAACACTGTGCAACAGGGATGGGTTTTATTTTAGGGTAGATTATTTGGGAGAAATCATGCTAAATTAGCTTGTATTCGATTATGAAATGAAAGAATCAAGAATCATTAGAGGATTAGATTGAAGTCTTTTTTTCATTGATTCAAAACTAGAATTAGTTGGGAATCATATCAAATTAGGGTAATGGAATTCTTATAAATCTGATAAACAGAAGGTAATTAATGTTTTATGGTTGGGTACCCTATATGGGACTCAGTTGGGAACTATAGCAAGTGAGGTCGAAAAAAGAAACTTTGATCTTAAAAATAATACATGTATATTATTTGTAATAGATGATCTAAACTGATGTGCATCAGATATTACAATTATCTTTTTGTAGCTTATAAAACCATTTAAGCTTGTTTTTTATTGCAAAGATAGAATTTGTAAGGTCGTGATAAAAATATTATAAAAAAAACTATGAATAGCTACAGATATCAATCAAACTTTATTAACGTTGAACTCTACTCCCAATGTCTTAATAAATATCCTTAACAACTAAATAATCAACTTCCACTATAGTTTTCTGTCCCTAAATACCAAAATCTTGTTGTTTAGTGCTGCTTATATACTTTTTTCTCATTTTTTTTCGGCTCAACCGCATAGCGAAACAAATTGCATCCCAGAGTTAGAGTTCGCTATCGAATCAAAGCAGCAAAGCAGCAGGCAGCAGCCAGGCACGACGCCTACGAAAACCGCATTACCTGTCTGTCCCATCCCCTCCGGAGTCACTCCCCTGCACTTCCTCTGCAGTCTCTCCTCCAGCCGGCCAAAACTTCTTGCCGCTTTCCTTCTGCCGGCCTTCTCTCGGGTCTTGGGACACGTTTCGTGATTTATGAGGTGCGAATTGCATTGAAATCATTTTGGGCTTTGACTCCCACTGCTCCTCGCTGCCACATTAAATTGATGCCAGGGATATTCGTGGCCAACTTCCATTTTTAGCCATATTTTTTCGGCACAATGGAGATGAAATGGCGATGAAGTCGGGGCTAGTTTGGAGCTCTCTCTCTCTCTGGACATTTTGATTGGATTTCGGACGGGTTCTGCCGTGGCCTCGCTCGTTTTGGTTAAACATAGTTTTTGGTGTTGATTTGCTGCTTACGGTTATGGGAGTGGAGTTAACCCCTGAGCAGTTAGAGAGCGAACGAAATTATCATTTCTTATGGGAAAATGTTTTGATTAATGGTTGGACTTAAAAGGGGTATTTTTTTGTATTTATTTACAAATGAAAAAGAGTTTTTTGAGACATTTTTGAAGAAATAATAAATAGATTATCAAGGTATTAAACATCTGCTAAGTTTTTATGAGATTATTGTTCAATAAAAAAGTAAAATATATAAACGAATTCAAATGCTATCAGTATTTGAAAACAATAACCAATAAATCGATATTTTATCGTTGCGAAATATGTGCGATCAATCGATATGCAGATGGATATATCAGAACTATTCCAAAGAAGAGCCCAAAATTGGGCTTAACTATCTTAACTATATTCCTACATTTAAAATTTATCTCTTTTTACCATAAATATAATTTCTTCACAACTTCTACAAATTTTACACATTTTCTTAATTTTTTTCTAAACACTTTCAATACCCCCGACTTTCTGTGGTTAATCTCCTAGGCTTCCCTTTGTTTTCTCCACAATTCTCAACTGGCTATTAACACAGTCTTTGGCTCATGGGCTCATAACTCACCCAGCTCACTGGCTCAACTGTTAATATTTTAATTAAAAATGAGTCGCGTGCATTTGGGCCACTAGTCGTGGGCCAATTGCAGTGCAGTCTTGTCTCCTCAGTCTCTGCCTTATGTTACCTTGGCTTATCTTATCAGCCGGCACCTGATATTGCGCGTCGATAAGGGCGACAGGCGGCGAGAGCTCTGCGCCAATCATCGGTGGGCAACGACTGCCAGACAACCGCCATTTTCTTTCCGCATTTATTTAACGATTTTTGGGGGTTATTCGTTATTTCTTTTTTGTGATGCGGGTCTTTGAGGGCCCTTCTAGGCGATTTTTCAGTGGTTATAAGATGTACCATGTTTTCTTATACATATATACATATACCCCACATATGTATATGTATTTACATAGTATATCGGGTAGTATACTGGTTATATCTCGCACTTATCGCGGAACATATAAATTTGTGGGCGGACATAAAAAAAATCACAGAAGGAGAGCAGAGTGAATGCAGATAGCAGGCAGAGATACCGCCCAGCGATTGTTTTTTAAATATTATAACAAATATATAAACATAATAAACCACACAAAAAACATAACAAAAAGATAACGAAAATCTGTACTTTTAAATTCTCGAATACGAAGGTGGATATTCTCTTAACTGCTTAGAAAAAATTCAAATATTTTAACACTTAAATTATTAAATAAATTCCGTTTAATTAAATAAAGTGAACTTTTAATTATAAAACGAAAGGAATAACGCAAGAAACAGTAGTTAATAGTATATATATTCTAAAATAGCGTTTTAGGTATTTAGGTATTATTAGGTATTTGTTTTAACTAAAACCCCTTTTAGGATTTTGTATCAAAAATACTGTCACATTTTAAACCCAATAAATTTTAACTCAATTTTTTGAATCTATATATTTTAATAAAAGATATCAGTGCTTCTTTTTTTACTTCAAATAAGTCTCTTAAAATCATCTGAAAAATAATCTTTAATAATAATAAAACATATAAACCAATAACCTTTTTAAGAATAAATTTTAACCAAAAATAACTATCTTTTTCCATACTCCGAAATAAAATCGCTCAACTGCGAATGCTCTCTTTTATATCAAACCCAGAAATATCGACAAAAAAGCGTTTGAAATCGGAAGAGAAAAAACAGTGAGCATTTCAAAATGTGAAATGCAGAAATGTCGAAAAAACCGGAGACGGAAGCTGACAAAACGCCAACTGATGCTCTGACACTGACTGATGACGTTCGGTTTGGTGTTGAAAAAATTCGCTGAGAATGCTGAAAAACGCTATTATTTTCCCTTATGTTAATTTTTCATGCTCGCTGGCTTTGTTTGTTGATATTTACACTGTTTACACACACACACACACCGCACCAAGGCGACTGCAAATGCTGGCAGGCCAAACTCATCCGATTTGCATCTGATTGTGGCCCTGTCCTTCCATTTCTCCTACCAACAAAAAATGGGTTAAAAACGCAGATTTTTATGCAAATCTCCCCCAGAGTCGTATATCTTTTTTGCATTAGCCAAAAATAAAGCCACGAAAGCCCAGAGATACCAATCTGTTCGCTGACCGAGTGTCGCATTAACGACAAATTTTAGTTTTAAGCTTTTAAATTTTTCGGCTTTTGTTTTCCGAGGCATTTTTTCGTTATCTTTGTCCGAAAGGCAATTTCCATAAATTTCTAATTTTATTGAAATCCCACAAATACCCCACACACACTCACAGACACTCAGGGGCTCTGATTGCTGATAAAATTGCGTATACGCCGCGTTTCGATTTGGCGATTGCCAGCATATCTCTCTTTCTCTCTCTCCGGGGTTTTTATAATTTATGGCCTACAAAAAGACAATCGGTGATCAGTGATCACCACTGGCCATAGTGCCATATGCAGATGTGATGTGTCTTGTGTCTGGTTTAAGTGCTTGCCGATTTTTATATTCGTCCGAGGTGTGATTTTGGCCTTTTGTGGCATATATATGAAGTCATCGAAGGCGCCTTATCGAAGCCCACAATCTCGCCGTCTCTGTATAGCTGCGAGTATCTGTATCTGTGTATCTGTATCTGGTCTGCCGCTGGCTCTGGGCCTGGGGGCGCTCTCTAAGTGGACCAGTTTTTGATGATCGCATTAATTGATTTTTAATAAACGATAAGCAGGGACAGGGGCGCCTGTCGAGAGGGAAAATTGGCATAGAAATTTGGGGGGCTAGAGACTGGAGAGAAAAAAAAATATATTATATGCTCTTATTTTATCTTCTTTAAAAATTCAGTGGGGATAATATTTTTATATTTAAAAAAATAATAATAATATTGTTATTTTTAAAAAAAGTTTAAGACCACTTTTCTGTTAAATGTTTTTCAATTTTTTCACATCGTTATTCATTTGGTATCTTCATTTTCTAACTAGTTAATAATTAATACAGCGTAGATTCCTTGTTAGAGAAAAAGTCACTAGTTATAAGCTTTCCAAAAAATTTAAGAATAATTAATATATTTATCTATTTAATTTGGTATTTGAGTGTTTGAGTGCTGAGTTATTCTTATTTATAGGACTTATGCACACATAGATATATATTTTATATATCTAGATTGACATAACATAGAGCTTAGTTATTTTCGAAGAAAATATAGATCTGTTGATCTCAGTATTAACGATGCAAAAATATTGTGTTTTAAAGAAAAATTTAATTTCTTAAGCTGTAGATAAATGTTTTCTGCTTATTGAAAATATCTTTTGTGAATTATTTTTATTTCCCTGCCTCGAATTATTCAAAAAAAGCTCAGTAATAATTTTATAATTATGTGTTAATTAATTTTTTTCCTTAACCAAAGATGCTTTAAATTAACCACAAAAAATGAGACAAATCCCCAAACTATAAGCAGATAAGTCTGCGATTAGCTTAAGCATCAAATGCGACTTGGCTCAGAGCTCTCAACGGGTTCCCAGCGAAACGGCCAAAAAGGCAAAACCCAGCTCGGTTCAGCCAACGAACGAGGCCGTGCTCGCCGAGGCTGTAAAACCAGATTGGGGCGGCGCACTCGACTTGGGCCACCAATCAGCGCTAGCCGGGGCCCTCCGGGTAGCCCCCGGTCTCCAGTTCCCCTTCCCCTTCCCCTCCTATTTATATTTTCATTCTTTTTTCCCCGAGATAGTGTGAGCGGAGAGCGAATTCAAAATGGTTGCGCGGCAGCGATTTCCAAAGGCAGATAGTGTAAAGTGCGTCGATCAGACAACGGTCGAGGAGCTGAGAGAGCCAAGAGAGCTGGGGAGCTGGGGAGCTGGGGAGCAGAAGATATATCTGGTATCTGGTCTGGTCCTTGGACACTACACCAGGTTGCCAGGTGAAAAACCAGTTTCTGGCCTCCAGTTTCCCCTGGCAAATTTGCATTTTCCTGCCACCTTTCGCCTTTGGCCGAAACACAGAGAGAGAGAGGGAGAGCGAGCCAGAGATTCTGGCCAATTATCGCTTTGGCAAATCAACGCTCAGTTAAGGCGACCATCAAAGCCATCCAAGGAGCACTTAAGATGCTTCTTAGCTTTTCAGTGGATATTGAATTTAGTACTGAAGAAAATTAAGGAGTTTGATGGTGTTTTCGTGGGTATTACAACTGGATTTTTAGGGGACATTGCTTGCTAATCCTCGAATTAGGAAATACAAGATGCTAATATTTAATGATATTTAATTTAAATCGATAAAATATCGATAGTTATTTATTTTATTTTATATTCTTATACAACCCAAAAAGATTTAATGTAAAACTTTCGGAAAATTAACTCTAAGCCTGCATTTATTCGTTTCATAAATTTGTTATTTATAGTTTCTGATCAATCAAAAAATATATACTATATATTTGCATACATATATATATGTATATCTTCCTTTCCAGGTAACTCCCCTCCAATTTCCCTCCTCAAACTACCCGCAGTTATTCCTCTTTATCGATTGCATTTAAATTGAAATCGCGACGACATTTCCCCGACTGGTTGCAGAAATTTCCATTTATTCCATATTGCATTTTGCATTTCGCACTTTTTTGTTGCATTTCCCAACCGCTGCTGGTTGGGGTTTTCCTTGTTGACAACTCGAATGAAGCTGCCGGCCGCCGCTTTCCTTTCCCCTCGCTTTCCTCAAACAAAACTGTTGCGCCTCGCTTTGTTTCCTCCTCGTTCCTTTTATTTGTTTGGGTTTTCCTCTATTTTTTTTAGGCTTTGTAGGTTCAGAACGTGTGTGGGCGTGGCCCAGCACCTGCCAGTGACGTGGTGGATTTGTGGTGTGTGTGTGTGTTTTTGTGTTGTGCGCAAATTGAAATCGCTGACAATATTATCAAAGTTTTTCAGTTTACACATCACTGGACCTTAATTGTGGGCCCCAGGAATTATGAATTTTCATTTCTAAATTGCAATTTGATCAACAAATGTTCGTTATTGTTTTTTCGGTTGATGTAAATTGAATTTAAATAAAATGTAAGCCGATATCATCGAGTAATTACATTGCCTCTATTATTTTTGGGCATAGTTTGGGTGTAGTTTGATCCCACACACACATTTGTGTGTGTATACATTTTGTGTGTGCTTTCTAGTCAAGTGTAATTAGCTGGACCCACGTAACTAGCTACGTATGTAGCTGCAGATCTCATTTAGCGATTGCCGCAAAAACTCTACCTTGTTCAACATGAAATGCCAGAGCTTGTTATCCCATTGCACAAATCTCGAAATCTCATCTGGCGATAAGGTTTTGAGTTATTATAAAAAAAGAGCAGAGTAAATCACGATAGATAGTATAAGATTTTAATAAGCTAATGTTGTAAATTTAATGAGCATAATATTATATTTATCTGTTGTGTAATTTTCAGAAGTTTAAAAATTATAACAAATAAAAAAATAAAACTAAGGCTCAAAATCATCTTAAAAATATTCTTGAATAAAAATTTGACATATTGAAAAATTACGAATTTTCAATAGGTATATTTTCGATCAAATATTGATTTTTATTGGTATTTTTTAAATTTAAAAAATTTTTTAAATGTTTTCTTACAAAAACAAATATTTGATAAGATCTAAATATAAAAAAATTTGTTTACTGAGAGTTAAATAATTTATAAAATATTTTTGTTTCTTTCCAGGTGCGTGAAATACATATTTTTTATACACATTGACTCTTGGGTAAGCGTATAAAAAAGTATTTTAATACCAGTAAAAATATTTATTAATTTAATTTGATATTTTACTTATTTTTAAAAAAATTTCTTTAATCATTTGATACTTGGTCTCATTAGAAAGATAAATATAATCAATTTAGTATCAAATAATAACTACAAGCCATACGAAAGGAGAAAAATACGCTGATACCAATTAAATAAGTTTAATTATTGAATTAACATTACCATAAATTAATTCAAAAAATTATCTATTTAAATTTTAACGTAAACAAATGCAGCAAAATCTTTATATTTACAGTATTTGAAATTATCTAAAATTTAATCCCTATCGCCAGGCTGTGCAGCAGCTTCTTCTCCCTCGTGTCGTGGGAATTATTATCAGTTAGTTGCAAGCATTTTGCATCCTACTTTTCAGCCCTTTTCCTGCAGGAAATCACGTTGCACACACACACACAGCCACACTCACACATGAGGCGCGTGGCGTATGAGCAATTTTCGCATTACGTATACGCAGCGTTTTGGCAACTTTTCGGGTTGGGGCGGCACTAAAAACTTTTCGACGTCTTTATAGCGCGAATCATGTCTGTATCTCGTGCGAGAGTGCCTTACGTGCCTGTTAATGCAATATTCAAGTGATTGCAGACATTTCCTGGCTGCTTTCCCTCGCAGTTTCCCCCGCAGTTTGCTTACAACTTCTTCAGCTGTCACACGAATAAGCAGGGCAGAGGGGAAGGAGCGGCGGATAAGGGCGAACGCTTCTTATCTTGGCCCGCTCAGTGTGCATGTGCATCTTCCCGACACCCTCCTCCTGCAGAGGCAGCAAGTTTTGTTTCCTCCGCCCCTTTTTATACTCCGAGAGAGCAATCTCTGTGGCACTATCAAGATTCGCATTAAAATGTATCATTTTTGCCTGCTGCCTGCTGCCTGCCGCCTGCTCCGGCAACAACAAGTATTCCTTGCTCCTGCTGCTGCTGCTGCTCCTTCAGCATGCATCCTCGTCCTAAAACTTCGTAATCAACTCGTAATGACAATGCATAATAGCTGACTCCGACTCCTGGCTGCCTTGCATCCTGCAGACTCCAGAGTCTCTGCCTCCTTGTTGTGTGTGTGTTCAGAAGGATGCAATCGATACACGGCGGGAAAAGGCAGGGTGCTAATCTCAGATCCCTTAAAAGGTACTTTCTTGTTTAAAGTGAGCCAAAAGGAGAGAGTAATGGGCAGTAATTAAAAGTTAACAACAGGCTTTGGTTTTACATAAGTTGGGAAATGAGTTGATGATTAAATGGGTTTCTGTGAGTTAGAAGTCTAGATATAAAGTCAATTCTGAAAATAGGTGTACGCAATATATTATTAGTGGTCCGTTATGAGAAGTAAATTGGATCAAGGAAAATGCTCTGTTGTAAAATATATTAAATATTTTATTATTTAACAATAATTTCCTACTAATATATCGATATATTCTGTCATCTATATGTTTATCATCAATATGTAAATGCACTTATCGTTATACATAGATAACCCATATATTATCGATGTTTAATTTATATGAATCACTATGTTTTTATGATCGATAACTTTCAAAAATTATTTGATTAAACATCAAATCTTAAAACATATTTAAAATTGTAATTCTTAAAACTTCTTAAAAACTTTAATTAATTCAACTTGAATTATTCATAAGCCAAAACAACCTTTTCGCTCAGTGTATTTCTGACTCGGCGTTCTTATCGCCCGTTTTACGTTTCATAAAATTTTGTTGGCTTTTTGCAAAAAGCCAGTTGCTGCTGCAGTTCGTCCTCTATCTGTGCGATGCCGTTTTAGAGGAATATTCACTATATTTAACTGAATTTCTCGAGTCATGAATCAATGTTTGAAAGGGAAATATACCATGAGACTCCAGGGCTAAGAACTGACTTAAATAATGTTGCTTAGCTGGCGGAATCCAAAGGCAAAAGGACTCTTTCCTAAAATCCTTCGTATCCTTAGGAACCTCTTATCCTCGCATCCTTAATGATTTATCAGCTGGACGTGGACTAAAAATGCTGTTATCTCATTGGCTTTGAGGCTAAAATAGAAACAAAAAGAGTTAAGAACGCAGAAAAGTGAGCAGGTTGGGGAAAGTCTCCATCTCTCCAGGTTTTCCCCTCTCCTTTAAACACACTCTCCTTCTCTCACTCTTTCTTTCCCATTGAAACACCTTTTTTTCTTTCTTTTTTTTTATTTCGTTTTTCCATGTGAAAAACTGCATTGTATTTGGTGTTGTATCTGCTCCTGTGTGTGTGTTCGCCATTTGTTTATTTGTTTGTTGTTAATACTTTTCCCGATTCCACCTGCTCCGCTGGCGTTCTCTCTGTCCAGCACACACACTCTCCCTATGCCTCTCTCTCCCTTATCGGTGTGGCGCTCTCTCTGGTGCCGGCTTTTCTACTTCTCTGTTTGTGTTGTTGTTTATCTTTCGAGGCTGTTTTTATTTGCGTGCTTGACTCACCCTCCCTTCTCCAGTTCCTTTGCTCCCTATCCTTTCCTTAGTCACTTTTTTTTCTTTGTTTTGTTTTGTTTTGCCTTTTTTTTCGGAATTCCTTCGTTGTGTCTGGCGGGCTCTGTGCTCTCTGTTTTTGGGTCTTCTCTCTCTTTTCGGAAACTCTTTCTGGGCGCCTGTTCAATGCCGGTCGCGAATCTCAACAAAAACACAAACAAGGGGGCAAAAAAAGGTGAGAGAAGATGCACAGAGATACACAGATACAGATACATCTGTGACGAGAAAAGGAAAGATAGATACAATTGTGGGGGAGATATTAGAAATAATAATATATAATTTAAATATTCACTAAAAATTATTTGAGCCATACAAATTTACATTTTAATTATATTTTAGCTCTCATAAAAAAATAACAAGCAATTATTTTATGATTTTTTTAAGCTTACTTCAACAACTATTCTAGTATTTATTTTTCCCTTAAATTTTTTTATACGCCTCGTATTTTTGTTATGTCTACTTTCACTTGACTGCCTTGTTATCCTTTCAGCCTGCTGCTCCTACTCCTCTTCCCCCATATCCTGTCTCATTATTTTCTCTTTTATTCGTCCTGCTCTGTGCCTCTCCAGCTTCTCCCTTTTGTTTATGAGCAAGTTTTGCGCGCTTTTAAATGCGATTTTCCAGCTGCGATAAGCTGAATTATTATGTTTTAATATTTTCGGGCAGACATCTCGAATCTCTGCTGAATCAGCCAGAGCCTGCTTCGTCCTGGAGATACTTTTGCCTATGGCTGGGGCATTTTTGATTTGTTGTCACAGCTGAGTTGGCATTTTGTGGGTTCACCCCCTCCAGATTTCTCCATGTAATCTCATTAGTTGGAGGCTTTAAAAGCAAAATTTGTCAACTTTATCAGAGTCGATACATCAGAGTTCGGTACCCCACGCAACGGGCTTCGCTCGTGGCGGCTAATAAACTAAATTGTAATTAATTATGAGCAAAAGCTGGAGCCAACCCTCTAAATGCCACCATTTGTCACCTGCCCACCAGATGGACTCGAGCGCTAGTATATAAAATCGAGTCCAATCGAGTCCGAATCGAACGCAGCGCGCTTTGCATTTCCATAAATCATTTTAATGAAAATTTCCCTCATTTTTTTCTGTTTCTGTGGTTTGCGATAAGCTAACCCCGCCAAGACATCAAGACATCTCATCTAAGTGGCGCTCGAGTGGCGCTTCAAGGCGGCTTTTGTTTGAGGAATCCTGCTCCAAAAACCAAAAACCGAAACCCAAACCGATGGCGTCTTCATTATCGCTGCGACGGCGACGACGACGACGGCGGCGGTTGATAAAAGTCCATTCGCTTTTTGGCTCGCCCAGGGAAAACTGGGGCGGCAGGTGTGGCAGAAAGTGGAGGCACAAAGAGTCATCAGCCGGTGTGTGTGAAAGGGCCGAAGGGGAAGAGATACACAACTGGCATACCTTGGCTCCGTTGGCCGTTGTTTCGCTGGTTTTGCCTTTTGTTTCACTCGAGAATAATGCGATAAGGGGCACTGGGAGAAATGGGGATTGAAAAGGCACAAGGGCCAGAAGCAGCAGTATATATTTTTGGTTTTACAATCTATAATGTATATATAATATATATCTTTAAAAGATTATTGCATATATTGATCGTCAACTGTCTCTATATTTTTGATAAACCATCGACTTTTTTTTAAATTTACAGTATTAATTTTAAAAAGGTATATTTACCTATGTTGTATCTGTCTTCTTATTAAATTATAAACCAACATCTTCCATATGTAATATCTTTTATATACATAAATCTGTAGCGCTCTGTAGGAGTTCAGGAACTTATCTTTTTGTTTATTAATAATTTACTAAATCATATTTTTTTCCACATCTTTCTCTGCGATTCTCAATACAAAGTCTCGATGTATCGCAGTTTTGCTATAATCCAATCCAATCGGAATCTAGAACCGTAACTAAAACTAACACTGAGAGGCGACTGCCAGCGAGGATTTTGTTTGCTCATCGATTTGCTTTATGCCGACGATGACGAGCGTTTTTTCCCCTCTTTTTTTCGACTCAGTTTGGGGCACCTGTGTGGCATGCCCCTCATGCCCCTCATGCCCGTTCCCTTTTCGGTTTTATGCGATCTTTGCTTGTGATTAATTAAGATTGATTGATAAGCTCTGCCCCAAATGGTGTGTCTGTGTGTGTGGTGTGTGTGCGTGTCTATAAAAAGTTTTCGTTTTTGCTTTTATTGGCAAATATCCTGCTGGTAGCAAAGCCAAAGGGGCGGGAGAGCAGGGAGAGATGCCAACTAAGCGATAACTCGTTTCGGCTGCTTTCCTGGGAAAATGATTGGGGGCTGGGGAGAGGCGAGCAGGAACAGTGGAGATCCTAAACCAACGATAGTCGATATATTACCCAAAGCGCGTTGCTTGCCCCGATAGACAGACGATGTATAGCAGCACTATGCCAATACAGATGAAACTAAGGTGGGGAAACTAGGTTCTATTCATTTAAATAAATAAACTAAATTAATAAATACTGAAAAAACATCGATAATTATTAGTATTAATTAAAAAGTTTCAATGTTTGTCGACTTAACATGCAGAATCATCATTAAAGTTGGTAAGTTAGATCTTTTTGTATCTCCAGTCCTAACCATTTTGACAAAACTTTCAATAACTGTAAGCTTAGTTATCGTTAATATCGATTTTTATATCATTTTCGGATTTTTTACAAATCAGTTTTATAATACAACTGGATAGTTTATCGAAAACTATGTCGATAACTTAATTTTCAATTTTGCATCATTGATTTTGATAACTTTAAGGATTAGGAATTCGATAAATAATCGAAATCTCTATAATTTGGCGTGTTTGCCAGTTCAGTCCTTATAAATTCCATTTTATTGTCATATATTTTTGCCCGTCACTGTGCCTAATACACCTTTTGCATAGGTACGGGTAGGTGTGTGCCTTTCCGAGAGCGAGTGTGTGCCTTGGTCATAAAGCAGAAGTTTATGACTCTGTTTGCTCGCATGGCACATTTAGTTATTTAGTCATGGGGCGCCAACTCGATTCCCATTACCATTGGCATCTCCGCCTCCCATCCTCCCCAGCAGCCTCATCAATATTAAGCGATACTCGATACTCTTTCCTATCCCGACCCAAAAGCGTAATCCAACACCCCAAATCGAATTATATAGGAGGGGCTTCAAGTAAAGTCACAAATATGTGCATAAGTTATGGCCGAACGTCGTAAAATCTCTGCATTTCGGATTTTCTTTCGATATCTCCATATTAAGATGGAGAGACCCTGCAGCTTTATAGCGTCAATAACGATACTTGGATGGATCATAGTTGGACTGTAAATGGAACTAACGATCTAAGCGATCTGATAGAGGGAATGGCTCACTCAGAGCCATACTTGGAATATTAATAAGCAATTAAAAATACAAAAAAAAAGTATTAATTTCTCTACTCATTTACCCCACCGTTCTTGTTATTTGCTCCATTTAATATCTTGTGCTGAGCTTTCTCGAATCAATTGGGGAATTGATAAATTATTCAGGCATTAATAAATGTTTCTGGGGACTGGGCCTGCCGCCTGTCAGCAGAAAGGCAGACACGACTTATCATCAAAGAATCCATCAGAGGTATCAGCATTTTGGCATCTCGCCCCCCAAAAATAAACCGCAATTTTGTAGACGAACAAAAATTAACGAGAAGATATATATCTGAACTATATGTATATAAATGAAAATTAGGGGTAATGGGCAGAGGAATACGAATCGCAATAAGTATGTTATCAATCAAAGGCAATCATCATTAAAACCTGGTCCGGTGCCTTGCGAAAGGTCAAAATTTTTGGTGTAAGGGGTAGGGAATTAACGAAAATATGTCTTAAACCAAAATCGGATAAAAATTACATACAAACTATTTAGAATTATTAAAAATAGGTACTATATTTATATAACTTATTAAGGAAACTAAAAGCCCCATAATTATTATTTGTGCTTGAACTCTTGAATTTTATAATACATATATATAAATGTAAATGTAAATTTAATTAATATTTTCTTTATTTTTAAAAAAAAATTCAATTATTGAAGATTTAATCTTTTATTTATATATAAATCATAAAAAATTTTCAAATGATAATGAAGAAAAATATATTTATTGCCAAATAAAGGCAAGATCTATATATTTGAATCTTTCATGCTAAGAAAAGTTAATTATATTCCCAAAAATACAATGTATTTCTCAAAACTGTAACTAAACCATTTCTCTCAGTGTGGCCAAATCAATGTGGTGCTCGCTTGCTTTTCTATCTAATAGTTATCCCATTCACCTGCAGCTTCTCTTGGCTCGCAACTTGTTCTGCTGATATTCCGCTGCAGCTGCAGCTGGCGATAAGGTCTCGGTCCCAAGGGGGGGATTGTGATAAGCCCAGCACAGCTGTGAATTCGCAAGAGTTGCACGTGCGTGGCTATCGTTATCGAAGCGTTGAAGAACTCCCCATCTCCCTTGCTCCCCTGCCCGGAGCCAGAGTCAGAGGTATGCAGAGCTCATATCGCGACAGAAAGGCGGCGAGGCTTGTATCTCAGCACACGTGTTGTGCCGCAGCCTCACCTCAGCAGCAGCTGCCTCCCTTGCCCCCTCCCAATGCGTAATCTGGGTCAGAGCCAAGTGTTTCCCAAACATTTTCGCCAAAAACACAAGTAGCAAGCGCCAGGCCAGGCCAGAGAGCAACAAGCGAGAGGTGTAGGCGCCGAAAAGTGCGCACACATCTGCAAGATACAAATGTATCTGCTGGATCCTGGGCTCCTGTTATTCCACACACCATTCAACACACACAAACGCACTTAGCGACGCGCGCGGAGCCAGAGTGTGTGTGTGTGCGAAGAGAGAAAAAGGACGAAAAGGATGCTGCAAAGCCAAGAATTTTGCTCTTTTACGGGCTCACTTGGACAGTTAGAAATTTTCAAGTTCATTGCTTGGTCTCTAAGCTATCTTAATGAATGTTTTTGCTAGCAAAGAATAAAGAAAGATATTAAATTAAATCCTTAATTTATTATAAGTATAGAATGTATTAACGATGAGTTTTCATATTTTTAACAAGAAGTATAATTCTTAAAAAGTTTTTCTTGAGACAAGTCACACAAAATAATATTTAGTGATTATTGAACATGTATGTCTTGCATTACATTAATTCAAAAAAAATTATTTTTGGCATCCAAATTGTATTTTCATATTAAACTATTACGTTTTGTGTTTTTTCTACCCTCCAAGTAGGTTAAGAGGTGTGAGAAAAGGTTATTAATGGAAATCCACTAAAAATGGAAACTTCAGAAGTAGCCACCACCTCACCCTTATCCCCTCTCAGATAACAAGGGCTTTTGCCATAGTTGTTTGGGTTTCAGCCACCTGCCTGGCTTTCCCCCTCCTCGTCCACTCACCTGAGTTGTCTGCTTCTGTGTGTTGTGTTTGGTATCGCACACACACACGCAATGAACAGGACTTCCCCCAAAAATAGAGCTAGGAGGTGGCAGGAGCTTGTAGTAGTTCCTGGCTCCTGTTCCCTGTTCCTGCCGCCTTATCTTCAGTGCCTGGGCCTCTCTTGGCTCTTGGCACATTCCGAAACACAGCGATAAGCTCGGGGAAGCACCCCCTACTAGCCCCGTGCCCCATGCCTCTCCCTATGGGGCGGCATTTCCCCTTGGTCGAGGCCGAAAAATGTGTTTGTTTATCGGGTTCCATGCAGGCGGCGCCATTTTCACTTCAGTTAATTAAGTAAAGGCGTTACACAGCACACTGAGAGGGGGAAGGGGTTATAAGAGGGAGGTATGGCCTCTGAATGGGTACTGATGATAGTGTGGGCGTGGCTGAAAAATCAATTGCAGGAACGCATAAAAGAGGCGTCACCGTCACTCGCTCAATGCCAAAGCGAATCATTTCATTTCAACAATTTCCATTTCTCAATTTCAATGCGAAAATTGCGCATTTTTCAACACTGAAAGCAGGGGGGAGGGGCGGCATCCTTGATTAACAAAGGGGCAGAGATGGGGGGCAGCCAAAGGATTGTCAACTGGTTGTCATTGTTTCTGTCCCTGCAGCATCGATGACTTTATGCTGCTCCGATGCTCTCGGCGAATGGTTAACACCAATCCTGGGCCGCCGCCGCCCCCACTTGTTCCTGTATGTGTGCGATAAGCAACACTGCCTCCAGTGTCCTGTCGCGTGTCCTTCCATCCCAAAAACCCACACCCACCCGGAGCAGGAGCGCTGGGCAAACTGATAACGACAACGACAACGCCACCAAACCGGCAAGTGAAAATATTCGTGGGCCCGCGAGCGCAGAAAATGGAATTCACTGAATCGCAGCTGAAGGATGAGGAGTAGCAGCAGGTGGAGGTGACTTCACCTGGCCAGGAACTATCGCCCCTCCCTCTCCCCCTTTGTCCGACGCCGCATTCAGTTTGAGCTTCGCTCCGCTTATCTCTGCCAGCAGTCGTAGGACAAAGCCCCTGCTACACCCAATTCCCGCCCAGAGATGCGCTCCTGACGTTGCCACGGAGGAAGGGAGAAGGGCAAAGGGCTTTCTGCCACTGATAACGCACTGAGGGAAAAATGTAGGCTCTTTATTGAGGCACAATATAGATTTCTTTGATTTAATAGCAAGTCGACATTTACAAAAATATATAGTTTAGTTGTTAAATCATTTAAAAAGAGTTTTAAAAATATTACAAGAAAAAAGTTAAGCACACAATTTCACGTTTAATGGTTTCTTGTAATGAGTGAATGTTCGGCTATTAAATGTTGTAAGTTAATATAATTAATTCTTTAATCTTCCAACCACCAATTTGATTTTAAATCGATCGATAAAATTTACAATTCACATTTGAGCTTTTTTCGTCAATTCTTCCTTATGTCAACCCGCAAAGGAGGCTATGTTTTGTGATCTTATTGCCAAAGTCGAAATTATTGATCAGCTTATAGAGTTGGGGTTAAAAAATAGGTATTGTAAAAAATGTTTAAAAAATAATTCATTTTATTTATAACTCATATAGGGTGTTGTACATTTTCTGATGGGTATAAGTAGTTCATTTATTGGTCTTATAGCTTTTTTTTTATTTTATAATAATTTTGTCCTAAGAATATCTTTAATTTTAGTATCTTCTACCCACAAATTAAATTTCAAATCGATCTTACAAGTACTATAGTCACAAAACAAGGTTTAAACTACTGTCACCTTGACATCCCTTACGGAGCCCCAAAAAGTAGGCAATGTTTTGCAGCAAAAAAGCCTTGTAGGGACTGCAGACTTATTAAATACCTTAGGTATAAATTACTAACTATAACTAGAAACTTAGTTTTATTTACTTGTGATAAACCCTGCTATCGACCTTATTTTACGCTCAGTGTACTGTCTCCTTGCTCCTTCCCCCTGTGCTCGGGCTGTGTGCACTCCATTTAAAATCTTTTTGCTTATCGCCGCTCGCTGCTCGCCTGATTGATGGCCATAGATAAGACCTGGGCCCAGCCCAGTTTTTGGGTGGGCCTCCCAGTTTGTTGTGTGTCCTTGTTGTGTGTGTGTGTGTGTAAGGGTAGGGGTGTGGGTGTGGGGTATGGACGGGTGTCCTTGCTGTGCAGCTCGGTGCTGTTGTGCTGCGCTGCTCCATTTGGCATTGTTTGGTCCCATTAGCGCCGGGTGTTATCAGTTCTCCAGCTACTACTGCTCTCGGTCTCTGTCTCCCCTTCTCTCTCTATCTCTGTGTCGCTTTCTCTCTTTCTCTGAACGGGAATGGCTGAGTGAGAGTTTCGCGATAAGAATGTAAAATATAAAATATGGCGCATGGCGCTGCCTCCTATCTCTCGTTCTCTTTGGCTTGGCTTTCTGAGGAATGTCCTTTTTGTGGCCAGCTCCTGCCCCCTCTCCCCCGGCCTGTGTGTTGGTATTTTGTCAATTTAATGGCTCTCGCTCTCGCTACACTGAGACAAACGCCCTGGCTCCACCCACAACTTCCTTATCAGCTGCTGCTGCTGCGTTGTCCTGCGTGCTTTTTGCTTTGTTCTTGTTGTTTTTGTT
Organism: Drosophila jambulina; assembly: GCA_018152175.1. Lineage (NCBI taxonomy): Eukaryota > Metazoa > Arthropoda > Insecta > Diptera > Drosophilidae > Drosophila > Drosophila jambulina. Next base: position 1,194,444 of record JAECXH010000114.1, read on the forward strand.
GTTCTGGTCCTGCCTGCCTCCTCCTTGCAGTTTGTTATTTGGCTGGCTGCAGTCGCTGGCCATGGGGATTTATCGTCCTGGCCCAGTCACACACCCAAAACGAGCAACAGGATAAAGGATAAGCGATTTATGTGTGCGCGTCGTGTCCGAGTTTTTGCTTTAATGAACAGGAATTATGTACAATAGAGGGTAAATAAATAAGGCAACCTGTGGAAGTTGCAAAAATTCTTAAATATTATCAATGGATGTGTAAGGATTAAAAAAGAAATTTTTGTATTGAGGAATATTTAAAGTTTTCATGGAGGGAAACAAATTTAAAAGCAGAAAACAGGCCTTAAACCTTAGTTTTTGAATATATATTATAATATATACTGTAATCATTTAAATTTATATTTTGTACTCTAAACAACTTTACAAAACATATATTTTAAATAAAACTTTTTCCCCTTTTTTAATGTCTAAACTAATAACATTTTTCATTGTGTTTTTTAATTATTTTTATTACAAATCATTAACAATAAATTTTTTAAACACAATTAAACAGTTAAGCTATGTTAATTCCATAATATTACCCAGTAACTTGTTTTCGAAACTATAATTATCCTTAAACATTTATTATTAGCAACTTTACCCCGCTTAAACAATCAAATAAATAATCAAAAAGAAACACAGCTAGCAGCTCCCCCTGTATGTAATTTGTAATTTACGAAAATTGTTATTATCCTTGAAAGTTGAACCTTGAACTCTCCCCTTTGGACATTTACCAAGCAGGACAAATGCTTTTTTATTCGTTGACCACACAAAACTTTCGCTGATGGGAATCTCTCACTGAACTTCGGGGCATGTCAGAAGGAATGATGATTCCGACGATGATGATGATGATGATGATGAGTCCTGTCCAGGAGAAGCCTTCGGGGGGCACAGCTCACTTTCGTCATCATGTGAGGAGGCACAAGACAGCACATAAATGGTTATGATTTTTATGGTGCGACCCCAGAAACACTCTTTTTTTTTTGTGCATGAGTCAGTCTTGCTCTACTCGCAGGACCCTGAATGGAGGACAGGAACAGGAAGAGAAGCTGTAGCAAAAGCCACCAACAATGGCAGCTCTCGAGAACTGCAAAAGGAGCTGGCAGGAGAGGAATGCCAGGCCTGATAAGGACCGCACACACAGAGCCACGTTTCCGATGAGGCCTTCGCCGTCATCTCACATCTCACAGCATCATGTGTGTCTCGGGGAGGAGTGGGAATTGGTAGTGAATCAGCTCAAGTAAGGGGGGGTGGCCTCCGATTGAGACAGCGGCAGTGTGGGAAACTGAACCTGGGAGAAGGGTATACAACCTAGAGGACTTTAAATATATTTAAAAATTCACATTGAATTGAAAGCTAGGTGGCAATAGTTTTGAAAACCTAAACTATATATTGAGAGGAAAAATTAAAAAGTATTGCAAACTCCTTCACGTAACTAGTTATTATATTTCATTAAACAATTCTTTTTTAAGGCTCAACCCAACTTTATGTAACGCATACCTTCTCTTCCGGGTCTTTCCTTCATGGGAATCTAATCATATTAGCTAAGGGTATTACCTAATTCGTCACAGTCTGCCTGCCCTTCCGCAGATTCCACTTCCTTGCCAATTGAGCCGATCAAGCAGCGGCGCCCAAAAGATGTATATATATTCCCATATTTCCCCTGCCAAACCCATTTTCCATATTCCCATTGAGGTGAGCGAGACTGAGTGAGATGGCGAGCGTGTAAAATATTTTTATTGCACCTTCCTTTTATGATGGCACTTCCGGCTGCGATAACAGCGACGTCGTCGTCATCGTCTCCGTCACCGTCGTCCCTGTTCCCCGTTATCCACTCGAGATCTCCTCCTCCTGAAGCACCGTTGACAGGGGCAGGCACCCAAAAAAGAGGCAGGCGCAGCCTCTCATCATAGACCGAGGCAGACGGACTCTTTTCAGAGCAATTAGCTTGGCGTGTGTGCTGTATCTGCATCTCGTCCCTGCTCTCTACCTGAAGGCATTCCACGGGGCGGCCCTCCTACATCACCATCGCCATCGCCATCGCCTCGTCATTTGCTCATTTGATGGCTGGCGACTGGCGACTGGACCAGCAAACGTTTAATGTTTTACAAGCCACTTTCGGGCTCAATTTGCGTATGGCGACAGCCTGAAGAGGGAAGGGAATGGTGGTAAAGGTGGCTGAGGTAACAGGAGGGAGAAAGAAAGGTAGTGACATGGAGAAAGAGACGGCGCTGTCTCAATATCGGTTATAGGATCATTGACACTTTTGTCAACGTTGCCTCGCGCCCGCGTCTTCAAATATATTTCGAGTGACGGTGTATCCCACAGTGCTGACAGATTGGTTATTTAGCTGTTCCTGAGTGCGTCAGGGTATTTATCCTTTTAAAATTTTGAAATATTTAATGGAAAGATGTTATTAAGATACTTTAAAAATTATAAAGCATGTAGTTACCCTTTATTGATTAAAAGATAGATAGCATTCATCTGTCACTGACGTGGTCTTTGTAAACTCTACGAAATATTTTGAAATTAATTGTTTATTCAAATTTACCTTGTACTTTTCAAAATGTTTAAATATTTAATAAGCTTCTACATATCATTACCAATGGATTTGCGACCTTGTTAAAGGTTCTTTTCATTTATTCCAAGGATATTGTAATGACCCTTGCTTCACCATAAACTATAAAACTTTTCAAGATATATTTTCATCAATTTAAACATAAACGAATAATTATTAAACATTTATTTGTAATCTAAATTTTATTGAACGTAAATTTTTTACAATTATTTGCTTGGCTATTTTCTTGCTATTCTGCCTGCCCGTTCTAGCTACTTCTGTCCCTGCCATTGTTTGGCAACACAATTGGCCAAGTAATCTGTGAGGCGGCGGCCGCGAGTTGGCCGGCGACTTGGGTTTTATGGCATTCCGGCTTGACTTTCGCCTCTCAGTCAGGAGTCGGAGGAATCGAAAATGAGTCGAGCCCCGAGACCCGGGCTTTGTTTTGCTGGCTGCCTTTAACGACGTCAACTTGACGCCGAACTAATTGATGCGATAACTCGTGTTTATCACTCACTTACCCAGAGAGAAACCGAGCGAACCAAGAAGGAACCAGGGCCGGTATTCAAAACAGAAACAGGCCGGGTGTCGATAACGTGGAAATATATATATATTTAGCGTGTATATATAGTATTTTTGAAAGAGCAACGACGGCGACAAGGAACGTTTCGTTACCATTTCCATTTCCACTTTTTCGTTATCGGCCAGCCGTGCTGCATTTTTGTGCTGCCGCCGGCTTTATCCAATATTTTAATCTCGCACTTACCAACCGGGATGACTGACTGACTGAGGAGCGGAGTCCCAGATAAGGATTTTACGACAGCCGAGGAGGGAGCCCAGGGGAAGCCCTGCTGGAAAGGGGTTGCAAGTGGTGGTGGCACCCGCATATAGCGGCGGCTTCCTGATGCATTAAGCATATTTTATGACCACTTAGCGAACTCCAAGTCGAACTCGAACTCGGACCCGGACTGAAACTGAAACTGAAACTGGGATTGGTAGGTAACCCACCGAAAGGAGGTCAATAAAACAAGTCCACACTGCGGTTTCGTATTACTCACGGTCATCATATATACTGTCTGTAGATTCAAGATCTGGCGCTAGGAAATCAAGGAGCTCCTAAGGTCATAAAGCGATAGATGATCTTCGGCGGATAAATGAGTCACAGGAGAGCAGGTAGAAACAGAGATTTTATAATGGGAAAAGGTAGATCTGCATATGAGTGGGGGGAAATATGAAGAGAATTAATGGTTACTATGGCATACCTTTTGGAAATTTTAAAATACATTTTTAAATATAAATACATATTCATTAAAAACATTAAAAAGTAAAAAACTTAGTCTAAATAAGGAATAATATACAATATTGTCTTCTTATATAAAAAAAATTATATTTAATTAAAAGGATAATAAACATTTTAAAGGGTTTTCAGGAAACTAAAAAATATATTAATATTCACTTTATATTTATGTACAAATGTGTTTAGATATATTGTAATATAGGTTTGTTTTAAATGTAACTGTAAGATATTGTAATTAGTATCTTATGGCTTCTCTTAATAATCCCATTAATCACTTTAAAATCCTTAATCAAATTTCTCAACCCCAGCTATAGGTTTCTATTTTTTCGTATCTTTTTGACATATCTCACATTTGTGGTTTTGATCCCTCTCGCCCTTTTCCTGTCTCCTGTGCCGCTCTCCGTCTGTTTTCCAGCGATAATAACTCAAAATTTCTGTCTGGCTTTTCGGCTGAGTTGAGTTCTTAATCGTGATTTTACACAAGTGTACGTAACGTTGTATTTTGTGTGTTTGCTGGGAGCCACGCCATAATTTCTGGTGGTGGCGCGCAGATACGCGGCATGAAATTTAAATCACTTTGATTGATTGCTAGATTAGCGCGGCAGAGGCGGCGGGCAGGAGGGATTTAATTGGGAGCCGGGGCAAGGTGGCAAGCAGAGATAAAGACGAGCAAAAGGGAAGCGCGCGGGCTCAGCTCGCACCTTGGCTTATGTTAATTGATTTAATTTCGCTACAATGAAGTCATTGCTTATCTGGCAGACTTCATAAATATGCAGGCAGGCAGGCAGGCAGGCGGCAGGCTCTGACTCCAATGGCAAATTAAAAATGGGAGGTGGTGAAAAGTCAGTGCAAAAAGGTAGGCATAGGGGATAGGGTGGGGAAAAGGCAGGCAAAAGGAAGTGAGGCTGTCAGCAGCTCGGCACCTGCTGAGTCGCTTTAAGCGAGAGCGAGATGGCCTCCATTCTCAAGGTTGAACAATTTCAGCGTTTTTTATCGTTTAGTTTTTGTATCTCTTCTGTTTTTTTTTTCTTGTGGGGGGGAAATGAGTTGAGCAATGGATTATATAACACCGATCCCGTCTCTCCCCTTTAAAATAATGTGCGAGTTTCGAGTTACAACAGCAACAATTTATTTTTTAGGAGTTTCCAACGGAAGAAGAAGCAGTTTCAGAGAAAGAGATAGCGAGAGTCAGACAAAAAAAACTTAAGTAGATTTATTTCATGATAAATGTTTTTTTCATTGTTGTTGCCACAATCGCAACAACAACAAATGCTGCCTGTGCTATATAATCTTAACGATGCATCTAACTGAAAAGCGAACGAAATGAAATAAAAGCACCGAACGGGGGAGCGAGAGGAATGGCAATAGCATAAGTAGAAATAACCCCAAAAAAGAGAAACAACAACAACAACGAGCAACAACTGTGAGTTTACTCGCTGCTGCCTTTGCCTTTTCCATTTTATCAGCGTGAGGATCTCTTATCAGCTCGCTTGCATCTGCGCGCTCTCAGCGGAGTTTTATTTCGCTTGTGGCGGTGCTGGTGGGGTGCACAGGGGGTTTGGGGGGCCCATCGAGGTCAGCGGGAGCGGGAGAGAACGGGGGTGTATATGTGTGTGGCTCCAAGAGCCGCGTCATTCCAAATTTCAGTCTTTAAAACACTTGAAAATATAAAGTCATTGGAGAAAAATTAAACTCTATGAAATTTTACCTTCAAATGTAATAATTTCCAAAAATCTTGAATACGTGTTTTTGAACATAAGCTTATTTATTTTTATATATTTTTTTAAATGACAATGCTTATTTTTGTATTTAGAGATAAATCTAATATCAGTAACCTTCTTATATTACCTGCTTTAATTTATCTCTTCGAACTCTATCACTCAGTTCAGATGAATCACCGTATTCATCGCCTTTTTTCTGTGTAATATATCACTCTTATTGCGAACGCTATTGTTGTTATTGCTCTTGCTGCCTTGTATTTTTAGCATATTTTCTTGAAAACGCTTTTTCGATGTAGTGCAATCAGCAGACGTTGATCTGTCGCATTTGTTCATATTTATGTCAATAAATGAGCACGTAACAACACTGACACACAAAGATACACACACGTGTGTGTATATGGTGGCTTGTAGCAACATAATTGCTAAACAATTGTCTCTGTCAGAGCGAGAGAGGTGGAGAAAGGTGGAAGAGAGACAGGGCGAGTGTTGGCAGTTCATCACCCCGACAACCAGCAGCAGCAGTAACAACAATGCGAAACGACCGCAGCGGGCGCGCATTTATCAAAAAACCTTTTGCAGATATTCACGCATGAAGTGTTTATCGCTGCATAAGCAGCAAAACAGAAACAAAAACAAAATAAAAAACATTAAACAAAACAAAAAACACCCACAAACTGTGGTAAATATATTCTAACACATAAGCTGGCGGCAAGAAAGGCTAAAAAATTGATAACGATCCCTTCAGGGGTGAACGAATAAAGAGATACCCCTAAAAGATATAAAATAACCCGAAGAAGTCCTGGATACTTAGGCTGAGCAACCCTGTTTCTTTAAAAATTTTGTAATGTACGTTTTTTGGGCATTAGTTAAGCAATTTAAAACACAAAATCAAACAATTTTTATTTAAACATATTTCAAAATTAAAAAATTCTAAAATTTAAAAAAGAAAGCAAATAATGTTCAAAAATCATAATTTCTTATAGTAGGTAAACAATTTAAAAAATTCGCAAAATATATTAATTATATTAATAATAATTAATAAAATATAATAGTAAACAATTTTAAAAATGAAAAACACTGATAAATACCGAAACGTGTAACAAATAATTTGACAGATTACAATTTAATTCATTTTATGATAAAAATCCCCTTAGTTTCGACTCACGTAGTTCGATAATTATGCGTCCCTGAACTGCAACAATATCTATCTCATGGTTATTTTTGCCAGGGTATCTAACAGTCGTGCCATAGTCAAAGAGGTGTGGTGCCGCAAAGGGGGTTGCTGCAAGGGAGTTAGCAACGGCAAGCGGCACGTTTAATGAATCTAATTAAAAGTCAACAATGCCAAAACGAGATAATCGCCGCAAAGGCACAACATAAGCTGGAGGAGGAGGGGGAGTGTTGCCAGGGCGGAATGGAGGGGGTTAGGCCACAACAACGCATGCGCAACATGCTGCCAGACAACAGCTGACAGTGGCGTCTAACCGAGAGAGAGCAGGAGATAGCAAAGAGAGAGCAGGAGAAAGCAATGAGAGAGCAGGAGATAGCACAGAGGCGATGGATAACGGCCATGATGCAACTAAACAAGGTGCTCTCATCCGCTCTCATCAGGACGATAAGCATATCCACATACGAGCAGCTCAACATATACAGTCCTCAGAGAGAACGAAGACCACCTTGTATAGCTCCACCATGGCACAACCACAGAGAGGGAACGAGGGAGAGAGAATGAGAAGGAGAAACCTCCGGGAGATTGTTATCACTGGGAAAAAGAAGAAAACGTTTTTTGCATCTGCAAAGTTGCCAGGGAAATGGAAATAAACCAAACGCCGATAACCATCAGAAGAGGCGGAGAGATGGGGAGTGGCCACACGAAGGAGAAGGAGAAAGAGTAGCAGAAGCAACATAAAAATAGATCTACGGTTTCCGATAAGCGCGAAAGGAAAAACTGAGAAAAAGCTGGAACAAAAGCCCCCGTGAGCCAAAAACTGCAGAATGAAGATGATGGAGACGCGCAGATGCAGATGCATATAGATGGAAAATGGATGGATGTGGATGTCGATGGGTATGGAGCAGGTGACTGATAACTCAAGAAGAAGCGGAGAATGTCACTGCAAGGAAAGTCTCCATAGTCGCATAGCGACTTAAAACCGCCTATGTACATAAGCTAGCCTAGTACAAGGTCTCGGCGAGATTACGTCGTCTTGTGGCGACTTTATGACGCCTTAAAACTACATAAAGTCGTATTGCGTTTAAAAACGAGCTTATGTCATTTACAAGCCCTTTAAAATAGTGGTGAAAAAACCGCATAAACTCGCGCTTATAAAGGGGTGATAAAATGAGTCTTCTGAGAAAATAATTAAAAGCATTTTAAAGTATACAACTCAAGGAGCTTTTCCTATTTTTTCCTACTTAAGTCCTATAATTCCCAACTGCTTTTAGCTTTGCAAGGTTTTTATTGCTTGTTTTTTTAATAAATCTTTTATTATTGGGATATTAGTCATTTAATGTTACTATAGACTTTTGACTTTTTTTAAGAGTTATTTTATGTTTATTAGATTATAAAAAAAATTTGTTATTAGTTTTTTTTAATGTAATAATTAGATAAAGTTGGCTAAGACTCACTATAAATTATCTTAATTACTTATTTTCATAAAAATAATTACAAAACATATAACAAGGTCAACAAATATCCCTTGTATTTCCCATGTATTTCAACTACAATGTAACCACACACATTCTCCTCTCTACCCGATTTCGCTCAGTGCACTCAGATACAGATACAGAGATACAATTAAACACAAAACGCTTATCACTAAGCAATAATCAGAATTCCATTAGCCGTAGACGCGATATCGCTGAAAAGCATCTCCCTCGCGCACACACAGGCACAGCACAAGCACAAGCACCAGCACGGCACACACACCCTCGGTGAGTGTATCTTTGTATCTGTATCTGCAGCGAGTGTGTGCCGGTGTGTGTGTCTGTATCCGTTCGCTGCTGGTTGAGTTGGCTCAGCTCAGTTCGGTGCTGTTGGGCTTTGAGTTTATTTCAGCCGCTGCTCGCGATGTTATCTAACTCTGCGCTCGCCGCGCTGCGCTCTTATCAGTGCTTTATCAGTTTTTGTTTCGAATAATTCCGAGGCGAGCGAAGGAAGTCGACCGCAGCAGAGTCGTCGGTCTCTGGGTCTCCGGCGATATCTTATTTCAGTACCAATCCGAGTCCCCTTGCGAGAACGAGAACGAGTTCGAGTCCAGCCTCAAGATAGGGCAGCAGATAGACGCTCTGGTAGACGCTGGCAACCGAAAGATAAACAACATCCCGGTCTCCGGGTCCCCGCTAGACTCTCTCCTCTCGCCTCTCTCTGCCTGGTCTCTGGTTCCCGGCATCAACAAACATCAGCTGGTCGGAATCCACTTCACTCTTCGCTTCGGCATCGTCATCGTCATCGTCACTCGGTTCGCTCGGTATCTCTGCCTGCCTGCCCCGCCGCTGCCGCCTGTATCTGTATCTCTCAGATACACAGAGAGAGAGACGAGGCGCTTGAAATTTCATTACTCACTTTCAGTTGGCTGTGGAACGCGAAACGAGCAGCAACCACGAGCGGTACCAGAGCACAAGGCACGAGCGACACTCGAAACGTTCGTCATAACGAAAATTTGAATAAAATTTAATGAAATCTGAATACCGTGAAGTGAGAATCGGAAACCAAGTGAAGTGACCACATAATTTCGCCTCAAATCAAGCTCAAAATCGAAAGCTAAAACATGAGTGAGTCATAAACGAGTGAATAAACCACAAGGAACACCTAACCAAGCCGGGATTAGCAGTCAAAAGTGGATTACCTTAAATGACAGCCATGCTTAGCAGTAATTCTAGAGGTGAGAAGTGTTTTGAAATGGCTTTGGAGTTAAGCAAATAAACTGGGAGGCCAGGAAATAAAAGGAAGACACCAAAAATATAGCTATTGTGGGTAAAAAGGCAATTTGAACTTAGGAAAATGTAATACAAAACTTGTCATAGTTGTTGCAATATTCATAATTTCCCCAGAAGCCGAGTTAAACTCATTTATATACATTTTAATTCCAAGAAAATGTTCAATATTATTGAGAACGTTTTCTATATTTTTATTTAAATTTAAGTATAGATTATTATTTATCAAGAAATATCATCATTCTTGGAAAGCAAAGAAAGAATATATTTTGAAGTCAATCACATATTATGTTGACTTAACAGGAAGTTAGGTTTTATTTTCCAGATGTATTTCTCAAGATATAGTTAGCTTAAGATTAAAAACAAAACGGGGAACATACATGTACTGAAGAGCAAAAGTTAATTCATTAATTTTATTTAATTCTTATATTATATAATATATTATTAAAATGTAAATTATTACATGATTTACATGAAAATTAGTCATCCTTTATTTTCCCTTGAAAGCTTAACCATATTAGCCCCACTTCTAGCCAGTCTTAGACACTTTTCCCGCTTAATTTCAACCTGTAGGCCATGTGTGGGTGTTGCAACTGCAAAAATCCCGCCAATTGCCAGCAGTTGGGGAAACCCAAAGAGAGGGAGAAGCAGAGAGTGAGTGGGAAAGGGTCCCCCTGGTCCGACACTGTAGTCCAAGTCCAAGCCGAAGTCTGTGCCCGCGTCCGCGTCCATGGCAGCCAGCTTTCAGTTGCTTATCAGTCGCCTATCTGCGCTGTGTGGCTTCACATTCATTCCACGGCCAGCTCAGCCGAGCTCGGCTCATATGTATCTGCAGCTCTGCGAGTGTGGGTATCCGTATCTGTGTGTGTGTGTGCTTCGCTATCTGCAATCTGCGGCCAGCGAGCGAGCGAGGAAGAAGCTGAAATAAAAACGAAGGAATTCTGCCGGATTGTTGTTATTATTGTTATTATAATTCCTTCGAAGTGAATAATCAGCGAAATATAATCAAAAATGAGAAAAACAACACAAAGAGGACTGGATGAGGAGCCAGAGATACGCGCAGGGGCGGGGAGGGGACGTGTAATGGAGTAATGGAAGTGGAAGTGAAGGCTTGGACACCGGCCTCGCCGCCAACTATCATCTACTACTGTGCGTAGTAGGGCCAAGAGCTGGAGGAGATACTCATACTGAGATACTCAGATACTCAGATACTCGGATACTCGGTTGCTCTCAGATACTACTGGGAATGGTTGTACAAACAATGAGCGGCAGCAATTATTATCGCTTTCAGAGCACCGAGAGCCATTTGGCTGGAACTATCTGCGATAAATATCAACGACTATTAGCCCAAGACCTTTGGTATCCATGAACTTCGGAACTCGGATTCGGACCGTGCCCCAAGCCCACGTCTCTGTATCTTTCGTTTAGATGGTCATCTTTGGGCTATAGTTTTGGTAGGGCAATATGGATAATTGCAGGGTATCTAAGCTTTATTGAGGGGATAATTTAGGGCTAACACCTTCTACTGTTTAAACTGTATAGGGGGGAATTAACCGAATTTACTAATTTAAGGATCAAAAACATATTATATTCTGTACCAAATTTAGTACCTAATTCAGTACCTAAATTTATCGCTGTATTTTCCATTCAATCATATATTTATCTATATATTTTAATATATAGCCTAAATAAATCTATAAGTCCAGTCAACCCTCGCCTTAATTCTCCCACTAATCTTCCAAACTCTCTCTCTCTTTTAGGTGATTGTTCCGATACCGCAGAAGACATGACCGTCGACAGCAGAGGTAAGCCCATACAGAAACTCTATATCTAATTTAAAAGAAGAAAACTTGCCCAAAGCAGGCCACATCCTGCCGACTGTCACCCGTCCAGTTGTCCTTTTTTGTCCGCTGCTCAATCCGCGATAAGTTTGCGGCTTAAACTCGAAATGGGCCAAAGCCAAAAAATAAATTCTTATCACGGGGAATGCAGGAAGCAGGCGACACCGACATAACCCGTTAATGCCCAATAATAAATTTCCTCGATGTGTGTTGTGTGTCTGTGTGTGTGAGCCAGGACATCGTCCTGCCGCTGCTGATATTCTGCCAATAAAAATTTAATCCCAAAAAAGATGAAGACGACGAGCTCTCTAATTTAATACAATTTTTATCAGTGCAAAGGCTCTGCTCTGCTCTGTTCCCTCATCCTGTGGGCTGGGTCCTGTGTCCTGTGGTTTTTCTGATGGTTTTTGACACCTCCACAGACCTCAAAACCCTTTCTCGCTGTGCCAAAAAGGGGGTGAACTCTCGAACTCAACCCTCGTTTCAATCGCTGTTCCGATGGACTGCAGGAAATGACAACGGGTCCGCCTCTGGAGAATCCTCCCCTTGCTTTTGGGTGGCATTTTGACTCTTCACTCCCGACATCATTGGCATCAATTTCATATCACTTCATAATCATCAGCAGTGTCAACGTCATTGAGGCGATGTCTCTGACCCCCCTGAGGAAGCCAGACCCAAGCCCACACTTGGACCCTTCTTCGGCTTACCCCAGGAGCGGATTGCCTTTTCCAATTGAATGTTTTGCAAGAGATAAAGGGTTGGTAATAAGCCACCAGGATTATCGTCAAGTTTATTTAGAGTTAATGGGAATTTATTTATGCCTTTCACTGTACTTTATGGTTTTTGGAATATTAGCTATTATTAGGCTTACGGGCATACTTATTCTGTTTTTTTACTATTATTCCATATATTAATTCAAATAAGGTACCACCTTATTAAGTCAATTCTTAACAATTTCTTAAATCCTTGAAAATCCCTAAATACTCTCATAAATGCATATTATTCAATTAAATTTTTAGAGCCAACTTTTAACTATGAATCTTCCGATTATCCTGTAAAACATTGCCCAGTTGAAGTGCCTAATCCAACCCTAAATCTCCAGACTTCAACTCCGCTCCTGCTCTCGTTTTTCTTTCGGCCGCTTGACATTCCGCACCATTTCGCTGCCATCTCGAGCATTCATCATTAATAATCCCCCCGAAAAACTGGCGGCAATTGGAGCACAGCATCCCTGCTGCTCCTCCCACTGTCCCCTCCGAAATCTCAGCCCTTTTTGTGCTGCGTCAGTGAAAGATTTCCAGCTCAAACACACACAGAGAGGGCCGCAAAATCCGGAATCCAGCGGAGCAGGGGTAGGGAAGAGGGCCTCGTCGAATGGCCAGTGGGCGGAACAGTTGGCCTAAAAAGTGGGCGTTTGTCTGGGCTAATCTTTATCTGGCTGTTGACACTCCATGGCGACGCCAGCCGGCCAAACGAAAAACAACAACAGGGAAGTAGCGATGGTGTGGCTGTCGAGCCTGCCCTGCCACCCACTGGCCTCCTCCTGCTGAACCCACTTTTGGCCCAAAGATAGCCACACTTGCATTGCCTTTCTTGCTGCCCAGATTGGATTAGGCTCTGCCCAGCTTGATCTTAGTTTGGGGGTCACCCAGCCAGCAGCTGGGTTTTCACGTGCTAGGTTTTTCGTTTGTTTGCTAGATATAGTGGTTGCTGATCCAATGAAATATTACCTTAATTACACTTTTAACTCAAGGTTACTTTTTCTGATCCAATTTATAGGGTGATTAGGATATGTATAAATATTTTTCATTTATGGAAATATCCCATTAAGGGGTTGCATGAATATTAATTAGAAATTTTGAACATAACAACTAGCCATTTTTTTACTATTTAACTTTTTATGTTAATTTATTCATTTACCTTGTTTACTTCCCTTTTTTAATGGTATTACAAACTCCAATTTTTTTAAATTTAATTTAAATTTAGTTGCTCATTTAATATATTTATTTCATTGGTTTCCTTTTATTATTCATTTCATATACTCATTGAATTTTTTAAAATTTTTTGTCTGACTTCTCCATGAGAGTTCATTTGTTCATTTCTCTTGTTAATTTCACTGCCTATCTTATTTGTTCATTCCCCTAGTTCATTTTCCTATTTCATGTTCATTTTCATTGTGTTTGAATATTTCTTTTATTTATTTCCGTTGTATAAAATGAGTTCATTTTTACAAGTCATTGTTCATTTTCTTTATTCATTTGTTGAGATAATTTAATTCATTAATTTTTTACATATTTCAACCCACTCGATAATACTCTACATTTCTGTTGTAGAAATATTTCCAGTAGAGTATTCAATGTTCGATGCCAAATAATTTCTCCTATATCTCTTGTACGTTTTTCTGGGTCCGCCCCTTGGATGTTTGTTTGTTTGTTGGTTTGTGCTGCCTTCCGCCTCCACTCCGCTCTCTCCTGCTCCTGTCCTGCGCCACTTGCTGCTCGGGAATCTGCCGCTGCTGGCGATGATGATGATGATGACGTTGCTCACTTTGGCGCTCTTCATTTGCTGTGGCTCCTGTTGTTGTTGCTGCTGTGGCTGCTCCTGTGCAATGTACTGTAAGCGCATCTCCCTGAGCGCCTGTCCCCGGGTATCTGTGTGCGGCTGTGTGTGTGTTGGGTTTTTATCTATGAAATTCATGAATGCTTCGGCTTATCTTGCAGAATTGCATACTTGCAGCACCAGCTGCCCGCCCTGCCCCGGCCCCTTCGCAGTTGGTTTGGCTTTTTGGTTGGCTGCTCCTCTTGTTGGTGGCCGTTGCCTGTTGGCTGCCTTCTAATGGCGCTAAGTGGTGACTCTGGCCCTCCGCCGCCGCTCCCCCATGTATGGGGTTGCCCCTCTCTAATGGCATTTTATCTATGGCATAATTTTTTATTATGTCTCCCTTGCTGTTCTGGCTTAATGACAATCCACACACACTGCGACCGAAAACCAAACACCGAAGCGAACCTGAACCAGAGACAGCGAGCGAGTCAAATTGTTAGATAGCTTTTCGGCATGTAATTAATCATTTGACAAGGCTTTCCGGGGGCAGGGACCAGAGGAGGAAAGCTCAAAGTTTTTCTATCGGAATTTTCTTTTTCTGTCTTTTTTTTTTTTGGGTTTCATGCGGGACTCGCAGTGCAATTGCTGCGGGCAAAAGGCAACAAACAGCCAACATCAACATCAGTAATCGAAAAAAGAACCATTACACGGCGCTCGACCTTATCTTCAGTGTTCCATCATCATCACCAGCTCAGCCCTTACCCCTATTGTGCTCAGTGTAAATTCAAAATGCAGTATGCCATATCAAGTATACGACATGTGGGCCACTATAAAAGTGAGGAAATCGTCAGGGTTTTAAGTGCTTACTATTTACCGGATTTATGATTCAAAATATAAACAGTACACCAGCGTCTTTTTTATGGCCAACCTCAGCTATTTTTCTTATCCTGTATAAAAAATATTGGGGGGATTTTTGATTTAAGATGTGAGCCAAGGAATAGCTTTGTAAATACAAGTTATACTATTTTTACCATAAATTACAACAGAGCAGATAAAGAAGAGAGCGTTGTCCTGCGGATATGATGAAATATTGAGAGTTTAAGAGGAAAATACAGATAGAAAAACTGGTTGATGTAAAGAAACAAATTTGAAGAGGGTTTCACAGTAAACAATTTTAAAACTCAACTGTTTATCATTATAAAAGAAAAAAAGAAACAATATTATAGAAGTTTAAAAAAGGTTTATATAACGAAATTAAAACTACAAGGAAGCACATATAAATGTGGAATTTCTAAAGGTTATAACAGCATTGCCAAATAATATTTAAACTCATAAATATAAAATTGGGATTAGAAATATTCTATATTTGTATACCGACTTTTTCCCAGTTTCTGTCTTTAAAAGTTTCTGCATCTCTGCATCCATCAAGGATTTTAAATCTTAAATTTAATTATCCAAAAATAGGCATAGTATTCCGATACCTTTCCTATTTCTTACCCCATTTTTTGCAGTGCTAAGGAGCAGAGCAAACGTAGCCAGTGAGTGTCAGCCTCCTCGTAATCCTTTTTTGCGGCGCGGCGGCATTTATGAAATGTATTCCCGCCTTATCGCTGGCCACAGATCGCAGCTGGCGGTCCTGCGCCGGCTCCTGCCGCTACTCCTTCTTCCGCCTCATCCTTTACCTCCTCATTCCCCCATCATGGCCCCTGCCTAAATCCCGTCCTGACCCATGGTCCCTGGAATCAGCAGATGATGATGATGATGAGTTCGACTTGGGGGCTTTGGTCATAAAATGCGAGCATCAAGTCGGAGCAGGAGTCGCCTTGTTCTTGCGGTTGCGCAGACAAAAGGAGCTGGCGGGGAAGGAGCAGGAGCAGGAGCAGACGCTGGCCCCACACATTTTTGTGGTGGCCATAACACCAAAACGCAATCCTTTGGATAAATTTTCTTATCTTTGTCGACCAGACGACGATATTATTTTTAATACAACAACCGAAATTTGTGCGTGTGTGCAAGGCCGTAAATGTGCGTGTTAGTGTGGAGTGTGTGTTGTGTGTGATTTATGCTGTAATTTTTTTATGTATATGGCAGGCATTATATATGGTATATACGGTGCTTTATCATTTCCACCAGAATCGGTGGAAGGAAAGGGGTACTCGCCTGGAATTTGTATATAGCTCGAGGAGGCTGGCTTACGACTTGACCTCTTTCTGGGATGGGTATCCTTGAGTCTGTCAAGGATAATACTTCATTTCATTACTTTTTAAGCCTTTGAGAACCCCTAGGTGGGGTATGAAAAAATTACGAGAGATATCATAAAGTGGGGGTGAACTTTTATTAAGTACTTTCTCTCTTTTTTCTGTACCTTAAGTATTATTTTTATTGCCTAGGCTTAGGCATACCCAAAATTTATTTAGGATTATTATTACGCTCTAAATTTGTATAGATTTAGTATAATAAAAAGAAATGATTGAATTTTTGTGAATAATTCATCTTAAACTTGCCTTCATTTTTTCACACTTAAATTTCTACAAAATTCCTTTCTATTTTAGAGCTTTGTTTCAAGGATATTTTGATAAAGCTCTGTACAACTCCCCATATTTGTTCCTATATTCCTTAAGCCTTTCAAATCGATTTCAGGCTCTATTATTGAGAAATCACTTTGAGCAGGGACACACTTCTGTCAATCAATTAGTTTCTTGCCATCCCGTCTGTCTCGGCAGCCTTTCCCATCCTGTTCAGCCTCCGTCCGCTTGTCATCTGAGTTGGTCCTGGCTTTCCATTAACCCCTTCTGTCATTCGCCAGTCGCTATCATCATTATTTTCCCACACCCTCAGGACTGTTTGCATTCTGATTCTAGCTCTTTGTAGCTCAACTCACGCACGAATGACCCTCGTCATCGATGTTGATTCCTGCTCCGACTCTGATTATGGCCTTGTATTTGGTGGCTTGTTTGTACAAATCCAGTTGCGAAAATTCAATCAGCAATCGGAGAGCTTAAATCGCTGGGAGAGCGAATTGAAATCGAATTGGAAGCAAGGATTTGTCGAGTCAGAGTTGTGTACAGAAAGGAAGTGAAGCTCCTTCCTCCTCCAGTTTAATGCTCCCGTTTTGCTCTCCATAAATCCCAAAGCATCACATTTTCTCGGAGCGAAGCTCATTACAAGCTGTTAGCAGGCACTTTGCACTTCATCATCGCCCGGCCCAGGTAAGGTAGCTAGTCGGTCCCAGTCTGAGCCTCCTTCCTGCATTTATGGCTTATTTGCTGGCTGTCAGTCACTCTGCCTCACTGCCTCTCCGCCTCGGCTCCTTCAGCTTAATCCAGAAAAGACCGACCAACGAAACCCAACTCATTCGCAATGTTGTAAACGTTTATTGTGCCACCAAAAGAGCAGCCAGTGGAGCCTCGTCCTCCTGGCTCCTTTCAGGCCTCCTTTCCCCGAGTCTTCGTGCCTGCCCGTAGCCACCTTCCTTCCTCTCCTGGCCTGGCTCTATATTCCCGACTCAAACCCTGCGCCACACAGAGACGCACACACTTTTCGGGGCCTAATTGGTAGGTAATGATGTGTCTGGCTCTTGCCGCTTTGTTAGTAAGTCCTGCAGAGAGCACTAAGCGAAAAGGAATTCGGGTTTAAACAGTGAGAAATATAAATCCAGGGAAATTTTAATAAATACCTTTAAATATTTTGACGGGATTATAACTTTATATAAAATCCGATACATCAAAGTTTACCATATTTTTGTCCACATCTTACATCCAAATCCCAACCTCTTATACAGGCAATGCAAAGAGTAAGATGCATAACGCAAATATGTGTGATAGTTTAGAAGAGTACCATAGTAACCCCTACATAATTCTAATATTGACCAAATAAAGACGCCCTATTTCTCTCTCTGCACTGCCAACAGCTTTTCTGCCAGGTTGCGTGGCCTTTTTTGCTGGCTTGCTGGGAGTTAAACTCCGCCGGGCCCCCAACTTGGGCTCAGAGTTGGATCTGAAGCTGGAGCTGGTGAAGCTGGGGGATGGGAGTTGCTGCGTGGCGGCCTTTTTAACTTTGTAGTTTTGGCCAACTGCTGGTTGTTGTCGCTGACTGCCTCGCATCTTGTTAGCAACTTGGACGCCTGTTTCCCCGGCAGCCTGCCTGCCTTTCAACTCTTGCTGTGTGGGGTCCTCGTTCCTTTTGTTTTGGTGGACTCCTTTTGTAGCTTTTTCCCCTCTTTTTTTTTGAGGAATTTCATTCCCATTCACACAGCTCTGGCGGTTAATTTTCGCGCCTCTTTAATTTACTGAAACCCGTTGTGTTTTTTGTGCTCAGTTGTCGTGATTGGTTTGCTTGATGAACACATCAAAAGTCATCACAGACAGAGACAGAGACAGAGAGAGAAAGAGAGAAAACAGAGCAAAGCACAGAGACACGACTTTGGATCGAAGATCAAGGGGGCGTGGCCCGGCAAAGCCCTCACGAACTGAGCAGTTGTAACAGTACAAAGGCAGTAAAAAAGCGCAGTGTCGTGTCTGCATAGAGGGAAATCAAGTCAAAAAAGGGAGTAGAAAAAGACGGGGAAAAATCAGGAAAAATCACAATTGAATTGTGACTTCTAGAGGGCTGTAGGTAGTAGTTGTCAAAGCTTGATTGATCGGCGGAAAAAGCGTGATTTGTTTACACAGCCGAGAAGCAGCTCCTCCTAGTTGCTAGTTGCTAACTCCCAGTTACAGCTCCGAGTTACAGCTCCCTACTTCCCTCTGATATAACAGCCAAAGCTGGCATCCTTGATCCTAATCCGTGAAAGCTACATTTATGCAAATATCCCAACTTGTTTAATAAACGCAAATTATGAGCAAGGAAGCAGCAGCAGGAGTTGCAGGAGCAGGAGCAACAGCAACATGTTGCCTCGGCTGCGATGAACGATTAGCCGACATTCAAAACTTGCACTTTGGGTCAATTTAAATTTGTGCACGGCAGGCTGGAGCTACTCCTTGGAGCTTACGCTACACATGAGATTGTGGGAGCAACATTGGGTATCCAATCGCAATTGATCACCGGGCTAAAGGCTGTAGCTACTCCTGCTCCTGCTGCTCTTGCTGCTGCTGCTGCTGCTGCTGCTGCTGATCAAGCGATCAAAGCTCTCTGTGAGCGTGCTCACACGATATTTTCAAGTACTTGCTTGCGACAATTTTCCCAAACTCCTTCCCTGCTCCCCCTGCCCCCAGCTTATCAGCTTGCAACCATGCAACAGCAACAGCTACAGCAGCAACAGCAGCAAACACATCTCTCAGTTGCATCAATTGCTCCAACATTGAACTCTGAGCAGTCCGAGGGCCCTCAGATCAGGCCCCGGCTTCCTCCCTGATCAGGATACCCCTTCGGTGCGCTCCGTCTGTGTATCATTTGCACGTTTTTTAATTAAGACATCAAAAAGAGAGACTTTGACTTGGGCGATTTCGAGGAATTGCCTGCCTGTCGTCTGCCGTCTGCCGTCTGTCTTTGGCTCTGTGTCTGCGGTGCCTGTGTTTCGGTTTCTATAGATCAAAGATATAGTACAAGTACGTACCACATAGGTTGCTCCAGAAACGTATATACTAACAGTGGAGGTAGAAATAGTGGAAGCCGAGAAGGTTTGAGGGTTTGAGATGCTAGTTTTAAAAGGACATTTGACATTTATTATAATAATAATATTTATTTTAGTGAAATTTATATCTAAAATCCTAAGAGTTTTTTATATGTCAATATAAAAAAAATTACACACCGGAATAGTAAAAAGTCTTGTATTTCGAATATTTATGCGCTTTTCTTGTAGCTTTCCAACAATTAGAAAAATTCGTACGGCATTACCAATCTTATTTCTAGTATTGTCTTTAGTTAGGTTATAATGCTTTCCTGGATTATTTTTCAAAGTTTTTCTGCACATCTCAAGACTTTTAAGCCAACTACAACTGTACTGATATATTTCATCCCTCTTAGCCATCTTTTCCCCCTCTTTTTTCCTTCTCTACGAGGTTAATCTCCCCGCATCCCATTGACATCAGCAGCACAGCTCTTTTTTGTTTGAACCAAGTGAACTAAATTAGTTTTGGGCTGAAGTACGAACTTCTGTTCCGATCACAAAAGCCTAGACTGCAAGAGGATAGACTGGGGAGGCTGCTTATCCACAAATCGAAGGAATTTCCTCTCTCTGGGTTCCCATAGAGCGAAGGTGCTGACTGCAGGGACTTGAATCTCAGCTAAGCTTGAGCGAGAGGCTGCGGATCCACCGAGTAAATCACGAATAGCTTTTGGAAGCCCCCGAAGATATGAGAATGTTGATTATTTACACGGACACAGGGCGAAAAGAAAACAGATCTGAGCTGAAGAAACTAAGTTAACTCTTAGCTCTGCTTTTTCTTGTTGTGTTTTTTCCTTCTGGCCAAAGTGTGAAGTGAAATGAAATTTGCGAACTTTGCGCTCCGGCCCCTCTTTTCCTTGATTAATAACAATTGATAAGAGAAGGAGTTGTTGGCCCAGAGACCTCGCTGCTGGCTGATGGCGTTGATTACCCGTGCCCAGGTCTGGTCCCGGGTCCAGGCTCCAGGCTCCTCCTCCTTCGTCCGTTGCCATCGCGATGGCAGGGAGTCCCGGAAACCCAAGGCAAGGTGGCAAAATTTTCGCGCGAAAATGAAGATTTCTCTTATCACAATTGGCAGCTGCATTCGCTCTCTCTCTTTCCCAGTCTCTCTGTCTTTTTTGGGCTGTGCTCACTCACGTTTTTCAATTTCTGCTGCTGCTTCTCCTCTTGATCATCGATTGCCTTTGCTGAAATTTGTTTAATTATATTCCCCGAGGAGCAGGAGGAGTACCTTTCAAGGCAGTCGGTCTTCCGTTTGCAGTAGTCTGGCTTCGCACATTTTATGCCTGACTAATGAGGCTGGGGAGCTGGGAGTTACGAGGGTTTGAGGGTAGAGTGCAGGGGAAAATGCTAAATCTCAGGCTTATGTTAAAGAACCCTAAGTATGTGCTTGAGAAGCTAAAGAATATGGCTTCAATAGGACTAAGGAGAGGCTCAGATACTTTTCTCAATGATTAACTTTTTGCCCTTGCTTTTTTTGAGGTATTATCTTGCTAAAATTAAAAGGAAATGTTATTAATAATGGGCAAATATTTACAGAAAATAATTAAATTCGATTACTACATATAAAAGAAGGGAGGGTTATTAAGAATTATATTTACTAATATTGATATATGGAATTTTGTTGCAATCTTCATTAGTAAGTAGCTTCAGCAATCAGCCTGGATTGTATTCAATCCCAAAAATCCCTTGTTGAGTTATGCTCAGTACTAATTATTAAATTAAATATAAACGTTTAAAAGCTTATTTATATAATAGGAAAACATATTTTTCCCGCCCTGCCAGGGCCTCCTCATTATCCCCTCTAAGAATCCACTCATTATGCCTACGCCCCACCAAGGAGGAGGTGTTCACCTCCAAGTACTTGCTTCCAGCCAGACGCACTGGCGACTTGGCTTGCTCCCTCTCCCGCCACTGCCGGTCTAGGCACCTTTCGGATTATTGCCAGCACCATCTTCCGCCAGAGAGAGATCCTCGATTTTTTTCGGGTTAACTGACCCCGCACACGATTAGCTGCGACGGCGGTCCGCGGACTTCAACCTAAACGACAAATGAACAAAGGGTCGCCTCCTCCTCGGGTTGTGCTCCTCGGTTTCTGGGCAAGATCGGGCTACGTACTTCGTTCTGGGTTCCAAATTGTTCGATTGTTTATGGCTGCCAACAACGCCCACCGAGCCAAGTGGCGGCCAAGTGAGAAACCGGCAACAATCATCTGCCGGCTGATAAACAGTGCGGTGCCCCCCCTCTCTCTGCCCACCTGCAGGAGAGTGGACTGTGTGTGTGTGTGTGTGTTTTTGTTGTGTCGCTTATCGGCGAGGATCGATCGCGGAGCCAAGGTGGAGAGAGACCCCAAGCCGAAGCCTCCGTCGAGGCCTCAGACGGCGGTTGAGCTGATTTAACAAATTGATAAACAATTGTTGGCGTTGGCCAAGGGGATCCAGGGGAGGGGACTTCCCCCCTCAGCACCTGAGAGAGGTGTGCAGAGGGGGGGCAGCTAAACAAACGATCGGGAAACGATCGCAGTTTTCAGCGAAAAAAGCCACTGCTGCATCATGTTCCCAGATCCCAAATCGATTTCGTATGCGAATGTGAATGCCAATAAGCGTAGCCTTGGAATTCCGCCACGCACTGCCCAGGGGGAGAGGGGGGAGAGGGGGGGTTATGGAAATAATAATAATAATAATAGCAACACCTTGTTAAAGATTTAAATAGGCATTGCAATGGGGTTTAGGCGGGTATTTAGGGGTTACTACCAAACGTAACGTCATTGAATCGCTTTTAAATTAAACCACAAAACTAGGGATGTATATCGAGTGTAAAATTCCGGTTTAATATCGACAAATGATCGATACCGATCGAAAAAAGCATTCATCATTAAAATATCAAAATTTCAAATAGCGAAAAGTGTGTATGTTTTCGGCTGTTTCCCCGCAAGAAAATGATTTCAAAATCTCTTTTGGAGCTTTATAGTCTGCATTTTCTAGAGGAGATTTCCTTGCCTAGAACCCGTAGCATTTGCAACAATGAAAAGTAGGAGCGGGTGTTGCGATGGCACTCGCGAGGCAATCGCTGGCGGAGATCTGCTGCTGCCGCTGCTGCTGCTGCAGCACCAACTGAGAGCCAAGCTGGTGGACCGAGAACCCAGAGCTGAGAGCTGAGATCCCGAGCTGAGGCTAATCCTCGGCAGAGGCGGCTGTCGCTGGGAGGCAGAGCTGGGGTTCTCGGGGATCTTGGGGATACCGAAACCGAAACCAAAGCCATTGTTAGCTGTTAGTCTCCCGTTCGCACTCTATCGGCGCTGGGCCATCTGCCCTGCTCCCTGCCTGGGCTCCCTGCCCCGGCTCCTCCGCTCCCAACCTCTGCCCGGGACAAAACACTTTACGTGTGCGGCTTATCGCCACCCAATCGAAGGCAATAAATATCTTACAAATAAGCAGAATGCCTCGGAATGCCAGCGGAGAGCGGCGAGCGGAGGGCAGGTGGCGGAGAGCTCCTCCGCTGATTCCTCTAACTGATTGCTCACGTGCAGAATTGTGTGAATTCGTGAAAAATCGACGGCGGCAATTAGGGCGGGCCCGTCAATAGTCGTTCTTTTATTTTTTTGTTGTGTATTTTTTGGCAACAGCAGCAAAAGGACCTAAAAATCATAAATAAGAACGGAATAAAATGAGAATTAATAAAAGGAAATATTGTAAAAAATTTCACAGGGTAATCAAAAGACTCAGGCAACGAACTTGATTTGCTATGGAAAGAAAAAAAGGAAATGTGCTAATTAAAAACCAAATAAAAAAATTGCAAAATAAATAAATAATGGTAAACTAAACTAAAAAGAAATAATAAAATAAATAAATAACCAAAGTATTAATTAAATGGGAAGGTCTTAGAGAAATTATTTAATAACAAAAATACATTATAAACCAAATGATAAACTAAATTATTAAATAATTTAATAAAAAATGATATTAATTGAATTTATATGTACGAAACAGAAGAATGAAAGCTTAGCACAAAAGCTTTTAAATATTGGTTTCAATAATAAATGTAAAATAATCAGAAAAAATATATGTATTTGAACACTGATAACACTTTGAAAATTTATATAAATGGTATGAAATATTAAGTCATATAATTCTTAAAAAAAAAAAAAACCTTAAAACGAGGATACAATTATAAACAACTACTCTAAAGCTCTTTTTAAAACTAAAATCCCAAACTTCTAATATTCATTTTCATATACTTTAATATAACAAACTTTTCCAAAACCAATTCAAATGTGTTAAAATCTCTAACTATCCCAAGTTGTTACCAATTCCCAAAAAAAAATGTTTTGCCTCCTCGCTTTCTCTGCTCTTTGGCCGAATAGTTGGACCGCTCGCTCTGGATGTGCTGACATTTCAATAGCCAGCAATTGACAGGTCAACGCGCATTCTCTCCTCCGGTAGATTCTAGAGGGGATCGGGATCAGTAGAAGCAGCTCTTGGGGAGCTGGGAGTCGTGGCCCGCACGAGCAGGCAGGGCGAAATGTGTTCGCTGCCACGAGATGTCGAATTTCTGGCGAACCGAGGAGATGCAAAGCCGCTTATCCTGCCCGACCATCTCCATGCCACATGTGTGTGCCATGTCCGCGTCCAGTGCCAGTGCCAGGCCACCATAATCTCGGCCAGCATCGCCGTTGGTCGTTATAATATTTCGCCGTGGTCGAAAGCACACACCGAACAGAGAACAAATCAGATGTCAGAGGCTCTCGGGATTTCTTCTTGGCCAACTTCGAACTTTTGCGGGCCCTAATCATCGGTGGCCACCATGAGCTTTTCCTTTGCTTTTCCACGTAAGAGATGGCCACGCGGGATAAACTCCTGCTCCTCCCCTCGGCTCTTGTCGCATTGTTTTCACAGCTCTTCTCCTGGCCAGCGACCGCTGACCACTGACAATTTGTTCGATAATAATTGCCAAAGCAGCTGGCTTGACACATAGATTCCTCACGGGCAGACGGCGGTCCCTGGGATTCCGGGAAGCCAATTTGAGGCACTAAACTGCCATGTAAGAGGAGAACTGACCTGGGAAGCGGAAGGCCAGGGAATGTAGCGGATAGATCGGGGAAAAAGGGTTCTAAAGGGTCTAGGAATCTGATCTTCTGATTTAATTCAAGAACATATATTTATATATTAATCGATACTGTACCGAAAATTAAAGTGATTGATACTTACGAGTAAACGTAGTAATATACATTTGGGCGATCATTTTAAATACTGTTAGATACTGTTAGATAACTGCGATATTTTTCTCTAAAAAATATTTCGATAATCTCACAATGCCTCTCTCTAATGGAATTACGTCTCCCTTTTCAAATTCTTCGGCAGATTCCAAAGATTTGACCGCTCAAGAGATGGGAACCGAGGAAAAGGAGCAGCAGCAGCTAGAGGATCAGCTGGATGACGACTCCAGGGATCTCCAAGAGACCAATAACAATAACAATAACAACAATAATAATAACGAAGATGAAGAAGACGATGACCAGGATGACGCTGTGTTCGAGCAGCCAGAAGAGACTCATACAGGGCCTGAGCAGGACTTGGGCGAAACCGATCCGCGGCAGGAGGAGATCGCGGACGAACTGCCGGTCAACAGTCCCAGCACTCCGCCCAGGAGCAGCCCCTCCTCGCCGCAACTGATACCCAAGCTGGAGCAGCCCTCCACGCCGCCATCCGAGGCCGAACCCTCGCCCTGTCCCTCACCTTGTCTCACGGCCACCACGCCTAAGCTGCCCAAGCTGCGTCTCAATGCGCTCCTGGCCTCCGATCCCGCCCTCAAGCCGGATGCCAAGGAGTTGACTCTCCCAGAGCCTCGTCTGCTAGCCCCTCCGCCGCTGTCCATTAAGCCGGAGGCGCCGCCATCGCAGGCAGAGAGCCTGGGAGCGGAGCCGCTGATGAAGCCAGCCCGATTCATGTGCCTGCCCTGCGGCATAGCCTTCAGTTCGCCCTCCACGCTGGAGGCCCACCAAGCCTACTATTGCTCTCATAGGAATAAGGATACGGATGAGGATCAGGCGGGCAGTGACAAGTCAGTAGCTGGCGGAGGAGCTGCCTCCGGAGGAGGAGGTAACGCCGGAGCAGGAGCAGGATCCTCGTCGGAACCACCGGCCAAAATGGCTAGGACGGGCAAGCAGTACGCCTGCTCGCAGTGCTCCTACAGTGCGGACAAGAAGGTCTCCCTCAACCGGCACATGCGGATGCACCAGACCTCCCCGGCGACGCCCACCCTGGTCAGCATACCCAATCTTATCCCGAACGGCATACCTCCGCCGCCGGGAGTCGTCGTCGCGCCCGGCTCGCTGGAGGAGGCCTCTAGTCAAGTGAGTAAAGTGTTGTTGGGGTGCCAGGAGTCACTAGTTAGTTCCCCCAGTCTAACCCAACCCCCAATCCCGCCCAGCAGCAGACGGATCGCTACTGCAGCCACTGTGATATCCGCTTCAACAACATCAAGACGTACCGGGCGCACAAGCAGCACTACTGCAGCTCCCGGCGACCGGATGGCCAGCTCACCCCCAAGCCGGACACATCTCCTGGCGGCGGTGGTGGCGTTGGGCCGGGCCCAGCATCCTCCTCATCGGCATCAGGCGGAGTCCCAGCCCCCCTGTCAGCGGCTCCCGGCAAGCTGAGTCCACAGGCCAGTAGGAACAACAAGACGCCAACGCCCGCCATGGTAGCCCTGGGGCATGCCGCTGCGGCTGCGGCGGCGGCGGCAGCAGCAGCTGCCTCTCTTCAGGCGCCACCTCACCCGCCGCCGCCCTTCCTGGCACTGCCCACACATCCGATCATCATTGTGCCCTGCTCGTTGATACGGGCGGCTAGCTTCATTCCAGGACCACTGTAAGTATTCCGAAAGTAAAGTGGGTCAGAAACACTTCTACTAAGTGTGCCCACTGTATAGCTTAAAACATGATTATCTAGAGTTTTTTTTTATATATTATATTAAACTTGTACAATATTGCAGGCCCACTCCGAACTCGGGAATTGTGAATCCGGAGAACACCTGCTTCACCGTGGACAATGGAACGATCAAACCACTGGCCACCGCCTTGCTGGGTACCGCCCTGGAGCCAGAGCGACCCTCGGCACCCTCATCGGCAGCCGAGGTACCAGAGCCCAAGAGCAGTCCCCCCGAACCCAAGCGCAAGGAGGCGGGCGGTAGTCGGTAAGTGGGAGAGATTCTTCAAGGATTAAGGGATGTTGATTAACCGGTATATCTTTCACATCCCTTTCAGAGAGTCCGCGCCCTTGGATCTCTCGCTGCGTCGTTCGCCGATCTCTCTGAACTCGCTGAGCCTGCGACAGCGACACCTGCGCTCTGCTCTCCTGGATGTGGAGGAGGCGCTCCTGGGCAGCGTAGGTAAAGAGATTGCTGAAGCTTCGGCCGGCGGAAGCGTGACTCCCGAGCAGATCGTGTGCGCTCCCTCGCTGCCCAGCAGCCCCTCGAT
Organism: Drosophila jambulina; assembly: GCA_018152175.1. Taxonomy (NCBI): domain Eukaryota; kingdom Metazoa; phylum Arthropoda; class Insecta; order Diptera; family Drosophilidae; genus Drosophila; species Drosophila jambulina. The sequence goes on from JAECXH010000114.1 coordinate 1,221,446, forward strand.
GAGTCCCTCGCCCAAGCGACGAACCATCAGTCCCAGAAGCTCCGGAGCCGGCAGCAATGCTTCCATGTCGCCACCAGGTCTAGGTGTGGTGCCCAGCCTGCTGGATATGCGCTCCATGCTGCCAGCTGATTTCGGCTTGTCCGAATCGCTACTGGCCAAGACCAATCCCGAGCTGGCACTCAAACTGGCGGCAGCGGCAGCTGCAGCGGCTGCGGTGGCCGGAGGTGGTGCTTCCCAGGGGCAGGCTAGTGTGGGGAATCCTGGAGTTGGCGGAGCAACGACTGGTGCCCCCCAGCAGCCCCAGATCTACGTGAAGCAGGGCGTGTCCAAGTGCAAGGAGTGCAATATTGTCTTCTGCAAATATGAGAATTACCTGGCGCACAAGCAGCATTACTGCTCCGCCAGAAACCAGGAGGGTTCCGCCGAAGGGGATGCCAAGTCAGCTGTTTCACCAGGAGTCGGAGGAGCCGGAGGATCCAGCAGCGGCGGAGGAGCAGAACCAGCCACATCAGTGGAAACCACACCAGTGGCGTATCAGCAACTCATCTGCGCCGCCTGCGGCATCAAGTACACCTCCCTGGACAACCTGCGAGCCCACCAGAACTACTATTGTCCCAAGGGAGGAGCCACAGCTGGAGGAACGCCCACAGATCCGGTAAAGGAGAAGTGTGGCAAGTGCAAGACCCTGCATGAACTGGGTCTCCCTTGTCCAGCGCCACTCACAAGTGTCCTCGCGGCACCCACAGCCAACTCTGGCTCCTCTTCCTCCGCAAACTCCTCTCTAGCTGCGGCCTCCAATAGCCTGAACAAGTGTCCTGTTTGCGGGGTAGTGAGCCCCACGGCGGCGCTGGCCAAGAAGCACATGGAGATGCATGGCACCGTGAAGGCCTATCGGTGCAGCATCTGCCAGTACAAGGGCAATACGCTGAGAGGGATGCGCACCCACATACGCACCCATTTCGACAAGAAGACGACCAGCGAGGTGAACGAGGAGCACTACATGACCTGCATCTTCCAGGAGGAGGAGGAGCAGGTCCAGGGTCGTGCAATCAGCCAGGAGCTGAGTCAGTCGGCAGCCTCGCAGGACTCAGCCATGGATCATCCGCCGCAGTTGTTCAACTGCGATTACTGCAACTACGCCTCCACCTACAAGGGCAATGTTGTGAGTAAAAGCACTGTGATCTTGGAGAGCTCATATCTAATTGAGATTAATCCCTTTTAGCTGCGCCACATGAAGCTGCTGCATCCGCACGTGTCCCTTATCAGTTCACCCTCAATTTCGCCGGAGAGCAGGGACCCGGATCCTGTGATCTTAAACTCCACAGCCAGTAACCAGCACTCTGAGGGTTCTAATGGCGAGGCAGCGAGGTAAGGAAGATGGATATAAACCTGCCACAAGCTCGAGATTAACTCTGTTCTCCATTCAGCTTCCACATCAAGTCCGAGCCCTTGGATCCACCCTCGTCCACGCTGAGCCTGGTGCAGGAGAACAACAACTCGTCTCCCATACCAACCATGACGCCGCACATCAAGGCCGAGCCCATGGATATAGACAGCCTGACGGTGGCCTCACCTTTGGGCGCCGCTGCAGCCGCTGCTGCTGTGGCCGCCGCCGAGGTGATGAAGAAATACTGCTCCGCCTGCGACATATCCTTTAATTATGTGAAGACCTACCTGGCCCACAAGCAGTTCTACTGCAAGAACAAGCCCCATCGACCGGAGGCCAGTGATAGTCCCAGTCCGAACCTGGGAATGGGGGGCATGGGCAGTGGCATCGGTGTGGCCGGCGGCGGCCAGCAGAAGAACAAGGAGAACCTGCAGGAGGCGGCCATTTGAGAGAGCCAGCTGCGCTGGGAGGAGCAGCGGAAGCAGCTGGAATGGTATTACAAGTGCTTCTGAACCGAACCTAAAATCGAATCAAATCCTAAAACTATAACTAAGCCTAAAGCCACCTGTAGTCGACGACAGTATTCCCGGAGAATCTCGCTGTCGCTGCTGACTCCTACTACGACTTACCCCGATCGTTAGATATTACACTATAAACGCGTATAATAAATATATAGACCATAGATCCTAGATATAATACAGTAGACGCATAAACCCACGATGTGCGGGAACCCCATGACATATAATGCATGCCAAAGCTTACCACTTAGACGGAGAAACTAAATCGGAGAAACTACAAGTTTTGCCAAGGAGGGAGAAGAACTGTGGAGTAGAGAAGAAAGATGAGAAGAAAGAGTTGGAATATTCCTATTGTAGAATCCATTATTGTATTGTAAATGAGTACGTCAACTGAGTACGTCTATTTATTAAGTGTGTGCGACAATAAAAATAATTAATTTATTCAACAACAGCTCAGACCTGAGGTGTTCGAGCGTTGGAGTAGAAAATTCAACAATCATTCTGAAGAGAATGTGCGTTGGAAAATTTCAACAATCAAGTCCTAAAAGTAAGTACATATAGAGTAAACCAAATCGTTTTATTTACTTAAGTGAGTTTTTTATTGTTTAGTGAAGAGTGAAGTGTGAGAGAAAGAGACAAAGTTTTGGGAAGATTATGAAGACCGAAGGGCTTACCGAAGTCAAGGTAAGTTAAGATTATTTATCTTAACGAGGTGGTGGAATCGCATGACAATAAAAGGGAAATTATCTATTAAAAAACCAAAATAATGGCAAGAAAGCAAAGAAATCTTAAAAACTGAAAATTTTTCAACGATGAGGGTTGTTTTGCCATTATCCACGTGGCTTCGTGTTGCTTGGTTTTTACTCACACAAAGACAATCCCTAAGCATGTCAGGTTATTGAGTTTCTAATTATATAACTCTCTAAATACTTGAAAGAAGCCATTACCCATTGTAAATAGCTTTGACGAGAAACCCACCACAGCCTAAATCCCACACACATTCCGTTATCTTTATGACTAATACATTTTTTTATTGAAATACGAATACATAATTTAGATCGTATTTAACCTATTACAACAAAACTCGAAATCACTTAAATGAACCTTCAAATATTACGAAGAAATGGGAGATGTATCGCTGGAATTCCCTCGCTCCACCAAGATCCCTAAGAGTAAGGCTGCCACGTAGCCACATTCTCTCGGCGTGTGTGTGCGTCATCCAAGGAGCAAGCTTAGATCAGATGGTAGAGCTGTGAGTGTCTGTCCAAAGTTCATGTGTGGACTGTTCGGGAACTTTACAGATCCAGTCTCTCATCGGTTACTGTCGTTAGGTGTAGTTTCGCGTAGTTTTCAATTAAATCAATATTGTAAAAGTAATAAGATGCGAGAAGCGTTCTCGAAAACGCCTTCCTTCTAGATGTTCTGCTTTGTTGTGGGTGTGTTTGTTATGTGTGTTTATTTCTACGTAAGGGAGTTGCTGGTATAGATTACTCGGTGGCCGCCATGGCACGAGCCTGGGCACGCACACGCTTCTCATACTCCAATCGATTCTGGCAGTAGATGGTGTAGGCCTCCGCCTGGGCCGGATCCTTGATGTTGGGCTCGTTCAACAGGTCCTGGATGCCCAGCAGAATCTGTTTGATGGTTATGGCGGGACGCCAGTCCTTCTCCTCATCCAGCAGCGACAGACACACGGTGCCCGACGGGTAGACGTTGGGATGGAAAAGTGGCGGCTCGAACTTGCACTTTGGCGGCGAAGTGGGATAGTCGTCCTTGAAGATCATCCGGAGCTTGTACAGACCACCCTCCCATGGCGTCGACTTCTTGCCGGGAATGGCGCACTCCCAGATCATCAGGTTGAGGGTGCCGTCAGGGTTCTTCGCTGGTCGGGCCACAAAGCCGAACGGGTGATCCTTTCGCCAAGCCTTTCGCTCCTCTCCCAGGCGTGTTATGGCGATGCCAGACATAGTTCCCTGCTCCTTTTGTTCCTGTCTTCCGTTGCAATCTCCAAGATCTGAGCTCTACACGCGCGTCTGTCTCTGAAAAATGTGAGTGTGTGGGTGTGTGAGTGTGCGGTGAGGCTTGCATTGTCTGGTCTGCTGCGGCCTCCCTTCCGTGCATTCGGGTCTCAAACCTACCTTAAATGCAAATTGCAAGCGTTCTTAATAATTAGTAATTGTAATCTTACTATTTAATTATTTCCCCGTTTTTGCAAATTCTAGCGCAATTTTCTCCGGAACGCTTCTGCTAGAGGTGGTAGGTTGGTTTTAAAGCATCGATTACAATATCGAATGCGTCGTTGTGGTGCAGCCCTTGCCGATAGTTTTTAAACTATCGTGGGAAACATAAATTTTTTAAATGCTATTATTATCAAATTTATATTTTTTTAGGTTGTCGAAACTAATTTTTTATAGATTTAAATAACTTTAGGAATCAAGATTAAATATATTTTCCCAGTACGAATTTGATTTATATTTTCTGAAAATTTGAGTCACAGAAGTTCTTGGAATATTCACGTAAAAAGATCTAAGAGATAGCGTTCTCTGAAATGTTCGGTAAAGCTGTTATATTTTAATATATTTAAATTTCAATAATTAGACCCATTACTTTTACTAAAATACATAAATTATACACAGAATTTTAAAAAGTCAACTTCCCGAAATCTTTTAGTTGATTTAATGAAGAAATTTCGAGTTGGAATATATTTGCATTTATTTTAATTTACGCCTCCCTTCCCCGGGAGTTACATAAATTAGTGTTATATTTCTACAATTTTATTTGATTCTGGTAGAAAAGTAGACAAATTAGTTTTATACAATTGTAAACCTAATCGAATTAAATAAGGTTGTTGTGCCTCATGCAAAGGAACGTAACTAACTCAATCTAGTGAATCTTCGTCTTTTTCGCAGTATACGGAGGAAGTGTGTGAAAGGATGTGAAGCATTAAAAAAAGAATGCTTTGCTTGGCTTGCGGCTGCAGAAGACATTTATTGCGATGGAACGAATGGAGATGTTGTTCGGGGAGATTGGAGCCTCCTCCAGCCCTTACTTGGCTTTCTTCGACTCCTTTTTTTTGCTGCCGGACGAGCTGGATGTGCTCTCCTCCTTGTCCTTCTTATCCTTCTTCTCGGGCTTCTCCTCGGGATGGTCTTCGTAGCTGGAAGGGAAAGAAGAGCTTAATGCGCGGGATACAGGTGAGTTATCAAAAGGGAACTTACGCAAAGAGGACCTTCAGCTCGCCGCGGACGAGCGCCACGAGCAGAGGAGTACCCATGCAGGCGGGCACCAGGTAGAGCAGCGCCGGCTGCGCATGCTTGAAAACGTGCATCACAAAGATGGTGGCCAGCAGGCCCAGGAAGTAGGCAATCAGCGTGGAGTAGAAGTAAATGCGCGTCTTCCGCTTCTTGCTGTCGTCGAAGCGCAGCAGCAGGGCAATGAAGATGCCCGGAATGACAATGTCGCCCAGACCCAACATGGCAAAGTTGGAGGCATTCAGTCCGTGCTCGATGAGATCCTGGGGGAACACTAGTTTGATCGGTGCCTCGAAGCTCTTGGCCACTGTGACCATCACATTGGTGCCAAACACCCAGAAGATGTCGTAGAAGAAGAGACCGCTCAACAGGATCACTCCCGTGACGAAGTTGTTCAGGTGCAGCATCTCAACGCCGTTGATGGCAAAGGCCAGTCCAAACAGATTGTTGGCGATCCAGTGCTTCTTCAGCAGATACCACACACCGATCACCGAGGAGATCACCAGGCACACAATGTCGTGCGTGGAGAACTTGTAGTTTACAATGTCCTCCTTGTGCTTGCCCTCGCCCTTGGTGAACAGGATGTGGAACGGCACCTTGGGCACCGCTGCAGGCATCAGCGAGTTGATCACCGGGCTGAGCAGGTGCGCCAGCGCAATCACGCCCAGCACAAAGAAGTACCCGGTGAGCAGGTAGTTGATGTGCACCTTCTGGAACACCTTGAAGAACAGGTACAGGCCGAACAGGGCCGCCGACGCGATCAGCGGGAAGTACATGGCGTCCTTCTTGGTCATCGTATCGGCCTTCTCACCCGTAGACTATGCGGAGGAGGACACGAAGCATTCAGTTAGTAGGTGGAGGCGGACACCATATCCCCAATGTGCCCTACCTTCTTCAGCTTGTGCAGCTTCACGGAGCGTATGGAGCCAAAGATGATGGGCAGCATGGCCATCACCACCAGGCTGCCGTAGGCCACCGCCATGCCCTCGGGCGTCGATGGCACCTTCTCCACCGCCGGCGCCGCCGACTCGTTCTTTGGCGCGCCATTCACATTCTCGAGGATGCCCTTAATGGCATCCTTAACGGTTCCAATCACTCCCTCCGCCATAGTCCTGTTCCTTCTGCCTTCTAGTGAAAAGTCGCCGGCCGACAGGGTGGAAAGTGAACAAGGTATGAAATGACACGCAGGCACGTCAACAAAAACACGTCACTAGTAGGGTTGCTATAATGCCAATCGGCGTTAATTTAGCTATTTTGTTTTTTGGCGGTTTCCAAGCTAAAACAATGGATACAAAGGCTCGGAACTTTGCTTTCCAGTGGGAGTGGAACACGGATGACTTCACCATAGGTGTAGAACCGGGGTGGAATCGCAATCGGGAAGTTAACTCCTTCCAATAGGATCCCGTTGCTTTTACTGCGAATTAGAAATATTCCAATTGAAACACAGGCGTGGTGTGGTGTGCTTTTAACAAAGTCGGAAAACGTGTGTTATTATTGCAAATCTATATTATTCTTGTTTAGTGTTTGTTGAGTGTTATCAAAAAGCCAAGTAAAGCGCATAGAAGTGCCGAAAGTGATCGATGTTAAGTGAAAAAATCAAGATAAACCACAGGCCATGTGGTGAACCCCGTTTAGTTTCTTTTCAATGGGATCCCGTTGCTTCTAGTTGGAAGTTAATATATTGCAATACGGAATGAACCCAAGTGAAGTGAAGTGCCGCGATTTCTCAAAGGCAGTTTTTTTTTATTTTATTATTATTATTATGTTTTTTTTTTTTTTGTTTTGTGTTATCAATGAAATGGAAAGGAAAAGTGTATATTAAAATTTGCCTTGTCCGCTATATTTGTGTATAAAAGTGTGCCCAAAGAGATAGTGTGAGTGCCAAAATAATAATAATAAAAGTAAATAGCAAAATATGAAGTTGAACTGACGAAGATGACATGCAAAGAAGAAGAGTAAAAGAAGGTAAGTGCAAGAAAAAACTTTTCTATCTATGTAAGTATGCGTATGCAAATAAAAGAGCACACTAACAAGTGAGCCTATTCGGTGATTCCTATTGGGAGCGGCAGGGAATAACTCAAACAGAGAGATCAGATAGATCAGAGATAATAGAGAAAGAGCGGTAGAAAGAGACAGGAGTTAAAGGGTGACGTATAGGAGAAAGTTATGAAGTTAAGTCTTACATTGCCCGAAAAATTTGTTTTGTGTATTATATTTATTATTCTTATACTATAAAAATATATTTTTTATTATTATATATACATATACTTATGATTCTATATTAAAATTTATAAGTTAAGAATATTAAAATTAAATATATACAAAATATACATTGTTGTTGTTCCCATCCCATACAAACTAAACAAATAATTTTTTTAATGTACCAGGCTCGCATAAGGCACCTGAGAGCCACCTACCTAAGCGCTTGAGCGTAAAATTCTTGGGTGTTTCTTTCACTCTCTCACACATCAGCTCCGTGAGTGTCCCACTCACTCTCTCACTCTCTCAGATCAGCTGTTTGAGTGAAATGTTCTTCGGTGTTTTAATCACTCTCTCACAGATCAGCTCTTTGAGTGCAAGGTTCCTAGATATCTCACTCACTCTCTCTCAAATCAGCTCTTTGAACTCAAGGTTCTTGGGCTTCTCACTCTCGCTCTTCCAGATCCGCACTTCGTTGTTCTTCTTGTGAAATTATTGTAAAAATGTTGTTGTAACATTGTTTTTGTTGTAAAAATAGTTGGTGGCAACAACAAGAATCGGAATATATAATTTGGCAGTACAAAGGTAGCAGGTAGCGAGCCCGATTACCTACTAACTAACAATTGTAAACCACTCAAGATGTTCTAACTGTTGAGAAGCGCTCAAGTGCTTGAGCGAGCTATGGGATGTCTTTTTCACTCAATTCGCTAAACCACCTCTTCTGAACTTCTGTCTACTCATTTCTTTTCTCCTGTTACATGGCATGTAACATGTTCGGCTTAGTGAATGTCAAACTGTAATACTTATAAATTGGGGCAATGCTTGCCAAACCGTATTTTAGTTGGGTTATACAGTGCTTCTTAAACTGCTTCAATGTTTCTCAAACTGTAATACATGGATTTTTATCAGTGATTCTCAGCCTGTAGGTAATTGTGTGTAAAATAGGCAAATTTCAAAATTTGCTAAATCCGAATAGAAACAAACAACTAAATACCAACAGAAAATTCGTATCAAAATTCATTGAAACTGATGAATAAAAAAAAGAGTGCAGCAAACGCCCACGCACACTCTCATTCAGTATGTGGGCCGTTATCTGCGACGCCGAGCAGAGCGGCAGAGTAGTCAGTGGCGATATCGCAGCCGCCGACGCGACCATGTGCCAAGCCGGAGAACCGAGCTCATTTGCGTACGAGAGCCCAGGGAGCGAGCATTGGAGGCTTACTTGAGACATTTTCAAACGAACCCTACAATGAAGGCGAGCCTAAAGATAAAGCCACCGATTTCCGGTATAGAACTACTGCTACTGGGCTTGGCAGCAGCTTCCGTGCCAGGCGCCACTGCTGGTGAATTATAAAAACCTCCTTTTTGTGATAAATTAGGCGGATTAATTATAATGATTAACTAATCTAATCAGCCGACACGAATATTGGCGGTGTAAAGGCCTTGGATCGCCTCCATGCAGGGCTCTTCCTCAACTATGACAGGCTGGTGCAGCCGCAGTTCGAAGGCGTGCCCACGCCCGTCTCGCTGGGCCTGGTGATCAACTACATAGACATCGAGGAGATCAACGGCAAGCTGACCGTTCACTGCTACCTGAACATCGTAAGACTGCAGTTGTCACCTTGTAGCTGCTCCGCTTCTAACCTGTAATCCTCTTTAGCGTTGGAAGGACGAGAACCTGACCTGGCAGCCCTCGGAGTACGACAACATCACGCAGATCATTGTGCGTTCCAGTGAGGTGTGGACACCGCAGATCACGCTCTTCAATGGCGACGATGGAGGCCTCCTGGTAGACACCCAGGTCCTGCTTAGCTTCCATGGTCACCTACTGCGGGTTCCTCCGGCCGTTTATACCGCCTATTGCAACCTCAACATGCAGAAATGGCCGCAGGACGAGCAAACGTGCACCCTGAAGATCGGCTCGTGGGGCTTGAAAAACATTGTGGCGGAGAATATAACGGGCAAGGACGCAACCCTGGACTACGATGAGCTGGTGCAGTCGCCCGAGTGGGAGATTGTGGACTCCAAGGCGAAGTTTGTCAGTCAGGACTTTTATGGCTACATGGAGTACACGCTGACGGCGAAGCGCAGGTCCTCCATGTACAGTGCTGTCATCTACACGCCGGCGTCCTGTATTGTCATCCTGGCCCTGGCCGCCTTCTGGCTGCCGCCACACATGGGCGGCGAGAAGATCATGATCAATGGATTGCTCATCGTCGTCATCGCTGCCTTCTTGATGTACTTTGCCCAGCTTGTGCCTGTGCTGGCCAATAAGACGCCGCTAGTGGGTGAGTCAAAGCGTGCTTTGGTTACCTTTGCTGCTAGTCGCTGTGAAAGTGGGTTGACCTCTTGAGATCATATTTAGCTTCACTTCGCACACTTAAATTAGCTTTTTCTCATGTTTTAAAACACATATAGTGTTTACAGTGGCTCTCAAACTATAAGCTAGGGATGTGCATATCGAAAAAGCTGCCAAAATAACTACAAATATCGATATATCGATAGGTTAATTCTCTTAATATCTCAATTATGTATATTTCAAATATTTAAAACCACATTTCTGAGATTAGTTGAAGTAGTTAGCCCAACTACAGATGGAATTTTAAAAATTGCAATTTTTTTTTTAAGATTTTTCCCTTATTGATATAACGGATACACACTATACTGATGTACATTTTAGCCTTTCTGTTAGTATGGGTTAATCGATCCTTATTGCGGACTATTTGAATCTTTAAATTTCTATTTGTGTCACCACCCTCTCGATCCCTTGTAGTCATCTTCTACAGCACCACGTTGCTGCTACTGAGCGTGTCCACGATCATCGAGGTGGCCGTGCTGTACCTGGCCACCGTCAAGCACAAGAGGCGCATCCCTGATGTCCTGAGGAAGCTCCTCCACGGCAAAGTCGGCACCTGGCTGCTGCTCTCGCACTTCTGCACCCAGCCTGGGCCACAGCAGGCGGAGAAGACCAGTGAGCTCTACGAGCAGCAGCCGGAGCAGGAACAAAATGTCTACGAAAACGACGAGGACGAGTTAACGAATCCCTTGGACATCAATCCCAGCGAGGTTCCAGCGTACAAGGCCATACAGTTCGATTGGGCGCTGCTGGCCACCGCCGTGGATCGCGTTTTCTTCTTGGTCTACAGCCTGGTCTTTTTAATCCTGGCCATAACGTGTGCTGTCTAGGATTACGCAAGGAACATTTACTCCTTAAGCATCATTTATTCTTTAATCGATGTGCAAACTTAAAAATACTTAATGATGAGAACCCTTTGTTGGAATAAATAAAGGATCTCTTACAACTAGAAGAAGCCAAGGATAACAGGCGAAGGGTAACAAATTGAGGCTCGTATCCGAGTATTGCTCCAAGGTTATCACACTTATTAACCCCACAATTATCCCAAAGTGGCTGGAATTATGCGAAACGACCTTTTTAATGGCCGACTGACCCTTCGCTCTCTCTGCGCAGTGGGTGGTCCTGAGCGCAGTTCCAGCGACTCCTCCTCCTTCCCAGAACGAACTCGACAACAAATTGGGGTTGCTCTGAAGGCTCAATTAAATGCATTTGGGGTTGTCGTGTCCTGTGTCCTGGCAGGGTCTCCAGCTCCTGCTGTCCCGCCTTGGAATGGAGCTGGGAAATTCGATGTGGCGGCGGACGAGGCGTTAGCGGTTGGCGCCTGGCCAGGTGAGAGCTGAGACGAGGCTGTCGAGGGCGAGGGAAATCCTAGACTGGAGCTGGTGGAGGCTGGCGACGTGTGATGCGGAGGATGCAGGAAGTGAGGCTGCCCCAGCTGATGATGCGGATGCGCGTGCTGGTGATGATGCGGGTGATGGTGGTGCGGGTGATGTAGCGGCGGTGGCGGCGGTGGGTGGCGTACCACCTGCATCCCTCCACCCCCGCTGCTGTGGTGATTGTAGGAACCTAGCATACTGGCGGCGGGATCTCCGCCCTGCGCCTGGGCCTGGCAGGCGGCCATTAAGCCATGGAAGTCGAACTTGTACGCATAGCGCTTGCCGTGCACCTTGGTCATGATGTTCTTGTCGTAGTAGTATCTGTAAAAAATTAATAATAATTATTAACATAAAAAAATTAAAACAAAAATATATTTTTAAGTCTAGATATTGAATAAATTACAACATAAAAAGATTTTTATGTTGAAACTAATGCTTTTTCTTTTGATTTCTATACCACTATCAATTTTTACAAATCTTACACCATTCAAATTGTCAGAAATTCGAAAAGAAAAAGCCAGCACAGAAAAGCTGTACTTTTATTATTATTATAAACATTGTTAAACTAAACGAGTAAATGGGAATTAACTCACCTGAGAGCCCGACTCAGTTTGTCATAGTTCATATTGGGCTTGGCCTTGCGCTCGCCCCAACGCTTGGCCACCTCGTCGGGGTCGATGAGCCGGAACTCACCCGATTGGCCCTCCCAGCTGATGCAGGCGGCGTTGGACGAATCGGCGAGCAGCTCCAGCAGAAACTGCCATAGCTGGATCTGGCCCCCGGAGCCCTGGGCGACCAATCGGTGCGAGGCAGCGTTCAGCAGCTGATATGGATCTGGGGAAAAGGGGGTCATTAGTCGCCAGATACACAGATGTATGTGCCTCTCGCTAGAGAGAAACAGAGAGCGAATGAAAGAGAGAGAGAGAGAGGGCAGGCGAGTCGCGAATGAAACCCATGCCAAGCTAAACGAGCTTTTCTGTGGAGCGGGAGGCAGAGGCGACGTGGACTGAGTGCCAAGTGATGGCTCTGAAAGGCCATAAGCCAGCGCGGATTCGCAGAAAATCAACCGCAAGCGGACATAAATCCTGGACCACACACTACACAGCGAGAAAAGCTGGTTTCAAAAGCAAGTTCAACCAGTTTTATGGAAAGCATGGGGGTCTCATTAAATTAATTATTAAAATTGTTTCAACAATTAAAATTTGTAACTTTGAAACAAGTTTGTGAGTAAGAAAAATATTAGGTCGCTTCTTTTGAGGAAGAATATACTATTTTTAATAATGGCAAATGTTTAATGAAGTTAAAAGCATTTTTTTTCTCAGGATAAATTTATGTCTGTTACAAATTATTATTTATTTATGTATGTTACTTTATTTATAACATAAAACAAGACCATGTTGATATTTAACATAATCTTGTTTTAAATAAATTGTGTTCAAGGATACAGTATTTTTGTAACAACTTCTATTAGTAGTTTTTTGTCTTTCATGATAAACTTAATTTTATGTGGGTTAAAAGGAGATTTAAAAACACACATAAATATGCTTCAAAATAATAAAAAGAAAGTCAAAATACATTATAAAATAATTTTAATAGCTTCCTTACTTTAGTTTACAAATAAGCAGAGCAAAACTTTGAGTTTCTTTCAGGGGCTTCAACAATTATTTAATATCCGATTATGTGGAGTTCATTTTTGTTTAATTTTGGAGCTCAGACTCTTAATCTTTTAAAAAAACTTTTAAATTTATTATTTACCCTCCTTTCTATTGAGAACAAGCCTTATGCCTTGGAAAACCCAAGTGAAGGCATTTAATAGAAAGAAACTAAGCAAAACTAAACGAACTATATAACTATTGAAAACTGGACTTCCTGGTGGTATCAGGAGTTGCTTTCTGACTCTGTCAGTATTCGCCGCTTTATTCTTAGTCTTCATTGGGGACATTCCCACATCCTCGATTTAGTCTACGGGGAAAATCCCCTCAAAAGACCGCCGCAAAGTCACGAAAGTGCCATAACCGAAGGTGACTCATCCCAGGCCGCCGCCTGTGATCAAGCGGAGCCGCGGCCACGAGACACCTCTCACGCTGCTCGCAGCTAGACAATGTCAGAACGAGCAAGAGCAAGAGCCCCTGGTACCACCACCGATCTTATTCAGCTCTCTAGGCGCCGGAAATGCCGGCGGTCGAGTGGCTGCCATTCCATTCAGAGAAGCCTCGGTTCATTCACAAGTCTGTCGGATGTGTTGCCTCTCTCTTAGCGGAAATTCCGATGATTTTTCGGCAGCGAGACGTATCTCTTACCATTGAAGATCATCGAGGTGTGCGGATGCTGGTGGTGCTGGTGGTGGTGGTGGTAGTGATGGTGCACCGCCGAATGCGGATGTGGATGCGAGTGCTGGCCGACGACGGTCGGTGCCGCCGGCTGCATGCGGAGGCCGAAGCGCCGGTTAAAGTCCTCCGAGAGGCGCCACATGACACCCACGTCCACGCTGACGCTCATGGCGGGTTCTTTTAAAGGTCTTGTCTTATTATTTTATTTAATTTTATTTTTCTTCAGTACATTTTGCAATTTGTGTCACTTGGTGCCTTTATTCGGCCTAAATAGCTTGAGTTGTTAGTTGTTAGGAAGTTTTTAAGTGTTTTCAATTATATGTTACTGTTTATAGCAATGCTAAATTTTAACTTTATTAAACTTTGGTCACTTTTAGTTTTAATTTTTTATTCTTTGTCGAATTTCTTTGCTTTCATTTTTTTTAATTCTTTATAAAGTTCAAATTGATTTAATTCATTTTGAAATATCCCTCATAAATGCAGTTTATTAAAACAATTCCTTAAGGATTTTCGGTAATAAATGCGTTTTAGAAATCTATTTACTATTAGGAGCGTGTGAACCGCATCTGACCAGAGCCGTGTGGCAACTGAAACTTTAGCTGGGCCGGATTTCGGTCCTTAGCATCTTCGCCTGGCAGCTTCCGAGGACACAGCGCAGCTCCGAGGCGACTCTGGGAAAGATTACGGCTCACCTGCGCAGCTGGTGGTAAATGCTGCTTCGGCATTCGCCGGCGAAGTCACAAAAGTCAGAGGCCAGAAGTCGGGAGTCACGGGCCACGTGCAGCCACTCTACCACCGCCACCCACTAACAAAAACACAATAAACAACCAGAGGAGGAGGGGGAGGGCAGCAGGCTGGTCTCGTCTAGTTTTTCGACTATAGAATACTCATCAGCTTGTTCACTCAGTTATTTATATACTGTCATGGGACTTGATTGAGTTTAAAAAGAGAATTTAACACTTTTATAAGCGAATTTCCAAAGAAAAATATATTTGGGCTTTGGTTAGAATTCCTATTTATATGTGGTGTTAATTGCCATATTTATAGATGCTTCCCACGTACTTGAGAGATATTCACATTCTTAATAATAACAATGCATAATGTATTATTTTCAAACTTGAGAACTTAATTTGTAAATTAAGAAAGCAGTATGAATTTTGAGGTAATATTGTCAGTTATAAGAGAGGGAAGGATACGAAAGAACGAAGGATAACGCAAAATATCGATATTTATGCGGTTATGCGAAAATTCTTTCCACTGTTGAAAACAGTCCAACCCTTGAATACCCTGGTTTTTGCCTTTGTCGAGCAGGAAAAGGGGCGGTGACTCGGGACATTGGTACAACCAACTATGATGGCAAAACGCCCGGGTAATCTACGTGACGGCAACGCCGACGTCGAGGACAACGCGTAATCCTCGTTGGAATAAAAAACAAATCAATTAAATCGACGTCGCCGGCTCTCGGGATCAGGCAAGCGAGCAACCTATGGCACAGACCCAAATCAGAGGAGGCTTTCCGCCACAGGAAGGATGCGACGAATGAATATTTTCCTGTGCCCACCTCCTTGGTGCTGGGAGCTGACCACCCGCGGTGCTGTTGTCACCGAAAAGCCACCCAATGCCGACGCTACTCCCCGACTTCCACTGAAACTTGACTCGGCGGGATTATTTTGATTTTATTATTAGATGCCACATCCTGCGAGAAATTATCATATTTACATCGTTTATTATTAAGTTCATCACTTGAGGCTGGGCTCCGCCCGGCGAAATCCTTGCAAAGTAATAAGTGGAAAAGTGTTGCATACTTTGCCGCTGTCGCTGTCGCGGAGAGATTTTCCCAGCGATTTACGTTTATGGAGTTGGGAAAAACTTCGCGGAGGCAAAGGTAATTAAAAGGTTGTTGTTCCCACACCCTTGTGCCAAGTAACTTTTCTCGCTTATCAACGCATTAACTAAAGAGGGAATTAAGGAGGAATAAAGCCTGAGGCGTGAGCAGTGAGGGAAAACAATCAATGAAACACATAAGTTACCCTTAATCTTAATCAGTTGCCATTTAACTGGGAGCCTGGCAGAGGTCAGAAACGGATTCAATTGATGCCTGACCACAAAGGATTCTCCACACACGAGGACTCGGACTCGGGGCAATCGCACTATTGGGAATAGCACGTGAACCCAATTACCAAGCAGCTCAATCTCTGGCCTCTTGGACGACTCAGATTTATGGGCAGCAAGATTAGAGGAGAGCTTTCTTGTTGAAATAAATGTGGAGCCCACAGGACAACAGGAATAATGCTTTCGAAACTTACTTGAAAAAAAAAGATTTCCTTAAAAGAGTTCTTTAGTTTTTCAAGTAATTTTTAGCAGTATTTGATAAGGTCTAAATAGCTATTTTAATAATCTATACCTATTTATATAATTCTTGCTCTCTCCTCTCTCTAAATAATTTAAAATCCCTTTCCCATCCCACACTCACTTGGCTCGTTGTCGTTCAACATGGGACTCGTCTCCCTTCCGGTGGCATGGTACAAGCTCAGCGCGAAATGCTTTGAGAGGAGCATGCCGCCGCGTCTCGATCCGGCACAGACCCAGAAATCCGCACGGGTTAGCTCGCACAGCTCCAGGCCATCCTTCGGGAACCTGGTGATGTCCGGCTCCGGATCCAATTTGAATTTACGCGTTGTCCACCGGACCCAGCTGGAGATGTCCTCCGTGGTCCAGGCGTGCGGATCCACGGGCACTTCGACGGGCGTGATGCTCCGATTGGAGTCCAGGGAATCCCTTCTGGTAGGTGGTGCCTCTTCTGGTTGGTGAGTGGGGGAGCTGGCAATGGGAGCCAGAGGCAGGGACTCTGGCAAGTTGAGGGCGGGTGGCAAGGGTATACTTCTCCTCCTTCTACTGCTGCTGCTGGCGGAGGAGGATGATGAATCGGAGGAACTGGTATCCGAGTCTGTGGATGAATCCGA
The DNA here is from genome assembly GCA_018152175.1 of Drosophila jambulina. Taxonomy (NCBI): domain Eukaryota; kingdom Metazoa; phylum Arthropoda; class Insecta; order Diptera; family Drosophilidae; genus Drosophila; species Drosophila jambulina. The sequence continues at coordinate 1,237,826 of JAECXH010000114.1, forward strand.
GTAGGAGTTACTTGTGTCGCTGGTAGAGCTGCTGCTGCAGCGTCTCCTCCTTCGTCGCCTGCCCGGAGAGCTGCCTCCTGGCGCCTCCGCTTTCTTCTCCTTCGCTTCCAGTTGGGCTTCGCTCTCTCCACATCCGATGCTCTTTTGCCGGACATCCTGGTGCATGGCATTAACCACTGCCCTCGGTTGGCACCAAGTGTGGTATGATATAGTCTGTGGGTGGACTTTGCTTGGGTTTAGGCTTTGGTGGCGATTCTGCAGAATGGCCATTAAGGAAGCCACACTTGAGGGTGATATTGGTATTTTACTTATTATTATTTATTATTTCAAAATATATATATATATTTTTTTTTAATGTTTAATATTCTTAGCACCGACTTTGGGAACTCAGCAGAAAGTTCATTATCAGCTGTAGGGCTTTGGTTGTTTTTTGGTTTTATTTTTATTTTTTTTTTCGGTTTTTGTTTGGGCTTAGCATAATATTTTTTAAATACTTATTGTTAGAATATGCAGATTTTTCGATCACTTGTCACTTTCTTGTGTAGGTTACGGGTTTTAAATCATTTTTGTTTACGTTAACTTCTCTTTATTTATTTCACTTTTTTACTAAATTATTGACAGGCCGAGTTGAAGATCAACACAAAATATACAGATAGCAGCAGATTCTTTGATTATATTTCACTTTATGGCGAAATCTTTTGGTACTTATAGGAATTATGAATACACCATGAACTTGTTTTTAATTTTTAGGAAACTATTAAGACTTTTCACAGAATTCCAGCGTTAATTAAAAAAAAAAATGGCTTTAAATAATAATAAATTCTGTAGGCCACTTTACACTTTTATTAATTAAAACTGTGTCCATTTATGTATTGTTTATTATTATTTATATTGAGTTGACTTGATTCATATTAATTCCTGGAATATTCCTCAATAAAAATCGGTGATTTTGCTTATCGCCTGCAACCGGTTGGAAGGCGGAAAACGACACGGATTTAGGATGTGCCCTGGATGATTCACCATCGAGTATGGCCAGCGAATATTTCACCTGTTAGCCGAACAAGTGGCACCGGCTCCCGGCTTTCCGCACGTGCCGGATATCGCGGAAATCTTTGCGGCGGAAAGTTCGAAATGATAGGAAACCTTTTAATGACCGTTATTGTTCCAGAGACCGATTACGACGGAGGCAGAGTAGCTCACTTGGTACTAGGTAGACCTCTGACCCGTCCTATGAGCCTATGCGTCCGCACCGATCCGCGAGTGACGAACCAATGATCAGCGCCGGCAAAGTGTGATAAAGCCATGACGAAGTCGTAGTCCGTGCGAGCTTTTCGCTCTCTCGCGGATCGCTCGGTGCCCCTTGATCAATCTGGCTAAAATCGAGTAGCTTCTAGGGGTCTCTGTCCAGATTCGCTAAGGGGCTCGCGAGCTTTCGCTCTCGTGGAGGCGGCTCTCCTTATCGCGAGCAATAACAACCTTAAGCATGACGTCGTGGAACTGGCGTACTCGCCGGGTGAGTCACCCGTCCATAGAGCAAGCACATTGCTGGTGATCGGCGGCACTTGGAGTTCCCCAGTTCTGCAGGCGAGAGACGAGAGGAGGGTAAGGTCGTTCGGCGGCCAAACGAAAATTCATTCATCGATTCGCATGGGTTCTCTTTCTCTCTCCGACGGCACTCGTTTTTCTTGCTTTTTGTTTATGTCGCGTCATTTTTCTGGGAAATCTGCCATGACTCGTTAGGTTTGTGTGGCCACAAGCCCACTTATGGGTAGATATAGCAATAGTATCTGTTCGATATTTGGCCAACAGGTCGCTTCACTCAAGCTCACACGGTGAGAAAATGCTGAAAAGGTTTGAACGTAAATAGGTTTTGTGTTTAAGTATAGATATATATCGTTCATATTACCATGTGATCATTTAAAGGTATGATTATTCATTTGTGGTTTATTGTTGCTAATTTGTTGCTTCTTAAGTATTCTTTTTCGATGTCTACGAAGACCTCTGAAGAGAGTTTTTTGGTGAAAACCTTGGAACTTTTTTTTAGGGTAACTAGTGATCTTAGAAAATGCCCACCTCTTATCGCTGGTGGGTTTGCCAGGTGTTGTTAATATCAAAGTGCTTCGGGATCATCTGCTGAGTGAAGTCTGCGAATATCTGAAGAAACATACCATTATCAGAAAGATAAAAATTACGAGAAAATTGCACTTTACTCATTTACTCACTTGAATATTTCACCATGAGGTGTTATTTATCCTTGGCTGATGCATCATCAGCAGGTAAGATCGGGTATTTATATTGTATTGTTTTTTACAAGTCATATATGCCTTAATAGCCGCTTTCTTATACATCATTAACGGGAAAAGTCCCATAATATATATTCCCTTTGGGTCTTGTCCAAGGTTTATGATCCATCTTAAGGTATCACAGCACAAGACAAGATAATGCCAAGTTAAAGAAGTATGACCCAATCTAAACACAATTGTTTTCTGTGGACAAACTTAAAGCTCATTACGATCCATCTCCCCCCATTTGGAGCATATCAGCTTGCAATTGCTTGCGCCGTCGGTTTGTTTGAGTTCAGCTGAGGATTCCGGGAAATTGCTTCTGATTTCATAGCCCCCGAGGAGGACGGTTTTGGGCAAGTGATTCATGCCTTCAATTCGATGGCCCACTCTCTCACTTTTATCGCTGGCGCCGGCAAAAATATATACAATCAAAACCCATATCGCGGTTTATATTTGTTTTGTTGTGACGTTCTTCACTCGGAGCCCAGGAGAGCTTTTACTAGACTTGCGTAAATCGTATATAGTTCATTCACAAAAGCCCACACTGGGTTGTGAGCAATCCAGCGATATAGTATAGATCTTTATAGATTGCTCATTGCATTTGTTGGTGAACTATGAACGGGGTTACGCTTTGTTTTGACTTACGAGATGAATTAGAAAAGGGTGCTTTCCACTAGACGGTAGACTAGTCATCCTAGTCACGGCATTATATCATTTTGCGTTATCATTCCTATTACATTCAAATTAAAGGGGGGGATCTTTGTCTAGGATTTTTTCCATATTCGCAATTTATGGAATTATTCTGCTATTCATTCAAGTACTTGGGTTTTTTTCATATTGGTAAATATTTCTCACTCTAAAGGGATTATACTACGGATGTATAACGGCCTTCGATACATCGACATTTTCTGCCTAGGCATTCCTAGTATTCTTCTTGGTACTATTTCGAATATTTCCCTCTAGGAAATAAAGCTAGAAATTGGTTTATATCAAAGAAATGTAAACTATAATCTTACCTTACGTCTGGATAATGGTATTTGTTTATTATTATTTATTCAGCGGAATAAATAACACCATGACTAGTTACTAGAGTATTATTGAATCATCCTAATGCAGCTCCTCGGTAATCTCCTCGTCATCGGCCTCGTCGTCGTCATAGCTTGCCCTAGTTGTCGTCATGGCAGAGGTTCTGCTGCTGCTGCTCATTCCTGTGCTCATTGTGGAGGCGGTTACCACCTGGCGGCCCGAATTCCATATGAGATCAAAGTCTAGGTCGCACTCCTTGGCTATTTTCTGGACTATACCGCGATCCACCAAACCCGAGGCACTCCATGAGTTGTCCTTGACGGCCAGTTCCTTAAGAGCACGACCCGCTTCGGGATATTGCTTGGCATAGACCAGAGATCGCACAAGCATGGCCAGGATGTGTGCATGGCGGATTGGAGGCAGCTCTGGCTTGACTAGAAGAAGTCCGCCGTTAATAACTGAAACCACAAAAAGTACCTACACTTACCTAACATGCTCCGACAGGATCCTATTACCAGCTGATGGTCGCCATCCCTCAGGGCCTGCTGTATCTCCAGAATGGCTTTGACATCTGCCACCGTGCGCTGCAAATTGTTGTAGGCGTGCTGGGCATGGGTAAGCTTCTCCAGGCACTTGGACGCCTCTTGCATGGCCGTCAAGGCCTTCCCGTAATCCTGGAACTCTTCGATCTCAATCTGGGCGCAAATAGCATAAAAGTTGGCCAGCGAATCGAAGGCCTGGCCCTTCGTATAGAAGCTGACGATGTGCTTGAGGATCTGGGGATCCGATTGCCAGTCTAAAGCTTGCAGGTAGTTGGCCGCCATGATGTACACCTCACGTTGCCGCGACATGTTGGCAAAGAATATGATTTTCTCGGTGTTTCCAGACTTCAGGAGACTCTTCATGGCTCTAATTTTATCGCCAGCTTGGGTGAACTTCTTGGTGGCACTGTGGTAATCTCCCTGCTGTTGTAGGAGCTCCCCCAGTTGGATGAGGATGTTCACCCGTGTAGCCTCCTCGAATTCCCCCTTCTCTGGGGTAAGCATCTCAGATAGCTCTTCGGTGACAGGGACTCCCCTCTCCAGGCAGATACTAACCGCCCTCTCCAGGTGCCTGGTTTTGGCCAGGAGCTGGACTGCCTTCTGGAACTGCTCGATGCTGCTAAAGAAATCCGCGCAGCGATTGATCAGCTCGGCATCTGACTCGGGAACGAGCTCCGAAGCTATAATCTCCAGTATCTCCGGCTGCTGACTCTCGAAGGCCATCTCCAGGGCCTTGTGGAGCATCCCTGCTCGATGGTAGAGCTCCACGGCGTGCTTGAAATTACCGCACTCCTCAAAGTAGGCCGCTGCAATGGCCTTGTCTCGTTGTCTCGAGGAACTGGCCACAGTCCAGAGCTCCTCCTGGAAATCGTTCTCCTTGCAGATGCGTATGGCATTGCTAAAGGTCTGGGCGCGTGTGAAAAACATGATGGCCTCCTGAAACTTGCCCACGTTCTCGTAGTGCCGTGCCAAATGATAGCAGGCAGCTCGATCGCCCGACTGCCTGGCTATGGCATCGGCTTTGGAGATCTTGCCCAGATAACAAAGGATCTTGACCTGGTGGGGAAAAGGAGAGTGTAGGATAGAGATAAAGGAGTCTCAGAAGTATTTGACTTACCTGCGAAAACCAATCCTCCGCCTTGTGGTAAACACTCAGGGCTGCATCCATATCCCCGGAGCTCTCGATGTACTGGCCCCACCACTTGAGCAGCTTGGGATCCGAGGTGGTCTGGATATAGCGCTTCATGGCCGCTGGATTCTCCAAAAGCAACTGGGTTATATTTTGTGCCGGATTCTGGGTCTTCTCAAAGTATTCCAGTGCGCCCTTGATGTCACCTCTTTCGCGCAACTCCTGTGCCTTCTGGTAATAAGTGTGCTTCAAGTGAATCCTATCCTCAGTCTCTGCCACCTGTAATGCCTCGTCCAGGTGCCCCGTGGCCTGCAGGAGTTGGTTGAGTAAATCGTATCGCTTGCAGCGGCGATACAGATCCTTGGCCTCTTCTATCATGCCCAGTTCAATGGCCAAAACAGCCACTTTTGCTTCGGTTTCCAAGTCGTCATCTTCGATGGCCTGACGGAGAGCACGAACAGAGCGTGCTTGCTCCAGGTGACCCATGCACACCTTGGCCACGTCCAGGCGATTGGTGTGGACACACATCTTGGCCAGGTTGGTCCAGATCACCTTCGACTGAATGCTGCGAATGCTGCGATACGCCAGATCCATGTTTCCCTCCGCCACATAGAGACTGAAGTTAAGGACTTGCTTCCTGGTCACAGCATCACATTGCTGGAGGTCCACAAAGTCCTGGAGAGGCTGCTCCTCCACTGTATTGATTTTTAAGAGTAGCACATTGGGCACGCAAAGATTGAGCAGCTGGCAGCCCGGTTTAAGCGGTTGCGTCTCCAGGACATTGAGGGTATCCTTTTCAGAGTAAAATAGAAGCAAGATCTGCGACTGAACATAGTGACTGGGCTGCTGGCCGTTGGCGTGAGAGTGATGTGAGTTCTTTGGGGGCACAATCTTCTTCTGCAACATGGACTTGACCTCCATGGCAAGGAGTCTCGGTTCGTCGACATCCCAGAAAATGCGCACGGGCAGGCTAGAGCTCTCTTTCTTGGACTCTCCCTCCCCAAGACCATATTCCAAGAGATTATTCCTCTCGAAGTCCCAGCAGTACAGCCTGGATATGGGTGTAAAACTGCTGCTGGCTATTACCATGGCCAAGTGGTTGCCCAGACTGTTGCACTTCACCAAGATGAACTCGCCAAAGTCATCGAAGATGTCGTGACCCGACTTGCTGGGAAACAGTAGCTTGGGATCATGCCTGGACACATCATAGGCCTTGACATAACCATTCATGGTGAACAGGGAGAGGTGACAGCCACTCAGGTCCATGCCGATGATCTTTCCCTCGATGTCGCTGGCCTGCAGCCGATGGAGCACCACGCCGCCCACCGAATAGATCATAATGTCGCTGCTTCCCAGGCAGAAGATGTTCTGGTTGTGCAGACCCAACGACAGGCACTCGGCCGGAAAGGTCTGCAAGAGCTTTACACTCAGGGTTGACGAGGCACCGCTTGAAGCAGGTGCTTCGGCCCCGTCCACCGCCTCTAGGATTTCATCGAACTCGTCCAGACTCTTCTTCTCCACCCTTTGCAGGCTGTAGGACGAGATGCTCCTGCCATTGCTCAGCACCAAGCTCAGTTCGTTCAGGGCCATGGCCGTCACAGGGAATTCCGATTGGACCACGGTCTCCCGACCGCTGCAGTGCGTCAAATGCACTGTCTTAGCCGCTCGCTGAACGGCCCATAGTTCGCGGATATGAACGGCTAGAAGGGGTTGCTCCTTGAGCATAAACACATTCGAGGGGCAGTTGACCAGCATGCAGGGTTTTCCCAGCTCATTAAAGCCCCACTCGCAGCTCCGGATGGCTCCTCCCCTCACCGAGGAGATATTCGTCAGCTGCCAGGCTTCTTCTGGGGCACTAACCAGCCTACTTCCGCTCCTCTTCCAGGCATAGAGATTCCCCTGAGAGGTTCCCGCACACAGAGTCTGATTCGTGGAGCTATAGGCCAGGCAGGTGAAGATTTCTCCGCCGAACTTGGGTGTCTTTCGGGGCACACTGCTACTTTCGGTGCTGTCCTGGCTGAAGAACTGATTGGACGAGGACAAGGTACCATTGCTCAAGCTGGTCATGGAGGATCCTATCTGGTTTCCACTCGGCAGATCCATTTTTAAAAGATAATTGTCACTCCTTTCGATGTCCCAAATACGCACAAAGAGGTCACCTGTGATAATGGCCAGCGAGTTGCCCGACCAGGCAATTCCACCCTGCCTGCCTCCTCCCCGACCGCTCATCTTGACGCGATCGAGCTCGGTGAGTATGCCCGTGGACTCTACCAGGAACAGAGTCACAGTCAGGTCCTCCATTAGGCAGATGACAGCGTCTCTAGAATATGTAAAAATATAAATTTAAAGGCATAGAATTAGATACTCCATCTTACTTTTTCGGGTGCCACAGCATCTGGACAATGGGCGGCAAGGAGCCGCACTTCATCACTTCCAGGCAGGCACCACCCTGGTTGATGTAGTACACCACTCCGCCCTGCGTGCAGGCATAGAAGCAGTGGTTATCCCTCACCCCCGAGTGGGTCATCCCCCGAGCGGCAGTCCTCGGCCTCCAATTGGTCAGAGTGTCCAAAGCATTCTCATCGCCGGCCACCGCTGCCTTGGCCAGATTGGCCATCTCCTCCTGCACCTCGCTCTCCACCGTCCGTCGAAAGCAGATCAGCAGCAGCACCTCCCGCAGATCGTGCGAGAACATGGTTAGGAACTGGTACTGACCATCGCAACGCCAACCAGTGACCAAGCCCATGGCATCCGCCGTGACCATTCGTCCGCCTTGCTCGCTAAACTGCAGCAAGACTATGGCCGCCTTGTGCGGGGCACTGACGCTGGCAAACTCCCGGTGTCCTGCGAACCACACATGGATATCGCCGTGCTCCCAGCCGCTGGCCAGTAGAGCCTTCTCCGGATGCCAGCACAGGGCCGTGGCCTGCGAAGTGGCGTGCACTGGGTACGTGACATCCCGCTGAGGTTCGCCCTGCAGGATTTTTGTACGTAATTAATAAAATATTTAAAGCCAGACAGGAAATACATACTGTATCTGCGAAAATCGTCACGGAACCGCCTCTGTCCGGACTGAAGGAGGCCACTGCAAACAGTGGCTCACTGGGATGCCAGCTGCTGATGGTGCTCACCGCATCCGAGTCCAGAAACTCGATTTTCGTATCGAAATATAGTGTCATTTTGCCGGATTCAACTTAAGTGCGACTGCAAATTTTTCCGGCAAAGGCCAAAACAAAAGGGAATGATTTTCTCGTTAGCAACGGTTGGCATGGTTTCAAAAAGTAACTGCTAATAGCGGTCGTCCTTTTGAATATAGGGTGCTTCGGGTTCTTTGAGCTAAAGAGAAATTGTTATTAAAGATTAATCAATTTAAAATTGAGGATATATAATAATTATTATTATTTTTGATGTATTTTTTTTCTCATTTTCTTTGTTGAATGCTTTTTTTTTTATATATGTATTTTAATCTTGATTTAGATTACTATGTAATTGCACTTCATTTTATAATTCACCCAATTGTTTTCATAGTAAAAATCTTTTACCCTCACACTTGCACTTTCTATTTTTTTGTATTTATTTTGTTATATTTATCTAAGGTTTTTTCCTACTAACACCAGCAACAGGTGAATCAGTTACCAAAAAACCTTTAGAGAGGCTTTGTTTAAAATGTATTTAACAGCTAACGGTTATTTTCCATCCCTGGCTTTCCAACCGGGTGTTTCGTGTGCTTCTAAGCAATATATAAAAGCTGAGTAATATTTTACGTTACATCAACTACTGTTTCATTACGTCATGTTGGGATTTATTGATTATAGTTTAATGCCTCATTTATCATGTGACTATCGAGCACGCACACACACATAAAATTAAGATTTGAAAGAAATTTCTTTTGTGCTCTTCAACGTTAAACCCTAAAAGTAAGGTCTTTAAAATGTTCATATTTTTTAATGTAAATACATCCGCAATTTACGATTTAGTTTAGTAATTTTAAAATAATGAAATAACAATAATGTTTTTATAAATGTATAAAATTGTACCTAATTGTCAGAAAGCAAGCTTACATTTTTAGAAAATTTTTATATATTAGGCTTATAACATTGTAATAATTTTTAAATAACTTAATTTTATTTTAAGCCGATATATATATATTTTTTTTTTTGTAACTCAAAAATAATTATTTTTTGAGTTGAAATGTGTAATTATTCTGTATTATGAAATGTTCAATACAGTTTAGCTCTTAGCTTGTAAATAGCTGATTGGCCATATCCAACACTTACCCACACACTGACAGCCATCAAGTATGCGCCTTGCGTATACGCAATACTCGTGCACACAGATGAAATCACCGGCAAACAAAACCATATAGAATACTGGAACCCAGCGCAGCCGATATTGCGACTCATTTGCAGTACGAACTCCTCCGAAGCAACAACCAAGAATGGCCGATCGTCCGTGTGCTGGCAACGCTCTCCGTATCGCCGGAGCCATCATCCTGCCCAACCTGGGCGGCATCTACAATGGTCGGCTGACCAGGAAGCACATCCAGAACTGGTACGCCCACCTCAAGTTCCCCTCGTTCAAGCCACCGAATTGGGTCTTTGCACCCATGTGGACATCCCTGTACGCCGGCATGGGCTATGGCTCATATCTAGTGTGGCGGGATGGCGGAGGATTCTCGGGCGATGCCCAACTTCCCCTAGTTGCCTACGGCACACAGCTGGCTCTGAACTGGGCTTGGTCACCGATCTTTTTCGGGCAGCACAACATCAAGGGCGTCAGTATATTCCGTCGCTATCAGTGGCTAAGGTGTAATGTGTTTCTAATCCCCCTCTTCCTCCTTTAGGGGCTCATTGACATAGTCGCTCTGACGGCCACCGCCGGAGCTTGTGGAATTCTCTTCTATCGCGTGAACAAGGTCGCCGGTTTGCTCTTTGTCCCCTACGTTGCCTGGCTGGGATTTGCCACCGCTCTGAACTATGCCATCTGGAAGCTCAACCCGGAGAAGAAGGAACCTTTGGCGCTGGAGGAGGAGAAGCCCTCAAGCAGCCACGCAGGCAAGGCAAATTGAGCTGGAAAAATGTTAAATGTTAACATGTTTTCAAATATTAGTATTAGTATTTCTGTGCATACAAAATGTAATTAGTTCTCAGATAAAGCTATATACATAGTACCAGGGATGGTCTATAGTTGGATATACACATATCGATAACTGATCCAGAGAAAGAGCTTTAGCAACGAGCGCGGTAAATTTGAAGCTAATGAAAAATGTGTATGTTTTGCCTTTGTACTTCTGAGCGCAATTTGTGCTTTCAGAAATGTGGTCTGTTTTTATTACAGTAAATGTTTAACATTAAGTTTAAATGAATAAAGTTTATATGTTTGTTGAATGGATAAAACAAATCGTTTCCTTGGCTTAAAGCGGCAATCCAAAGATATCTCATCAGTTTTTACATCAAATATAAAAATAATATACGATTTCGATATAAAATGTTTAAAATTTTTAAATTTTATTCAAAAGTTGGTCATAAAATGATCAAAAAGTTGGTTAGTAATCCGAAAAATTAGAGAGGCAACTGAAGAAACCGAAAAACTGAGTCTGAAAATGCGCGGTAAGATCAAAATGCAAGGTTTGCCGATCGAAAGATAAAATCTGGTAGGGATTAATTGGTTCCCCCAGAAGCCGGAGGAGATGCTGCAGCGGAAGAGGGATTGGGATTAGAATTGGGCGGTGTTCCGGTCTTGGGGGAGTTGGCTTTCGGCGAGGCGGCAGCCTTGGGCGAGGGCGTGCCCTTGGGTGAGTTTGTCGCTGGCTTCTGCTGTGCCCCACCTGTCTGCTTGGGCGGCGATGCCTTGTTGTTGGCCTGCTTGGGCTGTTGCTGCTGTTGTTGAGGATTCGGCGGATTAGCTGCTTTTGGTGGCGAAGGCTTTGTTGTGGCCTGGGCTGGCTTTGGTGCCACTGCTGGCTTAGCATTGGCATTGGGATTCGCTTGCTTCTGCTGCTGTTGATTTTGCTGCTGTTGATTTTGCTGCTGTTGATTTTGCTGCTGCTGCTGGGGCTTATTTCCACCTCCTCCTCCTGGTGGCTGCTTCTGTGCCTGTTGTGGCTTCTGCTGCTGCTTGGGCTTCTGTCCCCCAGGTGCATCTGGTTTTTTCTGAGGCGCCTGCTTCTGTGCCTGAGGAGCAGTCGCAGCGGTTGGCGACGGTGGAGTCACGGCAGCAGCTGGCGAAGGCGGGGTCACAGCGGTCGCAGAAGGTGGAGCCGAGGTGGGAGTTGATGGTGGCGTTAAAGGAGCCACTGGAGAGAGAGCCATTGGTGAGGGAGCATCTGCTGTGGGAGTTGCAGCTGCTGCTGGAGTCGTGGCGGGAGGCGTCACTTGCTTGCTGGGTGACTGTGCCTCCGTGGCAGTGGGAGCAGGAGCAGGTGCTGCTTCCGTCACTGGTTTTGGAGCCTCTGCTGGCTTTTCGGCTGCAATTGTCTCTTGAGCTTTGGTTGGCTGAGCGTTAGTTACCTCAGGAGCTGGGGCCTTGGCGACTTCGGGCGCTGGCACTTTAGGAGCTTCAGGAGCTGTAGCCTTGACCACTTCGGGAGCTGGAGCCTTGGCAGCTTCAGGAACTGGAGCTTTAGCAGTTTCGGTTGATGGAGCCTTGGCCTCTTCAACGGGTGGCGTGGTCGCTTGCTTGGCCGGTGGCGGAGTCTTTTGCTTTGGTATCTCAGAAGTATTCTGGGGAGGAGTTCCCTGTTTTGGCTTCTGCGCTGCATTCTTGGGAGGAGAGGCTTGCTTTGGCTTTTCTTGAGCACTCTTGGGAGGAACCTCTGCTGGAGGAGAACTCTTGGAAAGAGATTCTAGCTTGGGAGCACTCTTGGGAGGAGATTCTAGCTTGGGAGCACTCTTTGGCGGTACTTCTTGAGGAGCACCACTCTTTGTCGGCACTTCTTGTGGAGCAACAACCTTAGGAGGCTCTGCCACCGTGGTTGTGGCTGCAGTAGGAGTAATTGTGGGCTCTTCTTTAGCTGGTGGAGTGGCAGGAGGTGACACCTTTTTCGGTTCCTCAATTTTCGGAGCTGGAGTTGCTTCTGGAGCTGGTTTTTCTGCCGGTTTTGGTGGCTCTGAGGCCACAATCTGGGCCAGGGTCTGCACACCGGGAGCGCCCCAAGCCTTAGGTGGTTGGGGTTTTGGCTCTGCTTCTGCTTTGACCTCAGCCTTTGGTTCTTCTGGTTGGTTCTTGGCTTCAGGGACTTTTTGTTGTTGTTGAGAGTTCTGTTCGGTATTGGTAGCAGCTGGCTTAGGTTGTGGCTCTGCCTTCTTGACTTCGTTAGCCTTCGGCTGAGGTGACTTCTGGTCGGTCGGCTTGGTTTTTTCCAGCTTTTGTTCCTTTTGCTGCTCAGTGGGTTTCGATAATTCCTTCTTCTGCTCTTGTTTAGCTTGTGGTTTCTGAGGATTCTGTGCGGGAGTAGCTGCTGCTGGTTGTGCGGCCTTATCTTTGTTTGCTTGTGGAGCCTGTGGCTGAGCCTTGGCTTGATCCTTTGCCTGATCCTTGACTTGTTCCTTGTTTTTACTCTGTTTATCCTTGTTGCCCTGCTGCTGTTGTTCTTTCTTCTTGCCTTCTTGGGCCTGAGCCTTCTTATTGTCCTGCTTGTCCTTAGGCTTGGCTGCCTCCTGAGGTTTCTGTTGCTGTGGCTTAGGCTCCTGCTTCTTTCGCTCCTCCTTCTTGGGAGGCTGCTCCTGCTTAGTAGACGCCTCCACCTTGGCCACTTCATCGAAATCCCCCACAAGTAGAGGAACATCATCATCCTCCTCCGCCCCAGTGGGCACGGCTGCTCCTTCTCCGCCTGCCGCCCCCTTTTGCTGGTTCATTGAATTTGCATACATCCGGAGCTGGACGACGGTTTCTTGGCCCAATTGCGGCAGTATATCCGGTAGCATCTCCACGACTTTCCTTGTCTCACCATGGCCAGTGACGGCAAAAGTATTGGCCGACAAAGAGGCCTGGGCCTTTGGGTTGTTGAAGTGAATAACGGTCAGGTCATCCTTGATAATGTTAACCTCTTCGATGCCGGGTATGGTGCTCACTGATAGTTTCTTGAGCGAGCTCTGCAACTTCTTATCGTCGGTGGCCGCGGTCTGGTGCATGACCTTCTTCTTGCGACGGGGCGTGCCCTTGCCTCCGATGCGAACCTGCGCCTGCAGGCGCTTCAGCTTCTCCACATTCATGGCGTGATCTTAAATATATAGTAAATATTGAATATATATTACATAAAAACTGCGACTAAATCCACCTCAGAGACGGCGACACGATGTGCAACTCCACGGGCGAAATAACGAATGCAGCGGATCCTCGAGCAGAACCAAACCCGAAATCCAACGCAGCGAGCGACAGCGCTGCTTTTATTAATATATTCGTTCGGCCTGCTCTTTTTTTCGCGTTTTCGCACATTCTTTTTGGTTTACCTTTTTTTTTGCGAGAGAAAACAAGAAAATGTCGCCCCAGTGCTTAAAAATAGCTCCACATTTCCTCTATACACTGGCCGAGGCGATGCTTTGCTTTAGTTTTTCAGTTGTAGTTGAGGCGACGGCGGCTTCTCTCGGCGTGTGGCTGCCTGCCTGGCCAAGCGGCTGTTGAACTTCCCTCTCGGGAAGCTAGGGGATGGGGATTGGGATGGCATGGGATGGGATGGGTCCCCGAAATAGACGGCGAACTTTTCTCACTTGCAGCAGAAACACTACATATATTTTTGATAAGAGAGAAATGTTAAGGCGGCGAGAAAGAATTTTGAATTGTTGCAAATTATAAAATTTCACCTATAATAAGAGAAGGATTTTTTGGGTAGATCAAACTGCAGTCAAAATGGTTTAATCTTATTCGCAAAGGAAAACAAAATTCAGCAAGTGTGTACTAAAATTAAATTTGTTAAATATTTCACAATGAAATGGGAAATGCTAATTTCTTCGTCATGTCTGTATTATGAACTTTTTAAGTTATTTTAAAATGTGCTCTTTTAGCCTAAGATAACTGCATTGAAAATATCTTGATGTTTGCCAAGAGCGAGACATATTATTAGAGAATTCTTCAAACTTGAACCAAGTTAGTTTTGGTATGTAATAATAAATGAATGCCCTGCTTCATTCACATATCAGGTTTCAAAGTTACTAACTACTAACATCAAATTAAAATAAATTAAAGTTTCAACCATATTCTCAGTAATTCAGTTTAAGGGATACAAGATAAACATATACTGTCTCGAATATGCTTTTAAACATAAATACCTTGCAATCAATAATATAAATCTAAGTTCCTTAAAGAATCCCATTTAAGTCTTGGTGACACTTGGCTGATCGGTGGCTATTCGGTTGCAGAACTGCGAAAGCTTGCTCACATTGAAGGAGGAGCACACTTCGTTGACTATTTCCTGCATTTCAATCTCCTTCTGGATGACATCCTCCATTGCTGCAAATTTGGTATCCTCGGCATCTAGTTGAGCTAGCATAGCCATATTCTGAAATATAATATATATTAATTATGATTTAAAAACTAAACCTCATCTAGAGGAATGTGTTTCGAAAGGAATAGTCCATGTTGAGAACAAATACCATATCGAAAAATGTATTATAATACTGAATTCAATATACAAAACTTTATACAGCTATATAAATAGATCTACTTTACCAAAGACTTAAAACTAAGCTTTAAGTCGGAAAGGACCTATAATGCCCCTTCCTCAGTTACCTCTCGAAATTTCGCCTTCATATCCTCCAGCTGGGCCGTCTTCTGCTCTTCATCCTCGCTAGTGAACTTAGTTTCCAAATGCAAATCCTGCGCCAAGAGCACATTCGGCGGAACGTGAAACACCTTCTTGTCCAGATCCAGCAGAGCCTTCAGGCCCCTCTGGCAGGATTCCTCAACCTGCTCCACCACAGCCTTCTTCTTGGCCTTTAACAGAGCCGATGTGGCCGGGGTCTCGATCTTTTTAATGGCCTTTTCCAAGGCTTTCATTATGATGAACCGCACCAGGTGTTTGTCTTGAAAAATAAAGAAATTTTAGGATGCAACTTCTTCGGAAACTTTTCCGAAGAGCAAAAGGTTGGCAATCTTAGGCTTACGTTCAACTGCCATCTGTTCTGCTGTGAAGTTGAACAATCTTTGGTCTTGGGCCCTCTGATGGAAGTCCATGGCGAAGGTTAGGGCGAAATATTTATATTAAAATGTAGATGCTTAATTTTTATAAGCAAAAAAGACGCGCAATTTCGATTAAGTGTGACCGAACCGAAAAATCATGAAATTATTACGCTTACGCCAACTCAAAGTACTGGCAACTTGTTGAATAAAAGTAGTGCTGGAAAAAATCCATTTTCAGTGCAAATAGAAAGAAAAGGACGTCAAATTAAATAAATATATCAGATATTCCTTTAAATCTACTTTAAAAGAGCAAGAATGAAGAATATTTTTCAAATTCATCCTATTAGTAGTTTTTCGATATTGAGGAAAATAATCCAAACCAATATATCGATATTTGGGGCTGAGTTGGCAGTACCGTCTCGATCAGCAGGCGGCGACTCGCGTGCGTTTTTGTTTTGATTTGTTTACAATGCTGCTACGGCGAAATCTTCTCTTCTCCGCCGTGCGGTTGGTGCACAGGAGCCTCTATCGACACCAGCATGATCACATAGTGCTGCACCCGGAAGTGCAGCAGGCCCTGCAGTACCAGAAGCCGGTGGTGGCCCTGGAATCCACGATTATCACGCATGGAATGCCGATGCCGGAGAACGTGACAACGGCCCTGGCGGTGGAGGAGCAGGTGCGCTGCCACGGAGCAATTCCCGCCACCATTGGTATACTGGATGGAAGGATCAAGGTGGGCTTAACTCGCGAGGAACTCACCACGCTGGCCGAGAAGCCCCGAGATCAGGTCATCAAGTGCTCACGGAGGGATCTCCCCTTCGTGGTGGCCAGAAAACAGAGTGGCGGCACCACTGTGGCAGCCACCATGATCATTGCCCACCGGGTGGGCATCAAAGTGTTCGCCACAGGAGGGATAGGTGGCGTTCATCGCGATGGTCAGGAGTCCTTAGATGTTTCCGCCGATCTCACTGAGCTGGGACGCACTCCAGTGGCTGTGGTTTGCAGCGGTGTCAAGTCGATCTTGGACATTCCGCGTACTCTGGAGTATCTGGAGACGCAGGGCGTGTGCGTAACCAGCTACAAGAGTTCTGGCGGCATCTTTCCGGATTTCTACACCCGCGACAGTGGCTGCAGGGTGCCCTATGATCTCGGTAGTGCCCAGGAGGCGGCGAAGCTTCTTCAATCCTGGCAGGAACTGGAAATGCAGTCGGGCGTGCTTATTGGAGTGCCCATTCCCGAGGAGTTTGCTGCGGATAAGGCCAAGATAGAGGCGGCTATTCAGGAGGCAACGGAGCAGGCCAAGGCCCAGGGTGTGTCCGGGAAGGAGGTTACTCCCTTTTTGCTTGCCGCCATAGCCAAGATCACAGGGGGAAGCAGCCTCAAGTCTAACATAGCTCTGATAAAGAACAATGCCAAGGTGGCGGCGCAAATAGCCGCTTCGCTTACCAAAATCTCCTCGAGAAACGACGCCGTCTCCCTTTCCTTTGCAAAGAAACCCCTGGTTATCGGTGCGTCCATTCTAGATCTCTCCTTCACCGTGGATGACCAGAAGCGGGATGTGAAGCTGGATGGATCCACCTACTCGGCGGTGGCTAAGCAGGCCGCCGGAGGCGTGGGTCGCAACATTGCCGAAGGAATTTACAAGCTGTACGGTGATGTGAACCTTATATCAGCAGTGGGCAACGACCAGATGGGCCACACCCTGCTCCAGATGATGCCCAAGGCCCTGAAACGGGGCATTAAACTCCAGGGCAACCAAAATACATCGCTCTGCTCGCTGATTATCGATAAATACGGCGACTGCAAGCTTATCCTCGGGAATATGGAGATCCACCAGAGCATTACGCCTGAGACTCTGCAGGCGCACCATCAGTTCTTCGCCGATGCGCCCATCATCGTCATGGACAGCAACATTTCGGAGCATGCGATGGCCAGTATCCTGCAGCAGGCGCAGAAGAACAACATACCAGTCTTCTTTGAGCCCACGGATATGTTTATAGCGGGGAAGCCTTTCAAGCTGATCCCAGAGCTAACCAAAAACATTCGCTTGATCAAACCCAACCTCCAGGAGCTCAAGACCATCACTGAAGCTATTACCGGTCAACCTGTTGACTTGGAACTTAGCACCAAGCTCCCACGGGAGAAGCTTCTCCAGCAAGCCAAATTTATGATCAAGCAGATCGATTCCCATTTCAACTGCATTATAGCCACTCTCGGCGACCATGGCGTGCTTCTCAGTTATCGCAGGGATGCCGACCAGGATGCCACACTGCTTTTAGACGTTAGTAAATCCGCTGTGCCCCACAATATCCGCTTCTATGCCGCCCCTCTGGTCAATAATATTGTGAATGTCTCAGGTGCTGGCGACAGTTTCTGTGCAGGATTCATCACGGCCTTGCTGCAGCAGGGACGCAGCCTAAGTGAGTGTGTGGCTGGCGGCTTTTTGGCCGCCGAGAAGGCCCTGCAATCGGAATCCGCAGTGCCACAGTCCTACTTTTCCCACTCGGAGACTTTTGAGGGTCTTTACAAGCAAAGGGTGAAAAGCCTCCAGCAGCAGATCATTTAGAAGATTTAGAAAAAGGGATCAGTTACTCAGGATTACTCGAGATCACTCAGGATCTCTGCTGTATTTCCTCAAGTAGTTACTTAAAGAGTACAATATGAAGGAGGATGTACAATATGTAAACGTCTAGTAGGCCCATCTGAAAGATGCAATAAAGGCGAAAAAATATATGTAATATATAGAAAACTATGAATACCATTAAATGGGTACAACTAGTTTATGCCAATAAAGCCCGCCTACTAATTTACAAAAAAACGTTTTAATATTAAGTTTGTATTACTCTACTAGTCTAATTATGATCCCAAAATCCTTTTTTATATAATACTCACAGTTTAATGACTTTGTCCTTGCCTCCAGAGGCCACCCGAGAACCGTCGGGCGCCCAGTCCACGCCAAATACCTCATCCGCATGGCCAGGCAGCTCCTGGGCCAGTTTCTTTGTTTGAACACTCCAAACTGTAGAAAAAAATTATTTTTAAAGAACACTACAACAATAAGCAAGTTGATGGTAACGTACCCTTCAATGTGGAATCTTTGCTGCCGGAAACGATTAGGCGTGAATCCGCTGACCAGGCCAGCGTGTAAACCGCCTGCACATGGCCCCGGAAGGTGGCCATGTACTGGCCATCGTGGGCACGCCATAGACGCACCGACTTGTCGAAGGAAGCAGAGGCAATGAGCTTCACATCCGGCGAATATTTTACATCGTTGACCACATTCTGGTGACCCGTCATGCGCTCCACGCACTTGTTCTGATTGTTACGCCACAGGTAAAGGGTGTTGTCATCCGAGCAGGAGACCAGGGACTCGACCTCATCGGGACAGACGGCCTGGTAGCGCTTCAAGGCAGATTCCTGCAGCTCTTCAGCTGTGATAAAGTGGAATTTAAAAAAAGTAATGCGACAGAAGGATCAGGGATACTTACTGGTCAAGCTGAGGTGACTCTTTGAGCGATCCTTGACCGGATGGAAGGGTCCTGTACGCAAAACATAGTCCGTGCTCAAGGCAATGTTATTCACCCAGTGAGCATGGCCAGAGAACGTGCGGCACAGGATTCCATCAGCAGCACGCCACATCTTCACGGTGCGATCCTTGGAGGAGGTATAAATGAGACCAGCTCCACCCCATCTTACCGCTGTCACCGCATTCGTGTGCCCGGCAATGTTCATCAGACACTGGCCCAGTTTCACATCCCAAATCCTGCAGTCACCGTCCCCGCTGGCGGATGCCAGCCTTCGACACTCCGGATCCCGGTGATAAGGCTCCCAGGCAAGGCAGTTGATGTGCTTCTTGTGTCCACTAAGCGGTCGCCCCTTCTGCAGGCCCGTCTCCGGATCCCAGATAATTATAGACCCCGCCTTGCAGCCACTGGCCAAGCGTTTGCCATCCGGAGCCCAGGAAACGCACAAAACCCACTGCTTGTGACCAGTGCATGTGAAGTGCGGCGTCTCTGTGTTAAGATCCCACAGGCGCACGGTCGTATCTCCACTTCCACTAGCCAGGTGCGCTCCATCTGGACTAAAGTTGAGGGAAACCACAGCCTCGGCATGTCCCGGCATAGAACTCGTGCATCTCGTCACAGGACGAACCTTGAAAACCGCCTGTGGCTGGTAAACTATGTCGATGACATTCTCTGTGTCCACTGTGGCCAGATCCAGGGTGTCCTCCAGGCTCTTCTTGATCTCGTCCTCGCCCACAAAGAATAGATACGGCGTGGTCTCTTCGTTCTTCAGCAGAGCATTGCAAATAAGGCCCAGTTGCTGGGTCGTAATCCCAGCAGGCAGGTCAATTGGCGGGCCTGCTTCCTCGCCCGTGTCTGATATGAGACGCGCCTGTATCGTGTGGGGAGTGGCCTGTGATGGCTCGGCGGCGAGGTCCGTTTCCGCCTGCATCTTCTGTTTTTTGGCCAACATTTTCATGGAAAGCCTCGCCGAGAAAAAGAGGAAAACAAAAATAAACACGTGCCGCGAGTCGTCGAGTGTGACCAGTTGACAGCATAGAAGGCGATAAGTCTGCTATCGATAGATTTGCCAATGGCAGCTAGTTTACCAAACCAAGCTTTTTCATTAATTTAATGCAATTAAAAATAAATATATAATGTTATTTAATAGTATATTAATTTCAATATTGTATTGAAAATTTAATTACTATATATAAATAACTGAGCACTGCCCCTATCGACGTATCGATACTATCGCATCAAACGGCTCCGCTCTATCCGATCCAAAGAATTTTCATGTACGCGTCTTGGTGAAATTTCGTTAAAAAATGGAAAATATTCCGCGAACGCATGAAGGTAAGTGAAATAAGTGCAACCAAGCTACAACTACCAGGTCAGGGAATACCGGTTTGCAAAAATCCACCACTGGAAGCCCATAATTATCCCAATTCAAAGTACCCGGTTTGACTGAAAATCAATTAACTTGAAGTGATTTTTCTGCTCCCCCACACAGACATCGAGGCACAGATCAGCGTGATCCAGGAGAAGAAGACGGAGCTGGCCAAGAGCACGGCGGCGGCAGCTGGCGTCGGTTTGCTGGACAGTGGCGGTTTCTTCGACAGCGATCTCTATGACGACGATGCCAACAAGGGGAAGGGTCGCTATGAGGGCTACAACACCTCCATAGCGGCCAACGATGCGGAGGAGGTGGATGAGGACGAGGACGATGGCTTCCCCGTGCCCCAGAAACGGACCACCTATACGGCTCCCACTTCTGTTCTGAAAGACGTCACCCAGGGCAAGGAAGATGTAGATCCCATGGCCGATCGGCGGCGTCCTACAATTGCGGATCGTGAGGATGAGTACAGGCAGAAGCGACGACGCATCATAATCTCGCCGGAGCGTGCGGATCCATTCGCCGAAGGCGGCAAAACGCCGGATGTGGGCTCCCGCACCTACACGGACATCATGCGGGAGCAGATGCTGAAGGGCGAGGAGACGGAGCTGAGGCGCAAGATCCTAGAGAAGACTAAGGATGGTACGCTGGTCAAATCTTCCTCGTCATCATCGTCGGCAAATGGGGAATCCTCGGCCCCCAAGGAGGGTGCCCGAAAGCGGGGAAGATGGGATCAGACAGTCAGCGATAGCTTTGTGCCCGCCAAAGTGGCAGCCACGCCGAGCAGCGCCGCCACTCCCACCTGGGAGGATGTGAGTATTGCCCAGTTTCCTTTTTCCTTAAAATGTTCTTTTAATTTATATTTTTTCCCTCAGAAAACTCCTGGAGACCATCGCTGGGATGAGACGCCGGGCCACAAGGGCAGCGAGACACCCGGCGCAACGCCCGGCCTAGGCACACGCATTTGGGATGCTACTCCCGCACATGCCATGACTCCGGGTCACGAGACACCGGGCCATGAGAAGTCGGCGCGCAGAAACCGATGGGATGAGACACCAAAAACAGAGCGGGAAACCCCAGGACACAGTGGATGGGCTGAGACCCCTAAGCCCGACCGGACAGGCAGTGGAGCCGGCGGCGAGAGCATCTCCATTGAGTCTACACCGGGCGCCTCGAAGCGTCGATCGCGCTGGGATGAAACTCCCTCAAATGCCACGCCCGCTATAACGCCCACAAACGCCAATGCCATGACACCGAGCATGACGCCGAGTATGACGCCGCATGCCACGCCTGGCCATGCTACCCCTCTGATGACCCCCGGCGGAAGCACACCCGTCGGAGTCAAGGCAATGGCCATGGCTACGCCTACGCCGGGTGCACTGGCTGCCATGACGCCGGAGCAGCTGCAAGCTTATCGCTGGGAGAAAGAAATCGATGAGAGAAACAGGCCTTACACCGACGAAGAGCTGGATCAAGTGTTCCCGCCGGGCTACAAAATTCTACCGCCGCCCGCAGGGTACGTACCCCTTCGGACACCCGGCCGTAAGCTTATGGCGACGCCTACTCCCATAGCTGGGACACCAGCAGGGTTCTTCATCCAGGTGGAGGACAAGAACGCCAAGTTTATGGATAATCAGCCAAAGGGACAGAATCTTCCCTTCATGAAGCCGGAGGACGCCCAATATTTTGATAAACTTCTAGTGGACGTTAACGAGGATGCTCTGTCGCCGGAGGAGCTAAAGGAGCGGAAGATCATGAAGCTACTGCTGACCATAAAGAACGGTTCGCCGCCGATGAGGAAGTCTGCTCTTCGACAGATCACGGACAAGGCCAGAGAGTTTGGAGCAGGACCGCTCTTCAATCAAATCCTACCACTGCTCATGTCGCCAACGCTGGAGGATCAGGAGCGTCATTTGCTGGTCAAGGTGATTGACAGGGTTCTCTACAAGCTGGATGACCTAGTGCGTCCCTATGTGCACAAGATATTGGTGGTGATCGAACCTCTCCTTATCGACGAAGATCATTATGCTCGTATCGAGGGAAGAGAGATAATTTCCAACTTGGCCAAGGCGGCGGGCCTGGCCACTATGATCTCCACAATGCGACCGGATATAGACAATATTGATGAGTATGTGAGAAACACCACAGCCAGAGCCTTTGCTGTGGTGGCATCCGCTTTGGGTATACCGTCGCTGCTGCCTTTTTTGAAGGCGGTTTGTAAATCTAAGAAGTCCTGGCAGGCGCGGCACACAGGCATCAAGATTGTACAGCAGATAGCCATTCTCATGGGCTGTGCCATTCTGCCCCATCTCAAGGCTCTCGTGGAGATCATCGAGCATGGCCTGGTGGATGAGCAGCAAAAGGTTCGTACCATTACCGCCTTGGCCATTGCTGCCCTGGCCGAAGCAGCCACTCCCTATGGCATTGAATCCTTCGATTCGGTGCTGAAACCCCTGTGGAAGGGTATCCGAACGCATCGTGGCAAGGGTCTCGCCGCCTTCCTCAAAGCCATTGGTTACCTAATTCCGCTCATGGACGCCGAGTATGCTAACTACTATACGCGTGAGGTGATGTTGATCCTGATCCGAGAGTTCCAATCGCCGGATGAGGAAATGAAGAAGATTGTCCTCAAGGTGGTGAAGCAGTGTTGCGCCACCGATGGTGTGGAGCCGCAGTATATCAAGGAGGAGATCCTGCCACATTTCTTCAAGTTCTTTTGGAATCATCGCATGGCCCTGGACAGACGTAACTACCGACAGCTGGTAGACACCACTGTGGAGATAGCCAATAAGGTGGGAGCCTCCGAGATCATCAATCGTGTAGTGGACGATCTGAAGGATGAGAACGAACAATACAGAAAAATGGTGATGGAAACGGTGGAGAAGATCATGGGTAATCTCGGAGCAGCGGATATTGATTCCCGATTGGAGGAGCAACTCATCGATGGCATACTGTATGCCTTCCAGGAACAGACCACCGAGGATGTGGTGATGCTGAATGGCTTCGGAACCATAGTAAATCAGCTAGGCAAGCGCGTCAAACCCTACCTACCACAGATTTGCGGCACCATTCTCTGGAGATTGAACAACAAATCCGCCAAGGTGCGACAGCAGGCAGCAGATCTCATCTCCAGAATAGCAGTGGTAATGAAAACCTGCCAGGAGGAGAAGCTAATGGGTCATCTGGGCGTCGTGCTCTACGAGTACTTGGGCGAGGAGTATCCCGAAGTGCTGGGCAGCATTCTGGGCGCCCTGAAGGCCATTGTCAACGTGATTGGCATGACCAAGATGACGCCGCCCATTAAGGACCTACTTCCCCGACTGACACCTATTCTAAAGAATCGTCACGAGAAGGTGCAGGAGAACTGCATCGATTTGGTGGGCAGGATAGCGGATCGTGGACCCGAGTATGTGTCCGCTCGTGAATGGATGCGAATCTGTTTCGAGCTGCTGGAGCTGCTCAAGGCCCACAAGAAAGCCATCCGACGAGCCACAGTCAACACCTTCGGTTATATAGCCAAAGCTATAGGGCCCCACGATGTCCTGGCCACGCTCCTCAACAATCTAAAGGTCCAGGAGCGTCAGAATCGTGTGTGCACCACAGTGGCCATTGCCATTGTGGCAGAGACATGTCGTCCCTTCACCGTGCTCCCCGCTTTGATGAACGAATACCGAGTGCCCGAGCTGAATGTCCAAAATGGTGTCCTCAAATCCCTCTCGTTCCTCTTTGAATACATTGGCGAAATGGGCAAGGATTATATTTATGCCGTGTGCCCGCTCCTGGAGGACGCCCTCATGGATAGGGACCTGGTCCATAGACAGACAGCCTGCTCTGCCATCAAGCACATGTCGTTGGGGGTCTATGGCTTTGGCTGCGAGGACGCCTTGACGCATCTCCTCAACTACGTGTGGCCCAATATCTTTGAGACATCGCCCCATCTCGTCCAAGCCTTTATGGATTCCGTGGACGGTCTGAGGGTATCGCTGGGACCTATCAAGATTCTGCAATACACCCTGCAGGGCCTGTTCCATCCCGCGCGGAAGGTGCGAGATGTCTACTGGAAGATCTACAACTCGCTGTACATTGGCGGGCAGGATGCCCTGATTGCCGGCTATCCTCGTATTACCAATGATCCCAAGAACCAATACGAGCGGTACGAACTGGACTATACGCTTTAAGTTTTAACCGAGTAGATCTATCTTTATATAGGACACAAAAATAAAAACATTAAAACCAAAATGTAGAAAATTTGTGTTTTTTTTTGGAAACCAAGGAAGATTGAACCTTAAGGGCATATGATCAAAGCAAAAGAGGAATGAAAGGTAGTTTAAAAAGTCAATTGTAGATTTTTTCTTTGTAATCCTTACCCTTAATAAAGTTAAGGTAATTTGTTTATCTTCTGAGAAACCGAGAAACTCTAAAGTTGCTTAATCTATTTATCACCTATCATCTTTTGCAATTTCTTATCTGGCTGTAGATTAGATATAAGATTACTAATTGTAAATATTTATAGTGCTCCCTCTTGTAGTATTTACTTTAAAAGATAGTGACAAGTTTTGCAAGTTATTGCTAGTACTACATTTATAGACAAAAGTACAAGTAATAACTAAGCCTTTTAAACTGTAAATTATAACTTTTTCTTAAGAAAAGTTTACTGAAAAGAAAATCAACTCTCAGAAAAAACCAACTATATCATACAGATTGTACAAAACCGGGTTTTATTCTAAGTTTAGAGTCGCTTTGCTTGCTATACTGTGGACTTAATCTTTTGGCTTACAATAATACAAAAGTGTGAGTGTCTCATTGCCATGAGATTGGAACTTCTTCCTGGTCTCTTCAGCTGCCATCATCGATGGAGTAGTGCTTGGATCACCTCTATCAGGCTCCGCAGGCCGAACATGTAGTTCTCATCGGGCAGAGCCTGTTCCGCTGGATAGACGTGAGCAAAGTCAATCATACGGACACGTACCCAAGTCGAGGGGGAGGAGAGAGCATCGTCCTCGTCCTGCTCCCCGTGATGGTGGTGGCCATTGAGCAGTGGCTGGCTCGTCAACCTTGAGTAATCGTAGCAGATGAGCAAGGAGCTGGCGTAGAAGTGGTAAACCCGTTGGCTGTGGAACCAGTTGAGGATGTCCTTCAGCTGACGTAGCACTTCCTGGAGTAAGAACTCCTTGACCGCTTTCCGGGCCTTGGAATGGTTTGTGCTGGCATTGAAGAACAGCGCCATGGTCTCCTTGAAACCCTCCACGCTCAGGCTCTTCCCATAATCCCTGCCCCGACGCAGGATTGAGGCTTTCTCGGCGTCCTGATCCGGATCCACTGGAAGGTACACCTGAAAGCCGGGCAGGCACAGCCCCAGGGCTTGCTTGCACTGCACATACTTGGTCTCCTCCACTTGCCGCTTGTTGGGGGAGGCTGCTGGATCCCAGGTTCGTTTACCCACCTTCACGTCCATGACGCACGGCTGCAGCATATCGCGTGTGAGGTCTTCCAGGCGAAGGAACGTGCGTTCGCGCTGATTCACAACCAGTTTCAGGGGGCCGTAAAATCGGGGGACGTGACCGCGGAGCAGGGCAAGGTCATTATCACCTAAAGCACCTGTCTCAGCGAGTGATTCATAGAATCTCAGCTCTCTTTCACCGCACTCCGGCTTCCCCAGGGGCTTCAAAACGCAGCCTCCCGTGTAGTCTTGCAGGAGTCCAATGGCCTCGGCGTTGCTGGACTCGAAATTGTGGCCGGCTACCTGTGTGTTTAGCTTGCGGAATCCCTCGGGCAGCGCCGGCTTGTTCCTGGTCGGGGGTGGTGGCAACTCCTGGTCGACGACATCCTGATCCTGTTTGGCCATCTAACCGGGAAGCTGCTGTTCGTGCTGGAATTTCGGTGGAATCTCTGGCCCGCTGGCCGTCTCACAAACAGTGCTGCCAAATCTTTGGTCAGTCGAAAAGCTATAAAAGCTTTTTAAAAAAGCCGACAAGTTGTGATAATAGCTAAAGAATAATCGAAATAGCGATTTGGGACTTTGGATTTGTTGTTCAAAACCTATAAATTAAATTTTAAAAAATTATTTAAAAAAATAATAATAACAAGAAATTTTATTCAATTTTACCATCCAAGTGATCAATACAAAAAATATAATAATAAAACCGAACCGAAGACGTTCTCATCAAACAATTAATCAATAAATAAATAAGAACACAGACGTCACGGACAACTTGCAGTTATCAGACAGGCAATTATTTTATTAAAAAAATTACAATGATGATAAATAAATTAAAATAAAACCAGATTAAGTGTCGCAAAATAAATAAATAAATAAGAAAACAAGAGCTGAAGAGGAAGTGATGTTTTCGCCTCGACGGCACTCCACTGAATGAGGAATAAATGTTCTTGAAAACCCAAGACGCTTTACGATTTTAATTATACTTCACTCTATCGATATTTTTTTGAAATCGTAGTAAAACATCGTCTTCGGTATGTCAGAGTGTCAGCACTAGCCCCTACCAGTGTTGCAAAACATCAACACCTTAGGGTTGTAAAACTCACGCGACTTTTGTTTTTCTTGGGAGTGGTTTTTGTTTGTTAATTTATTGCGTTTCTTTACGGTTCTGCTTATCAATTGTAAGCTAATTGAAACGGAAAGGGCTTCAGGTAGCTCCAGTTGGTGAAGATGAAATCCTGGGAGATAGCCCTGGTGGTCATCGCTGCCGTTTACTTGTGCTCGCAAGGTGAGTGGCCACACCTAAATAACAAAAACATGAATAATAGCCACTATGTTATTTCCCACTGCCCAGTGAGTTTTGTGGCCGGCTTGGAGTGCTATGTGTGCTCCAACCAAACGGGAAATACGGAGAAGTGCCTGAACACCATCAAGACCTGTGAGCCCTTCGAAAATGTCTGCGGAACGGAGATCCGCTGGGGATCGCAGCCGTACTTCTCGGAGGGCGCCCTCAAGCAGTATTACGTGTCCAAGCGCTGCATGACCAAGGAGCAGTGTCAGTCCAAGCGGAAGCGGTACATGCAGCTGTACTGCACCCACATCTGGTACGAGGATTGGGCGTGCAACGAGTGCTGCCAGGGCGATCGCTGCAACTACTTTGTTATTGTGAGTAGGAAAAGGAGAGAATCCTTGAGTCCTTTGATAAACTTTCACTTCTTGCAGAGCGGTGCATCTTTGAGGCAGGGCTATGGGGTAGTCTTAACCCTGGGTATTGCCCTCTTGAGTATGGCAGCCTGGCTTATGCCACGGCCTTAGCCGGGAACACACAGCAATCCCCCTATGATTGATTTATTAATTTCGACAAAGCCGTCCATAAGCTAAGTAAGATTCCATCCACTTCCATTTCTGTTTGTGAAATGGAAATCGTCCAACTAGTGCCTTGACTCTCGCTCGAATATTTTACAAGAATTAGTAAAGTAAGTTACGTAAACCCATGATTTTAAAAGCCAATTTATAGGAGATATTTTTACCTATTAAGTGCAAGCCTCCGAATATTTTATACATTCCACAAGTACATTCGCCTTAAAAAGTAATGGTATCGTAGGTATCGATTTATCGATTCGGTAGCGATAATTGACTAAGAGCAATTTGATAAACCATGTTTTAACGTTCCAATAAATAAATTAATTGCCTGATATATCGAACCAAATTAAATTGTATGAATATTTTTTTTATTTAAATTTCCGATATATCAAACTTTACAATATTTACGATATGATATAGAGCGATTTTTTTGTTTAATATATCATAAAGGATTTTACCTCTCAAATACATCGATTAAAAACGGCGCAGCATATCAGACTCAAAAGAACAACTTTATAAATTCTTATAAAAATATGAACTATTTTCAAAACCAGGTATTATTCCATAATTTGTAAAATCAAATGAACCCCTTTAAATATAGCCACTATATGGCAAAAAAAAATCGTAAAACTCAGCTCAAAAAATATTTATAATGACTTTTGATAATGTGTTTTCCTCTTTTGTCTTTTTTTTGCCATGGAAAAGAACTAATAATGAAACAATTTACAAATACTAAGTGTTAGCTAACGATAAAATTGTTTAAAAACATGCAAAATAATTTAGCTTTATGGTATAAATTCATAATGACGCACAAAGTATCTCTGAAGGCCATGGGAAAGTCTGGCAGGCTGCAGTTAATTTAAAAATAATATTAAATTACCAAAAGAATACCCTAACCACAATTGTAATAATTTTAGAACCAAGAAAAGGCCTTAATTAAAACCACTGTTTTATCTTAGAAGCTCACAACCCCCTCCACCCACAATAAAGCAATTCTGACGTCTGTTTGGCGCTTTAATATACAAATATATCTCACAATTAATTCACATCTCTTTCACAAACTAATCCATCGATCGATCACTTGGCACAGAAGCAGCCGGCGGTTACGGTAACAGTTTTGAATTGCCACGGCTGGACCATGTCCCTGTTCAGCCAGGAGTTGGCGCCAGGAGAAGCCTCCTGCGTTAAAACCTTCACCTTGTACTCCAGGGGCCGGCAATTGGAGCCGTGAGTGCACTTGGCCAGGTCCTTGCCCGAGTGCGACTCGCAAACGGCGTTCATTAGATAGCGAGGAAAGGCCTGACTGCCCAAGTCCAGCAGCTCGTTCTACGGAATCAATGGAAGGCACCGATTAAAAAAAATCTTTATTCCTGCTTTTCTCAAGAAAACAGAACGAAACAAACCGTAACTTTGCAATCACATCCAGCGGAGTGGACATCATTCCGCTTGGTGGTCAGCAAGTCCTCATAGAAGTCGTTGTAGTACATCGGCGGCAACTGATGGGGCATGGCCCTCGGCGAGGCCGGCGCCTCCATGGGATGAGGAGTACTGGGTGAGAAGCCAAAAATGGCACTCAACATCTTGGAGGTACTGCGATCCGGCTGCTGCTCATCCTGCACCTGATCTTCCAGACACTGGGGCTCGCAGCGTCTCAGGCCAACCATCTCCTCGTAAACACCATCGCTGGGGTACCGGTTGGCGGCATATCCTTTATTTGTCAGGATCAACAGCGCTATGGAAAAGGGCAACTGGAGAGGGAAACAGCATTGTTTTTGGTATGATACAGTGGTCTTGTAAGCAAAGAGAGATGCGATTTTTACGACGATGTGTAGGTATTGCTTTTCTGCTACTTTTCTGCATGTTTTAAATATTTCTCCGCACTCACCCAGGGCATCCTGTTCGATCTGTGCCTGTCCAGCGCTGAACTCCTTGTGCGGCTCTGGCCAGGAGTCTCGGCCCTTTTTATACCCATGCTGGACAAAAGGCAAAAGCCCCGCTCGGATTACCTTTTGTGGAGAAGAGCAACTCCATTATGGGCCGTCACCTGGACAGGATGGAGAACAATGGAATCAACTGTTGACACCACAACAATGACCGCACCGAGCTCAAGTGGAGATGGCGATGGGGTTGAGCTGAGTTCGTCCGTTGGCTATTTATACACTTTCCTGTGGCTTTCCAAGGAGGTGGTGGTGGTTGGTGGGAAATGGCTTTAAGGCCTCAAGTGTTGTGGGAGTGTGTGCTGGAGTGGGCCCAAAGGAAGCCCACTGACCCAGACATGTGTGCACAGGCAAAGGGCAACCTGATCCTCCTCCCCTCTGCCGTAGGGTGACCGCTGCTTGTGGGGTGGCTTCCGAAGCAGTCCCCGAAAAGTTTTTGGTCTAGCTAAGCATACTTTTAAGCGGACAGCCAAAGAGGGCTGGGCCTCACGATGGGATTTGAATTTTTCGGAATTTCCCTTGACTTTTGTTTATTTTATTGCGGATTTTAATACTTTTTTGGTATTCAAAATGTTTCAATTATCCATCTCCAAGCTAGAGCTGTGAAAAGGCAGGTCTAAAGACCCAAAGGTATCGGCAGTAGTATCTATACT
This sequence comes from Drosophila jambulina, assembly GCA_018152175.1. Lineage (NCBI taxonomy): Eukaryota > Metazoa > Arthropoda > Insecta > Diptera > Drosophilidae > Drosophila > Drosophila jambulina. The sequence goes on from JAECXH010000114.1 coordinate 1,267,716, forward strand.
TTTTATATTCAAAAAAGGCTTATGTATTTTTACACATTACTTGTAAAAATCTCCCTAAAGAATTCTCCTACACCTCCCTAGCATTCCCTCTCCCGTGCCAGACGCCACTATGCGTGAGCTCACTGTGTCTCTGCTTTTTTGGCCACATCTTGGGTCAGGTGCAGAGCCTATGGCCCCAACAAATGGCATGTCCGGCTAGACCGACTGCCAGAAACAACGGGTCAGAGTTGGACCACCGCTAGACACCAAACTACATGCTATAGTAGGGTGTACGGCGAGTGTGTGAGGTACACTGGACGACTCTGGGACTCGGACTAGCCTTCTAGGGCTTCCCGTTCGGCGCGGGCAGCACGCAGCTAGAAGTAGCTAGCTGTCCGGCTCTCTCAGTCGAAATCGCGTCGTCGAGGCAGGAACATTGCCCACTGTGTGCCCACAGTTTGACCTGCACAGCCGGACGACGGTTTGACAGCCTGCCAGCCAACTGCTTTCGAACCCAAAGAAGGAATCCGGTTATTCCCCGAGGAAGATGCAGCAGCTTCCTCCGCTGGTCGCGGATTTGCGCTGAGCTGCAGCTGCCTTCCAGGCGAGAAGGAGGTTCTTCTCATCCGTGCTGCTGGCATTGTTGTTGTACAGTTTTTTTTCCGCCGTGGAATTTGTCGAAGCGGAAAAGCGGCGAGAAGCAGCAGCAGCGCCCGCGAAGCCCTTAAAGTGTCCGACGAAAATCGTTAAAAAATAGCAGAACAAAAAAAAACAACACTCAATCGGCGACTATGTCACGACGCGCTTGAGGACCGATATAGACAGGGAGAGATTTGGGATTTGCAGGAGAGATTCAACCAGAGCAGAGCCAGCTTCACCAGCGACAGCAGCTCCCGAAGCTCCAGCAGCTTCCTTAACCCACATTCACCCATCTCTAAGCTCAGGATTCGCATGGACAAAGGCACAATGAAGCGCAAGCAGAGGAGATACAGGTATCAATATAGGACTCTGAAAATTCCTTAAAAAATCGTATATTAAAGTTAAGAAAAAGCAACGACCAAAGGCCGATCAGTACTCAGTTTAAAAACATTAAACCACCATGAAATACCCAGTCATCGAATCAGATTTTTGGTTTCACCCCCAAACCAGAACCACATTCAACACCCTGCAGCTGCAGGAGCTGGAGCGGGCCTTTCAGCGCACCCACTATCCCGACGTCTTCTTCCGGGAGGAGCTGGCCGTACGCATCGACCTGACAGAGGCCCGAGTCCAAGTGTGGTTCCAGAACCGGCGAGCCAAGTGGCGAAAGCAGGAGAAGATCGGCGGCATGGGCGGCGGAGAGTACAAGGAGGGACCCTTGGAGCTGGATGTGGCGACGGCAGCGGCCTACGATGACAGTGCCAGTGCTGTTCTCGGGCAACTGGACAGTGCTCTGGGTAGGCACCAACCGAGGAGAGTTTATAACTTTTCTAACTCTCTTGACCAATTTCCTAGGTGGCAGTGGAACCCTTCTACCAGACACTCCGCCGCAATCCTCCAACTCTCTGGACAACGAACTCAAGGCTCCATACGGCACGGGCAGCATGTCGCCGTCGCGGCTGTCGCCTAATATCTTCTTGAACCTCAACATTGACCACCTCGGACTGGAGAGAGGTGGCAGTGGCCTGTCCATGGAATGGTCCACCTATCCACCTCAGAGTCAGGGCCAGACACAGCCGCAAATGGAGGCGGAAAACCAACAGCTCCAGCAGCAGCAGCAGCACCCGCCACAGCAGCTTCATCAGCCGAATCCTCACCAAGAGAATCCTCACCAGCAGCAGCAGCAGCAGAACCATCAGCAGGCTCTGGAGTTCGCCACCGCCTTGGACCTCGACATGACCGATGGCTCTTCCGCCTACGACGAGATGAAGTTCCTCAGCGTGGACCAGTTCACGATCGATAGCTTCAAGGCGGACTGCATACTCAGCATGCAGGAGCAGTCCCAGCTGCAGCCGTATGTGGGACACTCCTCCCACTCGCTGGGAGTCAGTGCCTCCAACTCGGAGCTCTGCTTGGAGGGAATAGGCATTGGCATCGGCATGTCTGCCTTTGGCATGGAGGAGGGCGAGCCAAAGACGCCGCCCTCTCTCTTGGTGCTGGACAAAACGCTGCCCTCGTTGAGTATTGGTGTGGAGGGTATCGCCGACCTGGTAGAGCAACTGCATCATCACCATCATAGCCACCACCAGGAGGGTGGAGTCATCACCAGCGACGTTTTGTGAGTCACACTTAGGCGAATTACTTAAATAGTTAATCCTTGACTTAAATATCTCTAGTTCTAATGGATGTGTAGCTGCTCTAGGTTATAAGGAGGCGTTGTTCTAGCTCTATTCTTGTTTTCTAGTCAATGTCGATAAGTCTAGGGATAAGTTTCTGAACAAAAAGAGTTACAACCCCTTACAAAATTATATATTACAAAAATATATAGTTACAAAAACAAAATCTGCGCTACATCGGGCAGAAAAACCGGTTGCTGAGGCTTACAAAAACAAAATACACAAATATCGCATATTTCCGAAAAATCTGCATTTGATTTAAAAATATTTTATTTTAAAACTAAAAAAAAAAAATAGGTACAAAAACAAATTCTTCGGGCAGAAAAACTGTATTTCAAAACTTATATTTTAATTATTTTAATTTCAATTCAAAATTTTATCTTACATTTTGATTTCAAGAATGAGGTATGTTGTCAGGCTCCGAGCTTCAAATCCATAGCCCATTCAAGATTTAAATAAATTTACTTTTATATAAAAAATGAGTGTAATTAATCAAATTAATTGTGAAATTTTAAACCTGTAAGTCTAGCTTAGTCTAAGGCCAGATATAACTGAAATATAATTCTTTGAAAGGATACCAAGATTTGGGGCTGTTTATAAAATAACGATTTCGAATATGTTTGGGAAAAGATTTCTTTAGAGTTCTTAACAGGGGCAGGCTTTCAAGATAACAATAAAATAAGATGCGTAACGCATGGTGGTGGAAGCCACCAAGGTTTGAATTATTATTATTATTTCTAGTGTAACTTTCCCCTGACACTGTGGAAACATATAAATCGTGGTCCTTGACTACGACCAGGTTTTGGTATTTAGCTTTTATGGATTCCGCATGTGTGTGTGGTGGACGTAACAATAGAATCCTACTCCAATGCTCCTGCCCTTGTTTGTGGCTCGGATTAGAGGCAAACTAATTGTGCGATTTGAATGGATTTCGGGTTTTCACTTCTGTTTGTTCGGCAATAACATTTGCTTTTGCTTTTTAACAATTCCCGAACGTAGTGATCCTCCCGGCCTGCCTGCCTGCCTGCCTGTTCCGCCTCATCCTCTGCTGCCGGTAATTTCCATTCACTGTTATTAACGGCGCCTGCTGCAGGACCTAAGCAGTCTTAGGACGGACAAACCAGGACTCCTCCACTTTCATTTAAAAGCTGTCCCGGCTTAGGCAAAAAGCTCACAGCGGATGAGGGCTTAAAAGAAGGAGGAAGTGGTTGCGATTGTTAAAGTTGCTTATAAAATTAAAGTGGTCAGTTAAAAACATAACTTAAAATATTAGACACATTAAAAATTCATATAAAATATAATAATAAAATGAGCAAATATAAAGTTAATATATTTTCTTGGAGAATTAAACTTAGTTTTCATTGTAAATTGAATGCTTGTATATAAACATATATTATTCATTTTAATATATAAAACTTTACGATTCTTTTCTGATTCGACCACACGACGTGTCCCTGGCTTGATTAAGGCTCCTACAGACAGGCCTGCACCCAAGTTCCAGGACTTAAGTCCAAAGCCTTCAAGGGCAGAGGGAGCTTCCGCTGGTGGCGGAGAATGCAGAGCCCACGGCTCAGCTGGCTTAACACCTTGGCAAGCTCCTTGTGGATTTTCCGGGGCCAAGGGCCACCTAATGACACCCCGCTCCCCGTTCGTGCTGTCAGCCATTTTGCCGCTGACAATGACGAGCACAATAAGCTAATTGAGGCTGAGGTGGATGTCGCAGCGGGTGGACAGGCCACAGCACCGCCGGATACAGATACAGATTCAGACACACACGCCAGACCACGCTGGCCAGCCAAAAAAAAGTTCATTATCCCCGGGTCTACGAGGATTGACACCGTGTCCCTTGGCTGCGGGTATGCCGGGAAGCGAATGGTTGCCATTGGATAATCTTCTCTTATGAGGCCGCCCAACGATGCGCGAAATTCGGTTGGCTTTTTTTCACCAGTACATCCCAGATACCAGAAGGAGTCGGGGGTTCACTCATTACCCCATAAAATATAATGAAAGGATGACATTATTAATGTAATAGGTAACAGTGATTGTTGTAATAACAACGAGGCAGGCATTTTCTAAGAAAAAATAATCAAAAGAAATTCTTGTAGTTTTAAAATCAATTAAAACTGTAACTGAAAGTACTTTCCCTATAAAAACCTCTTAATTTAGCCTAAAAAGGATAAAAATCGCTTTTACCCAAAAATAGCATAGAAAATGTTATAAAATATCAATAATCACACCACAAACATTTAATTGACTATTTTCTGACACAAAAAAATCCTCGGACTTTTAGTTTCATTTATTTTTAATAAAATAACATGGAATCCAAGTAGATACCTTAATCGCTTGATAGGACATGAATTTTAGATATGAAAAGGCTAAAGGAGGACATGCATTTCCCAATTAAATCTCATATTTTCGAACACTTTCTCTGACCTTTCTAATGGTTTTTGTGACTTAAACAGAACGAATTTCTCCACCAACTTCTTACAAGCTCCTGCTCCTGCTCCTTGCTGTCTCGCCTCTTATTCCTGGCACATTTAAAATTAATCAAAAATCTTTTCTTTGGTATTATTTCGAGCACTCCCGAGTCTCGTCTCTCCGGGGCTGTGTGCACAAGGACCACAAACTTTAATCGATAGTCAAATAAGCGTTGGGTCTTCCCAGCAGCAGAGGCAGAGCGAGGACAAGGCAAGGAACACATCAGGACATCGTCTGGCATATGTGTGTGTGTGTTGGGAGAGAGAGAGAGAGAGGACTTCTGCTCCTTGCTCGGCTTTTGTGCGCTGTAATTTCTCTAACGTTTGTTTATATTTTATATCGAATGCGCCCCGGGCCGCATAAACGCAATAATCGCACATTTTATGGATTAAACTCACCTGCTTCACCTGCTAATCTACGGGGCAGAGCAGGACTCGTGTCCTGGGGCGAATGGACCAGTGATTTTGGTTCTCTGTTTCTGCTTCGTCTCGGGGAAGGCCTTTGATCTTTGCTTGATGAAATGAGGAACACATCCTGGTAACGAATTATAAGAGAAAAGAGGTTTGGGATGTACTTAGAATATTTAAATAAATAAATGTACCTGAGAGCTGGTTAAAACAATATCAAATTTAAAGGTAAACTAAATATGTTTCCCTAAATTAGCTCCCCTTAGTAAGAGTAAAAACACTCAATGATTCGTAAGTACAACTAACTAACCACTTTAAAGTTCGTTTCCCTTAAATATATTAGCTTATCTTTTACTGAATTATATTAAAAAAGCATTCAAATAAAAAAATATTAGTTTATCATTAATCAATTTAAAAAAATAAACATAATTAAAAAATTCCACAAACAAAGAGCTCATTAATTATTCAACATAAACCCTATGAATATTGCTGTTCGACAAAAATACAAATAAAACAAGCAAAGCCCAAGAGGATTTAATTATCTTAAAAGAATATTATTGCCAGGTGCACCTAAGCCAGCATCGATCCCAACCAGAATCGGCTTTAATCCTTCCCCGGAGCCAGTGTGCGCCCCGATGTTCCATGATAATTCCTCGCCAGCTCCGGACGACACTCATGAATCCCTCTCATATCCGGCGGTCGGCTCCCCAAATGGGTTATTCATTATGCATATGCATTCCCCCTGCTCCTGCCCCCGGATCCTGGCCAGGACATATTAAATAATGAAATATTAAAATCGAATGCGACTGAAATGACTTTTGGCCCGCCTCTCCGCCCGGCGAGGTGTTCATGTGAATAAATTGCAATTAACAATATTTTTATTTCAACAAACGAAATGTCGAACCCTTTCTCCCTCCTCCCCTCAAGCCTCCCTCCAGCTCCTATAAATAAGAGTGAAAAAAATGGGGGAGCGGCATTTAATTAAAGGCAAATTTAATGGGTAAATATTTCATATGCCACACACACACACATTCATATACACACACAAAGAACACGGAAAATGGCCGAAAAAAATTGTATATAAAAAATAGGCACATATATATTTATATATGAGTACAGTAATGGTCATAGAAATAAGATGTTTCAGTTATTTTTGTTGCTAAAAATTTATAGAGATTTCGCTCAAATAAATATTATTAACAAATAAAAAAAGCATTAATAAATTCATTTCAAATATTTTCTACATAAATTTAAGGCAATTTAAATTATTTATAAGGGTACTGGGTTCGATAAATTATCTATATTATATATAGATAATATTATTATTATATATTATATAAAGATAATATATAAAAATTAATAAAATATAATTTTTATATATTTTTTAGCGATCAAAATTCGATATAATGGAGAGACATAGAAAGTTTTGTTTGACGTAGAATTTTTTCTTCTATATATATCCCTAGAAAGGACACAAGTAAGTACATTTATGTTTCTCAACGTTTAATGATTTAATATTATTTAATATTTAAGTTACTAGATATACCATACAGTTTCGAAACGCACTTTTTCCTAACGCTTACAAAATGCACAAATTTCATTTAAAAAAAAATCACATACAGAAAAAAAGCCCTGGCTATGTGTGTCCTGTGTGTAAATATCAGCGAGAGGGGGAAGTGTATATTAAATTTCGTGTTGATACAGAGAACAGGAACGGAAAAAATTATGCGAAGCGTGCACTAGAAAAACAAAAGAAACACGAGAACGGTTTGGAAACAAAAAGAAATCAGAAAAATTAATAGAGTGCAAATATTTGTAGATTTTTACACGAACTATTAACAACGGGGCAGCAAACACAGCCCGCTGGAAATAGGGATCCAGATTCGGATACGGATTGCGGGTAACTCGAGATCGTATCATCATATAGGGCCTGAGCCACATAGGCCTATGCAAATAGAGAGCCAGGGCCCGGAATGACAGGGCACAAAGCCAATGGCGACAGTGACAGGGCAAAGGAAGCGGAGGAGCGGCGCAAGGAACTCTCCTCTCTCAGGTCAAGACAGTATAAATTTGAATTTGAATTTGAATTTTTGGTCTTCTCTCACCTGACTGGGCCCTGAACTCTGTTTCTCTGCTGCTGTGGCTCTGCCAAAGGAAAATAACAAGATGGAAACTTTCGCAATGGGAAAAACACAAAACAAAAAAAAATCTGGGGGAGAAAAACAAGCTGAAAAGGACACAGGACACAATACAGTGAAAAGCGGGACAAATTTGTCAGTCGCATCTTGGATGTCCAATGGAGAGTGACGGGGAGTATTTCAACCTCTAAGCAGAGAGAAAAAATATTTAGTTAGACAAGAACACATTTAACCAGCGGGCTAGCATTTACTTTTATTTTTCGATTTATGTTAGGCTTGAAATATAAATTTAATTTATATAATTATTTAATGTCAAGCTAGGTTTGTTTCTTTTAATAAAGTTTTTACTAAGAAAGCCATCAAGTTCAAGTTATAATTTAATGTTTTGGTTAAAGCTGGTTTTAAAGTGACACTTACTTTATAGAAAACTATATTTTTTGATTTCCATTTGATTTAAATAATAAATTCCTTTGAATAAATATTACTCAAAGCTAGCTTTGACTAAGGTACTTTAATAATAAATTAATTTTCGATTTGAAGAATAACCTCGATTGGAAAAGCATTTTTTCAAGTCAGTTACTACTTTTCAAAAATACTTTTCATTAGAAAGAAATCCAATTCAAGTTAAAATAGAATGTTAAGAGTCTAACTAAGGTTGAAGTCTGGTTTATACTAATGATAATCTATTGTTTCGGTTGAACTGCGTTTAAATATATTTTTCTAAGCTAGTTTCGAATTTTCAGATATTCCCTAGAATGTAGCAGGAGATATTATCTATCTGACTTGAACGACTTCCCTGTCGTTAGGCGTGGGGATGATTTCCAGTGAGTTTGCCATCTTGTTTTCGCAATGCCAGATAGAAAATGGCCAACAAAATGCCAGAGCAGAGTCCTGCAGATACATCTGCCACACACACACGGAGATACAGATACAGATACCTTTTCCTCCCCCATTCACAGCCCCATCCTGAGTCCCATCCCCATCAATTTGAGATCCTTTGTGACTCTGTCCGTGTGTTTGCAAATTGATTGGAGGCGAAGCCATCAAAGTGTCCATTGGAGCTGCTAACAGGCTGACCACCGCCGCCTCTGTCTCTCTCTCTCTGCCCCTGAGTTATCTCGGGCTCCTGTTACCTGTTACCCCGGGCAGGTGTGAAAGCTCCTTGCTGGGTCTTCCCACTTAACATCGAAAGTTTTCCCGCGTTAAATAAAATGTTCTTTTCTTTTTTTGCAATTTTCTTGGACACTCTGGACGAGTGTTTTGTGTTTTTTATTTGTTTGGGTTTTCAATAAGTTACCTTGTTTTTGTTTTAACATTAGAATTAATCGTTGGAGGAATTATTACACTTAATTTTCGCTATGGTATGTTTTTTAAGACTTAGTTTTTATGAATTATCGTTTATAATTAATTATTTAGATGCAATATTAACTTTGGACTTGGACACAGGACACGAAACAATTAAGACTCGCACACACTTACATTACGCACATACATACACTGTTACATACAATTAGTGACTGTACAGATTTTACTAAATATATTTAAGTTTTCTCGGTTTATTTTTGGGAGTATTCATCAACTTAAAACTTAGTAACAAAAAAGGCGACTCCTTTCTATTTACAAAACAGAACTTAAGGAACTAAGGGCCAGGGTCTCTGTCTTATTCTTTGAACTATTTAGATTTCATTTCAAAAATTGTAAATTTGTTACTCAGTCACTGAAAAATAAATTAATAAAGATTTTTAAATAAATATAACTTAGCTTTATTAATTTTTATTGGAAAACCTTCCGGTTTAGACTTTAAATGATTCTGAAAAAGTAAAATCCTCATCAAACTTGGCCCTTAACTTATGACTATCCTTCCTCTATATATACAGTCTCCACGCCCTTTTTTTAGGCCACTTCTAGATCGGAGGACTCGTCGGCATCGCTGTAACCGTTGGGATCGCTCTTGATGTGCACTAATTGGGTGGCATAGTGCTCGGAGCCCGGGCACTTGATGGCTACGCTTCCGTTTCCGGTGGAGCTGGGTGTGCCCGTTCCCCCGCCGCCATTGTTGTTGTTGCTGTTCGTGCTGCCGTTGGTGGTGCTGCCGCATTGCTCCTCCTGCAACTTCCGGAGGCGCTCCTGCTCTTCGCGTTTCTGTTTGCGCCACTTGGCCCGACGGTTCTTGAACCACACCTAGGAAAAAAACAAGGAGAAAATTTGGTTTTAATAAAGGGGACTAAGATAGATTATACAATATTTATAATTAATCTACAATTAAACCATAATTTAAACTCAAGTTTCCATCTAGCTATGCCCTAAGCTGTTTATTATTTAAATGTTATCACTTTCCCCTAAGGTTTCTATATAGAAATGACTCCCTACTTCTGACTCCGCTTCTCTGTCCTGGCTGCCTTGGTTACCTTTGAGCCGAACGGCGGGGCTTCAAAAACACTTTCATCCGTTTTTCTCTGGAAATTTTCTGTTCTGCTTTTCGGGATTTCTATGCATAAATATTTTAAGTAATTTTTGCGCCATTCCCTTTTATTTTTCTCCCTCTTCAGCTATGCTTAGCCTTTCGTTGGCTTCTTTGGCTCAATCTTGGCGTTTATCTTTTGGGGGCCAGTTGCCAGGGCCAATCGTCCTCCTGCTCCTTAGCGGCTCTGCTCCTTTTTTCAGGATTTAATGAGATGACTTATTGTAATTGTAATTAATTGTGAATGCAGGAGAGGAAGGGTAAAAGTGGCATAATAAGGGAGAGCTGAATAGGTCTTTGGAAAACTTAGGGTATAAATGGGGTATAATGAAGAGGCAGTTATGAGTGGAAATAAAAAATGGAAGGTAGTTTTTGAATAATTAAATATATACTACAATTTAAATACTTCAAAAAATTATATTAAATATTTATTTAATATATTATATATATATTTTTTTTTAGAGAATGTATTGTTTTAACATTTTTTTTTAGAAGAAACTTGTCGACCGACACGGTAATTTTTCGTATATTGCATTTTTTCTCTCCCTTTCAACAGTATTTTTTTATGTTTTAATTAGACCCTTGGCCACGCCTTCCCACCCTTGTCTCGTTGTGCTCCTTCTTTAGCCCCCCTCTAGTTCACTTGAAAGCCACTCGCTAACCCTTTCCCTGCTACTTAGTTAATTAAAACAAAAGACGACTGTGAAATGACTTAGGGGTTAAACAACAACACATTTCAGGGGGGTTTAGGCAGCAGAAGGATGGCATTTCCCGTTATGTAATCACCCTTGTGACCATCATCATCATCTATCTCTCATTAGCCCCCTCGCAGAGAAGCTACCCCCAGAGAACCCACTCCCCTGCCGAGGGCGGAGTCTCTTCTTCTCCCCAAACTCGCTCGCTGTCTCTGTGTCTCTGTTGCTCCCCTGCGATTTCTCCATTTCTCTCTCTTATTTCGCCCAATCCCAGTTGCAACCCTTATTTGTTTATTTCCCTTCGTCTGTTTGTTGATTATTTGTTGAATAAATACTCGTGGAAAATGCTGTGCCGGCTAGGAAAAAGTTTAATTAGAACAATTAGCAGAGGGAAAAGTTGCTTTTTCGCAAAAATGAAATGCTATTATCATTCCGAAAAAGGGAAAAGTTGAGTTGCCTCTGTTGTTTATGCAGCAAATCGACTGAATTTGTTGAAATAACAGAGAAGGCAGGGATGTGGGGAGGGCAGGAAAGGAGAAAAAGCCGGAAAAGCAGAGAAAGGCAGGGAGAAGCCAGAAGGGTCGAAAAGCAGAGGAAAGCGGAAACGGAAATGACAGCAGAAAATGCGCTAAACTTATAAGCAAGGCAGGACTCTCTCCCCGAAGCTCATTTAATTTCGCATAAAATTTGTGTAAATTTCAGCAGCTGCTTTTCATATATTTTCCCGACTTATTTGCTTAGGATTTTCGTCTCTCGTTCTCGCTCCCCTCCTTTCTCCTTATGATTTATGCTGGAAAATGGCGGCACCTTGGCAACCTTTGAAGGCGCCATCGTCAACGTCATCGTTTTTTTTTTATGTCAGTTCATATATTTCTCATTTCCACTTGATTTAATTAGATTTTTAGACAGCTCTCAGTATTATGTGTGTGTTTTGTTTGTATTTAGTTATTTATTTTCATAATTTTCATAATTTTCATGAGCTTAAGTTATTAAAACAACACAACGCGCGCGACAGCCGTTTTTCAAAAATCACGCGCTGTTGGACAGGCAATGAATTTTGTGATTTAGTCAGCTTAATTATGTCAACAAAACACACTCAACACACACATTTTTACACACACACACGCGTATTTGCCAAAATGCAACAGTTTTAATCCAATAAATTCTAAGCCAAAAAAAAAATATTCGTTTTTTTTCGGGTGGTTTTTTCCGACGCTTTATTAAAGTTGCATATTTTAATTAAATGCTTGGCCTGGCAGGCTAAACCGCATTGAACCCTGATCCAGGCGGAACTATAAGGCCGGAGGATGTGTGTGTGTGTGGGCTGAAGTGGGGGATGTGTGTGCGCCGGAAAAAAGCGAACGCGCTCCGCTAATCCAGTAATTTGTACGGCCAACAGTCGAAGTGGTGTGTGTGCGAGCTTAAACCCTTCCTAAAACCCCCCTTAAAACCCCCGTTTAAACTTCCCCTTAAACCCCCAAACTCCCTACAGAACCCCCCTTAAACTGGTCTAGTACCCCCTTCCCATCCAGCTTAAAATCTGACTAACGCACAACAATTTTTGGCCATAACGCTGCAGGCGCCTTTTTTGCTCGACAAAGCTCGCCGAAAAATCGCAGTGAAAATTTTCGACAAATTAAATAAACAAAGGCGCAAAAAAGTGACGGAACAGAGGGGGAAGAAAGGTGTATGGGTGTGTATGGCTGTGCTGGGCGATTTTCCATGTTGATTGATGGCTTCTGCCTGGAAAATATTGGCAACAAAATGGCAGAAAATGCCATGACAAGGCACTGAGATTCAATAATATAAAAAAAAAAACAATCGTATATAAATAAATATTTATATTAATTTCTACAGAAAATATAAATTAACAGATTTTAATGCGCTATTTTTAAGAGCTGCTATTACTAGAGCTGCTTTTAATCAAATTATTTTACCCAGGTACTAAAATCCTATTATTTCCGTACTTCTTCGTTCAGTGTACTGTTGCAGGTGGATTTTTCCATCGTTTTTTTTTTTAAGAACTTGACATGCATGGGCTCTTGCCTTGGAGTCGCCAGAGAGATCTCTCTCTGACCTTTCGCAAATATTGCCACAGATTTTTCATCCAAAAGCGCATAAATCGCTGATACCGCAGGAAATCGCGGGGGCGTGGGGCTCCCGAGGGGGAAGCGTCTGAAAAGCGGCGCACACACACATTGGGAAACGTGCATGAAATCCATTGAACAAACAGACCCACGGCAGTTGATTTTTAATTAACTACCAAAGCGCTTTACGCTCCGCCCCCTACGCTTCGCGCTTAACCCGTTTTTCCCCCTGGGAAAAATCTCTTCTGGCATTCTGGCAGACTGACCCTGGGTGTGTGTTATTTTTGGGGTTTTTTGGTCAATCTATGCGTGTGGTTTGGATTACCAGAAAAGCACCAAAAAGGCCGGAAAATTCCGGAAAATGCATCGATGTGGCATGAAAATGTTACCGAAATATGTAGAGCTACAGTGCTATCATAACTTTGCGCTTCGTTAATCGCTGCACCTGCTCTGTGCCCGCCTCTCTCTCTGCTGATTTTTCCCCTCTCCTAATTTTCCTTGTTGTTCCATCTCGCCAAAAATTGTCCCCGACGAAAGCCAAAAAACATTGGCAGCCAGCAAAAACAAAAGAGAAAATTTTAATTTTGGCTGGCTTCAAAAGGTGAGCCCGACGAAGGGTTAAAAGGGTAGACACGTTGTATGTATGTAGATTTAAAAGGTGAGGCTCGGTTGGCGTTGTAGGGTTAAACACAGGGGAGCCAGAAAAGCACACACAAAATGGCGGCCGCCTTTTTCGCCAGGCCCTTCTAATTAGTGAAAATTGGCAACACAATTCGGTTGGAAACTTCGTCACCAAACTGGGTGGCACGGCACCCCCGTTGCTCCCCACGCCCTTCTTTCCCAGCCTTTTGTGCTAAATTGTTGGCGCTGTTTTCCGTCGTGTTGTTGGATTAAAATCGCGCAACCATGAAAATTGCTCGTTACGCACATTCCCTTTCTTCCTTCTTCTTCTTCTTTTTCCACCACACAAGGGTTAAAGTGCAGGTAGACTAATTATGTTACAGAAATCTTAGGCAGGAATCCAATGCGTTTGTATGTATTTAAATACGTTAAACTTAATTAACTCACCAAAATTCTTAAATTAATCTGCTCGTATTTTTTTTACTTTTTCTCTCTCAGGGCAAGATCGCTTTACTCTCAAATCGCAAGTCCCGTATGCAAGTGTGGAACGAACGGCGAAGAGCGTGAGAGAAAATACAAGAAGAAGAAGAACGAAGCCGCCAAGTGATAAGTGCAGACTCTGCACTGCAGAGCAAAAAATTTTATTCGGTCGTTTAAAAGTGAGATAATTACTGAAAAACGATAAAGTCTTTTAAACTAACCGAGTTGCATACGGTAACACTCAATTAAATATCGATAACGCCAGTTTTTCAACATTAGTCGGAAGAGTAAGCGCTGCTTCTCCTTTTAACTACATTTGTGGCATCGGAAAAGTGGAATGACAAAAAAATCATTAACTGTGCAAGTGCCGGAGTGGACGGGTGTTTCTCTCGTTAAAAACTGAAATAATCTCTGTGTAAGTGATAAAAATCATTTTCAAAGCATTTGGCAAATAGTAATCAAATGCAAGCCATTAAAATAAAATTTTTCGACACCTGCGGGCCATGCAGAAGCCCCATGTATGTGTGTGTGTTCATATTGGCGACTACCGTACGATTTCTAGCGGGCGAAGAGCGCGAGAGAGAAAAACAGAAAAAGAAGAGCGCAAAGTTAGCCATACGCAAAATTGATGCGTGCGCAGATAAAAAACAGTTTTTGATCGTATAAAAGTGTAAAAATACCCACAAAACGTTTAAATAATTAAATGGAGCTGTATTTTATGCAGAAACATTCAAAAAAGCATTGATAACACGTACTTTTCAACAATGAAAAAGGTACACGCGTGACAGAAGGGAAAGTGAAAAAGAAAAAAATCTTAAACTGTGTAAGTGGCGAAGTAAACGGGTGTTTCTCACGTTAAAAACTTAATTAATACCTTCGTGATACAAAAAAATACGTAGTTTGAGTATTAAACAAATGAAAATCATATAAAAGCCCTTAAAACTGCATTAAAAACAGTTGAGACTTCTGTGGACACGGGAGAGCGGCAGCAGCCCCTGCTAGCATGTATGCATGTGTTGGTGCCTATGCATTTCTGCATGTGTGTGTGTATATGGCACGTAGTCTCTACCAAAAAAAATTTATTTCGCCAGTTTTTCAACATTAGTCGGAAGAGTAAGCGCTGCTTCTCCTTTTAACTACATTTGTGGCATCGGAAAAGTGGAATGACAAAAAAATCATAAACTGTTCAAGTGCCGGAGTGGACGGGTGTTTCTCTCGTTAAAAACTGAAATAATCTCTGTGTAAGTGATAAAAATCATTTTCAAAGCATTTGGCAAATAGTAATCAAATGCAAGCCATTAAAATAAAAATTTTCGACACCTGCGGGCCATGCAGAAGCCCCATGTATGTATGTACATATGTGTGTTCCTATTGGCTGGCGACTACCGTACGATTTCTAGCGGGCGAAGAGCGCGAGAGAGAAAAACAGAAAAAGAAGAGCGCAAAGTTAGCCATATGCAAAACTGATGCGTGCGCGGATAAAAAACAGTTTTTGATCGTATAAAAGTGTAAAAATACCTACAAAACGTTTAAATAATTAAATCGAACTGTATTTTATGCTGAAACATTCAAAAAAGCCATTAAATTAATATTTTTCGACACCTGCGGGCGACGCAGAAGCCCCATGTATGTACGTATGTGTGTTCCTATTGTCGACTACCGTACGATTTCTAGCGGACGAAGAGCGCGAGAGAGAAAAACAGAAAAAGAAGAGCGCAAAGTTAGCCATATGCAAAATTGATGCGTGCGCAGATAAAAAACAGTTTTTGATCGTATAAAAGTGTAAAAATACCCACAAAACGTTTAAATAATTAAATGGAGCTGTATTTTATGCAGAAACATTCAAAAAAGCATTGATAACACGTACTTTTCAACAATGAAAAAGGTACACGCGTGACAGAAGGGAAAGTGAAAAAGAAAAAAATCTTAAACTGTGTAAGTGGCGAAGTAAACGGGTGTTTCTCACGTTAAAAACTTAATTAATACCTTCGTGATACAAAAAAATACGTAGTTAGAGTATTAAACAAATGAAAATCATATAAAAGCCCTTAAAACTGCATTAAAAACAGTTGAGACTTCTGTGGACACGGGAGAGCGGCAGCAGCCCCTGCTAGCATGTATGCATGTGTTGGTGCCTATGCATTTCTGCATGTGTGTGTATATGGCACGTAGTCTACCAAAAAAAAATTGCAAAATCAATATTTTCTTGCGCTCAAATGTTCTGAATTAACAGTTTTTGAAGAAACAAGTTAAAATGTCAAGTTTTTTAAGTGCGCGTTTAACTAATAAAAAGTGCGCGTTTAACTAATAAAAAGTGCGTTTCTGAATAAAGATGGCGGTAGTGCAAATCAGTTGTGTCGTGTGTGTGTGTGTAATTTCAGTTCTTTTATTTTTCTCCGTAATATTTGTGGCTCTTGATTTTTTGTTTTATTTTTTTAAGTTAAACTAATCGAATAAAAAGTGCGTTTCTGAATAAAGATGGCGGTAGTTGTGTGTCGTGTGTGTGTGTGTAATTTCAGTTCTTTTATTCTTTTCAGTTATCTTTTTGGCTCTTGATTTTTTGTTTTATTTTTTTTAAGTGTTTAATTAATAATTGCATAAGTGGTTTTTAAATCTGTGAGTTAAAAAATCCCGCAAACATCAAATAAAAAGAAAGGCAAAAGACAAAATCACGTGAGTGGCCAGAATTGGATGTGTGCTGTGCTTGTGTGTATGTGTGCTGTGCTTAAGTATGTGTGTGTAATTTTACAATTCCTTGGAATTCCATGACATTCCGTGTCGTTCCATGTCTTTCCATGACTTTCCATGACTTTCCAATACTCATTTTTGATTATTTCTTGTTGCTTTGTAAAAAAGAGTGCCTGTTTTAATTGGCATTTTTGCTGCCATTGTTTATTTAATATATTAAATGTTTTCTAACTCCGTGAGTAATAAAATAGAGAACATTTAAAGGAACGAGAAGTAAGAAGACAAAATCACGCGAGTGGCCAGATTTGGAAGTGTGCTGTGCTTGTGTGTGTGTGTGTCATTTCACAATTCCATGACATTTCCATGTCTTTCCATGACTTTTAATTTTTATTGTCATTGTTTCTCTGTCCCACCACAAGGAAGACGTCAGTTTTTAATTTCTTGATTTCTTTTGCTGCCATTAATGTATAATTAAGTTATTATGTGCTTTTAATTTTGTCAACTATAAAAAACCTCAAAATGCAAACTTAAGGGATGGAAGGGGACAAAATCACGTGAGAGATCAGAATTGGATGTGTGCTGTTATTGTCTGTGTGTGTGTGGCACTCCGTGACTTTACATTGCTTTTGCAATTCTTTTTTTTTTTAAATAATTCTTGTTGCCAAATTAAAAAAGAAAATGTTCTTTTTTTTTAGTTTTTTTTTAGTGTTCCAAAAGAATTATATTAAAAATTGGTGTTAATTTGTGCGTTAAAGTTTCAAGAGCCCCAAATTTTTATACTTTTTGATCTCAGTGTTGTTTTGGTGTTTTAAAATAATTATTTTAAAAAGTGGTCTTAAATTTGCGCGTTTCAAGTTTCAAGAGACTCAAATACAGAAGGAAGAAGAAGTGAAGCACGAGACGAGAAGAAAAGACGAAGAGACGTGAGTACTAACTATTATTTAATTTTTTTGATTGCTCATTATTTAAGACTGTTCTTTGGCCTCGAGTCTTGAGAGTTTTAAAGTTTTTCACAGCATAAACGACTTGAAAAGTACAATTATAAATAAACTTGCAAATCACAGGATAATGTATACGCAAATTAAATTGGAAGTCTTCTAATTTATATATAAGTAATTTAATTTTTTTCAGGAGGAATGCCTGTTTTACTAGTTTAATTGGGAAAAATCAATAACATTAATTTACTTACGAAATTGTTGGTAAAGAGAAGAACTGGGAAGTATTTTTTTTTGCCAGAATTTTAAAAACTCAACAAACTTTTTTACAGCACCGCATATCAATTCAAATATCGATGTTCCATTCTCTCTACTTTTGCAGAAGGCCTAAGGAGAATTAACTTTCAAAAAAGGAAAAAGATTAATATTTTCCCATCTTACAACAGCATTTTATTTTCATTTTTCTAGTGTTTTTATGATATTTCACTCTGAAAACGTTTTTTTTTTATTATCTTTTCTTTTCATTTTTTATTGCTAATCGCTCTCAACCTTTTAACAGCTTAGTGACCTTAGTGCACCTGTCCAACCATGCCACTTAAATCCTGTAGCTACCCACCTTCGAACTTTTATTTGGGGTTCTTTGTGTAAATTTATGCAGCTTCGAGGGAAATTTTCTCCCTCAGCGATAATATTTGTCTACTGTTACACGCTTCGACAGCCAAAACTGAAAAGCAAACATGGGAAAGCGTCGTCCCCTCGGAAAAATCCAAGCCCAGAGGCGGTAAACGCACTTTGCTGCCCGCAAAATTCCCGCGAGAATCGAGCAGCCTCAAAACTCAAGTGTTTGAATAATGAAAAATTATGAAAAATTATGACGGCGAGAGTGTTCACCACCCACTGGGTGGTGGTGGTAGCTCTGTGCTCCGTGACCTCGGGTAAAATTAACGAAAATCTGCTGATTCCAGCTCATTGCCGTTTTTAATTCAATTTCGAGGCTAAACAAACATATTGCCAAGGGGCGGGAGGGAAAATGGGACATGTTTATTGTGTCTAAGGGGAGACAATAATAATAATAATAATTCGGAGGCAAAATATACTTTAGTTAATTGCCGACGCAGGTGGCCTCCTCGAAACAGGGAGAAACCCCTTGTCGAAGCCCTTCCTCTCACCCGATTGTGCAACTTCAAAGCGGCATGATCCTGGAGATACGAGGTAATACAAAGGTGACACAGGCCTTTCTCAAGTCCTGGCCAAGACAAAAAGATAAAGCAAAAGTGGTAGAGAACAAGAAGATCGCCTCACAATGGAGGAGTGAGGAGTGTGAGGAGCGATGAGTGGGCACATTCTTCGCCGCACATATACTTATATTTGAGAATGGGTAACATCAATATTTGTGGAGTTTTGAGCCGCAGAGCGAGAGAGAGGAGCACAAATTATGCCAAGCTGATGATTACTAATTTCTTGGCGACGCTACTACGGCCCAAGACAAATATTTGAAATGCCCTCTAGCAGACCGCTCCTGCCTATATCTCCCCTCTATCTGGGCAGATCGGGAAACGAAGTCACCTCGATCACTTGAGCTGCGGGATTAGGCGTATTTGACTTGCACGCACCAAAGAAGGCAAAGCGAAAAACATGTGAGACGCCCGAGAAGAGAATGGCTCTGTTTGCTCTCTACACACACAGGTACCCGGCTTTGTGTGAGCTACTGTTTTACCCGATCTTCTTCGCCTCGATCCAAGCCCAATCCCAATCTCAAACCCAATCCCATCCATCGAGTGTCTAAATAAGAATAATAATTGTAAATGATGAAGTCAAAATAAGCAGATCATTTAAATGCTGACTGCTGTTTGGATGGGAGCTGAATAATTACGGCAAGTTTGGGGGGAGGCTTTGAATTTCGAAATCGTAAATCTGTGAGAACCGAGCTTTCTGTGACTTAAAGCGTTGAATTTTGGTATGCGAAGTAAATAAGTGCTTGATTTATATTTCGATGAAATAAGTAAAAATATTTATTGATTACTAGGATAATCTGTGAGAACAGCTTTCTTTCGAGGTAAAGTTTTGTATTTTCAATGGTCCTTTGGGTAATTTTGTGTTAATTTAACAATAATTAGATAGGACATATTTTACTAAAAATTGTATTAAATGTCTGGAAATCTAATTACGAAAACTCCTAATTAGATCACATAATGGATGTACCCTTTCCCCACAACAGTAACCCCTGTGTAGGCATCGAATTTGTTCATTTTTTACTCGACAGTTTTCTCTTTTGTTATTGCTGCTGTTTGTCTTAGGCAAGATTTTCAATAATTATTGCCACTTATGGTCCCGCGACTCTGGGGTCTTAGAGAAACAGAGAGGCGAGACCGAGACTCTGGACATCGGAATCGCGGAAGAAGGGGCGCTCTCGAGTGGCCAGGCTCTTGGCATGCAAATATGCTAAACAGTAGCAGTCACAAAAGCTGGGGCTGCTGCTGAAGTTGATTATGCTGCTTAAGTCAATGACGAGCGATGACTGAGCACAAGATTTGCTATGGGGGGCTATGGGGATTTTCAGCCATCAGCCATCGTCCACTTTGCTTGTCAGAGACAAGTTTGAAGTCTCTTTTTGTGTGTGTGTTGTATGTTAATTAGTCAGAGTCGCCCCAATGAGGCAGCAGATTTGTTGTCAGTCTCCCCCGATTTCCAATTAGTTGAAGAGTTGGGAAATCAGTTCCCCTTCTCTATATCTCTCTGTGGAGAACTCGCTCACAAACCTGCATTCTAATCCGCTTAGGATTCCGAATATGATGGCCCGCGGGCCGGAAACTTGTCGCCTAATCAAAGAGCCGGCGTCAATTCGCCTGCGGGTTAAGTAACGCCGCTCATTACCCAAATGGGTTAGCAATGCAGGAGAGGAGGTTGTCTTAAGCTGAAGGCTAAACATGAACCCACACCCAGGTGTCAACAAATGTCGCACTTGTCCGCTTTCCTCTACCACGGGAAGGTGAGGGTGAGCCGAAGAAGGGTTCCATTTGGGGTGGCGGCGATGTCTAGATTAAACATTTGACCGGTTGACAAACATATTGCCACGGTAACTAGCTCGGGACCCGGAAAGCGTTGCTAATCCTTATCAAAGACGGCGCCCTCCGACTTCAATGCATAACAAAAATTGTGAACAAATTAAATTGTCAACTTTTATCGTCACTTATCGTCCTGCTTTTCCCCTTAGTGACCTCTCAATTTGTTTGTTTGCCTGCCTGCTTGTTTGTTGTTGGGTTTCCTCGACACTAATGGACTTTGAATCACAAATGTCGAACTTATAGCAGTAGCAGCAAAATATCCCTGATCCAAAGGGATGCTTAGACCCCCGGGGTGGGATTTACAAGGGAGAAGAAGGAGGTGGAGGAGCTGGATGGGAATCCCTGCATATTTACATTGGCAATGATACGATTCCAGGGACATACAACCACCAAAGAAGCACCCAGAAACAAGCAAATAACCATCGCCATCCGTTTAAACATGCGGTCCCATTACCCAAATTAAGTGAATCATTCGGATTGGCATTGTTTTGCTTTCGCCAGAAGCAGAAGCGAAGCCCCGCAAACCGCCGACAACTAAATAAACAGCGATAAATTCTCAGGGGGGGAGAGAAGAGAATTCTCGGCTAGAAGTAAAGAGGAGAGCAGAGCGCGGGTATTGCGATGCAGATGCCAGAGATTCGAATTCAGAATCTGATTCATTGCGGGGGTGTGGTAGCACTCAATTGGTTTCACGCGGTGAATTAAAATGAGCGTGAAATTAGAGCCAAATAGAGGGACTAAGGTTGATTACATGGGGTGGGAACAGGGAAACTAAGGTTTTTGAAAACCAAAATTGATTAAATAAATTATAAATCACTAACAAGAACATTAAATCGAATTTGGATCTAAATGAAGCCTAATTATTAAAGATTCACTGCCTCCAAATACTCTTTGAAATACCCCAAAATAAACTTAATATCTTGACACTCACCTCCACGCGCTCCTCTTTGAGATCCACCTTCAAAGCCAACTGCTCCCTGAGCACCACATCCGGATAGTGGGTCTTGTCGAAGGTGGCCTCCAACTGCTCCAGCTGCTCCTCCGTGAAGATGGTGCGATGGCGACGCTTCCTCTTTGGCGGCGGCCCATGGCCCAAGTGCCCCAAGTGATGGTGCTGTCCATGTCCGTGGTGGTGCGCTCCCAGATGCGGATGGTGGGGATGGGCGTGCGGGTGATGTGGGTGGTGGCCATGGCTCGCCGCCAATCCGGCGGCTGCTGCTCCGCTAACATGCGCCTGCATTTGAGCGGCGGCCACATGGGCCACGGCAGCCGCGTGCATGTAGTTGGGATAAAAGTTGGGGTAGGCCACTGTGTGCAGGAGCGGAGAAGGAAAAACAATAGGAAAATTCATTATTCCCGTGGATGTAATAACAGTCATATCATCATCATCCTCATATATGCAGAGGGTAAGAGTGTGGCCAGGGTAAGTGGAATATTCCTCGGTAAATCCTTAAAAATGCGCATAACATAAAACGCGGAAAACGGCCGCCATGTTAACTTATACAGCATAGGAAAGAAAAGTAGGAGCATGGAAATTTTACAAAAAGCGTAAGAAATTTTAAGAAACTATAACAAAAAAGAAATATTTCTATGTATTATGCACTCATTTTTAATGAATCAATATATTTTTCATTTAAAAATTAATTTTCTGGAGCTAGAAAGTACCATTTTTACCTCATCTGTAAACGTATGTTTGCGGCTTCCGGTTCCGGTTGCAGTACAAGCTCAGAGAAAAAATTTATTGCGACCGGGAGTTTTATTTTTCATATTCATATCCTGCGGGGGAGCCTTTGAATGAATTTAAGCGGGGATTCTGCATAAATCTCCGCCAGAGTTTCACGCTCGAATCAACACAAGACCCAAGCTTGCGCCAAAACCGAAGCTCACTCTTAAAGCCAACCCTCCAGGTGGCTCAATCTGAGACTTAGGCCTCATGCAAATCCTCTCACCGCACAAAATCGAATGGAAATGGGAAACGGGGAAAGGGAAATGCGGAATCATCTTTCACGGATCATTGCCTAATTATGAATAAAGCCATTCAGGATTCGCTTGGGGATGAGTGGTTCGGTTCAGTGGGTGAGAGGATGAGGATGAAAACCAGGATGTCTGGCTGTATGACTGCATGAGTGGATTCCCTCAAGGTGTTTTACCGAGTTTAGAGTTTGATGGGAAGCCCCATAAAAGAAATGATGAAAACTTTGCCTAAATCTAGTGAAGGTATCAGGGAAATTTAGGAGGTTGTTCTGGCTGGTTTCCAATAATTTCATTGTATTAAATGAAATAAAATTTGTTACCCTTTTCCCTATTTTGATAGTTCAAATAAAAGCAAATACACCTTGAAAGATAACTTCCGTTTAAAGCTAAGCTTACCCAGAAAATCGGAGGGCGAGGCGGCAAAACCGCTCGCCGCCGCCGCCGCCAGGTGACCCAGATGCAGGCCGGGATGCTGCAGCATGGCAGGAACCCTCTGCGGTCTAATTGGACTGGCGGCGGCGCTGGAACTTGAGTTGGAGTTGGGCGAGGCGGGTGACTCGGCTCCACTTCGCTTCAGTCCAAGACTGATGCCATTGGAGGCCAGTCCGTTGGGGAGCCCGCCGTTGCTGCTGTTGTTGTGGTTACTGCTTTGGTTAGCCGTGGATCCGGCCTGTCGGGAGCCCAGTATGCTGTCGATGGTAAAGAGCGAGGCGGCGGCGGCCGAGGCAGCTCCTCCTCTCCTATCATCCTCGAGAATGGTGACTCCCGACTGACTGCCATCGTCGGAGGATGGCGTCTGGCTCTGGCTCTGCTGGTGGTGATGGTGATGGGCATGCTGTTGCTGTTGGAGCACCGACTGCAATCGCTGACCCAGGTAGCCGCACTGCTGTGAGTTTAGGAGCATGGCGGTGGTCAGGTGATAGGCAGCCGAGTTGCCGGGACTCCGGGAGATCTGTCGCGGCGGCTGCTGTTGCTCGCCAAGATCGCTGGGCGATCGCTTGAGCGTGTAGCCCGCCGGCGGGGAATTGGTCTCGACCATTTGGGCAAGTAGAGAGCCCGCGGGTGGCGGCGTCGGCGGTGGCGAGGGACTGGGCGTGCTTACGACGGTAATCTTGAACTTGGCTGACTTTGGGGACGGAACTATGTTGTGGTCGGGCGTTGTGCTGGGGCCGTCTCCGCCGCCTCCAGCTCCTCCTCCTCCTCCGTTGGTTGCGCCGCCCGCCAGCGTCGCCGGGGTCCACAGTGAGGAGAGAATTTTGAAGATTTTTTGTTCTACTTTCGAAGGCGAAAACGGTCACAAAAACGGCACTTAATTGTACGTATTATAACCCAAATGGTTCAACGATAATTCGCAGATAAATCTCACTGAACACGCGTCGTGATTTCTCATAAATTTTCACAGGTTTTCCCTCAGATTTCCTCTACCGAAACGGAGTGAACCCTTCTTGTCCGCTCGAGCTGCGAAACTGTTGTGAGAGCGTGTGCCGCACGACAAGTTGTCGTCAATCCAGTTTTCACGGATACAGATGCAGGCCAGCAGTAGCAGATACAGATACAGATACAGGCGACGGGCTCTCTCTCGTTTAGCGGACATTTTTGGTCTCGGAACCAATGAGATTGCCCTGAAGCCACGCCTCTTTTTGCTACCATATTGTTGGGCTCTCTTTGGTTTGGCCCTCTCTTTCTACCCTCTTGTGCCCGGCTCTCGGTGTCCCTTTTCCGCAAACGAACCATTGTTTCCGGTGGTTGCTGGCGTTCGTTCCTCCCAAGGTTGCCAGGAGAATGAAGAGGTCTTTGATGGCAAAAGATGGCGCTTCGGAGATAATGCTCCCCCTGTTGGTCCCCCCTTTCTTTATCCTATATTTTATTTTGTATTTTTCTCTGCTTTTCCTTTTTCACTGACAGTTATTTGTACAGATAAAGTCATCACTGACAGACTCCGTTGCCCCCCAAAAAGAGAGAGAGGGAGAGAGAGAAAAGATTGCATAGGGAGAGAGAGAGAAAGGGAGCATGTGCAAGAGAGATGGTTGTACAGAGGCTCTCCCTTTCGCTCTTGCTGGAAAGGATAGTGTGATAGTGTGGGGAGCATAAAAATGTTGCCTTTGGTAATGTGGAAAATCACCCAGGGTGGCGTCGTGCGCTCTCTTCTGCTCGGGGATTCTCCGCGCTGCTGTCTCTGCCGGCGCAGTATCTTAAGAAGATAATGACTAATTTAATGCTTTTATGTTTTTGGCAACACATAAACATCATTATGCGCTCAATCCGCCCACGGAGATGCGCTGGTTCTGTTTTTTTTTTCGCTTTCATCTCCTGCTCTGGCTACTGTGAGGGTTAAAGGTTTTACATAAGAGTGTGAGCGCCAAGGAAAGGGGAAATTGTATATACTATAAACGGAGAAATCAACGGACATAGTGAAGGGTTTATTGCGGAACTAAAGGAGGGGGGGAAGTTGGACAAATGGGAGAATTATGGTAGACCCTACTACTATTAATCTCTTGCATTTTGTGTGACCCTCTATAGCTATTGTGTATGTGTGTTGGCATATGAAAATATTTTAATCTAAAGTTTCCACATCAAACATGCCCAAGTGCAAAATCCCCAATGACCGCCTCGGGGCCTTCGCCCCTCTTCCTTTCTTGACTCTCCCCTCTGAAATGCAGGAAAACAAAAGCTAAGCTTCGACTAATGATAAATGCAACTCTGGCAAGCCACACACACGAACCCAAATGGAAAGTCAGCTGGGAAAAGCGAATGAAGCGAAAAGTCACCACAATGTCACCTATGTGTGAGTGTGTGGGCTGTGTTTATATAGGGATCACTGGGAGAAAAGCAAAATCAAATATGAATACTATATATTAACTTAATAATTTTTTGTTGTGATGGTTATTTTCTTTAAAGAATTTTGCCATACGCTCTTATGTTTATAGAAGATCTAATATTTTAGGAGCATTAGGATAAACCTATTTTTTAACATATGCTTTTAAATGTTTGGAACAGATGTCGACTTAAGAATCAAGTTGTTTGTCAGACTCGACGAATAAGCTTCTTCTAGAAAGAGTCAAAGTCAGTTATCAGAATCCGTTAGCTGAAAGATCATTTAATTCGAAATTATACCGTAAAGTGGAAAACATTCCGATTAAAAAAGAATACCTGCGATTTTTGTAATCTCTTATCATAATCATTTTTAGTGACAACTGTCATCAGTAAGCGCAAGCTGATTAACCAATCAGTTGGGTCTTCTAGATTTAAAATTATTAAAAGGTTTTAGAACTATAAAAATAATTTTGGAAATAAATTAATTTTTTTTTTACAATTCTTTAAAATAAAATACTCAAAATACAAAATTGCTGTAAATTCCTTCTGTGTAATGCGAAGGACAAAGTGGAGGTCCTGAGTGGAAAGCTTACATAAATGCAGATACGGGGGTGTCCGTATGTGTGGGTGTATGTATCCAACTGATTACAGGGAAAGCAGGGGGAAAATGGCTAGGACTTCGCCCTCACATGCACATTCACATGCTGTAAAAGGATGAAAGGATGACGGTTGATGACGTCGAAGAATGTGACCAAATGCTTTTAGAAATTATTGAATAATTAAGCAGAGACGAGGGCCATAGACCACAGGACCACCAGGACATTTTCACTCCCTTCCTCTACCAAAATCTCTGTGGATTCTTTTCATACCCTAGTATGAAGCAGTGGCTTTTCCATATTTGCCTTTGCACTGAACTTCTTACATGACCAAAACTCCCGACGGGAAAAGCGACGAAGATGATGGAGAAACGAGAGCTGAGAAAGTACCAGGAGAAGTGGGAGAAGATGGAGAAGCACTGGGAGTGCGCTTCTCGCTAAGCTCAAAAGTTGTGCTTCTGAGTTTTTACTATTATTTTTTTCCCCCTCTTGCGTTCTCAGTGTTTCCCTCACACTGACCTGCTTTTTTTTGCCATTCACTTTTTGTTTTAGTTCGTAGATTGAATTTTAAATAAAAAATTATATTAACTCGTCTAAGTATTGTATTTGGTTAACATCCCCTTCCCCTGCTTTCTCCCCATCGATTGGCTGGGTTCGCAAAAAAAAGTTCAATTGGCAAAAGGACTAAGCAAACATTGTGGAATAAAAGGTTTTTCTACTTTTCCATTTGAGAACTGGGAAACGACTGGGAAGGGGGGCAAAATCATCTTCTTCGTCGAACTTTTTCTTGACTCCAGATGATGTTCGTTGATTTTTATTTCGATTTTCTGTTGCCATTTCTCTTTTCAACGCCCACGGCAACATTTGCCAGTTGTGCAAAATTAGAAAAGTTTTCTTCTACTCTCTCTTTCTCTCTCTGATTGTTTCCTAGAAGCGGGAAAACATGGAAGAGGAGAGCGAGCAGGAGTAGGAGGAGGGCGGCAAGCGTGTGCTTTGGGTATTTGTCTTGTTAAAAATTTAAGCGAATTTCCTCGAGAAGCCAAATCGAAATCAGCATCAGGAGCAGCAGCAACAGAATCCGCACCAGAATCGCAATCTGATTCGGGATTCAGAAGCTAAATCCCTGGCTGAGGATTTGCGATTGCTCTGCGGCTGAGTCAGAGTCGCCGGCGCATGGTGCTGACATTGATATGTTAATGAATCCGCATCATCGACGACGACGACGGTCTCTAATCCTTGCCAGCAGCAACCCCTGGAACATACCCGGATCCCTTTATATGGTCACACCGGTTTTCGCTGAGCAGTCAATTAAATGTTTAATCCAAATATCGTTTTATGCGTCGCATAGAGAGCAGAGGCCGGCTTGTCCGGAGATTTGCCAAGCGAGAGATCCCAGCAAGAGCAATGTGGACAAGGCAATAAGAGGGCAGGAGGTACACAGCGGAAAAATATACGAAATATGTCAGGGATTTCTTGAAAATCGGAAGCTTATGAGAGTTATAGAACCGATAGATATAGTTGGAATAGATTTTCAATAACATCTAATTTCTAATTTTAGAGTATATGAGATGATTGCGTTTTCTATATGTGCGACATAAACTCTCCTTGCTTGAGATTATCACCCTTTTAAACAACATAAATTTGTGATCTTATTTTTCTGTGTTCCTAAATCGATTTCTACTTCTTTAAGTACACCTCAAAAAAAGCTTAAACAAGTTTCTTGCAGTGTACCGAATAGAAGCATCATCCAATGGCAATGGCAGTCGCATCAAGGGATCAGTCAGCTCAGGGATCGGGGATCGGAGGATAAGTTTAATCTTGCGATATGCGTAAGCGTGCAAATTGCATCGATTACGCATGGCGAGCGGGATGAAAGAGAGGCCAGAGCGGATCAGAAGGAGACAGGCATATATAAATATAAGGGAGACAACAACAAAAGGTGCAATAAAACCGAAAACCCGAGACCAGATGAATGGGAACACGCGGCAGAGGGAGCGAGAAGTAGGGCGTAAGGCGAAACCCAAAATGGTTGCCGATCAAAGAGGAGTAAGCCAGAGAGAGAGAGAGGGAGAGAGTGTGAGAGGAAGAGAAGGAAATATAGCATTAGCAGCTGCTTTTTTCCATGCACAAGGAAAAAGGACCCGTGTTTTGGGTTCATATTTGCGTAAACAAGGCCACACTTTGGTCAGAGCCCCTCATCCTCTTCTTCTCTTCTGTTTGATATCGGGCTCAGCTTGTTTGATTTGCTTTGGGAAGATGTTTCCGAGGGATAATGCCTGAATACAGGCTCCATAGAACCCAGGGAGAACACAATAATAAATCTAAGTGAGAAATCAATTGACAGATAACCTTCCAAACAGAATTCTGGTTTCAAGTCCCTGCCCAGGGGCATTTTTATTGTGAAGGAAATCCCAATGGTTTAATCATTTGCTGTTAGAATATTTAAAATAATGAAAGGAAATTCTCAAATAATAAAGGAATAAACGCAAAATCTTAAATTGTTGCTAGCAACACACACTTTTTTTAAAAACTTCTTTAGATAGAGTATCTTACATGATATTTCTTCCTTTAAATCATTTTCATTATTATAATTGACCGGAATTGCGTAATTAATGTAATTTGCCAAAAGTAAATAAAACTTTTAGTAAAAAAGGGCCGAGAACAGGGCACAAACAGTGTAAGATACATAAATATTATGTATTATATATCTACCCTCAATATGGCATTGTTTTTCTTTTTTACCTTCCCCTTAAAATGGAACAACCTCCCATAACAACTCTACCTTTTTTGCTGTCATAATTTTTCGTGTTGATTTGATGCGTAATTAAAAATTTAAATTATATAGCTCGGGGATATTTTTTGGGGGCGTGTAGGTGGAAGAAATATGGAAAAGGAGCAAAAACGAATAGCCGGAGTCAAATATTTGTCAAGCGGAAAGGCAGGAAATGTGAGGAGGTGAAAAAAGGAGCAATCCCATTTGGCAAGAACTTTTACTCTTTACCGAAAATTACTTCAACTCAATTAATTAACCGAGTTTTCTTTGCAGAGGAAAACCCCATTTAAATCTCCCCTCGTTGTGTTAGCATGGCCCATTGTGTGTTTGCTTTAACTCTTTTTGGGCAAATCTCGCAAATCAGAATGCTGCGACTGTTATTTCCCAGGTTCCTTCTTCCGCCGTCGTCGTCGTCACCTCCAGACAAAGCCAAACAAATTGGCAAACAAACAAATCGCGAAAGAGAAATAGAAATAGAAAAATAAAAAATAAACTAGACAAAAATGGAAGGATTGCAAAGGTGAAAGGCATTGTGACTAGAAATATTGGGCCGTATGAGATGATAGAAGCACTGAAAGAAATTTATTAAAGTTAAAAGGAAGAGTCAAAAGTTTAGAGAGTTCATTTCTAGTGGTTTTCTGAAAGAGCTGTACATTGTTTCTCTCCGAATACACAGAAATGTACTACCGTTTCCATTCTTTACACTTGGATCCTTCAATGTATTCTTCGATACGGAACCAAAGGAATATTAATTAACAAATTAAAAAATGAAACAATGAAGTAGTGAATTTTTTCCCAGTGAGTCCGCAGAATCAGCTCCTCCGAAGGCTGCTCCTGGTCTTGCAGCGTGTGTGGCGTGTTTGCTTTCCTCCGTGTTGTTCTCCTCTGCTCTTCTCATACGTATTCTGCTTGTACCAATCTCCATTTCCTTGTTATCCCCGTGTTCTCTGGCGTATTTGCCATGTTGCTGTCTCGGGCATAAAAAACAAAGCAAAACAAAGCTGCTGCTGTTCCGAGGTCCTGTTTGTTTGAGGTCGTCCTGTGCCGTGTACCGTTGCTCGATCCTGATTGCCGATCGTTTTCCCTGGTCGCTTTTCAATTGACCGTTGCAAATCGTTGCTACAAGGATCAGCCGGGATAAGCCCCGTCCTTGTATGGCAACATATATTTCCCCGGTGCTCATTTTTTGTTTCGCTTTTTCAGTGTCCTTTTCTTCACACGCCCCGCAAAAGAAAGGAAAAAGAATGCAAGGCTTTCTCCTCCACAAACGTTTCTCGTTTTTTGTTTTTGCGGTGATTGGTGATGCGCATTTGATGGCTGCGATCCTCAACAAAAAATATATATAGTGCAATCCCCCGGACCTGTGTTATCCCTCTGTTCGTGTTTAAGTCTTTGGAAAATCGTTTTTTGCGCCTTTGCCCATTTCCTGCACGGCTAATTGCGAGAGAAATCTGCTAAGACCCTCGGATCAGAGAGACCGATATAGATTTTGATAAAGATTTCGTTTTAGATTGATTTGCAGGAATCAGAATCAGAAGCAGCCGTCGCCGCGGCCTACGCATCTGAATTAAAAGGGTGTGAAGTGTAGCGGAGAGCCACTTGAAAAATCTCGTTATCCTGTCAGCCGCAGGACTGGGCACTTGGCACCACTGCTCCTTTTGCTGGGAAAACTGCCAGTCATTTATGACCAGCTCGGGGAAGGGGTTCTTCTCCCAAGTGGTGGAGTGCTTCTTCGGCAGCTGTCTCTCGCCTGCAGCTCCCCGTATCGCTTACAGTCCCAAAAGCAGATGAATGAAAAAGAGCAGCAGCCAGCGATTCTGTCACTATAATGCACTCGAAAAAATATAATATAGTTGGGTAAAATAAAAGAGGTGGGATTTATCTTATAATTTAGCTGTTTAGCTCAAGTATGCATTCAATTCCACTTATCAATCCATTAAAAAATAGGATATGTTAATTTTAAATTAATTCAATATTTTTCGGGAAAAAATCCATTGTAATGGCCATTTATAAAAACTTTCCACCTTTCGGCCGGCATTTTCCCCGAGTGCCGATGAATGAAAAGAACAGTACTTCGTTCTTTGTGCTACCTCCGCCCACGACAACAGCCACCAGGAGCAGCAGAAGGCAGGCAGGATCAAGCGCAGGCAGAGCCGCCCTTCTTTGTTGGGCTTAGCACTAGTCCAGGGAGGGTGTCCTCCTCAGAAAGCACATAAAAACCGAAACCGAACCACTCAAACGCCTCGGCGGGACTCAATTGTTTTCGAGATCAATTTGCAACTTAATTGAAATCCATTTAAAGTAATGAGAGTTACTAACTTGTCCTGACCCGCGACCCTATCCTTTCGGGGACTTTACTCCTTGTCTATTGTTTGTATGGGCATCATCCTTGCACCCTTTTCGGTGGCTTTGTTGCCCTGATCCCCGGCTCAAGAATTATAATCCCACGCGCGCAGTTCAGCCGAGTGAATACCTGTCGCGGCACCACCTTCCATCTCTCCCGATTGTTCCGATGCTCCTGATTGTCCTGTTGTCCTGCGGCCAGAGATCTATTTACGAGCCGTGCAAATGCAAATTGTCCCTAATGTAGCTCAAGAGAGTACCAATCTCTCAACTCCCCGCGGCGAGGATGATTCTTGCAGGGATTTTTGTGGGTGCCCAAATATGGGAACTGGTTCTAAAATTGTTCTTATTTAAAATAATTTTTAGAGTGCGAAAAAATAGTTTTAGCGAAATTTTTTTTCTTTATTGAAGATAACATTTTGTCATTTCTAGTTAGCAAAATAATAATAGTATTTTTTTTTAGACACTTAATTGAAGTACTTGTTAGATGAAGATATCTAAGAAGTTTTAATAATATTTTAAGGAAGGTTTATACTTATTTATTACCTAATTTGTCTGTAAAATATTCCTTAAAAATAATATATAAAGGAACTAGTTACTGAGCTCTCAACTCACATGCGGAACCATTTGAATTAAAATGTTTTTTTTTTTTGCCCGCAAAAAATATGCAAAAAAGTCGCTGTCCAAGACCATTAAAAGGGAATAAGTGCGTGCAAATCCTGGCCGCAGGATGTTTTTCATATTATCAGAACGCATATTACTTCATCGGAAATGAAAGCTCCTCCTACCCTGCTCTTCCTCTCCAGCGCCACTCTGCAACGCCAAAGTTGTTGCCAAAGTAAACATGTGTGAAGTGCTCCGGAAAGAGGGCGGTTTCCGAGGGCGGGATGATGATGATGATGATGGCCCTGCTGCTGCTGCTAACCACGTACATCCATGGCCATAGCCAAAGCCCTATCCATATCCCAATCCATAAGCATAACCACGCGCCTTTTTTCGTTACACTAAAACCGCAATACAAACACAGGCCACACCCTCACCCTCAACCTCAGGAGGAGAGACTGATGAATGTGCACCACATTCAAGTTGATCCCCTTGTAAATCTCTAAATTGTTTTATGAATATATTGGCCCGGAAAGGTGTAAACCTAATTTTCCTTTATGAGAGCCGGCAGGTAAAGTGGAGGAGGAAGTGCGTGCTTGCAGCCCGTGTTCCCTTGGACTTTTGTTCCGGCACAGCAGGATATGAATATATGTAGATCTATGGGATGGCAGATAGAGGTATATCAATCTGCAGTTTCCATTGTTGGACCGCCTTGTGCTGAGCCTCATTTAAATCGTACCGCTGGCCAATTTGCATTCGCACCACAGCCAAATTGATCCGCCCTAATCCCCAGTCTCAGTTCGAACTGGACTACGGCCTACGGACTGCGGACTCCTTTCCTCCTTTCGGTCCTTTGACCCACGACCGATCTTTATAAGCACGGGATTGAATTTGCTAGAAAAACAAAACACTCGGCTTCGGCATCGGCTTCGACTTCGGCTTCAGCATCTCCCTTCTCTGCCTTTTTCGCTTGGTCCTCTACTTTTGGCTGGGATTGGCTTGAATCTGGATTTGGATCCGAATCCGGCTTGGCTTCTGCTTCTGCTCTGGCTTTGGCTTTGCGCTTGCCCTTTGCGGCTGAAGGAGAACGGCTTGAACGGGCCAAATTGAAGTCAGTCAGCGCTTGAAACAGTTGAACCGTTTCCGGGTATTTAAAAAGGGGTTGCTTTAGAGGGAAAATCTTAATCAGGAATTAAGTAAAAAAATGTTTTTTTTATTTTTTTTTTTAGAATCAGAACTATTATTATTATTTTAATTGTATTAAAAAAGAAGGGACTTTCATAATAAACAATATATGGGTTGTTTTCTAGTTTTATTAATTGTATTCTTTTTTTTTTTTTTTTTTTTAACAAACAGAAAAGTATGTTAATATAAAGTGGTCAAATTCTGAGCACCCAAAAAGGGCTCCGATTTATCTAGATAGTTTAAAAGGTAGAAAAGCCAAAATACTGGTGGCTAGATCGTCTTTTCTGCTTATGCCTGATGCTTTTACATTCTTTTCAAAGTGATTACTATTTATTTTTATATTATAATAGTTTTAAATATTTAAATAACAAAGCGAAGGGTTGGAAACAAAAGATACATTTTTTGGCTTAATTTTTATTTATAATTAATAAATTATAATCATTGTGAACTAGTTCAAGAACTTTACCTGGTTTCTACATGAATCAATACTCATTACACAGAAATTTACAATCCTTACGTGTGGCATGCAACAGCGCCATCTTTAGCTCATTTGGGTTCGAACCTACGTGGCAGCGCTGTTTGCTATCAGCTGGTTTGGAAGCTGCCAACTTGTTGAAACTCAAAAAAGTGGCCACACTCCCCTCCATCTTTGATGCTTTTCCCTTAAAAAATATAAACAAACCTTAAGCGAATGTCTGCTTCGGATTAACTTCACCGAAGCCAATGCAGGATCAGGAAGAGATGACCAGAAAGCGAGGCAGAGCCCGGAACAGGAGCAAACAGCGTAGTCGACGTCGTCGTGGCTGCCGACAGAGGCGGGAGGGAAAGCCACCGCAACAGCAACAAAGCCCACCACAGCCAACAGCTCGGGAGCAATGGGCCAGGGGAGCCGAAATGTGCATCCAGACAAGTCGCATTCTCTTCGAGTGGCACCACAACCAGGTCATGAGCCTCTGCCAAGGCTTACGGCAGCAGAAAGAATCCGAGGAAACCCTGCCAGAGAAGCAACGGATACCGCACTGCCTGGACTATGTGTACGAGAGTTCTTCGGAGGAGGAAGAGCAGGAGGGGGAGGAGCTGGAGCTGGAACCGGAGCCCATTGACGAGGGTTATCTAAAGTTCTTGGAGGTGACAATTAAGCACCAGGAGGAAATACGTCGAAGGAGAGCTGACACAACCACCGCCTGTTTAGATGAACTCAGGGATAAGGATTAGGATAGCATTTGTATTTTTGGACAAAGAAAGCTATGATTGAGCCATGTTTTTAAGAGAATTTTACAACAAAAAAAAAAAAAAAAAAAAAAAAAAAATTATAAAAAAATATAGGGGATTAAGCATATTTCGAATACTTTCTCTATATTTAAACATTTATTTTGTGAAATTATATTGAGTATTTAACATCAAAGTAACATTCTCGTATGTGTTTTATCTTGAATATTAAATTTATGAAACACATTTGAAAAAATTACAGACCTTAACCCTTAAATATAAGGTTTTAATTTAAAAAACTTGATTTCTTTATTTTTTAATTTTTAAACATTTTTGAATAGATTTTTTTTTATAATATTTGGTATTAGTACTTTTCTCAGAATTTTTAAATTAAATGTAGGTTGTAGCATGGTTGGCCACCAAATTTCATGGTTGGAGCATTCATAGGTTCATAGTTATGTTGTCTTATAATATTTTTCTGAAAATTCTTTCTCTAATTTAATTGAAGACGTTTTAGGGCTCCAAATTTAAACCCGTAAAGCTAAAAACTGAGAACTAACACTAAACTGTACAGTCTTAAAAAAAAACCTCAGGGTTAAGAACAGAAATTTGCGTAGGTTGAAGAAAAAGCAACTGTACTTTGGTTCCTGGAACTCTCCACCTCACTCTTTTCACACCCAAAGTTCTGCACTAATGAAGTTGTGCGAAAACGAGCATTTTTCTTTGTTTTCTTTTTGGCCAAAAGGAGACGACGCACATTAACCCGGCCAAGACTAATGCAATGTCATTTATAATCGCTCAGGAAGAACCAGAAGAAAGCTTCAAATTGGGGCAAGACCAAAGTGCAGGTAGAGGAGGAGGCGGAGGAGCCTGTGCCCATTTGTGGGTCACAGACAGCGTGTATGTGTGTGTGTGTGGGCGTGGCAAGTCGGGCATTAGCCAGCATTTTTCGGCACTTTTTTGTTGAGTTGAAAAACCTAATTAAGACGTTTGTCTTTTGAGCCCAGCAAAGTGCCAATGGATTCCCCCAGTGTCCTCCCTCAGAGCTACTCTCCCGTCCGGCTGCCGTGGAAATCACGACTGGCGACGACAACTGCGAACGACCTTTCTAATGCCCGGCGACTGCATAAATCATGGCCCAAATGGCGGCCACCTGCACAAGCAGCAGCAACTGTTAGTGCACTGCAGAAATAATATTTGTTTATTATTCAACAAAGAAGTATGAGACTGGATAGATCTTAGCAAAGGATTTCCAAGACTCAATTTATCAATAACTAGTTCGATTTCTAAAGAAATCTCTAGTTAAGTGACTTTAAATATATATATAAACATTAAGATTCTAGGGGGGTTTTTTTACAGTGCAACTAATAAGACTGCGCCTGCAACGCGAACGGAAACTCTGCAACAACTTAAAGAGCTGGGATGGTAACTGGGGGAATCACAGCTGGACATTCACCGCACGGGAGCGATAAAAGTTTTGTCAAATCGAAATAGAGATTTCAATAGAAAGTTTGCTGGCTCCACCCACAGAATAAGATGAGCAGTGGTGGAATTTCTTCTTTAAAAAAAATATAAATTTTACATATTACAGTTTATTATAAAGATAACTTTACGATCAAAATATATATAAATTAGAAAGAGAAAGTCACACAAGTATAATAACAGAATTCTAATAACAGAAAAGTCTAAGGTAAATAAAGAATTTTCTATTAATATGTAGAAATAGTTATCTAATGAACAAAAGCCCCAGAAGAATCAGTTAAGAATGTCATATATCACAGCCTCTTTTATAAGAGAACCCTATTATAGTATAGACATTTTAGTTTTTAATGCCTAACTAAATAGAGCACTAATCAAGTGTTAACAAGAAGAAGCCTTATAATCCTGAGAATACAAATCCAAAGAACAGAAGCCCCAGAAGAATCAGAAGCCCTGCAAAATGGCTGCCTCGAGGGCTGGGCCCCTGAGAAAAAAAAGACAAGAGAGAGTGTGAAGGAGAGGCCCCTAATTAAATGGGAGTAACTTGGCTTGAACATGGCTAATAACCAGCAGACGGAGGAGGAGGAGCTGCCACATGCAACATGAGGAGCCGGAGCCAAGTCAGAAGGGCTGGGCTCTTGGCCACCTGTTGCTCTTGTGCTCCTCCCTCTCTCCCATGACGCCATGTTGACTGCAGATTTGCATGAGATTACGATCGAACAAACACCCCCGAGATTGTATATGAATATTTTATGAGCTGGCAACCGGCTGCTGTTTTGGAGGCCAACAGGCCCGACGACAGTCGGGGAGCATTTCAAAGTGCCAGACAAATTGTTGCCTACAAATCAATTAAATTGCTAATCAACAGCGACAACAAAACAAAACGGCAGCAGCAGCGGCAAAAACAAATCGTGTATTAGGCTCACAATTTAATGGAGCCACATTCCAGAGAGGCAAGAAGCCATTGTTGTTGGCTTTGTGGCTCATGGTTAGTCCCTCAACCCGCCGCCAAAGCGACCACAAGAAATGCATAAACATATTGCAGAATTTTGTACTCCTTTTTGTTTACTTTTTTTGGGGGAGCAGGGGATAGCGAGAGGAGATAAATAAAGGGGACAAGACAAAGCCGCTGCCAGACTCTCGGACACTAACAAGTGCGCCAAAGAGCGAATAGGAAACGGGGGCTTGGAGCGGAAAACTAGCACGACCCGAAAAAGCACAGAAACAGAGACAGAAACAGAAGCAACATGGAAACACCACAGGAGGCATTTGACAAAAAATCAACTGGCCAACATATTTGTGTGCCTGGGATATAGGCTCGAATATATTATGTATCAAGGGGCAGCTAGGCAGTGAGAACCGTAAATAACTAGAAAAGAAGAGGCTAACTACGGAGGCCAGGAAGAAACTGGAAATAGGAAGTGTTTGGAGAGGTATAGAGGAAAAGCTTTTTGCAATTTTGTTTTGGGAAATCCAAATGTGTCTATTAACAGGGTTACCTATTTTTGTGTTAATACATTTTATACATTTTTTTTTTTTAAAGATTATGATAGGTAATTTAATAGATCGAATAACGAAAGACACGTTCCTAGAAATGGCAGTTTTCCCATCATTACGAGGTATAATTTCATACTATTTGAGGGTGTAAAGTTATATTACTCCGCCTTCTGGGGGATTACTGGGCTACCAACACACCACCCGCTGCGGCAGTTGTCGCCACCATTAACGACAGCAGCTCTCTGGGATATTTGAGAGTTAGCTAACTGAGAGCCAGTCGCTGTCGAAATTCATTCAGATTCAAAGCAAAGCCAGTCTCAGACTCAGATTCAGACGCGGGCTTAGACTCGGATTCGAAGTGGGATTGGGACTCGGACTGCGACTCCGATTCAGACTCCAGTTTCAGGTTACCACGCATGAGACTTTTTCATGTCGTTCTCCATTTGTCGCCTGGCACCTTTTTTCTCTAACTTGTGGTGTGTGAAGAAGGAGTGCCACGGCGGGCGGGGATCGATGTGAATGTGGAGGGGATAGGATATGGTTATCCGCTGAGAGAGGAGGGTTGAGAAGCGTGAGAGTCGACAACAAACTGCGCCTGCGCACGCGTTCAATTAGCTGCAAATTGCAAATCGTGCGGCGCATGCGCAACGTCCAACGATGCGATGTCGCCACAAACGGCGGCAACATGTTGCTGCTGCTGCTGCTGCTGCAACGGCAACTGCAACAGTTGCTAATGTGTTGTCAACAAAACTCATGTTGACAGCAGAATCGAAAATATTTCATTTCAAATTTGCTGCTGCCCGAGCTGCAGCAGGTGTGGGAAAGAGAAAGGCTCCCAGGGAGCAGGAGAGGTGTCGATGTCCACTGTTAATTGGACACAAGGAGGCAGAGGCAGGGGCAGAGTCTGTGGCGCAGGCGGTAGAGGAGGGGTTGGAGCTGGTTACCTTGAGAGAGACACATCCTGTCGCCGGCTGCAACCATAACTCACTAGCAGCCCGTGGACCGAGGATTTGCATGGAGGGAATCGAATTTCTTGCCAAGATTCGAATGTTTTGCCGCTGTTGCGCTGAGTGAATGATAACTGACAGTTGGAACAGCAGCAGCAGCAGCAACAATGCCACTGCAGCAAACATTGCAATGACAACATGCTGCTGTTGCTGCTGCCGTTGCATCCTGAGGGAAGTCGCCTGCTTTTTTGCGGCCTTCTCCCCTCGTTTAAATGTCAATAAATATTGGCAATGCTCTCGTCCCAGACGCTGTCATGGTTGCTGCGGTCGCCTCAGCCATCTAAACACTTAACTTTTTTTTACATAATTTATCTTCAAGAAGCTTTTAATTGTCAAGTATAGTTTATCAAAAATGTATTTACTTTTCTTTATAATTTTTTTTTTCCTTTTTTCTCTCATTTTTCTGTAAGTTTTTTTTTTTTTTTCCAATACTTGTATATGTATTTTTGTAGTACAAATTGCAATCTTAAAAGATTTCTCCCAGCGCAGCAGCTTCTTGGAATGCCGGCAATGATCTCGCGTTGTGGCTCGTTTCTGTCGATTCCGAATGCGCACATAAATTCTATCAAACAAGCAAATGGAAATATTAAGGAAATTTAGACATGCTCTCCACCAAGGAGCTTAGGGGGTAGTAGAGAGAGGATATGCAGAGGATATCCCAGGAAATGGTAGATGTGGTGGGATGAAGACGTGGATGTGGACTCTTGTAAAGTCAAAGCAACCGCCGCCAATTTGAAGGTGCGGCTAAAAAGCTGAAGGAGAGCCGGAGAGTCAAAGGCTAGACTGAAACCGAAACCAACCGCAGAGCCACATACATCATTTTCACACCACCAGGAGCAGCAGCATCGGCAAATGCAATCTGTGGGGAAACCTCAAGGCGAGAATTATGAGCGACAACAACAGCAAATGACTCTGCCAGTGAATTTGCAGCTAATAATTTACACAAAAGCATTTTTAATCATCCCAGCCAGCTCCTCCTGCCCCTCCTCCGCCGCATCGGCATCTCTCCAATAAATTGCCGACGTGCCAAGCAACAAAGTAATCAATCAGCCCGGTCAATAGTCAATGATCCCGCTGCGAAGGATTGTGTGGGGATGTGGGGTAGAGCAGAGTAGAGGAGCCTGCTCCATACGGAGGATGATGCATTTCGGAGCACAGCTCCGCCTGGCATTGTGTCAGTCACTGGCAGCAGCAATGGGAATGCGATGCAATGCCAGATCATTGATAATGATCAGCAGCGGCAGCTTCTGGAGTGCAACCTCCTCCAAATGAGGAAATCAACTCCGCAGCTCAAAGTATGCGTAATGGCCCCAGGGATCTAGAGAAGAAGCTCCGCCGGGCACCGAAGATTCTCCATTTCTCCGATGGGGGCCAGCGGTTGTTTGCCTTTTGCCTAGATTCCGCAAACTCCAGCGAGAATCCGCGATGAGAAAATGCGTCATAAATGCGTAAAACCGACGACAGCGGTAGCGGCAGTCACCAAAACAAGTAATCAGCGATGGGGTTCAACTATAAAAATATTTTAAGGAATCTAATGATTAAGGAGAATTTTAGTTTTATTTTAAAAGTCGTCTTGGGGTTCATTTTAAAAGCAGAGGTTTACAAATATCCTTCGTATCTTACTTAAGAACTTAAGAGTCAAAGGGTCCAAATATCAGATCTTAATCAGCAACTTATCTTATGTGTATTGATTAACTGAAGGTTAACATGGTTAAATTGCTCTTTGATTCCAATTTTAATACTATAAGAAAATCATTCAATGACTTTATTCCAAAATAAACCAGTTTTACTAGGCCTTGGGTTAACCAGGTTTTAACCAGAGATTAAATATTTTTCTTATAAGACTTGACATGCCAAGATACAAGTAAATTGAGAATTTTACAAATATTATTCATGATTCTAAGAAACATCACAAGTTACCTTAAATGTTAGATTTAAAGAAAAGATTTAAAGGCTAATTATTTAACCTCAGGTTAAGTTCAGGTTCAAAGCAGCCATCCCTCACGCTCACGTGACATTGCCATCTCTAGGATTTCTCGGTCGCCTTGGACAGTCTTCATCATATTTAATGGTTGTGTGATAATATGCCACGTTTGCTTGCTGCCGTTGTTGAGGATGGGATATGGGATGCCAGTCAGTGGTGGTGGCGATGTTGCCGCTGCCTCTTGCCTCTTGCTATGTTGCTGCATGGCCATAAAGAGTCCGCAGTTGCAGTTGCACAAATGCAACGCAAAACTCAATTAAAGAACGCATTGCAGTCATGATACTCCCGGTGATGATTCTCCCTGTCCTTGTTTCCCTCTCTTCGATGATCATCCGCGCGATGCGATGCGATGATGATGAACAACTGACATTGAAGTGCCAGATCGACAACTGAGCGAAGCCATGCTCATAAATATGGTTGCCCCATGCCCAGGCTCTCTGTTCCCATCTACCATATATCCCATCTTGCATCTTGCATCTCCCCCAGCTTTTTCCATTGCCATCTGAGGCCATCCTCCATCGCTGCGCTGGGCTGCTGGCCGCCTGTCTGTCGTCTACAAGTTGGTTATTAGTCGAACGGAATGTTGGCGATGCGCGTTAATTAACTCATCAATTTTTTGTATTGCACCTTCCCCCGACAGCTCCTGGACATGAGCTGGGCATCTGATGGATGCATTTACTCCTACTTAGCATTGTCCGAGGGTAAAAGGATTTTCAGCTTGTGCTTCCTTTGTGCTGGGGCTTATCTCCGGTTGACACAAAGCCCCCGGCAATCCAATCAGCTCGTGTGAGGTGGCATTTCAACCGCCAGGCAACACAGCTCATTGTGGTCTTTTTTCGCTTTTATTTTTACTTTATTTTATTTTCTTTAGTTTTTTGCCGCCTGTCAGGGAGGCCTCTTGTTTCGAGGGAAATTAAGTACCTACTAGAATGTAGTTGAAAATGTCTTTAATAATGACAGCAACTATGTGTGGAACTTGAAAAGCGCGTAAGCATCACCGGCTTCGGTACGGGATGGGAACACGTTCGTGTGTCTTCTGCTGTGTGTGCAATAATCTGGAACGTCATTTTTATTGCTGCCATTCGCATTGGGGCATTCCTGCCCGTTGCCTTCACTCCAAAGAGTATATCCCACTCCTGGAGCTCAGGCTACCAGCTCACAGCTCCCAGCTCCCAGCTCTCTCAGTCTTTCAGCCTGCTCGTTGTCATCTTAAGCAATCATCTCATAATCGGCACTGGCAGTAGCCGAGGCCTCCAACCGGAGGTTGTGTGTGCTCTGACTTCCTTACACAGGGAAAATATCTATAAGAATCATTATATTCTTTACATTTTAAATCGAGTTTCATTTTTCTCTCTGTATCTTCCCCTCCAATGGACTCCCTGTTCCCTGTCAGCAAATCCCCACCAGAGTTTCCCCAGCTTGACACATCTTTGAGAGCGCAGAGCTCTGCGGACTGATATAAATCTAAGAAGAGTGCAGATCTAGAGCGCGCCTTTTTGATTGATTGCTGCGAGGACGGTTTTGTCGCTGCTGCTTTTGGTGTTAATAATAATTATTATCAGCGGCTATGTTTGTCGGATGGATCGAGCAGGGCGGAAGCGACTCGCTTTGAGAGTGCCTTTGGGGAGACAACGTGAGAATTCTCGGTGGAGGCTTTGTTGTCATTCGCTGGCGGTATTTCAGTTGATTCAGCTATTCCCAGTGTAGTCGCACGTGCTGAGGATTGAGTTGGAAATTGGACTAAATTAAGGATTTGAAATTAATTGAGCTTCACATTCCACACTCTAAAAAGAGAACTCTTTTCAGTTTTAAACGATAAGTTTGAAGGTGTAGTTTGTAGTTTGAGTTTCCGAAGAATTGTATCTTTTAATTCACTCTGACTTAAGATCTAATGATCGCCAGAGAAGATGTAGCTGCTGGGAATGCTAGTTGTATCTTGGATTGTTCTTGACCATTTTTAGAGGGAGCAACATCGGCACCGGAGTGAGAAAGAGATAGATGGGCACAGTAACGTGTGTGGCATGTGGGCAAATTTGTTGCTGCCGCTGTGGCAATGTAGCTGCTGCTGCTGTTGTCATCGAGCGCGGCAACAATGCAACAAC
The DNA here is from genome assembly GCA_018152175.1 of Drosophila jambulina. Taxonomy (NCBI): domain Eukaryota; kingdom Metazoa; phylum Arthropoda; class Insecta; order Diptera; family Drosophilidae; genus Drosophila; species Drosophila jambulina. Next base: position 1,309,631 of record JAECXH010000114.1, read on the forward strand.
GGCGGCGCTGCAATTTAAATAAGTGCCTAGCAACAGCAACAACTGATCAGTGATCAACTGCGAGAACAACGAACATAATTGCCTTTTGCTTTGTTTCGTTTGTGTTTTGTTTTTTCTTGGGTTTTTGTTTAGTTTCTAGCGTCGCATCGCATCGCCTCTCCTCATTTCCTTTCCAAGACGAAGGTCAGGCGCTGCCTTTGGGGCAGCCGCTTACAAGCGCTGCAAATTCCGCTACAGTCACCGCCATAATTGTTCGCTTCTTTAACCCCCTGAAAGAGCAGTCGCCGCCTCGTTTGCCGCTGCGACATGTTTGCAAGCAATTGATTGCTGCCGCCGCCGCTGGCCTGTTTAATGAGCAGCCAACGGGCCAGGACCAGAACAACCAGGAGCTCTCGGAGATCGGAGCATCTGCGGCATGCGAGGTGTCTAAATTAGCTGGGAACGCGTTTTTCGGCTGTCGCCAGCAATCAAAAGCGGAATATCCGCGTCGCCTTGTAATTAGGGGAGAGCAAATGCCACAGCTTCAGCTCCAGAATCTGTCGGAAAAAAAATACTGAGGAAGAGAAAACGGGAGGAACTCTTGAATTTTTTTTTTTTTTTGTGAGAATGAAATACTTGGGAAAATGTATAAAATAAATTATTTATGCAAAGTTGTATAGGGAAACCATTGATTTTATATTATTTAAGTCACTGAATACTCACGGATAAAAGGCAAATAAGTTTTTAATAGAAAAGTATATAATGAAACCTTAGATTCTATATCAATTTAAGTCCCTCTTCTATATAGAGGCCTTTTAAAAAGGTTGTTATTTTGCTGCGAGAAATTTATATAGATTCTTTAAAAATCTCCAAAAACGTTTATTTAAACGGTTATTTTTAGTTGGGAGACTCGAATTTTTAGTAAAGTGTTAAATATATTATTTTTGTAAATTTTTAGAATTCTGTGATTCCTTTACCCTTACATAGCTAGTTCTTAATTGCTTAACTTAGGCGCAAAATTAGTTATATTTTTTTTTTTGTCGGCGGCAGCAGCTACAGTAGCACGACGGCAACTCAAACATTTGTCAGCAACTTGGACTATGAATGGGAGTTGGGCTGGAGTGGCCTCGGACTCCTCCGATTCGGGTTCTGTGTTTTGCAAATAATAAAAATCGGTAGCAATTGCAATTGTTGCTGCTGCTGCTGCTGCTGCTGCTGCTGAATGCGGGGCCCACAAAAGGGATGGAAGCTGGTAAACCCAAGACCGAGGACGGTGGTGGCCATGACCACGGCGATGGCGGTGGTGGTGCAACATGTTGATCACTGATACCGTCTGCACGATTCACAGGCCAGGGCAACAGGTAGAAGATGTAGAACCCAGGGTCCATCCAGCAGCAGCAGCAGCCTCTCCCAACTTTTTATTCCTTTATTTTTCTGGGCTTTTTCTGTTGGTTTTTGTTGATCTGGCAACTTCATTATTTGACAGCGCACGACTTTGATATGGAACCAAGAAGCGAGACAGCAGGGGGACCAGCAGAAGGAAGGGGAGCAGAGGGGTACCAGAATGCATTTCAAATGCAACAAAAACCAAGGAACAGCAGACACAGCAACAACTTTTTTTTTTGGCCACAAACGGAATATTGTTGTAATCAATTTTACAAGTTTTTATTGATGGCAAGCAACATCGCCGCATGTGGCAACTGTTTTTGGGCTTAGAGCGTCGCAGTCGGTATCTGAATCTGACTCTGAATCCGAGTTCGCATCCGAGTTGAGTTGTTGTCGACGAATGACGACTCGCCGGCAGTTGGGTGTCCTTGAGGCGACCCACAAAATCTAAGGGGGGAAAGAAGTAGAAGTAGAACACGACGTTTATGATTTCTTCAGGGGACAAACAGGGAGAAAGAGAGGTTTCTAGATGGCAAGATTTATAGAGTTCAGACTTGCAACATGGCTTTCTGCCAGGAAAGAAGATGAACAGATCACAGTATTAATGATTAAACACATTCTGGAAGCTAAAAAAATGTAGAATGTTTTAGACTAATGCCTCTTATCTTATCGGTTACAAGCTAAGACAAAATATGTTCCTTACTAAAATTAAGTGCGTGCCAAAGAATTTTTTTTTTTTTTTTTGATAATAAAAATTTGTATTTAGGAAATTTGTGTGACCGAAAGAATACACACTTCTTTAAGGTTTTGAGATCAAGATTCGTTATATTTTAAGGGCACTGTTTTCTTTATTTTTAAATATATTCTTTTTTAACTAAAAGAATAATCTCCTGGGTATTTCTCCAGCGAATTTCTAAAATACATTTGCAGTTGTCATGGGGACTAACCTGCTTCTCCTGGGTCTTCTACTCCTTCTTCACCAACCTCTTCTCTATTCCTCTGTCTCTTCTTCAGAGGTTCTTGTGCAGTGTTAACCCTTCTTCTCTCTCCAAACCCCTCTGTCCACACTGTGTGCGGTCTTTTGGCCGCGCTCCAATGGACCAACTGACACCTAGACACATTTTTCTCTGGCACAAATCAAAAGGCAAACATTTTCACTTTCAATTACAGCAATTAAAGCGAGCAATGATAATAACTTATTTAAGCGGCGAACGTGCAGGAGGCAGGCAGGGGATGGGCAGGGAGGAGCAGGAGGAGGCAGCAAGGAGATGCAGAGGTGGAGGACGCCGACGAGGATCGTGGATTGCGAATCGCGGAGCGTCGCCAAAAGCGGACACGCAGACGCATCGCCAGCGATGTAGAGGAAGGATGACGATGACGATGAAAAACTAGTTCAGGCTAAAAACAGGTCCCCCTGGCGGGCCCCCCGTTGTCGCGCCCCTGTGTCGCTGCATGCGCAAATTGAATTTTCGAGAACTATGCAACACTCATACGCCCCGTGGGTCCCCGCTTCTTCTCCTCCGCCTCCGCCTCCTTTTTCTGCCGCTGCAATTGCGGAATAAACGCTTTTTAATTGAATTCGAATTCTGGGGCCATCTCCTGCTCCAGCTCCCGCTCCTGCTCCTGTGTCGTCGGTCTACCTTGGTTGTTGTCGTCGTCGTCCTCGGATCGATGTTGTCGTCGCTCGTTTTGAAGTCAAACTGCTGCTGCTGCAGTCGCCATCGCCCAGTGGCTCACTTACAGCTTGGGCCCCGCCGGCCATCCTTTTTGGTTGCGCTGCCCTGTTCTGCTCTGCTCTGCTTGTTTGTGGCTCAAAGCATTAACCCTGACAGGAAAGTACATCAGTTTAATGATCAAGGAAAATACCAGGAAAACCTAGAAAGCAATTTGTGTTGAATAAGTCAATATTTTATTTCTGTAGGGTCAATATTTAAAATTATTTTGCATTCCCAGGCATTATTTTTTTTATAAAAAAGTGTGTTGTTAAATTTCCTTCTTAATTTAAACAATGTCTTAAAATGGAGAATGCTTCGTTGAAGATTAGACATAAATTAAAACATTATGTAATGGATTCGAGTGATTCTGTCCAAAAATCTCCAGAAAAGTCTACATCCTTCATAATCCTAAAATCCTTAATAATCCTTAAAAAATATTTAACCCGATGTGATGGAACGTTTTAAAATAAAGTTTCGTGCCCATTTTTATAAGAAAATATCTTCAAAACCCAAATTTTTTTAATCTAACAAATTTAGTTAATTTTATTTAAAAAATTCCTTTTAAATTCTAAACATTTTCAAGCCCCTTCAATTAAGGTAGAGCATCTCGGCATCGTTGAGTATTTCCTCATTTAAACACTCCTGTTTTTTGTGTCTATAAAGTTTTCTGTGTATTTTTTTTATTGTTAATTTATAGAATTTTTTTGTGGTGCCTGCTTTTGCTGGCTGTTGTTGTTGTTGTTGGCTGGAAGAAATGCCTTTGACTTGGGCTCGTTGTCATTAAAACGCGCGGTGGGACATCGATTTGTTGTTGTTGTTCAGTTGATATTTTTTGTTTTTGTTGCTGGGACGATCCTCGATTGTTGATCGGTGGAGCCTCTCTTTTTCCTCTTGTTGATTCGCGTTGTTGATTTTTGTCGTTTGCCTTTTAAATGAAAATAACGATAAATCAAAGGTCGGCGTTGGAGCGTAGGATAGGGGGAGGCGGAGAAGAGTTGATTTTTACAGCCCAATGAGATATGTTCTCGCAGATGCTGTCCCTGTAATTTGTTAAGCTTTTAATTGGCCCCAAAAAATAAGATTTCAGCAGGGGAGAGCAGGTAAAAAGCGTGCTGAGAGAATGCCACCCACCAAACAGGTGCTTCATCCACGCGAAAATACCCTAAGTACCCTCCCACCTACCACTTTACATCATGAAGAATCCCAGATAAAGAAATACTAGTCGGGGAAAACACGGCAACTTCCGAATCGCCAGCCTCAATCTCTCTTTCTGTGCTTTCGAATCCCAGAAAGTGCAGGAGCGTGCCTAAAAAAAGGGATTGCTAACTGAATGAGTTTATAAGACCAAATTAACTTAAACATTTTTGTTATTTTGTAGATTTATTTGATAAAATAACCAAATTAAGCAATTTTGTAGGGTATATTTTATGACTTTGGGGTATTTATGTGTCATTTAATTAGCTTGGATAACTAATATTCCGATTTAATTCTTATGATATAAAAAACTCAAAATCTAACTGTTGTAACAATTTTTAAATTGCATTTATATAAAGTTAATAATGTTTTTAAACAGAAAGGTATTTTGTAAGATTAGTTTAAGCTTTCGATTATGTAACAACAATTATTATTAATTTATTAGATATATCTATAAAATTCTTTGAATGAAATAGGGTATTGTTAGAGTCAAGTCTATACTTCCAGGCTCACTTCACGTGGCTTTTTTGAGGGGGTGAGCCTGGGAACCTGGAGCAGAGGTTATCCAGTTGAGCTGGAATGGTGGGTCGGTGGTATGCCTGCCATTGTGGGTTTAATTAATTACCCACAGTTACCGTTTGCCGCTGGCTTTCTTTTCTAATGTCTGCTGAGTTGGTTTTGTTGCTGGATGCTGGATGCTGCTGCCGCTGCTCTAATGTAGATATTCCTCGGTTTGCCATTAGAGACTGACTCTGACGACGTCATCAGGCCGCCTCCAAATGCGTTTTGACAGGGAAACGGACGAACCAAGCCAAACCGAACCGAACCGAGAACCCCCTTGCACTGCACTTAATCTCGGTCGATCGTCGTCAACGTTCCATCATCAGCATCATTGGCATCACTTTGCCAGCAGCAGCGGCGGCACAGCCTCCTCCCCTCCGAGATTGTATCTCATCAAAGGTGCACGTTTTTGAAATTACCGTACTAAGTGGGCGTCTAACTGTGCCATAGTCGCAGTCGCCGAGGCCCCCTGTCTGAGCTTAGGCCTGTTCCTCGGGAGTTATCCAATGTTTTTGGTGTGCGTTGCTTACCCTTCGACCTCTCTTGCCCCTCTCGCTTCCCTCCTCTGCACTAGCTCAGTCATATTTCAAGCGCTTTTTCAAATTTTCCACGCTTGCTTTATGCAATTTCTCTACGCTTTTCAGAATTTTCTATTAACACTAGGCAACAAGAGGAGAGAACTTCAAGGGATCTAAGTATAAGAAACTAGTGGGGAAAAATGACTTTGAACAGAATCGAAAACTATGCATTTTCCAAGGAAATTTTTAAGATTTTATAGGAATAGAATACAAAATATATTTTTTCATAATATGACAGCAACCAAAACTTATAAGAATATCCATTTTCAATTTATTTTATTATGAGATTTCAGGATTAGAGGAATATTCTAATACACAGGTATATCTCAATCTAGTTTAAATTTACATTTGTGTAGCCTAGTGTAGGCTTTTCTGGAGAAAAGCCAATTTTCCCCCACGAAACGCGCATTTGCCCGAATCAAAGTCAAATATGTTTTATTAAAAATATTTTAATGCCATTAAGCATTAAACATCAGCCAAGTGTATTAACCCCTGATGGGATCGAGATGAATCCAAGAGGTGGAGAGCCACAAAGTTGCTAAAGACGGGGATGGCCTCAGTGGAGGGACCACACTGAAATGACTTGCTCATGACCGGCGGCGAGGTCAGAATGCTTCTCCCGGGACTCGGCCTCTTCGGCGTTTCGCATTTCGCGCGGCGTTTTGGGTCTGGAGTTCAATTTTTGGTGCGTTATCTCTTGCGGAAGATGGAGAGTAGCGACTGGGTGAATCCCCGCCAGGAACGCAATGTGGCTGCTGCTGCTGCTGCAAGTGTTGCATGTTCGGCAGCCCACTCGGCCGATGACCAGCTGCACCGGCAGCAACAGCAGCAACTCCCCACAGAGTCTCGGACAATTTCTGGCTAATTTCCTATGGCCTGTCCCCCTCCGAGAAGATTTGCCTGCGTGCCTTGCGGATCACTGTCCCATAAATGACCAAAAATTAGGCAGCTCTTAGCAGCGTACTCACGCCACAACCGTGCCTCACGCTGTCCTCTCTAATGCAAATCGCAGCATCTAAATCGGAGCCAGAACATCAAGGCTGGGAAACGGAGAAGCATCTCTACTTAGATACTAAGAGAAAGAGAGAGAGAGTGGAGCAGGGAGACAAGAAAAATGTCTGCAATGCTTAAATAAATAAAATGAAGAAATTGTAGAATCACGACCCAGAAGCATTGAGAAGCAGCAGCAACTGAAGCAGCAACTCAAGTTGGTCTACAGGGAACCAAAAAGCAGGTTAAAAAGGGGACTAAAATAAGTAAAATTAAGTTGTTATATAATTATCAACTTATTTTATATTTAATGAGTCCTAGTAGATAACTTTCATAATCTTATTTATCCGTAGAAATATTATTTGCCTAAATCATTCTTATATAAGAACGTGATCTTCCACTAATTATCTCGATAATTCACACAATTCCTTTTCAACATTTCATCTTTTAACTTTGATATAAAATACAAAAATGTTTGCCTAATTTATAAACATTTTTCTATAACCTCTTGTACTCTTGAATACCCCAATATATTTCTCTCTGTGCCTGTGTGCCCCTTGCCTTTAGCTGCTGCTCTTGCTATGATTTCCATGGCCGTGATTTCATTAGGAGGTTATGCAAACAACAAACCTCCAAACAATCGCCGCTGATGAGGAGGCAAGCTTTTCCCCCGTTTTTCCTTTTCCCTTGATGAATGAAAATTGTTGCTCATAATGTGCCGTTAGTCTGTTGCTCCTGCTGCTGCTGCTGTTGGCTAACGGCAACATTTGTAAGTTGTCCAAAGCCTGACCAGAGCTCACAGCTCACGGGGGTAACTACCAACTCCCAACTCCCAACTCCCAATTGCCAACTGCCAAGTGTGGCCCAGCCTCTCCTGTTCCTGTCTACTCTGCTTTTTTATGGCCAAATTTTCTCAGAGGCGGCGACAACAACAACAGCCACTCGGGGAGTAGTTGATCTTATCGCTGCGTTTAGCATTTAATACCAAATTTGTTTTATGCAAATGAACCACAGCAGCAGCAGCAACACTTGGTGACAAACTGCAACATAGCCAACGGCAAACCAAAATCTCGGCTAGAAATTCCACAGTTTGTGCAGAGAAAGAAATGTTCCTAATTATTGCTAAGGATCGACTTGCATAGTTATAATTTAAGTAATTCAATTAAAAACCCTATATTGGGTATTTAAATTTTTTTTAAAGATATTTCGGCGGCCTAATACCAAAATAATACCAATAAATTCTAACGATTTCCTAAGTTGTATGTTAAATAAGCTTTGAAGTCAGTTTTTGTAGAATTTAAACATTTATAATTGTTGATTAAATTGTATATTACCCTAAATTACAATCTACTTAATTAATCTTTTAAAACATGTGTCTAGTATAGGATTTTTCTCCTGTGCAGCATTAGATCTGAGATTCCTTTCTGTGGTGCTGGTGTTGGTGGTGCCAGCGGTTGCATTTTTTAATTGATGCTTAACCTTGAGGGCGGAGAACCGAGCTGCTATCCGGTATCGCTCCGCCTCGGAGCGTTCCAAGATCCCCAGCTGGCGATAAGAAATCCGATTTGGATTTGGATTCAAAGCCCAAGCGGGGTATGCCCAAAAAAGTGCGATTTAATAAATCTTTTTATGAATTCAATTTATTATTATTTTTTCTTTTTCTTTCGATTTTTCAAATGCAATGCAGCAGCGGCAGTTGCGTGTTTTATATATTTAATCAATTTTTGGGTGCTGCTGCAACTGTGTTCGTTGCTGCCACTGCAACAACTGTGGAAACTGTGGCACAGTCACACGCTCGCCTTATCTCAGATTAGGCTTCAATTTCTCAATTTACCAATTGATGTGGATCAAGGGGCCGGCAGGGGGCGTTGAGGGGGCGGCTCCTGGGTAGCATAATTTGTTGTTAACATTGAACTTTTCATGTTGTTGCCACACAATTCGAGAGGCTGCCGCCGCCGTTGCAGAAATAGGTAATCAGATTTATGAGATATATTTCGGAAACATTACAAAATCGATGATAATAATTATATATATTAACCGAGAGGTTAAACATTTTGTTTGTTGAGCTTTAAGTGTGATTTCTCTAATGGAAATTATATTTTGCAGCTAAATTATTATATTTTTTGAAGTCTTTTGAATTTAATTATGAAATAATGTAACCTCTTTGATGTAAAATTAGTAAACATAAATCAAATCAAAAAATAATACAAATAACATTCGATTTCTAGTTTTAAAATAAAGATTTCCTTAGTGAGAAACTGCCGCCTTATAGCTTTAAAGCTAACCTAGTTTTTTATTTTATTAACATACAAACAATTCATGAATCCTAATATTGAAGCCAGTGTTCCAAATATAGCTCCCTTCTTTCCGGGTTTTCCTTTAGCTTTGCGCCTTAATGATCTGCAGCTGTGGCAAATGTCCAAGATCGTGGCTTCCAGAGGCGGAAATCGGACGACAGGGTTGGCTGAGCTTCCTCTAAGCTCATGACTTTTCCGCGAATTTTCCAAGTGGTGACAACGACAACACCTCTCTCCGCTCTCGACGCTCCTGCCGAGGTCGTGATTCAAATGCCAGGAGGAGGCAGATGCTGCCTTAGTCAAGGCCAGGAAACAAAGGGCCAAGCCAAGCCAAGCCAGGCCAAGATCCAGTAGCTCACAATGGAGTCCAGAGCGAGAACGGGGGCCATAAATTAATCAAGCCTGGGCCTGGGCCTGAGCCTGAGCCTGGGTCTGGGTCTGGGCTGGGTTATTTTTCGGCCATTCGCCTGTCGTCGTTTGCATTTCACAATTGTCAGGAGGCCATCCCAAACGATTTCTCGATCCGATCGGCTTCGATCCCGACTCCTGACTCATTTCCCACTGCCGCCAACTGGCGCACTTTTGCTTTTGCTTTGAGACTGAGACTGAGATTCGTCCGCTGACAGGCTTCCTCCAATCGGCGAAGGATGCTCTGCTCCTCCTTAGCTCCTCTGCACTCTTTGTTCATTTCGGCTGCAATTGACAGGCTGCTGCTTGGACATTGTCGTCGTCGTCGTCGGGCTTCTGAAGATTTGTCCGCCGCCCGACCCAAAGATAATTTATGTCCATCCCCACAGCAGCCGCAGCTCTTTGCATACCCGAAACCATTCTGGCTGGCGCACTTATTTTACTTTTACTTTTCCGCACATTTCGTTTGAGGAGGCCTCCACTGAGCTGGATTGGCCCGGGATATGGCTTCTGTTTCTGCTCCACTCCGGAGCAAAGTAGCTCAGGAGCTACTGTTGCCCTGACGCAAGTCTTTTGTGGCGGCTGAAAAGCCGACGATGCACAGTGCCAGATGGTTTTATACATCCTTTTTTTTTTTTTTTAATAATATTTTATTAGCTATAAAAGTGGATTGTTTAATGTATCAGTTTTTTTCGGTCAAATTTTCATTTTTTTAAAACCTGTTTTAGACATAAAAAATTAGTATTTTAAAAATAAAATTTTTTTTATAGTAGTGTAGAAGCTTGCCAATAATTATTCTAAGAATACATTGAATATATCTTAAAGGTCAGCATAATCTCTTTTAAAGATTTCCTATGTGATTTCAAGAACTGAAAATTCTTAAAGCCACCTATTAAGTACTAATCTATGTGACCTTTAAATAGTTAATGGTTCTGCTTCAATTTAATTGGTTTGAACTTTGGAGTATGATTTATTATCTAAATATAAGTTGGTTCTCGCTAGGGAGGGCAGAACATAATGATATATCGATACTGTATCAATATTCGAAGCGAAGGACATTTTATAAATCGATAACGACCCAGTCTCTTCAGAGGTTTTCATTATAATTTAATTAATACATTAAATTCATTGTGGTATTCGGGAATATTTTTCGATTTATCATACGGGTTCTCTCAATATCGGTTTATTTTCGCTAATTCCAGATTCCGTTGACCACTGTTCTTTAGCAGCGGCGACTACTGTGGGGCTGCCTTTATGTTCTTTCCACTCCCCAAACCCTTGCTGAACTTGCACTTCCTCCTGAAGATTGCTCCCTTTCGTTTTTTGTTCTTTATACCTTTTTTTTTGTGAAAAATAACTCCTTTGTCCTGTCAGTCAGAAGAGGTAGCTTTCGGTTTCGGTTTTAGTCCCCTTTGAGTGCCCCGATCCTCCCGTGTTGTCTCCTGCTTTGCATACATAAATTCATCTGTGTGCCAAGTGCAACTACCTTCCATTCCCATTCCCAATCCCAATCCCAAACTCAAACCCATTGCCATTGCCACAGCCGCAGCCAGTTGTGGCAAGTAGCTGCTGCTGCGGCTGCATCTGTCGCTGTTAGGGTTAATGTCAATTGCCTTGCCAATGCCATAAATTCGTGGCCAACATAGAGGGAGGGGAGGAGGCCAAGGCAGAAAGGAAGCTAATGCAGCCCTCGGCGGCGATTCTCCAGTTAAATCCGTTCCGCCTTCAATTTAATTAGCCAACATGGACAGAGATTGCTCCTCCTCCTCTTCCTTCTACTCTCCTGTATTCTTCGCTTGTGGTTTACTTTCTAAGCGCCCCGCCAAGTGTTGACCAAATAATCATTGTTGACAATCACGAAAATCCACCAGCAACAACAACAACCTCTAGCCTCTAGCAACAGCAACCCACAACTCCGGCAACAACTAGAAAATAGCAAAGCCGGCTAGCTCCTAGCTCTAACTAAGCTAAGCTTGGAAAACCTGAAACAACAGCAACAAACATTTCAATATCGTGAGCACAGCAACAAACAATTTATACAAATCCAACTGGAAAAGTAACAAAATGCCAATTAATTGCCAAATAGAATGTTTATCTATAAAATCGCGACTGCGTGAAGGAGTTACAGCTACAAAAACAGCACCAAACAGCAGCGCCAACTGTTAACTATTAGTAAAAGTTAAGCATTTGTGACCGTAACACATTTGAGAGTTTGGTTGCCAATCGCAATTGTTGCTGCTGTTGCCGCTGCAATGCTGTTGATTATTTGAGGAGGAAAAACCGAATGTAAAATATACACCCAGAAAAGAATTTGAGAGAAATTTTATCTAAGATCTTTAAATACTAAGAAAACTAAAGTTTACTTATCCAAGATTTTATATTTGTTAGTTTTGATGGTGTTTAAAACAACTTTAAAATTAAAAAAGAAAGTATAATCTGACATAAATTTAAAATATTCAAATAATAATTGTATTTTATATTAATTACAAAAAAAAAAAAAACTTATAGCAAAACCATTTCCGTTATTTCATATCCTGTGTCTTATATTATCTTCTTTTTCAAAATTGTATATACTGATAAAAAAAAAACCATACAAATTATGAAAAGCGCCCTTAAGTCTAAAATTTTTGCATAAATAACATAGTGTGCCTGTTTTCTTAGGAGTTTTTTGTGGCAGTGTTGAGAAAAACAAAAACATATCGGTTTTTTTTAGGCAAAATGTAGCTGGTGGTGGCGATGGTCGCTGGTTGTTAGTTGCTAGTTGCTAGTTGCTGGCACAGCGGACTCGCTTGGGTCAGGCGGCAGACGCCAACCAGCAATGGTGACGATCTAAACGAGCGGCGTGCATCGACTGGCGGCATCTTAGATGCTCTCACACAGATACTCACTCTCGCACACAAGTGCAAATTACACGCTCTCATACATATGCAAAGGAGAAGTCGTGTCTCCGATGTCGATACGGCTCCTGCTGGCTGCCATTGTAGTTCTTCTTCAGAGAAACGAAATGCAGAGAAATGCTAGAGAGAAAGAGAGGTAGAGGGGCGACTTGAGTGCCGCTTAAATTTTAAATGCCACTTTAATAGCATCATTTGCACCCGGTCGGGCTTGTTAACGCCGCTAACCTAGCGAAGTGGGAAGTGGGAGGTCCCACCCTCCAACTTGTGCTCAACAACACCAGCTTAATAATGTGTGAGATATACTGTTTTAAATTGCAAAAGCTAGCGCAAGAGTTTCTCGAAGAAAGGTGTACTGCTAATGAATGAGCTTTATGAAGCAAAATAATTTGAATAAGATTTCCTGGTGTTGTAGTAGTAGAATATACCTTTAGCAGGTGTTAAAATACTGAATTAGTATCCGTACAAAGGTGTAATTATAATTTTAATGTTTGTCTTGATCTCTACCGATATATTTGTATCTTTAATTACCTTAAAGATTTGTCAGTTGAACATATTATTTAGCTGTATTTTTTTTGGAGGAATGTCAAATAAATACGGCCGCCAAATAAATTCATCTCGTTGCGCTAGCTAATCCATTTGATCTTATTTTTTTTTTCTAACACCTCAAAGTATTGCAATGGGAGACACTTACCGTTTAATCCCGTTTTTGTGGGGATCCACAAATAAATCAGACGCTGGCAAATTGCTCAATTATAAAATTGCTTAACTCTTCGTCCTCCTTTCCCGTCTCCGCGTCTGTCTCTGGCGCTTTTCCGCGTCTCAGCGGTTGCCCAATGTGTGGAAATTAGCATTTTCGGGCAAGCGCAGAGCCTTGGCAGCAAACGGCCGTCATGTAAGCGACTAATTAACATGTCACTCAGCCACTGCGGCCACTGCGCCGCAGCCGCAAATGCAGCTGCCACCTCCTCTTCTGACCAAAATCTCAGTGCAGTGACCATTCACTAAAGTTACGCACACGGGGCTGAAGTTGAATGGGAAAATAGTAGCAGGGAACAACCTGTTGCTGCTGCGGCGACCAAAAGCAAGTCTCTCACGAGTTTCAAATTTGCCAAAGCAACAAAAATTTATATATACTAAATAAAACGCTTTACATGTTAAATCATTTATTACAAAAACAAAAACAAAGAAAAACTGCTCAAAGAGGGGGGATATGATGAGTATCTGGCTTCTGCACAGAAAACAATTAGAGAAGCGAAAATGTGAGTTTATGTATTGCTTCAAATAAGCAATTACGATGTACCTGGGATATTAATTAATCCTTTAATGGGTTTGTTAAAAAAAAAAAAAAAAAAAAAAAAACAGCTTTCTATAACAAAGTTTCGATTCGTGCCATTCACATGTCGCCGAAAAATGTAAATTGGGCAGTAAAATCACCCACATTTAAATTAAAGATATTAATTAAAAAGACACAATATGTATTTTTATGTTCTCTGCTTTTTCTATCACCTTCTTCTCTTTATTTAATATTCTCTGTTTTTTTTTTTATCGGCTTTCTATTGCTTTCTCTGCTCTATAACACCTTATCTGCTTTTTATATAATTTTCTCTGTTTTTTATTTATCATTCTCTGTTTTTTTTTGTCGTCTTCTCTACTTTTTCTATTTTTTCTTCTCGATTTTTTCTATCGCCTTGTCTACTTTTTCCATCGCCTTGTTTGCTTTTTCTAAAGCCTTCTCTGCTTTTTCTATCGCCTTGTCTGTTTTTTCTATCGCCTTCTCTGCTTCTTCTATCGTCTTCTCTGCTGTTTCTATCGCCTTCTCCGCTTTTTCTATTGCCATTTCTGCGTTTTCTCTCACTTTCTCTGCTTTTTCTATCGCCATCTCTGCTTTTTCTATCGCCTTCTGTGCTTTTTCAATCGCCTACTCTGCTTTTTCTGTCGCCTTCTGTGCTTTTTCAATCGCCTTCTCCGCTTTTTCTATCGTCTTTTTGCTTTTTTTTTATCGTCTTTTCTGCTTTTTCTATTGCTTTCTCTGCTTTTTCTATCGCCTTCTCCGCTTTTTCTATTGCCTTCTCCGCTTTTTCTATTGCCTTTTCTGCTTCTTCTATCGCCTTCTCTGCTTTTTCTATTACCTTCTCTGCTTTCTTCTTTTCAGATTTTTCTATCGCCTTCTCTGCTCTTTATATCGCCTTCTCTCCTTTTTCTATCGCCTTCTCCGCTTTTTCTATCGCTTTCCCCCCTTTTGTATCGCCTTCTCCGCTTTTTCTATTGCCTTCTCTGCTTTTTCTATTGCCTTCTCCGCTTTTTCTATTGCCTTCTCTGCTTTTTCTATCGCCTTCTGTGCTTTTTCAATCGCCTACTCGGTTTTTTCTATCGTCTTCTCTGCTTTACTTTCTGCTTCTTTCCTTCTGCCTTAATTTTATGCTATTACTTGTCTGCTTCTTCTTTTAAAAATCTTTTAATTATTTATCGACTACTTTGTACTTTTTTACCTTTATTTATGGTCTATAATAAACGTGTCCCGCTTCACTTGAAGTTCACTTAAGACCCGATTACAAAAATAAATCGAAAACCGCTCAATGTAGCTTCCATTTAGATATTTTTATAGCCACTCTGCTTTTTAGCTTCTAAGTTCTACTTAGTTGCGAACAAGAGAGCCTCTGAAAATGTTTATCCGTAAGAGTAGGCTTCAAATTTTTCGTCACCTGGATACTTCTCTCAAATCAAACAAAAAAAATTTCGTTTAACTTAAAAATTTAAAATTCGTCGCACGCGTAATACCAACTATCCGTTAGGATGAGCTATACGCACCTTTTGCGCCACCAAAACATGGTGGACAACAACCAGCGCGTGAGTTGCTATCGGGGAGGTGAGAACACCGCCATCTTCGGACGCTGCGTGATCAGCCGGGACATTATCCTGGGCTGCCAGATGGAGGTGAGCGACCTGGATATGCCCGACATAATGGAGCCCACATGGAACGTCTATTTGCGGGCGGGCGCAAAAAACGACGATCTGGCGCAATATGTCCGCCAAGTCACCTTCCGGATGTCGCCGCGCCTTCCACTCCGCCTGCATGTGGCGGACAGTGCTCCGTTCGAGATCAACGAGGTGCTGAGCAGCGACTTTCCCGTGGAGGTGCAGGTGCAGTATGTGGACCCCAGGATGACTGCCACCACCTACATGTTCCGGCCGCGAGTTGTGCGTGAGGGTCGCAGCGGCATGAGCGAAGAAAAGCTTGAAAAAATGATCTTTGTGAATCCCTCGGCAGTTATGCGAGTTAGCCTGTCCTCGACCCAGGTGTTGTCGGAAGTGGCAGTTGCTGATCTCAAAAAGATCAGAAAGGCCGCGGATTCGAATAGGGAGCTGGGTCTGGGAGAGGAGGAGCAAGTGGGTGATGTGCCTCGGTCCCCAATGCCGACGAAGCTGGCCAAGAACCGCCTCAGGCTGAATGTTGGGCTTTCGAAATGATTTGTTTTTGATTTCTTTATTCAACAATTAAACAAAACTCGCATTTTGTATGTCTTCTATTTATTATATAATTTAGTATTCATATATTGCGGAAAAAACTAAAGAATCCAAGGCACCAATATTTTTTTGAATGCATTTCTCTGTGTGCTTTTTGGGGTCTCTGCAAGGTTGCGAGGAAATTTCTGGGCTGTCGTCTGCACGGCGCTAATTATCGCTGCTAATGATGCTTTAAAAGGCAGTCGTCGACGACAGGCGGTCGTCCAGCAGAGGCCCCGGGATTCAGGTTCGGCCACTGGACTGGTCCTTACCTCCTGCACCGTCTTCTCCCCCTGCTGCTTCCCCTTTGCAAGCTTCCTTTGCTCCGATGCTCCTTTCGCTCATCGCATGAGTAATTGACAATTTGCTGAAGTCAGCGTGTCTCCTGCGCCTCTCGTTCGGCGTTTCCCACTACGACGTGACCACCGCAGGAAGATGGAGTCTGGACTCCGTCCCTCTTCTGCCTTCCACTTCTCGGCGGCATTTGTATATGTTAATTGTGTGACTAATGACAGCCAACTTGTCATATTTTTATCAACATGCAGAGTTAACATTTGTGTTTCGTTTCCTTTCGTTACGATTCGTTGCGGTTTCTTTTTTTTTTCGCTCAAGGAGAGTTCAAATCTGGTTCTAAGGCAGGGCTGAGCAGCTTTTACTTACTGGGCTTTGCCTAAACTTGAAATTAAAACCAAAACAGAAATGCATACTTAAAATTTTTAATATTAATAAAAGGGCTTGTATATTAGAGATTAACTTCTGTTATATAAATAAATAAATATAAATAATTAACACTAAAAAGGAGAGCGAGAGGCTCTTATAGAGACCCAAATTGAGGTTCTCCATTTTTTCCCTCTCTCAAGCTATGATTATTAATATTAAAAATAATATATTGAATATTTTATGTAACATAAAAAACAAAAAAAATTCTCTAGCCGCCCTGGCATAGACACATTTATTTAGCGTCGCCGTCGATCGTTAATCTGGGTTACTTATGTGTCAAATTAACGCTCTTTAGGAGCAATATGCAAGATACGGGTACGGGATACAGACGCCCACAACACACACTCACTACAGACACACACCGTAATCGCAGCCCCTTTGAATAAGACAAAAACAAAACGGCACAAGAAAAAAATCTTTAGTTCAAAAAACTCAATCAAATGTCGAAACTTGAAAATCGTGATCATGGTCCTGGCTTCAGCCGTCCCTCTCCCCCGATCCTTTTCTTCGGTTTCTTAATGGTTGCTTGTTGTTGGCTTTAGGCGGTAGAGAAAAAAAAACACAAAAAAACAAAGGGGAAAACCTGAGAAAAACCCAAGGAAAAACAACAAACGGTAGCTGCAAACAAGACAAAAGACAAACTTATCGTTTGAATTATCGGCATTCATTTGCATTTTGGAACCCTGCAAGATCCGCTCTCTCTTCGTCGTCCATTTAAATCTGGGGACAGTTTGGGGGAAAACGAGAAAACGAGAGGCAAAAAGTAGCAGAAAACAAAAACATAAAAGAAAACAAAGCGAGAGAAAAATGCAAGTTAAAATAGAAACAAGATATTTCAAAAAAGAAAGACCTTAGGGGAGTAAAAAAACCAAACGGCTGTGAAAAAATTAATTATAAATAACAAAGTGTACCCTGCAAACAATTTCAAGGAAAAAGACAACAAAAAAATAATAAGATAAACCAGCTACAGCTTAAAGGTGTTATTTTATTTTTTCATATAGTTTTTGTTCATCATAAAAATGTCCAAAGTACCGAATATCCTAAAGGATTCCCCTGCTGTAGAGGCAGTGGTCGATGACACTTCACTCAAGCACTTCGCCTTCAGGACGCCCATTCCATTGCCTATGGATGGCAGCTCGGCGATGGAGGTCCCTCACAACATTGGAATCACCCTGGATGAGAAGGAGCAGCCCTTAATGGAGCGCTTCACCTTCCAGCCGCCCATTTCAATGCCTTTGGACGGCACCTCGACGATGGAGGCCTCCTACAAAGCTGGCATTACCCTAGGAGAAAAGGAGCAGCCCCTAGAGAAGCGCCTTGTCTACCAGTCGCCCATTCCAATGCCTTTAGACGGCAGCTCGGCCTCTCATAACGCTCGAATCACCCTGGAGCCTCTGGAAAAGCGCATCATCTACCAGTCGCCCATTCCCATGCCTTTGGCAGGCAGCTTGGTGCTGGAGGCTTTTCACAAGGCTGGCATCAACCTGGATAAGAAGAGGGAGCCCCTGGAGAAGCCGTTGAGCTTCCAGTCGCCCATTCCAAAGCCTTTGGACAGCAGGTCTACTATGGAGACCTCTCAGAAAGCTCTCATCACTCTGGACGAAAAGAAGCAGTCCCTAGATGAGCGCTTTAGCTTCAAGTCGCCAAAACCAATTCCTTCGGCCGGTAACTTGACGTTAAAGGCCTCCCACAACACTCGCATCACCCTGGATGGGAAGGGACACCTTCTGGAGGAGCCTTTCATCTTCCAGGCGCCCACTCCTCTGCCTTTGGAAGGATGTTCGTCGATAGAGACCTCTCACAAAGCTCGCATCGCCCTGGATGAGAAGAAGCAGCCCCTGGAGAAGCCTTTCAACTCCCAGCCGCCCAGTCCACTGCCCTCTAACACCCGCTTGGCGATGGACGCACTCCTCGCTAACAACCGCTTGTTCGAGGCCTTTCACAAGGCTCGCATCACCCTGGACGAGAAGGGACAGCCTCTGGTGGAGCACTTCTTCCGCCACTGCATCGAGAACAACCGCTTCAAGGTGCTTGCCGAGCTCTGCCTGAACGAGGACGAGGAGCAGATGGTTTATCAACTGCTGCTGGAGTGCGGCTCTCGCCAAGCGGAGACTGTGCATCTGATCCTGCTGCTCCAGAATAACAAGTATATTGACGCCGTCAAATTTATGGAATATGTGTCCGCCAAACGTGACCCAACTGGCGATGCCTTGAACAAACTTATGTTGGCGTACCGCTCCACGATGTCACCAGTGACACGGGGCATAGCCGACACCTATCTCCGCGTTCACGGCAAACAGGGCATGGACTTGGCCAATGTCCCGAACGTCGAACGTCGTGGGCCACTTAGCTGCCAGTTGGCCCGGCAGAAGCCCAGTGACATCAAGAGCAGCGTTGTCAGCACTCTGTGGGCCGAAAACCACGTTGAGGGGCCGATGAACGTCCACAGCAATGTTCCCTTCCTGCGTACCCAACACTACGGTTCTTCGGAGACGACGCAGCGCCTGCGCACGGTGCGACCTGTGCCCTACCGGACCTTAGGCAAACGGCATAGCGAGCTGAAGGAACCCGACGAGGAGCCATCGAGCAAGCGCTTCCGCTTCCAGCCGCCCATTTCACTGGATTTGGACGACAGCACTCCTAAGAAGGCAAGGGCTGACGAGAAAATCACGGATATCGAGGAGGTAGCAAAGAAAAAGGTAATGGCACCATCCGTTTGCCCACAGACGAGCGGTGTACCGGCCCAGGGTGGTACCGGGACCGAAGTGCACGGACAGAGCCTCACGCTATCTTTGGACCCACCGCGTTCTCACTCGCTCACAGATCCGGAGACGCCCAAGAGAATGATCTTAAATAGCGGGCAGTCTACATCGCAGGCCCCCATCACTGAAAGATCTGTCGTCGGCGCTCAAGGCTCCCCAGTAAGCCTTTAACGACATCACCTGTAGCTGTACCTTTTGTTCAGTCTGAGTCCGAGCAGTCGCGTCTTGGTCGCACTGCCAGAAGCCGAAGCTCCCAACTGAACGACTCCAACACCAACATAAACCTTGAATTCCGTCTACGACAAAGCCCAATTCCCAGCCAGCGTCGCAATCTTCGGAGAGAGCGTCCTTATCGCTCACGCTTACTAAGGGTAAGCCAGTCGGTTATCCAAGTGGTAAATAATATTAAAACAATCTACACACAGGGAGCAGCGAGGCCCAAGTGCCGCCTGAAAACGCGGAAGACCCAAAAGCAGCAGGGCCTGCCGTGAATGACCACATAAATTGATTATATATCTGATTGGTGTTATAAAAGTATCATAATCAATTCTTTTCATAATTATATCTTTCAATTCTCATATTACAAGTGAATCTGTAAGACCTCAAGGAGTCAGTGTACCAGCCTTTCTGAATATATAGACCTACAGGGTATCAAAGTCACACATCAAGCGAGGTATGCAGCCGCTTCTGTTTGGGCTTCCATGCTTCATCGCTCACTTGCCTAGCGTTTGCCTTTTACAGTTAGCCATCGAGGGCTTCGTCTTTGAGAAGGTGGGAGTGGGGGTGAGGAGGAGCAGCAGCACCGTTGGGCTAACCGGCAAAAGAAATTAGCATGCGCGCAGCTCCTCAAGGGGAGGGAATCAAGGGGAAGGCTTGGAATGTCAACGGCAGCTGAGATTTTTTTCTGGCTTTTCCCCAGCGCAAGTTTTCCAGCCAGGATTTGCAGCAGCAAAAAAACGTGATCGTTTTAACATTTTTGCTCGTTGTCTGCTGGTGATTTTGAATGGCTCTTAGCAATTCTAATGTTGTTGTTGTTGCCGCAGCTGCAACTGCAACTGCTTCTGGAACGGAACGAACCAGAGATGAGGGAGCGGCATGAGCATCGGCATCTGCTTCGTGGCATTGGTTCTCATAACGACAGCAGCCCCACATGCTCCTAAACCGTATGCCGAGCGGTTTCCTCCCGCCTGCGCAGCGTTTCACTTGATCGATTGTAGGTGAATTGGTCTGGATTGTCTCTTTGGGTGCTCCTCCTCATAGTCCTCTATGCCTGTTGCACTTCGGAAACGGAGTCGTCTAAGGCAATTGCAACGGAAAACCAAAACAATGCAAGGTTCCAAGCTAAGCTTCTATGCTGGTACAAGCTTATCAAATACAATTTTCATCGACTCGATAGTCTTCCAGTCCTAAAAAAAAGGTAGACCATGGCCTTACGCATCTTGTAGTAATGACCTCTAATTCACTGTAAAAGATTACAAGGTTAACTCACAAAATGTAATATTTTATTTAAGTACATGGATGGTCGTCGTCTAGGGCCTCCCATCAAACCGTTCCATCTAAATCATTGCCAGCGCTGCACAGCTTAGCCCATCCACTCCAGGTGCGTCATATTCGCTCCGCCCACACAGATGTAGAAACAATATGGAGTAACCGAGAAATGCGGAGACATTGTCGTCTCTTCGGAGACTCGTCTAATGTTAATGTTAATGTCTGTTGGCGGCACGGCAATTAAAAGGCACGCTCTGGTTGTTGCCGTCGTTGTTCCCGCTCATTGTTGCTGCGCGGCAGATGAAACATTGAAATCAACGATGTCGACAACGAGCCCCAGGTCGGCCCAAACCCAGGCCTCATCTTCAGTCTCCGGTCTCCGGACTCCTGTCCCCGATCCCCAGTCCGCTGTCTGCAGTCTTCACTCCCTCTTGAACCGCGTCTAACAATCAACAAACGCGCACGATTGCGATTAACTGTGGGGCACGGGGGGCACCGAAACCCACGAAGGGGCGGGAAGAAATGCGAGAATTCTGCGGAGACTGGGGAGTCTATCTAATGTCGGGATCTGTGTACCGTAAGTGATGTCGATGTCGGCAGCGCCACCTACATCTTGACTAGAGACAAGCGACGACAACAGCCAGAACTGGGCAAATGCACTGAGAATAATTTATGTATAGTGGGCTTTATTTATAGAACAAATTTGTTTAACATTTATAAGACTAAAGAAATATTTGAAATCGATAGAAAGTATTCCCAAAAGTATGTAATACAATTTAGAACTCTCAAGATATGGGTGTAACTTTTGAAGCACTTCCTACCATATTCGATTGATTTACTAAGTTTTCTTGCAGTACACAGCCTTCTAGACAATCGCTGTCTGAAGACTCAGATTCTGTCCCGTCAGCGGAAGTTGTTCCCCAGGCTTTTCGATGATTTCCTTGGCGCATAATTGTGCATAATTTCCCCCTGAAAAAAAGTTCTCTCTGATTAGCCTGCTGGCTTCGGGGGGTTTCTTCTCTTACTCATCTACTCCCCTTTCCCGCTTTTCTCAGATTGGTTTGGGCGTGTGTAGGGCGTTGATTGGCATGGCAGCGTAAATTGTATTGAATGCTAATTTCTATGGCGAAATCAAAGCGCCGTTAGCAGACAATGGCGCTCCATTAATAACTGACAGGACGGGACAGGACAGGACAGGAACTCAAAACTGCAACTCAAAACAACTGGCAGAGCTCAAAAGCCACCGACAGGCAACAGAAGACTGTAGACCGTATACTGTAGACCATGTAGAGGAGTGGGCGCATTAGCTGGCTTTTGTTTTGGGGCAAACCCTTTTCGCCTGGCCTAGAGGCTACAACAATAAATAATAAAATGTTGACACGACAACGTCATAACCTTTGAACGTGAAAATATCCACAAACACACAGAACCACAGACAAAGTCGGGCGAAAAGCAAAGAGGATTCTTCTGCGTGGGCCAAAGGCTTCGCCTTGATCTTCGTCTTTGTCTTCATAGAGATGAAACTTCCGACTAGCTAGAGCATTCAATTAGCCGTTTTCCCCCTTTGTGTGCTTCTCAAAACCCACCGAGGTTTCGACCTTCACGCCACATTTACTTTACCCCGTATCGATTCAAGTTGAGTTATGTCCAACTTGTTGACGTCGCCCCGATAGGCATCTTTCCCACACAGTAGCGTCGCCCCAAGGGGGGCTCATTTGTATCCATTTGGGAAGAGGGAACGATGAAGAATTTTTAGCTTTTTTACTTCAGCTATTTGGGAGGTGAATAATAGCTCTTCAAATTGTAAGGATATGATTATTATTAAAGGAGAATTTTATATAGGGTCTCATTATCTTTCTCTAAGATCTATAAATTTTATAAATATTTTTTACGATAAGACGTACTTTATCAAGAGCTTTTTGTTGTCTTACAAGCATAGAACTAAAGACAGTATATAAATATTGTTTTCCGTTTATTAAAATCAAAATATGTGCGCGTTAAGCATCTTCATGCGCATTACTCATCTAGTTTCTTAATATTTTTCTTGATAGAACCCCTTTTTTAGGGGAGACTACGCACCTAACAGACATAATTGGGAGCAGTAGCCAAAACAATGGCGACTTTTAGATATCGCTGCAGGTGGCAATCGCAAGTTGGACTCGACTTGCCAGCCAGTTGGCAGTTGCCAATTGGCAATTGGGCACACAACACTGCTAGCAGAGCCAAAGTCGAGGCAAAAGCAAAGCAAAGCAAAAGCAAGGCAGCAATTTAGCAATTGAGCAAGTTGAACATGTCGCTGGCTCATTACAGGCCGCCAAAATATAGCGAATGCGAGCCTGGCCTCTAATCGCAAACGAAATCGAAAAGCTAACAACCGACATGCGCTCGATATATATAGTATATACCGTATAGCATATCTATAAGCCTGGCCGGAGGAGGTTCTCTGGGGCCTCCAGCATCCACATCAAATCAAATTAAAACGGCAGCCTGTCGATTCCACTGACTACTGACTTTGATTTCCATTTCGATTCGATTCGATTTGCTGCTGACAATTTTCAAGCCGTCGAGTTAAGTTTTTTGTGTGTCTTAATTGGTGCTTGGCCTCCCGATAAGATGTGTGTTCATGTTGATGTGGCGGCTGGCGGTTTCACTTCTAGATGCAGATACTGGCTCCAACTCCGAGTCCCACTCTGGCAATTAGCTGCCACTCGAGGCAAGGCAAGACCTGGCCAGGCGAGGGCGAAGCTAATGAATAAACCCGAGAGCACGCAAAACTCAACCGATCCTGGTCTGAGATCCCTGGCTCTCCATCGCACCCGTTCTATCTCTTTGCATAATTCTCTCATTAGTCAGACTTTGCGGGCCTTCGCGTTGTTTTTCGAAAGTCGAAGTTCAAGTTTTTGGGTTGCAACTGCAACCAGCAACATGCAACAGGAGACAGCAACAGCAGCGGCAGCAGCAACTGAAACAACGCAACACCCTCGTCGTGAGTGGACCTCGGTCTGACCAAATACGGTCGAAATAAATCAATGGCCGTAGCACTAAACGATTCTGCCTCAGGGAAAATATGAAACATAAGCCAAATTAAGCAGCAGCCCGCCATCGCTCACAAATCGATCAGGCAGGCTGGCAGGCAGGCAGGCCGGACCCGATCGAGTCTCTCTCTTGCCAAACCGATTCCTATTCAGATGCAGATTTTTCCAGGCCAAGTTATTAGAACGATCAGCTGCCGTGTGGTGTGTGGGCATGTGGAAAATGTGTCAACGCTCCATGGAAAACCCCCCGAAAAACCGAAACCAAAAGTGAGCCTGGAGCGGCCGGAACCTGAAACTTGAATTGAATTTGTAGCTAGGCTTCGGGCGACAGACTTTTCGCCTTTTGTTATGTAAATTGTTTGTTGTGTGTGGTACCCAGTAGCGCTTTAATAGAGTATCCTACATCTTGTGTAGTTCCTTGAAACATAATCGTACTACGAAGCTCTTTTCCTTGATTTTAAAATTGAAGAATTAGCTGTAATGGAAACTATTATTATTATTTGAGTCTAATTAAGTTCTAATACAGTTTTCTTGTTTCTTTATCCTATAGTCATCCAACAAATATTATTTACATACAAACACCATGTTTATTATTCGTTTCTGGTTCGCGGATGCTGTTTCCAAGCACTCCACACACCACGCGAATGCAAATTTTTTCGGCTGTGTCTCAAATATTTTGGCATTTGGCGCATTAATTTCGCATTCTACCCCGTCCCCAGATTTTCCGAGCCCCGTTCAAGCCTCTGTTCCACGTCTAAACCGACCGGTTGTCCCCAGTCAGTCGGTCGCCTCATAATTCTGAATGCAGTTTGGTCGTGGGGCCCCCGATAGATGTTGGGTTATTGGTTATGCGGTTGTTCGGTTACTCGGTTGGTTCGCCTGTTTTGCCTAATACGTGACTATCATGTCATAATAGCGAATTATTAGAATTTAATGCGGTCACAGACCGATGTGAACCCCGAATCTCAAGTCTCCTCCTCCTGTGGTAGTTACGTTTGTTCCATATTTTAAACTGGGTCGACAGTTTACCGATTTCTCAAACACAAATGGGGGACGACGAAATATACATCGATGATTGCGTAAAGGTGCGAAACACTCAATGGAGGTTGCCCGGTGGGCTATATCTCGGTCGATCCCCTCTAATTTAAGCGATTGTCGCTTTTAAATTCCCATTGGCTTGAAACCCTCCTTTGGCTTGAAACCCTCCTTTGGCCACTGGGCGTGGCTAGGCTTTCGCCTGTTAACCAACCAACCAGCTATCCATTGTCCATGGAACCGCCTCGAGCTGATTAGCGCTGAATCGGTTTGAATAATTTCCCATGCCAGGCAGGGAGATCTCCTCCATCTCCAACTTGACTCTCAGTCTCCATCTGTGAGTGGCTCTAATCATGGTGATCATTCGACTGGCGATTGAGCGCGCCACGTTTGAGAGATTAGCTCTGGGCCAGCACCAAAGATCGATCGATCCAATCAAATATATATTTTACTTATACTCTTTAGCTAGCTTTATTTCCTTTTTTACCGATCTTTTTACTTTATTAATTGCTTGATACAAGTACAGCTAAATATAGGTTGGTCACACTGAAAAAGAGCTTTTTTAACATTAAAGAAAGGGCTGCTTTTGGAGAGTCAATTTAGTTAAGGTATAGTTTATAATTAATTAGCTTGCTTCATTTTTTTTTAATTTTTTCTACAGGGACAAGTACAAGAAATAAAAAAGTTGGTCACACTAGAAAGGATTTTTTAAAACAAGTATTAAATATATTTATTTAAGCATGTATTAATAAGTCATTAGTAGCTTTCAAAGAGTATATCCAGCTTCGTTGTTTCTTATTTATTTACTAACTATTGCTGTTTCATTTTCCTCTATGTTGATGATTTTTTATGTCTTGATTAAGTATACGCCGCGTGCTTATTGATTTAGTTTCACTCGAATTGCGTTTTTCACGCTTTTCACACAAAATAATCGAACAAAGAGCTGAAGCTATATTACAGCCATTATAATAGTGGGGAACACCTGCACGATCTTCGATCTGCGGCGATCCGGCTGCTTTTTGGCTCTCGAATGACTCGAAACTTGGGGCCCTCTGACACTTACATGTTCACACTTGCCGGACTGTCTGCTGGTGTATATTTTTTTTGGGGAGTTTTGCAATTCTTTTTACTTCGAGGCTTGGTATTTTTGACAACTCCAAACAGTGGTCTGTCCTTATAAGGGACGCCACGGCGATTGGGGGCGTCGCCCGCCTCCTCCTCGGGCTCTCATTTATTATTTTAAAATCGAGGGCATTGCGAGGGGCCGAGAGGCGTTAAGTTTCATGTAGGTATTGATTTCCATTTGATTTGTCGCCGGTGCTGCCTTCTCTCCTGCTTCTCAGCCTTCGTATTGCCACCGACAATATTTCACAACATTTCACCTCATTAATCAAACAAACTGCAAGGGTCCGCCGAACTTAACTCCGAAGCAGCGACTCCAACTCGAACTCCGCGCGGAGTCTGCGACTTTCGGCATATTTTCGGCAAGTGTCAGCGGTTTACAGTTAGCATCGGGCTGGGAATCGGTATCGGGATCGGCCGTTGACTTTTTAATTGATTAAAATGAGAAATCGTTACGATTTGTGTGCGCTGATTGTGCGGCAAGGATCTGATTTCAAGGAGCAGAGTCGGAGCCAGCAGCGCAGGATGAGCTCTGGGCATTGTGTTTTTGGATCGGTAATGACAAGTGAACGGGGTTTGGTTTCACCGAGAGAAATTTGTAAAACTTTTTCAGAAGTATAAACTTTTGTTAACCCTTTAGTTGCTGGATTGTCCATAATTTGGGTTTAAGTTGCATTCAGTTTATTCAGACTTCTGGAAGTTGCTTTGGCTAATTACTCCTTCTTTTTTCGCCGTGTGCCTTGCAGCTTTCTATAGGGGACATACACACAGGAAATGAAATTCGATACTTTTGTGCATTTGTTGTGTATTATTGTTGGTTCTGCGAACTGCAGTTCACAGAGAAAGAGAAGACTCGCAATAATAAGCAATAAAAATTCTTTGGATTGGATGGATTTTGTTTATGTGTCGAAGATTTACGAGCTTCGGCGGCTTATCCACTTTGATGGGCCTGTCCTCGGCCCCTTCGGATCACCTCTCGCGTCTCAGATGTAGCCTAATTGTGCCTTTGATGCAACTGTTTCGCATATTTTCTTTCTATTGAAAGAAAGAGGCCCGGCACCACCGTCACCGCCCCCCGAAGCGCTTCGACCTCTGGCCTCCGAATGGAGCCGCCGATCGCTGACAACTTTTGTACATTTCTCGCTAAATTAACTGAATTTCTGACCTCGCAAGGGAGAGCTGCCAAAAAAAGGAGGCTTAAACAGAGAGCACTCGAAGGAAGAGAGGCTCCAACACAACAAAGGCGAATCGTTAAGAGTCCAAGGATCGCATAACTCGCACCCCTCGCCTCCCCCCATAAGTTTCTCCCAACTCAGCTGCAGTTTCAACTGTGAATTTCCGAAAAAAAAAAGCCAGCCCATACACAAAACCCCAGAATCCAACCCGAGCGAGAGCCCCAAACCCAAAACCCGAGCCAAATGTTGGCCAGTTTCGACTGCTGCAGCTGCTCTTTTGGTGGGGGGAAATATGCGCAAACTGCTTGATGTCCACTTAAAAGTGTCAACGTGAAATTCTTGCCTGCCCAGTGCAAAAAAAGAGCCAGCAACAACCAACCTGGTGAGTGTTGCCTGCCTCGTGAGCAGCAGCAGGAGCAGTAGTGTCTTGTGGGCGAAGGGACAACACCGGAGAGGTACCGAGTACTTGTGCGAGCTCAAACCTCTGCAGTTCTTTTCTGTTTTTCATTGCCGTTGCGGTTGACTTCTGTTTTTCTTTCTACCAGGAGGGAGTCGAAAAAAGGTGGACGGAGAAGCCCGATTAGCTGCTCAAATGGGGAAAAAAGAAAGCTGAATGCTTCTGGATAAATCCCAAAATAACTAAACCAGGGCCACACTGGCGTTGCGCAGTTTATAACGGTTAGAAGGGTCACACTGACGTTTAAATGATTTGATGAAATATAAAGCAATATTTAAGAAATTTTAACTACTAACGAATTTAAAATTTAATAATTAACGCTTCAAAACTAAAATAAGCAAGGTTACACTACTTGTCACTGCTCATCGTGACTTACTTGGACACACTGATATAGATATTCAAAGTAATTTATTTTGTAAATTAATATTTTGTCCACAAAATCTTCTAGATTATCAATAATGTTTTTAATAAAGTCATTAGATAAAGAGCGTCTAAAGTTCGTTTCCAACCCGTGTTTACCTTCAAGCCTTAGTTATTTCGCTTGTTGCTCTTCTGGATATATAAAAATATATGTGTTTTTTGGTTTTGGCAGTTGAATTGCGCCTTTCGCCAAACCATTCTGCTCATTTATCTTGAACTTTTCCTCTTTCATTTTTGGGGCCTGCCTCTGTGTTTCTGTTTCTGTTTCTGATTCTCCTGCTGCTGCGTTTCTGTTTCTGTTTCAGGCTTCTCTTCGGGGCAAAGTTGCAGCATTTCGGGAATTTGGGTTGCTCCTTCTTAAAAAATATATATACATACATACATGTGCCAAAGTCCGCCTCAGCCATGTGTGCTGGCATTATTTCTGCCGGTTTCATTTCGTTTCGTTCGGCTGGCTTTTCGGTTTACTTTTTTTATTTAGTTATTTTTTTCTTTTACTTTTTTGGTGGGCAACAAAAATATCACACGAGTATAATTGAGTTTGACACAATAAATTGCTCATCGCGGGACAAGAAGCCGCGTCCGCTCGTCGCTCCTCGCCGCCGTTGTTATCGCTGACCTTTAAAGCCGCCAGCGCGCTGATTTATAAATTGATTCTGCTTAACTCTGTGGCACAGCGGGTTAGCGAGCGCTCCTTGGGCTACTTGTTGGCAGCCACATTCGCTGCAACAGTTGTCCAAGCCGTTGCACTGCCTACCTGCGCCAGCCGCCTGCCGCCTGCCGCCTGAATCCCCTTTGATTTTGGCACATTAACACATTTGATTGTGAGGTCGGATATTCGATTGCGATGCCTAAGCATATCATTAATGAGTCCGCCGCACAATGAGAAGAGATCACCGCGAAAGATCTCGAGGATATCAGTCAGAGTTTGTGCACGTTAAGAAAAGAGAGGGGGAAATGTGATTAGCTCGAGATTAGGGAGAAAAAAGAGGTTAAAAATATATTTCAACAAAAATATCATGCTGTTAATTTGAAATTAAAATTTAAAATATCAAAAAATATTTAATTTAAGTGAAAAGACCTTTATAAGAAGGTTAAAGTCTCTTACCAAAGGATTCTTCCGAAGATGCATCCGGTTAAGGTTGGGATTAATAGGAGTATAGAGTTTTTTTTAAAGTAGGATGTAGATTCATGGCCCCGAATTTCGAGTATTTTTTTGTTAATAACAATTTAATAAAAGTAAATGTATAATATACCAAAATCGATGATTAAACCAAAGGTCTATATAATACTTATTTAAATGTTATCATATATCATATTTGACTGAAAACTCAGGAGCTCTCCGCAACCATTTTTTAAAGTAAATTTGCAAGGTATTATTATTTTCTTGCTGTGTGATCAGATCTCTGAGATCTCCTTAATTCGGGACATTGCAGCTGACACTGACGACGGCACGAATATTTCAATTAACTGACAATCGCTCTCTTGGCCGAAAATGAAGCGCACTGAACTTCGGAAGCCACGGTCCCGCCACCCACCCCCTCTCCAAAGAGATGCGAGATCCCCTGGCCGTAATCCCCGCGAGAAATCTCCGACGGCAGCGGCTGCGCTGAGGAACTGTCGTCGCGACTGTCAGCTCAGGAGCTTCGAAGACAGAGACAACAAACGAGCAGGCGACACATCCGCTGCCGACCGAAAATGCGATAAAATGCAAATCTCTCTTGATGCTAAAAGGACACCACCGAGCCAGCGCAACAATTCAAATCCAAAACCAAAACCAAAACCGAAAACGTGGATTCCAAGATTCCAAGACGAAAGCCCAAATGGAAGCGACAAAACAATGGCAGCAAAAATGGCTTCGCTTGTTGTGATGTTGCAGTTGCTGCTGCCGTTGGTGGCACATCAATGTCAAGGCATCGACAGGAGGCCAAGGAGTAGCCTGGAGGAGATTTTGCAGGGGGTGGTGCCGGCAGACAGGAGACGGGCTAATCTTCATCAGCCGCCGTTTGTAGTTGGCGCAAAGTGTAAGCTCACACAAATCCCCAAGGGAAGGAGGCGAAGGAAAGCGGGATCCGATGCGGATGCGGATGAGATGGATGCAGCTTTATCTGCTCAATAGATGGACATTTGGATAGATTGTTCTTGTTTGGCTTTGACGTTAGCGAACAGCCAGCAGCCTGCAGCCAGCCACCTCTATCCCTTGCCTTATCCCGCGCTGCATTATGAGATTCTATCATCGCTTTGCCGGTGTGTGTCCAAATTGTTTGGCCACAGTAGCAGCAGCAGCAGCAGCAGCAGATGCTTCTCCTTTTGTTGCTGCTGATCATCACACAGAAAGAAATTTCATGGATTAATTCTTAAAAACTATTTTGGGATTTAGAAACTCGATCTCAGTTCTCGATGTCCATATTTTACTTTAGTTATTCTGTTTTCAACCCAACTTTTTTAAGCAAGGGCACACTTAATTGTCCAGGAAATGTGCAACAAACACGTTGGTGGTCACACTACAAATATCTTTTTTGTCTATTGTAGCAAGTTGAGGAACGGTTTATTCGTTTATATTCCCCAAAACTGTTTAACTTACCTCTTTACAAACAGGCTATTTATTTTCCTTCTGTGTACCCTTCAAAAGCAGCTGAAAAAGAACAACTATTATTATATTTTAATGGCTACCTTTTGTTGCAAGTATTGGGATTGGATTGGATTCGAGTTGGAGTTGGAGTTTGAGTGGAATGGATAGATGGTTGGATGGATGGGTGGATGGATGGAAGGCTGGTTGGTTGGATGATTCTATTGCCATTATGGCCGCAAACAGTGCTTGTTCCATTATGCGGCGTTCGCTTGTCAGTCTCTAATGGATTCCCGATTCTTGATTCCTCCTGAACTGTTGGAAATACAAGCTTTTGGCTGCGATTTGGACGTTGGTCAGTGGACGGACGGTGGCCTCATCTTTGGTGGGTTCATTTCTGTCCTCGTTTTGTGTCGGCGGCGGCGGCGCCAGTGCAGTCCTCAAACGTATCGAGTTACATTTGGCGTCTTTTCTTCTTTTTTTTTTTTTTTTTTTTTTTTTGGGACTGTCGGCTAGCCAACCTTTGATGCAGCTCATTTGGGAACTCTCTGCGATCTGCGATCTCGCAGTGATCTCTCACTCAATGGAGCGGTGTTATTCTCCTGCAGCTCCTCCCACATCTCTAAGCGGAAACGGAAATGGCCAGCTGGGGAGCTCGGCGGGAAGAAGAAAGCCGCCGCAGGAGGTTCGTAAAATCTTCTGTTGTGTTTATTGTGATTGTGTTTCTGCTCCGCTCCGATCCATTCCAATCAAGCCTGGCAATTAGCGATGGCCAGCAATTGGCTTCCACTACACACTCCTGCCAGCCGGCACTCCCCTTCTGAGTGGCCCTTCTCCTTGCATTTATTTCGTGGCAGCAATTATTTTCGCATTTGTTGGCCACTTGTGAATGCTAATGCCGATGGAAATGGGAGTGGGAACGGGAATGGGAATCTGAGCTGGAATTGGATTTAGGCCCAAAGGAAGTCTTGCAGCCGGGAGGGAAACAAACGAAGGGAAACGAGCTTATTAGTGCAGCCATTGCCATTGCCATAACTTTGGACAATAAAACGCAGTCGGGGCTTGGGACTTCAAAGGATTCAAAAGTGTTAAACTGACATGCAAGATGAGAGGCAGAAGCCGGAGAAGAAGATGGCCATGTGGCACCAGGGGGAAGGCAGGATGACATACGGGGCGGTTGAGAAGGCTCTGCCAGCCATAATTCTGCACTTTAGAATATTTTAACATTTTTTTTTTTAGATATTTATTTATTAATTTACTTTTTGAATAGTTAGTTAATTAGGTAATAGTTTAAAAAAATTGTGGATTATCAAATTTTATTGTAGAATTCTTTAAGTTTATGAAGAATTATAATTTTTTTGTTTTTTTTTGTTGTTGTACAATTATAAACCTAAGGTTCCATCTCTTTAATCAATATTTAAATCATAAATTGATTAAAAAGCTTGTAGGTTCTTCCCTATACATTTTCCTCAGTGCACCTTTGAACCGTCGCTGAGTTCAACAGTGATGACGGCGGATTGGATTGGGGATTGGTGGTGGGATGGCGACTGGGGCCGTGCCCGGGCAGTCAGTTTAGCGTCATCCCCTTGGCCGAACGCCCCTGCCTGGTGCGCCCCCATAACTGACACTTGCAATGAAGACATTAGCCGCTAATGGAATTGTTATTAAGCCGCAGAAGCGCGCCTCTGGAAGAATTCTTCTGCGGATGAGGCGGATGGGAATCCGCGAAGAAGAAAGGCTCAACTTGATGATGGTCGCCTCGCTCGGGTTTCTGCGATTCTGCTGCAGCTTTAATTTGCTCATCAGAGTGCGAGCCATTCGCGTCGGAATAAAATTATTATTGTATTTCATTTTGAATTTCGTATGTGGGATTCATCCTCCTCCTCCTCCCCCTGGGCAGTCAGTGTAATCACTTTATTGTGCGCTTGATGTATTGACAAATTATAAAAACATAAGGCCGAGAGAGAAACGACTTGAATTGAGCCTTAACACGCATTCCGCAAATCACTTATTTTGCAATCAGAGGAGAATCCAAGCACTTGCACTTCCACTTCCACTTGCTTCTTCGGCATCACCTGGTGGTTGGTTGCTGGGGCTGGTGCTCCTCTGACAGTGGGCAGGGCTCTGGGGTCTGGTGGCGGAGCTGTCGATGTCTCGCGATTTGACAGGCCGAGTGAAAAATGCTAGGCCCTAGAACAATGCCAAGGGTTCGATCTACGTGCGCATACTTGGCGAGCCACTTAAACGGCTTTAAAAATAAACCGAGATCAGCTCGGCTTAAAACTTAGTTGACACGGCAAAAAATAATAATCTATTCTTTTTTTTTATATATTTTTTTTTATTTATTTATTATCTTATTCTTTGGTATTGTTAGTGTTTTATATCCGAGGGAGGTTCTCTCTTTTCGAAAAGCTAGATGAACATTAAATTTGAGCGTTGTAACCTTTCAGAGATTTTATTCCGTCTTGCTGTCATAGATTCAAGGCACTTCTTTGCCTCAAAGCTCCAATCCTGACATTCATCGCCCCACCCTGTCTTCTTAAAATAGTTTTTAAACTAATTTTTCTCTGTGCATTCCAGGACATGGGCTTAACCCGTAAGCCTTTTGCCTTTTTCCTGGCTTTCAGCCCATTACAAATTAAGGCTTTTCACTTTCCGTCGTGATTGTTGTTGTTTCTGTCTGGTGTGTGTGTACACACCCCGAAAAAAATGTGCGTAGCCCAAATGAATACCTAGGCAGCAGCGCCAACAACCCGTAATCATAATCATCATCATCATCGTCGTCATCGTCCTCGTCCTCGTCCTCGTCCTCATCCTCTCCCGACTTGCGTTGTTATTTCCAGTTGGTTTCTTAGCCCCCATCCATTCTTGGTGGATCGACAATGCACATCCACATCGACGTCCAGGTGGCTCCGTCGTTATTTGTATTCGCTGTAATATGAATTGACTGCTACTAATAATAACCACAAGCGTTTAGATGCCCTCCTTCGGAGTAAGGATAGCGCTGAACTGCGCGTTCCTGCGAAATGTGACCGAAAAAACAACAGATAAAAAAAGGCTAGCAGTCTGAGGGGTCGAATTGAAAATACCATGTAAAATAATGTATTTCAAAATTGTACTTTATTAGATAGTTTCTTGTCCAATCCTCTGCCCTTAATTGGTCTAGCATTATAATTTTAGATTATATTAAAACAACTTATTAAACTGTTTTGCTTGTATGCCTGTCTTTCTATATTCACTACACTATTGACATTTTATATCAGATATTCATTACTCTCATGAGGAATAGATTTCTTTACTTTCCTGACCCCAAAAACCATACACCTCCTTGGAGAAAACGGTATGAAAAAAGGTTTAAAAAAACAAATTTCAGCAGCTCTCCAGCGTTGGCTTTGTTGATCTGCTGCAATTGATACGGAGCGAGAGTCGTCCATGGACAGTCGAAGTCTGGCAAATGGAAATAACTCAACTGGGACCCAGCACAGAGATTTAAACTGAGGCTGGAACGGGGCTGGCGGGACCTCGAACTGAGGCAAATAATGATAATGACGACAGGCAAGGGCGCTGGAAGGGTGCCGGGCGGAGTCAAGGCGGAGGTGTGGTGCAGGCCAGAAATCAGCAACAAATAAATGAGTTCATGCAACGTCTTTGAAATGAAGACAAAGTGGATGTCGGTTCTCGGTTCTCGATCTGTTGCTGTGGCTTGTTGTGGTTGCTGATTCTTGGATCTCCTTTGGCTGTCTGCAGAGTGTCTGGAGGAGCAGGCAGGCAGGCAGGCAGGCAGTATGGAGGCCACCCCGCCTTTGGGATCCAGGAGTCCGAGATCTCCGATTCTTTCGTGTGTTGTGGCAGTTCAAGAGTTCGCCGAAACTTTTGCCACCTACTACACAGGGCAAATCCTTCTTTGTCGTAGGGAGGAGGAGCACTGAAAATATGCAGATTAATCCTATGTTTGGAGATCTAAAGGCTTTTCTTTTCCGACATTCATATTTAAAAAGCATTTCTTAGGAATGTGGATATTATTTATAAGGCTTTATATTTTCAATTTGTTACCTTTAGATATTTTCTCTGTGTATATGCTTCTTCCCCAAAGGCTGACACGTGGGCGTGCCTGGCACTTTTCCTTTCCAAGTTGTTTAAACTCCTAAAAGGAGAAACCCCTCCATTTTACCCACGTGGGGTCTCCACTCCCTCTTTTTTTCCCCACTTGCAGCAAATTAATCACACATTCCGGGTAATTTTTTATATTTTTCAGTTTTAAATATTTATTCTCTTGCTTTCTTCGTTTTTCGCTATTACAAACTATTCGCGGGGCTTAGGGTCTAAAAGGATCCTTAGAGAGAGACTGGTGAACATTTATACAGCTTTTTGTTTTGTTTTTGCTAGAACATAAGAAATTACACAAGTAGCATCACACACAAGTGGACATATACACTACGGTCTAAACTCTATATAGCTATACCTATATGAATATGATAATATCTGGTAACTAGGCTACACTTAAAAGATTCCTCCATCAAATCCTTCTTTCGGTTTTTACACAGCAAGAAGAAGGAAGGGTTTGTTCTGATTTCTGTTTCTCCCCGACAATGATTACTAAAACAACTTTTTACAATTTTCCGCTCGTCCCTCCCAGGGCGGTGTATGGAATGGAGATGGAATGGAAATGTGAATCGCAGCCGTGGCTTGATCCCCCTTAAACAGGGATTGCCGGCTGCTTAAGTGCACTTGGTTTTGCTTTTGCTCCCATAAAACGAGTTTAGGGTTAGAGTCCTACGCTACATCTACAGTTACAGAGATACTTAGGCTACGTACGGATACCTAGGCTACAGATACAGATTCGAGCGAATTCGGATCGAGTTCGAGTTCGAGTCGGAGTTATTCGTTGGTTACTATTTCTAGGCTCTAAATGCTTACAACTTATGGCTGTTCCGGCGCCTGCTGCTGCTACTCCTCGCTTTTTGGCTCTGTTGTGGGCAAGCAAAGGAGTTTCAGAGAGTCTATGTTGGCTTTGTGGTCTTTCGTTCGTTTGCTACTTTGGGATCGCCCTGCACCCAATGCCCCGCGAGGCCACTGGCAGAGATTGCTGCTACCTGTTTAAATTATTTTATTTCTTTATAATGCCCGTCATTAGTTTATCAAAGCTGGAATGTCTTTACGTATCAAATTAGCATTATTTAATTGATTTAATTAGTTTCGAGAGCCATACAAATTGAAGTTTATTAAGTAATTTCCTAGTTGCTTTCTCAACCCTTCCAAGTGAGGCATTATGCGCATGCACGATCCCAACTAATAATATTTTAATGTGTGCGATATATACAACAATTGTTAATGGACGCTGTGTGTATGTGTGTGTTTGTGCTGTGTACGGTGAGTGAGTGAGTGTGTGCAAGTAATACTATATGCATGTACATCTTCTGGACTTAATCATCCTACTCATCCTACATCCTCGTGCCCACGTTCCCCCGCTGACTGGGCTGTGGGGCGTGGCCATGTCGTGGCAAGGAGACATGCGGCAGGTGCGGGGGTGGCCCCGCTCCCAGAGGCGATATCGATGGTGACCTTGTGGCCAAGGGCGAAAGTGAGGGCGAGAATGAGGGTGACATTGCTGAGGATGTGCTGAAGCTGCCGCTTGCCTCGTGACCTATGGGTGAACGTGGCAGATGGGCGGGAGCCAGGCTCAGGTGGGGTGGCAGCCTCATTGGCAGGTTAATAGCTCGTGGCGCCACATTGGTCAAGAGCGGCGGGGGTATGTGAGTGGGGGCCGAGGGTGGGGGCTTCAGCACCACACTGCCCGCTCCCGACGACGAGTGCTTGCTCTTGGCGGACGAGCTGGCACCACTGCCGCTGTGTCCACTATGCTCGGAGATGGTGTCGTCCTTCAGTCTCGCTATCTCGGAAAAGACATGGGCCAGCGGTTGATACTGCGGTCCCCAGTCCAGGAGATAATCCCAGTTGTAGCTGCCGGTAAGCTCCTCCTCGCTGTGAACGATGGAACTCAGGGAGCCGCCCACGTTGCTGCCACCAACCACGACGGGCACCGGTACAGGCACTTCGCCGTAGCTGCCCATCACTCCGTGGCCATGGGTAATGGCTGTTCCGATGGTGCCTATGGAACCCGCAGTGGTTCCCGCATCATCGGCACTGCTCCCGCGCTCCGATCCCGCTCCGGTCACGTCGTTCAGCTTGGCATAGATGAGGTTCGTGATATCCGATCTGGCGGTGGCATCGTCATCGTGGAACATGTGCATTGGGTGGCTGGAACCGGCCATGCTCGAAGCTCCTCCGCCGCCACCACTGGGATCGTGGTCTACGATGCCCAAGCGGGCCAAGTACTCCTGGGTGTTTTGCACCGATATGTCCGAGATCCTACCATCGTCACTTCCAGCTCCAGCGCCTCCGTTTCGGTGGTGCAGTGGGCCCTCGTTGATCATCCGGATTTCCTCGTCCTCGCCGTCATCTTCCGCCGAGCCGCGACCACTGGAACCGGACTGTTCGGAGCCAGACAGCTCGGAGGTAGTAGCTGCTCCCGAGCTGCCGGCATGAGGTCCAAAGGGAGGGATCTCGTCGTACTTTGGAGGAGCGAACTGCCCAGAGGCTGCTCCCGCCGCACCACCAGTGATGCCTCCTCGTATGGGGATCGTATCGAAGGCGCTGGGATCCACATAGCTATTGGAATTGCCCACGCCCACCGTCTCCGTGCTGAGATGGGGCTTCACCACATTCCTGGGCTTCCGACTCCTCATGTGGATGAACAGAAAAATGCCGGCGGCGGCGCAAAGGATTAGCAGAAAGGCCACAACAACTCCAATGGCCCAATCGCCCATGGAGCCGCCACCTGAGGCACCACCAGCACTGGCCAGATTTGTGCCAGGATGCGCCAAGGGGTCCAGAGCAATCTCCACCACAGCCATGCTGGAAAGGGAGTTGTGACGTCCCGACGAGGCTGATATCACCAGGCTGATGTCGCGACCATCCATGTACAGATTTCCACCGTCTCCATCGCCGTCCAGCTTCAGTTTCCTCTTTATTAGGACAGCACCACTGCTGCGGTTCACCTTAAAGTGCGAATGCGGAGCGCTCAGCTGGTAAACCACCCTGCCATCCGGGCCACTGTCGCCATCCGTAGCGGTGACCTGACCCACCACGAAGCCCTGAGGCAGAGCCACCGCCGCCGGCAGGACGAACCTGTAGGTGCGCTCCGTAAACTGTGGGGTAAACTCGTCCCTGGACTCGATCTCCACTCGCACTGCCACTCGGGCGCGCTTGCCGCCCATGTCGGAAGCCTGCAGTTCCAGGTCGTAGCGCTGCCTCTGTTCGTAGTCGAAAACGGAGGCGGATGTGACCACACCTGTTTCCGGATCCACGCGGAAGAGCTTCCACGAACTGTCATCGCTGGGAGCAGGAGCAATGCTGTAGTTGAGCTGTCCAAAGGGTCCCTTGTCCAGATCACTGGCATGAGCCCGGAAGACGGAGCTACCAACTGGTTCGTTCTCCGCCAGAAAGTGGACGTATTCGGAGAGCGGGAACTTGGGTTCATTGTTATTCTCGTCGTGGAGTTCCAATCGGAAGGGCTGCAGACTGCACAGAGGCCTCGGGTGGTGGCTATCGCAGGCCCGCAGAATGAGCTCGTAGCTCTTGGCACCGCTGTCGTAGTCCAACCTGTTGTTCACGAAGAGCACACCGGTCACCAGATCTA
Source organism: Drosophila jambulina (assembly GCA_018152175.1). Classification (NCBI taxonomy): domain Eukaryota; kingdom Metazoa; phylum Arthropoda; class Insecta; order Diptera; family Drosophilidae; genus Drosophila; species Drosophila jambulina. Next base: position 1,347,622 of record JAECXH010000114.1, read on the forward strand.
CGGTGAACATGTGCTCATCATTGCCCGAGGTGATGTCGTACACCACTTCGGAGTTCGGGGTGTTCTCCTGGTCAGCATCGATTGCCTGTAACTGGGCAATGGAGTACCTCAGGGGAGCCAGTTCACTGATCTCCGCTTCGTACTTGGCACTTCGGTCGAAAATGGGATAGTTGTCGTTGGCATCGAGAATGGTGATTATCACCGAGATTCCAGACGTGGAATTGGAGCTGGGAGAGGGTGTCGAACCATGGGCATGACTTAAAACCAGGCGGAGTTTGTACAGGTCATTGCGTTCCCTATCCAAAGGCTTGACCAGGACAATAGCCTTGGATTGAAGCAACTCGAAAGCACCGTCCTCGTTTCCAGACACAATGACAAAGGCCTGATCCTGGACATCTTGTCCCAGTTGGAGTACAATCGACCCCAAGGCAGCCGCCTCGCTGATTTGGGCCCTATATTGAGTCTGTTGAAACTGCGACCGACCTGAGCCACTGTCACTGGCCTGAACACGCAGTAGAGTGGAACCCTTCATCGCTGGCTTGCCGCCATCCTTGGCTAAGATTCTCACAAAGTAATCTCCGCTCTGGGATACTGCTGCCGGTTGCAATCTGCTCATGTTGACAGTCACAACCCCACTAGTCGGGTGCACAGAGAATCCTTCCAGCGGTGGCTCAATAGAGTACTGAACACGGGAGTTACTGCCCTCGGCATCCGCATCTGTTGCATTCACTGTCAGTAGTTCTATGTCCATGGAAAGACTGTCGATGATGTCAGACAAAGCTGGCAAAATGGCAAAGTAGGCAGGCGGCTGTTGGGGCTGGAATATAGGCGCGTTGTCGTTTTCATCGTTCACCCGGACAGTCAGGAAAGTGCGAGCTTCATGGGCGGCATCTGAGGCAATCACCTCGACCTCGTATTCCTGCTGTAGTTCATAGTCCAATCTTCGTTTCAGGACCAGCTTTCCACTGTAGCGATCCAAAGCGAAGATGGACAAGTTCTCGGTATCCAGGGGTGACTCTCTACCAAGTCGGTAGGTCAGAGCGGGATAGGTGTCCACATCGTTGGCAGAAATGGAGGTTATTACGGCTCCCAGCTCAGTGCCTGGTGAAAGTAAAGTAAAAAGGAAAGAAACGGGGAAGGAATATATTAACTTAGGAACTTAGGAACACAAAGGAATATGACTAGAATTAGTTAGTTCTTATGAGGGATGTATAAATTTACTTTTAAATTCTTAACTTACCTTCACTGACAGTGACGAGATTGTTGGGCGGAAAGGTGGGTTGATTATCATTAACATCGACAATCTGCACCCTTATAGTGGCCGTGCCCGTCATCTGGGGCACTCCCTCGTCCGTGGCGATGACTTTGAGGTTGTAGACATCACGGATCTCGCGATCCAATACGATGTTCGTCTTCACTATGCCACTGAAAGCGGGCTCAATGACAAAGGCATTGTCGTGGTTGCCATCAACGATGTGGTATCGTAACCGGGCATTGGATCCCGCATCCGAATCGAAGGCCTGAACTTGGGCCACAAAGGTGCCCTTGCTGTTGCCCTCGGAAACGGTGGCCACAAATTGTTTTTGCGAAAACTGTGGACTGTTGTCGTTTTCGTCCTCCAATTCGATCACCAGCTCCGAGTATGTGGTGAGGAATGGTGCATCCGTGCTACGAGCCACGATCACCACATGCATCTCATTGGGCTGGCTGTTGGTCAGGTCGAAAGATGTGGACGTCAAAGCTCGTTGGGATCGGGTGCTGTTGCTGGAGTCTTCTTCGGACGACTCCCGCAATTCCTCTTCGTAGTGCAGGGCCCTACCCCGATTCAGAGCTGACATGGAGGGCGTGGCAAAGCGATCAAAGTCCAGTAGATGGGGCTTATTCACCCTGATCTCTCCAGAGAGCGAGTCCAAGGAGAAGATGTCATCCTCGTTGCCAGCTCCGAAGGAGAATTGCACTCTCTGGCGACGACCGTCGCTTCGAAGGGCTACAACTTGGATAACCTTCGTACCTGAAGGGGAATTCTCCTTGACCTTGACCCTGTAGGTTTCGTTTTGAAAGTGCAGCACGGGCGCTCCTTGGGGGGCCTCTCCAACCAGCAGTTCGATGAGACCCACACTGGATTGCGGTGGATTTCCCTTGTCCCTGGCCAACACCTCCAGTTGCAGCAACTTGCCGGACTCGCTGGCCAAGCTCTGCGAGGCACTCAGCGCACCTGTGCTGGGATTTATACGGAACTTGCCACTGACGGCGGAATTCTCCGCCTTGAGAGAGTACATCACCTCGCCATTTCCACCCAGATCGGCATCGTGGGCCTGCACCTTGAGCAAAGTCTGGCCTGGCTGGATGAGAGCCGGAACCTGGCCAATGTACGGATATCTCTCGAACACGGGCCTATTGTCGTTCACATCCAGAACGTTGATCTGCACCGAAACCGAGGCCGATCTCACCTCGTAGCGTCCTCCGTCCGTGGCCAAAACCATGAAGCTGTAGCTTGCCTGCAGCTCGCGATCCAGTTTGCTGCAAGGAGAATCCAAGGGGGGAAAGCCAAGGGGAAACGATTCAATTAATGGCTTGAACACGATCAGTCGGCGATGGGCGCCGCTTGCGACACTAATTAGGTATCTCTGGGAGCTGCTCCGCAGCTCTGGCCTCCTATATATACATATATAATCGTAATCCCACCGACAATTAGCCACACGAAATGATTCGCAATGGATCTTCTAGGCAGGAACCAAGGAAGACGATATGCACAGAGAGAAAACTATCATAGAGAAACTATCATATATTGTAGTATTTGGACGTGTTTCTCTACTATATCTGTACTCTATATTAAGAAGATTTAATCTGTAATCTTTCTTTGCCGCAGTGCGCCATGTTATGGGGGTCTGGAGTGGTAATTAAGTCATTTGTTTGTGCTCTTCCCACTGGAGATGCACACTCGCATTAGCATTCTTTGGAGCTTTAGCTAACTTGATCCGAGGCCTCAGCTACTTCTCGTCTTCCTCTGATCCAAGAAACTAATCCCGGCAGTTGGACTGCCTTCCTATCGCGCTATCACGCTCCTCTGGAACATGTTTGCTGCCACAAATAATAAACCAAAATGATTACAATCCTTCGCAGGCAGAAGGCAGAAGGCAGAAGGCTGGCAGTCGCCGCCATTCCATCGCCATGCCATTCCGCGCTTGCATGTTGGCCAATAAAACGAATTTAGCAAATTACAAGCTCATCCCGTGAGCACAGAGGGCCATTTTATGAATTGAATCAGTCAAACTGAGGAGTGGAGTGGTGTGTTCCTCCTCCTTTGTTCCCCCATTCCTCCCTCCTCTGTTGCCCCTTTTGTACAGCGAATGTGAAACAACAGCAGAAATGCTTTCAAGGGTCAGTCATCAGTTGAGGTTGCTGCTGTTGTTGTTGCTGATCACTGGACGTGGACTTGGGGACTTGGAATGATGGCAGTGGTAAGGAGTTGGTGATGAGGGAGACAGACGGCGGCGAACAAGCCAAGTCGGACAGAGATTGGGCCTAGACTGATCATGCACTGAGGGATCATGCACTGAGAGAAATTTCAGAATAGGATGCCTGCCTGACCCGCAAAATCTTTGCTATGTAATCTACTTGAAGAAATGTTTCTGTAAAAAATTATTTAAAATTTTCAGTTGTCCCGACTTTGTGAACTAATTAGCAGACAGTCTGCAAATATCTCGACTCCATCCCCCTTTTCTCGCAGTGCATTGCTGGCTAGCCCTAAGCTCTGGACTGCCGCTATTGCTGTTGAGGCCCGCTCTGCTAGCTTGTCCATCGTCAGTCAGTCAGTCAGTCAGAAAACAGAGGAAAAAAACCCAAAGAAAACTAGCAACATCTCGGCCTGGACAAGCGGCAGGCACATTTTTGTCTTTTTTCCCCGCTTTTGTTTTTGTTTTTCTTGTGACTGCTCCAAGTCCAAGAGCAAATCCGAGACCAAGTCCCAATCCCGAGTTCCAATCCGAGTCCAAGTGCAAGTCCAAGACTAACAACAACGTCACGAATTGTCTCTGTCCGTCTGTCTGCTCTACAATTCTGTACCAACCGCATGTGCCCTCGTCCTCCTCCTCCAGCTATAGCTCCTCCAGATCCCTATTCTTTTTTTTTTTTTTTTTTTGTTTTGTGGTCTTTTTTTTTTTTGGCGGCAATGGCAGTGGCGGTGGCGGGGATTTCGTTTTTATTGTTTGCCGACAATCAGCGAAAGATAAAAATTGGTACATGACAGCGGATCGCGTTTGTATAAATGGCAACACTGACGCTACTGTCATTTCGAGTGCCGTGTGCTCCCTGCCCCAGGAATATCTGGATACAGAGGGCCTCCTCCCTTTCGTTCCTCCAAGATCTTGGCTGGCCGGAACTGAGCAAGAGCTATGTCAGACGGAACAAGCAATTGTTGTCATCATTGATTGTCAATAAGCATAAATTTGCACCAGAGGGGGCCTTCAAGACTTACAGAGAGAAGAATTTACAGAGGAAGAAATGTAGTTTAAATTAAATTCTATGCTTAAAAGTTCGTATCAGGAAAGGTTAAATTGAGAAAGAATATCTACTACTCTTTGACAATACCACAAAAACCTTTAGTTCCATTTCGATGGAAACAATGAAGATGAGAAACATAAAGACTTTTGCTAATGCATCGATCAACACTTCGATTTTCCTTTACATTTCATAAAGCCACAACTCTTTTCTTGCTGTGCACAGGTAGAGATCACACACGTTTGTGGACAGAGACAGAAACTCATTGAGAAACCGAGTTTGGACTCCATTTCAAGTTCCAGCTCTCCACCTTAAGCTATTTATAGGAATGCGTGCGCGATGCGCTCTGTGGGAGGGGAAAAGGGGGGCCAGAAGGTGGCCAAGAGAGCAGGGTGCAGCAGGAGGAGATGACAGGAGACGGATTCGCAACATTGTCGCTGTGTAGGATGCGTAGGATGTGAGCAGATAGCTCGGCGGCGGATACCCCGGGATACATCGATTTCCCTGCCGCATTAGTTGTTGCGAAAATTATGGCAATGGCTTTTTTTGTTTCCTCGCGTCCTTGCCTTTGAGATCCAACTGGCAGATAAGATCAAGCCAAGCAATGACCCAGAGATACCCGGCAGACAATCCCAAGCTGAGACTTACCCGACGGTGGTGATTAATCCGCTCTCGCTGTCGATGGCAAACTGCCATTGCGTTTCATTGGCCAAGGAGTAAACGAGTCGGGCATTTACGCCCAAGTCTGCATCCACGGCACTGATCTGCATCACACTCGTCCCGAGTGGTGCGTCCTCCTGGACACTGGCCATGTACTTGGGCAGCTTGAAGCGCGGAGCATTGTCGTTCTGGTCCTCCACCAAAATGGTGATGTTGCAGTGCCCCTGACGGCTCCTCGGCTGACCTCGGTCGGAGGCTTGGATCTGCAGGAAGTAGAGTGATTGCTGTTCCCGATCCAAGGGACGGGCACTCAGCTCCCCGGAACGGGCATCGATGGTGAACTTGTTGCCCAGATTGCCACCTAAGAAAGGAATAGATAATAGACAGGAATAATAGAAATAATATAAATAATTTGTGGGAGATTTTTTAAAATTATTCTCAAGAGTTCTCAACCCACCTGTGATGCTGTAGATCAGATCCGCATTAGGACCTTCGTCCAGATCGCTGGCCACCACCGTGTGGATCACTGCTGGCTCACTGTTCTCGGGAACAGATAAGCCATAGCAGGAACCAGGTCGAAATTCCGGTGCATTGTCGTTGACATCCCCGATGGTGATGTACACAGTGGCCACATCGAAGTGCTGGCCATTGCTACCCTCGCCGTTGCTCTCCGAAGAGCGCTGCTTCCTCACCGCAGACTGAGAGGAGGACGTGGCCAACCGGTTGGCATCTCTCACGTAGACGGGCAGGACATAGCTGGCCTGGGATTCCCGATCAAAGGGACCTCGCGTGGTGATAATGCCACGCTGCCAGTCCACATGGAACAGGTCTTGGGCAACGCCGGCGGGGATTTCATAGCTCAGGTTGGCTGAGGAAAAAAAATGAAAGAATAACGCAAACAAGTCAAGGTTAGGTGCTTCTTTTGTTAGGGATACTGTAAGGGATTTTAAGTTTATTAAGTTTCCCCAATATCCTTACCATTTTCTCCACCATGGAAGGACTTTGCGGTGACCTGCAGGACAAAGCTGCCGCTGGGCACATTTTCCAAGATCGTCGCACGGTAGACAGCCTGCAGGAATCGTGGCGGATTATTGTGACTGCCCTGGACGATCAGCTGCAGGTTCAGCGTGCTACTCCTTGGCTCCGGCTGCCCATGATCGCGGGCACTGATGACCAGACTGAAACGACCACTCTTCTCCACATCCTCGGGAGCCGGTGGCAGTGACTTGACCAGCTCCACGAGTCCCGTTTGGGCATTGATCCGGAAGCGACCTTCGCCATTGCCGCCGGTTATCTCATAATTAATGCGTCCATTGTCACCAGAGTCCTCGTCGACGGCCACAATGTGAGCCACAATCTCACCAATCCTGGTGGCATCGCTGATGAACAGCGAAGCCGTCTTGCCGCCATTCGTGTTCGGGGACACGAACTGTGGGGCATTGTCGTTGGCATCCAGGATACGCAATCTCACCGTGACCGAGGTCTGCAGTCGCTCTGTGATATTCGATGATTGATCCAGGGCCTGGACAATGAGCAGGTATTCCTGCACAGCCTCAAAATCTAGGGGAGCTTGCAGACTCAGCGATCCCGTGAGGGAATCAAGGCCAAAGAGCGGCATTGCCTGCTCCTGGCTCTCGTTTAGTTGGGGAAAATAGCGCAAGAGGCGGTACTGGAGTTCTCCATTCGTTCCCGTGTCCGCATCCGTGGCCGTAAAGTTGTGGATAATTGTGCCAAGGGGAGTGGCCTCGCTCACCTGCAAAATAAGCAACAAAAATACACCCAGGAAAACCATAAAATATATGAAATTAAATGATGAAAGTTTGGATTTGCATAGTCAGCGGTTAAAATAATTGAAATCTAAATCTTCCAAGTGACTCACCTGCAGATCAATAGGATCCTGCGGCCATTCTGGAGCATTATCATTGACATCGGCCACCTCAATCTTCACTGTGATGGCACTGCTCTGCGGATTATTGCTGGCCGTGGTGTCCAGGGCTCGGATCTCCAGCCGGAACTCGGACTGCAGCTCTCTGTCCAGAAGACGGGCCACCACCAGGTTGCCAGAGGTTCTATCAATGTCAAAGGCACCCTCGATCAGGTCCTTGGTCAGGGGATTTAGGGTGTAGGTGATGCGCAGCTCCTCCGAATCGGACTCCATGGCCGCCGCCTCTTCGATGCTGTTCCGGATCACATCCGCCGGACGCTCGCTGGGGCTGATGGAGCCGACCACATGACCCACGGCGGCATCCTCGCGTACCTGCGCAAATACCAATTATAGATTATTTTCGTGGCTTATTAAGAATGGAATGGGACTGAAGATGGGAACGGGAGTGGAGATGCGGCCGCTCTACTTGGATCTGCAACCTGGGACCCGGGGACCTGCGATCGTTGTTGTTCGGCGCGTATCTTAATCTCAACAACAGTGTTGAAAATCCAATCTTAAAGCAATAATTCATACTTCAAGATTACGAAGGCAGCAAACATTTAAAAATTTCAGTTTCCCCACCCCGTCGTCGACTTCTTCTTTGCCTTTTCTTAAGATCTGGAGGAGGAGAAGGAGGCGGAGGAGAACCAGAATCTGGAGAGGAAGCCAGTCAGAGCCGCCTGTCCAGTCCCGGGTCCCAGGTCCCCCGACCAATGGCATTAAAAAGAAATTATGCATTCCGACCAAGTTGGCGGCCCCGAAAATCACTGCAGAAAAATGTTGTGAGCCACGGAGGGATATGGGATCGGGTCGGTTGGGGAGAGCGACCAAGAATCTCCGAAAGACACAAGAAGAGGCTCTCCGCTCCGCACAAGAAGAATTTAATATGCAAAACCGCAAAAACCGTTTCAAGAGGAGAAGTCCCTCCAAACAAAATAACAAAAAATAAACAACGACAAAAAAGAGACGCAGCCAGAAAGGTTCTCTTCTGCAGTTTGGGTATCTTTTTTCATAAAATAAAAACATTGCAAATATTGTTTGGGTCGCCAAAATGGAGACACAAAAATGACAGTCACGAGATTTATGCCCCGCCAAGATTACGCAGTTGACTGAGCCAAAGGGCGGCGGTTGAGAGGGGGGTCAGCAGAAGCACTGTGAGAAAATAATATATTTAATTGGAAAAGCTTAGAGGGAAAACTGGTTGTATCTAAAATACCTTAACTTCTGCTCTCTGTCTGTCTGATTTATGTTGTAAAGCCTCAAATCATAAAATTTAAATTTTAATTTTACTACAAAATATGCAATTTTAAATGTTTTCGCAAACCTTTAAAAATTCTCCAAGCTCTCAAAGCTATGTCCAGCAATTTAAACAATTTCTTTCATATTTTTCCGAGTGCAAGTTTAACTAACGACTACTGCGGTCTTTGCGGCTTGTTCATTTCGGTTTTTGGCCAAATTATGCACAGAGAGAGAGAGAAAGACTACAGAGCCACAAAAATGGCGCATGATTTGTTGTGCACTTTTATGGCAGGATCCTCTCCTCTACACAGAACAGGGAAGAAGGGAATAAAATCCCTTGGGGGCCTTGGGTAGGAACCGAAGGGGGCTGCTGCCTGATGCTGCTAGTGGTAAGGGGAATTGCTTAATTACAACGGATTTATTTGTGGCAATCCGTCGCTGAGTAATTGGCATCACCGCTGCGTGGAGTGGGGCCAACGCCAACGCAAAAGAACAAAAGCCAAAAGCCAAGATCGCGGCAGGAATCAAAGCAAAAGGCACCGCGTCCGACCCAACCCCAACCCCAACCCCAGCTCGTCCGAAACGCAGCAAAATGTGTCAATTTTAATTGTGGCCGAAGCGGATTTAAGGGACGCACGAGGACGAGGTCGTCCCCCGCGCCTTGACAGGCACAGGGCTCTGTGTGCCTCTCCGAGAGGCAATTAAATGCATGTCAAAGCGTCGCAGCCATCAGCGGTTGAGGCAGTCCGAGTCCGTGGAAGGCGGGAGATCTCGGAGTGGGGACGAGAGTATGCAAAACATGTGCGAATCGAACGTGATAAAAATGTTAAAGGGTTCTCAAGAGCCGAAAGGGAAAAAGGAGCAACCGAAATCTAAGCAGGCGGCGGGTGAGTTGGTTCTTCCTTGAGGCACGAGGCGACTGACTGCACCTCCTGATCTCCCAACTGACGTCTCGAATCGCACTTAATAGGCCTGGGCTGGCCTGGACTGGCCTGGCTTGGCCGAGATCCCCATTCCGACGCCTCGCCTCCTGACCGAGTGGAACGAGACTTGTCACACTGCATAGTGACAATTACGCGTGCGCAATGAACACGCCGACAATGGCAAGAGGATAAAGATGCTCTGCAGGCACTGCAAAAAAGGAAAGTGTAAGGAGTTATGCCCTCTTCCGAGCAATTCCCTCACCGGACCAAGTTTTTTGACAAGTGTAATTTCGGCACTCAGGGCTTTGAATGCAAATCGCGACACTTCCCACGTCTGTGGCACTCTGACATCTGCTTCCGAGCTCTTTAAGGGGGAGGAGTTGTAGTAGGAGAATGAGTAGAAGGAGGAGCCCTGGCAGCAGGAGAGGCAAGAGCAGGAGGTGACCAGGAAGGGACTCACTCTCGGAGCAGAGTCGTGTTCTTGGCCATTGTCACGTGAGGCTTAAAGCTGCGGCTACAAATCATTCGCGGCACAAAAGGCGGCAGAAAAGCGAAGAAAAAAGGCCAAGGAAAAAAGGCGACAAACGCTCTGCTCACGATCGCAGGGAAAACGGTCGTCGTCGTGTAAAACTAGAAGCGTCAAATAGACAAAAGTTTTCCAGGAAATAACCGCTCTATCCTTATCCCAAACCCAAGCCCAGGCCCCAAGACCCATCCCAAGAGTGACCCTAGCATAAATCTCGTCGTCGTCGTCTTCGCACTCACCCTGAACACCAGGCTGGAGCTTGTGAATGTTGGCCGATTGTCGTTGAGATCCAAGACCTCGACACGGAGCATCCGCACCGTTTCCCTGGGCGGACTTCCGCCATCCGAGGCCGCCACTCCCAGGCGGTAGATGCTCCGCTCCTCGTGATCCAAGACCACGCGAGTGCGAATCACTCCCGTGCTGGGATCAATGCTGAACAGGCCGTGTCCGTCGGAGTCACGACCCTTGACGATCGAATAGGTGATGGAGGCATTCTGTCCATAGTCCCGATCGATGGCTCTGATGCGCACCACTTCCGTGCCCGGTGGCTGCTCCTCACGCACGCTAACCACATCCTCCTGCGGATCCGCGATCTCCGGGGCATTGTCGTTGACGTCGCTCACGTGGACGCGAACGGGAACCCGGGCACTGCGCACTGGAACTCCCTGGTCTCGGGCCTCCACCATAAGGTCGTAGAGTTCGCGCAGCTCCCGGTCGAGGGGCTCCCGGGTGGAGATTTCACCTGGAAATTGGAAAAAGGAAGCAAAGTTTAATGGCAATGTACGAATTTTACGGCCTAACTGGGTCGCCTATTATGATGAGAGCCCCGCAAAAGGAATTCATGTCAGGGAAACCAGTTTGCCAGCCAGGATTAGCTGCACGAAAGATTTTCATATTTAATTTAAATGAGACGAGGGAAGAGACGCGACGCTGGCGGAGAGGTGTCGTCGTGGTCCCCGCATCTCTCTCTCTCTCTCTGTGTGTTGCCTGGAGCGGACACGCATGAGGCAAGACCTGGACACGGACACAACAGTGGCTCTGGATGTCAGGCCAATGATATTCCATTGACGGATGAGCTGACAGCGTTAAAACTGTTGTTGCCCGAACACTAATGGTCAGGCATCGGAGACCGACCCGCTCGAGATCTCGGGTATCTCTTGGCGATCGCATTTTATCGCTTGGCAGGAACAGGTTTGCCATGCGCTTGATCTATGGTCGGCAGCTAAAGCCGGCGGATGCACAGGGAGAAATGAATTTGGGATTTCTATCTCCAAGGGGATAACATTAGGAAATTAACACTGGTAAAGAAGAGGGACTTCAAGTACCATCGCTTTTTTCCTATGGGTTTTTCAGAGGTAGCTCCTTCTTTTTTAATAATTTACTTGAAAAGACTTTCCACTGATTTTCCCCCAGTGCCCAAGATGTAAGCTAGATCTCCTTCGTGGCTTTGAGGAGCCAGTAATGAATGACCGTGGGTCATGGCTGGTGGCTTGACAGTTGCCACCGCCACCGGAGCCGCTCTGAGTGAGTTGTTCCCTGTTAGAGAGCGGGGCCTTAATTTATGGCCAAAAGGAAGCTCGTCGCGACTCACCTGTGACGGGATGCACCTGGAAGCTGGAGTTGGCCGGCAGCAGGCTATATCGAATGGCCGCATTCTCGCCCAAGTCCAGATCGCTGGCCATCACCACTCCCACGATGGAGCCCCGCCTGAGGTTCTCCTCGATGCGGAACTCGTATTTGGATTTCTGGAACTTGGGATCGTTGTCATTGGCATCGAGGACACGCACAGTGACCCGTGTCTTGGCATGGGCAGCCGGCGTGCCATTATCCGTGGCCAGTACGGTCAGTTGGTAGCGGTCCCTGGTCTCCCGATCCAGCGGAGCACGCAGGTAGATCCAGCCGGAGTTGGGGAAGATGCCGAAGTGCTGGGCCACATCGGAGCTGCTAATGGAATTCGTGACATTGTCCACGCCGGCGTCCACTATTCTGTAGGTGATCCTGGCATTGTTGCCCGTGTCCAGATCGCTGGCATTAACCTGAATAATCTGTGAAGCAGAGGAGGAGAGGGAGTGGAGTTAGAGCGGTGCACAACCAAAGGGGGGAATCGCATCAATCATTTGGGACCGAGGATGGTGGACCACGCTTGTATGTGTATCCGGCAAACCAAACCTCTGGAGAACTCGTTTCGATGCCAAAGATATGAAGTGATTTTATGATCAAAACTAGTTCAGGCAAAGGCCGAGACTGCAGCTGAAGCCGAAGCTAAGGGAGCGAAGGCAGAGAAGGAGCTGCTGGAGTGGCTCTCTGGGGCTGCGGCTGGAGCTAGTAGTGGTCGGTAGTCGAAGGAGCCGCAGCTCCTCCTGGGTGTTGAGATATTTTCAACGCGATATGACGGCCGCCTGACAAAAGCGTGACTTTTAGTGGCTGTTAATCAAATTTATGTGCCGCATTTAGTTTGCATTACACAGATTTATTTTGCAATAAATGCAGGATACAACACGAGGAAAAAGCACCCTCAGCAGCCGCAACTCTGAATGGATAATGGAAATTTCAAGGCAAGAAAACGCGTTAACTGGACGTTAAACTGAGTTTAAAAATCATATTACTTTATAAGTGTCTCGAAGCTTTAAATTAAAGGAAACTAGCAGGCCTCCAGCTAGAGTTCTACCTTTAAACCACAGTCCGTCTTAAATAAAGTTAGGCTTTTATGTGCTTTAAGCGACTTACCTGAGCATTAATCGATCGCGATTCCGAGACATTCACCGAATAATCCTCCCTTTCAAAGACAGGCGGATTATCGTTGACATCCTGGACATCTACCAAGATGGTCAGGTTCGTTGAAAGCGAAGGAACGCCTCCATCCGTGGCAGTTACTATCAGGGAATGTCTCTGGGAGGTCTCATAGTCCAGATGTTGTGACAGAACCAAGTGCCCAGATCTCGCATCGATGGCAAAGAGTCGTTTCCCCGAATCCCGGACCAGACTATAGCTGACCTGGCCACTGCTACCCGAATCCTTATCGTGGGCATGCGCAGCGTAAAGAGGAGCTCCCAGCTCGGCATTTTCGGGAACGGAAATCCTCACCATACTGGCCTCGAATTCCGGGGCATTATCGTTGACATCCTCCACTTCGATGTTCACCTGAGTATGTCCATAAACAGGGGGTTCGCCCAGAGTGGCTTGAATGTTTAGTAGGACCTGGGACTTGGCCTCATGGTCCAAGGGCTTGGCAATGCGAATATTTCCCGAGCTGGCTTCGATGCTGAAGTAACCATCGGGATCGCCAGAGTAAATTGAGTATCTCACAGGACTGCGTTGGGCTGTAAAGAGGAGTAAGGGGTTTTAATAATAAAATAATTAAGGGAAAAATATAAAATCTAACCAGATATGAATGAATAATATATTATTCTTCTTTAAATCTTATCCTTCTATAAATTCAACTCAAGTTCAGTTAAGAGCAAGAATTCCGGTTGTTAACGTTCTCATTTCGCTGATGATGAAAGGGGACTGCAATTATTTTTTGCAGAGTTGAAGGAACTCTTCGAGAAGCGAAATTAGGAGCTCGCCGCTCATTAAAAGGCCATTCAAAGGCTTTTGGACAATGAGTTGCAGGAACAATAGGCTCCGCTCCAAGGAGAGGAGAGCAGCAGCAGCTCTCGTCAGCGATTGACACATGAGGCAGGTAGGAGTGGATCTCCGCTTGAAAGGAAGTGCACAGCGAAAGCAGCAAATTAAAGCGCAAAATCATTTTGCATAGCCATCGTGGATCGTCTGGGACTGGGACTTGGGACTGGGGCTTGGGCCCAGTCTGAACTGAAAACGGGCCCTTGTATCGTGCCCGCTCTCAACTCGATGACGAGGACGTCGTTGATGGGTGCAGATTTCTGCCGAAATTTGCGTTTGAAGTGTTTTGCTTTTGTTGCTTTTCAGCTTTTGTTGTTGTCTCAAAAGACCAAAAAAAGAGACTCTCAAGCTTGGATGGTGCATGTTGTGCCACATTTTATTTGTGTTTACTGGGGCTTCTTTGGGTTTTTTGGTCCTCTATTTTTAAAGGAAGTTTAATTTCTTAATTGGTTTAAGAAAGCTGGCCGTTATTTTTATTTAAGTATTAATCAAAAGCAATACAAAGTTAAATATATAAAAAATTGGAACGAATTTTATTTGATTTATTTAAAATCAATTTTTTTTTTATATGGTTCAGCTTTTAAAATATTTTTATTTTATCTCTTTATTTTTTGTCCGTCAGTCCCTCTGTCCTTAAAAAATATATCTTATAATGCTTAGACTCGATTAAACTCAAAGAGTATTAAATCCCTGTATCTTCTTTCAAAGTCTCCCGCTTTATTGCTTCTTTTATTAGTTATTTTCTTCTGTCCGTCAGACAGTTGTCCGCTTGTCCGTTAGTTGTTCCTTGTCCATCCGTCCCTAAAAGACCCATATTTTGATTTCCAGCTCACTGAACCAATGAGGGCCCATAGTTAGAGGAAAGGATAAGATTCTTACCAGTTTCTCCACTCGTGGCAATCACCGAACCCACTACCGTGCCCCTCGGAATGTCCTCCTTCACGTAGTAATTGTATCGGGCCTTCTCGAAGATCGGTGGGCGCTGCATGGCATCAATGATGCTGAGGAAGACCACGGCATCCGCTCTGCTCCTCAGGCCGCCGCCGTCGGTGGCCGAGATATTGAGCATGTGCATGGCCTGAGTCCGAACGGACAGCATGTCCGGGCGGGCCACGAAAATCTCCCCGGAGGAGCGATCAATCCGAAAGATTCCAGCCTCGTTGCCGGCCACGATTCGGTACGAGACCTGGCCAAAGTTGCCTGAATCCGGATCAGTGGCCACCACGGCCACAATGGGTGTACTTGCTGCCGCTGCCTGGGATGTGGCTTGAGAGGACTCCCGCAGGGATACATTGTACTCCCGGGGATAGAACACTGGCCGGTTGTCGTTGACGTCCGTCAGTTGCATTTTGATCATGGCCGTGGTGCTGAGACCACCACGATCCGTGGCCAACACGGGAAACTCGTAGCTGCTCCTCCTTTCGAAATCAAGTTCGCCGGCAATGCAGATTTCACCGGAGGCGGAACGCACCTCGAACTCGGTGAGATGCTTGAAGCCCTCGCCCAGGGTGTAGTTTACCATGGCATTCACTCCACAGTCCGGATCGCTGGCAGAGACCTGAAAGATGGGGAAGAAAGTGAGATATAAGTGAGGTTTCAATGGGAGAAGTGGGGAAATACGTTGAAATATCAATATTAAATTAAAGAGTTAAGGGAAATTTTTGTTGAACAATTACAGTCAAGAGTTTGTAGGATATTTGCAAGCCCAAGAGCTAAGAAATCGGAAGCGCACGACTCTTTTCTTATGGATTGCATATTCCAACAGGTACAAATGAAGTTGTCAAGAATTTTAATTTGATTTACAGGCAGCTGCCTGGGACTCCCGGGACTCCCGTTCCACAGGCTTATCTCCGGGCCCTGTTCAGGGCTTAATTTGGCAATTTGTTATGCCCGGTATTCGGCGGAGTTGGAGTAGGAGTCGTCGGAGTTCGCCCCCGAGGCGGCGGCATATCAGGCCGAGTGTCAACTTAAATTTGAGCCAAAAAACTCGGAGGTGAATCACTGGCGGCAGTGGATCGGCGGAAAACCGGGAGCAATGACCC
The DNA here is from genome assembly GCA_018152175.1 of Drosophila jambulina. NCBI lineage: Eukaryota > Metazoa > Arthropoda > Insecta > Diptera > Drosophilidae > Drosophila > Drosophila jambulina. Next base: position 1,363,060 of record JAECXH010000114.1, read on the forward strand.
CCGCTTAATGGCTGCCAATTAGTTGGCATTTTGCGTAATCGACATTTGCATTCTGTTGGGGGAAAAAGGAGCTGGGATTGGGAATGGGAGCTCAAGTTGGAGCCGTACCTAAAGCTGTACTGTGGCCTATAAATAGCTACAGCAGCGGGGGCAGGCAGGCATCGATCGCATTTTGACGCCAACGAACAACGAGCCACAAATCAGCAATTAAAACTGTCATTATTTCACTTTAAATAGGAAGCGGAGGAGGCCAGAGAGCGGCGAGTGTCTCCCTCCTTCTCATTTCAAGACAAGATGCAAAACAAACGAATGAAGTCAAACAGCAAAGTCAGAGGGCACTGGGAGAAAAAAGAGGTGTCTGAATAGCTCAATTTAAGGCAAAACAAGTAAAGAATTTAAAGAAAATGCTTTCAATAAAGAATAATTTAACTTTGAAGTATTTAAAGTACTGAGCAAGCATTTCTCATTGTTGCTTTTTAAAAAAAGTTCATAGAAAATTGATTTCTAGTTAGCTTATACCCCCTATATTTCTCCGAGTGCAGTCTCAGCCCTTCCTCCAGACTGATATGCATTTAAAGCGAAACGTGTCCAGGGCTCCTTAGCTCTCCTCTCGTTAAGTTTCAGCGCTAATTACACTTTTTGTAAGCTGCTACAGTCTTGGGTATTGGAGGAAACTGGGTAGTTGGGGAATCGAGGACAGGGGACGGCAGTCCGAAGACTGAAGACCCGGCGGAGATCTGCTTAGATTGTTGCTGCGACTAAAGACTTTCATTAAGCTTAGTTGGGTAGCAGTTTAAACCCGTTTAACCCCGGCCCAGTGAAATTGTCGCCAGCCAGTTAACACGAGGAGGAGGAGGAGGAGCTGCTCCTCCGATGGTATGGGATGTCGCGTCAGTCCAGAGATTGGCAATTTTATCTGTCAACAGCATGGAAGTTCTGGGAGCAACTGTTCCTCAGTGGGCAGAGTGAGGGTTCACCGCGACGCGGTGCTAAATGAATGCAACGCCCACACGAATCGAAGGGATATATGCAGGGAGTTGTTCGTGGGTAGGGAATAAGTCAGGGGAAGAGGATCCTGCACTGTGCAAAATTCTAGAAGGAGCTTTTTGGTAATATATTTTAAAAAAAGAAGCTGAGCTATATCTCTTCTACAAGGGGATTTCCATTTTATATATACTTTCCTGTATATTTATGACATTTTATAGACAAAATGTAGCATAGTTTAATTGTTATTGTTCAAAAACGCATTATTTTTAGTGTGATCTTAACACTGATAAGTTGAAGAGCGAACAGAGGACAGCTGGGTTTGCCTTCGGTTGTGTCAACACTGAAACAGGCGGCCAGTGAAAGGCAAATCAAATTGAAGACAGCCCCAAAGCCAAAGGCAAAGCCAAAAGCCAAAGCCAAGTGACATCTTCCACAGCAGCCGAAAAAAGGAAATACAGAAAACACACGAACAATTCAAGTTCGTTTGCTCAACTCTCTTCATCTCTTCAATATATATATATAGTATGTGAGGAGTTGGAGCCGCTGCTGGAGAGTTATTCATCTTTGTCAGCACGCATTTCTCACACTCTCCTTGCAGGTGGTGATGCCAAAAAGGTGGTTTCACAGGGACTGGAGCAGGGGCAGCATTCAATGACCAATTATGGCCTAACAAGGCCTCCAACTCCAGTCCCAGCTTCAGCTACAACTCCAACTCGAAGCAGCTTCTGCTTCTGCTGCTGCTTCGGCTGTTGATGTATGCAAATAAGCTGTCAAAAGTAATTTCATTCAATTACCTTATTTAACGTACGAAAACCAAAAACCAAGCGGAGACAGGGAGTCTGGGAAACAGAGGGGAACGGGGAGTAGTTGGCCCAAACCAAAGCAGTTAACAACAAAAGGATGAAGATGATTGCTGGAAACAGAAACGTTCTGCAGCATCCATGCGGATGTTCTCGTGGTTGCAGTTTGATTAACACCTGTGCACTCGGAAAAATAAGGGGTTTTAAAGGAAGAAATAAATTACTAAACACGGTAGAATTGTTTTTCAACTCAAAAGAATGAAAGAAGCTTTAGTATTTGAAGAAAATATAAGTTGAAACAAGATATCTCACTTGGAAAATATTTCAATTGTTACATTTTTAGTCAAAGTTTAAGGGAAATGTAAATTCTCCCTAAGACTATTCCATAATTATTTTTTTCTTTAATATCCAAACCACTTAAATGGTCTTAACCATTTTCCCTCAGTGCCTGTGGCCATAAGCAAGCCAAGGGAAGTCACACCGAACAGTTCTGGCTAATAGAAGTTGGCCAAATGTCGGTCGTGTCTCTGGCGTGGATTATCACAAGAGCCGAGTGGAGTGTGCATTGTGGAGTGGTGTGAGTGGAGCGAGTGGCTCAATCTGAAGCCGGGGCCAGCGAACAGTTTTGATAAGACATCCCCACCGGAGCGGGCAACTAACACTGTGACTGGTAGACTCTGAGACTGGTAGACCCTGGGCCTGAGACACTCACTTGGCGAATCGCAGCGTGCGGCTTGCTTGCATATTTCTTATGCAATTTCCGGCAGATGTGGATGATTTAGCTGCCCCGCCGCAATGCCGCAATACTGATGAGAAATGGCTACGTGCTCACAAGTGCCCGGCTCGACTTTACTTCTTACAGTTTGATCACTTTTCGGCGGCCCCTCCTCAGCACACGACTCAATCGCAGTCTCATCAATCCCCTGCCAATACCAATTTCAATGCCAATTCGGTGTGTGAAACCCAATACACATCTCTAAGCCGGGATTGAGGCGAAGAAAGTGTTAACCAATGTGGGCGGCGTCGTCGTACCATGTTTGTTGGGAGCAGAAAGCGTGAAATTATCGCGGTCCAAACACCGACAGAAAATATCAAATAATCGATGTGAGAAATCGAGAATTGTAAAGCTTTAAAGTAAAGTATAGATTGATAAAGGAAGTAGCATAGGTTCCCATATAAACAGACATTCATATAGAAGATATTTTACTAAATTATTCTATGAGAAATTATTAATTAATCTATTATTTCTCTTGCTGTTTCCTATCCTATGTAATCGAATTAGTTTATAAAGACATTCAGCAGGGCTTCGTAATAAAGTCTCTCTTCCTGTTCGCACCTAGAGAATCCTCGGCGTCGTGTGAAGACTTCACACTTTTGCCTTGATTAGTCACGGGTTTTGTTCGCACCTCGCCCCAACCTGCGGTCTCCGGTCCCCGGTCTCCAACATGGCACCTGATTTATGTTGACGCCTTATCAGGGCCCCTCAATATTTATTGCAATTTTTATAAATTATTTTTTCGCGCGCGCTCTCTGAAGAGATGCGCACAAGATTTATATGTGAGCAGATGTGATGGGGCACCAGGCAAGCACCGCCGCCAAGAAAGTGGTGCAGTGCAGTGCAGAGAAAGGTGGGAACGATCTATTTCTGTTTACTTTTTCTGCATTTACCCCGGTCCCGGCTCTGTAGTTGCTTTTGTTGTCGCTGTGCATCGTCAAACACCGAAAAGCAATTCTAACAGTTGTTGCCCCGCCGCAGCATCACGGCTGCACCACCAGTGCACCATCATTGCACCACCGCTGTGCCGCCGCTTGTCGTGTTATTAAGAATTTTTAATTTTCCGGTATAGATTTCTGACTTGTTCTCTCCGCTGCGTTATTCTGCACTTGGGGAAATTATGGCTGAAAATTTGAGGGGCTTTTTAGCAAATATTTTGATGGATATTGTTATTGTAAAACCATTCTGTCCGACTGTACGTGTGACCATTAGACGGATCTTAGAAACTGTATTATTACTACTATAATTCATCATTTTCATTATTAAATGCAGTCCCTCCTCCGGCGTCAAGAAGGTTAACTAATTATCCTGAAAGTTATAGCTATATCCACTATAATCAAGGCATTTAAGTCAAGTTTTTCCCGCAGTGCCTTTCTTTTCTTGGCAGCTCTGTGCTCCACCTTGTCTCTGAGTGGTGCTGGTGCTGGGGCATCATCAAAATGCATCTAACAAGGTTGTTAGGTGTTAAATAAGTGTGCTTAAAAATTTATCTTGTACATTTCTTCCTTCATTTGATTTATGTTCTGGCTCTGGCACTCTGGCTGCAGCTGTCTTCTTAGCCCGAATGCCCATTACCATTGCCCCATTACCATCCCTCTCTCGGTACGGTTCAACTTTAAAGTCAGCCTTTCCCTCAACTTGGTTTCAACTCGGAAAACTCGAGACTTTTGCTTTCGCCACAAACACAGGGAGAAAGAGAGACAGAGGGAAAACCGCGTCTATTGATAAATCAAAATACCAATAGATGCGAAATGCGTTGGTACAGAGAGTCGGGGGAGATTTACATTTAACCGCCGGCCATGGACTTGACTGCGAGATCTCGCCAGGCTGCTAGGCTGCGTCCCCGTCTGCAAATGGCCAAAAACATGCGAACACAACACAACAACAGGCCGGGAAAAAGGAGAAAAATGGTTACGAAAGAAAAGTAACAAAAAACACTGGCGAGTTGGGGGAATGAATGCGTTTCTTGTGTTTCAAATGCCTCGCTGCTTATTTTTCCTGCTGCCGCCGCCGCCGCAGCTGCAACGATCTGCACCACCCGCCTTGGACTCTCGATCCCCCATTTCCATCCTCCGACCCCCGACTATGACTCCGCGATGATGGATCGTTGCACACACAGGTCCCGGGACATGGTCCGGCCTGGAATGTGCGTCGGTTTGGATAGCTTTGGATAACAGCGACAAAGTTCACGAACTTGAAACGGAATCAGTTCCTGTTTGGGCAGAAAAAATGTGGTGCCTTATGTCAAAGCTTTATTCATGTTTTTCTCTGCAAAAACAACAAGAAAAACCTGAATAATTAGTAATACTTTTTTAATTGCAAACTTAATTGGTGACTGAAATACCAAGGCATTTGAAAAGTTAATAAATATGTTAACATGAAAGCCTGCAGTCCATTTTGTGATAAAAAATGTCAATTATTTTTGTTATTAATTGGAACATTTTGTTTTCAATATTTGAGAGCTTGTAATATTTGTAAATGAATTTAGGTATCACTAAGCTACTCAGTGATTTTTCTTAACACAATTTAAACTATTTTCTCTACCACTTACAATATGAATACAACAACTAAAGGACTCCCTTTAATTGAACCCCAATTCTTTAGGCTTTGTACCTTTTATTTCTCTGTCCTTCTTGTCCCATTCCCTTCGTAATCGTAGGCGCTAATCAATGCACTGCCTTCCTATTTAAACTGCAGTTCCTTCTGCAGCTAATTAAGTTTGGATGCACGCTCCACAGATTTTGGCCTTAACGAGTTGCTCCCTGCCTGCTCTGCTCCTCTCAAGGGACTCCAAGCCGCCCACACAGGGAATGAAATCAAGAGCGACACAGGAAGTCATGCTCATATGACAGCTGGCGACTCCCGGGGACTGCTTCATAGCCTCCCTCTCTCTCTGGCTAGAGTAATGTCGTCCGTCCAGGCAATAAAACATTCTAATTGGTGCCGCTCGGACGACTTTGGTCACACTCTGTCCGGCCTGATGGATGTATGGTCACACCTACCGAAGGTGCCGCCATTTCCGCCGCCGTCCCCAGAGTTGGGAAAGCGCGCTGGCCAGCTCTTGCGCTTAATGGCCAACATTTGCGATCGCAAAGACTTTCCCCAAAGTGGCACCCAAAGTAGGAAATTGTCAATGAGTTGTCGATGGCCATAAAAACCGGGCTGCCTGCACCACCACAACTGGGCCACACACAAAGTAGTGCAGATCGGATCGGTTGGGAGAGCGGGCCTTTAGCTAAAAGCCGGTCGATAAGAATCATGATCTCCAGCCCTAGACGACGACGACGACGACGACGTCGAGGCTTGACTCCATTACCCCAGTGTTCCGTGTTTGGCGAAAAAAAGAGAAGAAAAAACTCCCACCACGATCGCTGAATTTGAATTTGAATTCGATTTCGACCGCCCACACATGGATCGTCGATGATCAAGCCTCGGATTCTCCAGCGATTCTCCATCGATCGCTGATCGTTCTCTAGGCCAATAACAATCAGTGCCTGCCTTTGCCTGGCATCTTTACATAAGTTGTGCAGAAGAGGAGGCTTCTCCTTGGCAAATTGAAAATGTGAAGAAGAGCGCATAAATTTATTGAGATTGTGTAAATATTTGCGCAGAATTGAAATGTGCAAAATGGGTAGAAAGAGGCAAGGATCTAGCGGAAATTTATCACAAGAGGAAATAAGCGTACTGTGTGTGATAAAGATGGACCCATAAATAAGCTGGGACTTTTATTTCTGTTATTTTTTTGAGGTATTTTAAGTTTAGTTTTAGGGTTTCAAATTCAATTATTTAGTTTTGTAGCTAGAAAGATGCTGGAAACACTGAAATCCCCATTATATGTGGAGCAGGGAAGCTTAGACGTTACATCCTAGGGGTATTTTTTCTAATTTTAATTTTATTTATATATATGTTTTTTTAATTAGTCAAAATCTTAACAGTTTGAAATATACAAATGTCACATTTTCTTCTCCCAAGCCAAGCAGCACTTGGAATACTCTCCCATAAATAAACTCTCGTATGTTGCACCAATAAATTAGGCAACATTTTTATTTATTTCATTTTAGGTTAACATTTTTATTTATTTATTTGTTTATATCCCAACTGGCAATTTTTATTCACTTAGCTGTACAAAATCACAGCAATTCGAATTTGATTTTGTTGTAGCGCCGACTTTGGTCACTTTCGATCTTGGTTTGGTCTTCGAGCCAAGCTCTCGGGCTTCGGAGATCTGGCTTTAGGTCTGGATTTGGGTTTGTCTGGGAGTTTCGGTTTCACTCTTAGTTCGTTCCGTTCGGTCGGCTTGATAAATGCGACCGGCGAGCACGTAAAGTGGACAACTCTGTACATGGCAAGTGCCAGTGCCATTGGTAGTGCCAAATCCAAAGCCTGTGCCGGGATCTCGGATCTTTGGAGCGGCGGCTAACGGTACCGGCCATACTTGTTGTGCTCCGTGTGTCCAATAAGTTAATCAAAAGTTCAGGCTCCAACTGCATTCGATTCGTTTTGTTTTTGCTTTGGTTTCTGTCTTTGTCTCAGTCCCAGCCCCAGCCCCAGCCCCAGCCCCGTGCCCCTTCAATTTGAATTTGCGTAATTTAAAGCAATTCCAGTTAGAGGCGAGACGCACCCACACACCCCACCGAGCAGCCGAGCCACTGATCAGCCGATGGAGCCACCTATATATCCTCAGCCCAGAGCCGATCCACACATACAGCTTCCCAGCGGGGCCAAGAGCCGCATAAATCAAATTGCAAAGTGGTCACAGCCAAAAGTCGTAGCGGTAAAATGTGTGTGTGAGTGGAACGTATACGAGTGTGTGGCGAGTGTGTGGAACGCATGTGGTGCACGGCGAATAATGATACCCAAATTATACAATTTTATATGGGAATTTTATTTAGATTTTTTATGGGCAGCAGAGATGCTCGGACTGAAGGAAATTTTAAAGATACATAGTTATTTCTCATTAAATTTCTATCGTTAGTTTGCACGGAACATCATTTACTTAGAGAGCTTCTAAGGAATAAGATGTGTAACCCCATGCAACCCTAGAATATTTCAAGTTGGCTTCACACTTTTTCGAAATTTTATTGAAGAGCCAGGCTTACCCAAGACTTCGTATTTTAGTGCTGATTTCCTAATAAGCCTCATAAATTTCGAACAACAAGCAAATCTACTGTTTGAAATCGTTTTCAAGTAAGTGTTTATTTGTATTTTCGGCTTGCTCGCTTTTATAGCCCCATTTACACGCAAACACTGCCCCTAAGCACCCATTTATTTCTCTATGTGTGGGCTCGCCCGGCAATTTATGCGATTTTAAATATCGATTTTGTTGATTTTTTGGTTACCTGGACAGCAGGTGGGACACCAGCCCCAGACTGTTACTCAGAGTTACTGCGAAGTGGATTACTCGGAAGCAGGCCAAGCGATAACCGCCGAAATTAATTATGATTGTGGTGCGGCCGCGGCGGCGGCGGCGGGACTTCTTGCCAAATTGAATTTCACTTCATGGCCCCGTCGCCTCGAAGTGTTTTTCAATGTTTATTTGAAATATTTTGCGCCATTAGGCAAAACCGCGAATTGCCAGCTCTCGGTTTTCAACATTTTCCTCCTTTTTTCACTTAAATGCATTATGCAAACTCTGCAATTAAGTTGCCAGTCTCTCTAGGCTCTCCAGCCCCACACTTGGTTTTCCTCCCGGTGGTTTGCCTGAGTGATTTATGTTTATGGCTCTCTGGGGCGGTGGGCGGTATTCGGAGGAGGAGGAGGGTGCCAGAGGATTCGGTATTGGGGCGTGAGTTAATTACTCGCTAACAATGACAAATGTTGTCTGGACTGATTAGCAGCACCCCCTCCCCAGACAGATCCCCGAAAGTTCAATAAACCCCCAAGAGAGGCACTGGTCACCAACTATGATCCGATTCCGATTCCAGGGATTCCAGAACCACAAGTCCAGACCACAAATATCAATTTGATTCCCGCCATCAACTGATGAAGTTGTGCGCTGCTGACAAACAATCTTCTTCTGTGGATTCTCAAACCGCAGAAATACACGCGGAAACACAATCGAAATCAAAATGATCATCATACATGGGGTCTGTCCACTGCATTGCTATGTCTCGATGCTTTGACCACAAGAAAACAAATGGAAATTGCGTTTGGTAATGAAATTGTAGAGGCTACAGGGAGAGAAAATGTAGGAGATTTCCCTTACTGACTTTTAGAAAGGTTACCTCAGTTAAAAAAAAATATATAATATTGAATATACTTTAACTTTAAAAAGGCTTTCAATCTTTAAAATATCGATTTCTTGCAACGGTTTCCCTCTTTCTCAACAATAAGACTCATCGAGTGTTAAATCTAAGTTTCTCAATATTTTCCCTAAGTGTAATCCCAGAAATTCTTCCCGGCAACCGCAGACCAGGCTCCTAGTCTCGTCTCGTACCCATCCCCGAGGATCACTTTCACTGGCCTCTGAGTGGAAGCCGCTCCTCCTGCAGTCCCCTAGGAGCTGGAGCAGCTGTTGCTGTGGCTCTTGATACCGATGCTGTTGCTGCTGGCGGGCATAAATTGGTGGCCAGGCCTGGGCTTTTGTATTTTAATGCAAATATCGGCTTGGGCCTGCGTTGGCGACCCCCTGCCGGCAGCAGCAGCAGCCTCGCTATGCTCAGTGTTTTCTAGAGACCCACTCTTCTCTGTCCAGGCGGTGGCGATGGCGACGGCGATGCCAATGCCCATGCCGATTGTCTAGCTGTCTGGGTTTCTGTTTCTGTTTCTGGGGCCAGCCATATTTTTGGGGCTTCAACTCCGTTAGCTACGAGTACAAACGAGTTACAAACACCTGTCATTACCTGCAGTCGGAGGCTGAGGCTAAAGCTGAGTGAGAATTGCATAAGTCTGGGCCTCTCTGGTGCGGCTCCCATTTGGCCGCGACTTGTTTATGAAAATGATAAGCGGACGCGAATTTATGGGCAACAAGCGCAGCTTTATAATTGGTACACCTCTCTCCCATCGCCCATTGCAATTGTCTGTATTTCTTCGGTGTTTCGAGTGGGAGGCGAGACAGAATCCTCATCATCATCATCACGTCCGACAAATTACGGAGCAACAAAGTAAAGGACCAAAGATGGAGATAGAGCAAACGCTCCCACTGGAGCTTTTTCGAGTTTACGATGATGCAATGCCTCCAAAAAACAAACCAGTTGCTCTACTCTGCTGCCTAATGACGGAAATATAATAATAATGTGCGTTCGCTTCGTCTGCATGCGATTTTAATAAACCATTTTTTCAATTAGGCCGCTCTGTGGAGAGCACTAAAAAATAGCAAAGTGGTGGGGACACAACTCGGCGACGCACTTGCTAAAAGCGAGCAAAGTAATGGTATAAGCAACCGGGTCTAGAGTGGACCCAAAACCAGTCGGGCGGACTCAGAGCTTCAATTAGAGTCATAAAGATGCATTGCATTAAATTTTGGATAGTCGAAAATGGGGGTTTAGTTACCGAAAATACAGAATAAATGTATTGCAATTGGGTTACGACAATTCACCAACAAATTTATTATTTTTCTGAGCGTTAATTTCGAGTATCTAATATTTTATATTGCATTCCATTTACTTAAGTCCTAATAGTAACAATTAGGAGCATTTTAAAATACGTTTAAAATAAGATGATTGTAATAAGTTTACAACAATTCACCAACAATGGTGTAATACATTTTATAGAAACTAATTCCATTAAAAAATTATGCTAAAAGCCCTGCAAATAAGTTGGGGTCATTGCAATCTTTCACCAACAAAACCAATATATATTTTTTAATAGGAATACCTATTTGCAATTGTATAACAGCTCTTAAGAGCAATTACATTTAAAAAGTAAATAAGTTGGGGTCACCACACCCCTCTGACTAAATCAACTTAAGTGACTGGGCTCGGGTTCCGCCACGGTAATAAATCAAAAACTTGAAATTAAATCACTGATTGACAGTAATTGCGATTATGAAAAAGTGGAAATAATCGCGAGCAGGAAAACCAGTCTTTGGAATGTAATAGTTATGAAGATGCCTTCGAATAGATTTTGACAGGTTTGGTTGGCTAATTTCCATGTGGGAAATCATCGGGAAGCCGTGTATAATGACGAAGGGGTCACCGCGTATCTCCACTTCGCTGAGTAATTAGTCAGGATACCTCTCAAAGGAAAACCCGAACAGCAATTAGTTGCGTTTATGGGAAAGTTGATTTTGAACGGGAAATCGAAGGAACAACGTGGACGCTTCATTTGATTTGTTGGCCTTTTTACTTTTGGGTATTTCTTTCGGGAAACTTTCAATTAACGAATTGTACTTTCTATTCGCTGCTTTTTGGAGTCCAATGCAAATGCAAATGGCCTTTATTGCTCAACTTTCGGGCCAAGCGAAAAAGAAAAGAGCAAACAAAGCGAGGAAAAAACTGCGGCAGCAATCGCCTTCGTTGACTTCGCTGAGTTCGAGTTGGAGGCCAATTTTGGTCAGCGATGCGTGACTTGGACCATGTCGTGTTGTTGTTTTTTCCCAATGGAGAGCCCAAACGATCCGGGGGATTTCCAGAGAGAGGGGGTGCTGTTGTCAGGAGATGCCAAAATGCCAAAGGAGCCACAGAGTCTATAAACAAATTTGGTCAAGCCGAAATGGTAGCCTTTTTCGAAGTGATTTATGCTAATTACGAGCAGCTTCAGCCCAAAAGCGACGGCAGCACAGGAAAGGGCGTTTAGCAAACAATTTTCCGAGCTTCCAGCCAGGCACAAAACTACGAAAACTCTACTATATAGAGACTGAAACAGGGAAAAAAGAAACAGATTGTGTGCTGCTGCTGCCACATGTGGGAAACTCGACAGCGCGTCGACTCCAAGTATAGAAAAGTAATTTATTTAGCGACACGCCCACTTCGATATGAAGGTTTTCCTTGGCCCAGGGAGTCGTCGACTCAGACTTGGACTCGAACTGGTCACAATATATAATTAAAATCAAAAAGGCCAGATGTTCCGCACAGAGAGCGAAAGGAATGCCGTGGTGAGAGATCAGCGGCGCAGAAAGATCGATAGAACCCGAGCGAGAAGAAGGTTTATTCTTTAGTCTGGGAGAGCTAACACAGAGGAGCTTTTCGCTGGGATTTTGAAGGGCCAGAAGATTGCCAGTTATTAGCTCAGCGGAGAGAATCCCGCAGAATATCGCCCAGTCTGGCATTAAGCCAATATGTTGCAGCCACGAAAATTGCACCCGGATCCCAGGCAGAGTCAGTGAAGAGTGAAAAGTGCCAGGGAAATAAGGCAAGGAGCTCTCAGGACTAGGACTATGAGCGTGGAATGTTTATGGAGTAAGTCAAGGCAAGGGCACTGCAAGAAAAATAAATCTACAATGAACCATAAAAGTTATTTTGATGTGCAAGTGAAGTCCCATTATTGTGTACTTCCCACTTGTCGCCTATTATGAGGAAAATGGTCTCTAAAAAGCATAATGCTACCAAAACCAGCCCCCTCTCCTCTTCAAAGATCGAAGCATTAAAGATAAACAAAGATTCCCGAGCTATTTTCACCGTTTCCTTGAGGTGTACAATCCCTTTTCTTTCAATGTCTTAAAGCCATGCGTGGCCATAAACCCGAGTTACGTGGTAATGGGGGAATCCATTGAACCAACTCTCGGGCCAAATTACTGTACTTGGGATTGATGGGCCAACGAAATGGAATGGCGGATGGGATGGGAAGAAGCTCTCGGGGAGCGAGAGATGACGGACGATGATGCTGGGGCCCCATAAAGATATCAATAAACGGAAAGAAAGTGTTGCAGGGCGGCAGGTGCACCTCGAGAGCCTCAAAATCAAAATCAAAATCAAACTGAAATTGAAATTCCTCGCCTTGACTCCAAGATCTACGATAATCTTCCAGCTCCACCGCCCCCTAGAAAAGCGTACAAAAAAGACGCATATATGCGAGGATCGGAGCAATCGATCGCCGGTAATTACCTCTCCGCTATCGATCGCTGTTGGGTCTAAAAACAACTTTTCTAGATGATTTTTCGAGGCCAGAGACAGGCGAGGAGGCGGCGAGGGCCGGGGTGTAGTTCTCGCTTCATAGTCTCAAGTGTTTGATGGTACTTAAAAAACTACATTAAAAAATAATAACAGCAACCGATGCCGAAGTTTATTGAAGCCAGATAAGTGATCTTGTAATCATCGACGAGGCGGGGAGGAAGAGGGCTCTCCTCCGGACCTCGAGAAAACAATAAGAAATATAAAATCGATCGAAAAGGAGACGAAGAAACGAAAAAGTATTAAAAGCTGTTGTCCAACCCCCTCCATCGCGCGATTCTCTCCACTCTCCGTGGAGTGTGTCTCCATCTTGTGGAGATCTCCGCATTTTGTGTGTGGGGTGCGTGTGCATCGAGAGCTCTCTGTGGCAGATGCGAAGGTGAGTTCCTGGACATAAGGCATAAGGAATAAGGCACCAGGCATAAGGTGTGTATTTGCCATAATTTGCCATAGCGGACACATGCGATCGATAAGCAGGAGGGGCAGCAGCGGCCAAGAAGAGGCATGAATGAAAGCGAAGTCGATTTGGGGCAGCAGGATCGAACGATTCAGCAGACTCTCCGGACATCGGACTCCGGCTCTCCAGCGTTAACTTTAGTCGACGGCACGTCATCATCAGGCAGCAGCATCGTCAAGCTTGATGGGCACTCGCTGGGACACACAGTCGGTCAGGAGAGGAAAAGTTACACCAGGAAAAATACTCAAGGGAAAAATGTAACCTTGTCGATAAAGTACAATCTGAAACAGACTGATGGAGGCATTTCAAATACCATAAAAGCACTGAGATTCACCTCTATACATAGCTTCGAGTTCCTGAGTGGACTTTCATGTTGAAATTTTCACTGATCGTCTCCTTAGTTCAGCTTTGTTCTCAAGATCTACTAATTATATAGTAGGTTTCCCATTTCTTCCAGTGTACCAAGTAACATTACATATATATACTTTTTTGGGGGCTGAATAAATATTTTTGCTCCATCCAGATTGCAATCACAACACATGGATGGAGGTTACACACACACACACCGGCTCAGCTTTTGGAATGTAGAAACCCAAGTCTCGGACGAAGACACTGATGAGGGGGTTGGATGGCTTGATGGAGACGTAGACGGCGCTCTCATGTGCGCTAAAATTGAACAAAATCATCAGCCGAGTGATCGACATGTGAGTCAAAGTTAATAACAAAGCCAGCAAAAGTCAAAGGGAGCTGGAGCTGAAGCTGGAGCTGGAGCGGGGAACGAGGAACGAGGAACTGGAGCTCTGGTGGAGCCTGTCTGGAAATACTGAAAATACGAAGAGCGAAATGATTTTTAATAAGCGATAAAGCAAAACTGCTTATTGGCTTCTTCTCCAGCTGGAGAAGAGGAGCCCCCAGACCCCAAGGAAGGGTCCAGCCAGCCAGCCAGCCAGCAGGCCAGCAGCATATTTATGGGGATCTTGGAGCGGAGCGCGGTCCTAAGGGGAGTTCCAAAATTATATTGAAAGCAAATCGAAAAGCCAACAGAACGGCGGCCACGGCGGCAGCGGCCAAGGGACGGCGGCAACTGTTCGATCATACTCATCATTTTTGAAATTGCTTTCAACACCAGTTGGCAAGGTGTGGTGTGTGCGCAGAGCGGCTCCCCTTGGCTCCCTCTTAGCCCCCTCTGTCCTGCGCTTGCTTCTCTTTAAAGCTGGTGCGTAAAATCATCAACGGAGACGCGCGACGACGACGACGACGAGGACGGGGCCCAGGACCCTTTTATATATGTGGGGTGTTGCCCTCTCGGAAAGTACGCGCAGTTCGTTAGGCGGCAATATACAAGTGGGAGATGCCCGCCGGGAGTGGGAGACGCCGCACCAGCGGCAGCTGGCAGTGGGGATGGGGCTTTCCCAGACGCTCCGCGACTTCTGTGATAAGCATTTTGCGTTAATTTGCGCGAATGTGGCTTAATGTGCGCTACCTCCTAAAACGGGGTGGGGGAAAAGTAAAAAGGGGTCCAGATCCACCCCTCAGCAGGCGATGTCTTATCGTTAATTGGGGAAAGCGTTGCGGAGCTCGTATTTCGTATTTTTAAGCAAATAACAATTAACCAGAACAAAAGACTGAAGCCACGAACTCGGTTTTTTTTTTTTTTTTTTTTTTTTTTGTTATCTCTCCCAAGATATCTGTACGGCCAAAAATTGATTGACAGTTAAGCCAAATCATTTGTGCTGTCGTCCGTCTAGAAGCCGCAGAGGAGGAGGAGGAAAGGGAGCACAAAGGAACCCGCCTCGAAATCCGCTGCACATAAATACACACACAATTGACAATGATAATCAAATGTTATGCTAAAAATCTCTCGGATGCTGTGTCTACAAAAGACTAGAGCGAGGAGTGGAGGGGAGCAGAGCAGAGCAAAGCAGATCAAGCCCGAAGACAATGCGTACAAATCGTTGACAAAAATTTATAGTAGCGAAAAGGCAAACGAAAAGAGTGAAAAACCAGAGAAGAAGGGAGTCTCTGGGTAGAGCGGAAGAAGAAGGAAACACAGGAACAAGGTCCCCATATTGCACTGTTGGAAATATTTGTAGATTTTTTATATTATTTCAACAAACTCAAGAAATGAATTACAGAAAACTCGACTTCAAATTTTAACCATTGAAATCGTAACAAATTTATAAAAGTTTCACTGAATCAATGACCTAACTAACCATGAATTTTATGCAACATTTAAAACTTCCCCCGTAAAATAGAGCAATATCATCGGTTCTGTGTAGTTTTCTTAGTCTTTCGATCCCTATTCCCTGCTCCATCCGAATCCCAATTCCAATCCCAATCGCCGCCAGTCGCTGTCTCTGTTTTCCAACTGTGTTGTGGTGTCGTCCCCCATAGTAAGTTTTCAGGTCTACATACAGATCCAGGTCTTGTTCTGTTCAGGCTGTCTTTGTTTGGAGCTGCTCCCCCCGGTCCTTTTCGGAGAGAGGAAGTCAAGAACGCGGCGCATCCTTGCAGCTATTTTGCATACCAGACCTCGGCCCTGCCCCTCGGCCAGTCCCTGGTGCCGCGAAATCAGTCAGCCATGCGGCTTCCGAAGACCAGGGCCAAGTCGAAGACGACGACGACGACGACGATGCTATCCCTACGATAAGAAATTAAATTAACGAGATATGTCAACGATGAATTCATTGCCATGGCTTAAGCGCAAATGCCGCCATTCCGGACGGGGCCCCGGCTGCCTGCCTTTGTCTCCATCCTCGGCTTGTCCTTCGCTTTGCATTTTATTCCAAGCGGTCCACTGGTCCAGCAGTCCAGCAGACCAGCGGTCCAGCGGCCCAGCGATTAGCCTCGCTTTTTGGCATTCGCATTGAGCTTAGACCCACATGTGGACATTCAGTCAGTCAGGGTACAGGGCACAGGTAGCAGAGGGTCTGTGCATCCCTTTTACTGCTTCTGCTTTCTGCTCCTTTCAATGTCAACGTCGTCGGCAGCCTGGCAGCCCTGCCTGCCTGCGCTCCTGCTGCCATTCTTCAATATAATGACATCACAAAAGCCTGAGGAATCAGCAGTGGAGCAGGAGCAGGGATGGGGCCACGATTTTAATCACATTTCTTTTGAATTAGATGCGAACTTTTAGCCCCTTTTCATGAGTCAATCACTTGGGCCAGAGGCCTGCTCAGCTCTGTACCTCTGTTGACTTTTCTGTGGCTTTGCATACCCCCAAAGAGTTTCCGAGAACAGGCAGCGGCCGGGCAGCAGCCTCCTCCCAAAAGAACAAAAAAAAAATATGTACATTTTATTCTCGATTGAATTTAACAATTTCGCGAGCGAGCCTCCGCCGTGGCCTTTCGCTTTTCTCGGGAGCACAGAAGGAGGACTGTCAGCAGGTGAATTTATGTGCACAGACCCAGCTGGACACTAAATCATCGGCTCCGCGACTCTCTGGATCTTGCTCCTGTCGCCCGGTTCTCTCGCTGATTGTCTCTGGTTTATTCCTCTAGCTGCGGGTCGTCCCCTACAGCCTCTCTCCTTGATCAACATTTAACCCGGCCTCGTTTTTTTCTCTCTTGCTGGGTTTTTTTTTTGTGTTATGGCGGATTTTCAAGCCACATGTCCGCGAGGAGCAGCTCGCTTGCGAAACTGCAAGCCGAGGTTAACATCATTATTTCACCTTCTAATCAAAATCTGCAACATAGTTGCAAGGCAAAAAATAAACCCAGGCACAGTAAGAAAAATTTTGTATGTAGTACTTTATAATATAACTTATTTAAATCGGTAACTGATATTGGATTAAAGTTAACTCGTAACCAATGTATTGAATTGATATTTTTTGAGTGCACTAATTCGTGAAAAAGAGCCTTGTTGTTGGGCGGGTTTCCTATATAAAATACATTTTTTTTTTTTTTTGCGGCGCCTTTGCCTTAGCTTAAATGTCAGAAATCGCCGGGCTGGGCCTCTCACGCTCTGGGTTTTTTGTGGGTGATAAGCTGTGATCACCTCGTGCCTGCTTATTGCCATTTAATGGCGTAGTTTTTGTAACACAAAATTAAGGGGGAAGGAACGGGAAGAAATAGCTGACCCACAGCGCAATTTGTGTCATATTATGTGTGGCATGATGAAGACATTACCCTAAAGTCATCAGATGGGAGTATATATGTAGGGAAACCTACTCCCTTGCCCCTTCACTTCATTAGCGAGCAATTTAATTTGCACACACTCACCCGGGGCTCTCTAGCCTAGCAGGAAGTGGTTGTAGGTACTTCCCCATCTCTCTTTCTCTATATATATATAGATATATGTATGTGCATATATATATCTTGAAGATTTATCAGCGAGGATGCCACCACCACAGCTGGAGTTTGTGGCTATTTAGGCATGAGCATGGTCAACAATTGTACAGGTTTCCTAGCTGCTGCCCTCTCAGCCTCGGCCTGCCTGTGTTTGTCTGTTTGCTTTTGGTTATATTTACTAATTGAATCGACACCAAAAATGTAAATGCAACAACAAACAACGCGCGCAGAAAACTGACAATGCCACAAGATGGGGCATGGAGCAGCAGAGGCAATGAGGAGGAGACCAGGGACCAGGGACCACAGACCAGAGACCAGTTCCAGCTCCAACTGCAGCCTCCAACTCGTAGCTAAAAGGCAGATGCAGCCGTTGCAGTTGCAGTTGCTTTTGCCGCTTTTGCATCTCTTCGCGCAGCCAAAAGTAAACAATGAGAAAATTTATGTTAGTCAAGTGCGTTTTTCAGCGGAAAATGAGAAAAAATACTCGCGCCAGGGCCAGCATCGCTCGTATATATAAAACTATCGCGCGTAACGAGGTTTCACTCTACAGTGAAATAAAATTTAATTGAAAGCCAAGCATATTTTAATGGTTTTTGTTATGTGGCAAAAAATAAGTAAAAAACGAGAGGTGCTTAATGAAGCATAGTTGAATGTCGAAAATGTATTAAAAATGGGTTGCAACGATACCATATACTTTGACCCGACCTGGGGGAGCCTGCTGGCAATAACTTATCCATTGAAGTATACATTGTTTTAGTGATTGCGAAATATGTGTGGTCTTTTACGATAAAAACTAATAGTTTAATTTTAGAATTGCTTATATTTTGTATTTTTAATCAAAGAAAAGTAGTAATAGTCCTCAGAAAAATATAAAACATCAGGTCTCTGAAATCCTACTCTTAAAAACTGTATATAGAACATAGCAAACTGATATTAAAGTCCAAACAAACGCAGTACTTAAACTCTAAATCATTATCAACATGGGATGATCCATTATAGTAATCAGTTTCTTTTTAAGGATATCCATCTCTTCCTTTATCTGCGCCAGACTCTGGATTTGACTGACTTGTTAACTTACTTCCACTCTGGTGTCAATCCTTTTGAGCTGATTTTTCACTTTGGTCAGGCTGTCAATGTAATTATCCTTAAGCTCTTGAATCCTTTAATGCAACGAAAATATATTGTATATGATGTATTCTCCGCATTGAAGTGGGTCGTTGTATAGTCTGCATACAAAGTATTTCTTGTTGTAGGACTCTTCTGAGATTTTTCTACATTTCTATTTGGGGTCCTAAGAGGGTGGGGTTTATAGTATTGGAATCTACCTGATATGACTAATTCAAGAGTAATGAAGAGAAAAGCCCCTCATTCTTCCGTCAGACTTTCTTCACCTCGATTACACCCACTTTCATTTGCTCCAACCTCGAACATGGCAGCATTTTCCATTTGCCATCTCTTCTTATTTTGTGTGAAGACTATGTAAGTTCATTTTGACTTTGAATTTCTTTTAATGAATCTAGCAAAACATTCTCTTCAGTAACTGCTCTCTAGACAGTTTCTGCTACTCAGTTTCATCTTTAGAACCCAAAAAAAGCAAACACATTCTATTCAGATATGGAGAATATCCCACTATTAAATTAATACAGTTTCCAACCATTTCTGCAAGTGTATCGCAGACAGTTGTCGCGGTTGCCAGGGAGAAAAGTACGGAGCACTGGCACCGACTGGCGAAGATAATGCCATGCGCTGGCGGATCGGTTCCGATTGGATCGCGCGCAAATTCTAACTGTACTTCAAGTCCAACTCTTGGCCTTGCCGCCGTCGCCGCTGGCCAAGATCTCGCTGGCCAAAGACACGCAAAACAGGCATCAATCATGCGGCAACTCAACCGCTGACGTGAGAAGAGGATGGAGATGAAGTCGGAGTCAGAGACAGAGCCAGAGCTGAAGCTGGCTGGAGATACCCGAGAAGTAGGAGGAGGAACATTGGCAATTTGAATGAGGCGACACCTCTGGAAAGACTGGTCTCTTGTCATAGGCAAATCATATCTTGGCCCCGCTTATGGAATAACAGTTTCCCCCATTGGCCAGATAAGGTTCGCCTTGGCTTGCCTAATGAGGCGGCGGCTAATTTTGAGACACACTCTTCTTCTGCAGCAGAAGAAGAAGAATTCTTCGGTGGGAAGCGGCTTTGATTCGGATTCTCCGGCTGCTGCTGCCCACAGAGATCTCTCAGGGAAAACAGGAAGACAGACGAGTCACGCGAAATGCAAATGCAGGTTGACAGTGGCAGCTGAAGAGGAATTCCGAACTTGGCAAGGCGTGTAAAATAACCAAGATCCTACCCCGAGCCCCGAACCCCGAACCCCTCAGTCCAGCTCCACCCTCTCTTTCTCTCACTCCCAAAAAGGGTAAAATGCCAGAGTACAGAGGAAAATCTGCTAGAATTTGCCATTTTTGGTCGCGGTTTAAACATTTAGTCGAAGCCGTAGCCGAAGCCAAGTTCTTTTGTCTTCTCCGTGCTTTGTGTACCTCGGAGGGAACACTTCCTTCGCCCTCTCCTTTGGCTTTTGGGTAATTACAAACATGGCCGAAACCCAATGAAGAGACAACGAACAAAACTAAAACAAAAACTGAGAAACTGAGAAGGAGAAGGAGACTCGAGAATGAGACATGAGACATGGACAATGCTCTGCAAATTGCTGGACGAATTCGAGTCTTAAATGACTTATTGGGGTCGAGTTTGTGTTTCCCTGTTTGTCTTGGCTACTTCTTATAATAATTTCGAGCGCCTCACCCACCGTAAAAAGAGAGATGGAGTGCTCAAGATGGAGGTGTCTTTCAATGAGCACAGAGAAAAAATGTGTAGAAAAAGTACAGATTACTTAAAAAAGAAGGCAAAGAATATGGATTTATGAAGTCTAGGTACAGAGTTACTGAAAACAAGGTTTACAAAATTGGTTTATTTTTGAATTTCTGCATTTAGAAGCAATGACTTTTTCTCCCTGTGCTTTTTTTGTTTGAATAACTGACCGATTGACTGACTGACAGCATTTCGGACCTCTGAGAGGGCCACTCAGTCACGTCATCGTCATCAAGGCATCATCATCATCATCATGGATGTGGTGGCAGTGACCAGCCAATCCGAGGATTCAGCGGAAGCGGACGCCGAGGGGCGGTGCAAGAAGAAGCCACGATGGCGTCTCGGCCACCACCACAGGCGGTTGAATCAGCAGTAGTAGTAGCCCAAGGAAAGTAGCCCCATATTGTCTTTCCTTCTGCACGAGAATGTAAAAAAGGGAATAAAAAGAGCACAAAAATAGCAGCAAAAAGTGACGAGAGATGAGAGACGAAAAAGAGTCAGAAAATGGCTTCCAATTTCAGCAAAGAAGTTTTTTTTCGGCTTCCTTAGATCATCATCATCATCATCATCATCATCATTATTATTGGCCCTCAGCTCTCACCTCATAAACACTGGCAAGAAGGGCGTGGCCTTGGCTTTCGAGAAGAACAAAAAAGAAAGGGAGAAGCATTCTTAGCTACGAATTACTATTTAGAACCGAAAGTGCAACTTAATTTAAGCATCGAATTCCCCTAAAACTATCTCTTTCTAATCTTCCGTTGAAGTGAAACCTAAGGTGGTCCCATAGCTAATTTATGTGAAAGTGGAAAATATTTGAAGGCTGAGGAGGAGTTGACAAATGCCGTATGTTTTTGAAAATTAATTAAGGTTTGGAAATTAACTGCCCAGAGAGAGAGAGACAGGGAAAGATTCAGAGGCTTTGCTACTGGCACAGCTACTTTTACCAAGTAAGCCTTTTCGGTTTTGGTTTTATGTCTTCCCATTCGAGATGGAAACGTGAGGGAGTTATTAAGCCATAGGTCGTGAGTGGGATAAGCTCAGGGACTAATGAGAGTGTATTAGCCAAGTTTAAATTGGGCCTATGAGTCATCAGGATCACATTAAAATGCTTGGGAAAATATTACATAAAATTTACAAGTAAAATGGGGTTTGTAACTATTTATTAAACTAATAATATATATTTTAAGGAAGTATATTTATTGATAACTCTTCTAAAAGGCAGAGAATTATAGGTGTAATTTATAATTACTAAAAGGTAGTAAATTCTTGGTAAAATATCCAGAAACTTTCTACAAAGTCCCTTAAATCTTAAATCTGTGTGACTCCTCCCTTAATTTTCCCCGATGAATTCGGATGCGTAAAAACAACAAAACCTTGGAAAAGCGACAGCACCGCGACTTTGCGACGGCACTTCATCAACTGACACGCCCACACGAAAACAGTGAGCTGCCCGCCCACGACCTACGTGGTCTTCACTATTTACCCAGATCGAATCGCTAAGCCCATGGCTTCCCCTTCCGAACTCGTCCTCAAGTGAGCAATTACCGACAACTCATTTCACTAAACGACAAATGGTTCACCCAGCCAGAGGAGGAGGAGGAGGAGGCTTCGGCGGGGGAAACTGTCAAAATCGCTGACAGCAGAAGTTGGCCAGAAAGCATTTCTCCGTTGTAAGCTAAGACCGTAAACAGGCCATTAAAGCTAGATTTCTGTGATTTAGTAAGCCGAAAAAACCCAAAAAGAAAAGAGAGAATGAAATAAAGGCCCCGGGAAAACCACAACGAACCCAAAGACAAAGAGACATAAACGTCCTCCCACTTGTTGCTGTTAAAGTGTCAGTTACAGTCTCGGGTCCCCGCTTCCCCGCTGCTCCATACACCATCCATTACCGCCGTTGACTTTGGTAAATGGTAGCAGTAAGCAGTTACCAGGTAAGCAACTGCACTCGGTTGCTGGCTGGGAATAAATATTTGGCATTTCGAATGTAGGGGGCTGTGAAAAATAAAGTCGTTGTCAGAGGATCATATGTGTGTGGGGTTCGGGTGAGAGGAAGGGGTTCTGGAGTAGCTCCAAGATGTTACAGCTTCGGCAGCTCAAATTACAGCTTGCAGCTTCCTCCCCCTGAGGAGGGGGAACGGTCACGGTGACTGCTGGTAGACTGCACCTAGGAAGTGCCAGATCAACTAGGGCTGCAATTGTTGGGTCTCAGAAGAGATTGCACTGGGGAAAAGCTAAGAATCTTTCTTCTTTTAAAACTAAGGATGAAATCCAATCCTAAAACAAGAAAAGTTTTATTAAAGCATCATAATTTTCTCACAGATTAATGCTCTAGTTAAACTATTTAATATTTAAGCTACTGCTTTAGGTCAAACATTTTCTCAGTGCCTTTTTGGCCAACTGCCATTCGGAGTGGAAGGCACCCCGCTTGTCCCCCATTAACTGCTGACCGTTTGGCTTCTTTTATTTCTCTGGCTCCTCCCCCCGGACAGCTTCCTCTTCCTGCTCCCAGAAGAACCTTTCTGCCATCTAACGGTGCTGGTGGTTGTCTCAACCGCCTTCCCAGCGTGACAGGCGACACTTTTATGTGTCACTGGGTTAGTTACGATCTTCCCGGCGATTCTTTTTCCTCTTCGAAAGAGAGACCGTGACGGAGACCTCCCTGTAGCAATATTTTTCGGACAATTAAAGCCGGCGAGCTGTCGAGGAATTTATTTTCTAATTACTCGCTCATAGTTTGGATGCATTCACTCATTACACGCATATTAAAATTTATTGCAAAATTTCTATAGTCATTTCTCATAGAAGAAGACGAGTAGCCAGCCGCGCAGTAGGAGCTGCATGCCGCAACCAGCTGCTGCTGCTGCTGCTGCTGATGAGCAACCCGCTCCGAACTCCGCTCCTTGGGCAGCTCCTCCACTGACTACTATTGCCTGTGCAGTAATTAAAGCGATTCAATTTTCTGATTAGTTCGCCATGGCCATGGACACACTCCCCTGGCTCTGCCGCCGCTCGCCCTGGCTCTGTGGCTGTGGTTGCCAGGTGAGTTTTCAGGGAGTTGCCCCGGAGACTGCGACCGGACTCTGAGTGGACCATAAAATGCAAAGAGAGGCTTCGGGCTGTGTGAGAAAATGTGGCATTCAAGTTGGCCGAATTGATCAGCGAACTTGGCTCCTTAACGGGGGAAATATTGAACGTTTTCCATATGTATAAAATCAATTGATTTTAATGCCAAGTTCTTACTCACAAAATGGCTGATTTGCATGCTTTAAATATAACCATAACTGTATTTCCAAGGCTCGTACTCAAGACGTTAGGATTGAGGTTTATTTTCCATATCTGATTAGTTAAAACCCGATCGTTTCGGTTCTTTTACGAACCATAAAAACTTTAATTTACTTTATTAAATATATAAGTTTTAACGATTAGGAAACCGTGCTGGCTGCTTGTGCAGTGAGAAAAATTACAATTATATTGTAAAATCCAAGTCTTGGATGTGTGCAAAAATGTGGCACCTTGGCTTTAGCTCCTTTTTTCCCTTTTTGACTTTTAATTTTGAAATTTTCTGCTCTCTCTCTCTCTCTCGCACTTGGCGGACTGACATTTTTGTGCGCCTGCCTTGTTGCATTTCAAATCGCAAAATTGCTTTGAGATCTCGTGTCACCCAAAACGGCGCAATGGATTGCGTAAACCTCTGGTCTTTGCCTTTTCCATTTTCATTCATGGCGCGCGAACTCCTCTCATTCATCGGAAAATCGGACTGTGAAAAGCTCAATCAATAGCGGAGATGCCGATGGCGATGCGTTGCTAAATTGCCATTGCCATTTTCTCGAAACGTTAAAGTGGAACTCGCTCTGCTCGGCTCGGTTAATTTCCAAATTTGTGTGTTCGAGGCGAGCAATAAATTACGCACACAGTTTTGCTATGGTTTGTTTTATAGTCTGGTTTGTTTTTATTTTTATTTATATACATTTTTTGTGTGCTTTTCCAAACGACTAATGAGCACTTTGGCATTTGGCCTGGCCTGGCCTATCGCGGGGTCTTTAATAAGCACATTTGCCACGGCCTACGTTCCCTCCCTCTCGGAGAATTTATTTAGCGGCGTTTCTTCGGGGCGTCCCGGCGATTGACAGCGGCAACGGGCAACCAGCTTTTAATAATTAATTGAAAATAATAAATTTATGACAGATTTTTCGACTGGCGCGCGCATGTGAGTTTGTGTTGGCCAATACTATAACGGTGAACGGTGTAAGCCCGAAATGGGATGGAGGATATAGAGGAGGAGGAGGAGGAATCTGAACAGCAAAATAGGCGAACACATTTTTAATTAAAGCATTTGTTCGGGGGACAACCTGCTGTTTCCACTCGATCCTGTTCCCCATTCTCGTCTATTTATATATACATATATATATATATTGTGGGTGTTCCCATCGTGGAATGGTGGTTATAGGAGGCTGTCCAACGGTTTTCTGTGTACAGATTAGAAGGAAACCCCCTCTTGAGGCTACAAATTAGATTTGCAGTCTTCGATTATCCTGCTGATTGTTCAGAGTAATTGATTTAGATAAATTACTATAAATTCACAGGTTAATGATATAAATTGTTGTCATTCTTTGGGGGTTATGGAATAAGAAATAAAGTATGTGGAATATATTTATCTAGCTGGAAATTGGGAACCCCAAGGCACTCCACTCTCTCACTCACTTTCTTTGGATATGCATAATTTTCGGTGGATTGGAATGGAACCCAAAAACTCTTATTTGCTCATTTGAATACCGCTGCCTCTCCTCGTAATTTAGATTTCGATTTTGTTTTATTAATCAATGGAATGACACAAGAAACCCGAATAGTGCAGATGAGCCCCCGAGTCGTCCGAGCCTGTCCAAATGTTTCTGCTTGGCATTTGGGGCCAATCAATTTTCTCCCTATCTCTGCCTTTGTCTCCGTTTCTCCGGCTGCTCTCACTCTGCTGTATCGCGGCGCAATTAATAGCAGATTATGCAAATCAGTTGGAGATATATGATAATTCGTTAGAGACGCGTACGCATTGCCGTTTGTTTTGCTTTGGTGGCTGCCTCCTAGCAGACGATGACCCAAAATCCCAGCACAACATTATTTGTCTATGTTATTCTTAAAGGGACCTCAACTATATACTTATAATCTAGTGCAAAATTGGTCGATTAGGCGCGTAAATCGATAAGCGAAAAGCAATTTCCGATTGGGTCTGAGTTATGTGCCGACACGATTTATGATGATTTCGATGACCACGACGACGACGGGGTGCGGAGGGCTGAGTTGCAATTTGCAAGACCCGAGGTGCTAGAGATGATCACCAAGTGGAAAAGCAGGAAGGAGTAGCAAAAGCAGCAGCTGCTGTCGAAAACTGAGGCAGGGCGAATAATATAGAATTAATTAAAGATTGCAAAGATAATTGATTAGGCACAGGCGATTAATTCATGCCTCGTTGCATGGAGCGCCTTCCTTCCGATCAGATAGTAGCGAGTGCAAAACTAACGAGTACTAAGTTATGGCTGAGGCATTTCAAGTTTGTGCCTTTTATGAGAAGAGTATTAATTAAAAATTAATGGAGAGTAATAACGAGTCTAATAAGGATGTCGGCTATTTTTATTTGGGAAATAATATTTAATTTTGATTGAGCTAAGATCAAGGTATTAAAGAGTAGAATGATTTTAGCATAGTTTAACGAGTAAATAGAAGATTCTTAATAGTAACGAGTAAAACGTAACCTGTAGAAACAAGTCTTCCGATCTGGAAGTAGTCAAATATTTCAAATGATTAAGTAATTCAGTAAAGAATTACTCAGTAAATAATAGCAAGTACAATTTCGTTTCTTTTATATAAAATTAAATTAAGAATAGTTCTAGGAAAAGCCTTGCAATCATTGAACCTGTCCCAAGTAAAATTCCTCATTGGGACGAGCCTAAGCGAGAACCTGTGCAACTGTTTAGCTAAGCACAGCTTCCTGTCCATTTTCCTCCCCGCAGCCTCTTTTCCGGACTGGCTCATAAAATTTTGCAAATTATTTGCCAGTTTTTTGTTCTGTTTTTAGCAATCGGCGGGAAAAGAAGACTCCAAAAGTTATGGGACGCTTTGAGCAACTTGTGTGGCTCCCGCGGCAAAGGCAGCCAGGCGGGATGCTGCTGCCGTTGGCTGCATTTCCATTGGCAACGTTGTTATCTTTTTACTGCAAATTATTAGTTTTTTTTTCGATTTTTTTTTACCGCTGACGACAAAAAATGGACAGCGGTCGACGAATGCCGGGGGGAGCCTTGCCGAAGTAGCAACAAAAGAAATAAAGAGCCAAAGACGATAATTAAAAGTCTAATTGTATGCGCTACCGACGACGACGACTCGCTGAGAGTCGTAAACCTCTTGGAGAGACCTCAAGGAATCCCAGTGCCAGGGAGGACCTTGGACCATGGGGCCACGCTGTGAACGGGCCAACATTGTCAGGTTGTCAGGTTGTTCAGTGTGGAGAGGCAGATGCAAATGGCTTGCACTTGCAACAAAGTAGTTACCGACTGAATCCCTAAAATAAATCAGTTGAGTAACATTTATGCCATTTGAGAAAAGAGCTGTATGTCTAATAGATATTTTAAATGCCTTTTACGCTTTTGGGATCTCATGGCACTGTAATTTTCCATTCAAGGGGGATTTATTATCAAAGAATTTATACTCAAGGAAATTCCAATTTATGTTTAGTAAGAAGAGTTGGTTTTTTGTTCCTTGGGATTTTGTGGTTATTATTTGGCTTAAACTGTTCTGAGAAATGTTTTTACTCTCTCTTGCAAAATCTTTTTGTGTCTCTGCAAATTTTGCGAAACAGCTCCAATCATTTCAAAAGTGCCTTAATTTCGATTATAATCGTTGCTCGATTAACCTTTGCTTTTGAGTGTTGAGCAAAACCGCAGAATGTCTGATGTCTGGTGTTGGCGTCGACACCCAATCCGAAGGTAAGGCCGGCTATAAGCACCGCTTTGATCTTCTGCAGCCGAGCGCAAAATCAATTCGTCTATTCCCTTCTAAGGGAACTGCCACACGGGGAACCCGAGATTGAGGTGTGTGTGTGCTTTTGTGTTGTTTTTTTTTTTTTATTTTGCAGCCACTTGTCTCGTTTTGCTTTACATGCAAGCTCAGATTCTGGTGGTTGGCGGTTAACTTGCTCTCTGGTTTACTTTACCTAGTATTTCTTAGGGTAAACGGGTATGCCAGTTGGGTGTTTACTCGGGGGAAATAGGTTTTAAAGTATGTTTTTAAACTTAGGAAGACGATGGACCAATGTAATACTAAAATGCATAATATGATTCGATTTTTGCATATAGAAAATATAGCTTACTATTATATTCTCCTTGATAGAACCCAATCTTTCAGAATACAGGGATCTCTGAAAGGTTTATCAATGGAATTGCCATGAGAAAATACCATAAATTACTAAGTAACCCATAGTCGATCAGCTCCCCTTTCATTTCTCGCTCTGCCTGGCCCTATTTCCGAATCCAAATCCGAATCCAAATCAAGCTGGGTAACCCGATGCCGTCGTCTGCTGTCCAGACAAGTGAAACGGAGAATCACAGAGACTCCAATTGATGGAGGAGACAGACAGACAGACCAGACCAGACAGAGAAATTCCCCATGGCTCTAATTACGGCCACAGAAAATTGTCTTGTTTCGCATCATAATTTGATTGTAATTTTTGTGTATTTCGGCCAACGATTTGTACCCACACAGCGGTCATTATATATGCAGTAGTATAGGGTAGAATTTCTCTACATTGTGGAGATAAATTAATAATTATATCGCTGAAACACACAGAGACCCTTTACCTTTGTCTCTACCTCTTCATTTCTTACTTTTCGGACTCCATTCTCTCTCAATTCTTCATTCTCTGGGGGTAATTTCAGCTTTATTGCCCTGCTGGCTCCCTCCTGCATTTGTTTACAGCATGATTATTGCGTTGATGAAGCTAATTATATAGTGCAAACGGAGGAGAAGACGCCACACAGTGGGCAGAGGAGGAATGGCGGACGACTGGACTGGACTGGCCGAGAGTTGGGAGATGATGATGGCCGTCAGGCGGCTTGAAATACGAGGCAGGCGATTGCATAACCGCACAGCGGGAGCATCCCCAAGCCCATCCTGATCCCAAATGATCACACAGCCATGTGCACATCATTTGGCCAGCTCCAGCTCCAGTGTCCAGTTCCATTTTCATATGCATCGATTGAGACGGGGCGATAAAGAACTGGCCACAACTCTATCGATAGCAATCGATGTCACATTTAATTCATTGTTATGGCCATCATAAATCTGTGCGGCAGGGGCGTGGGCCGGATTCCGAGAGGGGGCTCTCAAAGATCTCTGGTTGCCAGCGTTAATAAAAATGTCAACGCGACCATAAAGCGAACTCCCCGCCATTAGGGCAGCTCTATTTCTCTCTCCCAGAGTCTCCGCCGCTTATCTCCATGGATCTACCTCCTTCTTGGATCTTGGGTCCCCCTCGATCGTTTTCATTAGTAGAATTTAAGGTGCACATAAAAGCTCACGCACAGATGCGGATGCGCTGCCACGTCTCGGTTTCTCGAGAGAGCGAGATGTTTCCTCAGAGGTTCGGGGGATTGAGCAACCAGCTGTGCTTGAGCCTGGGTCTCGGGGTGGATATGTACAGAACAAAAAATGATTGAAGACTGTTTCGAATTCGGTAACAGCTGGATAAAGGCTTCTACTTCTAAATAGTATTTAATTGGCAAAACATTAAATGTGAGTCATAAAACATGAGGGTTTTATTAAGTTCAGAGCCATAAAACAATCGATTTTTAAGGGTTTTTGAAAGTAGCTTTGATTTATATAATTTATGGTATTTTTGAATGACATATTTCTTGATTTCCACTAGTTTGAAGTAAGTTCGAACCATATTTAACTCGGTATTAAAAACCCCTTTCCTTTTCAATCAAGTTTAAGCCTGCCCGCTCTTTCTAAAACGGCTCAAAAATCATTTTAATCTCCATAGAGAGGAGTTAATATCTTATAGAGAGAATTTAATCTCATAAAGAGACTGAGAAACATAGGGAAAAGGGGCAAAGCCAGCGAGGTGATGGTGAGGTGACCTCCGCTCGAACCGCTTTTGAGTGACGTGCAACACCGAGTGAACATGGCACTAATATGGCTGCATCTCAGAGGCAAGGCAGGGCAGGGGGCGTGGTCCGATCTGATTTAGTTTCTGTGGCAGTTGCTGCCGCCGCTGCTGCTGCTGCTGCTCGATGTTCTTGTGTTTCTTTCGTGTCGGCATCGTTAGCTCACATCATTTGTTTGACATGTTGCTTTGTGTGTTGACAAACGTCTTGACAGGCGACAGGCAGCTACAACCGAACACAACCGACCAACAAAGAGCATCAACAATGGCAAGAGCAACAAAGGGGAGCGTTTGAAGAAGAATTACAGTCACCCAATACTCACGCCTAGTTAAGCAATTCGTATGGATTCATCGCACCATGGGGACTTACCTGTAAAGAAATAGAATACAAATGGGATTAGGTAAATTATTAATGTAATTCTTCAGCGGTAAATGCTGGATTTGTTAGAGATTTTCTAATGAGTAATCAAGAGGATGGCACGAGACATTAATTTAACATTTCTTTGCCTCTTATGGCTTTGGCTTCCTTGAATAAATAAAATATTTATATACATTTTTATCTCTAACGTAAATTTGTAGATAGATTATTTGATGTATGATAAAATTTTTTAAAATTTTAAGAAGATTTTGGGATATAATTAATGGAGTATCCTTCCCAGACTCCCACTTGAGCTATATACCAAATTTGGGCTCTCGAACTTTTGTAGATCCCGAGATCCAGATGGCTTTTTTATTAATATTTCTTTGATCTCCTGCAACATTCGGCATTCGTTACTGCTGCTGCTCGCTGGCAACAATGTTGCCAAGGCGTGTGCGCAACAAATCAAATGCTGACCATGCAATGCCATCGACAACAGCAACAACACCAGCAACACCGCGATGTACAACATTTATGAGCAGCGCCAGCTGAACTCACCTTTTTCTCAGCTTTTTCTTCTGCCCCACCGCCCCGCCCTGGCCCCACCTCGGCCTGTATTTCCTTTAACTCGCAACGGTAACACACACACAACAAGGGAAAGAGAAAGACGGAGAGAGAAGGGGAGAGAGTGGAGCAAAGAGCGGGGCAGAGCTGCAAGCAAATGCGAGAAATGCAACAAAATTAACATCATCAGACAGAAATAATCTATAATGAACATAAATCTCCTTTCAGCGCGGTGAGCAGCGCAAGAGGGGAAGGCAGGGAGGGCGGCGGGCAGCTTCATGCTGACTCCTTTGAGGAAGTACAAATTTACGTTTGGTGTTGAAATGAAATGCTAGAACCCAAGTCTGAGGGCACTGAGAGAAAAGCCTGGGAAGTTATGGATAAATAGGGAAGGTAGAACTTAGTTTAATGGAAGAAAAAGAAGATGTATTCGAGACCTAAAGCCCTTGGAAGTATGGCCTTAAAAACACTTTCCTGAAAAGAGAGCTTTTTAAATAAATTAAACTTAATTTGAGTCAGTAGTTATTCACTTAATTTTAACATTTACGAATTTTATTTGTTTACCAAAAATGGTGTGAAATAATTAGGAACCCTTTCAGTTTCTGAAACCCCTGAGAACCAAGTCACTTTATTTCCCAACTATAACAATCTCAAATAATTTTTCCACTGCATTTTCAGTTCGATCTCGATCCACCAACTTCTCTCCTCTGTCTAACTCTCTTTCTCTGCCTACCCACTGTGCACGTGTGTTGCAGCTTCTTCTTGGCCACATCTCCAGCCTCTTCTTTGCCTTCTTCTTGGCCATCTCTCCAGCTGCAGGTCGTGTTGTTGTTCGAGCTTGTTCGTTGTCCAGGCAGCCGCCGCAGCAGCCCAAGTAGAAGAAGAAATATTTTAGAAATTTATGCGTTTCTGATAAATAGAGGAAATGTCTGCAAGTCTGCAAAGTCTGCAGAAGAAGCGCTTGAGCAGCTTGAGTGGACAAACGGACAGGCGGACGGAGCAAATTATTAGAAATATGCGAGTTTAATAACCAACTCGAGCGATCTTTCTTTCCCTCTCGCTCATGCTCTGCTCAAAATTTATTAAGTTGTCAACTGGCAAAAATGTTGGCAATTTTCTGCCCGTCCCCCGTTCTCTCTCTCTGCCTCGTTGGAGAGAAAGAAAGAAGCCAAAGTCCGCAGAAATGCGCAATGAAGCGCCGCTGGTGGGCCTCGAGTGTGATTACTCCGCCTATTCTACGGCCTCCGAGACTCTCTTCCCCTCTTCCCATTCATATCCATCTATTTTAGTATTCAGCGCCGACTGTCGCGTTTAATGAACTTTAACAAATGTCAGCAACTATGATTTGTGCTGTTGTTCTCTGACGATACCCTCCAGAGGGGATTAGCCGCGCCTAATTTGCATATTTAATTTTGCCTCATTTCTGCCTCGACGATTGGCCAAAAACAGATCCCTCTCTGGAGGTAAAAGAATTGAGACATTAAGGCAAATAAATTAGCCAAGATTCTCTTCTCCCCAGAATACGCGCTGGCCACCCACTAGAGACTAGGAGCACATTCAATATTTGTGCTCTTCAAGAAGCTCAATTTCAAGCTCTTTAGGCGGACGAGAGCTGCGCAAACAAGAGGCGCTGATGGCAGGCAGGCAGGCGACTCGTTACTCCAAACAGAACGAAGGACTTAGGCAACGAACTCGAAGTGCATTTCAGAATTAAATGTTTGCTAATTCGCTTGATTTCCGAGAGGGTACACAGGAGAAAATATTCGAGTGCTGAGCAATTAAAGGAGATTAAACACGGAAACCAATTTAATAGGATTTTCTAATTAGTTTTATGAAGTTAAGTTAAGGTTTAGGCTTAAATTTGGAGTTCACAGCAGTTTGAACCTCTGTCTGGCAGAGCCTTCATCCTTCAACAGCTTGGTTTTTCTTTGTCTTTTTTTTTTTTTATAGAGGTAAACCGCAAAGGGAACCTGACACAAAAAAGAATCGAAAATCGACAAGGCCCAGAGCTCCTCAGCCGAATGCTCCAGAGAGTTCCCACTTTCGGTTTCAGGCCTCGTTGTGCACCAGAGGTTCCTAAAAATAGCCAGCACCGCCAGCCGAGCCACTTAAGATCGAGTTGGTTTGCAGTTCCTTCGACTCCTGTCCAGAGCTCATCCCCAGCGACATTGATTGTATTCCTTTTTTTCGGATTGTACGTAGCCTCGGAGCTTTTTAATTGTCGACAATGTTTGTGGCAAGTTTTTAATGAAATTCGCCGGGCTGTTGGCCTCTTTTTTATGTCTGCGGTCTCGGTTCTGTGACATTGCAGCGTGTCCTCCAAATAATTCATTAACACTCGTGTCTTGTTAAGTTTAATTTGGGATCCGTTGCCGCTCTGTGTGCCCCTCGACTCGTTACATTTTTGTTTCCTTTTTGTTTCAGTGAAATGAAAGTAGTTTTTTCTTTTTGTTTTGTTTTTGGCAACTCTTTAGTGGAAAGAAAATCTCTTAATCCCGGCAATCCCAAGTGTATAAAATTTCAAACATGCCAACAACGATACACTTTCCTGTCCATCAAACCCCGTCTTTCCCCCCGGCCCCACGGCTTTCTTCTCGTTCTTCCAAAGAAGAAGAAAGAAAGAGAGCCCAGCAGAAGGGGGAAGGGAGAGGTAGGGAGAGAACGAGCTTTGGCCGGAGGTAATTTGATATTTTCGTTCCCTTTTTCCTGTTTAATGAGACGAATGCACAGAAATTTATGATCCGGTAAGCAGGCGCAGTTTTGTTCAGCATTCAAATCTTGGCCAACCGCCACGCCCCCCATCACCAGCTTCGGAATCTGCGCCCCTGCACCCAGAAAGGGTACAGTACAGTTAGATTGATTGATTGATGGCAATTGACGGCGCAGAGTGATCACAATTCGGCTAACGAGAGCTCCGCACTGCGGGGCAAAGCGTCATAAATCCACTAATAAACAGTAACCACAGAGAGCGACCACAGCAAATAAATTTGTCTGCAGAAATGAAGCCACAAAAAGTGAAAAAAATCGAAAAAGGAATTGCAGCAGCCGTAAAGGCAGGCACAATGTGCATAAATAAGAGTTTAAATAAGAGAAGTCCGAAGAACGCTTCGACACCCCGAACTCTGGCAGCCTGACACTGAGCACAACAGTTACTTTTTCTGAATTCATCCGCAGCATGGATCAACATGGCAGTGCAGTGAGAGAAAAGGGGGACCAGAGCTTGTTGGATAATGTTATAGGCATGTCCGTTTGTCCGTTGTCCGTTAAGTAGAATAAGCCCTTGGATATCAGAAACTACAGGAGATGGAGATACCAAGTTTAGTAGAAACTCTCCTAGTCTAGAGCCCCTGCTTGGCCTCTGAAATATATTATTTCTATATTTTTTTTTATCAAAAATTACACATTATTTGTATATACAACTCATTTCAATTACAAAATT
Source organism: Drosophila jambulina (assembly GCA_018152175.1). Taxonomy (NCBI): domain Eukaryota; kingdom Metazoa; phylum Arthropoda; class Insecta; order Diptera; family Drosophilidae; genus Drosophila; species Drosophila jambulina. The sequence continues at coordinate 1,396,788 of JAECXH010000114.1, forward strand.
TTCCATTCTTTTCCTCCGTGCATCACTGGCCGTTCAATTTGCCAAAGTCGAAAAGAATTTAACGCTCGACACGAGACTTTTGCAACTTCATGCCACATAAACTATAAGGAAAGCAGGCTCAGATCCCAAGCTCAAAGCCCCAGCTCTGAGCCTCTGCTGCCTCGCCTGCCCAAATTAAAATGTTCTTTCAACTACGAACTTTCGACAATAAATTGAATTGAACAACAAAAGGCAAAGGCCTCTGGTCTGGCGGAGAAGGAGGGGAAGGAGTCGAGGGGCGGCATCCGCCTTCGGGTAACCGAGAATTCGATGCGGTTCTCTGGGTTCTGGTCAAAGACATTTGTCATGTCATCCGCGGCGGCGACGGCGGCGACGGGGCAGGAAACGACACATGGGAAGAGAACCCCAGAGAAAGAGAGAGCAGGGCCAGAGGAGGAGGTGGGTCCTCCTGCCAGAAAGGGTTGAGTTTATCGAGGCGAAGAGAGAGAAATACATCTAGAGGAGGTGTACCTTCAGAAAGGGTGTCACAAATCGCAACCGGCGAGAGAAGAACTGAGAAAAATTGGGGTCGCCATCCGCGAACGCGTTATCGCTTCACAAATTAACAATCGGCGGGCAATAAAAAAGTTGTGCGTTTGTTTATGGCGCAGATTCTGGGGTCTCCAGGGCAGGGAGGAGCGCAGCGGCATCTCGCAGAGGAGTTATCCTTATCGGAGGCCATTCGCTGGCCTTAACAAATTCAATTAAGCATTTTAATATCCGAGGCCACGGAGGTGTTGCACCTCGGACACTGAAATATTAACTTGATTTAATTTATGAATTGCTGCCCAGCCGCCAGAGAGTCCAGTCCAGTGGCAGTGGCAGGAAGTCGATGCGGTAATTTATGGTACTTTGGGGGCAAAGCCGAAAAAAAGCAGCCCAGAAATGAAGTGGGTCAAAGTTGGGAGAAGAAGCTCTGCGACTGAGAGTTATGCAGGCTATCTAGTGAGGGATATCAGGGGGATACATATAAAATCTATAAGGGTCCTAGGCATATTTTGTAGACTCTGAATGAGCTTATAAAAAAGGAAGCCCTAAAAAGTCTTAAGAAGAAAAATACCACCCAGAGGTATGGCTTCCATCAGAAAATATTGTGTCTTTTATCCTAGTTATTTATTTTTATTTATTTTCTAAATATGTAAACTATTCCCAATGATTTTTCCCTGTAGCACATACTGTGTCCTGAGGGCTCCCTTTGGCTGCTTTCTGACTTTCCTCAAGGGCATTTGGTGCCCAGCAACAGAGATGAAGTTCTTTGAGATGGGTGGAGTTTTGGCCCGAGTCCCGTGCCCAATTTTTTGTTAAAGGCAATTTCCCTTTTGTTCTCTTTGCAAATTGCAAGAGCAATTACATGAATTTTTGGATCTCTACACAGTTATTTCTGGCTGTGTTTTTTCAACTTGCATTTCTCGTTGCCTTTCGACACGTTCGGTTGTCCGCTGCTTTCAATCAGTAATTTCTGGGTCCCCGCTCTCCGACTGGCCTTTGTTATGGGCCTTAATCAATAACTGTGCGGATATATGACCCGCTCAGAGTCCCCTTACCATTTTTTGTTTTGTTTTTTTTTGGGCAGACCCTGGGGTAGTCGTGGCGGCAGCCCATCAACATGCAACAATGTTGCAGGTTTTATTGAGGCGGCGGCACTAAAGGAGAGGTGAGCTCAGGCGATGATATCTGCACGGAGATGTGATGATGATGATGACTCTTCTGCAAGATCACACACGTACTGACTGATCTTCCCTCTTTTCGACGATGCTGCTACACATTCAGTTGACCCAATGGGGTGAGAAGATATTTATTCGATTTGATTTATGTTTGCCAGTAGCCGGCACTCGGTCTAAACACTTCCCATGGGCACACAGCAGCTGCCATCAGCTGGCAAATCAACTAATCGCTGTAATTTTTTAGCAGCCGCTTGGCTCTGGCCTTTGCCTTTGCATAAGTCGCCTAATAATCGGGCATAATTCATTATTTATGTGTGGCTCCGGCCCAAACATAGATATCTTGATAGATCTTTAGATCTTTAGTGAACAACAAAAGTGACGAGAGACAAAAGACAACCGGACAAGCCAATGACTGTTTAAAAATTCAAACGAAGAAAAAGAAACGTATCGCTTATACATTTTACTGAGTGCTGTGCCTGCCTTCTTATGTTTTTCACATATCATTTTGGCATTAACTTCTCTTCACGCACACGTCGATCGGGCCAAGTTATAAAAATGATTGACAATTTAATTTGCAAGCTAAAAAACAAACTCTTGTGGGGATTTATGAAATACTTGGCTTTGTATGGGCCGTGTTCTACAACCACGAAAAATATGCAAATCCGTTTTGGCCATAATCATCGTCATCATCGCCGGGCCAGCGACCAAACCTCTCCACCAAACAATGGGGCCAGATTCGATGTTATGAATGTTGGAGGCAGCCCACACGAGGAATTCTTATATTTCGGCCACAAAGCTGGTCAAGATTTTGCTGTGTGGTGTCTGCACTCGAAGAAATACACGTGTTACAGGTGGCTCGTGCAAGGTGGCTTGTATTTAGTGGGAAAATAATGGAAGAATTACATAGGAAAAGGGCAGCCGAGTGTGAGTTATTTGTAGAGAAACTTCCATATTTATCATACAACAGTATTCGAACTTTAAAACTATTCTTAATTATTCTTTGGACTTGTAGTAGACATGAAAAATGTTTAAAACAAAACAACTGCAAGTAAGCCATACAACTATTGTTATTACATTTTGTAGTTTTAGTTCTTTTAAAATCTAAAGGCTAAATCTACTCGTCTGGTGATGCTGAATGCACCACACAGACATCTCATTCTAATTCGCATTTATTCAAGTGTAGAGAAAAAGAATGAAGAACCGAGATTTGGGAATCTGTAAAGTTGGGAGCACGGCTCTCTTCGCCAGTGACGACAAATGAGACGGAAGACAAAAGACAGAAGACTGGAGACAGGAGACAGTAGACAGCAGATAGGAGAATGCAAGACTGCAGGCGACCGCGGAGAATGGCAGAAGGGAGCCCCCAAAGACTGGGCCGAGATGCACGTATGCAGATTGCCGGCCATTCCAAAACCTCGGAGAAAAAAAGGCACAAAAAAAAAAAATAGAGGGGAAAAAAGCAAAGCAAAGCCCCAGCTGAGGCCTCCGATGTTTCGGGATCAAGCTGGGTCGTTGGGATTTCGGGATTGGAAAAGCACACAGCTCCCCTTTTTTATTTGTCTCTGAAATCTTGTTTGCTTAAAAGTAAAAATAATTAACTAATTAAAATTGTGAACTCGCTTGTTGCGGCAACTCTGCTCCTCGAAAGGAGCCAGGAGGCCAGGCAGGAGGAGGGACATTAGGGCCAAATAAGCTGCCAGCTTTTAGCTGCTGATTTTCCCTGCTTCTTTTACCTCTCTTACTCCTCCTTTTTTTGTGTGGCTCTGGTAAATACTTTTACAGGCAACAACCGACGACGACGACGGCGACGACGATATGCAAAAGCTATCAACGGAGCATCTCTGGGCTGCGGAGCTCTGTCCCTGTGCTTCGGTTTGGGTTCGGTCTTGGGCCTTGTAAGCCGTTGATATGCTCATTTAGAATCGCACGTTTTTTCCCCAGAAGTTGTTAAGAGAGTCCCTCCCCAGAGCCACTCGGAGGGGGCGTACCGATTGCATTGATTGCCATTCGCATGCAGATGAGCTCTGCCCGAACACGTGGCCTGACCCCAAGACGCCTTGACGCTGGGTCTCTCCAAACCTTCCACTTTGGCCCATCAATCAACACACTTTCGGTTTTTTGTGTCAGTCTTTTTTTCGCTAGCTCGTAAAGTGCTAGTAGAGCTCATCTGGGGTATTGATTTTAGCCGACAAGCCAGCGTCGCTCTTTAGCTAGCGCGGCTTAATGGACAGCGAGACGAGTTAATTGTTTGAGCCAAAGCCCAGCACTTGACACCCGGCTGAGGTTGCATCATCCTCAGAGGAGGAAAACTCCAAGAAGAAGCTATTCGGTGGGGCATAACTGAAATTGACGGGACGAGGATGAAATTAGTGGGGAGAATCGCAGGGTGAAGGAGGTTCAGAGGCAGGTGGAGGCAAATTTCGAGTTTGTGTTCTAAAAAACTCGGCAATAAATCTTTGAAGCCATAAGATGAGCATTGTTTGAGGTTAAAAGAGCTCCGACTCTGGACGTTAAATGTTTTATGAATGCGGAAATTAATTAATTTAGATTTAAATGCATTTTAGGAAGATTTTAAGTTATCGTCTTTGCTTTATTTTATTAATAATTTTTGGGTGATAATTAATTAGGCATTGTCTAAGGTTTTGAAGAGATTTATGTTAACTCTGGAGCTTATAGATACCATATTAATACGAAGAATTTTATGCATATTGAAGAATTTAGAATTATGGTCCCATTTACTGTCAAAAAATCTCTCATATCCTTGGCTATATTTAATGATAAGTTCCGTTATTATCCCAGCATATTTCTCTACTCAGATCTCATTGAATACGGGAATATTCTTCCCCAAAATGGGTGTAACCTCGCGCGAATTCTTCACTTTGGCTTCTTCAGCCTCGTCGAATCGCGCATCTCCTGTCCCTCCTCGTGACTTTGGAGGAGCTGTCTCGTTCCCTGAATCTTCGCTGCTTTCATTCTGCTCTCCTGCTGCTCTCCCCCTGGTCCTCTTCCTGCTCCTCCCGCCAAAGTCCCGTCGCTGCTCAGAGCTTTGAGCTCTTGGCGGCTATGCAAATGCAGTAGCCAATGCCCTCGGGTTGTTGTGATGTGTGCGCGCGCGCGCTGAGCATTTCAGATCCCTGCACATCTCAGTCTTTTCCTCTCTTTCTCTCCCCCTCTCTCTCACTCTTTCTCCCATTTGAGTGTGTGTGTGTGTGTGTGCGCTTTAATTGCACGTTTAAAGGCAGCCACAGAAGCGGTATTTACTAAATATGGCCACAGAGGCAGCCACAGGAGCAACTGCGAATCACTGCCAGAAATCGGGGGATCTTTAAAGGAAATCATATTTGACATACTTAAACCATGATTATATTTATATATTATAAAATTAGGTTTTTAAATTATAAAAATTAAATTTTTAAATTATATAATTATATCTGTTTGTCCGTTTACCGGAATAATCACTTTGATCTCAGAGTCTGCAAAATAAAATTAGCTGACAATATGAAGTTTACTCAGGTCAAGTTTGTTCTAAAATTTACTATAGCCCACATAAATTATAAAAATTATTCTTTCTTAAAGTTAAAAAAAAATATTAGGTTTTTCTTTTTATAAAATATATTTTAGTATAAAAAGTACATGAATAACATTAAAAAAAAAAAACCCTTAAAAATACTGTTCAGGATAAAATGTATTTCTGACAGTGTACCAGCGGGGCAGGGGCGTGGGCATGAGGAGGCTGGGGAGAAGGAAGAGGAGTAGGAGCATTGGTCCAGTGGCATCCACAGTGCTGCACGCGTGTCTGGCTGCCTGTTGTCGCGTTTGGACCGCAAATTGATGCGCATTTGATGCGTCGACGTCGCGGATTCTCCAGGTCCTGCTCTGCTCTCTTCTCCCTCATCCCGCACCTCTCCCTTTCCTCTGCTCTTATGCAAAACGAAAGCTCTTTCTCCGCTGACCTCCCTTCCGCACGCCCCTGCTCCTGCTTCCTCGAAGCCTATCAGTTAAGGTTTATTGATGTTTTGATTGCGATCAGCGCTCTCGGCTATTTTCGCCGTGTTCCCTGACTTGGCTGGCAAGGCTCCTTCCTCCTCGGTGGCTCCGCGTGGTGTTTGTTATGGTGGAAACGATGGCGATGGCGATTATCTCCCCGATGCTTAACTGGCCAGCGCGAAATTGTGTCAAAAATTATGTTGTCGTGTGACGGCAAATGGCCATTCAAGGCTCTCTTATCTCCACGCGGCGCCCCCTTCGCAACTTAATTAAAATATTAACCGAGCGGCCGAAAGGGAGCCTGTGGAAGCACACTCTGAGATAAAACTAGCAATAAAAACCGGCTACGCCATGATCTACCAACCATTTTGTCTTGGGAGACAGAGAGAGCGATATATAGAGAGGGAATCTGAGATAAAGAGCGAGCTCCAACTTGGCCAAAAACTATTTCGCTTTGAAACGCTGAATTTCTGAATGGCAGCCAGGGCGAATTCAAGCCTCTGAGATACTTTCGCCGCAAGGCGAGGCGAATATCTTGAGGTGAGTTTCCCTGGCTCTCTGTCACAGCTTTTTCTCTCAGTCTCTGGGGGGTTTCTCTCTCTCTCTCCCTCTCTCTGTGCGCTGCTGGCATTTATGGAATGTGAGCGCTCAAAAATGCGTTAAAGGTGTTTATAAAATTAAAATTGTGCAAAACAAGTTGCATCGAGAGAGAGCCAGAGAGGACCAAGAGCGTCCAGAGGAGAATCAGAGAAACTGAGAGAATAAAAGAGAGCGAGTGAGAACTCTCCCAGAGACTCGCCGCATAAAAGGGCATCTCGCGGTGTTTAGAAAAAAGTGAATTTTGAGCCGAGAAGAGACAAAGAAAATTGGTGCACACCGAACGCCGCGCATACGCAATCAAGGAAAGATGTGGAAAACCGGGGGGAAACGGGGGAAAATGGTTGGGGAAAAGGAAAGGGGAGTCTGGGGGGAAACCTGCACCCTCCGCCTGAACTGAAACCAGTTCAAAAAGTGCGCTCCGTGTGCGTGTTGTGTGTGTGCGAGAGAGTGTAGAGTGTGGAGTGTGGAGTGTGGAGTGCCTGTGCATTAGAGGAGCGGCGACCACATAACTTTGCCAAATGGGCAGATCGTGTTCCCTTTTTTAGCCCCCCTGCCCCTCTCCTGCCATACGCCCCTCTGTTAGCCATGGTTGTAATTGTGGGAGCCACCCCGAAAATGAGATTTACGTAGATTAGCCAAACAATGCGAAATTACAACATATATATAAAGTCTTCTCACACGTTGAGAAAAAAGAGAGCCACGCAACTTTGAAGGGTAACAAATTGAAATTGAAGCCTTGAAAGTGACATTTTGTGTAGGGTTTTGATGGTTTTAATTAATTTTTATTATGAAAATTAGGAAACAAAGAAGGAGCAGCATCGGATAGACTAGCATTACATCGATACATCGTAAATATCTAGTTTAGTCTAAAAAATAGATTTGATTTTACAGGTATTTCTGAAGTTAGTTCTTCTAAATTCATTAGCAACCACCCAGTATTCATTTTCATTCTACAAGTCTATATTTTAAAATCTAATCATACAAAGCTCTAGCTAAAATATTTAATTTAATTCATGCTAAGCTCTAATATTAAGAGGTGGGACCTTATATTTCGTTTAAATTTAAACTTCAAGGATAATTGTCGCAAAGAATCTCCTAGCATTTTCAAGACGAGTTCCTCCTTTTTTTCTAATATATAATTTTTCTTTCGAGTACATTTCCCCATATTTTTTTTCTCTGCATTGGGCAATAACAACTAATTTCGGTGTTCAGCCAACTTCTATTCCGAACTTATTCCGAACTCGTTGGCAGTCCGCGAGAGGCTTCAGCTGCCAATCTGTTGGACTGCGGATTGGGGACTCCAGACTGCGGAGAATGAGTTAGGAATCTGCGAGTGCAGTGTTCCCACATTCCCCCACTCCCCTCGTGTCTCCTCCTGGCTGTGCTTCTCCCCCTATGTAATTGCCTGTAATTTAGTGTGTAACTGCAACACACAGCAACAAAGGAATCTAAGATGACAACAACCACACGACGAGCAAATTATGTTGTCTTTTTCCACTACTTTTCCACTTCTTCTTGCCAAAATGGAAACTCCAAATTGGGCGGAGGAGCTGACGAGGGGGCAAGGGGAAGGTTTAGTTTTAGTTTTTCCTTTCTTGTAATTTGCATAATGAGATTTTAATTTTTAACGCTCGCATAATAATTTCGGATGGGATGATGATGAGTAATCCCCCAAAAGACACTCCCACTGGGACGACGCTCGGCAAGTTTGTTGCCTAAGTCTTTTGTTTTGTGGCCCAAATTAAAGTGTAATTTGGTTAGCCATTAGTTGGTTGGTCAGAGCCGCCACGCGGAGAGTCTCGGAATGGCGGCATTTGATCGCCTCTAATTAAATAGCATTTCCGCTTCTTCGGAGCGGCTGAAACCGAGGCTGAGGCTGAGGCTGAGGCCGAGGCTAGAAAATGATACGGGGGTAAGAGCAACAACAGCTGCCGCCTGGCAGTAGTAAAAGGTGTGGTCTCCGCCTTGGCTACAGGCAAAGGGAAGGGAAAGGAGGAGAGGAAGAGGACCATCAAATGTAACACAAGATATGGTCTAAGAGATTTGCAATGAAAACTTTTAAATAACCAAAATCACCTTCAGGAGAAATTTCAATAAATCTTTCAACTAAAATATATAATTAACAAAATAAATACCAAATAGCTGTAATAAGAAGGTAAAAAAGAGTTTAAATATCTCTAAAAATATACTCTTTTAAGATATCCAGCAGATCCCCAAAAAACATCTCCCAAATTAGAGAATTGCCTGTCTCTCTCACTCTCTTCTCTGGCAATTCCCTCTGCAGAGCCTTCCGCAATTATCTTCGATAATTGCAAATTCCTTTCCGATGCTGCTCTGAGATCCATTGGAAACCTGGGTTTTCGATCCCAAAAGCCCAACAATGATGAGCAGCTGGTAAAGTATTTCGGCTTCTCACTACAAGCGCGAATGGCGGCAGTTATTTCAAAAGTCCAAAGAGTTTTCGCTCTCTTTTTCAAGCCTTTTTCCTTTTTTTTCTTCTTCTTTTGATTCGAAAACTTGCAACTATTTGTGGTCTTTGTTTTTAGAATTATTTCTTAGGACATTGTCTAACCGATGACTCCTGACTCATATTCCTGTGTTTCGTTTTTAATTTACTTTAGGAAAAAATAACCCTTTGGCCAGCGCTTCTTGTTTCCCTTTTTTCTTCTCTTTTTTTTATATATAAGAAATTCCGATTTTGCGTTTTTTTCGGTTCGGGTTTTGGGGTTTTGGGTCTGTTATTGTCTTCACGACCACAGAGAGAGATGGGCTTCAATAACGAGAAGAGCCCGAAGAATCGGAGCATCGTGGGTATTCGAATTTAGTTTTTAGGGCCTACACTACAGACTGCCGCATTTTATGATTATTGAGCCCCCAAATCGCACCAGATACTGGACAGAGATCCCTAGTATATGGATGGATGGTTATCCATCCATCTGTCCATCGGTGTATCCGTCCCTTTCTCAATTCTTTAGATTGAGGAGCTGACTCGTTGGGACCTCAGTTTCGGTTTCTGTTATTTTCATTTTTGCGTGAGCCAATTATGCGTTTTGTATTTCGAATTTCGTTCGTTTGTGGTTTGTGCCTTGTCGGCAGCAGCAAAACTCAGCTTTTCTTCCATTGTAATTAAGGAAACGTGACTTTTTGTCAGATTTCATCAAATCTCTTTCGTTGGCCCCCGAGAATTGGCGTTGTTATTCCAACTTATTGTTGTCTTGTCTGAGGTCCGTCCGCTAATTTGGTCTCTCTCAGGTTGGTTGTACTTTTGATGAGGTTTGATTTGATTTGATTTGATTTGCGGAAATCATTTTCGGGGCAATAGGGGCAGCAGGTAAGCTGAAATTAGCCATTAACTGGCGAGAGTGAAACCCTTGAGATCTGCGAGGAAGTGTTGACATTTCAAGTGGAGTGAGTGTGGCTTTCGGATAGGCTAGATTATCTGTAGCCTTAAAAATATACTAAGAATACTAACTAAATTGTGGTATGAAACCAGAGCTCTGTAGACACAACAAACCTAAATCTACTAGTCTGGTGATACCAGTATTTGAAACATTGGATGATTAAAAGCAAGTTAAGATAGCTTTATAAATATTATAAAGTATAGTAACTTTGTATACTTTTAGATACTATATACCTATAGATATATATACTATATATCTAGTAAGGGTATTAATCAATAGTTTTTTTTTGTAAAGCACCACCCTTACTTCCCCCTACATTTCCCTAGCTTTTTGTTGTAAACACTGCACTCTGAGTTGAAATTCGTGTTGTTGTTAAATTGTTGGGAAGTTTGGAATCCCGGCTACATTTTCAGTCAGTCGGTCGCGGCTTTTTTTCTTCCATCGTTGTCGGTTTGTTTTTCGTTGTATTTTTTTTTTTTTCGCTGAGAAAGACAAGAGAGGTCACATTTGATAGTCTGAACAAAAATCTTGTCGACGTCTCGAGACGCTCTTGTATCTACGTGTATATAGGTGTATATATGCTCCTATATAGGTGGATGTTGGAGAAGAATGGGTGATAGCAGACACGCGGAGAGAGAGCTGAGCGGCGGTGATGATGAAGAGGGGCGAGAAGAGAGGGACGGGGAGACGAGGCGGCGAACAAAATGCCTTCGTTAAGCGCTAGAAACGGTTTTAGGCCTTGTTGTTGTTATTGGTTTTTTCAAACTCTTTTTTTTTGTTTCCTATTTTTTTTGGTTGCCCATTTTGTTTTTGTGAGCGGAGAAAAATGTTATAAAAATGTAATTACCCGATGATGAATGGATTAACTACAAAAGAGTGAGAAGCCTGCATTGCTCGGGGTGCGGATGAGGATGGTAGTGGCAAGGGGTCTTGAAGGGTAGCTTTTTTTTTGGATACAAACGGGATCTGTTTGAAATTTTATTTGGTCAAAAGAATTAATAAACTTACAATTTAAATACTCTAACAATCTTGTTTGAAAGTAATAGAATTTTATTTTTGTAATAATAAACCTTAATATTTCAGAAATCCTTTATAATTCCCAACTAATTCTAAGCGCTCTAGAAATATCTGGGATTTATATGCATTTCCAACTATGAATAAGAAAATTTAGGCCAAAAACTCAAATATTCTATACTTCAACTAGTTTTAGTAGTTCTAATTCTAAGTATAAGCGAAAAAAGGCAAATATTAGTAGATAATCATGATTCTCAACCACTTTTAGCAGATTTATAATTCCCAAGTGGTTCTAGGGACTCTAGATAAATAATCATACATTTTAGCAGCCTGCTTTCCTTATTAAATACTTCATACCAGAACTTACACCTATTTTACCTCTCTACAAATATTTTCATTAACTACCAACTGTCCTACAATTTCCATATACCCTTTCGAACTGAAGTGCAACTCGTGGCATGCACCGCTTCTATCTAAAAGCAAAAAAAAATAAAATCCCCTGCCCCTCACGATTCCCTACGGATGTCGAAGTCGATGTTTGAGGCTGGCTGTCTGACGTCCGACGTCCGTTGTCTGATGTCTGATGTCCGACGACTGACTGATCTGACTGGGAGCGGGTAATTGATGCATGAGATTAGTTTTGGGGGCCCAAGTACGTGGAAAATCCATAAGCAACGCTCGTTCGTTGAATGGGGCTGCGAGCGGGGCAGTTGGCGAGACAAACGTTTTAATGACCCCCCCGGAAAGTGGGTCACCACCGCCAGAAAAACGGGAGTTGTGGAATAGTGAATAATAGATAAAAGTACAGTGTACCCAGGTAATGACTCACCTTGAGTATGCACCTGCCCACGGGCTCGTTCTCGGCCACGGAAACATTGTAGAAGCTCTGGTCGAAGATCGGTTCGTTGTCGTTCACGTCGTGGATGGTCACCAAAACGGTGGCCGTGGATGTGAGCGGCGGGACTCCTCCGTCCTTGGCGATGACCGTAAGCTGCGGCACCGGCTCCGTCTCGCAATCGATGTGGGATCGAGTGGTGATCAGCCCCGTCTGGGGATCGATCTGGAACCACTGGGCATGGGTCTCGGGTGTCTCAGCCAGGGAATAGCTGAGAGCCGAGTTCAGACCCTCATCCCGATCGTGGGCGAGGACCTGCAGAACGGAAGTCCCGGGGTCAGCCACCTCCATGACATTGGCATGGTACAAGTCCTGCTCGAACTCTGGTGGATTATCATTGACATCGGTGATTCGCAGGAAGATGGATTTCGAGGCATGCAGCGGGGGCGTACCCTTGTCGGTGGCCACTACACTCAGGGTGTAGTTGGAGACCATCTCTCTGTCCAAAGGCAGATTCACTATGACCAAATAGATGCTGTTGTCCCTGGTGGTCAATGCAAAGTGACCATCTCCTCCATTCAACGAGACATTCACATTGGCATACTCCGTCTTGGAGTCGGGGTCGTGCACCGATATCCTGGCCACAAATTCTCCCGGCTGCGCCGACTCTGAGATCTTGGGGGAAGCATCGTCGCTGAGGAAAATCACATTTATCGTTGGCTGATTGTCGTTGACATCGGTGACCCGTATGGAAACAAAGGCCGTCGTCTCCAGGGGCTGCTCGCCATGATCTTTGGCCACCACAACGAGTTCGTGGAGCTCCTTGGTCTCGAAATCCAGTGGCTTGTTGATGTAGATGGCTCCTGACCGAGGATCAATGCGAAACATCTGCTCCTTGTCGCTCTGCCTCCTGTTGATGGCATATTCCACGAGACCATTTTCATCGGCATCCGTGTCGGAGGCGTAAACCTGAAGGACACTGGTGCCCACGGTGGCGTTTTCCGGGACTGTGGCAAAGTATCTGCTCTGATTGAAGATCGGTTGATTGTCGTTCACATCCTGGATGGTGATGTTGACGGTCATAAAACCTCTCAGTGGGGGACTCCCCCCGTCCAGGGCTTCGATCAGAAGACTGTAACCCGGCGTGGTTTCCCTGTCCAAGAAACCGCTGATCTGCAGATCCAAATACAAGACTCCGTCCCGTTCCCGGTGCGAGGACAGCCTGAAGGCGTCATTTACATTCCCCGACACAATGTTGTACTTCTGGGTGTTGTAGGGTTCCAGATCGAGATCCCTCGCTGGGAGCAGGGTCCTCTTCACCTCCCTGGGTGTGTTTTCGGGGAATTCTATGTGCATTGAGGGCTGCAGGAACGTAGGAGCGTTGTCGTTTTCATCCTTAACAGTGACCACCACTCGGATGTTCTGACCACTCAGGGGAATGGCCACCAGACTGTAGGAAGCCCTCGTCTCCCTGTCCAGCTTGACCTTGGTGCGTATCTCCCCCGTGGACTGGTCTATGGCCAGATCCGTCTCCACTCCCGTCTCGGCCACAATGATGTACGGCGGCCCGCTGTCGATGCCATCGAAGTCGCCTATATAGCCGATCTGGTGATCCACGGGCACGCCCTCGGACACCTCCAGCCTCCTCTCCCGCTCCTTATCACTGGAGGCGGCCTGAGAGGATCCCAGGAGCAGGACCAAGACCAGGAGACAGTAGGGTAGGCAACTCCTCAGCATGTGCGAGGGATGCAGGGCGGGTGGCGAAGATTTCGATTTAATGTCAATGCCCGAACGTCTCCGGCATCGGTGAAACATTGTGAAGTCCTTGGTGTCGATATTGTGGTCTCCCGCGGCTGTCCTCGTCGTTTCTCTGGCGGCTGCTTTCATGGTTGTGTTGGTGGATCCACTCTGTGGTGGATCTTTGGTTAGGAAACTCTTTAGGAGCTAAGAGCACCCTTGACAGCGATTGCCTTCTTCCAGCAGGGCCATGGCAAAGCTGAAATGGGAGAAAGTAAATTGGATTAAATTGTAGATAGTTATTAATAATTCAATAGTAATTAATGTAAGAATAAAACAAATTTTAAGTTTATTCTAAGTCTATAGGTTATTTTAGCATGAATTAAAAATTAGGTTAATTTTCAATAATTATTATAAGGTACTTTAAAAAAGGCATGTTGAAGCTATGCATCTCTCAGTTAGTTTTGTTTTCTATTTAAAATAATAAATAATATAAATAATATATCCACAAATACGTATTGTAACTGCACGTTGAAGTTTTCTTTCTTTATATATATACTGATACACAAATTAGCTATTTAATATAACATTTCAAGAATCTCAGAACAAATTACTTTTTAAAAGATCTACTTGAGCTATTCTAAACCCACTTTCAAATCAATTTTTCAACTGCTCCAAGTTTCTCCTGCCTTTCAACACCTTTTCTTAGACACATTTTCCCGTAATTTTATGCCAGTGTAATATTGACAAATGTGCTAGACATAATCACCGCCCACAGGCTAGGAGCTTTGGGAACCGGAGAAAAGCCCGAGAGAACTCCCAGAGAGAGAGGAACCATCGGCTAATAGACTGATAACTGCCCCAATGCGCTTAGCGCTCCGCGATGATGCGAGTGAGGATGAGGATGCCGGAATGGGTAGGGGCTTACGCATGGTGGAGGCATTTCCATTTGGCCATTTGGGGGAATTTGAAATGCTAATAGACGGGGCCAGAAAAGATCAGGAATGAAGACAAAAGAGACCCGAGACGTGGACGCGAGACGCAGCCATGTCGGGGTTCTACCTGCGTGCGAAAGGTTCAAAGGCTAAAAGGGTCTTGCGTTTGCTTTTGGGCCTCTCTGCTATACTGGTTTTTTGGGCTCTCTGGATGAAATATGGCTGGCACACACACACACACACACATTCTAAGGGGAGAAATCGAAGAGGTCCGTGGCTTCGTGGACTCAGAACTAATGCCATGTGGCTGCTGGCTGCGGAATTGAAATTGGAATTGAAATGGGAATGGGCTCGGACTCGAAGCAATTCGTGGCCGACAATTTAGTTAACAAGACCATGACTAACACTTTTTTTGTGTATTATTGTTGAGTGGCCAAAAAAACATTTGTGTTTCCACTGCAATTCTCGGACGAGATAGATTTTTCTCGCGCGATAAGCGAAATTTTGAAATAAAAGAGGGCTTCGGAGGAGTCGGGGAAGCTATATAAAAATTATGATTATTATTTTGGGAATGCCTTAGAAATGTCTGTGGCTTCGTGATCAGATAAAGATCTTCTCAGGTCTTGGGAACTCGGCCCAGGTGATCCTGCAATTAAAGCCGAATTAATGAGTCTTTGTGGAAACGGAGCGATCAAACTCGGCAGTTGTAAGAGTGTCGGATCGGAGCTGATCTTGTCCCCCTTCTTTCGTAGAGAGATTTCTGCGGAGAAATTAGCAAGCTGGGAGACAGCAGCCTTTCATGTCCATCGTGAGATGCCGCCTGCCATTAGGCCGCCTAATAACTTTATAATGATCATGTCCCTTCCTGGAAGAGAGCCATGACATGGGGCGTAATTTAATAAACTGCAACGGAGCTTTTCCTGAACTCTGTGATACGCAAATTACCCAGCAGGAGGAGCCGGGGAGGAGCGCACACAGATGTGGAGCTGCCGTTGCGGAAACGTCAGTTTGATTTGCACTTGTCATAAGTTTAGATGAACTGCTAATACCCAAACACATTAGAAAGCCCGTTCCCAACTCGCATCTCCCTGCCAATCCCGATCCCTGGCGCCCCAGTGCTGGACAGCTCCCGTCCAGCAGATCGGACGAGCAGTCCGCTTTGAGTGCCAGCTGGCGGTCGCGCTCGCCTTGCGTGTGGCTGCACCTGAAGATTGGAACCGATGGACACGGGATCAGGGATGAGCTCTGGGAGCTCTGACACAGCGAGAAGAGGAGATTGAGAAGCTTGAAATAGTATATTTTTTATATATGTCTGAACAGGCTTTTTAATTTCAATAGGGTTATGAAATATGAATATTTTATTCGCAAATAATATTTTCTCGCATTTCTATTAAAACCCCTGTCCAGTTTCCACTTCATATTTTTTTACTGTGTAATCTCCAGAGTGCCCCCCGAAAGGCGTATCATCTTGGGGTTCTGTGCACTCTGCCGGCATCTAATATCGAATGACAAAGTTGTAATTATATTTGTGGTTCCAGTTCGTTTGCCGGAGAGTTCCTGGGAGTTACTAACCATTTCAAGTTGCCATCCCAAGCCACTCCAGGCTTTTTGGCCATTAAAAATTATGCTTTTTCCCGGGAGAATTTCGTTTGTTTTTACAAGCGCACAAAAGATCGTAAAACTGTACCAACAAAAAGCAAAACAAGAAAACGAAAAAATGAAAAATCAGAAACAAAAAACTAAAAGCAGAGCGGCTTCAATAAAATCTAGTTAATAGCAAATAAAGCCAACAACAAATACCCATAACCCCGCAGAGCAGCGGCCTATAAACCGTGCACTATCATAACAATAACAGCGTAAACTTTACAGCGCAACTAATTAGGCTGGCGAATGGTAAAAAAAGAATATAAAAATACGGGAATATGAAAATAGTCTTAAAAAATGAAGGAAAACTGGTAGAGAGAGGAACAGGATATAATACCTTCCACACCTAAAGTATCAATCTTTGCAAATAATGCTTGCTATTAAGCTACTGTATGTGTAAATAAATCTACATTTACACTAAAACCAGACTGTATTTTTATGAGGGAATATATAAATTTATTTTGCCTATTTGTTTTGTTAAAAATAAAGTGAAAAGCCAGAGTGAAAGTAAAATAAAGGGTGAAAACTATGCTTCAAGCGCGAATGGAAAATAAGTATATAAAAAACAAGCCTTTAAGGTGTGTTTCTTTTTTTAACAATAACCAATCCTAGGAAAATATATATTTAATTTTTTTTAAATTTAAAATAAGTAAGAATGCAATAGCTGTTATTAAAGCCATGCTTATTTCATTATTTATAAAGTTGTGGAACAATTTTAAAACAGAATTTTATAGATACTACAAATATGATAACTTTACCTTTCAAGGTCTCCGAGATTTTTGTACAAAATACAATAACAATAAGATGCATAACGCATGGCTAGATTAGCAGAAAAGCCAATAGTCAGTACAAGTTTATACAACTTTCTTGCTAAAATCACTAAATAATAGAACCATTAAATCAAATAAAGAAGCCAAACTGGGGCAGTGGAGCTTCCCAGGGTCCAGGGAATAGGCCAAGTCGGCAGCCGGAAGAAGTGTTTTGCCAACGCTTAATCACTGACCAAACACAAAACTACAAGCTCTCAAAGAGAGCACCCATTAACATGCACATTAACACATGTAGCTCAGAGATTTTCTACTCAAACAATTAAAAAAAAAAAGGAGAATAAGAAATACAAGTCGAAGAAGAAAATCAACTTGTTTGGGTCGCCCCGTAGCCGCTGCTCGTGATTTAACTGCAAATTATGCAAAAATTGTTGTCTAAAACCAGAGGCTAAGTAGGTGGTAAGTAGACGCTTTAGAGCGTGTTTAATTAAATGTTGAGTAATTTATGAAAACTGGTGGGGAGTCGGTCGCTCGGCCAGTCAGTCTGCCAGCTAATAAGTTACTTCTAATGACTTTCTAATTGTCCAGACAAGGCGAAACTTTAATTGTTTGCATATTAATCGAACTCATTTAGATGCAAATCCGACAAGAGATCCGACAGGAGATCCGCTGCAGCCAGCCAAGCGTGCGGAGCTGCGAAAGCGTGAAGGCAAAGCACGATGCAGCTCATTTTTCTGCTAGGAAAAGTGCGAAAATGCAAGTGAAACCGAGGTATTTTCGTTTTCATTTCAGTTTTTCGGTTTCCATTTCGGATTTTCTGTTTACAGTGGGTTTTTTCCTCACTTTTAAACAAGGGACAAGTCGGAACTTGACAGGGCGCCGGGGCATCCTCCATTCTGGTCTGGGGAATGGCGCATAATGAGCGCTAATTAGTGGCAAGTGACAGAGATGAGATGATGTGTTGTATGTTTAGTTTCATATCTTATCGCAGCCTCGACAGCGGCAAGACATCCACCAGGTTGTCCAGATGTTGGCGAGGTGTCGTCAAGTCAGCGAATATGAAAAATACGCTCACGTTAGAGATTCAAAATATAAATAAAATAAATATTAAGAACAGAACCAGAAAAAGCAAGCTATATTTATATAGCGCAAGTTGGCATCAATATTACATATTCCTTTAAATTATTTTCTCCATCTTTAAAGCAAAGTTAATTTTAAAATTCCACTTCAAACTCTCTCGTACAACTTCAAAGATATTTTTAACTTATCTGCGACACCGGAAGCCTAGTCTCAAGACTTAGAATCCAAGCCGAGGCCCTGAAGCGTTTTGTTTGGGTAGCAAAAAGCATTTAGCAATAATTGTCATCGCCAAGTGTGTGTTTTTGGCCATTGTTTGGCGCGTTTTATGGCCGCCATTAAGGCGTAAAGCCAAGAATAGCAGCTTCTAGAGAACAGCTCGTGGCTCTCCCAATGCTAATCCCCAATCGATCCCCCCTCTTTGCTGAGGAGCAGGGAGAGCGGTTTATTAACCCATGACAACACTCGCCCCTTGCCATAAAACAGACAAAAATATATTTCTCAATCAGCATCCGATTTCGATGCCCAGGCAAAAATGTAGAGCGTTCCGTTGCCGCTTATCTAAAGTAGTACTAACGAATTCCAACCAATAAAACAAATCGAATTGTATTAGCCAACGTGTTTATGGCCCAGACTCGAGCCTAAAAATAGAGGAGTGAATCTTTGAGTTATCTAGTATCAAATTTCATAGAAAAATGCTTTTGTTTAAATTACGAATTCCAGAATTATCTTTGCTTTTTGAGAATTTGCAGGTATTGTTTTTTTATATTTAAGATATTTGAAATGAATTTTAATTGCAGAAAAGAATTATAAAAATAATTTTTTATTTCTGAATTTAATATCGAAATTTTTTGTTATAAAATTTATTTGAAAACTATTAAAATCTGTCAATGTTTTAAATTAATGATAGCTTTTTGATAATATTTTAGACCAAAATAAAAGATATACCTTAATTTTAACCCTGAAAGAAAGCAGCTTAGATTTCATTTGAATATATATAGCTTTTTATTGATATTATTATTCATTCTATCTTGATAAGTAATATATTTAATAACTAAATATTTTTCTCAAATTTCAAGACGTTAGAAAGTTATCCTAGTCTGTTTAACCCCTTAAACTAGAGTATTAGGAATTAATTATAACATTTTTGGCTCTGATTAATATATTCCTGGTAGACTTTCTGATTCCGTTTCTATTGATTGATCTGATTGATGACATTCCGAATTTAATCTCGTCTTAATGACACGTTTACCCGTGCAATATCTTCAGGGGCCCGGCACATGTGGGCCATAAAACCGAGTTTCTTCTCTCCCTCTGAATCGAAATCTGATTCTGATGCTCGAATTAAGTTTGTTTATTGTTTAACAAATATTTATGCCCAGCTGGCACGAATCTGGGATCCGCGCTAGTAGTCACAACCAGTTCCATTCGCGAGAAGTGTCTTCATCTGGCGACGGCCGGCGATGAACATATTCGCCGACTAATCACAGGCCCAGTCACATTCGAGAGAGAAAGACTCCTCAACAAAGAAATTAGCGCGACTTGCTAGGCAATCCCCTCCATCCGCCGCTTGGAGGAGCGGGTGTTTTACGGCAGGTGCGTGACTTTGTACGCCACTCGCCTCCCTGGCCCCCCAAGCCCCTGTCTAATGTAATTTTCCCGGACAGACAGCCGGCCGGCCTGCCGGCTGTGTGTGTGGTCCGCTCGCTCTGATGGCTTTTCCTCAGCGAAAAATAGATTAAAGCGTAATCTTTGTTTGCACAGCGCGCTGAGCGCAGAGCAATTAGTGGAGGAAATGGGGAGCAAAAAGGGGAGAAAGCCCACTGGACTTGCACTTGGAGCAATTTAAAGCGCATTAAACTGCGTTTTGCAAGTTTGTGTCCTGAGTCTTTCGTTTGCGATGACGCCCGCATGGAACACCTGCCGCCGAGATAAAAGAACCAGCACACGCACACACACACACTCTTTCCCCGTTAGGTCTAAGATAAAGCAAATATTCAGGAGAGCGATGAGAAGAAGCAGGGGAAAATGGGAAATGAAAATTATATTCCATTTCTCTTCCCTGTTCTCGGCTCAACTTTGAACTCGGAGCCAGATCTTTTGTTCGCACACCGAACCCGAGAACCCATGTTAGAAGGAAGTGTAAATTAAGGGCCATAAAAACTGGCCCTAATGTCCGAGACTATATTTGGCTTTTAGCAGCACGAAAATTGAATAGGAACCAAGTCTGGCATAGAGTCGGAGTGGAGTTTCATAATAATTTAACAACAACGCACAGAAAATTTAATTGGAATGGCATTAAAAACCCAGAGCACGCCCCTACGAAACTTCCTTTTACCTAAAATTGTCAATTATAAAATAGTTTAATGTGGCTACAGAGAGGAAAATTGGGCAGTTGATAGGGGATTATAGATTATTCCACAATTAAGGCTCCTAAACACCCGTATTTAATTTACTTATTGCTTGTATAATTATTTAAAATATTTTTAGAGAAGAAAATTATGATGGAATATACAAATTCTTGAAATATTAATCTTAAAAGTGCTTTTATGGTATGTTAGGCATTACTTTAGACATTTTAAGGTCGTAAGTCTTTATAATTTGAATTATTTATAAATTCTTAAATAGTTTAATGTGGCTAAAAGAGAAAAAAATTTATGAGATCTTCAGTCATAGAGTTTCTGTATTTAATTTATTTTATTCTCATTTAAGGCATTTTAATAGATTAATTCTTTATTAATGACAAATATTATAATAGATTTTATTCAAATTTTGCTTCTATTTAAAACTTTTAATATTAAAATAGTTCAGATTATTGATGTGAAGTTATAGGTCTTAAAACACATTTATTAAAATTATTATTTAAGACATTTTCAGTTAAAAAACTTCTACATTTCCCTTCTTATTGACTTCCTACTATATATCTCTCTGTGTGTATTTGTTTAGTATTGTCAGCGTCGCCTGCTCTTTTTGTGTGGAGTTTTTATTTTCCAGGAATCACAGCTGGGCGACACTTTGCGCATTTCCATTCCCTTCACGTGTCGCTCTCCGCCCTATCGACGGAGATTAGAGATCGATCGAACCTCAATCGTAGTCGTCGTCGTCGCTGGCGACGTGTAAAACAGGTAGAAGAAAAATCCGAATCCCAATGCCATTCCCAATCCCAGTCCCAGCCACAGCCACAGCCACACACAACACCAACGCCGACGACGAGCAGAACACCGACTCGAACACCGACTCTATTTGTTTTTCCACATTTTCCCCGAGAGCAGAACACAAAAAAGAGCAAGGTGAAGATGGAAAAGAAGAGGAAAACTCGGCCCGGGAAATGGAATAACAAAGTGGAAGGCCGAGAACGATATAGAGAGAGGCAGAGCCACAGATAAAGCAGCGCCCAAGAGGAGACTCTGAGAGTGTGTGTTTTCCGCTGCATCCATCCTCCCTACTGCCCCCTCCTCCTCTCCTACCATCGCTTTCGATTACCAATTTGACTATTTTCAAGTTGTTTTCGCTCCTGTTTCTCCTCAGAATAAGAAAGAAAAAATAGTAAAAGAAAAACATCTAATTAGGCCCGGGTCTAAGGGGCCGCGCCTTTCGAAATTCGAAATGTTTACTTTAGGCTTTTTTTCGGTGATTTTGTGAAGGGCTTTGCTCGCCTTACTCTTTATGTTTTCCCAAGTTTAGTAGTGTTTTTTCGCATCTAAGTAGTTTGCTTGGATAGCATTGTTCTAAAATTAAGTAAGCTAAATTTGAGGTTTTTTTTAGTGCTTTAGTTGGGTTTTGTTCTGGGTTGCAGAAGGATTCAGGGTTAATACTTAAATTTTGTTTAATTTTGATTTAT
This sequence comes from Drosophila jambulina, assembly GCA_018152175.1. NCBI lineage: Eukaryota > Metazoa > Arthropoda > Insecta > Diptera > Drosophilidae > Drosophila > Drosophila jambulina. The sequence continues at coordinate 1,418,329 of JAECXH010000114.1, forward strand.
TTAATTTTTTTTTTAAATATATTTCTTGGGATCTTTTGGAAAGGGTTTTAAGTAAAAGCTTTCCGTTTATACTTTTTTAGTTTGTTTATTTAGATTATTATTAAATGTGTTCACTATTTTTGTTTATTTTCAAATATTTTGCTCAAATAAATCTTCAGTAGAGTAGATATTTCAAAGCAATTTTTATACTAATAAGTTTAATTTAAATTGTAGATAATATTAATACCTTCTTGCATGATTTTGTATAATTGTATTATATGCTTAGCTTTTTAACTCTCAACACATTAAATAAAAGCTTTGCATTTAGTTGTTTTTGGAACCTAAGACATTGTTTAAATTGCAAAAATATAATTGTATGTGTTTTAAATAAATTGGCACTTTATTTTTTAGTGTTTTTTAACCCTATTGCTGGAGCAGTGTATTATATTAAGGCTATTTTTGTACTTTTAAATAGGCTCACTTACATTTTGAAGTATGATTTATTTTCTTCATTTGAGATCTTAGCTCTAAACTCTCGCTAATTTTTAACGGCTTTGTATTTAATTTGCCTTGAACCTAACCACCTTAATGTAGCTTTTATATTTAGTTTTAAATTTTTACCGAATTGTCAGAGCTGTATTTTTTCCGCTATAAGTTGGCCTAAACCCTTCAAGCTCCTCATAATTTCTCTCTTACAATTATGACCATTTAGGTGACAGTATTGTCCCCGTTAAATGTTGGCTTATATATATTTTTTTTTTGGGTGGTACTTTTTCATCTTTTTCTCTTACATTTTGTGGCCGCTTCTGCTGCTGCTGCTTTTTAGCTGCTAAAATGCTGCGAAGCTGCGGCTGCTGCTGCTGCTGCTGCTGCTGCTGCTGCTGCCAATATTTTTCACCAAAGGCGGCAACAACAACAACAAGAAGGCGCAAAACCCGCTGCCACAACACACAATGTTGTTGTTGTTGTTGCTGTTGGTAGTATCTCCGCCACACGGCCGAAGCGAGCCAAAAAGAACTCGTTTGACTTGTTGAACAATATTTCTTTTTTTTTCGCCTTTTACTCGGTTGTATTTCCACTGCTCTTGCTCGGCTGCTGCTGTTTCTTTGCCCGCTTATTGGATTTTCTTTGGAAAACACTTGATAATTATTTGTGGAAATGCGATTTTATTCTTTGTTAAAATGCACAAAAAACTTTGGCCAGATTTTTTAAGCCCGGCCAACTTTTCACACGAACACGCGGCGAAAGACGCGGAAAAGTAGGCAGCGGCAACGACGACCAAAACGGCGACGAAAACAAAATACAAACGCGGCGAAGAATCGATTTCGGGGCTATATATCGTATTAAATAATATTTCCTGGGAGATTTCCTTATTTTGTCTGCACTTCACTGGGGTTTTTCACTCTCCACTCCCGTTTTCTCTCTTTCCTTCTCGTATTTATTGATTATGGGAAATATATATAGCCAGGTTTTGTGTTGAAACTCCAAAATTCCGACGGCGACACGAGGAGAACGCGACTGAGAAACGAATTTTCTCCGCTCGCTGCGATTCTCCAATGTGGCTGCGACGAAAACACACGACAGACTGAAGACTGAAGACCGGAGACCGGAGACTGGAACTCTCAAGGTGCCCGCTCTCTTGGGGCACAGGTAAAAAAGATACCACAGGAACCCACCTCGAAACCCACCTGTGGTCAAGAGATCGCTGTAATGAAGATGGCGAGCTCTCGAAGAATCGCCCAGAGAGGTGAGTAGCTACGGCTATTCTTCTCCCCAGAGTGGTTTGGTCGGTTTCAGAGAGCGGGCAAGAGAGAAAGAGAGTTTCGGGACAGAGAGGACAAGAATTTTAAAAGGTGCACACACAATACACAAAATAAAATCGACGACAGGTCCACAATTAGCCCCACAGAAGAGAGTGGAGAGCGAGGAATCCCATCTCTCCTCCAGAGAGAGAGCCTCTTAACTACCCATTGTTTTTGCGGCCAGGTCCAGGCGAGTGTGGCATGTAAATTAGCTGCTGCCGATCGCTCTCCGCTCTCTTTCTCTCTCTCACCTGAGCATAAACCGGTTCCCAGTCATGCTCACCTGTGTGCCAAGTTGTTGTTGCCGAGTGCAGTTGAAGTGGGCTCTACAGTGGAGTGTGCAGTGGAGACCCCGTGCAAGGGAGAGAGGCGAGTGGAGTGGAGTGTGGAGAGTGCGGCGTTGAGTGTTTGGTATGCAGCCCCCCTACTCCCCTACCCCCCTTTTTGTTGCCCCTGCCACTGCTCCTGGTTCTTCCCATTGTTTTTTTCTTTTTTGTTTTTTTTTGGGAGCCTCGAATTAGGCAGGAGCAACAAAGTTGCGTCAACAACAAAACACAGACAATGCAAATGTTGCGTAAATTTTCCAAAAAAAAAAAAAAATACTTTAACAAGAAATAAAAAAATACTTGTAAATGAAAAGCGTTGGAAAAACTGAGCTATTCAGATCGCCGAAATCGATAAAGGCAATTTTCGGTTGAACAAAGCTAGTGCAAATTAGTAGTGAATATGCTTAATAGTTGCGTGAATAGTTTGTGTTTTAGCTGCACCTTTCTTAGGGTCTCTTAACAAAAAATGTGGTATAATAAATGAAATAAATAGTAATCCTCCATTATTAATTAGAATGCAATATCATATAATTTTTTTTTTTATTTCCATTCAATTTATGTTTTTTTTTTCTCTTATTTATCTTCCTAGGTTTTAATCTTTGAAACTATTAGTTCTATTGACTGAGAAAATGAAGAAGAATTTATTAATTGCTTAAAAAAATGTGTTCTTTAAAAATTTTAATTAGTATTTCTTTCATTTATTATTAGAATATCATTTTATGTATTCTTATATTTTTTATTTGAAAATTGTTTTTGTATTTTTGTTTCCCTACGCTTAGTTATTTATTATCATTATTATATAATTCACATTGACTGTCAAAGAACAGGAATAATTCAAAATTGCTTAGTAAAAAGAATTGTCATATTATATTTTTCATTATTTATTAGAAAATAGTTTTATATATTTTTTTAAATTTTTTAATATCTTAATTTGCTTAGATTTGTAGATAGGATCTGGGTTGCACTTCTATTTTGTTAATTGCATTTGAATTAAAGTTAGATTTGATAGATTAGATTATTTGAATGTGATTTTAATTAAATGACGAATAATATTTGGTAATTTTGTAGACTAATTTATTTATATATTATCCTAGCACGACAAGTGTTTATTTATTTTCGTTTTATCATTACCTTCTTCAAAAGTATTATGGATAGCAAGGTATCCGAGATTTCTCTTATTTATGTGGTGGAAAACTGTCACTTTTTTATTCCTTGACTGCTCCTTGACGTGTAAACTTTTTGTTCAATCGCAACTACTTGCCTATCGAATTTGGCAATGACAATTGTAGATCCAAAAGTACTTTTACTATTCGCGTTTCCCCCCACAAACCATTTCGAATTTCGGCGCCTCGAGTAAAAGTTGCTACGGCAGCAGCCGCGAATTCCGAATGACTAGGTCTCGGGGTGGGACCACCGGAGAGAGAGCTGGAGATCCTATGGAGCAGATTCCGATTCCGTTCCCAATTCCGCAGAACTCTCGAGCATTCGCAAATTCTGCAATTTGTCTGGGAAGCGTACACGAAAAGTGCGTGCCACATCCCGAGTTGCAGCCCAAGATGTTGCCAGTCGCAACTGGGAATGTGCGGCTCTGCGGACAAGTGGAATATATCGCTCTGGAGCGGCTGACAATGGACAATGGCTAACCATTTGGTCATTCGCCGCTTGTCAAAACCGTAAATGACGTCGCTTAGCTGTCGGCTTGCATTTGCCACTTTTCCAAATGAAATGAGTTAACAGCCCCAAGTCGCTGCAATGAGAGCAACAACAATCTTGACAGCCACTTGAAAGGCAAAGAGAGCAAAGAGTAATCGTGTCTACTGTGCACAGGGGGAAATAAAGCTACCCTGAAGTTAAATAATACTAATGATCTCAGAATCAGTATTTTTCCCTTAGTTATTTTATTTTTAAATGCGAAATAATAAATTTCATTAAATAAATTGTAAAGCACATAGATAAATCGATTTTTTAAATGTTGCGATATATGTGCGATAAATCGATACAATTTTTTAATTAATCGGTAGTAAACGAAATAAATGAAAATCCATTGCCAATTTTTTTTAATAATATAGATAGGTTAAATGAAATAAATTTGAATAAAAAACGGTTATATTTACATCGTAAATCATAAATATCGACGTTTAAATTCAATACTTTTCGATCATTTCCATAAATTTATCTATTAATTTGAAATTCGGATTGTTAGGTATCGCACATTTTTTCTTAATCTTAAATAAATATTGAACCTAATTTTGAACTACATTTTTTTTTCATTTTTTCAATATTCATCTAATAAAATATAATTTTTTCCGTGTATTAACAAACCGAGATCAGAGATCTCGCCCTGAGAGCGGTTAGAGGTGGTGGTCACTGCCGCCACCCACATGCAGCCACAGATCAGAGGCGTGCTCTTGTGGGCGAAGGGGGGTGTAATGGAAGCTCTAGAGCTTAGAGATCGAAGTGGAATCGGAGGGGGACAAATCCCACTGCTCGCCCGCCCGCTGCTTTGCAAATCAGTTAATGGACAGCGGATACAATTCGAGCTCTCCAAGTGATGGATTTATGGATAGAGCTCGATGGATGGATGGATGGATGGATCGGGGGATGGCCATAGAAATTTGGCACCGTAGAAAGAGAGTACGAAGAGCTTGGCTTTCGGATTAGCTCTGATCTGGTGATCGGATCAGCTCGATCAGCTCGATCAGCTCGATCAGCTCTCGCATCTCCCAGCTGCTTCCTGCTTTGTCGACATTTCGGGGACCCAGAACCCGACGTTCGTCCGACAGCTCAGCATTTCAGCTTTCAGCGATCTGCCGAGATCGTCGATCGACATACAACGGAGAGCTTGTTGCCCAAGCCCACACACAAAAACGACAAAACGAAGCGAATCGGAATCCATCATGCGAGTAATATGCAAAGTTACATACATCCTATATCCAGGGGATGGGAGGATGGGGATGCCGGACTGGGCTGGGCTGGGCTGGGCCATTCGTTCGCCTTTAAAATCAATAGCAACATGGCAACATTGTCGTCGTTGTTGCTGTTGTTGCCGCTCCTGCATCATCCTTGGAATCGTCATCATCAACAACTGCAAACAACATTCGCCTGTCAGCGGCAACATCATAAATTGTTGTTTAGCCACATGTTGCTCTGCGACTGCGAATGAGAACTGAGGCTCTGGCTTTTTGGCTTTTTTTTGTTTAGTTTTCTGCAGGCTCCCCAAGCTCTTGGGACTCTCCAGTCTCCTGCCAGGCTCTCGCTCCTTGAGGCCGCTCCTTAGGCGCGGCTCTTGTTTTGGTTTACCCTTTCTGGAATGGTTATTATAGGCTTGTGATTAAAATAAAAGAGGAGCTAAGGGATAAGGGAGGAAGAGCAGTAGGTAATGCATCTTTTAATAATGTTTTAAAATATAAGAATATATGCTTAGATATTATACATAATTTTTGTAGCATAGATATGTAAAGTACGCATTAAAATCCCTTAGGAATTCTAAACAAAATCAATGAAAATGTTGTATTAATTGCAAAAAATTTACAAAAATGTTTTTAATTATTATAAAATCATCTTAAGAAATGAAATTTACTTTTTGATGTAGTTGTAGCTAAGTTCTACGTTTTTTTTTTTTTTTTTTTATAAGTAATTATTTAGCCTTAGTTCATTTTTGTTAATTTTTGAGTGAAATATATTAATTTTTATAATTTTATGAGAGGATTTATAAGGTAAGAGTCGCAAAATAAGTTTATTTAAGCGCAAAGTAGACTACTTTCTAGTATTTTAATAAATTCCTCCTTAAAAACATCCCAAAGCCCAAAAATTATATATTGCAAATTAGCGATCTCATATAACTTTTTGTAAAGCCGTTTGAATCTGATATTTGGCAAGAATTTCCATAGTTTTGGGTCATTAATAGGGGCATTTTAAGTATTAATAAAATATGGTCATAAAAATGTTTATGTTTATTTAAAAATGTTAATCCAAAAAGTAAATAAACTAAGAGATTTTGCTAGCTAAACAACTTAATATTTAGGGTTTTTAGTATCTTTACTTATATTTATGTAGAAGCATTTCTTATTTTAAAAGTATCTTCTGGTCGCCTTTTCTCTATTTATCTGCTTGTTGATTTCCTCTGTCTGATAGTGAGTTTTATTTATTTAAACATTTGCCTGCGACTCTCTCCTCCAGCTCTCCTGCCTTGTCCCCAGCCTCTAATCCTTTGTTATGGCCATGCAAATGCTCGCCAGGAATTCCTGCTCTGATCTCGGCCTGTCAGCGGCTCATCATCGAATCATAATTCGAATGCAGAATAACATTTTTTCCTTAGGGGCGAGGGTATGCTGCGGGGGGTGGAAATGTCAATAAATTTAACTATTTTATTTCGGTAGCCCCAAAGCCGTCATCTCGTTGTTGTTTCTGTTGTTGTTGTCGTTGTCGCTGTCGCTCTGTCGACCCCGGCGTCGTTCATTAATCTCTAAATTATGCGAATTTTTAATGAGACGCGCATTTTGTTCGATTTTTCATGCGTTCATTCGGAACGCCTCCTGCCTTCTGGAGATGCCATGCACTGGGAGAAATTATGGAGATAATGGTTATGAAGAAATTGAAAAATAGGAATATTTAGGTTAATGTACAAGGCTTTTTAATTGCATGAAAGTTAGATATAGTGATAATTTATTAAGGAAATTTAACAATTGTTTTTATAATGTATGCTTGTTGCATCTTCACATTACATTGTTTTGCTGAGATATGTCTTGAGAACCTTACTTTGGTAACCTAATATTAGTGTTGGTTGTGCATATTAAAAATTGTATTAGAAACGCCTACAATATTTCAATAACTATCTTTATATCAATGGTAATTGCGTATATTTTGTATTTTTAATTTGAAATGTATTGATTTGAATTAAAATTTGATGCTTTGCTTGTTTCCTTAGTAACTACTTCTTTCAATTCAATTGTTTTTAAAGTACCTTTTTCCGAATTAGCATCTTAACAATTTTAAACATTTAGACTTAAAATTTTACTTTGTTCAGTGTAGGGGAGAGCGGGTGCGAAAGATCTCTCCCGATCTGGGGAGTTCCGCAACTTGTTTGGCCTTCTGTTTTAGTTTTAATTGAAATACGCTTTCGATATAAAGAGTCGAGTTTAGAATGGCCCCGAGTCCGACTTGGACCTGGTCTGGCTCTCCTCCGGCTCGGGAACTCGCTGATAAGGCGGCGTTCCACTTACATGAGCCATGATCCGAGCAGAAGACACAACTTGGGTGGGTTCTCTGCCTGTGCTAATGAAGTCGGACTTCCACGATCTGGTATAAATAATAGCACGGCGAAAATTAATTCCGAATTTGGCCCTAACCTTTGGCTCCGGCGCTAAATTCTCTTTGATCTCCGCAGAGTCGCAGAGCCGAAAAAAGGCAGTAGAAGTTCGCTGAATCTATAAAATCGCCATAAAATACTAATTGACTTGGAAGCGGGGATTAATTCTAGCGGTCAATTTATGTTACACAACACACAGGCGAAAATTGAATACTTGCCAGGGCTTTATGCGAATTTTATTGAAATCCAAGCGATTTGTCAACTGACTTATGGGAATCGAACCCGAGAGAGCTCTCTGATTAGGCCCTGCTGCCCCTGATCGATTCTTTGTCACCGAAATTATGTAAACGTTCTTCCCATAAACCAAAAACTATGCATAAATCCGAGGCGTGTTCAGCGAGAGTTCTCCGGAAATTCGAGACAAACAGCAGCACCCGTTCGTTCTTCAACAGTTGCTGGTTCATCGAACCCATAGGAAATTTCTCATATTTATACCGCGTACTAATAGGCTATTGAGGGTATATTGTAGCTTTCAGTAGAGTTTGCCCGTCAAAAATATATCTTAGTCTGTGCTTAAGAAATAATTATTTAAAATATAATAGAATATTAAGGTAGATAGCAATGGTTGAAGTAAGTGTATATCTAGTTTGTGGGTAATATTAATTAAGATTTTTCCATAAAGTTTCATATTGTATTTATAGCTTATCATTAGAATATAGTTTATCATTCGAAAAATCCTTAAAGGGTTATCTCATAGTCTGTAAACTTGACTCCAAAAATTATATTTCAGCTTTTTGGCTCACACATTTGGCTTATAGAGGACCCACCCCTCCTCCTTCTCTGGCATGTCTTTCCCCCACTTTGCATTGCAAATTTTTGGGTTGCTGACTGGAAGCAGCAGCAACCTGCGTTCTGAGCATTATCCTTATAGAGAGCCCGGAGAGCCGATATATCGGTGGCCAGTGCTCATATGCATATGCCACTCACTCCGAGGAGGAGACGTGGCTGACCCCGCCGCATCAATAGTCAATAGGCATCAATCTCTAGGCAGCAACAGCAACTGGCCATGTTGCATGTTCCCTGAAAAAGAGTCGCCCTGCTGCTCCGGCTTCGTCTCCTCTCTGCTGGCTGTATGTTGTCGCCATTACGAGTCGTCGTCGTCGTCGTCTGTATCTGTATCTGATGCTGGGTATCTCCGCTCCTGCTGTGCCTTCCGCTTAAGTCTCAATGTCGTCGGCTCCTCCTCCGGCCGGTGCTCGCTGCCTCCTCCGACTCTTCCTCCAGCACGCATGTTGCAAACTGATTTCCCATATTTACTGACAACTAGACAAATTTCTGGCATAAGTCAGGGCAGGACAGAGCACACGGACCCTGGTCCCTGGTCCCAGGTCCCTGCATTTGCATAAGTTCGCGCATTATGTCCAAAACTCGCATTTGTTCTTGGTACTCCGCTGCTAGCTGCTGTACTCCAGCCTCCTCCCAGCTCTGTTCCCCTCTGGATTTCCTCTGCATCTCCTCCTGGCTTGCCGCATAAATTATCGTCGGATATTAAACAAAAGTCTGTTGAGCATTCCGCGAAATTGCGGTTGCAGTTAGCAGAAAAGAAAGAGAGAGTGCCGGCTTGATTGGCCAATGATCATGTCCACGATTATGGCTATGATTATGACGATGCCGATGACTCTCTCTATCGAACAGAGGGAAAAATTAAGCTTAGCAAAGTTTCTAAATCTAGCTAAGAATAAAGTGTGTTTCTTATATTATTTTAAATAAAATTATTGCCTAAAATTTGCTTTATTTTAAGTAGTTTTACATTTATTAAGTGTGTTGTAGCATATTTTATACGTAAACTCTAGAAGTTAATTAATGATGCACTTAACTTTATTTATTAGAAATGTATTTCTTTATTTCAACAAACCCAATAGTTTTCCTACCCACTTTTCCCCCTGTGTAGCTAGTTAGATCCCATCTGATTCCAGAGATTTCCCACCGTTTTAGATGAATCGTTTTGTCTGCCATTAAATTTCCATTTCCATTTTTGATTCGAGTTTTGATTAATTGCCCAAACATCAACGACTTCATTAGGCGGGCTCTCGACGCTGAGCAGCCCCAGTGGAATAGGAATGGAAAGTGGATCGCCGATGGTAGATCGTAGATCATAGATCCGGGGACTGTAAGATTCTGTGATCGCATTCTAATCAGCGGGTCGCCAACATCTTTGGCTAATTAAGCTACACAATGACATTGGCTGCGTTCCCCGCCCTGCCTGTACCTGCTCTCGATGCTTCTGCATATTAAATTTCATTGATGATCTACGGATCCGTAGAGCTGCATTTAATTTTTCATCGCAACGGGAGATTTTCACACATCGTCTGCAAGTCAGTCGCCTTCCCCTTTTCCCCGATTCCAATCGCAATCCAATCGCTGGAACATCTCCGTAGCCTCACCTGCCTCGGTTCCACTTGGCGTATGATTAATGGCCGTGCATTTAATTGAGTTATTGTAGCGTTTTGGTCTGGTCCTGGTTGCGGATTAACCCAGCGACCTTGTCACCAATTTCGCAGCCAATTTATCTGATAATTGCAATAAAGAGCTCTCTGAACTAAGCGGAGCTGCTGGCTACTGATTTTTCTCAGGATTCCGAGTGATCTGAGGGTCAAGTCGGTGGCAACTTGCTAATGGGGTAGATTTATCTACAATTAAATAATTACCAAGTAAAATAGAGAAGGAAAAGATTGCCTAGAAAACTAATCCTAAAGTTTTAAGCTAACGATCTCTAACACAAATATACCTCCAATCGCCTCTCACCGAATTAACCCTAGGAGCATAGCCATCCATTGTGACCTGGTGGAGAATCGCGGCAATAGTTCTTCATAAATTTTAATCAAATTAAAGAAGGCCACGCAGTGTCGAGCAGCCGGCAAATAAATTGAAGCTCACCGAGCTCGAGTACGCATAAGTAAGGATTACGCGAAGGTCAAGTCCCCAGTCCCAGTCCCAAGACCCAAGTCCAGACCAATTCAGTGGCTCCACCAGCTGCTGTTCCTCCTCCTCCAGCTCTTCCTCCGCCGCACAGATAAATCCGAGACTGCTTCTGTGGTCAGCAGCTCAGCCAGATTTTCGACTTCTCGAGGCAACACAGAAAGTCAGAAAAGCCAACAATGGCGCATAATTTTCAGCTTCTCGGTTCGGTTTTGACCTCTCAATCCGCCGCCGAGGGAGAAGTTCGGGCCAGAATAAGTAACCCAGCTAACTAAAGCGGGCCACTGGCAACGGATGTGAATGTGCAGAAAAGGGAGCACTGCGAAAAAATGTAGAATAAATACTGAATAATTGAAAGACAATTATATATAAAATTATTAATAATAATAATAAAACCAATATTACTTATGTTGACCCAATATTTAATATTCTCAAGAGTTAATTAGGTAATAACGCTCAAGAAAACAGTATTTATTTAATTATTAAAAAGTAATATGTTTAAGTATGACCATTTATTACGATCTTTATACACAGTCTTCGATTTTAAATATTATTACTTCTTGCCTTATAAATTTTATAAAATAAGCTAAGCCTGTTTTATTAGGTTATTTAATTAATTTCATATGACAAAATAAATATTCAAATATATCAATATTAACAGGAAAAGCAATATGATTAAGTATGACCAAATATTTAATAGTTTCTTTCTTTTAGTAACTCCCTCTGAATAGGAATTAGAGTCAATAAAATTTTTTAAATATTAAGAGCAGATTAAATAATTAATATTTTAATAAAAACATTTCGTAGAGCAAACTTATGTATATTCACTGTTTTTTAATAAGTATTCATGTGGTATTTTTAGGTGGTATTCTAATTTAAGTCTTTTTAAAACCAATTTATAAAATAAACATTATAAGGCATTAATTACAGGTTTTTTAATTAAACAAAATACTTTTTAAAATAAATATTTAAATATTACAGCTATTTATTAAAATCTTAAAGATAATTCTCTCTGCATCCTAGACATGAAAAAGATCACAGAAGTTAACCAGGGAATGCTTATTGGTGGCTACATGCCCCAATGCACTGGCAAAAATATAGTCGTGTTCGGCCCGGACTGCCCTCCCAATTGGTGTGCTCCCCCTAGCGTCCCTTCGCCTATCATAGCTGCCTGCTTCTCCGTTCGTCAATTCAAATTAATCAGAATTAGGCAATTACAGAAATTACAAAAATTACATCGTAATTTTCTGGGGCTCTTCACTTTAAAAGCTTTTGAAAAATTGCGCATGCGTATAGTATTCCCTCCTCCGCCGCTAAGAGATCCCCGTGCGGATTGTGGCTTCTTTGGGCTCCAGTTGTTGTTGTTGTTGCTCTTGTTGGCCAGGAATTTATCGCAAGTCAGTCGTATCTTAATCTTGGCCAAGTTTAAGGCCAACCAGCACAGTCTGTGCGGAAAGTGCGGCAGCGCCCTGGGAAATGGAGCAAAGTATTTCACTATGGATGATTGATATTGTTTTGGGATTAAAATAAGATAAGTTATATAATTTTAAGGCTCACTAGATACATTTCTTTTGTAAATTAAAATATATTTAATAAGGAAATACTATTCTATAATTTTAAAGAGGAATATTTGTAAATATATATATAAAAGTAGTGTGACTATTTTTCTACCTTTATGTATTTTTTATATTATTATTTGTATATTACATTTAATCAATTAATATAATTTTACAACATCTTAACACTTCTTATTATAGTTTATTTAAAGCATATAAACCTCTTAAATATTTAGTTCCTACCTTGACAATTAAGTATTTTACTAAGTAGTTATTTGTGTCTATTAAAAATATTAAAAATAAGTCTCAGACAAGTAGATATTATTATTTTTAATGGTTGTTTACTTTTACCCTTCCTACCAAGTCCACAAATTATATCAAGACACTGTTCCTAGTTAAAATCGTATCCCTTTTGGCATCACCTCATCGAGGGGACCATTATCACGCAGCTGTCCACGCACTTTAGGTCTCATCCCAGATCTGGACACGCCCCTTTGTTTGCCCATTGTCCGCTCTGTCACTCTGCATACATAGAAAGAGGAGTTGTTAAAGTTTCCCCATTGGAGTATTGGAGTAGCATTTCCTCTTGGACTGATCGACAGATGATCCACGGCTGCTCTCTCCCATTTAGCGATATCGCGGAGTAACATGCTGACTTCTGTCCGGCAGCTGCTGCCGCTGCTGCTGCCGCTGCTGCTGTCGTTGAATGCACCGAGTGAGCTCGGTATCGGCAAATCTCTAAATTGCCACAAATTAACAGATAATTCGCGATGGCCAAACCAAACCCGAACCTGCAAAACAGAAAACGACAGGCGATGGCGACTGCTAAACAGATTCCGTTTGACTTCAGCGCGCAAAGGCGACGCTAATAGATACTTTGCGTGCTCACACTCGCACTCGCACTCACATTCGCACTCGAGTTCGCATTCACAACTCTGTATTTCTGTATTTCTGAGTTTGTGTTTTCTTTTTCCTCTTTTTTTGCGGCCAAAAGCAGCAACTGTAACCGAGACTAAGTCCAGAGACTATACACTGTCAAATAATTTAAGAAAATTACTTTTCTGGGTAGTACATTCTGAAAGAGATTGAAATTGAGGTGTATTATAAAATTTTAGAGATAAATGTCGTACTGTTTCGATTTATAAAGAGATTTTGTAGCATTTTCTCGAAAAAACGTATTTATTAAGGCCAAAAATATGCTTATTATACTACGCAATGGAGTAGGAAAATATTCTATTTTAATAAATAACAAAATAAATAACAATTACTAGGATTTTTTAATACTATCAAATCACTGAAATGTATATATTTACCTAAAAATTACCCAATTGACGAGTTCTTTCGTAGATTTTCCGATTTCTTTCTTTCCAATTTTTATCTGTTATCAAAATTTTAAAATATATTATTATTTTTTTTAATCACTTTTAGAAAGTGCTTTAAGCCACTTCTTTGGCAACCCAATTTCCAATACTTCTTTTCTCTTGCAAAATCTAAAACCTAACTTCGCCATGCCCAATGTAAACACCTGACTTTTTCTCTAAGTGTGTCGCTCGCCTTGCAAAGCCGGTGGTTGCACAATACCCAAATCCAATTTTCGAATTCCCACATGCGTTCATTATCGGACTCGGATTCGGATTCGGTTTAGGCTGGAGATCGGGACTTGGACTCCTAGCCAGGCACTCGTAGATGGAGACGGAGACGGAGACGGAGACAGCGTCGAGGGGTCCCAACTGCGGGTGCGCGCGTGCGCATAACTCATTTCGCACTTTGTCCGTTTCATAAGACCAATTAAAGCGCCGCGATCCGGAGATGCTCAATGGAGGCTCTGAGCTCGCGTTGCGTCGCCATGGGGCGCCGCCTTACCTGCGACAATTTTCCATGCCGGGCATCGGCCGCCGTCGGATTAAGTGGAAAATTTGACAAATGCCCCGATGCGACTGGGTGCGAGGAGGACAAGGAGGAGGCCGTGATAATCACCTGATCCACCTGCCCGCCGCTCCTCCTCGCCGCGTACAAATTTGCGCATTTGTCCGGAGCAGCGTGAACACACTTCGCACACCATCGGCCGGCCAAGGAGCCGGGGAATCCCCTCCTGCTCCACCTTCATCTCTTCTCCCTTGGCGCGGCATCCAACCAGCATTTTTATGCGCATTTCGTTTTCGTTTTCGTGCCCGAACCGCCAGCCACGAAATTATGTCAATAACTAAGGTCATATGCATAAATTCTGAACCAGCAGCCGAGTAGCCAAGGAGGCTGGTCAACGGGCCACAGAGACCCAGAGACCCATAGAGAGGGGCTCGGAATCTGTAACTGCATGCTAAATACTCAAGGCACACCCTGCAACGGAGGCTTTTCGCTTTATAGATCAGTATAGATCCATGGTTCTGGAAGAGTTATCAAAAGTGAGAGTTGAGTTTGAAGTGTTAACACCACCCTGGGTTAAGATATAGAGAGTTTATTTATAGCAGTCTTTATTAGATTTCTAAACTGTTCTATTATTTTCTCACAGATTTCCCTCTCAGCTAGTGTAGGCTAGGGTATTCCGCCTTCACATTCGTGGTCTGCACTTTATTTAGTCTGAAAACTTAAGCTCGAGTCCGTTGTGTTGCAAGTGCACGTGTCTCTCGCGCACAATGGAGACCATTAAACCGAGGGCATTCGGTGGAGAACGCCTTCACCTTGGCACTTGAACGGCGTCTACTCCTCTGCATGCTAATAAAATGATATTTTATTGCTTTTTGGCGGCTCATCACAGCTGGCCAGGATCAGGGAGAAGGAGGGAAACCTGGGCTATGAAAAGCAGGCATCTTCCGCGGCTAATTGCCTTGGGAGTCGTGCTCGGCTCTCCGACGCCTGTTACGCATTCCCAGCACAGATTAAATGCCTCATTTGCAATTGTGACTGACAGGGAGCAGTGGAGCGGAGGAGGAGCTTAAGTAGGTTTCCAGGGAAGAGAACGAAGTCAGTGGGAGTACCCTGGCGTTGCGGGGAAATTGCCTAGTGCGGATCAGGACTTGCACAGGTCCCTGACCCAGTAATTGGATGTGAAGAACATGCCGAACCAGCAGCGGCAGCAATCGGAGTCAGCTCGGAGGAGAGGAGATCGCGCAGGCGGGCAGGGGCGGAGCAGAGACAAGCTGGGGCAGAAACTAGCCCAAAACACGATTAACCCACATCTTGGACGCGATCATAAATTATTATGCAGCTGGGAAGCAAGGCAGCAGGCAGAAGTCTCTCTGAGACTAAAGATGGTCGCGTGATTCGGCAAAAGGAAAATAGAAAATGAGGAAAAATTGATACAGGATTATAAATAATATATACTATATTTGTAAATGTGAGGATGAAAGCCTTGCTCACTTCATAGTCTTATTTGATCAGACTGTTAGAACGTATAAACCTAGATCTCAAGTAGCTTAAGAGCTACAACTACTTGACAATATTCCTATAAGTTAGAAGCACTTCAAGTTTGTTTTAAATGTTATAAAGTAAGTAAAATAGAAACTAATTTGTATAGCTCTAGTTCTGTGTGTTTAACAAGGGTGAGGAGAAACACTTTTTTGCAGGCTCTCACTATTAATAATTCTTTCTAAATGAATAGGGATATATCCTCTTATTGAGTTGCTTATATATTAAAAAGATATTTTTTAACGAATTAATCTATAAACTTCAAACAAACCTTACTTTAATATTCAAAACCAAGTCCTCTTCGAACCTCTTTCACCGAATTCCCTGCATTCCTTTCCTGGTTAAATCAGTCGTGAGCCGGAATATGGTCACGCATTCACCTCTTGCGAAAGCTGGGATCTTGGGAGCCACGAGGAGAACACAGAGCGAGGGGCAGGATGAGGACTCCGCAGAGCAGGCACATTTTTGGCTGATTCTTCTGCTGAGGAGCTGCAGCGCGGCGGCACACGAACATGACTTTCTAGCGGATTTCTTTGCATGAGCTTTGTTGTTGTGGGGCAGAGGGAACGGAGACTCGGGACTCGAGGGGGGAAGCTAACCAGGCAACTATTTATGCGGCCTCCTCCCCTTTCGCCTCTTCTCTACATTTAATTATTTTGTTTAAAAAAGTTTTGACACCGCGACGCGCATGCAGATTTACAGTCCGACTCTGGGATTGGGATTTGCTTTTTGCTTTGTTTTTGGAAGCGGGAGTGGAAGTCATAGGAAGACTGACAGCCTCGGCCAGCGGCTCTGGCATGTGTGTGCACAGAGAGGGGGTTGGCCCGGGGACAGAGCCGTGACAACAAAATAGTAAAAATAAAAAACAGAAGAGGGAAAACATTTTGCCACTCAATTTTGCCCGTTTGCCGGACGAGCACGAGCTCTCTGCCAGATTGGATGGGATTGGACTCGCTCCTCCGCTGGATCGCTCGCCGGTTGTTAGTGCAGAGTGTATCTAGATTAAGGCGCGACAATAAGTATTAAGCATTAAGTTGTCTTTGCCACGGCGAGCCGTGTGAAGTGCCGTCTCCGTCTCCATGTCCCTGACTCTCCGGGTCAACTCTCGTGTACACACTCGAACTACACTCGTACCGATGTGACAGTACAAATCGCTTTGTTAGATTTGGGTGGGTGTAAAAAGAAAAACTAATAAGGTGGAGGATGAGGGAAGGACTTATGGAGGAAGGGTACAAGATAACCTATTAAATAACTTATGAAAACGAATGCTATATTTTTAAATTAATATAAATTTATTATTATGGTTATTAATAAAGGTAAAGGTAGTTTTAATCTTTGTTTCATTAAAGCTAGTTCTCTCTGTAATATTATTTTAAATATTA
Source organism: Drosophila jambulina (assembly GCA_018152175.1). Taxonomy (NCBI): domain Eukaryota; kingdom Metazoa; phylum Arthropoda; class Insecta; order Diptera; family Drosophilidae; genus Drosophila; species Drosophila jambulina. The sequence goes on from JAECXH010000114.1 coordinate 1,435,066, forward strand.
CCTAGGCTTTTAGGTTTGGTTTTATTTATTTAATACTTATTTTAGAAATTTAAGTTTAATATATACAATTTAAATAATTATTTTACCATTGTGATAGCCTTATTAAATATTTTGTAAGGTTAAATTAGATAAGGTAAATCAGCGAAGCATTTTATTTGTCACATTTAATTTTTAACTAAAAAATTCATATAAAATTGAAATATGCGATTTTCATAGTAAATAATGTTAAATAACTTATCAATGAAATAATTTTAAATGCTAGTAACTTACTTATACTTTTAGTAATATTCTACTTAATATTTATTTTATGTAAGTTGTAATATATATAAGTACATTTAAATAGCCTTTTAAATGTAATGTTTATACTATATTAGTTATGATAATTTATAGATCCTATACAAGTATTGCATGTAATTACTGTTTATTAAGGCTTGTTTACAGCTTAATTACCAAGTCAAGGTGATGTTTAAACAGCATTATTAATTAGTATTTACGATTAGCTAATGTTATTAGTATTAGTTTATGAGTAGTAGCCTCTTTTGACCCCTTAGTTTGGACTACTTTATTTAGATCAAGCTTTTGCCGTGGGAGTTGGGCCAAATTCCGCCTGTCCGGATCTTTTTCCCCTAATCATTTTTCTCCTCGGTTAGTCTCTGACATTTTCCTTTTAATTTATGCCACCAACCAAAGCGACTTGCACCGCTGAAGAGATTACACAGATTGCGGGTTATGCAAATTATTTTGCCACCGTTGCCGTTGTCTATTTTTTTTTTCTATTTTTATTTCAGTTGTTTTATTTTTTAGTTTTTTCTTTAGTTGTTCAGCCTCGGCTGCCGCTGCCCACTGACAGCCAATTTGGCAAGTCAACCCGCGGGGGACAGAGCGCGGCTAACGCGGCGTATGAGCGATGCCATTTAGGCGAAGGCAAGAGCCTCGACGGTGTTAAATAATTTTAATTATTGAGCATTGTTAAGGGGGCTGCAGCAGCAGCCGCACTACGTAAATGCGGGCCGCCGATAAACAAACACAAATTGAAACCGAAATCGAACGAAACGGACGCCGCGTCGTACGCATTCCTGGCTCCGATCCATTCCGATCGGATTGGCCATCGATCGGCGGTACAGGAATTTTAATTGCCGGCCACCACCACCGAAATCGAGCGCAGTTGGAGCACCTGCTGCCGCCTTTTTCGTTCGTCTCCCTCTCTCTAGAGGGGCTGGGAACGGTGCCAGTTGCTCATACGCCACGGTGGCCAGTTGGACAGCTCAGCGAGCTGCACCGATCGGCAGCGAGCAGCTGGTCCAAGCTCCCAGCTCCAGTCAAATCGAGTCAAAAAGTTAATTACAGTCAATGCGGCAAACGATTTTCATGCACTCTTGACACCGCCTGGGACGTGACAATATGGGAGTCAGTCAGTCAGTCAGCGGAGCGAGCTTGGGAGCAAAGGCTAAATTGGGACGAGGATGGAGCCACCAGTGACTCCCAAAATGCACTTGAAAATTTGGGTTTTTGGGGAAAAGTATAGAAAATGTGGAAGACTCAAGGCGAATAATTTTAAGATTCTTTGGGGAATTAGATTGTTTCATTAGATTGTTGTTATTCTTACAAGTTAAAGATCAAGAGTTATATTTTTTATTATAAATAATACGCTTTCAAATCGAAAAGCCAGCTTAGACTGTTTCTAATGAGAGCATGCATGCTTTATCATGTTTTTTCTTGTTCCTTTATCCAACATTTGTGAAAAGTTCATAGCATTCCATTTCTCCAAGTGCAGCCCCAATCTATAGATCGATTCCCTGAGCTCAATCTCTGTGCACTCGCTGTTGCCCCAGATCCCTGATCCCGGAATGTGTTCGTCTGCCCTGGTAGCCTGGTACTTACGCAAAATGGCCAGATTGAACCGCCGCCGTCTGGCCATTGCTCATTAAAAACTTTCTTTGGCTGCGGCTGCTCCACAATTACCCCGAACGACTTCATCTAGAGGAGCCACAGCTAATGACAGCCTACCCAATGTCAGTGGGTTAATCTTAGACCACAAAAATAACGCAGAAATCAATGGGAGAATCCCCCGAAGATGAGGCTGCCGCCGATTAATCATAGATCGAGCGAAAGTAACCGCATGTGACCCTGCAAACAGTGGGATTATCGCCAGGCCCACCAGGGGGTCGCCTTGCCCCTCTCTCATGGGCACTTTCTCGTATCACAGAGAGAGGGAGAGGAGGAGGAGCTGCTGGAACTTCCCCGAGAGAGTCGAACATGCAAATGCCTCATCAATCAGCAGGGAATCGGTGACGGGGTCTGACACCCGGCTCGGCTACTGTGCTACTACAACCACCGCTTCCACATGGCAATCAACGCGTCAAGCGGCCAGGAAACGGACTCCGATTCCGATTCCTACGTCTCCGTCTTCAGCATAGCCACAGAGAGAGAAAAAAGGGCACTGAAACCAGTAGAAAAATGGTAAAGATCGAAGAAGTAAAAAGCAAATCTTGCATGAAGTTTATTAGAGTTTTTTTTGCTCTCTGGAGCCTAACATTTCCATGCCATCTCCATTTCCATCTCCATCTCCATCTCCGTCTCAAACTCCATTTCCATTTGCTATTTGGCTTGCAGCAAAATGTGTGAATTTCCTTGGCTTTTCCAGTAGGCAGCAAACAATTTTTGACAGCTGCCTTCGAAATGGGAACAGCCTGCCTCGGCCTGCCTCCATTCTCCATCTTCCTTCCCCCAGAATTGGGCAGCAGCATCCAACTTCTGGGTTCTGTGGAAATCTGCAAACACTGTGCTAGTTTATGGGTCAGGCCCAAGGAGCAGAGACTGGACTCCACCCAGATCTCTTCTTATTAGCTGCACGCTAATTTATTCCGGCAAACAGAAGGCCCCGGCTTCTGGTGTCGAAGATTTCCGAGTCTCGATCGCAGACGCTCAGGCGCCAGACACCAAACTGCAAGTTGTGTGAAAACTCGCAATTGCCCGAAGACTTCTTTAGACAAATGAACGAATCCGATAGGTGCTCGGAGGAAAATCAATATTAATAGATGGTAAAAGGGTCCCCGTTTTAAATTGGCACACATCAAGGGATTTTATGGCCAATAGAACCATTTACAAGAAGGTTCTAAGGTCTTAATATTTATTTTTGTTTGTTTTACATTTGCCTAACTGCATTTATAAAATGAATAAACCTCGTGGATTAGGCCTCATGGGGAAACCACGTTAAAAAAAGCGCGCCGTGAACTTTACCTCAAGTTAAGGTGGCGTGGAAAAGAGTTCAAAAATCTGCAAACATGAACTTTTTAATCGTTCTGAAGACAGCTATATGATAGCTGTCGTTCATGCGACTTATATGCTGATTTCATTGGAGAAGAGGCTATCGGAAAATGTTTAACCAGCTTAGTAACTGAGTAACTAGTTTGCAAATGGAGAAATATATGGATAAATGGAGATAAAAAACTATGGACATCAAATCAGTATGGAATTCCATGCGTAAAAAAGATAACCTTAGGGATGCATGTCCGATTACTCATGTGGTAAGCAAAAGATTCAGATACGAATCATTTGCGGCTTTGTTCAGTAGAGAATTCTATACCTTTTGTTCAGGGCGATTTTTCTTTCTAAGAAAAGTTAAGTTATACCTTTAAAGGACTTCTCTTCCGACTTCCCCATTTAAAAATATAGACCAAGGAGAAAGAGTGACCGATCTCAGGCGTCGCGACGTTTTCCCATCGCCTGAATTTTCCTCGCCCGCACTTTTATCGCCACAGTTTCTGTGCTGCCCCTTTGGTTCATTCGCTTCATTATGCTGGTCCACTGGACCAACAGTTTCCTAGCCTTCACACTTTCGGTTTTAATTGCAGTCGCCCCAAAAAAACAAAAAGAAGGAAAAATTTGGAACGGCGGCCGGCAGAGCGAATCCCCCAGCTGCAGACGACGACGATGATCATTTGCATAAAACAAACAGCCATTTCTCACACACATGTGTGGCGGCGTCGTATTTTCTGTGTTTGCGGATTGCATTCGAGGCCCGCAGCTAGCAAAAAGCGATTCGTTACATGGGAGTGAATGTTCGCTCGGCCAGAGCCGGCGTCCGAGTCTGGAGCCTGGCCTGGAGCCTCCTCTACGGAAAGCGTCACATCAAACATGCATCAATAAATAAATAATTCCAATTTGCAAATTTTTCATCGAGGGATACGAGCGTGGGCCCCGGTCTCTCCCAGCGATCCCAGTCAGGTGGCTCCGTTGGCAGTTTGAAAAAGGAAATTGTTCATCTGGCACAACATATTGGGCATCGCCACAGCCGCCGCAACAACTCCATTCCTTCAGCGGAAAACTGGGAAACTAAGGCTAGGAAAACTCTGAATAAGCCGAAAATTCAGAAAAACAGACGAAAGGCAAATAAAAGGCTATCGCTATCGCTCTTGGCCAATCTGCATGTGCAGCCACGGAGCTTACCAGGCAGCCCACAAAGCATCCAGCAAGTCGGCTTTTTGACTGCGTGTGTGAGGTGTGTGTGTGTCAGTGTGTGTGTGTGTGCGAACTGCTGCTGCGGACAATGACAACAATGAGCAAATCATGGGCACTTGGCACGGCGGCGGTCCCCCTTCTGCTTGTCGGCAGCTTTTTCTACACGTCGACAAATAATAAAATATCCAACTTGAGCGCAAGTTATTATCGATTTTTCAATCTAATTTACACTTGCAAAGTTCAAAGCTGACAAGCCAACAAATAGGTCTGAGTATCGGCCAAAAAATGGCTCTGATATTATCTGGTTTATCGTTTAAACAAGGTCTTGATAGGCTTACCAAGGATTTATAATAACAATTGTTTCGGTTTTAGGAAAGACTATCCTTAAAATGCAGAGAAAAACTGTCAGAAGAGTATATTTACATATGTACTAAGAATGTACATATATCACAGGGAAAACTCTTTCAAATATTTGCATATTTATTGAAAATATATAGGTTAATAAAACGAAACATAAAATATTAAAAAATTCCTCTTAAAACTTTGAAATATCGATTTTATTGAATAATTTTCATCTTGAAAATACCAAAAATTCGATCTATCGAAATATATTATATAGGAAAAATCGAGTTTGATAGAAAAATATCGATATTATCGAAAAACGTTATGTGTATATCCCAGCCTATTTTAAAATCGAAATTCGAGACAACTTTAAAGTTTGCTAAATTTTTAATATTTCTTTAAAATGTACACCTATTGGTTATCTTTCCATATTTATGTATTTTCTTTTTGAAAATTCCTCAACCCATTTTCTGTCAGTGCAGACCCTCACACCACCACAACACATTGCCGAAAGGCCAACGAGTGATTGGAGCACAGAGCACTAAATGGCATTTTTAGCTTTTGACATTTCACGCGTGCAGCGCCGTCATACACGGCGTATGTGTGATGTGATACTTTTCGTACTCTCTCCCGTTTTGGTCTGGCCCGATCCGATCTGAGCCGAACCGCGACCCCAAAAGCGGGGCGGCGGCACTTTAATGTGACGCCGCGATCCCGACACCGACTTGCTGCGACCGGGCTTAATGCCATAGATTTGAGTGGCCGGCTAATTCACGACAATTTGCACTGATCGCCGATTACAGATGGATCGAGGGGGCCATCACCACCCAGTATCCCGGTATTCCAGCATCCCAGTATCCCAGTGTACTGTATGCAACATGCACTTCCTTGTGGCATGACGGCCTACACTCGCTTCTCACTGCTCCTTAACCGCAAATGCATTTTTAATTACATTGGCAAACAGTTGCGTGTTCCTTTGGGAGGTTTTCTAGAAGAACAATGCGTTTGCACTGGGAGAAAAGTACAGGGAAAAGATAAGAGATGAGATATTGTAACTTAATATAAGACACTAAAGCAAATCTCAGACCTCAGATCGCAGATCTTATCTCGGAGAGTCATCGTAGTCCTTCATCAGTGTTGTTGAAAAGTATTTAAATCACAATTTATGTCGTATAATATTTATTAAAAAAAAATAGAGATAAAATTCCGAATATATATATTTAGAACGCTGTTAAATAACTAATAAAATCCTCAAAAGTGATACATTGATAAGTGCATAACATAAAAAGTAAATAAATACCAAGTTAATTAAAGGAAACATAGCTAAAATACGTAAGCCATAAAATTAGTTCAGTATTCCCATTACATTCTCATTAAATTTAATTCATTTTTTCACTGTGCGCGTATGGGGAAATGGGAAACGGGGCTGGGATGGCGTTGAGAATGGCTTGGGTTGGCCTGGGGACGGACCGGGGTTGGACTGGATCGCAGCTCGGCTGGGTGATGGAGGCAGTGCATCATCCACTTGGCCATTTGCCTGATTGCGGTATTTTGCCTCGGTCAGCTGGACCCTGTGTCTTCAGTCAGCAAAATAGCATATGGTAAATGGCAAATGTCCGCATCGAATGCGACTGGAAGCAGTATCGATTTCAGGCTACCGCTCCCAGTTCCTCCTGGGATCCCTGCCTGCCTGCCTGCCCCGCTCCAACTGCTGCTGCATCCCGGCTCCAGCTCCATCTTCATCTGCTGCCGCCACTGGCTGCTCCTTCGGATGGCGCGTAAATTTTCATGTCGCTTTGCGATTTGCAAGCATTTAACAAAGTCAAAACAATTTTAATGCACAGACCGGAGCAGTTAATTAAAATTGCAACGATCTGTTGTTGCTGGTCGGCTGGTCAAGTTGTTTTAGGAATGGATGGGTTTGGTTTCCATCTTAATACCCTGCAGGGTGCCCGGGCCTAGCAGGGATTACTTTCCATTCTAAAAACTTTTATTCAAGATCATTAACTGATGGCTGTGCCCGTTGAGATATCAATCTAGGGGAGCCATGTATGCCACTGGTAGGGCATTAACAAGGTCTGCCAAGTTGTGTACAATTTTACTACACAGAGATAAAAACATTCATGGGTAGATTTTTTTTAGGCTTTAAAATATCTTATCATCTTGTTAGAAAATGAAATTAATTCAAATTATTAATATTATATTAATATAATTTCTATATTACTTGGTTACCAAGATGGCTATCAGCGTTGCCACAAATCACTTACAAATATATGGCAGCTCTGTTATTTTTGTTTTTAGGAATGTATTGCTCAAGGCATAGTTTAAGTTCTTTTTATGAGCTTATGCTTCAACCACTAGAGCTAAAATATGTGTTATGCACAAATCACACTTTAAATTAAAAATGTTTTTTGAAAACTGTTATCTAGAGGAATGAGTTGCCAATAATTACAAAACGTGAATGCTGGCATCTCTGTAAATCATTTTCTAAAACATGTTTTCTTAAAATCAGGTTTATTTTATTTAATAATTTCAAATCCAAGACTCTTCACTTGAAATTAATGTCATTCCCAATCCGAATCCTAATTCTTTACCCCGTAAGATTACTCAAATCTCCCACAAAATCTCTCAGTGCAGAGTTTGCCTAGACACTTGTCAAGATGTTCCGAGGGTTCCAGTACAGAGACTTGGGACTGGGCCTAAGACTGAGACTGAGACTGAGACCTCGAGCACTGCACTGCGCTTCCCATGTTTGTTGCCTTTGACAAAATCGAATTAATTTTAATGCCTGTTGGCCGCTTTGCTGCACATTAATTACTGAGCTTGGAGCTTCCAGCTCTTTAGTCCTCACATCTCCCTCCTTGCTGCCCGCTTGTGCATTTTGGCATTTCGATGCCGAAACCTGACTGGTTTATAATTCAATAAAATTTGATTAGGCATTAATTTGCAATGTCGTCTAATTAATGAGCGCAATATATGCAATGCAAGGCCTCTTGCCCGCCTTGGGGTTACGGCATCTCTTCCCTCTGCCTCTCTGCTCCTCTGCCATATTTGGTTTTGGCTCTAAGCGCGTCTAATGCCAACTTTTAAGTATGAAAAGCACGGTATTAAAAGCGCTTCCTTCTGCCGTGTGAAAGGGGGCGGGCGGGCCAGAGTGGGCGTGCCACTGGAGGCGACCTACTGCAGTTTCTCCCTCGTCTCCCGTCTATTCTGTTCTGTGGCATAATAGGCCAATTATTACTGCAATTTGCATTAGACCAACACAACACGGGCTAACACAGAGATATATAAAGATATACGCCGAGATGTGTAATCCCAGAGAGAAAAGAGCAGAAGGAAGCTGGGGGAAATTCTTTTGAGGAGCGCGTTGTTATTATGAAACCGTTTAGAGAACGTGTTTGTGAACAGCACAGTAATTTGGTTAGATTACCAGGCTGGCGATGATAATGATGATGAAGATGGAGATGATGAAGGTAATGATGATGCGGATGACGTGGATGATGCAACTGTGCCGGGGGGAAGCTGTGCATGAGGAACCCAAGAGCAACTGCAACTGCAGCAGCAGCAGCAGCAGCAACAACGCGACGAATGTGGGCCAATCTATCACCGCTCAAAGTCACACCAACAAAATATTGACTACACGAGAGTGGAGTCCGTACACGGTTAGAAAATATTGAGATCTGGGATTGAAAAGGTATTAAATCAAGAGCTTGTTTCTGAAAAAATTCAATAAAAGAGGCAATTGAATGAAACACTCAATTTAAAGCAATTTTTGCTCTCATGAGACTGTTTTCTATTTGGAGACATATTTTTTTGCCTCTCTCTTCTTGGCCTGCAATGCACACTTGCAACTCGTATCTTCCTCTCAGTAGCGAACAAGAGAGCTTTTATAGCTGCATTCTGAGAGAGTTTAACATTTTGTCTCTTCTGCTCTTTTAAGTTTCTTTCCTTTGAGATTTGGGAGCGGAAGCACAGGAATATAAGGAGGGTTTCAAGTACAACAAATACATAATTTATATGTATTTATTTATTTAAGGTACTTTGCTATCTTTAGTTTCTTCTGACTTGATTCTCCATGTGCACTCACCAAAGATTGAGTGGCACTGGCACTGGGTCTGGCACAATCCCGTTTCGCTTGGAGCGGCAGCGTGTGAATAGAAACGTTAGCGGAGGCACGTTCTGGACGCTGCCTGATAAAAGTTGATTGCAAATTTATAGACGAGCAGATTGGCCATAAACCCATGTCCGAGCAGCGGGGCCTTGAGGAGTCGTGCTGCTGCTGCTGCTGCTGCCTATAGCTCGGATCTCTGTCCGAATCTCATCCACATCCACATCCGCACGAGCAGCAGCTGTACCTGTCCCAGCACCCAGTTCCTCAGTCTCCAGCTCGCATCGATCAGAGTCAATCTCTCTGCGTCCCAGTCAATCGTCATGGCGATAAGCGCGCTGTCGTTGTCAACACGAGAACCACTTCCGCCAGTGCTCAATCATTCGAGAATCGAGTGTATATATTCGAGCACTGGGACTTCAGAGTCAAACATGGAGAGTCGCTGGCCAGAAAGTGAAACCGCCCCGTCGGAGCGGAGATTTGCTTTGACTCGCCTCCTAATTGAATTAATTACCTTGCGCTTATGCAAATGCCTTTGGCTGCGGCACAACTCTATAATGCACAGATTCTAGATTCTGCTTAGCCAGCCATATGCGCCAAGTGTCAATATATGTTCGTCGTGAGCCAGTTCTGGCACACACACGAGGCTGCCCCCGACTCCCAGCCATTCCATTATTCTTCAAAATGCGCCGCAAGCCGCCGCCGTTTGTTTCTTCACACAATCCGCAGTCCACGAGTCCGCGAGTCTACACAATGAGCCGCAGTAGGTCCCCGTGAATACCATGCCCATGCCCTATATCGGGTCCAATGGGTCGATCACGAACTTTGTCACACGCAAGCCCTGTCAGGGGCAAGAGGGATCGTGGTGGAAGCCAGCTAACCATTTATGGGCAGTGTTGGTAATCGAGCTTCGGGCATTGTCTCTTTGTTCATATTTTTCCCCAGTGTAATAATCCATGGGGTGCCACCATGATTCTGCTTGCAATCAAGGTCATCGGACCATCTAAGGTGCTTTGGACTTAGATTAAAATCGAAGCATTTCTTAAACAAAAGATAAGCTCAAGACATAAATCAATAAGTTAGACCGGGATTTGTCTTAAATACTCATATGAATTATTTAGTTTACCTCTATAAAAATGGGTTTACAAATGTTTTTTGGTGTATAAATGAGACAAATAACTTTTGATGTATATGATAATATCGAACTTTTAGCAGGAAATGCGATAAATTAACATAAAAATACAAATATCGATATAATAACTTTGAATGAAATATTTTCGATATTTTTATATAAAAATTTTCTCTTCTTCAATGTTTTTCGATAATATCGATATTTAAAAGTGAAGTCCGAAATTTTTCGAAATAATCAACAAATAAATTAATATTTTCACAACCCAAATTTCAACTTTTTATACATTGAAGAGTATCTCAACTTCCATTTCTGCCTCCCGCTCTCTTCGGATATTGTTGCAGTTTGTTTGCACTCGTATTTCATTTTAGCGGCCACTATAGAGGGGGGGAAACCGTGTGAAGGGGGTACTGGACAGAGGGACAGTGGCAGTGGCTGGGACGGAACGCCAACACACTCCAGAGCCGCTGCCAAGTAGACCTTCAGACGCCAAACACTCCAACGCCGTCGCAGCCAACGCAGGCAGGCAGGCCAAGACAAGAGCGCATATTCATTCGGCATTCGGCATCTCGTCGGCATTATTCAGCCAGTCAGAGTCTCAGAGTCAGAGTCAGTGGGACAGCTGGACAGGTGGCGAGGAGGGGTTCAGTGCTGCAGGGGCGTGGGCAAGGGGGAGCTCTCACAGACACAGACTCTTGGCAGTCCGACTGCCAAGAGACAGCTCGAGTTTTTGCAATTGCGCACTTCTGAAAGCGGTTCGAGGCGCAAATTTTTGATCCGTTTGCACCGCACACGGAGGTCGTTCCTCAGAGCCAGCCAGCATCTTGCATCTCCATAAATAATATATATAGAAATATTGCCACCTTTGCCAGCAGCTCTCGGCTTTTAGCTCGCAGCTTACAGCACACAGCTCACAGCTCACAGCTCATTTGCTTATTTCATTCACCTGTGCAGCTCGTGCACCTTGTGGGCCCTCGAGTCTGCGCGCAGTCTGGCGGGATTGACACCTGACATGGCGGCGGCGGATCGAAAAGCGAACGCGGATCTGATATCCGCAGCGGCTGTAGATCTTACATCCGAGATGCTAGTACAAAAGTTACTATATATAGAGGCTGATACTTAAGGGAAACATCAAAACCTAAGGCTAAAACAGTATATTAAATATATTTAAAGCTTTGAAATTTAGTCAGATTACAAAAAATAGCAAGAAAATTTAAATAAAATTAGTACAGTATATAAATCAGTCGATTAATTATTTTCTTTAATTTTTTATAAGCTAATATTATTTTTAGTAGCAGTGAAAAAGACATTTCTGACCCTATAAAGTATAAAAATTCTTGATCAGCATCAAAAGCCGAGACGATCTAGCCATGTGCGTCTCGCCGTACGTCCGTCTGTCCTTCACTTCTTGTTCATATTCATTTACGATTTATATTTTTTTGATCAAATTATGGCATTAAAATTAAAAAATAATAGATACCTAAATTCGGACAGACCCGCTCGGCCTGGAGCTAAGCTCCTGACAGGAGAACGATTGCTCAATAGAACCTTTCAGGCGGTAATCCTTCCTGCAGGATTACTTGATCAGAGAGCTACCCATAAATGTCTTCCGTCCGTCTCAGAGCTTATAGGGCTCTATATCCGTGAACGAAAATATTTCCAATAAAAATCCACAAAAACCTTTAGTTAATATTGTCACAGCTGGCAACTATTTGTCTGCTATATTTATTTACTTACTGAAGTGTGAATAATATAGTTTTCCACTCAGCCGATCTTGGCCTGCAAAACTTGTTGTACCTTATCTGCAGGGCAGGGCCTCTCACAGTTGGCTGTAATTTATTCACTCATTCAATATGCACATGCACCTATGACCGTATCTATATAATTATATAAAGCCCGATTTGGTTCGCTTGTGGCAAAACCACTGGCCAAAGTGTAGCAGGCGTTGAGTTATTGGTGGCCCAGTGATGATTCATATTGGTTCTGCAATATATATTCACTCGTCGAATCGATTGGTAGATTTATGGACATGTTGATAGGCAAATTTCCGTTCGAAAAGTACAAGTCTTTCTGGAACACCAGAACTCGCTGCACGAATGAAGATATAGCGTGTGACTGCGAAGACACTTAATCTAGTGACAGATAATTAGCGGAGGATAAGCAGACAAGTCACTTACCTTATGCATATGCGGCAGAGAAGTAGTGACCTCTAAAAGTAATAATCCCTATTATTCAGCAGGCTTAAGACGATGGCACGAACCAAGGGTGTATACGTTTGTTAAGAAATAAATTATGTAAGCTCTCTAACAATGCACAATGTGCATATTAGCATAGGCATAGATATGCTTACTAAATGGTGGTTATAGAGATAGATTAGGTGTTAAATATGGGTACACCGAGATAAAAATATAGCTAGATACAATACAAAGTTTTTCTATAACAATTTTTGTTATACTTTTCATATAAAAATCATATCTATTGCTATGTTGATATGAAAAAGGAATAATTTTTCTGATTGTTGGTTAATCTATCTAGCAATTGCAAAAAAATACAGATATTGATGCTCTATCGATATCCTTAAGAGAGTACTTTTTTAAATAGAAATGTTATTTCGAGAAAATAATCGATATACATAATTGTTTCAATCGAAAATGTCAGGTAGGAGCTCTTATTTATCTTCCAGGTTTGTACGTTTCTGAATAATTGCTTGTAAATGTATACGCGTTACGCATCTTATTCTTAAGATTTATGCTTTTAGAATTGTATATTTGGCTCTTAGTTTGTTTTAATTATATTTTCTATTATATTTTTCTCTAAATTTGAAATTGTAATAAAATAACTCTTTGAAAATCGAAATCTGTCACTGACAGATACCCCTCCCATATTAAAAACACACAATTACAGTTGGTATAATAACTTTTATTGTATTTCAGCGTATGCAGTTGTTGCGTACAAATCGAATGTCTGGATATCGGTAAGTCATAGGTATTGCAATATCTGCAGATACGTATATGTATTAATTTATTTGTTATCGCTACTAAGTCTGCTATCAGTCTACGAATGCGTGTGTGGTAATTGGTAATTGATAGATGGTAATTGGTAATTGGTTAATTTGTTAATCATAAGTCCGTTCGTGTTAATTGTGGGTTGTCTGTGTCCAAATTAAAGGCAAGTTCCAGGAAATCAACGGATGATCACTGATGGTGATTTGAACTAAAACTAGAACTAAACCTAGGCCAGCTTCTGCAACGCGGCACAACCTGCTTTTAACTCTACATCTCGTTCCGAAACAACACATAGTATTTAACGTAGAAATAAGCAACAACGCAAATCAGCGATCCCATCACAATCGAGCTTACAAAATAATACCCATAGATTATGCACCTACAAGATCACATTGATCACCTCTTCGATTCGTTTCGATTTGGGGGTAAAAAGTGTGTGAGAGTGTGTGCTATATATGGTGTGTTTCTCCTACTTGGTGAATATATATATTCGGTATATATGCAGAGTCCTGCCTTAAGTGTTGAGGCTAATTGATTAATTGCTGTCCGGCACTGGTCCAAAAGAGGATTAAATTCAATATATACGGGTGGGTTCGTCAGAGACAGTCTCACGATATAATCCAAGGTTGCTATTCCATATTATATTATCCATATCCTTGGTTATTATTTTGGTTATTTGATCGATCTCCCTAGAGTACCATTTATAATATTGTTGAGGGGAACACGACGTTGGTCTATTGGTGGTTGAATAAGACGTGGTGGATCTGTATCTGGATCTGACGAACTTGAAGAGTGGGTGGGATATGCCTTCTGCTTAGACCCTGCGATTGCTGTGCTCCTGCTGCAGGTTCAGGTTAACGTTATTCATCACCGCACTCATGTCCACCACCACCGAGTCCGTCATGGTCATGGCGCACTTGCTGCTAGTCTCCAGCTCCGTTTGCCCCTCCAGGAGGCCACCACCATCGTGGCTATGGCCATTCGGGGTGCCCGCGGGCATGTCCTGTGGAAAAATATAAGCCGTAAGCAGACTTGAAAGATGTACGAATCCCACCTGATAATTCACAGAGGCGGCATCCAGAGCCATTAGCTCCTTGCGCGACAGTTCCTCCACAATGGCGGCGGTGTAGCAGTCGCCCAGCATGTTGTTAGTAGTGCGAATCCGATCCCTGCAAGAAAACGCGTTCTTCTTAATTCAGAAAACCCCTCTGGGATACCAGAAGACCGCCCTCCATACTCACACAAACCAGTCCACGGCAAAGAGCAGCGTCACATCCTGAACAGGAGCATCGATGGCGGTGAGGACCACAAGGAGGAGCACCAGGGCCGCACTCGGCACACTCGCCGAACTCATGGAGGCCGCCGTGGAGGTCAGGAGCACGGTGAGCAGCTCCCCGAAGCCCAGCACCATGCCGCTCATCTGGGCAATGAAGATCGAGGCCACGGCTATGTACAGGGCCGTGCCGTCCATGTTGATGTTGCAGCCGATGGGCAGGACGAACCGCGTGATGCGAGGATCCACGCGCAGCTTCTCGTTCATGCAGCGGAAGGTTATGGGGAGAGCAGCGGCGCTGAGGGGGTCCCGGTTTTATTTGGTTGGAGAATTGTTGAGTGTTGCAGAGTGTTGGAGAGTTGGCGAGTGGAGAGTTGAGGTAGAAGTGTGGTGGTTTTTGGGGAGTGGAAGTGGTGTGAATTAGTGGGCGTCAGGAGGCACGTGGCACACACCGAAAGAAAGAGAAAATACTCATTTAAGGTACTCCTACAGCAACTTGAGACCCTGATCTTAACTAGAAAGCGAGTCTAACTATTTATAGGTTCGTAAATCTGGAGTTTTAGAGCGAGAAACTAACTAAAAACTATTTATATATCATTCTTCTGGTTGAAAATGTTTTTAAAGTTGATAAATTTTATTTTTGTAAGAGTCAGAAACAAACTAAAATCATTCATCTAGAGTGAATAAAGTTAGGAATGAATTAAGGTTTATTTTAAGACCCTTTAAAAAAGATATTTATAGAAATCTAAGTTGTCGTTAAGGTACTTCTTACTATATATTATATAATACTTTTAGTATACTTTTAGTTTGTATTTATCACAGGAATTAACTAATTTTTTAAGCAAGAACCTAAAATATTTTCCTTTAAAAGAATTATTATTTAAAACTATGACTAATGTCTGAAGTTGTAGAAAGACTTGAAAAAAATTCTCAACATTTCCTTACGTTCCTTGTAGCTTTTTTTATAGAAATACTAATACTAAATAATTATTTCTAAAACTTGTATTATTAAGCTTTTCATTAAAACCCCTGCCGAATAATTTAAGAAAAAATAACCCTTAATCACAGACTACCTTTTTACGTTCAAATATTATTATCTCTTTAAACCAAGAATTAAGAAAGTATTAATTAATGAAAAAAAAAAAAGAAAACAACTCTCACAAGCGTTAAAAACAAATTAAGATTTGCGATGGAAAAACTCCCAGCTTTTTCTCCATTGCTTTCCATGAAAATCCATAGATTTCCCATTTTCAAGATGCAAAATGGACCCAGAACTCACGTTGAGGCCGTGGCGAAAGCGGTGAGCATGGCCTGGATGAGTCCGGCGTAGAACTTGAACGGATTGCGTCGCACGACGACAAAGTAGATGGCCTGCATCACGACAAACTGGTAGAGGAACACCCCAATGGCGACCGTGATGATGAACCACATGAGCTGCGCCATCACCAATCCCAGGTCGTCCACGCTGAGTATCTTGCCAGCGATCACAGAACTAATGCCCACCGGCGTCAGCCACATCACACAGGTGACCATCTTCATGATCACCTCGAACACGGCCGCGAAGAAGTCCACCACGACCTGGCCCTTCTGCCCGATGGTGCCCAGGAAGGTCCCGAAGACGAGGCAGAAGAACACGATGCCCAGGGTGTTGGTGCCACTGCGATACTGGACATCGCGCACGAGGACGACATCTTCGGTTAGGTCTTCCGCCTGACGCTGGGCCTCCACGCCGCCTCCTCCTCCAGAGATTAGAGTGTCGTTCATTGTCTCGTTGAAGGCGTGCAGGATGCTCGGTTTTGGTAGGTAAACGGTATGAGCTTGCTGTATAGAGGCCTGGAACAGGTTGTCCGGAAATACGTTTCTGAAAAGGGAGTCAGAAATTACATAAATCTTTAGTTAATTAAAGAATTATGGAAATTTTGTAAATTTTAAATTAAAATAGTTTGAAAAAAACTGGAATTTTTAAACTCCTTGTTTCAAGCAGTGCAGCTCAATAACCAAATGTAGAGAGCGCTTCTAGGAAATTTAAGTGCTTGACTCAACTGGTTTTCCAGCGACTTGCACGCGTTTTGCAACCGATTTTCGATATTAAGATTTATTTTTAATTTTAGTATTTTTATGATTTAATAGGGTTAGAATATTTAGCAATTAAATACATAAAGTAAGATACATGTTTCAAAATGTTATTCTCAGTATTTAAAATGGAAAATTCGTACGCCATTGCGAGCGATTTGCAAGCGTTTTGCGCGCGACTTTGAATGTGAGCTGCTTAACTCCGAAAATCAACTGTAGAGGGCGCCTCAAGCTGAATGAACTGCTTGACTCAACAGGTTTTCGAGCGATTTCCAAGCGGTTTGCAACCGATTTACAAGCGTTTGGATTGCGGTTTTGGGTTATTTAAATATTTTCCGGAATATTAATTCTTCATTTAAGAATTTATAGTATATAGTATAGTCTATAGTAAAGTTTATAGTATACTTTATAGTATAGTATATAGTATAGTATATAGTATAGTATATAGTATAGTATATAGTATAGTATATAGTAGAGTATATAGTACAGTATATAGTATAGTATGATATAATTTTTCAAAAATGTATACAGTAAGTTCAATATTTTTCAAGAGTCAAAAAGTGGGTCTCCCTCACTCACCTGCCCAAATCCAAGAGACTATCCAACAGGTTCACCGCCCGCCTATCCGTTGACCTATCGTCGGCATTGTGCAGATCGGGATTCCCGGGATGGATGAGCAGAACCAAGGCGATTCCCAGGGCGGCATTGAAGAACGAAGTGCTGGCAAAGTAAACCAAAGTCCGCAGCGCTATCTTGCCATTCATCTTGGCATTCAAACTCGCCGAGCCGGCAATTAGACTGGATATGACCAGCGGCAGGATCATCAGCTTCAGCACGCGCATGAACAGCTCGCCGGGGTAGGAGATCAGCATGATGGAGTCGCCGTGCAAGTTCAGGGGACGCAGCGAAAGGCCTGAGGGGGATCGAGGTGAAAGAGGGTATTCAAAGGGGTGAGATGTAATAAGTATGATGGGAATTTTATATAATTTAATATTCAAAGAATTAAACAATATACAATTTTTTACCCCAACTAGTTAAAATACGTAGTCAACTCTTAAAATTAAAATATTTTAGTATATTAGATTTTAGTCTAGAAAGGAAAGTTTCTAAAACATTTAATATAAATAGGAAAGTCACAAAGGTTTCGGACCTAAATAACAGTCATCCGGTAATTAAGAAATTTTAACTACAAAAATCTGTTGAAACATAAAAAAATATCAGTTGCATTAAAAATTTCAGTAAAAAAGCACCATAATTTGAAAATCATCGATGATTAATCGAATATCGTATTAATTTTCCCTTTTCCTATTAATATATCTATTATATCTCCCTAGGTATACATAGAACCCGATATCAAATCCCAATATTGTCACCCCCAATACTCACCCAATATCACCCCAAGCAGCACTCCGGAGAGGGTTACCAGGAGCATGAGGTTATCGCTGAGCCACCTGCGGTAGCCGGTGAGCTCGACGGGGGCATCGCTGCGCTCGGTGGTCTTGGGGGGCAGCTCGGTGGCGGTGGGGGGACCCATTTTGGCGAAGAGGTAATCTGAAAATTTCCCAGACTTTTCCATTGTCCGTCCGGCCACCCGACCGTGGGGTGACGAGGCGCGAAAAGCAGCAAAAAAGCGGCGGCGTCGGCGACAAGTTCAGTTCAAGAGAGAGAGAGAACGAGGAGTAAGCGAGAGAAGGCGAGCCAGGTGAGAGAACGAGATGGACAGAGCGAGAGAGAGAGCGAGTGTGGCGTGTGCTTCCCCTTTTTTGTTTCCTGCGTTTTTGCTGAATGAAAACCGAATCCTGAATCAAGTGCTGGGATAGTGCTCCTGCTTGGACTTCCTCCTGGGATCGCTGGCGTGTCCAGTTATTGATTTTTTAAGTACTTCACATTGAACTTGAGGATGTTGATTAGGTAGGCCATCGGAAAGCCGTTGCTCCGCCGCTCCTCCTACCGGTGCGGCGTGGTCTTCCTTTTGTTCGGCGGCTCCTGCGGCTGCTGCTGTCGTCGTCGTCGTTGGCGGCGTTGGTGGGTTAGGGGCTCCGTTGTTGAGGCTTTGTGGGTGCTGCTGGCTCCAAACGAAATCGAAATCGAAATCGAGTGACCTTCGGACCTCGAGCGACTTGCAGTTAATCGATTTTCCAGGCGACAGCTGCAGTCCGACGGGGGAAACTGTGTCACAGGAGGAGCTGCCTGGCGTTGCCCTTAAAGCTCGTTTTTAAAGTCCTTCTGAGGCCTCTTTTCCTTGGATCTCTCCTCCTTGAGGCTGCGTCCTTTGCTGCGCTTTCGTTTTCACTCAAGTGTCTGTGTACTGAAGTGTGTCCTGCTCTTGCTCCTGCTTCTGGCTCTGGTTTTCAGCTCCTGGCGTTGACCCGTTCACTCCAAGCTTGCCACTGCGAATGTGCAGCTCTCGGGCGGTCTCGTGCGCTTTTATCCTAGCCGGACATTCTCTCGCAGGAGTGCAGGAGTCGCAGGAGTCGAGAGTCCGTGCCATAATACCCTCTCTCGCTCGCTCTCTGACTGCCGCTCATTATGGCAGGAAAAGCCGGCAAGGGAAATGAAAACGAAATGGAAACTGAAACCGAAACGGACGAGAGACAACACGCATTGTCGCGGAGCTGATTGACGCTTCGTAATTATCATAAAGCGGAAAATTCCGCTCAGCGAACACGCAAAAATTGATTAGAAAAGAAAACGCAGAGAAATTAAATCAAGCTCATAAATTTTCATTAAGAGCTTATATTTTTTGAAAGATTTGGATTTTTAATAATTTTTGTTCCATTCCCTTTAGTTTTACAAAGAAAACAAAAAATATAGAACGTGAATTTGGTTTATTTATCAAGTTGTATCCATTTTTTCCAGGGGATATTTTGCTTTATTTTTTTTTTAAATATTATATCAAAGGTTCAATTATCTCTTCAGGCAAATACTCAAGACTAACTTTAGAAATGACTTTTATGTGTACGATTTTCACAATCATTCAATTTCCAATAGAACTTTCTCGTTGTGCAGCACAACTTCCTCGACCCTGTCCAGGTAATTTGATTTAATAGCGTCGCTAATCGATTTAAGTGACTTGGCAATTGCCGATGGCTAGATGGCCTTGAGGATGGGCCTGGGCTTGGGAAAGGCGGAGCCACCAGGAAGACAGGACTCGGAAGACAGCAAAAGGGGTGCCCGCTAAAAGCAGCTTATCGATCCGCCAGACCCAGCGAACGCGCCTTGTTAGCTGTCATTCATAAATCATGCAAGGAGAGGGGATCCCGTACTGCTCCCTGACCTGTCCTGTCCCGTCCTGTCCCTTTCCCACCGAAAACTGTGGGCAGTGGGCCAAATCAATAGGGCAAAACTATATTTAAACCTTTTGGGCCACACAACCGAACACAAAACAAAACGTTCTGCGTCCGCCCGGATCCGGCTGAATTCGGTTGTCACAGTGGCACTCGAACGAGCGCAGATACAGAGCCGATTCTGAGCAGATCCTCGCCGATCCGATCCCCCCAATCTCTTTGGCAGATAATTAAGATAATTGCAGCGACGAGTTGCGCTGTCCACTTTGATTTTCTATCTCAGGCAGACACTGGGAAATTTATGGGCGAACTTGCAGATGTCCGAAGCGAACTTGAACTTGACATTGGCCAGGTCTTTCGCATAAGCTATATTATGTGCATTATAGATATCGATGGCTTTGAGTTGTCACTTGGTGTATTTATTTTTCGCGGTTTTGTTTGCTTCTGTGACGTCTTAATTGCCGCCAGGCACGAGGGATCCGAAGGTCACCCTGGACTGCATCCCTTATACTCCGTCCTCTTAAGTGTTAAATATAGTGAAAAATATAAGAAAATATCTCCAACTGTGCGAAAAACAAGCTAATATTTTAGGCTGCATAAGTTTAAATATATATTTGAAAATTTGTCGTACGCCAAAAATGTATTTTTAGACTCTGCTCACTTTTAGACTTTCTGTAAATTTATTTCCTGAGAACGATTGGTCATTTTGTGTTTGTATTTTCTAGAAAACATAAGTTATAATTATTGCAAAATAATTTAAAATGCATTCAAATGTTTAAATTATTGTAAACTGAGAGAGGGAACTTATGCCAAATTTAATATATTAATTAATTTCCTTGTATTATAAGGTGAGAATTTCCTTTTAAAGGTTTTCTAAAGTATTAAAAGTATATAAAATAATTTTAACTAATTAAAATGTGCAGGTGTAAGGCGTAACATCCTTTTAACATTTCAAAAATGTTTCTTAATAGACTTAAATTTAAACAATAAGAGCTCTTTCAATGTGGAAAAAATACTTGATTAATTCTCTTTGCCTCTCTGCGTGCTGCGTGGACATATAATTCGCTGTTAATGCTTATTTAATAACTATATTTAGGCTGCCAACTTGTCGCCTCCGCCTTTTCACCTTTCTTTCTGTGGATGAGCTCACCTCGAACGATTAACCACAGATTACCCAGGATGGAGCTGGTTTGAAGGCACTTTCACCCGCGACAATTACTGTTTTTCCTATTTAATTTCTTTCCTTCACTCGCTGCGCACTTAATTTCCTTCGCGTACACCACTGCGTATGCTTAACGTTTTGCCAATGCAGTCAATTGGAATAATTTCCGCAGCAGTTTCTGCTGCCGTTGCATCAACAGTTTCAGAATGCGTTGCACCGCTGTAGCCGTTGTAGGGGATTGATTTCTACCTGTGAATACCAGAGGTGGTGAGGTAAAGAGAATAGGGTTTTTAGGGGGGTTTTTAGAGGGGTTTTTCAGGGGGTTTCTCAAGTGTTCAGTGGGGTTTTTAGGGGGTCTTGTATGGGGTTTTTCAGGTGACTATGTTTGCTTTTCTCTGCTTTGGTCTGGTTTTGGGTTGAAGGCTTCTTCTGACAGCTTGACTTTAAGGTTTGTTTACCAGAAAAGACCACAACAATGGCGGTAAAAATGTAGAAAAACAAAAGTCGGATAAAATATTTGCCAAGCTCTTTGGAAATTATAATAAATAAGTTCTGGAGAACCAAAATATGTCTCACATTAAATAAACAAATTAAAGAAGTCTTAACACTAAGGTCTGAGTTGTTAGTTTAATTGGAAATGTAACAAAGTTCTTATTTATTTATTTATTTTATTTATTTTGTTTATTAAATATGACATTTTCGTATCCTTATTATAAGATAAAAACCTGCAATTGAATTAAATTCCCCTAGGGGTTGGCTTTGGACTGAATCACCATGCGAATGGTAAACAAGAAGGGCTTAAGTTGTTCTCCGGCTGCCTGCTGTGAGGCCTCCAGACGTATCTACCCAGCAGTTACATGAACTGTTATGATGGAGGGCTTTTGCAGAGCGGAATACAGGAAGAACACATAAACTGACGTTGTCAGACTCAGACAAAATAACAAGCTATTTATATGCATTAAATAATCAGAACTTATTACCAAAGCGCGAATATGTAATGAACAAAGAGAAGGAAAAATGGATTAAGTAAGTCAGCTAAGACGATATTGTTTGTTTGGTTTCGAAACTACGAAATTGATAAATGTTTTATCGATTTTATCTCAGAGAAAAAAGAAGTCAAACTGTCAAAGGAAACTTTCTTCTATTATTAGTTTCTTTTATTTTATTTCATATACAATTATTTCTCAAAGTTGTAATATAAGTTTAGAAGCTAAAATGGATCTCTCGGATCACCTCAACACACTCAACGCTCCACGCTCGAAACCTTCGACACGAAACCGGGAAACCGAACCGAGAACTGTGACCGTAATGCCAGGCGATCGACGGACGCTGGGCGTTTTTAAGCGCCTAAAACCGACTGAGAGTCTGGGCAAGATCCGCGCGAAGATCTGAAGACGTTCCTCCTGGCTCGACAATTGCACGGAAAGTGAGCAATGAATTTAATTTAAGCAGCAGCAGCAGCAGCGGCAGCGCCAGCGACCGGGCACATTTCTTTGGCTTTGTTTCTGCCGCATTTCGTTTTCACTTTGCCGCAAGGGTTCTCTAGTTCTCGGGGTTCTCTGGGTTCCCTAGTTCTCCGATTCTCTAGGGGCTGTTGCGCTAATGCGACAGCGAAAGAGCGAGAAGTCGTCGCGGTAGCCAAGTGACGCCAGCGACAGTGAAAATGCGTCAAAGAAAGAGCCTCCGACTGTCTGTCGGTCAGTCTGTTGTGTCTGCAAAAAGCCCATATATTAACCCAGAGCCCTCACCTCGACCCCTTCGTTGTTCTTCAAGACAGCGCACAGCCGAAAAACAAACGACAATTGTTTAATGCACTTTGACACACTTTAAATCTCTGGGAGAATTGCCTTAAACAGACACGAATGCCAAAATAAGAGAATTGATAGTCAGACTAGAAGGGAGACGAATTGGAGATACTGTATAATGAAAGGAATATTTGGGGAAATTCACGACAATATATACATTACCATTGATCGATTATTATATTATTGATAATCAATAGAGATTATAAATATTTATCGAAGATTTTCTTATTGAATTCAGTGTTGGATTTCCATTGATAGTTGTGGTGAACTCCCAGGATCGATTAGGGTTCTTAATGCTTAAACTGTCCTTTATAATAAGGAAAACTTAGGAAACCTAGGAAGCCTTATAAAAACTTCTATACTTTATTATGGGTTCATTTCTATTAATAGTATATAACTAACTAGCGTTCTGCCAGAAGTTTCTATCGATAGAAATAGTTAAACTCAAGATCGAAAGAGGATAATTAAATGATATTATTTAAAATATAATTCAGGAAATTAAGGGAAATCAGCCGCCTAAAATTGATACATTATTGTATATTGATTACAGAATAGTAATAGGTTTCTATTGATACTTTTAGTGAGTACTCAAAAGCGGTTAGTAATGGTAAAGCATTATTTCCTACGGGTAAGGGAAACAATTCTGAATTTAATGAATATAAACTCACAAATATCATACTTAACCTGTAACAAATGATCACTGAACCCCAATCAAGTTGTACTGCTGATACCCTTGTATTTTTCTCTCTCAATTCGCTCAATTCAAGCAAATGATTGTTCTGTTTGTTGCCCTCAACTTGCGTGATGTTCTTGTTGTGGCTGCTGATATTACAAACTTAAGTGGAAAATTGCAAACCCGAAGGGTGCGAGAAAGCAGCGACAAGCTGAGAAAATTACGCATACGCCCCGTGGTGCTGCCAGCAGCAAAGACAGAGATGAAACGACTTTGCATATTTTCCGATTTGTCATTTTAATTAGAGCGTGCTGCAGGTGCACTTAAACGGGGAATGCTTTGCATATTTGCTGAAAATGTTGTCAAAATTAAAATTAGCCCAGCTCACTGGTTTCCTCAAATGATAGGCCCATTATAGGGCCAATTTCCATAATACATGAGCCTGATTCCTAAGTGGGATGGAGGAGACGGGGTCTTTGCGTGCCGGTTGGGATCAGGGACAATGTGGCTGTAAGTGGGAGCCCGCTAAAGGTTGCCTTACATAAGTCGGCGGCAGAGCCAAAGCCGAAAGCCAATTAGGGGTCAGTAGGTGGAAGCGCCAGCAGGAAGAGGAGGAACAGGAGGCAAAAACACAGACAGGAGACGTCATCGCCAAGTTCTAAAAATTGCAATTTGCCGAGGAAGGAACACTGGGAAAAAATTGAAGAAATTATTTAAAAATAAAAGGAGAAGACAAATATAATATAGTTATGCTTGTTCAAACTTATAATCTGTTAGCTTTCTATAAAAAGGTCGTGTTAAGGACAAAATATACTCTTTTATGTTTACAAATATAAATTACTTTAAAGAAACTAAGTCTTAATTAAAAGTCCATGTTAAGGACTAAGTAAACTCTTTTATTTTTTCAATTATAGATTAATTTATAGATACTTAGTCTTAATTAATAATCCATAAATTAGTCTAAGGTTAAGGCAATGTTTAATGTAACAAATTCTGGGAGCCGAAAGAGAATCGCAGCATTGATCATTCAATTTCCTTCAATCCAATTAAATTTTTAATACCTACAATTAAAGGTTGAGCTATTTTTAAAGGTAAACTCTGACCCCTTTATTAATAATTGGCTGTACCTGTAGCCCCCATAGCTTAACCATGGGGATAAACCTGAAGGGGATTATCGTTAATATTTTATTACAAAGCCCCGATATCGAGGCTCTTGGCTTTTTCCGGCCGTGCATCGACTGGCGGCAAAGTCACGCGCGTCTGAGGGACGCCTGCACCTGACCCACTCAACCGCTCGGATTTGGACTCGGATTCGTCTCGGGGACTTCGGGCACGTTGCGAGTGGATTTCCCAGCGTTGCGCGGCGAGAGTGGTGGACGATTTCCCTGGGTTTTTCACCGACTCTCGGCGAGCAGTGCAATGACACCGCCGACGCTGAAGACAGCTGTCTTTGTTTACGACCCGTCTCTTTCTCGCGCTGAGACGGAAGAAGCGGCTGTTGCTTCGCTTTGTTTACGATGCATCCCGCTCGCACGCTCTATTGCTATCCCGCTCGCCCAGTGCCTGGCTCTCTCTTTCGCACTGCTCATGCGCCTGACTCAAATTTATGGCACCCATTTTATGGCTTTCGTTCCTATTATGGCGATGCTATAAGGGGGGGTTTTGTCTTTACTAGAAGAAAGCTGTAAGCTCAAAAAACGTACAGGTTGCTTGGTCAACAACAGCTGTACTTTGTTTACAACCGGCAAGTGTGAAAGAGATAGGGAGAGAGTGCCAGAGAGAGACGGAAGAAAGAGGAGAAAAGAGAGCGAAATCGGGACAAGTTGAAACAAGTTGAAGCCTTCGAAATTGATGCTGTTTTTCGGCTATAAAAGGCGTCCTGCCACCGCTAGCGCTCATCAGTCCGCATTTTCACACATTTCCCGGCGGCTGTAGCGGTTTATAGAAGTTTTCGGGTACAGTGATCTCTCGCCATTGGGAGGCTTAAAGAAGAAAATAAGTTGAGAAAACATACCCGAACCGATAAAATTCCAGATTTTATTTATAAGTTTCTTGTTATAGAAAATATATATTGGCTTCAAATTACAACTAAAATACTACATTTCATACCTTCAGGCACCTTTTAAATTGATTTAAAATCCCTAGATATGTTTTTCAAATCCATAATCCATAAGCTCCCACCATCTCGTACTCACCGTACTTTGGCCCCCCCAAAAAAAGTGAAATCAAAACCCCTGCAGCTGAGTCGGAAAAACCAAAACACGCGACTGTCAATCAAAGAGGAAAATCAAGTTAAAACTGCCGATCGCGAGGCAAATCGAATGAAGTTCAATTTCGGTGCGGGCCAAAAAACATCGCGACTGCGGATTTACGGGATGTTCGGCGCTCGCACAGCTTTGGGCCAGCTCTCGGGCTAATTCAATTTGGTGAAGGGGAAAAAATGCCCAAAAACGCGGCGTCCTAATCCAATTAACCGGGTCAGGAGCGAGAGCACATGCAAATTATCCGATTCTGCTCCGTTCTTAATTAACATTTAAAATGCTTCAGTGTTACATTTCTATTTTTTTGTCGAGCCTTTTTGCGCGAAATCCACCCACCGACCGCAGTTGTGGCCTGGTGTGAGTCGGCGGAATATATGTATATATATACATACACAAAAGTTGCAGAAATGTTAAATATTTGCAACACCTGAAAAATTGAATATTTTTCATTAAAAAGTTCAAAGTTTCCCGACGGCAGCGACTTTGTTTTGGGGCTGAAGAAGGGAGCTTTTCGCGGGGGAGAGGATGTTTTCCAGGCTCAACCGCAGTCAATAAATAAACTTTGGAAAGTGCGTGAAAATGTATTTGCAGATTGAAAAGCAGGGGGCCGGGAAGAGGGCGTGAGTGTGTGAGCTATGAGCCGTGATTAGGGAATACCTGTGAGTAAAGTTCGAGATAGATGGGAGCAGCTAAGGTATAGAGTTTACCTTGTAATATTTTTCTACTATAAATAAGTAAATTATTAATATAATTATTAAGAGCTTCAAGTTGCTATTTAAATATCATATATAAATATGGAAAATATGGAAAGGTATTCTTTAAATAGCCCTAAGGCAGGTAAATAAAGAATATCTAAGAAATCGTCTTTATAAGTACCCCTAGAATATATTATTAAATATGGAAAATATCCTCGAGAGATAATTAAATAAATTAAATACAATCTTTTTAATATCTCTTGTTGTTTAAAGATTCTGTATAGTTTTCTGGCATTTCCCAGTAGCACTTTGGAATCTTTTAAATATTCCTTAAAAGGAAACCATTTGAATAAATCCTGTAATGCTTAAAGTGTGAATTGAATTACTTAGATACTTTTTTATTTATTTTTCGTTTCCAGTTTCCACGGCCTCAGCTTCGTATTTGCACAACTTTTTCATCGCAGACAGCTTTTACTTCTTTTCCCTGAGAATAACTTGGCTGGCAGGTGCTTTTCAGCCGTGCCCAGCTTCCTTTCTAGTTTCCCAAGTCGTCGCCTGTTTGCTTCTTGTTACTTCTTACTTTTCACTATTTGCCTAAGCTCTCTGCGGAGCTCGACTATGCTTCGATTATTAGTTATCCCGCCCCCAGCTGCTTCCTCTTTAATTTCCCGTCTGCGGCGACTAAATCAATTTACAGGCTTCAGTCACAGAGTCGCAGGTTCCTCTCCGAGGGGAGGAGGAGCGGTAGGAGCAGTGGAAAACCGCGACAAGAAAATGGACGACAGCCGGTGGCTGCTGGTGGTTTTAGGTGCTTAGGTGGTTCGGTGGTGGCGGTCCTCCTCGGGGCTCCTCCTCTGCATGCTGGCACGTGCTGTGGGCTGTGGGCTGTGGGATGTCTGTTTAAAGCGCCATCATAATCAGCAGCCTCATCATCAGGACAGAATCCTCCCTCGGCTGCCGCCTGCCCACCTAGCCTGGTCATGTTGTGCTTTGTTAAAAGGATTTTCACGGATTTCCGTTGTAATTTGAAAAGTTTTTTGTGCAACTTTTTTCATTAGAATAAGGCGGCGGCGGGAACCGGGAACCGGGAACTGGGGACCAGGAACCTGAGGTGAAAGGGACGTGGGCCCAGGCCGTGTTAGTTTTTGAAGTGGCCTGCCACGAGCAGCCGGCGGAGAACAGGTGTTAATTGTTTTCAAGCTAATTTGCCCCGGCGATAATGAATTTCCTCTCCCTTCCAAAAAAAAAAGAAAAGAAACAACAAAAAAGAAAGAAAATTATAATTAAATTGCTGCGAAAGCGACGCGGATTTCGGTAAAAGTTCAGTCAAGTCTCTTTTACACGGCTAAAAAAAAATATAGAAAGAAATTTGAATAAGTTAATTATTAAAGTTTAAAAAGCTTTTAATGTAAAGCGAGTCGTTTTTCTATGATTTTTTTTGTTTTTATAGGAGATTGCAGCACACTTTATAAAAAACTACCCTTAATATAGCCTAACTAGCCTATTTTTGACCTATTAAGTATTAGAGAAAATGAAATATGAATCTTCAAAGAGTTTATAACTTTAAGAAACTTTTATTTCTGTAATTTAGTCTCTTTAAATGCTTAATTTTGCACACTTGTTTCTATAGAAACTACCCCTAATAATTTTACTACCCTATTTTTGGCACATTAAATTGTCAAAATATGATGACATCCTCCCACTCTGTGAAAAAGTTTTCATTGCCGGCATTAAACTGGGCGAAACCAGATAGCAAGGCTCCTTGTGATGCCTCAAATATTAGTAATTGTTGCCAAATGAAATGGAAAAACATTAGTTTTAATAGAGATTTTTGGCTCTGTATAGATATTAAGCCACCAATCCTGCTCTGTCTGAAATGGAAGGGGATTTAGAATGGAATACACTTGCTGCTAAGCCACCCAACTCCGACTCCCCAATTCCTACACCCCGAACTCCCCCTTACTCCCAACACTTTCCAACTGTTGACTTAAAACTCCAAGGAACAATAAAGTTGCCAGTGTGTTCTACATTCCAGCCCTGTATCCTTCATCCCCCGACAGTTAGTTCCTTTGTCAACCTTGAAAAGGCGCGCAGGTGTGAAATGAGCGTGCGAAATGAAACCAGGCCTACTCCTCCGGTTCGCAGGACCTCTCCTGTCTGTGTCTGTGTGCACTTGTGTGCGTGTGTAGGAGATAATTGAATTTCTGATTTTAAGTGCTGCCAAGGCGGGGGACTGGGACATTAGGCAGAGGGTATAGAGAGCCTAAACAAGTCACAAAAGTGCAAATTCGCGCCGCAAAAGTATTCAGCACTAAATTACGCATACGCCATGTTGTGCCACGACAGTGGAAAGTGGCAAGTGGCAAGCGGCAAGCGGCAAGCGGCAACTGTGGCAAGACCGGACCGGAACGTGTAAATTGTTTCGACTCGGTAGGGAAAGTCGACGGAAAAGCGACCGCACAGCCAGCTGCGAGCTGCCAATTTGCCAAGTGTCCGCAAACAAAGCGAGACACGAACCAAACGAGACAAACGAGCGAACAACAAATAGTTGTCAGCAACGGGAAAAGTTGGCCAACACGGCCAGGGAATACTCTTTTTATTTTGGGGAGTACTGGCAGGAATACTTTATAGGTTGCAGAAATGGGTATTGCTTTGATATTTCGTTGAAATTAAGGTCTAAAACATATTCATAGCATACGTTTCGACGGCATTTCAAGAGATATCAAATCCAAAGCAATATCTGTGGTGATATTTCTCTATTCACCAACAAACAAATACAAGTATTATTCCCTTCCTTTCTCATATAAATTGCTTTTGCTGCTTTTCCACTTTTTTTATTGTGTTTTCTCCGGCTTCTCAAAACAACATTTGATATTATAATACAGCTGTAGAGAGGTGTCCAATCTGCAAGCCGTATTCCGAGCACCCGCTCGAGGGAAGTCCCCGACAACTTCAAGTGGCATTGTAAAAAAGTTTTCCAGCCATCCAGCTCTCTCGCTCATTTAAAATGCAAATGGAGGCCAGTCGCACAGAGGCAATTCGGGAGGGGGAGGATCCCTTCCCCGCCCACTCGATGCCAAATTAGTTTGCCAGCAAAGTGAGAGAAGGAAACATAAACAGAACACGGCCAATATATCGCCCATTTGGACTATAAATTATCCAGGCTATCGCTCCACCGGCGGGGAGGATGTCATGCTGGGGAGTCATATTCCGGATTTATTTGGGCCTGGCATCGTTCCTGTTTGCCTATAATCCTGCCTGAACTTTGGCCTTTCCTAGAGGATTGTTGAGGATTCAGAGAAGAGAGGGATTGGGAGGCAGCAGTCATCGCACCATTGCTAACTTCTTAAGTGCAGCGCAACTTTTTGACACTTGAAATTGAGTTTTGCGGTGTAATTGCATTTTATTTCGCCAACTTCAGCCGAGGGAACCCAAACAAAAGTCGCAATCCAATCCCATTCCCATTCCGCACTCTCCATTCCGTATTCCACGTCCCCACTCCCATTTCCCACTGCAATGCCATTGTGGCAATGCTCTTGGATGCTGTGTATCTCCCTGTCACTTAGCGCCGGAGCAGGGACCCTGGGAGGAGGATAATGCAGGAGGAGCCTGCGCGGAGGAGCTGTTTGGCAAGGGGAAAAGGTGCCATCAAATTTGCATGGATGGCGCCGAGGAGGCTGAAGCTCAAGTCAAGTGGCGATAATCGCAATCTTTGGCTCTGCCCCGTAATGCGCCGCCACCGCCCACTTTACAGCAGCCCAGTCACCTTGCATGTGTCCCAGCAGTGAGAGAAAAACTAGTAAGCTTATATGGGATAATATAAATAGATAATAAATATTACGTAAAGAGGGGAATTTGAAGATTCACCTCTAAAGGGAGTCAACAACTGATAATTGGGGAACCTTTTTTAGGAAGCTTGTTTTACAATAAGAGGCTTCTTGCCTGTACATTTTGTGTTCATACAATTTATAGGGAAAATTTCGAGAATAAAGATCCACATTTGTAAAAAAATACCTAGACATTAACAGTATATTTAGGGGCTCCCTGGTCTTTTTTTAGGAAGGAACATTGTTTGAAAATTAAATTCTATAAGGAACTTAAGCCCTTCTACTCGCATTCACTACATATTTGTGTATATTTTTATCATTTCAAAATCTATTCATAAATTAAATTTAATCGTTTCGCATTAAAAAGCGGATTCCCTCTCAAGGCAACCCCAATTTCTCCCAGTACAACAGAGAATTGAATTGGATCATTTTCGCAAATGGATTGCCTGTCGCTGGCCAGGAGGAGGAAAGTAATGAAGGCGGGCGAGTTTGTGCAAACTGCAGTTTGGCAGCTCATAAAATCAACTTTTCGCCATTCCACACCCGCATGCATTTCCACGGAGGGGAGGGCGGGAGGCGCCAGAAAATTAATTACAATTTTTTGAATGGAAAACCATTGAAAGCGATGGCAGGCGATGGCGAGCCACGGGGAGGAAATGGATGAGGAGCAGCAATCAAATCAAATTATTTTTCATTGCAACTCAATAGGGGGAAATGTAAACGAAAACGAAAACGAGAAAAAGGGCAGTCGGAGAAGCGAAAAGGAAAATAAACTCGGGGATATTATGCAAGGCGAGAGCTCAACTGGGCTAGGGAAAAACCCCGGAAAATGTTCCGCAATAATGCCAAGTCGGGCTGAATTGCAGCCATAATTAAGAGTGTCCTCGCTGGCTGTCAGTTCAGGCCATTGTTTCGCATCCTTCGCGAAGTCCTCGAATGCGAATCGACAGCTGTCCTCGTCTTCCTCCTTCTGCCAGTCAGCGTTGCGCTCTATAAATGAATTTTTCATTAAAACACAGTTGCAAATTATTTAGCTCCATGTTCGGGCATTAATTTACATAATTTAAAGTTAAACTTTTGCCTGCACAACAGTTTTCAATTGCCGCTTGTTGCTTGTCCCTGCCTCGCAGGACCTCTCCTTCTCTCCCTCGGATTTTCCCTTTTCATGAATGAAATTTTTGGCGCCTTTTTCACGGCGCAGACTCCAGAGAGAGTCGCCGCCGGTTGAAGGCTGAGATTGAACGGGGCAGCAGCCTCCATTGAACAAGGATGCCGCCTCGTTCAATCTACAAAAGCAGCGGCAGTCCTTCGACCACCAACAGTTGCGGTCTGGAGCTCGTCGCAGGCGTGTGTCGTGTCGGGAAAAGCCCCCGGGAAAACCCGAAAATATCTCGTTTGTGGAAATTGCAAAAGTAAATGAAACAAATTAAATTATGGCTTAAATTATGTCTACGAAAGAGGGCCGTTTGAAAGGCCAATAAATTGTCATTTGTGTGCGTGCGTGTCAGTGTCTGTCTCAGAAGTAGTGTGTGCGGGTGTGCGGCGGCCCCTGTGTCGTATGCGCAATATTTATGAATGCAATTTCCTCGACTGAGCAGAGACAATGTGTGTGCCCGATATCGGTTTCGAGATTATTGTCAGCATCTGGCAGTGGTCTCGGCTTAGGAGCGGATCTGCATTGTCTGAGCTAATCCCTGTGGAAATCCCCCAAAGCGATGGCCCCTCTACATTTGCACACAGATATATTGGCTGCATAGCAAATCGCATCAGGCATTCTGACAGGCCATTTCGGAGGGGAGTCCACTCCCCATATAACACCCTCTCAGCCACTCGGCATTACCGATTTTTTGCCACTTTTTCCAGCAGCTTGCAGTTTACACACGAAATCAGCATTACAAATGCAGCCATAGAGTCGGAGCCCGAGCCAAAGCCAGAGCCAGAGCCAGAGCCAGAGCCAGAGAGCCAGCATTTTGCATAATTTATGTCAAGCATGAAAATAACAACTAAAAGCGGGTGGGATCCCCTTGCCTCGTCACACACACGGCCATAAATAAGTGCAGGTTTAAATACCACGGCAACAATTGTGAAATATGGCAGAATAATAGAAAGGACCAGCAGCAGCAGCAACTGTAGCACTGGGACTAAATATTCATATACACAAATGCACTTGGGAAAAATATGCTAAGGGGGAAAGAGAGTTTAAATTAACCGGGAAAAAAGTGGAGCAGAAATGTTTCCACAAAAAGCGGCTATGAATTTTATATGCCTTTTTTGTGGCCTTTTTCGGAGCCTTTTTTGTAGCCTTTTAGTTGAAAAATTATGAAATAAATCAAGTTGCTGGGATTTATCAACTGCAATTAAAATTCTATACATGTTTTTGGCTTAAAATAACTGTAAAGGTATGCTTTGAGTTTATTAATTTTGAATTTGAATTGAAATTCAAAGGGATTTTATTTTTTTACTAATTCGAAACGATATGATTTTTAATAGTATAAAAACATTTCATAAAAATTACTAAAATCAACTCAAATATCTAGTTCTGTCAAAACAAAATGTATTAAATATTATTAAAAACACACAATTATCTACTTAATGTAATTTTTGTTTATATATTTACCAGTGTCATTATTCATAATTAAATATTTTAATATTTGGTATTTTAAATATTTGAAAAAGGGCTAATCGACTTTCCTTTCTTAAAAAAAACTGCAAATACCCCCAATTTCCAACTTCTTTAACTCTTACTTTCCCCCAATTAACATCTTTGAAGCCTAAACTTATGCAAAACTTTAAATTAAATGCCCATATTGGCACTTTAAATAATTAAATTTAGCAAAAACTAAGCTGCCATTATTTATAAAAGGATAATCTGGCTTAATTAAAGGCTTAATTATAGCTGAAACCACATATGGATGGTGCGGTCTCCCTCGGCGTTCAAAGTTCAAATCAATCGAGAAACAAATTCAATTAAATCTTCCTCCTATATTCCTATACTCCCCTGTGTCTCTTCAGTGCTTCAATAATTCAATGCTCCAAAAAGCTTGGCTGGGCGAAGGGGAAAGTGAACAGCTACAGACATCAAGTTTAATCAATTATTTTAAGCCAACACAACGCACAAGTTGTTGCTGAGGATTAGTTTCCCAGTTTGGCCAAGGAATTTCCATATTTTCCTTGCTTTTCCTGCCAGTGCATATATCTGATATATATACGAATGCATAAACACACAAAATATGTACAAAATATACACAAATCTACACAAATATGAGTTGTAGTTACACGAGTAGCCGACAAGTCGAGCGAGCGAGCGGGTTAAGCGAAGGCGAAGGAGCTCGCAGACCGGGGCAAATGTCAACTGTAGATGCTGCTGCTGCACTGGGGGTTAAGAGGAGGGGTTAAGAGGAGCCTGAGCCGTGCTGGAACCCCCTTTGGGGCGAAACAAAGGCGCGGGGCTCAGTATGAAAAACGAAAAATGGGCCAAAAAGTTATTTTAAGCGAACAGCGAAAAGCGTGCGACAAGAATGAAAAACCAGAAAGAAGGCAGTGCGAAAGAAAAGCGTCCATAAAGAGGCTGCTGGGTGGGCACAGAGGGGAACCGAGGGGCACTGCAAGTTGGTAATCTCGAAACAATTATGCATACGCGCGCATACAGAGGAAAACAGCAACAATGACCAAAACGTTCACTGGAAATCTGTGGCGCGTGAGCGGAGACAAAACAAGAAAAGCGAGAAAGTAGCCCAAAAGCCCGCAATGAAAGCGCAAAATGTTTGGCCATTAGCATAAAAAATAATGGCCAAACACACACACACAGCACAACATTGGCAGCAGAGCAGCGATAGCTACTGGGGAAAACAGGGAGGATATGGGAAAGGATATGGGGAAAGGGGGTCTCTGGGGCATGCCTGGTGTCCATTTCATCGAAGACTTCATCTTAATCCTTTTCCAACCAAACCAATTGGCGTGAAAATGCCTTTTCCTGGGGGTCTATACACCCCGTAATTTCGATTTTCCATTTGGCATTTAGGGTTTCCCCCTCACATATAGAAAAATGAAGGTTTCAACATTGATTTCTCTGAAATAAATATTATTTTTTGCTTATAAAAATAATATGAAATGGGAAATAACGAATGAAAATGTAATACAATATAACAAGAAATCCAATTATTGACTTTTTGAACAAAACTTTAACGAGAAGCTTTAATAAATATTTAACTAGATGGAAAGGCAATTAAAATAATACAATTTGAGCTGAAATATTGATTAAATTTGACATGAGTTCTGAATTAGGTATAACCTATTATTTAAATTAACTTTTAAATTTAACTTCTTAATATATAATTCTTTTATCATTTTTATCTATGTAACAGTTTGTGTTAGTCTAGGTTTGGTTAAGTATTAGGAACTATTATAAATATTTATTAGACTCTTTTTTTTCAAAAATCTGGTTATTTTGAGTGTACCTAATAGCCAAAAGTCCGCCAACACATATTTTTCCATCATCATATTTTGTATTTAATTGGGCAGCAAATTCAGGTGAAATAATGTTTTAGGGGATTTTCTAGGCTTTACCACACAATTCATAATTAATTTGTATTTAAAACAAGGCAACAAACTGGGGAATATTTAATTAAACCTAAAAATAAGTGTTTGAATTATAAAATCGGTATTTTGTGACCCAAAAAATCTTCAAAAAAGTGGTAAACTTAAAGAGAACATCAACAATATTTCTAACAACAAATTAAACGAATAAAAACCCGACAAGTTTACCATGAAAAAAATATACCATATAAAATGTGACCAAATTATCTTACATTCTTTCCGCTCCCTAAAAAGGCTTGACTATAAAATATATAGACAAAATATTGAATAAAAATACGTACTTAACTTTGAGGAATCACAACAGCCATCCGTCGTGGCATGGCCTATCGTAAGGTGTAATTTTTCTCCGTGTCACCCAATCCTGTTCTGTCAATCGGCCCCATCGAGAGGCTCCCCATCACGCCGCATACTTTTATGGCCACGTCCTTGGCGGGATAAGAGGATGAGGAGTGTGTCGTGTGTGTGTGTTTGAGAGGCAAAAGAGATACAAAATGCGAGCAAAAGTGAGGCCAATAAAAGGGCGATAAAATTGACGCCGATACAGGAGCAGGAGCAGGAGCAGCAGCAGGAGTGAAGGAAAGGAGGAAGCGATAAGCGTATCCTGTCGGCAGAGTGCATAAAAAGGCGATATATATTCCCGTATTCCGTATTCCGTGTCCGGTGTCCTGTGTCCTCGCTGCAGCCTCCGATAGCCAACGATTCAAATGCCTTGCGGTGATTAATGGGCCATTGGCCATTGCCGACGGGATGCGCATAATTCACCAGGCCAGATACGGCGGCCCCTGCCAATGGCTGGCCATGGGTCTGGGCCTATTCCTGGCCCTGGCCTGGACCACGGCAGCGGCAGCAGCCATGGAGTCCTCGGCAGAGCTGCAGGCGCTGGGCTACAACGAGGCAATTAAGGTGCCAGGTGCCGCAATTAGCACAGAACGACCGAAACCCGGAGCAGCAGCAGGAGGAGCAGCAGCAGGAGCTACACCATCACCCGGAGCAGCCACGACAGCACAACATCCCCACGAGAGGCCCCTGGGCCAACGCTCCGAATGGAAGCACAAACGGACGAAAGTCAAGCGCCGTCAGCAGCGCCTCAACTCGCAGCACAGCAATCTCCCCGGGAGCAGCGCCAACGCCTCCTCTCATTACCACCACCACTACAACGGCAACTACAGCCCCTTGCCGGCGAACCTGCCGCCCAGGCAGCGCTACCTGAAGGTCAACCAGGTGTTCGAGAGCGAGCGCCGCATGTCCCCCGACGAGGTGGAGCGCAATCACGGCAAGATTGTCCTGCTCGGCCTCTTCGAGCTCTCCACCTCGCGCGGGCCGCGTCCGGATGGCCTCAGCGAGCTGGGAGCGGCCACCATGGCCGTGGAGCACATCAACCGCAAGCGCTTGCTCCCGGGATACACCCTAGAGCTGGTCACCAACGACACGCAGGTGAGTGAGGCGAAGGGTTCAGGTTTGACTGCGGGTTCGGCTAGACTCCAGTCAGCGCCGCTTGTTCCATTACCAAATTGAATTTTCATTTAGTGGCGCGTGCAACATTAAAACTTAATAAGAAAAATCTGCAGCAGCGGCACAGAAGGAGCGGGAGCAGCTGCGTCTGTGGCGGCCCTAAAAAAACGCGGAATAAGAGGGGCAAATATGTCATCAACGTTCTCCGTCTTCAGGCGCTTTTATTGCGTGGAGTCGTTGCCGCTTTTGATGGGGCACGCAAATGTACCAAAGCACCAAAAACACCGACAGAAAATTGGTTTAAAATCTATTATTTCTAAGATTACATAGCAAGAACAAGGGGAAAATTCATCAACATAGCATATTTTTCAAATTCCCATGTCAAGTGTACATGTCCTTTTTGACAAACCGAACCACCTTTTGGCTCCTTAAGCTATTGTTTCAGTATTTGTAAATGGATAATATGTCTTATAAAGAAGGAAAAAGACTGTTTGTAGCTTAGCTGAACTTTTTCTGTACTTAAAATATCTTATAACCGTGTTATTTACTTCTTTATCCACTGAACTTTATACTAGGAGTGGTTCCTCAAGCTCTTAGATCTATTTTCAGTGTTTTTAAATAGATTTGTTGATTTGAAAGGCAAGAGAAAGGCCCATTTATGTTGAACTGAGCTTGTTTTGTGCATATTTCTTTTAAATTGCATAACTAGAATGGACAAATAGTTACACTTTAAACTCTCACAACTTTTTTTGTCAAGCTCTGGTAATTTTGAACCGATCTTTCGTAACTTTCCACAAATTTTAGAAGTACAAAAACAAACTCTTCACATATTCGAGGTCAAATAAAGCTTATAAGAAAAACTATACAAGCCGATTTGTACGATTTTTCTGTGCTTTATGACTTTTAAAGTATTTTCTGCTGTTGTTCTCAATTCTTCAAAAGTTTACAGAAGTTGAAAAACAAAACTTCAACAAGATTTTAACACTTATAAGAAAAACACGAAATTTAAGAAAACCTTTTCCTTGGCTTTTCTTGCATATTCACTTAAGTTTTTTCTGTCCGGGCTTCAAGCTGACCCTCTTTTCAATATAATTTTGAATACTTTCTTTTAAATAAAAATTTATGTATAAAATTCCTTGTATACTAGACCAATTGATCTCTCAGTGTACACGCATATGCACATCTACCATAACAGACAGACAGTCATATCTGGAGCTGGGATCTCCGCTCCTTCTGTGTCTCTATCAAAGTCGACATTTTAAAAATGTTTATTGCGCCATCTCGCCGCCTTTTTTATGGCGTCGAAACGAGTCGGTGAACAGCGGCCTTTGCCCCCTGTTTTCGCTGCTTCTCGAACGCCTCCACTGCCATTGCTCATCTCTCGTCCTCATCCGCATCCTCCGTTTCTTCAGTGCGATCCTGGAGTGGGCGTGGATCGGTTTTTCCACGCCATTTACACACAGCCGTCGACGCGGATGGTGATGCTGCTGGGATCGGCCTGCTCGGAGGTCACCGAGAGCCTGGCCAAGGTGGTGCCCTACTGGAACATCGTGCAGGTGAGTCTAGCGACTGATTAAAATGCAAATATCATCCCCTCCGCCACATCCTAATCGGGGCAATTTCTCAAAAATCTAATCAACTCACGTGCCACACGCTCGATTAGCATAAATGCGGGGGAATCTCTGGAATGGAGCGGCCCGGGGATTGGATACCACCACTGGCACCCCATAAACCTTTGAGCCATAAACATTTCCACAGCCGCAGCAAATTATGAGGTCCACAAATTCACTTAGAAGCTTCTCCTCCTCAATCCCGATCCAGGACATTTGCATTTAACCTTTGAAGTTTCATTGGGGCAGAGCGTGTGTGCGTTGAATGATTAGAGCCCGGAGAAGGCTGGAGCTTGGATTCCTAGGCGGAGGCATGTCTTGCATTTTAAGCGACCCCCGAATACCGAAGATGTACATGTTCACATGGATACTCTAACGACTGACTCCCCGATTGAAGGTCTCCTTCGGCTCGACTTCGCCGGCGCTGAGCGACAGGCGGGAGTTCCCCTACTTCTACCGGACCGTGGCCCCCGACTCCTCGCACAACCCGGCAAGGATTGCCTTCATCCGAAAGTTTGGCTGGGGCACGGTGACCACCTTCTCGCAGAACGAGGAGGTGCATTCCCTGGCGGTGAACAACCTGGTCACCGAGCTGGAGGCGGCCAACATCTCCTGCGCCGCCACCATCACCTTTGCGGCCACGGACTTTAAGGAGCAGCTGCTGCTGCTCAGGGTGAGCCCAGCCACATGGCATAAAACATTGAACATTAAACATAAAACATACACACTCAAATTGCTCAAATTAAAACCATAAACTCAAACTGCTGTATGATTTTATGGCAAAACATTCTTAATTTGGCCGCAGTTTTGTTTTTCTTTGCTTAATTGCAAACTCGAAGAGCGGGAATTGAAGTTTAAGATCTTTTCAAACCACTTGAACTTGATTTAAATGTTGCACTTATAAATTATATTAATTTTATGTTTGTTTAATTTTTAACGCAGTTATCATTGCAGAATCCATCTAAGAACCACTAAGTCTTGTTTAAACCTCTTTCTACTCTTAGTTTCTATTCATATAGTGTTGTGTTTTTTGTTTCTATTTCTAATATATTATTTTATCTACATTTAAGTCTTACATTAAATTTTCCCTTACTTTACTAGCTTTTTCTTTTCCTCTTTAGTTCACAAAGTATTTCTTTCAAGACTTGGAAAAATATTGCATCATTAAGTAAGAGCAAATCGACAGCCCTGAGCTGATTGCGGCCTATTTTTTTCGAGTGTGTGGGTGGAGTGTTCCTAATCGAAGGATGACAAATGACAAATGGCCATATTCGGGCTCTACCCCTCCATATTTTGTTTCGCCACAGGAGACGGACACGCGCATCATCATCGGAAGCTTCTCGCAGGAGCTGGCCCCCCAGATCCTGTGCGAGGCCTACAGGCTACGCATGTTCGGGGCGGACTACGCCTGGATCCTGCACGAGAGCATGGGCGCTCCTTGGTGGCCGGACCAGCGGACCGCCTGCTCCAACCACGAGCTGCAGCTGGCCGTGGAGAACCTCATAGTGGTGTCCACGCACAACAGCATCGTGGGGAACAACGTCAGTTACAGTGGACTGGTAAGCTAGCGGGGTGAATGGATGGGTGCACGGGGAGAAAAACTAGAGAGGGAATAGGTAATTCTAATAATATTTATCCCTAATTCTTCTTCCTGCAAAAAAGAACTTTCAACTAATTGAATTCCCTTAATTAAGCTCATATTTCTCTTCATTTGAATAGCCCTTAAATTCCCCAAAACATAATTGAGTCCTTCAAGGATTGCCCCTCTGTTTCTCTCAAGTTTTCTTGCCGTGTTTCTTGTAAACAGACTTGTCTTGTCTTTGTCCTTCCCTTGGTTCCTGCCTTTTCCCGTCCTTTCTGTGCGCGTCCAGAGTGAAATGATTTATTTGATTAGACAATCCCGAGGCTGCGATTGCGTTTGGCAATGGCCACGGCGATGGCGATGGTGATTGCCAAGTGGCAAGCCGCCTCCGCCGCCGCCTAAGTCCTGCCTGTCATCGCATTCGCATTCGCCGTGGCAGACGCGCTCTTTTACGGCTCTTTTAGTGCCTGGTCATGAAATTGTGCGAATGAAATCCTGGCAGGGATGGGGG
This sequence comes from Drosophila jambulina, assembly GCA_018152175.1. Taxonomy (NCBI): domain Eukaryota; kingdom Metazoa; phylum Arthropoda; class Insecta; order Diptera; family Drosophilidae; genus Drosophila; species Drosophila jambulina. The sequence goes on from JAECXH010000114.1 coordinate 1,474,918, forward strand.
CGGGATAGGCAATCTCATTACTGTGGCGGGCGGCATTCCTGCGGCATTCGTGGTCTGTTTAATCGCATTTCCACTTGGCAGAACAATCACATGTTCAACTCGCAGCTGCGCAAACAGTTTGCCCAGTTCCATGGCCAGGATTTGGTCTCTGGATTGGGATCCAGGATCGGTGCACCGCAACGGCGTCGACGTCGAAGAGGAGCTGGAGGCAGCAGCAGCAGTGGCGGCGGCGGCGGAGGAGGAGGAGGAGGAGGTCACCTCTTCCCGGATGCCATCTCCCAGTATGCTCCACAGACCTACGATGCCGTCTGGGCCATTGCCTTGGCCCTGAGAGCCGCCGAGGAGCACTGGCGGCGCAACGAGGAGAAGTCGAAGCTGGATGGCTTCGATTACACGCGCAGCGACATGGCCTGGGAGTTCCTCCAGCAGCTGGGCAAGCTGCACTTTCTGGGAGTATCGGTGAGTCATTCGGGATGTATAAACAATATTTCGAGTGAAAAAAATCGGAAAAAATCGATCGATAAAATATATTCTAGACTAATACTAATACTAAAACCAAAAAAATCGAAAAATATCGATTTGAACTCTTAAATATCGATACAAAACACAGAAGAAAGTGTGAATAATAATTGAAATAAATCAATTTCACACTATGTAAGCCAAGGTAAGCCAGGTTCTTCTGCCATAATTGTATCCCCCTGCAAACCAAGAAATTCGAATTTTTATTCACAACTCGAAATATGATTTCGAACTGTTACTTTCCCCCATTTAATTCCTCAATTTCTCTTTCCTTTCTCTCCCTGACAGGGTCCCGTTTCCTTCAGCGGCCCGGATCGCGTGGGCACCACTGCCTTCTACCAGATCCAGCGCGGCATGCTGGAGCCCGTGGCCCTCTACTATCCGGCCACGGACGCCCTGGACTTCCGGTGTCCCCGCTGCCGGCCGGTGAAGTGGCACAGCGGCCAGGTGCCCATTGCCAAGCGGGTGTTCAAGCTGCGGGTGGCCACCATAGCGCCGCTGGCCTTCTACACCATCGCCACGCTCTCCAGCGTGGGAATAGCGCTGGCCATTGCCTTTCTGGCCTTCAATCTGCATTTTCGGAAGCTCAAGTAAGGGCGGGGAAAGTGAGGGAAAATCGATAACTATTGTGATGTGCTCAAGGATATTTCATTGAGTTTGTATTGTTAAAAAATATTTAAAAAAAAAGTAGGGTACATTTTTCTGTGACTTGATATACATTTTTTTGCTTAAATAAACATGAACTTGGGCTGCTTTCCTTATCGTTTTCATTTCAAATATAATTTAATTTAAAATATATTGTTTCTGCAGCCCTTTACTTTTAATTTTCTTAATTTAAAAGGTTTGTAAAGTAAATAATTTAAAAAAAAGCGTAAGATATACACAATCTCCTTGACATTCATTGTTTATTTTCTTCAGTTGTATATAAAACAATGTAACGTTGGTTTAAATTATTGCAAGACCTTCTCTTAGAAACTCCAGAAAGTTAATCACTTACTACCAGTTTCTGATTTTTAATTGAACAAATTGATTGACTTCCGAGTGGTTTTCTCCCTAAGCCAATATATATAGGGATTAGTCTGCACTTTCTCTGCATGAAAGTCAAAGAGGAAGCAGCAGGAGGGGAAGGAGCGGGTTCCCTCTCGTTCTCATGACCTTCTCCCGCCTCTCACTCCACAGAGCAATTAAACTTTCCAGCCCCAAGCTGAGCAACATCACCGCAGTGGGCTGCATCTTCGTGTACGCCACCGTCATCCTGCTGGGCCTGGACCACTCGACGCTGCCCTCGGCGGAGGACTCCTTCGCCACGGTCTGCACGGTGAGTTATCCAGCGAAGCGAAGCTCCTTGGCCCCATCCCGCCGCTCCAGGACCGCCTCCTTTGTTTGACTTTGACGGGTTTCTGGTGTGTAAGCAAGCCAGTGTGTGTGTGGGGGGAGTCCTCATCAAATATGACTTTCAGTTTCTGGCTGGCAACTTTCGAGTCGCGTTCGTTCTCATGTGTTTGCTTTGCTTATGCACCGCAAGAAAAACATTATTGTTTTAGCTTGAGAGGGGCTTAGGGTGGGGCTTAGGGTCCTCGAATTGTGTTTTTTGTGGGGACTTTCTGTTGTGGTTGTCAAGCGACTCCTCCAATGGTTATTTATCCTTATAATTCTGGTGGATAAATCTTATTATCGATATAATTTTAATGTAGATAAGTTTTAAAAATCGCATATGTCAAAAAGGCATTTATTAAACACTTCGGAGAGCCATCGTTTGGTTTAATAATTCTGCATAGAGTTTCAAAATGTAAAAATTCAAAATTTCTAATACATTGGCAATTGTAATTGTGAAAAATTCTCAATATTTTTATCATAAATCAAATAATGTCATATGGCTACTTTGTTGTGCCAAGTGTGCGCTCCTCCTACCCAGCTCTACTGTGCTCTGTTCTATAAATAGCCAAAGGTTTTTGGCTGCAAATCCAGACGCTGAGGCTGCTGCTGCTGTTGCTCTTTAAGCTAGAAGCCAGGTTGAGAGTTTGACGAGCTTTCCATCCAGATCTGCTGATGTCCCCGTCCCAGCTCCCGGTGCCGCTCTGGCGCCTCCCTTAAACGCCACTCTTGGGAAATTTGCTGGTCGCTGTTGTTTCTGCTACCGTTTCTGTTCCAGTTCCTGTTCCGCTTTTCCTTGTTTCCAGTTTGTTTTTTGTTATTGTTGAGGAGGCCCTCGGCCCCCGTGTTGAACCCACATTCGCCGCAGGCAAGGCAAGGGGGATGCCGGAAAATGCAAACACATGACACGGAAATTTACAACTTTTGTGATATTCCTTTATTTGCATAAATTTGAGACGCACAGCACTGCCTCGTGATGCCTCCCTTTCGCCAGGATTGTGGTCCATTGATGACTTGTTTCCCTTGTTTGCCAGCCATGTTTTCCTTGGGTCTGCCTGACATGACACTTGCCGTGTTACAAGGCTCCTCCTGCTGCCACTCCTGCTCCTGCGCTAACCTCCGCCCTATTCGCTTATCTTCCTACCCGCAGGCACGCGTCTATCTGCTCTCCGCTGGCTTCTCGCTGGCCTTCGGTTCGATGTTCGCCAAGACGTACAGAGTCCACAGGATCTTCACCCGGACTGGCAGCGTTTTCAAGGACAAGATGCTGCAGGACATTCAGCTGATACTGCTCGTCGGAGGCCTGCTCCTGGTGGATGCCCTGCTGGTGACGCTCTGGGTGGTCACCGATCCCATGGAGCGGCACCTCCACAATCTGACGCTGGAGATAAGCTCCATCGACCGCAGCGTGGTCTATCAGCCGCAGGTTAGTTGGGTTACCCAGGGCACGTGGATCGGTTAAAAACAAGATAAACACAGGATACAGAAACAGGATAAAAAAAATTTAAAAAAAAATACAAAATAGGTATTACTGCAAACTTAATTACAAATGAATAGAACGCTTCTCTTCACATTTTCTATTAAAAAATGTACAAAGTTATTAAGCGAATTAACAAGAACACCCTTTTGATGAAGTTTCTGGAGCACGTATCAGAAAGGCAACTAGAATAACTTAAAAATTAACTCTCTTGATATAAAAATAAAAATAAATATTTAAATAAGGAATTCAATATAAGTACAGTGAATCTGAAGAAGCTAAAGCTATAGATACAGATGTGTAAAACAAAATGTAAAAAATAAATTGTTTTCACATTTATATAATTATCCCAAAAAATTTGTAGATGCTTTAGACGAAATATCTGGATCAGGTTTTAAAGGCGATGAAAGCAACTACAACGTACAAAAAACTAAGATGAATAAAAATAAAATCCAATATGACTTCAAATGAGTCTGAGCACGAAGACTCGAAGCATGACGACTCCAATGAGTCTGATGATGAGAGGTCGAAACAGACGTTAAAAAAAATGTAGAAAATAAATTGTTTTTGCATTTATATAATTAATCAAACGAATTCGTAAAACCCCTCAGATAAAACATCTGGAGCAGGTATTACATTCGATGAAAACAACGACAACGTACAAGAAACCTCTTAGATGAATAAAAATAAAAACCATGATGACTCCAATAAGTTGAACATTAAGACTCAAAGCATGATGACGCTACTGATGAGAAGTCGAAACAGAAGTTAAAAAAAATTTAGAAAATAAATTGTTTTCACATTTATATAATTATCCAAATTCATTTTTAGATGCTTTAGACGAAATATCTAGAGCAGGTTTTAAAGGCGATGAAAACAACGACAACGTACAAAGAATTCTTCAGATAAATAGAAATAAAAACCGATATTTAAATAAATAAAAGCAAAAATAGGTAAAAAAAAAAACAAGTTTCAAAACGGCGAAGTTGCATTTGAAGGTTCAGGAGGAGATGCAGGAGGAGATCCACCTTGATAGCCGACCGACGCCCAAACTGAATGGAAATGCATTAGTTTCGAACAGCGAGCATAGATACCTCGGGGTCATACTAGGTTCAAAGCTGAAGTTCCACAAGCAAAGTGACATGGTCCTCCACAAAATGGAATCGCGCTTTAAGCAGCTATCCTGGCTGTCTGTAAAAACGATTATCTATAAGCAATTTATTGCTCCCCTGTGGCAGTATTGTGTTGCTGTTTGGGGAAAATAAATATTGCCCACAAACTTATTTGTAAATTAATACATTTTTTTTGCTGAAGTCATTAATTAACACGAAAGCCGGCGAAGTTACACTGTACATGGGAGGAAGTACAGGAGAAGGTGCAGGAGAAGGTATAGGAGAAGGGACAGACATAGAAAAAGAAAATTAAAAAAAAGTCAGATAAAATAATAAAACAAAATTATTAATAAAATAAATGGAATTGAAAAAATAGTGCGCGTTTCTTTTTCGTTCATTTTCGATTAGAAAAATTTAAAAACGTATAATCTTAAGATCACCTTTGCAGAACTTTCTGGAGCACGTATTGGACGAGTTATGTTAAAAATAGATTTATAAAATAAAGATTTAAATAACATTCAGGCGACACAGAGCTGCCGGCCAAGAGGATTACTTAAGTCGGAACTGTCGTTTAAAATAACAAAGTTCGATATAAAGATGAAAATAAATAGTAAAAAATAGTTCAAACTAAATTAACAGAAATATAAATAAAAACAAACCAAAAGTAGGAGGACCTCCTGGAAAGTGATGTCCAGTGGCAACCATTTGTGGTCACGTACTAAAACGTGCAAACAATGATAGAAAAGAAAATAAAATAAGTAAAAAAAATAATTTTAAATAAAAAAAAACTTAATATAGGTCAGAAAATAAAAGTTGGAGCAGAAGCAAGTAGATGTTTTCGCTTCGAAGTCAGCTCACTGAATGAGAAATAAGTTTTCTTGCTGCTAGAATGTCTATTTCTAGATGTGGAACTTTTCAGGCTTATCGATAATTCAAAGTTCCATTATCGATAGTATGTCCACAAACATCTCTGACAGACTTTTTGGGACCAGAAACGATATTTCACAGCCTACTTTTGGACACCTTTTTGACTTAACATTTTTAAATATAATAATTTCACCATTTCCATTCAGGTGGTAAATACTTTAATTATTATTGTTGTGTGGCAATTAATATTCCGCTCCAATCGAGTGTTAATTGAAAATGCAGTTTATACTTGGCCCATAAAAATAGAGCAACAACAAGATAGAGAATTTAATTCCATTCATATTTTTTGTATATTATTGCATTGCTTCATTATTTATTCAATTAAATCTGATTTCGATGTGAATGCACTATTTAATACAGTGTATTTTTGTTGGTTAAATAGAAAGCAGAAATTCGGAACGCTTCGATTGAGCAGTTGTTATAGAAACACAAATAAATATATAGAAAGTGTAAACAGCGCTCGTTCGTTCGTTCGAAAAGCAAACTCATAATAAATATACTACGAATCAAATATTATTTTCTACGGCTATTATTTATTTATGTTCAAAACGATTGTTGTTTTAATTCCCATTTGCAATACAAAAATAACTAAATAAGATGGGTGGGAAATATTATTTAAAATAACCCCAGAGACAGGCATTCTAATTGGGGTCACTTTAATTCTTTTCCCAGGTGGAAGTCTGCCGCTCGCAGCACACCCAGACCTGGCTAAGTGTCCTCTACGCCTACAAGGGCCTCCTGCTCGTGGTGGGCGTGTACATGGCCTGGGAGACGCGCCACGTCAAGATCCCCGCCCTGAACGACTCGCAGTACATCGGGGTCTCCGTCTACAGTGTGGTCATCACCAGTGCCATTGTCGTTGTCCTGGCCAACCTGATCTCGGAGCGTGTGACGCTGGCCTTCATCACCATTACGGCCCTGATCCTGACCAGCACCACGGCCACGCTCTGTCTGCTCTTTATACCCAAGCTCCATGACATTTGGGCGAGAAGTGAGTTCGGGTTTTGGTTTTTTCAAGTGCATATCCTTTGAAAATGTTTATTAATTTATGAGTTTCTTTTGTTCCCAATGCCTTAACCCCCAAAAACCCCCATTAATCCCCTGCTATACCCTCCCTTTTCCCTCCGTAGACGACATTATTGATCCCGTGATCCACAGCATGGGCCTGAAGATGGAGTGCAACACCCGACGCTTCGTGGTGGACGACCGCCGGGAGCTGCAGTACCGCGTGGAGGTCCAGAACAGGGTCTACAAGAAGGAGATTCAGGCCTTGGATGCGGAAATACGCAAGCTGGAGCGCCTGCTGGAGTCTGGGCTGGCCACCTCCACCACGACCTCGTCCTCCACCTCGCTGCTGACCGGAGGGCACCTCAAGCCGGAACTGACGGTCACCACGCAGATCCCCTTGCCAAGCAAATCGCGTACGCCCAGCATTTCGGGCATCCTGCCCAACCTGCTGCTCTCCGTGCTGCCACCGGTGATTCCCCGGGCCAGCTGGCCCTCGGCGGAGTACATGCAGATCCCGATGCGTCGCTCGGTGACCTTTGCCTCGCAGCCGCAGCTGGAGGAGGCCTGCCTGCCCGCCCAGGACCTGATCAACCTGCGGCTGGCCCACCAGCAGGCCACGGAGGCCTCCAAGACGGGCCTGATCAACCGGCTGAGGGGCATCTTCTCGCGCACCACCTCCAGCAACAAGGGCTCCACGGCCAGCCTGGCCGATCAGCAGCAGAAGGGCCTGAAGGCGGCCTTTAAGTCGCACATGGGTCTGTTCACCCGCCTGATTCCCTCCTCGCAGACCGCCTCCTGCAATGCCATCTACAACGCTCCCATCCAGGGCAGCGGCTCCGAGGTGACTCCCCTGGACTCCACACACTCGAATGGCAACCATCTGAAGCCCATTCACCGGGGCTCGCTGACCAAGAGCGGCACCCATCTGGATCACCTGGCCAAGGACCCCAACTTCCTGCCCATTCCCACCATTTCGGGGGGAGAGCAGGCTGCGTCTTCGGTGGACCAGCAGCCAGGAAAGTTTGTAAAGCTGCTGGAGACCAAGGTGAACTTCCAGCTGCCCAGCAATAGGAGGCCCTCGGTGGTGCAGCCTGCGCCCAGTCTGAGGGAGCGGGTTAGGGGCTCGCCGCGCTTCCCCCATCGCATCCTGCCGCCCACCTGCAGCCTGAGTGCCCTCGCCGAGTCCGAGGATCGTCCCAACGAGAGTAGCCCCTCCATCGTGGGCAGCTGCAAGTCCATACCCAGGATCTCGCTGCAGCATGCTACCAGTGGCGGCACCTGGAAGTCCATGGAGACGGCGGCCAAGTCCAGGCTGTCGCTGGGAGACTCCCAGGAGGAGGAGCAGCAGCAGCAGCCGCAGCCGCAGCAAGCGACCGTGAAGGTTGAGGCTTTGCCACTAAATGGCCTGGATTAGGTTTAGAGAGCCCCACAAGTCCATGTCCAAGTCAAGATCCTCGTCCAAGTCCTCGTCAATTAGAAGCGAAACACCAAGCAATTATCTCCCGCCAGCCCCAGAGGAATCCCCGCCAGATGAGCGCGTGGGCAACTGACCAATCATCAGCTTAAAGCAATCAAACGCATTAGGGTAAATCGCTAGATAAGTCACGATAGGAAAACCCCTACTTCCGACCCCCTAGCTGGTCATTACACACAGAGGAAAACCCCTCGATGGTAGCAATTGAATTTACAAAGTAAAGTAGGTAACTTAGCGCGAAATCATCTAGTTATTGGTGTGTTGAGTCTTTGTATTTAAATATGGGAATAGTTTTCTAAAAACTATCATCAGTCAGTCAGTATTCCGCTTGAAAAGAAATCTTAGGAACACGTTGAAGCTCTCGATGCCAAACATAGTATTATAGAGGATATTTTACTAAATTTTATATCTTTTCTTTACAGATTTGTTTACGAAATTCTATATCTTTTCTTTACAGATTTTGGTTTATTTAAGGATTAATTTCAGGTATCTAATAAGTGAAATCAGTTCTTTAGCAATTTCTTAGCAAAATTTTATTCTAAGGCAACTGCTAAGGCTATGTCCTTTTATTTATTTAAGTTTTCGGTCTTCTTTTTAAGTTATGTCTCCATTTTTAGGTTTATTTTAAGCCACGAGATATTTTGAAGACACCTTTTTAAGTTACATCCTTTCACATATTTAAGATATTTTCCTCAGTTTAGTTTACTCCTTAAAAGTATGTCATTTTTAGGATATAATCAAGGTCATTTGAACATAGTTTTAGGACCTAGTCTCTCAAGTCTCCCTTTCTCTCTGTGTAGAACCTCCTCTCCGCAATGTGATTGAACCCAGGATCCTAGAGACAAACCCTCCCTCACGTAGGCTAAGTAGAGGTTCCAGTTGCTCCCGCCAAGTTGTGATTAAACCGCTAGTCCCAAGTCCTTGAGTTCTTGAGTCCTTCCTAGGCTAAGTAGCTGCATTAGTTGATTTTCTGTTCTCGTTGTTGTCAGACCGTAGAAGGGACTGTATCCTGCGGTGTATCTCTACAGTGTATCCCAGTGAGCAATACTAAGTAAAGTACTTAAAGTTTAGACTTCAGAAGGAGGAGGAGTATGAGAAATAGGAGCAGGAAAAGAAGCAGGAGCAGAAGCAGAAGGGGTATCCAAAGCAGAATCAGAACCAGAATCAGAAGTAGGGTAAGGAGCTGGGGCAGTATATGATTAATTACCCCCGAATCATGTGTAGTAGGAGTCCAGAGTTGTTAGGGCCAAAGCCAACACTTGAGAGCTGCTCAAGACTAAGCCATAAGTTTTAGCATTGTAATCCAATTCCAGTCCACACTCTCTCGCCTTCCAACATCTTCTTGCCCCGCCTGACCGGCTATCTTGAATAAACAGAAAAGTCTAAGCAGAAATGCCAAGCCGAGGATAATGATTAATTAATTAAAGTTGTTTTATTGAGTGGGCCAAGGGGGCAACGCCAGACTCGCCATCTCCAGATACAGATACAAATGTCGGAGGCGTACCAAGAGAAATGACTTTGTACAAAGCCGTGAAATGAGTTGCTCCGCATCCGGCGGGTTTCCGCACACAAAGGAGTCCCAGGACCAGGCCTCGGCCCAGCCGAAACTGAATAGAGTTGGGTGATTAAGTTGACGCTGCAATTTGTTACCATAAATAAATAAATCGGATGACCGAAAACCGGCGGGCGGTCGCCGGCGACCTAACCTGGTCCAGGAGCAGCTCCTTCGTCCTTCGACCTGCACTCGCGGCCCTGTGCTGTGCAAATCCTCGTAAGTTTGGGTGGCGTGTGAATTTATCTTTATGCTCGTAAAACAAAAAGCACATGAAACGGAATCGGCCAAATAAACAGCGACGACAACGATGTATCTGGGGAGGGACAGTACACGGAGAAAAACAAATATCACCTGCGTTGGTAAAGGGAATGTTTGATGGAAACAATGTGGGTATTATTGTGTGTAAATTATGTGTGTATGATTTGTTGAAAGCTCTTTTGATTATCTTTTATTTTGTAGCTTAATTAAAGTGCAAAAATAGGTTATTAGAATTGTGCAAAATTCAAAATTCATTATTTAAAAATGTATGTTAATTCAACAAAATATAACACAAAGGTTTTTCCCTCTTTCTTGGCTTATTTCGGATTTTACAAACTTCCCCACAGAAATTAGATCCATAAATGTCGATTCAAAGTTCCGAATGATCTAATTACAAGCTGCAAATGTACAGAAACTCCTGTTAGTTAGCTACCTTTCTTTTTTATAATATTTTAAATCATAAAAAAACAAAGAATGGATATTATATCCAAAAAGATCCGTTTACTTTTAAGTTTGTATACAATATGCATTTGGGATACATTTTATTTCACGTGTACAAAAATGAACTGGCTGAGGGGAATAGATGTGATGGCGACACTCGTTGCCAGAACGAATGAATACGCCAACATTTTTCATGGCTCCATTCAGTGGCTTCCACTTCCCCCAGTAACCATTTCCATTTCCCGTTTTCATCTCCCTCTTCAGCTCGAGACTGACGCATCAGGATTTATCCCGGCGCACTTTGTTGCCACTTTTAGCTGACGGTCGGAGGTCTGGGCTCTGGGGTCTGGTGTCTGGGGTCTGAGGTCTGGGGTCCCAGGTCCAGGGCCGCGGGTCGTGCTCCGCTTCCGCTCAATAAAACGGAGCTCTGGCTGCCTGTCTTTACATTTGCTTTATTACAGTTGGAGTACCTTGCCCGAGGGCTGTCACAGCGGCGAAATGTTTATTTATTGCACATATTTGCCACAGCTGCTGGCCCTGGTCCTCGCCTCCTGCATCCCGATTCTCTGCCATCGGAGCCGTCAGAAGCTCCTGACCCCATCTGCCGGCCGACCGACGACGACGACAACATTTTGTGGCGTCGCAAAAGTTGCGCAAATATTAATTTTAATCAAGCTAATTAATATGGTCAAGTCGGAGATGGAGATGGAGATGGAGTCGGAGCGGAGACCATGTCGGTGGCCATCCGACCGAAATGAATAAAAATGGGTACGTGGTCAGTGGCGATATCAGGATGTATTTCTAGGGGGGCTCTGCAATGTCTGTCAACCATAAATTGCTACGTCAGCATACTTTTTTTTGTGGGAAATGTAGGTCTGAAAATAGTAAATGAAACTCAAATTATAAATAAAGTCTTTTATTCTGTTCAAGAATATGTAGTTGTTTTTAGATTAATTTTGTTTACAAAGAATGTATTGGAAACAATTTTTAAATCACTTTAAATTGAACATAAATGATTGATCCATTATTAAACTAAAAATTAAACAACTTGTATCTTAAAACATAAATAAGAAAAAGGCTTTAAGGGAGTTAAAAAAAAAAATATTTTAAATAACATGTGATAAAATATATTCAATTCACCCTTAAAACATATTAAAAATGTCCAAAGATATGGACTAATAAAAATGTTTAAATAAATTTGGCAGCTAACCTAGTAATACTAGCATACTTTTAGAAACTGTTTTAATTTTTTTTTATTTTTATCCCATTCTGTGGCAGTTTAACAAAACATATTTAGTAAATATATAAATAAATAAACCCAGAGAATTTGTGTAGTCCTGTCCAGAGGTTTTTAGACCCCCCTGGAGGTCCGTCCCCTGTTGCCTTCGACACGCTGCTCATGTCCTTTTTGGCGGCATTGACAAATGGCCAGCTGGGTCCAACAGGTTGAGCCCACGCACGGCAACCACAAAATAATAATAAAAAGGGAAAGGAAAAAGGGCGCACAACACATTGTTGGCTCTGCTGGGGCTTCAACTCGGATCGTACTCTTTTTTTTTGGGGTTTCGAAGGAGATTTTGCGGTCGGTTCATTAAAGTCCGGGAGGGTGCCTTGGGCACTAAGCCCACTTAATTAGCACGCGCTCGAAAAGGCAATTTACGCATATGCCAAAGTGCATTAAGTGAGCAGCAGTGGAGCATCGGAGGAGCAGCCCAAATGCGATGAGGTCTCAGCGGAGCCACGCGCCAATTCCTGCTAATTATTCAGGATTATCAGCGGGAGAAGCGCCGCACTTCAGTGCATGTACAGAGCACATACATACACATAAATATACAACAATGCTCGAGGGTCCACAAGGATTCCCAGGCGACAGCGGGGGAGCAGCAGACAGCACACACATCCCGTCGAAGGACTTGCACTTTATTTACCTTTGGCGTAAAGCGCTCGAGTTTATGCCAGGTCCCCCTGCTCCACTCCGGCACCCGCGATGGTGGCCCATAAAACGGCACTAAGTTATTTTCAATCAATAAAAACAACATAAACAAAAAGCAAGCTGTAAAAAATACACTCAAGTGCGGGAACACACACCGCGCAGGGGGAGATGGAGCAGGGAAATAAAAGGAAAACCACTGTGCTCCCAATTTGCCAATAAATTTGCTTGCCATGCACTGTGCCAGTAATTCAAAAGAGGCGAGTGAGCAGCACATAACAAGTCAGGACGGGAGCGTGAGCAGGAGCAGGAACAGGAGCAGCAACAGAAGCCAGTCAAGCCATTGCCGAAATGCGAAAATGTTGGCCAGAAACTTTTCTTTTTTCCTCCTCCCCTCCTTAGGGCCTGCCTTACTTGAGCTTTCTTTCAACTTTTCCTTCTTTATTCTGTCGGGCCACGTAGGCTGCTGTCTGCTGTCGGGCTGTCAGCGCCTGAAAATGACAAAATATGTTGGTACACAGGTCCGGGATGTCGTCTCTGGTCTAAGCCTCCCCCTTGATCTCCGCGTGCTTAATCAGGCATAAAAACACCCACGTTAAACATTTTCCGCACTGATGACAATTCGCACTTTTAATTGAGATGCGAGAGCACTGGCAGGAGAGCAGGGGAGGTCTTTATTGATGGACAGAAATATGAGACAAGTTATTTCGAGTTTAAGGGAATTTTTGAAGGGAAAATGTTTAATAATTATAAAGAATATTTAGCAGACTTAATAAAGGCAAATGAATTTAGCTGGCTGTAGTAAAAAAGTAATGCGTATACATTAACTCTTAAACCCATTTTTCATCAAGATAAAAATTATTCATATCTCTAAATCAAAGCCTTGTTTGTTGTTTAAGTATTTTGTGCTTGTTTAAATATACAACGATCTCAAAGATAAACTTTTTAGCACTTTTAAACACTCTTTTTATAAGAAATGAATTACTGCAAATATTTAAACAATATCCTTACTTCCATATGTATTTTTTGTCTTCTGAAAGAAGACATTTATTTGCAGTGCCTTGGGCTCGAAAGAGGTGCCAGGCCATAAGCGCTCTAATTGGTTATCTCGAGGGGATTCCCGGCGACGGGAATCATGCCTGAACGGCGTCGGGGAAATGGGAAAGTGGGAAATGGTAAACGAGTAGCGGAAAACGGATTTCTAGACGACTGAGCGGTTGATTGAAAATTTCAAGGGGGGAACGGGAATGGGAACCGGAACGGGAGCCTTGTTTCATGCAAATTCCCTGCTTCCCCGTCAGATACAATCCGGGAAATCAGATCTCTCTCTCTCTGCCTGCTGAGAGGTTGGGCTCGTTGAGGAGCAGTTGCCATTCAAGTCATGATTGCAATTTATTATAAGCGAGGGCTGTAAACAAATGCAGCTCCGAGGGGGAGCCCTGCCGAGCAGTTATTGTCGCGACAACTGGATAAGACAGGAAACAGCTGCCAGAGGAAGTGTGTGGAGTGGATGTGGACAAGGATGTGAATCAGAGACAGCAGCGGGAGCAGGACCAGGAGCACTGGCAGTGGCAGGAGGTGGATGCACTCACATGTTCAGTTACCATGGGAAATTACGCGAATGGAATGCCAGCACACACACGCACGTCTGCGAAGAAATAACATAATGTTGTTGACACACTGCACACACACACACTCGCTCACATACGACAGGGAGCCAACTAGAAGCGGAAACGGAAGTAGCAACAAGGCGACAGATGGGAGGAAGAGAAAGTCGAGAGACTGCCAACTGATTGCTATAGATGGCAGCAAATCTGTGGGAAGCGCGGGGAAAAGGTTGCAAAAATTGAGATACCCTTCGAGGGGAAAAATTACTAAAGAAGGTACATGGGTTATCCTTGGTAGAATATCGCAAAGGATAACCAAGTAATAAACAAATGAATGAAGAAGGTAGAAGTTCCTATAGAAGAAATTGGGAACTCCCTTAAAAACCCTAAATATAAAGTAAATGTGAAGGAAATAAATTCCTTTTGCTGTCAGAGTTTCAAATGGAGCTCTTGTCCTTTAAAATATCTGATTTAAAATCATATATAAAAACCTACAACGTACTGAAAAGTCTTACCAAAATGTATTTTACCCAAAAAAAACACTAAATTTTAATGAGAACTAAAATTTTAAGTTCAAACTAAGAGTAATACATAAAAATTCAGATGGCTTAACTCGAGATCTTATCCGAAATACCCTCCCAGAAAAGTATCCTCCCAAGAGCGAGCCAAAATACTCCAGACTTCGAAGGCATCTTGGCAGCCAAATGATTAATTTCAGCAAGCTGCCACAAACTGTTGATGGAGCAGCTAGCGGAGGCAACCTTCCTGCGGAGCCAGCCCTCGGGGAAAGGGTACTCCGGAGGAGCAGCAGCAACTGTCGCTGGTACGTGTCTCCGCACCGATTTTATCGAGTTTGAGTATGTGCGAGGCGAATGCAAACTTGGATCGTTGATTTTGCGCTCCAGAAACGTAATGAACCGCAAAATAACAGAAAAAGTCTCAGGGATTCGCTTGAGCGTATCTTTGGCAAATATAAAACACATATATAGCTGGCATATTTGCCGTCCAATCTGGTCTCCACATTATGATTAGGCTGGCACGTGGATATGGCTGTCGCAGCCAACTTGATTTAGTATTTATCACTTTTCCGAGATGTTTGCCCGCTGCTTGGTCTCTATCTTAGTTATCCACTGGAGGAAAAACCCTGTAGCAACCCGGGAAAAGGTATTAAGAAATTAAGGAATGAAGGAAATGAGAAAATCCCACAATACGATGACCTGATTTTGAGAAATAACTCAAGCACACGTGCGCCTCTGATCAGATTACCTGCGAGAACCCTTCGAACCCAATTCGATTTGCATTTCCATTGAAAGGGGAGAGCCAAAGCCTTCCTCTACCTTGTCCCATGTCCCATTACCACGTCCCATTCCTTGCCAGGAACAAGTGCTAACTGGCCTGGAGAGCGGGGATCAAATAACGCACAGGCCCAGGGCGGGCGGAGCAGAGCCCGAAGTTCAACTGTCAAAACATTTTCTGGCAAATTTCTCAATTTTCCCATTCCCCAGGCCAGGAGCTGGCCAGCTCTGTGTCTGTTGCTGTGTTTGATTTGCGGTTTGTGCATCCATTTCACTGCAAATGAAGCAAACGAGCCGTGCGGTCATTAGATGTCGTCCCAATCCGAATCCGGAATCCTTGACTACTGAATGCTGGTCTCTGGCCAGGAAGGATGGGCCTGGTCAGGTCCTCGTAAAGTGTTGCTGCACATTAAAGCGAGCCGAGGCCTGAAATGGAGCACTAAATTTAGCTCGAACTGAACTTTTAATTAGAGGCGACACAGGTGGGCAAGGGGGAGGGGAAGCTAAGCCCAAAACGCAGGTGAAAAGCTAAGCCAACGTGTCAAAATCAGCGCCAAAAGTTTCGCGCGCGTGTGTGTGTGTGTGTTTGCGCTTCATTTAACTTTTTTGGCAGCGGTAAAGTCGCGAAAATGCAACTTGACACACGCCTACCCTCCACGAACTCACCTGCAACACACGGCGTATGCGTAATCTGCATTGTTTGCCCCGAGCAGGAGAAGAGCCGCCTGCCAACTTGATAAATATTTTCATTGGCGTCAACATAATCAACAGCAACTGGGGCAGGGGAGTAGTGGGGAGAGGGGAGGGCGGCGGCGGGGCAGGGAAGTCATCCCTTTGTCTTGGCAAAACTGCAGAAATAAGTTTTAATTAGACGTCAGTGCAGCGAAAGTTTAACGGGCTCACGCGGCGTATGCGTAATGCCAGGCGAGAGATGAGCGAATTCTGACACGAGGAAGGTAGCTTCACATAACTGGGACCCTGTGAGACAGGGTTTTTATTAGGATTTAAATTAAGATTTTGTTAAAGAAAATAACTAAGAATTTCAAGCATGTTTCTAGAAGCGAAAAGAATACATTTTAAATTGCCGAAATGACTTTTAAACCATATCTTAAGTAGCACTTTATACTCATGAATTTAATTACAAAAAAACCCTTTTAAGAATTAAGCTTTCCCAATAAAAACCTTTCTTCTCTCTTACAGCTCTTCAAAACAAAATACATAACTCATTTACAAAGAAAATATTTACAAGAAAACAATTGGAATTTTCATCAATGGAGTCCTGCCTGGTGAGTTTTTTTATGATTATAATTCAATTAAATGTTCAGTATATTTCTTAAACATTTTATACATATTAAGACAAATAAGAATTTAAAGAAAACCTAACTTAAAAGCCGCTAAAGAGCAAATCAGTGCTCATCTCTGAACTGCTGACAGTACCTTCGGTTTTGTTGGTCCAAAAACTTGAATCAAAACTTGTGTTCCCTGGCAATTACCGCGACAAGAAGTGAAGTGGGAAGTGAGTTCAAGTGCGCGTCCCCCGCCTCTAACCTTTGCCTTTACTCTACCGGGTGTACCCCATACTCTACCCTATACTCTACCCTTTGCTCTGCGGGGGAAGCGCAGTTCACCTCTAATTAAGCGATGCGAAGCGTTTTAAGCTGGCACGCGGGATCGGGCTGGCGGAGATGCAATGCATCATTAATGCACACTCGCACACACACGCGGTGTGTCTGCGCACACACTTACACTGGGAAACTTAATGATTACGAAGGTTTTTTAATTATGAATTTTGATAGGGAAGCATAACCTAAAACGGGAGCATCAAAATGCACAAGGAAAACTATGTGTGCTTGAATTTTATGTTTAAGTTCTAAATTACCATGCAAATTCATGTGAAATTAAGCTTAAGATGTCATGAAAAAATGTGTGCAGTCCCTCCAAATCATGAGCATTAATTAAACCATAAAAATATAAGCCAGGAAATATAGAAAAATAAAGGAATATCTATAATAAGATATCATAGAAATAAGTACAAATAAGTCTTTCGTATGGCTGCTTAAGTCTCCCAAGTCCTTTATCCTTTCCCCATCATGATCTAGCCGCCTTCATTTCCTTTTAAATTAAAATGGCGAATTTAAGGAGATAATTTCGGGGTTTTACATCCCATATTCCTCTGTGTGTAAGGACACACACTCCCCGAATGCCTGGCGAAATGTGCGTGTCCTCAGCGCCGCGAATGGGCTATGAATGGGGGAGGAAACAGGAACGGGTTGGAGATGGAAATGGAAATGGGTATGGGCTTGGGAGAAGGGGGAAAATGGTGAAAAAATATGCCAGCTAATAGCTCCTTTTATGCTCCACTTGAGTTCCTGGCTTTTTGGCTGCTTCCCAGCCCTGCCACGTAGGCGGCATAAAATGTTTCGGCCGTGATTATTACGTGAAGGGTCGCTGGCAGAGGGAGGCTGGGGAGACTCACTCGTAATTTCATTAAAATTTTATTAGCTCGATATGGGGCGGGGCTCAGGTGGGGGCCAGGAGTCTACAGTTTTGATTTGGGCAAATGAAATTATCACCTATGCGAAGCTATGAACATAAAACCAGACAGGGAACACGCAGCTCTTACTTTTAAGTACTCCAAATTTCTGGGGGAGAAAGAGCAATGAAACGGCGACTAATTCTGCAGGGGAACCACGGCTGGGGAAGCCACTCGATGCTGCAGTGTGTGAGAGTCCAGACTTCCAGAATTCCCTTTGGCCGAGTGGCTTTTAATTTCCATTTTTGCTATTAATTTCAACCTCAAAGGTTACAAGGGCGGCAAAGGCGCCAGCAGGCGGGTTTCCAGCGGCGGTTGAGGGGGCTGGAAAGATGGAAAGGTGGAAAGGTCGTATCACTGCCACACAAGAAAGCCGCAAAGCTGCCTTGGCTTTGCTTAATCCGAACACTCGCACACACACGCAGCTAGATCCCGGGCACTAATACAGGGCACTGTGAGAAAATAGTTATTTTAATACGGAAATTTATGTTTACGAATCTAAATAGGTCTCTAAATATTTGTATATCTATGTTAAAATAAGACGAACTTAAAACGGAATTGATTCTTTTAATTAAACATTTATTTAAGATTAAATAGATTTAATCGGATGGTAAGACAGCTGTTAACTAAGATAGGTAACTATGTACAGAAATGTTACTGAAATATTTCTTTCTAAAATACAAAAGCACAACTAAAATGCATATATTCTGCTTGAGAAATAAAACCTACCATCAGTTCTACTTTAATCAAAATGTTAAAGTAGCTGTTGGCCAAGGCAAGGGAATATTTATAATATTCTACAAACTAAAAAAACTTATTAATGACTAGGTAGAATTTTCCTATTTTCATCCCACTTTTGCTTTTAATTTTAGTTCATTAAATTTTGTCTCTGTGCTGTGTGCCAGCCGCCTTTATGTTTTCTTGATTGAGTTTCACCTTTTGCATATGAAATTCAATTTAATCAGTTTGCCAGCTCACGATGGCCCCAGCATCCTGACAGCCACACACACCACACACACACACACGCTACACACAATGCAGCCAATAATAATGAAGTCCTTTTGTTGTTCGACATTTTCCAACAAGGGCACACATACATTTGAGTCTCTGGCTACGCAACAATTTTCATGACGGAGGCCAAACCTCAATAATGTTTTCACTTGGAAATCAATAAATACAAATAACATATATTTGATGAGGGAGGACTGAGGGGAGGGGAGCCCCCCGGATGCGGGAGGATGCAAAAAACCAGGGGCAGAGGCGGAGTCAGAGTCAGAGGCAGAGTCAGAACCAGAGCCGGAGACCGGCGCTCTTGACGGCCATAAACTGGCAAATTGCATGCAAATAAAAAGCAGAGCCGCAGCATTGCCGCAGGACCCACTGTACCGGCAAGTGGAAATGTGGAAATGTGGAAAAACAAGCAGCTGAAGCGATAGAACTGCTGATGCTGCAAGCCGCTGAAAGGAAGCTCCATAAAACAACGAAAGAATCCGGCTCGGGGGAGAGGGAGAAACTTGCTCCCTGACAACTTTTTATTAACTCTTTGGCTCGTTGGCTCCTCGGCTCTCTTGGTTCTGCCTGACCGCAGCTGCCTCCGACTTTGAGCTTGGGTTTCCCCAATGTCCTTTGGCGCCAATTGGCAAAAACCCAAGGCACACAAAAAGGGACACCACCAGAGACAGAGAGGACAACAAGTTGTTGTGCTGCCTTGGTCGTTGCTCAAGTTGCCAGATGCAAATCCTTCGGCGGAGGGAACGAGGAGCTCTAAATGATGAACCCTTGGCAGCGGGAATGGTAAATCGAAAAGGATATCCGAAAAAGAAAGATTTAAGGACTATCGAGGGCTCGTTGAATTTTAAATAGTTTTACTTGGGTATCAGACTATTTATCGCATTTAAATCGGTGATAAAAGAGGTATTAAACTGGGCTACTTGGTTTGCTTACCTCATTTAAATGTGTATTTATTTGTGTATTGGGAATTTTAATTAAAATGCTTTTAACTTTTTAATTGAATGCATTTTTATGATAACTTTTTGACTCTCGGTTAGATATAGAAACAAATTAAATAGAAATTGATTTCTATGTTGATTTCTATATAGAAATATAAATATAATAGAACAAAGTCTCTGCTATATATATAGCTGCATTAAGTTTTGTGGGACTGCCTTCTTCTTCACCCAAACATAACTTATTAGCTTGGCCAAAGTCCAATTCCAGGCAATTTTCTCAGTCTAATAAAGGCTCGAACTCAAACGAATCCCGATGATCATAGGAAACTTGGCCCCGGACTTATTGTTTTCCTCATTTGGCGACTGCTTGTTGGCATCCCTGGCCCCTGTTGCCTTCTGGACAATGAGGTCAAAGTGGAGGCGCTGCGGTGATTGCGGCACCAAACAATCGTATTGATTTAGGCCAAGAAGCAGCTCTCTCGGACATATGTTACACATGCCGCAGGCGTGGTCATGTCCTGGCTGGAGGACTGAGGGGCTCTGACTTTAATATGCCAAAGAGCGGAGCGAGCGGCCTGTCTGCCCGAGTTTAATCGCATTTTGGCTCATTTAGCGGCAAATTGAATTTGCCAGAGAGACGGAGAGGCCTCGTTGACAGCGCCAGAAATGAGAAATTCAATTAAAATCAAATTTTTACAGCATTCCCCTCGCAGACTGGCTGCCTTTAAGCGGCTTTTCAGTTACCAATTCCAGGCTTTAATTCGGGGGACAGACTGTCTGGCTAAATAGGCAAAAATAATTGAGCGGCTGCTGGTGCCATCATTCCATCATTTCATCCATTTGGTAAATAATCCCCCCCAGAAACTCCCCTCTTCACCAGAGATAAGCGTCTCCCCCGCAACATTTTTACGCCTCGCAACATTTTTTGCGCTTGACTTCCGTTTCTCACACAGAGCGGGGACCCCTCTCCCTTCGTGATTAGCTTTGGTCATGGCTCTGGGTCTCCCGTCATGGTCATTGGCAGGGGTTCGAATTTGCTTGGGGTTGGAGTTCGGCTTGGGGGAAGTTAGGGAGCAAGGGCTCCGAGATGGAGCAAAGGCTTGGGGGCGATAATTATGCCAGCAAAATCCAAGTCCAAGACCCGAAGATGATTTATGAGGTTCGAACTGGCGGAGAGTTCATCGCTCGCTAATTTATTACAGAGATTGCCGGAAGGAATAATATTCCCAGACTCTCGCGAGGTAATAGTCTTCGACTTTGGAACTGTTACGTCGAAGACAACTAATCAGAAATTGGAAACTCTGGAGAGTACTCGAAAACTACATTTTCCCCATAAAAAAATCCCAAAATTCTCAGGTCTTATCAACACGATAGGCAACTTCTATACGAAACCCGCAAATTAAAGCCAAAACAAACAGAAACCACAAATAGTAAACAACAGCACAGGCAAGACAGCTGTTTCTTGAGAACTCACAGAACAGCTCAATTAATGATTAGTAAACACGAGACTCTTTTCAAGACCACGAGCTTTAAACACTCTTTGTTGACGATTTCGGTTTGTTTTTTTTTTCCTAAAAAAATAGTAACTCCCCCCAGACATCGCAATGACGTCGCAGTCACAGCTGTTTTTCCATCGAGGAGACTATCTTGGAAAAACATGGGAAAACTCTGTGGAGTGGCGATTATAAAAAGGCCTTGGCTGTGGGGAAAATGGCATCACAACCAGACAGACTTCCCACTGAGCAGCACCCTGAGCCTGAATCAAAAACCACAAACAAAAATGCGATTTGTCCTCCTGAGTGCCTTCTTCGCCCTGATCTCCGTCCTGGTGACCGCTAAGGCTGGACAGCACGCTCAGCATGGAGGAGCCAAGCATGACGATCCGCAGGGAGGACTGCAGCCGGGCCTGAATGGCACCCTCCTCCCCCTGAACACCACCAGCAGTGCCAACGTTACAAGCACTGAGCCCAGCGCCACCGGGGCTAACTCCACCGTGGCCAGCTCCACCTGACATGTTGCACCTGACAGGTTCAACCTGACCATGTTCCCAGTGTGGACTCTTATTTATTTATCTGCTTGCTTTGCATATTAACCTTGATATTAATAAATGTTGAGTGCATGAAATAATAGAAGTAGCAACTTTTTATTTAGAAAATACTAAGAAACGGAATGTTTATTAGAAAAATATGTTCTATGAAGTTGAGGTTGAAATCATATTTTTTTTTTTAATAAATTTTATGTTTTATTCATTGGGATGAATTTTTAAAATAATTACTAAGAAAATATACTTGGTTTTCAAAGTTGTTGGTTTTTATTTAAGAACATAATAAAAGCCTTAGTGTATAGTATATTTTGGGAACTTGGAAGGCTTAAATTGCATTCCTAATTTTCACTTTAGTTTTTCTTGTCTTTTATACATACATTTCAACATTTTCTTTTAACATCTAATTAAAATTTTTTTATTTACGAGAAACAATATTTTAGACACTTCTAAAGGTATTTTGGATGGAAATTATATTTTTAATTTAAAGTTTTTTAATATAATAATAATGCTGAAAGTGTACTTATAAAATATTTTTGGGGAGAAATATTAGTTGAAAATATAGTTTTAAAACGTTGCCTTAAAATTGTACTAACTTATACCTGCTTTATGCCTAAACCCTTTTTAATTAAAAGCTTAAAAAGCATAAAGCATAAAGTAGAAATAAATTATAATTAAATAGAAAAAAGCTTTTCCTAAATTTTTGGTCCTTTTTCTAACTGGATTTTCAAGCTTGACTCTCTAGAAAATGAAGAGTTTAAGTGAGTTTGCACCTTTCTCCGGCTAATGTCTCAGCAAATCGCTTACTTTTGCTTCGCTGCGGCTGCTAATTCCCCCCTAAACAGAGGGGAAACCCCCTCTTGCTCTCGCCGTTTGAGCGGCAATCGACGCCAGAAAGTATGCAACACTTTCTGTGGCATCCTCCAGAGCCGCTTCCGTCGCCACTTAAAAGCAAATCCCAAGAATGCACCTCACCGTCCCTACGGGGCAGAGGGAAATTGCCAGTGAAAGAGAGTTGCCACATGTTCTGCCGCCCCGTCCCCTGCGAGTCCTGCGACAAGGAGCGAGTGCAGAGTGAAAACGAGGCAAAACGCATATGTGCGGTGGCTCATGAAATGCAGTACAGAGTCGTCCTGCTCCTGCTCATCCTGCTCAGCGAAGCGGCCACTTTCAGTGCACTGAAGGGGAGAGGGGAAAATGGGGACTGAGCAGCGAAATGATCAATTGATTTGCATTTCCCAGTCCGCGAGGAGCGAGGAGAGAGGAGCAGAGTCCCGAGTCCGCAGAGTGCAGAGTGCAGAGTGCAAAGGCGCTTTAAGTCCCAAACTCTGCCACTGACTAGTGGACGCTGCGGCAGGGCTTAACCCCCGTTTGAGCTGGGTTAAATGCTTAACCCAAGAGGGCCAGCAAGCTGAGGAGATGAAATACAGAAGATAAATACTTTACAAATAGTAAATATCGTCTTAAGGAAACTTTTACTATAAAAAGTAAAAGGGAAACTATGAATATATATATATATAATATATATATTATGGCTAAAGTATCATATTACCATACCATCTATAAAATCTTATGACATCAATTTAAATCATATTTTCTTGGGCACAGATATTTTCAATTTCCCATCAAATGGAAGCTGTAGCCTTGATTTATTTCATGATTTTTGCCTATGATCTGTGGGGCCACAGGTGGGTTAAGCTGCCAGCTGCCACATGAGTGAAAGAGGAGCAAGTGGAGGCCAAACAGCTCGCTGGGGAACTGTAAATCACGTCGAGCGCAGAGCGCAAATTGGTTAGTGAAACACATGAACCCAGCCAGCCAGTCAGCACACATTCATCTCTCAGTTGGAGGGGGGTTAGCGGGATTGGGAGGATGCAGGAGGATCCCTTCTCCTCGTCCTCACACACATGGCTGGCCTGGCAGACTAAATTCGCGCTTTTGAAAAATGAAAGCAGTTGCAGAAGTACAGAAAACACACAGCACGCACGCAGAAATACCAAAGTAGCAAATGTAATCTGTTGAGGAAGCTCAGGGAAAGGTAGGGAAAGCAGGGAAAGAGCAGGTGGAGAAGCAGGGAAGGAGCAAGGAAATCATATTATCCTTACATGGGAATTAGTTGCCCAGAGAGAGAAAAGAAATTGCATATGAAAAACACTAAAGAATTATTGGAGCAATCTCCGGAGAAAGTATATCGCATTTTTTATGCTCAACCTAATGCCACACTTAGCCCTTAAATCCTGCGATTATATATCCTACAAAATCCAACTATATTAACCCAAACTTCCAGAGGAAACTCAGGCTGAAACTACATTATTTTCCTGTGCATCCAGCAGGAAGTTCTTCTGCCCGAACTTAACTCAACTCAACTCAAGTCAAGCCATCCTCTGGCCCCGGCCTGCCCTACCTTCCGCATGTATTTTAGTTGCACAAATTGAAAGGAAAACACATCCTGGCTTCCGCCTGCAGGAGCAGGACCAGGAGCAGGAGCTTCCGCCTGCAGCTGGCTGCAGGATGAGCAAAGCGTCGCTGAAATGCAGCAAATGAAATTTTACCAAGGCTATTGAAGCCGCTCCGGATCGAAGTGAAATTGAAAAAATAATCATAAATATTGCATGCAGCTCGGCTTGGCTTTTTCGACGCTTTTAGCTTTTCATTTTTCTTTTTTCCTGAATTTTCCAGATTTTTTTGTTGCTTTTTCTGCCGATTAAGCGACGCAAAGTGAATGCAGGCAGAAGCTCCGCGCCGGTTAAGTATACGCCGCGTGGGCTCCACAAAAGCTGAGCCCGAAATGCGCACAAGCCGCTTCATGTCATCCCCGGCTCAGTTCCGGATGGAAATGAGGTGGCTTTTGGCAGGGGAGGCGGGAGTCTGGAGGGGGAGGAGCCGCATCCCAGCCATATTTACATGGCACTCCACTTTCTATGGCGCCGCCGGCAAGGAATATTCTAAAATGCTTCGTGTGAAAATAATTTCACGGCAGGAAAAACAAGGTTAGAGACTGGGGCTAAGGAACGAGACTAAACGACTGAAAGTGTATCCTGTATTGTGTGGGTTCTATAAATATGAACGGTATTTCTGTAAATAGAAACAGTCTCTCTAAATAGATTATTTTCTGCGATTGTCAGTGAGTAAACTGGGTCGTAATTTCTCCCGTAATTCCCCTTTATCTTAAGTAGTATTTACTTCCAAGTTTCGTGGTTTGTTTAACCAAAAAAGTGCCTAAATATTTACTAATTACCTAGCTAAATACATATTGGTTCAAGTTTAAGCAAAGCATTTATGGGCAAGCTAAAAACCACATTTAGATTCCCAGAAAAGCATAGCTACTTGCGTAACTCAATGACGTCTCTTCTAATGACAGTAATTTCCCTGAAACTGGCTAAAAAATAATAGTAATCAGCTCAAAAACTAAGTAATATTATACACAAAAACAGAAAACAAATCAAAAGCAGCTGTTCCACAATGACGCACACTAAGCTTAATGAGTCAAGCTCTCTTTGTGTGGGTCTGGCTTAGGTTTTACCTTAGAATTACCCCCAAGACACACTTGTTTGATCTCCGACGTCACTTAATACCAAAGAACAGCTGCTGGGCAGCTTTTCACGGAAAATTCTCTGGCCTGTAGAAAATGTTAAACTATAAAGGAGGCAGTTAGCCGGCAAGAAGGCATCACACTCTGCGTTTCCTTCAAGCCAAGCACACCAGTAACTAGTACTAGAAAGCAACATGCGTTTCCTTATCCTGATTGCCCTGCTCGCTCTGGTGGCCGTGGCTGCCGCCGAACGGCTGGGAGGACCTAAGGCTCAGCTCCAGGCCAAGCCACTCCAGGCAGCTGCTCTGGCTGTGCCTGTCAATGGGACCCTGCCCGCCTTGAACGGCACCACCGCAAACACCACTGCGGCTAGCACCACCACTGCGGCCAACACCACTGAGGCCAGAAGCACTGAGGCCAGCACCACTGTGGCCAGCACCACTGTGGCCAGCACCACTGTGGCTGCCAAGACCTAAAACTTTGCCCGTGGCTCATTGCAACCAACTGTTTTCCTATGTTCATATTTGATATTTATATTTATTTATTTAAAAAATACAAAATTTAACCATGTAATTTAGATCTGTTTTATTTAGTTGAGTTATATTCAAGAGTTTAGATTTAAGAGTTTTTTAAGTAACCATGCTAAAAGGCATACATGTACATATTGGCAAGGAGTCCAACAGCCTTGTCGATCTAGACAGCTGACAGCTGAGAGTAATGAGAGCTAATATATCCATATATATGAGGAATTGTAGACAAAAAACAAGAGTGTTAGTTTAAGCTTTTATTTTTTAAAAGAAGTATAGATGATATTAAATAAAGAACATTGTTTCGAAGTGGGTAAAAAACAAGGATCTTTTATGATTTTGTTTTTAAATTTTTCTATCAACCTTAAATGAAATGTTACCATATTCTCGATTCTTCAAAAAGCAATATAAACTATACATCGCCATATGAATATGATATATGAAACAACGATATTTTCAATATTTCCAATTTCGTATACATAACATTTTACGTTATTTTCAATACGTATATGACCAAAACTGCTTAAGTTTACCAAAAATAAATGTTCTTTTAAATACAGACGTAGAATTTGTATAGAAATTTCCTTAAATAATAATGATATCAGAATAATGAATAATGATTTCAGAATTTCCCTAAACTAGTCTCAAACTTGCTTTTCCAACTGCTCGTAGAAAGCAATATACCCCAACACTATCCTAGACGGGGAATGGATATCCATTTAGTAGTAGAAAGGTGTTACAAGCCCAGTACAAGGCCAACAGCTTGAAGCGCCTCGGGGTGGCTTTTTCCAGCATTTAACATAACTGGAAAAGTTTCGCTATTTCCCTCCCCTCCCGCGCTCTCACTTGAACATTGGTGAAAATTAAAAGTTAAATGCGCAAAGTCAATAAAAGCCGGCAATGGCGATGGCGATGGCGATGACGATACCAACAAAGGCGAGGGACCAAGAACGAGGCAAATCCTTTAATGCCATTCGCATTTGCATAGCAATGGCGGAGGAGGAGGAGGAGGGCATTCCATTCGAGGACAATAGCTCGCCGCCTCTTTGTGTCTTTTGTGCGGCACTTGCGACGCTTTGCCAACTGTTTGCCGAGAGATAAAACTCGGTTGAGCGCCGCCAACTAATAAAATGCATCCCAGCAGCAATCGCTCTGGGTCCTGGGTCCTGGGTCCTGGGTCCTGCGAGTGGTTTGCGTTTTGTCTTTGCCGGCTGAGTGGCTGCGTTTGCTTTGCTAATTGATGCACTAGGCCCTGGGCTTGTGTACTCTTCAATTACGGATCCAGCATTCGGGGATCTGGAGTAAGAGGGAAAGGGCGTATAGTCGCAGGACTCCCCCTCTTGAAGTGCAGCTGCTGAAAAATCAATTGTGAGGGAAAAATATGCCAAGCTTTTTAATTAAAATTTTGAAGATCTCTCCTAAGCACGGGCACCAAACGCATTGATCCATGGATTATTGCCGGGGGGCGGGCAAGCATTTCATAATGGTTCTGATTTTTTTTTTTAATTGCAATTGCAGCGGCGCTCATTACAGCGATAAATTTCCAATGCAAAATGAAAATTTGCATTTTAATTTGCGCAGAAAAGGGGGAGAGGAAAAGGAAGCACTTTCCCCACAATAAAAGGAAATTAGTTTGCCATATTTTCCACATTTACACTCTGCCCTCGCATTGAATCATCGCAAGGCGGGGCAGGGGAAGGTGTGGCCAGGCTTGGAGTGGGCTCCAGCAGGCACTGCCTTGCAGTGTGGCCAGAGCAAACATTGAGGGTAGCACCGCTTGCTTTTAGCACTAATTAGTCAATTTATGTCCAATTTGCTAATTTGTGGATGCTCTGGCGTAGCTCCATGGCTACAGTAACGGACAACGGACATGTAGACATATCGACATATGTATGCTGGTGCTGCTGGCCGGCCGCACACAGTGCGTATGATTAATATTTAATTGCATTTAGCCAGAGTGCAAATCGCCAGGGTACACAGGGAGGAAAATATAGAGATTTGTACACTAACGGAATGGGTTTAATTCACTTGAAAGCCTCTGCCTGAAGTTATCGAAACGTTTCTAGGTTTTATGAAGGAGTCATCAAGTTATGATCGATTTTATGAACCAATTTACTGGAGTTTTCCGTTTATTTTAGATAATTATGAATTATTTTAGTATTACTTTATTATCCCGTTTAAATAGGATAGAATTCATAATATTAAACCTCTGCAGTTTCCACATTTCCCAAAGTGCAGCTGCTTTTCATATGTTTCCATTACGCATTAGGGCTTGCACAGTTTCAGTGACCAAAGCAAACCAAATTAAATTAACATTTACACATAAATATTGGTCCTGCAGCGAAGGTCTCATAAATTGCATCCGTTCCCGGCGCTCGCCCTGATGAATAGCCCGCAAAAACCCCACCACCCGAAAATCGAATCGAATCAGACGACAGACAAGGCCATTAGCTGTCTCTCCGCCCCCTCCCGAAGGGGTGACAAATAGACAAATAACGCAAACGAATCAAGAGCAGCTGCTCTGTGACGCAGATGAGCGCCAGATGAATGGGCTGCTCTCGGAGCTTGGTGAATGGAAAGCATTTGGAGACCAAGAAAGCACACAAGCTGCTGGCTCTGGGTTTTACCCGGCGACGAGCGGCAGCTGTGCGCCGGGGAAAGGTGACAGTATAAAAGGGTTGTGGCGGCGGCAATGGGGCATCACAGTTCGAGCTCCTCAGTTCCCCGACAGACCAAGCCAGCACCCAGCAACCCAGCAACATGCGTTTCTTCATCTTCGTTGTCCTCTTTGCCCTGATCGCGGTGGCAGCCGCTCAAGGCGGACGTCGTGGTGGCCGCAGGGGAGGACCCCAAGGAGGACCCAAGGGTGGACCTGGTGGACCTGGTGGCCCAGGAGGCCCAGGAGGCCCTCAGGGTGGACCTGGTGGCCCATGGGGTCTGCCGCCCAATGGAACCCTGCCCTGCAACAGCACCACGACCACGACAAGCACCACCACGGAAGCCAGCACCACCACCGAGGCCGCCACCGAGGACTCCTCCTCCTCGGCTTGAGAGATGTAACACAGCTCGAAGCCAATCTAAAATCCATTTTGGCTTGTTCTCCGCCGCTCCCTGGATATTAATAAAAGTTCTCTTTCATTTCTGCAAGAAGTAAATCTTTTTCACATTTTCACAAGACAGAAAGTTACAGGGAGAGAAAAGTTAAAGCTGAAAACTCTTGGGCTTAGAAGCTAGTTTTCCCTTATAATCTCTACCCCAAATGGCCTCCATTTCTCTCAGTGATGGATGCAGGGTGCCCGAGGCTAAACCAAGGGATTCCAAATCGAAATGTAACTTGTTCCAAGGCCGCTGTGGTGGCTGACAGCCCGGCGGCCATGAGATGTGACAGTCGAAGGAGTGGCAAGAAGGGGACGTCGACACACGTCCGGGAAATGAGGCTCCTCCTCCGGCAAATCCCTGCTCGCCGTTGCAGTTCTTTAAACCCCATCAAAGGCTGTGTAGCTGTGTCAGCTCTGGAAGGCATCCTGCTGCCTCTTCCCCCAGCAATTATGTCACTGGGAAAAAAGCCAGCTAAACACTTTATTTATGCAGTGCGCCCTCGTCGTTTGTCTTGAAAGTTTTCGCATTAAACGAGCGCCAAACTATGTGCAACTGAAAATGAGTTTTCGCTGCCAAAAGAACCGAGAGAAAAGCCCAGAAAAAACCCTGCTTAAAATACAATGTGTAGAAGAGGGAGAGGGTCCCGGCAACAGTTGTCTCTCCAGGCAGGACTCCACACATTCCCGGCATTCTCCTGGGGCAGATTTGTTGCTTCACCAACTTGGCTTATCCCCAAGGAGCAGGAAGTTGGAGCAGCTCCAGCTGGAGCTGCCATTGCCATGGATTTCCGCTTCACTTCGACTAACTTTAAGCGCCTTAGCAGCCATCGATGCTGCCTGATTTTGGGCTTTTAATATGTGAGGCAGAAATAGATCAAAAGTCAGAGAGCCAACACACATGACGAGGACTTCGGGACAAAGGCACCAAGACCCCGATCCAGACGGAGACCGAGACCCGGGCACGGACACGGTCTCGGACTCGGACTCGGACCCGTTGGTGGCACATTTTTATTGGTCATTAGTGCGAGCCTCTATCGGCATTCGTAAGCATTTACACATCGTTAAACTTTCATTTCCGGCAAATTAAGCGCATTTTATGTACCTTCCTTCAGTTCGGTTGCCCCCAGACTGGACCTTGTCCCCCTTGCTCCCTGCTCCTCGTCCTCGCTGGCCACCCTCAGCGCTGACTGGGTCACCACCCGATGGTCGTCGGTGTCAGCAGAATGACCACAACAAATGCACACTGGGAGAAAGCATCATCTCAGTACTTTGAGTTTTATTTTAATGATAACAAAAGGTATTACAAATTTTAATGAAGATGCCCCAGTGTCATCTAATGTCATGGAAGAAAGTTGTTAAATATCGATATTGTATCGATAGTTCTAAATAGTTTTCAATTTATTTGAGTGATTAAAAATAAGACTGTTTATCTCACTGCAAGGGAACCCGGCTCAACCTAGGCTCGTGCCCGGTCTTGAGCATATTTAATGGACGGACAAGCAAAGGGGCCCCGCCTCCGGGCGTGTCCCTTTCATTGTTTGTCTTTCAATCGAAAGTCAATAGCAAGGACTGGCCGCCGTTCACATCCACATTCACCGGAGGAGTATAAAAGCTGCCGTGGCCGGCGGCTTTAGGATCCGGCTGCTCCAAGTAATACCATGTCGTTCTGGGCAGTGAGTCGCGGCCTGACGCCGCCTTCGAAGGTGGTGCCCATGCTGAATCCCAACCAGCGCCAGTTCCTGGAGGACGAGGTGCGCTACCGCGAGAAGCTGAAGCTAATGGCCCGCGGAGATGCCATGGAGGAGGTGTATGTGCGCAAGCAGGAGACCGTGGACGACCCCCTGGAGCTGGACAAGCACGACTCGTTCTATCAGACCACCAAGAGCCTGCTGGTGCTCTTTCAGATCATGGGCGTGATGCCCATCCACCGCAATCCGCCGGTGAAGGACCTGCCGCGGACTGGCTACTCGTGGACCTCCAAGCAGGTGATGTGGGCCGTCTTCATCTACACCTGCCAGACCACCATCGTGGTCCTGGTGCTGCGCGAGCGGGTGAAGAAGTTCGTGACCAGTCCGGACAAGCGCTTCGACGAGGCCATCTACAACGTGATCTTCATCAGTCTGCTCTTCACGAACTTTCTGCTCCCGGTGGCCAGCTGGCGCCACGGACCCCAGGTGGCCATCTTCAAGAACATGTGGACGAACTACCAGTACAAGTTCTTCAAGACCACCGGCTCCCCGATCGTGTTCCCCAACCTGTACCCGCTCACCTGGACGCTGTGCGTCTTCTCCTGGCTGCTGAGCATCGCCATCAACCTCTCGCAGTACTTCCTGCAGCCAGACTTCCGGCTGTGGTACACCTTCGCCTACTACCCCATCATCGCCATGCTGAACTGCTTCTGCAGCCTGTGGTGGGTCATGGAAGGATTAATTGCCTGATCAGCTCAGCTTACCCCACTCCTTGCCCTCCTTTAGGTACATCAATTGCAATGCCTTTGGCACCGCCAGTCGCGCCCTCTCCGACGCCCTGCAGACCACCATCCGCGGCGAGAAGCCCGCCCAGAAACTGACCGAGTACCGCCACCTCTGGGTGGACCTCAGCCACATGATGCAGCAGCTGGGACGCGCCTACTCCAACATGTACGGCATGTACTGCCTGGTCATCTTCTTCACCACGATCATCGCCACGTACGGGAGCATCAGCGAGATCATCGACCACGGGGCCACCTACAAGGAGGTGGGCCTCTTCGTCATCGTCTTCTACTGCATGGGCCTGCTGTACATCATCTGCAACGAGGCCCACTACGCCTCGCGGAAGGTCGGACTCGACTTCCAGACCAAGCTGCTCAACATCAACCTCACGGCCGTGGATGCGGCCACCCAGAAGGAGGTGGAGATGCTGCTGGTGGCCATCAACAAGAACCCGCCCATCATGAACCTCGATGGCTACGCGAACATCAATCGGGAGCTCATCACCACCAACATCTCCTTCATGGCCACGTACCTGGTGGTGCTGCTCCAGTTCAAGATCACCGAGCAGCGCCGGATTGGCCAGACACAGGCGTAGGCAAGGGAAGCTCTTTGAAAATATTTCAAATTTGATTTTTGTAGTTGTTGTATTTGCTTGATTCGGGGTTTTTTTAGCCGCAGCAGCGATGGGTTAAATAGCTTTGAACATCTTTTTATATCGAATTCAGTGTGGAAAATTATGTGCAACAGGGATAACCTAAGGCATGTGTATTCAATTAATCCTGTGGTAAGCCAAAGATTCAGGTAACTGAATCGTAGGCTGTAACGTTCCACATATAATTTATGTCTCTCTGAAAAATTTTTAAAGAAATGGTTTTTAAATTGGCATACTTTTGGTCTGCTAACGAAAAGTAAGATTGAAGATCAATAATATGTGTTAACTTGTCGGTATTTAGCCCCATGAAGGCTTAGTCTTTTCTGCTTAAAAATTCAAAGAACAAAAAAAAAAAATCAAAATTTATAGTTTCCCAACCGGCATTTCTTGACTCCAAGAAATGTGCCACCGCCGGAGCCCGGATTACAGTGGCAACACCTACATGAGCCTGCACCTGGGCACCGAGAAATTCCGCGCCTTGATACTCGACTCCAACCTGAAAGTGATTCACTATGCCCTGGTGCGCTACGACGTGGATTTGCCGGAGTTCGGCACCAAACATGGCACCGTTTCGGACGGCCAGCCCATGGAGTTCCTCGCCAACCCCGTGATGTGGGTGAAGGCAATGGACATGGTCCTGAGCAGCCTGCATTCGGAGGGCGCGGACCTGCACTCGATAGTCTCGGTAGCGGCGGCTGGCCAGCACCACGGCTGCGTCTTCTGGTCGGAGCTGGGCCTGCGCAGGCTGTGCAACCTGAAGCCCTCCCTCCGCCTCCACGAGCAGCTGAACGACAGCGCCTTCGTACTGAACCGCACGCCCACCTGGCGCGACACCTCCACCGACAAGGAGGTGCTTGAAATGAACCGGGCCGTGGGGGGCCCTATCGAGATGGCGCAGATTACGGGCTCCCGGACGTACGCCCGGTTCACGGGTCCCCAGATCCGGAAGGTGTTCACCCAGCGCCCCGAGCACTACGAGCGCACGCAGCGGATCTCGCTGCTCAGCAGCTTCGTGACCTCGCTGCTCATCGGCGGCATGGCCGCCATCAGCGCCTCCGATGCCTCGGGAATGAACCTGATGGACCTGCGTCGGAAGAAGTGGTCGCAAAAGTGCCTGGACGCCTGTGCCCCCGGCCTGGCCAAGCGCCTGAGTAAGCCGGTCCCCTGCTCGCAGATCCAGGGACGCATCGCCGATTGCTACGTGAAGCGCTGGAACTTTCGGCCCGACTGCATGGTTCTCTCCGGCACCGGAAGCAAGGGCGCCGAGCTGGCCGGGGTGCTGGTGAAGAAGGACTTCATTGTGGTCTCGCTGGACGTCAGCGACACGATTTCCATGCCCCTCGGTGGGGCCCCGCACCTCGAGGAGGGCCATGTGATGCGTCACGCCACCCGGCCGGACGAGTATATGGGCGTGCTCTGCTTCCGGAACGGCCTGGTGGCCCGCACCATCCTCTGCAATGAGTTGGCCAAGGGAAACTTTGAGCACTTTTACGCTATGCTGGACGCCACGCCCAAGGGCAACGGCGGCAACGTGGCAGTCCACTTCTACGACCGCGAGATCATGCCCATATGCAAGGGGGTCCTGCGTTGGGACCGCACCATGGACAACATGAATCAGGAGTGCTTGCGGGGCGTCCCGAACTTCGAAACGCCGGAAGTGGAGGTGCGAGCCCTCCTCGAGGGCCAGATAATCCACCACTGCGCCATTTCCCGCGACATGGGCTTCGGCTTGGACCCGAACACCAAGGTCATTGTGGTGGGCGACGAAGCCAATTACCAAAGCCTGCTGCAGATCGTGGCCGATGTCTTCAACTCCCCCGTCTACAAGCGGTCCGGGCCCGAGGTCTGCCTGTTGGGCAGCGCCTTTCGGGCTCGCTATGCCTTCTACGAGCACCGGGAGGCGGCCTGCAACTGCCGCTCCTGCCGGCGCAGGGGCTGTCGGGAGCCGAAGCTAAGTTTCGACGAGTTCTTCCAGAACGTTCCCTCCGGACTGAGTCTGGCGGCGGAGCCGGATCCCGACAGTGTGAAGATCTACGCCCCGCTGTTCGGACGCATCTCGCAGATGTGCCAGCTGCTGGGGGCCAAGGGAGCTCAGTTCATCGACCTGCTGGATTGGTAGGGTGTGTTTATTGAGATGGCTTCTGGTGTGTGGTTCCTTGCTCCTCCTCCTCCGAAAAATACAATAAATGTAACGAAAACGGGTCTAAGTCTACGGTTAGGCTAGGTCTGGCTCTAGAAGTCGGCATCCCAACCGGAGAGCTCGTCCGGCGGCTCGTTGGGATCGCAGGGGAAGCGGTCGAAGTACCGCACGTCCGTGGGATGGGCAATGGGTCGCACGAAGGGCGGGATCAGCAGCTGGCTGGTCAGGCCGTCCCAGTCGAAGCCCAGGAACCATCTAAGAGGGGGAGAGGGAGACAGAGGGAAGCATTATTAGGGTTGAAAGTACATCGTACTTTTATGTGCCAGAGGATTAAATATCAAAGACATCCTAATTGTTTTTATATAGCGAAACGCACACTTATTGAATCTTTTAAATATCGATTCATACCCAATCGATATATTGGCACAGACAACCCTCAAAGGTTATACTCACTTGTGCTTCTTGATGTCCTGAATGCCGCCCGTCTGGTAGCCGAGCCGCTCCGACGGCACATCGCGGCAGAGGCGCTTGATGAGCTGCACCGCCCAGCGGGACATGTGCTTGGGAAAGTTAATCATGTCGATGCCCTTCAGGATGAGGTTGTACGTCTGCATGGGATCCGGGGCACTGAAGGGGGGACTGCAGAATAGGGATAATTAATGTCAACACTCCACCGTCCACCCCTAGAACCACTCACGTGCCGTTGAGCAGCTCGTGGATGAGGATTCCCAGGGCCCAGTAGTCCACAGCACGGTCGTGGCCCTTGTTGAGGATGATCTCTGGAGCCACGTACTCCGGAGTGCCGCAGAAGGTCCACGTTTTGGCGCTGGTGCCTATCTGCTTGGCGAAGCCAAAGTCCACGATCTTGACGTAGCCACGCTCGTCCAGCATCAGGTTCTCGGGCTTCAGATCCCGGTAGATGATGCCGCGGGCATGCAGGTATTCGAAGGCCTGCAGCACGCAGCCGATGATGAACTGGGCGGCGTTGTCCTCGAAGGAGCCGCGGTCCCGGAGCATCGTCCAGATCTCGCCGCCCATGCAGGCCTCGAGCAGCATATAGACGTACTTCTCGTCCCGGAAGGTGCGGTACAGGCGGCAGATGAACGGCGACTGCGAGCTCAGCATGATGTGGCGCTCGCTGAAGATGTGCTCCTCCTGCTTGGTGTCCACGATGTGCTGCTTCTTCAGGCACTTCAGGGCGAAGATGTCGATCCTGTTCTGGTGGTGGGCCTTGACCAGCTCCACCCGCCCAAAGCCGCCGATGCCCAGGGTGCTGACCACCTCGAGATCGGTGAGCTTGAGGTCGGGGAACTCCTGCTGCAGCTGCTGCTGCTCCTTGGTCTCCTCCCCGTCTGGGCTGTGCTGGGCCTGCTTCATGGCCAGCATGCGGCTCTCATCGCCGTAGTCCTTCTCCTTCAGCTCGCAGAGATCCCCAATGAGACGCTTGAAGGAGTCCCTGTCGAGGGTGAGACACTCCACGCCCGGTGGCAGGGCAATGATGTTGGCCGTCCGCTTGTCCTCGTTGATCAGCGCCTGCTCTCCGAAGTAATCTCCCCGGGCCAGGGTCCGGAGCTCCGTCTCCTCCGCGGACGAGGGCGTCAGCTTCTGGGTCACCCGAACGTTGCCCTGCGAGATTAGGAAGAAGCTGTCGCCGGCAGTGCCCTGGCGGATGATGTAGGTGCCAGCGGCGTAGAACTCCAGCTCCAGGACATCCGCTATCTTGGCCAGCAGCTCCTCGCTGAGGTTCCTCAACAGCGGCACTGAGCGCAGGAAGTTCACGCTGTTCTCGATCCGCTGCAGGCCCGTGCACATCATGATCTGCTGGAAGACCCGGCGGTCGAGGACCCACACGCGTGCCGCCTCGCTGAGGACCCTTATGGACGCCGTCCTGGTGCAGTTGTACAGGATGGCCAGCTCTCCGAACGCCTTGCCCGGCCCCATTTTGTCCAGAACCTTGCCCTGCTGCATCACGGCGAACTCCCCAGCGGCGGAGACGTACAGATGGGCCCCCACCTCGCCCTCGCGGATCACAAACTCGCCGGCGGCAATGCTCTTGGAGTACATGGAGTCCACCAGTTCGCGCACCTGCGAGGCATCGATGTTCTTGAGAAAGTCGTTGTCCATTATAGCGTCCTTGATCTGTTGCTTGTCACTGGATTAGGGGGAGGGGGATTAGGGGAGCTCATACAAATTCTACTGGATGCCCACCTGAAATCCTTGTCGTATTTGGGTATGGGTATGCTGTAGGACTGCTGCATGGACTGCACACAGCTCTCGGCGGAGACACCCTGCTTCTTGATGGCCGCCGGCATAGCCTTGGGTCTTAGCTCCGCCGCTGGAGCTTCCACTGGAGCAGCAGCTTCTGTCGGGGAAGTAGACGTCGTTGCCGTTGCCGTGGGCAGCGGACTCAAGGAGAGCGCCTCCATGGCATAGGCTGGACTGGAGGGCAGCACCATGCCGCAGGACCCGCAGACATGGGGATCCCTGCCCTGCTCCTGCTCCCCGCACTGCTCTGGCAGCGAGTAGAGCTTGCTCTTGGACTGCTGCCGGGTCACGTTCAGGTGATTGGTGGTCTGCTGGAGCACGCTCTGTGGGAGAGAGGAGAGAACACTGAGTCAGAGATGAAAGCGCGTCGCTTAATCAATTCTGCGTGAGATTCCCAATTGGCAGCCAATCAATTGCCGGGTCGTCGTCATCGCGTGACATCCGAGACACACCGTCAAGCGCGAATCCAAATCAATTAGAAGAAGATGAAGATGACCCACTGCACTTCACGTGCTTTCCCGATGACGACAGTATAGCGACCAGGCAGGAAAAGATCGCTAAAAACGGTTAAACTCATGGATGCTCTTGGAAAATGCTTTAGTAAATCTAAGTATGAGAGCTCTCTCATTTTTGAAATATTGATCTTACCTCTTGAAACATCGAACTTGTGTCATGTTATTCAAAATTGCATTTCATACCCCACTTTACCCTCAGTGTAGACCTTCCCCTCGACTTTCTTATCACAAATCCGCAAATAGAATGCTAAATTCTCCCATTTTTCCCCGGCGTTGACCCAAAAAACGGCATAGATAAAGCATAAACAAAGCCAAGACCCCTTTCGAGGGGCCTCTCCCCAGTATGTAAGTAGAGCTAGTCATAGCCCAGTTCCAGTTCCACTGGCAGCTCCAGCTCCGGCTCCGCCTTCCCCCGAGGTAAACAAAGATAAGCCGAATGTCAGGGCGAGGTGTTACCACCTCTCGCCCCCGTCCCTGGTATCCCCTAACCGGGCTTTGCTTGTTTTCCAAATTATTTGCATAGAAATTAGCATCGAAAAAACACTTTGTATTTCCTTTCGCTCTTTTTGGGGATCTCTGTTTTCGAGATGCGCGCGTGCTGGTCGGGGTCGGAACTATCTATGTTTGTATCTCAGAGCTACAGTGGGGCTTGGAGCAGGGGTTAGGGGTACGGAATGAGTATCAACTGGTGATTCGGCAATTAGCGATGCACACTCGGCGGCATGAGTGTCGAAGAGGTTTTACAGCTTCTGTAAATATACCTCTCTGAGGGAAGGCTCTCTGATCTGGAGGAAACTTACAACAAAACAGAGATTGCGAGAGGTCTTTAGATCATTCTGGGTCTCTGTCCAGATTACCCTAGATCTCTGTAGATTTGTTCAAGAGGTCACAAGAGCTCCTAAAGTCTGTCTAGGTCAGTCTACATCTGTGTATATAGATCTCTCTTTGTCTCTCTAAGTCTGTCTAGATAACTCGAGCTATCCCCTTAAGTCTCCAGATCTTTCTTCTAGGTCTGTCTCTAAAAGTCTCTGGCTTTACAGATCTCTATAGGTATATGTGCATATCTTTAAGTCTCTCAATTTCTACGTCTCTCCAGATATCTGTGATGTCTATAGGTATTTCTAAGTATCTCTAAGTTTCGAGATCTCTTTCTGATACCTACAAGTATTTATTTCTCTGCTATTAAATCTGCTAAAATCCCTCATATCATATTATTTCAGTAAAGATTTCAAAGCTTCTTCCATTTATTGTGATATTTTACCCCCTAGTGATAATAGAAAACACCGCTTATATGATTTATACAGTCCAGAAATCATTATCTCTGAGAAGAGTAGACCTTGCCAGCCAGAAAACCGCAACTTTATCGCTTTACAGCCCCCCAATTAATGGGATAATTGAAATTAAATGATTTTTCTGCTACCGAAATTCCCTCAATTTACACGGAAAGTATCTCAGTCGCGAGGCTCGCTCGCTCTGCACTCTCCCGCCTGGCGGGGCTATAAATCCGACTACGAGATCTCGCCCCGAAGTGCTAATCACTTGGCTCAATAAATCTGTCTTACAATTTAAATACGAGCTGCCGGAGGAGGCAACGGAGGGGGGTCCAAGTACGAATGCCTCGGCCGGAGCAGAGCGTTAGATAGATACGGATATCTCACAGATACAGATACCGCGGCAAGGGCACGGGTTAGGAGTGGGCACAGCCAGGGGTTCCGCAGGGTGTATCTGATATCTGGGCAGCGTCTGAGATAACGATAGCCGAGGGCGGCGTGTCTGTGTTTGCAGATACTTTTGTATCTCTGCGATACACAAAGCGAATTCGAAATTAGTCCGAAAAATAATAGGAGCCAGAGCGTTCGGTGGTGGCAGTGGCTCCTGCTTATCACCGCTGCCGGAGCAAACAAGGCGATGCCATAGACAGCGATGGATGGATGGGCCGCCCAACCAGGCAGGGTTCCCCAAAGAATCGATGAATGGATGGATGGGAGTGGGTATTTGGATATGGAGTAACCTCTCACCTTCAGCTTGTGTATCTCCCGGTGCAGCTTGACCAGCTCGCTCTCCCTGCTGCGCACCATCTCCTTGAGCGCCAGGACATCCCTGGTCAGATTGCTGACGATCGCCTCGCGCTCCCTGTCGGTCATCATAGCCTGGGCCATGTCTCGGTTCGTACTCCTGCCTCTGTTAAGTGAGCCTCGTCCCAGCTCGGGTTATATTCCATTCAGACGCTGGTCTTCCGCTGCGACTCGCTGGCGGTGGGGTTGCGCGCGCGATTCGTTAGCGACTGGCGGTGGCGATCGGCGCAGCCTACGCGGCGTATACGTGATTTATCAGAGAGAGAGGTAGAGTGGCGGCGGTAGCTACTCTGCCGAAGAGCAGGGCATATCAGTGCACAAAGAGAGCGATCGGCGGAAGAGAGGGCAAGCGCTGGGAACGCCGCAAATTAAATTTGGCTCTACGACGCCGCTGCCAAGCTGAAAGCGAAACCCAAAACAAAACCCAAGCCACAAAGCCCGGGCGTAATTTGATGATGACAGCTACGACGACATTCAGCCGGACAGAAGCGGGAGTGGGAGGTATGCTGGGTTAGGGGGGGTGAAAGAGGAAGCAGGAAGAGCAGCAGTAACTGGCGGGCAGGGGCAGCTGCCCGTCCGCAGCATGAAAATGAAAATATAAACGCGAAAAGCGAAATGGCAGCCAGCAGATATGAAAACGAAAGCTAAACGAGTCAGCGGACAGGGGCAGCAGGAGGATGTAAAGGCCAGGATACAGCCAGGATGCGGTGGACCAGAGAGCAGGGGAGGCAGGGAAAAGGCGCGGACAAGGTAGACAGAACAAGGCTTAGCCCACGGACAACAGGGCAAATTCTGTAACTACTTTTATTTTTATGTTGGATTTTATGCTGCATACATTTTTATTTTTTATTTAACAAAGGCTTAGTTGCTTATTTCAGAAAAGTTCTAAAAACTTACTGATTAATTTAAGTCACTCTTCCTTGCAGAGAGCTTTCTAAATAAATATTTTCTCAATTAATTAAATATTTAGATTATATCATGATAATACAAATTCAAAAAAACAGTAATTTTGAGTTGATTCTCCTCTTTAAAATCTCTCAAATAACTCAAAATATAAGCAGCAATAAATCGCAAATCGTCCCCTGAAAACCCGGGATAAAATCTCTTCGAGGAATCTCCTCCGCACTTGCGAGTGCTTTAAGTTTGAAATTGAATTTTATTCCATTCTTTCAATTTAAGTTTTCGCGAATCGCTCACAGTGGAGGCCAGAGGAGTCTCGCTGTAGTTCCGGAATAAAACTGCTTTACAGCCATAATAGAATTATAGTGGCCAGAAACTATGGAGCAGGCAGCAGGGCCCCAGCACGGCTTTAACTCTCTATTTTGTGTGGCTTTTTTGCGTTGTCTGCTGGAAGCGAGGCCACGGATTTCGCTGGTGTTCACTGGCTACACTGGCTGCTGCCGGCGGTGGGCCACATTTAATGGAGACTCGCGTCGCATTCCGGGCACTGAGACAGTGATATATCTCGAAAAAGCGC
Source organism: Drosophila jambulina (assembly GCA_018152175.1). Lineage (NCBI taxonomy): Eukaryota > Metazoa > Arthropoda > Insecta > Diptera > Drosophilidae > Drosophila > Drosophila jambulina. Next base: position 1,515,170 of record JAECXH010000114.1, read on the forward strand.
GTCGGGAGCGCGGGGAGAGGAACGTGACAGCCGGCGGGCAGAAGTCGCAGCCCAGACAAAGGAGGAGCAGGAGCAGGAATCCCAACCACAGACACAGAACAGAAGGATTAGCCGGAGCTCTACGGCAGAAGCAGCTCAGCGTCACGGCGTCACACGCGGCGTATGCGCAATGATGCAGCAAATGATCTATTAAAGCATTGGCAGGAGGAGGCGGTCTGGAGGGAGGAGGGCCCCAGCCCCAGCTAGGACTACCTGGGCTCTCGAGCCAAGATAAATTAATGCTCAGCCCCGGAGTGACTGCCGGCTCGTCACTCACCTTACTGCCAGGTGAGGGGGAAACTGAAGCTGCTCAAAACTTTGACATGCTGCGGTAATTATCTGCAGGGGCTGCTCCGTCTTCCCGGCACCAGCCAGCCCTCCCTCAGCCACCCCAAGACTGACCCCCATGGCTGGAGTGGAAACTTAACGTCAATCCCGCAGAGCCAGCTAATTAATGGACGCTAATTCCTGATGGCTGCCGTTGGGGAACGAGAGCTCTGGGGATTCCCCGCCTATCATAAAAGTTTTTGTCGCGCATTTGAAAGCAGAAGCCGAGAGCAGTGAGCTGGGAGCTGGTGCAAACAACAGTTTGCAAATAAATACTTAAGTCACGGGGGCCAGCAACGTTTAAAGGAAACTATTTCCCGGAATTTTCCCGATAGAGTTGTTATTAGTTTTCAAATTAAACAAAAAACTGAAAACATTCAAAATTTAAACTAGCTTTTGCAAGTACTCATTAAGCGAAGAGGGTGGCATAAAAGTTGACTAAAAGTTTAATTGCAAACTAATTGATTACAGCTGCCCGAAGAGCTGGCGAGCAGGAGAGTGTCCAGCTTCCTTAATTATTCCCATTAAGTATTTCCTGGTAACATTTCCCCCAAACCTCTGACGTCTCACGGCAGGATTAGGAACAGAATGCGGATTTACAGATTTCCAGACAGCATACCAATGCCAATCATTGAGAGGATTTGTTTCGCTTGCCAATATTTGCATAATGGATAAGATATCGCATGTCACAGATTCCGCAGATCCATGATTCGCTTTTGCATTCCTCCCTGCCTCCTCCCTCCTGGCTGTCTGTCAAGGAAAAGAAAGGAAAGTCACCGGAAAAACACATCACCACCAACGTGTCATCAATTCTGGCTATTTTTTTATCTGTAACTCTGCTTTTTCTCTCTCTGCGCGAACTAGTGTGAAAACCAGCAAAAAAGCCAAGCACCGAATGCGATTCGGCATGGGGACAAATCAAGTGGCAATCTGTGGTTATGAGCGGGTTCCCATAAACATTGCCAGAGCCCGAGTCCTGAACCCCAATCCCTATGCAGATCGTATGTAAATGCGAGGCTTAAGCAGGCTTTTTTCCCCGGGAATGCCATCAACACGCAGGCGAGGAGCAGCTGACATCTAGGATAAACTAGGGATGTGCATTTATCGAGAGAAAAGGTCCAATTTAAAATATCGAAATAAATATTGAGCTCAATATCGTAATACGAAAAATAAATTGGGATATACTGAAATGTTAAAATATCAAACAAGTGGTTTAGGTTCATATATTTAAGCAGTGAGAGCGAACGAAAGGTAAATAGTTTAGAACGGTTTTTAAAGGCCAGTATCCAGTTCAGATTCTAAAATAGAAGGATATTTGGCGTTAGGAGATTATGTGAGGGCACACTTTTAGAATTTCCAGAGCCGTGTTGCGAGAAAAAATCGATTAATACTGAAATATATCGGTTTATGGCAATGCTTTTAATATCGATGTATATTCTGCCATCTCTAGACAGCTTTCTACAAGAGGTGACAATGGCAGAACCGACAGGAGATAAACGAAACCAATTTTTTACATTATTTTATTCCACATTGACTCCTCCACGCCACCTCCTACTCCCTCTGTAGGCCGACTCCCCCCGGGGATCGCTGCCATATCTTATCGCCTTATCATCAACACAACATAACATTCGTTCGTGTAGTTATTCAATTAAAATCGGAGAACCCACTCCATCCAGCTCCATCCAGAAAGGCCAAAGTGTACGCTGGGGATTAATTCGGGGCACTGCGGACCAGGTGGATGGTGGCTGGAATGGTTGGTCCTTGTAGCTGCCCTCGCACTCGCAGCCATTATCTTTGGCTTTGGGCTGGCGGGGACTTGACCTGCCCGGCCTGGCAGCCATTCATCCCGGGCTTTGTTGTTGCTGTTCTCCTCGCATTCGTATCTCAGTTATTGCCTTTGTGGCTGCCCCTTAAATCGAAGGGTTTAAGGAGCATTTCTGGCTGCCATAAAAGAGCTAGTATTATTAAGTAAAAGAGTGCCTGGGAACGACACAGCAAAGATATAAAAGTAACTTTCCCAGGTAACTCACAGGTCGACTCCCTCGCTTTACAATCATCTTTTTGCCTCGTCCTTTGTTCGTTTTTTGTGCCTGTTTTATCCCTGGCAAGATAAATGTAACATGTTTGCTTTGCCACAAAAAAAAAGAAGAAGAATGAAATCCCTGCCCCATCCTCTTCCCCCTCTGCCACGCCTCCAGGAATAATAAACCATCAGCGGACAATGCATCATGTGGTGGGCAGTGGCAGGTCAGGTGGCCACCGGATAATTCCCTGGGCAGGACCCTCCATGTTGCGCCTAATTCCCCGATTCTGATTCTGATTTTCCGCCTGCTTGTAATGGCGATCTCTCCTGTCCCGTATGTCGTCACACATCCGAAGCCAAGGAGCTGGAAAATGAATGAAAAGTTCCATTACTTGCGCCGAGGCGGAGGACAGCTGAAAACTTTTTCACTTTGCCTCTCTCATAATGGCAATGGTGCCTGCAAGGAAATGTTTTCCCAAGATGCAATCTCGCACAGGCACGCCTCTGCCGGATTGCTTTCTCCACCCAGAACGGACTACCCCTATCCCGGCAGGAGTCTCTTCTTATGCATAGTTGGCGTGCCTTCCTGGCCCCTTTCGTTCGTCCATCCTCCGTGGGTCCGAATAAGAAAAGAGCACCGAAATTTGTTGCAGATAAATTTAGATTTCCAACTGGTTTAAGGGGGCAAAAACGAAATACTTGGAGAAAATGTAAGGCTGTAATGGGAATTTGAACAAGAATAAATTTATATTTGGTAAAGGGATCAAAATGTATTTTGCACAAATTTATTGTCTTATATACTTATAAGATTCATAGTAAAACAAAAAGACATAAAGAAAAACTCACAAAAACGGTCCCAAACAATTGGAATCTACCATAAAATCAACCCCAAAAGAGCTTTAAAACCATCTTAACAAAACCCCAAAAATTGTCCTAACCTTTTTAAGGCAAAAAAAAATACCAGAAAATCATATCAAAAAGTGATCTAGAAAGAAAACTCCTTGAAACCCGTCATAGATTAGTTAAATAAAATGTTCAAAAATATCTTTAAAAAACGCCTAAAAATTTTCTTAAAAAACACTTCAAATCGTAAAAAAAAACCCGTTCAAAAACCGTGCCATTACTCGCATTAAAAATCTTAGGTATCTGAACAAAAAAGAACGCAACATAATCACTTAAAAAATATTAACAAAAACTCAAATTACAAACAACCTTGAAAGCCGTCTCAAAACCCTTCAAAATCCTCCATTAATCAGCCCTCAAATCTCCCACAAATTTACCAACGAAAAAAAATTCAAGGCTCGTCACAAAAAAAAAAATTAAATATTACATAAAACATATTAAAAAAAATCTTTTCTTAAATTTGTTCATTGTTTGTCTCAGTGTACTGGGCAGTGCGGGAAATGGCCAAGTTCGAGATGCTGATGGCTGTGCCGGTGCGTGTTTGTGAAGTTTTGCAAATTGCGAGAGCACACACACTGCCGCACACTCATCGCGCACACACTCACGTCGTCAGTGGACAATGATAGATTAGCCTCCGCCTCCGCCTCCGCCCTCGTCTCCACTCTCCACTCCAATCCCTTTCGGCCCTTTTTTTGGCCTCTGCTCGTATGCGCTCGGGAAAACTTCAATTGGCAGTGCCAACATTTCTTACAACAAAATTAAACTGTAATTGAAAAAGTCAATTAAAAAGTTTCGCATTTTGTTCGCAATGAGAGAGAGTCAGACATTCCTTTCTCCCATCCCTTTCCGGCCCCGATGCATCCCGCAAAAAAAGTAAAGGATGTTTGACGCAGAAGGACTTGCCGCCTGCGGGCATGCAACGGAAACCGGGGAAGGGAAAGGGAAAAGCGAAAACTTTACAACCTTCCTCCAGTGCCGTCGCCATTTGATCCTTTTCAGAATCCCCACGGACTTGCGGATTGAGACTTTCGGGGAGGATAGCCATGTGTCAATTAGCGTGCAGTTCCGTTTAAATGCGTTTTTGAAGGGAACTAAGGGTTCTTTTGAAGGGAAAACTATTCAAGACGCCCTCAACAGCAAGTAAACAGTGATGGTTGCTTAAATACTTAATCATTCATATATTTTTATCCCCAGCGGCATTGCCTTACAATTGAACATTAAAAGGTCCGAGGTAATAAAATTTAACAGCAGCACTTCCCCATAATGTTTATAGTTTTCTTCTATAAATAAACCATCAATAAAACGGGAAATTTATTTACCAAAGTTATCTTTTTCCGTGCTAACCACATTTATCAGTCACAATAAAAGTTTTATTTACAGAGAGCGGGTTGTGTCGTTATCTCGATATTAACTAAACTTTTGGAGAATGCTAACTGACCAAGATATAAAGGTATAAATTTGCCTATTTAAATAACTCATTCCTGACCAAAAAAAAATGAGTGCCCATTCTGCAAACTTCCCTATATAGAAAGGCCATTGTTTTAAACCCAGCTTAAATATTCACAAAAATAAAATGATCATTAAACCAAAAGAAACAAGGCATTACCAGTGTTAAAGATAACTGCCAATGTAATGATTCCTTTTAATATATATATACAATAATGATTATATTAAAAAAAAAATAAATATTTAAATTAATAAAATAAGAAAATCAATCAACCTTAGGTTAGTCAGGTCACTACGATCAAAAATAATACAAGTATTTCGTTCGCTAAAAATGATCATTCACAACACACAAGCAACCTGATACATAACCTGTTGCAGATTTGAAAGGTAAAGGTACTGGATAAAAATAATGGATTCAAAAAAAATAGAAAAATCAATTAAATAATATGAAATTAAAATCTAGATATAGTTAGAAAATAAAAAGCAGAGCTGAAGAAAATGATGTGTTCTCGCTTTGAAGTCAGCTAACTGAATAAGAAATTTAACAAGCGACCTGATTCAAAGGCTGTTGCAGATTTGAAATTTGATTTTTCTTACTCGGTGTGAACACACAGTCGTAAAGTGAAAAATTTGAAAGGTAAAGGTACTGGATAAAAATAAAGGATTCAAAAAAATAAAAAAAATCAATTAAATAATATGAAATTAAAATCCAAACATAGTTAGAAAATAATAAGCAGAGCTGAAGAAAGTGAGGTGTTTTCGCTTTGAAGTCAGCGAACTGAATGAGACATAAACATTCTTGTAGGCCGAATGTCAAATGCAAATATGACAAGGACAGCAAATCAGCTGTTCGATGCCCTTATCGATGACATATCGATAGTATTCGATGTCATGCCAACTTACTTTTATTTTGTATCCCAAAAAGATTTTAATCTAAATGAAATCTAGGGAAAAAAGAAAAAAATGATGGGAAATATAAAATCGAAGCCCCCAAAATCCATCGTAAATTAAGCACGTTTACTGGCATTTTAGAGCGGACAAAGATGGATCTATTCAGGGCGGAAGTGAGTGTTTCGTGCTCCGTGTTCCATCCCTTGAACAACATTTATTTAAAAATGCAACAAGCATCGTGGGTCACTTTTTTGTTGCTAGTTTTTGCCGTTTCTCTGTTTTTCTGCGCTTTTCCGACTCAAATCGATAGAAGCAAAGAAAAAAGGGTGGCGAACTGGCAGCCAAAAATGCCAAACAAATTGATTGGAATCGAAAACGAAGCGCAAACGAAAACGATTCGAATGATTGACTGGCTGGCTGAATGACTGACTGACTGCCTGACTGATGGATGGATGGACGGACAAAATATGATGGCTTATGGGGTAGCTGGTGAAACGTAACCAAGGGAACGTGGCCGGGGCCAGGCGAGGGCTCACCTTTGATTCCTTTGAGGGGGTCCGCAAAAGCATTTTAGCCAGGAATTTAATTTGATTGCCGCTCTCATGACTGAATGAATGAATAAACGTCGATGGTCGACGGCCATTTGTGCCGCTTTTTCTATTTTCCTTTTCATTTTTTTTTTAACGAATGCAATTACGCAACGCGACTGCAATGCAAATTTGTGGCGGGCACATCCCGTCGATTGTTGCTCCGCTCTGAAGTGTTCGCGTTGGTGCCCATTGTTGTCATCCTTGCTCAGTCATCGAAAATGCATTTGGCATTATTTGCCGGCCGCTGTCCTGAGGAGACATCCGCCACCGTCTCCGCATCCTCATCCTCATCCTCATCCCGAATCCATTCAAATCGAATCGAGGAGTAGAATCGAGCTGGAATCGCATCGAATTGAATGCATTGCAAGTGCATCTCCCTTCTCCGCTGCAGCTGTTCCGCTTGCCCGGCAGCACTTCCTGTGCACTGGGAAAAACCAGAACACAGAGTCAGTTAGAAGTCAAAGTACATAAAACTCTTGCACGACAAATGCAGTATCTGTCTTTTCTCGCCGTGTTGCCGCCACAATGGCCATGGAGGCACCGAAGACTACAAAACCCGCAGCTCACAATGCAACTCATGGCTTCGACGAATCGGCGAACTCGACGTGTTTATTCACTGCATTTCCTGTTGATATTCAACAAATGTCAGCGTTGCCCTCCTGCCCACTCGCGGGTGAATTCCTAAAGGAAACAGGAAGCGCATTTGCAGTGCTTTGGCAGCGCAGTTTGAAGGAGGAAGTGGCTGTGAAGGGGGAGAGCCAGGAGCCGGGAGCCAGGAGCCCGAAGCTATGCATTGATTTTTCCACTTATTGTTGGCATTTGAATGCCAGCTCTGTGGATGCCTTCTAAGGCTGCCTTAAATAATTTTTAAAATGTTTCCTAAACTTCTGATTGAGAAAAATATAGCATTTTGCTGGAAAACTAGAGAGCATAAGCCTGAAACTGGAAACTATTTAAAGTTGTATCAAAATTTGTTAATCAAATTTTCCGTAGATGAAATCTAGAGTGTAATTGAACTTTTCTGGTTAATGTTTCCATGTGCAAAGCTCAAGTGTAGTTATTGACTCGAGTATGAAAGCCCAGCCAGCAAATCCTTCCTGTCTTCTGCTCCTTCCTGGCCCCAAGGCCAGTTCCGTTCGAGTGCGAATTTAATTTTCATAAATATTTCTCCCTCTTTGGCAGAGTTTTAAGCTGCAGCCAGAAGTTTGTGCAGTTGCTGCAACGTCATCAGCGTCAGGACGTCGTCCTCGTCATCGCCTCGCTCTGTGGTTCCTTTTGCTTTTCGCCACAAAACATGGTGCTAGTGGAGAGCATGTTGGTAGTGGGTAGCGGTTGCCCCGCCAGGGTGAGGTGCAGTTCAAGTGAAACATAAAAAATGTCAACTAAAAAATGTTTTATGCATGGACAAACCACAACAAAGCGCGTAAATGTCATTTCCTTTTCGACTAAAAGGATACTTTGAAATTGAAATTGTGGTATTTTCCACACACACCCACAGAGTCACAGACAGGACCTGCAGCTGCTTCTGCCTGCTAACCATACCTTTACCTTTCCCGATCCACCTCCAGCTCCAGCTTCTTTGAAATAGTTTTTTCTAACCAGTTTCCGTTGCTGTTTTTATTGCTCCTCTGCATTGTGCGGCGGCCATCGAGCGATTTGAGTGGCAGCCCTCAAAGGCTCAGAGGGATTGGGGGCTAGGACACGGAGAGACAAGCAGCTACCTAAAAAAAATGCTTCAGCAAAAATTGAAATAAAGCTGGCATCGACTTCTTTCGGATTTCTTGTTTTTGTTTTTAAGAAATTGCCCCAGCAAAAGGACATAACCATAACTATGTAGATTAATAGGAAACGAACACCTTTTCTCTCCCTGCATCCCGCAGAGGAACCACCAAATGTCCCAGAGCCAGGAAGCAGTGGCGTTGACACTGCCATTGATGTGGCAAAACGACAAAGTGGCCATTGGCCAATGGCCACTGTGCAATATTGTGGGAATAGCATACTTTGCGGCTAATTACGTCCGACAAATAGGCGCTGAGGGGGAAGCGAGGAGAACCACTGACCATCTCTGCCCTTTAAGTGGATCCCCACGGCAACGGAACATCAGGCTTTTATGGGACACTTACAAGGACCGGGGGAAAGGGCTTTCAATTAGGAAGAAGCTTACGTGACACAGAAGGCAGTAGGTGCTTGCCAGGAATCGCACTTCCGTGTCGAATAGAGCTCAGACAGAGGCTACAAAGGTGGATTCTTGTAAAACTAAAAATCAGTCTTGAAAGGGTTGAGATTTACCAAGAATTAAAAAAAATATATCGCTTACATTTAGAATTTAATTTATCCCAGTTTAAATGTTGTTTAAATGTCATCAAATCTTCGGGCTTAAATTTAAATTCTGAGCAATTGTTACCATGGAATTACCACTGTAAACCACTGGAGCAAGTGGCTCCCGGAGCTACTGAGGAGAACCACTGACAACACGAGTGACTAAGCATCAGAATTGAGTGAGGGGAAAAGGGAACCGAATGCATTTTCCAACTGGCTGCACAGCTCTCTCTGGGAAAACAGGGGGCAGGAGTGTACGGATGGGTAATGCCACAGGCTGATTCTCACGCCTCCTAACCCCCCCTCAAGACCCTGCCAATTATCGGCATTTTGCATTCGGAATTGGGAAATTTTGTGGCCAAGACAGGACAGAGGCAGGGGCGGACCCCCATGAATTATAATGCCGAAAAACTTTCGAGCGACAGAATCGTTGAATTTGGATTTGGATTTGCCACTTGGAATCCAGCTCTGCTCAGCTCTGGCCTCCTCGATGAAGACCCTGAAAGCTGCAGCTGAAGCTCTGCTGAAATATTCATGCGTGTGGCGACAATTATGCCATGAAAATTCGGAAAATGAAAGTGGCAAATACGTCATTTATTCCAAGGGAAATTAAATAGCAAAATATGCATTGTTTGGACTTGCAATATATAATTTTAAATTCGAAAATGAGGCATTCTCTGTGGTTCGAAAGCACTGACATGATATGTGTTTTGAAGTTCGGACCGAGGAAGAGTTAATTCTTAGAAGTCTTATATTTATTTCGATTATATCAGTATTCAAAATCAGAATTTTTTTTGCTTAGGGTTTTCCCTACAGTATTATTTCTCTCCATGTACTTGCAGTATATGAAGCCTAAGAGTGGGTTCCGAGGGGTATTTCTGTGGGTGTGCTGGGGATATAAATTGGTCAGGCCGCAACGCGTACTCACAGAGACACAAATCAGCCATTCGCCGCAGGCTGCGCGCCGCCAAGAAGAAAGCGCAGAAGACAACAGCGGGCAGAAAAGCGGAAAAGCGTGGAAAGCGGGGAAAACTTTTACGAGGGCCGCAATGAGCGGCGAAAAGTTTGCTTTACGACAATTATGGCAAGAGCGGCGGGGATGAGGGATGCCGCGACCAACGACGACAAAGTTCAATTACGGTCAACACAAATTGTTTCGCAATTTGAAAACACATTTTCATAGTTTTTCCCCTGCAGCTTCAGGGTAATGAGGGACTGCTGCACCCACCCCCACTTCCTTCCCCACCCCCTGCAGGAGGCCGCAAAGTATGCAATGAAAGAGCACGCACAAGGATTTTAATCGTGATTTGCGCATATTGCGTAAAATTGAATTTTCAAGTAACCGAAAAGTTGCCTTCAGTAAGTGGGCGGAACTGAAGAGGGGGCGTGGTGACTGGCCAGGACAGGAGATTTCTCAATTCGAGTTCTTGGAATCCGAGTGTGTGTGGGTGTGTGTATTTGTACTGCGGCGATGACAGCGTGATTTTGTGTGTTAAGAAGTTAAGGGTCTTTGGTGAACAAGGAAATTTTCGATGGTTGCAAGCATCCTTTATCCGTTTCTAATAAGCAAATATTTTTGACATGAATGCATATGCAGCCTGCAATGTACAAGCAATGCTACAACAGCTCATAAGCCCCACTCAGTTAAAGCCGATTAGAACGGAGTGGAAACAAAGGATAAGGAGACCGCTCCTTTAGGTTTTCTTTTCCTTGAAAGTAAATCCGAAAGAATATACTTGTTAGGACGAATATAAGAGCTCTGCTCCTTAAGGTTCAGCTGCCTCTATTAGGGCTCGATTTATTTCCTTGACTTTCCCGGGTTAGAGATCACGACGCTCCTGTCGTAGTTAAATTCTCAGCCCAATCCGACCACAAATCACGGTTCCATCTCCTTTCGAGTCGCCTGCAAACCGGCGATGACAGTTGCAGTTGGTCAACCACTCATTGCTGATGTGTGTGTCTGTGCGTGTTTACATGTTGTGCCAGCATCCTTTGAATCCCCGAGTCCTGCATCCGCTTACCAACTATTTGCTCGGGCTTAATTGTGGTCAGCCTGCGGGGAGCGGGGGTGTGGAGGAGGCACTGCAGCTCCAAGGAGCGGCGAGGACCAGGCAAGTGACAGGCGAACAGGCGAGCTTACAACACTAAGTCCTGGCGTGCTGCAGAGCAATCCTTTGGGAGGTCCAGGGAGGTTTAAATGCAACCGTTGTTCTGCCATTAATATTATTATATTCCTTTTTCGGCTGAAACAAGTTTTTAATGTCATTCGAAATTCATGGGCTGCAGTTTCCAGGAGCAAGGAACGAAGGACCTGCCCCTCGATGTTGCACTTGAATTCACGTCGAGACGCCAAGCTGGCAAATAGCTTTATTCCGGTCTGGCGCAAAATTCAATTTGCCACGGAGCTCCTTAAATATGCGGCGCGTCTTAGGCATTGTCTTGCCCGCGTCCTTTCCGACTCCTCTCCAGGTGGAGGGGATCCGCCCCTAAGCGGATTTCGAGCTGCGTTTCTGGTCCTGTTTCCTGGCCAACTCCCTGTACCCCCGGCAAAGGCCGTTTTAATTTAATATTCATAAGCAGCAGTTAATGAAAAGCACTTGAAGACATCGAGGAGGCCAAGGGAAAGGGAAACAGGACATGTGTGGCAAGGCAGGACACGGCTTGACAGGAGATGGGGGCCAGTAATATTATGCGATATTGCGTTGCTATAATAAAATGTCAAATATGTTTGACGCAATTTAACCGCAACACAATCTCGCCAGGGCTCTCCAGCTCTCCTGCGCCACTCGACGACGCTTAAGGACCCTCAAGGCTGCCAGGTGGGATGTGCGAGGCGAAGGACATGGCAGGGGGGTGGGAATTGCGACAGAGTCGATGGCCGACACGACATGGCAGGTAAAATGGCAATTGTGGGCTTCAGTTACCCATTGCAGGTGCCCCGGGACCCAGAGACCATTCCGGCGAATAGGGTGCTTCCCCCTAGTGGGTACGGGAGATCGAGGCGACAAACGGGTTAAGAATTCTTTTTGTACTTTGTTTACCTTCAAGAAGAAGTCTGAACAAGTCTGGAATACACCAAAAACCCTTTTAAAACTGACTTTCTAGTTTAAAAATGTTATATATATAACAAATAAGTTGCAAAAACCTCCTCAATTATTGATAAGAGGTACCTGGAAGTCAGCATCCCCTTAGTAACCTTAAACGCTATCGCTTTCGCGAGCTGCTGTAATTGTTATTAGCATAAAATGTGTACGTGAGACACTGGGCGAATTCAGACAGAGAGGCCAATCTTAAAGAGCCGACACTAACCCAATCAGGGACCCCAAGAGCCAGGTGAATTGGGGTTTAAAGGAAGAAACCAAAAAGGGGGCCAAAGTCAATGTATCGATTTTTCCGTCCACTGGCAGAGCGCATTTTTCACCTTCCAATCGAAGACAAAGGCGAGATGCACACGCCATTTGAGTTGTGGCCGCAATGAGATATATATCTAGCAAGGATATCAGGCGAGGATGCACACAGAGAGAAGAAAAAGGGGTGAAGGAGGGCACGGAGGAGACCTTGTCCCAGCGGCCATTCAGTCATCCAGCCAGGCAGCAAAACAGTCAATAAAAGTCCACTTACATTTCCTGCCGACATCTCAATTATTTTCCTTTCTCCCACACACACGCGGCGGAGTGTGGAGGAGCATGGGACGCCTTTGAAGGAGAAGTCCTTCGAAAGGTAAATTTCTGGCTTTGACACCATTGAAATATTCGCCCTGCAATGATAATTCCAATTAAATTTTCAGCGAAACGGAGGCATTCATAAATATTTCAGTATACTATATCCCCGGTAGAATTGAAAAGTTTGAGGTGGCAAAGGGTAAGCCAATTTAATTGATTAATTAGCGGGAGAGAAGCCAGGGTGAAGGCTGGGGGGAAAGCTTGGGGAAAATCAATGCAAAATCAGCGGCAATCATAGGCGAGTTAAATGCTCAATATTTACATGAATTTGTGATGGGACTTTAAGAACCGCAGGGAGCATTTATTCCTGATAGCTTAATCCGGCTCCTCGGGGAAAATCAAACACGGTCAGGAAATGACTTAATGAATGGCCTTCGAAATGGAGAACTGGGCGAAGCAGAGGCACCAGCAATTGGAAAACGGAGAACGACTCCCCCGAGGAGCTCCAATTAAGCAAAAGGGAAACGGACAGCGGCCAAATCGTTTGGCTCCTCCTGCAGTTGTGTTCGAAAACACTCGAAATGAGCAAACCCATTTCGGAGCAACTTAAGATGATTACCGGGCCCCAAGTCCGTGTCCGCGTCCGCGGGACTTGAGAAGGGCGGACAGCCGGCAATACAATGCCAAACAATTCATTTTGGCAAGCGCGCGGATTTCTTTCGCTTCGCCTCGCTGGGGATAAAGCAGAACCGGAGAATTAGGGAAGCAGGATACGGAGCAGGAGCAGGAGCAGGAGCAGGAGCGGGAGCGGAAACAAAACCTGAAGCCGGGCTGGGGGAATCGCTGGGAATCCCGTCAAGCTGGCATAATCTGCTCTTCTCGCCGCATTCTCCGCTTGCTTATTTGCATAAAATAATTGAAAGGCGAAATTTAAAAGAATCAACAAAGGCGAAAAGCAGGGAAAGCGCAGAGCGCGAAAACAGAGAAACGCACTCGAGAAAATCCCCAGAAAAACAGAACGCGAAGTCGCAGGACTCGCACAAAGGATAACGGTCAAGTGAGCGGCTGCACTGCACCTCCGCCGGGTGCACTAATTACGCCGGATGCAAGGCCTCCAAAGCGGAAAAGGGGTTACAGCGAGAGAAATTAAGGGTAGGTTAAGATTGTTATTAATTTATTTCTATTATCGAGTTTTCAAGTTGCATTCTTGTTTACCAAACTTTCATTCAAACTATTAGGACAAGCAAAGGTTATATTAATCAAAAATACGGAACGAATTATTTATGAATTAGTTTTCTCTGTTAAAGCAGAGTTACGTATTATAAATTCTGGGGTGAAGGGTAAAGTCTAGTATCCACGGACTGCCGAAATCAAGCGATGGCTTCCGAAGAGGCATTTGGTTCAAGATGGGATTGATGAGCTCTGCGTGATCGTACATACATATTTCCCAAGGAGTACTTCTCCTAAGTAGAATATATACACTGTACAAACAATGCTACGTTCATTTAATTGTTCCAAATGATCCCATGGTAAACTCCAAGGGTATAAAAACGTCGGCTGCCCATCGATTCTGTGTAGATCAATTTTTACCCAGCTCTAGTAAATACAAATATAAATATTTACTAGAAGAAATTATATCTAGCAGACGTTGTTAAATCAAATAAGGGAAGATGGTAAAATAATTAAAAAAGGCATTTCCCCAAAGGTATTACCAGTCCCAGAACTTAGCCGAGTTGAACCCACAACTGTCCTGTCCACCATCATAATGGGGGATCTTTGGCTCCGTTTCGTTATTCTGTTTTGTTTAATTGGGTTCGCTTTGTTTGCCCTCGACGGGAATCACGATTGTTGCCTCCTGCCGATTGACTAATTGGCCAGGAGGAGGAGGAGCAGAAGGTAGCACCGCAGGAAGCCGGAGCGAGGGGCAGCAGCCTGCTCCAAGTGTCGAGGCAAATCATTCACTTATTCAATTTGCCAACGATGCGAATTCGATTCGATTAAACTGCGACTCTGGCTCTGTGACTGTGATGCCGCCGTGCAATTAGTTGGCCAGGACAGGAGGCGGCATTCAGCACCCGGCACTCCACTCAAAGGATGCTGATGCAATCTTCAACGTCCAATTGAATGGAATTAAATCGAGCATACTGGGGGTAATAATAATAACCCGCCTCTACACGTGTCCCTCATCCAACGCTCGTTATGTGTCCATCGATGCTCATAATTGAGTTAACTCTGTGTGACTGCTGCAATCACTGCATCGTCCTCCCGCTCCGGCTGCTGCTCGGCCCCTCCTGGTGTCGCTTAATTGACAGCGACGTATTTAAATGGAAATGCCCCGATGATGGACAACGGATGGAGACGTCGTCGGGATGTACAAAATGTGATTTTATTGCCACGTCCACACAGCTGCTCCTCTGGGCGCTGTTCGGAGCAGAGATGCTCTTGCTTCTGGCCTTCAGTTTGTTTTCAAGCTAAAGGCTTAAATAATTTCAAAATTTAAAAAGCAAACAAAACAGAGTTTGATTTTTTGTTTGGTCTTAACTACCTGTCGCTATCGATTGATATTTAAACCGGTTTTCATGCTCCTTATTCGCTTGTCTCATCTCTAATAATTCAATTGTGCCTGAAGATTGCTTAAACAATATCAGTTGCTTAAATATTCAACTGCCATATCCATATCGATATCACCTATCGAACAGCAGTCCGAGCAACACTGGCTGCTGTCTCTGCTGACAATCGTCGTTTCATCAACTTAATTGAATCTGCCTTCCAAGAGTAGGATGCCAGGGACAAGGTGGACTGGGGGATCGGCTACAGGTACATAAGTAAATCCTGGTGTCAGGTGTGGCGGAGTATTGCTTGCTCAGCGACAGGCAGGAAGCCTTTGTAATTTAAATTCTCTGTCGGGATTGCTGATGCGGCTCCTCCGCCGACGACGCCGAAATAAACGTCAGGTAAACGACATAACGCATACTTTTTTAATTATGCAAAGAGCCGGCGGGGGAGTCTCCAGTCTCCCGGAAAGCCAAGTGCCGAGAGCCAAGAGCCGGGAGCTGATTGATTGACGACAAGCGCCACTCCGAACGAAACAATTGATGACGAGGCGAGGCGGGGCAAAGTGAGGCAAGGTGGCGGGAGCGAAAGTGATGCCGGGCCTGTCTCCATCGGAAGCGCAAATCTGGGCAAGCCCGCTAATGGCTTCCAATCCTCCTCGGAGGAGGCTGAGCCCCACCCCGGCACAACTATCGATGTCGCGGACTTTTCAGCGAACGACAAACAGCAGCCATTACACTCTCTGGAGGGAGGGAGCTCCTCCTTATCCTGCTTCCGTTCCTTCTGAATCTTTAAGCTCTGCAGAAAACCATGACCTGGACTCTCCGCGTTAATGGACCCGGCGGAGATTTAACAGAAGGACCAACTTTAAGGGACAAGCGGAAGTCCATTTAAAGACTGGGTTTTCTGTAAAAGCTTTGGGAAACGAATCAATATTTCAGACAGTTTATTTCGCAGGGAATGCCTTTTCAGCAGACCACGTCCTTAAATTCCAGCTATTCTGCGTTCATATATTTCCTTTTAAAAATACAAGTTAACATATATTGATTGAGAAAGTTGAGGGAATTAAATGAATCATTAATACATGAAAGTCTCAATGAACTTTGCTTTTAAGTAAATTTCACTGAGACTTTTGTGTACAAAAATTCATTTTAAATCCCTCAACTTTAAATCTTTCACCTTTGCCTTTTATCGATGAAACAGTATTTTCCATAATATCGATATTGAGATAATAAATTCTAAATGCAAAATATCGATATATGAATCAATATTTCATAATATCGATATTGAGATAATAAATTCTAAATGCAATATATCGATATATGAATCAATGTTTCGATTGAGTTGTTAGAATATTTTTTCTTAGTCAGTAAGCTGCTTTCCAGGGGAAGACATCAAATGCAATTGATTCTTCCTGCTATCTTTTAGACTATTTTATATTTTTTTACTTTATTGATTTTTTTACTTCACTTGATTTTATTTATTTATTTTTTTTTAAATAATTTAAATTGCCTGTCGAAATAATTTTTCAACACAGTACTCCTCGGAGCTAAGAGATGGAAACTTTTCAACCGGTTCTTTTTGTTTTTTTTTTCTTATTTTGATTTCACCTTTTCTAACAAGCGAATAGGAATTGAAAATTGTGTAATTCTTGGCCTGTCGGCTCTACCCGCAGCACAGAAGTCCGAGTGCTAAGACCACTTTGACAAGATTGGACATGTTGGAAGTTTTTGATTATTCGGAGAGTCGATTATTTCGATAGGTTGGTTTTATTTAGCCACATAATCGATCTTGACATGTTCAGTGAGTTTTTATTTTATTTTTTTTAAGTTTAAGGCTTAAAACATTAATTTTCATTCAATTTACTCTTCCCTTCCGGTGAATGCAATCGAATTCGATTTGCCGCGAACTAGGCTCGTCTTGCCTCCACATCCTGCCATCCTGGCATCCACTGCCTCCTTCGTTTGGCCCCTCCTCGGTTATTGGCTCTTCCGGCGAACTGGCTGACAAGTTTCGAATTTCCTGGCGCTTCAATAATAATAACGCAGCACTCTCGCATCTCTCGAAGGGCTTTCTCGATGGTAGTGCATGGCCAAGGGTTCGCGACAGTCCTCGGGGTTCTCAGGACTGCCGCAGCTAGACGCGAAAGAAGCAGCCTGTGCCTGCTTTTGGCTTCCTAAGTCCGCACACATCGCTGCACATTTATTTCCGGCAAATTAGGCTCAGCACGGTCCGGGAATCCCACGCCTACGCAGGAGCTGGAGCTGGCATCCTGCAAGCCGCTTTGCGATTCAAACGTTGACGTTGTTCATACGCCCCGGCGACCCGGACGACCTCAAGTCCCGAAGCCCAGGAACCCCAAACCCCAACCGTTGTCAATGCGAAAACATGAAAATGATAACAGACAATTTATTGGAGCGCACACGCACACACAGAGCGGGAGAGGAAGGACACACACAGGACACACCGCTGGTCGCTCAAAAGTAGGCAACGCGAATGCGAATGGCCATGATTATTATGATTTGTCGATTCCCAGGCCCTTCTCTTTCTCCCGCTCCTCTTTCGTCCTTATATCAGTGTGGGGTTTGTTTATTTATGGTTGTCCATCGTCTTGCACGGCCAGAAATCAAGTGTCCCCAGCGAGACTTGCCTTGAGAGCCGCCATTTCGTGGATCGGAAATCAAATAAAGCCCTTGACCGTCCTCAGATGTGAAGTAGCGAACTCCGAAAAGGACAAATTACTGGATGTAAGGAATTATTTAATTAAATTAAACTAAATTATTTTGAAACACTTGTGAAAACTGAAATAGAAATTTAAAAAATACTCTTAAATCTCCACCAAACAAATAAGTCTTGGGAGATAATTTTTGTTTATAAAAATCCCTCTGAAGGTTACTCCTCTGTTTAGTTTCCCTAAGTAAAGACCCAAAGTATTCAGTAACCCCAACTCCTGCTTCATTTAAATGTATTCCCACTGTTTTATTAGGCCCCAATCCCGGCCAGAATTCAATACATTATCCTCGCAGACGCACACACAAGCACGGACTTTCCTTTTCGTGACAAATATGCAGTGCGCGCTCCTGAAAACGAAGCTATTTTGCATGTTTTTGATTTCGAACGCACGAGGGGAATCCCCAGCATCTGGATGGAGGAGGTTAGGCCGCGTTCTAGGCTGGCGGGCAAAGGTCGTCGGAGAGCTCCCAGAGGCGGCCGCCATCAACAGCTTAGCAGCCCGTGTCAATGGGCTCTCGGCGCGTGAGAATTTGTTGCCCTGCAAGCTTAGGGGCTGGCAAGGAGGAGAAGGAGAAGGAGAAGGAGTCCTTCCTCCAAGACAGGTGGCAGCGCTCACCTGAGCCACATACATCACAGTCTCCCAAGCTCCAGCAACTCCCCGACACGGGGCCATGTTTAGTAGACAGTTTTATTTACGCTGATGGCCATAAATATTTGAATTACAATATAATATTTAAGACCAAAGCCAGAGCTCAGTTCAGCTCAGCTTGGCTCCTCCTCCTGCTAGCTTTCCGGGAAGCGAAAAGAGTGAAAGATTTATGGTCGCCGCAAATCTACGCCAGCCACTTAATGCATTTTAATTTATTAAGCTGTCAATCTGCCAGGTGGAACCGAGGAGCGGAGAAGCCTGCGCACACCTGGCCACATCGCACATGTGACTTGGATTGAGATTGGGCCTGCGAAGAGTTATGAGACTTCTCGTGGACATGAACAGCATCCAAGTTGACTGCATTAGAGGAGCCACAAGTTACTTTCTCCGATGAGAGCCCGATGTCGTTGCTTGCCAGTCACTTGTCGCCTGTCATTCCGTCAGAAGTCCTCGCCGGACTTCAGCCAAATGACCAATTTCAATTAGAGATGCAGAGCCAGAGCTCCTGGACCAGCAGAGCTTACAACGCAGGACACACACGCAGGCTTTCTACACTGGGAAACCGAATTAGAGAGCGACAATTAATCTAGAGCAGGAACCAAAGCCAGAAAACAGATTTCCCAAAATAAAATAATCAAAACATTTGAAAATATAGCAGATAGCTTTTAAACTGATCAAGAATATATATATGATATATGTGTCGTTCACTGCGCTGTAAACTGCCGACCAAAATTATAATACCTCCAAGGGTATAAAAGAAAGAGCTTCGCAGGGATTCAAGCATAAATATATATATGTATGGGCTTTCTTATATTTTAAACAATGCATTTTTGTTTGGAAATGCCTTTTACCTACTTTTTGTTGGTTTTTGTTATTATTCATATTTATTGTTTTTCCAGTGCACTCGACTCACAACAACCTGCTGGCTGGCTGGCTGTTTAAATATGAGCAACAGATTAAAACTTAATTTAAAGTTGACCCTGCCCGCCCTGGGTTTCGTGTTTCCACTCAAGTTTAATTAATATGTTAAGCCCGTAAAAGCCGCATCGGTAAACTAACCCCGGCAGCCTCGGCTTCCGTCTCCTCTGCGTGCGTGTGTTTGTTTTTTGTTGTTCGCAGGATCCTCCGTCTCCTCCATAATATTCCCTTCTCCACAGCCCCGAAGCTTAGGCAAACACAAAAGGCTTCGGGGGCGGGAAGGCACACACAAATACACCCGGATTCGGATTCGGATTCGGATTCCGGACTCCGGAGAGGGAGTAGCTGGAAAGATGATGGTTGGATGGAGCGTCTTGAACGCCGGCTTACATGTGTAGCTGGAGGGACTGCTTGTGAATACCAATTGTCTGGCAGTTTCCTGCCAAGTCCCACTTACATTTCATCTGCGTGTGCAGTGTTAATCCGCAAAAATCGGTTCTATATATGCTACTACAGCGCTGGCTATATGCTATATGCAGCCGCATGCATGCTCGGGTGCTATATGCTTCTCTGCATTGTCTCTAATGCGTGCTTAAAGCGCATTTCCAGCGTTTCGAGCCCCGCAAGCTCGCCTGCACGATTGAGTGGGCACAGCTGTGGTCACATTACTAGGGCTCTTTTAAATGTTTTTTAACCTAAGAGTGTGCCTGAAATTCGGTTACAAAAACTACAATCAGTTAGTCTAAAAGCCATAGAAATGTAAGGATTGGCTTAATCTGTCCCTACATGATTTCAGAGGAATGTCCTCCCAAGAGCTCAGGGGGGAATTCAGGAAAAGAAAATTTCTTTAAATTCGATTATTTTCACATTATTAATATTATTGTTAAATTATATTTGTGAAGTGTTTATAAATGATACACCTTCAGTCTGGATTCGAACTAGTATGTTAGGATTCATGGAAGTTTTCTAGTTTATTTCCCAGAGATACAAATTCACCTGAGCAGAGAGTAGGGATTTCTGTACCTGAATCTCTCGCTAACCACCTACTTAATTGGGTATGCATCCCCAAGGACATGCTTGGTACACACATAATTCCCCTCTGAGTTCGTTATAAAAAAATTTATTAATGGACCTATTTAACGCACTGCTGCTGTGGCCATATGCCCAAATGCAGCAACAAAGCTGACACAAAGCGTGTCCGCCACTCGACAACAAATGCGCTGTAATTTGAGGCGACAAGTGTGCAAAACGCAAAATTTAAATGCATTTCACGCACTGCGGCTGACGCACAGCACCGCCACGCCCTCCCGCTCCACTAATCCGTTGCAAATCCGCGGAATGTCCACCACCAACTGTCACGTCAAGTGACAGGCCTGTCGCCGCCAGCCAGTGCCCACTGTGGCAGCTGCACTCGAAACGCATCAGCAGTGCCCAGCTCTCGACCAATTTACACGAGGATTTCAATTAAACAGGGACAGGCGCACGCACCGCCAAGTGCCCTTTGTTAGGCCTTTTTTATGGCCTTGCTTATCAGCCGGAATGGAGCAGCAATTAGAGTGATTTATCTAATTAGCTGCGGGAGGAAGTCGCAGGACACGCGACTTTATGGAACTGCTTTCACCATAAAATCGCAAATTCGGACAACTCTCCACCTGTCGTTGTCGCTTGAAGAGGATTCAAGGAGTCACGCACACTGGCTAAGAATATTTGGACCGTAAAAGTTTTGGACGTTGCTATTAATATTTAATTTAATAATATTAAGATAAAGTAATCTACGAAAGACTTGACGTTATTTATTTTCCATTTAAATTGGATTTTCAACTAAATTCCTCTTTCTTTCATATCCCTGACTATTTTACCGGGACAAAACTAGACATTCCTTGGCTAAAAATGTAGTTATTTAAACTAGAATACATTTTCTTGTAGAGTTTAAGAATATGCAAATATCCTGCAGAAGGAAAGTCAACATTTTACAAGTTTTTCACACCATGTGCGAGGCGGAGGAAAATATGAGAGAATATTAAAATCGCATTTTGCTTGAGGTGTTCGCTTTATAAAGCCATTAGGAACTATACAATGGGGGTGGCGCGGGTGGATCCCTGGATGGATACACGCCGCATGTCTCGGCTGTCGGCCGGCATTTTAACACTTTAATCATTGAAATGCAAATTCCGGGCACAGTTTTTGGGGCAAGACATGCGTCAGGCACTGGGCAGAGGCACATGTGTATGTTAACACGACGCCGAGTGTGACACGCCCCCCGGTTTCTGGAGAGGACAGCAGCAGCTCAGTAGTATTCCTGGGATTTAGCATATCTGGAGGCCGAGTCCCAGGCGAATTTTGAATTCAGGCAGAGCTCCTGTTGAAATAATGGAAATGAAGGAGGGAAGGAGCTCGAAGCTCGGAGCGAATAAATTAACCTGCACAACATTTATATTCGGAAGTAGTGGCCCGATGGAATGGCTTCTTTATTGCACGTAAATAAAGTCATAAAGTCATCATTACAACTGCGCCAACAAGGGGGAGATTCTGCAGAAAGGAAGCTGCAATGTCAAGTCGAAGCACAAAGGACAAACTTTTGTGACCGCGATAAAAATTCGCGAAAATGCGCACAAATTACTTAAAACATATTAAAAACTGTGCGTCGTCGTCCTGTCCCGTCCCCTTGCCAACAACAGTTTGTGCAAAACGTTGCAGAAATTAAAAACTCTTTGAAGCCACGGTAGCTCTTAAGATAAAAGAAATTCTCCTGCTCCTTCGCTGTGGCAAGTTTTGTCAGCGAAGAGTTCCCTCGGAACAACTGCAGTACAACTTTCGCTGAAACTGAAAATGTTGAGCTTTCCCCATTGAGAAGCGACTGTATATGTAAGGACTTGAGTAGTTTAGTTTTACCAAACGCTAGCACACCATTATTGTCAACCAGTTCAACCAGTGAAATTTTGTGTAAAAATAAAAATTGTTCGGCTTTCTTGTCTTTTATTAAAGCCAATTTACTTAATTATTTCTCAATGGGAAATTAAGAGCCTACATTTGTAGAATTCAAATTTAGCGCCAGATAGGCAGCACTGTTCGATATATCTTAGAGACGGAACAACACATGTTGTTTAAGGTGGTGATGAACATTTGCAATGCTCTCCCACCTAACTGAGAAACTGAAAATTGCGAACACCTTCAACGGTTTTATGATCATAACTTGGCTAAAACTCAACCGATTTCAGTCTGGTTTGGTTTTTTCTTCTTGGTTTTTAAATGCGAACATTTGTGCATTTAAAACTCGATATCTAATTTTTGACCAATTTTGACCTTACATTTTTTTCAAAAATTGGGTCAAATTTTTTGGCTGAAAATTGCGAACACCTTCAACGGTTTTATGATCATAACTTGGCCAAAACTCAACCGATTTCAGTCTGGTTTGGTTTTTTCTTCTTGGTTTTTAAAGGCGAACATTTGTGCATTTAAAACTCGATATCTAATTTTTGACCAATTTTGACCTTACATTTTTTTCAAAAATTGGGTCAAATTTTTTGGCTGAAAATTGCGAACACCTTCAACGGTTTTATGATCATAACTTGGCTAAAACTCAACCGATTTCAGTCTGGTTTGGTTTTTTCTTCTTGGTTTTTAAATGCGAACATTTATGCATTTAAACCTCGATATCTAATTTTTGCCCGATTTTTGACAATTTTAACGATGTAACCCCTTACATTTTTTTCAAAATTGGGTCCAATTTTTTGGCTGAAAATTGCGAACACCTTCAACGGTTTTATGATCATAACTTGGCTAAAACTCAACCGATTTCAGTCTGGTTTGGTTTTTTCTTCTTGGTTTTTAAATGCGAACATTTCTGCATTTAAACCTCGATATCTAATTTTTGGCCAATTTTTTACAATTTTAACGATGTAACCCCTTACATTTTTTTCAAAAATTGGGTCAAATTTTTTGGCTGAAAATTGCGAACACCTTCAACGGTTTTATGATCATAACTTGGCTAAAACTCAACCGATTTCAGTTTGGTTTGGTTTTTTCTTCTTGGGTTTTAAATGCGAACATTTCTGCATTTAAACCTCGATATCTAATTTTTGGCCAATTTTTTACAATTTTAACGATGTAACCCCTTACATTTTTTTTCAAAAATTGGGTCAAATTTTTGGGCTGGAAATTGCGAACACCTTCAACGGTTTTTTGATCATAACTTGGCTAAAACTCAATCGATTTCAGTCTGGTTTGGTTTTTTCTTCTTGGTTTTTAAATGCGAACATTTCTGCATTTAAACCTCGATATCTAATTTTTGGCCAATTTTTTACAATTTTAACGATGTAACCCCTTACATTTTTTTCAAAAATTGGGTCAATTTTTTTGGCTGAAAATTGCGAACACCTTCAACGGTTTTATGATCATAACTTGGCCAAAACTCAACCGATTTCAGTCTGGTTTGGTTTTTTCTTCTTGGTTTTTAAAGGCGAACATTTGTGCATTTAAAACTCGATATCTAATTTTTGACCAATTTTGACCTTACATTTTTTTCAAAAATTGGGTCAAATTTTTTGGCTGAAAATTGCGAACACCTTCAACGGTTTTATGATCATAACTTGGCCAAAACTCAACCGATTTCAGTCTGGTTTGGTTTTTTCTTCTTGGTTTTTAAAGGCGAACATTTGTGCATTTAAAACTCGATATCTAATTTTTGACCAATTTTGACCTTACATTTTTTTCAAAAATTGGGTCAAATTTTTTGGCTGAAAATTGCGAACACCTTCAACGGATTTATGATCATAACTTGGCTAAAACTCAACCGATTTCAGTCTGGTTTGGTTTTTTCTTCTTGGTTTTTAAATGCGAACATTTATGCATTTAAACCTCGATATCTAATTTTTGGCCAATTTTTTACAATTTTAACGATGTAACCCCTTACATTTTTTTCAAAAATTGGGTCAAATTTTTTGGCTGAAAATTGCGAACACCTTCAACGGATTTATGATCATAACTTGGCTAAAACTCAACCGATTTCAGTCTGGTTTGGTTTTTTCTTCTTGGGTTTTAAATGCGAACATTTCTGCATTTAAACCTCGATATCTAATTTTTGGCCAATTTTTTACAATTTTAACGATGTAACCCCTTACATTTTTTTTCAAAAATTGGGTAAAATTTTTGGGCTGGAAATTGCGAACACCTTCAACGGTTTTTTGATCATAACTTGGCTAAAACTCAATCGATTTCAGTCTGGTTTGGTTTTTTCTTCTTGGTTTTTAAATGCGAACATTTCTGCATTTAAAACTCGATATCTAATTTTTGGCCAAATTTTGACAATTTTAACGATGTAACCCCTTACATTTTTTTCAAAATTGGGTCCAATTTTTTGGTTGAAAATTGCGAACACCTTCAACGGTTTTATGATCATAACTTGGCTAAAACTCAACCGATTTCAGTCTGGTTTGGTTTTTTCTTCTTGGTTTTTAAATGCGAACATTTCTGCATTTAAACCTCGATATCTAATTTTTGGCCAATTTTTTACAATTTTAACGATGTAACCCCTTACATTTTTTTTCAAAAATTGGGTCAAATTTTTGGGCTGGAAATTGCGAACACCTTCAACGGTTTTTTGATCATAACTTGGCTAAAACTCAATCGATTTCAGTCTGGTTTGGTTTTTTCTTCTTGGTTTTTAAATGCGAACATTTCTGCATTTAAAACTCGATATCTAATTTTTGGCCAAATTTTGACAATTTTAACGATGTAACCCCTTACATTTTTTTCAAAATTGGGTCCAATTTTTTGGCTGAAAATTGCGAACACCTTCAACGGTTTTATGATCATAACTTGTCCAAAACACAACCGATTTCAGTCTGGTTTGGTTTTTTCTTCTTGGTTTTTAAATGCAAACATTTCTGCATTTAAACCTCGATATCTAATTTTTGGCCAATTTTTTACAATTTTAACGATGTAACCCCTTACATTTTTTTAAAAAATTGGGTCAAATTTTTTGGCTGGAAATTGCGGTTTTTTGATCATAACTTGGCCAAAACACAACCGATTTCAGTCTGGTTTGGTCTTTTCTTCTTGGTTTTTAAATGCAAACATTTCTGCATTTAAACCTCGATATCTAATTTTTGGCCAATTTTTTACAATTTTAACGATGTAACCCCTTACATTTTTTTAAAAAATTGGGTCAAATTTTTTGGCTGAAAATTGCGAACACCTTCAACGGTTTTATGATCATAACTTGGCCAAAACTCAACCGATTTCAGTCTGGTTTGGTTTTTTCTTCTTGGTTTTTAAAGGCGAACATTTGTGCATTTAAAACTCGATATCTAATTTTTGACCAATTTTGACCTTACATTTTTTTCAAAAATTGGGTCAAATTTTTTGGCTGAAAATTGCGAACACCTTCAACGGTTTTATGATCATAACTTGGCTAAAACTCAACCGATTTCAGTTTGGTTTGGTTTTTTCTTCTTGGGTTTTAAATGCGAACATTTCTGCATTTAAACCTCGATATCTAATTTTTGGCCAATTTTTTACAATTTTAACGATGTAACCCCTTACATTTTTTTCAAAAATTGGGTCCAATTTTTTGGCTGAAAATTGCGAACACCTTCAACGGTTTTATGATCATAACTTGGCTAAAACTCAACCGATTTCAGTCCGGTTTGGTTTTTTCTTCTTGTTTTTTAAATGCGAACATTTCTGCATTTAAAACTTTACATCTAATTTTTGCCTGATTTTTGACAATTTTAACGATGTAACCCCTTACATTTTTTTCAAAAATTGGGTCAATTTTTTTGGCTGGAAATTGCGGTTTTTTGATCATAACTTGGCCAAAACAGAACCGATTTCAGTCTGGTTTGGTTTTTTCTTCTTGGTTTTTAAATGCAAACATTTCTGCATTTAAACCTCGATATCTAATTTTTGGCCAATTTTTTACAATTTTAACGATGTAACCCCTTACATTTTTTTCAAAAATTGGGTCAAATTTTTTGGCTGAAAATTGCGAATACCTCCAACGGTTTTATGATCATAACTTGGCTAAAACTCAATCGATTTCAGTCTGGTTTGGTTTATTCTTCTTGGTTTTTCAATGCGAACATTTCTGCATTTAAACCTCGATATCTAATTTTTGGCAAATTTTTTACAATTTTAACGATGTAACCCCTTACATTTTTTCAAAAATTGGGTCAAATTTTTTGGCTGAAAATTGCGAACACCTTCAACGGTTTTATGATCATAACTTGGCTAAAACTCAACCGATTTCAGTCCGGTTTGGTTTTTTCTTCTTGTTTTTTAAATGCGAACAATTCTGCATTTAAAACTCGATATCTAATTTTTGCCCGATTTTTGACAATTTTTTTTTTAACCCCTTACATTTTTTTAAAAAATTGGGTCAAATTTTTTGGCTGAAAATTGCGAACACCTTCAACGGTTTTATGATCATAACTTGGCCAAAACTCAACCGATTTCAGTCTGGTTTGGTTTTTTCTTCTTGGTTTTTAAAGGCGAACATTTGTGCATTTAAAACTCGATATCTAATTTTTGACCAATTTTGACCTTACATTTTTTTCAAAAATTGGGTCAAATTTTTTGGCTGAAAATTGCGAACACCTTCAACGGTTTTATGATCATAACTTGGCCAAAACAGAACCGATTTCAGTCCGGTTTGGTTTTTTCTTCTTGTTTTTTAAATGCGAACAATTCTGCATTTAAACCTCGATATCTAATTTTTGGCCAATTTTTTACAATTTTAACGATGTAACCCCTTACATTTTTTTCAAAATTGGGTCCAATTTTTTGGCTGAAAATTGCGAACACCTTCAACGGTTTTATGATCATAACTTGGCTAAAACTCAACCGATTTCAGTCCGGTTTGGTTTTTTCTTCTTGTTTTTTAAATGCGAACAATTCTGCATTTAAAACTCGATATCTAATTTTTGCCCGATTTTTGACAATTTTAACGATGTAACCCCTTACATTTTTTTCAAAAATTGGGTCAATTTTTTTTGCTGAAAATTGCGAACACCTTCAACGGTTTTATGATCATAACTTGGCCAAAACTCAACCGATTTCAGTCTGGTTTGGTTTTTTCTTCTTGGTTTTTAAATGCAAACAATTCTGCATTTAAAACTCGATATCTAATTTTTGCCCGATTTTTGACAATTTTAACGATGTAACCCCTTACATTTTTTTCAAAAATTGGGTCAAATTTTTTGGCTGAAAATTGCGAACACCTTCAACGGTTTTATGATCATAACTTGGCTAAAACTCAACCGATTTCAGTCTGGTTTGGTTTTTTCTTCTTGTTTTTTAAATGCGAACAATTCTGCATTTAAAACTCGATATCTAATTTTTGCCCGATTTTTGACAATTTTAACGATGTAACCCCTTACATTTTTTTCAAAAATTGGGTCAAATTTTTTTGGCTGGATATTGCGGTTTTTTGATCATAACTTGGCCAAAACACAACCGATTTCAGTCTGGTTTGGTTTTTTCTTCTTGGTTTTTAAATGCAAACAATTCTGCATTTAAAACTCGATATCTAATTTTTGCCCGATTTTTGACAATTTTAACGATGTAACCCCTTACATTTTTTTCAAAAATTGGGTCAAATTTTTGGCTGAAAATTGCGAACACCTTCAACGGTTTTATGATCATAACTTGGCTAAAACTCAACCGATTTCAGTCTGGTTTGGTTTTTTCTTCTTGTTTTTTAAATGCGAACAATTCTGCATTTAAAACTCGATATCTAATTTTTGCCCGATTTTTGACAATTTTAACGATGTAACCCCTTACATTTTTTTCAAAAATTGGGTCAAATTTTTTGGCTGAAAATTGCGAACACCTTCAACGGTTTTATGATCATAACTTGGCTAAAACTCAACCGATTTCAGTCTGGTTTGGTTTTTTCTTCTTGGGTTTTAAATGCGAACATTTCTGCATTTAAACCTCGATATCTAATTTTTGGCCAATTTTTTACAATTTTAACGATGTAACCCCTTACATTTTTTTCAAAAATTGGGTCAATTTTTTTGGCTGAAAATTGCGAACACCTTCAACGGTTTTATGATCATAACTTGGCTAAAACTCAACCGATTTCAGTCTGGTTTGGTTTATTCTTCTTGGTTTTTCAATGCGAACATTTCTGCATTTAAACCTCGATATCTAATTTTTGACCAATTTTTGACAATTTTAACGATGTAACCCCTTACATTTTTTCAAAAATTGGGTCAAATTTTTTGGCTGAAAATTGCGAACACCTTCAACGGATTTATGATCATAACTTGGCTAAAACTCAACCGATTTCAGTCTGGTTTGGTTTTTTCTTCTTGGTTTTTAAATGCAAACATTTCTGCATTTAAACCTCGATATCTAATTTTTGACCAATTTTTGACAATTTTAACGATGTAACCCCTTACATTTTTTTCAAAAATTGGGTCAAATTTTTTTGGCTGGATATTGCGGTTTTTTGATCATAACTTGGCCAAAACACAACCGATTTCAGTCTGGTTTGGTTTTTTCTTCTTGGTTTTTAAATGGAAACAATTCTGCATTTAAAACTCGATATCTAATTTTTGCCCGATTTTTGACAATTTTAACGATGTAACCCCTTACATTTTTTTCAAAAATTGGGTCAAATTTTTTGGCTGAAAATTGCGAACACCTTCAACGGTTTTATGATCATAACTTGGCTAAAACTCAACCGATTTCAGTCTGGTTTGGTTTTTTCTTCTTGTTTTTTAAATGCGAACAATTCTGCATTTAAAACTCGATATCTAATTTTTGCCCGATTTTTGACAATTTTAACGATGTAACCCCTTACATTTTTTTCAAAAATTGGGTCAAATTTTTTGGCTGAAAATTGCGAACACCTTCAACGGTTTTATGATCATAACTTGGCTAAAACTCAACCGATTTCAGTCTGGTTTGGTTTTTTCTTCTTGGGTTTTAAATGCGAACATTTCTGCATTTAAACCTCGATATCTAATTTTTGGCCAATTTTTTACAATTTTAACGATGTAACCCTTTACATTTTTTTCAAAAATTGGGTCAATTTTTTTGGCTGAAAATTGCGAACACCTTCAACGGTTTTATGATCATAACTTGGCTAAAACTCAACCGATTTCAGTCTGGTTTGGTTTATTCTTCTTGGTTTTTCAATGCGAACATTTCTGCATTTAAACCTCGATATCTAATTTTTGACCAATTTTTGACAATTTTAACGATGTAACCCCTTACATTTTTTCAAAAATTGGGTCAAATTTTTTGGCTGAAAATTGCGAACACCTTCAACGGATTTATGATCATAACTTGGCTAAAACTCAACCGATTTCAGTCTGGTTTGGTTTTTTCTTCTTGGTTTTTAAATGCAAACAATTCTGCATTTAAAACTCGATATCTAATTTTTGCCCGATTTTTGACAATTTTAACGATGTAACCCCTTACATTTTTTTCAAAAATTGGGTCAATTTTTTTTGCTGAAAATTGCGAACACCTTCAACGGTTTTATGATCATAACTTGGCCAAAACTCAACCGATTTCAGTCTGGTTTGGTTTTTTCTTCTTGGTTTTTAAACGCGAACATTTCTACATTTAAACCTCGATATCTAATTTTTGGCCAATTTTTTACAATTTTAACGATGTAACCCTTTACATTTTTTTCAAAAATTGGGTCAATTTTTTTGGCTGAAAATTGCGAACACCTTCAACGGTTTTATGATCATAACTTGGCTAAAACTCAACCGATTTCAGTCTGGTTTGGTTTATTCTTCTTGGTTTTTCAATGCGAACATTTCTGCATTTAAACCTCGATATCTAATTTTTGCCCGATTTTTGACAATTTTAACGATGTAACCCCTTACATTTTTTTCAAAAATTGGGTCAAATTTTTTGGCTGAAAATTGCGAACACCTTCAACGGTTTTATGATCATAACTTGGCTAAAACTCAACCGATTTCAGTCTGGTTTGGTTTTTTCTTCTTGGTTTTTAAATGCGAACATTTCTGCATTTAAACCTCGATATCTAATTTTTGACCAATTTTTGACAATTTTAACGATGTAACCCCTTACATTTTTTTCAAAAATTGGGTCAAATTTTTTTGGCTGGATATTGCGGTTTTTTGATCATAACTTGGCCAAAACACAACCGATTTCAGTCTGGTTTGGTTTTTTCTTCTTGGTTTTTAAATGCAAACAATTCTGCATTTAAAACTCGATATCTAATTTTTGCCCGATTTTTGACAATTTTAACGATGTAACCCCTTACATTTTTTTCAAAAATTGGGTCAAATTTTTTGGCTGAAAATTGCGAACACCTTCAACGGTTTTATGATCATAACTTGGCTAAAACTCAACCGATTTCAGTCTGGTTTGGTTTTTTCTTCTTGTTTTTTAAATGCGAACAATTCTGCATTTAAAACTCGATATCTAATTTTTGCCCGATTTTTGACAATTTTAACGATGTAACCCCTTACATTTTTTTCAAAAATTGGGTCAAATTTTTTGGCTGAAAATTGCGAACACCTTCAACGGTTTTATGATCATAACTTGGCTAAAACTCAACCGATTTCAGTCTGGTTTGGTTTTTTCTTCTTTGGGTTTTAAATGCGAACATTTCTGCATTTAAACCTCGATATCTAATTTTTGGCCAATTTTTTACAATTTTAACGATGTAACCCTTTACATTTTTTTCAAAAATTGGGTCAATTTTTTTGGCTGAAAATTGCGAACACCTTCAACGGTTTTATGATCATAACTTGGCTAAAACTCAACCGATTTCAGTCTGGTTTGGTTTATTCTTCTTGGTTTTTCAATGCGAACATTTCTGCATTTAAACCTCGATATCTAATTTTTGACCAATTTTTGACAATTTTAACGATGTAACCCCTTACATTTTTTCAAAAATTGGGTCAAATTTTTTGGCTGAAAATTGCGAACACCTTCAACGGATTTATGATCATAACTTGGCTAAAACTCAACCGATTTCAGTCTGGTTTGGTTTTTTCTTCTTGGTTTTTAAATGCAAACAATTCTGCATTTAAAACTCGATATCTAATTTTTGACCAATTTTTGACAATTTTAACGATGTAACCCCTTACATTTTTTTCAAAAATTGGGTCAAATTTTTTGGCTGAAAATTGCGAACACCTTCAACGGTTTTATGATCATAACTTGGCTAAAACTCAACCGATTTCAGTCTGGTTTGGTTTTTTCTTCTTGTTTTTTAAATGCGAACAATTCTGCATTTAAAACTCGATATCTAATTTTTGGCCAATTTTTTACAATTTTAACGATGTAACCCTTTACATTTTTTTCAAAAATTGGGTCAATTTTTTTGGCTGAAAATTGCGAACACCTTCAACGGTTTTATGATCATAACTTGGCTAAAACTCAACCGATTTCAGTCTGGTTTGGTTTATTCTTCTTGGTTTTTCAATGCGAACATTTCTGCATTTAAACCTCGATATCTAATTTTTGACCAATTTTTGACAATTTTAACGATGTAACCCCTTACATTTTTTCAAAAATTGGGTCAAATTTTTTGGCTGAAAATTGCGAACACCTTCAACGGATTTATGATCATAACTTGGCTAAAACTCAACCGATTTCAGTCTGGTTTGGTTTTTTCTTCTTGGTTTTTAAATGCAAACATTTCTGCATTTAAACCTCGATATCTAATTTTTGACCAATTTTTGACAATTTTAACGACGTAACCCCTTACATTTTTTTCAAAAATTGGGTCAAATTTTTTTGGCTGGATATTGCGGTTTTTTGATCATAACTTGGCCAAAACACAACCGATTTCAGTCTGGTTTGGTTTTTTCTTCTTGGTTTTTAAATGGAAACAATTCTGCATTTAAAACTCGATATCTAATTTTTGCCCGATTTTTGACAATTTTAACGATGTAACCCCTTACATTTTTTTCAAAAATTGGGTCAAATTTTTTGGCTGAAAATTGCGAACACCTTCAACGGTTTTATGATCATAACTTGGCTAAAACTCAACCGATTTCAGTCTGGTTTGGTTTTTTCTTCTTGTTTTTTAAATGCGAACAATTCTGCATTTAAAACTCGATATCTAATTTTTGCCCGATTTTTGACAATTTTAACGATGTAACCCCTTACATTTTTTTCAAAAATTGGGTCAAATTTTTTGGCTGAAAATTGCGAACACCTTCAACGGTTTTATGATCATAACTTGGCTAAAACTCAACCGATTTCAGTCTGGTTTGGTTTTTTCTTCTTGGGTTTTAAATGCGAACATTTCTGCATTTAAACCTCGATATCTAATTTTTGGCCAATTTTTTACAATTTTAACGATGTAACCCTTTAAATTTTTTTCAAAAATTGGGTCAATTTTTTTGGCTGAAAATTGCGAACACCTTCAACGGTTTTATGATCATAACTTGGCTAAAACTCAACCGATTTCAGTCTGGTTTGGTTTATTCTTCTTGGTTTTTCAATGCGAACATTTCTGCATTTAAACCTCGATATCTAATTTTTGACCAATTTTTGACAATTTTAACGATGTAACCCCTTACATTTTTTCAAAATTGGGTCAAATTTTTTGGCTGAAAATTGCGAACACCTTCAACGGATTTATGATCATAACTTGGCTAAAACTCAACCGATTTCAGTCTGGTTTGGTTTTTCTTCTTGGTTTTTAAATGCAAACAATTCTGCATTTAAAACTCGATATCTAATTTTTGCCCGATTTTTGACAATTTTAACGATGTAACCCCTTACATTTTTTTCAAAAATTGGGTCAAATTTTTTGGCTGAAAATTGCGAACACCTTCAACGGTTTTATGATCATAACTTGGCTAAAACTCAACCGATTTCAGTCTGGTTTGGTTTTTTCTTCTTGGTTTTTAAATGCAAACAATTCTGCATTTAAAACTCGATATCTAATTTTTGCCCGATTTTTGACAATTTTAACGATGTAACCCCTTACATTTTTTTCAAAAATTGGGTCAATTTTTTTGGCTGGAAATTGCGGTTTTTTGATCATAACTTGGCCAAAACTAATTTTTGCCCGATTTTTGACAATTTTAACGATGTAACCCCTTACATTTTTTTCAAAAATTGGGTCAATTTTTTTGGCTGAAAATTGCGAACACCTTCAACGGTTTTATGATCATAACTTGGCTAAAACTCAACCGATTTCAGTCTGGTTTGGTTTTTTCTTCTTGTTTTTTAAATGCGAACAATTCTGCATTTAAAACTCGATATCTAATTTTTGCCCGATTTTTGACAATTTTAACGATGTAACCCCTTACATTTTTTTCAAAAATTGGGTCAAATTTTTTGGCTGAAAATTGCGAACACCTTCAACGGTTTTATGATCATAACTTGGCTAAAACTCAACCGATTTCAGTCCGGTTTGTTTTTTTCTTCTTGTTTTTTAAATGCGAACAATTCTGCATTTAAAACTCGATATCTAATTTTTGCCCGATTTTTGACAATTTTAACGATGTAACCCCTTACATTTTTTTCAAAAATTGGGTCAATTTTTTTGGCTGAAAATTGCGAACACCTTCAACGGTTTTATGATCATAACTTGGCCAAAACACAACCGATTTCAGTCTGGTTTGGTTTTTTCTTCTTGGGTTTTAAATGCGAACATTTCTGCATTTAAACCTCGATATCTAATTTTTGGCCAATTTTTTACAATTTTAACGATGTAACCCCTTACATTTTTTTCAAAAATTGGGTCAAATTTTTTGGCTGAAAATTGCGAACACCTTCAACGGTTTTATGATCATAACTTGGCTAAAACTCAACCGATTTCAGTCTGGTTTGGTTTATTCTTCTTGGTTTTTCAATGCGAACATTTCTGCATTTAAACCTCGATATCTAATTTTTGACCAATTTTTGACAATTTTAACGATGTAACCCCTTACATTTTTTTCAAAAATTGGGTCAATTTTTTTGGCTGAAAATTGCGAACACCTTCAACGGTTTTATGATCATAACTTGGCTAAAACTCAACCGATTTCAGTCTGGTTTGGTTTATTCTTCTTGGTTTTTCAATGCGAACATTTCTGCATTTAAACCTCGATATCTAATTTTTGACCAATTTTTGACAATTTTAACGATGTAACCCCTTACATTTTTTTCAAAAATTGGGTCAAATTTTTTG
Organism: Drosophila jambulina; assembly: GCA_018152175.1. NCBI lineage: Eukaryota > Metazoa > Arthropoda > Insecta > Diptera > Drosophilidae > Drosophila > Drosophila jambulina. The sequence goes on from JAECXH010000114.1 coordinate 1,549,350, forward strand.
GCTGAAAATTGCGAACACCTTCAACGGTTTTATGATCATAACTTGGCTAAAACTCAACCGATTTCAGTCTGGTTTGGTTTTTTCTTCTTGGTTTTTAAATGCAAACAATTCTGCATTTAAAACTCGATATCTAATTTTTGCCCGATTTTTGACAATTTTAACGATGTAACCCCTTACATTTTGTTCAAAAATTGGGTCAAATTTTTTGGCTGAAAATTGCGAACACCTTCAACGGTTTTATGATCATAACTTGGCTAAAACTCAACCGATTTCAGTCTGGTTTGGTTTTTTCTTCTTGGTTTTTAAATGCGAACATTTCTGCATTTAAACCTCGATATCTAATTTTTGACCAATTTTTGACAATTTTAACGATGTAACCCCTTAAATTTTTTTCAAAAATGGGTCAAATTTTTTGGCTGAAAATTGCGAACACCTTCAACGGTTTTATGATCATAACTTGGCTAAAACTCAACCGATTTCAGTCTGGTTTGGTTTTTTCTTCTTAGTTTTTAAATGAAAACATTTCTGCATTTAAACCTCGATATCTAATTTTTGACCAATTTTTGACAATTTTACATTTTTTTCAAAAATTGGGTCACATTTTTTGGCTGATAATTGCGAACACCTTCAACGGTTTTATGATCATAACTTGGCCAATTTTTGACAATTTTCCCGCTCCCTTTTGTTTTATATGTATGCAATATAATACATAAAATACATATGTAATTATAATTGATTTTAACGTTTAAAAAATATTTGTTATCTAAGTATAATACTATCGAAAGCGTGTTATCGTTGCAATTGCCACCCCTATCTCGCGGGCAAGTGAAATAAAAACATTGGATAATCCGGATTTTCAAGAATGCTAAACCTATCTCTGGTGCTTCGGGTGCAATCGTCCAGACAAGTCATATCCTATGCCACCGCAGCGGCGACGAAGCCTCAACCCTTGAAGGCGCGTGAGAAGTCCAGGAAGAAGCAGCCGGAGAACCCGCTAATCTCGTGCCGGCGAACGCAGTTCAATTTAACCCAACACGAGCGCACAGATGCCAAGTTTGGGAGCCTGGCACTGGCCTCCAGCGGCTGGCTGCACCACAAGTCCAAGGGCGACTACTTCATCCTAAATGCCAGCGTTGGCTCGGAGGAAGTGCAACTGGAGATGCAGAGCGTTGAGGCTTTCCTAGAGACCTCAGCGATAAAGGTGCATCCGCAGCTGCTGGAGAACCTGGTAGGGGAAATGGGAATTCGACAGCTGACCGGCGTCCAGGTGCAGGGCCTGCCCATCGTCCACGATGGCGCCCACTGCCTGATCGCTGCCGAGACGGGATGCGGCAAGACCCTAACCTATCTGCTGCCCATTCTGGACCGGTTACTACAGCGAGAGGCCCCCGAGCGCAGGCTCAATACGCCCAGAACTTTGATCCTGACACCAGGCCGGGAGTTGGCCACACAGATAGCCGCGGTTGCGGAGAAGCTCACCCAGGGCACGGGTCTCAAGGTGAGGTCCCTCCTTGGCGGCAACACCAAGCAGCTGATGATGAGCCCGCAGTTCGAGGAGGTGGACGTACTGGTGGCCACTCTGGGTGCCCTTAGCAAGCTGGTGACTACTGGCATATATCGGATGGAGCAGGTGCGCCACCTGGTGCTCGACGAAGCGGACACTCTGCTGGATGACACCTTTACGGACAAGCTCACCTACTTCCTCAGACGGTTTCCCGTAAGTACTTGAAGCAGCGCAAGGAGCGAACTGGCGTTACCTAAGCTTTTCCCTCAATAGTTCCACTTGGTTCACAAACCGGATGCCGGCACACAGCTCATCCTGGCCTCTGCTACGATGCCCACAAATACCAGAGAAATTTTGCATAAGGTCATTGATGTGGACACCATCCGGGAGGTGGTGAGTCCGCACCTGCACCGCCTCATGCCGCACGTGACCCAAAAGTTCCTGCGCTTGTCCAAGGCTGACCGGCCCGCCACTTTACTCTCGCTCGTCAAGCAGGATCTAGCCAAGCGGCGACCCCTGATCCTGTTCAGCAACAAGTCTGCTACCAGTGACTATGTCTCCATCTTCCTCAACAACAGTGGCGTCAACTGCCTCAATTTGAATGGCGACATGCTGATGAAGATCCGCCTTGGCCGTTTCGAGCAGTTCCAGAACGGTAACTGCGACGTGCTCTCCACTACAGACGTGGGCAGTCGTGGCCTGGACACCACCCGGGCCCGACATGTCATCAACTTTGACTTTCCCCTACATGTGTCCGACTATATCCATCGCTGCGGACGTATCGGTCGCGTCGGCAGTGTGGATAAGGCGCTGGTCACCAATTTGATCTCGTCGCGACGAGAGATCGACGTCGTCCAGCGGATAGAGCACGCGGCGCGTACGGGCGGGTTGCTGCCGGATGTGAACGCCAACATCAGGAACATCATCAACAAGCGGATAATGGCCGAGATGAAGGCTGCGGGTGTGCCGGTTCCACAACAAGCTCATGAAGAGGCCTTTTAGCCGTTTGTTTGTTTTGTGAGTCAATAAAAGGTTTTGTTTTCTTTAAAAATATTATCTTCTGGAACTCATAGAAAGTGCATTCGTCACTCTCTCATAAATAAGCCCCAAATAGCCTCAGTTAAAGCTAATGTCTAGATTTTCTTGTTTTTATTGAGATCCCCTCCGGCTCCCTCTTAATCCAGAGAAGGCCTACTAATACTCCCCATCCATCAGATCCTTAGATAGTGATAGCCACTGGTTGGCGGCCATCTTTTCACGTTTGTCAACGGTTTTAAAAGCTTTCGCTTAGCAATGAGAATATCAGAGGAACTGCCGCCAACCACCGCAGCACCACCGCCATTTGCCGCGGACGTTGGGGATTCCAGGGAAACACCCAAAACCTTGGCTTTGGGCTTGAGCAGCATCGGCCGACAGCCGGCGAACTTGAAACGAATGTTGCCAGCGCAGTTGAGCTGGAGATTGGGCGGCTGAAGCTCGGGGAAGGCCTCGCGGAGGGTGGGCTTTGGCTTGAGGGCCTTGCTGGGATCATCGCCGTGGCACATGGCGGCGGCCAAAGTGCTCCATTCCAGGCGACGCACACCGGGCACGGATTCTATTCTGTAAGCTGGGGCCTTGGCGCCCACATAACGCCGAGTTACCATCTTCTCGTAAGCTCCTGAAAGAGACGCAAAGATAAGGAACGGGTTTCTCGTCACATTACCACCTGGAACGTACGCGCATAATGCACCAGAAAGGGCTGGAGGGCGGCAGCTCCACATCCGTGCTCCAGCCACTCGTACAGGTAGATGTCATCCCGTCCACCTAGGAAAGTGGCAGCAGGTGCCAAGTCCTGCCACAGGCTCTCCGGAATCTCCTCCACGCGGAGCTTGTAGATGTAGGGTATGAACTCCCGAAAAGCGTACTCGCCTAGGGCAATGAGTCCTCTAACCGCTCTGCTGATGTACTTGAAGTCTGAAAGAGCAAACTCTAAACCAAAAGCTGTGAAGGATCAGCTATGGACACACCTCTTTCACTGCAGACATCACGGCCTTCAAAAAATCTAGCGAGGCGACGCATGATCAGGAATAAGCACTCTGCCTGCAGGTAGCCACTCTGGGAGGCCAACTGGCCAATGGTTTCGCACAGCTCATCCACCAGGGCATTGCTCACGGGACTGGCAAAGTAGCTGGAGAGCTGTTGGGGCTCCTCCGGCTCGGGGGTGACACCCTCATCTTCCGTTTGCAAGCTGTATATTGTGTGCTCCTCCTGACCGTGCTCAGCAGGGAACTCCAGTTGCTCCTGGTCTGGCTCCAACTTGAGCTGCTCCTCCAGCTCCATCTTGACCGGGGCTTGGCCAAGATCAGTCGTGTCAGGAGGAACTTCCAGCGGCGGCGCTTTGATGGTCTCGTAAGGAGCCATCAGCTGGCTGACGAGCACCTCCGCCAGGTGGAAGTACTCAGGCCTGCAGGCACTTTGGTTGGCATAAGCATTGTAATTGCAGGCACGGAGCAACCGCCAGCAGCGCCGACTTAGTGCATCCTGCTGCTTGAAAGCCAGCAGCTGCACTATTTTGCTGACCAGGACGCGGTAGACGGAGCCCATGAGGGGCGTCTGGAAGGCGTAGGCAATGGCCTCGTTTTGAGACTTGCTGTCCGCAAAGAGTCCGGCCGTCACTAGGTTCTGGACGCACAGCTTGAGCTGCTCCGTGTGCCTGTCCTCCACCGGCCGGATGGTATGGAAATCAACATCGTCGACCATGGCCAGGCTGATCTCCTTTTGGAACTCCTCGCGCAGCTCGAAGATCTTGTCCGAATGGAAGTAGTAGCTGCCATCGTAGTCGATACGGTCCCACTCACTGTCCATGGCGCCCAGCATGGGCGGGACGTTGGCATCCTTGAGCACCTCGTTCACCAGGTCGTAGGTGACCACGCCGCCCGAGTGCCGCGAGTAGATCTTCACATTCTGGCAGTGAAACAAGGAATTAGGAAGCTGTATAATGTTTTGGAGGACCAGCGGCTTACGTTGATCAGTTCCCAGACTTTGTAGGAGGCATCCTCCGCCAGACGTGCGCACACATCCTGCGACAGTTCCACATCCGTCTGGTCATGCTGCTCCCAAAAGATCTTGATGCTGCGCGGATCGAAGCCCGCATAGCTTTTGTGATGGCCCTGCAAGAAGCATTAAATTCGTTCAAAGGAACCACAGAATCTTGCCTTGCTCTCTGCTCTTACCATTCGACCGGCGTTTCCGGAGGCCTCGCCGGCAGCTATTCCCGCTGCTCCGTGCCCGCCGCCCGCCACCGCAAACGAGGCATCGAACAGATTGTAGTTCACCAGACTCGAAGTGGGTGTTGTGGGCGTTGTTACCATATTTATATGCGTGGGCGTGGCCGGCAGACTGCCCACTGCCACACCCATGCCAGCGCCCAGACCCAGTGCAGAGCCGGATACGGACGGGGCAGCGGAGGCCACAGATGCCGAGGAAGAGCTCTTGCTGCTGCCCAACTCCAATTTTGCGGTCTTGGCGCGCGACTTGGTGGACTTCTTGCTGACTTTGCTGTGCGATGACTTGTTCAGCTCGTCCGGAATGCCGGCACCCAGGTTTTTCATCGTCTCATCGGTTTTCCTCGGCAGTTTTTCAACGAAAAAACATTGGAGACGGCGTCAAAAAAAATAAACAAAAACTTTGGCAAGATTTGCAGCCTGCCAGTGTTGGGTAACTTGCATATTGCGATAACAGTGCTACATAACTTGAATATATCCAATCGAAGACAAGACAATTCGGTCTTAAATTAGCAGTTTTATTGAAGACAAACATTTAAATAAAATATGATCATATTAAGGATAAAGATAAAGCAAGTTTGGTTGCTGCGTTTCCATATTCATATTCGATATTCGATAACCGATTAACCTGATAACTCAAAGCAGAGCAAATCACTTTTGACGCTTAACAATACTGCACAGTAAACTGTTGAATTTTACTTGAATTAATGAATTAAAATCATAAAGATCATGGCAGAAGCCGCCAACGTGCGCCAAAACCTGCAGAATGTACCCTCCATCTTCGAGATATCTGCGGCGGAGACATTGGACAATCTGATTTATCCTGCGCTGAGCAAGATCTTTGATTACTTTGGCCTCCGGCTGGACTTTAAACTCTGGGGCAGTCTTAGGGTCCAGGAGGAGCTCTCGCCGCTGCTCACCTGGCTATTGCAGTATCTTTACCTGCGCAACCGAGCCTCCTCCTTCGGCGAGAGCTTCTACGGGCTGCAGCGCACGGCCACAGCAACCGGAGAACTGCTGACTCGCCGCCAGCAGTTCGCATCCGCCACTCTGCTGACCTTTCTGCCATATGTAGAGCGCAAGCTGCGCAACCGGAGCACCCGACACGAAGACTCGAGCGCGTGGGAACAGCGGCTGATCAGTGCCTTTCATGCCTTCCATGCCGCCAAGGCGGTGCACACATTCCTGTACCTCATCAAGTACGCCTCCAGTCATTCGCCCATTTTCCGTGCCCTTCGTCTCACGCTCCGCTATCCGAGTGAGCCGCCGCAGGAAAATCAGTGGACCTACCTTGTACTCAAGATGCTCGAGGTGCTGGCCTTTTTCCTGCAGTTCGTTCAATGGTGGTATTCCAACGATCAGCGTCGTAAGGTTGGCGGAACCCTACTCAACCCAGAGCCAATGCCGCAGCACCAGCGGGATCTCGATCTGCCCGAGGAATTCAAGGAAACGATGCCTAAGCGTGGCGAATGTCCCGTGTGTCTACTGCCCCTGCAAACACCAACGGCCTGCTCCGTCTCCGGCTACGTCTTCTGCTGGAAATGTATTGTGAGATACATGAAGGAGCACGGCCATTGTCCGGTCACACGCTACCCGATTACCCTGGAGGATCTAGTGCGCATCTACGAGACGTAGGGCCTTATGTTGCCATAAGTATTTTGTTCGTTTTTTATTTTTTAAGACAGTTCTTTCAATACAAATGTAAAAATCTGACATTGGCTCTGATCGCACTCAGTCGGAAGCCCAGATGCTGATCGGATAAGGTGTGGACGTGGAAGAAGAGTATACTCACAGAAATGCATAGAATACCTCTGGCCGTGGCAGTGTGGGACGATAGAACCAGAAGCCAAACTATTTCCAGCAGGCCAGCATCCAGACCTAGGGCTGCGTCCTGGTTGACGCCGTGGCGCTGGAAAAGGTGTTGAAAACCCTTACTTATTTCGGGAGGGGAAACTAGTGATTTAGAAGGTAACTTCGATTTTTTCGAGTGACAAATTTATCAAGACAAGTTCATATTGGTTTTACGCTTAAAAAGCAATTTATTTCAACCAAAGCCTTTTTAAAGTTCGGTAAGTGCCACTGCGCTGCTAAAGCTCAAACAAATACAATCTTTCTGCTTACAATATCATAGAATCAATTTCAAATCGCGTTTCGTAAAAAATTTAACATTCTGCCTAACTAAATCGTATATAAATAACGCATATTACTTCATACTGAATTTATCTAACTTTTCTAGCTTACAAATAATTAATGAAAAGAAACCACCGAATTGCGAAAATAAAACCAATTTGGAGAATATATGTAGAGCCTTAACTAAAAGCGTGTCCTGTCATACTGCATCGTTTTCGGCAACGGAATTCCTTTTGAAAAATTAAGTAAACTTTGAGCTTAAGCTAATACCGCGTATGTACAGAATACTCGATGATGGGTCGCAGCTTGGGGCGACTGGCTGGATGTTAGCTGAGCTGAGTTAAGATCTGTTAGAACTGTGATAGGTAAAGGCCATTCTTGGCGTCGCACACCACGTTGAGGTCGTGGAAGTCCCAGTAGGAAGTCATGTGGAAGCCCATATTGGTCAGCACCACCACGTACTCGAACAAAGCGAAGAAGGTGTAGACTGTGTAAGCATAGAGATTGAGAAGTTGTAAGTAAGGACATCTGGTAAACAATAGTTCAGTTGAACACATTAACTCAATTCATAAAATGTCAATCCGAATCCAAAGCAATTACTTCAGCATAAAGCTTTTTTCCCAATTGATTTTATAGATTTCTATAATTTTAGATAATTTTTTATAAGCTCATAAACCATATGGGATTTAATGTCCTTCTAAGTTTTTGAACTTTGGTAATAAGAATCCTAATGAGTGATAGAGCAATATTGACCTCAGAATTGTGTTGCCTTCGACCAGATGAAAGAGTAGACTCATCTTTACTTCCGAACGTATCCATGGTTGCTCTTCTATCATCCATTTAATTATCATCACAAACATCATCTAACATCAGTCACTCACCTCCCGCCTCGCAGTGGGAATTGTGCCTGACGAAGCAATATCCCGCCAGTCCAAAGGCCACTACATTGACCAGAAAGAGGTTCCGCTTGTACCTCAGTGACTTTTCCTCATGCGGCAAGAGCACTGCCTTCCGGGCATTCCTATTCAACAGATACGAGACGAGCATGTAGCACTCGGAGCAGGCGATAAACACCACAAAGGCGTTCCGGTGCGTCTCATAGTGATCCGCCGACGTCCAGAGGGAGAGGCAGAATAGGGCGAGGTCCTCTACCACGTTTAGACAGCAGGCCAGGACGCCCAGCAAGCGCCGGCTGCGCCTGATGTGCTCGCGATAGTGCTGCAGATACATCTTGGCCACCGCCAGCCGGAGCGGCAAATGCAGGAAGATGGCCAGCCGCCAGACCGTTCGCTGAGGCTCATAGTTCCCAATGGCCGCCGATACAGAGGGCAGATAATTGGCCACATCGCAGTGGGTGTAGGTGCTCCGCACAAAGTCAAAGGCTAACGACCAGGCCACGCAAAAGAGGAAGCCGCCCAGGGGCAGGCTCAGAGCGGTTAGCGCCAGCCGGGCGAAGGGCAGCCGGAAGAAGACGCTCTTCGAGTCGCTGAGGCGCTCGTACGTAGGCAGCATTTGGGTGCGATAGTGGGTCTAGGATGTTGGGTTGGTGCAGTCAGCGGGCCGCGATCCTCATTTCATCCAGTTACTCTCTCCTAATTAGCTAATATCCGCGGACTGCTTACGTTGTAAACATTGCGAAGGAAGTTGTAAACAACTGAGTGATCGATATCATCAGCTGGCTATCGACACCTGGCGCGGGGGTGGGTTTGCACGGCGGAAAGTAACCGCCATCAGAGATGGCACAACTATTGATTAAAAGCCATATTTTATTTACTGGATATGGCTATTTAATCCAAAACTATCAGGTTTATTTTAAATAACCCACAAAGACTAAAATATAAAACGGTGATGCTGTTGATATATAAAAAAATAATATTTAATAATAATTTAAATCCAAATTTAAATTAAAAATAGTCCCGCTTACCGCTGATGTCAAAATTACCCGATAACCAAAAAAAGAGAGCTGAAAAATAGCTTAGTTGTCAACACTGCAGCAGTAACACCGCATATCTATCGATATCGAAGTGCTATCGCCGGCTAAGTGTCTTCTCTAGCAGCGCTAAACAAAAACAAAACACGCGCAAAAAATAAGGAAAAATTACCATTGTTTATACCGACAGATCATCATCCTTTGAATCCGTCAGAGATGGACATCCTACTGGCCAATGTGAACGGCCTGCAGTTCAAGGCGGAGCGAGACCTGATCGAGCAGGTGGGCGCCATCCCGCTTCCTTTCTATGGCATGGACAAGTCCATTGCCGCAGTGTGCAACTTCATCACGCGCAGCGGCCAGGAGTGCGACAAGGGCAGCGCCTGCCCCTTCCGGCACATTCGCGGCGACCGGACCATCGTGTGCAAACATTGGCTGCGCGGCCTCTGCAAAAAGGGCGACCAGTGCGAATTCCTGCACGAGTACGATATGACCAAGATGCCGGAGTGCTACTTCTACTCGCGCTTCAATGCCTGCCACAACAAGGAGTGCCCCTTCCTCCATATTGATCCGCAGAGCAAGGTGAAGGACTGCCCCTGGTACAAGCGCGGCTTCTGTCGCCACGGACCCCACTGCCGGCACCAGCATCTGCGCAGGGTGCTCTGCATGAACTACCTCGCCGGCTTTTGTCCGGAGGGTCCAGCCTGCAAGCACATGCATCCCCGCTTCGAGCTTCCACCTTTGGCGGAGCTGAGTAAGGATCAGCTCCACAAGAAGCTGCCAACATGTCACTACTGCGGTGAGCTGGGACACAAGGCGAACTCGTGCAAGCAGTATGTGGGCAGCGTAGAGCATCGCAACAATATCAATGCCATGGATCACTCGGGGCACTCTGGCGGTCACTCTGGGCACCCAGGTGGTCACCCTGGACACCCAGGCGGTCACTCTGGGCACTCAGGCGGGCACTCGGGGCACTCTGGACACTCTGGACACTCTGGTCACTCTGGGCACTCGGGGCACTCGGGCCACTCCGAGGGCAACGAGGACGGCTCCTCTAGCCACCACAATCAGCACGGCCCGCCAGGCTACGTCAAGGTACCCACGCCGCTGGAGGAGATTACCTGCTACAAGTGCGGGCACAAGGGTCACTATGCCAATAAGTGCCCCAAAGGCCACCTTGCCTTCCTCTCCAACCAGCATAGTCATAAGTAGAACCTAGGAGTAAGAGTTCATAATGTAGCCCCCACAGAGGGAGAGAGTTCAGAAATAAATCTTCCGCGGAGACGGCGGGGTCTTCTCTTCGATTCCAGCGGCTGGAGGTCCGGAGAACGATAAACAAACAAGTTTGAGCATCTTGAAGGGTCGAAACTTTAAAATAATTGAGACCAACTGCCCTTTTGTTATCAGCGAAATAAAAGCATAATTTTATATTTTATTTTAAGCCTTCGTGTCATTTATTACTCTATTGAAAAAAAAGTTCAATAATTTCTGATGAAAGCAAGATTTTTCTAATTTCGATTAATATCTAACAACACAATCTGAATGATAATAGCGAAACTTTATTCCTATTTATTTCGAATTTCGTTAGAAGAATATAATTTAAGAAATTTTATTTGAATTTATTAGCTATCGAATAGATAGTATTTTTAGTATTAATGGCCATCAAATGCATCGGGCCATCGATAACATTGGGCTCATCGATAGGCCCCGTTTGTCACTGAGTACAAACATCAATTGCGCACCAAATTTTCAGTAAAAACAAACAGAGTCGGATTATTCGAACGGAAGCTAAACATCGAGGAGCAGCCATGACAATTCTGGGCAAATTACGGGGAGAGATCAAGGACCAGGAGAAGGTGCCACTGCCTATGAACCTCAACGATGAGGCACTGCTTCACCATGGCTCGTTAATCGCAGTGAGTTTTCTTCCTCTCGCCCCCTTTTTGCGCAATCGTTGGGTGGGAGTGTGTCCTTGCCCCCTTCGCCTGTCTCTGTCCTGTCCTTCGGCCCGCAAGCCACAAGTTTCGCAAGTGGGTGGCTCGGCGGGAGGTCGCATTCCTGCGCTCCGAATTCCGAATCCGAGTCCGAGTCCGAAGCGTAATCGGGGAATCTCCAGCCTCAGCAGCCTCGGCTGCCTGCAGGCTATCGATTTTTCGCTCGCTTGGAATTCCCGCTGTCCTTGCACTGTTTTTCTCTGACGCTGCTCCTCAACTACTCCTCTGCTTGCCTCTCCTTCTCCCTACGCCCCCCCTTCAAGGACTGGCTCCCCGAGGTCAGAATGGAGGCTCTGCTGGTCCTTCCTGTTGCTGTGTTGCATGTGCAGCCTGAGTTGCCCCGACAGCTGGCTGGGATGGAGCAACCCAATTTGGGCTTTCCGAGCTCCAATTTCAGCTCTTTGTTGTCGCTGACTGGCACTTGCCCTTTGGCCGCGCACAGTGACCTCGATAAGTGTGTTTGCACACTCTCCTCCAGCAAGACATGACCAGCAGGTGCAAAGAGTAGCACAAAGAAAGTCGTTTCTTATCAGCAAAAAACCCTAAACATTTCGCATTCTCTACATATATCGTCTTATCTGTCATTAGTATAATTATATATTTTCGAGTTTCAACCGCATATTTGGATATATCTAGGGACCACTGTACCGTAGTGAGTAACATTAATGGGTTAACATAATCGTAGCCAATGTCAGGTTCCATTAGGTGCAAACAAAATTTGTTTACCTTAATGAAAGCTTATTATTCAGATTAGCTTTCTTTGTCATCTATTGTCTGAAATTTAATAATGAAATGCAATCGTCGGCATTAAATCACAATAACATTTAACTTCTACAGAATTAAGTCAAGTCAAAGGGAAAACTTGACATGCTGGAATCAGCATTAAAGTCTCTTATAAAAATAGAATTTACAAACAACTATTTTACACTTAATGCCTGAGTCAGCCCTAAAAACTTTACTTGTTTTCTTTGTGCCCGCAACTTATCGCGGTTTTTATGAGTTTTCCCAATGGAAACCGTTTAAAAATAAGAGATAAGGCTTGGGCGATATGGCATCCACTATATGCTTATATCTGCCGCCTACGACTGCGAATCTAACACAAGCCTCTGTATGACTCTCCTTGGACTTTAATTAGTACGAATTTGTAGTATTTATTAAGATTCAAAAACCTAATTAAATATATAAACGTTTCGCAAACAGCCCAAAGTCGCCTATAGCGACACTGAAGCCGATGCCGAGTCCATGGTCTTCAACCGGCCACAGCATCATTGCTTCAAGTCCTTCCTCCTGTTCCTTATCGCCGTCGTGGTGATGCTAATGGGCGTTCTGGGCGGCTGGACCCTGTACCGACTGTACGCCCCCTCGCATGCCAGCATGCGGTATCATGCCCTGTGCGAGATCCCCTATCCCGAGGACTCAATGGAGCAGCCAAGGATTTACCAGCGCAGCGATGAGCCTTTCGCCCTGAACTGGCGCGCCCTGTTGCCGCAGTTCGGACCCTTGCCGGATAGCAGCGCAGCCCTGGACGAGAACAGCAACTATTTCCGCGAGGAAGTCGAACTGGATGGAGATAATGACGACGATGGCTATGCCAGAGTTGATGTCCCCGACTTCAAGGATGGACGACGTGGAAGGTTCATGCACGATTTCAAGGAGAACCAGTCGGCCATCATCGATACCACCACCGGCAGGTGCTTTATCATGCCGCTGGACAGGGAGACCACCTTGCCACCCACCAGTTTCGTGGATCTCATGAAGAAAATGGGCACTGGCTACTATAACATCGACACGGAGCGTGTGCGTCGCCAGATGCGCGTCGTCACACCCCGCATCACCGATCTCTCGCTCATCTCAGAGCGCATTGCCAACGAGTGCTATGACATGAAGGTCTATCAAATGGAGAAGTTTATCTCGGGTGGTAAGTCATCCCTTGTAGAAGAAGTGGTAGTAGCAGTGGATCTAAATTTTGTTCACTTTAAATGCAATATTTTAAAATTGCAATATATTGAGCTCTATTTTCCGATACATATATCTATGCATAAACATTCCTAAAGGTAACTTTCATTCCCCCTTCTGTAGTCTCGAAGCGGTCAGCTGATCCGTTGCCCGATGCCGGCAAGTATGCCGAGTTCATGGGCAAGGGCGTCATCGAATATGATCTGGCCAACATAGCTGAAGTGGAGGCCTACGAGGCCAACGAGCAGCAGCAGCGCGCTTGAGCGGCTGGCTGGAGGAGGATCTTTTAAGCTACAACACCCCCATATATATGGAAGAATACACACAACCTAAACCTAAACAAATTATTACTTAGAATCGATTTATACATATAGCGGACGCGCGAAGATCTATCTGTCCCAAGGTCTAGGATCTGGAATCTGTCATCATCATCTAGCGAATGGAATCGCTTAGAGTCCTAGTAAAGAAGCGTAAACAAAAAATGTACCTAGAGAACGCAATCAAAAGCGATCGACGAAATTTGTGACAAATACGAGAGAGCAGAAAGCAAGGATGGGGAGAGGGTCGGATATCGGAACACATGCAGCATTCCAAGTACATATTTTATATAGAAGTATGCTCCTTTAACTACATATTCTAACGAGTAACGAGTATAGATCGAAGCTATTTACATGGAGCAAACCCAGCAGCATCCAAATCTAGAAACCCAACCAGGAGCCGAAGGAAACTATCATCGGAAACAACAAATTAATCTAAATGTTCTTTAAACTTAATTAAAAAAAAGTATTAAACGCGAATTTGTGATCTTTAAGCGAGGCTCTTACTTTATTCTGCGGAAAATTATGACTAATGTAACACTAAATAACTTGCAGCTCCTACAGGTACGGCTTGCACAGAGCTATGGTGTGATCCACGCCGTAGGCCACCTTGCTCACCTTCCCATTGATAGCCGCCTTGAAGGGAAAGAACTGATCCTTCTTGTGGCCCAGGCCGAGATGCCCAAAGCGATTCTTGCCCCACATGAAGAGATCGCCGTCCGAGTTGACGGCGCCCATGTGGAAGACACCGCAACCGATGGCCACCACCGTGGTGGCATTGCTGAAGTCATTGCGTCCAAAGAGGGGCGGTAAAAGATGCTGTGGCCTTGAAGTCTGCTCCACGAAGGGCCCAAAGCCCAGGATACCAAAGCCCCAGGTGTAAACCAGTCCCTGATCGTTCAGAGCCATGCAAAAGGATCCTCCGGCCGCCACGTCCTTGACCTTGCCAATGCCCTTGGTCAACTTAAGTGCGCGCGGTAGATTGATTTGGGTTTCCGCGTGTTCCGAGTCGTCCAGCTGCCCGTACTCCGAGTTGCCCCAACCAAAAACATCGCCTGCCTCGTTAATAGCCAGAACGCAGTCGGAGGAGCAGCTTAGGCGGACGATCTTCTCCTTGGCTATGTCCCCGGCGATGCGGGTGATCTGACCAGCGGTGTGGTAGTTTCCCTGGCCGGTTTGGCCGTCGGCGCCCCAGCCGCAGGTGTATATGCGTCCGGATTTCGTGAGGAACATGGTGTGATCTTGGCCGCACTCAACATGCACCAGTTCGTCCTCCTTGCCGCAGATATCCTCCTGGGGAATGCGGTGGATGAGAGCGCTTTTGCTGTAGCGCTCCTCCTCGATGATGGAGCGCCCGCACTGCCCGTAGGAGTTGTTACCCAGCGTGAAAACGGTGCCGTTGCATGTGAGCACCACCAGGTGAGCCCGGCCCGCCGACATGCTCTTTACCTGCATGTCCTCGTCCGTTTCGCCTTGCACTCGTGGCAGTTTAATGGCCGTGGGGTAGATTATAACGTCCAGATTGGCAGGATCCTTGGGATTACCCTTTACCTGGAAGCCAAGCTGCGAGTCCGTGTTCAACCCGCTCCCGAAGAGCGTCTCACCGTCGTCTCGACGCACGGCATAGGCCGTGAATCCATAGCCGGCGGTTACATTTGTAATCTCGTTGTTATTGGAAAACTGCAGCCGCGTCGGATGATGCACCATCTCCGTGTATCGCTCCTGGGCCTTCTTTACGCTGGTCTGGAGGCCCAGTGCGCCCGTTTCCTGGAATCCCCACACATAGACACGGTTCTCATGGTTATCCGTCACTTTCGGCGTGTACTCCTTGATCTTGGTCTTGTCCTGCGCCAGCACACTCCGCTTTGCCTTGGCGGTGTAGCTTCTTTTAAGCACAGGACCGATTCCCTTCCAGTTTTTAAGCATTTCCAAGTTTTTTCTTTACTTAAAACATTTTTTAGATTAGCTTTTTTAATTCTGCCCAGAGGGTTGATCAGCTGTTCAACCAGCTGGTTTACCAGCCCTGTTTTTGCATTGGTTTAAGTCTGCGATAAGCTCTCAATCGACTAGAAATCGAATGTCAATCGATTATTGCAGCACCCGAACTGATGACCATCGAGGCATCGAATGCGTCAATCGAATAATAAATAAACGAAAGGAATCGGCTGCGCTCCGGCGAAATCATTAAAAATTAATTGAAAAACCGCAAACCAGCACTGAAAAAGTGTGTAACGAGCTGGTAAATTAACCAAAATTGTCGCGTTTAACGCCCGCACAGCCGAAAATCGTAGTTTTCCGTGCATTTCGAGTGATTTTCCATCGCGGCAGCAGCATATGTACACACTCACACTCGCAGACGCACACGCACACCACCTTAGTCCGCCGTGTATATACATCTGTAGGTGCGTTATGTACAAAGTATTATAATTATAAAATTGCAAGTGAGCCCAAGAGAGTGTGTGTATGTGAAGTGCAATAGCCTGGGCGGAGAGTTCGGAGTGAAGTGTGTGTGGTGGAGAGTGGAGAAAAGTAAAGTGAAGTGAAGTGCGCGACGCTGCTCCAGGAGATTCATATTCATCCATTGCCATGTCTGGTCAAAGGGCTGCTAGGACTGCTGGCTGCTAGGGCAAGCAAGAGGATATCTCGCCACGGATAAGACCCCACAGCGAAGGGAAGTGCCAGCCGGAGGAGCAGGAGCAGGGATAGGAGTTGCCGTCGCAAGCGCTTCGTCTCCGGTAGGTACACACAAAATATTCGGCTGCTCCTTTTTAGCTCCTGTTTGTGTCGCTCTCTGTCTCTCTCTTCGCTTTGCTCTCTTTCGGGTGCCGCCCGCTCTCGCTGCGCTCTCTCGCGAAGCACCTGGTGGTGCAAAAAAGTCCTCTCAGTGTCCCAGTGGGTGGCCGCTTTGGCCTGCAACCCTTGTGTTCCGTCACCTTTTTTTGGGTAACCATGGTCGTGTGCTAACTGTGCCATCATCTTTTGCATTTCTGGCATCATCACTCCTCCTGCAGGAACCCCACCCCAGTCCTGGCTGAAAGAAAGCCACCACCTAGCAGCAGACCTCGCAGAGATTTTGCGCAGCAGCTCTCTCGCAGCGCAGCTCTGGGCACGGCCGGCGACTCCCTCGGCAACAAATCCCGAAAAATACGGAAAACAAAGCCCGAAACAGAAACAGAAACCGAAACCCAAACCCAATCCTAATCCCACTCCCTCCCCAGAAGCGTCTACTTAATCAACTCCGAGAATGGCCTTCCACAGTCCACAGAATGAGTGATCTTATGTAAACAGGCCACGGATGAGGGGCTGCCCTTTGCCTCCCGCGACTGACTCCCAGATAAGCCCCTGCCCCATGCAGATGGCCCACTTTTAGTTCTCCTCCTCCTTCTCCAGCGCCAGCCCCAACCCAGTCGTAACTCAATGTTATAGAACTATAAATGTTCCCATTTACGGGGCCACCAATTTCTTTGGGACGGAGCCACCACTGCTACTCCCTCGAACGGAACCGCCGATCATCTCAGGCCACCCACCCCTCTCTCCAGAGAGTGCAAGAAAGGGAAATAGCGAAAAGAAAGAAACTTTCCGCCTCATAAACTCGTGGGCCCGTCGTCCGTGTTCCCCAAAGCACGTGCTACTCTTTCTTTCTTTTCTTTCTTTCTCTATTTTTCCCCTGACATTTTGCTATTTCTTTGAAAACAAGACTAAATGCTGTCAAGCAATGGCACCAAGTACACAGCGGAAAAAGCTGTTTATCCGGACGGCCCCGATAAGATTATTATTTTAATTCAAGATCACATTTAATGAGTAACATGAATGTTGTATGCTGAGTTATATGAACCTAAAGATATGATATGCAGTTTTTTCAAGGTCGTATCATGACGAAAGGGCAAGATATGTGAATGATATTGTATGGTGTTTGTCTTTGAAGATAGATAGGCTTTACTTTTGAGCCCCTGAGATTACGAAAAACATTCAAATATCAATATCGATAAATATCCAAAGTTTATACTATAAAAAAAGACGATAAGGCCGTCACAAGAAGCTCTATCCCAAGTAAAAAACCAAGAAACTAGTTTCTATAATCTAAAATAATAACCGAGTGAAAACCCAATAAATTCGTTCACACCCTCCTCGAATCAATTTTCAAAACACAAACAAACAGACGTCAGAGTGCCTCTGGATATCTGTGACATCCCAAAAAGTATAGACCAGATATATGCTGTGAGACACCGTCGCCTTATTGATATCGCACAGATGGTGTGAGAAAAAATTCCCCTATTTCCGGGGACTATTTCCCCCAGTGCACAGAGGGCGGGGGCGTGGCAAGCAGCGGCCTGTTGTCAATGTCTTGGCTGTTGTTTGGACTTATGCAAGCGCAAACAATAACAAAACAATTGCCAAGCCAAAGAAAATCCAAATCCGAAACCCAACTGCGGTGCAGTTCATTGGCAGTCAGCCAGCCAAGCGTTTCATGTTTACCCAGAGTGGAATTCCACCTCGTCCCCACCTTATCATCATCGAGACGCAATCTTTTTTGGGTTCTTTCTCTGCTATCTGGCTGGGTTACGGTTTCACTCCCCGCTTTCTCCTCGACGGAGAGAGAGAAACAATAACAGAAAGGGGCTGAGAGTGAATCACTTGGCGACCAGTTCCTCCACTTGAACAGGGAACTTGTCGCCTATCTTGGCGAAAGCGAAAAGCCTTGACTAATCGATGGCAAAACAAACAAGCCTAAAGAGAACACTTCGTGTTATCACATCGGAATTATTATTGTGACAATGGGTTCAGGCAGGAAGTCCAGCCATGTGTTTAAGCAAGAAAATGGTGATTTTTTTGAACCGATGGAAGCAGTCATAGTTTCAGGGAAAAGCTGAGAAATCCCTTACAAAATTTTAGCGAATGTTGTGGGGCTTAAGCCTTATACAGAATCCTTTCCACTGTATTTATAATCTTCTTTAAATTCAATTTCTCTATAACAACCATAACCTTCTTGCCATTACCTCGGGGTAACAAAAAGTGAAACCACTTACAAATGTGGCTTAAAGTCAAAGCCCCAGAAGAGCAGAGCGTCTGACACTTATTGATTTTTAATTATGGCTTGGCTACGACATTGACTTTGATTTCGTTGGGGTTTTTAGCTTGGCCAACGAACTCTTGAGCCTCTCTCTGGGCGATCTCTGCCAGCTGCCTTATGTCACTCGCTTCGGCCGATAAATCTCGGCCAAGAAACCAATTTCCGAAAACCGCCGCCAAATTCCCGTTTGTGACTCATTGCGGTCGAGTTTCTCAATCTCTTTGGACCTGATGCGGAGGCTATTATTGCTCACGATCTCTTGCTTTGTACATACAAACATGTTGGTGTAAGGGTTTCCCGGTTCTGTGACCTCCTCTCCGTTTAGGGGAATCAATAACCGATGATGGCCGCAATTGGTTTCAATTGAGGCAACTTTCACTTGCACGGATTTAATTGCCACACAAACTGGAATGGCTAGCTCCCTGCTCCCACCTCCCAGCTCCCTGCTCCCTCATCACTGACACAGACTCACACTCGCAGCTCATTCACTCATTCATCCTCCTCAACGCTGGCTCGCTGACCCAAAACAAACATTTTCAGTTAGTTTCTTGAGTACTTCTTTAAACTAATCATTTTCACGCTTCTTGGCTGAGAAAAATTCAAACCTAATTTGCATATCATTTGCTCTGCTTTAACTTCCTTTTCCATCTTCTTTTAATGGTTTCTTTTTGCGTTCGCTTATCGTTTACGTTTGCCACGCCTACGCCTACGCCTTTGCTCTGCCCCCTGATAATGCCTGCCCACCCCCAGCAAGTATGCATTGGCCAGGGGCAGCAACATGCAACAAGCTTAGAGTGCCCGCGGGCAGCCGCAACACATAACCCCCGTCATATCTACATCTACATCATCAACATCAAGTCCAAGTCCAAGACCACGACCAAGACCAAGATCAAGACCAATTCAAGAACACTGTCACGCCTCCCTTGCCTCCAGGAGCAGCAGCTGTAACTGGGCGCCCATTGCGGAGTCCCAGCCGGAGGAGCAGGAATCTTCCCGCGGCGGAGGAGCAGTCCGGTAGTCTGGAATGTTGGAACACCCCCAGCGGTTTGTGCGCAACATCCCCGACTCCTCAGCCAGCAGCAGCAGCAGCAGCTCGCATCATCAGTATCCGCCACAGCTGCCGCAGCACCAGAATCTGAACCAGAATCAGATCTACCAATACCGTCCCCAGGTGCCAGTGCCAGGCTCACCTGCCCATCATCAGCGGCACTCGTCGCTCTCCCAGCAACAGCAGCAGCTGCACCACCGCACCCTGTCCACCGCCTCCACGTGCAGTGCCCAGCACAAAAGTGTGACCTTCGGCCAGCCAGCGCTTGACTGCGGCAACGGCAGCGGAAGCGGCAGCGGTAGCGGGAACTCCTCCAGTGGCAGTGCCGCAGGAAACGCTGGAACCCAACCAATGGCGGGCAACATGAAGCACGGTGAGCCATTAGATCCTCCCTTCCTTTGGACTCCAGCTTGACTAATAATCGTTTTCTTTTCCAGGCAAATCTCAGGAAGACGTGTGCTATGTGGTAGCCAAGTATGACTATGCGGCGCAGGGTGCTCAGGAGCTGGATCTGCGCAAGAACGAGCGCTACCTGCTGCTGGACGACTCGAAGCATTGGTGGCGCGTCCAGAACAGCCGCAATCAATCCGGTTACGTGCCCAGCAACTATGTGAAGAAGGAGAAGCCCTCGCTCTTCGACAGGTGCGTCTTGAGAGAGTCCTCTTCCCCCTCAAAACCAAGACTAAACCTAAGCGTTCTTCTTGCTCTGATTTCAGCAGAATTAAGTCCTCTATCTGTACCTTAAACTGTATCTGTAGCAGTAGCCGTAGATGTACATATCTGTATCCGAGAACTCCCTCATATTTGCTTTCGGCTTTCGTATTTTTGTATTTTGTATTTTTTCGAAAACAAAACAAATTCTTTTTGCTTTCTTTGTCTGTCGAGCCCCAGCCCCAGCCCCACTAACACTCGAACTAGGCCTAGACTAACCCCACAACGAGAACCAGTTCCCTAGAAATCTTACCAAACTCAAGTTCTTCCTCAAAACTAACCTAGAATATCTCTCGGTCTCTCCCCCTCTGATCTCTCTCTGGCAGCATTAAGAAGAAGGTGAAAAAGGGTTCTTCGGGATCAAAGACTTTGCCCAATTGTTCGCCGTCGCGACAAGTCGAGAGTCCAACCATGTCACGGCGTCTGCCACCGGATCCCGCCGATGCCATTGGCACTGCGGTCGTCAAGTACAACTATCAGGCCCAGCAACCAGACGAACTTTCGCTGACCAAGGGCACGCGGATACTCATCCTAGAGAAGTCCAACGATGGCTGGTGGCGCGGGCAGAGTGGCAATTCGGTGGGCTGGTTCCCCAGCAACTACACAACGGAAGATTGTGATAACGATGGCGAGATCCATACCTATGCCATGGCCGAAAATGTGCTCGATATTGTGGTGAGTACATGTACTATGATTCTGGAGAGGATTTAGTCTAACCTGAGCTGTTTTTCCAGGTGGCCCTGTACAGCTTCACTTCAAACAATGATCAGGAGCTGTCATTCGAGAAGGGCGATCGCTTGGAGATTGTGGATCGGCCCGCCTCCGATCCGGACTGGTACAAAGCTCGCAATAACCAGGGCCAAGTCGGTTTAGTTCCACGCAATTATCTCCAAGAGTTGAACGATTACCTGGCCACACCCTATCGCAACACGAGTGCCGGTGGCAGTGCCGGCAATGGCAACGGTGGTGCCAGCAATAACGGAGCTGGCGGAGGCGGCGGCGGTACCGACTCCATGGAGCGACGCAACGAGGGCAACAATAAGTCGTCGGCACAATCCTCCGGCCAGCCCATCGAACGTCCCAACTTAGCGGGTAAGTCATGGTACTACGGAGCAATCACCAGGAGCCAATGCGACACGGTGCTCAATGGCCACGGCCATGATGGCGACTTCCTCATCAGAGATAGTGAGACTAATGTGAGTAGAAAACTTGGAAGTAGCAACCACTCTATCACCTACTCTTTTCTGCCTGCAGATGGGCGACTATTCGGTTTCGTTGAAGGCACCCGGACGCAACAAGCACTTCCGGGTGCATGTGGAGCAGAACATGTACTGCATCGGACAGCGCAAGTTCCATTCGCTGGACCAGTTGGTCGATCATTACCAAAGAGCGCCCATCTACACAAACAAGCAGGGCGAGAAGCTGTACTTGGTGCGATCGCTGCCAAAGGCCAATGGAACGTAAGCAGCATCACCAGGATCAGTGCGGAATCTCAGCATCCACAGCAGCTTATACACCCGTATTCAGCAAACACACAAAGATTATACCAAGGCTAACTTGTAGGCAGCAGCTCAGCGCATAAGCGACGTGTAGTTCAATGTAGTTCGGATTCCGATTCAGTTTGGCTTAGTTCGGATTAGATCAGAGACTCAGACCAGCGTGTGTGTATATAGATCGGTTGGTTCTCGACCCCTCTTTTTGTACTTTTATATCATTAATAATTAACTAAATTACTAAATTACCGCGCTTACTTATCCGCATTGGCTATGTTAAACGTTAAACGAGGCAAGAATAACCAAGATTCGATGTCAACATGCAATACATTTACATATTTAATATACCATGTGCACATATACTATATTCTAAAGCAACGTTTGTAGCGGAGACTAATGTACACAAAGGAGATCGCTTTTAACCAAAACACATGAGAATATGATATATGATGTCTATTATCCGTGCGCATAAGTAGACAACATACTAGGGATGGTAGGAAAATATCGTCTATATCGATACTGTAACGACTTTTGGCGCGAATTGCCGGTATATAACATGATATTTTAACATCGCGATTAATCTATGTCCTGTCTTGATATATGGGAAGAAAGTAAATTAAATTAAATATTATTTTTCGATTCTTTGTCGTCACAATTTTTCCATAGTTCAAACTTTCTTGATATGGACGCGATACTTTGTCGGATGGGTCATATCGTTCTTTTCCTACCGACGTACATCCCTACGGCATACCGTACGATCGTAACCAAATCCGCAGACTATGATCTCGCGTATGTACATACACATAGGTGAGAGACAGTGGCCCCCAATCTGGGCTCCAGGACACTCAACCCACACACACAGCCAGAGTGAGGATCGCTCCTAAAAGTCTTTGTTATTTAAACATTAATTATCCATGCAAAAAACACGCAAATTACAAATGATATCTCTGATAATTATAAACATAATCTTAATCGTTTGCTGGCGCTGAGGGCGAAGAGCGGCGTATAAGCCATACTTGTACAGTTGAGGCAATTGCTAACCTATATAGGCACTCATCTCCTTCATCTCTAGACATTATTTGCGATGTATCACTTACGACTTACACGATTACGCAGCGATTCCAGCTTTAACAAACAACCTGCTATTATTTTGTTTTCCTCTAAGTTAAATCTTTATTATTATTATTTTGTTTTTATTTAAGATTTAGGAGAGTAAGTTTAGCGAAAGTGAAAGCAAAGATGGGAAATAGTTGAAGAGCGGAAGTAGAGTGGCTGCCAGTCAAAGGACTTTTTCATTTTCATACGCGAATTTTTAAATTATAAATCTATATTATACGAGTACGTAAAGCATACAACTTAAATAATTTATAATAGTAATTCAAGACAATTGCTAAACAACCAACAACTAGTACTAAAGACGAAGGAGAGAACAAACTAGAAATTATACCGAAACGGAAATGAGAATAAAAATACATTCAAATAAATCCATAAACCTTGTGTATTATTACTTCGATTGGGGTGGTTAAAGCCTGGTGGCAAAGCTTAAATAGCATCGGGGCAATCGATTAAAAAGTATTTTTGCACGTGGAATATATAATTTCGATCCATACACTGATTTAGTAGCTTAGTATATAAAATATGATTATTATTGTTTTTCGAATTGTTGTTGTTGCCAAAGAGGTGTTTTGTTGTTGTAGGCAACAACGACGCTTCAAATCTGCTCATTTTCAGTACAAAATAACCTGTTTGCGGATTTCAAGTACCAGGCGCACAGAACGCAGCAGCAAGCAAATAATAAAAAGTTCCACCACTAAGTGTGACCATATTGGCAATATTTGTTTGAAAGTACCACCACTAAGAGTTACCATATCGGTAAAAATATTTTTCAATATGGCCACTCTTAGTGGTGGTACTTTCAAACAAATATTGCCAATATGGTCACGCTTAGTGGTGGAACTTTTTATTGTTTGCTTGCTGCTGCCTTCTGTGCGCCTGGTACTCGAAATCCGCAAACTGGTTATTTTGTACTGAAAATGAGCAGATTTGAAGCGTCGTTGTTGCCTACAACAACAAAAACACCTCTTTGGCAACAACAACAATTCGAAAAACAATAATAATCATATTTTATATACTAAGCTACTAGATCAGTGTATTTGTACTGAAAATGGGAAAATTGAAGTCGTGCTTCCGAGCTTCGGACGTAATCTTGGTCTGGAAGTAGACGCAGGCTCCAACACCGTCATTGGCGGAATCTTATCATTTTGAATAAGAATTCAAATTTGGCGGTTAAATGAATGCTTTTTTTTTTGACATTTGTTGTTGTTGCAACAGGGGTGTTTTTGTTTTTACTACAATGCTGCCAGAGATGCTCATCTGTCAGAGGTGCTTATTTAGCTATATTGCGCAGTTGGGACAAAATCACATCTCACTTGCAACGACAAGATGCTAATCTTGCTATATTGCAATATTTGGAGAAAATAACCTTTTTTTATCTTCCATCGACGAGCGGGATCGGTTCTCAATGATCCAAATACACACTGCAGGGGTAATATTTTCCCCTTTGTTTTGCAATATTCATTCCTGAAAATCAACAAACGACATATGGGTTAATTAATTAGGACATAAGCTTAGCGTTCTTATTTGTTTTTATTTGAAAGTTCGTAGTTTAAATATAACTTTAAGGCTTCGATAATGTTTGACACGTTAAGGCTAAAAATGGAAAAATTCTTGCTTCTTATCAATGTAGACATGTGGGGGTGTCATGGATTCGATTCGGTTCGATGGATGGGTGGGGACTGGGCTTAATGACGGGCCTTACACGGGGCTTACTGCCAAGACAGTATCTGTACAGTGTCTATGGTGTGTCTTGAGCTATCTCTGCAATGCCCGATATCGCACGTACAATTATTTTTATGTATATATCTTAGCACACGAACTGCCAGCGATTTTAGCAAACAAAAACAAGAAGCAAATTCATTAGGTACAAAAGCATATATATATATATATATCCGTATTCTGTATCTGCATACGTATCTGTATTATGTTAGGCCTAGTACGTGTTTATAATAGTTTCATAATATATAGTTTTATAATCTTATTAAGGCCACACAATCAATAACTGACAAAAGGCTTAATCGCAACGCAAAGTGACAAAGAGGGACAAGGACGGGTACAGAGACGGGGACAGGGACAAGTAGGAGGAAAGGCTGGGAAGAACCAGGACATAAAAAAATAACATCGAACAGACAGGATCGCGAGATTTCGTTCCAACGGTATCCGTCACTGGATTTAGCTGGTTCGTAGAGAGTGTGTAGAGTGTGGTCGCTTAGTACAAGTAGAAAGAGAAATACTTCTATGGGGCAACGGGTGTAAATACAGTCATCCACATCCCTATCCGTATCCGTAAACGTTAGAGTAGAGTTACCATGTAAAAGAATATATCAACGGCGTCGGAGCCTTCGGCGTGTACATATTTGAGCTATGTACACGGAGTGCTACTCCTCTCCGGCGTCGAGTATTATGTATAATATATATTAACGCTATTGTTCGTAAAATGGACTAATTTCGGTTCGGCTCCGTCCTCTGCCCTTCCTTTTGTTCGCTGGCTCAGTGCCTGTGCCGGCTCAGTGGCGGTGGCGGATTCTCCCGGCCTGTTGAGTCTCATAAGAATGGATTGTTGGTGTTCATCGCGCCGCTGCTGGCCTGTGGGGGATATAACAAGAAGTTGCGTAAATTATACATGAATCTGGCGTTATTCAGCTCCGGCTGGAGGTAATCCATTGACTTCATTTAAGCTCCTATTCTGGATTAGTCTGTGGATCCGGAAATATCATACTCACTGCAAAGGGATTGTTGACCATCACTGGAGCGGGCTGCATGCTGCCGAAGCCGCAGCCATTGGGCAGGCCCTGGGAAAGGGCAAAGCCATTGTTATTGTTGAAGTTGAAGAAGTTGGCCTGATGCTGGTGCTGCTGGTGGAGCTGCTGCTGTTGCTGGAGGAGATGCCCCATCTGCTGGGGACTGCTGCCGTAGGCATTTGGTATGAGCGTCAACTGGCCATAGAGATTCTGCTGCTGGTGCTGGAATGGATTCACCACATGGCTACTAAGCTGCTGCTGCTGCTGCTGGCTCTTGAAGGGATTTGGATTGTTGTTGAGGGCTGAAAAGGCACAGAATTAGTTGAGGCTTACTTGAGAGAGAACCCTTCAAGGACTTACCAAAGGCATCTGCAAGTCCATTGGTCGGCGTGGGCGTCTCCGAAGCACTGGTCTCGCTGGCCTTCAGCTCGCGCAGCTGCTCGTCGAGATCCTTGAGAGCAGCGTAGCGATCCTCGCTGGGTGCCATGGCGGCTGTGTTCTTTGGGGGACTTGTCGTCGCATGGCTGCCACCGTTCTGCAAGGGAGCACCTGCAAGGATTTATGGGAGTTAGTGTTAGATTAGTGCTGGAAAGGCTTGCATATATTTCGAGGCTTGGAACAAACCATAAACCAAAACAAAGCATCAATATAAACACAGAAAAACGAGCAAACCGAACTCAAAAACTCAACGCAAACTCAAGGCAAACCGAAGGACGAGGCCGAGGACTTACTCCACGTAAAGAAATCATGGAAATTGGCATTTAAAATATTCGATTCTTGATCATCGTCCGCCGCCGCTTGATCTCGATAATGATCTTCGGGGGAGCTGCTCGAAATGGAGCTGAACAACATGTACGAGAAGGTGGCAGGTGGCTTCTCTGGAGGATTCTGATGCTGCTGCTGCTGCTGGTTCACCAAGTAGGGCAGGAAGGGATTCGAGGGCGAGTAAGGCAACGGCGGAGGCGGAGTTGGCGCTTCTGCTATGCTTGAGGTGCAGGAGCGTGGGCTACTGAAGGTGGAGTAACTCATTGCCTGCTGCGACTCTCGCTCCTGTTCCCGCTCCCGTGCTCGCTCTTCCTCTATCCGCATTTCCTCTTGCCAAAAGTTCCAGGCCAGCTCTGGTTCTTCTCGGACGGTCGGCAGAGGAACTGGAACTGAAGTTGGAGGTGCTGGCGGCGACGGCTCATCGAAATCGTCAAAGGGATCGTGGAAGCCGCGCCTGCTCCAGTCGCTGACCCAATCGTGGAAGGTTGTTGCCGCTGAGAGCAGCCATAAAGAAAGAGGTTTTAGAAAGAGTGTGGCACGAGTTGGAGAAGTCACGTGGTTTGTGGTGGTGTTCGAAGTGGCGGGAGAGCTGTGGAAAGCTACTGGAAGCCAAAAGCCAAGGCCATTGCATTGCTCAAGCAGCGGGTGCGGCAGTAAAAGGAGTGTAGGATGATGTTCATTCTGGCTTACAAGTGTTTTCGGGAAACCTTGCATCATGTTCTCTGGTATTCATCATGAGAAACACCTATTCTCGTTTGCTAGTGAGTAAATTACAAGCAGCTTTATTTTAATTATTTAAAACGAAACCGAAAATATACTAGCAGGGCCAAATGTAAGAACTCTGATTATAATTTCATTACAATGAAAATGTTATAATGCTCAATAAATAATTCATGGTAAGATCGTAATCTATTGAAAAAATCTCTTTGAAAACATACTTAAATTGGAATGAAAATCAATTTGATCAAAAAAGGCCTTAATTTACAAATAAAATAGATCAATGTTTATGGAAACACGCTCAAACGAAGAGGTTCCTAGGAAAACAAACTAAATACTTTTAAAGGGCAGCTGTTTAATGGAGGAGAGTGTCAAAGGATCAAGGAATCCGGCAGAGAGCCACACTTACCCACTGCATTGAAGATGGGCGCATGGTCAAAGTCCGCAAAGTTCTCCGTGCCCTGATGTCCATTCCCGTTAAGGAGCTGCTGTTGCTGCTGCTCTTGCTGCAACTGCTGCTGCTGTTGGAGGTGAGCTGCCCTGAGGGGCTGCACCTTGGCATAGCCATTGCTAGAGCCCACCGAGGAGACCGAGGACACGGCCGGCGATCCCGCCGAGCGTGCCGATGTGGCATCGAATATGGTGGCGGAGCCAAAGTCCGCCACAAAGTCGGAGTCGGCGCCGAAGCCGTTGCTGGCACAGCTGCTGGTGTCGGACAGGGCGCCCGTGGATGTGGATCCGGCGCTGTTCAGGCTGCTCAGACCTCCTCCGCCGCCGCCTCCATTGAGGCCAAAGGCATCGTGATTGTTGTTGCTGTTGCTGCTGTGATTGTGATGGTGCTGCGGCCTGCTAATCGAGGAGGAGGAGTTGGACGAGGTGGAGTTGGCCTTCTGGAGGCCATTGGCTGCCGTGCGCTGGGTGGCCGGCGGCGTCAGATGGATGCTGGCATAGCCGTTGTGCTGCTGGTGGTGACCATTCTGGGAGTGGCTCTGCGCTGACTTCAGGTTGACGGCATTGGCCAGTGACTTGAGCGGACTGGCCGGCTCCAGGTAGTAGCGCTTCCTCTCGTACTTGTCGACCATCAGCTCGCGCTGCTCCTGCTGGGGGGCAGCTCGTTTCGGATCCCACAGGCCCAGCCAGGTCTTGGCGCACAGCTCGTTTCCGTGCGTGCGCAGGAAGTCGATCTCGTCCTGTGTGAATGTGGCCATCGATATGGATTTCACTCGATGTGGTGGCGTCAGGCCGCGTCTGCAAACACAGGAAATTCAAATGAAGTTTGCAGCTCAATTTGGGGCAAAGTGATACGATTAATTTCTGAGGAAATCGTCCAAGATTTTCCCCCATTTCCCCCTACTGAAAGCTGCTGGTCAGGTGGTGGCTTCAGTTTGACCCACTTGCCACCCGAATGACCCGTCAAATGGGCGTTCAATTTCAGTTAATTGCGCAAATTAATTGCGCTGGCCTTGGGGGCGCCCCCACCGATGGCAATTGGAGCACTTGGAGTGGCCAGAATGGCATGGAAAATGAAACCCATAAACACACACACACAGCCGAGGAGGTGCGAGAGTTTTTCCAGCAAATTCGACTCGCAACGACGGCTAATTTCGGCTTTTCACGAATTTCCCGATACGAAACGAGTCCACGACGAGCAGCCAAAGCAACAACTTGCTAGCAACAACAGCTCCAAGTTGGTCACAACATGGCAACAGCCCCGCCAGCGATGGCCAAATACGCCCGGCTGGAGGAAGAAGAAGCTGGGGCCAGAAACTGGACGTTTCACATGAACGCTCCACTGGCTTCAGTTGGTCGCTGGCTTGGCTGGGCCGGTTGCTGGCATGTCGCTTGTTGGTAGCTGGTTAACTGGTTGCCGGTTGCTGGAAAACAAGCTATGCTAGAACCCTAGAAAGAGTGGGTCTAACGAGGAGGAGCTACCCTGCATAACGAATAATAAATCGAAAAGTTATGACAACAAAAAGCTATCTAAATAATGACAGAGTTGCATAAATTGGACTTTAATTGATTAACCAACAAGTGATTCGGAAGGAAGTCAAGGATCGTAATTCCATTCACTTGAAATATGTTTTCAAATAAGTATATTTTTGGGAATTACAAGTTAAAGGAGGAATTAAACAAATGCATATAAAGTCTAATATATTTCTTTGGGATATCTTATAGGGATGGCAAGAGAATAAATGTAAACGTTATCTAGGTACGTGACACTTTGTGCCCTCTGCCACAGCAGTTCTACAAGCAGCTTCAACTTCTCAAAATAAATATATAAACATCCAGAATTCCAGAAAAATAATCCCTAGGACTTCACAGTCCCTAGTCTAATATACACCACAGTTTTCTTCCTACAGGATATCGGGTTAACCGGCAAAGCTGATGTGGCACATGGAGCAGTGGAGAAGCTGCTGATTGCTGCCTAATGGCATCCGAGCCATCTTCTCTGGACTAAAAGCCGAGCGGAAGAGGTCCTTTGTCTTGCCTTCCTGCCCGTCCTCGTGCGCTACCCACTCCTAATTCAATTGTGTCTTCATTTCGAGGCTGTGAAATGGATTCCAAAGGGAAAACCAGACGAGCAGAGGCGGAGAAGCGGAAGTCTCTGAATGGCGTACCAGCGAAAAACAATCAACTCTCACCCGGCGCTAAGTGGATCGAAGTGAAGCGGCTATAGGCAGGCAGCTCCACCTCCTCTTGACCCGTGACCAGCGGAGCGGACCGGAGAGCAGCTGAGGAGGACGACTTCCGCCGGCGGCTAAATGATCTGTGAAGCTGCTGCTGCCAGCGGAAACCAGATGCCGCGCAACAGGAGGTTTCTCGACCTTAGACACCATGGCTACACAGTCAGAAATGAGCTCAACCTGAAAACCAGCCATAATCTTATCGAAGAGCACTTGAAAACGCTCGAAATTACAATTAATCGCCATGTAGTGTGTTGTTTTTACCACTATAATAGCTACCTAATGAGGTTGCACTCGAAATGAGAGTTAGCTGAGCTTTATAATATGGAAAATGTGCAGTTAATGCCGAGATTCGGCATCTCATTTCCTTTTCTGTCCGATTGAAAGAAACAAAACCAGTGAACCAAAGGTGGCATTTAAATGCAGAGATTTGCTTTCTTAATTTATGGCTGCTGCTCCTAATCCCTCCGCCCCGATCCTATTAAAAAATCAAGCCGCCTCTGGCCGGATTAAGCCAGTCGCTGATGGTACGTGATGTGTTTTTCC
Source organism: Drosophila jambulina (assembly GCA_018152175.1). Taxonomy (NCBI): domain Eukaryota; kingdom Metazoa; phylum Arthropoda; class Insecta; order Diptera; family Drosophilidae; genus Drosophila; species Drosophila jambulina. The sequence continues at coordinate 1,579,336 of JAECXH010000114.1, forward strand.
CACTCACTCAGTGGCCCAAGTGGATGCAGTTGTCCGAGTGGCCCGAGAGCACGCACAGGCGGCTCGTTAGGGGTTTCGGGGTGTGTGTGGGAGGCGAGGGTGTGGATGCAGCAGCAGCAGCAGCAGCAGCAGCAGCAGCAGCAGCAGCAGCAGCAGCAGCAGCAGCAGCAGCAGCAGCAGCAGCAGCAGCAGCAGCAGCAGCAGCATCAGCATCAGCATCAGCAGCTGTAAGTGGCAGCAAGAAACAACCAAGCCAAGAGACCGAGGCAGTGGCAGGCGCAGCTATTTTTGAAATCCAGCCGCAGAGGCGGAGAAAGTGAAAGTTGTTGGCGGTGGCAGAGAGGGAGAGAGAGAGGAGAGATGGTGATGTCGGTGGCATTAGGAGGCCCCGACCACGCCCACCACTTATGGCTTGCATTTGGAGGCAAAGCTACCGACTGGTAGGGCAACTTGGCGGGGCACAGGCGGCGGCCGAGGTAATTGACAATCACAGCCAACGTAATGACTGCAAATTTCCATGCAGCTGCTGCCTTTGTTAATGCGATAAAAAACCCAATAAACGAGGGGGAAGTGGGTAGGTAGCAGGTGCTATCCCCAAGCTTTTTTTTATGAAATTCTGGGAAATAAATAACTTAGAAACAAATTACAATCTTACACTGAACAAGATTAAGATTTCATTAGGTTCCAGAAAGTGCTTAAATTCAAGTAAAGATTGACGAGAATTCGATATACTGACCCTGTATCCCTATTTAAAACGAAAGTCGATAAATAGTTATTTTAAATTGGAGATATATCGATTTATAAATCGATAAACTGTATATAATTTCGAAGCTTTTAAACAAATTTAATTAAAATCAAAGATACTTCTTACTTACTGTACCTTGTAGTGTTTCTTTAATCTTGACAATATGTATCACCCTAACACCTTCCCCTCCCAATTCTTCTCGCTTGGCTTCTAATTCTTGAGACCTGATTCCATTTCGCAAATTATTTAAACAGGATGCCAGGCATTGTTTATCTGGGTCTCAGCTGTCAAAGTCTACAAGTTTCCCAGTGCACACTGAGGCTCCCTTCTGGCCTGGGCTTTGTGTTCAATATTAGCAAAGCACTGCTAATTGAGAGGCGAACACTCGTCGTACACACTGTACGTACCCCGTACACACCCCACACACACCCATTGTACACTCATCAGTGGAATACACTCTGGGAGCAATGGGAGCCGGAGAATGCCTTTGCTAATTGGAAGTCAACAAAAGCAGCAGCGCTGCAAACTGGATTGGAAGTCGGATTCGGAATCGGAAAAACTGTGTCACACCTGGGGTGAGGTCATGGCCTGGCTGCCAAAGGGCAAAGGGAGGAAGTCTCGGCGATCTGAGATCATATATGAGTAACCTCCCCTCTATGTTCTGTTTAATTTCTTATCTATTTTGTAGTAATTTTATGCTTTCCGCAAGACTTTACTGACTTAGCTCGAACTTTGGGTAATCAACTTGTTTATGAAACCGAGTGACGCAATTTAAGAATTCCTTAGCTATAATTTTTTAAATAAAAACCAGAATTGGTGGTATTTCTTACTTGTTTAATAGTTGTATTCTTGATGTGAAAATATGTGGATATATGGATACTACGACGATAATGGAAAGATCGATAAATAAATCTATACTTTATCTGTAATAAGTAAATACTCTTTTATATAGAAAAATTATATGCATATTAAATAACATGTTCCTATATCAATAATTAAATGTTAAACGCATTGTTTTTCGATGCTTTTAAGCCCAATAGATATATGTTTACGATATTTTTTAAATGTCATTGAAAGCTATGTTTTTCTAGTCATAATATATTGGTCTTTTTTCTAGAATTCTTAGGGGTTCATAAATCCATTTGTGTTTCGAAGGCTACATTTGGCTTTAAAAGTTTTTGAAATATATTCAAGTTAAGCTTATATATGCCACACTTATTGCGAAAAATGTTGCCATCTTTAAAAATCATAAACTGCATATATTGCATGCACTTATTCCCCCTGAAAACCCCACACTTTTGACTTTACTTCAAGGCATTTTGGCTAATTTTGCCATCTTTGATGGGCTATTTTATGGCAGAAGGTTAAAACAGGTGTGCCAAGTCACTTATGCTAAGCTGTGTGGCACCCTGGTGACACACATACCCCCGAAACCCTTCGTTTGCTCAGCCCCAGTCTCTGTCACAGCCTCAGTCTCCGGCGGATGATGGGTCTCTCGTCATAGGAGATCTCGGATCTCGGTCTCGGATCTCGGCGGTTTCGGTTTCGAGCTCCGTGCTTGGCACAAGTGGATACAACGAAAATTAAAACAAACACAGACTGAGACGGAGACAGAGGCAGAGACTGTAATGCAGATAAACAAAAAGCTTAGCTTACAATCACACACACCAATGTTTGCTACAAAAGTGCAAAACTTGTTTTTTGCGCATTTTGCGCACTCAGCGTGAATACAAAATAAAAAATAAAAAACGGAAAATGAAAAATCAACTCACTGAGAGACCGCTTCGCTTGGCTCAAAACAAAAACAAAAGTAAAACTCGTCGCTCTGCCCGAAAAGCAACAGCAATGAGCATAGATACACTCACACACAAGGAAGCGAACGAATAATGAGTACTTTGAGTACAAAACCCAGAGTTAAATCGGAATTGGAATCGAAATCGAAATCGGACCTACCACATAACGTTTAGCTTTGAGGGAACCCGCTCGGGGCTCTGCCATTGTGCAAAAAACACCCATCAGCGAAAAGAGCTAAAGGCAAAAGTAAATACACAACACGGCAGAAATTATGACAATAAATAATAACTTAACTATGCGGCAAGCGCCTCCACACATTGAACTTTTGATTTCGCTCGGAGAAGACGGTGAAAAGCGGTCTAGACCAGGCTGATACCCTCTTAAATTGATGGAAAATAAGTATAATTTGGCATTTTTTAACGTAATAGGTAGAATTCTTTTTCAAAACAATTCCCGGCTACATTTTTTGTGCATACAATTTAGGTTCACTTTTACACCAAGCTTTTTTTATGGGTGTACAAATAGAATCCAATGGCATTGTAGGACATATGGACAACGCAATTTCCTATCGCCAAATCCCTGATTACTGTTGTGTTTATTGACAACAGCATTGATTAGGACCATTAAACACGTAATAATTCGAACTATATATTTTCCATACTCATATTTACTCAATAATCATGTTGGCTATCACATTTGATCACTTGTAGTTCAAGTTCCATTATTGTTTATGAAGTCTTTCAATAAATCTCACACCAAATTGCAAACAAAATGCCCATTAATTTGAAGTGCACAGCAAGTACTTAGTATTCGCTGGTAGAGTATGCAAATAATAACAACAAATACCCTATAAAAATGCGAAACACAAAACAGAGACGGAAAACAAAACAAGAAATCATTCTACGCAATTTCTTGTGAATATATTTATACCATTTCTCCCCATGAGTCATGGGTTTCGAAAGAAAGAAATGCGGCTATCAGGGGTTCAAGAGCGGTGCCAATTTTAGCAGTTTCACTGCACCTACATATAAGTGTATGTTACTTATATAGAGTGTGCAGAGTATATAGTGTCTGAGCACATTCACTCTGCTGCTGGGCCCCAGGGCAGGCAATTAGTCAATTTCCAAAGAACCCCGCAGAAGAGGCGGGGTTTCGAAACCCAAGGGAAGCCGAGACAGAGGCTGCGATGGAGACCGAGACAGAGACCTTGCCCCGAGCTATATATACATTTTTTTTTTTGGGAGGGGAAAGACCACTGGCACAGTTATTACTGTACGTTTATGACCACTTTGCTCTCGCACTAATTTATATTTGGTTTCTTTCCTAACCAAACACTTTCTAAGGTTAACTTTAGGTTTACGACACCCAGTGAATGGTTTTAATGGTGCCATTAAAATCTGTGTCACAAAGATCTGATAAATACACATTAAAATCGATTTGGAAATCGAAAAACTAGACAATTTATCATCTGATTTGATATACCCTTGCTGGGTAACTTGTTTGGTTAAATCACTTGTAAAGTCTGCGTTAGTTAAATTATTTACATTAATCACACGTCTCCTACAATATAAGCAATTTTACACGTTTAGGGGTTAGTAAGTACAGAATCACTATTCACTTTTCACTGTCTATTTAAAGTTCTCTATTTAAAGTCCTATCATTAGTATCTCAGGATTTGGATTCTTCTTTTGTGGAAACTAGGAACCAAGTAACTTCTTTCTTATAACAACTCACTACTCGATGGATTGAACGGCAACTGGTGACTGGTGGATGATGGGTGTTGAGTGTCGAGTGCTGACTGCTAGCTGTGACGAGCTCAGAATGTGACTGTCGCCAGAGCTGCCGCCGGAAAAGTCCGGCGAAATGCGTTTCAGCGGAATTCATGCAAATTGCGACGGCGACGGCGGCGACAAGTGCGATAAGTGAGAGTCAAGGGGACGTTGTCGTACCAGGAATTAATATTAGCACGGAATAGGGAATCGGAATCACGCCCCCCAAAGCCTCGCTTCAGACTCACCAGCCAGAAGGGTATTCCGATCGACGGACTGCCATCGAAGGGCGTCCGTTAAGTGGCTAATTAAGCTTCGGATCAGTGACTTTGTCTTGTTTTTCCGCAACAGCTTTGTTTGCTCTTTACTTCCCAGTAAAGGAAAAAACAAAAGTACACATAAAGCCCCATAAAGCACGCATTGTGAGTTTTTAGTTTGAGTTTAAGCTGAAGCTGAAGCTGAGCTGATTGCCATTGATATTGACCTCAAGTAAAAGAAGAGCGGCGGCGGAGGCGGCTGGGATGAATCAGCAGAGACAACAATGAGACGGGGCTCTGTGGGTGGTGGCTTCGTCCCTGGGTTTTCATAAGCTGGAACTCTCATCGAGCGCTAAAAATAAAGAACACAGTGCATCGCGCCGCCGCCTGGTTTCAATTTCCCAAACCGCAGCGCCAAGTGACACACAAGGCGAAGGCACAAAGCCTGGGCATTGGTATCTCTGGCAGATTTGCATTTACAGGGGAGACTGGGTTGGGATATTCTCCACAAACAAAACACATAATATTTCCACTCACTGATAAATTACTAAATTACTTCTAGGATTGTATTATTTAAAAGTTTATTAACATGCCTAAATCGAGTCGCTTTGTGTTCCTTATCCAGAAAAGTTCTAATTTATAGTAGCCCAAATTATGTCTTTTGCCTTTTCCATACATTTTTAACATAAAAAACGATTGATTTTACTTTTCTCCCTGCAATTAAAACTTGATTGATGGCTTCTCTTTTAATTATTTACCCGATAATTGGACATTATTAATTGGCTGTTCCCTGGAATATATAATTTGACATACATATGAATAAATATTCTATAATTAATGTTCTAGAAAGACGGTGCTGCACTGTACCCTCACGGGTGTATACGAGTGAGTGTGCTTTTAGCAAATAAATGAAAATTGCCGCTAACTTTGATTTCTTTTCCCCTTCTACACCCTCCACGAGCGCCAAACTGACCTCGACTAGACAAACACTCTAAGTGAGCCAAGGCTCCAAGTCTCTCCAAGTCAAAGTCGAACGGAAGGCAAAAGTCCGGAGCAGGCACGTTCTGCGTATCTATGTATCTGCGTATCTACGAGGGGGGAAGACGATCCCACGGTCAAGAGCTCTGGTGGAAATTGCTATTCAAGGTCGTTGAATGATATAGGAAAAGCGTTTCATATATGTTCCTAAGCCCCGATCTCTGCCTCTAAAGAACACACTACCCCCAGCTAAAACTCGCTCATTCATAAAGAAGGGAAATTGCAACAGAAAAACCGGCAAGAAGGGGAAACCGTTAAGAACTTTTTGCTGCAGCTGGATAAAAAACGCTGACCTACTCTCAAAAAGCTGAATTGTTGTCCAGCTGTGGAGCATTTTAATTACAAAGTTATGCTAAGCCGCAAAGAAAAGCAGCAAAAAATGCAACACCATAAGAACAACAACTGCAAACATTTCCAACAGACGCTGCACTTTTTCCCCACTCTCCGTCACTTTTTTGGGGCCTTACTCAATTAGGCCAGGCCAAATGGAAGGAGAGTAGTCCCACGCACTCCAAATCCGAATCCAATTCCCATTCCCATTCTGGTTCTGTACTTCTCCTCCTATCCAATCCCCAGAGATGGTATGTAGGCGCCGAAACGGGTCCAGCGAGCCCCGCTGCTTATCCCATGCAAGTGCCACTTCTATGTGGAACTGGGCGAGCGAGAGCACTGCGAGAAATTGCTTAGCATTTTTGGGTAATTTGTAAGAAATCTAATTTGTGACATTGTGTATGGATTTAGCATTTCAGAAAGTGGGAAACGGCTATTTTAATCAAAGAGAAGCCAACTAGAATAGCTCGTAGAAACCTTATCATGTTTTTCAAGACCATAACTAGTTGGGAATTTGAAAAAACTTTCCGATACTATGTAATTTATTGTTCTTTATTGGTTATAAAGGGCGCGGTTTATGTTCCCTTTAGGATCAGAAGTATATTTATACATTTTATATAAATATAGTGAGTAGCCAATTTCCAAGACCGTAATCAGTTGGGAATTTTAAAAGAAATGCTGATGCAATGTCACAGAAGTCAATTAAAAGATTAAGGATTGAAAGAACTAAATTTTATTTATAAATTTGAACCCTTATTCACTCCCATAACCTCAACCAGTTCAGAATTGTTAGGAAAATGCCAGATACCAAGTTATACAAGTTCATATTAGGTTCTAGAAAGTTAAATGTATATTTATTGTACGAACAAAAGTATATTCATACCATTTATGCCTACAATTAATAAGAATAAATCCCATTTTCTGGAGTGTGCTTGTTTTATGTGACTTTTGGCGCAGAGTGTTGGTCGCCTTTTGGCATTCGCTGACAGTCGTCGCGTTTGTCGCACAATATAAATTAAACTTGGCAGCACCCAAGGGGTGAGGCTTGAAATGAGGAGGACAGAGGACCCTCCGCTTGGGCTCTATGAATATTTTAATAATGTCATCGTCTGAGCCAGAGCAAGAGCAAGAGCCAGAGCCACGGAGCTGCAAATTGCCCAATGAGCCTTGAGCTCTTTTCGTGGCCATGCATTAAAAATGCAAAAAGGACCTCCGGATTTTGCCATTTGCCATTGAGCCATTCATACGGGGCACACACAGGGAAGGAGGGAGAGGAGGGTTTCTTTGGACAAAGCCGTGTGGGCAGCCGGATTATAGCATCTCCTCGGCCGGTTTGTGTGCTCACTCTTCTCGCTTTTCTGATTTCATGACTGGTATCTCTGAACTTTTCACTGGAACTATGAATAACTTGCTATGTTCCTGGCTTAAATCAAGAATAACAAGGCAGTGGGGTGTGTAAGGATTTAATTCAGCGTTTCCTGAATGGACAGTGAGTATATCTTGGGTTATGCAATTTGATCTCGGTTTAAACATGTTTTAGTTACTCATTCGTATGATATTTTTATGGAATACTCAATTAATTATTATGGCAATGCCATTACTTGAACCATTTTACAGCAATTTATGAGTTAATTGAAATAATTAATGAGAAAATAGACACAGTTCATTTATGGAAAATGTAAGTATCTGCGGAGGAGAAATTCAATTATATCATAGTCAGAATTCTCACTTCCAAGATGATTTGAAGATGATTTGAAACTGCATTACTTTTCAGTATATTAACTTTAAAACCAATTATTTTGTAATTTAAGAACCTGTTCACTGTCATGACTTTAAACTAAAGTTCCTGAGACCCTTTAAGGAGCCCTCTTTGCATGCTGTTGTTCTCCCTTGATCCGCTGCATATGGATGCTACCATATGGCTGCCTCGCCCCAGGACTCCATCGAAACAACGGCAATCGAGGGGCACAGCGTGCTCCGATGGGAAGATGGGCGGCGGGCCAACTCAGAAGCCATAAATCTCTGTGTGGGCACAGGCGCCTTCTGTTCGCTTCGTTCCCATTCCGTAACGCTCTCTTTTATTTCTTTTCTCTTGGGGGATATAGCAGCCGCACTCTTAATTGGCCTCTCCAGCTGTTTTTGAGCGGTTTGTACACGAATATCGTCGGGGTTAAAGGGTATATTGATTGCTTTAGTATTAAGGGTTATTAAAAAAACACCCGTATTGCTTTCAAGTGCAGATTAGATCAAACTACTGGGTTTTTCATAAAAATACTGATTGCTCAGGGGTACAAATAGAGAACCTACACATAGTCGGGCCCAAATACAGTTTAGTAGGGATTTAGAACAATAAATTTTAAACATTTTAGGGGGTCAGGCTTTAGTTTTTTACATTCTTCTTCCGTAGATTATGGCTTAAGTTGTTTAGCTTTGAAATTGAACATTTTTGACCATTCATGTTCATGATAAATTGGAATATTTTATATATAAAAAAGGAAAATTCAGTAAAAAGAGCGCAAGGGGTATCCCACAGTCGAGGCCTTCTTTCTTTTTCTATTTAAGAACCGAGGAAATGGCGCCTGGTGTGTAAACTGGGGCATGTAGCCCCGTACATTCCCCTTTGCCCACATATTTCCGCATTGGAATTGCACTCACAAACTGAGAATCCAGAATGAGAATCGAGAATTGAGAACGCAGAGCGGAGAGCTCAGAACTGAGAACTGAGAGCCAAATCGCCTGTCGCTTGGCGCTTTGCGCCTCTGCATTATTAATAGAATTGAAATCTCTATTTCAAGGCAAACACGCCAAAACCAACACACAAGAGGGGGAGGGGGGTTGCCTGAAGGACAGGGCGAGGGGGTGGCTAAGGGGGGAAACTAAAAGCGAAACAAAGGAACCAACAGACACAGCAATTACAACAACGACGACACCTTTCTGAAAGTGTTTGTGTGAATCAAAACTGCGCAGTAATTGCCCGGTCACTCCACCTCCCTTCCATTGCTATATTGCTATCTATATCACCTAATCCCCCGGTCCCCTCCCCTCCAGCCGACTCTCTTCCTCTTCCTTCATAAACCTATAAACGATTCACAAGCATTATTTCCTCAAATCAAATGTTAAGCGAGGAAAGATTCAATTCAATTCAATTCGAATTCACTCGGTTTGATTCTAGGAACACGAATATACAGAGAGAGAAAAGCTGAGGGAATTTTCTATCTAGAAATTTAATTTTAGGTAAATTTAGGTTTAAGTTTTATAATATGTATTTGAGTTTTGAAGTAACCTTTATCCGGTAGATCTAGCCCTTGGTCTCTGAGATCTAGTACTTAATTATAGTTAACGGACAAAACGGACAGCAAAACAGACGCACATGACTAAATCGAATCGCCTTTTGATGCTTATTTAGAAGGATAGAATTTTACATGAATCTTATGAAAATATACGATATTAAATAAATTAATAAACCAATTAATATGGAAAAATATATACCATAATTATATATTTAACAACTTTTAAAACAATCCTTATATACCAAAAGTTAACTAAAGAAATGTTTTTTAAATAAAATACTTATTCTCTGCTTATCAAATTAGTTTGCTGTGTGAAAGACATTTTGCATTTTGAATATTTAACAACAAAAGACGAAAAACACATAAATGGGGAGTGCTCCACACACTGGCACACTCTCGTGTATGTATATATTTCTGTATGTTTGTTTGTGCCCTCTGTTATTTATATTTAATTGCTCTTACGTTTTGCCTTTTCTCTGCTTTTCTTTTAGTTTTTTATGTAGTTTGTTCGTTTGTTGTTTCGCCTTTTTTCGGCGGAAAGGGAGGAGGTGGAGTAAAGGGGCCACAGCTGACATCGCCTGGTGAAAGTGTGTGTTCCCCCGGGCCTCTGCCACTTCCTCCCCCCATTTCTCGCTGCTGTCAAACGCAGACATGTTTATGCTGTTTCATAATCGAAAATTTACATATGAGCCGACGAGGCTTTGTGGGCTCCACGTTCGAGAGCTCCACGACCAAGTTGGCCCAGTTTGGCGCTGCAACTAACTGCAATGCCACGAGAAGATCGTGGGGGAGCAGGGGTAGCAGCGACTGGTAGCAGTCGGTCCACAGTTCACTTGGCCGCTGACGCATCTACACCGAGTCCGAGTAGCTATGACTTTAGCTGGGACTGACTCTCCCGACAGATAGAAGCCAGCAAACAAACAGACTGGGATAGGGAAATAGCATGAAAGTCAGATAATTCATCACAAAAAGTAATTATATAATGTAACAAAAATAAATAAAATTATTTCTTTATATTTACAACAGAAAAACAAATAGAAAATTATTTATATGTGCGTCGGATAACGTGTTTTGTTGTTGCAATCTCAAGAGAACAACCAAAGCCATTTTTGGCGCCTCTTTTATGGCTGTTTGAAGGATTGCTAAATGCAAGCTAATTTTCTGTTAAAGTGAATCAGCGTTTACATGCACTTATATGTACATATAACCAGGAAATCACACATAATAAAAATATTCAGCTTAAAGGAAGTCATAAAAATGTTAAGCTATACAAACGAGTGATAAGGAAGGCTAGCGAAGAAATAAAATAAGAATTTAAAGGAAGCAAACAAAAATTGTACTGAGTAGCAAACCAAACGATAAAGAAATATTTTCCCCAGAAGTAAGGTAAAACTTCCCACATATTATATTTAAGAAATTTAACTAAAAATTAAACTAACCAGTGTTAAGGGTATTTCCCAGATATTTAAACGTTATGGAAAACTGACAGCTAATAAGTTGGCAGCGCGTTGTGTTCGTTACATCTGCTTGGGGTTAATGGGACCTTTGGAATTATTTTCAATTTGCACGCTTAAGTTATTTAATAATGGAAAAAGGTGCATTAGCTTCGTAACTCCCTCCCATAATTCCATATTCGAGTGACCACGGCTGTGTGTGTGTGCTCGAAGAGTACGCAGTGGGAATGATGACGAAGCCATGGCCCCGACATCGTCTGAGAAAGTGGCTCACAACGCCATGGCTCTGCTCCCAAATGGGCAACTGGTGCGACTGCGACTGCGACTGCGACTGCGAGTGCTCATGCTCGTGCTCGCTGGCTGCTTTCGCCTTATCTAATCAACAAGTATCTTTGACTTTTATGAGCCAGCAAGCTTTGAACTCTCGGCCAGAGACAGCACCAAAAACGGTCGAGACGGCAAAGACGGAAGAGAGCAGATGGCGGCGACTGCTGCTTGATTGAGGTGCAACAATTTGTCTGCAATTGGGAGGCACGGCGGCCGCGGCAGCACCAAACCCAAAAATAAATTCAAGTATGCACTGCAAAAGCCGTTGGACAGGTTTTCTTTCCGCTCGCTTCGCAGTTCCCGGCTGCCGGTGGTTACCATTCTGGTCCCCATTCCCATTCTCATCATGGCATGGCATGGCATACTCTACTCTGCCCCTCGCTCTCTGGGTTCCCTTCGTTCCTTGGTGCCGCTTCCTCCATTAAGCAATATCCAAGTGGCCGGCCGGTCTGCAGCGGATTCCATATCCATTCCACACCAAGACGTGAGCGGGCCAGAGGAGGACTGGAACATGCACAGCAATTTCGTCTTGGACTGGGTTTCATTGGTATTCCCTGCACTCGCTCCCTTGTCGCCGTCGCAGTCACAAGTCGCAGTTTCAGTCGCATTTCAGCCAGGAAGTTCGTTGTCGCCTGCTGGTGCTGTCTCCCCTTGCTGCGACCGTGTTCCCTTATGCGGCAGTACCTTAGCACACACCCCTTTGGTTGCACGGGGAGAAATATGTGGTTACAGTTGGCTGCGAAGCACGTTTAAGGAGCCTTAGCAAGGGCAACCTTGCAGGAATGTGGCTTTGACTCTAGTCTTAGTTAAAGCCACTAGGTAAGCAATAGATAATGATAAAGGATCGTAAGGTTATAGTAGTAATGAGAGTTGACGCTATAATGCCCAAGCCTTTAGTTGGAGCCTGGTGAAAACTGATGAAGGGTCGTGTGGTTAACATCAATATAACTAGTTCTTTGGAATCAAAGTTTAAATAGCCTTAGTAATATAAATTATTAATGAGTAATCCTTCCGAAACCTAGAATTTATATTCAAAGTGGCCTACAAGAGCCTAAAACTCCCTTCAAAGCCAGTGTTTATGGTCCCATCCACTTGATTTATTTCTCCCTGTGCACCCGTTTTGTGTCCCCGGCATTTATGCGGCTTTTCATTTACATGCCAACATTTGTTTCCCTCGGTAGTTGGCAACGAGGCTTGAGGATTGAGGACCGAAGACCGAGGCCTGGAGTGGAGTGGGAAATGAGTCATCCGCAGGAGAAGGGTAGGGGAGCTCACAGTGCAGTGCAGAAAGGAGGGAGAATGCAACCTGACCTGGGCCATAGATAGATGCGATTATAACTCAACTTGGAGGAGCCCGCATGCTGTCCAATTGAGGGTCCAATCCAATCGCAATCTGGGGCACTCACGGGTCGTGGGAGAATGGGTTTTGGACCTGAGCCAGGCGGAAGTTTAAGAGAGCAATCATGGGTAATCTAATGTGTGTGTGCCTTGATCCGGAAATGCGTAAATCAAATCAAAACGCAGTAGCAGCGGAGGAGGAGTTATGACCCCAATTCGGGCGATGTAATGCGCGCAAATCAAAGCCAATTTGCCAAATTACTTCGGGGGGGATAACGACGACGACAAGGACACCCACAACTCATCTTAAGCCAGGTGGGCGCCAGTCGAGTGGGTGGCTCAACACGAATAGAAAGCGTTCAGACAAAACAATTTCGTTCGGCCCCAAAAGTGGCAGCCGACACGATGTCGCGCAATTGAAAGTTTTGTCTTCGATTTGCATTTTTCGAAAAAGGAAAGGAAACCTCAGACCAAATTGTGCAAAATTGTTGGAAATTGTTCGAAATTGCTTTCGCTTTCACACAAAATAATAATGGGGAGACGCCGGAGCCAGGGATCGGACGTTGCATCGAGCGGAAATTATCGGTCAATCCACTCCGGCGACGACGGCAACTGATCGAAAATTGGACGTCAAGCGAGTTCAAATTGCGCTGGGTTCAAACTGCAGATAAGAGACGAGGGACCACGCGAAAGGTCCATGGCTCGCGATCCGATCGAGGTGACTGTTTCTGATATTTTTAAATTTTTCAAGTCTATTTTTAAACAAGAGTGGTTCGGGCAATGCCTCGCCTTTCAGTGATTAGAAATCTTCAAACATAAACTGAAATTCGCAGTCCCATCCGGTAAACATCAGGAAGCTACGGATTTTTGATAAGTTTATCAGCGATTTCGGTTATTACTGCCACTAATGGCCGAGAATGACTAATAAGGGAAAACACTTAGATTCGTATACAATCGGTTTGATGTGGATCACATGTGTGCTTGAAAGAGTGACTGGGAACTTTAAGGGAAAAGTATATCCAAAGGTAATGAAAGCTTCTTATTATTTGAAATTGTGCATTAGGGATTTCCCATTTACCATTCAAATACTTGTTATTCCCTTTTATATACTCCCCAAGATCTCTCATCGTTTTCTAACATATTTTTACATAACATTTTTCATTGTTATAAATACATAAATAAACCCAAACTGGAATCTAACCCAAATTGAGATCTTAGGAGGAACATTATTTATTAATTTAAAAAAAAAAATGTGTAAATATCCCACTAGACATTAGAAATTTGCTCGTTAAAACTGAACAAATATAAAATGTAAATATAATGATTAATTCCCAAGTTCAAAGGTGTCCTGCCATATAAAATGGTTCCCCTGAGATCCTAAACTATATTTCCAAAGGAATCTAGGACTCAAACTTATTATATTTTTTTTTTTTTTTGTAATCATAGGTTCAGGGAATTAAGGCAACACCTTAACTTCCATTGAGAAAGGTTCTATAAGGTGCCCGGAGACCACCCTCCAGTGCACACTAAGGCGAAAAATACATAATTCGCCGAAACAGGGTCTAAGGTCTAGTCTCAATGGTACTTACAGAACGCCCGAACAGCGGGTGCAGACAAAGGAGCCGATGGTCATGTTCACGTATGTCGGTCCCTTTTGTCCGCAGTCGAAGCACTGACGGTTGCCTCCGGTACCGCTGGCCACCAGTTCCCGCAGGGCCAGCAGGTACTTGTCGTCCTGCTTCTTGCGCACCACAGCCATCTCCTTTTCTGTCTGCTTCTCCTTTGTTGCGCTTGTTCGTCTTGCTCTTGCTCCCTCCTTGACCGCTTCCGGTGCAGTTGGTGGTGCTCCTGCGATCAACGGACCTGCTCGCTCCTCCTCCGTGTCCTCTCCCTCCTCCTCTTGGGTGCCGCCGGCTAGCTGCTCGGTGTCCGAGGGCAGCTGCTCCTGGGGATCGGGATGCTGGTGGTTGGAATGACGCTCCGCCGCGTAGGGCGCAAAGGGGGCGACGGCAGTGCGGTAGGAGGAGGCGGCGTGGGGCGCGGAGCTGTTGTAAACGTAGACGAACTGAATTTTGCCTGCTTTTTACGGCTACGCACGATCGAGATTCGGATACGTCGGATTCGGATAACGGATAATGCCGAACGTAACTGACGTAACTCTCTTTTTGCCTCCTTCTCTTTACGCAACTTTCCGCGGCTTGACCTTTCCTCTCCTTGCCGCGCGGACTCACACAAACACAATGATAAGTGAATGAAACTATTTCGCTCTCGCTTGCGCTGCTTGCATTCGTTATTGTTTACTTTGCACTTTTTTTCGGTCGCGATTGTTGCATTGAATTCAATTTATTTACACTTCCAACTGCAGTTGCCACACAACTCGGGCATTCGGTTTCGGTTTCGGATTCTCAGATTCTCACCGCTTCTTGTTTGTTATTAACACACAGCTACACGCACACACATACGGAACATTAGGCCCAACACAAGCGAAGGAGAGACGAAAGGAAACTAAGAAAACAGAACGGGAAAATAGCAAAATTTCTCTTTGCAACGACAGCAAACACTGTTTTTCGATGGCGCAGCGGTACGTGACGTATTTTCGTAAAAAACGTAACTAGCTATATTAATTTTCCTGACTTTTTCACAACTTAATCCGCGGCACGACCGCTTTCGTCGAAAAAAGTTTTACATTTAAAATAGAGATGGAAAAACATCGATGCACCATCAATGTCATCGATGTTTTCGAAACATCGCTAACATCGATATTTGGCGGGGAAATATCGATGTTTTTCATTCTGCGAATTAAAAAGTCGTTTAAATTATAAATTAAATTTTCCATATTTTTTCATAGAGTTAAATAGAATATTAATATTATTCTGGCTGTTTTTGAATGCCATTCGCTATAAAAAATTTACAAACAGCGGGCAGCGGGAATTCTGGCGTTAAATGATTTTTTCGAACAGCTGTTTGGATGCAGTGATGCCAGTTTGGCATATTTTAGGCTGGACATCGCTTATTTAAAAACGAAAAAGAATATGAAATTTAAAAATTAAATTAAAAACTTAAAAATAATCTTGATGAATTGAAAGAGTTAGGAATAAATTGAAAAGTAGCGAATAAGAAATAGGAAATAATACAAAAATATTTATATGTAATGTTTGCGTATGAAAAAATGCAACTTTTGTAAATAAAAACAAAAAGTAAAAGAATTAATCTTTAACGCGGATATAAATAATCCAAATTGACGACAAATTCGTAATTTAAAATATTTACTTCTAGTTTTCTATTAATTTACCAAAATGATATCAAAACTAATCCTCTACTCTTTGCCGACTATTTCCCTTCTTGACAAACTTTCTTTTGAACGTGGCAGGTGCACTGGAGGCCGTTTCCTCATCCAGACCTCCTATTGTTTTCTCCTTAAAGCGTTTGACGGGAGGCTCGGGCTCACCGGAAGTGGCAGAGACCACAGGAGGAGCAGTGTAGTAATCCGACTTGGGCAGCTGCCAGTCAATGGGCTCCTCTGGGGGCCTGTAAAAAAGAAAATCGTAAATGAGACAACTCCATTAAGGATTACCTTATAAAATTAAACCCATACTTCACCACCACGGATTGCCATTGTCCAATCTCCTTGGTGGCCGCCTCTTCCTCCGTTTTGAAGGCGTTTCGCTTCTCCTCTTTTTGCTTCTTTTCCTTGGGATTCTCTGGTTTTCGGTAGGCCTTCATCCGTTCCCTATTCACCCGGGCCACCTCCTCGTCGGCGTTCTCCCGAAAGCGTCGCGATTCCTCCGCCTGTGACAACTCCTGCTGGTCCACCGCCAGCTGATTGATGCGCTCGTACTCCTCGAAGGAGAGGAAGCCCTCCTTGGGCTTCTTCCACACCGATTCGTTGGTCTTCACATTCCAATAGTACGTGTGCCCCTCATCCGACTTGCCCTCGACCCACAGCGAAGCCTCTGGAACTGCGGCGGACTCTGCTACCTTGCTGATGTTCACACGCCTATTGTCCTCCTCCTCGTCCGAGAGTCCCTCCAGTCGCATGGGATCCACCTGACGCTGGCGGTGTGAGCTAACGCCGCCCCTGTCAGAAGAAGAGGCAGCAGCAGCTGTGGCCCTCATCACCGTGTTAATGGAGCGTGCAGTCATGTCGCCGTGGGCATGGACGTCCTGGGCATACGACTTCATGGCCGCCTCCTCCATTTTGCGGATCTCGGCGTCCATCTTCTGGCGCTCCCTCTCTGACTTCTCGCTGCTCCGGCTTATGTCCGTGATCCGCTTGGCCACATTCAGCTTGTGCCGCTTGCCACTCTCGTGGAAGGCGACGCTCTGGGGAATTATTATTAAAGATTACTAAATTCGCTTAAATGTCAGTCTTACCGCCTTGTTGTCGCTCAGCCAACATTTGCAAAAGTCGCAAAACTTCCGATCGTTGGATTTCCAGTACTCCGTCCTGCAAGAGCTTAATTTTAGTTGTGCACAGAGTAGGAGTGTTATTTTAAGGACTTACATTTTTATATAAGAGCTATGGTTTGTTGGTTTTGAAGAAAAACAACACTTATTTACAATTTTAGCAATCAAAACAATAAGCTAGAGGTGGGAAACTTTCGATGACACTATCGAGGTATCGTATCGATAGTTTTTCTTCGCTATCGCCACTAGCTTTTTTTCTCAGCCCTACAAGACGAACTTAGCTAAAATTTTGTGCTTATGCTCATTTTGCTCAGTCTCTCGGAGATTCGCAATCGCCACAGTCACCAGCTGGGTCTGACCCGTATCCCCTCGATCGTAAACCTTGTTTCCGCAGCCGTAACATGGGCCAGACACGCGTAGCCAACACAACGACGACGCTATCATCATCCGCGTCGATGTCGTCGCCGAAGACAAGTGAGTGCAGGTGGAGGAGCGCAGCGGGGACGGAGGAGGCATGGAGACATGGTCACCTGTAGCCGCATTCATTTGCACCTCGGAGTCCGAAGTCTCAGTTTGGCTGCGATTTCACCAGACGTCTTGGTTTACGGTTTCGCCTGCAGTCGCTAACGATGTGCACTCCCTTTCCCCGTTTCAGATGGTCAGGTGGATGTGGAGGAGCAGCTGCTGGGCGAGAACAGCTGGGAGGAATTCTCCATTGACGTGCCCTGGGGCACTGTGGAGGGTGAGTCATAGTCATCCTTATCGTCGTGCCATTCCCATGGCAATCTGACGTGATTTAAAACGTGACGCAGCTGTTAATCGCTCCTATCGCTTCAGGGAAATGGTGGGGTTCGCGGGAACAACAGCCCATCATTGCGCTCCATGGCTGGCAGGATAACTGCGGCAGCTTCGACCGGCTGTGCCCGCTGCTGCCTAGCAACGCCTCCGTCCTGGCCATCGATCTGCCCGGTCATGGAAAGTCCTCGCACTATCCGCAGGGCATGCAGTACTTCATCTTTTGGGACGGCATCTGCCTGATTCGCCGCATTGTCCGCAAGTACAACTGGAAGAATGTCACCCTGCTGGGCCACTCGCTGGGCGGCGCCTTGACCTTCATGTACGCAGCCAGCTATCCGGATGAGGTGAACAAGCTGATCAACATTGATATAGCCGGCCCCACGGTACGCGGTGTCCAGCGGATGGCCGAGGGCACTGGCAAAGCCCTGGACAAGTTCTTGGACTATGAAACGCTGCCCGTGAGCAAGCAGCCTTGCTACTCGTACGACGAGATGATCAAACTGGTGCTGGACGCCTACGATGGCTCTGTGGATGAGGCCTCTGTGCGTGTCCTAATGAAGCGGGGAATGCGTCACAATCCTAGCCAGGATGGTTACCTGTTTGCCCGGGATCTGCGCCTGAAGGTGAGCCTGCTGGGCATGTTTACCGCGGAGCAGACCCTGGCCTATGCGCGTCAGATTCGTTGCCGGGTCCTCAATATACGCGGCACTCCCGGCATGAAGTTCGAGACACCGCAGGTCTATGCGGATGTGATCGCCACCCTTAAGGAGCACGCTTCGAAGATGGTGTACGTGGAGGTGCCGGGCACCCATCACCTGCACCTGGTTACCCCGGAGCGTGTGGCGCCGCATATCAACCAGTTCCTGCTGGAACCGTGAGCTACTTAAGTTTGGAGGCTAACTAGATAGGACGTAGGATGTAGGCTAGATAAGAGTGTATGTATATATCATCCTCTTGGGGATGTGATGTGATGTGACAGTGATCAAAGGTTTGTTTTGATGTTCACCGATGTTATGGTAGTAAGTGCCCCCAAGGGCATTGAGTAATCACAAAATAAATATATGACGAAATTGTGCACAAATTTTCACATATTTATTATACATGTATATATTTTTTTCTTTGCTTAAAACTTGTTTTGGGTGTAAAAGAAAGATCAACCTACTTTTCGGGTTTGAACTTTGAGCGGCGCGAAGGTAAATAAATTGTTTTTTGTGACTGTTATTTCTTCTCTTTGAGCCAAGTCATCATTATAATTCAATTCGCAGAAAACTGCAAACATTTTAATTACTTGTGAGTTTGGCAAGTCATCATTGGTTTGACATTTTTCAATTTCTTTATAATTACGAAAAGGCTCTTACCCCTAAACGGTGTTGTGACCAATTTATGTTTTTGGTTTAATATAATAAAATATAATAAATGTATTCAGAAGACCAATAAAAACTGAATAACCTTGCTCAACCCAGATACTTTATCTTCCACTTATTGGTTAAAGGTTTAACTTTGCAGATAATGAATGAAGATGTCTGGCTTCCAGTCTAGTAATCTATTCTTCCCTAAAAGATAACGGATATCCTATATACAACATAAGAATTTATTTCCTGTTCGTATTTATTAAAACCCAAGTTGTGGTAGTTCGTGCCATCAGCTTCCTACCCAGCAAAAAGAGTTCATTGTAACGGAACTGCTGGTTTGGGCAATGCCGGGCTAGCTCAGTGTCCCAGGGTGGGATCTTGACCCGATGCCCACAGTCCGCACAATAAACAAAAACAACGATAAATATCGGACGTCTCGACACTACAAACTCCCATCACTACAAACAAAAAGTAAACAAGCAATAAATTGGCGACACTGGGACCGAATTGGTGGCTTCGGTGGATTGGCCACGACGCTCCCACCCAACCAAGTGATGCCTCCTGAGGATCTTGGGGCATCACCCATCTCCGGCGGACCGGAGTCTATTCCAGGCGGTCTGGCGACCGGCTCATCTCCCCAGGTAAAGAACTTTACTCAGATTTCATTTCAGTGTTTTTACTTCATTATAAATTTCAGATCCTTATCACTAACAATGGCAGGCATTTATGTTGCTAATAGCAAGTGCCCGCAACTCCACTGGGACTTATTCCCGGCGAAGCCGTGACCCTAGCCAGGGATGCGCTTGCGCCAAGGCTGCCACGAGAACTTTAAAGAAGTTGACGACTCGGCGCTTCCGCCGGCAAGAATGGGCCAAAATCCGGCCGTTAAACGATAAGGACAACCCCTTTCCTACCTAGGGTCCCTACTGGAGCTCCAAAAGAAACCACAAGGGTGGGTTAGTTCATAAATATTCCGTTTTTCCACTTCTTTTCAATTCTTGTTTTAATTTACAGCACCTGTGTTGCACCAATCCCGGACCCGATTCCGGAAACGCAGAGGACAAGACACATAGGAACAGAGGCAAGTAAGTACACAATAATCTGAACCATAGGAAAATAAATAATCTTAACATCTACAATAATAACTAATTTTATTTTGCAGCGTGAGGAAGGAAATTTGGCAAAAATCGGCGGCCCTTAATGGCGGCGAGGAAACGGCTGTGGTGGCCAGAAATCTTGGAGGCGTCGCTAGCTTGCGCGGCCCTTTATTGGCGGCCCTTAATGGCGGCGACCGACCCGGACAAGCGGGGAAGGAAAAATATGGAGACACGGCCGCCTCGTCACGGCAGGCCAGGCGCTCTCGCGGAACGGACTCACCGGATTCCAGTTGCCAGAGGGATGACTCCGCTGACCGATGGGCGCCGACCGGCTGGATTACTTGGCCCTGATGGCTGGCGACTGCTCCACAAATAATTCCGCCCGATAGCCGTTGGCGGCGGGTAAGCACAAAACACAAACTGCACTCCACAATACACAGATTAACTCCGGCAATTAAAAAATAAAGGTGCCGTGGCCAGTGATTCCACTGCCACGCTGAAACATAAAAAAAACACCTTTTATTTTTGCCTTAACCTTTTCGGCCACTTCAACTCACGTTTTTAAATTTTCAGATGCAAAAAAATCTGTTGCTGCCTGCGTGTTTCCGCTCCTATCACCTACTGCCTTTTCCCTGCCTGCCTACTCCTACCTATATGGGCTCGTTCCGTTGCCCAAAATTCCGCCTTCGAAACCCCGTTCGTTTTGGCGCTCAGGGCAACGATCGAGTTCAAGGGCAAAAACCCTTTCTCTTAAAAACAAGAAGCTGGCCGAGATCTAGGGGACGCCACTGTTTCCCTTTTTCCCGGTTCGCTCTTGAATTCCCTCGCCACTAACCCTATCACTCCTATCCTATCGATATATCGATGTCCCTTCAGCCCATTCCGACTGGAAATGCAACATCATATATGGGTCAACTGCTTGTTTAATACTCTAAAGTCCACGTAACTTTATCATTCGACGGTAAAAGTTAATAGCCGTATTTAATTGGGGTGCTTTGGTTAAATGAATGGGTTTTTTATGGGAATAATATTACTTTGTATTATTAGCAGAGCTTTCCTGTGACTAAGCGAAAACCAGAATTTAAATTATTTCTACAAGGATGATTTCGGTGAACCCTTTTTTATAGCATGAGGTTCAAAGTGTAATTATGCTTTAACAATTTGTATATAAAAAAAATGCCTAAATATATGTTAAAAATATTTTTGGCTGTGCTCCGAATTGACCTTTGATCGACGGGATGACCAAATGGGGCCACTAAGTCATAAAATATATTCTTTTTTGTTGAAGCTAGCTATTATCACCATCAACAACAGCTTGTCGGTTTGCAATTATAATAAACAACATGCTTAGATAAACTATCACATTAAATGGGCAGATAGCAGCGAATTGCTTACAAAATAAACTGATTGAACACACAATTAAGCAGTATTTTTATATTTTTATATATTACTTAGAATTATGTTTATGTTTTTTACTTACAGTTTGCTCGCGCCTGCTAGTGACGACTTTGATCACTATGATGAAAGTACATACCCATTTTATGTCCGGCCTCCAAAAGAATACAGTTCGTGGACCTGTAAAATAAGTTAATTCCTCTATTTAATACAGCTTACAAAAACAACAAAAACTACAAACATTTAAATATATGTTCAATGTAAAATGTTTTTCAATGTTTTTCCAATAAATAAAATAAAAGATACGGAAATGTTTTCGCGCTTGTTTTAAAATTTAAATTGATTTATCGACTGGCGATGAGTTGTCAGTGTTGAAAAACAGTTAGTAAACTTTGAAATTTACCGCTCTTGCATGCTGGGCAGCACTGACAGCCAGGTAAAATTTTATTTGTTGCTTGGCAACCCATTTGTTTACGTTTATTTTCTATTTCCAAATTTCCTGAGGCCAGGATGGATGTCATAAAAGAGATTAATGACAAGTACCTGGCCCTAGAGGCGGAGATCGACCAGAAATTGGAGAAAGTGTAAGCAAACCTACAGAATTAGGTCTTTAAATCTCTCCCAAAATGTTATTATATAATTATTTTTAGTCATATTGAGGAACTAAAACTGGAGCGTCAGAATGAAAAGCTAGCCGAGACTTCGAACCTACATCCACCTGCTCCTAAGGTCCTGTCCTACGAAAAAGCTCTCCTGAGAAATTCCAACACCTTGAAGGTAAGTAACCCTCCTTTTCTCCTCGAAGCTCCTTTACTTAAGATCCTGTTTCTCTAACCAGGCTCTGGAGATAGCCAAAGCCCGCCTCAGATCCCGTTCTACATATTCTCCCGTGGAGAAACTGCTTCAGCAGGCTCTGGATAACTACAGAAAGGAACTGGAGAGCCTGCAGGAGGTCAGAAGGAAGCAGCAAGAAGAGGAGCACGAGGAAGAGGACAACATGTACGATCTGGTTATGCAGAATGTGATTGAGGCCAAAAAGCAGCAGCAGCAGCAGGCCAAGAGTACAGAGCTCTAGGTCATATTTCCTTGGAAACCCATAAATGATATATAGTCTATATAGAATGGTATTTGCTGTACGCTCTGTGTCTGGTGTCTCGGGTGTCCAGCTGAATAAACACACTCCAAATGTACACGCACATGACCGCGGGCTTGAAAAGTGAGAAAGGAGAATGGAGAAGAGAGAGAGTGGTGAGGGTGCTCACCTTTCGTTCCCACTTCAAACAATGATCAAAGATGACGATGAGGTGGAACCATTCCACAATCATCTAAGTGCCCGCCCATCGATCGACATGTTCTCCCCATCGACCTTATCATCCCGGAGGGAACCCTGACATATCTCTCTTATCGTGGCAAACACATTTACCTAATTAGTTGGCCATATAATTACCGGGATGGACATCCCCAAATCGGACCCAAGAAAGACTTGTAGCTGACAGGCAGTCAACTTGGTTAATAAATCAATTAATGACACTCTCCTCGGTTGTGCTCGTGCAAACATCAAAGAGAAATTATGACGCTTCTCGGCATGTCGCTGTTTGTCCATTGATAAGGAGGCAGGGGATCGAGGGAGACAATGCCAAGCTTGGCAGGGGTGGGACAAGTGGTGACTCCAGATCGCTTGGACAAATATTAGACGCGATCGATCGGATGTGTTGTCACCTGTCGGTCATACAGGGGCCACACGCGTTTACACTTGCGACCAAAATTATGGGAACGAAAACTTAAAAGAAACTGGAAGAAATTAAATCACCGATATGTTAAAATAATATCGTTTCTATTGTTCTCGAAAGTCGATATATAAATCGATATTTTAGAGTAGGTATGTCCAATAAATATGTATTTTTTTTGATATATCGAAGCAATACAATCGGAAAAGGACAAACCACAATTTTTGATATTATTGATTGGAGGTATATCAAAATTTGCAATTCGTATGAGCGATTATTTTTGGATATATCATATGTAAATCAGACTCTTCCTTTTGATATAATTCCTAATTTCTTAATAAAAACCCATTCAAGATAATGTGAATCAATAGAATGTATTCCTTGCTTTAATTTACAATTACTTCAGTTTGGAGAAAAGGGTGTGAGCCACACAATGATCCAGCTCAGCAACATAGTCAAACAATTCTTCAACGCACGTCTCGGTAGTTTGGGATTTTCCATTTACGCGATCATTGCACTCCTGGTATTTATTGTACAGCGACTCGATATGTTCCTTAGCTTGGCACTTCTCCCTGAGTGATTCTTGAGGATCGACTAACTCCTCTTCGTCATCGGCTTTAACCATGGGCAGGGAGAACCAGCTTCTAAAGGCCATTTTTGGTAACTTATCCAGATTTTAACTGTGATATATTTATATACCGAATCAAGAGAAAAAGTTTGACTTTAAAAGCGAAGATAGCAATGATTTGAAGTGGTAATATTCAAGGCCCGTAATAAAAAAACACCTCGAAACAAAATGTAAATTAAAAGCAACACCAGCTCTCGGTTCTTGTATTACAGAATATGTTTTTTGAAGCATTTTAGCTTGGAAATCCTGATTTTATTTGAGCAGTCCTATTATCATGCCTGCAACTGTGTTCGGTGTGCACACTTGCTTGGATGCGCCTGACCCGGTCGCAGGTATAGAAGGGAGCCAGCAAGTAGGAAAGGCCACCCCGTCTGCCTCTCACCTCGCCTGTTAGCAGTACCTCAGTGTGTTACCTGTGCTGATAACGGCACAGCCACGACCGGGAATCTATTGAGACAAATTGCGGGGCGACATTTCCACTTGGCTTTTCCATTTCATTTTCCTCCAACTAGAAGGAGGGAGGTTGGCGTTGGTGGTGACTACACGTTGACAGCCAGGCCAGGCCAGGCCACATTTAATGGCCAATACAAAGGCAGCCACGCACTCATACCTGGGCACGGAGACTCGCGAGTGTGAGTGCTATCTACAGAAATATCACCCACTTTGTTGCTCCACATTTTGTGCGTTCAATATTTCATATATTATTTGTTCTCACACACACACTCGGTTAGGTACTTCTTCTTCTTCACCACCTGTGCACAGGTGAGTTATCGCCTATGCCGGGAGCGATCGTCGTCGCCTTCGTTCGTTCGCTTTGGGGGAGCTGACGTTTTAAACTTCACCGTCAAATCCAACGATTCAGTTAGGTTCCGAGACGCGACAAGTGCATATAGGTAGTGCCATCTATCCGCCGTTCCTTCGATAAATATAGAGCTAACGATCCAGAGATCTTCTTGGGGTGCCTACGTGTAACCCAGAGACCCTACTCTTCGGGGCAGCGAATTACTTGGGCCAAGGGAATGCAAACTGTGATCGCAATTACCAAAAGTTTGTTCGTTTGGCTTAAGTTATTTTCATGCCCGAAAAAGCACACAAACGCCACGTGGTGGATCCGTGGAGATCGGTTTCGGTTTCGTTTTCGGTTAGCCATAACCCTCCTCGTCAAGTAGGTGTCCTCTTGGACCTAACTCTCTTGGAATCAACGGATCTGGGACTGTGTTGCCTACGTCACCATCCAGAATAGCAGGTGAGAATCGATATCGAAATCGAAACAATCAGAACACCTGAAAAGTGTCTGGGGAGGTTTATTCTCTTCCTTGGAAGCCAATCAATCCACACCAAATTACACAATTCCCGCCGAGAGGGAGAGAGTGAGCAGAGTGATAATGACAATGAGATACTAAAAGCCAAGTGACATGCTCCGCCCCCTCCAAAAAAATTAAAACAGACGCCACCTGAGGTGAGCTCCTCTCCCCGAAGCCGGTCGATTATCGATCGGCTTCCGTTTGCAACTCGGGAAGGCAGTGGGCTTCTCGGCTCCGCTTGGTGCGCTGGCATGAAATCGGGGGTCGTAAAGCCATTATCACTATATTGCTTGTCCGATTTGCGACGATCCCCTTCGCCGTCGCCCCAGACCGCCGCAAGACCGTAAAATCTGATTTCTGTAGACGTGTCGTCGCTCGCCCCAAACCAATTCGATATGGCTTTGGCAGCGAGATAAAAGAGCTCCCGGAAAGAGCTGGCTAGAGAGAGCCGAGGAGCGGAGCCCTTGGAGGGCAGTAAGGCAGCCAGATAAGAAGGGGGGTAAGGGCTCGAGGGGCCATACGTGGCAACCACCCAGCTCCACCTCCAGCTAACACTGATAACTGTGCAACGTACACAGAGCCCCACTCAGTGCTCCAGTTGCTCCACTCGGTTTATCAGTTTGGAGTGACAAGCGGAAATTAAAGTTGAAATCGACACGATTACTTCATTAGTTCTGTTTGGAAAAGAGTTCCCGCGGCTCCCAGAACGTTGCCGGCTGATCAGAGGTCAGGTCAGAGTAGTCCCAGTAGCTACTTCAGCTGACAAGGTCACCCAGGAGCCGATTGATGGATTGGCTTGTTGTCGGATTGTCGGTGGCCATAACTAACCAATTAGCGATTTGCCATTCGTAGCAGGCAAAGCCAGGCACCTGAGCTCCTGCCAGGGATGCGGCGGAGGAAGGTATTTCAGGGTTCCGGTGCCCCAAGGTGAAACGCAATCAGAAATATATGTTTATGTGCGACGAGCAGCCAAGTGCCAAGTCGAGTTAAGCCTGAAGACTTGGACCCAATTCGATCAGGTGCAAGCGACAGCAGCAGCAAAAGAAAGCATAGTCAAACAGAGAGGCCACGTACTTGTTTGGGGGAGTACAGTAGGATCGCCTTAGGGGGGAATTTTCAATATATATATTAGGAGTTCATTTATGGTTGTCTTATTCTCAAAGGAAGAAAATAAAAAAATAAATAGAAGAAAGTACATTTAACCCGGAAAGTCGCCTAAAGGTTTAGACAATAAATCTAGGAAGGTTTCAGTCAAGATTCTTTATCAGCTTGCTATGCATGGCTACCTCAATTTTGTACCTAATACTCCTTGAAAAGATTCCGTCAATGTATACCCAGACTCTTTTAGCAGTCCACCTGACCTTTCACTGTACCGAGGATGAGTGGAGGAACCCTGAGGAGATGTCATTGGATTGGACGTGGACGTAAGCGAAAGGTGTAGACGCAGACAGAGACGGAGACAGAACTTCAGCGAATATGCCAAGGTACGTCAAAAGAAATGAATTACCCCCAGAACTGGATTTGGGCGGGGTTGTTCAAGCCGAGGCGGCTAGGAAAAGTGCTCCCAGCCAGCCCCAAGTCGCACTTTAGTGCAAATGCAAAAACTTTAGACAGGGAATCAATTGTTGTTGCCTTGTTTTATTTCACCCGAAGACACGCAACAACAATGGAACAGCAGAAAGGAGCTAGTGTAGAAAGGGAAGTGAGTGGCAGCCGGAGAGAAAGAGAGGTTAAGATTGGAGGAGAACACACAGAGAGAAGTCATGACAAGGACATTGATGGGGAAAAAGGAGGAATAAGGGGTATGTCAGAGAAATTTATAGAAAATCTCATCAATACAAGTATCTCGAGCTTCAGGAAGCTCGCTCTGAGATCCTTTGACTTTTGGGAGCTTCTGACGAAGTACTTAGGAACCAGTATTAGTCCAACGATAGTCCTACCAATCTTTCCTCCATTAGTATTCTTTCAGGAAAAATCTGTAAATAAGCCTGCCTTGAAATCCTTGGAGCTTTGAGACTATTTAAAAACCCAATGATGTTTTCAAAAACCATTACATTATTATCCCAAGGATTGTCCATCAAAGCCAAAAAATCTAACAAAAACTCCTACTTTAATTCCCTTTAAAGAATCACAAAAATTTTTCTCACAGTGTCGCTTGTACTAGCAACAAATGGGCGGGCCGTCGTCGGCAGTTGGGGGCGTGACAGCCAGCAACCGTGAAAAGGACTCGAGGATGACAGTTATGGGTTACAAAGGCAAGGATTGAATCAAATAAATAAGCGAGCAAGGTTCTCGTCATGGAGCCCAGACCTCTCTCCCCCCATAGGCTCAGCTCACTGGGTCGGATTTATATGGGATTCGATTGAACGGGTTGGGATGGGGGTAACCTTACCACGTCCACGTCCATGTCAAGTTTGCATGCGGCTGCAGGTAATTCCTCATTTCTAACCCCCTTGGTTCGTCCCTAGCTCCCCCGCTTTACATAATCACAACAAATGAACGAGGAAAGGCGACGGATGGCGAATCTATTAGCATAAAGGCGCATAAAACGCGCCGATTCCGGAGCCAACCTTTGGACACGGGGAGTTTCGTTGCTTCAGTTGCAGTGGAACCGCGAGACGCGATGAACGTGTGGAAGGCAAAGGTGCTAACGGAGGTGCCCTTTGGGCACGTGCTCATCGTTACTGGACGCGTTAAGCCGCATCCCAATAAGTAGGCAATCGTTTTTTCACGATTCCAGATGCTCGGTGCGAAGGGGAACATTCGTGGTTTTAGAGAAGGAGTGAAGATTCTTAGGGAGCTATTTATTGAACTTTCTATATGCGCTTATCTGTCCTAGCCTCTGAAAGATATTATAGTTTATTCACGCGACTTAATCTGGAAAGATTTAAATAACTTAAGACTAAAGAATTCAATTTAACTGGATTTTTAAATAACCATGACTTCCTAAGAAACTTTTTTAAATAGCCACCTCCCCCAAGTTGATATCTTCTAAATCTTAAAGATAAATATAATCCAACAATAATAAATGTATACTTGAAGGTTTTACCTAGATAGACTTGATTATTCAGACCTTTTCTAGGAGTTTATAGTTAAATTTTTGCTATATTTTTGTATGCAGAGGGTATAGCATTCGAAACTATCATTATAAATAATGTGTACTTAATGTTATAAGCTTGTAACTCAAAAAAATGTAGGTTTATTACCATGTATAAGGAAAGTACTCAAGCAAGGGTAGGTTTATTACTTGTTAATGGAGCTCTAAAAATGTGATGTAGCATAGGGAATATGGGGTAAATACACTAGTCAAATTGTCAATATATTGCTTACACAGTTTGAGGAAAATAAATAACAAAAAAAAAAAGAAAAATCAATTCAGTATTCACATTTCTTGTAAAATTACTATAGCTTTCAAAATAAATTGAATAAGGAAATGATAAAATTCTTAAAATACTCTTAAAAGTAGAAAAAAGTTGTAAGACAAGGAAAAGTAACACTTTAAACGTTATTTCTATCTACCAAATTAATACAACTTTGGGAAGAAGTCCTTTGAAAACGTAGGACGTTAGATCACCCATGAAAACTAGTATAAAATAACCACAAAAAGCATTGAAAATTTTAACTAAAACCTAGATAAATAAATTTAAAACCAAAATATTTATCCCGCCGAGTATCTGAAATATACAACCAAAAACAAAAATTGCAATTAACGAAAAACTAATTTTAAATTTAAAAAACCACAAAAATAGAATATCCCTCGACCTCACCGACAATGTCAATGCCCAGAACGAGAGTGAGACGGTGTTCCTCAAGATCGAGGCCAACTTCCGCGAGGGACAGATCATACGCAGCATGTTCCAGCCGGGCGAGGGCTGGCAGCAGGAGGAGATAAGCAAGAACTGGAAGTGCGACGGGCCCAAGAATCCCCTCCAGCCGGGCCAGACCTTCACCTTCCGAGTAGCCGTGCTGCAGCGCTGCTTCGAGATCTATGTGAATGACCAGCTGTATGGCTCCTTCGAGTTTGTCAAGTTCCCAAAGCAAATCAACTTTGTGCGGCTGTACGGCGACTTTGAGAAGATCACCCAGTTCCACCATCGCATGCTCTTTCCGCTTGTCTTTCCGCGCACCCTTATGTGTCCGGACCGGGTGGCCTTCCAGAGTGACGTGCCCCGCAGATATGAGACGGGCACTGTGGTGGCCATGGAGTGCATAGCCAAGGGTCCGCCAACCACGGAATTCTCCATTTGCTTCCAGTGCAACGACACTGGGCGAACAGTGCTCCGGTTCCATGTGAACTTTGACAGGACCACGGTTTCACGTAGCTATCAGAGGGATGATAACAGGTGAAATAGTTCTCTAGAATTGCGTGAGTTCCTCTCTTAACATGGTTTAATTTCCTCTTTAGCTTTGCTCCAGATGACGAGGAGACCGAAGGCGAGTTCCCCTTTGTGCGCGGCAAGCTCTTCAAGATCGCCTTCGGACTGGGGGATCGCGCCTTCCTGATCGCTGTGAATGGCCAGTACTTCACCTACTACAACTTCCCGGGACGCCCCTTTTCCATCTCGACGCTCAAATGCTTCACCAACGATGTGGGTGACTTTGCTGTGAGGAATCTGGAATACCATTCCGACTCGCCGCTGTTGGCACGCGTGGAGAAGCTGTCCATAATCTAGATGAGATCTGGGAACGCGTTCATCTCGTAGCATGTGCTCTTTGTTCAATCGTTGGCTTTGATCAGTACCAGTATCCTTTTAGCACCAGTTAACTTCTTCTTGTGAGCATCGAAAATAAAGCAAAGCCTGCCCTCCAGTTCTTCCTTTATGATCTCGAAGAGTTTTCTGACAGGACGTTCGATGATTACTCCGGGTTATGTGGTATAAGGACAGCTCCTCAGTTTCCCTAAATAGAATAATCCAAGGAACCCTTTGGATATAATTTTATTTAAACAAATTATTGCCTTCGCCTCCCAAATTGCTTCATCTTCTTCTTCTCCATCCTCATATTCCTTAACTTCAAGTCCTTTATCTTCCATCTGCTTCTTCAGCAACACAAGCTCTTCAGCTCTTGTTCTGCAGGAGCTCATACACTTAGGTTAGTCCTTAAAGTAAGTTTTAGCATCGGAGCTAATCCGATCGGAATCCTCGGAATCGGGACTAGCATCCTAGACGGAACCTCCTTAATGCTAGATTCTCACTACGAAATATGTAATGCGTGTATATATGGTATATGGTGTACCGAATCCGAAACAGGATCCTAGAAGTAACGGAACTCGCCCTTCTTCCCCAGGTGCTTGCTGCGCATCATGTCTGTGGGATCGGGTGATCGTTGCTCCATGCTGGGATTATCCTGAGGAAACTAACAGAGATTAGCCGAGGAGCAGAGAGCGAAATCTTCAAAGACTCACCCCTGGTCGCGATTTGTTGGCCGCCTGCTGCGGCTGTTGCTGCTGGCCGTAGTATTGGGCTCCATCGCCATCGCCATAGTTGAAGGGCGTGACAATCGTGTGGGGCACATGGGCCACCTGTCCTCGCATGTTGCGCGCCTTCCACCACTTTCTAGTGTCGTCAAGGATCTGAAGGAGTTATGGGATTAAAACTGACCTTTTCATAGAGTTATATTTCCATTTCCCACCTCCAAATATTCGCCTCGCATCACACTCAGCTCCTTGTCGTTGTTGGCGGTCCTGGGATAGGTGACCAGCACTATTTTGGAGCCACCAGCTTGAAGATCCTCCAGCCAGGACTCGAGCATTTGGTCATCGCTGATGTTTGCTGCTCCCCTGCCCAGCTCCGAAGAGGGTCCCGGTCCCGCTCCAGCTCCTGCTCCATATCCATTGCCACCACGACTGTCCCGCGTGTGCAGATTCTGCAGTCCTGCTGTGATGGCGCTCAGGGTGGGCCCGGCACTAGGCCCGTGACCATGGCCATGACCCGCTGCTGCTCCCCCGCCCCTGCCTTCGATCGAGTCAAAGGAGAGCTCGCTGCGGGTGTTGAAGTCAGAGGCACTGATGGCTCCAGCACGGTCTCTATCTCGCTCCCGCTCCCTCAGCCCATCATTGCCATGGTGAATGGTGTACTTCTCGATGCCCATACTCATGTTCATTCCATTACCAGAGTCATAGTCATCGTATCCTCGTCCATTCAGTCCAGAAGACACCGCTTGCACCTCCAGCCGACGCTTGCTGACATGGGCTGGCGGGGAATTTGGTGGCGGTTCCAGTTCATCGTTGATCAGGTAATCCGGGGACCAGCCATCGAGGAAAACGGGATGATAGGAGCCCACATCGTCCTTCCACTGATCGCGGGGGATCACCCAGGCATCGCCCAGGGAGCGCCAGAGTTCTGTCTCCTTGCTGGTCACACAGTTGATGAGCAGATTGATGGCCTCGCGGGTGAGCAGCGGATTCACGACGCGCGCCGGCAGCTGCGACTCGTAGTAGGTGTCGCTGGAGGCCTCCACGATAAGGGCCAGTGGCGTGAAGAGGAAATGCACCAGCTCGGGGGCATTGGGGTCGTGGATGTGGGCCTTCAGCTTGGCCAGCAGATTAAACGACAGCTTGAACTTGGCGAAGATGTCCACGAACTCCTTCTCGTGCGGCGGTCGGGTCCGCAGTGTAAGCAAACCCTCGCCAGGATCTCTTTTCTTTGATTTGCGATTGCGTCGACGTCGTTCTAGCTCCCGGGAAGCGGCAGCCGCGTGCTGCAGCCGGGCTATGAACTTCTCAATGTCATCGAAACAGTGATTCAGGACCGCCACATCCCGTTCGTACTTCTCGCTGGAGGTGGAGCTGGTCTCGTCCCGTTCCGCTCCCACGCCGACGCCGCCGACAATGATGCCGCCATGCTCCGAGTCCGTTTCCCCGCCAATGTGCGCCACATCGTCGCCACCTCCGACTCCTGCTCGCACGCCATACTGCTCCACACTGCTTCGCTGGTGCATATGATGTTGATGCTGGCTCTCCCTTTCCCGATCCCTCTCGCGATCTCGATCCCGCTCCCTTTCGCGCTCTCTGTCCCGATCTACACGCTGCTCCCTGCTGTGCTGGTGCAACTCCACGCGGCTATGCGAGGACGACGATGAGATCTTGCTCATCATCATGGCCATGCCGGAAGCTCCACCGCCTCCAGACTGCGTGGGCGTGGCTCCTCGCTGCTGCGTAATCATCTTGCCACTGCGCAGCTGCTTGAGATCCTCAACCAAATGGACGGCGGACACGCTTTGTGACTGCAGGATAAGGATTTGGCATGAGTTTCTAACTTTAATGAACTTTAACACAAAACTCACCTGGAAAATGTGCATCTCGGAGCGGGAACCCCCTCCGCCGGATACTATAAAGACCAGAATGTTATTATACAGCTCCATGGCATCGTTGGAGGTGAAGGCTGTGGGTTCTTGGACCAACGAAGCGGGGAATCTTTCAATTATGTTCTAGAAAGGTAAAAAATCAAGTTTAATAGGCGGAAGTTTCATAGGTTTGTCCCAGGACTCACCCCCGTTTCATAGTCCATGATGAGCACCCACTGATAGTCCAAACAGAGCTGCATCTTCTGCGACCAGATGCCCGTGGTCTTCTCCAGCTGCAACAGTCGTCGCATTCCGTCTGCCGGGTAGACAATGCCCGACTCTTTGTTCACCGTAAAGGTGGCCAGATGCTCCAGCAGGTAGGTGGGCTTGTCATGTAGATCGCCGTCCAGCCTCTCACGCTCCTCGCCGCCGCCACTGCGATCATCTCCGGAATAATCTCCTCCGCCGCCACCTCCATGAGCACCTCCTCCTCGTAGGCTGCCACTGCTGTTACCGGCACTGCCACCGCCGTTTGAGTGGTGATTAACCATTCTTTTTTGTTAGTTGGGTGGTGACTTTGGATTCAGGAGTCAATTTACAGACTAATTAGTCTGTCTAGACATGGATTTAAAAAAAAAAAATTAAGAAGAACCCAAATTATGATTTCTAGCTTTTACTGAAGCTTAGTCGCTCTCTTTCAGTTCCCAGACAGACTTTTATCTATTTTATTAGGAAGAAACTGATACTAAGAAACAAAATCTAAACATCGCCGAGGACAAGCACCGCGCCCGAAGGATAATAAGGATTAAGAATTTTCTTGTTGTTCGAATATTTTGAATGGTGATTTCAAGAATCAGACTCCGAGATCGGTATTCGGTTCCCAACACTGGTACAAGAACACTACGTTTTATTCCTACTTTCTCTCAAGTAACTTAGTGTTGTATGATTAAATATATAAAATTATATTTATGTATATATAATTTATATTATAAATGTGTATTTATGTCCATAGTCATTATCTGTCATAAAATTACTAAAAATAAGTGCTTTAAAATATTTGTTATCAAAACGTTATTATCAATATCAACCAAAGCCAAGAATTTAAGATAAAAAAAGTTAAAGAGGCCTTGCCTTTTGCCCTTTAATGTAATTATTATTAAGTCTGCAAAAATTACTATATCTGACATTAAGACATTTTTTTTACATAATAGAAGTTCTTTGTTAAAATCACATTTAAATAAACAAAGTTATCTTTAAATTGTGTTGTAGGAAAGAATTAAAAAAGAGGCTACGCCTTTTTCCTAACATTGGTAAGTATTATTTAAAATGTTAATTTTTAAAACAATTTTTTGAGTCTGATTGGCTTTTCTGGGGTGTGGCTAACAAACACATCCGTAGAAGTGTCTTCGAGCCTAAATAGGTTTTCCCATCATGATTTCATAGTTTCCGTTGACCAAGTTTTATGGGAGAGTGCCGGATGCCAAATTGATCTTGGCGTATAAATAAAATTTGTTAAGTCACTACGTTGTACTTCTACCGAGATTTGGAGACGAGATTGAAGTCCCCTCCGCAGCCTCAAGCCCCCCTTTGGATACTGCGCAGCTAGTATCGCTGACTCAAACCGCATTCCACACTTCCACTAACACTAACACACACACACACGTAGACACTCCAAAACGGTCCGCACATGGCCGCAATTATTCTCAAACTTTAACATTTCGTTTGTTGGCTCTCGGATCAGCATTGGAATTCAAAAATCGCGCGCCTTACCTACGGTACCCCCTTCCGCCTGATTGTCCGCATCACATCACTTTGCCTACACAGCGAAAAAAATAGTTTAAGTTTCTTCGAAAACTTCTTTGTTCAATTAAAATGTAATTTATCACATCGGGCTTAAGTAAAATTTAATGCTTCAATTATTCATCAAAAAATGTATTAATAACTAACTAAAGATAATAATTTCAAATTCTTTTTTGTAATTAATTTTGGAACCTGTACGAGTCAGAACTTAATGAATTCCTAAAATCATATTTTATTTGTTATTTTCCGCAGTGTGGCCAATCAAACACACCTGCAAAAACCACTGACACACACATACCGAAGCCCAGATTTGCAATCACTCTTTCTCCCTCTCTCTCATTCCCGCTTAGTAGCACGCGCAAGACACTAGCTCAGCCGCTCCCTCGGCTCGAGTGACAGCAACAACTTTTCCGCTGGCTTTTAGGCTGGGCTCAGGCGCTCAGCGACGTCAACGTCGCATACCGATCCGTGGGAGGGGCGGGGGCATTAAGGGGAGACTGTGTACTTGCGGCAGGTGAAAGAGAAAATGCCAGGAGGGGGTCAGTGCTATCGGTCGAACGATCTTGCTCAAACACAATAAACAAACAAAGCGAAATGCAAATAAAAAGAAAACGCTGACTGACCCACAACTACTAACTACTCTACACCCCTGGGCCTTCTCGGTCTCTTGTTATGTTTTGTTTTTTATCGTGTTGCGGCGCAGTGTTATATTTTTTTCAGAGCAAGTCCGAAATTGCATCACGCCAGTGGAATTTTGACGGATTGACTTTGTTTTCTTTTCTCCTCTCTTTCCTGCAGCAGCCCAAGCGGGAGGGAGAGCGATAAACATTATTATCGCACGCAAATAACGGCGAAAGTGTAACGCACTTGCATAAATCATGAAAGTAGATACTACTACGTTCATTCAGTTGAAGATAATTAATTAAGTCCGCTGATAAGCGGCAAAAACAATTACAGCGCACAGGAATCCCATA
Organism: Drosophila jambulina; assembly: GCA_018152175.1. NCBI lineage: Eukaryota > Metazoa > Arthropoda > Insecta > Diptera > Drosophilidae > Drosophila > Drosophila jambulina. The sequence continues at coordinate 1,614,444 of JAECXH010000114.1, forward strand.
TTTCTTGGGGGAATTAATGCCTCAAATAATTCAGGCGGCGGGGACAGCACAGATTTAGATAGGCGGCGCGCTCCTGACGGCTCAGCTCACTTGTTTTTATCTTGCGCATACTTTTAAGTTTACGAAGCAAATGGGCAAAACAACAAAATAATGACGAGCCAGCCGTTGGTGGCAGGGGGAGAGATGGCGAGACACCAACACCCGAGCAACACTATTGCCGTCCCACTCGCGCGCATGCGTGGCAGGTCTGATGTTGCTGCGGCTTGAAAAGGTAACTCTACGGATATTTGTCTCCGTGTCGTCTCCTCCATCTCCATCTCCACCATCTCCCTTCTTTTTGACCGACCGCATTTTTTAAGCTTTCTTTTCCACCTGTTTTTCTCTCTCTCCCTCTCTTATTGCGGCGGCTGTTGATATTTTTACAAGTCTTTTTCACATACACCGACACATGGACATGGTCCAAGCCGCACACAGGTAGTGCGCTGCGGTGGTGTGCGTGAGTGGATATACAAACTGGGAGCGGCGGCAGGTTTCGTATTGATTTTCAATGCTTTTGTTCAATTCATTCACTAATTCAACACACACACTCACAGGTACCAGGTATTGTATATTATTCTAATTGACCGCATTTACCCGCTGATATGCAGAATATTTTTTGTATTTCCTTTACGTAAACCACACACACACACACACACTTAGGCACCTGGTATCCATATCTCGTTAACATTTCGATATCATCCTCTCACTTCGCACATTCTTCTTCTAATTAGCACGAATCCGCATCTCGCTGTCACGTTCGGTTCGTTTGTCTGGCATTTTTAACTGGTTTCGGTTGTTCGGTTTTCCGATTTCGGATTTTGGTTTTCAGGGCTTGCGATCACTCGAGCATTGTTTTAATTTTTAATTCCAAACATTAAAAGTAACTGTAATAAGCCCGCTCTATGCTTCTTCTGCTTCTCCGCCTCCTCCGTTTACCTGTCTTCGCTCCTTGTCTGGCTGCCGCTTTCGGTCCGAGTATCTTTCTCGTGCTCTCTCCTTCTCCCTTGGCTTCTCTCCTCTTCGATTTTTATTTTTAAGTCGGCTTTCTTTCGCTTCGTTCTTTTTAATTCTCCGCCCAGCCGCTTCTCACAAACTGTTTCGTAGTTGTTGTCGCTTGTGGAGAATAATGAACAAATAACAATAACCCGCAACGTCGCCTTTCAGTTACTGTTGTTGTACTTGTTGTTGTCGTCAAAACGCACGCGAGCGTCGTCCGCTGTGGCCGCGCTTAGTAGGACATGTCAAGTCGGTACCAGAATCAGTACTAACTGCTTCCTAACTTGGCCCACTCGCTATGTCTCAGTTAGCCGCTAAGCGCTAAGCCACTTGTTGATACCGCTATGACACTGTGTTTCCAATACCATAAATACGGCCGTGACACTGTGCATAATATTTTCTATATTTAAGTTTGGATTTCAACTATAAAAGCAGAAGCTTTAATTTTATTTTTTTTATTATTTATTTTATATTTTGTTGTATTTTTTTACTTTGTTTTAAAAGTCACATAATTAACTTTTTTTAATAGTGTCAAAGCCGCAAAAGAGAGGCAACGCAAAGGTGAGAGAGTGCTGTCTCGCCAGGTGAGCCGGGAAGAGAGAGCGAGAGAGAGGGAGAGTGAGTGGAGAACAGCTCGCCAGTTAATGTTTCGAGAATGTAACATTTGGAAGCATATTTTTGGGCAACATTGCATTGGATTTCGAGAATATTTCTTATTTAAAACAAACTTAAAAGTTAGTTTATATATTTTCCAGGAGTGCAAAAACCCTGCAATTAAGAGCTAGATAATTTATTTTTTTTATGAAACGAAATGTCAACCCTAGTATCGAAAAGGTTTGCGAAAATGCTAAACAAAGGAAAGTTTATTGTTTACTTATTTCTGGGAAGCAGTTATTGTCGGACATGGCATGAAGTGGGATCCACTCCCCCTTACCCGACAAGACTACTGAAAGTGCAGGAGGGACGGAACTGGAGATTCCAATGGAGCAAGACACACCAGATTCCTAGGAATGATCTTACAGAAAACCCTAATTTCTTGAATTATTTCACATTGGAGTCTCCCTTGATTCAGAACATTTTTGTAGCGTGCACCTACTTAGTTGATGAATTTAGGTTGGTGCCAGAGCCCAACTCAAAGTACTTAGTGCCATTGGAGCCCAGGAGACCAGTATTATCTGTAGGTATCCCAAAATTTTGAAAATACATTGTAAAAGATACATTTGCGAATGGGAAAGGTTTACCACACATAAAACAAGTCTAGCATTAAACTTCCTTGTTCACAATCCTTTTGTAATTGAAGTAAATCTTAAAGCTAATAATTAAAACTAAACAAAAAGAACGCCGCCTCCGGATGATCAGCTCCTGGCCTTCCTGTTGGCCTTGAGCAGCTTCGCCTTGAGAGCCTTGACGTCCACCTTGCTGGCCGAGGGGCTGTCCTTCTGAGACGACGAAGCTTTCTCCTCTGTGGGCGGCACAAAGTCCTTGTTCCGACGCTCGTCCTGGCGCTTGGCCGCCTCCGCCTGCTTGGCGCTGCGCTCCTGCTGCCGCTTGGCTTGCTTCTGCTCCTGGTTGAGGAAATACTCGCCCGAGGCCAGCTGCTTGTCCACCTTGCTCTCCGGCTGCGTGGGAGGGAACGGTGTGTACTCCTTTTTGGTCTTGCGCACCTTTGGCTGCTTGCGCTTGCTAATGTTCTTGTTCTTGAACTTGGGCAGGAACCGTGACCAGTCCTCGTTAGCCAGCCGCGGGTCCTTCATCAGTTCGCGCTTGATCATTAGCGCCTTGATGTTGTAAATGGGATGGACGTTGTTCATGGTCTCCAGCACAATGTCCCTCACCTGCTGTAAGCCCTTGTACGGGCCCAGAGCCGAGACGGTGTTTCCCTGTACCAGAACGTAGCAGTCGGTGAGGAGCTCAATGGACTTGAGCGTGGCGCCGTTGGGACCGATCAGCCGCTGGCGCCGCTTAACGAACTTCTCCTTCTTGTGGACCAAATTGCCTATTTTGATGATGTCGCACCCTATGTCGTCCTGGAGCACACGCTTCGCCTGCTCAAATGGCACGCTGCGGGCCATCAGCTTGATCATGTCGCGCGCCTTGATGATGATGTAGGGATCCCAGGTCTTGCGGCTGGTCTTCACCACCATGCTGCCCTCCATCAGGTCCAGTTCGGCCTTCAAGTGGTGTTCCGCTACGCACTGCTCCACCAGAGGCCAGACTTCCTTGAGGTAGCGCTCCCGGTACTTGGGGAATAGCGTGGCGAACGAGCTCTCCTCCACCATGCCGTGCGGATTGTCCTCGGCCTTGAAGGTTGGTATCTTCATGGACCAGGCATTTTCCACCGGCATCGTGCTGATCTTGGTCTCCTCCGCCTCGCTGTCGCTCATGGTTCACCCGTTTTTCGAGCTGTTTATTATTATTATTTTTACAGGCGAGTTTTTCTAGCACGCTTGTTTTTGTCAGGGTTGCCGATACGGGAAAAGCGGAGTGTAACCTTAGCTTTGGTCAATGTAGCATTGTTTTCCACCTTTTCAGCTAGTTTTCAGCTAGAATCTATGTATAAACAATCGATGTTTGTTTAGATACATCGATAGTTTCGACAGTGGCACCACTGTTTAGCAGCTCTATCTGACGGAAAGAAAATTCAGCGCATAAAAAATTAAGAGCAAATTGTAAGACCGATTAAGCAATTTAAACTGTACTTTCTGGTAGGCTTAATTAAATACTAAATATTAAAAATTATATTTACTCGACCAAAGTGTCTGCGGAGAAAATCGAACGAAAGAGAAAGTCGCAACTTGGGGCGTGGTACGAAGTTAGAATAAAACGCACTAACGCAGGCCAGTCGCTAAGAGACAAAGTAATACAAGAGAAAGTGGCGACATTGTAATAATCTTAATTGCTATAAAAACGCATTTTTGTTGAATTTAATTTTGGTTGCGTTTTAATAACTGCGCAGTGAAAAAAAAATTGTGAAAAATCAATATGGCGTCATCGCACGTCTTTGTGTTCGTGGCACGGCGCTGCCAACCTGCTCGAAAGCCAAACAAAGAAAAGAAAAACTAAGTAGCTTTCACTTTTTGTTTGGGCCCTTATGTCAAAGTTGGCCGAAAGGAAGGCAACCCAAATGCGGGAGACATTCGTGCTTCAATCGTTCGAACAAACGCACAACTATTTGTAATCATTTGCTGAAATTGTATTTAACAAAAAAAAAAAGTTTGATCTGCGGGAGAGTGGTCATCGCTGGCAGGGTTGCACTGCTGCAGAAAGGCGCCTATCGATTGCGTCCCTCACACACTCGATAGTTGCCACGACCCACACGTCCGCATTTTCTCAGTGCTGAAAAATCCACGCGACGAAACACGTTTTCCTGCTCTGCGAAGAAAATATAATAATCTGCGGAGGGTTTTTGGTTCTCTACCAGTTTTCATAATAAAAACAGATAGCTGAGGCGTTCCTCCATTCTCTTGCGTCTGCCGCTGGAATTTATTGTTGCCTTCTTCGTCTTGAAAGTGAAAATTGTAGGGCTACAACAAAGATACTAGGATTCTTGATGAACTTGTACTCAGACTGTGTTTTTCTGCTATTTTAGATATTTCGCCAAAGCAAGCATTAACTGCGTTTTTCATGGAGTTACGTAATATGTGGCAGAAGTTCAGTATCCATTAGTTACGCACACAAACAACGAGAGTCACGCACGTATATACAAACACATACGTGCATGGTGAAATCTGCGCGTGCGGAAGAGAGACAACGATAGGGCATTGGACAAGGCGCATAGCGTTGCCACCCTTTGCTTTTTTCGCACAGAAAAAAACCAAAGGGAACAAGAATGGTGAGTTTGTGAAAACATTAAAATTGATTTCGTTCGTTGACTAACGCGATGTTTATGTTGGTGTTTTTAATTTAGCCGCGGATAGTACCACTGCAGTTGCTGCGGTGCCTTCGGGTGCTGTTGGACGACAATGGCGGTATACTAAGTGCCCAGGAAGTAAAGCGCATTTCGGGGTGAGTTTACACTAGCGCCCTCTTGCGGCTTCAACTAACTGACCAACAATTTCGATTTCTTTTTTTGATTGGTTTTCTTTCCATAAGTTTGATGGCAAAATACTCGAAGAAACTGGTTTCCAAATGCGTCTACGTACAAATACTGAAATCTACAAAGACAGAGCTACTCGGGGACTTTATGTCCGTGGGCGGCTGGTCGCTGGTCTATACCTGGCTAAACGATGCCATCCGGGCAATGAACTGGCCTCTAGTCCAGGAGATCCTCGAGCTGCTGCTCCTCTCCCCGGTGGATGTCAACCGGCTGAAGATCAACTCTGCTCCGATCTTGGTGAAGGGTCTGTGCAAGGATGGCGGCAATGAAGGTGAGTTCCTCCAAATCCTGTTTAATCCTGTTTCAACGCTTTACCTGCTTTAGCGATCCCTTTTTTTGTTTTCGTTTACCTGTGAAAGGATCACTAATTACCTCGTTTCGTTCGGCCCACTTTCCAGGTGTTCGCATTCTGGCCAAGCGGCTGGTCGAGCAATGGCTGAAGATTGTGACCGAGAACTCTTGCGGCTCGGCGATCTTGATAGCTGCTCAGCCCTCAGCTCCCCAGATTGCTGCCAGCAATCCAGCAGGGACTTCCAGCGGCGACTCTACTGGTGCTGGTGGTATCCCCCCAGTTCACGATTCGGCATCCTCGAACGACAGCACGGACAGTGCGGGGGCACCCGTGACGTACACCATCACCTCGGCGCCCAGCAATAGCAACTCCAACAGCATAACCATTAAATGGAAGTCGGCTGACAAGCTAAACCATGACCCTGAGGACGATGACGAGACTGCCGAGGCGGCAATGCACAATGACGGGGAGCCGGAGAGGGATCCACTGGACACGGCCGATCTGGGCAAAAAGTCCAATTCCAGTTTAGATGATAGTTGTTCAGCGGCGTCGGAGGTTAAGTCCGGCGAGGACGCACATGATAATAAGAAGCATAGTAGGAGCTCCAAGAGCGACAAGAGTAAAAGGTCCTCCGAGAAGGAGCGCGAGAAGGATAGGAAAGAGAGGTCCTCCTCGAGTCACAGGTCTTCGTCGTCTAGCCATAAGTCGTCGTCGTCATCTTCCTCCTCTTCGAAGAGCTCTTCCTCCAAGAGCTCTTCCTCGTCCTCCTCGCATCGCAGCTCGAGCGATAAGCACAGCAGAGATAAGGACAAGGACAAGGCTCGCTCCAGCTCCTCCAGCTCCAGTTCGAGCAAGGACAAGGAGCGCAGCGGTTCTTCGTCGTCCTCTTCCTCCTCCTCGAATAAACACAAGTCCTCAAAGTCCTCTTCATCGTCGTCGTCGTCCTCTTCTACGTCGAGCTCTGGTTATAGTTCGTCTAAAGATCGCAAGGACAAGTCGTCCTCGTCCTCGTCCTCATCATCCTCGAAGCAGGAGAGGGACAAGGACAACAAGCTGATGCCGCCACCCACAGCGGCGCCAGCTGCCTCCTCGCCTGCGACGGCGGCCAAGGAGAGCGAAGCACAGAAGCCCAGATCGATACCCATTATGTCCAGAAAGGCCTCCATTTCGATAGAGATACGACGGGACACGGAGAAGGCATCCACCGTCAAGACATACCAGTCCAAGTTCCGATCTCACGGCTTAACGGAGGAGGCACCGCCTCCACCCTCGCGAAAGGGCCTGAAGAAGCCCACATCGACGCCTTCAACGTCGCTAGCAGCCACCACTCTTCCCATTGTTCCGGCCATCAAGCGACCGTCGCCACCTCCCAGGGACTCGCCGGCGGAGAAGAAGCCCAAGATCGATATGAGCACAGTGGCGGGCCATGTGGAGCGGCCGGGAGCAGCCAAGCTGATCGCGCCCAAAAAGAGTAAGCATCTGACCATGAGAAACCCTATTAACGATCTCTTCTCTTGTTCTTTTTACAGGATCTTGGTGGTTTTTGCTTTTTGAGTAGAATCGGAGTCAGTCTCTCGTATATATTCTGTATTATTTCGTTGTGTGATCGATCCCTTTATATCTATCGTAAGCAAGGCAAGGTCTCTGCCGCTGCGAGGTGGTTTAATTTGTTTTTTGGGCTTTGGGTTTAAGAATCGGGGGGCCGTATCGACTTGATTGCGATTTATACTCAAACGGAGATGTGAGAAGGTGCGCCCCTGGATGATTATGATGATAATGATGGCGATGATGGCGTCCCCGAAGCCCGGTCACTGCGCATGCGCTGAGTCAGCCAAAGAGTGTGAGGCGTCCGCCGCTTGGTGTTAAGTATTCAACCTAATCTTTGCTTAGCTTTAGCTTTATAAGGTATGTAGATTGATGAACTTGGCCCAGAAAGCTAACCGACTTGCAAATAAATACGAAAAAATACACTCTAGAAAAATACGATTTTTCTATTGAAAATAAAAGGAATGCATATTGAGCGGAATGAAAAACCAAAAAGAAAACGATAATATTGACTTGGAACTGGCGGTTCTCTACAAGCGATTTGGTAGTGGGTCATCCAATCCCCCCACATCCCAGCGCTGTTTCGATCACAACCCATTTTTGGCCTTGGTGGCCGTTACAGTGGGGCGTCGCTTGCGTCGCTTTAATAGATAAGGAATTACCCCACCGTCCGTGATGCTTCTCCACCAATCCTACGAATAAATGCATCAGTGGGTGGGATGATGATGCGTCATACCTTTGGCAGAGAGCTGCTCACATAAATATTATCTAAAATCGCCGTTGTGTATATTTTGTATTTACATTTTGAGAGTTTTGAGATAAGAACTTTTATGTTAAATTTGCTATTTCTTTTTTAAAATGATTTATGTCTTGGTTTTAAAGAATTTACTTATAAATAAATTGTGAGAACGGCCAGGCATTCAAAAAGTTAAAAACCCATAGAAAGACATAACCTGACTTGTTAAAACTTAAAAAAAACATAAAACGAAAAACCTTAAAACTAATTGTAAGAAATGCAATGCCTTAAAAACAGATCAGACTTGACGTGATGGAACATGTAAAAACTTTAAAATCCTAGTAAAACCAAATAAAAAAAAGTAAAAAGCGAAGACTTTAAAAAAGTTTCGATTTCTTTAAACAAGAACATGCTTAAACACCGGAAACTTCTAGAACAAAAAAGTTAACTAAAAACATTTCATCAATAAAAACATATTTTTTCCCATTTTTTCTTTTAATTTCTGCATTAAATTCTAAACCAAAATAAATTTGTACGCCTAAATACTGCACTTGAGATCCGTAGAAATAGTATATAATATTTATTTCAAGTTTAAGTAACTCAAGGGTATAACCTAGTCATTTTTACTTTAGTTAGTAGTCGCAAGTAAAGAGATTTTCAGAATGGGGTTCAACCTAGCAGTCTAGTAGTTTTTCTCTTGTTTACCTTCCTTTTCCTTTTCCCTTACAGCAAAAGCAAAAACCACCAAAGGATCTTGAAATACCACAAACAAACTTAATTAATGACATCTTAATTAAATGAATTACTAATCTCTTGATCTCCTCTTGCAGTTTCAACCCTGGTGGAGACCAATCTATTCTCGGACGCCTTGGCCGCCTCCATTGAACCCAAGAAGACGGTGAAGCGGAAGCGTGTCTTGTCGGCCACATCGCCCACGGACAAGGATGCGCCACTGGCGCCGCTCAAGTTTTACCAGGACACGCTGGACGAGTCGAAAGGCGACGACAAGTCGGACGATAGCACCAAGGAGAATGACGACGGCAAGGACACCGATGCCGACCCTGATGGCGATGGCGATGGTGATGATGATGACATTCCTCTGAAGCGCGTCAAGGAGCACATCGAGCAGAAGGTGAAGGAGAAGGAAGCGGCGTCGGCATCGGGTGACGCAGGAAATGCCTCCGATGATGCCGATGATACGCCAGCAGAGCCAAAGAAGCCGGGACCCGGCTGTGGACCCGACGGTCCACCCGGCGTCCTCGTGGTGCATCGTCGCAAGGGGCCCAAGAAGAAGCTGACCTGGAAGCCGGAGGATAAGCTCACACAGATCCGCTACTTCGAGGTCGATCACTCGGAGCGCGTCAACGTGACCAAGCAGAGCTTCAACGAGATGAAGAACATGGAGCGATTCAGCGAGCGCGATGCGCTGACCATTGCCCGACGTGGATTCGATGATACCATGGAGCCGCAAATGGAGTGGCGACCGCTCATCGAGGTGGACAATGTGCCCGATCATCCCAATGGCAATCTCTCCAAGCAGCGTCAGGTGCAGGCCGACCGAGAGGCCACCACTCTCCGAGCCCTGTACTTCTCGCCGGACATGATACCGGACAGCGCGGCGGAGGCGGAACTGGAGCCGCACTTTGCCCATGACATTCCTGTGATACCCATCGATGATCTGACCGGTAATCCCGATGCGGTCAACGATTACAGCAACTTGCCTTGGCCCGAACCCAAGGGTTATGGGATGCCTGCACCAGGAATTGTTAACGGAGCAAGTGTACCCAGCAACGGACCGCCAGACATGGGCTTCGTTGGTGAGAACGCCATGAACACTATGATTCCACCACCAAATATGATGCCACCCAATCCCTTTGATCCCTTCATCTGCATTCGGGGCGCCAGTGGCCCTCCTGGCATGCCTGTGCCCAACGGCCCGCCACAGATCTGGCAGAATCCGATGGTGGGTCCACCGCCCACCGGGCCACCCATGATGAATGGACCTGGTCCAGTGCCCGGCATGGATATGAATAACATGAATATGAACAACATGCCGATGCCACCGCCCCAGAACTTTATGGGCAATCAGTTTGGCAGTCCAGTGCCGCCCTTCGGAGGTGGTCCGCCGCCTGGCTTCAACCAATTTCCGCCCATGATGATGAACGGGCCAGGACCTGGTCCGGGAATGGGACCGGGACCGGGAATGGGACCCGGACCCATGATGAACGGACCTCCCAATGGAATGGGACCCGGAGGACCCATGCAAAACAGGAATAACATCAACAACAACAATCGAAACAACAAGAACAATGGAGGTGGAGGAGGCGTCGGCGGTGGAAACTGGCGCAGCGGCGGCAATAACTTCCAGGACAACTCGGGCGGCAACTGGCGGTCAGCGGGCTCTGGCGGCTCCAATAACCGAGGCAACGGCGGCGGCGGCAACGGCGTCTGCAAGGCCTTCATGCGTGGCCATTGCAACATGGGCAAGAACTGCAAGTACGTGCATCCGCAGAAGAAGCGCATGTAGGACACGTCGCCCGAATCTTCTGCGGAAGATTCAGCTGTATAAAGAAGGAGAGATCTCAGGCGAGCTGGAGGAGCCCCAGATCCTGCCACCGCCAAGACTGTAGCCAGGTTAGCCGTCGTTAGTTAGTTTTTATATGATTATATATAGGATTTGTATATAATATGTATATGTATCTGGTATATGTGTGTAGAGGGAGAGAGCAAAGCCGGAGCTATTAATTCCCAAGTTGTTAAGTTGTTTAGTCTAAGGTTTTCGCATTTAGTTAACATCAGACAAGAGGAAGATCGATGTGTACTTAAAGAAGAAAGGGCTCATTTATAATTGCTATTATTAACAGTAGTTATATGGTTAGCTATGTAGGCTTATTGTATACCTAAGAACATAAATATTCACAATTAAAGACCAAGTCATATGATGAATTTTTCAAAGCAAAAACAGAATGCAGTTCATTTTTTAACAAAGATCTAAACGCAACAAAAAAGAGGGAGAAATCGAGGGAGGGTCGATGCTTAACCTTATATATATATTTTTTTTTAAGTATTTATATTTTTATATAATTCTTAATTTATCACATTTTTCTTCATAAACTTAATTTGAAAAATGCGAAACTTTTCAAGAGCATTTCTAAAATATTTAAAAAGGTTTATAGATTTTCAGTTATTTTTGATAAAATTTTTACCCCTAAAGAAGTCATGTTTTATACATAAATAAAAACATAAACACATAATAAAAGAGTATCTAAAAATAATCTTTATAAAAATATTAAAATCCAAGTAACTCAAAAAATATACAAATAAAAATGTAATAAGATGAGATAATTTTAGTTATAGAGCATATACATATAACATGAAAGAAAGTTAACTTCGGCACGCCGAAGTTTGTATACCCTTGCAGCTTACAAATGGATCCTTATGAATATAAAATGATAAAATAAAAATCGGACAGACGGACAGACAGACAGACAGACGGACAGACGGACGGACAGTCGGACTAACAAACGAACGGACAGACGGACGGACAGACGGACATGGCTAGATCGACTCGGCTATTGATGCTGATCAAGAATATATATACTTTAAAGGGTCGGAAATGTCTCCTTCACTGCGTTGCAAACTTCTGACTGAAATTATAAGCTTTTTTTATTAATTTAAAATTCAGTTAAAAAATTAAATTTTTAAATTAATGAAATTTTCCACATTTTGTCAAATCAGTAAAAAATTGTGTTTTAATTAGCCAAGGAATTTTAAATCCTATACAATAATAATGGCTTAGAGTATATTTTTCATTTATTAAAAAGGGCCCCTAGAACGGGACAAATATTAAAAAAAAACTGACATGGTCTCATCTTATATTTAGATGAAAATAGAGTTTTTTATTAACATTCTTTATAATTTAAAACATGAACCAACCAATCAACGAAAAGCTACCAAAAAAGTCTCAGATCTTAAAATCGATTCGCTTTCAGCGGGGGAGGTATGTATGTCATCATGCGGTGCTTGCACTTAACCTGCAACCTTCTAGGGCTTCCGACCCAGAAATCGAATTCACTATTCCCTCTAATTCTCTAATTTCCAAACGAAACCCGCAGTCTTCGTTTAGTTTTGTACATTTCATCAGCGAGTCGAGACCGAAGGAAGCCAAGAGCATGAAGTTCCTGCATTCCGCCATAATCCTCTGCTGCTGCTCCTGCTCCCTGCTCAGCCTAGTCAGCGGGCTGAGCTTCACGGTAACCTCTCGGATCTACATGGATGTGAAGCACAACAAGCAGCCGGTGGGCAGGATTACTTTTGGACTGTTTGGCAAGCTGGCGCCCAAGGCGGTGGCCAATTTCCGGCACATTTGTCTGCGGGGGATTAACGGAACGAGTTATGTGGGAGCCCGGTTTCATCGCGTGGTAGATCGGTTCCTAGTGCAGGGCGGCGACATCGTCAACGGCGATGGCACTGGCTCGATTAGTATCTACGGAGAGTACTTCCCGGACGAGGACAAAGCCCTAGCTGTGGAGCACAATAGACCGGGCTACCTGGGCATGGCCAATCGAGGACCGGATACGAATGGCTGTCAGTTTTATGTGACCACTGTGGGTGCCAAGTGGCTGGACGGGAAGCACACGGTCTTTGGCAAGGTTCTCGAGGGAATGGACACCATCTATGCCATAGAGGATGTGAGTACATGAAATAAACCCATAAATAATTCCAGTATTAATCCGAGAATTCCCCTGTAAGGTCAAAACGGACACTGATGACTTCCCCCTGGAGCCGGTGGTCATCTCCAACTGCGGCGAAATACCCACCGAACAGTTCGAGTTCTATCCGGATGACTTCAACATCCTGGGTTGGATTAAGGCGGCCGGTTTGCCCGTGACCAGTTCGTTCTTGGTCCTGCTCATCTTTCACTACTTTTTCCGCCAGCTGAACATGTACTGTTGAGGGAGCTTTATTACTACTACTACTTAAGACCACAAAGACACACAATAAACCAGCTCGCGGACCACTTTAGAAAGACTTCTCCTAGGATGCTATGACGCCTTTCAGCAGGATGGGCAGCGTCGGACCCATGTGCAGCTGTGGAGATGGGAGTTTAAGCCGATTTCCTATTATGGCTCTGACAACACCACTCACATCGATGAATATGTAGTCCTCCACCAGCTGATTCTTCTCATAGAACCGAGCCTCGGGCTTGAAGAAGCCCACCATGGTTAGATCCACTCCCGAGTAGTTGGACATGGAGCCGGAGAAGATCTTGGCCAGGGTGAAGTGATGCTTGTGGTCCGGATACACCGAGGGATTCAAACTGTTGTAGTATTCCTCGATCAGGCGACGGTCCTTGGGGGTCAAGTCGCGCCTGTGCTTGACCTTTTTGTCCAGATCGAATGAGTGGGCATGCTTCAGCTTGGGGTCCACCTCGGCATCCATTAGGCGCTCCAACATATTCCTGTACTTGTCCTTGAAGTACTCCAGGGACTTGCACTTTTCAGACCAAAAGGAGAACTTTTTAGTGGCGCTGCGAGGAGGGAGCTGCAGATTAATCTATACTTTTCCTTGATTAATTATTATTTTCCTTAATTATTACATGATAAATACTATAATTAATTTACTAAAACTACTTGAAGCGTTTTTCAGCTATTTTTTCTTCTGATTTGATAACATTAAATTAAATTATATTTAATTTTACTTAAACATGGTTGGGCCCCAATTATCAAGTTCAGAGGTTCAGTTTAAAATAAAATAAAAATAAAATACTGATATTCTATATGAAAATGTATTAAAACTTAATAATTGTTGAAAAATGTTAAAGAACTTACAAATAAGTGTTAATTACATAATCTATGAATAAATAATTAATAAGAATAAAACCTATATAATGCAAATATTAAGTATATACTTTTAAAATGTTTTGATGATCAATAACATTACAATATAAGCTAAAAATCATGTTGAAAAATATTCTAAAATACATTTAAAAAATAAAAATAAATAATTATATATATGATGATACAATTATACATAAACTTCCAAAATATAGTGCACATAGTTCTTATTGTTTCAGTGTTAATGTTCGAGCTAAAAATCATGTCATAAAATAATCAAAAATAAGTAAGAAAAATAAATAAAATAAAAAATAATATATAATTATAACAAATAAAAATATGCTTATTTTTAAGGAAACCATCTAAAGTGTCTGTATAAAGCTGCCGTAATTTGTATTTATCAATATTATTAGTTTTTTCAATAATGAAATTTTTAGTGAATAAAATAAAAGAAACAAATACACATTGTATGGTAATCATATAAAATTTCTAGCTTGTATAAAACACAACTAAAAATATATAAAAATGTATAAAAATTCAAAAAGAAGAAATTAACAATAGAATCAGCATTATGCTTAAATTTCAAAATACTGCCTAATATTTCATAGTAATCGTTACTTTGCTTGGCTATTTTTCACTTACTGTTCCGCTGGCGCTACAACCTTAAAGTCCACAAACAGCCCCGGAATCCTCACCGCCGTCCGTGCGGCGGCGATGAGCTTGCCGGGCCCGAAGAAGTGGAACTTGAGCTCGAAGCGGCGCAGCGAGTTGCGCGCCAGGGGGCCCAGGTCCAGGATGAAGCCGTGCTGCTGGCAGGGAATGGGCTGGACGGTGAAGTGCTTGACCAGCGACGGCTGCTTGTAGCCGGGGGACTTGTGCAGCTTCAGGTGGCTCTGGTAGACCTGCTGGTGGAGGGCATAGAGCTCTGGCTTCGTGCGCAGACGCTGCATGTAGCGCTCGGCCAGGAGCAGCTGGCGCAGGACCGTGGCATGGGGCAGCTCCTGGTTGTTGTTCACTATCACGTACGTTTTCACCATGCGGAAGAGCTGTAGATCGTGCCGGGCCTGCTGCTCCGAGGTCATGTCCTCCTCGCTGAGCGACAGTAGGCTGAAGTCCTCGGAGAGTGGGGTGTGTCTATCCTCCGGCTGACACCCTTCCTCCTCACCCATGTGAGCGGGCACCAACTCCTCCTCCACCTCGGTGATGCTGCGGAAGATCTCGTAATGGTAGATGCGCTGCAGCAGGCGGTACTCCTCCTCCAGCTCAGCGGTGTCTATAGGGACAGAGGGCAGCGGTGTGGTCATGTCCAGCATGGGCATCACGCCCTGACCCCGCAAACAGAACTCGCTGGAGTCGCTGTTGTTGATCATGGCCCCGAATGTGTGCCGGAAGCTCTCGTTGAAGCCCAAGATGCCCTTCACCAGGATCTGATCCGTTTCCAGGGGCTCTAGGCTCATCAGGTCGCTGGTAATTAGCTTGCAGTAGCCCTCAACTAGGCGCTTCTCCAACAGGGACGGTCCCTGCTGGGGAGTCTTCGGTGGCCTGGGTTTGATCTCCACTAGAACCAGTTTGATGGGGTATTTGGTAACGTTGGAGACGCGCACCACAGCCTCGAAGGTCTCGTACCAGGGCTGGGAGGGATGAGTATGAGTTGCTGAACTGACATATTTTTCCACTTACCCGACACTCAGATGCTTTCTAAATAGGATATTTCCTCAGTTCCCTAACTCACCTTAATTCCCATGTAGACACTGTCCTTGTGGAACCTAATCTTCTGCGGAAGATTGACCAGCGTGACGGTCAGGAACTGACTGCGTCCGCCCACAACGGCCAGCTCGAAGAAGGCTTTCATCTCTACGTTCCGCCGGATGTGCGGCAGGTGGAGCTTGCACTGCAGGTCCCCGGGCTGCATGTCCACCACGTGAACGGTGCCCCGCTTCTCGAGGAAGTAAATGTACCGACTGGCAAAGCAGTACTCGGTGGAGGGCTCCGACCACTCATCGCTCGAATCGATGTGGAGTCTGGCGATGATGTCGTTCAATGTTTCCCGCACCAGGCTCGTGGAGCTCTGGTCTCTGTCCGCATCGGGATCGTCCTGCTCCTTTGGCTGGTAGAGCAGCGGGCGGTGGGTGAGGTCCAGATCGTTGATGATCTCGTCTATGATTTCCATGATCATATCGCCGTCTTCCACGAAGCGCTTGAATTGACAACGGCACTCCTGGTACCTCTTCGTCATATTGGGTTCATCAGAACAGCTGAAGTTGTACTCAAGCATGCGCAGAATCTCCGACAGGATATCGCTGGCAATGCCAGCTGGATCATCCTCACGGCCCACATAAACCTCCCTGGTGGCGAGACGCCTCCACTTGAACTCCGCCGGAGCACAGCCTTGGTTGATGAGATTGATGGTACTCTCGTAGGGCTTGCCGCGATCGAAGAGCACCAGTTCGGGCTGGAGGATCACGACATCCGGCACTTTGATGGACACACGCAGGGGCAGCGCCTTTAGCTGTAAGCCTCGTGTCATAACGTTGATCTTGCCCTCGATGTGGCGACAGGAGAGATTCTTTAGAGCCGTCCTTTTCAAGAGCACAAAGATTTCCTTTCGCTCGCCGCCAGCCACTGGGACTACCAATTCCCTTTCGTAAGTGTCCTCGTAGAACTCCTTAATCCTGAAGGGACCCGACACCTGAAGGAATACCCTGTCCAGAGGCATGGCACATGGATTGAGCAGAGTTGGAGTTTCCTCATAGGAACGCTCCCTCAGAGGATCGCAGCTTTTGTAGTTGAAGTTTAACTGGAGGAGAGAATATTAATAGCCTTAAATACATTTCTTAAGCTTCAAATTGGTTAAGTTACTGACCAGCTTGGGACTCCAGAGCAGCTGACACTCGATGAAATCGGCCTGGACACTGACCCGTATGATGTGCTTGCTCGTGGGATACTTCTGGTCGACGACCTGCACCAGAAAGTCTCCGGTGGCATGGCCCTCGACATACGAGCTGGCCATTATGTCCAGCTCGCTCTCGCTGTTGGGATCCAAGTACATGCTCTTCGGTTCCATGTCGAAGCGCGCGGTCAGGGCGTGAGTGGTGCAGGGGCCGGAATTGCGATCCGTTCCCGGGCCAATGCTATTGAGCCGAATGATGAGGATGCGATAGGTGCGACGTCCCTTATTAATCACCCTCACGGGAAAGCGGTGCGAGAAGATGCCCTCCTGGAACTGCTCCCTTGTGTCCGTGAACAGCAGACCGGCATTGAATCCCTCCCGTATGTCGGGCTCAAAGTACAGAGGCACTCCCTCCACCCGGAATGTAATGGGCACCATGATCACATTGTCGAATTGGAGGTCAATGAACAGGGTGTTCTGGTAGATATCCGGATCTGTGAACATCGACACCAAGGTGGTGTACATGCTCTGTCCGGTGGGGGCCAAGGCTCCGCCTTTCACTGTCAGGTATTGGAATTCCGAATCTTTCTAAGAGCGATATTAATTATCTAGGAACTCTGGGACCCCTAGGTCCTCGAGGACCTCCTATAATCCTCACCAATCTTATGCTCAGCATAGTGTGCGTGGGCGTGTAATTGTCAATGTAAAAGTGCTGCTTGTGCTCTTCGTAAACCTGCAGCCGTCTGTTGATGGACATTGGCGTCATCCGAATCTCTGTGGGCAGAACGTTGGCTACCAAATGAAAGGAGTACGGTCGATTGGCGCCAACAACCTTCACCAGACCCATCAGCCGGGTGTTGCCCAGCGAGCGAAAGTTCACAGCGCACCTGGCAACGACGGAGGCTCCCGAATCAATGTAGAACTTCCAGATTCCATCGCGAAAAGACATATCCGTGGGCTGTAACCGTATAGCTTAAGTATATATAAAAGACAATATAAATAGTAATGCATAACGCATCCCTGACTTTTTATACGCCTTTAGTTGTCGCAAATCTAGCGATTCTTAACCACTACTCACAACCACTTCATAGTGAACAAAGGCACCAATTATGGAGCGATTCCTAAACTCCATATCAAACTCATACTCCTCCCCAGCATAGATGGTCCGATCAGAGAGATCTATCATTTCGGACCACTCAATATCCGGCACGACACAATTGTACTCAAACCAAAGCTTAGAGCACAGGAACTCCGACTTGATCAGGGTCCTCATGCTCGGCTGATCATCGCTCGACTCTGGGGAATATGTTGGCAGCGCAGGACAGATCCGTACCGACAGGGAGCGATGGTAATAGCCCGGCCTGTTGGGAACCACTAGGATGGTGATGGTGCGCCCGGTGTTCGGACGAAGGTATATGATTTCGTTGTCGCAATAGACCTCACGCGGATCACTGGGCAAGGCGTTCCAGTCCATGAACACAAAGTTGCTGTGCTTGGTAAAGACGGAGAAGTATTTCGTTTGGAGGAGACCCATCAGTGCCTCCTGGATGATGCGGCGATCCGACTCGGATTTGTCGAAGATCTTTTTCTTCTTAAGACTGCTCAAAAGCTGGGCGGCCATGACGGGAATAGGTTCTGGGAGGAGAAATACTTGTACTTCAAATTTCCTAGCTCACATTCTCCGAACATACCCATCACTTCCTCCTCAAACTCTTGGCTGTATACGGATGAGTTAGACTCGACGGACCTAATGGACCTAGCCTCCGGCTCCTCCTCTGTTATGTCAAACGTTCCGAGCTCTACCGGCTGGACCAACTCCTCGTGCACTTTCTGCAGATGTTTTATGGGATCGCGCACTGTGATGGGCAGCAACTCGCTGGAGTCACGTATGTTGAGGACCAGCGGTGTCTCTGCTCCGTCCTCGCTGGGCACCACTTGCAGGGTTATGGGTACCGCTAGGGGGTTCAGCAGGAGCATGTAACGCTTTTGGGGGACGGCAATGGGAATGCTGCCAAACTCCACCAGGCTGGGGAAGGTGCGCAGCTGCACTGGTTGTCCGGAGCCTCTGGGAGAGGGATGCAGGAATATATATGCGATGGGATGAAGGAGAGACCAACTCCTACCTTAACTCCACTTCGTAGCGGGCTCCGTTCCCCGCCTTGAAGTGCAGCTGCAGCGAGAAGCGAGATGGTTCCAGGGAGTAGAAGGACATCTTAAATATAACACGGGTGCAGGGCTCCAGCAGAAAGCCCTCGAAGGGCGTAATCCGAATCCCACCCAGCTCTGGCTTCGAACAGCCCACATAGTTCACCCTGGCGGGAACGGCTGTGAGAGAATACCTCAGTTATCCCAGTACAAATATGGTATTCTCACAGTCTCACAGTCAACGTTGAGGAACTTGATCTGGGCACAGTGCTCCTCGCCCAAATAGATCTTCCGGAAGTCAATCACCTTCGGATAAACCTCCAATTCGACGCCACCAATCGCGCCCGAGAGCACAACGATGTACGACTCGATACAGTCCTCGGTGTTGGCAAAGCAAAAGGTCGCTCGCGTTCGCTGGAGGTACGGAGGGTTCATGTCGTCGGGAAATAGATTATCTACATCGTAGGCGGGTCGGAAACCCAGATTGATTTCGGCGGAGGAGTTGCCTGCGATGCGGTTGGGCAGTATGAACTCAAAGTGCTGGCTCGCCTTGGGGTCGTAGACCACCTCCTGGACGCTAGGCTCGTCCTCGAAGTCGAAGATGAGGACACTTCGCATACTGACGGCGTCACGGATCAGCTTATCGGACATGTCATTCTGGGTCGAATCGAAGCTTTCGACCTCTGTAATTGGCTCGGGAATTGACTCCTTGTAGAGATTCCCGGTAACGACCACGTCGTCCAAGCCCTCGTTGCACACCGTCACTGAACGCCACGACTCGCGCCCGAACTTGGTCTCGGGAAAGGTAACGCAGCCAAGGCTCAAATGCACGGACATGGACTTGGGAGTAAAGGTGAACATCACCGGTTTCGGGGGCACTGCAAAGGAAGTGAAATTACCAAGGACCTGAGAGGTTATCTAGAATACCTACACATTCCAAACTTCAAGTTGAAGAAACCGTTGTACACTTGCAGCTTCTTCGGCTGAATGGCCAGCAGTACCCTGACGTAGTCTTGCGGCAGCACCAGTTCCTTGTTGCCCGTGCTGACCTCTAGGCCGCGATTTGTGCTGCGAAAGGTTATGAATTCTTCGTCACTCCTTGACTGTTCACCCTACTCACTTGCTGTAGCGAAGGCGCACACTATCCTTGGTGGGATTGTAGGCGATCAATTCGAAAAAGGTCTTGTTCCCGGGCACGCAGCTGGGAAAGACCACCGATTCGGAGGCCGTGGGATTCTTATCCTTGGCCAGAACTGCGGAGGAGAAGAGTCATTAGGCCTGTCAGCCATTTAAACCTCTCACTCTGATTACTAATAATAGGCACTTGAAAGATGATATTCGGGTGAAAGCACTCCACAAAGATGTGCCGGCGCCTGTTGATTTCCCGCTTGGAAGTGGCCCGTATCCAGATTTTTACCTCCACATTCTGGTCGGTTTCTAGATAGCGGTTCAGGTCCAGTTCTGCTATTGAAATGAAAGTGTCCGTCGGACTGTCGGTGCTCACTTGGACGAAGCGAGGGTACTGTAGGACAGCATAGGCAGGGGTTAAACAGAGGTTTCAGAGCAACTTGAAACAGGATTATTTGAGCAGAGGTCCTTGTTATATAAATGCGAAATTATCCAGACGAAAGGAAAAAATTAAAACAAGACCCTGATGGATTAGGAGGAATTCTATATGAGACAAAGATAGCTCTGAAGGACTCCAAAGCATTCTTTATAGTATTAGAGACATACACATATCGAGAGGAAAAGTGCACTAAGATATTCATATCAGTTGAAAATAAAAATATATCGCATATATCGGTAAAATATCAATATTATCGATATTTTAAATATTATATACGGAGAGCAAAAGTGGAATATAATGTGCAAGTCGAGAGAAAATGAATCAATTTTGCACTTTATAGATTACATCTTTGGCTTTGGGAACAAACAGAACATAGAGTTATCGCTCATAAGTAAGCTCGAATTTGTTCAAAAGCTGAGTTTTCAATACCCAAATACCTCAAACTTCTTATTTAATTTTTTTTAACAAGTTCATCCCGTTCTGATCTTACCAATCCACTGTTTCGGATATTTAGAGTCATGCCGTACGTATAGTTGACCTTGATGCGTTTTTTTTGGATAATGACGCGTGGCGTGATGTGCAGCGATTCCACCAAGTTGGCATATTCACTGTAGTCTGTGTAGCAAACAAAAGGATAAGAGGATAAGAGCCGTCCCAAGAAGTATCCCCGTCAAACCTACATTCCTTGGCAATGCAACACTGAAAGCTGCGAGAATTGCTGACAATACGAACGATGTGTTGGTTATTTGTGATAGTGTTGCGGGGTGTTGGGGGCGTCGGGTCCGTCATTTTTCTTGTAGTTTTGGTGGTTCCTGTGACCTATTTTAATCAAATATCTAATATACCAGGGGAACGTGAATTCAAAATCAAAGCTCACCATGATGATGTAGTTGTGCTTTCCGCAATAGGTGGCAACACTTTTCTTTACTTTACAGTTATCTTGCACGGTTTGGGCAAGTCTGGCAGCGCTGGTTCAACTGCTTACAAAGCAGTTGAATAACGGTATTGTTATTTTAAGGATAAAGGCAAGCAGATCGGTTTTTATTTCTTCTGTCTTAATAAGAATTTAAATTTTAGAGGAAGTAAATAAAGGGAAAGTAAAGGATGTTTGTTTTCATGTGCCTTTTCTCGCATGGCTTCTCTAGACTCTGTTTTAGGCAAAACAATTTCAATTTGACAGAAAAACCCCAACGCAGCATGACCCCCCAACGAAATGTCGAACGTGAACGTGCTTGGCCCCTTCTGCTTCCAGATTTGAGGTCAAGCAAGTTCCGTCCCCTAAACCCTTGTACACTGTGACAAAATAAATATATTTTATTTTTTCTACCCAATTTTTTAAATTAGAGGGATCTTTGAAAATTAAAAAAAAAACCTTTTAATAAAATATAAATTTATAGAAATTTCTAACAATATTTTTTGTAAGTTAGAAAAAATATGTATAGAATAAAGAATATATAAACTTATTTACTTTACAAATTAAGTCACCGTCACGCTAAATATATAACGTGTTTCTACGGCTCGAAGAGTCGGAAATTTTGGATTGTTTCTACTCACACATACACATGTGATTTAGAAATTATCAAAAAGTATACTTTTTCATATGAATTGTAAAGAATAAAGGTTAATCTATGTTTTTCTCTCTCTGCAGTTGCCCAAAAGCCATTCCAACCGCAGAGCTGCCAATGCACAACAAAGTCCGGCTGCTTTCCTTATTTATTTGTCGGTCGAATCCTTCCTCTTCTCCGCAGTTTTTCCCTTCTGTCCTGCAATTCTGCACTTGGCAATAAGGACGTTTTGTTCTGTTCCTCTTTTTTTTTGCAAAATTAATGATATGGGACCGGGCTGGGCATTTTGTGCGGTTCCTGGTTCCTCGTTCCTATTCCTATTCCCATTTTTATTGTCAATGAAACTTGAGATAAAAATTGGGAAGAGCCTGCCGGGAAGGACACCGCAAAACCCCGTGCAAGGAAAATTGAAAGAAGGCGGCTGTGGCTGCGGCTGCGGCCAGTGTCCGAGGAATTTGCATGTGTCCTGCATCCACTTTGCCATTGTTTGTTCGGGGGCGTG
This sequence comes from Drosophila jambulina, assembly GCA_018152175.1. Lineage (NCBI taxonomy): Eukaryota > Metazoa > Arthropoda > Insecta > Diptera > Drosophilidae > Drosophila > Drosophila jambulina. The sequence goes on from JAECXH010000114.1 coordinate 1,636,654, forward strand.
GCTCAGGCCCTGCCTCTGTCTGTTATCGCCGGCAAAGCGCTTATAAATCACGGCCCTTCACATGCAAGGATTTGGGGGAACTCGGACGGAGAGGGACTAGGACTTGGACTAGGACTTGGACACAGATAACACACGACCACATGGCACGGTTGACTGGTGGCCGAAAATTGCAGCATCCTTCAATGGATTGGCAGAGACATGTTACATTTTGATGGAAACCAATTGGCAGGACCCGGGAGCAGGACTCGCTCTCTCATCATGGTCGAGTGGCGCTTTTATTGAGTACAAATTGGCTGCCATAATGATGACAAAGAATCGCAGGACTAGCCTCCTTTTCACTGCTCCCTCTTTTGTCAGCCATTCCCGCAGATGACATTTTTATGACATCCAATCCGAGGTCCTGCGACTGATTGCTCCTGCCTGTGGTCCTTCCGCTCGCCCAACCTCCCGCTGGCATTGACCGAAGGGTGAAAGGGTTTTTATTTGGCCGGCTTATGTGCTCCTTACGACTGCAAAGTGGCAATTCTTTAACAATTTATGTTGCCAAACCAAAGTCGAGTGTGTGCTGCTGCTCCTCCTGCTGGCCAAGGGCTGCAACAGCTGACGCGCCACCCCCGCTCCTCGTCGCTTTTTATTTTGTTTGGTCCGTCGGCGGCTGTGAAATTTTCGTGAATTTATGAGCACTTGAGAGCAGGCGCCATCGCCAAAGGCACAGCCCTTCGTGGCCCGGCTCAGCCATACCAACACCCAATCCTGGCCAGGCACTCCTCCTCCTCTGGCATCCCCATTATTCGCCCAGCGACTTTGTTGGCCTAATATAAATTTCAACTTGAACAACAACCGACTGCACTTGAAATAAAATAATTATTTTTTAGTTATCCAAGGCCACCAATTTTAACTTCTGAAGATAATTTAGAGATAAATAACTGGAAATTATCCAGCGGAAATCAACTTTCTTGAAACATTTCTTTTGTTTTTTTCCAATTTTCAAAAGTGTACTTTAAATTATGAAACACAACTCCAATTATAAGATTATTTTAGTAAACATCTCTTACTTTTTCGAGTGTATTGAGTGCGCTGGGAAAGAGAACAGACGGAGGCGGTGGCTTGGGCAACATTTTAATGCGCCACGCGGTATTTTTGGGTGTTTTTTTCTCCACTCCTAAGTGGCACCAAACGGGGCAATAAAACGGTCGCCGAGTGTTATGAAAAGGATTGCGGCGATGGCCGCCAAGTGCGAGAGCTCGTAAATCGTAGGCCAGAAAAGGGGCTGTTGCCAGGGTCAAGCCCTTATAAAAATTAGTTTACGTGGCACATAATTTTGCATTAATTCCGCCTTGGAATGACACTCGACGACAACGAGAGTGGCACTCGCATGTGGCCCGCAGAGGTTCCAGTTTCGAGAGCTGAATGCTGGCCAAAAACCACTTTGCCACATTTTAAAGTATCTGTCACATAAAGTGCTCGCTGGGGGCGAGGAGGAATGCCACGGGAGGAGCGAAGGATACTGGCCATAGCAAACAAAATGCAACAAAATATTTTGTTATGCTGCAGCACCGAAAAAAAAAACAGAACACTGAAAAAACAACAGCAAGGAGGAAACAAAAACAAGAAACAAAAACAGAAACAAGGGGTGGAAAAACAAATGCTTATAAAATGATAAGTTGCAGCCGGAGATGAGGACGTGAAGTCAAGTGAAATGCAGGAGCAGCAGCATCCTCATCCTCGGAAAGGACCTGCCATCGACGATGTGTTGCGGAAATATTTTGTGTGAAATTATTGCGGCCAGAAACACGGAGACAAGGAGCTTTGGAGCGATGGAGTGTATGAGCCAGTGGAGCAAGTGGTTGCTCCGTAAGAAAAATATTCTCCTAAAAAAAGGATAAGTGAGTCAAATTAAGAGTTTTCCTGTTTAGGAGTCATTGAATGCGTTGAGAGGGTTTTTGTGGGAATTTCTTTGCTGAAAGGTCTTGCAAAGTGTGAGTTCTTGACTTTTTATTAATCGTGTAGAATTTTCTCAAAAGAGAGTAGCTGCAGAAGCCGTATTTTATAACGAATTATAATTATCTTAAAATAATACCAAAGAGATGAGATCAGAGTTCACTATTAAGAATACTATTTAAAGCTTATACAAGGAATCAGTCCTCATATATTTTTTATTTAGATAGTTACAATCGCCCAGAGACCCACTTAGATACCCCTCTGACTTGCTCCTTTTAATATTTATTATCTATTTCATAACTACGTCCCCCCCGATGACCTGCTAACTCCTAACTTATTGATGGAAATGCCCCCCATCGCTTTGCTCATTTACAAACCAATTTGCATCGCTTATCCGAGGCGGTGGCGTATGCGCAATATTTGTGACATGACCTCCACATGGACAGGGCCATCTAGTGGGCAACCGCAGCAGCAGCAGCAGCAGCAATGGCAGCAGGACCATCAGAGGCAGCAGCTAATTAGTGTGACAAATTGCTTAGTCAGGGCGGGGATGGGGAATGACCACATTCCACAAACCCGTGGCGGTCAGCTGCTGCTTCTGCTGCCCCACTGTCAGGTCGATGATGTCCACATGTCGATGGCAGAATGAAAACTCATTAAAAATTTACAATTGATTGACTGCACAATGTTCGAAGGGGAGGGGCACATTCGCCCGAAAATAGTGACAGGCTCGTCGTCCATGGCAAGTTGCTAAATGATGCACACAAACGCATCGAGTGTGGCGTATGGCCGCAGTGCCGTAGTGTCCTGTCCCTTCGATACTGGAGCAATTTATGCTAATGCTCGTTAGTGAAATCAAACAGCAGCCGAGCAACCGGGCAGCCGAGCAACAGAGCAACAATTGTGTAAACAACACAGCGGCCGTAAAGCAAACTACGTTCCTACGTGAAAGGATCGCAGGACGAGGACGAGGACCAGGACGTGGCACTGGACTGACTACAACTGCAACTGCATTCTGCATCTGCACAAAATATTGACGCATATATATTGGCAGTGACAATTAATCTGCTAATTGCCAATTTAAGCACGTAAACCAAACACAGGCGGCGGCATCGACATGACCAGGGCGTGGCTACCGCACTGAGTTCGTGACAGATAGAAAGGTGCAGAGCGAGAAAATAGCTGGATATTTTGTAAATAATTTAAGGCTTTTACACTTTGTAAGAATGAAGGTTAAATATTTATATTTAACTGTCTCAAATCAAGTGGTTTATATATAATATTTAATCTAAGTATAGTTTATCCTTCTGCCCGTAAGATCTTTAGTCGATTTTTCCTTTTGTCCGTCTGTCCTTTTGTCCGTTTAAAAACAGATCTCATTCTCTAATCCATATTCTTGGATTTCCCTGAGAAACTGAGCTGCACTCTAAAAGAGAGTTTCTCTTTTCGCCTCTCTTTTAATCATACTTAGTAACGAGAACAATAGAGATTTTTCTCTATGTGAGATCTCTATATTATTTCTCTTGAAAAGAATTAACCTAAGAGAGAGAGAGAGATAGAGAGAGAGAGAGGGAGAGAGAGAGAGAGATAGAGAGAGAGAGAGAGAGAGATAGAGAGAGAGAGAGAGAGAGAAAGAGAGACCGTTTTTCAAACACATTACAAGAGAGTGGTCTTTTAGCTGCACAGTGCGATATAGACAGGTTGCCACTTTTTCTCTTTGAGTACAATTAAGCTGAGAGAGAGAGAGAGTTCGTTCATTTTCAATGAGTTCGTTTTGGGAGAGCGCCCAATTGATCATTAAAATTGAAGCGATCTTAAGAGCTAGGAAGTAAACAAATAATTAGGTAAATAAAAATATATAACAAAAATAATATTTAACCAAATTTTTAACCCCCTTAAGTACCACAATTTTCCTCTCCGTGCACAGATAGCGTATGGTATGAGAGTATGGTAACCAATCCAATGGCCCGTGTATCGGGGTCACCATTTATGGGCTGCCAACCATTGGAAACCGACCAGGATGAGACTGCAGCAGACTGTGTGGAGTGTGGAGTGCATCTGCAAGTGAATTTGATTTGCCGTCTGATTTATGCGTGCGACGCTCGAGTACTTTTGCGTAATTTGAGCTAATGAAAGTCAACAGACGCAGGATGCAGGATGCAGGATGCAGACAGGAGGCTACCCCAGGGGCTGGGCCACAAGTGCGTATGAATAATCAGGGCGGTTTAAAGAGAGGGGCTCGTAAATAAATTAGTTTTGCTGTTGACACGACGACAAATTGATGTGGGAGGGAGGCGGAGGGCGTGACCGGGAAGTGCCAGCGACTCCGGAACCCGGAAACCCCTCCGGATGCAGCACAATGGTGATCTAATGAGCACGCACTGTGCTTCCTTCATGGCTGCCCTTTTTTTAAGTCCGGAATTTATTTTTATTTTGCCTTCTTCCAGGCAAAACTTTCACTTGAAAAGGCAGCAATGGCGGATGGAGGCTAAGGATTTTCGGGGCGTGTCCCTGGGCCTGTCAACTAAATGCGCTCCATTGTTGGCAGTTGCTCCTTGCTGCTCCTCGGGCTCTGGCTCTTGATCCATCTTGGCCAGGACTATGACGATTGTCGCAGCTCATTAAATCCAAGCCAAGGCGGGCCAGGGCAAAGACAGCAAAAGGCAAGCCGCAAAAATCCCTTTGCGCTCTCGGACAAAGGAGCTCCATTGTGTCCGGGGAAGCCACTCGTCGTTTCGTCTCTCGGCCACATTCAAAATGCCATTAAAAGCATACTAAAATTAATTTGTAGCAATTAGTTGCAAATTGCAAGAAAGCAAAGCAAAAGCGACCAAAGGCAAAAGGATGCCAAAGGACGGCGATGAGCCAGCCGGCCGCAGAGAGAAATTGCTCAACATTTTTATGTGTTTTTGCTCATTTGGAGAACTGGGGATGGAGCCGGAGCTGGCTCTGTCTCTGGCCAAAATCATAAAAACCCAGTGCCAGTGCCAATTGCCGCAGTCCTTGCTGAAGTAGTCAAGCATAAATAAATTCTCTGTTATTTTTGGCAATTATTTTCACATTCGAATCTCTCTCCTTGTGTGTGTGTGTCTGGGTGTAGTATCTCTTGTGTCGAACTCATTTGTAATTTGCAGCTAGTTGGACCGATGAGACCGTCGCTTGCCGCCAGCTTTTTAGATGTTTTCTGCTGTTTCAAGGGAAGCCTGATGTTCTGGGAATATTAGACATTAAATCAGGTTCGAGTTGCTCGTAGAAAGAATTCTTTTAAAATTAGTATTCTTTCAAATTCTAAAAGCACTTCTTTAATAAATAATTTTATACAAATTATACATTTTATTTACTTTAAATATTATCCTAAACTTTCTGTTTTTGAATTAAAGGCTCAAAATCATTAAAAAGTTCTTGTCAACCTTTGAAACTTAATTACAATGGGTATTAACCTTTCGAGTGCTTTTTTCCTGACAATATTTTCCATTTGTTGCTGTTGTTGGGCTTGTGATGCCATTAATTAGCCCCCTCTGCCCAATCTCTGAAGCCCCATCTCCGGGTGCTTATCCCCCCAAATCCAAGTGGAACACCCAGCCCTGCGATTCCCAGGCGATAGACATCTCGGTGCCGGCATTTGTCTTGACAGGATTGGGATGGGAGTCAAGGATCCACAGGGAGGAGGCATGACACATGTTGTCAGCAGGCTCATCTTTCTTTCTTTCCCTCCCCCAGCAACTATTCGAAGCTCCGCTAATTGGAAAATGTCACAATTTATTTTATTTTTATGTTTAATTGGATTCTGGGCTGAACGGAGCGGAGATGGATGCGTCGCCTAGGTACGATGCATGATAATTTTCTTAATTTGCGCGTCTTGATGAGCAGGAAATCGAGGCTCTTTCCACACTTTTCCTCCTCAGAGAAGGAGAGCTAGTGGGAGAAGGCGAAACTTTTTCCATTTCGCTGATGGCATGTGTACGTGGAAAACTTTTTGCCCACAGCAGCCATCGGGGAGGGGAGGGGAGGGGAAGGGCGACTCTTCAAAGGTGCAAATAAAGTAAATTATTAGATTCTTCTGCCTGTCTCTCCCCCTCGCTAGTGCTGCTTGTGGATTTCCGCTTCAATTACTGCTCTCGCATAAATTTCACTTGACAAACTTGCTCGTGATAGTTGCCTCGCACACGCACACACACACACACACCGCACACAGGGATTGACAAATTAAGGACTTCCGCTGGGGGCAACATGTAATTGCTATTAGTTATCCCGGAGCCAAGTTTAATGAGAGCGAGGCACATGCAGCGAAAGTTGCTTACTACTGCTAACTAAAGTCATTTACTTGCTTTTAGATTAGATTTTTATACCCAGTATACAGACAAGAATAAAAGGGCATTATAGCTTAAAGCCAAGTGAGACAGGAGGTTAGAAGATGGAATCTTGTCATCATTAATTAGACCTTTATATATAATTGTATATGATATAAAGCTCTTTTCAATCTCAGTATTTATATTAAATTGTTTAAAGTACACCTCAAGCAGATTTATTGCTTGGATTTCTGCATAAAATCATTTCTATCTACTACAAGTCCCTCAAATCATTAAACCAGAGCCCAGGCACCTCAAGAATTGTTGCATCGAAAATTCTCGGAGTTTACCTTAATGAGCGGTTCAAGTTATGTGGTTTTCTTGTTATCCCGTTTTGGTCTCTGCCTTCACAAGGATTTGGAATCAAAGGCGGCTTTTTGGGTATAATTTCTCGGGCATATAAATAAATCACGTTGTCTGCCAGATAAAAAGCTTTATTGGCTTCATTATGGCGCAACAGCGGCATTCCGAGGCCGAGGCTTAATGAGATATATATGCCAGTTGCCTGGCGCCACGTTACGTATACGCCTCATAGGCGGTCTTCGTGGCGCTTTGGTTGTCCTTCATCTTATTTTTTTTCCCTTACCGCTCTCCCCACCACTCCTTTGAGGGGTGCGCATAATAAATTTTCATTTTAATGACTTAACGCATAAAAACAACAACAACAACAACAGGCAGATGATGAAGAATGCAAGGGGGGGGGCGGCTTACAGGTGGCACAGCCATGTCCTGGCTGCTGTTTTTACAACCATTCCCAAGCACTGAGCACCGCCGTGGTGTTCGTTACACATTTCCCAGCTTTCCCTGCTTCATTTGTTACGCATTTTCCTCTCAGTCGCAGTCCCAGCTTTCAGCTTCCACCTTCCCCCCGCTGTATTGCCCCAAGAGGCGTCGCATAAATGTGTTGGCAAAACATTTTTATGATGACGTGCTAAAGGGAACTGGGAAATGCGGATCCCAGATCTGACGCTGCCCACGCCTCGTCGTAGCTCACCTCGAGCAAAAAGTTAATTAGAAATTATGCTCGAGCTGTGTGCTCCGAGGACACACACGCACACAACACCTTTGGGCCTTCACAATGCGGCTTAAAAATCATACATACACGTGGATGTAATGCAGGTGCGGTGGGAGGAGGCCCATAAACCTCGACGGCATGGGCATAAAGCTAATGAATGCCACTTTTGATGTGGCAGAAGCGTGACAAGGCCTAAAGGAGACTTGAGTCCCTGGGAGAAGTGTATGATTTTCAAACTCATCTGTATAAATTCATTTGTTAAATATTTTTTCGCAGTTTCTGAAAAAACAAGCATAAAACCCAATTGGATATTGGTACCCCAAACCCCAAGCTGCTCATTTAAATAAAAAAAAAGTGAAATGAGAAACGCTGTTATGACAGGACAATGGCATTTATAGGTTGATGCCAAATGAAGAGTTTCCGCATTTTCGCAGTCAATTTTCTTTTATGTGCTTTTGTTTTTGTCACACACCCCAAAACATGTGTGTGTTTGTCTGTGGTGTTCTAGTGCTGTTTTTATTGGGGCTGAACATATTTCTCGTTTTTGGTTTGGGTAACTTTTAAGGCGTGTGTTTTTAGCTGAGCCAGGGTTGTCGAGTGCTTGAATTAATATTGAATATTTATATGGTTTCTAATTCTATTATCATTTATTTTATTTAGAATTTTATTATAAAATTAGTTTTTATGATATATATATTTTTTATCATACGTTTTTGGGTTATTTATTCTTAATTGAATTTTCGTTTTTTTCTCGATTTCCATTCCAGGCTTGCCTGCAATGTACAAGCAAAACATCTTAAGAGTTCCGAAAATGATCTTGTTTTAGCGACCGAGATTTGACATTTTCTTTTGTTTAACGAATTATTAAGTAGAGTCTAATGTACGTGATCTTTTATTTTCTATATCAGCGTCAACAGCCTAGCAAATTTAGACAAGCCATCCTGTATGCAAAGATCTATTTAAAAATTTTCTAGGTAAACCTGAAGGTGAAAGTGTACAAATATTTTTTTCTAAAAACGAAAATAATCCCATAAATTTTAAATTAATCTACCAAGAAATATAATTTAAAAACAACCCTATACCAAAGAGTGGCAGCCCTAGCTAGGTGAGCTTGTGTGTGCTTGCGTGAACCATCACACACTGATGCCTGTATTTTTAATACATTTTCGCTTCAACATTTTCGACAATAACAGCCCAGAGACAATGCTAAAAAAAAAAGAGCGGAGAAATTACCATGCCATGCCGTACCGCTTATCAGGACACACACATCGGCGCGGCATCAGCATCGTTTTGCTCGATGGCTCTTTGGGGAGCAACTATAGAGCGCAGCGAGCTCGCAGTGACAGTGACTAATAAAAGCACACTCCCACTCGGGTGGCACTCAGCGGAGAAGCACGAGCAGGGGCAGGGGCAGGAGTGGAGCTCCTGGCATTCCCACAAAAGCAATATAATAGTCAAGCCCTCTCTCGCTCTGGTAATATACAATATTTTGCGCTTTCTTTTTGCACAGTTTTCATTTGTTACTAAAATCATAAACAAATGTTGGTGCAGAGTTGCCCCGTGCTATCTGGGTAGCATCCTATATGGATATGGCCCATGGCATACACTCACATCGCACAACAACTGCCTGGAACTGGCACACACACACACTTGGAGAGCAAATAAACTGCTCATAAAGCAAAAAATTGCAAAAAATAACAACAGCAGAGGAGCAGGAGAGCTGAGAAAAATGTAACGAAAAACAAGTAAGTATGTATTTCATATTTAAATGTGAAGACTATTAAATACCCGGTATTATAGAAAATTGGAGTATTTATATTGCTTAAATTTTTGCTCTCTGAAAACTTCTTGTCTCTCTTGTCTCAGTAGCGAATAAGAGAGTTTTCTATAAGATCTCTCTCTTTCTCATTCTTTCTCTCTCTCCCTCTGTATGTATTGCTTCTCTTGTATATTTAGACTCATGGCTTGGAGGGTACTTTTACCTTTTTAGCTCCCTACATTTTATTTTCTAAAAAACTAAATCACCCTACAAAACCCTTATTAAGAGGTACCAAAAGGAGCCTCTGAATCTGTGGGTTTCTGTAGAGGCGGCTTCTGCGGGCGGTGGGAGATGGGAAAGGGGTTCGGAGCAGGGGCAAAGGCAGCGACTTAATCTCCATCTAAACGCAATGGAGTCGTAATAACAACAGAAAACAAATAAAAAGCGAAAAACCTACAGAGCAGAGACACAGCGATATCTGCGAATACATATGCATGATCTCTGTATGTGTGTGTGTTGCCTTCATAGTTTACGTTTTTTCCACTTCATTTTATACGCTTTCCACCACCCCCTCTCTTTGGGGAAAAAGCAGGAAGCGTAGGAAAAATGGCAATTTGGTGCGCTGTGTTTTTTTTTTTCATCTGCTCATTCTTTTATTTCGAACTGTTGACTGACTCCTTGACTCACTCGCCTTCCCTGGCAGTCGTTACAAGCTTCTCCTTCCTCTGATTAGCCCACTTGGGTGCCATTGGAGTGCTTCATTTGATCCTTGGCCGCAGTCCTAGGTTCCCCTCCTCACCAAGTCCATGTCCATGCCCATGTCTGTGTCCTTGTCCATGTCCATGTACTTTGTACACACACGTGGTGTCCGCCGGTGTCCGCTTGTCTCCGTTTAGGTGTAGTTTCCTTGGCCATTCCGCTCATCCTGCTGGCTTGTCTCCTGCATACTCAAGTTGGCCACAAATATGAGCGTGTTGGGGACAACAGAAACAGCAACAGAAATGGGCAAAAAAAGACGAGAGAAGAAGAAAAAAAGGAACCCAAGCTCAAAATGTTCACCAATTGCTGACCTACAAACTGAGCTTATTGGATATCAGGAACATATTGGAAGTTATTTTATTGGAAAATTATTATTAATTATTATTATATATTAAGATGCTGTTACCAAAAAATTGGTCAGCTCTAGCTTTTGTAGACCTCGACCCACAAACCAAAGACACTATAAACTTTAAGATACGTAAGGCCGAACAAAAAAGAGAGCTGATTCCAGACTTTCTTCTAAATTTGTTGAGAAGATAGAGACAAGAGAGAGAGAAAAAGAGAGGGTGAGAAAGAGAGGGAGAGAAAGAGAGGGAGAGAAAGAGAGGGGGAGAGAGAGAGAGAGAGAAAGAGAGGGAGAGAGAGAGAGAAAGAAAGAGAGAGACAGAAAAGGAAAGCGAGAGGAAGAAAAAGAGCTAAATCTACCAAATTAATAAGTTATAACAAATCTACTCTACCATCTCTCTTAGTCTCCTATAAAGTTATTTTATATTTGTTTTGAGTATCTGTTACTGTTTAAATATATAAAGAAATATTTCCTGTTTATTTTCAGAAATTTAAGCATCATTAAATGGTTTGAAAATGAAGTCAAATCTATGTATTTCTCAGTCTATTTAAAAACGTTTAATAAAAAGCAATAGAGTATCTGTATGCATAACATTTGTTAAGGTTACAAATTTAGCCAAAATTTTATATTTTTTAATTTTTTTTAAGAATTTTAAAATCCGAGTGACTTTATAGCCCCTCTGCCAATATATTTATCCATAAAGTAATATTATTTCCAAGCACTCTCCTGCAGCGCCTTTGCGAGTCTCCCTAACCGAAACCCTAGTCCCCCACATGCTGCCCAGTTACAAGGAGCATTGTACATTATTGTGTTGTTGTCTCGCCTCATTTGTGTCCTTCTACCTCACCATGCCACTGCTGCTGCTGCTCCTTCAGTACATTGTCGTCCTTGTTGGTCCTGTCTTTGCGGTCACTTGCCGCTCTCCCCGCCAAGTTGAATCGTTCTTCGCACGAATGAAGAAATTCTCCGCAAAATTGCTGGCAAAGGAACAATGATTTAGCCAGGGTATCGAATGCTTCGACAACCACCCTCCCTAGGACCCAGTATCCTCCTCCCCAGCCTCACTCGTGGCCCTAATTTGGCCATTACCCAGGTTGATGAGATCGTAAAGTGTCGTCCGTGTTTCCTTTTTTTTATATACATTTCCCTTTGCTTTCAGTGCCTGCAAAGGGGACAATTTTCAGGTCATTTAATTCAAAAGTCATATGTTGCCGGTTGCCAGTAATTGAAACCCCCGCAGCAGGATCTGTGAGGAGTCCAGTGAATTGCATAATTTGATTAAAATATTACGACATATTTATCGGGTATTTACTTGGAGCTCGATTTCATTTTCATTTTCGGTGGCAAATCAAATAAATTTCCACTCGCAACGCTTGTCGTCCTGCGGTCGACCCAAGGGGAGGGGGAGCGAAGGAGAGAGAGAGAGAGAGGAGAAAAAGGACACACAGATTGCTGACTTGGGGATACAGACCAAAAAAAGTAGTTTTCGGTTAAAATTTACATTTTATATTAAAGTGAAGCTGGGAACGCAGCTGTCGTTTCAGTTTTTCCTCGAGGCTAAATGAGTTTTTAAGCGTCGAACCAGAGATCCCATCGCTGGATGTGTGGATGGTGTGGGTAGTGTGTGAAACCACAAAAATCAAGGCAAAGGACCACACATGTTGCGGGGCAGGGAAAACTCACTCGCCTTCCGGGCATCTAATTTCCTTATTCATTCGGCGCCGCAGCTCCAATAAAAGTCCTTGCCTTTCGTTTATATCCTTTTTTTCTCCGATATTTGTGCGGCTGCAACTAATTAGTGGCTGCACCTGCTCATCACCATCGTCATCCCCATCATCATCATCATCATCATCATCATCGTGTTCATCCTGCACCGGAAGCCTTTATTAATGCTTCTGCTGCCGCCACGTCATCGGATATCGCCGGCTGCCCCTTCATCTTCATCTTCTTCCGTGTCATCTGTGCCCGCCTTTTCCTTTTTTTCTTTATTTTTTTATTTTATTTTTTAATTCTTTTTTTTTTGCAGCGCAAAACCCCAAGCCAAACAAGCTGATAAAGTTAAAAGCTGCCACAGGGGAGAGGAGAGTGTGTGTTGCACCGCAAAATTTAAAGGTTTACGAGGGATTTAAATGTTATTTTTAAAGGATTTTACTCTTCAACTAGATTATCAATCACTTGTAAATTTTAAATGTTCAATAAATAAATGAAAACTGTTCAAAAATATTTAATACAGAATATTTTACCACTAAAATCACTCTTTTTAAGTTAAAAAGTGTTTTAGAGTAAGCTTTAAAATGTTTAAAAATGGGCCAGAAGTCAAGGAGTTAAATTTAAAATTAATAATAAATAATTAAAACTGTTTAAAAACTGAAGATAGAGAACATTTTCAAAGAAAGGCAAAGAACATTTTAGCACAGAAATCATTGGGGTTTTTAAAATCCCTTAAAAAATGTGTCTAAAAGTATGCTATACTTTTTTTAAGGAGTATATTTTATAATGGACACCAAGTAAATTAAAAAATAAATGCAAATTAGCTTAAATTTCCACAAGGCAAGGAAACAGTACGCTAATCACATAATAAAAATATAATTTTTGGAGTCTTTAGAGCTGCTCTGTCTTTAGTAATATCTTATTATATCTTTAGTAATATTTATTCCCAATTAAAATACGTTTCTTTTTTCAGTGCACCTCTCTCGATATGTGTGCAGCATGACGTTCCACATGCGACAAAGCACACGATTAAATTACAAAATGTCAATAACGATAACGAAATGAAATTGATTGAAACGAGTGGCGACCGCACAATGGCTGCGACATACCCTGGCCACGGCGCACAAAGGCTATAGAGCTATCGCTTCCATATATGTATGTGTATATCCCTATGGCCAGGACATCGCAGTCATTCCCCCGTTGGTCGCGTGATAAATGATGCGAGTGTGTGCTGGTGTGCGTGTGGGCTGGAGCGGATGACACCTCGCAGATATATAGAGCATACTATATGCTCCCATAGATCGGGCACAATGGCATGTCAATTAAAATGCATGATGTTGAAATCATTCGCAATTAATTCATAATTAAAACGCGACACATTATCAAAAGTGTGTGTCAGCTGAGGGGAGGAGGAGGGGCGGAGAAGGCATTTACATAAATTGCGAATGAATATTTATGAGGGAGCACACTGCGTATACGTAATGCTCGCTGGACACACAGAAGGGGAGGGAGAGAGACGGGGAGAGAGAGTGGGAAAGTGAGCTGTGAAAAGCGTGGAAAATATAAGGCAGCCACACCTCAAGCTGCCAAGGCAGGCCTGTGGAAATTTCATAGAAATTTTAGGGGTACACTAAAATGCACTTAAAAGCATTTAGTTGTAGCGACAAAATTTCTGCAACATTGAAATGCGGTTTCGTCGGGGAAATGGGAAATGAAAATGTGAAAATGGTTTGGGAAAATACGTTCAGAGCAAGGGGAAAGGGAGTGGCCAGTGGCAAACCCTTTTTCTGCAAATTAATGTGCGTAAATAAACAAGAAGGAGCTGGCAACTTCTGTCCTGTCCTTAGATTAGGTCGGTCCTCCATCCTTTACCGCCTCTCTTTCTAACTTTCGCCCCTAAATTAGCGCCATAAAGTATGCAACAAGCTTTTGCCAAGCGCTTTTAATTTGTTCCCTGGCACTGCCATCAAATATTCATTTCTGGGGGCGCTCTCTCGTTGGAGCAGCCTCAGCTCCAGCCTTGGCCTCGTCCTAGTTCTCCTCCTGCTCCTCCTTTAGGGAAAAACTTTCGGCTAATTTGCGTGAAGCAACTAAAAAACATTTTCCCTCGTAGGCAGCGCTTTGTTTCTGAACTGGAAAACTCCACAAAATTCCATTCAACTGTCATTTGTGAATGTCTCCAGCACCCTTAAGTTGAATTTTAATTCCAGCTGCTGTCATAAGCAAATTGACTGACAAGTAATTAAAAGCCCTAGCTGCGATAAGTCAGGTTAGCTCGAAGGAATCCCCCATCCTCATCATCCCCATCGAGGGGACGCTTCCTCATCATTGGATGGCTTTGATTGGGCCATAAAATTAAATAAACGGCTGACTAAATTCACTATCAAAATTGAATTCGGCAATTTGTCTCTCTGAACTGCAGCTTTCAGCTCTCAGGCCAGCTCCGTTTATTATGCAAAGGATCGAAGGAGGAGCCCAAGCAGGAGCAGGAGCTGGGGCCAGCAAACTGTTTATGTTGCCTGCCTCGGCCCATAAAAAAGGCGGACTGCTGCGGTTCTCCGCCGGAAATCTCATTTTGTTTGTAAATCAGCAATTTGCAGCCGGTCACAGGACGTTCTCGTTCTCATTCTCGATGTCGTTGTCGCCACAGTTTGGGCCACACCCACACACTTGCACACACCCAGCTACACAGAGCATAAAAATTACATTATTTTTAAATTATGTCCCTAAATGGTTTTTTTCTATTAGGATAAGTCATTTCAGGTCTAAGGGGTATGTATGATTTTTTATCAGAAAAAGGAAAATTTTAAAGTAATTTTTAATTTGTATTGTCAATAAATTGAGTAGATCTATGCGTTAAAATGTTTTTTTTTCATATATAGAATAAGATGCGTAACGCTTGTATATTTAATATCTTCTAGCAATAATATTTTCACAATTTTGAGGAATATTGAGAAGAAAATACCGATTTAGGATATCTACAAAGATATCGCGTTAGATAATATATCAAAAATATAGCGATATCATTAATATATCGATAATATTAAATGAATACACTAAAAGTCATATTTAATTTTTATGATTTGTATTTCCGATTATATAGGGGTGATATTTCTTATGTTGATGGATCACACATATATCGCGACTATTATATATTGTTTATTCCTTTATTATTTTCTTTATCGATACAGTATCAATTCATCTACATTTTTTATCATTTTTAGTGTGCACATAAGTGTAAAGGAAAAGTAGTATGGCGTTACTCATTTTATTTTATATTTTACCTGTGCAGAAGGCAAATAATAAATAATAATAATAATTACTAATAAATAATTATAAATAATAAATATTATTTTTACAGTTTTCCCTAAATAAAATTTATTTTCCTTGCCTCTTTCATTTCATTTATCTTCATATTTATACAATTTCAAATTTAAAATATTTTCTTTAATAACAAAACCCTATTTATTTTCTCTCAGTGCTCACACTCACATTTTTAAACGCTCAATAAGATTGGAAAATTGATGGCGGTATTGCTCATTGGTTTTGGGTAACGCTCAGCTCGTTACGTTACGTTGCGTCCTTCCCCTCACCGCTCCTCCGCTCCTCCGCTCCTCTGCTGCGGCATTCCATTTTCCGGCTACCCGTTCGCTTATCACCCCGGCAGAGGCAGGCAGGCTCCGGCACCGGCACCGACTCCGGCTCCGGAGGCCCCCGTCTCTGGCCTGGCACTTGGTAAGTAAGTAAATCCCTCATTTTCAGTGAAAATAAAAATTGCCCCAGCAGGCAGCGAGAGCGTAACGCAAAATAAACACATTTAAGTTGCAAATTGAATTTTGCATAATCCCGGGCGCTGTAGTAGATGCCACTTGGGTTGGGCCGGAGTCCGTCTTCGTCCTGCTCTGTCCTGTCCTGTCTCCCGCGTCTGTCGCTCTCTTGTGTTCTTTTTTTCGGTGGCACACTTCACATCAGCGCATGAGACGGAATTTCTGATTAGTTGCCATGGATTCCCCTTCATCTGCTGCGGGTGTGTGTGCCCCCCCGAAAATCCACACTCTTGTTTACTCTGCTTTGACTTTGGCGGAATTCTATTTATTTTCAAAAATTTCTTTTGACACAATTTCCCTGCCTCCCAGCTCGCCCACGCACTTTCCACTTTCCCCATATGCATGCCACACACGCACACTCCGAGGAGAGTCTCCTAGGCGTGTGATCCTGGGGGATTTACAAAGTAGCCGCGTAATTGAATTTACTTTATACTTTGCCTGATTAGAAAAAAAAACGTTGATTGGATTTCACACAGCTCCATATGGCGAGGCAGGCCTGGAACCTCCCTTCCTGGGAGTGGAAGCTCCTCGTCGTCTAGCCTGATTCAATTAGGCCTTGCCGGCAAGGGTGAGCTGATAGTTTTTTTATAGTTTGTCTGGGCTTACAAAATTATTTAAAATTTATTCGGGCTTGTTAATAGCTTTTTGATGGCTAGGGGAGACTTTTAGGTGACTTCCGAAATCAGAAATCAAATAAAATTTTTTTGCTTTATTTTAAATTTAATTAAAAGAAAACTATATTTGCTATATAATATACTTTATGTAGAGTTAAATAAAAATAGTGTTTCAATATAAATTAATAGTTTCCCGTCCTGACCTTAAGTAATAAATTAGAATTTTAAGTAGGAAATAGTATTTAATATTAAATTCTAATAGACAAAGAATAAATAATAGATTTCCAGTCAAAATTCAATTTTGCAAGCCACACCAGAAAATCAAAACCCTTTCAGAGCGACAATAAATCAGCAGGATATATGGTTAACGCTTAAAGGATACAACAATAAATTGGTTTTCAAAATCCAATTTGAAATATATAAAAATCAATGCAATAGTTTATAGTTTATATTCGTTGGTGAGAACAGATCACTGGGTGAATGTGGTTTACCCCTCGCAGAGAAAGTGCACCGAAAGTGATTTAATTTATGGCAATTACAAATTGTTATTAGAAATTTGCGGTCATCGAGTCGAGCATAGCACAACCGCAGTTAAATTAAAAATCAAAATGTGAAAATGCCAATGGCTGAAAAAGCAGGCAAAAATTATTGTTGACATAAGCCGCACTTTCGGAATTGGTTGGAGGCACGGCGAGAAATTAATTAAAAGAAAAACATTAACATTGTAAAACCTGATCAATATATACCGATTTATCTATATTTTTCCTACATTATTATCCCCGTTAATATACTACAGTAACAAACAACAAAAAACCTTTCCTAATTTAGAGTTTAAATAGATATTTATTTTGCATTTATAATTGTTGAACAAAAGCTCTAGTTTTTTCTCGTTCCTCTCAGTGTCCTTGTAAATTTCTCGTCTGCCCGTAAATTGTTTGCTGTTTGTATTGGATGCTTGTTTGTTTGTTTGTTTGCGGGCTGCTCATGTGTCCTTTTGCATTATTACGACAATGACAGTGGCAACAGTAGCAGCGGCAGCATCAGCGCATATTGTGAATGATAACAGCGCCGAAGGACTCGCAGGCAATGCATAATTAAACTAACAAACACGACCATCAATTTAGCCCCTGATGGCATCCTCTCCCTGTCGCTTTTTGTTTCAGATGGGCACTTGACAAACGCTAATGAAAGAGACTGCCTGCCTGCGTGCGTGTTTTGCGGCGTTTTAATTAATAAATGTGCATTCTCGTTGGCCAACAAACTTTGCCACATTAGCTGCAATTCAACTTTATCAATAGGCTTCTAATTAACTCGCACAAGGGGCGAAACTTTTGGCATGGAGCAGGAATAAGGTCCTGGAGCACTTTTCAGCTTCGAGTGAGTTTGCTGATCTAGTTTTCGTGTTTCCTGTGTTGTTCCTGTGTGTGTTTCCCAATCAATTCGAAAGCAAAGTTATGTAATGCCCCTGCATCACGTACTTGAGTGGGTTTCTCTCTTTTCAGAGGGAGGTGAACTGTACACTCAAGAAAATGCATGCATATATCTAGGGTTCGGAAGGGTTGTTTTTATTTTGTCCTGATCTTTGCAATTTAATTTTTTGTTTTAGGTAACGCCTAATACCTATAAATTTACCATGAATCCAAGCAAAAAGGATGCCCAGGAGCTGCTCCAGGAGAGTCTAGGCCTCCAGCAACCACTCGAAGGGCGTTCGAGTGCGTTGGCTGTGCGTAATTATTTCAGAATCAGAGGCTGGAACTTTTTTTGTTAGCTGAACAAACCATGAGAACAGAAAGTTCGCCCTCATATTTCCTGACCCTGGCTCTTCTCATCTGCTGCCAGGACCCGAGTGGGCAGCATAAGCAGGGATAAGTGCTCCTCCTGGCCTTCATTAGAGCTGACTGAGCGAATAATAAACAAGAAGCAATCGCAGCAGAGCACCAGCACCCAGAGAAGAAAGTCGCAGCGGACTTTTGCTTTTTGTGTCCGTTTAAAAGCATTTCCATGCTAAAACAAAAGGCCATTCAATAGGATTTTCCTTTATGGGACTGGCTGCCCAAATGCGGCTTAAGTGAGTCTCTCTCCCCTGTGTTTCTCTCGTCCACCTTGCCAGGGGGGAGCAGGACTACCTCCTCCCATCATTATTTACAGGCTCAAACCCGGTATTCACTCGTCCTAAAGTCGCCCTCCTCTGCCTTCTGTCTTTGCAGTTTTCTGTTCTCAGTGAAATTCTAAACCTTTTATGGCCAAAGGACGTATATGCATCCCTCCTCCACCAAAACACACACAAACGAAGCTTTTAAAATATTCATAGAATTGCTTTAATAACGGCAAATGAGCAAGCCAGAGAATGGGCCAGTTCTTAGACCCAAAATGACATTTTACTTTGGATATGCACAGGGGAAAACAATTCTGGTACTTATAGAGACTACAAATATGTATTTGTTGAATTTGTTATTATTTTTTGGTAAATATGAGGGGGTTTGTGTAAGGGTACTATATTAAATATAATTAAATATGTATAAATATAGCAGATACCTTGTTTTGGTGGTCGGTTAGACCTTTTAAATGGCTACTGGCATGTGATATATATGTATTAACAAACCAGCTATGATATCTTGAGGAAATCTAATTAAAAACCTTTCCAACTTATCTAAAATTCCACTAAAACCTGCCTTTTTCTTAGGTATTTCCTAAACTCCCAAAGCTCATCCCCTTTTCTTGCCGTGTCAAAAAATTCACTTGGCTATCAAATTGTCTCTCTATCTCTATCGAAGGCTGATGATGGCATATGGACTGAGGGGGAGTAGGCCACAGGTTATGCGGCAAAAAGCAATTTTTATTTACCAGAGGGCTCTCCGTTGGCTCCGTTGGCACCGCCAACTCCTAAGCTCGTTCCGTTGACTGATTGGCGAGACGGCGCCAGAGCACAAATACGGAAGAGCAGAGGCCGGAGACTGGAGACCGGAGACCGGAGACAAACGAGGCGTCCATCTCAAGATGGAACCCTCGTGCCAGCATCCCCTTAGCCTGGCATTTTCCCCATACCATCGGCTGGGTATGCAAATCAGGGACAACGACGACGGGCAGGAAGTTGATTAAATGACAAAATAAATAGAAAGTGAAGGATAATGTCAACATTCTAAGTGGTTTTCTTTTAAAAAGCTTAACTGACAATGAACCGCAGGGCAGCGGTCGTCCCGACCGCCCACAGCGGCCACGGCATCAAGTTGAATAAATTATTTTTGTGACTGGCGGCGGGAATCCGAGGAGGGTGGCCCCAGCTCAGAAGGGGACACGAGTCCTTGAGGTCGCCGTTGATTCTGAGGACAGGAAATTGACTTTGATAGTGCATGAAATTTGATGATAATTTAACATTTTTCAATTTGGGTTTATGGACCCAAAACCCACGTGACGGGTGCACTTGGAAAAAAAAATCTAAGGAAGTCTTATATTTAATTTTTATTTTATAACAAACTTTGCCGGGGTAAAGGATAAGAAAATTGCTTACAATTTTAGTTGCTCTAAGGTTTATTTAACGTTAAGATAACGATATTATCGACAAACAAGATGAGGTCTTTCAGAAGACAGAATATATACTTAACAGAATATCGATTAATAGCAGTGTAAAAATATAGAAAACATATTTTCTATAGTCCCCAATTCCAGCTTATTTTCAGTAATTTTTCCAGTGCCCTTCCATATGAATTTTCCCTAAAGGAAACGGGAACGATGGGCGGCTAATGAGCTGGCCTTATTAAATTGAGCGTGCGGAAATGTTGGACAACGCCAAAGTCCCTTATCTCTGACAGCGGCAAATTGTTTTACCCGCTGACAAATGCCGGGCTCTCGGCTCTTAGCCCTCAGCATCCCCAGTTGTTGCCGGTTGTTGCCATCTCTTTGAGCCGTTTTTGTGTCGCCAATTTAATTGAAAGAAGTCCCCCGCTGGGAGCCTCTTTGGCGCTGTTCCTAATTGGTTGCATCCACTTGGACACACTGTGTCTCTCTCTCTCTGTACTGTCCTGTCCTGTCCGAGGACAAATTGCGGCGACACGTATGCATCATTAAGTCACTGGACAGAAGCCAAGTCTGTGACTCTTTAGATTTATCGAGAACATGATTAGGTGGGCAAGGAAGGCATTACAAGAACAAGGAATAAGTCATGGAAGTTAAAACAAATTCAGTTGGTTTTCAAGGGATACAAGCTTTTCCAATTTATTAGAATATAGCCAGGAGATAATTCACAGAAATTAAAGTAAAAAATACAACTTTTCTTATATTTTCGTAATAACTTGTTCCTCTGAATGATCGATGCTTCAGTGGCTGTCTCTCACTGATAATACGAGTGACAGCTGCTGCTCCTGCTTCTGGCTGGGCTTTGGGGTAAAATAATTGCCAGAGGAGGAGCTTTCCTAGGGTCTGTGGCTGTTTCGATGCTTGTCAAACAAATTATAAGCCACAGACTCAACTCAAGTGCCTCAACGAAAGCGGTTTACCCACTTGTGTTCATCGTGCTACGCCTCCTTCGACTCCTCGGGCTCCTCCTCCTCCGGATCCAGCTCAATCTCGTGCTCATTTCCACAGAATCCTCGCCAGCCTTCAGCTTTCTGTTGTAAACTTTCCCCTGCGGGAAGGGACTGGGCATGAGAAGCCTCTACCAAAAGCAGCTTATGGCTAATCCGCATATGGCAAATGATATAATATACATGAACCGAGGAATACCAAGAGCTCGGGTTCTCCGTGTGCGGGGAACTTTCTGGGATGCAAAACTAAAACCTGACAAAGCCATTTCTCACACAGGGCGAGTGACACATTTTCCATCGGAGGAGAATCACTCTGAAATCCGAGTCCTGGCTGCCAGTTTCGAGTGCAATTTATTATTGCTGCATGGGCAATGCACGTGAATAAATACAAATATGAGCATAAATAATAAAAACATATTAGTGCACGTTTTAATTCGTTTTTATTAAAATGCGCGCAGCTTTCGGGTGGAAAGTGCGGTGGGAAAGCGGGGGAAAATGCGGAGAGCTGTCTGTTCTGTTTGGTTTGCGGCATGGCTGCCTGTCAGTCGCGGGGAGGGGGCTCGGGGCACTGAAGTGAGTGGGAAGACGCACTTACATCAGTGCACAATTTTTTTTACATTAATGTGTAAAGTGCTCTGCCAAGGGGCGTGGAGGAGATACAGATACAAATACACATGCAGACACACAAACAGACGCAGATACAGCTGCAGAACGTGTGCCGTCGAGGGAAATTAAAATAAAAGGCAAACACAAACAAAAACAAACTACAGCAAATGCCACTACAACTATATGAGCTTCGATATAAGCAGTCAGCGACGAAAATATAAGGTGTACTGGTTACAAAGGAACTTGTTTCAGGGGGTTTTCTTGTATGTAAATGGTGATATTAGGAAGAAACTAAAAAAGTTTTAAGAAATATAAAGAATAAACCAGGAATACAGGAGTCACAGCACTTTAATTGGTGGAAATTCCTTGAAATATTCATAAAAATATATGGAATTTAAGCTAAAAGCTCCAAAAACATTGCTAAAGTCAATAAAACCTTTAGATTTTTTAGGAAAAAGCAACCAATATTTTCTAACAACAAAAAACTAAGCTTTGGGTAAAGAAAAATATATAAAATTGTTTGAGAAGAGAGTCTTTTCCTTTCGATATCTATCCCTAATAATTACATAATTTTTTTTTAGGGATAAAGTCACTTGAGACTTCTAGTTAAATAATATATAATGTAATATTTTATGTTCTCCTGAACCTTTAAAAAATTTTAAAATAACCATAATAACTAATGAATAATTATTTTACACACATGAAACGCACTGGCTCATCCGCATAGAGCAGTTCGTCTGTCTGCCTGTCTTTCTGGCTGACTATCGCAGATGGGGAAATGCAATTTCTGACTTTATGCTGTTCACTTTTCACTTTTCCCAGGTCCATGTCCAAAAAGTGTGAGCGAATAAAAAAAGTAAACATAAAAACATGAAGCATTGGTGTTTCTGCTGCTCCGCCAAGTGAATTGCGGTCTAATGGGTTGTCTTCCAGCTCGCCAAGGGAGTGCAGAAGCGTGTAAGCTTCCATGGCAGTTTTTCCCATATTTTCCGGTAAGGAAATCAAGGGTTTTTCTTTGCCTCTCTCAGAGCCATAATTAATTCATCAAAGAGCCCATCTATTGATGAGGAAAAACTGCTTTGCTGGCTGGGTTTTCCTGTAGCAGGTGTGGCATGAAATGAGTGCGCGATATATTCATAAATTATGCTCCTTTCATTGCCAATTAGAAGGTCCTTCTGGCTGCTGGCGCCGCACGACACAACCCCAAATGAAGCCAATTAGTTGACGTAATGCTAACGACAATCATTGGGGGCCCGAAAGGGGGGTGTGCTCCGAGTGCAGGTGCCACTACGGTTCTGCTGCCAGGCAGGAAGGAGCAGACACACTTTTTGAACCCGCCTGCAAATGGAAACATTTCAAGTCGCGCCATGGCGACGATCCAAGCACTGAAAGAAAGGGGATCCAGCAAAGGTATGTTTGAGGTAAAAAAATAATTATAAAGAAAACCTTCCCCTAAAAAAGTCAAATAATAAATGACACGTTCTCCCTTAACATCAATAATTTTAATCAGTAATTTCTGCTTGTGCATTTCTCTACCCTAGACAGGTGATGGGCGGTGGCACCATCGAGCAGCTAATTAATACGCGCCGCTGCACCCCAGGAAAAAAGGTGAGGTGAAGGTGAGGTGCGGTGTACACACGGAGAGTGACACAGTAGTGGGCCTCGACCGGGAAAATAGAACCTGGCTCAAACTGTCAGCTTCCATCGCGACCTGTAATGAGCGTTCAGAGTTAATTGGCGTGCAAGAAGGCAGCAAGGACGACGGCAAGGACGGGGTTAGGACCCGGCTAGGATGGCAGCAAAAAAAGGTAATGGGCAGCGCGGAAAACTTGACAAAATTTTATGCGTCTCAAAGACATTAATTAGGAGTAATTGGTGTGGCCTAATGAGCTTGTTTGTTGGTCGGTTGCCCACCACTCTGGCCACGTTCCTGGGCTTTTTCGAGTGGATTTATAACCCTTCCACGTAGCCACCTTGCCATACGATATCCCTGGCCAATCAACTCATATTTCATGGCATGCCCGGCTGTCATTAGGCGCGAAAGGCAACGAATTGAAACGCGAAAAACAATCAAAACTTTTAATAAAAGAAAACCAGCCAGAAGCACACAAACTCGGGGCCCAAAATCGAATAGGGAAACGACGACGCACATACAATCGTAGATATTCGTACTGCCTCGAGGGTTTCGAGCAAAGTTCTCGATTTCCTCTTCCACCTTGCCTCCTCTCAATGGCTTTGTTTTTATGCGATTTCAATCAATGGCCCAGAAAAATAGCAACAACTCGAGGAACAATTCAGATATGGCTGCACTGGGGGAAAATTAAGGCTTAAAGGAGGATGGTTATGTTTGCTCTAGGGAATTTTAAGGTCTTTTTTTGTGAGTGATTTATTCTTAAAAAATCTATTTTATAGGTTCCTCTCAAGACAAGAAAATTAACTGAAAAGAGCAGCCTATTGTTTTTATATCTCTCGAGATTTAGCTCAAATTGAAGAGATAAAATTTTAAGGCTTATCGAAACCCTCTCGTTCGCTTCTGAGAGATGTTGCTGTCTTGCTGGTATTTTGCAGGCAAAGCATGGAAGAGAGGAACCTAGAAAGGGTTAAAAAGAGAGAGAAAGAGCAATAGAAGAGCCCAAACTAGGGATTCCAGAAATAAAAGATATATATATATATATTTGTATGTAACGATTTATAAATAGATAGTTTAATAAATAATATATTATATTGAAAACACTATTAAATAATATTCAATTTTCATGGCTTTTTGTTTTAAATTGTTAGGTTTTCATGTAAAACGCGATACATTTTTAATATTTAAAATTTCAATACAGTAAACTGCACAATATTTTTGTTCCTGTCAATATAAAAATATACTCAAAGCGCCTCCCTATTCCTCTCAGTGCGGTCATGTGCCTGGAGTTTGGGGTTAAAAGGTTGCAACAATTCGTAGCGGCGCCGCCTCAAATGACGCGCGAAATGAAATGAAAATTTCCCCCGAAGCCTCCCACCGACTAGAACTAAAGTGTAACACTTGAATGTTGTTTGTGTTTCGATTCCTGCCTGCTGTTGTTTTTTCTTGCCGAGCGATTTTCATATTGAACTCTGACACGCAACATGCAAACGATACGATATATGCCATCGATTTGGTTAGGGGAAGTGGGGATAATGAAATATGCCAACTTTGATGATGTGTCATATCGCACGATTGAAATGCTAGACGAAAGCAGCTCCCCACTTTGATTCATTAAAATATTTCGGTAATGCGACTTACTGTGGGGATGTGGCATTTATGCAACGCCCCTCCTCCGCTCCTCCGCTCCACCTGCTCCTTTTCCTTTTTGACTGATGGCACAAAGACATGGGCGGCGGCGCCGCCATCGTAATTGAGTTCCCCTTGACAACAAAGCGGTTTATATGCCATAAATTGACTTTTATGTTGGCAATTGCTGGGCGAGAGGCAGGTGAGCCGGGGATAGCTGGGGAATTGGTAGCGTTGACAACGACGTTGCCTGCATATGCTTTGAATATGTGGAGCATCAATGGAGGAGGAAATGGGAAAGGGACAGGGTCAAAAGCAGCTTATATGAAAACTAACGAACAGCTCAATGGCAGCTGTGACGCAAATAAATAAGCTATAAACAGCTGCGTTTTCATAAAGATATTTCCTTAAATTAATATGGAACTGTGCAGTACGTTCATTTTATAAGAATTTATCAAGGTTAGGACAAAGGTTACGAAGTCGGATTTTGTGGGTTATTTCTAAAAATGTGGATATTAAATTTGGTAGTTCTAGCTCTTATAGTTTTTAAGATATAAATGTTTAAACAGGCTAACGGACATTTCGGTAAGTGACGGACAACCGAGCATACGGTCACACTGGCAGCACATTGAAACCGAAAAGAGAGAAAGTTTCTTTTAATATAATTTTTTAAAACTTCTAAAATTAATTTTTTTTTAATTTGGTAGCTCTAGCTTTTATAGTTTCTGAGATATAGATGCTAAGACCGTCAAACGGACTAACGAATAGACGGACCAACACGCAAACGGTCACACTGGCAAGCCCTCTTGTAATTTATTTTTACTTTAAAATTTTAGCTGATTTATAAGTGCTGTTCACTTACAACAATTTTCTTTCCAATTTAGAATTTAGCTTGTTTTCCTCTTTGAAGCTCTCGCCTGACCCTCAGTATTTAAATTTGACTTTGCGACTTTCGCCCCAGACTAACTGCCCCATTAAAATGTTGTGCTTTTCCCCCCCGCCCTAATGCTGGAAATTTAATTTTAATTTTCCTGCCTGCCTGGCAGCTTTCTCTGGTCATTTATTTCTTGGTCGGCGGCTTTTGTTTGTGTGGCGGCGGCGAGTGTTTTTGACGTGGTCGTAATTACAAAAATTTTTCGGTGCCGGCGCCGGTGAGCGAAGTCCGTCAAGTTGATGATGACACGCCTTCTTAAGCCCCCCCCCCAAAAGCAAGTACAGCCTCCAGCCCCTAGGGATATTTTTGATCCCTAAAAAAACCATGAGGAAGAGCCAGAATTTTTGCATTTGAAGCTGGTTTCTATCCTCCTCCGGCGATATGGCGATGATGATGATTTGGGAGCGGATGGCCAATGCAGCTAACCATAAATAGCGGTTATCGGAAATGGGGGAATCCCCTCTCCCGCTGTTGCTCTCTCTCTCTCTCTCTCTCCCCCTTTAGATTCCGTGCAACACATACAAATGTGGAGCATTTATTTTAATCCTTGGCCAGGCAGGACGAGCTCAGCGAAGGCAGGCAGGAAGTGATGGCATGGGGACCACGGGGCGTATTAGTAATCGGCATTGGCATTCGCTGCGAAGAGCTGGAGCCGGAGCCAGAAGCGCCTGGGGAGCAACAAAGTTGCGGATTCATAACTCTTTCATTTGGCCATATCTGCACATTTTTTCCATGCTGAGAGCGGCAGCACTCCCCCCGATGCCAGGCCCTACTCCTGAATCCTCGTAAAAAAAAGCGCGCCGAGATTGGCATTTGGCTTTCGTTGCCAATATCCTTGGCGTCCTTTTTCCCCGCTTTTCCCGCGAGCTCAGTTCATGGCTTGCGCTCTCTCTTGCCAAGGCATTCATCAAATTCAAGTCATGTTATCGCAGAAAATGAAACAAATTTTTGCAATTTGATTGCTTTTCGTGTTGATGGCGTGAGCAAGGTGCACTGCGAGAAAGGGTTTTGGGATCTTAACTTGGGAATTTCGAAGAAATTTTGGAGTTAATTGAAGAAGGGTAATTTAATTCAATAAATAAGAATTTTTATGATGAAGATTTTAAGGTTTTTTTTGCCCAATTTATGTGTATATATTGGTTACTTTTTTCTTTTTAAATTTTGAAGTAAAAAATTGATTTAAAATAGTAAATAAAATACAAAATATGTTAAATAAATATATGTTTAACTTAATTACTTTTTAATTTAAACCTTTCAGTTAGAGAAAGCAACCTAAACTTTATTTAAATTTATTTCGAGTAAATTTTACTTCAACTAAAATCACGAAATATTCATTTAACCCCAATTTCTTCCTCTGCAACCCGCATTGCTGAGGCAGCTGAGGGCGTGGCAGTTCATAGAGGAGCCCGGAACCCGGAACCCGCCCTCGTATTAAATATGCATGTCTATAAGAGAGAGATGGGTCGTGATTTCTGCCAAGTTATGAACTCTCCTCCGCTTGCCTATGCGAAATTTTCATATTTTTTACGTGCCTAAACCTTCGATTTGCTCCGAACTCCTTCGGTTAGCAGGTGAATGAATGATATTCCGCCGTAGCCTTAATCATTGTCCTGGCCTGTTTTACATGTCTCACACGTAAGGCAGGAACCGTATATCCCTGGCCCGTATTTCACTGCCTCCGGGTTGCCTTGGCTGCCTTTGTTGTTGTTTCAGTTGATTTCAAAAAGTTAATTTCGCACTTTATCATCGAGAACTGAAGCGTTCAGTTCAGCGTGTGGAAAATGAAACTTTTCTTTTTTCGCAGCGGAAGAGGAAAAGGAAGCTGTTCCTGTCCTGGCTCTGGCTCTGGGTGTGAATAAAGTAAAACAAATGAAAGGCTTGGCGCCGCGCCTCGCCTGGCCGTCTTTCTTTGGCAACAATTGCATTGCGGTAAACAATATTTCTGTTATCTTTCTCTGGCAAGGGGGAGGCGGTGTCGGTATACTTTACAGCTTCATTTCCGTGCCCATTTTTATTGTTTGGCTGAAAGAGGCAGCCAAGTGTTCAATGCACAACTTTTAGCACAATTGTTAAAAGAATTAAACAAGAGAGAGGGCTGAAACAAAGGCCAGATATGGCCGCCGGAAACGGAAGGGAGCTGCCATAGACTCCGGTTAGAGTGGAGGGCACCCAACGTGCTATATGTGCCGTGACGTGGCAAATGTAATGGAAAATGGTCACAGATATCCACCTCGTCCCAGCTCCTGCTCTGCCCTGCTCCGGGCCAACTATCCTCCGCATGCGCTTATTTTTATGCAGCGTGAAACAACGACCCAAGCCTTGGCTCGACGGCTATTTATATGTTTATATTCTCCGCCGAGAGAGCCCTGGCTATGATTTCTGTGCCAAGTGCGTAACTGGGGAAGGGACATTGGTTCCTGTGGGGGGCAGGGGGCATTCCCGGGACTAACAAGCGACGTTTATTGCCATAAAAGTTTACGACAAAAACTCATTTCCGTCACCAAAAGCAAGGCAATAAATGTGAGGGGCAGGAAGACACAGAAAAAAAAATTATATTCTGACAGTAAAAACGTAATTAAATGTTTAGATATTAAAACCAAATTTCTAATTTGGATTATTTATTTAAAAGTTATCTAAATATAATTTTTAATGGCAAGAATATCGAAATATCGATTTTGTATTAATGTTTGATTGTCGATTTATATCGATATTTTAAAGATACTGTAGACATGTGTGCGATAAATCGATATTCTGTTTTGTTTATCGGACCAATTTTTGTCATTAAAATAAATACATCAATATTACCGATATTTTATGTTAACTTGTATATGTTCTACCTAAAGATATTTTCGATATTTACATATTGTCCTTTTTTCCTTGCATTTCGTTTAAAGTTTTTCCTAAAATCTTTATTTTTTGGTGTTTAAAATTAAATTATATCATACTCTTCGGTATTGTCGATACTCAATAAAATATCGAACATGTATATGTGTTCATATATTATCACTCTATGTTACTTTTATAAACATCCAAGATTTGGTTTTATCTTGAAATACGGAATTTCCTAAATTTATTTCTTTTAAAATATCCCTATTTCCGATTTAAACCCATGAGTACGCCCCATTTTTCGCTGTCGATCCCGCTTCTAGATCTTAGAGGAGACTCTCGGCTCTCAGCTACACATGTCGCCAAAGTCGAAGTCGCATCCGGAACGGAAGTGGAGCACTCAGCGGCAGCGGAAGAGACACAACTTGAGCCATTTGTCAGCTGGGTGACACTTGGCTCCGGGCCTGGCCCCGGGGTCCATGCAAATGGGATCGGCTGAGGCTCATATAAAATGCTAAAATAATAATAATAATTCGGTTGACATAGTCTCCTGCTATCCCTCTCCGGTGAACGACAAAAATGCCGAGAAGCAATTTAATTATGCAGATAGTCTTGCCGGGAATTACCTGGCCGGCAGCTGGAGCAGGAGCAGGAGCAGGAGCAGGAAGCCGGAGCCATTGCTCATTAGTGTCAATCTATTTAGCATAAATTTCAATTAAAGCAATATCCTGCAGCCCAGGGACACGACGATGAAGCCGACTTAGGACACTTTCTTAGAAAAATACCACGGCCAGGGAAAGAGTGAGCTGGTGGGGGGGGGGGAGAAGAAAAACAAGCGACAGGCGAAGGATGCAAAATTATGGCGCCCGCTGTTGTCATCTCTCCTCCTGCGCCTCATATTTCAGGCGAAACTCATTAAAATGCAAAATGAGAAGAAAGTAGATATTGGAAAAGTCGGAGCGGAAAGGTTAAAGCTGCGCCAGCCTGAAGCCGGAAGGCGCCGCCGAGTGGCAATCATTGACCAGGGAGCAACAACCGGCGGTATACATACTCTGCTTACAAATCCCAGATCCCAAATCCCGGCTAAGAAATGTACCCTCCACACTCGACAGTCGAATGTTGGTCTGGTCTTATTTTTTTGTTACTGTTTTGTGAGGAGAAAATAAAAATACAGAGAAAAGCAGCTGCTGTAGGAATCGACAAAGGGAATACTCTAGAATTTTGGGAGAAATTAATACAGAATAATAATTAAAATAAAGAATATTACTTGAGAAAATATATCGTTATAAATATTATATTAAAATAAAGAATATTACTTGAGAAAATAGGGTTATAAATATTATAAATATTATATAAATATTATATTAGCAGAAAATATGACCTGATTTTTCGGGAATAAACCTCGCTTTCAGGTTTTCAAATACCTATCCTAAAAATCATCTACAAAATAAATTTCTTGTTTCACATCGTATGTGAAAAATAACGCTCTCTTTGGATTTAATGGTGGGTTTTTTAACAGGCTTAAATTTTGAAAATTTGATTCCCAATCATGCTTAAAATTGATATTTGTGTAACCTTTTATCACACTTTTGTATGATTATAACATAATTATTTTGTTGTTTACTTTGTCATATTTCATTTTATATGTTTATAGGATTAAATAATCTAAAATTGGTATATGCTTAACTTATTTTATATTTTTAATTTATTTTAAATTTAATTTAAATACTTAATACTAAATTGCAGAAGATGTAGTAATAAAAACAACATTTACACGCCGTGGTCAACGATCTTCGGTTGACTCTGGTCTGACCTTAAAGGGATTAAGTTGGTTAAATTTAACAGGCTCCCACCCTTAAATTCAGTGCTCAACCATCCTTTAACAATTTTCGTACTCTTATTAAGCAGAGTGATATATTTTGTACAAAATAAATAATTATTACACTTTTACATTCTTTAAAACATTTATTTTTCTACATATTACAAATTATAAATTTTATTTTACATACAAACCCTTATATTTAATAAGCCGAATTTTCGCTAGCTCAAAACGAAATACCTTCGATCGTGGCAACCTTTTTGGACAAATCGTAATGCCCTCCGGAATGGAACAGTAATCGTCATAAGCCTTTCAGCCTCAGACTCCGGACTCCGCCCGTTATGAGCATGTTGCAATATTTCCGCACAGCTTACGTGCCACAAACACACACACACACACACACCAACACACACATCCTGGCAGCCACAGGACACGCACTAAAGGATGCCAGAGAAGGAGGAGCGGGGAGCGAGGAGCGCTTAGGAACTGACAGTTTTGTAAATATGTGCGCCGAGGTTCGCCAGGATTCCTGCGAAGGAAGAAGAACTCCCCGCAAGCGGAAGGAAACAGTTAATACTTCTGTCTGTTATGCGCTTACTTCCTGTCTCCATTAAAAGTCATTCTTTTGGATAATCCTTTTGGCAACATTATGGCAAGTATTAAAAACTTTTTCTGCACTAGCCGGGGAGTGGGTTCCCGTGCCCCTTATCCAGGGTATTATTACCTAGCGAAAAGTTTTGCAGATTCTTCTGCTGTTGTGGCCAGGATTTGGATTTGTTGTGCTCCCGTTGCTCGGTGTTCTGTGTTCTGAGCTCTGTTCTTTTTTTTCTGTTTCTCTGTGGGGTGGGATTTGGTGGTCCAGGAGCTGGCCCTGGTCTGGGTCTCTGCTGCAGGGCATTCCTTTCATACGTGGAGCCTGCCCTCCGCTTGGTAGCCATAAATATTTTCGTGTAATAGAAAATGTTTTGCAAGTGTGCCTGGGCCACTTTTTTTTCTCCTCCTCCTTGGCTTGATTACCGCGCAGTAGCCAGCGAAAATTCCACAAAAGTTTTAATCGAAAAAAAAAAAGAAAGAAAACAAGAAGGAAAAAAGAAATAACAGCGCGGAAAATTCCGCAGCTAATGGTATTCAATTCGGAATAGTTGCGAGGCATTTATCATCATCAGCGGCATATTGAATATTTGGATTTAGCCTGGCCACGACCATGCCAGCTCTCTGCCTTCGCAAATGAATATTAACGGTTGCGAGTGGGTGGGAATTATTCAAATTTCGGGGCCTAAAAAGGTGGCAAAAGGTGTGGAGGAGCGGCTAAAACACAAAACGTGTTCGGCATCATCAAAATCCTTTGAGCAAACACTGCGGCAAAAGGCTAAAATGACACCAGCGGCCATATTGTTGCTACCACGTTGGGTTGTTGCTGTGCGTTGCGGTGGCCTAGTCCCAGTCCCAGTTCCAGTTCCCAGAGTTCCACCTCCTCCGGCCATTAGGAGTATGCTCGACTGAATGCTGAACGCTACCTCTGCTACCTTTATGCAAATCCCCGAAAAAACCCCAATGGCTCTGTCCCCTTGTTGCCTCGAAGAATTGACACCTCATCGCTTTTCAATGGAGCTGCAACCCAACCTGGCGGCGTCTGCTGATTGAACCGTGTCCGACTTTAATGGGGTTACTTCTAACCCCTAGGGAGCTAATCGCTGGTTGCCTTTGAAAAGGCTATCCTTCTGGTTTAAAAAGGAAGTTTTTTCTAAAAGGACAACGGTTGGAAAGGCCTTGGGTTTAGGGATTTCATCTAACCTAACATTTTGTATAGGTTTTTAATGAGAGTTTGCAGTAAGGAAATAAATAAAATCCTAGTTGATTTATACATTAAATTCAGTTAAATTTTAGGTTATAAATGATTTCTTTTATCAAAGATTTCTTTCATCTATGCATATATTTATTCCCATTTTGTGACAGACCAGCTGACTGAGTTTTCCAAGCAGCTGTTCGCCTATCATCGCCTTCTCTTTTCGGGTTTCTTATTCTCCATTCTCTGCCTTCGATCTCCAATGTCCAAGAAAGCTTTCCCCAGTTGCCGTGGACTCGCCAGCGCCATCGCATTTCCCGCATGAAAAACGAAATATTTTCGGAAATAGCTCAACGCCGCTGGCCACAAATTCTTAGCTAAAATTCCAGGGCAGAGGCAGCCCGGCTGGCAGGCATGTGGCACCGCATAGTTCTGCTCAGCTGCATGTGGAGTGCGTTTTTCGTTTCCCACAGCCAAGAGCAACAAATCAACATTGGTGAGATTCAGTAGTCCGGAGTTCCAAGTTCCCTTCTCAGTTTTTCCCCACTATTCCCTGCAGGTGCCTTCTTCTACGACGATGAGCTGGAGCTGGAAAAGGAGTTCCTGGAGGTGATCAATGCCATCAATGGTCCCGAATCAGAGCAAACCCTGCGCTTCTTTCCTCTGATAAAACGTTTGAAGCCCGAGGATGGCAGTGTCACCATGCAGGAGCAGGGTAAGTACTATAGTTTTCCCAGGAAATGTATTAAATGTTGAATGAAAATTCTCTGTGAATTTTTAGCCTGCGATCTTGTGGATAATGGTGTCGCGGCTATTTTCGGACCAAGTTCAAAGGCGGCGAGCGGTAAGTGTGGAGGGAACAGTTTTGTATAGAAAATGCAAGCAAAATAGAACGGAAAAAGCTTTTCCAACGTATAAGAAGCAGAGGAAACTTCTCTGTTTGCAAACAAAGCAAATGAGTGATCTGTCCTCTCTCTTTTCCTCTCCTTTTCCCAGACATTATAGCATTGGTTTGCAATAATACCGGCATTCCCCACATCGAATTTGATGTGGCGGACGAGGAACATCTGGAGGAGAGGCCCAACCACCAGATGACTTTGAATCTTTACCCCTCCCAGGTGATACTCTCGAAGGCCTATGCGGATATTGTCCAGAACTTTGGCTGGCGAAAGTTTACCATAGTCTACGATGCAGATGATGGTAGGTATTGATTTAGCAAGGTTTTCCTACTAAAAATCTTCCTTATACTTAAATACCTTCCAGTCAAGGCTGCCGCTCGCTTGCAGGACCTTTTGCAGCTGCGTGAGGTCCACAACGAAGTGGTTAGGGTAAGAAAGTTCCACAAGGACGACGACTATCGGGTCATGTGGAAGAGCATCAGGGGCGAAAGGCGAGTGGTTCTAGACTGTGCTCCTGGCATGCTGGTGGAGCTGTTGAATGCCTCCTCGGAGTTTGGTTTAACTGGACAGTTTAATGTGAGTCCTTTCAACCGATATACATCGTAATGGATAATTAACTAACCTAGTTTCTTCTTCTTGTAAACCTTAGCACATTTTCCTGACCAATCTGGACACCTACACTGATCACCTGGAGGAACTCTCAGCCGACAATGAGACCTTTGCTGTGAATATAACAGCAGCTCGGCTTCTGCTCAATCCTGATCCTCCACCAGTGAGTTCATTACAAATCTTTATACCTTTAGCTATACATTAACTATATCTCTTGAGTAGTACTCCCAGCCCTATGGCTATGTTATTCAGAAGGACGACGTCGTTTACGAAAGCAACGAGTCGCCGCGCACTCTCCTCCACGACCTGATCCACGATGCTTTGCATCTCTTCGAGCAATCCTGGCGGAATGCCAGCTTCTTTTACCCCGACCGGATGGCAGTGCCGCGCATAACCTGTGACTTTGCCTCCTCAGGAGGTCGCACCTGGGCCATGGGTCGCTACCTCGCACGCCTCATGAAAGGGGTGAGTGTACAGAGTGAGTCTGGGGATGGGGAAAGACCAAGTTAATTGGCGAGGTGTTGCCGTTGCAGACTTCCGGCGTGAACAGCACCAACTTCCGGACAACGAGCCTGCAGTTCGATGAGGATGGTCAGCGGATAACGTTCAACATAGAGCTCTACGATCCCCTTGATGGCATAGGCATTGCGGTGTGGGATCCCAGGGGGCAGATAACGCAGCTGAATGTGGACGCCAAGGTGCAGAAGAAGATCATCTACCGTGTGGCCACGAGGATAGGACCGCCCTACTTCTCCTACAACGACACTGCCGTGGAGCTGAATATGACAGGGAATGCCCAGTATCAAGGCTACGCCGTGGACCTCATCGATGCCATTGCCCAGGAGATGGGCTTCGAGTATCAATTCGTTCCGGTGGCGGACCAGCAGTACGGCAAGCTGGACAAGAACACCAAGCAGTGGAACGGCATCATTGGCGAGATCATTAACAATGTGAGTGAGACAGCAAACTCTCTATATAAAGATTTCTAAATTATATTCCCCAAGGACGCCCACATGGGCATTTGCGACCTGACCATCACCCAAGCCCGCAAGACCGCCGTGGACTTCACCGTGCCCTTCATGCAGCTGGGCGTCAGCATCCTGGCCTACAAGAGTCCGCATGTGGAGAAGCCCCTGGATGCGTACCTGGCTCCCTTCGGCGGGGAGGTCTGGATTTGGATCCTCATATCGGTGTTTGTGGTCACCTTCCTCAAGACGATCGTCGCTCGGATTGCCAAGATGGAGTGGGAGAACCCGCACCCTTGCAATCGCGATCCCGAGGTGCTGGAGAACTCATGGGACATTCACAACACTGGCTGGCTAACGGTGGCCTCCATCATGACAGCTGGTTGCGATATCCTGCCTAGAAGTCCTCAGGTGAGAGTTAATTGTCATCCATTACTCGCTACTTACTCTCTCAGTTACTTTCTCTGTAACTCGTTTAATTTCCCTCTCAGTTGCTGGGTAACCACTTGCTTAGTCAATTAATAAGTTACTCTCCCGCTCATTTATATATTTATTTTAAATATTGAATTATACAACCGAAACCCCAACCTTTTTTAGGTTCGCATGTTCGAAGCCACCTGGTGGATTTTCGCCATCATCATAGCCAACTCCTATACCGCCAACCTGGCTGCCTTCTTGACCAGTTCCAAAATGGAGGGCAGCATCGCTAACCTCAAAGATCTGAGTGGCCAAAAGAAAATAAAATTTGGCACGATTTATGGTGGAAGTACTTACAACCTCTTGTCTGAATCTAACGAGACAGTCTATCGCCTGGCCTTCAACCTGATGAACAACGACGACCCGTCAGCCTACACCAAGGATAATCTGGAGGGAGTGGATCGCGTTCGAAAGAATCGCGGCGACTACATGTTCCTCATGGAGACAACCACCTTGGAGTACCATCGTGAGCTGCACTGCGACCTGCGATCGGTTGGCGATAAATTCGGAGAGAAGCATTATGCCATTGCGGTGCCCTTCGGGGCGGAATATAGATCCAATCTGAGCGTGGCCATCCTGAGGCTTAGCGAGCGGGGTCACCTCTACGATCTCAAGCAGAAGTGGTGGAAGAATCCGAATGCCAGTTGCTTTGAGGAACCAGATCCCGACGCCACACCGGACATGACCTTCGAGGAGCTGCGTGGCATCTTCTACACGCTCTATGTGGGTATCCTGATTGCCTTTCTCATTGGCATCACCGAGTTTCTGGTCTACGTGCAGCAGGTGGCCTTGGAGGAGAGGGTGAGCAGGTCTTTAGCCCTTAGTTACAATCCTTACTTGTGATTTCTCCATTTTACAGCTCACCTTCAAGGCAGCGTTTAACAAGGAGATCAGGTTTGTGCTTTGCGTTTGGAACAACAAGAAACCCATTGTGGCCGGCACACCCGTCTCCAGCCTGCGCACAACTCCACGGAGATCCGTTGACAAGTCCTTGGAACGAACTCCCAAATCGAATCGACGCATTGTCATAGGTCGCTCTTCAGAGGAGATGCGAGAAATGGCACAGGGATCGGGATCAGGCTCTGGTTCGGGCTCCTCGTCGCCCATCAATGACAACAAGAAGGGGAAACAACATGAGGCGCGTGTCTAAGCTAAGAAAGTTGATCCTTAAATGAGTTCTTAACCAGAAAAAAGTGTATTTAAAAATTGTAATAACTTGAGTTAACCAACTAAACCCAAGTTTATGTAATTTCCAGAAGCAAGATTGATTTTTATAGCCTTTATAACCCAATAGTCCTTGAAGTTTCTCCCATTTCGTAATCAATTTGTAGCTTCCTTAAGCTTGAAATTACTCTGCGCTCTCCAGACTGGAGCTGGGGTCCTGTTCCTGCTCTGCCTTGATCCCGCAGGGCAATCCGAGATGTCGATGCTGGAAGTTAGTGCACGCCTCGCTGGCCACTGCATCCTCCTCAAGCCCTTGTCTCTCAATCCTTTCCCAGCAGCCACAGCCGCTCATCCTTGAGCACCGTTTCCCGTTTATTGTTGGCGAGGCTGCTGTCTCAGCTTGTCAATTGCGTTATTGGAGCTTATTGACATTTTATATCCGCCGACTGACGAACAGCGCGGCTGCTCCCCATCGCGAAAATTATTTAAGCAGCTGCAGGCGAGGGCAACGGGAGCAGGAATCGTTGTGAAGGACCAAAGTACCAAGGAGGTCCTGCTGGGTGATTGCCGTGTCTCGTGTTGGGTCGCCTTTGGCCATTGTTGGTTTGTGTAAAATGAGCAGCAATGACAACGACAGCGACAGTTTCAGCAGCAGCATCTGAGCAAAAAAAAACAACAACCAGGGGATGATGACAACTGACAATATATATGGGGGAAGGCAGCGCACTGAGAAAATTTTGAGGGTATTACCTTTGGACAAAATATTCAAGGGAATGAAGAATATCAAAATTTCCATTAAGAGATTTTATTAGACCTTTTGCAACTAAAACTTCAGAGATACAGTCGTTTGTTAACTTTTTGATCCCACAATTCCCAACTTATTTGGCTTTTCTCCTTTCAATTTCATAGTCTAGTTTGTTAATAACTCAAACTGAGAATACAGTCCTTTGATCTTTGGCGTTTAAACAATTAATTTTAATTTTTTACCCAATAAATTTGTTAAAACAACAGGCTTAAGTTAATGTTTCTTCTATAATTCTCAACTGGTAGGGACATTCTGGCTTAAATTTATTTTCTGTTAACACAGTAACAGGAACTTAAGATAAATTGTTTTCGGTTTTTAACGTTTTATTAGAAATAATTTTTGTATTAATTTTTATTTTTAAAACCGAAGCTAAATATCCAGTTTTTAATAATTTTACACTATAATTCCCAACTGGTTCGGACACTCTAACCTAAATTTAATGGCTTGATAAATCTTAAAACAAAATCATAATGTATCAACCATCTCCCTGCCCCCCTCCTCAACTTATTGTATTTATTTTCTACTTTGTGCTATTTTTTTCCTTAACAAACCTAATTTGTTTCTCATATTTCCCCCTGTTTCTCTCAGTGCATTTGTATCTAGAGGGTCGCATCCCGACAGATCGCATTGCATTCCATTCCATTCCGTGGCGAGTGTCATTTGCTAGCTGTTTGTTTGTCTCCTTCTCCGCAGAGCTCTGTGTGTTCAATTTTTAATTATTTTGTAGTGAAGTGGCCTCAGCTTCGACTGCCGGCTACGTGAGCCGTTCGAGGAGGGGGACCTCGAAATGTCACCCAGCGGCACCCAGAGTGGGATTCGATTCCCAGTGGTATGGGAGGTGGTGACCAGCGGCAAAAGTCTCCAAACAGAGCCGCTGAATGTCTCTGGTGCTAGGGGAAACCCAACACACCTGTTGCCCCGGCCAGCATGCGCAGTAGCTGCCTTGCAGGCGGAATCCACCACCGATGGCCAATGGCTGAGGACGGGCCACAAGGCGACAAGTTCCACAAGGCCACGAAAGCCTCAATTTTGGGGGGCGGGGACGCGGCAGGACGAGACTTATACGGATACGGATACGGCGGGATGTCATTTGCTAATGCCACGCACGTAAGCAATTTCCGCACGAAAGCGCATTCCTTGAGCCTTTAATGTACTTTTTGATGTTAACAAATTTTTCGAACATTTGTTGTTGACTGAAACAGGGCGAGAGAGGGGTAAGGGATAGGGAGACACATTCATGAACTGAATCTTAAGTTGGCTCTGCGGTTTGTCGTCGTCGTCCCTCTGGCTGGGGATTGGGTGTGAGTGATTAGAGTCGCATAAACAAATTAATAAGTGGCAGAATCCCGAATCCAGGATCCCGAATCCCGAATCCCGATTCCTGATTCCCACAAACCCGATTCCTGCAATCAACACCTCCCTGTCCCGGTTGTAAATTGAGCAATTTTCCACTTGGGAAAATTTATGAGCTGGCACTGGGCTGCGCCTTTGGTGTAAATTTTGTGCCTGGCAATCGCTAGACCTCGCTCGCTCACTGACAGGCAATTCGACGGGCGAAGGACAGACAGACAGACAGACAGACGGGCAGCCACATATGGACTTGGCTGCGGATATGGACTGCGGATGGACTTCCTGGGCTTCACGGCACTGCACTTCCCTTTGCGGCCGCAATTTCTTGAGCAAATTGAAATTCTTGTGGCCGCTTCCGAGCACGAGGCACGGACCTCTATTAGCCGGAATAAATCTTCCTAGCGTGGAGCTAACTTGTATGGGAAATTGCTGGCAACATTTTTAATTAACAGATGGTAGAGCGAGAAAGGCAGGGCAAAGCCTTGAGATATATTGTTGCAATTGCGGGTTACACCAGGACTTGGCAGGTGACTGGGTATAATTTTTAAGTCCACATGTGTTATCTGTGCGTGAAGTCAGTTAAAAATTAAATGTTCAGCCAAGTGATTGAGAGGCTTTTGTAGCCAAGAAATGAATGCATATATCCTTTTTCAGGAGTAACAAATTGTCACAGTTTTGAGCCTGCTTGAGCCTGTCATTCGCTCTGTCCTCGCTTCGATATCGCTGCTTCCGCTGAAAACCGCAGAAATCGATTAACACAGACCGCAGGAAGGCATCCCGCCGAAGAGGCCAGGCTCAGGTAACTCCGATTCCAATTCTCCTCAGACTGTGCAGGTGCGGTCAGTTGGGTGCGTGTCCTGTTGTCCTTTTGTCCTGCAGCCTTGTTTGCTTGTTTATTTGCAAGCTGCAAGCTTGGCATCTTGGCATCCGGGAAAGGAGTTGCTACTGTTCTGGTCCAGCTTTTCGCATCCTTGTTTGTTTGCGCCAAGTGGCCAGCAGAGTGGGTCCTGTTTGTGTGTGCCCAGTGTGTCCTGTGAGTGTCCTGTGTGTTGCTATGCGTGTTTGGTGGACAAATAAAACGCAGTTATGCAAATGATGTTGGCACATCAACAGCAAACATTAACCTCAACCTAAACTGCTCATAAATTCCAGCATTTTGCCGCCGAATTCAATTTTCCGAACAATTGAAGATGAGCTTTTCGCGCACGATCGCTGACTGTAAGCACTTTTTACAATTTTCACACTTTTCACATTTAAAAGGGGAAACGAATAATGTACAAAATTACGAACGCGCACTTGCTAGACCTTGGGATACCCTGCGATTAGGATATACCTTCTAAGGGTACCTTGAAATGATTTTCTCAAGACGAAAAAACAAATAAATGCAGACAAAAGTCATGGCTGAGAGCAAAGAACAAACAGCAGCGAAACCGCAAGAAGCGGAAGCGGAAACGCGTCACACAATGTCGATGCTCCTCGAACTCGCACTTCCACATCCTTGCTAGCTTTCCTCCAGCTTCTTCCTCGGCTGCTGCTCCTCGCGCGCTATTAGATATTTATTTCTGCGGATGTTTGCCCGTGTGTCCTTCTTCCTTTTCTCCGCTCTCGCACACACATATTTGCACATGTTTCGCATTTGTATTCCATGCGTTATTGAGCTGAAAATTGATGCACATTACTTACTCTATTGAATTACACATTAGCCAGGACGCTCGATGGAGAGGGAGAAAGAGAGCTGTGCTGCACCGAGCAAAAAGGATAATCCTTATTTAATTGCAATGATTTTAGTATATTTTTCATGTTTAATTGTGAAGGAGTATTGTCGTTTTTGGGGGGATTTATTGATGATTTATTTGGAGGATTTATTCCGAGGGGGAATACCATAAAAATTTTGAACTTTACTTTCTAGAACCCCCCGAATATATCATTGTATTTCCTTTAGATTATAAATATTTCTTTAAAGGAAATATTGCCCAATTTCTGGGTATATTATAAGCATTTTTTCATTTAACAAATTAGCTCAGGACATTTTAATTAAATTATTTAATATTAAAAACTATATTTTTATGTAGAATTTCCCTAACTTCTTAAACTTTTTTCAAAGAGTTTAAGTTTGTTTGAAAGCTGTATTCAAGGATAATATTCCAGAAAATTTTAATAATTTTATGTTTCTTATGAAATCTTTATTTTCTATTTAAAATTCCATCAGTTTTCAGCCTATAAATTTCAGCTCAAACCCCATTTTCGCTCTCTGTTGCTACTGCGACTGTCTCGATGCCTTGCACTCCTCGTTTGGCCAATAAATAATTTGAAAATAACAAAATAACAGAGTGAAAAACAAAGGACATGCCGCCAAACGTCACCCCGGGGTGCACAACCCCCTTTTCCTCGTTTTCCTGCTGCACCCCTGCTGAACCCATAGATGCATCGATAGCATCCTCCCCTTCCCGCCTAACCCCCTCCCCACTCAGCGTGCATGTGAATTATGCATGTGAGTAAGTACGAGGATGTGCCGGGGGTTTCCCCTTCTGCCGCTGCAGGGGGACCATAAATTGTACAACTAAATACAATTTATTTCTCGTCGTCGCTGGGTGACCCGTGACCCTTCGAAGGCGGCGTTATTTATTCCCTGCTCTTAGCATTTTTCCAGTTGTTTTTCTTGACTTATTTGGTTTTCCCAGCAAGCCGTACCTCTTCGATACAATATTTATGCGGTTTTAAATAGTTTTCGAAGTGCAATTGCAGTGTCTGCAATGATTGTGGCTGCTTGGACAGGCGGAAAATGGAAAATCGAGAAGTTAAGTTGAAAGTAATGAATTTGGTAGCCCTTTTCTTAGTTGAATTAAAATGCTTTAGGTTGATATTTCTTTAGAATTTTTTTCCTACCATAAAAAACATTCTTTATAGGAACATTTTAAGATTTATATTTAAATTCATTTAAAAATTTAAATCGAAATTTCTGAAATGTTGTTTTATTTTTAAACAGTCCCCTGTTAAGTCTTATGGGAGTTAAGTCTCTTAACACTCTTTTAACTTAACAGCTCTAGGCTATGTTAACCGTTTCGTTGCAGAAACTGTCCTACTGTAAGTTTTCTCTCCTGTCTGTAAATAGCAACAGTTCTAACAGTTTCTAACAGTGCTGTTAAGGGATAACATAACATGAAGGATGTACACTAGGCAACAGAGCAAATAAGACCTCAACAGACTTTACAGTAACATGGCTTACATATCCTCCGGATAATATTTTATGGCACTGTTAATGCTGGCTTGTATGGCAAAACCACCCCTTCTGTTGCTTAACAGCGGCAGCAGCGGAAAGCAGAAAGCGGATAAATGTTATGTTTCAGATTTTCTAAAATTTCGATTTTAAAGATATTTTAATGCAATAAATTATAAAAAATTTTAGATTTATTATTTTCTATTTTAATTTTTTAAAGTCTATTTCTGGTCACAATTTTTTATTAATTAAAAAAAAACTTCAGCAATGTTAGTTAGCCGCTTTTAGGATTTTTAGTCTCTAATGTTTTGTTTATTATGTTTCCTGACCAATTTATACATTACTTTAAAAGTTGTCCTAAATAATTTTTAGTTAAAATTACGCTTAAACTACTCATTATAAATTATTTTTTAACTTAAATAGTCCTTTAATTATTTTATTTTATATAATGTAAAAACTATACTTCACTTCTTGCAGTTTTTCATTAATTTTCCTTATAAGAAATATACACTGCATATTTAATTAAAAACTCTTATTACATGTTCCTAATTTTCTCCCAGATTTTCCCTTTAGTAAACCATTTTCCGGCTAACAGAAAACTGTTGCATTCGCTCCCCGGTCTTTGCCTGCAGGTCACCCGAAAAGTAACCATTAACTGCGACTGCCAAACAACTCAATTGCCACGAACCGAACGTTGTCCTGCTGTTGCTCCGCTGCTGTTCCTGTGACGAACTCACCACTCGCAGGACCCACAGTACTCGGAGCGCACTCGGAGCGTACACCGAGCCCACTCGGAGATCCCTTGGCTTCGCGAGGTCCTGGTCTCGTATATAACAACGAGTGCGCCAACTGGCCGACGCCAGTCTTCGTTTTGCCTCCGAGTCGTGCGGTCAGCAGCTGGAACCGGGTAGCAGGGATTTTTGTCAACCTGGCCAAGCAGGCAGGTCGCGATGCGACGCCTCAGACTGCACTCCGCTCCGCTCTAGTACATATAGACGTCTATATATCTCCCACTCGATAGAGGGACATATAGCAAAGACTATAGTCAGTATTATCCGGTAGGATAATGGCCCGGGATCATCGCATACGACCGCGTCGGCTTTAAAATTGGGTCTCTTAAAGCGACTTTCGTGCGCTCGTTTTACGTTTTCCGTTTTCCGTTTTTGTTTTCGTGTCGTCGCGCGTATACGCGTGTGTGTCGCAGTATCTGTGTGTGTTGTGCTTGTGTGTGTGCGGGCGGTCGGTGTGTGCGTGCACTGGGGCCGCTCTCGGGGCGAAATCGGGATACATTTCCTGGTGGCTGCATGGAGCCAGGAGCCAGCATCGGGGCGACACATAGCAGGCAAGTCCCGTGAAAACCCCAAAAGAAGAACCCTAAAAAATTTCAAGAAAGAGGAGACAATCCCTGCGGTCTCTGCGGCAAATCGCAGTGCATTTCGTGCACTGTCTCTGCGCCGGGCTCAAAGTCATCTTCTCCTGGCGGTGACTTCCTCCGTCACTCCCCCCTGACTTGTTTGGCTAACTTTCCCCTGACTTTTCGTGTTTTTTCCGGGCTTTATATGCTGGGTGATGACTCCGGCTCTTGAGGTTTCATCTATTTGTTACTCAGTTTCCGGTTGGGAAATCTCCGGGAAAGCTTTAATTCTCTAGTAACTTGTTGTGTGAGGCTTAAGGAAGAAAATTGTTGTAACTTCAAGGATTATAGTCAGAAGTCAGGGATTTTTTGGAGATATTATTATCTCTAAGAATCATGAACATCTCCCAAGCTTTTCTATAACTTTCCTTAAACGTAAAATAATAAATAGTTCAAAAAATAAAATAAAAGGCAATAAT
This sequence comes from Drosophila jambulina, assembly GCA_018152175.1. NCBI lineage: Eukaryota > Metazoa > Arthropoda > Insecta > Diptera > Drosophilidae > Drosophila > Drosophila jambulina. Next base: position 1,680,043 of record JAECXH010000114.1, read on the forward strand.
TATATTGAATTAGTATTCTTTCTTTTTATTAGTTTGTTCCTTAGTTTAAAAACCACAAATTCTCTTCGATTTGTCTTAGCTTTTCTAAATTAACCTACAACCTAAATTCCCAACAAATAATTTTGGAAATGATTTACTCTTATAATTATGTATACAATACATTTAACCAGGCAAAACCAAAAATCAGTTTTAAAGCCATTAAACATTTTGACGAGTCAATTACCAAGGCAAAAAACCCTATTATTTTCTTTGTGAAATCTTTTAATAGTCAATTTGGGCAGACATAATGGAATTTGTGCATTAAATGCACTCTCTTTTCCTCTGCAGCATCAATTATTTATTTATGTGTGTGTTTGTATGTGCACTTTTAGCAGGAAAACTCTCTGGCCACCTTGTTTTTCCACGTTTTGCACCTTGAATTCTGGCTCCACCGCAAATATTTCCATCACGCTTCAAGTGGTGCGTGTGCCAGTTTACTGAATTTGCCATGCAAATGTTCCACAATTGAAATTAGATTTCGTCGTCTGTGAATGCGAGTTGTGAGCTGTGCGAGAGTGCCAGAAATCCAAAATCGGTATACGGGGTTAAGGTTAAAGGCAGAGCGCGGATTTTGTTATTGTTTTCCTAGGCTTCCCGCCACTCACTTCCTTTTCCGAGCGGATCTGCCATATGCGGCAGCCGCAAAACTTTTGAATTTTTAAGTGGCAATCCGTGTAGCCGCCGCCGCAGCCGCTTCCTGCCTGTATCTTTGCCTGTGTATCTGTATCTGAACCCGCAGCAGCTGTAGCTGTAGCTGTAGCTGTATCCTTCGGAGTCACACAGTCAGCTGGGCCCCAAAAGAAAGGCAAGCCAGCAAGCAGATTGTAGACATAACTTTTTTGTTTAAGCCCCCAGCCTCGGTGGTATTTATTTAATTTTTAATTCGACAGAGAAAGAAAAGAATTAAGTACGTTTAATGCCAGTTAAATTTAAGTCGGATTCAACTGGCTCAGGCTCAAGTGGAGGTTAGATTTAAGGAGAAAGTAGGAAAGAAATTCAGAATGCTAAACATTTCTTAGGAAACAGGGTTTATTTTCAGTGGGAAAACTTATTAATAATTAGTAAGAGGGCTTAATTCGATTTATATATATTTGTTTAATGCTTAATTTAGTTTATTTTTTAGAAAGAAACCAATGAGAACATATCTTTTAATAGCTTAATTTATTTATAAATATATATGTTTGATAAAAAAAACTCCCAGCCTTAGCTCATTTAAATTTCAGCTTATTCAGCTTTTATTTAAATTTATTTCCTCTATGTTTTCTATTATTTTTGTCAACACAAAATTCAAATCACAAAACAGGAAATTAAAACCCCTATTCAAGTCACATAAAACTAAACAAAAAAAGGTGAAAATATTATTTAAATACTGCTTTGCTGCATTCCACTTTAAAGCAGAATTTTTTCGGTGTACAAAAACTTAAATAAAATTTGTGAGCCCCGCAAGTGCCAATAATGAGTCCAAATTCCTGTGTAATCTCCCTTCAGCTGTTAGCTTCGCTTTTTCCCGAAATAATCCCAGAATAACCCCCAAAAAGTTGGCCAAACTGTCCGAGATTCAAGCGAATATATGTGAGTGAATGAATGAGTGAATGAGTGGGGAGTGAGTGCGGACACTGGCGACATGCAAATTAGTTTGCTGGCAAATGAATAAAGTGAAGTGAATAAGTGGAATTATTGTGCGGAATGCGTAGGAATTCAATTAGCAGCAGGACTCTGCTCTTGCTCGCTTCACGCCCTGAAAAGTGCAAAGTTTTAGCTTAGGGAAGTTTTTCCTATACTTTTCTTTTTTGTGACAGCCGGGAAAATCCCATAAATAAATTATTTTTATGTAATTCGCTTGGGCAATAATTAAGCAATTGGGAGATTTAGTGGAAGATTTGAATACATTTGCAGGGGAAATGGTCGATGGAATTTAGAGGCCTCATCAATTACTGTGAGGGATTAGGTATTACATGGTTTTCTTTTAAGAGAAAGCTTAGAAATGAAGTTGAAATAAATTAAAATAATAAAAATTATTAAACTCACCAAGTCTCACAACAAAGCGTCATTCTTTCAATAAAATCATTTAATTGGTTTCCTTATTTTGATATATCTGAAAGAAACATATAAAAATAATAAAGGAGTGTTAATACTATAAAATGATTATTTCCAAGTCTCAAAAAGCAAGTTTTTTTTATAAACCTAACAAAATAGTTCTTAAAAAGATATATAATGTAATAAATAGCACAAAGTATCATGTATACTTATTGATTATTTCCCAAGTCTCAAGTCCCCAAATAAGCTCCTTGCTGTGTAGTCCCAATTATAAAACCCATTTCCAGCAGACTTCCCTTGAATTCTCCCAGGCTAATATGGCTCAATTAGTAGCATAATTTCTGAATTAAAGTGCCACAGTTACTCCCAATTCTGTACTCCTTTTCTTCGATTTCAATTTGTGCTGGAAAATACCTCAGAAATGTGGTAAATACAAAATTACAGCCAGAGTCGGCTGGCAGCAAGTTCAATGTGGAACTTTCGATTTTGGACCAGTTTATGGTGTTCGCTCGTATCGATGGGACGGAAGAGAGCATCGTCAGCTCATTCCTAGTTGCTGCAAGTTGGTAGTAAAAGTGCAACTTTGTCTGCAGCTGCAGTAAATATGCAAAACTCCTGCTACACACACACACACAGGGTGTAGGGGTCCTTCCTGCTGGCAGAATTTGCTTTTCGGGGGAGAGCAGGAGCAGGCCACAGCAGCTGTTGTTCTGGGTTCACACACGCCCCCGAAACTAACCCACACCCCTCCCTGACCACTGTGGAGACTTTCAAGTGTGCTCGGGATCTGCGCGTTATGCAAAACTAACTTTTTCCATTATTTTCTGTGTGTTGCCGCCGCCGCTACTGCTGCCGCTTCCACTGCTGCTGCTGCTGCTGCTGCTGCTTGTGGTTTTTATTTATGGTCTATTTTTGTTTTCATTTTTTGGTTAGTTACCCCAGCGGCCCTGCACCCTTTCCCTATGTAAATAAAAGCCAACTGCAAAGTTTTGACAACGCTTCTCGGGCTGTGCAGCAGCAGCCATGCCACGCCAGCAGCCGCCGATGCCGCCTCCGAAAATTGGGTCGGCAAAAGCGAAATTTATGTCGCAGCCGCGTGCAAAGTGACAGCGAACAAATTGCCGCGACACAGACACTGAAACAAGCCGACTTTCACACCAAGTTTATGCTATGGATTTTGAGATTTACTTAAAACAGTACAGAAAACCCCCAAAAATTGGGAGTTTTTAAAATACAAAAAATGGTGTTTTGTTAATTGGTGGTATTCTTTTAATAAAAATATTACAAGAACTCTAAAACCTGAATGACTTTTGAATATTTAATTGCAAGAAAGTGTCTCAAAAATCATTAGAGATCTGAAATCCATTTAAAACTAAAGTTTTACTCAATATCAAGCAGTTTGTAGCTTACTTTTTGACTGCATTTTTATTGATTTCAAAACAATTGTGATTTCTCTTAAGACTAAGAATATTTATCTATGTACAGGAAGAAAAGAAATTTGCTGATTATTTCAAATAATTTAAAAAGGTGCTAAAAATTATGCGAACAAAAATATTAAATGTAATTTAACTTTTTTTGGTGAGCATTGTGAACCTTTCATTATTTGGCATTAAGTTATTTATATTCCAAATAATGTCTAAAAAAAACATTTTTTCTGATATTTTATTTGTTTTTAAAAATCCTTAAGATAAACTTTAAAATCCTGAAAGAATATCGCGAATTAGGCTTCGCATACACCCTTCTGGTATATTTATAAATGCAAAGTAGGAACCCAACAACAAAACCTGTAAAATTGTGTCGAAATTAGTGACACAACACAAAAGAAGTAAAGGTGAAAGCCAGGGTTTTTAGGGGCTCAGGAAAATCGCTGCTCTAAAAACCTAGAGAAGCTAATTTCTAGGATTTCCCGAAAATCTCTGTCTAAATGCGGCCAGAAAGTTGTTCGAGGCAACTTTGAATTATTGATAAAATACTTTGACAGGGTGTGTGTATCTTTTGGGTGTGTGTGTGTTTGTGTAGTTTTCCATTTTCCACCCAGACAAACAAATTTCCAACTCGCATGCACACACAACTTATTTGATGCACTTCAATTCGTAGCCGGAGAGACAAATCCTGGAAAAGGAAAAAGGGAGCGGGACGACATTGATAAATGTTATTTTGGCCAACTTATTTCGGTTGGTTTTGGTAGTAAAAATTCCGCACAAAAACACACAGAGTCTCACAGAGAATCACTTTAGTTTGAGGGAAAATACAAATCTGAGAGAGCTTCGAAAAACCATAAATGCAGGTCACAGGGAAACCTGAAGTAGCGTCCATCTGGCGAATACTGAACTTTCTAATTAAATTCAATGCTGCCCCCGCTACTTGCGCCATCTCTGAGTTATTAAAAATATATTAAAACTGCTTTCGAAAGCGGCGGCAGGGCGGAAAGTGTTAAGCGCAAGCGGTTACCAGCATTTGTTGCTGTTTGTCGCAAAGTTTTGCCTGCCGCCGTTGCCGCCGCCACAAATTTGAAGTCCTTGCTCTTGCTCTTGCCCTTTCCTGCTGGCCCGCTTTCCTCCACCTTGGCATCCTTTTCTTCTGACCATCTTTGTTTGCGCCCGGAAACTTTGCCGACGTCAACGACGACGACGACGGCGGCGACTCCTGGCCATTGTGGCAGGCGGTGCTCCTGGCCAGCTGCTGCTGCTCCTGGCTCCTTGCTGCAGTCTGCAGTTTGCAGTCCGTGATTGTCGTCCTTTCTGTGTGTATGTGTGCTCGCTGCTGGCCCTTAATTTGCTGGGCCAACTTTGTCTAATCAGTGTGCCGGCAGCTGCTGGCAGCTTCCTCTCAGATTGCGTATACGCGCCGTGGGTCTAGGAATGCTCTAAGGAAGGCACTACTGCCTGCCGCTTAAAACTCAATCAAAAAAGGTCTTTACTTTGGTTTACCTGTGCGTTTGGAACACCTAGATCTCGGGGATCATTCAAAGGTTTTTAGGACCTTGTCGTAGATCATCCTTGTATGATAATCTCCCAAAAATTCGAGTACATTTGGAAGACAATCAGGGAAGCTACAAGTCAATTATCCTGCAACCTGCTATTTACTTTCCCTCCTTAGTAACTTTCTCACTGGCTTTTCTAGCTTTTCTCAATCCCCAAATAACTGGCTATCGAAAGACTAACCTTGTGAGATCATTTCATACACATCTGTGTATCATTGGAAGTCAAACAAGAAAGTTTTAAGGACAATAAACATGAAACCTCTTATATATCTCGTTCTCTCGTCCTTCAAACACTGACTTAGGGATTCCAGCACCCCGACATTAGCTTCCTTTCCTACTTTTCCCAAATTGTAACCCTGTTTCCGACTCCCAACCGAAGCTAATGGTCACCGAATGATAGTGTATCGAAAGGCACCGCCCACGCGGCGTATGTGTGATATGTGTAATTTGGACTTCATTCCCAGGTCCATTACCAATACCCCTCGCCCCTGCCCCTCTCTGTACCTTTAGCATACTTAAAGCCAAAGCAATTACACTGAAATGAGCTAATAATATTCAATTTCAATGCTCCCCTCCCCTTATGGCTGACTGCTCAGCGTTTTGTCCAAATGTCAGCCAGAACCAGCAAGAACAACAACGACAACACAACACCAGATGTCAAACTGTCACAGGGCCAGACGACGAACCGTCAAACGGCGGGACCAGCGGAGAGCGAGGGGTGCTCCAATGGGTCATGTGTCAATGGCTGGCACTTCAGGGGGAAAAACCCGGTTGCATTGTGGAAACCAGTGCAACTGTGCCGCTTGAAACGTGAAAAATTACAAGAGGAAAAGGGAAACGCGAACGAAAACGTTAATAGAATAGCAGCCAAAGGTGGGCGCGGGCGGGAGAGTCATGGAAATCACTCAATTGGACGGCTAACTGACAGCCACACATTATCAAATATTAATGAAGGGGGGAAGAGGGATATATACACTATGTGTACTGGCTCATTGAAGCCGTTTTGTCCTTAGCTGGAGCTGGGGGCGAACTTTGACACCAACGCCCCCCAAAAGTCACAGGGGGAGCCCCTCGAAAATTTTACAACCAGAAACATCTGCTTCGGGGTCCTGGGGGAGACCACGACATCACATGACTAGCTATAAACGGGCGGAGCTTGCTGCGTCACCGGAGCAGGAGCAGGAGCAGGAGCAGGAGCTGGGCCTCTTTCTCATTTATAATTCAGCAAAGTAAAACATTGAAGTAATGAAATTACACCAGAAGAATTTGTCGGCCAGCCAGACGACACATTCGCCTTGTGGAAATATGAGCGGCGAATAAATAAAAATTTAATGAAAGCACGTATACGCCGGGTGGGTCTCTGCCCCACTCCTGATTTTTCCACTCCACATTCTGCGTGAGGCATTTTGACAAAACATTTTGCATGTTGGGGGGGAGAGGGGGGAAAATGCAAATAATTGAATTTCTGTCAACGAAATTAAATTACGCCTGCCCTAAACGCGCCTAGCCCTTTAAAGCCTCGTCCACACCGGCTGCATAATGCATTTTAAATTGCGCATAATTAAAATAAATGCAACAAATGATTTAAATTTATTATAATGCCAGCAGCAGCGCGACACTATATGCATGTATGTGTGTGTATGTTTGGATGAATGGCAGATATATACAATAAAAGTTAATGACAATGCATAAAAGTTCATTACTGCCAGACACACACAGAAATGGGAAATGGAAAATGGTTGGCAAAGATATGCCGCAATGGTGCATTGTAAAGGGAAGGAGCAGAGCTGCGAGTCTGATATGACAGGGGAAAATAATAATAATAATAATAATAGCAAAACGAAAAGCAATCAAAGGACACACACAGGTTGCACAACCAACGACTGACCACTAATTAACCTAATTTCTAGACAACAATCGCAGGGGAAGGCATGCTTTTTGGCCACCAAAACCTCCGTTTCCGATAAAGTCGATTGATTTCGACAATGGCCATTTTGTTTTATGTTCTTTTTTTTTTGGTAATCATTTATGCCACCCTGGCCGGCCGGGAAAATTATTTCAATATTAATTCAACACAAAACTTTCAATAATCCGTAATTATCGACGAATGTAGATCAAATAATCACGTTTTAGTCGCCGCCAAACAGCAACAACACCAACTGGAAATTAATTAGGGAAAATAACAAAAATGGGAATTATTATCCACACACATCCTGTATTTGTAATTGGGCTTAAAACGCCAAATAGCCGGCTGTCATCGATATAAATTGAACAGTTTTATGTGCCGGGCAATTTATTAGCCATATATATTTATCATAATTAAAGACGTACACTCGCTCCCAACTAACTATATTCATATATATATTCTTTTTGCAGCTGGCTCTCCTAAGGATAAGCGCCGCATAAAACAAAGCAAATAAAATCACATAAAATGCTGGGAAATCTGCAGAATGCATTGAACAAAAACAGCAACAACATACAATATTCAAACTAAGAGAGAAGAGTTCGCCAGAGTTCGAAGTCGAGTTTGAGTCCAAGTCCTGTTGAGGAAACTCCGCCACGGAATGGAACCCTGGCTCGGTGGCGGCGAGGCCTGGCTGAGGCTGCGGCTGAGGTTGCATAAATCAAAGTGAGTTTAAACTGCCTTTATCTTGTTCTTCTAGCTCTGCGAAATCAAATTCATTTCCCACTTGTTTTTGGCTGCTAAATTTAGCTCAAGTTTTTCCAATAAATTCCATGAACAATGGCAGTTATTTTTGCTGCTTAGCTATTTATATGTTTATAATTTTCCAAGAAGACCCTCTGTGCGTCCGCGACACTCTCTCAACCATGAGGGAGGCCTAAAAGCCAGGCAGGGAGTGACTGACGAGGGTTACAGACATTAAAATCGAGTACAAAACCGACACAAAAAAGGTCCTTTTGGTATATATACTCGTCTCATATTTTATTGCCTTCGATTTGGGCCCTCAGAGACGGCTTTAATGGTGGAAATTCTTATAATTAAGCCAGGACTCGCTGCAAGAGTGGCTGTCAAAAGAATTTCATAAATGAAAAGCCATAAAAGTGCGACCGAGAGAGACCCCAGAGAAAAATCAATGCCGATGCCACAGCTGTGGGCTGCCATTACTAAGCTGAGGACATGACCAGCATCAATAAGTTTGGGACAAGCAGCTGCTGCTGTTTCCTAGAAGGAATTTATTGACACACACACACACTGGGACGCTCTGGGGGAAGGTCCTTCGATAATCACTGCGGCAACGTGAAGAGAAAACCCGAGAATTTCAAGAGAAATCGAAATGGACGCAGTGCAAATTCGAGGTTAATGCACAAATAAATCTGCCACAAATTGTAAGCCATCAAAAATCTGCTCTTTGTGGTATATACTATATATTACTATATATATATATATAAAGTGTATATATATAAATAGAGAGAGATGGGACTACGCCTGATGGCACAAAAATAATAATTATTAACGCTCAACTGCGTGGCAATCAACAACATTTTATCTGGCGCTGCCAAACCAGTTTTCCAACTTTTCCCGCAGAGTTTGTGTCTCAGTTTCGGCTTCAGCTTCAGCTACACAGTTCCTGTTTCGGTTTCGGTTTCGGTTACGGGGGGTTTTTCGCTTCCCTCCGATATCGTGAGCCTGCTAACTTCCGATTTCCGGCGTGCGCCCGTGATTGAGCGCCGCTTTATTTCCTGCGAGGCGGCGCCATCGAGGACCACAAGGACTGTCCTCCTGTCCTCCTGCGACGCCTGTTTGACTTCTGATAAACTTATTATACACCCTCGGTGGCCGAAGGGAGGGGGTTGCTGGAGAGAGGGTTGGCACTTGTTAGGCTTGCCTTTGCCTATTTCGAGTCCTTTAAAGTTTGGTCGCCTGTCATCCCCCCCAAAAAAAGTAAATAAGACGAAATGAGGTGAGGCGGCACAAGTGGGAGGGTGGGTTAACCCATTTTCGGTACAGAGGAGGATATGTTTACGTAACAGCCTTTTGATCGGCTTCCCCTAATGGGTACTTTTAGCGTAAATCGACCTAATCTGTGGCTTAAAGGCAAGGGTTTGGAGAAAACTTAAAGTAAAAAACCTAAATTTGTGTACTGGGTTCAAGGAAATAAATGATTTCTTTTGAAAATACATTAAAATTAAGATAAAAACGTTACTAAAAAACACGATTTTATAAAGGAGATTTAAGGGAATTTTTATGAAGATTTATAGGAGATAAACTGAATATCTTTGGAAGATTATTTGTTGATTTAAAGTTGGTTTTTTGTAAGGTGTATAAATGTTTTTAATTTTTTTTTATAAATGTCCAATATCTTAAGAATATTCAGTCAAAGTTTAATATTTATCACACCTAAATAGACGAAGTTATAGGTATTTAAATGGATGTGACGTAAAACAGGGACAGTATCTTATCGACGAACTCTCAGAACCCCCGATGACTTCCGAAGAGGCCTGCGGTCTAAGTTAGTATTAATAAGAGCTTTGAAATTTAATATTTAAAATTTTAATAATACTTTTAGTTTAACTTGAATCTTTAAAGTTAATAGTAACAGATAGTAGTCTTTATTTTCAATAAAAGAAGTGCAATTGTATGCCAAAAAGTAAGCTGAAAACGCACAGATAAGCACAGAGTCCTAGGTGTGGGCCGAAAGGGGTTGAGGAGTGGAAAACTCGGAAACGAGAACCTTTCTCGCCGCTCCACTGTCTGCGGGCATCAATGTCAGTGATTTATCACAAGGCACAACGCACATAAATAAACACCAGCAGCCATCGGAGACGGAGATGGAGTCGGGATTTCCAGATACTTTTCCACCGGGGGGAGTGGGGTTTTTTTTGACAGTGCGTTGCTTTACGCATCACTAGACTTATCCCGGTCTCGTCCCCAGCAGTCCCTGGCCCCCAGACATCCCCCACTCCTATGGGTTTCCTTTTCATTTGACGCTTTGTGCACTTGACTTCGGAGGCTGCTCCTGCCCCAGCTCCTGCTCCTGCTCCTGCTCCTGCTCCTGGTCCTTCTTCGATTTGCCGCCTCTAACGACCCTCATTGTTTGACACTCTCTGCTCCGCTATATCTCCGATATGCCCCTCCCCTTATCTCCCGGGGATAATGGCAGAGAGAGAGACAGAGGGCGAGAGCGAGAACGAGAGGCGACATTATTTTCACTTTATTGAAAACTTGTAGCCGAAATTGATTTTCCACGTCTCCTGGCGGCGGCAATGGCGGCGAAGGCGGCACATTCCAACGCCCAGGGAATTGACATTCCCAGACCCCAGGCCCCATTCGCTGGCTTTGTCTTCTGGCAAATTTATTTCGCATTTAGTTGAATACTTTCCGTCATTTTCTGGCTGCGAAAATTTCGCATACATTTATTTTAAAGACTGTAATTTCATTTTATTCTCATGCTAATGTTGTGTCTCCCCTGCATGCCGGGTTATTAAGTATTTATTTGCGCACATTCCACGGCTAATGGCTTTTTTTCTGGCGCTGAAAAATCAATTTTGAGCTTGAAAATGTTCAGCTAATTGTTGCTGTTGCAGCGAAAAACTATTTTCCAGTTTCCTGCCGCTGCGAAAAAATGCAAATTCTCATTCAACACAAAAAGCTTAATATCAATAAATTAATATAGATGTCGGGGGTTTATTTTTTCGTAGCCCTTCGAATTCACATTTGCCGGAAAGAACCCTATAGGTTGCTGGGGATAGTCCTCCTCGCTGGGCTTTATCTTTTTTAGAATATTTTATTTAAAATTCCGCCATAACCCGGACTCTCCGCCGGAGCAGAGCAAAACAATAAAAGCAATCAGTGCTTAAAAATCAAATTCAATTTGCGCATATTCAGCATTTTTGGTCGTTGTGCTTTTGTTTCTGCTTTCTGCTTTCCGTTTTCCCTCTGCTTTTGTTTCGTTTTGTTTTGTATTTGTTGTCCTGCAAGTACAATTTTCCTTTTTTTTTTTTTCAAAAATTTATAACAAAAATGCTGCCGAAAAATATGAATACCAAGAGCGAGCGTGAAGCAGTGGGAGGAGATTTCCCAAGGACGCCAGACGCGAAGAAATACTGGGTGAATCATAAATATTCCCTGAATCAACAGAATATGATGAAAATCCATAAATCATTGTGTGTGGGCGGCGGCAGTGGAGTTGAGATTGGGATTGTCAGTGAGTGGGAGGAGCCAAAGGGGTGGCGCAGGCCAGAGTCAGGAGGAGCCACGAGCCTGGAGCCTGGAGGAGCTCCGGCCCGAGCAAGGATTTCAAATGCAAATCAACTGTGTCAAAAACTTTCGCTGCCAAGTGCTCAACGGTAGAGGAGCCGGGCAACTTTCTTTCCCAGCCAGAGCGAGTCTCTGCCACGCCCACTTCGGGGGCAGTGCAAACAAATAATGAAGATGAATGCAAACAGTAAAACACCAAGCAAATAACAGAAGAGTGCTGGCAGGAGCAGGAGCAGGAGCCGGAGCAGGGACTGAGGAACTGTACAAAATTTAAGCAAACAATGGACGTGGACGAGCAAGGGGTTCCCTGGTTCGTTCCCTCGTCCCTTCGAAAAAAGCGGCTTTTGTTTCGTTTTAATGCGATAATTTCATGCGCAAGAATTTAATGGAAAATTATTTCAGCTATTTTCATAGAATTCAGCTCTAGCTTCGGCATTTTCAGCTGCTTCCCAGGGGGAAGTTTTGGAAGCAAACTTATGCCGAGGCAGGAATCCGAAGAACAAGGAAAGCAGGAACATTGCATGGAATACTATACACTGCTTCCTGCCCCCTTCCTGCTCCTTTATTGTTCACATGAAATCAGAACTTGCATATTTATATAGCAACTTTAGTTTCATCTTTCAGCAAGGGAAAAGGCTAAAAAAAAAAAAGGGAAATGGAAATGTCAAGGAATAAGGTGTGAATTTGTTGCAGATTTCCCAGGAAAAACTAGGGGAAAATAGAGGAAAATTCTACGAACGAGCCGCGAATTCCTCGCTCTCTCTCTCTAATGGAATTTAATTGTCTGCCGCTGCGATTTTGGCCAGCAGCTGAAGCGTAAAATTAAACGAGGCCAACTGAAATCAGCGTCCGAGTCCACGGGCCAAGCTGAGCGGAACCCAAGTGTTGGCCACGAAGGACACCTGTTGTTCCGTGTGGCTGGGTGGGTCGTCTTAAAGTGCCCGGATGGCCTGACCTGGCTGATCAGGAATTGTGAGCACGTAGGGCCAGGGAAATAAAACGAAATAAGGCGGAATTCCCACCTCGCAATTTTCTCTTTTTTAGAAGGACGCTGGCGAACTTGTCGCCCATAAAACTTGAAATTGAAAAACTTTTACTTTAAACTAGAAATGTACGCCTTATATTGTATGTGTTTGTGTGTGTGTCCCTGGGTGTGTATTTGAGTAACAATTGAGACAAAAGGACAAGAAGTAGAGCGTTGAAAGTCGAAACACTTTCGCCTGATTACAAACGCGCAAATGATGCGTGCCTAATGCGAGGCGGAGGCCACCGAAAAGCCACCGAACAAAGGCGGTTCGTACTAACCACAAAGGGGGGGTGGGTCCTGGCATTGAGTCTGACGAAAAAGAAGCAAATTTTTTCATACGAAAGTACACTGCAAAAATAGCAAGGAAGAAGGTACTTAAATATATGAAATAAATATTAGGTAAATCATTAAAATCCAATTGTTTAAGCTGGTTACTAACTTATACCAATTCAAGTGAAGATAACTCCTTTATAGCTTAAGCTATCTATAATATTTCTATAAGAAATATTAACAATTTTAATTCTTATTTATTTCTTACTGTGTCCGAAACCAAAATTGTCAAATTGTCTGCTGCTTTCTGTGTGTGTTCACTCCCGCCGCAGTAAATGTATGAGTGATGCCAGAAAGTAGGCAACATATTTTTGCAACCGAATACAAGGAAAGAGAAAGAGACAGGTATAGAGAGAGAGAGAGAAAGAGAGGTAGTAGAGGATGAGACAGGAATAGGGCAATGACAGACAGCCGCAAGCTGCTTCCAAGAAAACGAAGGAGGCGGCGGCAGCTGCCCACTTTTTAATAAAATAAAGCCCAGGGACGAGGACGAGGACGAGGACGACTGGCAAGCGTTTAACATATGCCCCAGCAGCCAGGAGGGGAGAGGAGGGGACTCCCGGCTGAGTGAGAAAGAGATGGAGAGAGAGAGGGAGGGGGAGAGAAAGCGAACAGAGACCGACGACGGCTTGATATTAAGCGCACCAGAGATAAACACAGACAGCACTAAATTAATTCTGCTCAATTTGCATTAAAATATATGTGTGAGTGTGCGAGCGGGTCTGCTGTGTGTCCTGTGTGTGTGTGTATGTATGTGTTAGTTACATTTCCGTGGAGGTCCTTGTGTCTGTGCTATATACATGCATAAGTATAAATGTCCGTGAGGATGTGTGCGGCTCTGTGTGTTAGTTTATTTAATTTTAAAGCCTGCCGGCTGAGCGACCAAACTTGCTTCCACTTCGGTTCCAGCTTCCTCTTCCGGCCCTGCCTCCTCGCTCCCCTTGCTCCTTTTTGCCCACTACTCCCCCCTTTAATCTCAGTTGGCCCCGATGCGGTCGCACAGGTGAGCAAAAACTTTCGCACAGCTGCCTAATGACATTGTGGAGGAGCGACTGCGTCTCTGTGGTCAGGCCAAGCCGAAAGGAGGCAGGAGTCCGTGGGGGCTGTGGGGATAGAGCAGGAACTAAGCTTTCAGCGAGTGTCAGGAGCTACTGAAAGGACCACCACCGCAATTTTTTGGAGGGAAGTGTGTATCCGGGTGGCAGAGAGTTATCTGCGGCCAAAGGCAGCAACAAATTGCCCTCGCCCTCGCACCAGACAACAAAGTATTAAAACATAAATGGCAACAATATCAAAACGGATGAACCGCAAAAGTGTATGCCAAATATACATATAAATTTGCATACATAAGGATTGTACAAATGGGGTCAAAATAATAGGGGAGAACTTTGATTAAATCAATATTTAGTTAATCCATTTAAATATAAATTTGGCTATCCTAAACAATATTGTGTTTTTGATACCAAAAATAAACAGGAAGAAATTTAAAATATATCTCTCTCTCGGAGTAAACCCTTGCTGAATTATAATCAAAGAGCAAATAATCAATGCTCTCACAGAATGCAGCTAAATAAAAACTCTCTCGTTCGCTACTCAGTGAAGCGTGGAAGAGAGAGTCATAGAAAGATAGAGTACACATACAAAGTCTCTCCGAAAAACTCTCTCTCACATTTAAATTGAGAGCGCAAATTCAGATTTTCTTCCTCTATTTAATCCGGTCTACCGAAAACTATAATTCTGTGGGATTTAAGTAATGAGGAACTTTCTCTTGCATATTTAAATATATATAGAATCTATAATATATTTTAGAAAATCCTTCAGCTTAAAGGCTTTAAAATTCCCATAATTTCTTCTCTTATAATATCACTCTCTAAATCCCCTATAATCCCACCAACACATTCATAAGACTCCTATTTCTTTGACCCCCATAGTTTACATAAAAGATAAATACACGGATAAATACACACACACACACACACGCACAGAAAAGTATATGTAAACAAATTGTTACGCACTTTATGAAATGCCAAACCGAACCCGACAGAGAGAGAGAGCGCCCGTCGGAGGCTGAATTTGTGGTCTTCGCGGCTTTTGCTTCCCCTCAGCTCACTGTTATTGTCTTTTACATCATCGCTTTACTTAGCATAAGTACAGGCGGAGGCAACAACAAATTGCCGCCCTCACCCCCTCGAAAAGTGAAATGCCTCCCACTAAGAAAACAAAGGCGTAGGCGGAAAATTTCATTGGGGAAAGGGCACAAAAAAAAATAGCAAGGAGATTTTTATTTCTATATTTTTAAACGCTTAAAATCAATAATAAAAGAACCCAAATATATGTCGTTACTCTTAAAAATAACCTTCTTCTGTTCTTATCAAAAATATAATGTATAAGTTTTAAAAAGGTATGTTATTTATGGAGTTTTGATTGTTTTTAAAACCATAGTGATTTCTGAGAACTTTAAGGAAAATGAGTATCCTATTTCAAGGTCAAAAATTGTTCATAGCATTCTTTTGGACTTTGTTTTTAATGATTTTTAATTATCACAACAATATCTGACACATACTTTGTTTAAATCAAACATCAAAAAAAGAAAATAACCAATTAAAGTAAATTTTTTAAGTACCTAAACTTCTAAAAAAAAAGGCTTTAAGGAATTTCGTTTAAATTCCTGGCATTCTCAAGGTGTTTTTATCCTTTTCGCGGGGACCATGCCCACGCCCCTGCCTCTCCTGTGTTTACTGGGCGATGTTGTAGCCGGCATTCCGTGCTGCGCCGCGTGAGCCTGACACCGCCGCCATGTCTCTCTCTCTCCAGCGACCCAGCCAACAATCCAGTCCGAGCGCCTTTCTGCCATTGTTAACATTTATTTTTATTTTATGCACTCACACCCCCGCCTTGAGCTCCAAATAAGTATGCACAGCACGGGGCAGACTCCAATTCCACGGCAGGCAGTCTCTGCTCCTTCTGCTGCTCCTGCTCCTGCTCCTGCTCCTGCTCCTGCTCCTGCTCCTGCTCCTGCTCCTGCTCCTGCTCCTGCTCCCGGCTGTCCCGTTCCCAATTCCGAGTTAATATTATTGACTGCTTCCCGGGGATGTTCTTGCGCCCGTCTGTTGGTGTTCTTTGTGCGTGTGCGTGAGCGTGCCAAAGCCAATATTTAGCTAATGGTCTTCATATTTTAAATATTGGTGAAAGGAAGGCAGCGTGGGGGAACCCCAAAGAAAGCCACTGGCAAACTTTAAAGACTCGACATTTAAGGCACGAACTGTGCGTGGGTGTGGGTGTAAAATGTTTAAATTAAACTGCAAATGCAAACACACAAATATACACACAACCCACACACAACCCGCACACTCTCCCAGGCAATGCAATTTCATTTTCAACCATAAATTGCGCGCATGTGAAAAGTTGTTACTGTGTTTGTTGCTCCCATTTTTACGCTTTTATTTATATATATTTCGCCCGTTATTGTTGTTACAGTTGCCTATTTATTTGCAAATGTCACGAGGCAGGGCGAGGCACTGGGAGAAACCCGGGGTAATGGGCGTGACAGATAAAGGTAAATTTGTTTGATTATTGTGTGCTTTTTTTAGCACACTTCACTTCAAACAGTATAAATAATTAAAAGCAACTCCCTGGGCGAGCTCTGGGCGGCTTTAATGGGGGAAATGTGAGGTAAGGCAAATCTTTGCCCGGAAAACGTGTGTGTGTTTCCCTGAAAACCCTCAACAGCATGCATTACCATATGTGTGCAGTAACAAATGACAATTTCAGCAAAGCACAAAATAGGCAAACAAAAGCCGAACAAAAGCAAAAACGAACCCATGGCAAAAAATGCAACTCTTGCATATTTGGAACAAGTGAATTGAGAGGTGGAAAGGGGGAGTGGGGCAAGGGGTTTCGGGCGTACGAATAAAGTTATATTGATGTCAAACATGCGCAAAAAGGGGTACCAGCAAAAGAAACAACAAAACAAACGAAAAAACAATCAAGTTTGTATGCTAGCAGGACCTGAGGTACTCACAAGGTATGCTGGAAGTTATAGTTAGTTGGCTCATATTAGAATTTTATATATTTTCTTTTAGAGAAACTAAACAAGTAACGTTAAAAGCAGATTTACTAGCAGTAATGCGAAGAAGAAAATCAGCAGAGAGGTTTATTTTAGAAAATAATTAATTATAATTAAAGAAAACTACGGTTCAAATGATTTAATTACTTACAAATAAATATTAAATATTAATTTTAACCATCAAACTTCTAGAATACCTTACTTAAAATTTTTTTAAATGAATTATTTAATAGGAAATGTTATAAAAACATAAATAGTCATGAAAAACATTTATTAAATCCCTCAAAAAAGTAGCACATATCTGGTTTCTAATAAAATATTAAATTAAAGCACCCAATATGCTCTCCCTATTTAATTTCATTTTCTATAAGAACAATCCAGCCAGTGAAAGGATCCCATGTTTATGGTTTAACCCCTCTTTCAGCATAGCCTTGGGTCTACTACAGGTAATGGGCTCAGAAAAAAACGTTTAAAACCTGCTACTACTCTCCCTCTCTCTTTTGTTACCAAAACATTGCTCGGGCACAAAAGCCGTCCCAAAATAACTGGAAACTGGAACGCAATGGAGGCTGCATCCCTTCCACTCCCCGCCAGACCACCCATAGACCAAGCAATGCAAACGATTTCCGAAAACGGGGCGTATACGTAATCTGCCATGAACCAAATATGTGATGCTAGAGCAGGGGCAGGGGGAGGGGGGGAGGGTGCAGAACGTCGAAATGGCTGCCACAATTGTTGATGGCTCGCTGGCTGGCTGGCTGGCTGGCTGGCAAGTGAGCTAAAATCGAGGACACACACATGGAGAGGGAACAGAATTTGTGCACTCGAAAATCGCTGAAATCGCTGGCAAAATGATTTCCCCAGCGCTATGCAATCATCTTTTTTCCGAGGCCCCTCTTCTTTTTTTTTTGTGAACTAGTGTGTGTTTGTGTGTTTCTTTGCCTAATTGACGACACCCCACTGGGAGTGTGTGCCGCCTGTGCATACATTTTAATTTGTTTACTTTTGGCGCCCATTGTTGCGAGGAGGTTGGTGCCTGGCACCGACACCCACCGTACACACACGGGGCTAAATACACTTTTACGTGACTTGGCGACATCAACGTGCGGCATTTATGGCAAGGATGCGGCGGGGCCTAGTTCCCAACTCCCAGAAGCGGATTGCAAGTTATTTCTTGGTATCGAAAATCCTTTAAGGAGTCTCCCTTTTCCTAAGCTAATTTCCTGCGACTCTAGACCTTAATTTAAAGCCGGGCAAAATGAATTTCCTGCCTGTGCGCATTGACACTGATTTTATTTCGAATCTCATTTCAATGGCAAAAACCCATAAAAGACACCACTGCCGAGGGGGTAAGAAGAGGGTGCAAGGGGGTAAAGGGCGGCTTTGATCCAAAAGAAAAGCGCGAGCAATGCAAGTTAATGCAAAACGCGGCATTTAACACTTTTGAAAAGGAAGCAGGAAGGCAGGGACTCACCCCCGGCTGCTCTTCCCCGCCGAGCCAGCCATTCACTGTGAGTCTCAGCCACACTATGGCCCTATAAAATGCTTACAAAATGTTGTTTTATATGAGAATCCCCTTCATACATACACACAGAATCACAGTCACGGTGTGTGTGTGTGTGTGGGAATTGCATTTTACATGTGACGCACGTGTGCAACAACAGAGCCAACAAAAACCCAACTTGGCCCGAAGCAACAGAGGTAGAGAAACCGAAGAGAAAGAGATTAAAAGGGGGAAAACGAGTGAAGGAATACACTTTCTAAGGAAAAGAATGGGAAAAATCGAGGGAAAAATGTCATTATTTAAATAAATAATTATATTAATCGTATTTTTACATCATTTAATATATTAAAACAATTTTATAATTTGTAAAAAAGGTGTTGTTTAATCTTTAAATTAAATAAAGCTAAGATCTCTAGCATTACATGTCCCTAAATTAACAAAGATCTTGGTTAAATTGTTTAAAAATCAAAAGCTATGTCAGAAATTTATATTATGAAGGAATTTATTAAAAAACTTATTTGAAATCCATTTTTAGGAGCACTTTAAAGGTATAATAATACCTCTTGTTCAATAATAATGCTAAATATTCAAACATTTTAACAGTTCGAATAAAACGAAACTAAAAATTACGAAAAGCTTAAGTTAGGTTTCTTTATCCCAATTTTCTTCTCTATTTTCCTGCTCCAAAATTTACAAATTTGAAGTCCTTTTCTTGAATTTTTCACACAGATCACTTAAAACCCCCTATAAACCTTCGATCTGCCACATACCCTCACCTGTAGAAAGAGCATAAAAAGCATAAATCGCTTCACATGCGCAAACAAACTGCCTGCATCGCTTTTCCCCCCACCTGGCTTTCCCTTTTCCAGCTATGGCTTTTCCACCTCTCGCTCTCTTTTCCCCAGTGGGATGTGTGTGAGTGTGTGTGTCAGCACTCATTAGGATTAATTTTCCGGTTGCAGCATAAACTGAAGCTTACAGAGAAGACACAGTGGCGTGGCGGCTGTGGGGGGAGGGAGGGCGCCTACGCTCAAGTGTTGAATGCGTCGGCCGCCCTGTCCGTGGGTCTGTCCGCTTGTCCGTTTGTCCGTCAGCCTTCAAACGTAATAAAAAGAGCGTTGCAGCCGTCGTCCTCTTCCCCCTCTATGGCTCTGGGTGGAAAAAGAAATAGTTAAACTGCATAAAATTTAATCAAGAGCGTTGAATGTCAGCCCTGGCCCTGGCAGCAGTAAAAAGGACTAAAAGGACACAGGAGCAGCCAGCAGCGGGAAGGAGCACGGGGCGAAGGCCGGGCGAACACGGCACCGAACACGTAAACGAGCAAAATGACATTTTATCATCAAAGGTGGGGCGACAACAACGCAGGCAACCAGCAGATAGAGATAGGGATAGAGATAGATATAGGGATAGAGAAAGAGATGGAGAGAGTGAAAAGGAGAGAGAGGGGGAGAGAGAGAGGGGGGAGTGAGTGAGGAGTAACCCACAGAGAATCGAGAACCATTTTGTGTGCGCCGAAGGATAACCTACATTTTACTTTTCAGTTTTTAGTTTTTGCCCTTTTTATGCACGTCCCTGCGTGTCTGTGTGTGTGCTGGCCAGACGAAGGCTATATAGAGCCATCTGTCTCTGTCTCCTCTATGTGTGTGTGTGTGCAATGACAAAGCAAAACTTTCCAATTAACTTTGATTAAAAAGTTTCCACTATCGCCCTACAATGTAAACATGAAAAATTTGTTTGAATTAAACTGCTGGCTGGCTGGCTAGCTAGCTGCCCGCAGTCGAAGGACCTTCGATGTGTGGGGGCGTGGCAGGTGTACATAAAATCAATTTGCAATAAAATCAGTAAGTTGTATTTGCCCAGCTCAAACATGGCCAAGAGAAGGATAGAGAGAAAGGTAGCCAAGATCGCTGTATTGGTCAATAATCATCGATTAGTTTGGTTTTGCAGGTGGAGCGCAGTGTCGTTCTCAACCTGATGGATAAATCATTGATTACATAAGGGAGTGGGAGTTGGGGAGTTGGGTAGTTGGGTAGTTATCGGTGCATTTGCGATTCCGCGACTGCTGGCAGCCGCATAATGGACAGTTGGCCACAAACCGCAGCTCTGCCACAGATATGCCAATCCCTCACATAACCAGGCAACAGCGCGCTCTCTCTCTCTATATTGTGTAAATTTGCAATATTTGTTTCCATTTCATTCACTTAAAATACTGTGTTTGGTTGGAATGCATTCATCAGCGGCAGTCGAAATAAATTACACAAGAGAAAAATTATCAGAAATTGGGAGAATAATGTAAAAATATAACTTTTTTGGTAGGTATTAGTTGAGTTTAAGTATAATAAAATTAAGTTTTAATGGATAATTTTAACGTTTTAAAATGGTATCTTAACAGAGAGAATAACTCATATATAATAAATCGATTTACACATTTCTATCACTTTCTGATCGAAAAAATCGTAAAATGTATATAGAAATTAAAAAATCTTTAAATATTGCATTTATTTTAAAGATTCGAGATTGTGAACTAAAATATTAAAATATTACTTCATTTATTTGCATTTTATTACCGAATATTTAAACGAAAATATTGATTAATTACACTTATACAGAAAAGTTAAATTATCGAATTATAATCATATTTATATTTGGTTAAATTATTAACTTTGAGTTTCATAAATATCGAAATTACTTCGTTAAAATACTGATATCAACATACATGTTGATATTTAGAAATTTTCCCTGAGTATTTTGCCTTCTGAAAAACCAACTTATGATCGCGTTTAATAATTAAATATCAAACTGCAAGGGTCTATAAACCTCAATTTCCCGGCATACCTTTTCTGCCTTGTCTTAGCATAAATACCCCTTCGATCAAGAAGTTTCTGGGTAGCAAATATCCCTTAAAACATCTTGTTAACCTTTCTAAAAATAAACAAACAATGTACTTATAATAAACACCTGACCTCCTTTCCACTAAATACTATATTTAAAATAGATTTTTGCTCTCTGCAGCCAGCCTTTTGTATCTTGCAAAATGCCGGGGTCACCTGCATCCTGCTACCGCTGCTGCTGCTGCTGCTTCTGCTCCCGCCGCCTGCCTGCTCAATCACCACTTCGCCGCAAATGGCACATCAATTACATTCTTACATTTCAGAGCAGATACAAATTTGCAACAGCAAATTGTGCTGGCTACCAGCATGTGGCAGCTGCTCCTCCCCGGTCCCTGGTCCTGGTTTCTGGCTCCTGTTTATTTGCTTGTTTGCCCTGTGTGTGTGTCCTGGCCCTGTATCTGTGTATCTACATCCAAACTTGTATCTGCATCTGTGTATCTCCGGCGAGGCTTAGCCCGCACATGACGAGCATTTTTGCACAATGGCAAAAAATCTGTTGGCTGTCAATTTGCAACAGTGTGTGTGTGTGTGTGCTAGGACGATATTGCAATGTGCATTATTTTCGGCAATGGAAACCGGCTGCAGCTGCAGGTGCTCGCCTCCGACTCCTGCTCCAACTTCGTTTGCATTGCGAATCAATCGCTTTGAATGATTGATAGAAATGTTTGCGATATACATTTGCCAGATGGCACTGGCACACTCTCACACACACACCCATCGATCGATGCGGAAATAGGGAAGTGCGCCTCGGGCAGAGTGCACAAAAATTACACATACGCCCCATGTGCGCGCGTGACAAATTTTAACGCTCCAACGCGCCGTTTGGCAGGGTTTTCAAGTCGCCGCAGGCCGAGTGCGAGTGAAGCCACCTAAAAAGTAATGCTGTAGCATTAAAAAACCATAAGGACAGGCGGGGACTTGGTCTTAAAGCTGCTTTCCCCCATTTTCCGCATTAAAAGTTGTGTGGGAGAAACCCTTTTCTTGCGGTTAGTTGGAATCTGCGGCGAATCTTTAGTGAGGCGTTGCCGCCCCTTTTGGGGACTTAATAAATAATTTGGCTGACCAGAAGGAGAGAGGGAAAAAAAGGAATTGATGCTTCAATAAACCAGGACCCCGGCTTACCTTTTGGGACCTGACCACGCCCCGAAGCACATCCCACCAGAAATATAATCAAGTTTGCACGGAACAGCGCTGAAAGCCACACGGAACTTCAATGTGCGCCGAAAACGCACTTCAAAAATTGTTTGGCAGTGTGTTTCCTTTTATTTTATTATATATATATTTTTTTTCAACCCTGGTTTTGTGCCCTTTTTCCGGCTGCCCACCCTAGCTCTCCCTTCAAACTTCTTGACCAAAAAAGTAAATAATGAGTGAGTGAGAGACAGGCAGAGGTTTGGGGATGTTAAGAGTTGGTCAAGCAGCCTTAAAATGGGAAAGACATTCATTGGAAGTCCTACAAGTAATCGAAGCTGTCTTCGCGGAAGATGGGTTTTTTACTCAGCTTCCTGACTCGGGCAGGGGGTCTTTTAGGAGGTTCTAAGAAGTATTTAAGTTCTTAAAAAAAAAGCCTATTAATAGATTTTAAGAGATTTTTCTTAGAGAATTATTTTTAATTCATGTCTTTTTGATTTTCTTAGCTTGAAATATAATTAAAATCTTTAACTTTTAACCAGATTTTGACCTATAAAGCAAACAATCTCTTATAAAAGAAGTTTACTATAAGCTAAGTTATTTTATTAATATATTTTACTTTCTGCTATCTACAACATTTATTTTGTTTAATTTCCCCTTTTTCAACCTCTTTAATACCCACTCCAAGTTCAAAATAAGCTCCACCGGAATTAGTCAGCTTGAAATCATTTATTTCACAGGATTATTATGCATTCAGAGGAGCCAGTGCATCGGTGGCTGGTCGGGATTATCCATCGCGGTGGCTGCTGCTCCACTGATATACTGATATATGCTCCGCAAATCCACAGCCAGGACTGCGTTTAGTTGCGCTGAATTTTATGGGGCTTCATTTGAACGTGCCACCACCAGAGTTGTTCTTTTTATTATTTTTTATTTTTATTTTATTTTTCGCACACCGCAGCGGCTGGCTGGCGGCGGCGTGAGTTGTTTGTTTGTTTCGTTGTTTGCCTGTCGGTTGTGCATAAATTGCGGTGTGCGAGTCCTGCCTCCCATCGTTCCATCCTTGCAGATGCTCCGACTCCTGCTCCTGTTCCCGCTCCTGCTCCTGCTGCTGCTGCTGTTTCTGCCCCGTGTGTTGGCACTGAAACAATAAACAACGTGACTTATCACATTGCGTAACTTGTGATTTAATTGGATTTATGCCCACGTACGAATCGACTCTCGGGTGCTCCGGGTTGCAGTTCGTGTCACGCAGCCCCTGAGCATTTCCGCTCAATTTTATTGCAACTGCAACAGCTCCTTTTTCCGCACTTTCCCCCCATTTACCGGCCCTGCCACGTGGGTTGTATAATGTCCAGAAATCGGAACGCAATCGCGTTGCCATCGATTGTGGTTGTGCAAAGTTTTTAATTATGTTTGCGGTTAGCAATTGGATTTCTTTCCCGACCTTATATACACATCCTGCATGCGCAGCGGGATGCAGGACGGCACAGAACAGGACAGGACAGGACACCTGATGGGCACAAATATGGTTTGCCGTTTAATTATTTCCCCGCCCGTTAATGTTTCGATTTGCTGGTTGCTTTTTTTCGCTGCACCTTGTTTGAGCAACGCGTCAAAATGTTTAATATTCCATGCCAACTATTTAAGGGCTCCCGGGAAAAAAATATAGCAGGGAGTCTGGGCCGGGAAAACTGGTTGGTGGTACGAATGCAACAGTATCGTAAATATTTGCCACAACCACACAGTGGGAATGAATGTACAAGTTGGTGGTGTACTGGGAGAGAGTACAGGCAGAGAAAAAGGGTGAAAATACTTGGTATTTTTAGTTAATTTTACAGTATTTTTTAGTACAAAATAATGAGAAAAAGGATTTATTTGATTGTAACTTAATTCTTACATTGAACTATCTTTAGCTAATATTATATTGATGGTATTTTATTCGGTATTTTTAGTATTTTTCTATAAAAAAAACAGTATATGTTCGATGTAACTTTTATCCCAACTTTGATGTGGTATTTCATTTGGTATTTTTGGTATTTTGTACAAATGCACATTTACTCCTTCATTTTGAGTACCAATTTTTTTAAATAAAATTATTTAAAAACAATCTAAAACCTAAAAAGCCTAAAAAACGTACATCCCATAAACTTAACTTATTTCGCAAAGTCTCAAGTACTTTTTTCAAGTGCATAACAGCGGGCAAATCAAATGCGCGCCAACATGGCGTATGCGTAATTATAATTATGTAATGCAAACAGCACAAAGCGCACACAAACACACACTTACTCACACCGCCCCGAGACAGACAGACAAAAAGCGACACAGATACACACGCAGGCACAAGCACACACAGCTGTATATACATACATGTCATTTTAATTAGCATATAGAGCAACACGCATACGCCACGTTGGTCGTCGGACTCAATTTCAAGGCACTTGGCTGGCATTTTGGACATCCCGGTTATAATTGTTCAACAGGCTTACGCAAATGAGGAGAGCGGGAGGGGGCCACAGTTGCGCATTCAATTAACGCAGCTCGAACACACACACGCAGCCAGTTCGTAACTAGGCCGCAGCTTCTCTTTTTCCACTTCCCCCGGAATTTCCCCCCCGAACACGATTATCGAGACGCTTCGGATTCCACTTTTTGGCTTTTGTTTTCCCCCTCCTGTCGCCAAAAACATTTTGGCCTAGTAAATCCGTACAGCATCCTTTCTTTCCTCCCCCGCCGCCACCCCTTGTTAAGTGTTTTCCACCCATTTTCCGCCGAGCGTGCGTGTGTGTGAGTGGGAATACATAATTAAACGATTCACAGTTTTGGGCATTTAAATTAAATTATGGCCGTGAAGTGTGACAGCGAAACTCGAGAGCATATCGAGGGCTCTGCGTTAATTGACAGATGCTAATTATTACCTAATTATTATTTATGCCCGCTTTGGGTGGCATGTACGTTTACAGATCTCCTCAAGTATTTCCCACTAATCCTTTCGATCCAACGGCGTATAGAAAATCAGCTGCGCATTCAAATTCCGACACAATCTGAGCCCCAAAGCGGAACTGCGGCACTTTCATAATTCCTTCGAAAAGCCGCTCACCGACAGGTTTTCCACGACGGCCCTGCAATTGTACGAACTGTTGGGCAAATGTTCAACGAGTTATAAAACCGAAACTCGAGCAAAAAGCCCCCAAAGCGAATGGAAAACTTTACACTGCAGGGCCCGGGACCCCGAAATATGAAAAGTTTTTCTCAAACACAGGCCACGCCTCCACATGTGTGGGAGTGTGTGTATGCCACGTGTGTGTGTGTGTGGGCGGGAAACTGCCTTTTTGTGATTAGCATAAAACTGCCAAAAGTCTGACTCTGTTACTGGCTTTGGCTTCGAATTCCACTCACGGACACTACGAGAAAATAGTTTAGGAATTGATTTTCTATGTTTGTTTCAGGGGAAATAATATTGCTTTAAGTCTGTGAAATATTTTGGAGAAGCATTAAAGTTTTAAGGGTAAAATTGAAAGATCTTAAATGGCTTGGAAGGTGCTTTCTATGGGACTCCTTTTACTTTGTTGAAATTGGGTACTTTGATTTGAAATTAATCATGAATCTGCCTCAAAATCATTTTGGATGAATGCACTACGACTCAACAACGAAAGTTTACACATGTATTATTTATTATATACACTGTTAATATGAAAAAAACTTTCTATATTATCCCAAAGTTTGAACTTTTCTCCAACTATAACCGCATAACCATTCATCCTGTACTCGAATTTCGAGTCCCACTCTCTCGGCAACCAAAGACACCCACAAAGCTCAACTGGGCTTCCAAATACCTCAAAAAATATTGGCAGCAGCAGGGGCAGACCTGCGCCTAACGAAAGCTGACCGGAAAGTCAGGCCGGGACTCCACTCCGGGTGCACTCTTCACTCCGGATTCCGACTTGTTTGCATGTGTTGCGCACTTGCCGGGCGGCTTACCTTCACACACACACACCCCATGTGGGGGCTGCATTCGTATTTGGCAGGCTAAACGAGTTTAGTTGGCCAAACATTATCATAACTTGGTCGTTTGCAAGCCGCAATGGTGTAATCGTTTCATTTTTAAAACGTTTTTCGGCATTTTTACGGCACTTTCCCAAAATGGCTGCCTTTCCGTTCATTATTTTGATGTCCGGTTGGGCCATAGAGCCTGGGGCATAGCTAAAACTAAGCTGAACTGCATTTGGCTTCCCTTTTTTTGGGGGGTTTATTTAAAATGCAGTGCAAAGCCCCGGCCAAAACGCTGCATACCGCATAATAATAAACTTTCACTTTTTGGCAGGCTTACTCCACTGGAGGCTCTCCCCTTCGACAGCAATTTAATGATTGCTCACCTTTCTGGGAGCCAGAAACGAAAGGAAAAAATATAAAAAAAAACAGCAGGTGTACCTTGTGGGTGTCCGGGGTGGTTAACCCCTTTTTCCGAGGGGCCGAACTTCCAGCTACAGCTGGCCGCAGGTGTCGGCATATAATTAATTTTATGCATAATCAAGCAAAGTGAAATAAAAACGCCTATTAATTATAGTTTTTGCTGCCCGCGCCACCCCAAATAACTTTATTCGTGGGGGAGTTTAATGTTCGGGGAGGAGGAAAATTAATTCAATGCGCTTAAATTTCACGTCTATTAGTCTCCAGAGTCGAGTCCCAGGGCCGGTTTCTAATTTCCATACTGGTGTTGCTGCTCCTGGCACTCTGGGCAATTAATTTAGAATTTTAACACCCAAAGTCCGGCTAATTGAGGCCTGCAGAGTGACCCTGGATCGATTCGGCTGCATTCGAGGCAGCCAAGGGGTTACGGGTGACCTTTGTATTAGTGGGGAAAGTGTGGAAAACACACCTGGCCAGCAGCGGAAGCGGAAACTGTCAAAGGCACAGCAAACAACAAACGCAACGCCAGAAAAAAAACCATTAGACGACACAATTTACTAGGTCAGCAGCAAAGGATGGCAGGTGGCAGGTGGCAGGCTATAAAAAAAGCAAAAGTGCCAACCGGCATGAGGCGAGGCGAGTGGAAAGTGACAGGAAAAGCAAGGGAAAATGGCCAATGGCAAGTGGCAACTTGGCAAACAGTTTAAAGTGCCACGCAAGTAATAAGACAAAGTGGAAATTTAATCAACAATAAACCTAAAACTGTTAAATAGGCAAACAAAAAAAGCAAACAACAAAGGCAAAGCCCGGGCAGCACACTCCCTCGAAAATTGAGACAATGAAAAGCCCGTTATTTATGTGGTGTGGCCGGGCTAATTACGAAAATAAAACATGATTTATGGCCGAGACTGTGGCTAGCCAGGCCCCAGGAGCCGCTGCTGCTCCTCCTCCATGTGTGAGCGAGCGAGATTGTTGAGCGGAAGGAAGGAAGGCCAAGGAAATGTACGACCAGCAAACAAAGGACCTTCTTCTTATATAAAGTGCTCAAGTTGTGGGCAATTATTTGCGGATAATTGGTATGCGAGTCGCTCGCCAAATGAGTTGACAAGCTGGAAATGATAGGGGCTCCGAGCACGTTAAGCCTGCCCAGCAGTCAATGGCTCGGAAACAGGCACCAACTGCAGGCGAATCAATCAGGCAAACACCAACAAAAGAAGAGCAGAAGCAACTCCAGCCTCTGAGCTCTGAGCTCATCATTATGGCTCATTAGCAAAGCAATTTTGGCTGGTGTGAGCCCAGTGTGTGTGGTGCTGTGCCTTCGCTCTCGCTTTCGCTTTTCCCATTTCCCATTTCCCTTTCTGGCGGCTTACTCGCATATTGAATGCTGCTAATTTGGCCATAAGCCGGTGCCCGGCCCCTTGTGCATAATGCCAAATCTCTCACTCTCTCTCTCGCTCAGTGTGTCAACGTCGACAAAACTATGCCGGCTTAGCGAGAGACCTCCAACCTTCTAACCCAACCCCTCCTTCTCCCGTTCCCGGCGAGTCATAGGCTTCGCTAAGCCAACTGCTTATTACTCGCATGTACAAGACCGAAAAAAGGAAGGAAAAACTAAAGGAAAAGCGCTGGTGTTGCGCAATTTAGTTGGCTCAAGGGAACTAGTTCCTAAGGAATACAAATGGGTGTGATATGAAAGTGAGGGTAAGGTTATGAATGCTAAAAATAAGCCAAGAGTTAATGCACAATTTACAAAGAGAGTATAACAGCTATTCACTTAAAATCCGGAGCATACGGTTGGTTGTAAACCCTATTAAAAATGGAGTCAAGAGAACGTCTCATTTTGGAACTCTTGCTTTGGAGTGGGAGAGAACTTTTCGCTCTCTCGAAGATGCTTGCTTTTTGCTCTCATAAAGCTGCTTGCTCTCTCTTCCTCTATCATGCAAGCCGAGGTTACACTCAGTAGCGAACGAGAGAGCTCTCTCTGAGAGAGTTTTGTATTTTGTCTCTAAGAAAATAGTTTAGAGCGATCACAGCATGCATTCGAGAGGCTTCAAATGATCATAAGGATTACATTATATGAGCTTTAGAAGCTTTAGAGAAAATAACTCTTTAAATAATAAGAAAACTCTCCTAGCTAAAAAAGGTTTTTAAACTTATCGAATTCAGGAAAAAATATAAATTTTTTATTTTTAATGTATTCTAGATACATTTTTAGCTTTGTAAACAGCAAAACTCTCTCTAAGGGAACTTATTTACAAACAAATTGGTATAGGGAATGGTTTAATGCGACCCAAGGACTCTCCGGATGGTGAGTGTGTTCATTAATCGCTGGAAAAGCCAAGAGTGTACCTACACACCTACCTACACACATCGCAGCCCAGGCTTGTTGATAGCCTTTATTGTCTGCAACTCCGGCGACTCTTAATGTCAACGATGCTGCTGGCGCACTGGGGGGGTTGTATCTTTTAGGGGAGGTCGAGCAGGAGGCGGAGGAGGAGGACGTTGTTGACGTTGCCAACCGCAGCAACAAATGTGCATGTATAGAGTCAGAGCAACAGAGAAAAGGGTCGGAAATCGGGTTGAAAGGGGGCTACGGAGAGGGATAAGCAAATGCAAGAGCAACGGCAATGGCAACGGCAACAGACTGCTGCCTCTCATTATGTGTAATGGCTGTAGCAACATCATCAACGGCCAGTAAACAACAACAACCCAGAAGCAGCAGGAGCAGGAGCAGCAGCAGCAGGACAAGACCAAGAACAACAACCACCGCTGTCACAGAGTCCTCTCGGACAACACACAATGACAATGCGCCAAAAAGGAGGAAGTCATGAATGCAATCCACCTGCATTGCATTGCCGCCCTGAAAGGAATGTCAGGCCGAAAGCGGAAGGCAAAGGAAAAGTAAAGGAAAAGCTGCTGCCAGCAAATACCTGTAATGGAAAATATGATGCAGAGTTTGCTGCGAAAGTAAACCCAGATGAATGTCACAAGTTTCACTAGAGAGAGCGTAACTTTTAATACACAAATATAAGATCGATGGAGACTTTTATAATATAAATTAAAGGGAAGATTTTACCAGCTAGTTCCTAATGTTTTCTATTAGTACTAATCAGTTTATCCTCTCCCATTTAAGCCCCAATAACTTCCCCCATTTCAACCAACACAAACATGATTTCTGTCTTGTCTTCTAGTCCTAACTAATCGATTATTCCTTCTCCCTTCTCTTCCAGCATGGACTACACGTGTCTATTCTGCTGCAGCCTGGCCTTCGTCCTGTATCTGAACACCCTGAATGCCGGCTTCGTCTACGACGACAGGTAAGAGTCATTATGCTCTCGATGTAGGGAAACTTCAAGCAGCTGCGAGTGTAAGGGGGAAAAGCGTTCAGGCTTTCAGGCAAATTTATTAAAGTTGCGATAGGAAATACTCTGGGAGAAGGCACACGAAATAACAAAAAAAATACAAGGAAAATGTTAAGGTAAAAGGTCGCCTGCGGCATGCCTTGATGCTGCAATGGAATTCCGTTGGTGCTTAAAATCGAATTTCAGCCCGGGAAACCCACCCACCGCACACAGACAAGAAGGGGCTTCCAGCTCTGCCGCCCTCCAGCTCTCCAGCGACTTTATGCGGCATTAGAGTGGCATTTGTTTATGGGAACCACTGGCGGGCGGGACAGGTGGGGCTGCCGGCGCAGGCCACCTCATCGGCATTTCCCATGATATACGAGCTGCTGGCACCGCCGCCACGCCACCGTCGCCGTTGTCACGAACACCCGGCCAAAATCCTACAAAAGTCCGCCTGCCGTGCGTGCAAAGAGTGGCACAGGTGGCACAGGTAAGAATGCAGGGGGAGGAGGCGCAGGCGAAGGACTCACCGCCAAAGACCAAAATGCAAGCCAGGCACGAGTGGCTGACTGTGTTTGTGTGGGAAAAGCCAACAGGATAGCAGTCGATGATGTTGGCATTGTAGTGGAAGTCCTTCTCAGAATTGTAGTTGCTGATGTCCTTATGCACAGCAGAAAAAGGGGGTGACATTTTACGATAAACAAGGAAATACCAGAAGAGGAAACAGAGAAGAGAAAAAAACTAAAAGAATTTCATCGAATTTTTAAAATGGAATTAGGGAAACAAAGTTGTTTAACTTTCCGATTTAGTTTTAATGATTTAACAATTGTTTACTTCAGAAGAAATACAAATAAGACTTTGGATTTTCGTATTTTTTGCTTCTGCAAGGCTTTCAATTTTAAGAAAATCACAATTTTGTGAGGCTCCAATCTTGAATTCTTATAAATTTATAATTTTCTGAAGGTTTATCTTTCTTTTTTTGCAAGTGCTATTAATGAATCTAAAAAGCTTCCTAAATTAGTTATTCCTTAAAAATCTGAGTTTGTTTATTTTTTACAAATTCTTAGAAAAACATAGGCACACTTTCCCACAGTGCCCTCTTGCTGAAGAGGGCCGTGCGTGTGGATGCCGATGCCGATGCTGATGATGATGCCAGTGACAACATGGAGATGCAGCCAGTTTGGCTTTAACCTCGGGCTGGCCTGCGGCTGAAAATGTGCACAATAAATGCATGTGTGTGGGAATGACCTTAATGATTGCACAAAAGTTGCCAGGCAAAAACGTCGACGAAAGACATGGATTCCCTTTCTTCCACTAGAGCACTTAATTCCGGCTTGAGGGGGTTGAAAATTCCAGGAAACTCGCTATATAAGGGGTTAAATTTTTAAAGAGTACTGGAGCTACATATTGTTTCTGGGTAGTTTAGAAACTGGGTAACTTATAGATGCCTAAAAAGCTTTAGTACTTCAAGATACTTTTAAAGAATTCAAAAATGATTTTCTGCCTTAAGTTCTTCAATAATTCTTAAGAACTCCCTTCATTTCGCGTGTAACTCCAACTAAAACCTTCGCTTTAATATCCCTCCATTCCAGGCGCGCCATCCTGGCCAATGCGGATGTCTCTGGCAACGGTCCCTGGCAACGGAGCTTCGCCAATGACTTCTGGGGCACTCCGCTGACGGATAACGGCTCCCATGGCTCCTGGCGCCCGCTCTGCGTGCTCAGCTTCCGGCTCAACTATCTGCTCGGAGGCGGCTTTGCGCCCTGGGGCTTCCATCTGGTCAACAACCTGCTCCATTGCGTGGCCACCGCCTTGGTGGTGCGCGTGGCTCGCACTCTGCTGGCCTCGGTGTGGGCTGTCCTGGCCGCCGGGGCCATCTTTGCCGCCCATCCCATTCACACGGAAGCGGTGGCTGGTGTGGTGGGGCGGGCGGATGTCGCCGCCTGCGTCTGCTACCTGCTCACGTACCTCAGTTACCTCCGGCACATGCGATGGCGGGAGTCTGGCGATCCTCGCCAGTGGTTGGCCTTGGGCGCAACCGTGGTCCTGGCCCTGGCGGGTCTGCTCTGCAAGGAGACGGCTGTCACGGCCTTACTTGTCTGCGCCCTGTTCGATGTGATGCGGGGGCTGAGCGGACAGGTGGATAAGGTGATTGTCCCTCTCATTTCATTTAATTTTTAATCATTTTTCTTCGCAGTTTTTTAATGATTTATTAACGTTTCTCTCTTAATTTTTCTGATATCCTTTTAGCAACGCATTCGTTCCGTTTGCATAGTCCTTGGCGCTCTCTGCTGTGGCATCTACTGCCGCCTGGTCATTGTCCCGGGACCGCAGACCGCCTTCTCCAGTGCCGACAACCCCATTGCCCGCACTCCCTCCGCGTGGACGCGCCTGCTGACCTTCCTCTACCTGCCCGTCTTCAACCTGAGACTGCTGCTGCAGCCGCAGGTGTTGAGCTTCGACTGGGGCATGGATGCCCTGCCCAGGGTCACCACGCTGTGGGATAGGAGGAACGCCCAGTCCGCCTGCTTCTACTCGGTGCTGGTGGGCGTGGCGTGGCGCAGCTGTCGGCAGCTGCTGCTCGGCGGTCACAAGGTGGCCAGCGGCGCCTCTAGCGGCGCCTCCTCCTTTCCCCAGTACCACATCCAGAAGGTGGCACTAACCGGTCGCAAGTCCCGCTCCAAGCGCAAGCGACTGGCCAACAGTAGCAGCAAGTACCAAGCCTTTGAGGCAGCCTACCACCACCAGGAGGCGCTGCCCTGCCGCGACTGCAACAACAACAACCAGAGCAGCAATGGCTATGTCTACGAGGGCACCTCCTCGCAGTCCGCCCACGCCGGCCAGAGCCAGCCCCATCACCTCGTGTCTTCCGCCTTCCGCGGCTCCCGCAGCAGCAGCAGCTGCAGCAACAGCACCAACAGCAGCACCAGCAGCAGCTCCAGCTCCAGTTCCAGCTCCAGCTCTAGCTCCAGCTCCTCCTCAACCTCCTCCTCGTCCAGCTCCCACTTCCACTGCTCCTCGGACTATGCGCTGGACGGCATGTCGCCGGGCAACAGGCACGCCTGCGTCCTGCTCATGTCCTGCAGCTTCCTGGCCCTGCCTTTCCTGCCCGCCAGCAACCTGCTCTTCTACGTGGGCTTCGTGGTGGCCGAGCGCCTGCTGTACCTGCCCAGCGTGGGCTTCTGCCTCCTGGTGGGCTATGGGGTCTCCAAGCTGATGGCCTGCTCCCAGCGCACACGCTGCACCCTGCTCCTGAGCCTCAGCGTCCTGCTGGCCGCGATGAGCCTGAGGACTGTGCGGCGGAACGCCGACTGGCGGGACGAGGAGAGCCTGTACAGGAGTGCGATTGCCATCAATCCGCCAAAGGGTAAGTGGCGAGTGCCCTTTTTTTCGTGGACGATCTGGCGGCTAATTTGATTTTGACTTTCAGCGCTGGGCAATCTGGGCAGTGTGCTGAGTTCGCAGGGACGCTACGAGGAGGCCAAGCTGGTCCTGCAGGAGGCCATTCGCTACAGGCCCAACATGGCGGATGTGCACTTTAACCTGTGAGTAGTCAATAACCAGGATAACCATGATAACTCTGGACCATTAGCGGCCATTTGGGAGAGTGTTTAGAGTGGAATTCGAATAGGAAAGGCACTTTTTGGATGAAAAGGAGAGTTTTTAGAGAGGAATTCGAGTTGGAAGGGCACTTTTCACTCATTTTTAAGGGGTTTATTCTTTGATTATCCATTTTTTTCATACTGTTAAAGAATTCTTTGACTTCTTTTCCCTGATTTTAGTTACTTTTTAAGCTTTTTGTGTAAAAGTTGAAACCGGAACTGGCCTCATTACTACAGGCTGCCTATCCCCCATATGTGACAGGCAAAAGCGATGCGATAAATGGCAGCCATTTTCATTATCTCTCCATGCGTTCTCCCTTCCCCCTCCAAGCACTATTTTCCCCACCCTCAGCAGGACTTCGCTTGGGTGCACATTTAGCGCGGCCATTTTATGCAGCGAAGCATCCCAGTTATGAGAGACTACATCCTGCGTCCCGCGTCCTTCGTCCCTGGCCTGGCAATACACAATGCCGAACAAGCTGTCAAATGAAGCCCATTTCCCTTTTTGCTCCCTTGTTTATCCCTCTTTTCTCCTTGCATTTCCCTAGAGACACGCACCAATCCTTCTCCTGCCCTCCAAGTCGCCGACTGAAAACTGCATCCTTCGCCGCGTACTTTCCCATTTGTATCCTGCTCAGGGCATTTGCGTGCCGCTGCAGAACTATGCGCATTTTGTGATGTGTGCACTGAGAGAAATTTAGGATAATTCGTAAGGAAAATGGTATTTTTAAAACTTCAAACTTTGGAGAATCTAAAAGGTTTGTAACATCAGGGAAAGTGTTTCTAGTATCCTAATTATTTAATCATTAAGTTAAGCTGTTTATAGACCAAGATAGGTTATTTTTGTAAGGACTTTCTGAGCCCCTTGAGATTCTTGTCTTTGTATCTGATCTTCAGTAAGAAGAACCTACTCTAAAATCACTTTTAAGTAAGGTAAATATCACTTTCTGATAATTATTTAGAGTGCTTAGCATCCCTTTATCTCTCCCATCTTGTTAAGATCCTTAGGTTTAACTCCAGAGAAATCTGTGTATATTTTTCATGATGTACCATCCAGTATGCTCGACAAAAGTCCTTAGCTTTCGCACTCTCTCTCTCTGTCGCTCCGCTCCGACCGTTCCGTCTGTCAACGTCTGACAAAGTCTGTAAGCGTGCTGTGTTCCTCGCTTTCAGTTCGGTTCTGTTCTGTTCTGTTCTGTTCAGTCCTGCTCTGTTCTGTTCTGTCCTGTTCCGCAATGTCCTGTGCCGAGCTGTGCTTCGCACTGGTGCTGCTGCTGGGTCTGTGTTTTGTCTGCTGTCTGTTGTCTGCTCGCATTGCATTTTTGCTCATTGCGCATATTTCACAGCAGCGACGCGACGCCGCGCGAGGCGATGCGATGCGACAGAAGAAAGAAAAGCCAGCAGCAGGAAAAAGCGGAAATACAAAGCAGAAAGCAAAAAGAAAAGCGAGCGCGGCGGAGTTGTGTGCTTTGAATATTCAGTGCGTCATTTTGGGTTTCCTTTTTACCGCCTGTCTGTCAACGTCAGACAGCAGCGGGCTTGTCGCAGGCCAGATTATTGCTTGTACTCAGCCAGGATCCCAGTGTCCTTATGTCTACTCCCCACCCTCCCTGACTTGCCGCGGCTAATGCCGGAATCCCCGAGTCAATGGTTCAGAACCAGGTCACACTGCTAAGGCTGCCATTATGTGTGCTGTGCGCTGTGTCCTGTGTCCTGTGGAAACCCTTCAACAGGCTAGGCGCTAATCGAAAATCAATGCAACAGCAACGGCAGCAGCCTCTACACGGAGCGTATCCTGCGGATTCACATCTTGTACATACATTATTTACTACGATCAAATCATCAATGGCAATGCTCGCGGCGCCTGTCGCTTGCTTGACTGATTGCCATCTCTTCGAATTTCGAGTCCTGAATCCCGAGTTCCTCCCCACACACACACGTCGTGAGGACCAGCAGGAGCCAAACACCGAAACCAGAAAATCACTGAGCTGTATAATTTGATTTTTTACTTTACTTTCGAGCTTTTATTGTTGGTGTTTCGCCACAGTTGCTGCTCTTGTTGCATTCGAAATGGGCAACAGGACCCTCCTCCCTCTCCTGCCACCTCCCCCGTCATTTCCTGTTTGCATTTCCCCCTTTTCTTTTTGCTTGAGAAAATGTTGTGGGAAAAGTGCCAGCAGCCAACAGCCAACTAATTACATAAATCCTAGTACACTTTCTCTGAAGGTCGGTTGCCTTTGAAATTCAAGAGAAGCGAGCTTCTTGGAAATGTAATTTCTTTCTGTGTAAGTAGCAACCCTTCAGGGGCGAGCACTCGACTTGTTAGGCGCTCCACGAGATCCACAAGAGGACGAGTCCAACCGAGTCTCTCCGATTTGAACGCTCTAATTAGATCTTGAGAGGCGGGCACAAGTTCAGTCTATTAATGTCAACACTTTCACTCTCGCTCTCCCTCTCGCCTCAGGGGCATCCTGCACCAGAATCAGCAGGACTATCCCTCGGCCGTGGAGTGCTTTCAGCGCGCCATCAAATTCCGACCGAATCTGGCGGGTGAGTTT
This sequence comes from Drosophila jambulina, assembly GCA_018152175.1. Taxonomy (NCBI): domain Eukaryota; kingdom Metazoa; phylum Arthropoda; class Insecta; order Diptera; family Drosophilidae; genus Drosophila; species Drosophila jambulina. The sequence continues at coordinate 1,716,185 of JAECXH010000114.1, forward strand.
GCCACTTTGCAGCTTGCAGTTGCAGTTTTCCAGAGGTTTTACATGTTCTCCTCCGCGACACAGTGGCCTACCTCAACCTGGGCATATCATTCATAGCGCTGGGCAAGCGCCAGCAGGCCATCGAGATCCTTCAGGCGGGCTCTAATCTGGATGGAGCCTCGGTCCGAGATCGTGTGGCCCATGACCAGGCCAGGAGCTCGTCGTACTTGCAACTGGGCGCCCTATATGTGGAGCAGGGCAAGCTACAGAGAGCTCTGGCTGTCTATAGGGAGGCGCTCTCCTCGCTGCCGGGATTGCCGCAACAGAGAGAGGTCCTGTACCAGCGAATAGGCGATGTCCTGGGTCGACTGCAGCAGTGGGATGAGGCAGAGCGACACCATCGAGCTGCCCTGGAACTGCAGCCCAACCAGGTGGCAGCGCATCTTTCCTATGGCATCACTTTAGCCAGAAATGTAAGTTGTATGAGTTTTTAATGTATTTTGGCTTGTACATCTAACATTTTGGCTCTTTATCCCGCAGAGCAGCCGCGCCTCGGAGGCGGAAATGTGGTTTAAGCGGGCCCTGAAGCTGGCCCCCGAACAGGCCAGCGTCTATCATCATTATGGTGAGTTCTTGCCAGGATTTAATTGACATCTAATTGAATTACTAAATGTTATAAATTCCTTCCTTTCAGCTGAATTCCTTTCCCTGCAGTCGCGACACCATGAGTCCGCTATCTATCATCGCCGAGCCGCTGAACTGGCGCCCAAGGACTATGCTCTGGTGGTGGCTGCCGCCACGGCCATGCGTCTGCTGGACAGGAAGGTGGAGGCCGAGATGTGGTACCGAAAGGTGAGTCTGCTTATGAGAGAAGCTTCCTCAAAAAAAACTATATTTGTTATCTCCCCTACAGGCTGTGGCTCTGCGACCTGACGATGCCCATGCCCACACCAATCTGGGGGCCATACTGCATCTTCTGGGAAGGACGAATCATGCGGCTGCTAGCTACAAGGCGGCGCTGCGTCTGCAGCCCGGAGATGCCATCACGCTGGGCAACCTGGCCAAGCTGGGTGTAACGAATGTCTAGCAATTGTAGTGGCCACGAGGAGCTAACGTTTAAGTTAAGAGCATATTTTTATATAGGAGCAGGGGAAGGGGAAAAATGAAAATCGAAAAGGAGAGGCAGCGTTAGATAACTCTACAGAATTTATACAAAGGACTTCGATACATATGTATATCATTTAGCAGCTGGCAGCCGTGTAAATATCCAAGCAGCGACCAAAGAGAATGTCACAGAATATAGATAGCGATGGGGCTACAGAGACAGATACAGATACAGATACAGAGACAGATACAGATGCAGATATCGAGATACAGCGTTGCAGATACAGATACTGAATCAGAGAAGCGACAGAGAGAACAATAATTAAAATATCTAACTGTTAAGGGAACGAACGTTGCTGTACAGCTATGGGAACGATGATTGGGTAACTACTCGTAATGTGCTTAAAATATCCCTGTAAATGATTGTAAATACGAGGACACATATTATTGACTATATAAATACGATATATATATTATATATTGACTTGGCTTCTCCAGATTGTTTTCTGTCCGTTGTGTAATGTACATTTTAGTTAAGCAAATAAAGGAAGGATACCAATAAAGGAAAGTGTATGGATTGTATAGAAGTATGGCAGGTGGAGAATATATATATATATATATAAAATAAAAAACCCAAAATGAATTGAATTGAAACAGAGTTTTTCTTGGACAATTTTCCAGCATCCTTTGCAGCTCTTTAATCCCGCTCTGCGGCACATTCCTGCCATAATTATGACCGCTTATGGCCACTGCAATCTTCTGGGTCTCCAGCCAAGTGAAACATTTTCAGTGCTCAACGGCTTAGATCCTTCCCAGTACTTTCTCCCATCCAGCTGAGCCCAAGCACAAACACAATCAATGTCACAATTTTCGACGACGACGACGACGACGACCCAAGTCGAAGACGGAGACGCCACTTAAGCCGTGGCCAACCACAACAGGAAGTAAGGCGCTGGCAGTGTCTTCTGGCAATCGGAGGATTATGAATTACAATATACCCGAGTGGCTCAGCTCCTTGCTCCTCGTCCTGCCCCGTCCCCTGCCGCAGTCATAATATTGCCACAGCTAATGCCACCTCTAAATGGCCGGCTTGGCAAGCAGACTCCGGATTCCTTCGCCGATGCTGGCTGGCGATAAAGGTGATGACTTTTGACATCCTCCCCGAGGACAGAGGAGCAGCAAGTGCACTCCAGAGCACCGCCAATTGGTTTGGCAAGTCGAGTGGCATCTTGTTTGTTGCTCTCGGCAGGCCCAGGACGTGCCCAAGAGCACCACGGCGAATAAATGAATGTATCAGACAGTCACTCTGTCCGTCAGCCTGTCAGCCCATCAGTTTGTCAGAGCGTCACTCCGCCAGTCCTGTGAGGACATGGAGGCCTCCTCCAAAACGGTGTCATGTTGCCGGAGCCACTTTGTTGCACAGACGGAGGCTGCCGGAGGAGGAGGATGGGGAGACGCCACTAAATGCGCGCTGCCTCCGACAGGGAGGAGAGCTGCTCACTAATTGCAGACTCCTCTGCCTGAGATTGCTTCTGCTGCTGTTCCTCCTCTTGGTTTTGCTCCTGTCTACTCCTCTAGCGCCTGCCCCTGCTCCTCCTCCTCTTGCTTCTGGTCCAGCTCCTACTCTTTGGCAGCCTTCCTTGCTCACAAAGTGACTCGTTAGCTTTGTGGGCTGCCGGGAGTGGCGTTCAGTGCGCTAATTACTGACAGCCTCGACGGCGGCGAGTGCTCTCGGATTTATGACAAGACATCGTCAGCGTCGATGGCACCACCATTGGCCACTGCTCTGGCCGAAAGAAGACAGAGCCAGTTCCCAGGCATCGCCAGCATTGGGTTTCGTCTGAGTGGGCATCGAGTGGGACACCATTCAAGTGAGAAAGGAGTGATCAACGAGGAGCTACCTAGGTACAGAAGCTTAATAGGGTTTTTTAAATATGTTTCTTGCTTTTATTATTAATTTGCTTGATTTAAAATGTTAATTAAACCTGTTTTTATATATTTTTGTATCAGATTTTGTTTGAATCATAAGTTTTATACATTTCACAGACTTGCCTATATTTCTAGTAGACTCAAGGGGTACCCATAAGCTTCCTCCTTGGCTGGACAATGCCCTGGACCTATGCTACAGGAAAAAGGAGCTTGTTCATGGACTTAGACAGGGCGGGGGGACTGGCCAAAGGGTCAGGGACCGAGCCCGGAACCCCACCTGCCAAGTGCAGCGCCAGACGCAGCTAATTCGAGCTAATTATAGCCCGAGGCTGTGTGTGAACTGAAGACGACAGCCGACAAAAAAAAAGAAGCTTACACAATGTTTGATGTGTGTAAAGCAAGGCGCACACTCACACTCGCACACCACACACACACACACACACACAGAAAAGCAAAATCGCTTTGGTAGTTTTATGTTTTAATTGTGGCTTACGTTTGATTTGGCCGAAAGGCGAATGCGGCCATGACAGGCACAGGGCAGCAAAAAACAAAGGCAAACAAACATGCTGGTGTGCACACGTTACACACACATCACTTACACACACATTACACACTCACACACATCCAGGAGGCCACTTTTATTTACAAGTGGGTGATGGCAGATCCGAAATCATTTGTTATTTGCACATTTGCCGAAAAGTAGGAAAAACTTTGCTCCGGCTTCTAAATCGTTTTTGATGAGGGTCGTCATGGCCCGAGCAGGGGTGGGCAGCACAGACCAGCAACTGCTCCCGCCTGACCACTTTGGACAACTCCAAAAAGTTCAACATTTGTGGGAAGCGGCAGCGGACGATGCTGGTGCCGCAGCCCAAGGCCAGGAGCGTCCTCGTTGCTCATCCGTCCGCCATGTGTGTGTGGTCGGGAATGATAGAGTTGGGAGATATATTAGCCAACTACAGTGAACACTCTGTAAGAGTATAATATATACTTTGGGAATAACAAGAGGAAAGCCTCAAAGAATTTGCATGGCCAAATACTTGATAATAAACCTGAGGCATTAAAAACAGCTTTACCTTTTAGAAAATTATATTTAAAACTTGAATTTCCTATTAATAATTCCCTATACTTATAGTTCCTTATATCGATGTTGCCTTGTATAGTTAAGAACCTTAGGCTTTCTGTGAGTGAGACTCCTGAAACTGATTTAAGTATGTTTATTATCCTGAAACATATTTTCCACAACAACAATTAAAGTCAAATTAAAATCAGTTTCAGGAGTGGCTGAAATCTTTAGGAATAGCAAATAAATTAGCATTAAGTTGTAATGCATTTTTTTAAATTGAATGAGAGCAAATAATAAAAGAATTTGTATTAAACACACAGAGTAAATAAAAATCATAAACTATTTGTAAGTCCTGTATTTACATTCTACTACTTTCTTGTGGAGCCTTTTGATGGCTTGTAATTATCCAAGCCTGGACTTTCTCAGTTTTGAACATTAATTTTTCCATTATCTGTGCAGGCTTTCAAATTTCGAGACAATTGCGACTGTCGCTGCTGCTGCTGCTGCCTGCCTGCATTTTTCCATAAAAAGGAAATGGGCTAATTAGCGAAAGTAGGCAACACTCTCCCCCACCCTTCCCAAGGACCGCCTTGCACTTGACATGCAACAAAACGTGACAACGTCAACACTCTGGCGCTCGCATAATAATCATATTGCAATATAATGGCGTGAAACAGCAGCAGCAACATCTGAGGCAACAAAAGGACGCCACTAGCAAGGACTGAAAAATGTCGCCGACAGTTGACAGTTGAAGCTGGCGATGTCAGCGATGTTGTGCGCAATTTTTTACTCTTTGCCGCGCTTTTTTGTAATTGTGCAAAAATAAACTCGCCTCCGCCGTTGTGGCAGGAGCCAAAAATTCGTAATTCTGAATCTGTTGCATAATTTCGGGCGCTCTTTTTGCCGGGCTGCTGCTGGCGCGTGTTCAAGTGTTGACATCGCCAGCAGAGAGCAGCAGAAAGCAGCAGAAAAGCAGAAAAGCAGCAAAGCACAGAGAGAGAGGGAGTGCTACGACAATTGCAATTGCAGCAGCAATTTATGGCAAAGATGCAACAACAGCAAAAGCAGTGGCTGCAGCAGGACAGCAGCACGAGGGTCGTCGTCTGTCACTGCTCCAGGACTGTTTCAGGAATTATAATATGCAAATTTTCATGTGTGCCTGTGTGTGGTAGCTTTTGTAATTTCCACAATTACCATTGCAAGCCAGTTCCCTGTCTTAATTAAAGAACCCAAGAACTTGTGTTGCATTGTGCAAATTATTTTTCCATGCCTGCCAGCTGTATGGGCAAACAATTAAAAATCAAAATGCCAAATTACACTTGTACATTCACCAAATTACACAGCACACACACACACACGCTCGGTCGGAGGAAGCACAAGGAGCAGGAATATAGAGACATCAGTAAACTAAGCTGACAGTAAAAAGTCCGTCCAAGCGTGTAATTAGAAATTATATCCAATTGCCCTGCGGCCACTCGAGCATCGGGCCAAACGAATGGACGGACGAACGGGCAGGAAGGCCATCCTGCCTGGCTCCTGCCCCAGCCTCCCCCCGAAATCCTCTCGCCTGCGCTCACGATTTTTGGTTTTTCGAGACAGCCACAATGCCTGTGCGCCTGTGGCTGCCTCCGGATCCTGCCAAGAGTGATGGCAACGTGAGCGGGAATAAATATTAGCGAATCTATAGCGTTATGAATGTTAATAATTTATTCTTATAAATAAATAAATAAAAATGTTAAAGAGTTTAAAAAATATATAAGGTTTATATATAAGGTATTTTTGGAAATAATATGAAATAGTTTTAAAAATTTTAAGATTTATCTTAAAGAACAACAAAAAAGTCAGAAAATATAATTTAATTAGAATACAAAAATTCGTTTAAATTAGATTTTAGGAAAATACCCCAGTTTATATTTGTATTATGAAGATTTCTTTAAAGGATCTACCAGGAGAATATATTATTTAAGTCAAATATTTTGATACTTGCAAATTAAATCCACTATAGCTGAAAATTTGAACTTTGTGCTCTCCAAACCCGACTTTTTGTAATATTCTATATATATTCTATATTTTTTTCTATATAGCTTTGTTCTCTAGAGATCCGCCAGATCCCATCACGCCCTCATCTCGCCTCTCAACTCGTGTGTGTGCGTGACTCTTTGCCTGATTCGGCATGTGTGTGTGTGTGTCTCTGACAGTGCAGAATGTTTAACTGCAACGGCAGCAGCCTTTCCGGTTGCCGCCTACGCCTGCCACCACCCGCAGCTGTCCCCCCGCTACCCGCCACCTTTCCCCGGCCTTGCTGCGTCTGTGTGTGGCAGCCAACCCTTTGGCAGCTGCCAAATTGTCTCTTGTGGTTGTCACACACTGCGTATTAGTAATGCGCCATACGCAGCCCTCGAACCGGTCTTGGACCCGACACCCCCTCTCTCCACGCTTCGGGTGCTCGGGGTGTTTGTGTCAAGTGTCAATGTCTGTGCTTTCAATTACGGAATGTCAGACAAGTTGAAAATTAAATTCACAACGCATCCTTGTCGTCGTCGTCGACGTCGGCGGGGCGTTTATTAAAGTTGGCGCCTTCGAAAAACTTTCCTAAATGCTTTCCAATGGAGCGTACGCCAGGTAAAGGTGAGAAGGGACAGAGACCCTGTCGGAGTGCTCATAACAAAAAGCGCCTAGAATTGGCCAAGCCAACCTCCGGCTTACGACGCTGCCAGAAACTTTGGCCATCCTAGGGTAGCTTGGGGCTAAATGGCAAGTAAAGCTTAAACACAGCTGAGAAGCCCAGGGAGGAGGCGTTCGGAGAGCGCACACACAGTCAGCTTTTAAGCCACTTTACAAACAAGCTGAAAATGCTTAAAAAGCTGCTGGAAAAGAGCGCCATCCAAAATAGCTAATAGGAGATGAAAGCGAGAGGAGGGCCCTCGGTAAGCAGCTCGGGGAAGGGGTTAACCAAGAGCGGAAAAATGGAGAGAATATTTCATATTTTGTAGAAAATATTATAAGATCATGTCTTTGAAAATCCTTAAAACAATGTTTATAACTTTAGCTTAAAATAGACAAACAAAAACAACACAAAAGCACCGTCACAAAAACCTTCCCTTATTCTTTTGGAGTACTTGCAGTTTTTTTACCATGCCTAATTTATCGTTCATATTTAAGCACTAAATAATAATTAAATAGTAATCCCCCATAAGATCTTTAATTAATTGTTTTTACCTAGTAATTCGTGTTGATTTCCAAAACCCCTTGTGATTATCGCATCCCAGCGAACTCTTCACCTTCGGCTGCCCCACGGTTTCCCGCGCTGGCATGCCGTGACTTTTCTTGACCTGCCTGCCTGCCCCCGAACTGATTTGACTTACTAACCGGATTCGCTAACCCCTATTATTTTTTTTCCGTTTTGTTTGCCATCATCATTAGTCACTCTATTTCGCTCATCCCCATTCCTTTCTCCATCTCCCTCTCTATCACCATCTGCCTCTGTCGCTCCCAATAGGAATCACCGTTATTTGTTTTGCTGTCAGATTAGCCTCACTTGTTGATGTGCTCTCTTATTTGCACACGCACACACACATAGAACAAAAATCCTCTCTCGCACCCACTCTCTTTGAGTTATTTTTTTCTTGCACTCACCATCTTTTGCTATTCCTCTTTTGCCATTTTGTTTTTCCTTCTTGAGTTTGACACTAACACTTTGGGCAGATTTTTAGTTTATTACACACAACACAAAACAAAAAGTAAAATAAAATAAAAAATAAAAATATATGCTGAACTTTAGGCAAATTGGCATTAATATTTTTTTTTCTTCTTTGTCTTCTTAGATAACACAAAACAAATTAAACACACACACACACACACTGGAAATGCATATTTGATTTTTTTACAATTACAACACATATTTTAAAACACTCCCCACAGAAAAAAACAAAAGAAAATTAAGAAGCAATGCATATCGGAACTCGCGGCACTTCACTTCGTTTGGCAACCTTTCCACGGCCATTCGTATTGAAAGCAACGGCATCCTATTGGCGGAATGCAGAACTAAAGGCAAACTTGCATACGTTTTTTATTTCCCTTCTTTGTCTTCTTAGATAACACAAAACAAATTAAACACAAACACACACACACACTTGAAATGCATATTTGATATTTTGGCAATTTAAATCACACCACACAGAAAAAAAAAGAAAAGAAAATTAAGATCTGCATATCAGAATTAGCGGCACTTCACTTCGTTTGGCAACCTTTCCACGGCCATTCGTATTGAAAGCAACGGCATCCTATTGGCGGAATGCAGAACTAAAGGCAAACTTGCATACGTTTTTTATTTCCCTTCTTTGTCTTCTTAGATAACACAAAACAAATTAAACACACACACACACACACACTTGAAATGCATATTTGATATTTTGGCAATTTAAATCACACCACACAGAAAAAAAAAGAAAAGAAAATGAAGATCTGCATCTCGGGACTAGCGGCACTTCACTGCGTTTGGCAACCTTTCCACGGCCATTCGTATTGAAAGCAACGGCATCCTATTGGCGGAATGCCGCTGGCTTGCAATACATACATACAAATATGCAAGTAAATTTTTCCATTCTTTTCGCTTATTAAAAATTTATAGAAAAAGACACACACAGGGAATATTTGATTGTTTGCACAATTAACACACTATTTCACAATCCGCACATTGATTTTACATAAAGCACACAACAAAAAGAAGCAAAAAATATGAGGAAACCTCCTCCACTTTACGAATTCACGAAACTGCACTTTGCGACCGCGCCACAGGTAACACTTTTGGTCACACAAGACCTATATTCATTGCTGAGTAAGTTAACACCACTTAATTTAGCAGCAGCAGTTGTTTTAAGTAGTTTTTCACTAAGTTTTCTCGGGACATCCGAACAGTTTGGCGGCTGGCAAGTGAAAAAAGACGCGAGTCACGTGCCCGTGTTCGATCTCTCTCTCTCTGAATTTGTAAGTCTCTCTTCGATTTCCGCAACATTCCCTGGCAACAGAATGGTGATCTGAGCGACGGAGCAGCAATATTGAGAGAGTGATGTTGAGAGAGCGATGTTGAGAGAGCGACGCTCAATGAGACGATTTCAGCAGCAATGGAGGGAAAACCGAAACAAATTTATGATTGTAATCTTTATTTTAATTAGGCTCTTCCTCTTCTTTATGACAGGTGGCGGAATTCATCGATGCATAAAAGAGAACTAAACACACATTTTTATGCATTTTTTATATTTAAACAATTGGTAAAAATACAGCTTTTAGAGAAGGCAGACCAAGTTTAAGTTTACCAGACATCTCTTTCTCTCTCCTTCCTTTGCCGCATTCCCTTGTCCAAAATCCGCTTAAAATTGTCAAATGTAACAATGTCCCATGTATTGCGATGCCGGTGAGGGGGTGACTGGAATGGAGACGGTCGAGGGGAAGGACATTAGCGAGCAGGAACAACAATGCACGGAGGACAATCAAAATCCGAAGGCATGAGGCTGTCAGATGCAGGAGACATGTGAGGCAGGGAAGGAAGTGGGGCGGCTGAGCACTCGGCGAAAACAAAGGCGACTTTCCTCCTTTTACTCCATAAATTCAGGCAAAGAGCAGAGACAATGAATGATCCAAAAAGCGGGGAAAGAGGAGGAGAAGGAGCAGTGCACTGAAAACAAAATATTTTTTTAATTTGACTAAATTGTTGAAGACTATCTGAAGTAAGCGATGTCATAATTTTATACCTATTTAAAAAATAGTCATTTTCTTATACATAGATGTATGTTATTTTTTTTTATTTGCTGCTTGATCATTTTGTTCATTTATTTGATTTTATTCATTTTGTTCATTTGATTTACTTTGTTTATTTAAATACCTATTTTTTAATTGTTTATCTTTTTATTTTGTTTATGTTGTATTTGCTTTAATGGATCCTTTATTCATTTTTGATTCATTGGGTTCATTTATTCACTCGTTATTTGTTTTTATTTGATCATTTTCAACATGGCAAACTATGTATTAATACAAAAATATATGTGATATTAATATAATCATAAATTTCTTCAATATATCTTCCCTTTAACTTTTTCTCCGTGCAAAAATGAAGAGCTGAAGCCGGGAGCTGAGACAGTTCGAGGGACGTGTTTAAATTTAATCGTCACTTGGAGGATAGACATGGGAGGGATATGCCGCCCACATACACACATCCCCCTCCTCGCCTCCCCTGACTTTATGGCATTTTATTATTTTTTATGATTGTTTACAAGACAAGCAGCTTTTAGGCACGCTGCATTGCAACCTCTAACCCGCAGAGAGGGTGAGGCTGGAGTGTCAGGCACATGTTGAAACAAAGTGCTTTTGTTTGGTGACATCAAGTTAAGTACCTGGAACCCAGAAACCCAGGAGCCCAAGAGCTGGGACGAGGACAACAAGCACTCCCGAGCTGATGCTTGACGTGACTGGAGTTCGTTTTGCATTTGAAATTTGCATTTTTAATGAAAAACGGTTTTAATTGCATGAAATTGTTTGACTTTGTTAAACAGCAAGATCGAGTGGGGGGAGTCGAAGCAAAAAAAGGGAGAAATAAGTATATATATGGCAGGAGCAGGAGCAGGAGCAGGAGCAGGACCACGACCGGCGGTGGATGTGGGAAGCAAATAAATTCAAGTACGAGAACATTCTATTTACACGCCACTGACTATCAACAGGAACCGGATGCAACACTTGGCAGCGCTGCCAACCGCACGACTTCGACGCCGACTTTGCACACTGTCGACTTAAAGCCCTTTTTTTCGGTGTTTAAAATATTTTTGGGAAAATTGGAGAGGATTTTCATGCATCGGAAGAGCTCTTAAGATGCGATTGGAAGCCAAATACTGAGGCAGGAGGTTGCATTGGTTCTCCAATCAGATATGGGATTCGATATCATTAATTCAATTTTACAAATTTATCTTCTGGAAAACCTTCAACCACTGTACATGGCTTCGCAAAAATTATAGCCAGACACGACGTGGCTGAAAAATTGCTGGCAAAAACTTGCCGAAAGTGGCAACAAACAAACAAACGGACAGCAGATAGAGAGAGAAACAAACAGAGGAAGTCGCGGCGGACGAGGACGAGTGCAAGGAGGAAGCTGAGGCAACTGGACGCCAACTGATAGCAAATATGTTCCCAAGTACTTTTGGAGAAAACGTTTTTAAGCCAGCGACAAAACTTTTACCTCGATTGCCAGTGGGAGAAAGCCGGAGAGAAGCGGCAACAGGATTCAGAGAAATGGAGCCAAGGGAACGCAAAGGCACTGAGGGAAAAGGATCTGGAATTTATATGATAATTTGTAAGGCAATGAATAAGCCTCTATTTTTGAGAGATAATTTAGGAAATTATTTAGGGAATGAGCTAAGAACACATTGAAATTTTGGGGAACCAACTGAATAAGTTTAAATGCCTTATAAAAATACGTATAAACATTATATACAACCTGTCTTATTTTTTGAGCATTTTCACCTAAAATTTCCGACTGATTCTGACATAAAATCTAACACTTACTTATCAACAAGACTCAATACCTTAAAAAAGCTTTGAAATTCCATTTCTTTCTGTGCTAGAAGAGCGTCAGGCAGAGTCTCTTGGCCGACTTTGACTCGCTAAGCCGCTTAAATCTTTCATGTAAACTTTTCGCCCGCCCCACTGGCTTTCCCTTGTTTTCCCTCAGCCAAATCTAGAGCTATTTCCCGCTCTCTCCTCTCAACTGCTGCCTCATTTTTGCTCATTTCTGCAGTCGATCTTTGGACTTTAGTCGCTCATCCGTCTTTAATGAAGTTGACTGCGTTTTGTCTCCGGACTTCGTGGATGGTTGCCCACTTGTCCGCTCCTCCTCGAACCGCTTTTCATTTTTCAAACTGGCAAATATTTTCCAACCAACTCCCGGGAACTGTTGCTGCTGCGGTGAGAAGGTGGAAGGCTGGTGGTAGTTCCTGGGGGTGGAACGTGGCTGCTGGTTGCGTGATAAAAGCAAATTTTCACTTTTGGCTTTCGATGCTTTTTCTGGCTTCTGCTGCCATCGAAGTCAGGAAGATAAATGCTGATAAATGCATTCAACTGTTTAGAGCGAGAAGAAAACGCAGGGGCGTTAGCCTTGGGAAATGGGAAAATTCAGGGGCTTAGGAAAAATTATCCGGCAACACCTCCGCATTAACCAAAAACGAGTCTTCTGGGCCTAACGAGTTCCACTCTTGGCCAGTTCTCCGGCGGAATTAGCATAATTAGGCGGCGGGACAAGTGTGGGGATGATTAGAAGGATTCAAGGGGAATCCCTTTGATTTGGGTCAACGTACGTCAATTAAGTTAACGGTGCCAGATGCCGCCAAAGGTTGTTTCAAAGGCATCCAAAAGGTTGCATTGAATTCTGTCCCCAAAAGAGCTGTCATCTTGGACGCTTTTTAAACAGATTTGAAGGATTCTCCGGGGCTACATGAGTTGTAAGATCTGAAAATTAGTGAATAAATAATTTTACTTGGTTAACTTGAACTTTTAAAATATAAATATAAGGATTCAAGAATAAGTTAATATATAAAATTTACTTTACTTACTTAGAAAGAAAACTGTAATCGCCCTATCACTAGCATTTTTGTATTATACTTTGTACTTTGTGATCATCTAAAGCACTTTTCTTTCAAAATAGCGAACCAACTCATCCCCCTTTTCCTCTGATGACACCATATATAATTGAATTAATTTCCCAGCGGTTTCTTGGAACCCCTTAACTGCTGCTCCACCCGCCTTAGCACCCCTCCAAGGCCTCTAATTGAAATTACTTCATTAGACGGTGGACCAGTGTGGTGTGTTTCGGCCCTTTTTTGGGGCCAATTGTGCTTGGCCCCGACAACAGATGACAGTTGTAATCAAATTGGACGTGGACCATTAAAAACGATAGCACCCGGTCTCCGGTCTCTGGACTCTGGACTCTGGACTCTGGACTCTATACTCTGGTGGACTCCTTCGTCCGGAAGTTACAGCCACGCTCCGTGAGAGCGCCTGGCATTGGGCCAAAAGGAGTCCAGGACTCGAAGGACTGCCCGAAATGAAAGCAAAACGAATTGAAAATTAAATACACAATTTATTGCATTCGCGCGGGCTCTTGTCACGGAGCAGCAGTAGAAGCCGGACAAACAACCAAAGTAAAGGCAAAGTACAGTTGGCCCCGCGACACATTCCATTTCATTCCGTTCCACTCCACTCTGCGTCTTTCCCTTCCGTTCCCTTTCCCCCGTTCCTTGGGCAATAAGTGAAAATTTGTTGTACGTTGCACATAAATTTTCGTGCTGCATTGGCAATGGGAAAATGGTGCAGGGGGAAAATCGTGGGGGCTATGGCAAATTAATATTTATTTCCTTGGTCGAGAGAGAGAGGGAGAGAAGTGAAAAGTGGCTGGGCCAGCGACGGGCTGCTAATTACAAAAGTCGAATGTAGTCATTACACGAGCGATTAAGTTTTTGTCGTGTGTTTTTGGAAACAATTTTTCACGTTGTTTCTGTTATTTCTACATCGCATTCCAAATTCCGATTAATGTCCTGCTAAAGTGTAGATTTTTTTTAAGTGGGAAAAAAGCACTTACACTTTTCTAGACGTTTCTAAAAACTTAAGTAAATATTAAGTTAATTTCTCTATTTCATAAAATCAATTCTCCTAGAAACTTAGCATGTTAAGCCTTCAAGACTCTCTGAACAACAAAGCCGCGTATGTATTTATTTTGGAACATATGCCGAACGAATTTCCATTTGCAGATCGATGCCAAGGCGGAAAATTCATTCCACTTTCTTGCCAGAGGGAGGGAAGCACTCGTGCAACTTTTTGGGACAATTTATATCGTTTCGCTTTTGTTGCGATTATAAAAACATTTGCAACAGCTGATATCTCCTTAAATTGATGGGAGGAATGGGAGCACATGGGAGTATAGTTTTGATAGGGAATGGGGGATGATGGGGGATATGTACACAAGAAAACCGGGATATAAAAGAGAGCTTTTATAAGCTAGAAACTGTATTCATTAAACTTATTGTCGTTTTTTTTATTTTTATTTATTTCTTAATTTGTATTGCTCTTTATTTTAATACTCAGTTTTTTATAGAAAAATATTATTTTATTTATTGTCCATATAGAACAATATAGAAAGGCGAAAACAGTTGAGAATTCCAGCGTTAAAATATGTAGTAGAAACAATAAACCAGTGAGAGGGATAATTTAAATTATTATGACTTTATATCATATAATTATATATTATTATTATTATTATATAATTAAAAAGAAAGATACTTGACCCGAACGAATAATTTTATTGACCAAAATCGATATTTACCTTAGCTTGAAGTCAAAACCAGTTGGGAATTTTAGTGTAAAAACGAGATATAGAACTAAAATTCTCTTTCTCTTCCTCCCACTCTCTCTCTCTCTATCTTTCAGTCTCTCTCTTTTTCTTTCTCTCTGTCTATCTTTCTCTCTCTCTCTCTCTCTCTCTCTCTCTCTCTCTCTCTCTCTCTCTCTCTCTCTCTCTCTCTCTTTGTCAGTATCTCTTTCTCTGTATTTGTCCCTATCTGTCTATTTCTCTCTCTCCCTACCCATCTGTTTCTCTCTCTATTTCTATATACATATATATATATTTTTTCTTCGATTTTTTAATGGGTAAATTCGATATTTTGATATCTCCCAATATAGTTAAATACAAATTCATGAGCTTCCCTTCGAAATAAAATCAAATGAACATCCTTTTCATGCAAATATTTCTCTCGGTGTGCGAATAAAGATGGCCTGGTGGAAACTTGTCCAAGAACAATGCTTGAAGAGAAGAGGAAGAACCCGTAGTAACACACTTACAGTTTATTGCATTTATAGCCGTGCGTATGTGTGGGTAAGTAAGTCCTTGGCACACACACACACCACACACCCACGCACGTAGCACCCACCTCACCTCGCCCGCCCAAAGGGACACCATTTGGTAATGAGATTTAGAAATAAAATCTACAAAGATGTTTGCACGAGCTGTTGACGTCCATCTAAGTGTGTGTGGGGTGTGTGTGTGTGTGTGTGTGTGTGTGTGTGTGAATCTGTGCGCTTGTCCATTTGTTTTCTGCTACTATCCATTAGTAACAGATGCTACTGCCACTACCAGAGGCAGTCTCCGGTCCGAGTCTCCGTCCGAGTCCCGGCTCCCAGCTCCATTTGTGGATCCCACATTCAAATGGCATCTATGCATACGTTGGCGTCGCTTATATGTGCGATTTGCGCTCAACAAATACACATGCATATGGGGAAAACATGAAGAACGGTCGTGAAACTGGTCAAGAAGGAGGATGTGGATACACTACATTAGGTGGGGTATATGGTTAAAGTTATGCCTGTTGTTGGTGACATTATTTTGGGTGGCATTCATCGAAAAGTAAATTTAAAAAGATTTAAAAATGCTAGAATTTCAATCTTTCAATATATATATATCTTTCCTAATTTCTGGCTTCTTTGTTAGTCTGCTGTATCCTCCCCATCGATGTGTTACACACCCGATACCCATCGAAACGTACCCCTTGTTGACCTCCAAAAACAACACGATTTTGTATATGGCAAAGCATTTGTGCTCCTGCTCCTTCGTCCTTTGTGTGCCGCCGTGTGTGGGCATCGCATTAAACAGTGCTGGCATTAAACCGCTGAGTACTGACTACTGAGCACTGACTACTGAGTACTGACTAGTGACTACTGTGCCGTACTGTACACTTGTGTACTCCATCCATAGTTTGGCTCCAGCTTATCTTCTGCTTCAGCTCCTCGCTGCTCCCGCCTAATCCTGGGTGCTCCTGCCCGCTCCTTTGGCAGCTCGTTCTCCTGCGGATTTGTGTCGCCATACCGGCACAGCTTAAGGCGGAACAGGACACGACTACGCACCGTACAAAATCGGCTGTGTACATCATAAACACGTTTGAGTTATGGCCGCCGCCTGCCTCGCCTTTTTATGTGACTTCTGGTGATGTTTGGCCTCCCTCTCTGTGCTGGCCATATAACGAGATAAATCATTTTAGACAGCGTCATTAGTTGGCCGTAATCATGGCCAAGGCGAAGGGACCGGGTCCTACTCAACACACGCGCTCGACTCTTGATACATTACGTATACGCCACGACTGCCTTTAATCCAAGTCCTCGGCTGCGGTAAATGGTAAATTTCTTTTTAATTTGAAGCATTCACTCAAAGTCATAGTCATGTTGGGGATATTAATGCGCGTCCGACGTCGAAGCCTCGTCCCCTGCATTCCGTTCAGGACTCTCGTCCAGCCAATGACTTATAATTTATGGCGATGGCAGGCGCTGTCTGAAACCGAGGGGGGGAAAATAAGAGCGTAAAAAACAGCAAAAAAAAAAAGAAAAAAACAGAGAAAGGAATCTGGTAAATTCAGACACTCTTCTGGCATAAAAAATCCTAATTTAAAGGGCTTCCCCCTTGAATTCTATTAGAGAGACCGACAAAAACTTAAGCTGCAGTGATTGATTCTGGTTAGGGTATATACCCCCCTTTATATATATGTATATCCCTGATATAATATCTCCCATCTCAAGGTTGTCTGTTTGTGCGCTTAATGGCTTTTTAATTATATTAGCGGCGGTCGATTTCGATTTTGTGTGTCCGCAAGTTTCCGGCAAACTCGAGGCAATGAGCCGGCGCGTGACTTGCAGTGAAGGGCTTCCTGCCATCTGCCCCCTCAATTTTCACTCCTTCTAACCAGGAGTGGAAGGACCCTCCCCTCCTCCACTCCGCCTGTCGTAATAATTGCATCATTTGATGTTGTTTGCTGTGCTGCCGCCTTGACAGCCGGGACAAGTGCATTTGTCTCACTGTCTGTACGCTCGTGTGTGTCCGCTGAAGGTTTTACAGTGAGAGAAAGCAATAGTTGATGATTTTAAATTTGAAATTGTTAAATTTTTTGTAAATTGCATTTAATACTGACAAATAAAAGATCAAAATTTAGTAGCTTATGATGTTTCATTCTAAATTAGAGCCGTATAATTTCTAATTAAAATTTCTTAGTCGTTTATAGTTTTCTTCTTCCTTTAGTGCTTAAAAGTCGAATCCAAAAGTGTAAAAATGCGAATATAGTCCATCTATTGATTTGATAAAGCAAATACAACATTTTGGGAATTATATTAATTTGTATTAAAGGTAACGTGAACTAAAGAAAAAATTTCAAATAAGTCTTGCCGATATGGTGATGCAACTGTCAATCTCTGTAAATTTGTCTACCTCTCGCTAACTCTAGCATAATTTTTCTATTTATCTCTCTCTCTCTCTCTCTATCTCCCTCTGTCTCTGTCTCTATTTCTATAAATATCTCTCTATTTTCCTCTCTCCCTCTCTTTTCCTCTTTCTCTTGCTCCATTTTTCCCTCTCTCTCTCTCTCTTCTATTTCTCTCTCTAGTTTTATCTTTCTCCCGGGCTCTTTCTCCATCTTTCTCCCTCTCCCTCTCTCTCTAAGTTTCTCTATCTCTAGCTTTCTCTTTCTCTCTCAATCTCCCTGATTCTCTCTATATTCCCCTCTCTCTATCTCTCTCCATTTAACTCTTTCTCTCTAACTCTCTCTCTCGACCTATCTCTCTCTCTCCTCACCTCTCACACCCATAAGTAGAGGCGACTCACCGCAGCAGCCTCAGTCTGTCCGCGGCTTTCCACCCGTTCACTCAACTATAATTAGTGTGTTAATAATCGCGTGTTAATAAGTGTGTTAATAACTGCATTCGAAAGGATCATCGATGAATCTCGGCCGAGTCTGCGGTGCGGCGATGGAAGGTAACTGAGTGTCCTCTACAGCGGGTAAGTCCGAACCAAAACTATTATCTTGTATCCTACATAGAAAACTGATAGCACCGCAACTAACTAGTTATAAACTAAAAGATTAACGAGAGGAAAAAAGATTAGAAGGGTTAAACCAAAAGATTACCTAGACGCAAAAAGCTTAGCATGGCTGCTCTTCAGCGCCGATCTCGCAGATCTCTTCATGCAACTGGCACAGGTTATCCAACTTCTCCCCCACTTGGCGGAATTTCCCAGGTCGATCACTGGACGTCACTGGATTTTGGTTGCCAGCTTTATTCGGGTCTCGCCTTAGGTATGTACGGGTTTCTTCCTATTTCCCCCGCTTTAAGTTTAATCTCGAGCTACGTTTTTCTCAGTGCCTATGCACGGAATACTTCCTGTTGGCTCCTCATATTCCTCCCACTGACACATCCTGCTCCGGCCTGACTCCATGCGGCTTTGGCGGAGGCACACTAACATATGCTAATAGCAATTTGTGGTAATGAAGTTGATTAACATTGCAGCCAGGAGTGAGAACAACAACAACAACAGCAGCGGCGGCAGGAGGAACACGACGCGGAGACAGCTCTCGCTGGCTCCTTGCTCTCCTTGGTAATTAAATTCATGCGCTGCCGCTTGCATCTCATTCAATCTCAGCTCCATCCGTGATCCTGTCCTGTGCGCTTCCCGCGCTATTACGGAAATTGCATTGAAGCTTGCCATATCCATAAAGGCCTGCGCCAGTTGACCTCCGCCTCATGTTGTTGTCCTCATTTCCCTTTGACATCTGCTCCGCCGTTCTCGGCCGGCTGCAGCTCCTTCTCCTCCTGCTGACTTCTGAGCCATGTGTGCTGACGCAATTTTCATATAAATTGATGGGCTCTGTGCTCCCTCGACTGCACAACTGGATTGTCCAGCACATCGAATGGCAATTAATTCCGACACGGCCAGCGAGAATTCCTGGTGCGGAGTGTGGCCCACCTTGGGGATATATCAGGGAGTGATGGACATGCTTTGGGGGGAAAAGGGGTCTTAGAATCTCAGGGTTATATATGTATTTACTAGTCTCGCAGTGTTTTTTAGTTAAACAAATTATCCAAAAGCAAACTGCAAGTGTATACAAATGTCGGATTACCAAAGTCAGTTACCTTTCTTGTTTTTAAATAATTTTTTAGAAATTTAAAAACCTCCACATCTATCTTTCTCTCTCCCTTAAAAGCCTGCCATGTCCCAAATGTGATTTCGTAATAGAATTATTTTTTGGTTGTTGATTTTTAGCCCGCAACGATGGCGCATTTTTAATGCAATTATAGAACAACAAAAACAGCAAGAATCAAGAAAAAACTGGAATATTGTAGATTGCATTTATAGTCGCAAAATTGCATTTAATAATGCAACAAAAATAGTCCATAATTTAGTTACTCAACTCCCAAGTTGATTAAATTTTACACAAAAGCTTCAATAATGCGGCGAATCAAAGTGCATTTAATGCGATAATTCAAATGTATATATGTATATAGAATTATGTATATCGCGGGATAATAAAATATGGCCCGTGACGGACGCAAAAAGTCCGCCCGAGACGGGCGCACGTTCCGTTTTCGGACAATGGTACCCTGGGCCGCCGGAACCGGAAACGTCGCACGGATGCTGCACAAAAGTCGGGCACAAAAGGATGAATGATATGCCAGCCAGCCCACTTAATTTTCAGAATGCAACTCCATATGTATAAATTTATCCGAGATCTATTAATGAAAGAGGAGGGGCAAAGGGGCAGAGGGGTTCTCTCTCTGGCCGATAATTCAATTTGAGACGCGGCAAGGGAAAGGCAGGTGAAAAAGGCCTTTGAATGCAAATGAAATGAAGTCCAAAGGTGGCCAGAGTAATAACGTATATATAAGCCAGGGTTTATGGATCTGTAGGCGTGATTATATAATTCAATTTATAAGTCAGAAAAGTTTTTTTTAATATTTTTCCTTTATTTTTATTTATTATTAATTTGAAATATTTTCGTAGATAAATCCGAGATATTGAGAATTTCCAAAGGGGTTTCAGGTTTAAGTCCCAGCTTTTGCATGCCAAAAGGGTTTAATAAATGTTGCAAAATTATTAATATAATAAATAATTTATTTATTATTTTTTAAATATTTTTTTTTATAAGTTTAAGTAACCAATAATTAATGGAAGCAATCAATGAGCTAGCTCAAAATACCCCCTTTATGTCCTTGACTTCATTACTGCCCTTAGCCTCACGCTGTCATCCCTAGAACCGCATCCCCCCCCCGCCTCTTCGCTCCCGCTCTCCTTTCCTCTCCCCTCCTTCCCCCTCGCCTGGCTTTATTGCATGCAATTAAGTTCAATAAAGTGATGCAACGCATCCGCTGATGGAGCATGGCGCGGAGGATTTGTAAGTTGCCTCTTTCCGACGCCCGTTGTTCTTCGCAGGATGCTGAATGCCGGCTTTGGCTTTGCAGTAACTGTTGTTGTTCTTGTTGTTGTTGTTGCGTAATTAACGAAAGTGCGCTTGCGGCAGAACGGGAGGGGGGAGGGAGGGCGTTAAAAAGGGGGGGCAGCCAGCCAGTAGGCAGTTGGGGGCGTGGCCATTTACACGATCCAGCTGCATAATGAGCGCCATATGCCGTGCGGACGCGGTGCCATGCGGTTTTTATCGCTGCCACAGAGACACTGGAGAATTTATACACTGAGAGAAAGTACTAAAAGCACCAATATACATTTATATTCATTGAAAATCAAGAAGATATTTATGGAAAACTTTTGAAAAATTAAACCTCATTAGCTTACAAGGGAAATGAATATTTATATATTTTTATTATATTTTTATATATTTAAAATATATCTTAAATCAAAGTCTAGAGTTTATTTTAATTTCAAATAAAAACTATATATTTTTCTCAGTGCATTGAAGCCCTGGCTGAATGCCTAAATTTAATTAAAGTCGCCAGCGAGTGTCCGTAGATCGAATGGGGTATCGTCCTTGGTCCTTGGTCCCGTGTCCGTCGTCCTTCCATACAGGCCGTCCTAATTCGATTAACAATCAACGAAAACTGTGCAAACAAATAAACTTTAAGGGTGGGCGGCGAAATGGTGGGCGTGGCAGACTGCGGCTGGCCACACTTGACCCCAAAGTAATGGCATAATTAAATTGACGGCACACAGCCAGACTCCAGCATGCTGTGTGTCCTGGGTGACTGGCCAAAGGAGCTGATAAAGCCAATGTCCTTTGCGGCTCATGTTCCTGCTGTTGTTTTTGTTGTTGTTGTTGTTGCGGCGGCGGCGGTAGAAGCAGCAGTGGCATCTGGCAGCTAAAAAATATATCCAAAAATTTTGTGTTACCAGTTTTCGCGTGTAAAACTCCGTTGTTAACATGCAAATTTACATGGATGATGCCACACACGTGTGGCACATGCGACAGCAACAGGTGATAGATGACAAATGGCAGCATAGAATAGGAACTAAGTTTTTTTTTTGGGATAATTGGAATGAAGATGGGAGATTTTTTAGATTTTATATTCGTTGTTTTTATCACCAATAGAGTCGATTGAATCTTAGCTGTGTGGCTGGATTTACCACAAGCTAGGAGCTACCAAACACTCTACATAAGTCAATATATGAGATAAGATGCATAACGCGCTTTCATTTAATGGGAACTTGTCAAATGGTAAGGTGTTTATCCATCTGATTCATTTTATTATCGTAAATTTTAGTAATTTCATTTTGTTATTAAACGAAAATTAAAAAATAATAATAAAAAATATTCCAAAAAATATTCCCAGCAAGTGATCGAAAGCCAGTTTAAAAAAATTAATTGCAAAACAAATAATTTTCATTATTTTACATTATCTTTGACGGACAACTTAAATAATAAAAAAAACACACTGAGAAATATTTTTTGTAACTTTACATTTTTCTTTCATGCTGCCATGGAATCTGTAAATGTTTAGGAATATTAAAAACTACATATGTTAAACTGTAAATTTTGTAATGAACAATGTTTAAAATCACTTAAGGTCGATTTTTTTGTCATTTAATTAACACAGAAAAGCTAATCCAGTTATTTACCATTGATTGTTATTTTAAACTAAATTTGGAAGAATTTGGGTATATTATTTCATCTTGAATATATAAAATTGTATATTTTAAACATTAGTATTATTTACTAAATTGACTAAATTAAATTTCTATATTTTATAAAAGGTTTTAAGTTATATATTACCTTTCTTGAAGTCAAGGATCAAGGAAATTTATTCAAAACCCAATTTTAGGGGAAAAACTAAAGCGGATCCTTTTCAATGGGCTGCAACTGCGCCTTCAGTCCTGATTTAGCCACAGCATTCAAACAGGAATTTCAAAGATTGACTGAGGTTTTGAATCGCCTTCTATTCATGCATTGTCCTGACCTCTCCGTCGTCCGCCCATATAAATGTTGAGCTAATTTTGTTTGGCATTCGGAAAATGCTGCCGGGACTGGGAGCCTTTCTTGGCCTGGCTTTTCCGCCCTTTGCCAGTGCCGCTGCATTCAGAGCTCAGAATTGGATTAGAGCTAGGGCGTAATAAGCATAACGTTAATTGAGTATGGTAATTCACTTAACCGAAGTCGAGGCGGGGTCCTCTAGAGGAGGGGACCGACCTCCCTTGGCCATTTCATTTTGCTGCATTTATCGCTGGCTGTTAATCTTAAACGATTTTGCTGGATGAAAATGAGGCGAGCCACCGAGTCCAGCGGCCAGCGTCCAGCGTCCAGCGGGAAATCTGGGCAAGAGATTCATCATGTTTGCCTACAACTCAGTGCCCAAGTAGTTGCTCCGCGGGCAAACAGAAAAGAGGAGCCACTGCAGGAGACTCCTCCGCCAGCAGCAGCAGCAGCAGCAGAAGCAGCAGGACATTTTTAATTAAATTGCATTTCCGCTTGGGAAATTTTTTATGAAGCTACAAAAAAGCAGCGCGGGGATAGCTCTCTCCCCGGGAAGAGAACGCGTAGGCAGCCGCGGAGAAAGCATTTTCCTTTTGTGCTTATTTTGATGCCGCCTCAGTTTTGCGACCACGCCCACACGTCCCTGGCACACGGCGGGAAATTGGTTGGGAAAAATTCAGCGAAATCATTGTATTTTTAATTATTCTGCTTCTGGGAATAACAGCGAGCTTGGGTTAACAAAATCAAAATTTACACATCGCCGGTAGTATTTTTAATATCCGTAATTATTTTAAAAATTAAAACAAAATCTTGTATGCAACTACAAATACTACAAATATTTTTATTTTATTATTTTTTTTATAGATATTATAAGATTTACGATCCCAGAAAAAATATACCATAAACTTGACTTGAAATAAATTTTTAAGATGCTTTGTGCTTTCTTTTATTTTAACGAGCTCAAACTTTTGAATTTTCTTGCCAAACCATATTTTAAATTAAAAAAATTAATTATCATTTAAACTACCTAAAATAAAAGTAAGAATAAAATAAAGTAAAATATATAAAACAAAGAAGAAACCTAGTTTTCATAATTTTTCCTTCTGAATATCATGTAGATGGAGTTAAAATTAATTTTTACACTTTCCCAATCCCAATTCCTCGCAGTGTTTTCCACGCAATCACAGTAGTTTTGCGCCTGCGGTAAGCTCGGACGGATACGGATACGGATACGGTTGCGGATAAGGAGATGATGATGAAGCAGGGGCAGGAGCAAAGGAAAGAGAAGGAAGGACGGCCGGGGGCATAGAAGCTGCTGGCTCGCGTGTAATTCAATTTTTTCTCGCTGCACCAGCCCCACCCCCGCCCAGCCCCCGCCGCCAACAATTCCAACAAAGAAGCATTTATTTTGCGCCCGGCTTTGTATGCGCTTTTCTTTGTTGCACACAAAACTCAATATCCCGAGTTGATGTCCTTTGTAATGCATCCGCTTTCGGCTGACGTACGAACGGACTGACTGAAGGACGATGGACGCAGGACGCAGGACGAAGGACGAAGGACGACGACGAGTGAAAAAGCAACTGACTGTAAATCTGCCTGCAGCAGAGGCAGCGCCAGTTGACATGCCAACCGGAGACGGACTGGCAAAAGGAAGGACCCAACAGGAGCTGGGTAAAGAACAGGCGCAAGAATCGAGGATTGGGCAAAGCAGTGGCTTTAACATCAAACTTAATGACTTTGGCCAAAAGCTAAATTGCACAAAGTGTTCCCCTCGCCCTCTCGCCCATCACAACGGCCGTTCTGCAATCAACGGGAAGCGGCTTTTAGGGCCATTAGCCAGTTCTCCAGCACATGTTACTCCACGGCTCTCCCTATTGGCCCGACACTAAGAGGACATGAAATTGGATTAGATTGATTTATGAACTCAATTTTAATAGAGAATAGAAATTTAGAAGATTTAAAATATGTAAAAGGCGTGGCTCGATCTATGTGTAAGCCATAAGATTATTCCCACCAAATTTGGTGACCCTAGCTCTAAGGGCTTTCTCCCGCCAACGGACAAATGAAATGACGGACACAAACGGACAGACAATTTCTTTAAAATTGTTTGTAATTCCTAGTGTAAGTTTAATTATCAACGCATTTTAATTTTAACCGACCCTATTTTTGCAACTCTTACAAAGTAAAGAATTTAAATATTCAAATTTACTGCCACATTATTCTTTCAGTGGATGAGCGTATGTGTGTGCTTTTTTCTGTTAGTTATATTTCCACTAAGCCTGGCTACTGGCTGCCATTTGACCCACATTAAAATCAAATTACAGGCCAAAAATGTTGCAGGAATTTCAATTACAACAATTCGCCTGCACATGTGGCGCAGGATCGCAAAGGATTCCACAAAATCAGTTTGGGAAATGAGGCTTATTTATGGGAGCGAAGCAATCGCCTCTAATTACAAATTCTTACGCGCCAGTAATTATTTAATACCGAAATTAAAAAAGAAAACATTTTCAGCACTTCGGGAAACTAAATTGGACGATTTTTACAGGTAAGAGTGGCTAATTCCTTTCAATTGGAACCCGTTGATTATCGAAAAGATAATATTAACTAAAATTTAGTAAATTACAAATTACAACAAAAAAATTTAATTTCTTCCCCCTTAAATAATCTCTCGTTTTTCCCCCTCTTCCTGCTGAAGGGATCTCTTTGAACGACGCTCTCTCAACATCGCTCTCTCAATGTTGCTTAGATGTTGCTTTAATGTTGCGCCGCTCTTTCCGTGTCTTGATCTCCATTTTGTTGACAGAAAATGTTGCAGGAATCGAAAAGAGAGATCGAACACGGGCACGTGACTCCCGCGTTTTTCACTTGCCAGCCACCAAACTGTTCGGAGGTCCCGCGAAAACTTTGCGAAAAAC
Organism: Drosophila jambulina; assembly: GCA_018152175.1. Taxonomy (NCBI): domain Eukaryota; kingdom Metazoa; phylum Arthropoda; class Insecta; order Diptera; family Drosophilidae; genus Drosophila; species Drosophila jambulina. The sequence continues at coordinate 1,741,441 of JAECXH010000114.1, forward strand.
TACTTAAAACGGCTACTGCTGCTTAATTAAATAGTGTTAACTCACTCAGCAACGAGTATAGGTCTTGTGTGACCAAAAGTGTTACCTGTGGCGCGGTCGCAAAGTGCAGTTTCGTGAATTCGGAAAGTGGAGGAGGTTTCCTCATTTTTTTTGCTTCTTTTTGTTGTGTGCTTTATGTAAAATCAATTTATAGTGGTGTGAAATAGTGTGTTAATTGTGCAAACAATCAAATATTCCCTGTGCGTGCCTCTCCTTATTAATTTTCAATAAGTGAAAAGAATGGAAAATTTTGCTTGCATATTTGTGTGTATGTATTGCAAGCCAGCGGCATTCCTTGCAATAGGATGCCGTTGCTTTCAATACGAATGGCCGTGGAAAGGTTGCCAAACGAAGCAAAGTGCCGCGAGTTTCGAGATGCATTGCTTCTTTATTTTCTTTTGTTTTTTTTTCTGTGTGATGTGCCTTAAAATATGTGTTGTAATTGTGAAAAAAAAAATCAAATATGTATTTCCAGTGGGTGTCTGTGTTTTATTTGTTTTTTGTTTTGTGTTATCTAAGAAGGCAAAGAAAGGAAATAAAAATGTATGCAAATTTGCCTATAGATCAGCGAATATCTAATTTTTTTTTGTTTTTGTTGTGTGTTGTGTGTATTATACGAAAAATTTTCCCAAAGTGTTAACGCCAAATTCAAGAAGGAAATACAAAATAGCAAAGAGGAAGAGCAAAAGATGGTGAGTGCAAAAAAAAAAATCGAACTCAAAGAGAGTGGGTGCGAGAGAGGATTTTTGTTCTATGTATGTGTGCGTGTGCAAATAGGAGAGCTAATCTGACAGCAAAACAAATAACGGTGATTCCTATTGGGAGCGACAGGGAAATACGGAGACAGGCTGAAGAAAGGATGAGCGAGAAAGACTGACTAATGATGATGGCAAATAAAACGGAACAAAATAATAGGGAATAAAGCGAAGAGCAGAGGTGGGGTCAGTAAGTCAGGTCAGTTCTGAGTTTTGGGGTCAAGTCAGGCAAAGGGGAAGAGGTCGGAAGGGGGTGGCGGGTGACGACACGCTAATCAAAATGTATTTATTAATTAAGCGAACTAGGTAAACAGGGAAGGGGGGAAATAATAGAGGCAGAGAGGGAGGAAATGAGAAAGTAATAGAGACAGGGAGGGAGGGAATGTATGAGGAAGAAACACTGGAGAAAGTTATGATGTTGAGTCTTGCACTGCCCAAAAAATGATGTTATTTCTTTTGAATATTAATTGATAAATTATATGAATATATTATCTATTATTATATGTTTTTTATTTAAATTGTTTATATATATACCATTTTTGAATATATCCCATAATATTTCCTTAATTTTTATATTTAAATATGTTTAAAGTTGCTATATTTATAATTTAAAATATACATATAACTTTAAAAATACAAAAACATTAACACATGCTGCACGTTAAGTAAAGCTCAGACCCTGAAAAAAACTAGTCCAACCCTGATTAAGTTCTTAAAAATTTAAATATTTTCGTCCAGTGCCATTTAAGCTGCGGCCTGTTAACAATGCTTACTCTTCGGTAACCCCGCGCTGAACATGCAAACGGGCCGGAAAATGGGGGAAAAAAGCGCAGCCACAGCCTGATCCTGTGCCTGTTGCTATGTGTGCGAGTGTGTGTGTGTGTCGCCTGTAATTTGTGTGTACACAAAGCCCGCCGAGTGGCAAAACGCAACAACAACAGAACATGCGAAGGAGGCACTCACTCCCTCCCTCTGGGAGGGGGCAAAACCTCTTCAGGCGCGCCCGTGCAGGTCGCCAATTTCTAATTTATGCACTGACTCCTCAACTGGACGCGCGTTCTCGTTAAGCTGTTGTTGCTTTCGCTGCTGCAACAATTAAAAGTCCTCGCATGCGGCATGCAAGGACGAGGGAGTTAAGGAGGCGCTCGAGCGCGAGCTGACAGAAAAATTAAAACGGCAACAAATTTGCTGTTGCAGCTCGTGACGGAGCACTGCGACCTCAGAGCGGCTCATGACTGCGGCAAATTAACACAATATCTTAGCCCACGTCGAGATTGAGGTGAAAGAGGGGGTGTTCAGGAGTGCAGAAGGAGTGGGTCCTTCTCGAAGAGGCGTATTTTAATAAATTGTCGCTGGAAATTGGCCTCGGGCTACTTGTGAGTTGTGAGAGAAAACTGGCAGCGGCTTAAATTGCACTGATTATCACATTAGCAGAACATTTTTCAGCGAAGATTATTCATTTTTCATATGGGAACGGAAAAGGGTGTAAAAGAAATGCATTTAAATTTTTATTCACAGCGGAAAGCTTAAAAGAAATTAAATGTGTGAGCAAATTTTCTTTAAGTGCGTCGCTCAGAACACAAGATTTGTTTTTTAATCTCGAGAGAGCGGCTTTTCGATTCGAACCATTGTTCGTTACCAATATTTTGATCTAGGTAGGCACCTATGAACTCCGTTAAAGAAACCCAACTTATTACCGTATAAGTTTCCGGGTGATTTTCGAAAGACTGTAGTCCTTGAGTTACATGTCAAAACTGTACTGCTGGACTGCCGGACTGCCAGCAGTCTTATTTGCTGTCAACTCCTGGCGAGTCACTGCGGCCTCACATTTAGTTTGGAAAATTAGAAAAAATCTAGTATTTCGGAAAGTAGCCAATTTTGTTTCTTCTTTCGGTAAAACAGTAAAAAGTTGTCCAGAAATTTTGTTTTATTAGTTGCAATCCGCCATGGGCTTTGATATAGCCTTCATTGTGGGCCACGTGGACGAGGAGCTGCTCTGTCCGATCTGCGCGGATGTCCTGGAGGAGCCGGTTCAGTCGGTGGGCTGCGAACATGCCTACTGCCGGCGATGCATTGACCAGTGGATGCACCTGAAGCAGATATGCCCGGTGGACCGGTCCACCCTGCAGCCCGACCACCTGGTGAACGTCTCCCGGCTGATGCGCAACATGCTCGCCCGGCTTAAGATCAAGTGCAGCTTCGCGGAGAATGGCTGCGACCAGCTGCTTGCGCTGGAGGATTTCAGAGCCCATGTGGCCAGCTGCGAGCATAATCCCAAGTTGATTGTGGAGTGCAAGAAGGGTTGCGGCATTAAGGCAAGCACCTAGGATGTCACAATAACTATTTTTTTTTAATTTGAATTGCCTAAAAGGTGCCTAAGGACAAGCTGGCCACCCACAACTGCGTGGAGGAGCTGCGCGATACGGTCAAGGTGCTGCTGGGCGACTTGAAGGATCTGAAGGAGTCGCAGGCCAGTCAGCAGCTGCGCATCGTGACCCAGCGCCGGGAGCTGGAGCTACTGCAGTACTACATCTCGGCGCTGCGCTCCAGCAACCCGGTGATCCACGGCATTGGCGAACAGCTAGATCGCTACTCACTGATGCAGTGGGGCAACGCCCTGCCCCTGGCCAACGTCAGCAACTGGGGCAGCCTCGTCTCCACGCCAGACATACCCATGCACGTGATGGTCCGCGAGAGCCTGCGCGCCAGCGGCTGTCCGATGCACCTGTTCAACATGATGGTGGACCGCTGCCACGAGGACCGTTGGCCCAAGGGCCTGTCCACCCTGAACGCTCGCCGCGACAACCAGCACTTGTACCAGTACGTGGTCCGTCTGCTGCCACCGCTGGTCATCGGGAAGCCGTGTGTGGTTGTCCTGGGCGGCGATAATACTCACATGCCGCCGGATCTGGTGCCAGCCCTCGGTATGGTCCTGATCTTTGTCGACGGGGTGACTGAGATGCAGCAGGAGCCGCAGCCGGAAGGCGGTTATGCCTGAGGTTATATTCATTCGTAACTCGTGTTTTCCAGGACAAAACACATGCTCCTGTTTCCTCTGTATTTGTCCTGGGAATAATGCTTTTTAATGTTTCAAATTAACAACACAAATGAGTTGAGCCCCCGCCCCCTGTACTTAACAGAGCAACGCCCTCACTCTTAAAAGAATGCAAAAAAACAATAGATTTTGATTTTAAAACACATTGAAAGGAGTCCAAAAAAATGAGTTATGATTATGCAAATGAATAAAGATAATGTAAAAAAAAGGAAACAAACTTGAGCCAAAAAGCGAGAAAGGAATTTAGAAATGTATTGTTATTTTTTAGGTTTGGTATAAAATAAAGAGAAGATGGTTAGAAAGTGATCTCGTTAACTAATCTTAAACGTTTTGATCATTTTTTTTTCTTAATATTCTCATGCTTTTGTTACGGATAACAAATATTTTGAAATGTTTTAAACGAAAACTGAAATTCTTTAAAACATTCAAAATCTTTAAGGATACACCAGTATTCCTAGCTCTCTAATATCCTTTCCAATATTAATGCAAACAGTGTGATATAGGAAACGATATTCCCAATTGTCGCAATGGTTTTTTGATTACTCCTATGGCTTATCACCATTGACTTTGACTCCTTTCCACACTGCAGGTTGCATTTGCATTTGCATCCAAACGTAATTTTTAGCGCACACAATGGCCGGGAAGTCCTCCTGCCTGTCCTCCGGCTCCTCATCCCTGTCTGTGCCACCGTTTGGGGCAAACATTTCAGAGGTGACACATCCCGGTACTCACCCCCTCTTTGTGCCTTCCACTATTTGCATATAGCAAATAAACACACTCGCAGGCACACTCAGTCGCCTGCACCCACACCAATACACAAATAAACTGATAAACTGATTGCAACCACACGGGGGATGTGACAAGGGGGGAATCGGGTGCCGAGGGGTGGGTGCGGGGGCCGAGGCATTCAACCGAAACCGAAACAGTAGCGAAATTTATAACCAAAAAGGGAATTACAAAATCGCGTATAAATTTATGTACGAGAAGGGGGTTGCCCTGGCTAGGGGGTGGGGTGTGTGGGCATCCTCCCCGCCCCTCCTTTTTTCTGTGCAGTCGCAGCCACACAGCAACAAAAGCAATAACGCCGGGGAGCTGATAAAACAGATTTCGATATCAGCGACAGGCCAAGGGGTGGCAAGAAGGGGTTGATTGGGGGGAGGGGAGGATGCACGATTGTTGGGGTTGCGGGTTGTGGGGCAAAGGGGAGACCGGGGAGAGGGACCGCAATGAAGTGCCAATATGAGCGGGATTCGTCACTTTTAAACGAGAAATGGAAATGCCATGTGTGTGCTTGCTTTTAAAATATTCGTTACCCTCGTTGGAACTAATTTAAACCGCAAATAAATGGTGTTACTTGTTGTTTAAATATTTTTAAATAAAAATTTTACATTTAAATTCTTGAAAGGCACTCGAAAAACAATTTTTCGAGGACTAGGAAACTATTTGTAATCCCCGAGAGATTATGTCATTAAAAAGGCATTAAAAGGATAATTAAAAAGGCAAACATTTTTCTAAATAAATTAACTTAAGCTAAAATTCACCCTTAAAAATCGTTTTATATGTTGGTATTAAAACCTGATTAATGAATTATTTAATCAATCTGAAAGTTAGTTCCTCTAAATATTATTTTATATTTTAAGTTATCAAGTTTGCAGCAATAATATATACTTATTTGTTTTTAAAGCTAAAAAGAAATTATTTTAATGTAATTTTTACTGACTTCGATTAATCACATTAACTAAGACAATAATTTAATTTCAACTTGAAGTATGAATTTTAGTTAAAGGTATTAAATTAAGTCGCATTGTACCCTAGGAATTATTAAAAGGCAATAAGGACTTGATAAAGGCTTTGCAGCATTAAATTTCCATATTGGAAATTAATTTCCTGAATATCCTTATACCAATTAGATTGGTTATTAATTATTTTATTTTGTTATTTGTTTTTTAACTTATACCTTATAAAATTCCTTCTTTACAAGCTAGTATGAGCCTATTAAGACTTGATAAATATTGTAGGCCATTCATTATAGTTCATAGTTTGGAAACTAGTTTGTCTAAATATGTTTTTAAATTTGAGATGCTGTTTGTTAAGCTTGCCTTTTTATTAATATTAGATCATTATGTCACTTAATAACCTTTTGAAAATTCTTTTAAAACTAGATAATAAGCATCATTTTACCCTATTCCATAATTCAGCAACTCTGCTCGGTTTAGCTCCAGTTTTTTGTGCAAAATGGTAACCCTGGTCACCCATAATTTACTTCGTTTTTCGAAAAATTGCCCCTTTTGGGATACCCGATACACACACACACACACACACACCCTCTGGAGAGCGGCTCCAATGGAAGCGAATATAAGAATATCAATTTCACTGAAAATGCAAATTTCGAACGGAAAGAACTGTCAGAGAGAGAGGGGGGTGAACTGGATGAGGGGCTGGAGGGGTGTCTCCTCCTCTGCTTCTGTTTATGGCTGCTGCCTCGACGCGCAGCGAACAGATTGTTTCCGCTGTTGTAGACTTTTTGGCAACCAAAACACACTCGGGGGGGTACAGGGAGGGAAACGGGTGTAGATAGCTCCAATGACTCGGAAGTAAGTGCGAGAATGTCTATGCCCCATCCTCTGCCCCTTTGCACCTTGGTCCTGTGTGATTTTCCCAGCCCGACGCCGCCGCCTCCCACGTCCAAAGTGTTAATTTACGAAATTGCAGGGAGAATTCATTGAGTTAAGAAGTTCTGCCGGGGCTCCTTGCTTATTTATGCATGTAAATGTGTATGTGTGTGCGCCTTAACTGCTTCCCCTAGCCGGTACCGAACCCCCTCCCGCCCCTGAGGAGCACACACCCACAACACCTTCACTTCTACCTCTCCATAGGTACTATATCCCTGTTGGCCAAGCGCTTAGAGCCGCCTGGCCTGGGCTGGCCACCAGTTTTATTTTTAACCTGGCTTCAGGTAAGAGCCACCCCCCTTTTGGCACCTGTCCCCGCCCCCTGCATGTTTATAGTGTCTGCCTGCTATCGGAGCGCTTCGATCTTGGTAAATGGAAATTTACACGTTAACACTTTTGGCCGCTTGTAAGTGATTTGGTTTTAATTCGCTTGATGGCGTCTGTTGGCTTTCTCTCTGGCTTTCCACCTCTCTGCTCCCCATGCTCGTCCCGTGGGACTGCCACTGGCCATGTCCATGTGTGTAGGCGTGGCTCGTCCTTGGTCTATGTTAATTTTTGGCTCTCTCTGTTCATGTTCGTTTGTTGTTTATGATGCAAGTCGGGGGAAAAGTGAAAGAAATGTAGATAAAAATGCCAGATAGAGCAGGGACTCTCCCCGCATCTTTTGCGGCCAGCAACTTAATCCCTTTTCCGTCTCAGAAGTGAGGCACCAGGAGAAGCACGGCCCCAAGGAGTCCAAGGAGTCGACGGAGCACCAGAACATGGCGCACATTTGAAATTCACATGAGCCACCGGGTAATGCCTGTGGCCACATGCAGGAGCTGCACTAATTTGCATATGACCACTACTACGGCCGACACCGAGTGTGTCGACAGACAGCTCCCTCACTCTCTCCCTCTCTACCTCCAGGACACGCAAGAGGACTTGGGGGAGTATCAGCTAGGCCACGCCTCCTTCTGCGGCCGGGTTATCAAAGGAGCCGTTGCCACACACACTCCACACCACATCTCTACACACTCCATTCGCCCCTCGAGTCATTTTCGCGCGCCTAAGCGGATGGTCTTGGGGTCTTCTGCCTCCACGCCCCCAAAAACCAATGTCAGTTATCAGCGGCACACTGAGGAAAAAAGGGGTAATGTAAAAATAAGAAGTAAATTATAGGAAGCTAAAAAAATTACTTATGTACCTTCAAAAGGCGACTTTAAATATTAATATAATCCGATTATTAAAAGGTTATTTAGGCACCAGACGAGTCGATTTGGCCTGTCCGTCTGTCCGTTTGTCCGTTAGCTAGAATTTGAACTAGATTTTATGTAGATTACAGATTATTACACCTACGAAATTGTATCATATCTTTTTAATAGGTTGAACGTGGTCATGCCCGCTGGTCAGTTTGTCCGCTTGTCCCTTTGTCCGCTTGCCTACTTGTCCGCTTGTCCGCATGTCCGTTAAAGCACCTATATCTCAAAAACAATAATAGCTAGAGCTATCAAATTTGGTGAAGAATTTCTTATTCTCCAAACAAATCACTAAAAATGAGCTTTTTTCAATAAATAATAAATTTAGAATCAAGTCAGTTCCCTCACATTTTCTCCAAGTGTAGGTGAAATCCCTGTTCCAATTTTCAATCGCAGTTTCGCCTATCTGCGTGTCCTTCTATTTGCTTTGTCCCTCTCCGCCTTCGCCCGTCCATTTGTTTGTTTGTTTTCACAGCATAAGGCGACAATCATGCGGAATTTCATTGCCCAAGGCGGCCCGGGAAAAGTGTCCTGCCATCGTCATCATCTCTACAGCCACAGCCATTCCCATTCCCATTCCCATTCCCATTGAGGCGACGTTTCAGCGTTTAACTAAATCAAATCGATATCGAATTTAGTTGTCAACGCGGCACAGAAGTTTTCGTTGCGTTTTCAGTATGTCAAAGTGAAATTGAAGGCGTGCGGGCGGTGGAATTGGGCTTTACGGGTTTCAATTTCGCCAGAACCCCGGTCGGGGGGGAGACCTCAAAGTTGGCCATGTGAAATGTGAAACAGAAACAGTAACCCAAGTCGATGGCAAAGGCCAAAGGGAAAAGTTTCTTCGTACGCTTCGCCTTGGCACAACTTCAACGCGGGGATTGCGTGTCGTCCTGGGGCTAGGATTTTCTGTGTGTATGTCTGTCTGGCATGTCTGTCTGTCTGTGCGTGTGACCGCATGACAAAAAAGCCACAGGTTATGAGTTTTTCATTACATTGCCATGCACCCAACCTCCTACTTCATATATTTGGCCCCTTTTTACCATCCTCCGTACCATCTCGCATTACTTTTATGCGACTTTTGTTTAGTTCTGGGTCCCTTGGCAGGCCACCAATTCGTAATTGCACGAATTAGTCTGCAGTATATTGAAAGTGTCTGACATGATGAACTGAGCGAGTAAATAACAGCCCAGACTGTTGATGAATGTGTGGGAAATCCATAAGTTTGGGTTTGTTTAGGTTTTAATTTAATAAAATTAGATGATTTCATCTATTCTGGTGCTTAAATGGTTCAAACTGGGTTATTTAATCGTTGTATTCCCCGAGAAAATTTATAATCAATTTGCTAGGCTGTCTTTGGGCCCTGCAGGTACTTTTATTACTGGATATTTTTGATAATTATTTTGCTTTTGTGCCTTGTCAGCAGCAGGCCTAAAGGCATGTCCTTAGCTCCATCATAATCTGTTGATTTCGGAGGTCCTGGTGTGCAATCGCTGGCTCAAAATCCATGGCCACAACTCATTTTCCATGCTATTGCCTCGCTGTATGCGCAATTAAAAGCGCTGCCGGAATTACCGTTAATGGCCGCAGTTGCAGTTGCAACAGCAAAAGCCTGCACCCTGATTGTTAATACCCTTTCTAGAGGGTAACTATGGCATAAAAGGTGTTTAAATAAATAAATAAATTAATTAGAAGGGTTTCATTAATAAATTAGAGGTAAAGGGAGACCTTTCTGAAGTCTATTTCTGATCAGAATCACCAAACTTTATTGTATTATGGAATTTTTTGAGCATATTTTGATCAATTTACTTTTAATTTATAACTAATTTATTTATTGATTAACTAAACTTCAACCTTAGCTAATAATCTTACCTGCTCCTTAACCTTTTATAGTAGTAATACATATATAGAGGGTATTCCATGAGGCTATACCTTCTTCAAGCACCCTGTCCTCCATTGTTTTTTCACTCGTGTGTTGCCCTAGGCAGGTCCTGGATACGGGTCCGGTTTTGGGTCCACGTCCTGGTGCCGGAACCGCTGTCCGCCCACCGCTCCTGGTGTTTTTTTTTCTCCTCCCCCAATGCTGCTGCTGTTGTAGCCGCTCCTAGACAAAACGCCGATTTCTGGCGATTCCAGCGATTTCGTTGATTACATTGCGGATCCCGCCTCTCCACGGAACAATTCTAGTCACCATGGGCAGAGGAGCCCTGTGTGTGCGTGCCTAATGAACAAAATTCGACGGGGCTGCTTCTGTTGCAGCAGCGGCTGCCATGTGCATGACCAGAAAATTGAACTCAGGCCAAAAACTGAGGCAGGACAAATGACCGACGGGGGACAACGGGACAGCCGCTGAACATTCACTGTGACTGCCGGGGCTTTTGAGGGGGGGGCGGGAGTTGAGACCAGGAGGATTGGTAGGTGGAGCTGCCCAGTGCGTGGCTTTGCGGCACTGTCACTTCTAATGACCAAAAACGCAGCCAGTTGCCGGCACAGGAAAAGGAGCAGCGGCAAACGCCGTTAATTTTGTTTATTTTTCTCCTCCCTTTTTTTTTCTGCATTGTCCTGGCCAGCGGATGCACATCCTTCTGCTGCAGACAGCACTGGAATTTCAATATATCGCGGAATCGATTGCAGGATCCAGAATCCGTATCTGAATGCATGCCAGCTGCCTCTGTGTCGCCTGCAATTCATCATCATGCAATGATTGCTAATTCCCAGCGGACACTTTAAGCTCCTTTAAAGTGCTCGGGGAATGAAATCCTTGCCACACTCAAGTCGACGGCTGACCCACCTCCTCCAGGTGCCTGGCATCGCTGGCAAACCGAATCAAATGGATACTGCTATTTGAATTCATTTTTTATTTTTTTATATATGGGACTCAAGTGCCTGCAATGCAAATGTTGGTGGCGAAAGTGCACTGAAAATAAATCTTCAATTTATTTTTGGATGGTTAGGTTTAATAGAGAGATTGATATTAATATATAAATTAGTATAAATATCTTATGAAAATCATATTGGCTTGGATTTTATTATATAAAATGTTTAAGTGAAAATAATCAAGTTCCTAATTGAAGCCTGAATGCTTTAGCCATTTAAAATTTTATAAATTTTGTCAGGTGTGTAAGTCAAGTATTTAACTTTCACGTACTTGCACTCACGTTTAATTGTAAAACAAACACATATTTAAAAATCTATAATATATTCAACAAGGCACCCCTTTTTTTCTCTGTGTCTGACCCCTTCATGGTTTGCTATCGATGCATTGGCTGTCACCTCACCCTTCCGGTTGCCCCTCTGTGCTCGACCAACTAATAACACTTTGAGTGCGGCTGTTTCTGTCTGTCTGTCCTCTGCTAGTCCTGCTCCTGCTCCTAGTCCTGGTCCTGCTCCTAGCTGGCATATTTGGAAAAATTGTAAGCACCTTGTAAGCAAATTTCGTATAAATAATGATGCTAGATGGAGAGCAGGGAGGCAGCTGACGACGGAAATGATGTGGAAGAGGGCCCTGAATGAATGGGGCTTCGCTCTTGGACCAAAGTTGACGCAAATTCGATCTGCTGGTAAAGTTTTGCAACTCGGACAAGCAGCATTGATACGCTACTCAATCCGGGGCCAGAGACAGCTCGTTAAATGTCCAGTGCAAATCCACAAACTTTGCGTAATTGTGTTGGAAACGTTGGGAACAATTAAGTCGAGATTCGAGCAGCAACTCCACTGCAATGCGTATATACACCAATCCGCCCGGCAAGTTGGGATAACTCAACGCTGCAACTTTGCGCTGGAATCACAACCGTGGCAACACAGCACTAAACTTTGCCACCTGGCCAGGTGAAGCTGCCAAAAGGGAGTGGGGAAGGGGGAGAAAAGAGCGCTAAGCCGCGACCACTAACAATTGCTGCTCTGCAAGTAAGTCCTTGACCAGAGGAGGTACCTCTACACACAGGGAAATATGATTTAGAAACTAGGGAAAGATTTCTATAATCAAACTTTAAATTTTGAGGAAAAAAGAGTTTTAATAATTCTAGAAAATAATTAAAGGACAAAAGTCAAGCCATTGTTTTGTGAAAAATTAAAAGGACTCCTCACGTTTCCTTATATTTTCTCTCTAAACCAAAGCAAATCTCAAGCAAATTAAAAGTCCTACACAATTTTCCTTGTAACAACGTGGCAACAACCAGAAACAGCCTGGAGGGGAAGGACCTCTGGCAAGTGGGGTCCTGAGAGAGCTCGAAGGATGCAGAGAGTGCAGTGCCGAAGTTGAGCGAAGCGGAAACACGTGAATTAGCGCAAATCGCAATGCGGCAGCGAATTGAGGAGCAGTCAGCTGCAGCGACGCGTCGCCATCTCGACCAAGCCATCTGTGGCTTAAACTTGTCCCAACTGGTTAGCCCTTGGACCGGGAATGGCTCTCATTAAGTGAAGGAGGAGGAGCCACAACGCCAGCCAAGGCTCTCATATTTTTACAGGGTCTACGAGAAGCAGACGGTTCCTAAGTCCTTTTTGTCCATTGCTGCTCCTTGGGATTTTTACTCCCTTTGCCTTCTGGGAGTCGTGAAAGTTTTTCGGCTTCAGTTGGAGACACATAACTCTTCGGAGGATACTGCTGCTGCCTCTAGTCCAAATCCGGCGGGAGTTTACGCATTCTCTGGGGAAGCATCTTGAGGCAGACACTGGGCGAAAATATGGGGTCTTTTCATTTATTTAAAAAAGGTTTGGAAGGGATAAAGAGGAAGGTAATTAATTGTATTGAACTATAAATTATTTTATTTAGATTTACAAAAAAGGTTGTTTGAGGTTTCTTTGGATTTCTTTTCTTAAAAATAAATATAGAAAATCTAATAATATCTTAATAATAATTCTGTAGTAAGGCTTTTGTGGTCCTTAAAAATTTATTTCAAGAATTAAATCCGTAATGAAGGTCCCCTTTTCGCAGGGTGCCTCGTGGCATGCTGCAACTTGAGTTGTGTTGCTCGTGCCTCGGGGCCAGGGATCGCATGTAAAACATTCCGGCGAGTGATACGCACCATAAATTCCTGAATTTATAGCGGAAGTGCAAAATGCGAAAATAGTTGTGCATTCGCCTCAGAAAAAAGCGAGGCTCACCCTTACTTGGACAGTATTTTTCCTCAACGCTCCATTGACATTTCGATTTGATAAATGTGGTTAATTTCAACAGCTTTGTGTGGCAATTATGCTTAAGCCTTGAGTAAACAAGTCAATGGTAATCAATTGGGGCGGCAGAGAGAAAAAAATCACACATAAAATACACTTTATTAATACCCTAGGAAAAAGCCTAAAAAGTTTGTCACAACTTAAAAATAACCCATGATTAATAGGCTTTTCGGCGTAGAGATAGGAGGAGCACTCTGTGGCCTGGATTTTGTTTGTTTCAGTTTCAATTTCATGGCATTTCTGCGGCTAAGCGGTAACTGATGGGTAATTGCGTTTCCATAACAAACACTGAACCCGGTCAGAGAGAGAGAAGAGTCGGTGCTGCCTCAGCTTTGTTGGTGCTGTTTACTCAATTTATTTATGGCTGCATTTCTATAATAAATGTTTAATTTATTTAAATATGATTAAAAAAGCGTAGTAGTGGTGTAAATCAAAACGTTTTTGCACATTTATTATTCGATACAGCAGCGAAAAGGACCCCTTCCCCCGGAATATATGTATTTGTATGTATTCAGTATGTGCTTAAAGTATTATGTGCGAAACAGGGCGAGAATTTATGTGCGGTCAGATTACTGCACTCGAGTCTCGAGCTCCTCGCGATGTGTAATTCATGGCTGGCTCATCTTTGATGCCTCGCCTCGCCCTGCCTCCTGGAGGATTCATTTCGCTCTTCTTGCGGCACTCGAAAAAGTATGCTACACAAATGCGCAATGACAGGGGGGGGCAGCAGGAGGAGCAGGAGCAGGAGCCGGAGGAGCAGCAGGCAGCCGCAGCGTTGCGGTTAGCTGCATATCGTTGTGGTTGAGTGCATCAAACATCAATCAATTCAATGGTACTTGAAACCAACACATACACACAATCCCCACACACAGATACTCGTGCTCATGCAGATGCTGCCGATGCAGATGGAGCGTCGAAAGATACAGATACGCCCAGATAGCGACACAGGCAAACACATGCCTCGACCATTGAAATTTTAGAGAGGGAAAATGAACACACACACGAGGGAGTAATGAAGAGGGGCAAGGGAGCGCAAGGAAACTCATCCTCCTGTCATCCAGTTCATCGGGGAAAAGGAAAAACCCGGCACAGTCAGACAGATGGACAGACAACAACTTTTGTTCGGCCTTCCATCATAGCAAAATCTATAATGACAGCTTCGATGGCCGTTGGTCGTTGGTCGTTGGCTTTTCCCCTCCGCTTTTCCAGGTGGAAAAGCTGGAAACTGTGTGCATGTCAAGCAGCAGCAGTTGACCAAGCCAAACTCCCGGCTTGAAGGCTGGTCTGATGAATGTTGTAAATATGCAAGTGGCCCCCAGGGGAAAAGGATAAGCGAGCCCAGTCAGGTCGATCATCTTTAAAATAAAACGCCTCATGATGTGTGTGTGTTTTGCTAGTTCCTCAATTCGACAGCACAGGAATTTGATAAACAGCCAGGGAATGGGACATATCATGAGGCTAGGCAGGAGATACACCGATATTATAGATGGAAATGTTGGGACATTGTCTTGAAATAGATTAAATTTAAAGGCAAGTTTGGGATAACAACATACTGGTATGTTATCTAGAAATAAGAGAAAGTTTCCATATAAACTGATATAAAACTGAATGGAAAATGATGAGGAAATGAGGAAAAACCCTCGAAATTAAACTCCGGGTTTAATTATATCTTTCAAGATGGCATACATGAGTCAAATCAATATGATTTAATCATATAAGCACAGATCCTATTATTAGAATATCCTTTAAACTCCGTAAAACCTCCAACTTTTAACGTAATAAATCTTGTGCCTTCATAAAAACCTGATTTTTTAGAGTGTAAATACAGACGAGCCAGTTGAAGCCTTGGCAGGAGTGAGCCTCATCGTGCAAATTGTATTTGACGAGCTGTTAACAGACGCTTCTCCAGATGCAGCCCCCTAGCTTAGCACTTGCTCTGCTCCTGCTGCTCCTGCTCCCCCTCGTCCTCATCTTCCTCCCACTCGCTCTGGGCCTAATCAACGAGGCGTTGCACCTTGGAGCCACAACCGGAGCCAGTGCCGGAGCCGGGGGCCACTTGAGCCGGCTGTTATTGTCGCTCGGCGAGCGCCAATAAATTTCGCCAGCCGCAAACCCCTCGCGACCGTGCGTGCTGGCACAATAAATTTCCGCCTTTGTCTCATAAACCGAAAATGCCGCAAATCTCAGCCGGGGCCCAGCCAACCAGAGCAGGAGCAGCCGGATACTGAGATGGAGACCAACCCGCAAGACAACTTTCGGCGGGCCAGACAACAACAATTTGTAAATAAAATTGTGGCGCAAATTAAGCGTATAAATAAGCCACGAACATGGCCCCAAAACGCACGTGGTCATAGCTGGGATTGGTAGCCAGAGTCGGGGCACATCCGGCGGCCCAGTGGTGGCCTCGATCCTGGCATTTCCTTCGACAAGGCCGCTTCGCTCATCATCATCATCATGGGCATCAGTTCTAGCCATTTTAATAGTCGCCCCAATGCCGGAATCTAGGAATTTTGGAACTTTGTGCTTTGGCAATTGACGGGGCACCAAAATGGGTCTAGAAATGGACCTTGGAGTTCACTGGGAGAAAGTTTAGGGTGTTTTGGGAATAATAATATTGGGAATTAATCATGATTTTAGATCAATGGGGTGCCGCAATCGATGTTATTTTATATAATTTGAAAGCTTAGTTGGAACTTTAATTATATTCTCTCAAAATCAAGATGCCTTGACCACATTTTCTCTCCCTGTAAGAGGCAGGCACAGGAGCTGGAGTTGGCCACAGCAAGGTCGCAGCGCTTGTCGTTATTAATTTATTATGAAAATCTAAACGACTTAAGTGGAATAATATGGGATAAATTATTAAAATTTATGTGCTTTCGAAGCGGGGTCCTTGTCGTCGTCTCTAGTTTTGGCCGCCGCCATCCGGTGTGGAGACCATTTGAAAGGCGGCCAAACTTTTCTCTGGGCATACTTCACTTTAATTTCTTTTGGCTGATGCCGCTTCCGCAGCAGCAGGAGCAGCAGAAGTGGCAGGATCTGGGCCCTAGGATGGCACAGGAAGTGGAAGTTGAGTGATTAAGTGGGCCGCTTTTTGCACTTATGCTTTTTGCATAATTTGTCAGCCTAATTTTGGTCAGAGGAGGCGGAGGCTATTCCCAGGAGGCGCCAGCCAGGAGAGCCACCGTGCTCCTCCCTCGTAAAAGTTGACTCGCAGCGTCGCAAGTTTTAATTAAAGGCTCTCTCTCTCTCTGTCTCCCTCTCAAAGATTTAGTGTCACTTTGGCAGCCGGATTTTGTAGCTGCTACAAGGATTTTTATGTCCAAAAGAGACTCCTCTGTCAACTGTGTGTCGTCCTGGTCCCGGTCTTGGTCCTGTGTGTTGGCTGTTAAATTTTCGATTCGTTTTATTGAAATTAATCGAATGATGGCCAGATGCCAGCGAGGGAGCGAGAGAACAAATCGAGACCGGGGGAACCCCAACTGTGACTGCCAGTTTTATGGCGCACTTGTTTCGCGTTAATCGCAAATCGTAAACTAAGCATTTTTACGGCACCTGCGGTAATGGATTACCCAGGCAGCGGGCTCCGCACTCGTCATTGGTTGCAAAATTAATAAAGTTAAGTGTCGAGCAACAATAAAAATGGAATTTCATTCAGCCCGGAGGCTCAACCTCTGCCCTGCCCCTCCGAGTGCCGAGTGAGTGTGTGTCCATGGCCAACAAGTTAGCGAGGCGTGAAACGCAATGTCAAGCACATGGGACTCGGAAGGGGCTGGGAATGGAACTGGGAATCGGGTTCTCCATAGGCCTGGCTCTGGGTTATGGCTTTGGTTTGCAATAATTGCAAAAGTGCAATAAATTTCTTTTATTTCCACGGTTTAAAACTTCAAGTTGGCAGCCATTAAAATGGGGTCTAGGTGGGGTTTAGGATCGGGAGGGTAAAGTGTATTGTATTTTGTTTGCCTCTCAAGCAACTTATGTGAATTTTAGGGATGGAAAATGATTTTAAAATAATTTTACTAATTTATTTAATAAATTACCAGTTTTGGCTTTAAGTTTAATTAGGAAAATATTTATTAAGACATACCTAGAATACTCTCTACTATATTTAATTGTATAATAAATAATATGAAGATAAAACAAAAGGTTTCAGAAATAATAAAAATAATATAATAATAAATAAAAATTAATAGGAAGAGTATGTATTAGGCACACTTTAAAATCTCAGTTCTTAACTTTTCTTGTTTTTACAATTTTTAATACTTAAAACTGGAAAAAAACCCTGTACTAAATTAGGGCTTTTCAATTGATTCGAACATTTTTTATTGAGACAAACCTTGTATCTTAAAAATTATAATTTTCTTTAAATTTACAAAGATTTTCAAGCTTAAAATTTGCGTTATTATGAGTCAAATTCATATAAGACCCCAAGTATTATTAGAAACATTAGGTGAGTGAACTCAGCAGTTCGTATTAACCCCTGACCCCCTCGGGCTGTGATGAATCTGCGATCTGTGACTGGCAAACGGGGCGTATGCGTAATCTGCTTGATTGTTGACTGAAATGGCAGGAGTCCTGTCCTGGCCCGCCTCCTCCTCCTCCTGCACCTTTTGATTGGAATTTATGGCACGTTCTCTGGGCCATTGTTGGAACTGAAACTGGGGACTGGAAATGGAATTGGAGGCAGACACATTAGCGGGTCTGCGCCATATCAATGACCTCACACGTGCTCCTTCCGCTGTCAATTACCGGGGCGGGTGTATGACCTCCCCTTCCTCCTGCCACCCTAGACCTTCCACCTTCCTCCTGCTCTTTCCGCGACATGGACACGGACATGGACACGGACATGGACGCGGACACGGAGCTGAACTGAACTGAGCTGAGAAATTAAATAAGTAAAACACGAGCGGGCGAGCGAACTTGCACTGGCCGGCAATAAAAACTGACGGCCATAAAAAACTTGCCCCTTGCCCCCTGCACTGACAGTGCGTGTGTATGGGGTGAGCTGTATGTGTGTGTGTGTGTGTGTCTGTGTGTGTGCGAGACTTAACACGCAGTCGATGGGCACAATTCCGGCGTAAAAATCTCTACGCCGCCGCAGCAACTTCCTCCGCTTTCGGGCGAGCAGCAGCGATGCATAAATCACACAATAAAACCCATAAATTTCGAGTGCAGTTCGGACGGGGTATAGGGTGAAGGGTTAAGGGGGTAAGACTGCATCTCCTGGAGGGGCAAGAAATGGGCAGGCATTGGAGAAAGGATTAACATTCAAGAATTTTTAAAATTGATAAAAATTATTGTAATAAATACAAATTATATTTTAGTTATGTTTTATACATAAAATAAAATAACTTAATTACCAATATAGATTAAATTAAAGGCAGAATTCATTAGGTTACTTTTGAGGAATTTAAGATTTTCCTAATCGCTAATTTTGGCAGTTGGAGAGGGTACTTTGCCACACTTGACTTGCCTGAAAAAACCTTTATAAAAGTCTATTTGTTGTTAAATTCTTTCTTAAATGAATTGCAATTTAACTTTAGTTTAAATGCACTTCCAGCTCTTCACAAATCTTAATTTATTATTTATTAAAGGAAAAATCCTTTGATTCTTTTAAAAAGGCAATAAAAAAAAGAATTGACTTTCTTTTTCAAATAGAATCCTCTTTTTTCACCTCTTTTAGGGCTTAGGGCTTAAGTATACAAAGTACCCATAATAATTTTTAATATGCGGTTACCCTTAGATAGTGTAGAGTACATTAAGTACTTAAAAAGCAAAGCTCTTCTCCATCCAATATCCTAGTTCATTAGCTGAAAAACTCTTTAAATGTTTAAATTAACTATATTCCATCGATTACAACCCTCACCTGAAGCTATAATTATTATCTGGCCATCTGCTGAACCCAACTACATGACTCTGGGACACATACCTACATTAGATGTGCTGCAGTTACCTGAATTTTAAAGTTGCATTTGCAATTAATACCCCGAGTCCCCGAGCAACAGCTGGGCCACTGGCCCCTCAGTCACTTGGCTATGCATTGCAGGGCATAGCATACATTTCATTTGATTTAGTTGTCCTCGTCACAGGATCTCCACTCCACTCCACTCCTCCTCGGCCGGGAGCCAGGAGAGAGTGCTCGCCCTGGTGTTGCTGCCACTAAACACATTGTGCGCAAATCCCAAGCCAAATCCCCGGCGTGCAGTTGGATTCGGATGAGAATGGGAATTGCATTGGCATGCGAACTGCATTGACAGCATTTTGGAGCGGCATGCGGCAAGCGGCAAGCGGGAGCGGGTCAGTGCACGCCTTTGGGGCGTCCGGCATGGGCGTGCCATTTTAGTGGCATGTTTGTGCTAATTTATTACGCCTGTGGAGCATAATGCCCACTGCCGACTGCTGACTGCTGCCACCTGCCACCGATCTTCTCCTGCCTCGTGCTGCCTGCTGCCTCGTGCCTGCTGCCCCGTGCCTGCTGCCTCCTGCCACTTGGTGCCGAGGGGACATTACAAATCGGCAAACACAGAGAGAGATAGCAGGGGCCTTGCCTCGGGGAATGCTGCAAATGAATGTCTAATTAATTAAAGTGCGAATTGCACTTGGCTCATTGCTGTTGCTGTTGTTGTTGTTGCTATTGTTGTTGTTATTGGGCCACCCGCTCCCCGAATTGCCAATAATTGCCACGGTCCCCAGACTGTCTCCCTCCACTGCCCACACCTTTGTCCAAAAATTATTTGTTTGATTTATAGAAATTTTGGCTCGGAAATGGTTGAATTTTGTTTGCTGGAACACGCAAAAAATGTATAAATTTTAGTTAAAAAATATCATAGTTTCCTGAGGGAAATGCACTAAGAGAAATGCTCAGGTTTTAAAATTATTGTATCGCAAATATACAGTCATCTCTAATTTTTATTGTTGTAAATGTTTGAATAAATAAGCAAAAGTTAAATACTAATAGTAAAAATATATTTAAAATTAATAAATAATGCAAAAAAATAAAATAAATTAAAAAAAATAATAAGAAGCTTAAATGTTTACCGAATTTCTAAGCTATTTTTTACATTTTTAAAAAATGTATACTTTTTGTAAAAAAATTATAATTTCATCTAATGCACTTGGTTAAATCTTTAAGTTTTAGAAGTATTTTAGGACAGTCACCTTTTTTTTTTCTTTCTATAAATATTAAAAATAAATATGTACATAATAGTAAAAACAACGTAATTAAAAATATACAACATAATAAATAAATATTATTAATAAAGAATACTAGATAAGAAGCTCACAAAAAATTATTTCAGTGCTGCACTAAAGAGCTTCAAATTTGGACTTCTTGGAAAAAATAATGGATTTCATTGTTTAATTATTTATTATTAATTTAAATCAAAGCTATTTATATGACAGCAGTTTTTCTTTCATTTCCGTTCGTTTTCGTTTCAAAATAAAATTAGGAAGCTTGATTAATTATTTTCAATTTTTTTGTAAAGTGTAAATATTACACAAAATGTGTATACATTAACATAACTACACAACCCAATTGTTTTGAGTGTAATTTTCTGTTTTTACTAAAATTGCCGCGGAATGTTGGCCAGCATCTCCTGCCTCCCCTTCTGGGCGCACAAAGCTTAGCGGGGACATAAATAATAAATTTGCAACGTTTGCCATTCTACACAGCCCATGTGTGTGTGTGTGTGTGTTTGTGTGTGTGTCTCGTGACATTAACAATTTATCAGTGAATCGAAAAAGCAACAAGCCAATAAAAATCACTCCGTTTGACCGGTGACATTGCAACTACAGCCGCCAATTCCATGCCATTTCGCTCCCTTTGCCCCCAATCCCGATCGCATCTTTGCCGCCTGCCCTCGCTCTTTGAACTCTACCCCCTACTCAGCCCCCTTTTTACACCCTTTTTCCCCCCCTTTAACCCCCTCTGCTGCTGCGCCCGCTTGTCGTAACAAAATGTCAAACGGCGCTGCAATATTGATGTTAGAAATGCAGGGCTTCAGTCGAATATGTGTGTGCCTGCGACACTGGAAAAATGTTTCAATTACTTGAATTTGAGGGTTTAATATCAAGCTGTACGGGCGATATGCTTTTCTCTCAGTGATGTAATTTTTTGTGGAGCTTTCTTGGCAAGGGAGGTACTATTTATTGATTGATTTTGAGGTGCTTAATTTGGTGTCAAACAATGATCACATTAACCAAAAATAAATTAAAAATTTATACAAATTATTTATTTATTGGTTCTTGAATCGCCACTTAGCTGGAAAAGGTGAAGCTTAAGCCACTGTTAAAGCAGAATGACGTATAGCCGGGGTTCCTAGGTGAAGATGAAAGTCTCTTATCAACGGTTTCCTGATCTTAGTTGGGATTGATGATAAGAGATATTCATACCGCTGACCTCACTCTGTAAGCTCGTATGTGCTTATTTCCTGAGGAGGAGTACCTAATGTAGCATATATAATGCCCCTTCTTTAACTAATAATTATGTTCAGAATTAAAATTAACGAGTTTTTTACCCTACAACCTGCAGGGGTATACAAATTTAAATATTTAAATTATTTATTTTTGTCCTTAAACTGCTTCGCCATCTGCCGCTCATTAAGCGAACATGCTATGGCGCCATCTAGGAATCTCCTCACCAAACAGAAAATTCTTTGACTTAAAATGTTAATTTTTATTGCCAAAGCCACCTGTTAATTGAATTTTAAGAGTAAAATTTAAGTAAAATTAATTTTTACTCAAAATGGTTCTTGTATAAATAAGCTTGTTGGGTTCTTGTACCCGCTAGGCATCCGAAAAAAACCTCAATAGGTGGCGCTAGCAAATAAAAATACTGAAATATACCAAAAATTACTTTTATTTTTTATTTTTCTGAAAATGGGGAAAATATGAAAATCACAAGTTTATCGGGACAATTTGTTGATGATGATTTGGGGGATCTTTATTAGAAAATACTCTACCAATTTAAATTAATTTTACAGGATATCATGCGCTACGAGCTACGAAATGTACAATAAATGTTGAAATATACATATATAACTTTTATATATATATATTTATAAGGGGCCTTCCTCCAAGGAGCCTGAATATGTAGCTTGTGTTGGGTTTTATTAATATTCTTTACAATTATTTTTTTGTTGCTTAACTATCACTCGTTTTGCCAGAAAGAAGAAACCCCTGCCAACCCGTAATACCGATCTAGGATCTACGATCTCCGCTCCTGACTTTGGCATAGGAAAAAAGGTGAAAAAAGGGTGGAAAAGGAAAATAAAGGTGTGTTTTTTCGTTTTCAAATGAAAATTGCATTTATTTTGGCATGGATAAATGTAGTTTGACGTATCAAAAATTAAACTAAACACAGTTACTAAATTAAAATGTAATAATCACAAATATACGCCGATTGCCCCCTTCGCTTGCTCTCGTAATAATAGTAATTGCTTCATATCACCAACTATCACAAGGGAATGGTTGCTCCTGATCCTGCCTCCTGATCCTGGCCCTGCTATTGCACAATCTCTACTGGGTTTCATGGTTCGTTAAAAGGGGTTTAAGGAGGGGTTCATGGGAAGGAGTGAGCCCTAACCGGTTGCTGCTCTACAAAATGTTTGGTTTGTGTGTGTTTTTCAACCTACTTAAGTTCAGACTCTTTTCTGCTTGGTCACAAGAATTTATATGCCTCGGTGTGTAAGTTTAAGTAAGTGTATGATGGGCATTCCTATTTATATGTGTGTATGAATGTGTATAAATTCCGTTTTGTATATATAGTCGGGTCTATATATATCTTTAGAAGCGCTGAACGCTTCCTCTGTCTGCCTGCTGTCTGGGAGAAATCGAGTGAAGAATGCGGTAGAAAGCTATGCCTGGCCACAGTCCAGTTTCTTCTCCTGCTGGCGCCTTTCCTCCCCCTTCTATCCCTTCCCTCCCCATATATTGTATGTACAGGTGATGTCTAAATAATGATAGTAACCTAAGGCTATGAACAAGTCCCCGATTCCTTAACGGATCATGTGCAGCTTCCATCGCAGCACGAAGTAGGCCACGATGCGCAGGGCGAAGAAGATGCCGATGAGGGCGACGGCATCCACCCAGAACAGAGCATTATCCATGGACATCTCCTCGAGGAACTTCTTGGGCACCCGATAGTGGCAGTACATCTGATTGCACTGCATCTTGGCACGGTCCATGCCATAAATGGCCACCATGGCGCCTGAAATAAATGGTTTCGAGTGAGTTGGGCACCTCTTAGGAAGCTGCATAGGTATAAGCTCACCCTCGAAGCCGTAGCGCACGTAACTCACGTACGTCACCCACTGCAGGTAGCCCGGTATGGTGTCAAAGTTCACGAAGAAACCGGAGAACAATATCGTGGGTATCGTCGTCACGGGGCCCAGGAACACACCCGTCTCTATATTCATTCCCGCTCCGATTAGGAGGCCCAGCGACTGCGCCACCAGGGAGTTGAGCACGCAAATGAGCACGAACATCGAGACGCGCTCCAATTCCATGGGCTGTGAGGTGAGATAGTACACCACCAGGACGTAGACGCTGGAGAAGACGATCTGGAAGGGAGTACAGGCATTATTATTGGAGGGATATTCGCTGTGGCATTCAAATACAGGATTTTTCAGAGGAGTTATTATAGCAGCAGGAAATCAAAACCCAAGCCAAACATAGATATGAAGGTTCCACCTTTTGAAATTCCCTGATCCAGTCTGCTTCAACTTGAAATCTCACCTGAAACGGCATGTCCGCCAATGTCTTGGCAAAGTAGAAGGCCTTCAGGGAGTACCAGTAGTTGAGATGCTCCCGCACAAACACCGACATCTCAGTGGGAACTGCAAGCCAGAATATAACTCTATTAATTCCCTGATATAAAGTCAAAGGCCCGGACAACTTACAGGTCAGAATGGTGGGCATCATGGCCGTGAAGGTGGTGAACAGCGAGACGAAGAAGATGCAGCCGGCATTGCTCATGATCTTGCTGGCCTCGTTGCCCACGTCGTAGTAGATCATCCCGATGATGGCGCCCACGATGATGTGCGAGAAGAGGCGCATGTGGGTGAGCATGCGGTCGCGCAGGATGGTGCGGAAGGAGCGCTTGAGCAGGATCCAGAACTGCGTCCAGCCGCTGGTGGGGAAGCCCGTCTTGTTGGGCAGCGTGACGACGCTCTCGTGCGAGTCCAGCAGGGAGGTCATGCACCCCACCACGGCGCTGGGTCCCGAGCCCACCGCGTTGTGGGTGCCCTTCGAGGAGCTGAAGCTGCAGCTGTCGTCCAGGGCCGTTGTGGGCATGTTGACGACGCTGCAGTCGGAGTTCTGCGACTGCTGCGTCTCCAGCTTCGGTGGTTTCAGCTCCGCGGGATCGTCCCCGGCGATCGGGGGTTCCAGTTGTCCTCCCTCTCTGTCCTCCAGCGGCGGCTTCTCGTCCTCCAGGGTCAGGGTGGCGGTCGTCGCAGTGGCCGCGCCCTCAGCCTTGATGACCTCGTGCTGGTTGGACTTCTTCTGGGCCAGCGTCCGGACGTAGTCCTTGTGCGCGTACTTCTTGCAGGCGCCGCTCTTCACGGCCTGCACCAGCTTTGGCACCGCGTCGCCGTACTCCCCGGAGGCCACCTCCAGGACGTAGTCAGCGGGATTGTGGTACGAGGGGCACTCGTATCCCAGGGACGACAGGTAGGGCACCAGACCCCTCACTCGACCCTCGTAGACGCACTGGCCCTGGGCCAGCAGGTACAGGTGGTCGAACTTCTCGAAGAGACGCGCCGACGGCTGGTGGATGGTGCAGACTATGGTGCGGCCCCCCCTGGCCAGCGATCTCAGCAGCGAGATGAGCTGGAAGCAGGTGGAGCTGTCCAGGCCGGAGGTGGGCTCGTCGAAGAACATCACGGGTGGATTATTCACCAGCTCGAGGGCGATCGAGAGGCGCTTCCTCTGGCCGCCAGAGAGGTTGCAGGTCAGCGTATTGACCGACTCCTTCAGGCCAATGGTCTCGAGGATCTCCTCCACCACCACCACCTTGGCGTAGCTGATCATGTTCTTGCCCAGCTTGAGGTTGGCGGCCACCATCATGGCCTCCTTGACGGTGAGGTTGCCGATCAGCACGTCGTCCTGCATGATGTAGCAGGAGAGCTTCCGAAAGCGTCGCAGGTTCCGCTCCTTGCTGTTGATGAGCACCGAGCCACTGAGCTGGGCAGTTCTGGGGGGAATTGGGCACTCGGTTATTGAAACTCAATGGGGATAGTATCAGAGGACTCACTTGTAGCCCGCCAGGATGTTCATCAGCGTGCTCTTGCCGGCGCCGGAGGGACCCATGATGGCCGTGATCTCGCCATTCCGGAACTTGCCCGACACGCTCTTCAGGATGGTCTTGAAGCCCCGCCGGTGCCCATCGGCCACCGAGTAGGAGATATCACAGAACTCAATGTCTACCGGCGGCCGCTGGGGCAGATGGGACAGGGCAATGGTGCCCTTCTTCTGGCCATTGGGACTGGCTGTGGCGGCCCCGGCGGCGCTACTGTTGGCCACCTTGGGCGCCAGGCCGTGATTATTGATGGCATTGCTGCCCAGGCCGCCATTGCAGAGGTTGTTCTGGGACCTGGAAGGAGGCAGAGAGAATAAAGAGTGGGTTTAGTGAGGGCTAAGGCATTGCAGGAGCTTAGTTTCTGGTTACAAGTCGTCCCCTGACCTTTGCAGAGCGCAGCTAACCCCGCCGTTCTTGGTCAGCTGGGCCTGAACCACGGACAGGGAGCGGTTAGAGCGCTCCTGCAGCATCTCCGCATAGGCCTCGGCATAGGCACTGGACCTCCTGCGATGGACATCCGCCGTCTCAAAGCTGGAGTTCTGAAGGCCCCCACTCTCCGCGCTGATGCAGCGGGTTAGCTTGAGTTCCATGGTAGCTTCCTCTTCTCAGCAGCGGCTCATGGTGCCCCCCAGCGACCTGGATCAGTCAGTCAGTCGATCAATCAGCTAGTTCCCGCAGCTCTCAGCGACTGTCACAGCCCACGTTTGAGAGGCCAAAGTTGCCAGCGCCTTTGTTTCATTCATGAAATACCTTGCCGAGTGCGTTTTCATTAGTGCCAGCTCGGTCGCATGCCGGGCGGACTTCGATTGATAACTGCAGCGGGCCAATGCCAATTAACATTACATCTTTTGGGTGCAAGTTGGTTGAGCGAAATTGATTGATTGCTAAGCCGAAGCCCCGCGATGCGCGGAAAGCCGGCCAAGTAGCCAGTGAGGGCGGTGGGGCCCAAAGGTCAGTGTATCTGGTTACAGGGGAGAGTGGCCACTTATCTGCTGACGAGGTGACAACCTGAGGAATGACTGGTACGAATGGCACAGTGGAACATGCCTAGGTTGCACGAGAATGTGAATGAGATTGAGAATTATTCAAGCAAAGCACAAACTAAGGAAATTTATAGGTAATTTCCTATATACAACCGATAGTTGTTGTTGTCACTCAAGTGCTTCTAAATCGCATTTTTGCATAGTTTCGTGAATGGACTTGAAGTGATTAAGGCCCCGTGATAAACCCGAAATGATTAGGGGTCTGTCTCGGAATATAGTTGCGAGTTAATGGATTTATAATATAAATTTTATATACTCCCTGCATGGAGGCAAGACAATTACGTTGCCGACTGTCTTTAATTTTGTGGCTATGGCTGGGGAAACAGTCAGCTGTTTGGCTGTGAGCCATGCTAAGTGAATTCAGATACAAAGATACACACACTCGCCTGAGATACAGATAAACAATTTTCAGCGTCACTGCTGTGCCTCAGTTCGATCTGCTTCGCTTTGTTTTGCTTTTGCTTTGCTTCGGCCTCTTTTCTCCCCCCAGACACGATAAATATGACTCTGCCAGCGGCGGAATACGTACATATATCTAGTCGCAAATCGTTTCCCGCGAATATCTCGGTGCACGAGCACCCGGGGAGCGAGTACATTCCAAGTGCGCATGCACCCAGAGTGCATGTTAACGAACCCAACGACAACGAACTCAACGAAGGCCCAACGAAGTTGCGAAATGTGCACCCAGAGAATGGCGAGCGGAGACAAGACTCTTGTGACTCTTGTGCTTCGCGCTAACTGAACCCTTCAATTA
This sequence comes from Drosophila jambulina, assembly GCA_018152175.1. Lineage (NCBI taxonomy): Eukaryota > Metazoa > Arthropoda > Insecta > Diptera > Drosophilidae > Drosophila > Drosophila jambulina. The sequence goes on from JAECXH010000114.1 coordinate 1,768,461, forward strand.
GATTCAAACGGAGTTCACTAGTCACGCAATCCCTTCCGGGTCCCTCTGCCTCCCTCCTGGCGGCTTATCAATCTTAATGCGTGGTAATTGTTGCCAGGTTGGAGGATCGATGGCGGCCCTGCTTAATTGATTGATTGCGGGCCATAAACCGGCTACTGTAGCAGCTGGGGCCCCCGAGCAGCCTTACTAAGCTATGTAGCTCATAGTTTAATATACAATCCGGGGCGAACCTTGGCCAGTTACACTGATTAAGCGCGACCGGAAATATCCAGAGCTGGCGCGCGGGGTTTAGATCATCCGCAGCTTGGCGACAATTAAGCAAAGCGATTCGCATAAATGGAGACACAGTGTTTATTGTGATTAATAAAAGAATTAATCAGGGCAAGAATTAGAGGGGAGAAAAGAGGGTAGTGTGGTAGTGTGGCATGGCCTTCAATTAAACATTATTCAGCAGAGAGTTTGTCATAGTTTCTGGTAGAACGAACACCATAAATACCCTTAAATCCTGCCCAAACAAGCACACAAATCAATGGTGACTTCAATCCCAAGCGAGTGTTCTTTTTATACAGAAATAATGCATTTAATATGCCATAAATTATTCCCAACTGATTGAAATGAATTCAGGAGCCGTAACAGGGCACTGAGGAGATTTATTCCGTATTCCCTCCAATACAAATCGAATGGCTTTCAAGCCTTATGGTTGAATCGAGGGGGCTTTCAGCCTATTCAGGACTATTAAGGCATCGGGCAAGGCCAATCAAATGGGAAAACGGATGTGTGGGCGTGGGGCGTGGGAGAAGGTCCTGTCCAGCACTGCTGGCTGTCAGCTGTGCCCTCGAAGCGGGGGAGAAGGTCAACAAGCCCCGCTTCGAGTGCTGACTGACTGACTGACTGACTGACTGACTGCGACTGACTTTTACGCCCTCAAGGATACGCAGGTTGTCTTTTGAGGAGGCGTCACAGAGTCTGGCACTGCACTGGGGGAGGCGGGGCAAACTCCTCCTCACTCTCCTCTCCACCATGGGTTTTTCCGGCAACTTCACATTACATAACCCGGCGTATGGCGTATGGCTTGCCAAAAAATAACAAGATTCGCACGTAAAAAACGCAACCACGTGGCGGACAATCGGCAGGGTAGCCGCTCTTGATTTTTCTAATAAGCACATAAATATTTAAGCCAGAAACCGAACACTATACTAGAACTACTGGCACTGTTTCGCCGCAAGCCGCTCTCTCGCAGGACTTAAAAGCCGAACGGCGTCCAACTGCTGACTGCGGCACACGACTTTGGACAGCTTTAGGGTTGGCGGCAGCGGCTTGTTCGATTTTTCCAGGCACGCGGCGCCGCGAGGTCCTCGACTGTTGTCCTTCCCCCTACCTTATGCCCAGAGGTTATGGCTACCCTTTCCTGTTCAAAGAGTCTCTTTATTTTTTGAGCTAAGACGGGAAAAATGTGAGGTGTTGGAAAAGGGTTTCTTGCAGGGCTGAACTTGAGCGGAGAGTCTTTTGAGGTATTTTTAAGGAAAATTATTCCCATTAGAATTTCTTGCTGAGATTCTCCCATGAAGAGCATCCCCCATTCGTTGTTAGTTCCTGTAGCCGCAGGACCCCTTTTGTCTGCCTCTTCTTGTATTGTTTTGCTTGGTCCTATGGCTTTTACGGCTTTTGCCGTTTGGCGGCGTTTCATTCACTGTTACATGTTTTTCCCAACACCCCCCCTTGGTCCTTCCTGCCCCCTGGCACTAACACACACATCTCACACACACATGTGTGCGTTTGCGGCTTATTATTTATGGCAGTGCCGACAGCGGGAACGGTAATAGGGGGCGGTGCTGGTCGAAAGGACACACGTAGGATAGGTTGGCATTTAAGGCGCTCTTTATGGCTGTCCTTCCTGTGCCTTCCTGTGCCTTCCTGTTCGTTTCCCCTGGAAGCCTTGGACTTGGCCCACCTGATTGCCGGGATTGTGCAGCATACAGAGCTCATGTCCCTGCCTCCTCCGCTGCCCCACAAGTTTAATTAGATTGTGACCTGCATTGATTCCTCTATGTGGACGTGGGCGTGTGCACTTAGCATAGGATTTTCCATTTGCATTTTAATTAAGCTGCCAAAGGACCTTTCAAGGCTGCCGACAGAGCCTTAAGTTCTACGGTACCTTAAGACCCCCAGGCTTTTCCTGGAAAGTCGCCTACATTTTAAATTATTTTTACAACTGTGCATAATTTCTCACTGGAGGCGGGGTGGGCGGAGGAGGAGGCGTGGCTGGCACCATTTCTCCATGCCGACACGCGATTTGTGAGACGGCGGAGTCGAGCCATCGATTTTCCGGGGCTTCCTTTGGCTCCTCCTCGTTCGCTCCGAACTCTTGCGACACACCTTGACGGTGGCGTGGCTCGGCCTGGCAGGTGGCATGTTCCCGGCGGAAGGAAGATACCAGCTCTGCAGCCACAGATGCGTGCTAATTTTGACTTGACGCGGTCTTATTAATAGCTCCTCCAGGCCCCTCCCACTTCCACTCCCGCTCATGGATGGCTTCCTGGCTCTGATTTGTGTCTAATGGCGCTAAAAATGGAAGTGTCGCCGCGGCAGAAAATGGCCTGACACCGCCTTTCTTTCCACCCACAGTCAAGGTGAGCCCAGTGTCCTTGGATTGAATTGCAGAATGCAATACTATACAGGACATAAGTGAATTCAATTTCCCCCACAGTCCCCCTGCTGAAGTGACAGCGCCTCCCTGCCCACTTGGACCTAATCCCGGCTAATGCAATTAAGGGAAAGAGAACTGGAGGGAGGGACTCACCCGTGGCTGCTCTGCTTCAGGTCGTTGGTCAGCTTCAGCTGGTTGAGGAGAGGCACTGGCTCCTGCTGCCTGGGATTGGGGCTGTGGCCGGGATTAGCGGCTATTGTGGTGGTGATCTGGCTGCCACCGGACGTGTAGAGCACCGTGTTTGGCTTGGTTGTGGTGGCCGCTGAGTCGGAGACCTTGTTGGGACTCTTGGCCGCCGGCAGTATGACGGCGTGGGCGGAGCACTTGTCCACCAGCGGGACACTGGAGGCCTGCAGCTCGTTCATGGCGTTGCGGCTTGTGATTGGGATTACCTTTGGTTTTCCTTTGAGAATTCCTTAATGTGGTTTGCTTGCGTTCTTCAGTTGGCACAAAGTTGCGTCAGCATTTGGCTCGCTTTTCGTGTGTTTAATCGAGTTGTGACTCTCGCGGGCTCCGGCTTAATTGGGATTTGAGAATTGGCATCTGGATTGGAAGTACGTATTTAAAGTGGCTCTCAGTTCAGCTCTGCAAGTAAGAACATAAAGTGGGAAATCAGACATAATTCCAATCGGAGGTAGCACGAGGCAATTGCCTATTGATTCCAGCACACACTCTCGGGCACTCCACAGCACACTCGCACAGCATTACATCACACCAGTTCGGGGGCCAGGAAGTGGCGGAGGTTGCTCAACGGGCAACGGCGAGCAAACATGAATTTCTAATTACTGAACAATGCCAGCAGCAGCCCAGACCGAGACCCAGACCCACTTGAGCAAGAGACACCGACACCGACACGACGACACCCGTCAAGAACGCTGGGTCTCGACGAGCCCTGGGATACTCGGTTGTTCATTCAGTATCCAATCCAATGTCAGGCCAGGCTAGTCACTTGAAGCGGCCTTAGTTCCGGCCAAGAACTTATGGTTAGTCCAGTGCGTCCGCACCCGGCGGGAAAACACTGGGGGAGACCCTCGTAGCACATGCCAGAGCCACTGCATCGACGATTTTCTGGGTTTGCCTGCACTGGACTTTTGCAGGTGGCCGTCCTCTGATAAGATTTCGATTCATTTAAGCGTTTAACGATGAGAATTCTCACAAAGTCCCTGCACTGAGCGAAAATTTTCAGTTGACAAATACTAGAACAAATTCCTAAGGCAAGTGTTTAACTACAAAATAGACTAGTTATGGAATGTGTTGCTATTTATAGGGGATTTTGGTTGTTTCACTTTGAAAAGAAGCTTAAAATTTAAGCAGCAAAGTTACCAAAATGTTTTACAAATATAAATAGCAGCTTCTAAACAGAATTAACATTTAAAAATAAAACAACTTGATGTGTTCTAGCAAAAGATACTTAAGATTCATGCTCAGATTCAGGACTATCTTTTTGTGTTTTTAATCAAATAAAATTTAAAAACAAAAACCTAACGAAACATGGTAAAAATCCCCACCGTTTTTCACCCAATTTTAAAGGAAACGTATATTCCTAAATGTTTAAAAAGTTCTCTTTTCGAAGAATACACATTCCCGCACTTCCAAAGACATAAACCTCGTAAGCAAACACTAAACAAGTACGAAAATGCTGTATATTATTTGCTTACGCTTAATCAGAGAGATATCTTTGGGTTTCGTTTATTTATAGAGCATGAAATTGTATGCAAACATGCGATAAATAAGCCTGCCGGCTTCTGTTTAGCCTTTAACATTCTCCCATTTCCTTACAGTGTACAGATTTGTATTATTTTATTTGTGTTTGCTGGTCGGTTGGCGCGATTTCAGCGATTCGCGATTAGATGGGCGGGGGCGATAGGCTTCCGAGCCACTGGCCCGGGCTTCCTTTTCGCTAATCGGACGGAGATGTAAGGCGCGTAATCGCAGCCAGAGCCAAGGAACCTAGGGTTATGGCCCGCCGACGGCCAGCTGTTGTCGGCCATCGACTCGTTATCGCCACTCGAGAGAGCTGGCCACGCACAGCTGCGGATTGTCTAATCTGGGAATCGGGAATTCGGCGGGGCGAGGTCGGTGGGGAATTCTTGACCAGATTCGCGGAATTCAAATTGGCATCGAGAGCCCATCGATAGTGCATCGAGAGAGGTCCGCGTGGGTGGATGACCCGACATGAGGTTGAGGTCCTACCCTAACCGTAATCAAAGTAGGTCAGTGCCCAGACACACCACCTGGCCGTGGAGCTGCTCTGTCTCTCAAGTGTGGCCTGATCTGCTGAGTCTTTCGGGTGGCGCCACTTTCGGCCACTGGTTATAGTCATCATCATCATCGCCATCGTCATCATCACATATGCTATTAACAAATGGCGGGCATTATAAACATTTCACGAGAGAACTTGGCAAAAATATCTCTTGGCTCGCGCGGAGAGCGCAGGCGCTCTTCTGAGATACAAGCAGGAAAACATTAAAGATACACATGAGTTTTCAGGGAGCGGGGAGCGCGGAAGCGGTGCCAACTCCAGCTGCGGAGTTTATACTTTGGGGTGGGTTCTCGCCTCTTGCAGAGTGCAGGAGGTGGCCGTTCCACGACGCAATTACTTCACTCGAATTGGACGTGCTCACCTTTGGTTTTGGATGAGTATTTATTCCGAGAAGAAGAACATCAGCGGCGGCCAAAACACAGGGGGCATAAAACGTGTTTTCGGTTTATTAGCATTATATAGCATTGTTTGTTGTTGGCTCTATATTATTTTTTGGCCACCGCCAGAGATGGGGATAGTTCACAGTCCGCTCGCGCTCATCAAACACTTTTAGCACTTGGTCGGTTGCCGCATAGATACTCGGATACTCAGATACTTGGATACTCGGATACTCGGATACTTGGTTACTCAGTTGTTCAGATACTCTGCTACTGCTGCTGCTGCTGCTGCTGCCCCCTTTGTTACGGTTGAGGCAGCAGACAAACAAACAAATAACAAAACAATGCCAGAGAGGAAACAACTCCGCCTGGACACGGACTCGACGGCGACTCTGTCGCGAGAGGGGACTCCTCCAGCTGGGGGGCGAAAACGGGTTTTTGCTCAACGCGATCCGTTCCGTTTCGATTCGACTCGATTCCTGCCCGATATAACCGCTCCGCTTTGGCAGCAGGGGGAGCCGAGGGCATACAACGTTCAGGCAGCGCGGACGACGAAGAACTGAAACTGAAACCGAGACTGTCGTAGCCAAGCAGCCGCAGCCGCAGCAGCAGCAGCAGCAGCTGAGAGCGCCCCGTATCTGTATCTGTATCTGTGAGTGAGTGAGTGCTTCTCAGATACTATTTGGTTTCGTCAATGGGAAGTGTGTGCCCTCTCTCGCTCGCTCGCTCCCTGTGTCGTTCCGTCCAACGTTCAGTTTCAGTTTTTCAATTCAAATGCTGGCCATACACTCCGGTTGTGCGCATGTGTGGGTTCCGAGCTGCGAAACAGCTGACTGTAAACACACATCGAGCACCGAGTGTGTGTGCCCCCAGTGGGAAATCTGGTGAGCGCCTCGGGTGCGCCTGCACTTGGATCCGATGGAGCTGAGAAAACTCCCCGAGAGAGCGGCAGTGTGCACCGGGATGAAAGTGTGGCATTTACAATTTAATGATAGGTTTAAATGCGAATTACCCAGGCCAAAAGGGCGAGAGGAATGTACTCTACTTTGGACTAAAACGCAAAACTTAATATATATTATATAACAAGCTCTGCTGGGATTTATGGCGACTATTCTGGGAAGTTTTGTTTAGTTTAGGACTATTGTTTGTATTTATCCTTGATTACTTGGAATTTTTTGAACATTTTCTGCTATCGTTTGGGGTGTTTAAAAGTTATTCGTGGTGTGAGAAAGTTTAAAATGGAAGATCCAATCAAACACCTTGGAGGAGGTTCTTTTTCCAAGAAGACTCTTAAGATTTCCTAATATCAACACATTTCAAAATAAAGATGATAGAGTGGAGGAGGCTTATCTCAGGATGTTCCTGAGACTCGATCATAATGAGACATTCCACCCTCATGTTCATTCATCACAAACTCTGTTGCTTACTCTGAACCATAAAGAGAAACCCAAGACAGCTTTTTGCGATCACTTACCAGTCTGGGGCTTATAGCGAACTTTGAACCCGCACGATCGCAGAACAAAGCATTGAAACAAAGTGAATTCAAACAAAAACAAGGAGAAGCAGAGCTGAGGCGATGAAGGGGAGCTGGGAGGGCATCGGGTGGTCGATATCAGTGCCGCATGAGTAATCCTCCTCCCTGCTCGCTCGCCGATTGACCAACGAAACGTGAGCTACACTCCGCTCCGATCCGAGTTCCTAGATCCCCAGCTAAATGCGCAGTCCGGGGGACAGAGACTACTCACTAATCGCTGCGACCTTAATGATAGTTTATTTTCATACTTTTCCATATCAGTTTCACTCTGCTTTTAGCTGTCAGCGCGGCTATGTAACAATTGAGTGGAATTGCCAATGCAAGTGCCAATGGACGATAGCAGCACCCGATATCGCATCGATTTCGGTACTGGTTTCGGTTTCAGTTTCGATGGGAAAGCCTATTAGTCTGAAACCCCATCGAGTTCCTTATCAGCTCCGCTTGATTGGGATATAATTTCAAGTGCAAGTTCTCTGCTCGCCAACTTATGCAAATTGCTGGGCCATTAAGTGCAACTTTCGGTAGCCGAGCCCAGTTTGGCGGGACCAAAGTGATCATTATCCGGTGCATTCAGGTGTTTTCCCCACAGTCCAAAGTCTGGTTTGGCTAGGAACATTGATTCCGTGATGGGTTCCGAATAGGTTCTCAAAACCATTACTAACAGTGCATAACAGACTCGTTGATTGGCTGTTAACTGCTCGCAATGGGTGGCACGTCATGTTTGGGGGTTGATGGCGAGCCAGACAGACGGACGTGGCCGATGGCAGTTAATGACCGATGTGTCTGGATTGTGGGTTTTTATAGTTTAAATCCAACGGAAAAAGCTTGTAGAATGAAAGCTGTGTTGGCATTAGCTTAACAAAAAGCTAAGTGCTTTTCCGGGTAAAAAAGAGTCGACTATATGAGGCCTATGGGAAAAGCTCTGTTGGAAAAGTGCTGCCCATAGGGCGGGAAATTCAAGTTATATTATTTTATAAAGTTTAGAAAAGAACTTGTAACTAGAAAGATAGGTAACTATAATAAACCGATTTTTTAATACAATTGAAGTTTGAAGATGGATTATATGATTGAAATTAGAAATTGACAATAAAAGCTCTTAGTTTTAAAGTTTGTCTATTTATTATAATGCTTTAAACGCTTGTTTTGAGTCAATATTATCGTCTTAGATTTTTTGACAACTATGAGAGGATTCATAGGTATTTTGAAAGCAAATGTCCAGAGATCTTTCCCCCTCCGAAAATGTGAAAAGACTGGCAGGGGATGAAAGTACCAAGGGTTATTCCAAAGGCACCGATTCTTAGTAGGACTTACAGGGTTCTAAAACCCTTAAAATAATAATTCGCGATAAAAATTCACGAATGACCTCCCTGACTTTACCCAAAATTTCTCACATAACTCAACGCAAAGGGTCTTCCGTTGGTTTAATTTAATTAGTTCTCGAATTGGGTTAGTTCAGCTTTACAGTTAGTGGAGTTTATGGTACAGATAGCAGCTAGAGAGACGTATTTTAAAAGTCAGTTTCACACACGAACGGTGACTTGGTGCACGTTGAACAACCTCCTCACTGCCTCCTCATCCGCGGACCCTCACTGGCCACTGGCCTGGTCGAAGCGCCAGCGGATCTGGAGCAAGCCTCAGGAGGACTGACGGATCTTGACGCTGTCCTGCTCATCGCTGTCGCAGTCACCGCTCTCCGCCGTGTCCTCGTCCCCCTCCCCCGCGGAGCTATCCCGGGCGAACAGGTGCCGCAGGCAGCTCCGCTTCACGTATAAAAAAGCGCACAGGGCGCAGAGCAGGAAGATCACGCCCACGGAGCTGCCAATGATCAGGGCCCGCACCTTGCGCTGCGAGGGCACATCGATGAGGAGCTCGTGGCTGGGCACCGACAGGTGTGTGTTGGTGCCCACCGCCAGCACCTGCACCTTGAAGGTGGTGTCCTCCTTGAGGTGCCGCAGCTGGTAGAAGTTGTCGAAGGTCTCTGCGTGGCCGATGAGGAAGTGCTCCGGCTCCTTCCACCAGCGCACGGCGTACAGGCGCAGGCCCTCAAGTCCCTGCGTGGGATGCTCCCAGTGGAGGAGCCAGCCCAGCTGGTTGCTAACGGCAGTTAGGTTCCCGGGCGCCCCCAGGCCCCCGGCAGTGGCAGAGGTTGGCATCTGGCCCAGGTCATCGTGCTGCAGCTGCTGGGCATCGAAGTCATCGGGTCTGATGGGTGAGGCTGTTGAGATTGGAGGCTGTTAATAAGTTTTCAGTGATGGGAAGGTATGTGGTAGGTAACTCACGCTGCGTCTGGAAGCGGAACTGTTTGCTGAACATGCCGTCGCCGTACTTGTCCTGGCTGAGAACCATGAACTCGTACTCCTTACCAGGCACTAAATGCTGCACAGTGGCCTCCATCACCTTTTTGTCCAGGACGCGCAGGGTGCGCCACTCGGGAGCCTCGGTGAGGCGGTACCACACAGTGTACTCCAGATTGGGTCGGAGGTAGCCTGGTGGGAAAATTTTATTCAAGGGAATCTCATGAGATAAAATAAGTAAATTAAGGGGAAATAGATTTCAAATAAAATTTCTTTACATTTGTGTAAAGTAAATTTAAAATTAACTACAAAATCATAGAAAACAATTGGAATATAAAGAAATATAATTTGGGTAAAGATTTCCCGACTTTTTTGTGCCTAATAAAGCACTCTTTTCCAGTTATTTTGATATATGGAAAGTATATAGATATTAGTCATGAAAATCCATATGGTAATCGATTTTTTCAACTTACGAGATATTCAATAAATCGATATTCTGTTTGATATATTAAACCAGAAAGAGATTATTCATCTTATGGATATTTCTTATGTCAAATGAAGTATTTTTCGATATTTAATAGATCGATTGCTTAATTTTCGATAACATTGTGGGCAATATTTTTGTCGAAATTACCTATCGGACTTTTCCTCTGGTTATATGTGCATCTCAGCACTTTTCACCCCATGGAATGCCTCCTTGTATGGAAATCCGGCATTGCCTTGATTTATTTACAACTTCACAGGACTCCCTCCCATCAGGGGAAACGAAAGCGCTCTCAACTTAATTTCAAATTAAATCGGGAACATTCGTCCTCTGTGCTGGTTTTCACACCATTTTTTCGGCCATTTTGCCACCCATTTTTCTTCACATTTGCCCTCACATTTTCCCACCTTTCCCTTCCCTTTTCCCACCCATTTCCCTTAAATTTTCCCTCTCATCTACCCACCTATTTTGCACTCCCATTCTGCCTCCCATTTGCCCCCACATGATTTCCCTCTCACCTGGCTGCCAGCGTATGGTGATGCAGGTCTCCGTGCTATTCGCCGTGAGATTGTACGGGGGCCGCGGGGCTATGTTCTCTATCATGAGCTCGGCCTCCGCCGTAATGGTGGCTGCCTCATTGGTGGCCGAGCACTCGTACATGCCGCGATCCGACTCCACCAGGCCCGTGATGGTCAGGTTGCCTCCGCTGAGGCTGAACCTGTCCGCCGGCAGTGGCTGGCCGTCCTTCTGCAAATTAGTCGCGTTGCCAAATGGGAGAGAGAGAGAGTCGGAGTCAGCATGCATAATTAAAAATGCAATCAAGTGAGACTGCACGATCCCCATCTCCCCTCTGCCGTGACAATGCTGGACTCACCCGGCTCCAGACAATGGAGGGCCGATTGTTTCCGTCCCGGTCGATGGCTTCGCAGGGCAGCTCGGCGGCCTCGCCCAGCTTCTGGATGTAGATGGCCTTGGGCGTGACACTAAAGATGGGCGGACGGAGCACAATCACGCTGATGACCGGCGACGGTCCGTCCGTGCCGAGGTCGTTGTAGGGCGTGCAGGTGTAGCTGCCGGCATGGTTCTCGTCCACCTTGGCGAAGAACAGGCTGCCGTTCATCTTGTAGAAGACCCCGGGCACGTTGTACGAGTCGAAGAGGAGGCCGTCCTTCTCCCAGCGCAGGTTCTTCAGCGGCGGGTTCGCACGGAAGTGGCAGTCGAGGACGGCGGGCTGGCCGTATGGCAGGTAGACCTCCGGCGGGGCGTAAATTACCTTGGCCTTATCTGGCAAGAATAGAGGGGAAAATATTGCATAAATTATATTGAAAACGGGGATAATTTGTTTAATATTTATTTAAATTAATTGGAGTATAAGTTATTCAGGAAAAACAGATATATTTACATTTAGTAACGAGTTTTTAAAGGGTTAACTGTTTTTTCTATGGAATAAATTTATTTTTTACCGGAATAGTTTCACTCGAAAACTCACATTGTATATTGAGAAAGGCCTTGGCCGTCTGCAGTTCGCCCTCGCTGTTCCGCACCTTGCACTCGTACTCGCCCAGGTCGCTCATCATGGTGGGATCGATGCTCAGGCTGCCGTCCGGGCCCATGTAGGAGCGCCGAACTAGATCTTGAACCTCCTGCAGCAGGACACCATCCTTGTACCAGGAGGCCTGCGAATTGTCGGGATACTTCATGACGCAGTGGAAGAAGGCCGTCTGCCCCTCCTGGATGGTCTGATTCACGGGAGGGATGCGGATGAGGGAGCCACCCTGCACGGCCAGGTGATAGCGGGTGCCATTGTTGCGGACCGAGGGCGAGCGGTTGGGGAAGATCACCTGGCAGTGGTACCAGCCTTGGTCCGATTCCCGGATGGCAGTCAGATTGACGGAGGCTCGACCGAATTCCGGGTGATTCTCGACCAGATGGAGGCGTCCGTTGAAGAGCTCATTGGTGGAGGTCTCCTGCTCGTACCAAGTGAAGATCTTTTTGTTCTGGTTTTTAAATAAATTTAGAAGTATTTTTTAAGTAAAGGAGATATAGGTTGAGGGGTTCAAGGAAGATTTTAGAAGAAGGTAATGATCTCCTAGGAGGTTTTTCATAAAGCTGTGGGCATATTTTTTGGGTTAAAATGAATTTGGAAAATTCTGAGAGGGAATTCTTATATATAAGTATTCTTTGAAGGTTCTTGCTGTCTTTACAACTTTAAAATACTTTACTAATAACGAATTCCAATTAACAATTTCACTAAAACTTAGAGGCATTTGTTTATATATATGTTTTATATTTAATATTCGAGTTTTGTGCGTTTCTCCTTAGCCTGGAATAATTGTAATGCTTGGAATTGCAGGCAATATATTCGCCTGATCTCTGGGTAAAATATCTTACGATTAAAATGAATATTTGTAGCAAATTGCATTGTCTCGAGTACAAAATACGCAAATACAAATGTTCACTGCTGGGCATGATTATGATTTTGGCTGCAATTGCAGTTGTAAATCACCGGCAATGCGGAATCCACACGAAGGAGAAGAGAACCCGCCCCCGCTCACACACACACACACACACCACCCTCCTTTGCAGTGAAACAGTTAATGTCAGATTGTTTATGCTTGTGCGAGTATCTGAGTATCTCAGTATCTACGTATCTACGTATCTCTGTATCTATGTATCTCAGCATTCCCTGCCCTTTCTCCCTATGCGCCATTATAATTTTCGCAAACTCCCGCTGAGCTCGTACTGCCTGTGACCGTCATGTGACGTGGCGCAGCGGTGGGCAACGGCTTTGCCAGACCCCAGCCCCCCCTCGAGAAGAATAACAATAACCGGGAGGGGTGAGGAAGGGCGGCGGAGGAGGAGGAGGAGGCGTGGGACCCATGCCGCTACTTTGTTGACAAATTTAAATGGGCTCACGTGGCGCGGCGCACTTGAAGTGCTCAATGGTAGCTTTCTCTCTCTGTGTCTGTTGCCCCTGAAATAGGATTTCCATGGAAATGGACTGAGAGCACTCTCTGCCAGGTAATACACGTAAAATAGTGCAGGATTCACTATAAATAAGTTTGAAAGCTGGATTTGCAGGCAATATGGAGATTATGCTGTCCATAATGGATATATCGCTTTAATAATGAGGTTTTTGGGGTATTAATTAGTCAATCTGCTCTTGAGGATTTGTTCATTCAATTGGAAAAGCATTTTAAAAGGTAGAATTACTAATAAAACCTCTTATTCCTGATTTGTTAGGACTCTTTAAACAGTGCTGCTTTAGTTTTATTTACAAAATACTTTGTCTCTGTGCTTTTCATTTAATGAAATGCAATTTTCCCCATAATAACAGCAACTCCTTCCCATAGAAAAACACTCTCCACGGCTTAAAGTTATTTTTCCTTAAAGTTTTTCTGGATTTACAGGCCATATATTATCGGTTTATGGCCGGATAATAATTCAATGCGATGGCTTTGCAGCTTCTATGCCGTTTTTTGTGGTTCTTTTTCGGATGGTGGCATTTTAAATTATTTTTGTTTTAATTAATGCTGAATATATTTGTCAATATTTGTTATGTATTTGTATAGGGAGGCAAAAAAGAAAAACGCAATAATAATAATATTAATGCGAGCAAACAGAATGTGTTTGCGTTGCATCATATGGCGGAGGAGTTAAGCTTAAATTATTTAAATGCAATTGAATCGGCGCTGCGGTCGCTGGCCGCTGGCTGCTCTAATTGCTTTGGCTCTAAACAAACGCATCGCATTTTTATGCACTTGACTTTAGCCCGGGCCCAGTATCATCCGCATCTGTATCTGTATCTGTATCGGCATCTGCATCTGCATCCGTGTTTATAGTTCTGCCGTGTTAGGACTGACAGTTAAATGTGGACCCATAAACCGCATGCTAGGGATTCGGTTCCCCCGGTTATTGATAGCCGACGACCGCACAACTGCCAGCGCCAAGCAGGCACACAGAAAACAAATGTATAAATATAGTATATATTGGATATGAAATGGGGCTGGATTTGATCTTATTTCATATCGGAATAAAGTGTGTGAGAAAAGTATTAAATTAATGTGGGAAAATACTAATTTAATTTGGTTTAATTTATAGTGTTATTCCAAAAATGAATTAAAACTACAGTTGTCCTATTATTTTAGATCACAAGCATACCTTTTTGAAAAAAATGAAGAATTTGTTATTTCAAATATAAAATACAGAGCTTATCGATTTTTTTCTGGTACTTAACAATTCTAAAAAACTTGTAGTAATCACTAAAATTTCCAACTGTTTTTCTTTATATAAAAGAAATAAATAAATCTCAACTAAAAATTGTTAAAAACAAGTTCAAGATAATGTTTCTTTTTTAATATTTCTTGACACTAAAATTCCCAACTGGTTCCCGTATAGTACCCCCACTTAATAACAAATGCTAAGAAAACCTATGAATCCAAGTCTAGAAAAAAACCATTTATTCGGCTTGTTGATGGAAATTAATGTCTTATCCTATAATTTATACCATAAAAATTAGCCACCAAAAATAGTTTTGAGTGGATCAAAATTAATTGTGAGCCTCTGCTGCAGTGGGTGTCAGTTGATCTATTGACATTTTAGGTTGGCGGCTTTAATTGGGATCGGGAAACAGTCATCAAGATGCACCGCACCGCCCAGAGGCATCATCGTCAATGTCATCGCCGGGCCTTGCCCGGATTGTGGACCGCGGGGATTATGGTGCACTCAAGATTCGTTCCCTGCCGACACATAACTACGATTATGTAGTGGGTACACCCAACTGTGTGTCGGGCCAGACGACACCACACACATTTATCAGCATTATCTAACAAATTACGAAAAACGTAACTTGATTTATCCGGTAATTTTGGTTTTGCCTTCGCAACGTCGCCATGGCGCGAAAATTTGTAGCAAAACTAGACCCGCAGTGACCGTGAAAGTCTCTCTCACGTACAGTAAATAGAATACATTTGCAGATAATCCCATAAATCAGGCCGATTATGCATATTTCACGCGCTCCCACTTAGTGCCCAGTGCTGCTGGAATTTTGTTTAATTACTGGCGAAGTGGCAACTATTTCAAGCGCAATTAAAGTGAATCTATCAAAATGACATCATGACCCGCTGACCGAAAAAAGCAGCCCCAGAAGGGGAGTGACCACGGGAAAAAACAAGAGAAAAAGACAGAAAGAGTGACAGAACAAAAACTGATTCTGGAGCAGAATCAAATTAAGCTAGATAAATAGTAAAAAAAGCATAAGCGCGACCCAGCCCCTCGATTACCTCGAAAGTAGGAGGCCCGGAGGGGGCCTGCGGGGTCACTGGATGACTGATGACGAGCGTGTGTGCGATGAATAGTAATTCAGGCGATTTAAATACAAGAGAGCGCGCGAGCTCCACATATTTTCCGTCTGCAATGAATTTGCAATTGAATTAAATTGCATTACTCACAGTTGTCAACAAATGCCAGCCATTCAATTCGATTGAATCCAATTGAAATTGATTTTGACTCGGTGTGTGTCAGTTACCCCGATTCCCATCCCGATCTGGATCCACATCCCTCTGTCCGTCAGTCTTTGATGTCACACTTCACATTGACACTCTTTGCCGCCGTTTTGTTGGTAATTTAAAGTGAAATCTGTGCGGAGCGTCAAATTAAAATTTAAATGGCAACGCAGAGGCGGAAGGAAAGTGGGAAGGCGGGAAGGAATGCAGGAATGCAGGAAGGCAGGAAGGCAGCCAGCCAGGCACCAGGATGCGGCCTCGATCGACTGCATGTGGTTGCGCTTTAATTAGTAGCCAAGGGCGGGCACCACACACATGCACCGATGCAACCACCTAGCAGCACCACCCTTGGCCACAAGCCAACCCCCAGTGGGAGCGCGATTGCATTTACTGCGATGCAACGCGTTGAATGCACTCAAAAAAAAATATATTTTAATATTAATTAAAGCCAGAAAAAGTTAAATTTAACAGCTGTTTCAGATAAGGGGCATTAAAGGATTCTTAGTTAAAGTCTTTCTTTAATTTTATATATTTTTTAGATTTTTTAAGCAAAAAAAATTTTAAACTTAATAAATAAAGAAATATTTCAGATTGAAAGATTTTGTAGAACACATAAACATGATTCTATTTAATATAATTTTTTTGTTTGCCAAGATAATACCTTGGAATAATTTTAATAAAACATTTGATTCATTTATTTTTTGTTTTTGTAGAACATACTTTAAGTAAATCAATAATTATGTTCCACTTTCGCAAAAATCAATTTAAAAGTTTTAGAAATACAGCTTTTGTTGAATGAAATCAAAGAATTCTTCATTAAACAAGCATATTAATGCATAATTAGCAAGTTATTTTTGTAGTTTTTCTATAGTGTATACTTAGTAAGTTATTTTTGTAGTTTTTGTTTAGTAAATATTTTGGTTAAATGCACCATATATCTGTATATACACCCAAAGTTTACCAGCTACATTTTCTAAGAATTGAAAACTTCCCTTTCAATATGAGACAGTGAATTTATGAACGTTTATTTTGATCACAGCCTTAGTATCTTTTACAATTTCCCTCGGATGAAATACTCTTTCTAGAAAATAAGTAAACATTTTTTGGCCAGTGCCATCGTAAAATCCGACCCTTTTAATGAATGTGAGAGTCGCGTTCCATGCTGCGCTGCTGCACCAACGTCCAGCAGACGCAATTAAGGCTAACCAAGCATTCCGGACCGGCCCACGACAGACCTGACCCTGCGGAGTAGGGAGTCGGGAGACCGGAGACCACCTACGCGTGTCTGATAAATTAATAATTTCGACAATTTCATTTACAAGCTGCGTGCGCGATGGCGGAAAGCCCATAAATAAGTGAGGAGGGAGGGCGGAGGAGGGTCCGAAGGAGCCTGCGACTTACATCCTTGCTCCAGTGCACCAAGTACGGGATGGGAGAGTCGAACGGAAAGTCGATGTAGCAGTTGAAGACCACGTGGGAGCCCACTTTGGCCTCCAGGTTGGTCTGTCGCCGGTGATCGCGGGCGCCGCTGGCACAGGATGCGCCCATTAAGAGCGCCAGAAGAGCGGCTGCCGCGGCGGCGAGCCAAAGTGTTCTGCTGCGATTCTCGGGCATTGCAAGCTCTGTGTGTGCGTGTGTGTGAGTTGGTTTTTCGCTTCTGTTTCGGGGATGCACTTGCACTCGGTCACTCTGGCGCGGCGTCGTCTTGCATAATAATCCCGTTTCCGTGTCGGCGCGAAAATCAAATTAAAATTCAACCCGAAATCAGGTCAATTGACCCTCAACGAAGGCGCAGAGCGGGCTCTCGGTGGAATCTTCTGAGGCGCACGAAACGAAACCCGACGCTATATTATACGTTATATGACTTTGTGTTGTGCGCAGTTTGGTTCCGTATCTGTATCTAGCGGGTCTCGAAGGGGTCGCGAACTGCACAGAGCGGCTGGAGAAGCGCTACTGAAATGCCGAGAACGGACCGCGATCACAGCTGCAGAACGAGTGGCAGATGAACGCCGAGCCGGGGCCGAAACCCGATCGCTTTTTCTATGCTTTCTGCTCGGGCCCAGACAGTGCTCTGGGCTGTCAAACGCTTTTGACATTTGACACACGCCCACGCCGGCTGCTCCGTGGCTCCTTTGTCTGGCCAGAGCCGAGTCTCCCCCACAATTCGCTTTCGCAGACGTTTATCCACTTAAGCAATTAGAGGCGATCGCCTGGCCAAAGTGTGGATTGAACTATGCCGGGGCATCGATGGATTCTTGGTTAGTGTGGGAATACCCTTACCAGGTCATTAGGGCAGAGTGCCATCCGCTGCGAGGCTTATTTTTGCGGAATTTGTCTGAATTTCATTACTTTAATTGCGACCAATGCGGCGTATGAGTGATATTTCTGTTCGTGGGCATCAATTAGGCCCAGCTTCCGGGTTGGCCTACACTGGGGGAGGATGGGGGAGAGAAACCACAGATTTATTTGATCAATTTCAAGTTTTTTATTTTTATTCGTTTTTTGTTTGTTTTCTTTTTTCGTTTTGTTTTGTTTTGTTTTGTTTTCTTGGGGTTTCCATTCTGGTTTCTCTTGTAAGTTTTTATTTGTTTAAAAATTTTGTTCATTTTGCTAATTTCTCTTTATAATTGTGTGTTGTTGTGTTTAATTACAATATATTTCGTTCTAAACTGATTTTTATCCTTGTACGATTTATATATATATATTTATATATATATGCTGAATTGGAGAACTTGCAGTGTGGGAAAGTCTTGTGGAAAGTGAGGCGAAAGTCGGAAGCTGAAGGGTGTGTCGGGGAAATGACGGTTGGAATGGAAGGAGAAAGAGTGGGTGGTGCAAAAAGAATTTTCATAGATTTCCCTTTCTTATATAGTACTTATTATTTTTGTTTCCGTTTGATAGTTCCTATTTCCGTTCGTCGAAGAGTTAACTGGCGCACCTTGTCCAAAAATCAAAGTGGCAGACTAAAGCGTAGATTTACTTAAACTTAGCTTGCAATGTATCCTCTTACACTTAATGTACATGTGTGTGTCCAGTACATATACTCGTATAAATAATCATATTATTATATGTATCTATTTGCCGTAAAGTCCTGCGCTCTTGCTGCTCTTGCATCGTCAATTAAAATTCAATTTATGCTGTCATTTCTCGCGCTTTTCTCGCTCTTCCTCGCTTTCCATTAATGCTCTGTTAATTAATTAATTTATTTCGTTCTAGTTAAACGCTTAATGTGTGTGTAAGTGTGTGTGTATCGGAGTGTGTGTGGGTGTTCCTATAAGCAATACAAAAGTCAACTTATTCACTTGAAGAATACCCTCTCAACATTTACAAAATATGCATTGCAACACAACTCGATTTTTGTCTCTCCTAGCGTCTATTTAAATACGATTTATTTAGCTCGGTTATTGGAAATCGAAAATCACTTATCGGAAATACGAAATCAGTAATCGGAAAAGTCAAAAATTGGGGGAACGGGAACCCAGTAGTTCGCAGCTGTCGAAGGCTAAGAGAAATGCTTGAGATCATTGAGTCGGATTCGTAGTTGATTTCTTCTTGTTCTGATTTGTTTTGCGCTCAAACCCTCCCCTGAAGTAGTGGTATCGTTATCGTTAATCGTTATCATTATTATCCGTTACCTCTGTAGCATTATGTGTGGTTTTATTTATAGTATTATAGTTGTATATATGCTCTGTAATTTACACATACGTTATACACACTCTCGCGGTCGTCACGCATCTCTCGCTCTGGCAGTGTTTTGGCGTCAAGTTGTGTCAAACCATCTCATTCCGTACAATTTGATCGTTAATCGTTTATCGTTAATCAATTTATCGTTTATAGTTTTATCGTTTAATTGTTTAACAAGTACTTAAAAAACCGAACGCGTTTCGGCGCTGTTCCTCACACAACTGACCGATATATAACCTAGACCAATCAATACCTTTCCTACATATGTATGTGGGGGAACCCAGGAAACTGTTCGGGATGGGGATCGATAAGGGATCGTGTCCGGGATCCTCCTCTTCTCTCGCCTCCCTCCTCCCTCCTCTCTAATATTCCTAGCTTATTCATTGACGTAGTCCTGGGCTGTGTCGGAAAGAATAGTCTTCTGATCGCCTCGCTTTTTGGTTTCCTTCGATTTTTGCTTTGATTCGTTTTGTTTTCCTTTACTTTTTGGGTTAATAAATATTAATTAGTTAATTATCGTGTGTGTCTGGGGGTGTGGTGTGTGTGTGTGTGTAGGTCAACAGTAAACATATATGCAGCAGTTATATTTCTTTTAAATTTTCATTAAACTGGTTTTCGATTTTATTCTTTGTAGGTTTTCTTGTCGTTAAATAATTTAATTATGAAACAATTTCTCTATATGTTTTCGTTTTTGTTTTCTTTCTTTAATTACGTTTTCTGCGCCTCGTTAGTTGTTAACAACTAAATGCTTAACAGCTAGCATATTCCGTATTAACTTTAGTTTAGTTTACTTTTCGTAATGAACATAATTAGGCTTACGCGCTGTGGATTCGTTAATTAATGTTTAATGCTCCAACTCGAGTGTTAAATAATAGCTAATTGTAATTGTAATTTGTTGTTTTGCTTTCGTTAAATATCCATTTATCGAGTTCTGTAATAATATGTTGCTATAATTGCTATAGTTTGTTAAATATTATGCTTAAACTTCCGGGAATGGTGCATCCCCTTGCAATATATGTACACAGCTCTCCTCGCTCTCCGTCTAAATCTATTAATTGTTTCTGGGGGAGGGGTCTTGGGGGCTTGCAGGGTCCAAACTTTTTAAGTTCCTCTCCGAATGCGGGGCCTGATCCAGTGTCTACGAGTATCATGTGTCGCCTCTCTGTCCGTCTCTGCCTCTGTGAGTAACGCGCGCTTTGTGGCTGCCAACTGAAGCACAGAAGGCCTGCGGACGTGCACCTGGGAGTGGCTCCTGGGTCTCCCAATTAAACGCTTCAGTGGCTCAGCAGACGCTCTCCATCTGCTGCATGGCCTGCCGCTTGCGGTAGGCATAGAACTCCTCCCGCATGGCCTGCAGCCTCACCTCGACGTTGTCGTAGCGCGGCGGCAGGTGGAGGGGCAGGGACCTGGCCTTGCCTCCTCCTCCTCCTCCTCCTCTCCCCACCGAGCTGGAGTAGGGGGCGTGGCTGTGCAGCAGGCTCCCGCTCAGCGGACCCAGCGTGTGGTGATGGTAGTGGTGGAACGGATGCAACTGCGTGTCTATGTGCAGGTTGAGATCTTCGCGCAGCATGCTGGAGGCACTGGGCGTGGGCGTGGCCGGGTCGAACTCATAGTGACCGTCCACGCTGCCCACGTCCACAGGACAGACGGCGCCGGCCTTGGGCAGGTTGCTGTCGGTGGCCGCGTTCAGTCTTGAGATCATCTCCAGCCAGTGGGCCATCGTGTAGGGCGGGGTGCTAGCCCTCGGGTAGGAGTAGGCGCCGCCGGCGGCATGGGGTGTCTGTCCCTGGGCCTGCTGGCCACCCTGCTGCGAGGCCCCAAAGTAGCCCAGGTGCTTGGGCGGCGACGGAGGCGCTCTGTAGGGCGGCAGCAGCCTCCACTCACTGGTGCTGCCCGGGTGATTGGAGGTGTTCTTCGACCCGAAGCCACTCGAGCTGGAACGGGACTCGGGCGAGGCCTCCAGGCCGCCGGGATTCATGGAGAGGCCGCTGCGCAGCGGCAGGTTAAGATCTGGCAACGGGGACAGCAGCTCGTGTTGGTGCTGCTGGCGGCTCCCGAAGAGGCGTGAGTGGTGGCGCGGATACCAGCGGGTGCGAGGCCGGTAGCTGTGATATGGCAGCTGGGCCTGCGCCTGGTAGTAGCTCCTCCACGAGGGCGGCGAGGGCAGCTGCAGTGGCACAAAGTGCTCTTCGAGCGGATGGTGTTGCTGTTGCTGCTGCTGCTGCTGCTGGCGGCGGGTCTCCTCCTGGATGGTTCTCAGGGAGGGCAGCTCCTGGGAGTAGTAGCGGTACCTGCTGCTCAGGTTGTGCGTCGACGAGGAGCGCTCGGCGGAGTTGGGGGGATAGACGGTGCTCAGGTCGCTGAAGTGCGTGGGGTAGGTGCCGCTGCCACTGCTGCTGAGCAGGAGCTGCTGCTGCTGGTGCTGGAGGTGGCCCAGCTGGTGCTGCTGCTGCGGGGAGCTGGAGAAGATGCGCGAGATCCTGGAGGGCGTGTACTGCTGCTGCTGGCTGAGGCTCCCGCTGATGGTGTTGATGTGCAGCGGCCTGCTCCGGTCCGCGTTTCCGTAGAGGTTGTGGGAGCTGCTGCTGGCATAGGGACGCATGACGTTCTGGTAGCGGGCTCCACTCACGGCGGCCTCGTCGAAGTAGGGCTGCTTGGCCACGCCCCCGATCTTGAGCAGGCCCTGGAGGAAGCCCCGGGCCGAGTCTGCCGCCGACTGGAGACTCAGCTGGCTGGAGGAGGCCACCAGGGGACGACGCCAGGAGGCTCGCGCCGTGATGAAGTTCCGGCGCGAGAGGAAGCCGCCGTCGTCGCTGGAGGATTTCTGAGAGACATTGCTGTTCCGCCGCTCGAACAGGCCACCATCCACCACGTCCACCGGCGCGTCCAGCGTGGTTTGGGAGTAGCCCAGCTTAGAGCCATCCACATCCAGCACAAAGCGTCCGTCGAGGCTGCGTTGGATGCGACTCACAGAGCGACGCCGGCCGCCCTCAGCCCCGTCCTCGAGGTTCGGCGAGCTGTAGATGGAATGGCAGTTGGTGCAGCGATCCGGCGGCCAGATCCAGTGGAGTATGGCAATGAGTATGGCGGTTAGACTTGATATTCGGGTTTGTTTGTACCTGCGGGGGGGTGTGAATATCGTTAGAAGGGTCATCTGACTGATTAAGAACTCATAACTTCTAGGAAAATTAAAAAAAAGGATAAAATACCTCAAAGAAAAGGAAACTTTAAGACAAGCGTGGCTCTGGCAGAGCACTTTATTCGCTTAATTAAAGTGAAACTAGGAAAATCACTTAACTGAAGTCAAACTCGAACCAAAGAAAATGTCTAAGAAAACTTGGTTAAAAAGTTGAAGGAGTTTTGCTTACGATTTTGATTATGACAGGATGGACCTGGAACTATAAAAACGCTTTCATAATCACGGTAATGTTCAGTATTGCTATAGTTTTGGAGAGCGATATAGAAGATCGGTGGTGGTGCATGGCGTTGGTGGGCCAATTGAGAGTGAAATATGGGTAGACAGATATACACAGATGATAGCGCATTACAGATACAGGAGAATTTTGGTATCCAATTAGCTGGGGCTACCCAGTACTCGAGAGCTGGGCGATACTCACTTTTTTAAAGGCACTTGACCAGAGGAAATTGAGCCCGTACTGCGATTGTGCAAATGATGATTATTGGCGGCAATGTTACGAGCGTCCGTTATCCTGCAAGCTACCATGTTGAACTCTGCAAACGTATAATTTCTACAATTAATTTGGCGTGCAGCGTGAGCCGTCCTATCCGGTAAATAAAATACCCTTAAACACACACTCTCTATATACACACACAGGTACGCGCTTCAGGCTGGAATATGGATGTATGCTAATGTATATGCATATGTATCTACGGTGCTCTCTACATATAGACGTATATATATATATATATATATAAATGCGATTACTCTGGGTCAAAATTCTGTTTAAATCGAGGACAAAAGTGGCATAACGCGGATGTTTGTCGGTTGTTTGTCGAGGGCGGCCCCCAAAATTGAGGTTATGTGCACAGGGAGAAAAGTCTGTGTCTATTTTAGAACTTATTGTCCTTAAATCGGGTTTAAATTTGACTTAAATTTGGTTTAAATTTGTTTTTTTTCATTCATTAAATTTGGAACCTAAGTAGATACAACCTTTTCATTCCTTTTGTTAACTAAATCAAAGCCTTTAAGTATTGATGGTGAAGTATCAGGTCTTCCTATAGCTTAGGGGTGCTTCTTCGAATCTTACATTTGTTTTCTCGTAGCTAAGTTTAGTCTTAAACGGACATAGCGACTTTGACAGGCTTTTCTTTTTAACTTTTCAATGCTTATTTCAGACACAAACGGACATGTTGGGATCGACACACATCTGCCCCCCGTTGGGCGCTATTTAGTGTTTTTAAACAGAGTCGAAATTAGTTACGAAAAGTCTTAATTACTATTAAAATCTATGTTCAAGTTACAAATTAGAAGTTTCTTCCTGTGCACACCTGAACTCTTGTGGGTTATGCCAATTTGCATGCCAGCATTTTCAGGCTACACACACTCTGGTTGTCGTTGCTGTCGTTTTCATCACTAATAAGTTTAGATTGTTTAGATTTGAGCAGTAACTAACTAGCAGCTATTACTAGAGGACACACACCAGTCGGGGTAAACGGTTAGCATTAAACAGTCGCCAGTTAGCAGTTACCAGTTACCAGTTAGCAGTTACAAGTTAACAGTTGCCATTTACCAGTTAGCAGTTAGATGACTACGACTAAGCTATGTTGTTAGTTTGTTTCACTTGATTACGCTTGCAATTACATGTATGCGGGCCAATTAGTGAGCCAGGCTAATTTGGCCGTTCAGAGGGACAGTCGGATACGGGATACGGATATATATAGTGGAAGGACAATGCCAAACTAAATCGAAACTTAATGCTTCCTCCGGGCCAGCTGGGACTTGACGTCGTCGTCGATGACAGACTAATTCGAGACACACACACACACAGACACAACCGGGGCTGGCTTGACCCCACCCACAAGGTCGATATACATACGACTATATGCGGAAAGCTAAGGCACATGTATATGTACATATATATCATCACAGGCACACACACTCCGAGGTGGCACGTAGTATGTAGTACATGCAGCCGTGTGTGCTCTTCGCAGTATTTTATTCAGGATCTGGCTTCGAATGGTTTGGAAAAACAATGACACGTGAAATGGCTTTTGAATGGTCAAGTTGCGAATTGTGCCAACGGAAAACATAGAGAGGATACAGAGATACAGGGCGAACGGAACGGAACTGAACACAAGTTGAATGCAAATCGAAAACCAAATGTATTGCTGATTATGGGAATTATGCAAACCGATAAACGATAACTGAGGGGGAGGAAAAGGAAGCGGAAACAACATAAAAGTTGAGCCTCAACGAGCTCGAAAGTGATTCTCACAAAAAACGAACGTAAGGTGTTGAGAGAGTATTTGCTTTTGTTTCGGCTTCAGTGTGTGTTGTGTTTTTCGAGGTAATTATGAGTCTGTGAGGTGCTTGAGATACTCGAGAAAGTGCGGCTTGAACGGCACTGACTGACGGAGCCGAGAGAACCGACAGATTGCGGATTGTTAGTGGAATGCGGATGCTTAATCGATGATGCACAGAGACGAGTGGTGGTGGTGGTGGCTTGTGGTGGTGTCAAAGTGTTGGTTAGTTGGATGGTACTCAGTACTGGGTACTGGGTACTTGGTTAGGTGGTTGGGGTTGGAGGAGACTCGTCTGAAAATAACCTTTAGTTTTGTTTTTTGTCAGTACTCAGGATCTGTGGCACACGACATCGACTTATAATGATTGGCAAAAACTTACCCTTTGCTAGCACACCGATGTTGGGGTCTTAGTGGGGGCTTCTACTTAATATCTTTTGTCTTTTACTTTAATTTCGATTGCTTTTGGCGCCTCTTGGCTGACCAACTCGGACTCCTTAGGGTACACATACTATTCGGGGAGTCCCTGAAGTTGGGCAACCAAGGGCGGTGCTCAGGATAACCGATCAATTGGCGACGCGATCATTTTATGCTTTTCGGATTCGGTTCTCCTTAAGCTCTGCATGTATCGCTCTATCGGCATTTGGTTTTGTGGGCCATATTTTTAATATATTTTTTTTTTACCATCTTTGTGCGTGAATTGTTTACAAAAAACGTCTGCCCAGTATTGTGCTATATAAATGGTCATCAGCCATGTATATAGTTTGGTTCGTTCTCTTATTGGCAAATACCTTTATCTGTCATGAACTCAGCCCTGGGCAGAAACAACGACGATTTGGCCAAGAACATGCTTGTCAATGGTTCGGAGATAAAGGTATTTTCTCCCTCACTCATCTCACTGTCTACCATTATCATCGCTATTGAGATAATATAACGCTTTCGAGGAAAAAAAATATACATTACTGAGAGAACAATGTGGTTGTTCTGCTATAGAATATGTACATAATAATTCGCAGTTAATGGCCTGCATTGATTTCAACAAAAGTTCGCAATTTCCCTGCTCTTGTGTTGTGTTTAAAGTGTGTGTTGCGGGCAAGGGGCGGGGTTCTCGGAAAGAATACATAAATAATTGATTTAAACAACGCAACATTAATTAATCCACTTAAATAAAATACGGTTGAAAGCAGAAAAACCATAACAAAAGGCAGAGACAGACAGAGAGGTCCGATATAGGCACGGCGGTTCGGGTTCAGTTCGGTTTGGTTTGGTCCAGTTAAGTCCGGGTGGGATTCGATTCAATTCGATTCGAGCCTCGAATAATGGATGTCCTGGCACGACTCCTGGACGTGGCATTTCAATTTCCGCTCTACTTCGCACTGGAGTTTCAAAAGGAGGCTTTCGGGGCAGGCAGACGCAACGCTTAATGCTTAACTAAAGTGGCAAGTACTAGTAGTAGTTGTAGTAGCAATAGTTTACTTATACGATGTTCATGCTTTGAGTTCCAATTCGAAAATAAACAGGCTGCAAAGCGCTATACGGTTAGGAAGCCAGATTGGTACAAAGATACAGACAGGCAAAGGCTGGATAACAGGACCAATGATACCAAAGAAAGAGTAACACAGGGCTAAGTAATGGGGACAAACACAAAACGGATAATTGCAGGAGTCTCTTGATGGCCGATTTTCAACTAAGATCTTCTTTTTATCTACGCGGAGGAGGGGGACCACGAGCAGGGACCACAGACAGAAGGGGGCAGGGGTGGAACTCAGAGAAATCAGAATCAGAAACCGAAAGGAAGAAGGATAACCAAATGAAGGAAAGCAAACCGAAATCCAATTAGTATGTAAATATAATATATATATACAGAGATTTTGAAGCAACTTTTCTTTCTTGCCAAATTGTAACTCAATTTTACTTGCACAACTACAACGAAAACGTACAAATCATCATACTCTCGCAGACAGGCATAATTTATGAAGAGACTTTCATATATATGCGAAAATTTGGTCACAAAAATATATATGGTATATTTTAAAAACGGTTTCAAATGCAAATTCCAATGTGTTGTTGTTGTTGTCGTCGAACAAACCAATGGAAACGAAGGAAAAAGACTCTTTTCTCGCAATAAGAACTTAAACTCAAAAGGCTGCACGCCCAAGCGAAACTCAAAAAAGCACAGCATTTAGCAAAGACCTTATAATAATAAGATTCGTAACGCCCAAACACTTGAATTTGCTCACAAAGTTAGAAGCGTATATCTCTAATGCTTAAGAACGGTACGGCGTTACGCATCTTTAACACTATAAAGTCGTTGAATTAGTAATTAACATTTATCGCTTATCAGTTATCGTTAATTAGTTTAAAAGCTTTCGATAATTGAGTGGCCTGCGCCGTCAGAAGAAATTTAATATGGTTAATCTAGTTAGTTAGTTTGGGCCTCAAGGGTTAGTTATACTGCTATCGTTAGGTTAAATCGTTTCAGGGTTCAGACATTGCGTTCATCGCCAACAACAAGAACATTGTCATCGTCATCGTCATCGATTAAAACGATTATTACGATTATTACGATTAGTATGCTACAAGTATTTGTTATCGCACGGTTCGGATCATCGTTAGGCAGAGTGGCATTTATAGTCATTAACATTATTAAATATCATTTGTGATTTTGTCATCAAAAACCATTTCAAGTGTGTGTGTTAGCTTTTGGCCTCAGTGTTACCTTTTTCCTGTTTTCGTCGTTTACGTTTATTGCAAATTTTTACGGCACAAACCGATAAAATGATCGCAACAATAAAAAACAGGATGCCCCCAACGACGCCGGCGGTAATCGCCTTGTGCTTGACACGTGCCGGCACCGGGAACTTCACCTCGTCGCTGGACTCGTACGACTTCTCCGAGTTGGCCAGCACCCGGAAGTAGTAGGTGCGTCCGCCCACGAGGTTCTTCACCAGATACTGTGTCTCCTCCGGCCGGATCTGGCCCCGGTTGAGGGTCTTCCACTGGGCATCCGTTCGATACTTGATGGTATAGAACTTGACGATGTGCGCCCGCTCCAGCGGCGATTGCCACGTGATGAGGAATCCATTGGACACCTCGGTCACGGACACATTCCTGGGCGGGCCGGGCTTGGGACCTGTTGGGGCACGGAGCAAGAAAAGGAACCATTAGTGTGTACACAAGGTGACGTTGCAGGGAGCCAGGGATGCGGGTATATTTGTCCTGCCTTGTTTTCCAGCCAGCAATTTAAGACCCACACAAAAAAAATATACAAAGGTAAAATCTGACATCGAAATATGCATACACCGAAAGTAATTGTGGGGCTTAAAAGTTGCAAACTTAGCAATATAATTCATGGTTCATTGAATGGCCAAAGATAACATTACCACAATGGCACCCATAAATTCTGTTTCGATTGGAGATAATCCCGGATTTTTCAATATTTATATTCGTTTTCGATATTTGAATATATTATAGATTTCCAGTGTAGGCTGGTCGTGTTTGGCTAAATCGTTTGCATTATTTTTGATTTATTTGCATTTCATTTTATGCTTTTGTTTATTTGCGCGCGGGATTTTCCACGGCCCTTCTTTTATTACCTTTTGCCAATGCTAACCCTCCCTTCTTCAATTTCCCAGCCTCAATTACATAGGTTACTTATGGCTCAACAGAAGAGAAATATTCAATTTCTTTGATTTATTTCCTTGCTTTTGACTTTAAACTTTGCTTTTTCACAGAATTACATAGCTTACTATCAACTAAAGAACTTTAAAACAATATATTTAAATACAAAAATAACTAAAAAATATATAAATAAGTGTTTAAGTTCACTTTAAATATATTTCCCAGTGCAGGTTTGAAAAAGCAGACCTTCACCCTTCCTGGTTTTTAGATTTGATTTTATTTATTTCATGCTTTCTTTTATTTTTTTGCTTTTCGCTTAAAAGCTTTATGAAAATTCCATTTGGCTTTTTGCAACTCTCTTTCAAACCTTTTCCTTTTTTTTATCCATTTTCTGCATGCATTTATTCATGACAACGGCGAGGGGAGCGGGATTGACAAAAACACATTTTAATTAGCATACACACATAAAACTTTCCGTTTTCGTAACTCGCTTTTCGCATTTGAATACTTGTGGGCCCCACTTCCGTTTCGCTTTCGAAGGGGTGATAAAAAGTACGCCCCACAGGATACACCCTGCCCTGAATTATAGGCATAGATAACCTGAATTCTCAGGACCTTATACTCTCTGGCCTGATGCAATTAACTGCCGGTCGTCTCCAGGGATTGGGTTTGAGTCCGGACTCCGGAATGCAAATTAAAACGGCTGCTTGGAGAAATACACAATATGTCATGTAAACGGGCCTCCAATTCACTCCTTCTCCCCATGAAATTTTGAGCGGCATTTAAAACGATGTGTGTGCGGTGTCAAGTGTGGGTGGGTATCTGTATCTGAGTATCTAAGTATCTAAGTATCTGAGTATCTGCGTGCGAGCTTAGATATGAGCTGCTGACGGTGCGAATGCGAGGATATTACAATTTCCGGGGGCAGGGTGCAGAGCTGCGGCAATAAGTGCAAGCCATTTATCATGACGATGATGACGATGATGATGACGCTAACGAAAAATGCCACGCTCATTATGTATGTATGTATGTTAATTAAAAATGCTTTTAAAGAGCCCTCGCGGGATTTGAAAGCGCAGCAGCAGCAGTAGCAGTAGCAGTAGCAGTAGCAGCTTCAGCATCCTCCGGCGCATATATCAAAAGTTGATTATGCGAATGGGGGCCGGGCAGGCAACCCTTTAATCCACGGCCCGCATAAAAAATGTGCGCAGATTTGACATAACATAAACGAGACAAGTGACAAACATAAAAAAACAAGCAAAATGGCCCGGGAAAACGGCAGGAAAAGCGCAGGCCAGAGGCCTAAATGAGATGGGTAGACAACACAGACGGACGGACTGTAAAAATGTCAAGGGTAGACGCAGGGTACACAAGGCCCTGGCAGGGGTACACGGGTGCGAGTGTCGTCGTCGCACGGTTAAATGTTATTTATGGCGCTGCCAGGGGTCTCTCCTTTCAGGGGGTGTGACCCGCAGTAAATCTGCAGTTGCCAGCTTGCAAGTAATACTTAAAAACGAGTGCAAGGCAGGACACGGGACACGGGACACGGGGCTTGGGGGATTAGGGGTATTAAGTGTATAATGTAAGTGATTTTATGATTCCGATACGAGTACCTTTGACTCTCAGCTGGGGCGGCGAGTAAACTAGCCGGCCGCCCGAGTCGGTGTGAAAGTAAATGTCAAAATAGGCTAAGAGGTCTGCAAATAAAACAGCAACGAACGCAAAATTCAAATCAAGTTCAAATCTGTTGTAAATAAATATTAAAACTAAGGTGTTTGTGTGTGTTGTGCAAGTGCAGTGAGAAGAGTTGTGAGTGAAGGAGTGAAGGAGTGCGAACCAAAGTACCGAAGGGTGTACTAACTACAGAGCAAGGTCAGCCCTTCCACGAGAGATTTATCGATTAGTTTTCCCTTCGATCGAATGCAAATTCCGCCTAGACTTAAAAACCTGACACGGCCTCAGAGCTCTTGGGGCTGTAATTATGACAGTGAAAAATGCATTGAATATTCATAAGTGCACACGCACACACATCCAAGTCGAGTGTGTGTGTGTGTGTTTTCTCGTTTATAATCAGCCTTGACATGCATTTTCTTTTCGGTTAGTTTTCACTTCTTTTTTGTGTGGGGTATGATGCCTGTTCAGGGTGATGTTTGTAGAAGTTGGTAGTTCTTTTTCTTTTCTTAAGAATTTTGTAAACTTTAAAAATCTTATTAACAAATTAGGTCTGGAATCAAAAGATTCTTGGTTTGCTATTCTATATACAAACATTTCAAAGGATGATGATGAGATCCGGCTCGAAGAACCAAAACTATTCCGAGTATACTTTAAAAATCGCTACGAATTTACATACTTGAATAAAAAAAGAAACTATGTCCTTATATTGTTTTGGAACTCCAAGCCTTACAATTTTTTTTAAGGTTTATTTTATACCCTAACCACTAAAGGGTATTTCCTGTTCCAGCAAAGGTTACTCCTTCCACTTGCTTTATTTCCCCGAATGTCAGCGCTGAAATTTTGCAACTGTTGAAGCCAGAGTGCGCTTGCTGCCTTGCAGCTCGCATTGTTGTTATTAATTTTTAAGCGCTGCCACGAAAAGCAGCAGCAGCACGCACTGCTATGCAACGCCCCTGGGGGCGGAATGCAGGGACGAGCTGCCGTGGCGTGTGGAAATTGCTTGACATAAACAAATGCGCGCACGTGTGACAGCAGAAGGGGTTGGTTTACCGTTGATGTTTTATGCAGGATTTAAGGAAATAAAAAAGTTTATATATGGGGAAAATATTATAAGAAAAGTAGGCAAAAAATAAACCAAAAGGAAATACAATTTCTGCGAGGCGTTTTGGCTGCTGTTCTGCTGAGGATGAAAATGAGAAGGCAGCGAAGGCGCAGGCGGAGGAGGCGGTGGTGTCTGTAGTGGCGGATGGACGGTGGGATGGACGGAGGGTGGCATTGGATGGTTTTTCTTTTTTCTTTCGTCGGAGGTGTTTCGTTACAAGCGCCAAAAAAAGGTACACAACACGTACACGAATATCCAGGGTTGCATTACACAACAACGGCGCACATTTGCCGCCAGAGTTGCCGCCTGTCGTTGCTTATTTTTTTGTTTCTTGTTTTTTTTGGTTACTGTTTTATCCTGTTTGTTGCTGTTGCTGCTGTTATTTTGTAGCTGCTTCTGTTTTTCCCTCGATTTTTTAAGCTACGCGTGCGCCAAAACACGTATACGCACTGTTACACACGCACACCCAGGCACACACACACACGCACACCAATGCAGCTAAATTAAATACGCTAAATGGGGGAAACATTTATTTGTGTGTGTATGTGTGTATGGAGGGTGGTGGGAGGTATATACTAAACTAACACACAGGGAAGGAGCGAGAGCGAGAGCGAGCGAGAGAACGAGGATAAAATTAACTATTATCGCAAAGCGGTTGGAAAACACGCGGCAACGTCGACAAAGGCATTCAAATTGCCGCACCTACAGCGCCCACAAAGGGGGAGGACGGGGGGCGGCGGCAAGGACGTGGCAGGAGGCAAAACGCTTGTTAAATGTGCCTCGGCATTTGGTAATATGGTTGTTTAAATTACGCCGCCCTCACCAGCCAGCCCCACCCCCTTGTTTTGGGCGTGGGCGTTGTCATATCGACCGCACACACAACCTGCAAGACACGGCGAACCGTAGTCCTCGTCCTCGCCCCTCACCGCTGTCGCTGTGCCACAATTGTAAAAACAGTTCAATTAATTTAAATAATTAAATGTGGGACAAACTGTTTTAATTACGCACGCACACGGATCTGCTGTAATTCCAGGCCAGCGAGGATACAGGACACCAATCCTGTCCTCATGTGGCGCAAATTATGGCCCGTGGGAAATGGCGCGAATTCGGGGCGTGTGTGTGTGTGTGCTTTGGCAGCCAATAACCAGTCTAGAACAGAATACATAGTAGAAAAGGATACGGGAATCGGGCTGCCATCCGAGCGGCGCTATAATTGGCTTGAATATTTAATTGTTGGCTCTTTCCTCCCATATTGAATTCATTGGGGAATGTGGAATGTGAACTGAGGAAGGAAATTTAAAAATAAATTCAGCTATTTACAGCTAGCCAGCTAGGTTTTAGCCTCATGCAATCTAGGGGAGTAGGGCAAAGGATGCATAATCCACGGGAGTTATGTCAGGTGCTTTCATAATCATTCATTCATTTCGGAAGGCAATAACTTGAATTATTAACTCCTAGATCTAAACACTTTTAAGACTATTTTCAGCTATACAATCATGCATTTAGGTGGTGTGTACTCTTAAAAATGTCCATTTCAGATTTAGAAAACTTAAAAGAAAAAGAAACCTTGACAAGACCCCCATTTATATTTGACGCCAAGGGAAATTTATAAAATCGATATTTTCAAGTTTTTTTGATATATATCGATATATATATTCTGTTTGATATATCGAACTTTTATTATTGAAAATTTTATGTCGATACCGCAAAGTGATTTTTGATATACATATTTCGATAACATGTTCCATATATCATATCTATCGGAAAGGGAAGGCGAAAATGTCGATATATCGATACTGTATCGAAATTTGATTCGAAGACCGATATATGTGCGATTAATCGATATTAAAATAATAAATAAAATTAAAATTTTCCGATATTTTTGTTATTATTGTAAACTAAGTTTAAAATTCGATTAATCAAACTTTTACATTTTTTGATAAGTTGATCCCCTTAGCTTTATCGATACATCATCTCATACTTTTCCCCCACGATATGTGCACATCCCCTCTTTCATATATACATCACTCAATCTAAAGTCTAAAGCCTAAAGGTCAGGTAAACACAGGTAACAGAAAAAAGGGCCAGAGAACTCGGGCGCAGCAACAAAATAATGCAAAGGATAATGCTTCTCAGGACTCTTGCCGGGCTCAGCCCGCGCTCAGCCGTCATTTAAACAGTTAATTCCTTGAGCGTCGATTTACATTCACATTACAACTATGCTTGCTGGGGACTTGGGAGGGAGATTCGGGGGTGCGGTTCAGTTTCAGGACTTCAGGGTTCGGTTCTCTTACCAGCTTCGTCTGGCATTAGCTGAAAGAATGAGTCGGGCGGTTGTGTTGCAGCCTTGACATTACGTGGCGCTGCCGGAGCGTCTTCTAGTGAACCCGAATTTTCCGTTGGTTGGATTTCCCAGGAAAAATTCGTGGTCATTGGCATTTTGCATTTGATTTTTGCGCGCATGATTAGTATGAGAAAGTTAGAGATCGAGTAGCGTTTTGTTGTTTTTTTATTGGTTCGATGGAGGTCGGTGAGGAAAAGAGAAGAAAACGAGAGAAAACAAGAGAGCGTTATGTTAGAGCCAATCCAGATCAGTTGTGCAGAGGATTTTCATGAGATATATATAACTATATATATATAGTATGTGCCGGGGAGCGACTGCAGCAAGAACCCAAAAGTGGGAGAGCAAGCGAACGGAAGAGGGAAAAACGTAGGGAACACTAGGATCCTGAGAACTCACCCAGGGTGCGCACGGTCATCACTTTGCTCATCATCCCGTCGCCCAGGACGTTCCTGCCCACCACCTGGAACTCGTAGGTAGTGCCCGACGCCAGCCCGTTGATCGTCACCAGGGTGCTGCCCGAGGGCGTCACGGAGATCGTCTGCCAGTCGTTGACTCCGGCCTCCCGGAACCAGATCGTATAGTCCTGCTTGTACTCCGACCCGCCGCTGTAGCCCGGCAGCCACTGCAGCGTGATGGAGGACTCGGTGGCCTTGCCGGTGATGTTGTACGGCGCATGCGGCTGCGTGCCCTCGATCACCAGCTGGGTGACGGCCATCAGGGTGGCCACCTCGTTGGAAACCACGCACTGGTAGTAGCCGAAGTCCTCGCGCCGCAGATTCTCGATCGTAATGTTGCCCCCGGAGATCTTGATGCGGTTGCGCTGCGTCTCCGACAGCTGCTCGCCCTCCTGCCGCTGCCACTTGATGGTGGGCCGCTCGGTGCCCTCTGCCTCGAGGGCGTCGCAGTGCATCTCGACGCTGTCGCCCACCTTGCGCTGGTAGAGCGTCTCCGGCTCTGCCGTGAAGACGGGCGGCTTCCTGACGAGCACGTCCATTATGCCGGAGGCGCCGGCCGTGCCCTGGGCATTGTACGGCGTGCAGGAGTACTGGCCCTGGTGCTCCTCGTTCACGCGGGTGAACAGAAGCGACCCGTTGGCCATCACCACAATGTCCTTCATCTGGTAGGGCTCCAGCAGGCGCTTGTCCTTCGTCCAGGTGACGTACTGCAGCTGGGGGCTGGACTTGATGTAGCACTGGACCACGCCGGCCAGCTTGAAGGGCAGATACTGCACCGTGGGCGTGAACGTGACCTTCGCGGGGTCTGTTAAGGGGGGGCAGAGGAGGAAATTGATTGATTAGTCCCGGATTATTGGGATATAATCTAATCGAGTCTGTGGGTGGCCAATTCAGTTCCATTTGAATACTTAATTCCCATGAATGGTGCCACAAAAGCCTTTCAAACGGAATTTTTGGCAATAAATTGACAGCCATTGATTAGGACTAAACTAACTGCTAACTAGAATGCACAGAATCGGCACTCATTAGGCTATTAGTGCCAACTAATTTGATTATGCCTGGGCCAGTGCCAGCGATTATTCCATTAGTTTATTTCGCCATTTAAATCATTTTAGCTTTGAGAGTTTATGAATTATGCAAAAATATTTTCAAGGCAAAAACGTTTTCTAAACAGGAATAACTATAAATTATATAATAGACTAATGTTAAAATTTGTATTCGATTAGTGGAATAATAGAAGAAGAAAATCATTAATCGGTATTTGTTTTTCTATTTACAGGTTTTATCCTAGTTCCTGCGAAAAAAAGCTTGGATGTGACGACTGTACTGTAAGTTTCAATTGTTGTATATAACTCAAAATTATTTATTTTTCATTAAAGATCTTTCTAATTAAATTTAAAATTAAATATTCTGCTAGAAGGTTTTAATCTCTTAGCCAGTATTATAATTCCCAATATTTTTCCTTAAAGATCTTTTTAATTAAATGTTAAAACAGATATTCTGCTAGAAGGGTTTAATCTCTTAGACAGTATTATAATTCCCAACCAATTCTTAAGATATAACTTTTCTTTGACGACCTTGACTGTTAATTTAAGTTTTAATGGATACTTATTTTCTTCTCATAATTTCTTAACAAAATTTATAAATAAAAATATATCCACTAAATAAATAAATCTACTAGCTAGATTAAATCATCCAAAACCAGCGTTACAATTCCCAACTAGTTTCTTCTTTCGAATTCTTTTCGTGTAATACTCACATTCAACGCTGAGATAGGCGGAGGCGCTCTGCGGATCGCCAATGCCATTGGTCACCTCGCACAGATACTGGCCCGAATCGTCCGGCTTGATGGGATTGATGATGAGCGAACCGTCCTTGCGGATGGTGACGCGCGTCTCCAGGGCGGCCACCTCCCGGACGAGGGAGCCCTCCCGGTACCAGCGCACCGTGACGTTGCCGGGCATCGCCTTAGCCTCGCAGGAGAATATCACTTTGTCGCCCTCGATTTTGGTTTGGTTGGTCGGTGGCACCTGTACGGGAGTGGACACGAGGAGGAGTGGGAGTGAGTGGTGCTACTAGCATAGGGTTTCCAAAACTGGGTAACGAACTGCAAACTTATGACGGTTGACTGTGGACTGTTGACTGTTCGACTAACTCAAATCATGAGGCCATGAGGGGGACCCACTGGCAATGCCTTTCCATGGGGAGCCTGGAGCTTGACAGCTAATTTTTGGCTGTCGCCGTCATCGATATGTATCCCTGTGCATTCGCGCTCCCGAGAAGTAACATTTCTGCTGTCACGACTATGACATTTCCCCTCGGCTGGCTGGCTGCCATTGACAACTTGTCAGTCAACTGTCAGGCAGCCGAACATTACGAGCCGTACCCCTTTGCCTGTGTGGGTCCTGTGTGTCCTGGTAATTGCATGAGTGCATTCCCAGCCTGGTTTATTTAATGGGACCGCTTTGCTTTCGGGCAATTTGCCGGCAGACTGTTTCGTTTGAATTAGTTTTAGTTATGGCCAAAATTGATGTGGGTTCGCAACGACGACGACTGGGCCTGGGCCTGGGCCCGCAAATTGAATTGGCCAGTGCCTTTGATTTGGCTTCGACCTGGACTCGGACTTCCACTCGGGTTCTCCCTTGGGCAATCTATATTAAATGTCCACTTTGCCTGCGGCCAGATAAATGTTATTGCAATATTTATGGCCAGGATTGCTGCAAAATGGTTGAGCGGTAATTGAAGCACGAGCTGTGTGCGCCATTCTCACTCTCTGGCAAAGGCTAAGGCCTCTTGGAGCTGCCTCTCCGGCCGCTCTTGTTGGCCTGAAAAGCTCGCAAAAGGTCAAAGTTCAAGCGTTTCAAGACGCCAGCAATTTGTGGCATGCAGCGGTAGAAAGGAAAGGCGAAAAACGGAAGGATTTTTGCACTGAGATTGGGGGTTTTAAAGTGAATATCCCAAATTTTTGTTTGCTAATTTAGAGAAAGCTTAAAATGGAGGGAAATAATTTTCTTTTTAATATTTTTAATTGCTCCTTATTTTGAGAAATTTGTGGCAAAAATCTTTTAATTTCGGTTTAAGCCAACAATAGAGTTTTCGAATTAAGAATAGATCGAAATATTATGATTTTCTGGGTTTTTGAGCTACTTGTTTGCTGAAAAGTTTGTTAAAAAGCTTGAATTTAAGTTTGCTCTTTCAAGAAAAACTATAAAAGGTGTTTTTGAATTAGGATTAGGTTCTTTTATAATGGTTCTCAATGATTTTGAGCTACTTAAGTTGGGAAATTCTAGCTCTTGCTTAACTTGTTAGCTTTAAACTTGTTGGTTTTATATGTGTATATGGTATATAAATCTTAACTATTATATTTTATATTCATTTTCCATAAATATTTCTCTCAGTGCTGGCTTAGGGTGCTTCTCCTGCAGCTGCAGCTAACTGTAAATAACCGAAATGCAAATGCATTAGCGGGCGCGCACAAAAGTGTGCTATACATAGCGAGGCAGACGACGACGGCGACGCAGAGCACACGTTCACACTGTGCCCCGAGTGAGCTAGCTACCCTCCCAGGACCTCCCAGGTCCTCCCAGAGCCATGTGAGCTTGCTTGTACGCTGGCTGTAAATAGGGGGATCTGCCTCAGACTCAGACTAGGCGAATGACCATGTCAAGTGTACTGCCGGGCGAGGAGTTCCTGTGCATGTGCCCGCCCTGCTTTTGCTGTTCTGTTGTGTTGTGTGTTGCCTTGTGTGTGGGCTGGGTGTGTGGAGGAGCATGTAAATACGGGCCGGATGAGGGCACCGCCGACACACAAAAAGTTTCCACGCTTTTTATGGACTGGTGGAAGCCGGAATCCATGGTAGCGGGATCTGGACATGCTTTGGTCTGGTGATTTCTGAAGCCTTTGGCCGCTTTTGCTCTCCAAAAATCCCAGAGCCCGGAACCCGGACGAAAGCCTTTACAGTGATTAGTTTGCTGTGAATGGAGGAGGAGCAGCAGGAGCAGCAGCATCCAGGATTAATGGGAAAGCGCTGAACTGGTTATGCGGAATGCAGGATGCTGGAGCGAGAGATGCGAGCGGATTTTGCTGAGTTTTCGGGACTTACTCGTATGGTCAGCCTCTCATTGACGGCATTCGATTTGGACTTGGTGCGAGTGTGCTTGTCGGGCGCCACCTTATCCTACGTGGGGGTACGGGGTTCAGGGTTTAATGGGTAAAGAATAAAACCAGGTATTAGTAACCCGTGCGGGACAGAAGGGAGCTCCCGAGGCCAATGCTAACCCTCGTTGCTACCCAGGACAACCTTTGCTCGCCTGTTTTCCCCCTGTATATGCACCCCTCTTATTATTTTTGTATACCAACTAAGAATTATCTCGAATATTAAGTGATTTGTATTAGGTTTTTACCATGATTACAGCGCCGCCCGCGATTATAACACGGGCCGTATGGGAGACTTGTCCCTCACCATTGCGTGCAATGCAAGTGTACTCTCCGATGTCCTCGTGGCGAATGGTGGAGATCCGCAGCTCGGTGCCATCGTTGAAGATGCCCACCGTGGGCGAGGGATCAACGGGATTGGCATCCTTGTACCAGAGTATTTCCGGCGTCGGAGTGCCGTCGGCCTGGCAATTGAGTATAATTGAATCACCTGCAGGGAAATGTGTGAGAGAGAACCGAGAGAGTGGGGAATTAATAAGGTAAATGGTGGCAATTGTTACGCTTTTCGGTTTCAAGAAGAAGGAGCAGGAGGCGGAGAAGGAGGCTGAGGAGGCTTTGCGCCTTTTGTCCTTCGTGGCAGACAATGGGGCCAGGCTGGCAGGCTGGCAGGCAGGCAGGCTCTTTGTTGCAGTTTCTCGCACAGCTGCTACGCCTCCTCTGTGCTCTTTGTGTCTTCAGTGTTTGCCTTGTGTCTGTGTGATTTATGCGCTGCAGCGCCATTTTCTCTCAACGCATTTCCGGCGATGCGAGGCGGCCATTGTTTTCCTCGAAGGCATCTCCGGAGCCGTGCCACTTGGACTTGTAAACATTTTAACTTTGATTAAGCGACGGAAATTTGATTTGATGCGATTGCGAACATAAAGCGCTTATCGATTTTTTTCGGCAGAGCCCCTTCGCCGAACCTCTTCCATTCTGAAGATGACAAATGGGCGGCCATAACTCCTGCTCCTCCGTCTCCTGCTTGTCCTAGTCCCCCTGGAAATAAGTTCCAAGGTGACAAACTCATTCGGGGAGCTGCAACAAATGGCCGGCCATTTGACACACTCGAAAGTGGGTCTCCACTTAATCTGTCGCAGCTTTCTTACCAAATATGAGGAACGGTGCTCCCCTCTCCCCTGGTTATTTATGGCCCCGCGATTTGTCAGCGGGAAAGAGGGCTAAGGGTTTGGTCTTGAACTCACCTAAATTAACGTATATAATATCCTCTGGCGTAACACTAAAGCGCGGCGGTGCATGTACGTCTAAGTGGAACCATGTACCGTTCTTGTGCTGCTTGGGGTCCCGGTTGAGGAAGACGACCTTGCACTCGTACCAGCCCTGGTCCGACTCCCGGATGTTGGTCAGGTTGAGCGAGGCGGAGCCGAAGGGCGAGTCCTGCGACACGCGGGACACGCGTCCCTTGTAGCCCTCCTCGATGTGCTCCGGGTAGCTCTCATACCAGATGTAGATGGGCAGATCGGAGCCCTGTTTGTGTACAGTGGATGTGATACATTAGTCTTTAGGTTTCTGGTTTTCGGTTACGATAAGGTAGCTAGGTTGATTCTTGATTCTTGGTCTGTCTGGAATGCGTTATAATGCATGGAATAATGTGCCATGACATCTTTGTACAAACGACAAACGGCGGTGTACGATTTGTACGAGCCTCGACTTGGGTTACGGGGTTACATGGAAGACAAAATGAGTGAATAAGATGCCGGGAATTCGAATTTGAATTAGCTGTTACTATAATTATCAACTGAAACTGCACCTTGAACATTCATCTTGTCTTTGGTTACATTTACAAGGTACACAGAAACAGTATAGTGGGTGGCCTAGGGCTATGATTCGGTTTAATGAGTCGCGAGTTGGGTTATGTACATTAGAGAGCAGGGAGTAGGGAGTTTCCAGTTTCTAGTTCGACTTTTTGATACCTTTTCCTTTGATAAAAAGGTTCTTGAGAGAAGAAGAAGCTTCCTACTCCCCCGCAAAGAGTGTGCTTAGTCGCTAAATTCATGCAAAGAGTCAAGTTTAAACACTAGACACTAAATCTAAGCTGTCAGACAGGTGCAAACATATACAAAGAGCGAAAAATACGGGAAAAATACTGGAAAAATACGAAAAAAACACAGAAAAATATGAGAAAAATAGTTTGGGAAAAAGGCAGATTAAACTGCGTACGCTAATCGGGAATTCTGGAAACTTTCGCGACGACAACGACAGCGAAGGCAAACAACTAACAAACTGTCACAAATAAATTGAGTTGCGACAGCGCCAGGGGCAGGACACGGCATAACTGTGACTGTGTCTGCGCCTGTGTGTTGTGTCGGGCTGTGTGTGCTGTCCTTGTAAAAGTAAAATCTACAAAAACAGTCAAAACAAAAACTCATCACGTTAACGTGGAGAAATTGCGCTGCCGCATGGTAAACAAGCCCAGCAACAAACAAGCCAGAACACACACACACATGGTCACACATTTTCACTGTCAACACAACAAACTCCCCAGATCCTGGGCTCAGCGCCTGCCCCCGTCAGCAGCCTGCGAGCTCATCAACAGCCGGAGGAGGAGCACACACTACACTCTCCGCACTTCGTAGTGTGCCAGGGACACACGCTGGCAACAATAAATCATCTGTATCTGTGTCTGTGCCCCTGTGTGTGCGGCAACTGAAACAACGAGGGCCGAAGAGATACATTTGAAATTCTAGCTTGTGCTGATAAAAAATGTGCATGTAAAATATTTCGAGAGGGGGTGGGGCCACAGAAATTGGGGTTAACCTGCACACAAGTTGAACTCCTCCCCCCCAGGACATCCTGGCGTATCTAAACCCTTGTGTGCAGCTTGGCCTTTGTTTATTTTATTCGTTGCGAGAGAGAGGAGGACGCATTGAACCGAATGCATTTTGGATTCGAATTCTTTCGCATGGCCAGAGTCTGGCCAAGCATTAACGCCGGGCAGGGGCAGCAGGTCCTGTGGGGAAAAATAATAGATACCAAGGAGGAGAGCAGGAGACAGGGGGGAGCCATAATTGCGTATACATAAATAATTGGTAAGCAAATTGCTCATACGCCATGTTATCCCCAGCCAAAGCTAATCGATTTATTCCCTTAATTAGACGAGAGAGCAGGCCTGGGAGACGGGACAGGCCGCTGTGTGTGTGTCGCTTATTAAAACTTATAGACGTTTTAATAATTTCCTCGGCTGACGTATGAAATAATTTGCCTTGGCAGCAGCCCAGGGACCGGGCAGACAACCAGGGACACAGCCGCACACACAGAGGACACACAGGACACCCGGGCACAGGCAGACAGCCCAGCAGATAGACAGGAGTGGGTGTGGGAGGCAAGACCCAGCCTGTTCTGTCCTGTCCTGGGCCCCGAAATTAATATTCGCACTCGCAGAAGCGTCATAAGTTGGCCTCGGCAAACATTTTTCCGCTTAATTTATTCAGTAGCAATTAATTTAGATTGCAACTAAGGCAACGCGACGCCTCACGCCCTCCGAGGGGAGCAACCATCTCCTCTCCTGTAGCTCTCCTGCCCTTTTGTGCTCTTTAAAGAGAGACAGTAGTCAGCATTTAATGAATTTCCCCAAAGATACGCGAGGAAATTGACGAAACTGTGCCTTTTATGAGGACAGCGATGCATGTAATTACGTCCAGGGGAAGAGCGAGAAATACGAGCGCATAAATTAAAAGCTAAAGCCATGGTAATCCCTTTAATTCGGCCATTTACTGAATGTCCTTTCTGTCGCTCTCTCTGCTTTCCTCTCTTCCTGTGTGTGCGATTGCCATACGTGGGTTTTTATCGCGACGAAACATAAACACACACTTTTTTCGCAGTACTTATAACTTTGTTTTGGCATTAAAATTGCTTGTAAAACTTTGAACTTTCAGGACACACACAAAAAGCAGGCTGCATTCCGCAGGACAGTCGTGACTTTGACGCCTCCTTATCTACCGCCACTTGCACTTTATTATCCCTGCGGTTTCCCCAGTATCCTTGGCTGCAGCCAAAGAAAGTTAGTTGCCTGCCTGCCCGGCTTAGGCGTGCTTGAAATTATGGAAAGTAAGCTGTTTGAGGTCGAGGGTCAGGTTCAAAGTAGGAGGTAGACTTGAGGTTGCACTTGAGGTTGCCCACGTTAGCTGGCCTCGTCAAAGTTTGCAGTAACTACTAAGCATGCAGGGAAGGCCTGGGAAATAATTGGATTACGTTACATTACAACAAACCAAAATAAAGTCGAATGAAAACGGTGAACACTGGAGTTGGAGATGGAGTTCAAGAGTTAAAGGACATGAGACAGAGTGTAGGAGGTGGGTGTGCTCTATGTGTTGCGTATCTTTGATTGGAATAAAATTTGCTTATCCTACGGGGACTCGCAGTGGCAGAAGTCAGTTTGAAAGCCAGCTGGAAATATGTCACTAACTGATTGTCCAGAAAAGTTTGCGCCGCTTATCTCCATGGAATTCCAACTGGCAAACTCTGTTTATCTGCGGCTCAACTTGGCCAAATATTAGCATATTTCCACAGAACTCGGCGCGCCTCCTGCCACTGTTTCGGGGTGAATTTATGGGAGGTTGTGCAGGCTTGCGGCCGTGACGTCTAATTCGATTTCAATATATATATAAATTGTTGCTCGTCTATGAATAGTTGCGGCTAATTGTTGGGGTATTTGCATGGATGGGGGTGGGAATTATAACTGGAATTGGAAATTGTCTGCGATTTTCTC
Source organism: Drosophila jambulina (assembly GCA_018152175.1). Lineage (NCBI taxonomy): Eukaryota > Metazoa > Arthropoda > Insecta > Diptera > Drosophilidae > Drosophila > Drosophila jambulina. Next base: position 1,810,905 of record JAECXH010000114.1, read on the forward strand.
TGTGTGTGTGTGTGCTAAGCTATAGATTTTTCGGTGAATTGCGAACGAATTTCGATTTGATTTTGATTTGCAAATGGAATTTCATTTTCATCTCTGGGGATGTGGAATGTGTGGAATTTTCTTTTTTGTTTCGACTGCTTTCTTCTCTTTCGCTCTCTTTGGGTCTCCGGGTGCTGTGAAGCCCGGTTCCTTCAAATTGACAAATAATTTGATTAATTTTCATCTTTTTCGTATTTATTTCGATTTGCCGCAAAAATAATTTCGGAATTATAGTATATATATTATCTGTGTGTTGTGTGTTGTGTGTGTTATTGGAGATATAAGAAGAGCCCACTCTAAAGATAATAGAGAAGCCAAGATGAGTAACGCCAGGGGATTTTCTTAGCTATCGCTACTTATCCTGCTGCTTATATTATCCCTAAAGTGCTTTCTTACGCTTCGTTTTGCTGGTGATAGGTCGGGTGTCGTCCTCCGGTATCTGGCCGGAGGATATATAGTAGAGATACTGATTGGAATGGCAATGAGAGAACTTGAACTGAGGAAAAGCATAAGGGCAAAGTACCAATCGGGCAACACATAAACACATACACACGAGTACGATCAATCTCAAGCTATATGGTACGAGTTATGATATATAGTAGTATCTGTGGCGGGCATTAGTTCGTTTATCGGATCAACTCAAACACTGAATTTGAAGCTTGAAGCTCGTAAAAAATAAACACAAAAACGAAATGAAACAACTCAGGCTGAAGGAAGGCTCTTATATAGAGTATAGAGTACAGCTGAGAGCGAACACTGAATGGGGTATATATAGTATTCGGGAGGAGTACGAGGTTGTATAGCTGGTATTCATAGATTTCATATATTTCGTTTTTGCTGGCGTGGGTCTGTCTGTTCTCGTGGCTCGAGACTGTTTCTTACTTTTTCTTGCTTTGTTTTTGCGTATCGGAACAACAATGTAAAAAAGAGAGTTTAGAGAAGAAATGTTAACTGTGATATCGTACCGTTTCGCTCACCTTCTTGTCCCACTGCAGGACATATGGCACGGGATGGTCGTTGGGGAACTCCACATGGCAGTTGAAGATGACGCCCTCGCCGAGTATGGCCGTGATGTGAACGGCATCTTCTGTGAAATGGAAAGAGAAAAAATGGGACAAAATATAGCGGATATTTATTACTCGGAAATCGGTCATCGGGCAACGTTCATCGGGCATTGGGAATCGAGAACCGCAAGGATTCCCCAACGTGATGCGCCCATAATACGGCCAATTCCGCAGCCACAGCCGCAGACATTCCTCCCCGCCCTCGTTATTGCTTTCTATTTAGACGTGACATTCAGCACGATTTACGTGGCCCCGTCAAATGTCATCCTTTGCCCCGCCTCCCGCCCCGTCCCGTGTCCTGACTGGGAGAGAATGGAAAAACTAACATGCCAGGGGTTACTTTTAAATGGATTTGTTGATGGCTACGTCGGTCACATGTCAAGTGCTGGTCATTGACTGATGTTTTTGCTCCCATTCCCGCCCAAGGGACCAATAGCTGACCCGGCTTCCATTTTGGTTCTGAATCAGTTATCCCCATTGCAGGTCTCTGACTTGTGCGGGAATCTGGCAACTATGGGTATGTACATGTGTATATGCACAGGACTGCAGTCATCAGTCACTGGGAGAAATATTTATTAGATACTAGATAAAGATCTAAGAGCAAACTTAGTCAACTTTTTAAGACAGCCTTAGAGAGCACCTTCAAATAACTATCAAATAACTAAGTTTGCTTTTTATATTTATAGCTTAAGTCTTTTTAAACTTCCTTAAAATAAATCCTTTTTTTCTAGTTCAGCCTGATTATCAGCCTTGAAAAAACTACCAATTATTTAGTTTTGTTTTAGATTGATCTTCCTAAAGATTCAGCTTGATCTTCTTAATAATAAATCCCTATTTTGTAGTTATACAAATCTTTTTCCACACATCCACATGTCACAGAAACTCACTGAGAGCTCTCTCTCTCTGTGATTGACAAAATAAACTTGCTTTCTACCTTTTCAACTGACTGTTCCACCCGCCTTGACAACGCCTCGTGACATTTCATTAGCGTTTGTCACTAGTCTCAGGTCAAGTGGGTGGCACCTGGAAGGACCCAGTGCGGTGCGACTCTTGACAGGCGCTGATTAGGCTCCTTGTTGCCGCTGCCGGCTTTGATGGACGCTTCATGCCGAGGTGCGAATGTGCCCGGCATTATTTATGTATGCACCGCCCAGAGGGGTGGGAGAGTGGAAGAGCTTCTCTGAGCCGTTGACATGGTCAGCCAGCCTGAAAATTTCGTTTACAATTGGAGCAGAGCTCAAAGCTCGGCAAGCGGTAACGGAAATGCAAATGAATTGTCGGAAACAGCAGTAGCAGGAGCAGCAGCATCAGGAGCAGCAACCGCAGCAGGCGAGGAGCAATCCAATAAGGGAGCATATCCGGTTACACACACACACACTTGAAGATGCCATGGAGCTGCAGCTGGTGCTGTGGAAATCGGACCCTGCCCTGGCATGGCACTAAACTTGTTAACAAACAACTTCTGACCTGCCCAGAGCACATGCGATTGAGCCGAGTCTGGGTGCCAGTGCGGGGAGGCATTGTATCTGTATCTCTGAGTGTGTATCTGGGTCGGTAATAGGGTTAGGCAAATGACCAGCGTCCGAAGCTGGCAAACTGGCCTTGATTGTCCGGACAAAAAATCATCCTAATGCGTTTTGCATTAATTCCTTAGTCGGACGGAGAGCAGGAAAAAGACGAAGGACCCGTGACAAGTCCTGGCTGGGACTCCGGCAACATGACGTCTTTGTTGGCCGCTCTCCACCACTGCCAGGAGGCACTCAACCAGTCAGTCACTCACTCATCCACATCCACATCCACATCCAGCCAGCAGCTGGCTGTCTCGTTTGCTCGCTTTATGCACTGCTCGCTTGTTGACTTTGGCATTTGCATAAATTTATGTTAACTTGGCCAGCTTCGGCAGACTATTTGCATCGCCACTCAGCCGCCGCTTACTGCTCCCGAAAAAAAAACAAAAAATACAGAAAACAACATCACAAGCGACACAAAAACAATGACGACAACGTTTATAATGGGACAGAGAATGAATGGTGACGATGTCGGAGGGTATAAACAGGGAGAAATAAGTAGAAAAGGCTAATTTACTGGACTATAAATGATGTATTTGGACTTGGTATTTCAATTTGAAATGTTTAAGTATTTTTGTTGGGAATTATAGAGCTTATTCTAGGTTCATCCTTTAGTTCGTTGAATATTATAAATTTTGAGGTAAAGGTAAGGCTTTATCTGCTATAACCAGTTGGGAATTATCCTACACATTACCTTATTTCAACTTGACTTGAAATTGCTAGTTTGGAATTATAAAGCCACTTAATCCCAAACTTTAACCAATTTAAAATATCTCTAATGAAACTCAATTCTCTCTCTGTACACTCTCGACGTACTTATGCGTCTATTGCCCTTTGATAATGTTGCAGACATGTCGCCGGGCCCTGGGAAGTACTCGAGGGCAGCAGGAAGTGAGGAAGCCAGCATGTCAGAAGAGCACCCGCGTGTGTCGCGCCTTTTGATGGCGTTAACATGCAAAAGTGGTTTCATTATTCCATTTAGAATGTCCTTCAGCCAAAGGCAGACGTTTCCACTCCTCAATTTCCAGCCAAAGCCCCCACCCACAGCCATCGCCCCCCGCCGAGCACTTGACACGAGTTTTGGCTTGAGTTATTCAGCGGAGCGCACTTTGTTTTCATTGTTTAAAGCCGGGCTGAGTCGCTTTCTGGGAACTCATTTCGAGTCCTGTCAACCGCCCAACTGAAACTCGTCGTTGACCTTTCGACCGTGCCTGCAAAGTGGCCGTCGCCTCGGAGGAATCTCAAGCGGTTTTTCCAATTTTCGGCTAAATTAAATTGAATTAATTCACTCGACGGGCGTCGTCCTCGACACGGTACATTGGGCGGAGCCAGTGGCAACTTTTAATGTCCTCCGGAAGGGGGAGTAGAGGCGGGAAGCCTATCAGGAAATAGAACAGAAAATTCGAATGGAGGTCAGACCATTGAATTCAGGGAACTCCAAGGGAGTGCCGAGCATCTAGACAGGTTCTTCGAGGGGCAGTTAACCCGTGACATTCTCCTCTGGAGTGTCAAGTACATAAATCTCCGGGCCAAGGGTTCCTCCGCGCTTCTGTTATAGAATTTTATATATTTTATGTGTTGGGCCTTCTCTATTCAATATTTTGAGCTTAAGAATTTATAAAGCTAATATGGAAATCTTTTTGTGAGAAATTCTATGGAGAGTATGACCACTTTTTCATGTCTTATTCGTTCATGCATTCAAATAAATTCAATTACTTTTTGACCCCTTTTTGGGCCAATAAAAGGCAACCAAATGCCTAAATAAAAGCTCCACTCTCTCTATACCTCCACTGACCACTGTCCAGTCCCTCCTCTGTCAACTAATTGCCAAATGTAATCAGCTTTGGCCGCACGTAAGCCGCTTATTGTGCGCCATTAAATTTTCCGCCGAGCAGCGTATAAAAATCAAGCGAACTTGGTCCACACATGCGCTTAGTTTTGCTTTTTTTCACCTCTCCAGGGAATATATTTTTCATCCCAAAAATAGTGCAAAGAAATAGCAGAGCGCCGCTTATCATCGAAATTTTCAAATAAAACTTTGGGCGTTCCAGCGATTTGCCGGGAAAATTTAATTAAAGCCGCGGCCACACTCACCTGGAATGTTGTGCGCCTGTGCATCGTTCGCCAGAAGGGCCAGCAACGAGACCAGCACAAACTGGAGCACCTGGGCGGTGGAGCAGGTGGACCTGTGACTGGAGCTGGGTACGTCCCTTCGTCGGCGTCTTCTCCTCGTTGTTTTCACTGTGAAAGCTGCCGTTTTCGCTGGCGATGCCGTCAGCGTTTCGGTAGCGGGAATCGTCGTTGTCGCGTCAATCGCTGATCCGGCTCCTTCTCTGAGCTGGGACTGCTGCTCCTGGGACTGTGACTGAGACTGTGACTGTGACTGGAGCTCCTTCGGTAGCTGCTGGGTGTGCCGGCTCTGGCTCTGGCTCTGGCTCAGTGCCCGACACCATCGATGAGACCCAAGGTCCGCGCACACGCCCATGCCTCTGTTCCCATAGTCAACGCCGCCGCGCTCCTAACGTATCCTTCTCACTTGCAGTGGCGTCATCTGGAAAAAAGATACAGAGGGTAGATGGAGGGATGTTAGAGGGATCTGTCAGTGGTTGGTTGCCTGCGGTAAATGTTTCCATCAATGAAAAAGCGAACGCCTTGCAGTCGCACCTGGCTGCACTTGATGAAGCTGTCACATCCTTCAGCCATCATCCATCAGCCGTCAGTGTCAGGAGCATCAAGTGTCAACAGACATCCTCCGGGGGGAGAAGGTTCTCATCCCTTTACCTAGTGGGTTTCCACCCAATTTCAACTGGGTCAACCCTATGTAACCGATGCATTAAATGTACAAGTCATGGGAAATATTTGGTTATATTTTAACTTTATTCAAAAACCAAAGACAGTATGACAATTATTTAGTTTTCCTGCAGGTTCTTCAAGGGTTTTCTAAGTAAAACCAATTGTAATATATTATTTATTCACAAAGTTTAACTATTTATTTATACATTAACTAGATAGAAAGGGAAACAACGAGATTATCTGAGCTATTCAGAAATTTCCAATAAAGAAATAGTACTCCCTATATAAAACCATTTTCCATTCCCCTCCCATCACTTCTCGTTCCCCTGGGATTCCCCCGAGAAAACCTAAAAAAGAAACTTCCTTGCCAAACAAGCAAAGGTAAACCTTATCGACAGGCCAAAATCTTGGACAAACTCAAACAGCGTCCTTTCTAAGAGCCGTTGACAAATTAATAAACAAAAGTTTTCCATTTCAACACTCGTCTGGAGCACACACACACACAGGACTCACACCCCAATTCGGCGCACACACACGTCCGTAAAATTAAGCAGCTAATATGTTGTAGCTACAACTGATAAGGACACCACTTAGCAGATTGGGAGGAGGACACGGACTCCTTCCTATACAAATAGAGCAAACTTTTCGCTGTTGTTTGGCAATAAAACTTTGCGTTTTAATGTAAAACTCGTGTCGGAGACTCGTCTGGAAGCCGCGGGCTCTCTATTGTCTCAGATAGTTTTTGAGGGGATCTGGGGCCGGGTTTTGGGTCTAACTTGGGTGCCGCTGCAGTTAATTGAATTGGCATCCCAGCGAATTTTATCACCTGGCCGCAGGTATGCAGGATGGGAGAACAAAAAGCCCGAATGTGATTTTAATTAAATTATTTGGAATGCTTTAAGCGGAATTTGTCTCTGTCTCTGTCTCGGTTTCGCCACGTAAATATAAGCAGGCGTCGTAAAGCTACTCCCCTCTGAACCCGCACAACAAAGCCACACACACACACGACGTATTTTAAATTGCAAGCCAGGCATTTTTGTAACGATTTTTCGTCCCGGAGGGAGGACCATCCCCTGCTCTGCCCCCAATGTTGTCACTGCAATTAAGTAACTCGAGCAAAGCCCCAGGATGAGGGTCCTGTGTGTGTGTGTACAGGAAAGTTTCGTGGCTGACAGAGCTGTATAAACGTCATTAGTGCCATTTTAATGCATAACTTAATACATCCGGCGAGAGGGAGAGCGAGGGAGCAGTCCTTGTGCGTTGAATTTAATCCTTTTTGGCATGACATGTAAAATTTTAATAACGTCAAGGTTTCTGTGCGGAGCGTTATTAAAACTTTTTCTGTGCCCCGCCATTATGACAAGTTTATTAAAACGAAAATTTATTTATAGAGCGCACTCGAATCCCTCAGCGTCCTGTTTGTGCTCCTGCTTCCGCAAAAATCGCATTAAGTGTGCGGCGTCCTGGCACAGGCACTGTCACCGTCACAGAGCCACAACTAAAATAGAACAAAGGCCGGAAAAATGATTTCCCTTATGGCTGAATTTTCATTACCGAAATGCCCGCCATGGCGTATGATTTCATTTGTAAATCAGCTCAAGGGGGCAGACGGGCGGGCTGGCAGCCAAACAATGACAAATCAGCAAACGAATTGCATTTGCTGATACACCCAGGACGTGGGGCGAGCCGGGATAAGGACCAGGGACGAGGACCTGCACTAAATCAGTTGATTGGTTCGCCTCCTGCCCTTCCTGCGTGTGTGTGTGTGCTTGTTTTTGTGTGTTTTCGTGGGCGGTGTGCCATGAGACCCATAACTGAATTGTCGTTGTCGGCCACGTCGCTGTCATTAAAATGTGTGTCCTGGCCCCGTGTCCCGTAACCCGTATCCCCGGCTGTCCCTCTGTCGTTCAGCCATCTATCTAGCTGCTGCCCTCCGACCAGCATTCGTCAGTTGAGCCGCTGCACATTTCCATGCACTCAGAGAAACTGCTTTTGTTTTTAGATTTTTTAAATAATTATTTTCCATTCTGCTGGGACTAAGAAAGTCCAAAGTGATTGCTTTAGCAGCAAACATATTTTATTATACATTTCCCCTGAACACCTCCTCTGATTTTCGCTCAGTGCTGCTCTCCTCTCCTCTGAAAGCTGCCTCGCATGGCGGCCATTTTATTTTCTGGCCGTGCGGTGGCAGCACTTTATGGCATCCGCTTCCGCTGCCGCTGCCGCTGCCGCCGTCGCTGCTGCCGCTGGGGCAGGTTTTTGGTTGGCTGCACACACGGCACAGGATTCCGGCGTACACAGCCACCGCATTGGAGATGCGGATCTTCCTTCCACGGCGGCTACTTGGCGCTCATTTGCATTACGTGCTGGGGACTGGGGATTGGGGATGGCGGACGATGCCTGATGCCAGCTTTTAATTAAAAACCCTCGCCGGCCGGACGGTAGCCATTCCCACTTCCATTCTGAAAAGCCGCAAATTATTTCACACACACACACACGCGTGGACGGAGGACCGACTGGCTGACCTCTAACCCCCGCCTTTCGGCTTCAGAAACTAATTAAGCATGTTGTGCGCAACAACTTGGGAATAAGGCGGGGCCATGCCCCGACCACAGCTTATTGCACTTCAATAAAGGCGAGTGCGGCCTGGAGTTCGGAATCTCCAGGATCTCCCGGGCTACTCCTGCACGGTCTTGTCGCTGCCACACCCCAAGACATTTCGACAGGGACTCGAGAGCACAGCGAGAGTGTGTGTATCGGGGTGTGTGTGTGCGGCAAAACAACAAATTTTACAACTTTTGCACATTGTGCGAGCCAAAAGGAGAGCGTTTCACGTATACGTTTTATATTTAACAGAGGGAAAAATCAAAGAAATAAAAAATATATCAATACGAACTTTTTTTTAATTTAATTATACATAGTTGCGGGTGAATATAAACCCTTAATTATCATTCAAATACCTTTCAAATCTAAAATATTTAATTTCAAGGCTTCTATTTAACAATTTCCCAGCTTAATTTCTCTCAGTGCCACGTCTCAGCCTTGGGGGGTCTTGGAATGTGTGTCCCTTCTGCTGTTTTCTTGGTTCTTTTTCCTTTAGTATCACTCATACGCCGCATAGTACGCCCTGAAACTTTAATGAAATGGAACGCCCTACTCATGCCCCCCTTCCCTGCCCTGCATTTGGGGAATGAGCCCCTGGGCCAGCCCTTCGTAAGCTTGTTAGCGAAACAGAAACAGAGAGGCCCTGAGACCTGAGAGAGGAAGAACGACTCCAGCTCAGATGTAGGCCAACGGCAGAACAATGAGCTCCTCCCAGCAATCCTCCTTGACAATCCTTGGCTCCGTTTTGGAGCAGCGGCAGGAGCTGTGGCCAGTGGCCATACAGCATCCTTGGCCAATTCCGAAACGATGTTCCGCGACTGCCAGATAGGGGCCATAAAGCGAACAGCTATCGCTTAATCTAATGAGTTTCTACCTGTCCCAGTTACCCATCTTCCTCTAGCTTCCCACCTTGGGCAATTAGACGAAGAATATGGCCAGTCCGCCTCCGATTTGGGACCCTTAATGGGAGGGCGTAAAAGTTTCAAACTGGCTGGCAGAGTCAATATATCATTAGGCAGTTTGCCTTTTAAATGATCTCAAAAATGCGGCCAAATGGACTCCAGACTCCAGACTGCGGAGCATGCAAAATGGCCAGCCAGGAGTCAGGCCCGACCCGGTCATTGTACAATTTTAATTGCTCTAAAATGCTGTAATACAACACGAACCACAAATAAATAAAATTTGCTGACATCAACAGGATGTTTGCGGGTTCCTGGCCAGCCTGGACAGACAAAGGAGGGCGGCCAGTAATGGGCCGCCTAATGGCCACACGGACGGAGGACAGCGGACGGCGGACCGGAAATGAGGCGACGAGCATGAGGGTCGTTTGTGCCTTTTACATTTGTGCTTTTTACATGCTTTTCATTTGTGCCTCACATTTAGTTTTCACTTTCTTATCAGCGAGACATTGCGCAACAGCAGCCTTTGTAATGGATTGTTTCGTAGGCAGGTTTATTGGCCATTGTTGTGGCCAACTCTCTCCCCCGAAGCAGACATGACCAGGCACAATTTCTTGTGTTGAATCCCGCTTATTCGTTTTACAATTTCACCCAAAAACTTGCAGCTTTGTGGCAATTAAATTCTTAATAATATTTTCGGCAAAAGTGCAGAAAACTTTGCTGCTGCAAGTTTTTCCTGGGAAAATGTATAAAACTAAAAGGGGGTCAGCTGGGGGCGTCCGAGCAAAAAGGAGGCTTGAAAGGAAAGCCAGGGAAAAGGGAAAAGGGAAAGGCGGAGAGAGCGAAACTTTTATGCTTCATGCTTAATTGCGGCATTTCGATTAAGCAAAATTAATAATAAAAGTTTGTGTTATTATTTATGCAGTCCCGGGCTGAGCAAAGAGGGAATATCAAAGCCGGAAAGCGAGGCAAGAAAAGGAAGTGAAAATTTAGCAAACTTTTCCATCTTTTCTTTCTTTCACTCCTCTCCCTCTCGCCTCACATAAATCCTGTAAAGTGCTTTGAAAAAAAGGCAAAACTTTTTCCACCGCAATTCGATGGAGAAACTGGGAACCCAAGAACCCTGAAGACTGAAGACTGAAAAAGACGCGGGCTCTAATAACTGCCGACATGCGTGGCAGGATCCGTCCCCTGATTACTGTCCTGGCAACAAGGAAATCTCTTCACTATTATGTCAAGTTTGTTGTGTGTCTCATTTAACTTTTTTCCGAAAAACTTGTTGAAACTAAAGCCCTGCACCGACCAGAGAGGGAGAGAAGGGGAGTTTTCGGCCAGGCTGCGGGGAGCAGGAGTAGCTGGTTGCCTGTGTGTATCAGACATCCTGCCGAAACAGAGTAGGAATGAAGGAAAAATAAATAAATGTAATGGCAACGCTAATGAACGGCCACCCCGCGAGGCTCCCAGTCACCGAGAAACCCTCTGCACTGCTCATACCCATACCCAGTGCCAACTCCTGCTCCTTGTCAAGCTCCTTCTACCCCTCCTGCTCCTTCTCCTGCTCCTCCCCTACTTTTCCAAGCGGACATGACCATAAACTTTGCCGCTGCCGTTGCCTGGCTCTTTTGCGCCTCGCATAAAGTTGATTTCGAGTTGGAGCCCGAGTGGGGTGGGGCTGGAAAAAAAAAGCCAAGCGGGATTCGGGGCAAAAAAGTTTAGCACTCGAAGCCCGACTTGGAGACTAAAGGAGCCACCGAGCCACCCTCCTCCGAGCCACCCTGTTTACGCACGTCTTTTGGCCGCTGCATCAAATGAAATGCTGCGAGTTGAATAGCACCAGAAGATGTAGATGTAGATGGCGATGAACAGGGACAGGGACAGGGACAGGGACAGGGTAGGGACAGGGGCTGGGGCAAATCATGACTGAAGTGCAAAACTTTTCCCATTATGCAATAAATAAATTTCCATGCTTTAAAGTGGCAATCGCTGGGGGTGGCAACGTGGCGGCAGCGACAAACGTAATTACGTATACGTCATGGAGCTCCGCCGCGCGAGGAGCACCCAGCGCCGAGCACCTTGTAATGGGCATATCAGCGCAGTTCAAACAGCGCCAAATTGAATAAGCAAACAACAAGGAGGGAAGGCGGCCAGTGGCAGGGCCAGGGACTGAGACCAAGAGCGACCTCCTTCTGGCTCCTGACCAACTCCAGATGTTTGCCTTTGATGCAGAGAGAGAAATTTCTTAATTAGGAAAGTCCACTCAACTTGAATTCGAGCCTAGTAAATATATATTACAAATAAGAGACCGCCAAAAGTCTCTTTGGTAACTTAAAACCAGGAAAATGTGTTTAAAAGTATCCATTTTCTTCGCTTTCGTGTAGGTAAAGCGGCGATTATATATTTATTTTTTTTCGAACTCGCCAAGAAAGGACCCAGGGATATTGATTTTTCAGCGCTAAGCTAAGCCGGGTCTTTGACGAGTCCATTGAACTATTTGCCGCTGTGGCCTGAATGTCCTTATTAAAAGCCAGCAGGGTTCTCTGCCCGCCTGCTGCCTGTCGATATCTCAAAACTAATAAAAGGGGTTGGGAGACTTGGGCAACTTTTTCGTTTTTGCTCAAATTGATATTCGAAGGACGCGGGGCAGGGTATCGCCCACAAGATTTCTGATTGCGCTTTAATGGGCCCTAATGGTCCCGGCGACAAGTGTGGCAAATTACTTTAATGGGTCACTGCGAAATAATGAACCCCACACAGGGGTAAGGGCCCTCTTTTTAGGCTACTTTTTAACCCGGCAACACCCAACTTTAAGTCTGTATGGAAATATTTTAATTTCAACGGCTTTGCACTTAAACTTTCAGCTAGAAAGAGGAAACTTTTGGCCGTAAGAAAGCAAAAAGCAAACCCGCATAGTTATTAAAAAGAAGAGGCAACAAAAAGCAGCAGCAAAAAGTTGTGTCTCTGCCAGCCAGCACTTTTTCTGGGAACACTGAACACTCGTACTTGTAGCAGGGGGAAAAATGCAAACAATTTGCAACTTTAACTTGCCTCGGTCTCTGGAATTTGGCCAGAAAATTGAAAATGCATTCGTGCAGGGAGAGAGAGGGCACAGACTCTGGAAGACCTTAAAGCAATTCGATTCGTGCGGAGAGTGCGGTTCATCGGATCGTGCCTGGCTGGTTGAATATATTTCACAAATACCGAAAAACTGCATGCATTTAAATTGGGAACGCAAATTCGCATTGTTTTTTCCGGGTATCAAAAGGGAAGCGAAGGGGAAAAATGCCACGACATTTTGCCTGTAAAAATAAATCAACAACTGGGTCAATTTTAACGCTTCACTGCCAATGGAGTGTGAAAAAACCAACAAAAAGTAGGGGAACGGCGGGAAACAGAGGAAAACCCAAACAAAAACATCAACCCAGAACAAAGCGTCACCAGGAGGAGGATGATGTGGGTGCCGAGGTGCCGAGTGAAGCCCTGCAACTTCACCTGAATGTGAGAACCCACCCTGGCTACCTGGCTACCTGCACTCACTCCCCGAGCGTGCACGAGTACTCGTTCGAGTATGAGTATGAGTGCTCAGACTCTTACCAGAGATCGTCGACAGCAAATTGCATCTTGTGTGCTTCCTCTCCGCCTTTAACAGAACGCGATACCCTGCCAAGAGGCTGCTGCTGCCGCTCCAGGAAATTCTGTGTATCTATCGCGGCAGCAGAAAAACAACATTAAAAAACTAAAGAAAAACAAGTTCCAACTCCGTCGCTCTCTTATACACGAACTGGAGTCTGAAGCTGTACATACAGACACTGTGTAAGCCGATCTCGAAGCCGACCCGAGGCCCCCATCCTCAGTCCACCCCAACTTCTACGCCTTCCCCATCTCGGACTTGGGGCTTGGGTCTCGGGTTTCGTGGGATTTGGGCGCCAACTCTGGAGTTGTCCGATCGAGAGAGGTGTGTGAGATGTGTGTGTGTACCCAAAAACCCGAAACTGGCACTGATAAGTTCTCATAGCACGTATATTGTTGGATAATCTCTTTCTGGGTCCGAATCGGGGCAACAAATTCCAGCAAACAGACTCACTGACTGACTGACCGCAGCTTCCGTTGTCTTGTTTGGTGTTTGGGTGCCTTATTTTGAGAAAATATAAACAGAACTAAGAGGGAAGTGTGACTTTTAGGAGCTTAAGTAATAAAATAGTAGTAATTGTAATTTTACTATGTACTAAACTGTACATTAGCTGGTAAGCAGACTCAAGTTTTAATTACCTTTTTATTAATTTCTGTTTTTAAGACAAAATTGTTCTATTGGATATTTCTTTACAATTGAAAAAGAATGGAAACATAAATCAAATAACCACCTAGAAAAAATACTAATTCTTAGTTATTATTATAAATGCTTAATTGATCGATCACATGCTTAAGTTAAAGTTTTATTTTTATTTTTTAGCTAACTCTGCATTGATTTTCGATTTTTAAAGATGCGTTTTCCCTTAGAATTTTGACGTGTCTTGAAGATTTAAAAAAAAACAAGTACAGGTTACATTTCCTGAGCCCTAGATTTATATTCAATGGAAATTATCTCTCACTTAGTGAATTTTTTCTATAATTTAAATAAAATAAATGCATAATCATTTTAAAGACTTTAAGTAGAAGGAAAATGAAACCATGATTACTTAAACATAAAATCTTTCGTATGAAGCAACATTTTCCTAATCAAAACTAAAAGATATAAAGATTTTAAATAGAATAAAAGAAGGTAACAATCACTGAACCTAGATTAAGTTTAATGGAACTTTTTACCAGCGATTTAAGGAATTTTATACATATTAAACTTTATTAAATAAATGCCTTGCTCATGCTTCAAATTCTGTATATACGAGAAACCTTTACCTTATGACTAATAAATGCAAACAAACTCTTCGATATATACACAATTTTTTCTCAAAATAACAAAAGCTGTAAACATAAAAAATAAGCAGAAATTCGATGTCTTCATTTTCCCGCCTCTAATATAAACAATATAAAAATATATTGGAAGCTCACAAAGAAAAAGATCGAATTTTCTTAACCCTATTAATGGCGCTTTAGTTTTTTAAGTTTTTTTTCGGGGCCCTGCATTCGTGAGAGAGCATAGTTATCGTTATCGTTATCGCCGCCGCTAAGCGAGGTCGCAACTCGTTTGAATAGGTTACCACGAGTGGGTGACCTTACACGGCAGTCACGCAAGCACCCACTTACAGCAGACTCGCTCCGTGTAAAAGCAGAAATGTATCTTTTGGTGTAATGGTAAATCGATTTGGTGTACAGACAGACCCCCGCGCGATCCAAATAGATCAATATTTGGCCAAGAAAGGCCAGGGGGCAGGGCGAGGAAGCAGCCGGGCGAAGCGAAGCGATAAACCATATGGATGGATCTGGGGGAATTGCAATTTCCTGGCCACTAATAACTCTGGCTCCCTTTGTAGCGTCTTTGTCGCTGGTTACACATGTTTGCTGGCTGCTGCTTGGTTATTTCCACAATGCAACTGACCATCTGTCCATCTTTCCGTCTTCCCTCCGAGCCAAGTCTGAGTCTGCAAGTCTGAGGAGGATGTGGACAAAGCCACAAAACCAATCAAGCCTCCTAGCTCCGGCCAAACATGGTTCTCTCTATATCAATCCCCTGCCAGTCCCGGTCCCCGTCCCCGTTCCCGTCCCTTCGATTCCCCGCCTCGTTTGTTTTCTGGCCCAGTTTAGTTGTTTGTTTTTTGGGCCAACAGCCAGTGCAGTGCAGTGCTGGCCTCGCCTCGCCTGGCCAGTGTTTTTTCTGGCCTCAGTTATTCCGTAATTGAATTGTGCCGCACTCGCACTTATTTACACTTCTGCCGTTTGTAATTGAAAATTTCATAAATTTTAATTAAATCCTAGCCTGCGGACGTTCGAAAGTATTTGATTTGCCGAGTGCATTGGCCATTTATGCCCAAAGCCCTTTGGTTCTCCCCCCGAATGGGTTTTAGTTTTGTTTTTAGCCCTCCCCGGGGAGCAGTTTTTCAGCTGCTGGACTGGACCCCGGAGTATGGGGAGTACCGGGAGTTATTCGTGTGACTCACCTCACTTGCGCAATCATTATACGACGTGCTCAGATCCGGGTGCTATAGTTGTCCTGGGGTCCTACTCCTTCAGAGTCGTTAAATCCGTGAGTTATTTGTTGTTTGCCTTCTGGCTTTCACTCCAGACTTTGGCTGCTTTTTTGGGTTGCGCGTTTTACACTTTGTTTACAGGATAATCGCATACTTTATGACACTTTCGAGTACACTTGCGAAGGACTTTGAAACCGTTTTCCGTTCGACACAATGGATTTTTATGTTATTCCTATTTGATTGGAAGAGGAAGTGAGAGGGAGGGGATGAAAACAAAGGCAGGACATAAGACATAAGGCGTAAAATGTATATATATATGGGGGGGACGCACTCAGGACGAAAGCCGCGCCTTTTATGCACAACAAATAAAATCAATACGGCGTAAAAATGGGATTATTGTATGGGCATTCGCTCTTTTGATGTGGTAATTGTCGCGTCTGGTCAACAGCAAGGACTCTGGCTCCTTGATAGTCCTTTTGATTTTTACGATTTTCACACACACACTCAAACACAGCACGTGACTCATCAGAGGGGTCGGGTCACGCCTTAGCCTTTGAAGTACATTATATAATTGTCACTTGACGTGGTGTCTTTTGTGTTCTTTTTTTTACTTATTTTTGGTTAGTTCTCCTTTCCCCCAGTCCTGGCTTTTCCTTTGTGAAAAACCCTAGCAGTTTAGAGGACTCCAGCTCACAGCTGTGCCGTTGCCGTTTTTTGAAACCTTCGACTGACGGCGCGCTGTCGAACCGAACACAGCTCCAGCTTGCTGGAAAAGCGCGGCTGCAAAGAGCCACCAAAAATCAGAGGAAAAAATAAAGGAAACCCGAAACAGAAGCAGAGAGAGCAGGAGCTTGAGCGAGAGAGGAAAAATTACCAGTTTTCCAAGGCAGAACTGAGCAGAAATATAAGGGTTTTCATGGGACAAGCTTAGAAATTGCAATGATTTTCTAGACTTTAAAGGAAGCTTCAAATCGAAGCTGGGAATTGTATTAACTCTTCTGTTTTAAGGGGGTTTCCTGGTTAATTTCAGGAAAAATATGTAAGACTTTTCCTTGCGCTTGAAGACCAACAGCTGATGCGTAACGGCCAGAACAGAAATTGCCCCTAATAACGGGATTTGCTCACTTGCGCAACTGTCCTGGCCCCTCAGCGACTCGTCGAGAATTTCTCGCCTTTCCAGCACAACTGGTATTGCTCTCCCTCTCTCTCGCACTCTCTGCATCCGTCTCTCTTTGGCGATCCTTTGGGAAACTGGAATTTTTCTTGCAGACTCCACATTCTGCTCTCAGTTCTGTTTTTCTTGGCTTTTCTGCCGCTTTTCCCTTTTCAAGCTGGTGCACCCGCGCGGGTGTGGTCCTGTTTTTCCTGAAAAGTGCCGAAAAACGCAGAGCGAATTTCCATTGAGAGCGGTTGTACCACCCCCTTTGACGATGCTGTGTGGCTGAGTTTTCTTTTTTTTTTTTCCTATTTTGTTATTTGGGAGTTCCGCTTGCCCGCTTTTTGTTTTCTGTTGATTTTCACTCTTGATTTTTTCGTATTAAATCCGTTGAGGCATTTTTCTGGTCAATTTTCCGAGGCACACACACACACACGCACTCGCACCTGGGCACTCTCGCTCACACACACACTGACACTCACTGGCAGCGATTGAAAATAAGTTTTTGGGCCTTGCCTCGGAAGCTGGCGGAGATGCGTCCGCGTCCACGTACGCCGTGACAGAAAAACAATTGAGTACTGAATCCGCGTCGGGAGGCAGCACCAGCAGCAGCCGCGGCGAACTGAGTACCTGAGAGAGAGAGAGACTGGCAGAGAGAGAAATGGGGAGGAGAGTGCGATTCTCTGGAGAGAAACTGCGCAGCTCCGAACGCCGCTCGCTCGCTGGGGTTCTCTGCGAGGCCAGCCCGAGTCGAACCTGTCCTCGGCTGTAACCCTTTGACATGACTTCCCGAGGCGGACCCTGAGAACCGAGGAGGAACTTCGACGGGAAGGGAGAAGCCCTCGAAGTCGGCTTCATTGAATAATTATCTCGTCGGGGCTTACCTGTTCTCGGGGCCCTTCGCTGTGTTTTTGTGACCCAAAAACCAGTTTCTCCGCTGCTCTGGCAAACTCTACCAGCAGCAACTACCAACTCCCAACCCGTTTTCCACTCCAAACTTTGGCTTGGCGCTCAGAAGGCATCAGAAAGTGCGGAAAGCGTCTGCGCGGGCAGCTCGAAAGCCAACCGAAGCCAAGTGGAAATGTGCTAAAAGTCATTTCTGTTTTGATGTTTGAAGCTAGAGAAGCGTGACCCCGCGCCGGGTCAGATAATTGGTTAGGTTAGTGGAATTCTTGGCCATAAATGGCTTTTTAATTATGCCTGGGAATGCTCTGAGAGATCTGCGTGAGATCTCCGTGGGATCTACCTGCATCTGGACACGATGAGTTGGTCCATTTGCATCGGGCGGCACTTCTTTTGGCAAGTCATAAAATTCCCACGGCTGCTGGGCCTGACCTACGGTGTAATATTTTAATTAGCCAGCACAGCTGCCAAGAAAATCCCCTGCTACCCCTCAGATTATTTCCCTTTTTCCAGCGAGAGGAAACTCCAGAAGCGGAGAGCCTGGAAAGGGATTTCCTAAGCGCCTGCGCTGCTCTGCAAAAAGGAGAAACGAGATTCCCAGAGAAACCGAGAGAGAGAGAGACATTGAGAGAGAGCGGGAGAGACGCCCTCGATTTGTCAGCAATAACCCATCGACCACCCACCACCCACCAACCCACCACCCACTCATGAGCCACCCTAGAACGTAGCCGAAAATGTTTCGTTTTCGCTGAATTTCACTTGGCCAGGACCTCCTCCTAGTGCAGCTACCCCTCGCCTGGCCCCACGTAATATGTTGACTTAAGCACTCTGATTTATGCATTATATTAGCGTTGATTTTTAGCTGCAATAAATCTGCGAATACTCCGCTTTCCACATGCCATAAACTCCGTGTGCATGCGAGAGCCGTAATCATAATTCACTTGGCCAGGCTAATAGGTCTCCCCGATGGCTCCGACTAATTTGTGCCATCGCCCAGACAGCTGAACAGGTGAACGAACACCTCTTCGAGTGTCTGACCCGTCAAGTATGTCCCGGCACCCGCTGGTTAAGAGAGTGTGCCATATGCCGAGTTGATTCTACCTGCCCTCTCGGGCAGCTGTCACCGGGACCGCTTCTTCTCAGTCAACTAATTGCCAATTCCATAATCGCCGGAATCTCAAAGGGCAAAGGAGGTGCCCAGATTGCCTTGTAGTTGACCAATCTGTAGTAACCAACTATTAATGACCACACGCACTCGAGGAAGACTCGGTGGCTCAGTTCCTTCTCCAGAGAGTTGCAGGAACGTGTCCTGCTTGGCTAACATGAAAAGATATTCTTTGTCATTAAGCAAATACTTAGTTTGTTCCTTATTTCATAAATTTGGGGTTGATTTTCTATTAATCCTCCCACATCTTTAAATGCATTAAATTTCAATAAAAGTTTCAACACACCAAATTACATCTTAAGGAGGCGATATAAAAGTGACTCTCGATATACATTTTGAAGATGAATAAGGGTTATAATAACCAAAAATTAAGAATAAATGTTTATTAATAAGTGAAGCTTTTAATTAAGACCAATAATTAAGCAGAATGACGTAAAACAGGGTTTACGGGATGAAGGTGAAAGTCTCTTATCAACGGGTTCTTGCAATCCCACGCAATGCGTTCCAAAGAGGCATCCGATCTTAGTTGGAATTGATAAAAGCTATTTGTAAATAATGAATATGACGCCACTCGATTATATTTCCCAAGTAGGATTACCTAATGTAGCAAAAAGTACTGCAAAAAATACTCAAAAACATTTGGAAAAGTATATAAAGGTTCTAAGTTCTACAACTTAGTTAGTTTTAAGTTTATTTACATATTTTAAGCATCATCATACAACTGTTTCCTACTGAAAAGTGAAGCTTTACCAGATTGTCCTAGTTTCCTATATATTTATAGTCCTAAAGACAACTATAAAATCACTAGCAGGCCATACTTACACCTTGCCACCAACATATCCCCATGAATATCGTCTGATATTCTTGAATTTATGCCTTGTGATTTCATTTCCCTGGTGGCTCCCACCCTGTCACGTGCGGCATCGCAACCAAGGACACTGCCCTCCCAGAAGGGGGCGGCTTAAATGATTGTCTCTTGCCACAGAAGGGCGCGGGGGAGGTGAATCTCATAATTTGCCAGGGCTTGTGTCCCTGCAAGAGGTGTTCATGTGGCCATAAAAACAATAAAATATTTAACACAAATTTTAACTTAATGCTCGAGTCGTAAAAATGTATGAGTGTAAAAATGCTTACCTATGGGGGGACGCAGGACCGTACCGATGCCGCCTCATTAAACCAGAAATTACACAAAGGATAACGCGCAGCTTGACGGCGATGGCCGCAAAGTGTTTGTGTTTGTATTTGCTCCTGTCTTCTCTGTGTGTGTGTGTGTGGGTGTTTACCCCCACTTATGCCCCCACCTTAACCCCTTTTCGGACGGCTCTTAGCTTACGGCTGCTGCTGGCATACAAATAAAAAATTATCGCCCGAGTCCAGGACTTGAGTCCTGCGTTTGGCTCCATTATATTTTATTTTTACAATTTTTCGTCACTTTCCAGGCTCGTCTGGCTTTATTTTCTCCTCTCTATATATATTCCTTTGGCCCGGCTTAGGACCAGTCCCATTCCCAGACCCGTTCCCCCTCAATCCCCCTCCCATTCCGGACCCTGCCTCGTCATTGTCTTTTGATGCTGCGAGCGTTTATCGTCTCTGTGTCTGTGTATCCGTGTGCGCCGCCTTCCTGTTCGAGCTCCGGCTGCTTCCTGCCTCCTGTCCCCCGCTTGCTCTTCTTATGTGTGTATTTTTTACCGACGCTGATTTTTATTCCTCTGCAGGATGTGATATTTCATTCAGGGCCCGCTAACAGAGCAGCTAAATGCCCCCGCACCGCGCCCTGAGCCCGGACAGATAATAATTTCTCATCTTTATGATGTTTTCACGCTCCGCTGTGCCCTGCTTAAGTCAAGAATCCAGCTCGCTGGCCCGGGCACATCTTTCACTTTTCACTTTCTCGGTGGGCCCCACATTTCCGCAATCGAATTGGGAATGCCCGGAAGCAGTGTGGCCATAATTGCGAGTCCGACTAGACGAAGACAATGTCCTCAATCGGAGGGATGATGAGGAAGGACGCTGCAGGAGTGAGTGATATATCCCTCCAGCAAACTTGTTTGCCCACCGCTCCTCGGGCTCCGCTCCCTCACCCAATTTGCCAGCTCATCACGGTCCATTGTCCGGAGTAGGTCATCTGCTGTTGCCGGGATGTAATAACGAAATTTACGTCTGCATAACGCTGATTTATGTACGCTAATGAGCTTTTTAATTAGTTAATGCACGCAGGCAGCGGATGGAAATTTAAGGAATTAATTATGAAAAACTAGCCAGGGCGAAATAAAGTCATTCTTTGGGATCTAGCATGCCTGGGGGATTGCTGTTAAGATCTCCTGTCAAACTGACACGAAGAATCAAGGAAAAATGTCTCAGGTTGGAGAAAAAGAGAATTTTAAGGAAGATGAGCTGGATCAAACTCTCAAGGATCGTCGCGAACAGGAGGCCCTGTATTTTCAGCTCTATAGCCGCCTGGAGGTTCAGGAATGGCTGCTAAAGGACTCGGTGCGCAATAAGGCCTACCGTGAGGCTATCCTCAACAACAAGGCTTTCAAGAACAAGGTAAGGAGAGAGAGTCTGTAGAGAGATCTTCTCCTGTGAAAGTGATCTTTCTTCAAACCCAACCAAAGGTCGTCCTGGAAGTGGGCTGTGGCCTGGGCATGCTTTCGATATTTGCCGCCAAGGCTGGCGCCTGCCGAGTCATAGCTGTGGATGGATCCAGTATCACGGATTACACCAGCCGCATAGCCGAGGAGAACGGTCATGGCAGTGTTATCACAGTGGTTCGAGGCAAAGTGGAGGACATAGAACTGCCCGAGGGTATCCAGGAAGTGGACATCCTTATTTGCGACTGGATGGGGTGGGTTACTTTTAAGTGGACCCCAACTATAGCTTCCTATTGAAATCCCCCTTTAACAGCCACTGCCTCTTCTCGGAGAACATGCTGGAGTCGCTGATATTTGCCCGGGACAAGTGGCTGGCCAAAGGAGGCCTCATCTTCCCAGACTCCGCCCAGCTCTACCTGTCTGCCATACGCGGGCAGGACCAGGATCTGGGCTTCTGGCACGACGTCCATGGATTCGACTTGAGCGCCATCCGTCGCAGATGCGCCGCCAAGGCCCTGGTGGAGCACGTGACCCCCGACCAGGTGATGAGCCGTGTGTACCTGGTCAAGTCGCTGGACCTGTACGCCATCCGGGACGGCTCCTCCGCCTTCCGCTCCTTCTACGACCTGAAGGTCACGCGCAACGGCCATGTCCACGGCCTGCTCGCCTACTTCGATGTGGGTTTCAGCAAGAGCCAGCGGTGGGTCAGCTTCAGCACGTCGCCCAGTGCTCCCTGGACGCACTGGAACCAGACGGTGTTCTACCTGGAGGCACCGCTGCCCGTGCGGGCGGGGGAGTCCATCAAGGGCGTGTTTGGTATACAGCCCAGTGCCGAGAGCATCTTCGACCTGGAGTTTGACATCTACGTGGATTTTGAGGGCAGGGAGAAGTCGGTGACTAGCAAGCAGTCTTTTGTACTGTCGAGTACCCTTCAGCTGGGTGGGGCTTAGGGGCTGGGCGACCACATGAAATATCATTTGGATCTCACAATAAAACCAACGAACGTAACCAGTAACCAGTAACCAGTAAAAATAAAGCACAAACAAGCCACATTGCCCAGGGTGTGCCATATTTATATTATTTTATTGTTGTGAGTGTGTGTAGGCTCATACATAAAAACATTTCCTTGCCGGGATACAGAGGAGAAGCTTCTAAAAAGGTCTGGGTTCATGGTGACTGATTTTTGCTCTGAATTACTGGAGATATGTAGGTACTAACAGGACTTTTTTAAAAGGTTTTTGAGAGATCTGAACGCTGAAAACGAGTCTCAAGGGTAGTGTGCAGTACAGCAGCAAGGATATTCTAATAATAACTTAAAGCTCTTTATACTATCCTTATAAGCAGATACTATACTATATTCTGTCCTTATCAGTTCAGTAAAAGCTTTTTATGGTCTAGTTCTGACGTTGTCCTCGTCTTGCCTGAGACTCTCTACAGCATTCCTTGTCCAGCATCCTTCTTTAATTCAGATATTCCATTTGAATCTAAATATTTCCTTTACTAGGATACCCACAGGGTATTTGTTAGCTGCCTGAATGCAGTGTCAGTTAGCTTGTTTTTCCCCGCACACTCGCACACACCTTTGGCACACACTCTGACGCACACCCTGAGCTGGGTAAATGGTGTAAATAAGTGCAGCGCCAGCATTTAATTATTTAAAACAGTTTTCCGATGTGTGCGCAATGTGGGGCAATCTAGTGCGCATTGCATTTAATTTATACGCCATGTTTTCATACATATTTTCTTTTTGAATATGGGTTTTTTGCTGGCCTCAGTTTTTTATCCCCATAAACTAGCGCTTTAAGCGAACGCTTAATATTGTTTACCGCGGCGATTGGCATGAAAAATATCTCTTTATCTCGCAGGAATTTCGCGGTTGAAAGCGGTTCCCAGGATCACTCCTCGCGGACTTTTCAATCAAATTATAAGCCGCTGCTTCTGTTGTTGGCCTTTGCTCTCTGGCCCAGTTCCAGTTTCCAGTTGCCCGCCTCCATCCACATTTCACTGGGAAATTGGCCCGCAGAGCTGGGTGTGCGGTGTGTGTGTGCCGTGTGTGTACCGTTGACGGTTATGCAAATGTTAGGTAAATGCGCATAATAATAATTTCAAATAAATTTAATGTTCTCCGCACACACACACTGGGTCGGTGAGTGGAGTTTGCTTTTTGCTTAGCACAAGGTATCCTCCGTGTGTCCTTCGTCCTTCGTTCTCCGTGTGTGTGTGTGAGACATGCGGCGCCACCGTCAAAGCTGAAATCTTCCTATCGCTCCTCTGTGTGTGTGCCAGCGGGTGTGTGTGTTTGTTTGCATAATGTGCAACATTTTATGTTTTTATTACAGCCCAACGCCAGACACAGCTCCAGAGAGGAGGCAGTGCGGCAGCCAGGCAGCGACTACAGTGGCAGCTAGGCGTGTCTAATGGCTTTGTGGATACACTGGGAGAAGGGCTAAGCTAAGATCTTTTGATCAATTAATTTATTTTTAAGCTTTGACTAGAAAAATAGCTTCCTAATAATCAGTTGGTAACATCAAATCAAAAACTAACAAAGACTGAAAGCTAGCAAGTTGGGAAAGATATATAGATTTTTTATATTTAATATAATAATCCCAATTCGGGGGAATTTCATTTAAAGTTGCTTCAGATTTCTTCTATATAATTCTACAAAATATCTTATAAATTATATGCTTTATTATTTTAAGTTAGGTAAACATTTCTCTCAATGTAAAGGCTTAGGCTTTTTTGCTCTTTCATTATTATAATTTTTTTTGCCAGAGCCGTAGTCCTTTTCGGCTTCTGCCTTTTACCTGGCTACAGAATGATGTGCGGACTATTTGCGCTATAAATATAATAGTTCTAATTTTGCACTAATGCATGGTAATCCGTAAGCTCAAACCCCAAAACTAAATGCCGCGCCAGGGAGTGTCCTGTGGCCTGTGTCCTGTGGACGCTTCGCTAGTGTCCGTGTCTGATTTATCGCGGGCCGCAAGGAGAACAAGCCAGGCGGGAGGTCAAACAAATCATTTCGCACACAAGGATGCCACCGAGGCCACTGAGGAGCGTTGGTTGTGTCGGGAGGATGTCAGGATGCAGGCGCTATGCTGGACAATTGGCAGCCACGCGGAGATGCAGATAAAATAATAAACTGAACATGCAAAGCGGCGGCTACTGTCCCAGAAATTTACGACCGCTGCTGCAACCGGAAACGGAAACGGAAACGGAACGGAAACGGAGACGGACCCGGAAGCGGCGCACAGAGAGCCTCCAAAAAACTGCAGAGCGACATTGATGTTGCCTAAGCCCGCTCTGGTCCGAGCCTTGATTTAGTGGCATATAATGAGCTCTGCCTGGAAGGGATCTGGGCATAAATCATGCGGCATTAACAGCTGCTGCTTGGCCACATCAAATCCGAGTTAAGTTTTCCACGAGGCAGCATCCGCAGGGGCAGGAGCAGGACCACGGGTAGTTGCCAAACGAAACAATTCTCGAGCAGGGCCATAAAACAAATCGCTTTGGAATTGCAGTTTAAATATTTCTGCACAATTTTTCACTGGGCAAAGCCAGAGTGCGGCGGGACTCCCTCCTCACATGTGCAGTCCTTGCATTATTTAACTTTTGCCTGGCAAAAGCAGCCAAAGGATGATGCTGAAATAATTTGCAGTTTGCAAACCGAAAATTTATGACTTTGCCAGTTGATTTCTTAGCCGTTTGAGTGATTGCACAGGGGGGAGTCGAGGGTAGAGTCCTCGGACAGGACAGAACCGAGCTGGACTCAACCACAACATAGCCAAGGCACACTCACACACGCACACACACTATCCCCGCTTTGTGGCAGGGCATTCGGCAGGAAAATTGCTTCCTTTGGTCTCAGTCTCTCACTCAGTCGAGGCGTTATCTCTCTGAATGTGGCCATAGATGTGACCCATGACCTGGCCCTGGCTCTAGCAGGCTCCAGCAGCAGGTCCTTTGCCTTGAGTACTTGGGCGCCGCTCTGCTGACTTCGATTTGCTTTGCACTTCTCGTGCCAATGTGTGCGAATTTAATTATACGAATTGCCATTTAAAGTAACTCGAGTGTTGAAAACTAATTAATTTGTTGGCCCCGGCTCTACACACACAGGGTCCTTACGGGTCTTAAACTTAAAGCCGTCATTAAAGGATGTCTCCTGCCAAAATTGCTTCTGCTTAAACTTTTATTTCCGAGCTACGCCCCTTTGAAGAGCGAATATGGTTAGCCGAGTGTAACGAGTGGATAAATCATTCGTAGGATATGGGTTGTATAAAGCAGGACGAAGGATGCTTGCTTTAATGGCTGACAAAGAAAACTTTCACTCCTTTTTGAAGTCGCAGAGGCTGGCAGGCTGAACAATATATGCAGAGAGGCAGCCAGTCCTGGCATTTAACGACCCCAATGCCTGTGCTCCTTGTGCTCCTTCTACTCCCTGTTCTCCCTGCTTTCCCTGTGTTCCCTGTGCGCGTTGTCCTGGCTCATAAATGCCTGGGCAAGGCCTTAGAATTGAACAATTTAAGGCCCCGTCTGCGGTTGGGCCATTATATCTGCCGCAGTGGCTTTTGTCGAATGGAAAGCGCTGGTCCTCCTAGCCCTCGTCCTCGTCCTCGTCCTCGTCCTAGTCCTTTGTTGTTATTTTTTACCGCTTCGGGTTATGAAAACTAAAACATGGCGCATGCATGATGGTAGAGGGAGACCGAGGAAGAGCGGGCCAGCACTTTGCGGTAAACTACACACTTGGCACTTGACACCTGCAAAGGCAGACACGACACACACGAGACGCATACGCCACGTTGTCCCCAAATTGCCCTAAAAGCGTAAAACAGCTAAAAACATCTAGTAGTAGCAGGAAGTCTCAGATGCGTCTGCCACCGAAAGCCCAGCTCCGGCCCCCAGGACCCTGCCAGCCTGATCCCCCTTAGCCTGTCCCCCTTTCGAGCCCATTGTTTATTAGCCCCAGCCAGTGGCTCTTCCAACGGGGCACAAAGCACACCATTCTGTGTGTTGTTTGTGGGCCTCCATTGTGCCCCGTGACTCCGCTGCATGCGGCTGTTGTCGCCTTTAGGTCACCGTGTCAGCTCTGCTGCAGCGGCAGCAGCAGCCCAGAGCTGGGAGCTCGGGTTAAGGACGGCCAGGCCTCGGGAGATCCCCTTCCTGACTGCGGCGCGATTCCTCCTTAGCCAGGGTTCCGTGTGGCAGAGATACTTTTTATTATGCTGCTGCAATGGCAACGGCTGCGGATTTTTGGTGCAACCGAAACAGGCAATTAGGGGAGCTGACAATTAATGTTGGTCGCCATTTTTTTGCATGCGCGGCAAGGAGGGCTCTGCAGCACAGAGCGGCATACTTAACCCTGGGCCGAGTATTACATTTGAATAAAGAACAGAGAAGCTGTCAAAGGTGAGGTTTTACTATTAAATTTAAAATAATTTGTGCTTAAGAGGAGAAACACGAGAAACCTGCGGTCTCTAAAACATTTGAAAGCTAAAAAATCATTTAAAAACCTTAAAGCTCAACTCCTTTTTAAATTCCTTCGAAGAACTCTTCTCGTTCTAAACCAATTATACATTAAAATCACCTAACAAGTTGTCCAAGCATCCTCTTTCTCATTTACGCTCCTTTCTCAGCTCTGAAGTGTGTTGGAAAATGGCTTTCCACTTTTAATTGAAGTGCAGGAACTCGGGTTAGCTCTTTTCCCATATACAAACAATGTATCCATAACGAGCATTCGAGCACAACAGGTCAGCGCAAGGCAAATAGTAAAGGTGAACCGGGGGAAAAAAGAGCGAAAATCAATAAGCCAAGCTGGCAACAAGCCCAGACACATACCATTCCGGCCTGGTCCCGTCCACAGCCAGTTATGGCAGCTTGTTACTTTCTTACAGAGCGCTGTCCATTGACATCTCCAGGAGATGGCTCCCTGGCCCTTTGCCATTCACTTGACTCGGACTCGCATTGCCCCTCGATATTCGTCCCGTCTGCCTCCCCTGTGATGGCCTCCTTTGAGGGGAAGCTGACAGTTCTTTAAGCTGCTTGACGGTGCGGTTTTTTCCTGTGCCCTACAATCGCATTAATGGCCAGGAAATCCATTGGGTTTATGGAATATTCTCCGACCATTCCGGTCAGCCAGCCAGCCAGCCAGCCAGCCAGCCAGCCAGCCAGCCATTTAGGACACAGGCAGAATGTTCGTGGTGTGAATCGTCCTGGCTGTGAGCTTGGGGTCCTTCTCCACTCTCTCACGTCCGCCCCGGCTTTCAGCTGTTTGACAATTTATGTTATTAGGACATATCAATACGGGGTCCCTCTATGCTCGTCAAAGGATGTTTTTGCGGTTGCTGCGGTCCCCACTTCGCATAGCACAGCGAACTCGTAATTTAATGAGTGGTTGAGCTTAATCCACTTACATGCTTTATTGTGGTCGTTCCTGCATGCCGTACGCTCGTCCTTTCCCATCCCTCTTGGTCCTGGGACTGCAATTGATGGCGTTGCGGTTCGCAAATCGAAAAACAAATGCTGTCACTACATTTGATCTTTTTTTTCGGGTCGAAATTATGCATTTGATTTGTGTAATTTTGTGGTGAAATATTTCAACAACTATGCGAAAAGCGGAGAGATAATGAACTGTCGAAACGAACCCTCCACAGGGAGGAGGAGCAAGCCGAAGCTGGTGAAAATTGGAAAATACGAAGCCCAGTATTTTGACAGAGACATAAAACCTGCGGCCAAGAAAGAGGGAGCATCTGTGCAAAGGAGCAGAGGCAGAACCACTTAAGAGTCGGCGCTGCCGAAGCCAAAAGCCGCAGGAAAATTAATTAAACTTTGCTTTGCCTTGAAGGAAATTACCCGTAGGCAGACGAACCACTTGCCACCGCCTCCTCCTTCGAGCAGCCGAAATGCATTTAGCGCCCGAAATGCAACACCCGCGAGGAGCAGTCATCGTCCTCGGGAGCGTTAATGAAGTTACGTGGCATCGTTGCGGTGAAGGAGAAGGAACAGAGGCAGGAACGGGAGCAGTAGGAGCTCCAGCTGGATCTTCTCCTGACAAAAAGCACTTAACAGCGACAGTTGTTGGCCTGAAATACGAAACTATTCGGGCTCATCGAAGCTCATTTCGGGTTAGATGGCGTGGCAGGCAGGGAAGGTGCCACCAAATATGTATATTTGGCAGCAAATTAAGCATTTCCAAGTGTGCGGTGTCCTGAAGAGGAGCGGTTCCTGCGGTGCTGCTGCCACTTCAATGTATGCGTAATCCACATCTCTGCTGGAGCAGCGCCGGAAAAGGGCTCTTTTTGTGGCCATAGTTGTTTTGGGGGGAAAACTTTTGAAAGGGCTCCCGCTAGTAGCTACAAAAGTTTATGATGTGTGCGCTGGGGTAAACAGAGAGAAAAGCTTTGAGAGAAAATTGTTGAAGCCTAAAATTGTATATATTGGGCTTATAGTTCTAGAAAATTTAAATAATGTACAAAAGTACACCCCTCTCCCTTTTTGAAGAGAGCTTAAAGCATGCCTCAATAATTTGTATGGCGTTATGCATCTTACAGTTTCTCTGTCGCTTCTCTCTTTTTCAAGAAAATCTGGCGAGATCCTTAAAAACTAGAATGGCGTTATAAATCTTACAGTTTGTATTATTTTTGCTTCTACCTTTTTGCCAAAAAAAGTCCTAATAATTGTCTTCTAGGAGTTTATGCACCTCTGTCTTTTAAGCCACCTTTTACTTGTAAAACTACAAACTATTATCCCTTTTCTCTGTCTGTCTGCGGATAAGGCTTCTGCTTTCGAAAGATAGACACAGAGACTGCTTCCGCCGTTGTGTCTAAGCTATTGTTCTCCTGCTGCTGCTCCTTGGGCTTCCTCCGCGAATCATCAGTTGCTGCCGAAGTTTTAGCTATTAAAAAATCAGGACTTGCACTGCACAGGCTTTCATAATCCGCTTAAGTGTTGCAGGCGAGGAGAGAGAGTGCTCTTCTCGCCTATGTTAATTGAGCAAACATCAAAGGATGCCTGCCTACCTGCCTGTCCAAGTGGGATGGAATCTGCATAACTTCGTTAGGAGAGAGGTGAAAGCCCGACAGCTGATTAAGAGGTAGCACCGAAAACTTATGAATGTTTCAGCGGCAATACAAAGTCGTGTTCTCCCACAGTTCCAGCTCCAGTTCCTCGTTCGCCTTCGGTATGCGCCCGCATATGCAAGTGTTTGCACTATCGAGCCAATAACTCATGTGTACGCTCCCGGCAAGCCGAAGCGGAGCAGCGATTCCAGACGCCGGCAAACACACTCCCAGGCATACACACACTCGGGAACACACACCCCCCACCCACATACACACACTGGGAGAAAGCTGCACATTGAAGTGACAGCGCTTTCATGGCCCCAATATGGCAAAGTGCAAAAAAACTAAAGCGCCAGCAGTAAAAGAAATCGTTGGCATTAATCTCTCAATAAATCAATCGGCAAAGGAGCACGAGGACGGGAAGGAAGGACGGGGCAAGTGTCATTGTGGATGCCTCTGGTGGGGGTGACTGACTAACTTTAGTAAAGGACTTGCGGGCATCCAAGTCACAGTGGTGCATGCATAAAAGGCAACTCAGATCCTGGAACTATTTAAATATCAAGAATCTCATATGATCTCATTTAAGAATCATCAAATAATAAGATAAGCAACGTCCAGGAAGCAGGCTTACAAGTGGACGGATAGTTGGATACTACTAGTTTTGGGATAACAGAAAAAGTTGATATTAATAAATATACCACATACTTTGATACGATATTATGTTGGATATTTTATACCCAAATTTCCCCTTGATATGCATCCCAAACTAGTTCGATTTGACTGTTGACTTTTATTTAAAATCACCTTAAAAAGGTTGAAAATAACTCCCCAGCTTAGCTGCAAACTTCCAACAAAAAAAGATATTATACCCTCTGTTGGAATATATAAACAATATATCAAGGTTCAATAACTTTCTTAAAGTGTACCCCAGGTCTGTGAACCGCCCTATAATACTCACCATAACAAGCTTCCTAATAATTCAATATTAATTAAAATTGTTACCTGGAAATATTAAGTAATACTCGCTACTTAATGGAAAGCCTGCCTGCCATGCCAAAGTAGGTGAGGTAAAGTAAACATAAAAGGCATCAAGTTGTGCGTGAAGAGCCACCTTTGGAAATATTAACCGCAAAAAGGTTAATAAATACATACTTCATTGGGAAAACCCCCACCGACAGCAGCAGCAGCAGCAGCAGCAGCAAATATTTTCAGCGTTGCCACGGCAAAGGTTTTTCTCGTTTTCCCGGCGCTCGTGCGGAGCGCACAAAAGTATGCAGTGCTTATTTTCATTTTTGATTATTCCGCCGCTGATTGCGCGAACGTCGCACTTGCCATTCGTCTCTGTCAGCAGCTAGGAAAAAGGACGAGTGCCTGGAGTGGGAGCTGCTGTCAGCAGTGACTATCTGCCGGGACAGGTGGGTTCTGGCGGAGGAAGCTAACAAATTGCAAGGCGAGGCAGGTGCTCTCGAAAACATATTGATCACAAAAGCTCCGTGTCATAACGACAGGAGCAGGAGCAGGAGCGGCTACAGCGGCGACAGGGAATGCGGCCAGGTGCTGATTGCACTCGCATCCCGAAAAATCGAATAGTCGCAGGCAGAGGACTCCGTTATGCTCCAGATATGCTCCAGATTTCGCCGCGGTGACCCCGACCCGGGTTCATTTGTCACTGCAGGCGGTGCCAGCAGGTCCTTGGGTATCTTCACAGCTGAACGGAAAGCCCGAAAAGCCGAATGTTTGCGCCCCAGATAAGCTCACACAACAAGCAGGGGAGAGGAGGCACTGCACCAGGAAACTGAAGCACTGAAGCTGGAGGCGGCAGAGTCGGAGTCGGAGTCGGAGGGCAGAGCAAAAAAGTGGCAACTTTTAATTCAATTTCGGGCACTTTCTGGCCATAGGCGAATAAAAATGCCTTTGTGCAAGTTCCCAATTGTGTTAGTGTGCGTCTGCCGGTGGTCTTCCGTTCTCGGCCCTCCACTTGCCACTGCCCCACTTTCATTTCATTTCATTTCATTTTTTGGTTGCCACAATTTGATACAAATAATTCTATTATGGAGTCCGAGCGTAAACCCACACGTATCCTGGCGAAAGGCGCGCGGACGCCGGCCAAGACAGACACCAGAAGCGAAAACTTAACGAAATTGAAATGGAAAATAAAAGGAAAACGAAGGAAGGAAACTAAAGTGGGCAGAAAGAACGAAAGCAAATGCTCTTTCTCAGGGGAAATAATTTGTAATTGATTTGAAAACCTCATTTAATTTACAGTATTTTTTAATAATGTTTAAAAAGTAGTTCGCATTAGAAGGAACTTTTTTTTAACCCCAAATTCAAGGAATATTTCCCCAGGACCCTCGGCAGGGTATCCAACCAGCCAAAGGAGAGGAAATCAAGCAATGAAATCAGCAAAGTTGCAGACAGTCAGCTGGGTTTTGGCCCTAACAGCAAACGGCAACAAAGTAACGCCGGCAACAAAACAATCAAACGAAATCATAAAGCAGGCAGGACGAAGGGGCCAAGGACTGCCCTGCCGGACAAGTGTGTGGATGGCACCAATATCAAACAGCGGACAGCGAACAATAGAGAAAAAAGAGCTGGAAGCTGGCAAATGGAAGCTGTAACCAAGGCAGCCACGGCATCAACGGCTCTTTAAAGGACCTGCGACCTCCCTTGTTGTTGAATAATAATCAAAGGATCACCCGGGACTGGCGGCGTCGTCCTTCGAAGCCACGATTTACGATTTGCAGGAGTCTCTCCCTCGAACATTTATCAAAAACACTTTCACTTGGCGCAAATTCGCACATTTATCTTATGCAAGCAGGGAAAAAGAAGGCAAGGCTGGCCCGGCACAAAAACCAATTCTATTACAGCTGCTGGCATGGATTCGGATTCGGTTTTGGCATTCTATGGCCATGGCACACAAAGTGTCCACGGACACCGACAGCGACACGGACAACGACTTCGGGCCGAGCGAATGTGGGCAGTTTGGCACTTGCACCCGTGGATGTAGGATCCGGGATCCTCCTGCCAACTCCCCCCGAATATACTATTTCATTTGCATTTCGTATAAGTCACATGGCTACGTGACCCACATGCACAAGACTCCGGCTCCGGCTCCGGCTCCGGTCCCTGTTCGAGTTTTTGCCAATAACAGAGTACAAACGAGTTCGGGCCGGCAGGAGGGAGTGAGTGGTTCCGGATGAGGCTGGGCCCTGGCTGGGGCCGGGACCGGGGCAGCTGGGCACGAGGGCTATTGTGCAAAGACAAGCACAAATTTGTATAAATTTTCAATAAATTACATCAAATCAAGCTGCAAGCACTTGAAAACTACCAGACACGTGTTACAGCCGGCAAGAGGGTGAAGATGGAGGCGAGTCTGTGTGCGGAACGAGATTAGACTTACTTACAGAGCAAACCACCCTGGCAGAAAAGCTTGTGGAACATTTCAAAGGGTTTTTGGGATTAATAGGGGAAAAATTAAGGAGCTAACTTACTGTATAATAGAAAAAAAGTGATGATAATGAAAGTTATGATACCTTAGTAAACATATTTTACAGAAGCTCCTGAAAACTTTATAAAGATATGAATAGAAAAGTTGAAAGGTATTCTAGGATATTCTGAACCCTGTATAAGGAAAGAATTTTTCTAGGTGCACTCCCATTTTTTTCCCAGCAGCTCACCACGCCCACTCACTCAGAAAGGAGAGCAAGGACCAAGGAGCAAACCCTGCCGGACTGTGGAGTGTATTAAAAATGTGCCAATGTGCACGAAGCGAAGCACTTTGGTTGCAAATTTGTTTGCTGTGGAGGCCCTGCAAGGCCGAATTTCACAGACAACGTTATGCATATGAGCCGGGCCTAGAAGGGGTTGCAGCAGGAGCAGGAGCAGGGGCAGAAATTGGAGTGGAATATATAGAACTAGAGCTGGAGCAAGAGCAAAGGGTTGCTGTAAGAGGCATGCGGAATCGCCGGCTTAGGCCTGTCCAAACCCGATCGGCAGATAGTGCACGTAGTCTGGCATTGGATTGGTCCTTCGATTTGCAGCCATCCCCCGCCCAGTCAATGTATCTCAATTGCCATGTGGCGACGGCAACGGACTCTCATCTGGCCGTGTCGCTGGCAGAGAGCGACTCGACTCGAAAGCCACGCCGTTTGACAAAGATTAATTCTAGTGTAGCACTTTCGATGATGGCCGCAGGACGACAACGACAACGACAACGACAACGACAACGGCGACGGCGACGATACCCTCTTACAGCTGACCCTCTGAACCCTGACGCCTGCCACCGACCCGCAGAAACCCATCAGCTCCAGCACTCCAGCACTCCAGCTCCAGCTCCAGTGGCACACAAAGCGTAACGACAAAAACATCATCAGCCAGGAGGAGGAGAAAAAGAGAATCGGAAACGAGCTGGGATGGGAAAAGCGTTCAGTGTCTCCCTTCCCCCTGTGTGTGAAATTTGGCACTGAAAACGTGTTGCACTGGAAAAATTCACAAATGAGGGAGAGACCGCAATAAAGGCAAGTGTGCACACGAGGTCCTCTTATTTGGCAATTGGATATGGAATTTTAGCAGCTTTGAAGGCCTGGCCTCTTCGGAGAAATGACACACATTAGTACTATATCCTGGTGTGGAATTTTAAGCTTTTTAAACTTGGCAGGGTTAGCAATAGGGGGAATACCTTGTAATATTAGATTAGGAATTTGTGAAATATAATAGAAGTGTATTTTTGTTTAAATAAAGACTGGGGGATGTTGTTTTCACAGTTTGTTGTTATAATTTCCAACTGCCTCCTCCACAAAAGGGAATCAAAAACAAGATTGTTTCTGGTTTTCTGCTAATGTTTGATGAAATTTGTATACCTAAAAAGGTCTGAAAGTTGATAATATCTCACTTAAATTTTATAATTCCCAACTGGTTCTAACACAAGGCTAAGAAAGTCTTTAAAGTTTAAACGTGTTAAATAAATTTTAAGCCAGTGAAAGTACTTCCACTATTTTAATATTTTTTATGAAAAAAATGTATAATTTCATAAGTTTGAAAGCTGTTATTTTCTCTCTTTAAAATTATAATTCCCAACTAGTTCTAACACAAGTCTAAGGAAGTCATGGCAATTTTTTTCCATTGCACTCCTGGCTTCTCTCTAAACTCCTGGGTATCTCCAATTTATATCGCTCAGTGTAGTGTAGCTTAGAGTCCGGGTCCTGGCAGCCATAACAATCTGCAGTTTTTTGCCGCCGATTCTTCGCACTGCCCTTCTATGGCCAAGAGTGAAACGAGGAGGAGCCCTGTGTGTGTGCGGTCGACATCAGCGAAAGACAAACTCAAAACTTATTTACACTGAGGCGGACACACACACATTCTGCATTTACAATGCATTTTGGCATGACCGCAGCATAAAAATTTGTAAAGAGCCCCTCGACGCGGGGCTCCCAGCCAACCTGACCTCTCCTCATCCTCAGCCGGCGGCTCCTGAAAACTAAAAAAAAAATAGAAACGACCCCGAAACAAAACTAGGATTCGCAAGCCTTTGGAATAGTTGTTTGGCCAGGAGCGGAGGCAAGCGTAAAGGCAAAGCCAGTGGCAAATGCGCAAAAAATGCAAAGGGGAAATGAATAAAAGGCCGGAAGCAATATGCATTTCCGCTGCCAGAAAAATGTAAGCACTTTCCACTTGCCAGGAGGAGGACGAAGCATGGAGTGTGAACTGGGGAACGGTGAAAAGTGCAACTGGAAAAACTGAACTGGCTGACTTGGCAGAAGTAGCAGCAGGAGCAGGACCATGACTATGACTAGAGCTCCTCTTGGACCAGCCGCGCGCATGTTTATGAATGAGAGTGTGTGTGCTTTCCCTTTCTCTGCCTTTCCCTGGCTTTCCCTGGGCTTCCCTGCCTCTCCCTGGCCTTTCCTGGGCTTCCCTGCCTCTCCCTACTCTGGCAAGGACTCTGCCACTCTCTAATATACTAAACCTGTAAATATAACCAAAAAAGTGTTTTAAATTTTGGGAATCCTCCGCTTGCTAGCCAGCGCCTGGCAATGTGTCAAGCATCCGAGCAGCAGAGCTCAGCTCCGGCCAGCTCCGGGTGGCTTTTAACTTTATTAAAATAGATGAAAGTGGGCTGAGCCGGGTCCGGGGAGGAGAGCACTTTGCCGGAATTGTTAATCCGAAGAGGACGCAAGTGCAACAAAAGATTTACAGCGTCCACAATGGCAGCAAGTAGAAATGGTTGACACACAAATGAATCAATCGGAATGCGAGAGAGATTCCAGCCAGGCCAGGGCTTCGAACTCGGTCTGAGCGATGGCCTGGCCTGCTCCACTTTCGCCGTCTCGAAATTGAATTATTAATTCTGAAATAATGCGCAAATAAAAGTCGATAAGCCAAGAAGCGAAATGGCAGCTAAGCTACACGAAATGCCACACAATCAAGCGGAGCCGGAACCCATCTAGGGACTGAGACTAAGGACTCATCTCCTGCTTCTCCTCGCTGTCAGCCGGGCAGCCCAGCATCCTGGCAAAGGCTATACCCGAAAGCATGTCGATATTAGGCAAGATAAATTGAAAATGAATTGCGAAGGAGCTCGAGCAGCTCGAGGGGCCCGAGGGAGGTCCAAACGGAGTCAGTCGAAAATTGCCGCATAGAAATAAACATCAGGCCGGGGCATTTAACGCAGGATGTAGACCACGGCTACGGTTACGGGTCCAAGTCGTGGCCAAAGTCGAAGTCGCAGTCTACGTCTACGTCGATGTCGATGTCGATGTCGATGGCATTAAGTCAGTGGAAAGGCAGTGGCGAGGGCATCGGGAGAATTGAATGAAGCGGAAACGGAAAGCAAGCTAATGAATGAAGCACAACGAACCAAATGAATGGCAGGGTCCGGGCCAGAGTTTTGGGAGTGAAATCGGTCCCGACCAGGACTACACGCTTCGCTGCCTGCCGGAGGAATGGGATGGTACGGGATGGTGTGGGATGGGTTGGGTTCAGTTGGGTTGGCGATGGAGGTGATGGAGGCTTGATGGGCTTGTTGCGGTTTGGCCGGGGCTCATAAAACGACCTTCACAGCTTATATACAAATGAATATTTGTATTTTGGCAACGACACCACCAACAACGAGTCCGTCTGTGAAGTCCAAGACAATGCCAATTTTCGCCTTAGTCCCGGCGATGCTTGCACAGCGAGAAATGTAAGGAGTTTCTGGTTTATAAAAATGTTTTATTTCTTTGAAGAATGTAAGAAAAGGCAGAAAAATTAATTTCAATTTAAAAATCAATTTAAAATCATTAAAAAAGAACAAAATAAAATAAGAACGCTTATAGCTTATAACTTACATTTTTAAAATATCAAATCATTTAAAATATTTACCCGCATACTTTTAGACAGATTTTAAAAATGTTATTTGCTACTTTTAAATTGATTTTAAATCTCACAAATTAGCTTACAAAAGTTGTTTTTAAGAAATGTATTTAATTGATATTTAATCGCACAATTGAGGTTGCAAATTTAGTTTTTAAAATATATTTTTTAATATTTTTGAAATCATAACTAAATTGATTTTAAATCGCACAATTTCAGTCGTTAATTATGGTGTTAAAATATGGTGTTGCATTCTTTTAGATAATTTTTCTAATTTCCTTTTCAAATTATAGCTTTTAATTATAGCTTTGGATTCATCAATAGACTTTTCCGAGTATAGATTGCATTTATTAAATTCCAGGCAGTTTTCAGTTGCTTTCTAACCCATTTCCACGTCTTCTTGGTATTAGAAAAAAATCTCTTAAGAGTAACCACTTTTCCCAAAGTGCAGCAACGGAAAATGTCCAAGGGAATGGGATATCCTGGACCGACACACAATTGCCACGTTTTCCGGCTTTGTTCGGGTTTATTTTTGACTGGACTGAGCCCTTGCCATTGCCAGCACCATTACCATCCGCCATCGAGCATCGGACATCGAGTATCGGGCACCGAGCACCGAGCACCGACCACCGCCTGGCCACGTCACACTTCAGATAAGAGCCTTTGCATATTAGCCCCGCTTTTTCGGGGGGCCGGACGACGAGGACAGGATATCTGGCAGGATATCGTTCATTAGAGCACTGGAAGTGCAAGGCGAGGCAATGAACTGTTGCCGTCCGAGTCATTTGTTTGACAAGAGCCTCTGCCCTGACCCCCGAACCCGGGACCCCGAGCCTCCAAAGTGGCCCGGAGATCAAACACAAATCACTCGCTGAGTAATCGCCGCGACAGTAATGAAAACGACTTGGAAAGCCAGCAAAGTTTTACATTTAACTTTGATTGTAAGTTTTGCGGCGGTTGGGAGAGAGTCTCCTCCTGCTCCTGCTTCTAGTTCTGCTCCTGCTCCGAATAAATACCCAAGCCCGGGGCCATTTTTGTGATTTTTGGCTTCTGATTTCTGTATGATTTTGCGAGCCTTTGTTGATGCTTCTCCCCACCCGTCGTGCAAATAAATTTCAACCCGCCCCAATTAAATTCCAGATGCCCCACACAGACTACGAGGCGTAGGGAGGAAGGAGCAGGAGAAGGTAGGGGTCCTGGACCTGTCCAGGGAACAGAGAAAGTTTCGGGCACAACTTTTGTGTAATGAAAACAAATTATGCTTAATAGAAAGTTGCTGGATTGGAAATGGTTTTAGGTTTTAGGTTTTAGGTTTTTAGTTGGCCAACGAGAGAGGGGATTAGCGGAGCTTAAAACGTATTTAAAGGCCGCTTAAAGACCCCGAATTTCCTGCAAGGAAATGTGTAATCAGAAGGATCTCTTCCTTTTCAAATCTTGGCCAAAAATTGCGCCTCATCGGATATCGAGGAGCCGGCTTTATTGACTCCATATTTCTTTATTTTGCGACTGCGTTGCACTTTATGGTGGGTTTTTATACGATTTTCTTGTCATTCGGAGTCCTTGTTTATGTCCTCCCCGCCATGCATGGGAGTACGTACGTGTGTTTGCTTTATGGGTCGGCACAACACAATCATGCATATTTCCCAGGACTCTGCCCCAGCCTTTGGTCGAGTTTACGCACTTTATTAACATACGGAAAGGAAAGGAAAGGCCAAAGGAGCAGAGGAGCAAGCGGCGAGGAGTCACATAAAAAATGAATCTGAAGCCAGACGTCACTCGCTGCTCCTGCGGAATTTAATATATATAAAAGGGCACAACGATATTATTATAAAATGCTTAAACAGAATATTGAAATGAGCTCAAGTAAACGATTCACTTTATGGCGAATTTCCCCCAGAGCAGGCAGAAGGGTTCGTCCGAAGCCTTCAATCATATTTCCGACTCTCCCTGGGCTCTTTGAATGTTTGATTTGAGTTGTAAGGAGCGGGAGGAGTGGCCGTGCTGGTCAGCTGGTGTTAGAGACAATGAACCCAGCTCACATTCAGTGATGGAAGGCTTAAAGGGGGATTCTGTCATGTCTCTTCAGTGGCTTTTTTCCCGGAGCTTTAATTAACTTGGAGACGAGAATACATTTTGCAGTTTAATTAAAAATTTCACAGCATCACGAGGAGGAGGAGGAGGAGCTGGGCGTTCTCTCCCCAAGGAAGCCATCTGGACATCTGCTCTGTTTGTCGCTGATCAAATGCACAAAACAAACAAACCTTCGAGTAAACAAGCGACGACGATGGAGAAATAACCGGGGTGGCACTGCCGCTGATGATATTTCTGATGTCGAGGTCGGGTGCGAGTTCTGTCCGCCACGCAGAGTGTCAATAACAATTTACACTTGAGACGATATCTCAATATTGTTGCACGACAGCAACAGCTATGGGAGCGCACACAGGAGTAGGCAGTAGGGAGGAGGCATCAGGCAGTAGGCGGGATTCAGCAGGACAGCCAACAAAAGCAATCAGGCGAATGGCAGTCGTCGAGAGCAACAGGAGGACAATGCCGAGTGCCGCTGCCGGGGCCACAGCTATGTGAGTTTGTTTATTTAGCCAGCGACACGCAACAACTAGGTCCCCCAGACCAGGCCCAGAAGAACGCTCGGCCATCTGTCGCCGTCCAGTCATCACCAGATCCCAACGAGACTTTAAGGTAAACTTCACGAACCTGAGATTCCGCGTCAAGCGGCACAGATTAGCAGCTGTCTAGTCAAGTGCAGCCTGCGAAGAACCTCTCTTTATGCGTTTAATATTGAAATCACAGCCGGGAATCGTAAAATCCTTGCACACTCAATGGCAGAGGCAATCAAGGACTGCCGAGGGAAGCTCACGTTCGCGTTCCACACCTCATTAGTGCTGGCAGCTAAAAAAAGTATTTGATTTTCAAGAGGTAGCAAACACTCGTATTGTAAAGTTCTACATTACGAGCATTATCTGGGACTATTCTTTCAATTTCTCTGCTTATATCGTTATGTATCTTAGATGTATATATCCTTCTCTAATACATTTAATGAAATCAAATTTAAACCATTTCTCGAAGCCAATTGTGTCAACACTGGGCCCTCCCTCATCTCATTACAAAGTGCCTTCAAAGTGTGCGAGTGCCAGGAATGAAGTTTTTTTATTATTATTACCACTGCCATGATTGCACTGGGTAAGGATAAGGGGAACTGCAGTCGAGTTTCGGGCAAAGTTTAACAGGACTTGAGGCAGGACTTGAGGCAGGACTTGAGGCAAGACTTGAGCTCCCTCTTCCTTGGAAAATAAAAGAACCGCTGGGGTATTTGGGATGAGTTCAGTTGGGTGGCTGTAAGTCCTACTCAATGAG
Organism: Drosophila jambulina; assembly: GCA_018152175.1. NCBI lineage: Eukaryota > Metazoa > Arthropoda > Insecta > Diptera > Drosophilidae > Drosophila > Drosophila jambulina. The sequence continues at coordinate 1,850,585 of JAECXH010000114.1, forward strand.
CAGCACTCATTCGCTAGGCAAACACGAATCGTTTTTGGACATTCCTCCAGCCAAGCTTCAAGGGGACACACACACTCCTTCGAGTGGCGAGTGTGTGCGATGTACGCCCGGAGGGATTCCCGAAATCCATCTGGTCATCCTAGCCGCTCACGGCAATCTCTCTCGAGGATGCCTCTTTCTGTCCCTTGGCTCCTTGGCTATTTATGCCAATTAGCTCTTGTAAATGCTAATTAGGAGCCGGAGTCAGGGACCGAGCGAGAGGCAGAGCCGGACTGAGGACGAGGGCCAGCTGATAAATTAGCCATGAATATTCAGCGGCCACGCGCAACATTATTTTCCGCAAAATTAAATTATACATTTTTAAGTTGCGCCCAGTCGAGGCCAGAGGACCGAGGCCTACACTTGTGCAAAAAGCCGCAATCTAGTTAGGAATGCAATATGGAAATTAGGTGCTATGATGATTTTGCATAAGAAAAAGTAGAAGAAGTTTGACTATTAAGTAAGATCTTCAAGAGACCTGAAAACAGCTGGCTTGTGGGGTAAAACATAAACACAATTTGAAGTTTTCTCTTAGTGCCTCCTCCATAATTAGCCACTCGAATATTTGTGCCACCGATTATGATGGCCCCTGGCCATGAGCCTGGGCCTTTGAGGAGTTTATTTTCTCAAGCTCAGGGCCCTCTATTAGCTGGTGAGCGTGCTCTGGAATGTTCCGGCAAATGTATTGCGCAAAGTGGCATAGAAATTGGCTTTAAAAGAGGCATCAAATTATGCCCGGTTGGAGGGGAAGCCCCCTTCAAATTAGTGCACACAAAGCAGCGCCGGATGGGGAACGGGACACGGGCTAGTAGTGGCTACTTGGCGTATTTACCAGGCGCTTAACCGACTTTCCGCACGCAGGGAACTGCAGGACCCACTCTCCCGCATTCCCATTCCCATTTCCCTTCCCATTAACCTCCCCTGCAAATATATTGGCAATGCCGCTGCTGCTGCTGCTGCTGCTGCTGCTCCACTCCGCTGGCAAAGTGCTCCTCCACAATGGCACTCGTTCAGACAATGTTAAATGCGCGCTCTCTCGCTGCGAGCTGTCTGTCAACTTGGCTCAAGTGGCTCCAGTCCCAGTTCCAATCCTGGCTCCTCCTCGTCCGCCACTCGATCGATTCGCCGGCCTGACAGCGGCACAATGCGGACGCGGATGCGGAAGCGGAGTGCACTTGTCGCCATCATTGACATCAATGCGTCGTAGCTGGCTTTTTAGCTGTCGCGCCCAATGAGGAGCATCGAAGGGTGACAGAGCAGCAGGAGGAGCCGTGGGAGGTATTGGCCAAACACTTTGGCATAATTTGCTGCGAATAACTAATGGGCGTGGCCTGTGCTTTTGGCACCGATAGCCTCCTCCACTGCTCAAAAAGTGCTGCCCTAATCGGTATTGGCCAACGTGAACCCAGTGAAGGATGCCAAGGATTCTGGTTTGGAATTAGCCAGGCTATAACTTCCGTTTAACAATAAATGGAAAGCTTCATTAATTCTACCATATTCTTCCTTTTAATTTAAATATTTTCGCTGGAACTTAACTTGAATATACATCTTACCATTCAGCAACAAAAAAAGCTGCAACTTAAAGGCTTATTAAGGTATTTTTAAGAACAATGGAGGGTCGATACAGTGAGGAAAATGCACTATAAACTTACGATATTCTTTCTGATTATATGACAAATATTTAAGTTTCGCTTAAATATTAAGTAATCGGTCTGAAAAGATTCATTAAAATACTAAGAACTCAGCATCAAACAGAAACTTTCTTTAATTAGGCAAATTCTCAGAGAACCAAGCTTTTTCTGTGGGAATTATTTGGGTTTTTAAGAGGTTTTTCCCGGTTTTTCCTTTTTTTTACTGTGCAACCGTCCGAGAGCGAGAGAAAGCAGAGAGGCTGGAAAAACCCTTTATGCAATCTGCATGCGACCGAACAGATTTCTTTGTGCGAGAATTGATTGCATATTACGTATACGTAATGCCGCAAAAGCGCCAGCGCCATTGCCAGAGCCCTTCCACACGCACAGCCTCATCAATAACTAAAGCCGACAGGTGGAGAGGAGGAGGAGGAGCAGCAGGAGCAGGAGCAGCAGGAGCAGGAGCAGGAGCAGCAGGAGGTGACTGCCAAGTTGTTAGCACGCTCGACTGATATTATTTTTTGCTCCTTTATGAATTATTCGCAAACGCATTGATTCGCATTGAGCCAAAGGCGACCCGGGCAGGCGTCTTGCTGTGAAATTTTCATTTGGCTTTTATTTACGTTCAATCGAGTTTTCGCGAAATTAGTTAAGTTTAGCGTGAATTTTATTATACTCGAGCAAGTCGTTCACGTAGCCACTCCACTCCACTCCACTCCGCCTTGCCGCGGGCGAGAGCAAACTTCTTAATTAAAAGATTTGGCCACTGATTGGCTGTTTGCCCAGGTGAGGGCGGGGACGCGGTGTGCCGGTGGAATGGAAGCTGTAAGAATTTATATTCAATTTGTTAAATGCATTCGAGTGGCCATTGTCTGCGGTGATAATTGCCAGAGAGAGGGGGAGCAGAGTTGAGTTGGAACTGCGGTCGCAGGGCCGGATGAACTGCCGCCAGAGCAATGGCTGGCCATAAATCTCGTTTCGTTTTCCCCTGCGAAAGCGCAAATAAATTCATAGATATGAGCCGAACCGAATGACCCTAGCTGGCCATTCGACATGGCACTTTGAACGAATTTATTCAAGCCAGTTTCGTGTTGCATCAACAGCAAAATACATGCAACTTTCAAATTTAATTTGGCAACTAAGCCAGGGAAGCCAAAGAAGCTTTGCTCAATTTTACGCCTTTGAGGTTACTTAAACTGCACAAAGGAGTCTTAAATCTTCGCCAGCTCAACACCAGTCTAAGATATTAAATTCCTTAACATTGAAAGTCAATTCCTTTTGGTTGGAAGAAGAATTAAAATTTATTTTCATATTTAAAATACAAACACTTGCTGGTTTCCACCATTTAAATGCTTCACAGTGATCCAGTAAAAACTCCCTGCACTATACAGGGGAATTTTGAATCTCAAAGTACATATATTCAGTAATTCTACTGACTCCTGATCCTCAGCTGATTGAAGTTGAACTTGCTGGCTTTGGTGGGACCCAGATTGGGGCTGATTTGGCGGGGTCCCCGTTTGCTGTGGGCGAGGAAAAGGAATTCATTTTCGAGGAACACACAGTCACCCTCTAAAAAACCCACTCACCAGGCGCTGTGGAAGCTAGTGAGATCCTCGTTCGCCCGCTGTTTGCTCTTCCTTCTGCGCTCATCCTCGGAGAACTGATCCAACTGGCTGGGATGTGCCTTCAGCAGGGTCTGGAGGTAACGCTTGGTCTGCTGTTCCCGGCAGCACATGCTCGCCGGACTCTTGCCATCCCGGCAGCACATGTGGGCCGGGCCCTTTTCATGCGGGCAGCAGTGGCGCATCATGTGCATAACCGACTTGGTCAACAGCTCCTCCAGCTCCTGCTCGGCGTTGAGGCGGCTGGTCAGGTGCGGGTTCACATAGTGCATCACACGATCCACGGTCCGCTCGTAGTCCATCGGCAACCCCGTCTGATCGTCCATGCGGAAGAGCCTTGGCAGCTTGTCCTTGGGCTTGGGCTTGGGCTTGTTCCGCAGGACTGTCCGGCGCCAGACCTGTTGGCTTGGTGGCGGGGATGGGGGGCGCCTGGTGCCGGAGGATCTCTTCTTGGTGCCAGTCCTTTGGTTCACGAAGAGGGTCTTCAAGACGCTCTGCTGCTTGGGATCCGTTTTGGGAACCTTTCTAGGGGCTGCCCTTTTCTTTTTCCGAATGATCTTGCGCTTCCGGGTGGTCTTGGTGATGGTTTCGGGCATTTTTTGAAATTTTGTTAAATTACTAAATAGTTTTTATGATCAAAATATATACTAAAACGAAACTCAAACATTACTAATTGTTGTTGTTGTTATTAATGTCTCTAAGCAAGGCCTGCTCTTTTTACAAACCAAAAGGGATTCCTTTGGGAAATTTTGTGTCCAACCTGTTACTTATTTTGTATTTTTATCCATACGGGGCTTTTCTTTCTGTGTAATACACTTAACAGCGAGATTTACAGACCTCTGGCAGATGCAAATATTTAAGTTTTGACGTGAAGAGCAGCTCCTGGCTCCCTGCTATTTGTGGAGAACAACATGATTACAATTGCCATCCTAGATTTATGATTTCATTGCACTCTTCCACACACTCCACCACACACGGGACACACACGCACACCCACAATCGGACGGACTTGCATAAGTTGTGAGCTGATGTGGCCACAGCCAACTTAACTTTTGAAACAATGTCAAATACAATAAACGTGTGTTGTGCTCTGTTTCCCTTGTTGTTGTTGACACCCACACAGGCGCAGGGCGAGTGTGCCGCCAGTGAATGTGGGTGTGTGTGTGTGTGACTGTTAGTGCCGAGTGTTAAACCGCATTGTTTGAATGCAGCGCTGGGCGAACAATGTAAATTGCCAGCGAAACACTGGCGACTGCACTGGCAAAAAAATGTCTGAAAAAATATTGGAAAATTATAAAGATTAAATTAAGGTTTTTTTTTTAATTATATGTACATTTTGTATTGTTTTTAAATTTTCTTTATATATCAAGAAATATTTTCTTTTTCAGGCAAGCTTCTTTTAAACTTGAAACAAGGATGATATCTGGAAAGTGTACTCAACCAGGAATATCAGGTGAGCAAAGATTTATGTATTACATTTGAAGATATATATAATACCTTATTAAATCATATTTTATAATGAGTCTAATTTATGAGAAGTCGGTTAAAAATTTTAAATTTAACATTGTAGACTGCACAAGTATATAGTTATAACTACATAGTTAAATGGGTACATCTTGCACAACATCTTACTGCTTTTTCATCCATATGTGAAAAATACTTAAATCTAACATGGCTTAATGCACAAGAATTTATTGTTAAAGAAATGCAAAAAAAGACTTGCTAAGAAAATTAAACCACCAACATGTTGAGATACCAATTCTTTCTCCTATTTATGTGAAAAATAGCATAAGATACCCCATAATCGAAAATGGCAACATGCACAAGTAAATCTTGCTAGGAAAATGTTGCCAAAAACATTGTGAGCACTGGTTTATGTTAAACTATTAAAATAATTTATCATTTGGACTTTTATTTAGTAACAAGTAGCTTTCTATTCATATTTTTTTTACTGTGCATTCATCTAGCATTGGGGGCTATACACAAGTGCGCAGATACGTATAAATTATATGCGTTGGCTGCAGCAGCAGCACGAGATACGGGGCAACAACAAAGTTGAAACACTCCCATAAACACCCACACACACACACACACTCTGCCACACACAGAACGCACAATAACACATAGTGGCACACACTCCGTTGGATTGCAAAAGACGCAGCAGAAATAGAACAAAAGCAATACAATTAATCATCGAAGAGCAGGCCAAGCAGAAACAGCATGCTGTTTAAGCCCAACCAGGAGCGGGAGCGGGGCGGGAACGGGAATGGGAACAGGAGCAGCAGGATCAGAGCCACAACTAGGGCCCTACGACATTTGCGGGGCAAATATGGTTGCAACATTACTAGCAACATAATTCAAATTAACAAATAGCATAAAGTCGCACAGAAATGCTCTATTGCAATTATTTTTGGTCCATTTAGAATTATATTCTGACATGTCTTGGGGTTTAATTTAATAATATTTGTTAAATAAGGAAGTAAACTAGTGACTAGTTTAACTATTCTTTGGGAAAATATATCTATGCTTAGCAAACTACTGTTTGTCATGAACACCTAAGGAATAATATTGATGGAATACAAAATATTATCCCAATTTTAATGATAATATTTTAAACAGAAATATTATTTAGAATTATAGAAATATTTAAGGAAATGTTTCAATAAGAAATCCTAAATAATTTATGATGAAAAAAGAAAAGAAATAAAAATCCCCAGCATATTTTGCTTACGATTTTCGTAGTAGAAATGACACAGTCTGTACCTGCTGCATTTGCTTTCTAACAAAGGATGTGTCCGAATTGTCTACCTAAATTCGATTTACAATTTCTGTGGACTTCAATCAAGATCTATATTGATCTATACCAGATTTATATCTATGCTTAACAGCTTGTGACTTTCAACAGTCCTTAAAAGATCTAATAAACATTTATACCTCTTTTAAAATAAGATAAAACATTGAAAGATAGACAAATTCCCATAGATTGCATTGTCCAATTTATTTTACCCCAAAATATACTCTGTTGCAACTCCTTGTCAACGCATTGGCACTACATCCCCGAAAACAAATCCAAACAACGGCAGGATCAGGCCGCAGTGAAGAGTACTAATGGCACACACTTGTTTCTGCAAGCGGGCGTGGTGCACAGGGGGCGTGCCAGCTGGATACACTGTGCAACTGCCACTGCCACTGTGTGCAATCAATTATGCTGGGCTGGGCACCGATACCAGAAGCTGGCATAAGCAGGATCTCGACCCGGCGCCGATGCCGATGCAGCTGTCAGGAGTCGGCAGGCGAGCTAGATGCCATTCCGGAGCAGGCAACCCACCGCTCGGGGGCATTATCCCCGGCTAAGTTCAATTAGGTGAAGGCAACCTGAAGCCTGAAAAGCATAAATGTCATTTTTCATGAGAAACGTCAAATTTGATTTTTTCTTTTTATTTTATTTCTTTTTTTGAAGAACCGAAGAGCAGACAAAGCCGAGGGGAGGAGAGAATTTCTATAGCCAAGGAAATGACTTTACACCTTCTTTTCCCCTCGAAAGAAATGGATCAAATATAGATTTATGTGTTTCATGTCAAAATAAATGGATTTTACATGTTGCCACAAAGCGTTCGATGCGAGCGAGCATCGAGCGGGTGCCGAGTCCCGAGTCCTGAATCCCGAGTCCCTGTCCCGAGTCCTCGCTTGGCATGGCGCAAGGACGACGGTGACAAACAGCAACAACAATGAAAATATAACGTGGCATTAAAATGTCATTTCATACTCATACAAACAAGCTCATATAACGCTCCCCTTTGTTGGCAGCCGAGGGAGCGAGGAGGGGAGCGAAATATTAAGTTAATATGTTTGAGCTTTGCCGGCGGAAGGGTGGGGCGGCTCTTTGATCCCTGGGAAATTTAGCAAAGTGCAGACAGGATATTGGCAGCTGCTTGCAGCCACACACAGGATATTAAAGCCATAAAGATGAAATACTTCTGCACACATTCCCTCCCTGGCAATCAGGCCGATTCGCACATCCAGGTGCGATCCGCGTACCTGAGTCCCAATCCGAATCCGAATCCCGAAGCTAGACAAATTCCCCCAACAATGGGGATTATTCAAATTATTTCCCACATGCGTTGCTGCCTCCGAATCTGACTGGAGGCGTCTCAGGCGGCGGCATCTCCTCCTGCTCCTCGGCACCTCAACCTGGCACGTCTATTTCGGTTTGTGTTCCCTCTGTGTGTGTGTGTGACACATGATGCCATGTCAGATAATTTATCAGCGCATTTTTGGCATTCAGCTCGCGTCCTGACATTGCCCCGAAAGGCCAACAAAACAAAAAGAAATGCCAGCTTTCGCTGCTCCGCTGCCCTGTGTTACTCGGGAGGTGCCACATGGCCAGCCTCAACCTCTGGGTGGGCAGTACACCAGGAGCTAGAGGGTTTCCTACGGGTTCTTAGGTATAAAAGAACTTGACTTGGTTTAAAAATATCCTATTTTGATTATATGTGTTTTTTCACTTAGTTTCATACGTATCTAGAGTCCTTGAATGTGGTTTCTGTAATATACTTCCTAGTTTCTTTAATTCCTCATATAATTCTTTTGTAAATATTACCTTGTAGCGAATTTTCTTAACCAGTTTCTGGTTCCAACCTTCTCCCAATTTTTCTCACTGCTACTGCGAGGTCCTTGTTTGGCTCCCTCGAGCTTTGTTTTCGTTTCTCTCCCGTTTCCTTTCGCCTGCTTTTCCCGCTTTTCCTGCTTTTCATTTTGATAAATATGTGGAGGGCAGAAATCTATCATTTCGCGTGTCGCATAAATAAATACATCAAGAGGCAACACCCACCCACCCCGCACACACACACACACACAGACACAAGGATTCCAGTAGCACACAAACTGTTAATCAACAGCAAAAAAAAAGGGGGAATCCCCTGCCTCGCCGCTCCGCCTTCGCTGGGAGTTGGCAATTTGTTTAGTCGTTAAACTTTTTTAGCGTTTCGTTATTTAATGCAAATTGATGATAACGGGCAGCGCAACGCTAATGAGTATACGAGTATGTAAGGGCAAAGGACGAGTTCCCCTCGTAACCCCATCTTTGGGGCAGAGTTTCCCCCGAAAAATGGGGAATGTGGCAATTTATGCTACCAGCAGCACACACTCGCTGCTGGGTTGTATACAAATTTAATGAATGCTCCCGTTTTCCGGGATGCCCATAAATAATCAACAAGCCAGGAGTCGGGCACTGGCAGAAATTCCGCTTGAGTTTAAAATTAAATCAAGTTTCTTAAAGTCTTCTGGCGAAAAGAGTTATTTCTTTCTTCGTGACAAAAATAACACTCACAATTGGCGCATTTTGTGGTGGCGTTGTCCTTGTTTCGTTTTCATCTCTTCTGGTGCGACACCTTTCTGATGTCCTGGCAGTTTGTTTTAAATGAAATTCGTTAAAAGTCTTGCGAAATACACACACACACAGAGGAGTACGCCGGAGGTCCTGCTGCCAGCTGCTGGCATTCGCCAGGAGCGATTTCGGTTTGGGGGTTACGTGTGCAGTCAATTCCACTCGGCTGCCCATTGAAAAGTTTTGCACTTCGCTGCACAAAGGACGTGGAGCAGCGTGGAGCGGAGCGGGGTCACACATCAAGGCCACCGCAGCGGGATTTTCATATATAGAATAGAGCGTAAAGTAATACCAAATACCAAAACATCATAATACATCCTCCGAATAATTTATGTGAGACAAAGTTGCGGGTTTTCAGAGCTCAACTTCGATTTCCGAGTTGTACATTCGCTGAAGTTTGCTACTTATGGAACAGCCATGAAAATACGTTGTCGCATATGAAAACATATACGAAAATATGCGAAAAATATACGGAATTACCATGCGCGGCAACTTTGTGTGCGAACTCGAACTGTTATCCACGGAAAGCATACTCCAGTGGATAGTCCATTTCCTTGGCTACCAAAAACACTCAGATGGTCAAGACCATGGCCATTACGACACAGCCCACTATGATGATGATGATCATGACGATGGTGTGGCTCAGGGGGAGGGCGTCCCGAGTCCAGAGTCCAGAGTGACCAACGGACGGCGGTGATATGACCGCAAAACCAATACGAGTGCCAGGACGATTCGATTTAATGGAAAATCGACCGCAGAAGCAGCAACAACTTAAGCGATTCAGAAATTGCAACACACAACCGTCCCCGGCTCCCCCCGGAGCTCCCAGCTGACACACTTTTGGGACACTTACACACACACAGAGCGATTCTCGGCGAGATGAGAGCACGACGGCGGCGGTGTCAGGGGCCACGCAATTAGGGGGCTTAACCACTGGCCGGCTGGCCGGCTGACTCGCCGGGTGGGTGGCTCTGTTCAGGCCTTGAACTGGTCGCTATCTGCAGCTGAAGTATGTGGCGCCCATCGACGATATATATTGAAACTTGAAAGCATTAAGCGGACGGCGGACCACAGCGAACGCGGAGCCACAACGCGCCGCGCAATTACGGCGGACAGCAGTGCGACCAGGACGTACTCTTGTGTGTCCTCGGCGAGGGTAGACACAGCAGGATTCGGAATTGGAGAGAAGAAATTTATATTTCATATTTTCAGTGGATTTTTAGTCGAGAAGAAAGCTTACCAAGTAAAAATCTTTTTACGGACTTTTAGTAGAACTGCCGCCCAAAAACAAAATTAACACTTTGGCAAGGACTATTTTGATTCTCTGGGAGATATAGTTATACATTCTGTCTCGCTGTCCTGACTAGGAAGGGCAGGAAATCTTAATTTATCGATACTGTAAAGATATTTGATGCCAAGGAATTTTATTTTAATTACTTCGATATTTTTACTTTGTACTGAAATTAGATAAATCGAATTTCTGTTTGAAATTTGTTTTTTAAAAATGTTAGTGTTCGATATTTTAACTTTTGAATTTTCAAACTTTACGATATTTTCTATGTTTGATTGAGCGTATCGGATTTTATATTTAAAATTCCGAAATATGTATTAATCTTAACGATATTCTTATATTTATCTGCAATATTCTTGTGGATATATTATAATCATGACTTTAATTGAGGTTTCTGTTGCTAGATTTTTAATGCCCTTTCTCTGATCTTCAAATGAGATCACTTGCCTAGTTCAAATGTAAGACATTCTCGTTTAAACTAAGATATATTTAATTTTTAAGTTATTAAGAGAGTTCTCCTAAATTCTCTTCCATAATAAAGCCTAGATATATCTCGCAACCGCCCTCGTTAATAAAAACCCATACAATCGTACTTCTAACGCTCTGAGCGCGACGGCAGCTGTAATAAAGGCAGAGAAAACAAATCTAGAGCCTGGGCAGGGCCGGACAGGGGGCTCTGGAACCAACACTGGACTGTGCACTGTGCACTGGGCTTTGGGCTTGTCGTCGATGCCATCGAAAACAGAAGTTTTACGATTAAGCCAAACGAAAGGAGCACAAACACCAGTCCGCCACGAGAGCCGTGCTCGCTGGTCGGCTTCTGGCTCCTGGTTTCTGCAAACCAATTCAAGTGTTCCGTGAAATGAGTCGAAAATTGACATTCGATTTGCAAGACCATTGCACAAAGTCGGCTGTCGCCAGTCGCGAGTCGTGGAGGCGGCGTTAAAGCCGGGACCGGGTCCTGCGGTTAGGTGCCTTAAAGTCGCTGCCCGAATGTATGCAATTAATTTGGCAATCGCATGTGAAGTGCACATAACACGAAACGATGGCCTTTGGATTCGCAGAAACATTCCGTATTCCATGGGGCACCTGGGGAACAATTAGGCACCTGGCCAGGCCCAGGAATCGATGCGCACGAAGCCAGTTAATCATCTGGCGGAACCGTCTTCATTTGCATGCCGGATGAGAGCGGCAACTGGAGCTGCTCCAATTAAATTGCAGGTGAATCATTGAGGCGGATCAAAGGTTTTCGGCAGTCAGTCTGTGTCAAGAGCTTAGGCCAAGTTGGCTTAAATGTCGGCAATTAAACCGGGCCACTATTATTCAGATGCTTCTGCATACCCGGCCCTTAATGAGAGCGCAGCAGCAGCAGCAGCAGCGGCAGCATTTTGTGCTCATTAAATATTTAATTGCGAAATTAAAAGAATATGCCAACGCGGCACAGAGTCCTTGTCTTGTCGCCAGAATGTGCAGTTGCAGCTAAAAATGGCGCGAGACAACGGCAATTATTTGCACAAATGCTTATTAAAATTGCTTTTACAACTTGTTAATTTCATAATACAGTTTTTATTGTGGCCAGGAAGGAAGGAGGAAAGTGCCGAGCCCCAGGCGGCGAAGTAGGAGCCAACTTTATGAACGGCAAAAAGTTGAAAGGCCAAACTTGTCTCTATGCAAAATTCCCACGCCGCCGCCCTCATCCTTGACCTCGTCGACGCCTAGACCTGTAATATACTTGTCCGCCTTCTAGTCCGTGTCCTAGCCCGCGTCCCAGCCCGCGTCCTAGCCCGCGTCCTAGTCCGCATCCTAGCCCTCTTGCTCGTCCCTTCGTCCCTTATTGATCGGTTGCGGTTGTGCACAATTTAGATCAAGGATACCGATAGGGCTTCGTGTTTATGCCAAAACCGTTTTGTCAATGCTGAGAAACATTTATGCCAATTTGCGTTTTGGCGAGCTGACAACTCGCAGCGGCGACGCGACATCGGAAAAGTCGATAGCGAAAGTGGAAAAATTACGCGGCTGAGGAGGCCAGACTCGCCTGGCATTTCCACCTCCTCCCCTGTCCCTTTTGAAGCCACGTCGTCGTCGTCGTCGTAACAGCAAAATTACAAAATTAAATTATTTTCAGGCGAATTTATCAACATGAACGCGGAACTGGGCTCGCTCCCGGAAATTGCTAAATATCTTTGTTAGCAATTGAGTTCTTCTTGGCTCCCTTCCTCGCATCTGTTATGATTCCCATATTAATGACATAATTATGCAATAAAATACGGAGCCTATCGCTGTCTGATTTCGATCAAATAGGTCCTAAGGGGAGCGGAATCTAACTCAGGGTAAAGGAGAGAAAAAATAATATGGAACAGAAGTCGAAAATTAAAGCCAGAGCGTTAATTTGTAATTAAAGAATATACTTTAATGTACTTATATCTCAAAGAATTTTTAAGAGCACAAGATTTCAGAGAAAAATTCAGAGTATGTAACCCTGCCAGTTTTTAACATAATGTCATCTACTTCTACTCTTCCTTTATTTTATTGTTTATAAACCAAACCGTACTTTACTCAAGATTTAACTTATTAATTTCAAGGTTTTTTTTGAAGAAAATGTATTTTATTTCAAAGTTTCGGACTCCAAGTTATTTCCCTGTTTATAAATAATTTATATCCAAGTTAATTTAGTACTCGATCCACTTGATCAAATGAATACTTTTAAAATATTTAAGATCTTCAAAGACAGAAGACATTATACTTTATTTATCCTCTGCCAGATTCGTGGGCTTATTAGAGTGCCGAGTCCCAAATGAGTTGTTGATAATTGAACGCCGCGGAGACGTGGCTCATCTCAAATTACGGCCCGTAATCTAGATCCAGCTGTCCGCCAGCGGCGGCATTAAATCAGAAACTTTGCGTATTAGATCGGGGCCGAGGAGCAGGAGCAGCATGACTGAGACCTCACCCACCTCGAACTACACCAATTTATTTGCCACACTGATTGGCGTATTGTGCTCGCTCTTCCCTCCCCTCACGCGCTCACGTAGCCACACCCGTAGACCCGGGTTGAGCTACAAACTAAGCCTCATTATACGACTCTGAGGAGGAGGAGCTTGCAGGTGGGGGCTAGGTAAGACGCAGACAAGCTGCGCAACTGATTGCTAAATAGACAGGCAGCCAATACACATCGATAAGGCCGAGATAACGGACAGATTGTCTTTACAGGAGGCGTCCTGGAGGTGGGTTGATGGAGGGGCTCCCGGGGTAGGGTAACGAAGACGGAGTCGATGCGGACGCTGCCTGATTAATTAGGGCATTAATTTTGCTAAATTACTCCAATACATTAGGGAGATCGAAGCCATTTGTCAAAATTAACCTGAGGACCGATGTAAATGAATTCGCCGTGCCGAGCTTGCCGTAATGAAGTCCGGGATATGCCTGGACCCTGCTGGGCGTGGATTTGCTGCCGCTCCTGATGCTGCTGGGGCAATGACAACGATTACGAAGGCGTATCAATGACTGATGGCGGCACGTGGTCTGCCGACTCTCCATATATATGTATGTACTCCGGCCCTGGAGAGAGGGCATCAATCTCCGGCCAGGACTGCAGAACTCAAAAAGCTGCATCCCCAGGCATGTCCCAGATACCGAGTACAAGTTACACGGCTAGAAAAGGGATGAGACAGAAGTAACTTGTATAAATTCTGTGATAACATTATGTTTTAGCCCGGATCGTGGCCAGAACCCTCTGCTCTGAGCAGTTATATCCTTGGATTATACCTCTTCCTTGATGCTTCTCCAAGATGCTTTCCCCTCAGTGTAACCGCTTTCTCCCAATGGCCATGCCTCAAATGTCAACGGCAGTCAAGATGGCAGGCTTGGCTCTGCCTGTCTATCTGTCAGCCAGTCCAGTCCCCCTTCAGTTCGTCCTTCAGTCAGTCCGTCAGTCACTCTCCCATTCAGTCAGTGAGTCATTCAGACATAACCGGGCACCAGCTTGTTTTCAATCCCGCCGGATAAGTTAACAAAGCGCACAGAGCACAGAGAAGACCGGCAAGCCCGGGAGACGAAGACGGACCGGAGCGCGCATTCTTCCAGCTTTGGCGCTAAGCCACTTTTGTGCGGTCCTTGGACACCGACGCACCCAAAGACGCCCCATTCCCAGCGCAGTTAGGCTGCATTAATGGGCAGGAGGCGACATTTCCCACTTACGATTGCAGGCATATTATGAAAAATGCACAATGTGCCATCAACACACGGAGCTTAGCAGGGCGGGGGAGACTTGGAGGGAGGGAAGGAGGGCAGGACAGGAAGGACAGGAAGGAAGCGAGACATTCTGGGGGAATGGCAACGACAACTGTAACGACATCATCAGTGCTGGGATCGCCCCCGCAGTCATCAGCTTAAAGTTTCCACGAACCCAGCAGGTGAAGACGGAGGAGCAGCGGAGGATGGAGTCTCTAGGACGCAGGACTACCTAGTCGACGCTGCTTTACATTTTTATGTGTGTTCTTGGGATTGGGTGTGGGGGAGAGGGGAAGCTGTGCGCGGCAGCATTAATAATTGAAATATTCACTAACAGGAAGTTGAAGACGTTAATGGCGGAGGAGGAGGAGGACCAGGACCAGGACCACTATCCTTCCGCGCGCTTGATTGAGGTTTACTCTGCTCCGCTCCTGCTAATGCATAAACCATGCACAGACATCAGCAGGCAGCTCACATCACTCCAGTGTCCTGTCCCGGCCTTAGCTGTTGCTGTGTGGTCTAGGCAACTTATTTTTAGCTCATTACGGGCCAAAACGACTCTGCCATGGCCGGAGTAGGGTACGCCCTTCAAGATGCCTCCGAGCCTTGTCCTTTTGCGAAGCTTCCTGTTTTGTGTGTCACCCTCGGCGCTGCTGCTGCTGCTGTCGCTTGGTGTCCCAGGTTCAGGTTCCCGCTCGCTATGCCTCCCCCTCTGTGGCTTCCATGGAGCGAGTGCGACCTGGCCTCGCCTCGTGTCTGTGAACTTGCCGTATTCCCAAAACGCTGGCATGCGTAATGAGCCTCGGCTCGGGTTTCTTCACTCCGCTTTCTTGGTTCTTGTTTTGTAATTTCAAAATCATTTCGCGCGCGCGCGGCGCTCTCTAAATAACGGAGTTTGTGTGGGTTACACTGTGAGAAAAAAGAGGGGTAAAAAAAAGAGGTAAATAAAAATTGCAATTTAAAATTCTTAGTTATTATTTTTATATAAATAATCATTATGTTTTGGGCAATAAATAAATCTTAAACTATATTTATTATAATTTCAGTCAGAAGTTTGCAACGCAGTGAAGGAGACATTTCCGACCCTATGAAGTATATATATTCTTGATCAGCATCAATAGCCGAGTCGATCTAGCCATGTCCGTCTGTCCGTCTGTCCGATTATACTCAAACTAGTCCCTCAGTTTTGAAGCTATCTGAATGAAACTTTGCAGGTAGTCTTCTATAGGCTCTCACTACTATATAAGTCGGAACGGGCCGGATCGGACGACTATATCATATAGCTGCCATAGGAACGATCGGAAAATTTTCAGAAAAAAAATTATTACTTGTCCAATTTTCAACATATCTTCACATAATTTAAGACATGGCCATGTTATATTATTCTAGAATTTCGGTTTTAATTTGATCAAAATCGGACTACTATATCATATAGCTGCCATAGGAATGTTCGGGAAATATTAAGTATACGCAATGTTAAACCAAATTTTTATATCTATTAATGTTGTATACAATTCCTGTTGGTTTTACTTTCCATTTAATAAAATTTTATTAACTCATAATGATCCAATTGTAAGCTGCAAGGGTATACAAACTTCGGAGTGCCGAAGTTAGCTATCTTTCTTGTTTAAGCACCTTTTTATTCTCAGTGCGCTTAACTTAAGGCTACCTTTGCGGTCCCATTTCTTTTCCCCTTCAGCGCCAGCCTTGCCTTTGTTGCTACTTCCCAGCCTGCAGCTCCTTAGGCTGCCTTCTCCCAGCTCCTTGCTTCCAGCTCCTTGCTCCCAGCTCCTTGCTCCCAGCTCCTGCTCCCAGCTCCTTGCTCCCAGCTCCTGCTCCCAGCTCCCCAACTCCCTGTACTGTTTCCTTTTCTGTCCAGGGGCAAAGGCGTCGCTTGTTCACGAATTCCCGTAGCAGTCATTTGCGTTTATTATCACAACGCGTTGACTTGTCCATCCCCTGCACATGGGGGATGGCAGCTTCCCGCCGGCTCCTTCCGCTCCCTGGCCCCGCATAAACTTCAATATAGCGCCGACTCGTATCGGGCATAAAGTAAAGTTATATTCGATTTCCTGCAGAACGCACACTCGCCGGGCTTTAAAGCCATTCGGCTGCGAGTCGACTTTAATGTGCGGTTTGGGGGCGGGGCAGGATGCGCCTGGCGCAAACTGTAACCGCAAAACGCCAAAAGGAAATAAATGTGCGACTTTGCAATGAAACAAGCATTTATGGTGCCATAAAACAAACCAAGCACGAATATTTCTAACTCATCTTAAAACAAATACAAGCGCGCGCACACACAGCCGCGGCGCTTATGTAAGAGTTCGTCCTCGTCCCCACACCCACCCTCATCCTTGTCCTTGTCCCCGTCTGGGTACTTGTCCTGGTCCGCATGTGTTTGATTACATGGCCAAAATGTTGTGTGTGTTTTGTGTTTGACTACGGCTTAGGAGCTGGGAGAACGAGGCTGGGGAGCCAAGGCAAGGACGAACAGGATGCCAGGGTCGGGCATAAACTTGCTCAGATAAAGTTTGATTAGTGCGACAGACTAAAGCCTATCTGCCAGCGCCGAGGTTAACAGAAGCCCGCCTTTTCGCTCAGTGCACACACGCACACAGACACACTCGGGAGCATATGTGTGGCTCAGCAAATTTGGGAGAAGATTGTGATATAAAAAACAAGGCGATGGCGGCGCGAAAAAACACGCCGCCTTGCCGAACTCAAAGGAGCTGCGACGCTGCTCCTGAAGGCACACAAAAACCGCAAAATACAAAACGCAAAATTACTCCCACGGGAGGGACAGGGAATGGAGTGGGCGTGGCCCCAAGCAAATTACCGGGAGCTGGCAGCTCGGCAGCTTTCACTGGGAAATGCTGAACAGTAAGAAATGACATGTCGCATTTTAAAGTTGCGTCAACGTCAGCGTCAAGGCTCAACCTCAACCCCCTGCAGGGAATATGTACAGTACGAACATAAAGGTAGGAAGGGGCCTCCGTCTAAATTATTTTAAAGTGCTTTGTTGCTTATTTGGCTGCCGTTTTTGCGGTGTAATTTGAATATGCGCGCCTTAAAGTGAAAGCATTTGCATGCCCGAGCTGCTCGTTGTCCCCGTTTCAGCTCCTCGGCTCTCCCTTTCCTCCTGACCACGACACATTTACGGGTAAACAGTGTTAATGAAGTCGCATTAATTTGAGTGCGTTACAGACAGGACAACGCGGCAGGACCAGGACACGAACACGAACAGGGACATGGACTCCGGAGCACAGACGGAACGCAACAAAGCCGTCACAGATGGAGCAGCGGCAAGGAGCCCAAGGAGAGGGCAGGGCAGAGCAACAGCAACTCCTTTTTACAGTCAAACATACAGCAAAGGATACACAGGAAGAAATGGAATAACTTGCAGAAGAGTTGAACTTTGTCACCGTTAAATAAATACTCCTAAATTCTCCTCCTATCTATCAGAACGTTTATCAGCTGCTTTTTGATGATTTTTAGAACTATTTAAGCCTCTTTTAAAGCCTCCAAATGGTTTTTAAACTTCAGTTGCCTTGCCTTAGGTGCCATATTCTTCATGGTAACCCATTTTCTTGCCGTGCCCTCTCACACACGGCCTCAGCAAAGACAATGACAATACAAACATTGGGTAACGGGGAAAAATGGCCAAGACGGCACAAGAATGGGGGAAAGGAAAAAGAGTTACTGTCCGTCGTCCTTGCTGGTGGTGGCTCCTTGGCCTGCTCCAGCTCCGGCTCCGGCTCCAGCTCGTACTCCTCCAACAGAGAAGCCTCGTAAACCGGGAACGCGCGACGGCAACATGAAAATCTTGTCATATTTTTCTTGTTTACTGTCAACATCTTTGTACTTGAAGTCCCATTATGTTAATTATGATGAAGTAAACAGGACACAGTTGTTGTTTATTATAATTACCAGCAGTCGAGTCGGGGCAGACAGCGGCTGAGGAGGAGGAGTCCGGGGCAAAATGAATTTGTTGCACGTCCAAGGCGAAGGAACTCCGAGGGAGCAGGCGGCGCAGGCTGGCCTCCGAGCCCAACTAATTCAATTAGGAAAAGGCTCCAGTTCCAGGCTCCGCACTAGCATTTGGAGCGATAATATTTGCCAACTCTGATGTGGCGGAACGGGGCTTTTGCCCAAAACCTTGTGTGGTGTGTCCTTTGTCCTTTGTTTTGCGGTTATAATAGGAATTCCCGGCATACTTTGGCTGCATTGTTTGGACGACGCAAGTTCAATACAAACAAAAATAATCAATAGAAATTGTTATGCAAACAGCCTTTGGTCCTTTGTATGCCAGTCTCCTGCGAGTCTCAGCCGCGTGTAGTATTTGCCCAAGGAAAGTGATGGGATGTGATGTTTGGCCAGACACAAAAGGAGGCAGCAGCCCACGCATCCCGCTTTGAGGAGGGAAAACGGTTTCCGCCTCACAAGTGTCCGACCCAGCCCAGGCATCCTGCCGCTGTCGTCGTTGTCCTTTGCCAAATGCATTTTTAATAATGCAGCGGACGCTGCGCTGTCAAAAAACAATGACATTAATTAGCCGCTCTTTGTGAGTGGCGGAGAACAAAAAGTATATTTCTATGCAGCTGCGTCCCTGCTCCTCCTGCTGCCGCCTCATTTTCTTGCTCTTGTCCTGGCCCCTCTCCCCCCGTCCCCCTGTTGTTGTCCATTTCTTTTATGTGCACCAACAGCGGAAAAATTCATTACACTTTTGCACATTGTGCGCGCTTTTTTGTATTCAGAACAAAAAGACGCGCCCGAGCCGGGAGAGCGCAGCGTGAAAAAGTTATCTAAGAGTGTAGAAAATGGCCGGTGGGTGGTGCTCCCAGGGTGATGCTGCATCAGTTGCTGCATACGGGCTACGGGGGTCGTGGTATAATGAGTGATGGTTGTGCCACCAGCTCCACGGGGCGTATACGTAATGCGGCAGAGACCTCAGACTTGAGACTCCATGACCCGACACTCGACACTCGACACTTGAGAGGCTGCCAATCAATCAGACCGCCTGGGAGGTCAGTTGAAGGAATAACCTAGACTCTACACTACTGATGGGTTGTTTTCCCCTGGAGAGAAATGCTACACATTTATTTAAAAACGGAGTAGTCATATTTTTGATAAATTTGTGTGAGTTAAGAGACCTTGAAGAACTTTATTTCGCTCTCTAGGAAACCAAACTTTGAAGTAATTGTTGTGTCTGTTCTGTTAACATAACCACTTGATACTGAGTATCTCTTAGTCGCCAAAAACACAATTTCTATTTAATTTCTTGCTGGTTATTGTGCTCTCGAGGGGCAGGAGGAGGAGGAGGCCATGGCTGGTTGGTATGCCAGCTCTGACCGCTCTGTTTTCCCTGCTGCGTTTCATGTATTATTGCATTCTTCAGCTCAATGTGTGTGGGCCGACCCTGTCCAGCACTTCATTCTGCAGCATCTCCTGCTCCTGCTCCTGCTCCTCCTGCTCTTACTCCTCCTTTGGCTCCCTCTGCTCCTTCGTTCGACAAGTGGAACGAGCTCAATGCGAATGGCGACTAATGTCCAGCAGGCACGTTTCAAGCACACAAAGCTGTAAAATATGTAGCAGACTGGCACACACACACACCTAACGCCCAGGGCAACAAAAGCAGTGAACACACACACACCCCCCATTTACACAACCCACCTCCCACGCCCACACTCAGATAGATGCATTTGAAAGAGAAACAAAGCACAAAAAATAAACAAATCGCGCCATAAATTGCAACTTGGCAATTTTGAGAATGTAAACAGGAAATGTTTTCCTTAGCTTCTCGCTAGATTTTTCATTATGTGAATAAAATGTCATTACCCAAATGAACGTGAGGGCTTTAAGGGGATCCTTAAAGAGGAGAACCTGCCTCGGAAAGACCCTCCCTCGGAAAGAATCTCCCTCAGATAGAAGCTCCCCGAGATGTTGCATTAATGGCTATGCTTCCGCCGGCTCTTGTGACTCGAGTCTTGCAGCAGCTGAACTTTACTTCAAGTTCAATAATTGCAGTTTGAGTGCTCCGCTTTCGGCGGGACCCCTTTCCCAGGTAATCCTCCTGCCAAGGACTCGGCCTAGTACAATGAGGAGGCGGTGGGCTAATTTCTTTTTCGAAACTTTTGGCTTGACTTTGGGACTCGACTCGACTCGCTCGGCAAAAGTTAATTTGTAGGCATCGCGACAAGGATTTGACGCATCAAGAACTTTGATTAAAAGCGCACACACACACTTACACACACAACACACACGCTCACATTAGCGCTCTCCAATAGGATTTACACCTCCATTCAGCATGTGTGTGTGCGCCATATAAATTTGCACATAAAGTGGAGCGGCGGTGCCCTGGAAAAATGTATAAAACAAATTTATAACAAAAACGTGATGTGGTTATTGATGGATGGGCCTTTGCCGGGAATTGTTTTGGCCCCGACCAGGTCGGATTGGCTTTGGGTTGGGGTTGGGTCAAAGGTAGCGCCACACATAATAATAAAACCCGCCACACAGACACACTCGCAGAAATCCACACACAACCCATCACCAAGATTGCGCTGTCAAAGTTTGGAATTGAATCATTTCCAAAATTATGCGGAGTGGAAAATGCTGTAATTTATGATTATTTATTGCAAACTCCTAATCAGATGGTAGGGAAGAAGGTCTAATTAA
Organism: Drosophila jambulina; assembly: GCA_018152175.1. NCBI lineage: Eukaryota > Metazoa > Arthropoda > Insecta > Diptera > Drosophilidae > Drosophila > Drosophila jambulina. Next base: position 1,871,459 of record JAECXH010000114.1, read on the forward strand.
TATTTTATCGAAATGACAATCGGTAATAGGTTCAAGAAGTAAGCTTAGCTTTTACTTTGACTTATGAATAGGAAATGTATCTCGAAGATCCAGCTCGAAAATTATGATGACGATTTAAAAGAGAGAGTCTCTGCTATTCTCTCTTGCACATATAAAAAAGCTACTGATGAGGAATGTTTTTCTCTATTTTCAATACGAAATAAACCTATTTTTCCCAGTGAGGTTACCACCTCGTCCGCCTTCCGCGATGCACGCCCCGAGGTCGCATGTGGCGGATGCGGGCCTGGCTTGTATCGAAAAAATAATCATTTTCCTTCGGCTGTCGTCTTTAATTATTTTGACAACCCGATGCCAGCCAGCCAGCCAGGCAGCCATCCAACCAGACAGCCATCCAACCAGCCACCAGCAAATGCAGGGACGTGTCGGATTCGTTTATTATGTGGGTTGGATTAAAAGCTATACGCAGGCAGGACCAGGAGCAGGACCAGACTAGATGGGAGCATCACGTGCCGTGGCCTGGATGGCTCCTGGCCACCGTCATCGGGGCCAGATCGATACAAAAGCAATCCGAGCCGCCACCGGTCACGCAGCTTCCTTCCTTTCCGAGGTCCGTTCCGTTTCATTAAAAGTTCACATTTGTTTGGGGGCCCGGGACTTGGCCTGCTTTGCTAATTACACGGAGGAGGGAGGTGCAAGGGGGCGTCACATTAAGTGTCCAGTTCCAGCTGTCATCCGCCATGCGGGCCAGGGAGATGGGGGACCCCATGGATGCAACGGAAGTCCGAACTGCTAGCTAGGTTGGGATGAACCCACTTCTCATTAGTATAGTTTAGGGTTTTATAGAGAGCTCTTCTTCTTATGCACATCAAAGAAGTCAACTTTAACATCTCCTTTTTATGGCGCTTTTTTCCTTAATTTTTGAGAACCAAAGCCTGGCAGCACTGCTGCAGGTCGAAGGTGTCTCGCACACATGTCGCAGCCTCTGGAGAGGATGCGGAAAAGGGGTGTCAAGGAGCAGAAGGAGCAAGGAGCTCCGGGCTGCGAGCACGAAGCACGGTTATTGTTGCCTCTGGCACTCACCGTGTTTGGTTAATGCGTCGCCGTCGTCGTCGTCGTCGTCTTCCCCTCCTCCGGCGAACGTTTTCTTTGCGCTTACTCGCTTTATTTTTATTGTATTTCGTTTGCGTTTGCCATTACCCCAACCCCCTCCCATTTCCAATCACTGAGCAGCAACAATCGAACGCTCCGGGCAGGCTCTTGGCAGTCGACAGTCTGGATTCGGGAACCTGCAGTTGCCAGTTGCCAGTTGCCAGCCGTTGCGAGCAAAGAAGGCAAAATGCTTTTAACTTTTATGGCTCTAATGGAGTTTTATGCACCAGCCTCGTCCTCCGGCCCGGATGTGTACGTTTTTCAAGTCACCGAAACTGCACTCTAACTGCTGCATTTTCTGCCCAGCCTCCTGCTCCGGCTTCTGCTCCTGCTGCTGCTCCTGCTGCTGCTCCTGCTCCTGCTCCTGCCGCCGTGCCCCATTTGCATGCGTTATCTGCTTAATGCTGCGAGCACTCCACAATTTGACGCTGGACAGCGCCACAGTGGTCAGCCTGATGAGTCGACCCGCCGGCCATTGTGTTCCGGCAGCGAGGAGACTTATCGACGTAGCCACGCTCCGCTGGAGCCTCGCATCCTGGGCAGCCAGCGCTGCCTGGGCATCCTGGGAGGTGAGTGAGTGAGTGGTTCCTCTGTCGAAATTTTGAATTTTGATTGGCATCAGCGTGCGGTGCAGTGTTCCATGATTATCGCCCAGTTGAGTACACTGTCCTGTGTCCGCGTCCTGTGTCCTGTGTCCCGTGTCCCGTGTCCTGTGTCCTCCCGGGGCTCTGGTCTCCGGGCCAGTGTGTCACTGACCGGTCGTCGTCTACGGCAATTTGGTCATCAAAATTGCATAGTGCTCTCATGATGCTAATTGCAGGGCCGGCCGTGTTTTGCTGACTAATTTTGTTGTTTGCCACGGACGTCGATACGGCAAAGGGATATGGGAACATAGGTCAGTTGGCCTCGATTCTCATTGGGGAGTGGCTGCCGGGATGCATGATTAGCTGACTCACTGGTTTCCTTTGTTGATGAAAATGGATAGAAGGTATCATTTTGACGAATTTAAGGGGGTATTTTCTAGGGGTTCTAATTTGATATCATTAAAGAGTCCCTTTCCTTAAAAAAAGCAATGCAATAAATCTATAATTTAAAATTCTCTGAAAACTAAGCATCAAATTGTACAAACTTGCACTGGTTTTTAAGGATTCACTTTATTATTTTGAGTTCGTATCGAACTTAACTCCTAATCTGCCCCTTTTTCCCCTCCATAAACCAAAAGTAAAGATCCAATTATTGCGGCATCGAAGGAGCCGGAGAAGGACAACTCCTTTTAACAAAAGGGCAACTAAGTAAAAGGAGCACGCGGCAAGACCCGCTGAACTCACGAATGAAATTCAAAATACCTAATTTTATTACGGGCTTCGGCATCAGTGTGCTTTCAGCGAGAAATTTAATTTTCCAAATCACAAATTCTTTATTTGTTTCCACGAGCGCGGCTGGGCTCGAAAGGAAGGGTCTGCCCGAGGTCGGCGAGAGAGGATGCAAAAGGATGCGAGGGAGCCACTCACGCCTCACGGTTTGCAGGCCCTGTGTCCTTATTGAATTGCTGCAATTGGACTCCTCAATGTGCACATCGTCGTCTCGTCCTGGCCCGGTCTGGCCTGGTTTCATCCGCTCTCCGTCTGGAACTTGGCAGGAAGAAAGGAAAGGCAAACGCAGAACACAAGAACGGGCCGGGAAAAGCCATGAAAAATACAGTAAACCCGCTTTATTTTCACATTTTATAAATTTTTCCTTTTCGTTGCTCGTATCTTTGCCTTGTTTGTGGTCTGCCCAGTTTCAGCACCGTTCCACCTCCCGCCACCCCTGCCGCGTGCATTCCTCCAGTCCGGACACCATTCCTACCGTTGAAAGGTAAAAGACACCGACCGCTGTGCAGCGGGAGGATGCAGGACGGAGGAAGAGTTGGACTCTGAGGCAAAAGGCACGCCAAGCCACGCCACGCCACGCCACGATATAAACTCGCCCGGCAGCCTCCGCTGACAGCAGCCAACGAAAATAGATATATTTCGGAGCATCTCGACGGGCACAAGGACAGAAGGGAGGGGCGGGGACAGCCCTGCTGCGGAAAAGCAGGGGGAAAATAGCACAAGCGGCAGAGCGGAAACGGAAAAGAAAAATATTGTTTCAATTCAATTGAAGCTAAAATTGCATGATTGCAACCAAACCAGACGAGAGAGGAACCGAACCGAACCGAACCGGATGCCAAGGAGATGGCGCATTGCAAGGATATCCCGCTCCCTTCCTTCCCCGAAACACATGAGTGGCAGAGTGGGAAATGAGCTACTAGAGTTTAAACAATAAACAGGAGAAAATACAAACGAGGGGACACTGGGTAATTCTTGTTCAAGGGTAAGCCGGATTTCCAGCTCAGTTGGAATATGAGGATGGGAGGGTGCGAGTGCCTTTAGAGCATTCTTAAGAATGATTTTGTATTCCATACCGATTTACGTCAATGAGCAAGACTGGCTACTAAAAGTAATACAAATACTGCAACTGAAGAAGTTTCGGAACGGACAAAAATGGTAATGTAGTTGATGTCCTGGAGAATGGATGACAGTTGCTCCTAATTTTACATAAAATATATGGTCACACTGAGCCCCGGTCAAACTAAAGGAGCAGAGCTCAAATTTCGAATCCCAATTCATGATCGCGGCGGCCTGATATGGAAACAAAGAAAGAGCGACAGAGAGAGATAGATCCACAGAGACTCTCCCTTGATTCTCCCTTGATTCTCCCTTGATTCTCTAATAATAAAATAAAAAATAATAATATCTATCTATCTCTCTCTCTCTCTCTCGCTCTCACTCTCCCTCTCTATCTAACTCTCTATCTCTTTTTATCTGCCTCTCTCGATCTATCTCTCTCTCTCTTTCTATCTGTCTCTCTCGATCTATCCATCTCCCTCTCTCCACCTCTCACACCTATAAATAGAGGCGACTCGCCGCAGCAGCCTCAGTCTGTCCGCGGCGTTCCACCCGTTCACCCAACTGTAATTAATGTGTTAATAATCGCGTGTTAATAAGTGTGTTAATAACTGCACTCGAAGGGACTTAATCATCGATGAATCTCGGCCAAGTCTGCGGTATGGCGAAGAAATGTAACTCAATTGCGGGTAAGTCCGAACCAAGATTTTTATACTATATCCTACATATAAAGCTGATAGAACCGATCGGTCAGCGCTAAACCCAAAAATATTTATTAATATAAAGCTAAGAATTGGTAATAAACTAAGGGCTTATTTATTTTAAGACCATTCGCTGCTGTGGCTTACCGATCGACTGGGTGGTTACAAATTTACACATTGAACTTATGGACTAAATTTGTATATGAAATTCGGGTTTGTGGGAAAGCATAGGAGTTGGATTGGGTTTTCTCGGGAAGAGTAAGCAGATCTCGTCATGTCTCGCCACTTTTGTGGAATTTCACAGGGCGAAAACAATTTTGATGTCATTGGATTTTGGTTGCCAGCATTATTGGCGGGGCTGGCCCAAAGGGTTCGTTAAAGGTTTACATGGAAATGGCCACTATTTTAACCAATTATCCGAAGTTCTTGGACATTTTTTGGGGAGCTGTCCAAGGCAGGTGCAGCCGCCGGAACGCATGCCAATAGCTTATAGACAATTATTTTTCTAAAAAGAATTATTAATAATGGGTCAACGATTATTTTGCCAGATGTCAATGATGTTGATGATTTGTTTTAGAATAATAATTGTTCCTAAGCTATCGTCGAGCGTTTTGGCGGCTGCGCTTGCCCGGCACAACTCCTAGTACATGTTTAAGAAACTGGATATGGACTCAATTAGGCAAGGGTGGTATCGGTGTTCCGTTCAGGGAGAAACATGGTGGCATTAGTGGTTATACTAATGTACACCTTTAGTGATTCCATCATGTCAGCCGCTAATGAAGCTGCCAACCAAAATCCAATGATGTCCAACATAGTTCTCGACCTGGAAATTCCGGAAATACTAAACGCCCTTTAAAACGGCCCTCACAAACTGACATTCTTAACTATTTGCACCTCATTCTCTCTCACTGCTTAAAAACTATGTTCTACCGTCTGAACACAATGCTAAAGCCTTGAAACAAAAGGTTAGCTAAGGCTACTTAAATAACTCCAAATTCTAAATACTTGTCCACACTAAGCACGGCTTTAAGCAGCCATCAAGCTGAGTCCTTTTAATATTCCAAACAAGTATAAAATTCATAATGACCGGCATTCGGGTCAGTGGCATCAGCTCATCAATAGATGCTCAGCCTCCGCCACATAGCTAAATTATGATGGACTTGGCTCCCAAGTAATCTGCTGCTTACGAGGCCGTGTATCTCTGTAAGCTGCTTAGGCCTGCGGGCTGTCACCGGAGTCTGGCGGAGTCCAGCGTTCGGTCTTCACTGTCCAGAGCTGAAAGTATTCCGGAGTCGGGTCCGTCCCCCGGGCGAAGTCCTGCAAGTGTATCTCTGTGACAGCAAAGGTGCCTGCCTGCCTGCCTGCCTGCCCGCCTGGCTCCGACGTCCTACCGGATCTGGTCAACTCAGCTGTGCGCGCTGCCATCTCATAAAGTCTTCATGAACATCCAGCGAGGGAGGGGACAGCGCATAATAATGTTTGCATAGCTTTTCGGTTTTATTACTCGGCTGTGTAAATGCCAGCACAGCATCGTCCTGGTCGTTACACTTTGCTGCAGTGTCCTCTAGCTCTTCTTCGCCCCCTACACGGCAGATGAAGTGGGCTTAAAGACGAGATCGAACGGCAGGGCGCTGAGTTATTTAAACTAGAAATCTATGAGTCCACACTGCGTATGAGTAATGGCAAGAAAACGTAGTCGAACTCTGCCAGGATATTATCCTCTGATATATGACCTTCCTCAAGTTGGATCCTTTCGTCGTCTTAGGGGATAAAGTGAGGCTAATTCCTGGTTTTTCTCTGTGCACCGCGCTACCTTTCCTTTGGCGCTTACCCAGTCCCTCATCTGGCCGCGTGACAGCGACAAGCTATTCCTACTTCCCCACCTTCTCCCCATCAGCCGCTGTGGCAGCCTCTGTAAAGTCATTTACATGTTTCACTCGCTGCCATCTTATCTGGGCGCTTGCTCGGGCGCTGTCTGGACGAGTTCTGGACGTCTTGGCCACTTTATGTTTTGCTTTTGTGCATTTTTGAGTTAATATGCTTAGCAGCACATTTTGTTGTCCCCGACGACATCGTCTTGGCCAAGAAAAAGGAGAGGGGCGAGCAGGCAAGCTGAGAAAAGGAGGGGCCACGGGACCCAGGACCCAGGACTTAGAGAGAGAGTTCTCCGGGAGCTTATCTGGTCGTGCTTGTCGAAAATTTCTGGGGCTGCCTTCGCCTTCGCCTTCGTCCTGCCAGGCTCCCCTCGCTTTAAGAACTCAAACATATTACCCTTGTACTTTTGCTTGTTCTTCTCAGCCATTTTTCTTTGGGCGCCCTTTGTTTTAGTTGGCCGCTCTTTGTTCTGCTTTGAAGTTTGCTGACTGGTCTTTAAGGACATTGGAAATTGCGGTCAGGACAATTAATTTCCGGTTGAAGAAACTTTGCTTCAGTTTTTTGGCAGCCACTCCCGATCCGGCATTAGGTGGGCATTATTATTGAGCGTAAAGGCAAAGCAAAACTTTCTATCCGCAGCCCCGGCTCTAATCGACCTTGTTCTATTCCACCGAGGGGTATCCTTCTTCTTTCTATTTGCAAAATATATTTCTCCTATCATGGGGACAATGAAACTTTCGCAGAGTTTCGCCTTGGTTAAGTTGGACTTAAAAGGCGGCATCGTGGTTGGGGCTAACGAGCGGGTTGATATCCATCCAGACCCCAGAACACTTATGCTTTCCACACTGACAGCCATAAGTTAAAAATCACTTACCTATGCTGTGGCCCACGCTGCGTATGCTTAACAAAGTGCCATCAGGTCTTCATAGACACGTGGCTAACCTGTGCATGCACTGGAAAGTATTTTGTTGTTGAATTTTGTCTATAAAAGTTAGTTTGTGGACAGAGAATATATAACTAAGATGTCTTGCTTAAACGTGGATTTAAATAATGAAAATTTAAATATTAAAGTAAGTTAAGGAATACTTTTAAAGGTTATTTTTGTGCCTGTTCCCTTTTTTCTCCGTGTAGCTTTTAAACCTGAACCTGTGAAAAAATGTCACCCCGTTCTTGGTGTATGTATTTAGCAGTCTAACGAACGCATTCACCACCGCAGCCCGCAACTACTTACCATACACAGACAGACGGGGAGACAGACAGGCAGAAGGACAGACAGACTGGCAGACTGGCGGACTGACAGCCAGGACCCCGGAGTGGCAGTGTCCGTGTCCATGTCCAGGTCCATGCCTCTATCTGCGGACTACGCAGGCTGCTCATTAAAATTTCAGCTCACGTGCACAATCTGCACTTAGAGGACCCTTCGAGGTTTGAATTTTTCACATTTTCGCCAGCTCTCGAGATGATTTCTCCCCCGCTCGCTCTCCCTCTCTGGCAGAGAATGGAAAACTACTAGTACGTATACGCACTGTGGACCGCCTAAGTGCTGGGCCTTGTTCCATGCACGCACTTCCGTGTGTGTGTTTCTTTGTGTGTGTGTGTGTTGCCTCAAACAAACAAGCATTGTTAAGGAGGCAAGGAAGTTATTTGCAGTGTCCCCGACACAATATGTATGCTGGCGAAACAAAACAAATTTGAACTGTAAAAAAAACAGGGATGTCCCTGCCTGGGCTGCCGCAGGTGCCGCTCTTAAGCTTGTGGGTGGCTGGGGCAACTTGACATGTCATCAAAAACACATTAAATGCGTTTTTTACGAGCTCGTTTATCCAAACTGTCGTCCACCTGTTAAGTTCGGCAAAGACGAAGGCGAAGGCTAAGGAAACCGCCGCCAGGACTACGAACGGAAATTGCCGTTTCGTGGTAATTGAAAAGTTTGTTGTTTTTTTTTCTGCTCTTGGCAGTGCTCTGTAAATTAGTTATATAATTTCACAGCCACAAACAACAGTAGCAGCAGCACAAAAAGTAGCAGGAAATTTACCAAGTTTTTACAGCTCCTATGGCGGTTCCAATACGGATTTCAGTGCGGCAGTGCTATATTAAGCCAAGTAAGGAGCTAGTTTTTAGATCTAAATGCAGGGTTTAGAAGAGTTCTGGGATAAGAAACGATCTGGGTCAGAAAAGAAATGAAACAAGCAGGCAGGAAAACTCTGAAAGGAAATCAATTACTTAATTCTTAAGGCCATCTTTATTGATTTATGCTTTAAGGATACGATATCTATAGGATTCAATTGTCTTACTAGCAGAAAGCTGCACCTCTTAGTCAGTCTTATTAGGCTTAAGTGGCAGATACTACTACTACTACTAGGGTAGTTCCTGTACCCATTGTGAGTCCTGTTTCCGTCACAAAAAGTTCCGCTTAAATAGAAGCTGAGTTGCTCTCCGGAGTTGACTTAATTAAGATAAATGTTCAGCGGCAATTACCGTCTCAGATTTAAATAAACTTTTCCGCCATGTGTGTGCGTGTGTGGCAGGATGCCGAGATGTGCCAGGATGCGGCAGTTTCACAGTCGCGCGCCTCGTTGACACTTTGGTCATTAAAAGTGGCAGCCACAGGAGCGGCGAGGCAGCCAAGGAACACGCAGGAAGCACCGCGGGGGATGTCAAAAAAAAAATAATTGATACAAAAAAAAACATGACTGCCAAGCTTCCCTCTCGCCGTGGCACTCGTCCTCGTCTGCCAATATTTATTGTGTTAAAATTCACGCCTAGTTAGATCGAACCCCGGTGCCCCTGGAAGAGCGAGGCGCAGCTAGAAACTTTGTCCTTTACGCTCCACATAGCCGCACTCATTAACTTTCCTAATTGAAACTATTAGCGAGTGGCGGGTGGAAACGAGGGGGGGAGGGAGGCAGTGCCCGCCCCATTTTTATTGTAATTTTGCACAAGTTTAAAGTCAAATGCGATTAAGCCCGAGTTGCAGCCAAGGATTTAGACTATCGCTCGAATGTGTGCAATGGAATTAGGTGCTGCCTGACATGCTTGCCAACATACATCACCCAGGGAGCATCCTTGGGGATCCTTGGGTCGTCACAGAGTGCGTCGGAGTGCGGATGATAACTGAATTTGCACACACACTCTGTGACCTTCACGGGCGAACTTTAAGTCTGAAGTTGAATAATTATTTAAACAAAAATTCGATAGACTTTAAACTAGTAAGACCCTTTCAAAATTCCGTTGCTGAAAGTCCTGAAAGTTATTACTTGCAAAGGGATTGGGATGCAGGTGTTCCTGGCCAGCACTTATACTCACGGGCCTTCAGCCTGGATCAAGGCGCGTCCACGGAGACCCAACTAATTAGAGACCTCACACAAAGTTGGCCCCACACACGGGCCAGCAGGACGCAGCTGCTCGCTGGCCTCCGGCAGGAAACTAAAACAATGCCAGTCAGGCAGCCAACCAGCCAGGAGACGACCAAGGAGCCAAGCAGAAGCCTGCTGGCTGGCGGAACTTTGGGCAAATGTTTGCCCTACCCACTGTGGACATTATTCAGAAATGCATGAAATTGCTAAACTTGCAGCCGAACGACACTCGCTCTCGAGGGAGGCAGGGGAGCCCACCTGCAGCCATATGGAAATCGGCGAGGAGGAGCGGCTGCGAGCATAATTGCATGAATAATTCAGCGTGCATGGCCGTAAACAGCGACACGGCCGACACGTATTACCCGTTCGCTTGACCGTCAATTGCCCATCAGACTGCCCCCATCCTGCCACTGCCACTCCAGACCTGGTGTCCTGGTGTCCTGGTGTCCTGCCAGTGTCCGAGAGCAGGGCACAAAGTGCTAAAAATCAATGAGCCACTTGTCACGGACATCGCCGCGCCAGTTGACAACGTCCTGGGACAGGGCAATGAGCACGTGCGCGACATCGATGGTAGACAAGGAGCAGAAGGGAGCCCTCCCAAGTATCACGCAATTAATGACAGGACATTCCGATAAACACACACACACACCCATAGCCAAGACCTCGTGTGGTTGGCGGGGGAGACGTCCGAGCGACCCACTGTACACAAGTAATTTGCAAATAAGTGAAGTCAACTTGTCAAAATCGAATTCCGCAAAGTGTCCCTGCCCCAAGTCCCTGCCTCGACCCCAGAACTATGTTACATAAACACAAACAGGGCGGAAGGATGGCCGATTCAATATGCAGAGCATGTTACCAGCTGCGAAATGTACTGTCAAAACTGTCTCCTCCCTGGCCCCAAGCAAGGCTGCAAATGAACTTTTTACGAGGGGCAGAGGATGATGCCGGGGCACAAGCCAGAGGGAGAGCATTATTTTATTTCGGTTTCGGCGAGGCAGAACGTAAATTAGGGATGCGCTTTTAATGCAAGCAGGATCGGTCGGGCAGGACTCTGTCTCGCAAGGAAGTTCCATTGTTGCCATAAACCACACAAGAGGACTCAGAGTCCCTCTCTCTCTCTCTCTATAAATCTCTCTATTCGTTTCTATACCCCATCTATCTGTCTGATTTCATTTATGCAGAAGTAGCATTTTTACTTCCTTCACCGACCCAGTCCTCCAGATGTCGGAGGAGGGCAACCCGGTGGATGGCAGTTTACTGCCGGGACAGCTGGTCAAAATTAACAAGTTCCAGCGCATGTCCCTGGCTTCTCCATTTCTCAGGACCCCGGCTAGGGCCCCCTGTATATTTGTGTATGTTTGGGAGCATAAGCAATTTGTTGCAAACTTTTCTGCTGCCGGCCTTTGTTGTGCCTCTTTCTCTGGGCTCCAGCGTCCTAGATGCCTCGCGCCAAGGCTCCTGCAGAAACTGGTGCGTGTCCGAGGGCAGGTGCACTGTGAAAAAATAGGTATTAGTCCTAAGTACCTTATCTTGATAGGTAAAAATATAAGGCAGATTTATATTTAGTTTACCTTACTAAAGATCAGAATTTATAGTATATATGCGGTATTTTATTTTTTAATGATTTGGTACGCTAATTCAGTCTGATATATGGATTTTTATACATCACTTGATTGACTTCAAAGGCTCGAACTTAACTCTTCATCTTATTGGTGATTTTCTCGTCCTGTTGTGCTTACTTCTCGCATTTACTCTTCGTAATTACTAGTTCTTTCTCTCAAAGTTCTTACAAAATAAAATGTTTCACAAAAAATGTAAGCTTGTTTAAACTGAATTTAAACGAAACCCTTTTTTGTGAGTGCTTCCGGCGGGCTGCAGGTCCTGGCCATGTGGAAAGTGCCCGATTGGAAGGAGAAGGCACATCCACTTCCGTGTTTTTAGGGACGTTTGCTGGCTTGGCACAAAACTTTTAAAAGATCTTAAATTTCTGTTGTTTTGTAAAATTGATGAAGTAATTTGTTTGGTGATTGCACAAACTTTGCGTGTCAATATTTTTGAAAAACAGCAAAGTTGCCCAAACTTTTGCGCACAAACACACACACACACACAGCTGGACCCGGCCATTGGTTTTCCCGGGGGAGGGGCAGTGGACAAGGACACGCCCCCAACACCCACTCACCAAGGCGGATTGGACTGGCCAAAGTCGAGTCTGTCTGGCCAATAAGCCGTTTGCATTTTTAATGACTCGAAATTGTGCAAAGTGCCTCAACTCGATCCGAAAGTAGGAAATGGACGCAGGACGCAGGACGCAGGACGTCGGACGAGACAGGAAGCAACGGAGAGACAATTGAGAATATTTGATTTGTGTTATGCTTTTATCGCTCTCGCACCCTTGACCCCGTGCCTCTGTGTGTCCTGTGTGGCCAGTGTCCTGCGTCCATATCCCTGCCATGTGAGTGAAGCTTTGACAACTTAAACGCGTCCAATTGAGGATTGCAAAACTTAATTTGCATGCGAGTGCAGGCCATCCCCAGGAGCTTTGAATGGAACGAATTCGGACAATGCCAGGCATTGTTCAGGTCAGGAATTTCAGAAATTTACCAATTTCAATCTATTTTCGATTGATTTTGGATTTTAATTGATGTTTGGTTAGGGTTTTCAGGGGTCTTGTTTAAAACGAAACATATTATACAGCTCTAGCTGGGCTTCTGGGAGTTAAATATTAAGATTTTCTCAAGAACGCATAGCAAATGGCATCGCAGAAACAATTAAATTACAGCCCAAAGCCAACTAAATATAATAAACATTAAAATTAATTAAAGGCGACACCCAGACAGCAGTTTCAAGTGAACCAAGGAAGCCAGTGTGGTCTGCGAGGAGCAGGCACTGGGGCAATGTAAGCCAACAAAGCCAAAAATCCAAGTAGCTCCAACGGCACCTTGACAGCAAAAACAAACTAATTTCCAACTTTGCGGTGCGCCAAGCTGCACTGGGGAAAAGGCGGAGGAGGAGGAGGAGGAGCACTGGAAGGAGGAGTGGAAGTAGTACCAGGACTAGCTGCAGCAGCACGAGGAGCTGCCCACAGCTACCAGTTGAGCTGGCTTCGGTTTTGGCCTGGCCATTGATGTCTGGTTAATCGCACAGCAGCACAGAGCATGTCAAGGAGGAGCAGGCGCCGGGAAGGAGGATGCCGGGCCAGGCAAAAGTTCAGCTAGAAGAAAAATAGTTGTGGCTGTCGATGATGCGGGACCCAGGCCCTGCTCCTTGGGCGTGCCTTGAGTCAGCTCCCTCCTCGCTCGCTCTGTGTTTACTCTGGCATAGTTATAGAAATGTTATTGTGCGCAATGCAAATAGACTTGGCCCAGCGAGGGAGCGTCGCCTTAAAGCGCAGGGACCCAACTTGAGGCCAACTTCCTGGCAGGAAGTCGAGGCATCTTAAAGCAATGCCTCCGCCCTGTGCATTGTGATTAGATTCATTCCATTCTCTGGGATATGGCACATGTATCGCTTCCGGATGCGCCACTTGAGTGTGTTTTTATTAAGTATTTATCAAGGAAATCAATATGTCGCCTAACCGATTGCCTCTCTGTCCTCGGTCCATTCCCGTATCTTGTAGCTGTATCTCGTAGCTGTATCTGTGCCTGTGCCTGGCTTCCGCTCATATCGAGGCATATGAAATCGAGAGCATTCACTTCCGCAGCCTCCGCCTTCGCACACTCCCCCACGGACACAATTGAAATTGAATAAAATGACTTTTCAAATTATTTGCCATACAGCAGGGAGAGGATATGGGGGCGGGGAGCCTCCGAGACAGCACATGGCGGTGCCAGAAGTGCTTATCTATGGCAAAATGTTAACTGTATGAAAGCCATAAACTGTAGATATGCAAAGCTCCCGCCATTTCCGGGCGAAAGAAGGCTGAGAATACGTAAAAACAAATAACAATTTTGCGCTCAAAATAGAACACAAACAACACAAAAGGCGAAGGGATGGTCTGGGCCTGGCGGTCTGGGGGGAGTTCGAGCAGCCTATAGCCAATCCCATTCACATGGGCAGGGGAGTAAGCATAAGAAGGCAGCCAAGTATCGATTTATGCATATTAAATTACACGCACTGCCTTACCATGCTCGCTTCTTCGCCTGCCTTTGTGTATCAGGATACACTGAGGCGAATACTGGGACGCTGTGCCTGTCAATAAACACAGATTTGAATAGACTTAAGGCTAAGTGAGGCTTAAGGCTTACTGTGGAGTTTTCTGCTGGAATGAAATGGGCTGTAGTTACTACTTACTGTGTGCATCTTACAGAGTTTTGCCATGTGTTCTGAGCGAATTATCTAGTTGAATCTAAAAAAAACGATTACAAATAACTAATAAAAATAGGTTGCAGGTCGTTGGAATCATTTATAGGTAGCAAGCTACTCATTTCCTCTCGTTATAGCCCATCTCCTACTCTGACCTATCTTATGCTTATTACGTATACGCAATGTTGCCCATTAAAAAATAAGTTTATTGCTTAAAAATGGGCTCAAGTGAAGACTTGATTAGCTTTGACATTGATTTAATATTTAGGCATTTAAAAAACTGTTTACTGCTGTTTCTCAATTATAAAATAGTTACATATATCCTTTAGTAGTTTTATTTTGCATTTCTCCGTGTATCCAACGGTTTCGTGGGCCGCCCGGTGCTCCGCCAGAGCAATTTATATTTCCTTATTGGCCTGTGCGTGTGTATTTCTGACATCTCAGTTGAGTCGCCCGCCTGCTCCGCCGCGCCCCTTCGACATCATTACCATTGGGATTCCACACTAGCGCCCAATTTATAAACGTTTGGCTGTGCGCCTTATCTCGAGCCGTTCCTTCTGGGGTCCTCGCCTTCCTCCTGCCAGGCCAGGGCCAGGACACTCGGCGTTGCGTCCACAGAGAGAGAAAAAGGGGCGCGCTCTGGGCGAGGCTAAGGAAGCTGCTGGAGCAAGGAACTGGGCGAGGAATGCCCCAGTCGGGGCCAGAAATTTATTTCAAATTGAAAATTCTTCTTAGCCCGATGGAAAAATCCATTTATGGTCGCTCTCTCAGTGAGCCAGTCGTCCTCCGCCCCGTCCTCTTTCCTCTCCAGTCCGAATTCCTTGCCGCGAAGTGCATATTTTAGAGCAACTTACTGTCGAGGCGGAAAACGGGGAATTGGGAAAACTATCCAGGCAATCAGGAGTTGACTTTGTAGCATAAGCGGCGCCCATAACTCACGCAATCCCCGCCAGCATATGGAAACGAGGAGAATCGGAATCCGTCGAGCGCGAGAAGGAGGCTCGGAAAACGTTCAATTTTCAATGAGCACTTTTCGTCGCAAAGTGGAGTGGCTGGGATGGAGTGGGAAGGAGGGAGGACGGATCTGGAGCACCGCTCTGCAAAATTAATGCGCCTCAGCCAGGCGAGGAGGAGGAGGAGGAGCCGGGCCCAAACGTTAAGAGTGTCAAACCAGCGACTGACCAGCGGAGACAGGGAAGCTGCAGGACGATGTGATGGGTTGGCCTGGGGACATTTTGGGTCAGTCGAATCGAAGGCGAGTGGCGACCACGAAGCGCTCTCTTAATTATTCTGGTCACATCTGTTATGTAAACTGCGAGCGGGGCCCATAAAAGCCCTAGAATGGCGGAGGCGTCGTCGCCCAAAAGACAAAAAGACACCGTTGGACGATGACGTGGAGTGGTGTGGCGTGGCGTGGCCTCCGCCTCTAGAAAAATTAAAAACGAAAGCCACGCACTTGGTTGGCCAGCCAGCCGGAGCCGGAACCTGTTCGGGTATTTTCCGAGCTCCTCCTGGCCGCCTGAAGGCAGGACCCGGTACCCATAAATAAGCAGGCGAGCAGCTCCCTCCTGGCGGCAGCGCCTTAATTTTTAAAATACTTTTGCCCCCGTTCGTGCCACGCCCCGTGCCCCGCACATAACACCTTTTTATACTGTATGGACGAGACATGTTCGGAGTACGTGGTCCGCCGTGAGCTCAGGAGGAAGTCTTGGGTTTTGGTTACCTTAAGAAATTAGTTCTCTTTGGTTTCCTCCTTCGTGTTTTTTTTTTTTTTTCATTAATTAAAGTGTGACTCTGTAAAATAAACATTTTAAAAGTTTTAATTTACAAGATTTAGTTTGCTATAACATTCAAAACCTACAAAAACTATTTTGCAAAATAGATGTAGATATTTCGAGTGATATTATTTATTGACATTATTATTGCGCTCAAATTTAAACGAAAATATCCTAAACCAATATCCAAAAAAAATATCGATTTCATCAAAAAATGTCAGAAGCGGGTTAAGCTTTTTTTATTCGATTATATAGGTCATTATGAACACTCCCCCTTAAACACACTTAATTAAGATTTAAGATTTAACAAAATCTTTAGAATTAGTTATATTGATTTTAATTTTGTCAAGCAGAATAATATTGTTTCTTCAAATAACATATAAATGCTTTTCCTATTCAAATTAATGATATGCCACAACTATTCCACTTTTTTGTGGCATTACTGTACCACTTTTTTGAACCTCCGCTGTTAAAAGTTTGATGGTCACTGCACGACGCCCTTAGGGTCGTTGCTACGGTTGCTTCTTTTCCGAGCACCTACGCCTGTTAGCTTTTTTGCATTCTGCTCGATCCGCAGTTTCATCAGTCGCGCCCGGCGGCGGCCTCCCAACATCCTGGAAGCAGCCGCCACCTCCTCTTCTTCCTCCCCAGCACTCAGTGACGCCTGGGACATCTGCCTTGGGTCACTCACTCCCTCGCTTTATTTTTAATTAATGTTGACCCCAATTTGGACCTGGTCCTACTCTGCCGCCTTCTCCGGCATCTTTTCCTCTCCGCCGTTGCCCTTGGTTGTTATCGGGTCTTGTTTATCAGGACTTTTCGCACGGGGACGCGAACCCTTTGGGGCCGTCACCAGGTAGCGCCCGCTTTGGTGACCCTTGGGTTATTAAGAGATTCATAAAAATAAGACCAAGGGAGAGAGAGCAAGAGGGATGAGTGGGGACAACCAGTTTTGCAGTTGGCAACGGAAGCCGTTGGCTGGACAAGTGTCTTTCTCGGCGGTCAACGAAACCAATTAACTGTTTTCGAAGCGAACAGAAGTCGTCGTTGCCAAGTAGGTCTGGGAGCCAGCCATCCGTGGCGATAGGCCCCATTCCCGTTCCTCTAGGGTCTCATCCTCCTCGAACGACAGATGGAATATCAATTACCTGCGGTCGCTGGCCCGCTTCCTGGACGCGGACTAGAACCAGATGCCAGAGAGCGGACAGTATAAGAGTCTCCCCGCGGAAACCCGTTCTGCCGGGACAACCGAGCAGAGAAAGAACAACGAATGGGCAAGTGCGCTGCGCCTTGTGGCAAATACAAATACATTTCTCTCAGAGATAGGTTTCACACATTGTACATATATTTACTTAGATGGTTAACCATGGAGCAGCGCCAGGAGCCAGGAGACCCGCTGAATCTTTGTCGTCGTCTACTTCAACTTCTTCTTGGGGCGCAGGTTGTTGGTGTGGCCGCACTTCTTCTTGCGGCAGTTGGTGGCACGCGGGTGCAGGCGGGCGTAGCACTTGCGGCAGATCATCTTGTCGCAGTTGTACTTCTGGGCCAGGATGCGCAGCGAGGGCTCAATGATGCCACCACGCAGGCGGAGCACCAAGTGCAGGGTCGACTCCTTCTGGATGTTGTAGTCGGACAGGGTGCGGCCATCCTCCAGCTGCTTGCCGGCGAAGATCAGACGCTGCTGATCTGGGGGAATGCCCTCCTTGTCCTGGATCTTGGCCTTCACATTCTCGATGGTGTCCGAAGGCTCCACCTCCAAGGTGATGGTCTTGCCGGTGAGGGTTTTCACGAAGATCTGCATGGTGGCGGCGTCGTTGCTGCAAGCACAACACAAGGTCAATTAATTAAAAAACCTAGTCCAACAAAAATATGTAGAACTCTGCCCCGAAAGCGTCACATTTTGTGTTTGTGGCGGTGCTTCGAGGTTAGGGCCGACCTGCTGGCGTATTTTCCCCGGGGAAAAGGCAGCCGCACGCCATCTATCACTGCCTCGCCAGCGCACGGGTCACTCAAGCCTTTCCACTTGGTTTTGTGTCACGCTTTCGGGTTTTCTTGGCCATTTCAGCAATATTTCAGCAAACTTACCTCAGGAAACGTGCTACCAAGTGCAATTTTTTTTTCGAAAAGAGCAATTTAGTGTGCCCGGATGGCTATGTTTTCGAAAAGTTGAATTTAGTGAGGTCGCAATCGAGACAAGCTAAAAAGCCAGCAATTCTAAACTGTCATATGGAAAGGTTCCACTTTGCTTCAAGACACTGCTGAGGGTTGGGAACTCTGCTAAAAACTGTGTGTTCACATTATTGCGAAGCGGTAGATTGGCTAGATATTATTTAATAATACAATTAGAACTTCTCGCAGATGTGTCAACGGTTCCCACGTTGTTTTTCAATACTTTCATGTCTTTTCTCTGTGAAGTTTGAGCTATCGATAACGACGGCGCCGCCATCGATAGGCAACAGGTGAGCGCAATCGATAGGAGGCCGACGATAGCCAGCTGAAAAATTAATTTAACCCGATAGGTTTTCAACGTTCTTCACGAGGCCTAAAATTTTGCAAAGTGACTGAAATAACGTGTATCCGCCTCACATTATGTCGAAAGCAGGCGAGGGGCAGGCCGCGGCCGAGGGCGCGGTAAGCAACGACCTTCCACAAGAGCTGGCCCACTTTCCATGGCCCCGAACAGCGAACCCCCTTCAATCTGCGCCGACCTTCTGTTCTCTCTCTCTTCCCAGGTAGTTGCTGGCAACGGGAACGCTGAGCTGGCCCAAGATGCGGGCGGCGAGCAGCAGCAACAACAACAGCAGCAGCAGCCCACCCGCATGGAGTCCTTCTTTGCCATGACCAAGTCGCTAATCCTGCGCGCTCTCATCATCTACTTTGTGAGCTCATTCTTCCGGCGGCCGCAGCCGACCGCCGGTCCGCAGGACAAGAGCGTGGCCAACGCGGGGCCAAAGATCACGGCCTGGAACTTTTTCGAGAACGGCACGGACTTTGACCTGCACGTGTGGCTGTCGGAGGAGCCTGATGTGGTCAACTTCCAGCAGAAGGCGAACCTTCTGTGGCTGCAGGAGGACCTCACCTACGGCGACTGGACCTCGGGCGCGAACGGTGATGGCATATATACGCACAGCCTTAAGCTGCGGGCCAGCCAACATGTGATGAACAACGGCAGCGTCTACCTGCACGCCTTTGTGACGCGATCGGGCGAGAGTCCGGATCCCAAAGCGCCCAACTATGCGAAGAACGGGCACATGGGCCACCAGCAGCACCAACTCAATAAGTTCAAGAAGCTGCGCGTGAACCGCAACTACAACCTGCTGGCCAGCGAGAAGGAGAAGCTGGAGCACGAGCTGAAGCATGCGAATCTCAAGGACACCATCGTCTCGCACTGGCATCCCAATCTTACGGTCAACCTGGTGGTGGACCAGACCAACTGGGCTCAGGGCTCGGTACCGCAGCCGCTCGATGAGTACGTGAAGTTTGTGGACGGCGGCAAGACGTACCTGCCGATAGTGTTCGTTAATGACTATTGGAACCTGCAGCGGGAGTACTTCCCGGTGAATGAGACCACGCCGGAGCTGGAGCTGCACTTGACCTTCCAGCCGCTGGGCATGTTCAAGTGGCAGCTGTACGCCGCCAAGCAGATGAAGAACAAGTGGGCCGGCAATGTGCTGGGCGATCTGATGGCCGCCAGCCAGCCGGAGGAGAGTGACGAGGACCAGGACTCGCTGAAGGAGACCCTGCTGGACACGAACATCTACCTGCTGGGCATCACCGTGGCCGTGTCCATCCTGCACTCGGTGTTCGAGCTGCTAGCCTTCAAGAACGACATTCAGTTCTGGAACAACCGCAAGTCCCTGGAGGGACTGTCCGTGCGTTCGGTGTTCTTCGGGGTCTTCCAGTCGCTGATCATCCTGCTGTATGTGCTGGACAACGAGACCAACTTCATGATCCGCATATCGTGTGTCGTGGGCCTGGGCATCGAGGTGTGGAAGATCCACAAGGTGGTGGACATCAACTACGACCGGGATCAGAAGCTGCTCGGCATCCTGCCGCGCATAACTCTGAGCGACAAGGGCTCGTACTCGGAGAGCTCCACCAAGGAGTACGACAAGCTGGCCTTCAAGTATCTGGGCTGGGCCTGCTTCCCGCTGCTGGTGGCCTACTTTGTCTACTCGCTGATCTACAACGAGCACAAGGGCTGGTACTCGTTCGTGCTGAACATGCTCTACGGCTACCTGCTAACCTTCGGCTTCATCCTGATGACGCCGCAGCTGTTTATCAACTACAAGCTCAAGTCGGTGGCCCACATGCCGTGGCGCATGATGACCTACAAGTTCCTCAACACCTTCATCGACGACATCTTTGCTTTTGTCATCAAAATGCCGACCATGTATCGCCTTGGCTGCTTCCGCGACGACATCATCTTCTTTGTGTTCCTCTATCAGCGTTGGCAGTACCGCGTGGATCTTAAGCGCGTCAACGAGTTTGGCTTCTCGGGGGAGATGGAGCAGGACGCCAAGAAGGTGGCGGGAGCGACGGCCAATGGAGCCATCGAAGCACCAGCCGCAGGAACAGAAGCGGCACCTGCACCCGCTGCAGCCACGCCAGTGACCAAAAAGACAGCCGCACAAAAGAAGCGGGATTAGAGGAGGGATCCTCGGTTGGGGGGTTGTTTTTGGGAACAGTTTGCAGCTTGCATTAGCATTAGCCATCCCCATATACTCCCCCGATATTGTATGTAATCACTCCAGTATACATAGTCAAGGTAACTAAAACCCAACTCAACCCAACCCAAGCTAGCATCATTCTTAGGGCTAATTGTATGTACTTTAACGTATGTATGTTTGTTTTGTGTTTTTTTTCGCTACTTTCTGCAGCGTTGGAAGATCAAATAAATTAAGTGTGAGACAAAAATCATTATCTAATCGGGGCTAACCGAGGATAGCACCGAGATAAGTCCACTTATCAGGTCACCTCATGTCTGAGAACTCATCCAGTTGCTTCAGGCCTGATTAAATCTTTGAGAATGAGGCCACCTGTCGTTTTGAATGGAATTTATTTTTCATAAACTTTTTTTTTTATTCAAATTGAAACCTTTTAGGATTATGAGATATTTTCAAGATTTGTGTTTTTTTAAAGTTGTGCAAAATCACGTTACATATTTTTAACACGTCTTGCAGCACTGTTTGTGGCATTTTACAGCACTAGACCCAGTCAAAAGCGCGCCTAGTTAAATTCAAATAATTATATAAAGGAGCTGGGGGGAAAGGAAAAATGAGAGATTTTCGTGTAATTGGATACGTTTTCGATTTAAGCTGGAAGTTAATCAGTAATAATAAACGCTTACGGATTTAAGGTGTGAAAAGGTTAAAGGAATTATAAATTCCCCCTTTTACACCTCCTCACCTTTCTTCATCATCGGAAACTGCAGAATCACACCTACGACATCCCCAGCAACTGGCCACTGGACTTGAAGGCAAACTCCACAAGACATCGCCCGCGCCTCGGGCGCTGGGAAGAAGTCGGAAATGGAACGAAGGCAACGATAAACACACATGGACCGACCGCCGAACGGAGCAGCAGTGACTCCAGCAACAACCACGGCAACAGTGGTAGGCTCAGCTATTTTTATTGGTTTGCCTTTGGTGGCTGTCGTTAAGAAGCTAGGACTTGGCCCAGGCTTTGCGTGTTTTTGTAATATTTCTCAAAAGATAAGAATGCGACCGGACCGGGGCGGCTGCTGCTGCTGCTGCTGCATTTGTGGCATTTAAGAGGCAACCAAGACGACGACGACATTCATAAAGAAATAAAATCGGAAAAAACTCTTGTTATGCTGTTACTTTGCTGAGTGACAAAGCACCGAGACAGCCAGCGATTCCCAACTAAGAACAGCAGAACCCCTGAATTTTCCCAGACTTAACGAGAGATGACTATTCCTATTAGGACATAGGCTTAGGTTAACCCCTAAATATTCACAAAGATAAAGATCGAATTCGGTCTCTCGCTTAGATATTTCGAGTGCTGTCAGAGGCATTCCTGGAATTCAGCCAGTCCCAGATTCGAATTTCCAGCCTAATAAGAATAAAGATGGCCAGCCACCGACAGGCGGCAGCAGCAGCAGCCAGCAAGAGCCCAGACAGCAGCCCATTCCCGATGGAGACACTGAGAGAAGTGAAACAAGACAAGTAATATTCGGAAACAGGCTCTCAGGGAAGTGATTTCAATGAGAAAATATCCCACTTCAGTGAGATCTTGAATGGGTAACTTGAAATGTTACTATTAAAATATTAAAAGAATATTTAAAGTTCCTAACAGTTTATTCTCTGCCTGTAATTTCTCACGTATAGGGCGCCCAGTGCCCAAGACAACGCACGCATGGCAGGAAGGAGGAGATGAAGACCGAGACTGAGACTGAGACCGAGAGCTAGGTTCACATTCACACCAGCAAGATCGCCGCCACCATCGCACCAGCAGCACGCTCTCTGGGGCAGCGAAGGGAAGTAAAACGCAGGTCCCAAACACCAAACACCGAAATTCCAGAAAACAAAACAAAAAATGAGGCACCACCGACGGCAGCAGCAGCAACAACAACGGCAAAGTAAACGACAACTAACCATAAGAAAAATGACCAGCGATAATTTTAATTTGAAACCAGTTTCTATGCTAAACAAAATTCTACGGCCCAAGATCGGAGGCGAACCAGGGAAGTAACCAAATAAAAAGGTGCCCACAAACAGAGAGCCAGTCTCTCTGGAACACTGGGAGAGGAGAGAGCGAGCTGTGCAAGAATTTCTTATAATTCCAAGCCCCGAACCTGCGGCCAGGCTGTGCTGGTGCTCCATCCTCTCCAGCTCTTCCACCTCCTCTCCGCTGGAGGACTGCAGTGGGACCGAGTGAGCACGACTGAGCACGACAACGCAAACAGCGAGTGGGTTGCACAGGAAACAATGTTTCAGTGGGTTTTGTTTGGGATTTGATTGATTAATAACAAATATTGTGAAATATTAGTTAAGAGGTTTTAAACCTTAGAAAGGGTTTCTTGGTACTCAATTTGTGAGTTATAAGATACTCCATAAGCTTGTAAATTTTGTATCATGTATAATATCCTATTTTTTGGGGCACATACCTAAACCACATTCTTTAGACAGGAGAAAACCGGTAGGGTTCAGCTCAGATTTGATATCAGAACAGAACAGGACCAATCTATAATTTATATAAAAAGATATAGAATGACACTTCTTTATCTATAAGTTTTAGAAGAAACCAACCACTTCCTTCTCACTATATTTTATAAATTTGTAGTTAGTAATTATTCAGTATTTAGTAATATTTATTGTTCTTCCAATTGTTTTTCTCTGCGTACTTGGCGTCGCAAGAAGTAACCCTGTCCCCAGAGCGGGCCAGTAATTTTTATTGTCGCTGTGTATGGGTCGCCGGTGGCTATTGAATCTCGTCGGACTGGACTGGACTGGACCAAGACCAAGACGAGATGAAGACTCGGCGGGCAGCGTTATGGCCTAAGTCGGAGGGGCGGCTTCCCAGACGCCTCTCTTGGAGAGCGAACAAGAAAATGAAAAACGAAACTGCAACAAGTGAAAAATGTGTTGCAGGTAGAGAGGAGGTAGTCCTACCTGAGAGCCACGAGAGAAGCCGAGGCTCTCTCGCTCTCTGGAAGCCACAAACCCGTTCGACGGCTTTTCCCAGGCCTGGCTTGGAGCCGAGTCCGAATCTCTGCTGGGGCCTGGCTCGTCGCTCAGTTCCGTTGCGACCACTGAGGCGAGTTCAGCGATTCCGACTCCGACTCCGAGACTCCGTTGGCTCTGAAGGCGCGCGTGCGTGAAGCTCTTGACAAGCAAAAGTGAAGGTAGTGCGCCCGGATTCGTGCCTCCTGCTGCAGTGCATCCTCCCTTTGAAAGCCACTACCCTGGGCCAGCTCCCCGTGAGAGTCCAGCTGGCTAAGGCCAGAATTCAGTGTCCCCAAGCCTCGCGCTGCCCCAAAGTGCAGTCTCAGTGCCTCGGTGTGTGTCTGTGTGTGTGATCGTTCGGTGTGTGTGTTGCCGTTGCAAATTTTTATAAGTGAAAAATTCCAACAACGTTGCTCCAAGCAGCAGCAACAGCAGCAGCAGCCGCAGCAACAAGCCATATACAAGAGCGAAAAATGAGGCAAAACACGTTTTGTTGAAAGAAAAAAATTAAAAGAAAAAATATGCTGCGTGTGTGTGTCCGTGAGTGCTCCTGGGAGTGAGTGTGTGTGTGCACCAACACCAACACCAACACCAACGCCACAATGCATGTAAAAATGTGAGGAAAAATGGTAGGTACTCATAAACATCCATGGCACTGCCCTCCCCCTGTGCCGCGCCAGGTACTTGGCGATTTCCATTTCCATTTCGGAACCCAGTCCGGGTCCAGTTCCCCCCGAGAATCCGTCCAGACTCTGGATTTGCATAAAATCAATAAGCTCGAGCGGAACGCAAATCACTTTTCCCAAGCCCACGCGTCGGAGCTACGCCAGTTTTGAGTCCAAGCCCAGGCCAAGTCACAGCTAAAGCTAAGTCGGAGAGTGGTATTTCGATGAATACGAACGTACATCACATACATCATCGACAAACAAGATTAATAGTTGGATTATTATAATACATTGTTATTGTGGACGTAGGCAGCTCCGACTCTGAGCCCGCTCGGAGGCTGCGGCCGAGCCGAGTTCGAGTGGAGCTGCCACGTAATGCCTGGAAGATTGTCGTTTCTCGGTTTGTTTTTGTTACTTTTCTCCCAGCTGAGGAGGAAAGAAGGAAAATATTCCTGGACACTGAGAGCGAAATGTAAATGAATATGGAAATATGGAAAACACGTTTTCCCCCACTCTCTGGCCCGCCTGTAACTGCAGTCCGTAGTGAGATGTAAAGTGAAAAGCTCAAATAAAATAAAAATTCATAATAATAAGGCACCGAATCGAGATCGGACTCGGAGTCGGGGAGTAGCCCCGCTTGGGGCATCATCACGATGCTACTCGGTCCGAGAACCCCGATCTGGTTTCGGTTCCCCTCATTTCGGCGGTTCTAGGCTCCGGCCCTTTGTTGGGGCTTTTTTCTTGGCTTTGGTTTTGGTTTTAGTTTTAGTTTTGCAATGCAAATGTCGCCTAGCCGGGTATGGCTATATTTATGAGCTCTTAAAAATAGCCGCAGTATCGATATTAATGGCCTGGAAACCAGATAGCCCATAAGCCACAGCCCGGCTGGGCTGCGTATGGGAAAGTGTAAAGGAGACGGATAAAGCCGTATATGCATACATCAATCAAACAAATGGGCTTGCTTTTCTTTGGTGTATTTCTTTTGGGAATATATTTAAATTTCTCTGCCGGCTGTGAGCTGTGAATATTGAACTCCAAATGAGTTTCGGAGCGGGTTCAAGGCGGAACAGCCAGCGCAGAGGGGTTAATGAAAGTAATACTTTCATAGAGGAGGGGAAGATGTAGTTTCCGCTATATTTTCTTTGTTAGCTTCCAAGCCTAGACATTTTTATTGGGTGTGACTGGAATATGAAAGAGTTTTACACAACCTTTAAAAGAACTAATTCCTATTGTGTCAAAGGAATTCCTTTTAAAATTATTCAAAATCTTGCAGATTAAATATTTTACCATAAAAGTTGATATTTAATTATTGGAATACTTTCTTTAAATGAAAATAGGTTTCATTTAAACTTCCCTTAAAATTATTAAAAGCAAGGAGGTTCCCCCTAAAATCTGTATTTGGTGAATCACACCCTATTAAAGAAGCAAATATTTCGGAATATAATCCGAAACTCACAGGCAATATATCCACATATCCTTTTATTTGTTCAAATCCACTCTTGACACTTCCATTTGAAAATTATAAATTCGAGAATTCGAGGAAGACATTGCCAAAGAGGACTACTAATGCCAAAGGCATGCCATAGAAATTGGAGACGGACATAGACCTTCCTCGCTACCTCTGCCTCTATGTGTGTGTGTGTGTGAAAAGAAGACAAAACACACACCGAGACACATCAAAAAATATCTTTGATAGAGACAAAAAAAAAGAAAAAACAGAGAAGATTGCCAGGAACCGAGAGCAGAGCTAACAATACCATTAGAGCAGGTAGATTTCGAAGATTAATGAACGGGCTCGAGGGGCTTGAAAAGCTTCAGTTGGGACAACAAAAACGAAATTTACGACGCATTTTTAGGAGACAGAGAGATCCGATTCGATTCGTTTCGAACTGAACCGATCCGTCGTCGGTCCACAGCCCACATTCTGACAGATTCTGCGGGTCTGCCTAGCGGGGCTGAGGGGTATATCGGCTGAGGTATCTCAGTTTGGTATTAAATTAATTTATTAGAACCAACCCATGAGGAGTTGACTGATCGCTGGCTGAGTGATCAAATCGTGTGTGTTGTTTTACTCAATAAATATTCATGTAACCCTTCTAGGGTGCTCTCTAGTCCATCATCCATCCCTCTGGGGCTGGATGCTGTAAGCCCGAGTGTTAAAACGAATACAAAATACGAATCAGTTAGCTGGTTTTCAGAGCTCTCTAGCAGCTCTTGGAGTCTCCGTCTCCGGCTAACAAGAGATTGCCCACAAAGCATTAATTTGGTCCGAAAAGCTGACACGCATGCTATTAATGGAAATTTTCCCTTCTTTTGGTGCCTGCTGCTGGCTCCTCGGAATTTCGTTTGATTAATAGACGCCGCCTAAATCTTGATTAGATTTTCCTAAAAGCCCAGGGAGGAGGCTGACTTTCAATCAACTCTGGTCCGGGGACCCGCAGCTCACTGGAGCAGTGCGTGGGCTGCCTGGCAGGGATTAGGCTGTTAGGGTGGGTTCACTGGTTGATGGAGAAGTGTATTGGGAGAGAGGAAAAGGTTACTCCTAGTTTAGTTATTTATTTAACAATAGTAAAGCATTGGGTTCATAGGGGCTCCTTTCTGGCAAGTTCGTTGCCTAAGTCTTTTGTTTTCTCAGAGAGCAAGTTCGTTGCCTAAGTCTTTCGTATTTTTAGAGAGAAATTTTCCATATTTCGAAACATTTTGGTATTTAATCTATAAAATATGTCATGTACTCATCATATATGAAGAAAAGTACTGCAAATAATTCAGTTACTTATCGGCAATAGTCAGTTTTACGCTCTAGCGCCTCATATATCGCTCAGAGCTGAGGCTTGAGTCCGGTTCAAGTCCAATTTTATGCTCAACGAAGTATAAAATAGCTGTTTTATATGCTGGCGTGGAGCGTGGGGCATGAAAGCTGCTAATTGAAAGCATTACCAAAACAAACCAGACTTAAGCATGCTAAGAAACCAATTAAATTAAATATTTTATGCAATAATAAATAGCTTGAACCATCTAAAATACAACTAATCGTTTTTTCTCTTTTTTTCAGGTGAGCGGCGTACCACAAATCACTCAATTTCCAAGATGAACTCTCAGTGTAAGCTACAAGACATAAAAGTGTGACAAAAAGCCAGAGTAAATGTGTGAAAAGTACAAAGAGAAATTTAACAAAAAAGTGAAGAGTTTAGTGTAAACAAAGAGACATAAAGCCTTCCATCCGCTCGCGCCAAGATGGAGGGGCGCCATGGACAGCACTCGCTGCTGCTCCTGCTATTCTTCCTGCTCCTGGTCACGCAGTCCTCCTCCTCCTCCGGCGAGGACAAGCCCACGCTGGAGCTGATGACGCCGCGTGGCCGCAGCTATGCCACCACGTACGAGCAGTATGCCGCCTTCCCCAGGAGGAGGAGCTCCTCGTCGCCCTCGGGCGAGATGCAGTCCCGGGCTGTGGACACCAGTGCGGACTTCGAGGTGCTGGAGGGACAGCCGCGCGGCACCTCGGTGGGCTTTATACCCACCAAGCCCAAGTTCTCCTATCGCTTCAACGAACCGCCGCGGGAATTCACCCTGGATCCGGTGACGGGCGAGGTGAAGACCAACGTAGTGCTGGACCGCGAGGGCATGCGCGACCACTACGACCTGGTGGTGCTCTCCTCACAGCCCACGTATCCCATTGAGGTGCGCATCAAGGTGCTGGACATCAACGACAATGCGCCCGAGTTTCCCGAGCCGAGCATCGCCGTGTCCTTCTCGGAGAGCGCTGCGCCTGGCACGCGGCTGCTCATCGATGCCGCCACCGATGCGGATGCGGGCGAGAACGGGGTGACGGATCAGTACGAAATCGTGGCCGGCAACGTGGACAACAAGTTCCGGCTGGCCACCACCACGAATCCCAGCGGAGACAACTCCTACCTGCACCTGGAGACGACTGGCAACCTGGATCGCGAGTCGCAGGGCAGCTATCAGTTGAACATCTCCGCTAGGGATGGAGGCACGCCACCGCGCCTGGGCTTCCTGCAGGTGAACGTCACCATCCTCGACGTCAACGACAATCCGCCGATCTTCGATCACAGCGACTACAATGTGTCCCTGAATGAGACGGCGCTGCCTGGCACTCCTGTGGTGACTGTGATGGCCTCCGACAACGACCTGGGGGACAACAGCAAGATCACCTACTACCTGGCCGAGACGGAGCACCAGTTCACCGTGAACCCAGAGACTGGGGTCATCTCCACCACGGACCGGGTGAACTGTCCCCAGCAGACGAGTGTCAAGGGCTCCAACCAGAAGAGCTGCGTCTTCACTGTGTTTGCCCGGGATCACGGCTCTCCCCGGCAGGACGGGCGCACCTATGTGACGGTGAACCTGCTGGACAACAACGACCACGACCCCTTCATCAGCTTTGCGTACTTTCCGCCCACCCTGCGGATGGCCAATGTGGACGAGAATGCGGAGAACGGCACCGTAGTGGCAGCCATATCCGTGACAGACGCCGACTACGGCCTCAACGGACAGACCACCACGCAGATAGTCTCTGGCAACGAGCTGGGTCACTTCCGCCTGGAGACGCTCTCCTACCTCCAAATTGTGCGCACCAATGGGATCCTGGACCGCGAGGAGATCGCCAAGTACAACCTCTCCGTGGTGGCCACGGACAAGGGCACCCCGCCGAGGACTACTACAGGTTACCTGATTATCTGCGTGAACGATGTCAACGACCACGAGCCCGTGTTCGAGAAGTCCGAGTACTCGGCGGTGCTCAGTGAGCTGGCGCCCTCGGGCAGCTATGTGGCCTCGATCACGGCCACCGACGAGGACACTGGCGTCAATGCCCAGGTCCACTACGAGATTCTCTCGGGCAACGAGCTCAAGTGGTTCGCCATGGACCCCTTGACGGGACTGATTGTCACGGCCGGACCCCTGGACAGGGAGGTGCGCGACAGCGTCGAGCTGAGCATCTCCGCGAGGGACGGAGGCCCCAATCCAAAGTTTGCCTACACCCAGCTGAAGGTGACGGTGCTGGACGAGAACGACGAGGCACCGCAGTTCGGGCAGCGGCAGCAGAATGTGACCATTGGAGAGGATGCCCCGCCGCAGACGCTCGTGGCCCTGATGACGGCCACCGACCACGACCAGGGCACCAACGGTTCGGTGACATTCGCCCTGGCGCCCAGCGTGGAGCGCCTGTATCCGCGCCAGTTCGCCCTCGACGCGCTAACGGGCCAATTAACGACGCGCCTGGCCCTCGATCGTGAGAAAATGGATCGCTACGAGATACCGGTGATCGCCCGCGATCAGGGATCGCCGCCCCAGTCGGCCACGGCCACCGTCTGGCTGAGCGTGGCCGATGCGAACGATAACGATCCGGAGTTTTATCCCAGGCACTACATCTACACGCTCACCGAGGCCGATATCGACAGCAAGGCCAGGGAGGCAGAGCAGGGCGAGAGGGTGCTGCTCCGTGTCACGGCCTCAGATCAAGACGCCGGCGATAATGCCTTAATTGAGTACAGGCTGGAGTCAGGTGGCGAGGGCCTCTTCCAGCTGGATGCCCGCTCGGGGGCCATCAGCCTGCGTGGCACGACGACCTCCTCCGCCCACCTAAAGCCCCGCTACAGGCTCCTGGTCTCGGCACGTGACGCAGGCCAGCGCAGGAGCCAGAGGGACGCTGTGGTGCAGATTGTGCTCAAGTCCAAGGCGGAGACGCTCGAGTGCGGCCAGGGACCGGGCGGCTATGAGTTCCAGATGGTCGAGGATCACGAACAGCAGCAGAGGCAGAAGCAGCCGCCCAGCCGCGAGGTGGGGGTGGTGCAGGTGAAGCCCCTGCCCCTGGGCAAGCCTTCGCTGCCCATCGAGTACGACATAATCCAAGGCGATAGGGCTCAGAATTTTGCCATTGATGCCAAAACAGGACGCATTACCACCGCCCGCGCCTTGGATCGCGAGGAGCAGGCCCACTATCGGCTGACCATCTTGGCCAGCTCCAGCTATGTGGTCGGCAGCAGCAGCTCCTCCCCTGTCCTGTACGGTCAGTGCACCGTCAACGTGGCCGTCGTCGATCTCAACGATAACGCACCCATCTTTGCCTTGGATCGGGACTCGGAGCCCACTATCTACCTGCCGGAGAATGCCGCCGTGGGACAGGAGATCTACCTCAGCAGAGTGCGAGATAGGGATGCGGGCATCAACAGCAGAATCACCTACAGCTTGACACACAATCCCGAGGAGCAGTTCCGCATTGGACCCGTCACGGGGGTGCTCTACCTCCAGCGGCCTGTGAGGGCGGAGCCTGGCTCTGTGCTCCAAGTGGAGCTAATGGCCACCGATGCGGGCAGTCCGCCCCTCTCGAGCCGCTTGAGCCTTGCGGTGAACATAGCCGATGTCAACGACCACACGCCCGTCTTCGACCACACCTCCTACGAGACATCCCTGCTGGAGAGCACCAAGGTGAACACTCGCTTCTTCGCCCTGCCCGCCACAGACATTGACCTGGGCGAGAACGGGCGGATCTCGTACGAGATCATCGAGGGCAACCAGGACCTCATGTTCGGGGTCTTTCCCGATGGCTTCCTGTTTGTGCGAGCTCCGCTGGATCGCGAGGAGCGGGACTACTATGCGCTGACTGTGTCGTGCAGGGACGCCGGCCAGCCCTCCCGCTCCTCGGTGGTGCCCGTGGTGATCCACGTGATCGATGAGAACGACAATGCGCCGCAGTTCACCAATAGCTCGTTCACCTTTGACATCCCCGAGAATGCGCCGGCAGACACCTTTGTGGGAAAACTGACGGCCGTGGACCGAGACATCGGGCGGAATGCGGAGCTCAGCTTCACCCTGACCACGCACACGCAGGACTTCACGATCGACGCCAGGAACGGCTTCATCAAGACCAGGCGTCCCTTCGACCGGGAGTCGCTGGTCAAGGAGAATCGCAACTTGGAGAGCGAAACGGAGGACGAGCGCGGTGCCCGGTGGGGCTTCCCCACCGAGAACCTGCTTATGCTGCAGGCCACCGTCTCGGACAATGGAATACCACGGCTGCACGACAAGGTCAAGATCATGGTCTACGTCACGGACGTCAACGACAATGCGCCCGAGTTTCTGCGCGCCCCGTACCACGTCACCATCTCCGAGGGCGCCTCCGAGCGGACGCACATCACCCACGTGTACACCCAGGATGCGGATGAGGGGCTCAACGGCGACGTCTACTACACACTGGCCCAGGGCAACGAGGCGGGCCAGTTCAGCCTGGACAGCGCCACGGGACAGCTCTCCCTGGCGCGCAGCCTGGACAGGGAGTCCCAAGAGATTCATCACCTGGTCGTGGTAGCCCGGGATGCTGCCATCAAGAACCCTTTGAGCTCCAATGCCACCATCACCGTGGTGGTGCTCGACGAGAACGACAACGCCCCGGAGTTCACGCAGTCCAGTAGCGAGGTGTCTGTGCTGGAGACCAGCCCCACCGGCACGGAGCTGATGCGCTTCCGAGCCAGCGATGCCGACCAGGGAGTCAACAGCCAGGTGGTGTTCAGCATATCGGCGGGCAATCGCCGGGACACGTTCCATATTGACAGCCTTACGGGCAGCCTCTATCTGCACAAGCTCCTGGACTACGAGGACATCACCAGCTACACCCTGAACATCACAGCCTCCGACTGCGGCACTCCCTCGCTCTCCACCACCGTCCTGTACAACGTCCTGGTGGTGGACGACAACGACAACCCGCCGATCTTTCCCAGCACGGCCATTGTGCGACAGATCAAAGAGGGCATTGCCCTGAAGACACCCATTGTCACGGTCACGGCCGACGATCCGGACTCGGGTCTCAATGGCAAGGTGAGCTACGCCATCAGCAAGCAGGAGCCGGAACTGCCGTCAGGCCGACACTTCGGCATTAACACCGAGACTGGCGTGATTCACACGCTGCGGGAGATCGATCGCGAGACCATCGACACCTTCCGCCTGACCGTGGTGGCCACCGATCGGGCCCAGCCCTCGGAGCGACGGCTCTCCACGGAGAAGCTGGTGACCGTGATCGTGGAGGACATCAACGACAATGCCCCCGTCTTTGTCTCCATGAATGCGGCGATCCTACCGCCGAAGCTGCTCACCTCCCAGAAGGGACTGGCGGTGATGCAGGTTCTGGCAAGGGATGCCGACTCCTCCAGCAATGGCCTGGTCACCTACGAGATTGTCAGCGGGCAGCAGGACCTGTTCCGGCTTCAGCGGAACACTGGCGTGATAACCTTTACCCCGGGAGCCCAGTACAAGCCGGAGGTGCGGTATCAGCTCACCCTGAAGGCCACCGACGAGGCGGTGCAAAGCGAGCGTCGCAGCAGCGAGGTCTACATCACCATCATCACTCCGGGATCTGCATCGGACAGTGAAGCCTCCGGGCCGCGCTTCGAGCAGCGCAACATGCTCTCCGGCTCGGTGTATGAGAATGAGCCCATTGGCACTACGATTTTGACGGTGAGCGCCCACCTGGCGGGCTCTGAGATCGAGTACTTTGTCACCAATGTCACGGCGGCCAGTGGAGCCTCACGCGGTCAGGTGGATCGACTGTTCGACATCGACGCCAAGCTGGGCATCCTGTCCACGGCTGCAGAGTTGGACCGTGAGGCGGGGCCGGATGACTACGAAGTGGAAGTCTATGCCATTGCTCTTGGAGGACAGCCGCGCACGGCGAGGACAATGGTGAGTTTTGGGGAATTTGTTACTGAGAAAACTATATAGGAACTATTAAATAGGGTAATTAGTATTGATACCCCTTTGATTTAATTAAATTAATCGTTTCAGTTAGTTTCTCTAACAAGAACTTCAATATCTACTCGTAAATTTCGAAGAATTTGCGCTACATAATATTCACTTTGATCATTTCGCTCTTAATTCATGTACGATCTTATCAGATCCCGATTACTTACTCGGGAGGGCCGACCTTTCTTTTACTCGCTGCCCGAAAGGCACCTCGCGAGGATGAGGCCATGGAGGGCACAAGGAGTGTTGCTTGGCGGCCATTTCTGGGGCAGTCTCCAAGGGCTTATCAGTGCAAGTCGGGACCGCACTAATGCGCTTTTAATGTCTTGTGCTGATATGAAATGTTGATTACACGCCAGGCACTTCAGCTCCAGAGCCACTCCAACTCCTCCAGAGCTCCTTCTCTGGCCTGGCACGCATTTGTGCTCTTGGAAGATGCAAATTAACAGGCCAGTCTCGGGTCTCCTCGTCCCTGAGCCCTGCTATCTCTGCTGAATGAATGTGCTGGGGGTCCCGGGGGGATCATCCCGAACCAGACAGACCTGTGTATCGAGAAAATATTTTGCAGAGCACCGAAGCTCCGGCTCCGGATAAATGGGCCGCAGGGATAGAATTATAATAAGTTGCTTCATTGGCAGATGCCTTTAATTATGCCGGGCGGGGTACCGTACCCGTCTCGAGTCGGGGTCTCTCGATTCGCAGAGCAGCTTCTTGCTCGGTCGAAGGGTATTCGTGGACCTCAGCTGCCAGGCCACTCACTCTGCAGACCCTCTTGAACCTTTACTGGTTTCTCCAAGCAAAAAAGACGAGAGAGAGGGAACAAAGGCTGCCTTCTTGCTTTCTGAGCTTCACTCTTTGGCTCCAGATTCTTCTGCCTTGGAGAATCGCCCTTGCCTGTGCAGGGGCTCTTCTGGCTCCCTGTCTCCCTGTCTCTCTGGCTCCCCGGCTCCTTGGCTCCCTGGCTCCCTGACTCCTTGCCTTGCAGCCTCCGCGTGTTCATGGCCGACACGTTGTATGCGTAGGTATGCCAACAATGCACGCATGCAAATCTGGGGGGATGCGGCGGAGTGCCGGGGGAGAGCAGTTCCAGTTCCAGTTTCGTGCACGAAGCTGCCCCGGGACTGCGGTTAGTACAAGCAACTATGCTTTAGTGGCCTCGCGTGCGAAGAGCGTTTCAATCAATTCATTGTTGCATTGATTTAAAACGATTGTCATGTTTTTCCATTTTAAATTTTAAATATTTGCCGGGTCGCGCTAACCCTCATCCGGTCCTTGAATCGGTGACAGATTTAGAGATTAGCCCGGGGTCGTTGGGGGTTTTAATCAAGTGAATATTTAATTTAGCGCTTTGATGTTATATTTTAATCAAGAATCCACGAAAAGGCAGATCAGCATCTGATCAAGGAACTTTACTCTGACTTTTGAAGCCATCCAGGGCTATGCTAAGCTTGGAGTTTTAGTGAGTTATTTTGAGTAAGAGCTAAAAGTAAGGTGCTTCTCCTTGGCTCTGTTACCTGAGAGATCTGAGCTGAGCTTTCTAGTCTCAGCGATTATTCTTGGCCTGCTTTTGCAAATAATTGCAATTAAAAAAAATAAATGCTAGCGAACAAGCCCGCGAATGTCCATCAAAATGTCCCCTGGATCCCGATCTTTGGGCTGGAATTTCAGCAAATTTATGGCCATTCGTGGCTCCTTTCTGGACTCGCGTCGAGTCATGTGCTCCATGGGCTCTTTTGCGGGCCCATTAAGCGGATTGACAAATGGTTACATTTTCTGCAGCTGCTGCACCCGCTTTCCACTGCTCAAATTAGTTCAATTAGCCGCCACACACTTCAAGCCGAACTCTCGGACCCGGCCTGCAAAATGGTCTCTTGCTGATAGTCTCTCCGTGTGTCTCTCTAATGCGTCTCGGATCCAGCTCCTCCCTGGCTCTCCTCCAGGTGTCTGGTGTCTGATGCTACAAATTTGCATAAATTTTATTACAAATGCACTGTTTACTCTAGCCGAGAGAGCCCAGCACCGCGACTTAACACCATCCCAGCACACCATGCTATATTTTACGAGTGTCCACAGCCCCGACTCTGTTTTTGGCGTATTTATGGCCTTCTGGGTCCTTGTTCTCCATGTGTGACTCGCGGGAGAGTTACGAGGTCTGAAGGTGATTTTACTGCGGGTTTATTGGGCTGTCCCCTGTGATTCCTCATATTTTTTAGGTATCAAAGACTCTAGTCTGTATTCCTACGGGGTTGTGACTTTAGAAAGGCAACAAAATAGCTGGGGAGAAGCAGTTTCCTTGTACCGGTTTGTTGGTTTCTTTTTTCTGATGAAAAATGTAAGTTCTATCGTTCTTCGATGGGAATTTAAATGAAAAATATATACCTAACAGTTTGTTTTACATTTTATTCATAACTTCAATGACTTTTCGATTGAACTCTTGTTGTTATTAAGTCGATATATTGATACTGTATTGATTTTTTATAAGAGAAAAACCCATTTAGATTTTGTATACCCTTTGCTGGGTAGTCAGAAGCCTGCAAAGCAGTGAAGAAGTCATTTCCGACCCTATAAAGCATATATATTCTTGATCAGCATTAAAAGCCGAATTGATTTAGCCCTGTCCGGTAGGAAAAAAATTTTACTTAATTTTTTGAAAATTTTGTAAGGGGTTACATCGTCAAAATTGTCAAAAATTGGCAAAAATTTTGATTTCTTAAAATATTATATTCAGTGTATGCATTTATTAACCTAATAAAAACTAGCACAGAAAAGTTTTCAAAATCGAATTTAATGCTTTTTTGGCGGAGTTATGACATTTTTAAACTTTAATTTTCCAAAAAAATTGTCTTAAAAAAATTATCATTAAATATCGGTAAAAAGAATGCAAAGACTTGAGGTCTTCTTGAAGATGATGGCCTAATAGCCGGTGATTGCTAAATGTTATATATTTTAGGATTCGGCAATAAAATTTTATAATTAAAACTAACACAAAATTGTAAAATATGGATTAAAAATTTAATTTTAAAAATTTTTTAAGCAGTATGCAGACTTATGACCCTAATTAAAACCAGCACTGAAAAGCTTGCCGTTTTGAAATTAATGCATTTTTGGTTATGAAAGATTTTAGTAAGGGTATACACACTGGGTTTTCAAAGATAGTTTCCTTTCTTGTTAAAGATTTATTTTGAAATATTTCTTAATGTTTTGCTACCATATCAGGCCTTTTCTAGTGCAAATATTTATCAAGTTTTGCGAAAACAAGTTCATTGGCAAACAAATAGAGGCCTGCACTGAGCTAAAAACCTGCATGCTGCACGCACAGGCATATCAAATTCAAAATGAATGTTTTTGCGGTGACAATGGCGACAGCCGAAGGTACACACACTTTGTGGAGCCCGGGCTGAAGCCAGTTTGGTTCGTGTTCGCCTGACCGCGGGAGCAGTTGAAGAAATGGCCAAAACTATAATTCGCTCGGTCATAAAGAACTCGAACCCGAAAGTTCAGCCGGGCCAGCAGCAGCAACTGGCTCAGCGCATAATGGCCCGGCCATAAAGCCAGAGTCAGAGGCAGGCCAGTAAGCGGGTCAAGCCCAGGCCCCGGCCAGGTTCAGAGAGAGAGATGAGGAATGCGATTGACATTGCGACAGAAGTGGAGGGAGGCTCGCACATGGAATATGCTGTGCATTTAGTGCCAAATATGGAACTAGTTTCCGCTGGATGGCAGTACTCCTCTTCCCCAAAAGTGGGTCAGTGTTATTGACGCAACGAAAACCGCTTGCTTTATTTCCCGCCGCCAGGTCAGAGTAACAGTTCTCGACAAGAACGACAGCCCGCCGCAGTTCCTGGAGACCCCGTTCGCCTACAATGTCAGCGAGGATCTGGAGATTGGACACACCATTGCCACGCTGCGGGCTCACGATCCGGATACGATAGGTTCTGTGACTTTCCTGCTGATGGATGGCCATGACGGCAAGTTCCTGCTGGAGCCCGCCACGGGCAAGCTCCTGCTCAACGACACCCTGGACAGGGAGACGAAGAGCAAGTACGAGCTCAGGATTCGGGTGTCCGACGGAGTGCAGTACACGGAGACCTATGCCACCGTTGAGGTATGTTGCGATTTCTTATCGGGAGAAGAAGGTCTTCATGTTCCTTGACTATTTCCCAGGTGAGCGATACCAACGATAACCCGCCCATGTTCGAGGACACCGTCTACTCCTTCGACATACCGGAGAATGCGCCGCGTGGCTATCAAGTGGGCCAGATAGTGGCCAAGGATGCGGACCTGGGACAGAATGCCCAGCTATCCTACAGCGTGGTCTCAGATTGGGCCAACGATGTGTTCAGTTTGAACCCGCAAACAGGAATGCTCACCCTCACGGCTCGCCTGGACTACGAAGAGGTAGGAGTTGCCTGCCAGTCTAAGTAGAGCTTCCTTTATGCTCTCTGCTTACCCTCTTCCAGGTCCAACACTACATCCTCATCGTGCAGGCTCAGGACAATGGCCAGCCCAGTCTCTCCACCACCATCACAGTCTACTGCAATGTCCTGGACCTGAATGACAATGCTCCCCTCTTCGACCCCATGAGCTACTCGAGCGAGGTCCTCGAGAACGTGCCCATTGGCATGGAGGTGGTCACTGTGTCAGCCAAGGACATAGATTCGGGTGAGTTCTAATCACTTGATAATCACTCTCGAGGAATTTCTCAATACCGTTTACCTTTCTCTGACAGGCAACAATGGACTCATCGAGTACAGCATCACAGCGGGCGATGCCGACTCTGAGTTTGGCATCGATAGCAATGGCACCATCCGCACACGTCGCCAGCTGGACAGGGAGCATCGCTCGGGCTACACACTGACGGTCACCGCTCGGGACTGCGCCGATGAGTTTGCCTCCTTCACCGAGCTGGAGGAGACGCAGCTGAAGCTGAAGTACCGCTCGCCGAGGCGCTACGACCACGGGCAACAGCAACAGCAGTTCCTGGCTCACCAGAGGCAGCAGCGCTTGTCGTCGACAGTGAAGGTAGGTTTTTCTTTTACAGTCGTACGAGATCAGGGATAACTTTAGATAACTGGAAGAATAACAGGAAAATACCTAGAAAGACCCTAGATCAGGGAGGTTTCCTTGACTAATTAGGTGACATGTCTCAAGAACCTGTTTCCCCGTTATCATTCCTCACCTTTACCGTTTTATCTAAACTACAATTAGCCAAGACTGATCTCCGCTTTAACTCCACTCCCTTCTCCTTCTGCTCCAGGTAACGATACTCATCAAAGACGTCAACGACGAGGTGCCCGTTTTCGTTTCCGCTAACGAAACCGCGATCATGGAGAACGTGGCCATCAACACGCTCGTTATCGCTGTCAAAGCTGTCGACAACGACGAGGGACGCAACGGCTTTATCGATTATCTCCTGAAGGAGGCGACCGATGTGCTGGACTCTGATCAGGAGCCTCTGCCCTTCTCCCTGAGCCCCACCGACGGCCTACTGCGCGTCGTTGACTCGTTGGATAGGGAGCTGCGCTCCAGTTACCTCCTCAACATCACAGCCCGCGATCGCGGAGAGCCCTCGCAGTCCACCGAATCCCAGCTGCTCGTGCGCATTCTGGACGAGAACGACAATAGTCCCGTGTTCGACCCGAAGCAGTACTCCGCTTCGGTGGCGGAGAACGCCAGCATTGGGGCCATGGTGCTGCAGGTATCCGCCACGGATGTGGACGAGGGCGCCAATGGGCGCATCCGCTACTCCATAGTGCTGGGAGATCAGAACCATGACTTTAGCATCAGCGAGGACACGGGCGTGGTGCGGGTGGCCAAGAACCTCAACTACGAGCGCTTGTCGCGCTATACCCTAACGGTTCGCGCGGAGGACTGCGCCCTGGAGAATCCCGCCAGTGATACGGCGGAGCTAACCATAAGCATCCTGGACATTAACGACAATCGTCCCACCTTCCTTGACTCGCCCTACCTGGCCCGCGTCATGGAGAACACGGTGCCGCCGAACGGAGGCTATGTGCTCACCGTGAACGCCTACGACGCCGACACTCCGCCGCTGAACTCGCAGGTTCGCTACTTCCTCAAGGAGGGCGACACGGATCTGTTCCGCATCAACGCCTCCTCGGGCGACATTGCCCTGCTGAAGCCTCTGGACAGGGAGCAGCAGAGCGAGTACATCCTCACGCTGGTGGCCATGGACACGGGCTCACCGCCGCTCACTGGCACGGGCATTGTGCGCGTGGAGGTGCAGGACATCAACGACAACGGACCGGTCTTTGAGCTGCAATCCTACCATGCAGCCGTGCGGGAAAACCTGCCCGCAGGAACCAATCTGCTGAGGCCAACGGCCACGGATAAGGACGAGGGACTGAATGCCAAGCTGCGCTTCAGCCTGCTCGGTGAGCACATGACGCGCTTCCACATTGACTCGGCGACGGGGGAGATCACCACAGCTGTCTCCCTGGATCGGGAGGAGACTTCGGTCTACCACTTGACGCTCATGGCCCAGGATAGCTCCGTCACGGAGCCCCGAGCCTCCTCGGTGAACCTGACCATCAGTGTCACGGATGTCAACGACAATGTGCCCAAGTTCGACTCCAGCAGCTACCACGTGGCCGTGCCGGACAGGATCAGCACGGGCGAGTTTGTGTTTGGAGCACGAGCCCTGGACTTGGACGAGGCCGAGAATGCCTTGGTGCAGTACAGCTTAGGGGGCAGGGATCAGCAATACTTCGAAATCAATGCCAAGACGGGGGTGGTGAGCACGAAGCTGGAGCTCAAGAGCAAGTCTCCTACCTACAGCCTTGTGATCTACGCCTCCGACCGCGGGGACAGCCCTCTCAACTCTACGGCCGAGCTCACGGTGGAACTGCGGCCCGGCGACCTCTTTCCCAGCTACTCCTACATGGCCAACAGCCACTTCACCCTGCCGGAGGACGTGCAGCCGGGCAAAACCATAACCAAAGTGAGTGCCACATCCCCGAAGAAGGGTTCGGCAGGCAAAATGCGCTATGCCATTGCAGGAGGCAACACCGGAGATGCCGTGAGAGTGGATGCCAGCAGCGGCGTCCTGCGAGTGGGACAAGACGGCCTGGACTATGAGCTGACGCACCTCTACGAGATTTGGGTGGAGGCCGCCGACAATGACACGCCCAGCCTGCGCAGCGTCACGCTGATCACGGTGAACGTGACGGACGCCAATGACAATGCCCCTGTGATGGAGCAACTCATCTACAATGCCGAGGTGCTCGAGGAGGAGTCGCCGCCACAGCTGATAGCCACGGTCAGGGCCAGCGATCGGGATGCCGGGGAGAATGGCAGGGTCACGTATCGCCTGCGGAACTCCTACGAGGGCACCTTTGAGATCACCGAAGCGGGCGAGATCTACACGAGGATGAGGCTCGACAGGGAGGAGCTTGGCGACTATGCCTTCGTGGTGGAGGCCGTGGACCAGGGTGTGCCCCATCTCACGGGCACGGCCAGTGTGCTGCTCCATCTGCTGGACAAGAACGACAATCCGCCCAAGTTCACGCGCCTCTTCTCCCTGAATGTCACCGAAAACGCTGAGATCGGGAGCTTTGTGATCCGCGTTACCTCCTCGGACCTGGATCTCGGGCCGAATGCGAACGCCACGTATTCCTTTAGTGAGAATCCCGGGGAGAAGTTCCGCATTGAGCCGCTGAGCGGGAACATCACCGTGGCGGGCCACCTTGATCGGGAGCAGCAGGATGAGTACGTGCTGAAAGTGGTGGCCTTCGATGGCGCCTGGCGAGCAGAGACACCCATCACCATAACGATCCAGGACCAGAACGACAATGCGCCGGAGTTCGAGCACAGCTTCTACAGCTTCAGCTTCCCGGAGCTGCAGCACTCGATCGCCCTGGTGGGCCAGATCATAGCCACCGACCGGGACAAGCAGGGCCCCAACTCGGTCATCTCCTACTCCCTACAGCAGCCCTCGCCCATGTTCAGCATTGACCCAGCCACCGGGGAGATCTTCAGCAAGAAGGTGAGTTACAGGCAAGAGGCCTCAGAGATTCCCTAACTGTTTCCCTATCCTCTTCCCCCAGGCGGTTCACTTCAAGCACTCGCAGTATGTCCGCTCGCCGGAGAACATGTATGCCCTCACGGTCCTTGCCACGGACAATGGCAAGCCGCCGCTGTACTCCGAGTGCCTGGTGAACATCAACATCGTGGATGCCCACAACAATCCGCCGCAGTTCGAGCAGCAGGAGTATCTGTCGCCCCTGCCGGAGCACGCCATGCCGGGCCAGCGTATCGTGCGGGTGCACGCCACCGACAAGCAGGATGCGGCCAGCGCCAGCGAGATGGATTACTACCTGGTTAGCTCCAACCTG
Source organism: Drosophila jambulina (assembly GCA_018152175.1). Classification (NCBI taxonomy): domain Eukaryota; kingdom Metazoa; phylum Arthropoda; class Insecta; order Diptera; family Drosophilidae; genus Drosophila; species Drosophila jambulina. The sequence continues at coordinate 1,912,504 of JAECXH010000114.1, forward strand.
AGCTCCATCTTCACCATAGGGCGTCATGATGGCTGGATCTCCCTGGCCAAGCGACTGGAAGTCGCGCCGAACTCACGCTTCGAGCTAGTTGTCCGGGCCACCGACCGCGGTGTGCCTCCGCAGTCGGACGAGACCCGCGTGGTCATTGTGGTCACCGGGGAGAACCTGTTCGCTCCCAAGTTCTCGGCCAGCAGCTACCAGGTGAGTGTGCTGGAGAACGAGCCAGTCGGCTCCACCATCCTCACGGTGGGAGCCACGGACGAGGACCAGGGACCCAATGGTCTGCTCCGATACTCCATCTCAGGGGGCAACGAGCGGCAGGACTTCAGTGTGGACGAGAAGACAGGTGGCATCCTGATTCGACAGCAGCTTGACTACGATCTGGTGCAGGAGTACCACCTGAACATCACGGTCCAAGACCTGGGCTTCCAACCCTTGGAGGCGGTGGCCATGCTCACCATCATCCTCACCGATGTCAACGACAACCCGCCGCTGTTCGATCAAATGGAGTACCACGGCTACATAGCCGAGAACAAGCCGGCGGGCACCTTCGTCTTCCAGGCCCACGCCACCGACAAGGACTCCCCAAAGAACGCGATTATCCACTACTCCTTCCTGCCGAGCGGCACGGACAGGCACTTCTTCAGCATTAACTCGGCCAATGGGAGCATCTCGTCCGCCGCCATCTTCGACTACGAGGAGCGTCGCACCTACACGCTCCAGCTGAAGGCCAAGAACCCAGACTCCAGCATGGAGAGCTACGCCACGCTGTATGTCCACGTCCTGGGGGTGAACGAGTTCTACCCGCAGTTCCTGCAGCCTGCCTTCCACTTCGATGTCTCCGAGACCTCTGCGGTGGGCACTCGGGTCGGCGCTGTCCAGGCCACGGACAAGGACAGTGGCGAGGATGGACGCGTCTACTACCTGCTGGTGGGGTCCAGCAATGACAAGGGCTTCGGCATCGACACCAACACCGGAGTGATCCACGTGGCCCGGCACCTGGACAGGGAGACCCAGAACCGGGTCTCGCTCATGGTGATGGCCAAGAACTACGGCAGCATCCGCGGCAACGACACCGACGAGGCGCAGGTCATCATCTCGATACAGGACGGCAACGATCCGCCGGAGTTCATCAAGCGCTACTACACCTCGACGATTTCGGAGGCGGCACCGATCGGCTCAAAGGTCACCACCGTCAAGGCCATCGACAAGGATGTGCGGCCGCAGAACAACCAGTTCAGCTACTCCATCATCAACGGCAACCTCAAGCAGAGCTTCCGCATCGACGTGCAGACGGGGGAAATCAGCACGGCCGCCCAGCTGGATCGCGAGGAGATAGCCACCTACAACCTGGTGATTGGAGCGATAGACACGGGCCTGCCGCCGCAGACAGGCAGTGCCACGGTGCGCATAGACCTGGACGACGTCAACGACAACGGACCCACCTTCACGCCCGAGGGTCTCACGGGCTACGTGTCCGAGAACGAGCCGGCCGGCACTTCCATCATGACCCTGGCGGCCAGTGATCCGGACCTGCCGCGCAATGGGGGACCCTTCACCTACCAGCTGGTGGGCGGCAAGCACAAGTCCTGGCTGCAAGTGGACAGGAGCTCGGGCCTGGTCAAGTCCACGGTTAGCTTCGACCGCGAGGTTACGCCCGCCCTGGAGGCTGTGGTCGAGGTGGAGGACAGTGGCAAGCCCAGGCAGAGGTCGCAGCACACCCTGCGCATCACAGTGCTGGACCAGAACGACAATCCCTCCACGAGCAGGAACCTCCAGGTGGCTGTCAGCCTCTTCAATGGCGATCTGCCCTCCAACGTAAAGCTGGCGGATGTGCGGCCCAACGACATCGACATCGTTGGGGACTACCGCTGCCGCTTGCAGAATCTCGCCCAGAATCAACTCACCATCCTGCGGGCCTGCGACCTCTACACCACCTCGCACACCACGCCCACGGCGTCCTCCTTTGGCTACACGGGCAACGATGGCAAGCACGGCGACGTGAGCTCCAAGCTGAGCCTCAGCTTCCAGAGCTTCAGCAACGAGACCTTGGCCAACACGGTGTCCCTGCTGGTGAGAAACATGACGGCCTCGCACTTCCTGTCCCAGCACTATCGTCAGCTGATGGAGATGCTCAAGTCCCGGCTGGGCCACGAGGGCGAGGTGCTGGTCTACAGCCTCCTGGAGGGCGGTGGCAGCAACGCCACTAGCCTAGAGGTTCTCCTGGCCGTCCGCTCGGTCAAGAGGAGCTACCAGCAGCCGCGGCAGGTCATCGAGCGCCTGCGGGAGAAGCGGGCAGCTCTGTCCGAGCTGCTGCAGAAGGAAGTCATCGTGGGCTACGAGCCCTGCAGTGAGCCGGATGTGTGCGAGAATGGAGGCGTCTGCAGCGCCACCATCCGCCTGCTGGACACGCACACCTTCAGCATTGTGGACAGTCCCACGCTGGTGCTGAGTGGGCCCCGCATCCTCCACGACTACAGCTGCCAGTGCACCAGCGGCTTCTCGGGGGATCAGTGCAGCCGGCGACAGGATCCCTGCCTCCCCAATCCCTGCCAGATGCAGGCCCAGTGCCGCAGGCTGGGCAGCGACTTCCAGTGCGTGTGTCCGGCCAACCGGGACGGGAAGCAGTGCGAGAAGGAGCGCAGCGACGTCTGCTGGAGCAAGCCCTGCCGGAACGGGGGCAGTTGCCAGCGCAGCTCGGACGGCTCCTCCTACTTCTGCCTGTGCCGGCCCGGCTTCCGCGGGAACCAGTGCGAGAGCGTGTCCGACTCGTGCCGCCCGAATCCCTGCCTGCACGGCGGTCTGTGTGTCAGCCTCAAGCCTGGTTACAAGTGCAACTGCACACCTGGCAGGTACGGACGTCACTGTGAGCGCTTCAGCTATGGCTTCGAGCCGCTCTCCTTCATGACCTTCCCCGCCCTGGATGTAACCACCAACGACATCTCGATTGTCTTTGCCACCACGAAACCCAACTCCCTGCTGCTCTACAACTATGGCATTCAGAGCGGCGGCCGCTCCGACTTCCTGGCCATCGAGCTGGTTCACGGCCAGGCGTACTTCTCCTCTGGAGGAGCGCGGACGGCCATCAGCACGGTGATAGCTGGACAGAACCTGGCGGACGGCGGCTGGCACAAGGTGACCGCCACGAGGAACGGACGCGTCATGTCCCTGAGCGTGGCCAAGTGCGCGGATTCGGGTGAGGTGTGCATGGAGTGCACGCCGGGAGACTCCAGCTGCTATGCCGACGAAGTGGGACCAGTGGGGTGAGTAGAAAGTGATTCTTTATAATTTTACACTCTGATTAGCACACTTTGGCGGATCTATCTGGGATGAAAAAGAATATGACTGTATATTTGTGAGATGACAAGGAGATTGCCTAAGGCTTTAAGCTTTTATAGTCTCTGAAGTGCTCAAACGAATGGAAGGGCAATTAAAATATTCAAAAGTATTTGTTTATTTTTGGGCATTAATCTTTGAACAACATAAAATACAAGTTAGGCTGCAAGAACAAACAGAATAATTTTGTATTCAAATATTTAGATTTTTTCAAGAACCAGGAGCAATAGAAGCAATAGGAGGAGCAGATGAAGTAGAAGATTCAGAAGTAGTAGGATCAGAAGAAGGAGCTGAAGAAGCAGGAGCTTAAGGAGCAGGCACCTCACAGATATAGTTTTTAGCCAAATTGCAGTTGTCGTCCCTCAAGGTGTAGTTGTTACTCGTCTTCCAAAGTGCATCGCAGTGCTCCACTCCACCCGCATCGTCTGGTTGCTTAGCCGCCCAGAGGCTGGCTAAGATTGTCTCGTTACCGGGATACCAATGGTGTGTCCCCAATGTGTAGAGATCATTTCCAGAGGTCCAAAAATACAGTGGTTGCCCAGAAGAGATGAGAAAACTAACCAGCAGGTTGTACTTCTCTTCGGTCTGGAGCGAGACTAATTGGTAGCCGATTTTTTGGCAGGCTGAGAGGGCATTAAACCAGTTCTTCGGGGCCGAGGCCTCAATGTAGTAATACGTGTCCTTGATGAACATCAAACTAGTGGGGTTTATGTCCACAAATCTGGGAGAAACTGAAAGGAAATTATGAATGTAAGAAGTGATAGATATATATGAAGGATAATACCTTGCTCAGCTGGTTGAGCATTCGAAATCGCTCCACAGATTAAAACTAGGCCCAGGAGGCCCAAAAGAGCACTGCAATGTGGATGCATTGTGCGATTACTAAATGCTTTCCCTGAAACTGGCAAGCTTTTATATTGAGAAGAGCGCCCTGTGGGATATAATAAATTACATGATAAGGTTTATCTTACAGCCCTTCCAAGGGAGAAAGCACTTATCAAACAAATTAAAAATATCATAAACTTCTGGGGAAATTATCTAACAAAGAAATTATAAAAAAATTACACAAGCTAGCTTCTAGCTTATTCAGCTTGAGTCTCTTACAAAATCCATCAAATTATGAATAGTGTAGGTATTATAATAAAAGGTAATCATGCAGTATTAGGATTACCTTCATTTCTTTGGAAAAGTCCTACACAAGACTTAAATATAGAATTTAGCATTAAAATATTGGTAATATCAAACCAATGGCAGAAAAATATTATATTCATTATATTTCTTCGATATTTTTACAACAGAATATGGAATTTGCACAAATTTATTGCACTTCCACAGATTATTTAGGAATTATTGATGCAGATGCAGCAGATATCTTCCCCGATCCCAAGTGTTGCTTAAATATATCATCTCATTATTGTATTATCCCCATCATAGATACTATCTAACGATGTCTTATTATCTCCTCACTCTCCCGCAGCACCCTGAACTTCAACAAGCAGCCCCTGCTGATCGGCGGCCTGGCCTCCGCTGATCCCGTCCTGGAGCGACCTGGCCAGGTGCACAGCGATGACCTGGTGGGCTGCCTGCACAGCGTGCATATCGGCGGACGGGCGCTCAACCTCAGCACGCCCCTCCAGCAGAGGGGAATCCTGCCGGGTTGCAATCGCCAGGCTTGCCAACCAGCCCTGGCCGCTGAGCGCTGCGGAGGCTTCGCTGGACAGTGCATTGACCGCTGGTCCAGTTCCCTCTGCCAGTGTGGGGGCCAGTTGCAGTCGCCCGACTGCGCCGACTCCCTGGAACCCATCACCCTGGGTGGCGGCGCCTTTGTGGAGTTCCGCGTCTCCGAGATCCATCGACGCATGCAGCTGCTCGACAATCTGTACAGCTCCAAGAGCGCCTGGTCGCACAGCGGGCCCAGGGAACGGCGACAGGTGGGTGTTGGCACCGGAGGCCTCAACATCAGCACCGCTTCCCAGATCTACGAGCCGCCCAAGATGCTCAGCCTGCTGTTCCGCACCTACGTGGATCAGGGCTTGATCCTGTATGCGGCCACCAACCAGATGTTCACCTCGCTGTCGCTCCACGGAGGCCGCCTGGTGTACTACTCCAGGCAGCACCTGGCCATCAACATGACGGTGCCGGAGCCCTCCTCCCTCGCCGATGGCAAGTGGCACAACGTGAGCTTGTACAGCGAGAGCCGGAGCCTCCGCCTGCTGATCGATGGCCGCCAGGCGGGCGATGAGCTGGACATTGCCGGCGTGCACGACTTCCTGGATCCCTACCTGACCACCCTGACCGTGGGCGGGGCTCCCGGCGAGGAGGCCTTCGTCGGCTGCGTGGCCAATGTGACGGTGAACAATGAGCTGCAACCCCTGAACGGGTCCGGCAGCATCTTCCCGGAGGTTCTATACCACGGCAAGGTGGAGTTCGGCTGCAGCGGAAGCATAGGCCTCGATGCCGCCCAGGTGGCGGATCCGCTGAGCATTGGAATAACCCTCGTGATCGTCTTCTTTGTCATCCTGGTGGTGGCCATACTCGGTTCCTATGTGATCTATCGCTTCCGCGGCAAGCAGGAGAAGATCGGCAGCCTGAGCTGTGGCGTGCCAGGCTTCAAGATCAAGCATCCCGGCGGCGGGCTGGGTGCTGGCAGCTCCACAGTGTCGCAGGACCACGTCCTGGCGCGCAGTCTCCATCCCAGTGAGGCTCCGTCGCCGCCTGTGGGGTCTGGCGACCATATGCGTCCCCCTGTGGGCGCCCATCACCTGGTCGGACCGGAGCTGCTCACCAAGAAGTTCAAGGAGCGCAGCGAGCTGACACCCACGGCGGAGCTGCCGCAGCAGCGTCCCCAGCGACCCGACATCATAGAACGCGAGGTGGTGGGCAAGAGCCCGCTGATCCGCGAGGAGCACCACATGGCCATGCCTCCGCCGCTCCATCCACTGCCTCTAGAGCATGCCGGCTCAGTCGACTTGGGCTCCGAGTACCCGGAGCACTACGACCTGGAGAACGCCAGCTCCATTGCTCCCTCGGACATTGACATCGTGTACCACTATAAGGGCTACCGGGAGGCGGGCGGCCTCCGCAAGTACAAGGCCACGGCTCCGCCCGTCTCCGCCTACACGCACCACAAGCACCAGAGCGCCGCTGCCCAACAGCAGCAGCATCGCCATGGAGCGCCCTTCGTCAGCCGGGGTGGCGGTCAGGGCGGCCAGCCCCCGCCGCCGCCCACCAGTGCCTCGCGCACCCACCAGAGCACGCCGCTGGCGAGACTCTCGCCCAGCTCCGAGCTGAGCTCGCAGCAGCCGCGCATCCTCACGCTGCACGACATCTCTGGGAAGCCGCTCCAGAGCGCCCTGCTGGCCACCACCTCCAGCTCGGGAGGCGTGGGCAAGGACGCCCTGCACAGCAACAGCGAGCGCAGCCTCAACAGTCCGGTCATGTCGCAGCTCTCCGGCCAGAGCTCCAGCGCGAGCCGGCAGAAGCCAGGAGTGCCCCAACAGGCGCCTCCGCAGGCCTCCATGGGTCTGACGGCCGAGGAGATCGAGCGGCTCAATGCCCGTCCGAGAACCTGCAGCCTGGTCTCCACCCTGGACGCCGTCTCCTCCAGCAGCGAGGCGCCGCGGGTGCCCAGCAGTGCCCTGCATATGTCGCTAGGTGGAGGCATGCACAACACGGACGTGGACGCCCACAGCTCCACCTCCACGGACGAGAGCGGCAACGACAGCTTCACCTGCTCCGAGATCGAGTACGACAACAATAGCCTGAGCGGCGACGGCAAGTACTCGACCAGCAAGAGCCTCCTGGACGGACGGAGTCCCGTGGCCCGGGCGTTGAGTGGGGAGCCGAGCAGGAACCCCAGTGTGGTCAAGACCCCACCCATACCCCCGCATGCCTACGACGGTTTCGAGTCCTCGTTCCGGGGATCCCTCAGCACCTTGGTGGCCAGCGATGAGGACATAGCGAACCACCTGAGCGGCATCTACCGCAAGGCCAACGGGACTGCCTCGCCCGGCTGGGAGTACCTGCTCAATTGGGGGCCCAGCTACGAGAATCTGATGGGCGTGTTCAAGGACATAGCCGAGCTGCCGGACACCAATGGTCCCCCTTCGCAGCAGCAGCAGCAGCAAACGAATCAGCAGCAGACGCTGCAGACCCAAGCGGCCTCGACACTGAGGATGCCATCCAGTGGACCAGCGCCGCCAGAGGAGTATGTGTGAAGGAGCTGCAGGGCCTTCTGGGTGTTGGGGAACGCCACATCCCATTGAATGTAGAACGGAGGAGTAGCTAACCAGCAACCTCCTCTGATCCTAAGTGGACTAAGAAGCACGGAGCTACAGCTCCTTTGGTTCAAGGAAAGAAAGGACCTCCCCTACCTAAAGTTATGTGTAAATTTCTGTGTAAAGTGTTGACGTTAAGTAATGCCATTTCATTTCGCAATGTACAATGAAAACGTATCGAAGTTAGACCCTAAGTAAGCTACAAATAGTTGGACACTAAGACCTATATATAGTTGCTATCTGAACGCCTTGTATCAAGGCCAACCATCCTAAGTGCACTTCAATAGCAACCGAATTGACTGAGCGTGGCGAACGTGGATCGACATCGAATTCAACTGCCTAACTTCTGGACTTGTGTACATGTTTTTTTCCGAGTGCTATATTAAGTTAGTTCCAGCCTCTGCTCCTACTGATACCGATACTGGTATGATATTGATACTGCTACTGATACTGATATTTATGTCGCCATTTAAGTACATTTTAACATTGTTCTAACTTATTATTTCGCCAACATCCCCCGTCGTAACTGCCTTAGTCGTTAGCCATAGACAAATTCACTTCGGAAACACTTCGCATGTCCCCTTCTCTGTAGAGCTAGTTTATGTATTGTAATTTGTAGTAAAATGTTATTAAATACGTATTAACCAGCCGAGATTGTATTTAATTTGTTTCTAGTGTAATTAAGTTTAGTTTAAAGTAGCCTCACGATTTAAGTTATATGAATATGTAAAACGGCAAATGGAGGAGCTGTTTGTTTGGCAGTGCAGACCTTCGACATAGTGGCCGTCCTTCCTGACCAGCATATTGCTATCCGCTATGGCAGCAGCCACATCAGCCTGTCTTGGTCACCGAATCCATGCTGACCACCTGGTGTTTCTCCTTCCTGATTGTTTTCACCACTCCGCTGGAGGTGACATCGGCCCTCTACCGCCATTGAAGAGCATCGGCCAACTCCAGTCACCAGTAATGCCTCCACCAGCCAGCTGACAATGGCCAGGAGCCGTGGGGCAGCCTCTGCTTTCCCCAATTTGTGGCGCATCATCTACTGGAGCTCGCTGAGGCAGTCGTGCCTACTGCGGGCGAAATCATTGTCAAGGAAGAGCTGAAGTCGGATTAAATCAAGAATACCTGTTCATCTGCGGCATTCCGCACAGTCAAAAGGGACTTCCTGGACTGGCAGGAGCTAAAGACAATCGCCTCAACCGTCTGCTCTGGGGCCTGTTCCTGCTCAGCCGGGATTCGCACTGGAATACGTCAACTTCAAGGCAACTTAGATGCTGTTTGTTCTCGCCGGCACCACGCCATGGTGGTGTGGAGCGACCTGATCTTCTTCAGTCTCCATCCTGTGCTCTCCATATTTGCCAATGTGATCTATGTGGGCCGAGGAGACCTACAACTTCTTTTCCATCGAGGTCCTCCCGACGGATGTCCTCTGCTACTTATACTGTATCTACTCTACCATCATGAGGATTTGCTTCCTGAACTTGTAATATCTGATGCCGCATCACCAGGCCAGACTTGATTTTTAGTGGCATGCTCCACCGCCTCCTGACTTCGCCCTGTGCCGCCTCAACTCCTTCGTTCCCCATCCACATGCACACGCTCATTACTTCCAACCGCTTTGGGAGACATGCAGATAATGGGCCACATGGATGTGATTGGCATGATCACGAACGGCTTCAACATCTACTTTCCCATGTGCATGCTGACCTTCTGCCTGGCCACCTGGTTTAGCCTGGACAGTCGGGCCCGCAATGCTCTGGGGTTCAGATCGAACAGTTAGTCACTGACCTGGTGCAGGAGAAAAGGATCTGATGGAGCGTGACAAGCGTCGGCGGCAGCGTATCGATGAGACGCTGGCCAAACGTATCGACTTCAATCGGCAGGATCCAGGGCTGGAAGGCGGCCGCGACTACCTCCGCAAGTACCTGACCTGAGTGGAGAAGCCGGCAGCCTGGCTAGCGGTCGCAGTCCGGCAGATGGACTGCTGTGCGATGGTGATGGAATCCTAGTCCGCCCTGGGAGTGCCTAGATCTATGTCGGAGAAGATCAAAGGCCGCTACGGTGTGAGCACCCAGGTGCAGTTCCGTTTCCGGGATCCTGACTACGAGCCGGAAAACGAACGCCGCACCGGGGGCCCACACCCCCAGGGGACTGACTCTTCTACGTTGTCTAAGCTCGAAAGTGGATATTGTATTTCAAATTTTAGCAAGTATCTCAACGCCTGCTAACGTTCTGTAGAATACTTCAGGATTTAACTATAAAATTGCTTCATGACATGATTTATAGGTTAAAAAATGACTCCTTCATTATGTGGCAAACCTCTGACCACAATTTCAATACCATTGCAAAGATATATTATTTTTCTAGGATTTTATTAATCTGAGATGTTGGCCATATTTGTATATATTTTCTTGTCTCCGCTTGTGACTCAATCTGCCCTCCTATTTCCCACCAGAACGGGATTCCCCTAGCCGGGTTTAGATCCCTCGTAACTGTTGCGTGTCTCAGAGGACAGGCCTCTGAAGCCGAAGTCGAAGCCGCAGCCGGAGAGCGTAGCTGACATGCGCAGTCTGGCTGTTGTTCGAGCCAAGTTGCTGCTAACGTTGGCTACAAAAGCCCCGAACTTAGGCCAAATTTGGCATTCGTTGCTAGCCAGCTGAAGCGATTTGTTGTGGTCAAGCGGACAAGGAGGAAAATCGAAAAAATAGAGCTAGGTAAATCGGGAAATGCCCAACCGCGACGACCGGATGCAGGCGTGCGTGACAATTAAAAATTAAAAGCGAGTGCATAAGCCCGGAGGCAGTTGGCCAGATAGTCGGATAGCCGGACCATGTTCTTTCGTCGCATTTTGGAACGCAAGGACAGCAGCGGGAATGCGCCGCCGCTGCCTATGACTACGGCGGATTACAACAGCGAGGACAGCGAGAGTGTCACTTACTTTGGCAGTAAAGTCAAGGACAGCAACAACAACCAGGCGGCCATCGCCGGCAGTGGCTCCCAGCCGAAAATGCAGCAGCGCCCTCGGGCAGAGGCAGCCCCCATTGGAGCCGTCCAGCTGACGCCGCTGTGGGAGCACATTCTCCGCACCCGCCGCCTGCCGGAAACCATTTGCTCGAGCTCCATGTTCGCCGAGTTCCACGAGCGCCTGCAGGACCCCGAGTGGCAGGTGCGCCAGCACGCCCTGCGCGTCCTTGTCGACGTGCTGGTGGTGATGCAAGACGAGGCCGACGAGCACATGGAGCGGCAGCAACTCGTCGTCCTGCTGGTGGAGAATCTGGGCCATCAGGCTCCGACCGTGCGCAAGGGAGCCCTCGATTGCCTGCGGGTCTATCTCGCCGAGACCGCCGTACCTGAGGCGGTCATAACGAGGATTCTGGATGCCGGCCTGGCCAAGCAGACGCAGATGGAGGCGGAGCACCCGGGACGCCTTAGTTGTGGCGTTCTCCTATCCCTGCCAGCGCTCCTGCAGTCCGTCATGCATACCACGCAGCGACACCGCATCGTTAAGAAGGCCTTGGAGCGGATTGTCCAGCACTTGGACCAAATGGCCCAGCAGGAGATCGCCCTGAAGGTGCTCTCCAAGATGCGAGAGCTGCTGGGCGTCCACGAATTCGAGGACACTATGAACAGCCTGGAGCGCAGCGATGCCCTGGCCAAGTACTATCAGCTGTGTCAGGTGTACGGCGTGTCCGGGAAGCCTAAGAGATCTGGGGACACGGGCAAGACGGGAGCTTGGCGCGCCTTGCCCCGTGACCAAAGCTGGAGGAACACCGCCGGCCAGAGTGTGGACAACGCACACCCCTGCCCCGACAAGGGAAAGGTCATTATGGAGACGGAGATCAAGATCAACGACGACACCGTGACCATGCGCATCCTCGAGGCGGACACCGAGACGGAGGAGTCCGATAGCCCAGCCCGAACGTATGGCAAGGATGTGGAGTCCACGGATCTGGTGTGTCGGCCTCTGGGAAACCAAGGCCTCAGTGTCCAGGCGGGCATCGTGCAGGTCATAAGTGACTCAGAGCTGGACGAGCCCCGGCCTGGCCATCGTGAGAGCGTGTCCGAGCCCAGTACTCCCTCCCGGGGACTGAAGAGAGTAACCTTTGGAGGTGAGATAGTGAAGATGAGGACCCCTGACAGTGACGCCGCCTCCTCCACGAATAACTCCAGGAACGCCGCCGAGAGTGCACCCATTCTGGTCCTGGGAGATGCATCGCCCTCTCCCGTGGAGGAGCAGCCAGCGGTGAACATCCTCAGTCCTCCCAGCGATGACATGGCCACGGCTCTCGTCGTAGAGATACCTTCCGACAACACCAAGCCCTTGCCTCCGCCACGACCCTTCAGCTCGCACAGTTCACCCAGGCGACAGGGATCCAGTGTTTCCAGAGATTTCGAGCCTTCGGCTGGCAGTCCCCGCAAACGACAGGAGTCGGAGGGAAAGCCATCCACATCGCCACGTTCTCCGGTTTACAACCGCAGCCGCAGCACCAGCCCCTCTGGGAGCAACAACATCAGCCCCAAGGTGCCGCACAAGCAGATCGAGGTGCTGCACAACCTCCAGCGGGATCCCTCGCCCAGATCACAGAGGCGTTCGGAGGACATGGACGAGGGCGAGGCTCAGCTGCCCACCACGGTGGCGGCCTCATCTCCCTCGCCAACTCTACCCACACATAGAAACCGCTCGGATTCCGTGATGTCGGCCGAGTCGCCGGCCACGCCCAAGTCCTGGGAGGACCTGGGCATTGTCAACTACAAGACGCTGATGGACCTGCGTTCCGGGGTAAGTCCTTCCGTAATTGCAGCGAAATTGGAGCCCCAACGTTTAGCAATCTCCGCTCCGAATCCGTATTCGAATCCGAAAATAAAGCAATGAAATTACGCCGCACGCTACCCCGGCGCGGGTCTAACTGGGTCACTAGGATATGTACAATTTCATATGCGTTCATAATTCTGCCTTCATAATGGCTGCCCTGCCAGCGCCCGGCCGGCTTTATTGCGGACGAGACACGCATCACTCCTACTGCCGGTGTTGCTATTATATGCCCCTTCGGCGGGGTCTAGCCCCTCCTCGTCCCCCTGCTTACTAATGAAAATTTCAGCGATAAGCGACTACCCCCAGCTCCGTATCGATGCCCTGGTATGGAGAACAAAGCCACTGTACCAATGACCTATTAATTTCCTGACGTATACCTTACATTGCCGGGCGAAAATACATGAAGTGGAGAGTGCCGGGTGGTGGGAACCCCTTTCGAGTCATAGCCAGTGACCAAAAATAAGGAATTATAACTGCTGCTTCACTCTGTCAGAAATTGGGGTTAGCTCTGCTGCCACTGCGAGCGAGGAACTTGTGGAAAGTAAGGCACACTTAAGGCACATATTTAACATTTTTAAGAGCTAGTGCGTCAGCGAAATAATGGTAGATGTGTTCCCCCTTATCAGGACGAACTTTTTGAGTGGCAAAAAACTTTCGGGATTCCGCCGGGTAGCACAGTTGCATGTGCTTGGCTCGGATGGGACTGCAGCAGAGCACCCGGCCTGGCCTGGCGGTCCGTCAGCCATAGCTTCTGCTGGCCGGTCAATCATTTAAGTGCACGCGATTTGCCACGGGGAACGGGAAACAAGAGCAAGAGCCATAACTCACGCCCAGCTTGCAGCTCGTATGCGACGCGGCGAGCGACGTTACGGAACGGTGTTTGACGAAGACGCTGGTCCCGGAAGGGAGGAGAGCGGCCAGGAGGGTCCTGTGCCGGGGAGCGTGTCAAGAACTGGGTCAGTCCGAGGCAAAAATATATAAAAAACATTAACCGAAATTATAGCGCGTACCAAATGCAAGTAGCGAAGAGGTGGCTTACGGGCTTTGGCAGAACGAATTAAGTAGTAGTATTTCTGAGCATTAAAATGTCACTTGATGGAGCTAAAAGGTACTTCAAAGCGGAAGTTAGTTCGGTTAAAGTTTTAAAAGTTATTAAGGGGATATCTTATAATGGTATTTATCAGTTGGTTGGCTCGAGGAGCAGTACCTTTCTCTTAGATTCTTCAAACTTCATCTATAAAAGATATCTTTTTTGAACCGGAAACCTCTCTTTTTGCCTGCAGCCTGAGCACCCTGTAATCCCCCTGTGGCATGTCACTTATTCCATATCCTGCAGCATGGACACCCTATATCCCCCCTAGAGTATGACATTTATTCTATGGTCTCTCACTCCCATTCATAACTTCAGCAATAATTTCCCTGGCATACATTTTCGAATTTGCCAAATTAGCCCAAATGGGCCATAAACAAAACACAAACAAAAAATTATATATAAACACTTGCCACGCCATAATGTAATCACCTTTTTTCGCAACTCTTGCCAGGATTGGCGCAACCGTCTGCTGGGCATCGCCCAGCTGGAGCTGGCCCTCAGCTCGTCGAGCACCTTGGCTTTGGTGCAGCCGTATTTGGACAGTCTGCTGCGGACCCTGCTCTCGTCGGAGCGCCACTTCGAGGTGGCGGAGCTGAAGCGGGAGCTGCTGGTGAACCTGATCACCCGCCTGCCGCTGGACAACCTGGAGGAGCGCACGCCCCAGATCCTCACGGGACTGTGCCGGCAGGGCAACGCGGGAGCCAATCGAGTGTGCAAGGCGCTGATGCAGCGCCTGCCGGCGGGCACCATTGTGGCCAGGCTCACGGCCCCGGAGTTTCTGCACGCGAAGAGCTCAAAGGTGAGTTTGTTTTCCTTGCGAGAGAACCTGCCTAATGCAGTGGCTTAACCTTTTCCACAGTTTCGGGACCACGCCCTCCAAATGTCCATCTTCGCCCTGATGACCTTTCCGGGCACCTGCTTCGACATCAACCTGCTGACGGCTCAGGCGGTCTACTCCCTGCTCAATCGGAAGCGCCGTGTGCGCCAGGCCGCCTTGGAGGTGCTGGCCGTCCTCTCGGACATCTCCTCGAAGAAGGAGGTTCTCACCATTGTCTCGGAGATGGCCCAGAGCGTGGATCTTGGCCCACTCATGCTGGATGCGGCGACTGTGCGCCTCTCCCGCCTCCAGCTGCCCATAGTTACGCCCGAAAGCGCCGTGCTGTTCGTCTTCAACCAGACGGATCAGCCGGGGATCAGGCGGTCGGGAGCGGACGTCGACTGGATCTGCCAGGGCGAGGGGTCCGCCTCCCCTAACACCATTAAGCGGCGGCGGATGCGGGCGGCGAGCAGTCAGCGTGGAGTCCAGGAGAGCGCCGGAGGGAAGGAGAAGAAGGACATGTTTCCAAGGTAGGAATAAAAAACTTGGGAAACGCAAGATTATATAGAACTAGATTCATGTACATCCAGATTTAAAAAGAAAGGCTGTAAACTTCGAGTAGCCGGTGTTGCGATGCTCATTTAATTTAATTGTAAATCGAAAAAACTGAGCCAACAAAACATTTATTTCAAATTGTGTTAGTTTTTGTTGGATTAAAAAATCTGTTTACTGATTTAAATCGTTTAAACTTTTTGTTTGTTACAAATTAAAATTTTAAATTATTCGGCCATTTTTTTTTTTTTTAATTTTTCTCAATCTTTTATTATTCTTTGATTGGGAGTTTAATGAATATCGGAAAATAGATTTTGCTTTTGACAATCACAAGCCTTTTTGGTATTTAATGCAATCAAAAAGACCCGATAACTTGCATTCCTTAAATTTATATTTATTAATATTTTTATATGCTAATTTTTCGGACAAGTCAAAGTTAAAAAAAAAACCATAACTAAGCCAAAAATGCATCAATTTCAATTCGGAAAGCAATTCTGTGTTAGTTTTCATTAGGTTAAAAAGTCTGCATACCGAATTTTAAATTTCAAAATTTGAAAATTTTTGTCAATTTTTGAAAATTTTAACGATGTAACCCCTTTTAAAATTTTCAAAAATTGAGAAAAAATTTTTTAAATTATTTTCTTCATGTTTTGTTGTTAATTAATTAAGATTTGAATACCGAATCGGAATATATGTCTCTTTTTGAAATCAATCGCTTTTTAGCAATTTTATGGCTCGAAAAAGAACGCAAATAGGCGCCTTCTAGGGATTTCATAACGATCTTTTTATAATACAATTACCTGTTTCAAAAATCAAAGTTTTACCTGCTTTAGCTTCCCTGATCTTCTAATAATGCCTACTTATTTCCTTATTATTCCAATTTTTGTTAATAAATTATTAACTGAAAGCATTCCGAGCTAAAACTCATATCTTACACTTTTAGAAGAATAGTTCTTTTTTAATGCATTTCCTTAGAAAAAATATTTTGGTAATATTATTATACGGGCCTTAAAAAAGCCCCAATCGTATAAGCTTTTCTAATATCCGATAGAATGTCAAACGAGCTCACAACCAAATATTTCAGAAGTTAGCTAAATCTGGTATAATAACATATATATATTTTTCTGTAAAACACACGACAACTTTTTGACTTTAATTAATTGTTCGTGCTGGCACCTTTAGTTTCAGCCAAGTCAATGAGAGCTTGCACCGCCACTCCTTTCACTCGCCGCCTGAAACTTTGGACATGACTAGCCCCATAACGGTGAGTTCAAACCCTAGTTCCAGGATCAATCAGTAATGAATGTCTTCTCCCAGGACTTTTCGCAGAGATTAAGTTTTGGCGCTAAGCCTAGCAACGGTGAGGTGTCCTTGGGTCCCTTAGTTACCACTCCTTATCAATCCCTGTCTTTGCTAACACTAGGAAACCACACAAACTTTTTGGACCGCCGCCTGGTGGCCAAGGCCTGCTCGGACACTTCGATGGATGGTCGAAGCACTGACAGCACGACCACCACCTGTAGCAGTGGAAGCGCCACCAGCAGCTTCGTTCAGCTAACTTCACGCAATGTACCAGGAGTAAATTCACGGTAGGACTTGTGGGTACAACTCACCCACAAAGAGCTGGTCCTAATGCCCATTCTTCTCTCAGATTTCCCACCATGAACCAGCACACGGACTTTGAGAACAACTTGATGCGCAGCATGCACCGCAACACCTATCCCTACTCCGCTTACCCCAAGGCCACACCGAAGTTACAGCAGTCGCAGCGCAACAAGCTGCAGCACCAGAACTCCTTCACTGTGGCAAAGAATGCCACTCCAGCTCCAGGCAAGTGATGCCACCTTCTCAGGTCGCAGCTCCTGCTTAATAAGGGTTTAATTTTAATTCTAGGCTTAGCAGGCGAACCGCGAAGACAGCTTTCCACTGGGGACCACGAGTGCGCCGACTCCGCTAAATCAGTGTAAGTGTTCGCTCCGTATCTCAATTAGGGACCGGCATCGGAGCCCATTTACCATGATTTACCCCCGACTGTGCGCGAATGTTAACCTACATTTTTGAGCGCCCTGCTCTGACCAGTCTGTAGTCAGGGGGTTTGCTGACACCCTTTCATCAAGGGGTAGTAGGGTAGTTCCCGGTGGCGAATTCCGCCCGGCCGGCACACGCACCTGCCCGAACTTAAAGGTGTCGCGGCTTTATAACCTAAATAATTCAAATGCGCAGTGGGTCGAGCGTTGCTGAAATTTAAGAATATGGCAGGGGACATCGGTCAACGTCGTCGGCGGCGATAAACCTTCAAGTGACCACTGGCCGGGCTCTTCTATCCAGGCAAACCATGAAAACACCTTAAAAATATAAGTGACACAAGGATAGTGGGGGCCAGGAGGGGGTCCTACGGTGAGAACTCCCTGCACTGAACAGCTAACTGAACTAAATATCTAGTAGGTATAGTAGGGTTTCGTTGTGAGCAGTTCTCCTTAAGCAGGAGTCGTCCCACGCCTTAGATTAGACTCCGAGAGTGCGACAAATTCCAGGCAACAGTTTTAATACCTATACCTTCGCAAGGACCTCCTGGAAACCTGTTTGTGGTGGTCACTTCGGTTGGCTTCGTGCCGGAACGAAGGCGCCCGAAGATGACTAAGGCTAAGGTGGGCAGGCCTGACGCCTAGCAAATACCATTACTGCCCGAGACCAATGCCCAGTTCGCTGAAGAGCTTGTGGCTAGACCATTCTGCGACCTTTCCCAGTGGGTGAGAGCCCTTCCTGGGCCTCCTGTGTTGGTGTGTGTCCGTGTCCGTTTGTGTGATTGCTTGGAAAACGCAATGTCCCGTTTTTCGTCTGCAACTTTGGTTTTTCGCTGGATTCCGGTAGGGAAATGTGCCTTTGGCTGCAAAACAGTCTGCTCGGTCGCCTTGCCTGAAGTGGTCGTCAGCCCTGCGGTTAACTAAGGAACAGCCTCGGCTATGCCAGTGGGAAACTCTAGCCAGGACTAGGATTCAATTATTCAAATTGGTCTCCGAGGAGAAAACATGCAGAATGCCTTGTCCTGTCGCGGGCAGACCTCGAATCTGCTGCGTAGGACACGTAGTCTCCTCCAGTCGGTCAGGGCCTGCATCTGCCAGGGGGCGGCGGGCGCCTTCGCCGGTAGCTACAGTTCGGTATGCGGCTCTTGCCGCACCTGCTGCACCGACACGACGGGGCTCCCGACGGAGTCCCGCAGAAAATCGATGCAAATTGATACGGAAAGCCAGCTGGTCGACGATAAGTCCACTTTCACGGTGTTTCAGCCACTGAGGACGCCGGACACTGACATAGACAAAGCATTTACCGGGTGTGAGGAGGAGTTGTGAGTCGTTTGAGAGTGTCTTGAGATATATGCACTAACCCAGTTCTTGTCCTATTGTCTTCCTTTCTCCAGCGACAGAGAACCTACGGCCAAGCCAGTGACAGCGGTCAAAGACACCACAGACGGCGACGGCTCTCCGCTCTCTGTGAAGTCCACCAGCTACTCCCAAAAGTCCACAGCGTCGGCCAAGTCCTGCGACAGCCATGGGCTCCAAATGGGTCCCAGCGAGCGCCTGGAGGCGGGGCTGGAAGTGCTCAGCCTAAAGCGGAATCCCCTGGAAGCCTTTGGAGAATTGGTTGTAGATGACATAGAGGAGGAGGGGACGGAACTGGAGCCAGCTGTCCAGGAGGATACTCTCAAGCGCCAAGGGAGCGTGAACAGCCTGCACAGCAAGACGGAGAGCATCAAGACGCAGCTGGAGGACACCACTCCGCAGCTCTCGCGAGCCCAGTCCGTTAAGTCGCTGCCCATCGAGGAGGATATTGAGGAAAGCAACAGCTTCGTCGTTGTGGAGGAAGTACAGCACGAGCTAGAGTCGACGCCGCCGGAGACCACACCTGTGAGACAGCTGCAAGAGGAGCGAGTGGCCGCCATGGAAGTAGCCACCCCCGAAAGTCGTCCCAAGCCCATAAACTCCCATGGCGATATAATGATCCATTCTCGCTGCGTTTCCCTGGAATCGCTCTACGGGGCTCGACCCGCCTCGAAGCAGGGCTCGCTGGACACAAGCACCAGCACCACCACAGAGTCTGGCTCCCAGGTGATAGCCAGCGCCCCTGGCAAGACCCAGGCGCACACTCCGCTCAAGCAAAAGTCCAAGACGACGTACTTTCTACGCGGACGACGACGCGTCTCGCCGGTGAAGCAGGCCATCAAGATGTCCCAGGCGGAGCTCTTTCCGCAGAACATGGCGCGCTTCGAGAAGCCGCGCGACGCCCTACTAAAGACTTTCGACGAGCTGGACTCCAGCAACTGGGAGCAGAACGTGGCCGGCCTGAAGAGCATGGTGCGTCTTATCCGCTACCATGGCGACACTCTGGACAATCAGATGCACATGACCTGCATCCAGCTGACCCGTTCAGTGCGCAATCTGCGCTCCCAGGTGGCCCGCGCCTCCTGCCAAGCAGCGGCCGAACTCTTCTCCTTGAAGTCCTCGAGCCTCCAGCAAGAGTGCGACGATCTAGTGTGTGCCTTGCTCCACCGCACAGCCGACACAAACCGCTTTCTGCGCGCCGACGCCACGCGCGCCTTGGAGTCGATGGTGGACCATGCCCAGCCTCCCAAGATCTTGAATATACTGGCTTCGAAGGGAGCCCAGCACCAGCACGCCTTGGTGCGCACCACCACGGCCAAGCTGCTCTTCAGGTTGGTGGAGCGACTCGGCAGCGATCGGGTCTACGCCATGGGCCGGGAGAACCGCGACAAGTTCTTCGTGGTTGGAGCCAACCTGTTGCTGGAGGGCAGCCTGGAGACGCGCAGCTACGCGAAGTCCTTGTTCCGCGCCTTGTCCGAGCACCAAGCATATCAGCGTCTGCTGCTGGAGGTGATACCGCCGCGCACGTACCGGAATGTGGAGAAGACCCTGAGGGGAATCACGCGCTAAGGGGGATCCCCTCAAGCCCGCTCAATACGTGTACAGCTTAGGTATATTTAAGGCACACACTCTCTCGATTAGATTCACAGAAATAGACGTCGTGCATGAGGTGGTGGTGTACCATAATTTTAGGCGGCTAATCGACATTTCTAACTAGGAGTTCTTAAGCTAATCTCGTAAAGACTAATAAAACCTTGTTACAACGTATATAATCTCAGAGCAGGCGCCGCTGGTTGTGCCTTTGGTCCGAACGCCGGCTACCGCCCTGCATGTGCTGGTGATGCTGCTGCTGCTGCGGCCGGTTGCGTTCCATCACCGAGCTGTCGCTGCGTCGTCGAAAGTCGCCATTGCTCCCGCCCAGCTTGCGGTCGTAGGGTTTTGCCCCGTGCATGGTGTGGCGAGCCTGGTGGCGGGAATGGTGGGGTGACGATGGCAAAGCTGTTGGCGGCGGCTCCATCATGAATGGATTACGCAGGCGACTCAGGTCGACGGAGGAAGAACGCTGCTGCTGCTGCTGCTGCCTGGCTCTGTCGGCGCCCTGCTGCTTAATGGTCACCTTCTTCTTGTACAGCTCCAGGCCCTGGTACAGCTGGAGGGCAAAGGGTACCGCGCACAGGTGCTGGTACGTGACGAAGCCAAAGTTTCGCTGCCTGCCCGTGTTGTCCGTCGGAATGCGCACTTCCTCGATGGGGCCGGCCTGCAGGAACACTTCGTACAGTATCTCCTCCGACACGCGCTCATCCAGATTGCCGCAGAACAGAGTGCGCTGCTCCTCGTCGTCCTCATCATCCTCTTCCGGCTGCTCCAAACGGTCTACGGCGCCGTTGACC
Organism: Drosophila jambulina; assembly: GCA_018152175.1. NCBI lineage: Eukaryota > Metazoa > Arthropoda > Insecta > Diptera > Drosophilidae > Drosophila > Drosophila jambulina. Next base: position 1,933,165 of record JAECXH010000114.1, read on the forward strand.
GGGAAAGGAAAGAACGGCTGCTGCTGGTGCTGGGCGTATCCGTAGCCGTTCTGTGGCGGTATCATCATCATCGGCATGCCCCCTGCATTGTTGTACATTTGCTGCATCAACGATTGGAAGTCCATCGTACTTTTGAATAATTTCAATAATAAACAAATAAGTGTTCTTCTGGAAACTGTGTATGATTCTGAAGATGGGAAGAAGTCGATAACTCATGGCGATAGTTCACAGTTCACCAATCTGAACTGGTTCCGTGGGGTGTGTATAAGTTTTTTATCATGGTTCCTATTGATTTTATGGCATATTAATTTGCAGTTGTACTACGTTTTTCTACATTTCCATGTTAATAAAAGCAGACAAAAAAATAAACAATGGTTTATATATATATATATGTTCTAAGGGAATCGACGTTTGATGAATTTAGTCAAGTTCGAAACCTATTTAAGTCAAAAAGTAAGTCTGCAATGAAATTTCACACCACATAAGATAATCGATTGAAAGGTAGAAGCAAACAGTGGTGAGTAAGCAGAGTGTAACTGTATTGTACCGCCAACCGCCAACCAGCTAAGAGAAAGTAATAAATAGTTGTATACTTTGGTGTTTGAATTTATACAAACTATGTATTAATGTTGCTTACCTTTGGGCATGTTTGTTAATATTAAATATAACAGTTTTGCAGCTCAGCGGGTCGCTTGCTCCTGCTTTCTGTTCGCCTGTTACTCCCAAAAGGGAAACGGTCAAAGGTTAAAGAATCTCTTAATTGGCATATTCATAACTTGGCTCAAATAAGGAATATCAAGGAATGTCAAGCATTTTTAAAAATGGTTCTAAAAGGAGCTTTTATTAACGTTAAAATTGATCAAATCTAAAATCCAAAGTTTTCTTCAATTTTAAATTTTTTTTATAAGGGGATACATTGTTAAAATTGTCAAAAATTGGCCTAAAATTAGATATCTAGTTTTAAATGCAGAAATGTGCGCCTGTAAAAACTAAGAAGAAAAGTCCAAACCAAACTGAAATCGGTTGAGTTTAAGCCAAGTTATGATCAAAAAACCGTTGAAGGTGTTCGCAATTTTCAGCCAAAAAATTTGACCCAATTTTTGAAAAAAATGTAAGGGGTTACATCGTTAAAATTGCCAAAAATCGGGCAAAAATTAGATATCGAGTTTTGAATGCAGAAATGTTCGCATATAAAAACTAAGAAGAAAAAACTAAACCGGACTGAAATCGGTTGAGTTTTAGCCAAGTTATGATCATAAAACCGTTGAAGGTGTTCGCAATCTTTAGCCAAAAAATATGACCCAATTTTTGAAAAAAATGTAAGGGGTTACATCGTTAAAATTGTCAAAAATCGGCCAAAAATTAGATATCAAGTTTTAAATGTAGAAATGTTCGCATTTAAAAACCAAGATGAAAAATCCAAACCAAACTGAAATCGGTTGAGTTTAAGCCAAGTTATGATCAAAAAACCAATTATGTTATAAGCAATTTTTGAGCAAAAAAACGCAAAAACTTAATGTTGTTGTACAAAAGTTTTTTTTGTTCAAAATGTTGTTGTACACATGTGGTTGTTGTAAATGGAAAAAAGATTCTCCAATCTAGACGTTTTCAGTACAAATTCTTCGCACGTCCGATTCCAGATACCAGGTGAACAGAAGGCAGCAGATGGAGGATGAAATTAATTTTTTTAATTGGCGCCCCCCTTCGGAATTTAGCTTAAACTTTGCGAGCTTTAAGCACTACAAATAAGCTTTTCGAAGAGGTTTTAAACCCGGCTAAAAGCTCGCAAAGTTTCAGCCAAATTCTAAAAGCTCGCAAAGTTTCAGCCAAATTCCGAAGGGGGGCGCCAATTAAAAAAATTAATTTCATCCTCCATCTGCTGCCTTCTGTTCGCCTGGTATCTGGAATCGGACGTGCGAAGAATTTGTACTGAAAACGTCTAGATTGGAGAATCTTTTTGCCATTTACAACAACCACATGTGTACAACAACATTTTGAACAAAAAAAACTTTTGTACAACAACATTAAGTTTTTGCGTTTTTTTGCTCAAAAATTGCTTATAACATAATTGGTTTTTTGATCATAACTTGGCTTAAACTCAACCGATTTCAGTTTGGTTTGGATTTTTCATCTTGGTTTTTAAATGCGAACATTTCTACATTTAAAACTCGATATCTAATTTTTGCCCGATTTTTGACAATTTTAACGATGTAACCCCTTACATTTTTTTCAAAAATTGGGTCAAATTTTTTGGCTGAAAATTGCGATCACCTTCAACGGTTTTATGATCATAACTTGGCTAAAACTCAACCGATTTCAGTCTGGTTTGGTTTTTTCTTCTTGGTTTTTAAATGCGAACATTTCTGCATTTAAAACTAGATATCTAATTTTAGCCCAATTTTTGACAATTTTAACGATGTAACCCCTTACATTTTTTTCAAAAATTGGGCCAAATTTTTTGGCTGAAAATTGCGAACACCTTCAACGGTTTTATGATCATAACTTGGCTAAAACTCAACCGATTTCAGTCTGGTTTGGTTTTTTCTTCTTGGTTTTTAAATGCGAACATTTCTGCATTTAAAACTTGATATCTAATTTTTGCCCGATTTTTGACAATTTAACATTTAAAACTCGATATCTAATTTTTGGCCAAATTTTGACAATTTTAACGATGTAACCCCTTACATTTTTTTCAAAAATTGGGTCCAATTTTTTGGCTGAAAATTGCGAACACCTTCAACGGTTTTATGATCATAACTTGGCTAAAACTCAACCGATTTCAGTCCGGTTTGGTTTTTTCTTCTTGGTTTATAAATGCGAACATTTCTGCATTTAAAACTCGATATCTAATTCTTGGCCGATTTTTGACAATTTTAACGATGTAACCCCTTACATTTTTTTCAAAAATTGGGTCAAATTTTTTGGCTGAAAATTGCGATCACCTTCAACGGTTTTATGATCATAACTTGGCTAAAACTCAACCGATTTCAGTCTGGTTTGGTTTTTTCTTCTTGGTTTTTAAATGCGAACATTTCTGCATTTAAAACTCGATATCTAATTTTTGCCCGATTTTTGACAATTTTAACGATGTAACCCCTTACATTTTTTTCATAAATTGGGTCCAATTTTTTGGCTGAAAATTGCGAACACCTTCAACGGTTTTATGATCATAACTTGGCTAAAACTCAACCGATTTCAGTCTGGTTTGGTTTTTTCTTCTTGGTTTTTAAATGCGAACATTTCTGCATTTAAAACTTGATATCTAATTTTTGCCCGATTTTTGACAATTTAACATTTAAAACTCGATATCTAATTTTTGGCCAAATTTTGACAATTTTAACGATGTAACCCCTTACATTTTTTTCAAAAATTGGGTCAAATTTTTTGGCTGAAAATTGCAAACACCTTCAACGGTTTTATGATCATAACTTGGCTAAAACTCAACCGATTTCAGTATGGTTTGGTTTTTTCTTCTTGGTTTTTAAATGCGAACATTTCTGCATTTAAAACTAGATATCTAATTTTAGCCCAATTTTTGACAATTTTAACGATGTAACCCCTTACATTTTTTTCAAAAATTGGGCCAAATTTTTTGGCTGAAAATTGCGAACACCTTCAACGGTTTTATGATCATAACTTGGCTAAAACTCAACCGATTTCAGTCTGGTTTGGTTTTTTCTTCTTGGTTTATAAATGCGAACATTTCTGCATTTAAAACTCGATATCTAATTCTTGGCCGATTTTTGACAATTTTAACGATGTAACCCCTTACATTTTTTTCAAAAATTGGGTCAAATTTTTTGGCTGAAAATTGCGATCACCTTCAACGGTTTTATGATCATAACTTGGCTAAAACTCAACCGATTTCAGTCTGGTTTGGTTTTTTCTTCTTGGTTTTTAAATGCGAACATTTCTGCATTTAAAACTCGATATCTAATTTTTGCCCGATTTTTGACAATTTTAACGATGTAACCCCTTACATTTTTTTCATAAATTGGGTCAAATTTTTTGGCTGAAAATTGCGATCACCTTTAACGGTTTTATGATCATAACTTGGCTAAAACTCAACCGATTTCAGTCTGGTTTGGTTTTTTCTTCTTGGTTTTTAAAAGCGAACATTTCTGCATTTAAAACTCGATATCTAATTTTTGGCCAATTTTTGACAATTTTAACGATGTAACCCCTTACATTTTTTTCAAAAATTGGGTCAAATTTTTTGGCTGAAAATTGCGAACACCTTCAACGGTTTTATGATCATAACTTGGCTAAAACTCAACCGATTTCAGTCCGGTTTGGTTTTTTCTTCTTGTTTTTTAAATGCGAACATTTCTGCATTTAAAACTTGATATCTAATTTTTGCCCGATTTTTGACAATTTTAACGATGTAACCCCTTACATTTTTTTCAAAAATTGGGTCAAATTTTTTGGCTGAAAATTGCAAACACCTTCAACGGTTTTATGATCATAACTTGGCTAAAACTCAACCGATTTCAGTATGGTTTGGTTTTTTCTTCTTGGTTTTTAAATGCGAACATTTCTGCATTTAAAACTCGATATCTAATTTTTGGCCGATTTTTGACAATTTTAACGATGTAACCCCTTACATTTTTTTCAAAAATTGGGTCAAATTTTTTGGCTGAAAATTGCGAACACCTTCAACGGTTTTATGATCATAACTTGGCTAAAACTCAATCGATTTCAGTCTGGTTTGGTTTTTTCTTCTTGGTTTTTAAATGCGAACATTTCTGCATTTAAAACTCGATATCTAATTTTTGGCCGATTTTTGACAATTTTAACGATGTAACCCCTTACATTTTTTTCAAAAATTGGGTCCAATTTTTTGGCTGAAAATTGCGAACACCTTCAACGGTTTTATGATCATAACTTGGCTAAAACTCAACCGATTTCAGTCCGGTTTGGTTTTTTCTTCTTGTTTTTTAAATGCGAACATTTCTGCATTTAAAACTTGATATCTAATTTTTGCCCGATTTTTGACAATTTTAACGATGTAACCCCTTACATTTTTTTCAAAAATTGGGTCAAATTTTTTGGCTGAAAATTGCGATCACCTTCAACGGTTTTATGATCATAACTTGGCTAAAACTCAACCGATTTCAGTCTGGTTTGGTTTTTTCTTCTTGGTTTTTAAATGCGAACATTTCTGCATTTAAAACTCGATATCTAATTTTTGGCCAATTTTTGACAATTTTAACGATGTAACCCCTTACATTTTTTTCAAAAATTGGGTCCAATTTTTTGGCTGAAAATTGCGAACACCTTCAACGGTTTTATGATCATAACTTGGCTAAAACTCAACCGATTTCAGTCCGGTTTGTTTTTTTCTTCTTGTTTTTTAAATGCGAACATTTCTGCATTTAAAACTTGATATCTAATTTTTTCCCGATTTTTGACAATTTTAACGATGTAACCCCTTACATTTTTTTCAAAAATTGGGTCAAATTTTTTGGCTGAAAATTGCGAACACCTTCAACGGTTTTATGATCATAACTTGGCTAAAACTCAACCGATTTCAGTCTGGCTTGGTTTTTTCTTCTTGGTTTTTAAATGCGAACATTTCTGCATTTAAAACTCGATATCTAATTTTTGCCCGATTTTTGACAATTTTAACGATGTAACCCCTTACATTTTTTTCAAAAATTGGGTCAAATTTTTTGGCTGAAAATTGCGAACACATTCAACGGTTTTATGATCATAACTTGGCTAAAACTCAATCGATTTCAGTCTGGTTTGGTTTTTTCTTCTTGGTTTTTAAATGCGAACATTTCTGCATTTAAAACTCGATATCTAATTTTTGGCCAATTTTTGACAATTTTAACGATGTAACCCCTTACATTTTTTTCAAAAATTGGGTCAAATTTTTTGGCTGAAAATTGCGATCACCTTCAACGGTTTTATGATCATAACTTGGCTAAAACTCAACCGATTTCAGTCTGGTTTGGTTTTTTCTTCTTGGTTTTTAAATGCGAACATTTCTGCATTTAAAACTCGATATCTAATTTTTGCCAATTTTTGACAATTTTAACGATGTAACCCCTTACATTTTTTTCAAAAATTGGGTCAAATTTTTTGGCTGAAAATTGCAAACACCTTCAACGGTTTTATGATCATAACTTGGCTAAAACTCAATCGATTTCAGTCTGGTTTGGTTTTTTCTTCTTGGTTTTTAAATGCGAACATTTCTGCATTTAAAACTCGATATCTAATTTTTGGCCAATTTTTGACAATTTTAACGATGTAACCCCTTACATTTTTTTCAAAAATTGGGTCAAATTTTTTGGCTGAAAATTGCAAACACCTTCAACGGTTTTATGATCATAACTTGGCTAAAACTCAACCGATTTCAGTCTGGTTTGGTTTTTTCTTCTTGTTTATTAAATGCGAACATTTCTGCATTTAAAACTTGATATCTAATTTTTGCCCGATTTTTGACAATTTTAACGATGTAACCCCTTACATTTTTTTCAAAAATTGGGTCAAATTTTTTGGCTGAAAATTGCAAACACCTTCAACGGTTTTATGATCATAACTTGGCTAAAACTCAACCGATTTCAGTCCGGTTTGTTTTTTTCTTCTTGTTTTTTAAATGCGAACATTTCTGCATTTAAAACTTGATATCTAATTTTTCCCGATTTTTGACAATTTTAACGATGTAACCCCTTACATTTTTTTCAAAAATTGGGTCCAAGTTTTTGGCTGAAAATTGCGAACACCTTCAACGGTTTTATGATCATAACTTGGCTAAAACTCAACCGATTTCAGTCTGGCTTGGTTTTTTTCTTCTTGGTTTTTAAATGCGAACATTTCTGCATTTAAAACTCGATATCTAATTTTTGGCCGATTTTTGACAATTTTAACGATGTAACCCCTTACATTTTTTTCAAAAATTGGGTCAAATTTTTTGGCTGAAAATTGCGAACACCTTCAACGGTTTTATGATCATAACTTGGCTAAAACTCAACCGATTTCAGTCTGGCTTGGTTTTTTCTTCTTGTTTATTAAATGCGAACATTTCTGCATTTAAAACTTGATATCTAATTTTTGCCCGATTTTTGACAATTTTAACGATGTAACCCCTTACATTTTTTTCAAAAATTGGGTCAAATTTTTTGGCTGAAAATTGCAAACACCTTCAACGGTTTTATGATCATAACTTGGCTAAAACTCAACCGATTTCAGTCCGGTTTGTTTTTTTCTTCTTGTTTTTTAAATGCGAACATTTCTGCATTTAAAACTTGATATCTAATTTTTTCCCGATTTTTGACAATTTTAACGATGTAACCCCTTACATTTTTTTCAAAAATTGGGTCCAAGTTTTTGGCTGAAAATTGCGAACACCTTCAACGGTTTTATGATCATAACTTGGCTAAAACTCAACCGATTTCAGTCTGGCTTGGTTTTTTCTTCTTGGTTTTTAAATGCGAACATTTCTGCATTTAAAACTCGATATCTAATTTTTGGCCGATTTTTGACAATTTTAACGATGTAACCCCTTACATTTTTTTCAAAAATTGGGTCAAATTTTTTGGCTGAAAATTGCGAACACATTCAACGGTTTTATGATCATAACTTGGCTAAAACTCAATCGATTTCAGTCTGGTTTGGTTTTTTCTTCTTGGTTTTTAAATGCGAACATTTCTGCATTTAAAACTCGATATCTAATTTTTGGCCAATTTTTGACAATTTTAACGATGTAACCCCTTACATTTTTTTCAAAAATTGGGTCAAATTTTTTGGCTGAAAATTGCGAACACCTTCAACGGTTTTATGATCATAACTTGGCTAAAACTCAACCGATTTCAGTCTGGTTTGGTTTTTTCTTCTTGGTTTTTAAATGCGAACATTTCTGCATTTAAAACTCGATATCTAATTTTTTCCCGATTTTTGACAATTTTAACGATGTAACCCCTTACATTTTTTTCAAAAATTGGGTCAAATTTTTTGGCTGAAAATTGCGAACACATTCAACGGTTTTATGATCATAACTTGGCTAAAACTCAATCGATTTCAGTCTGGTTTGGTTTTTTCTTCTTGGTTTTTAAATGCGAACATTTCTGCATTTAAAACTCGATATCTAATTTTTGGCCAATTTTTGACAATTTTAACGATGTAACCCCTTACATTTTTTTCAAAAATTGGGTCAAATTTTTTGGCTGAAAATTGCGATCACCTTCAACGGTTTTATGATCATAACTTGGCTAAAACTCAACCGATTTCAGTCCGGTTTGTTTTTTTCTTCTTGTTTTTTAAATGCGAACATTTCTGCATTTAAAACTTGATATCTAATTTTTTCCCGATTTTTGACAATTTTAACGATGTAACCCCTTACATTTTTTTCAAAAATTGGGTCAAATTTTTTGGCTGAAAATTGCGATCACCTTCAACGGTTTTATGATCATAACTTGGCTAAAACTCAACCGATTTCAGTTTGGTTTGGTTTTTTCTTCTTGGTTTTTAAATGCGAACATTTCTGCATTTAAAACTCGATATCTAATTTTTGGCCAATTTTTGACAATTTTAACGATGTAACCCCTTACATTTTTTTCAAAAATTGGGTCAAATTTTTTGGCTGAAAATTGCGAACACCTTCAACGGTTTTATGATCATAACTTGGCTAAAACTCAACCGATTTCAGTCTGGTTTGGTTTTTTCTTCTTGGTTTTTAAATGCGAACATTTCTGCATTTAAAACTCGATATCTAATTTTTGGCCGATTTTTGTCAATTTTAACGATGTAACCCCTTACATTTTTTTCAAAAATTGGGTCAAATTTTTTGGCTGAAAATTGCGAACACCTTCAACGGTTTTATGATCATAACTTGGCTAAAACTCAACCGATTTCAGTCTGGCTTGGTTTTTTCTTCTTGGTTTTTAAATGCGAACATTTCTGCATTTAAAACTCGATATCTAATTTTTGGCCAATTTTTGACAATTTTAACGATGTAACCCCTTACATTTTTTTCAAAAATTGGGTCAAATTTTTTGGCTGAAAATTGCGAACACCTTCAACGGTTTTATGATCATAACTTGGCTAAAACTCAACCGATTTCAGTCCGGTTTGGTTTTTTCTTCTTTTTTTTAAATGCGAACATTTCTGCATTTAAAACTTGATATCTAATTTTTGCCCGATTTTTGACAATTTTAACGATGTAACCCCTTACATTTTTTTCAAAAATTGGGTCAAATTTTTTGGCTGAAAATTGCGATCATCTTCAACGGTTTTATGATCATAACTTGGCTAAAACTCAACCGATTTCAGTATGGTTTGGTTTTTTCTTCTTGGTTTTTAAATGCGAACATTTCTGCATTTAAAACTTGATTTCTAATTTTTGCCCGATTTTTGACAATTTTAACGATGTAACCCCTTACATTTTTTTCAAAAATTGGGTCCAATTTTTTGGCTGAAAATTGCGAACACCTTCAACGGTTTTATGATCATAACTTGGCTAAAACTCAACCGATTTCAGTCCGGTTTGGTTTTTTCTTCTTGTTTTTTAAATGCGAACATTTCTGCATTTAAAACTCGATATCTAATTTTTGCCCGATTTTTGACAATTTTAACGATGTAACCCCTTACATTTTTTTCAAAAATTGGGTCAAATTTTTTGGCTGAAAATTGCGAACACCTTCAACGGTTTTATGATCATAACTTGGCTAAAACTCAACCGATTTCAGTCTGGTTTGGTTTTTTCTTCTTGGTTTTTAAATGCGAACATTTCTGCATTTAAAACTCGATATCTAATTTTTGGCCAATTTTTGACAATTTTAACGATGTAACCCCTTACATTTTTTTCAAAAATTGGGTCCAATTTTTTGGCTGAAAATTGCGAACACCTTCAACGGTTTTATGATCATAACTTGGCTAAAACTCAACCGATTTCAGTCTGGTTTGGTTTTTTCTTCTTGTTTATTAAATGCGAACATTTCTGCATTTAAAACTTGATATCTAATTTTTGCCCGATTTTTGACAATTTTAACGATGTAACCCCTTACATTTTTTTCAAAAATTGGGTCAAATTTTTTGGCTGAAAATTGCAAACACCTTCAACGGTTTTATGATCATAACTTGGCTAAAACTCAACCGATTTCAGTATGGTTTGGTTTTTTCTTCTTGGTTTTTAAATGCGAACATTTCTGCATTTAAAACTCGATATCTAATTTTTGCCCGATTTTTGACAATTTTAACGATGTAACCCCTTACATTTTTTTCAAAAATTGGGTCCAATTTTTTGGCTGAAAATTGCGAACACCTTCAACGGTTTTATGATCATAACTTGGCTAAAACTCAACCGATTTCAGTCTGGTTTGGTTTTTTCTTCTTGGTTTTTAAATGCGAACATTTCTGCATTTAAAACTCGATATCTAATTTTTGGCCAATTTTTGACAATTTTAACGATGTAACCCCTTACATTTTTTTCAAAAATTGGGTCAAATTTTTTGGCTGAAAATTGCGAACACCTTCAACGGTTTTATGATCATAACTTGGCTAAAACTCAACCGATTTCAGTCCGGTTTGTTTTTTCTTCTTGTTTTTTAAATGCGAACATTTCTGCATTTAAAACTTGATATCTAATTTTTGCCCGATTTTTGACAATTTTAACGATGTAACCCCTTACATTTTTTTCAAAAATTGGGTCAAATTTTTTGGCTGAAAATTGCGATCATCTTCAACGGTTTTATGATCATAACTTGGCTAAAACTCAACCGATTTCAGTATGGTTTGGTTTTTTCTTCTTGGTTTTTAAATGCGAACATTTCTGCATTTAAAACTTGATTTCTAATTTTTGCCCGATTTTTGACAATTTTAACGATGTAACCCCTTACATTTTTTTCAAAAATTGGGTCCAATTTTTTGGCTGAAAATTGCGAACACCTTCAACGGTTTTATGATCATAACTTGGCTAAAACTCAACCGATTTCAGTCTGGTTTGGTTTTTTCTTCTTGGTTTTTAAATGCGAACATTTCTGCATTTAAAACTCGATATCTAATTTTTGGCCAATTTTTGACAATTTTAACGATGTAACCCCTTACATTTTTTTCAAAAATTGGGTCAAATTTTTTGGCTGAAAATTGCGAACACCTTCAACGGTTTTATGATCATAACTTGGCTAAAACTCAACCGATTTCAGTCCGGTTTGTTTTTTTCTTCTTGTTTTTTAAATGCGAACATTTCTGCATTTAAAACTTGATATCTAATTTTTGCCCGATTTTTGACAATTTTAACGATGTAACCCCTTACATTTTTTTCAAAAATTGGGTCCAATTTTTTGGCTGAAAATTGCGAACACCTTCAACGGTTTTATGATCATAACTTGGCTAAAACTCAACCGATTTCAGTCTGGTTTGGTTTTTTCTTCTTGGTTTTTAAATGCGAACATTTCTGCATTTAAAACTCGATATCTAATTTTTGGCCAATTTTTGACAATTTTAACGATGTAACCCCTTACATTTTTTTCAAAAATTGGGTCAAATTTTTTGGCTGAAAATTGCGAACACCTTCAACGGTTTTATGATCATAACTTGGCTAAAACTCAACCGATTTCAGTCCGGTTTGTTTTTTCTTCTTGTTTTTTAAATGCGAACATTTCTGCATTTAAAACTTGATATCTAATTTTTGCCCGATTTTTGACAATTTTAACGATGTAACCCCTTACATTTTTTTCAAAAATTGGGTCAAATTTTTTGGCTGAAAATTGCGATCATCTTCAACGGTTTTATGATCATAACTTGGCTAAAACTCAACCGATTTCAGTATGGTTTGGTTTTTTCTTCTTGGTTTTTAAATGCGAACATTTCTGCATTTAAAACTTGATTTCTAATTTTTGCCCGATTTTTGACAATTTTAACGATGTAACCCCTTACATTTTTTTCAAAAATTGGGTCCAATTTTTTGGCTGAAAATTGCGAACACCTTCAACGGTTTTATGATCATAACTTGGCTAAAACTCAACCGATTTCAGTCCGGTTTGGTTTTTTCTTCTTGTTTTTTAAATGCGAACATTTCTGCATTTAAAACTCGATATCTAATTTTTGCCCGATTTTTGACAATTTTAACGATGTAACCCCTTACATTTTTTTCAAAAATTGGGTCAAATTTTTTGGCTGAAAATTGCGAACACCTTCAACGGTTTTATGATCATAACTTGGCTAAAACTCAACCGATTTCAGTCTGGTTTGGTTTTTTCTTCTTGGTTTTTAAATGCGAACATTTCTGCATTTAAAACTCGATATCTAATTTTTGGCCAATTTTTGACAATTTTAACGATGTAACCCCTTACATTTTTTTCAAAAATTGGGTCAAATTTTTTGGCTGAAAATTGCGAACACCTTCAACGGTTTTATGATCATAACTTGGCTAAAACTCAACCGATTTCAGTCTGGCTTGGTTTTTTCTTCTTGGTTTTTAAATGCGAACATTTCTGCATTTAAAACTCGATATCTAATTTTTGGCCAATTTTTGACAATTTTAACGATGTAACCCCTTACATTTTTTTCAAAAATTGGGTCCAATTTTTTGGCTGAAAATTGCGAACACCTTCAACGGTTTTATGATCATAACTTGGCTAAAACTCAACCGATTTCAGTCTGGTTTGGTTTTTTCTTCTTGTTTATTAAATGCGAACATTTCTGCATTTAAAACTTGATATCTAATTTTTGCCCGATTTTTGACAATTTTAACGATGTAACCCCTTACATTTTTTTCAAAAATTGGGTCAAATTTTTTGGCTGAAAATTGCAAACACCTTCAACGGTTTTATGATCATAACTTGGCTAAAACTCAACCGATTTCAGTATGGTTTGGTTTTTCTTCTTGGTTTTTAAATGCGAACATTTCTGCATTTAAAACTCGATATCTAATTTTTGCCCGATTTTTGACAATTTTAACGATGTAACCCCTTACATTTTTTTCAAAAATTGGGTCCAATTTTTTGGCTGAAAATTGCGAACACCTTCAACGGTTTTATGATCATAACTTGGCTAAAACTCAACCGATTTCAGTCCGGTTTGGTTTTTTCTTCTTGTTTTTTAAATGCGAACATTTCTGCATTTAAAACTTGATATCTAATTTTTGCCCGATTTTTGACAATTTTAACGATGTAACCCCTTACATTTTTTTCAAAAATTGGGTCCAATTTTTTGGCTGAAAATTGCGAACACCTTCAACGGTTTTATGATCATAACTTGGCTAAAACTCAACCGATTTCAGTCCGGTTTGGTTTTTTCTTCTTGGTTTTTAAATGCGAACATTTCTGCATTTAAAACTCGATATCTAATTTTTGGCCGATTTTTGACAATTTTAACGATGTAACCCCTTACATTTTTTTCAAAAATTGGGTCCAATTTTTTGGCTGAAAATTGCGAACACCTTCAACGGTTTTATGATCATAACTTGGCTAAAACTCAACCGATTTCAGTCTGGTTTGGTTTTTTCTTCTTGGTTTTTAAATGCGAACATTTCTGCATTTAAAACTCGATATCTAATTTTTGGCCAATTTTTGACAATTTTAACGATGTAACCCCTTACATTTTTTTCAAAAATTGGGTCAAATTTTTTGGCTGAAAATTGCGAACACCTTCAACGGTTTTATGATCATAACTTGGCTAAAACTCAACCGATTTCAGTCTGGCTTGGTTTTTTCTTCTTGGTTTTTAAATGCGAACATTTCTGCATTTAAAACTCGATATCTAATTTTTGGCCAATTTTTGACAATTTTAACGATGTAACCCCTTACATTTTTTTCAAAAATTGGGTCCAATTTTTTGGCTGAAAATTGCGAACACCTTCAACGGTTTTATGATCATAACTTGGCTAAAACTCAACCGATTTCAGTCCGGTTTGTTTTTTCTTCTTGTTTTTTAAATGCGAACATTTCTGCATTTAAAACTTGATATCTAATTTTTTCCCGATTTTTGACAATTTTAACGATGTAACCCCTTACATTTTTTTCAAAAATTGGGTCAAATTTTTTGGCTGAAAATTGCGAACACCTTCAACGGTTTTATGATCATAACTTGGCTAAAACTCAACCGATTTCAGTCCGGTTTGTTTTTTTCTTCTTCAAATTTTTTGGCTGAAAATTGCAAACACCTTCAACGGTTTTATGATCATAACTTGGCTAAAACTCAACCGATTTCAGTCTGGTTTGGTTTTTTCTTCTTGGTTTTTAAATGCGAACATTTCTGCATTTAAAACTCGATATCTAATTTTTGGCCGATTTTTGACAATTTTAACGATGTAACCCCTTACATTTTTTTCAAAAATTGGGTCCAAGTTTTTGGCTGAAAATTGCGAACACCTTCAACGGTTTTATGATCATAACTTGGCTAAAACTCAACCGATTTCAGTCCGGTTTGGTTTTTTCTTCTTGTTTTTTAAATGCGAACATTTCTGCATTTAAAACTTGATATCTAATTTTTGCCCGATTTTTGACAGTTTTAACGATGTAACCCCTTACATTTTTTTCAAAAATTGGGTCCAATTTTTTGGCTGAAAATTGCGAACACCTTCAACGGTTTTATGATCATAACTTGGCTAAAACTCAACCGATTTCAGTCTGGTTTGGTTTTTTCTTCTTGGTTTTTAAATGCGAACATTTCTGCATTTAAAACTCGATATCTAATTTTTGGCCAATTTTTGACAATTTTAACGATGTAACCCCTTACATTTTTTTCAAAAATTGGGTCAAATTTTTTGGCTGAAAATTGCGAACACCTTCAACGGTTTTATGATCATAACTTGGCTAAAACTCAACCGATTTCAGTCTGGCTTGGTTTTTTCTTCTTGGTTTTTAAATGCGAACATTTCTGCATTTAAAACTCGATATCTAATTTTTGGCCAATTTTTGACAATTTTAACGATGTAACCCCTTACATTTTTTTCAAAAATTGGGTCCAATTTTTTGGCTGAAAATTGCGAACACCTTCAACGGTTTTATGATCATAACTTGGCTAAAACTCAACCGATTTCAGTCCGGTTTGTTTTTTTCTTCTTGTTTTTTAAATGCGAACATTTCTGCATTTAAAACTTGATATCTAATTTTTGCCCGATTTTTGACAATTTTAACCCCTTACATTTTTTTCAAAAATTGGGTCAAATTTTTTGGCTGAAAATTGCAAACACCTTCAACGGTTTTATGATCATAACTTGGCTAAAACTCAACCGATTTCAGTCCGGTTTGTTTTTTTCTTCTTGTTTTTTAAATGCGAACATTTCTGCATTTAAAACTTGATATCTAATTTTTGCCCGATTTTTGACAATTTTAACGATGTAACCCCTTACATTTTTTTCAAAAATTGGGTCAAATTTTTTGGCTGAAAATTGCGATCATCTTCAACGGTTTTATGATCATAACTTGGCTAAAACTCAACCGATTTCAGTATGGTTTGGTTTTTTCTTCTTGGTTTTTAAATGCGAACATTTCTGCATTTAAAACTTGATTTCTAATTTTTGCCCGATTTTTGACAATTTCAACGATGTAACCCCTTACATTTTTTTCAAAAATTGGGTCAAATTTTTTGGCTGAAAATTGCGATCATCTTCAACGGTTTTATGATCATAACTTGGCTAAAACTCAACCGATTTCAGTATGGTTTGGTTTTTTCTTCTTGTTTTTTAAATGCGAACATTTCTGCATTTAAAACTCGATATCTAATTTTTGCCCGATTTTTGACAATTTTAACGATGTAACCCCTTACATTTTTTTCAAAAATTGGGTCCAATTTTTTGGCTGAAAATTGCGAACACCTTCAACGGTTTTATGATCATAACTTGGCTAAAACTCAACCGATTTCAGTCCGGTTTGGTTTTTTCTTCTTGTTTTTTAAATGCGAACATTTCTGCATTTAAAACTCGATATCTAATTTTTGCCCGATTTTTGACAATTTTAACGATGTAACCCCTTACATTTTTTTCAAAAATTGGGTCCAATTTTTTGGCTGAAAATTGCGAACACCTTCAACGGTTTTATGATCATAACTTGGCTAAAACTCAACCGATTTCAGTCCGGTTTGGTTTTTCTTCTTGTTTTTTAAATGCGAACATTTCTGCATTTAAAACTCGATATCTAATTTTTGCCCGATTTTTGACAATTTTAACGATGTAACCCCTTACATTTTTTTCAAAAGTTGGGTCCAATTTTTTGGCTGAAAATTGCGAACACCTTCAACGGTTTTATGATCATAACTTGGCTAAAACTCAACCGATTTCAGTCCGGTTTGTTTTTTTCTTCTTGTTTTTTAAATGCGAACATTTCTGCATTTAAAACTTGATATCTAATTTTTTCCCGATTTTTGACAATTTTAACGATGTAACCCCTTACATTTTTTTCAAAAATTGGGTCCAATTTTTTGGCTGAAAATTGCGAACACCTTCAACGGTTTTATGATCATAACTTGGCTAAAACTCAACCGATTTCAGTCTGGTTTGGTTTTTTCTTCTTGGTTTTTAAATGCGAACATTTCTGCATTTAAAACTCGATATCTAATTTTTGCCCGATTTTTGACAATTTTAACGATGTAACCCCTTACATTTTTTTCAAAAATTGGGTCCAATTTTTTGGCTGAAAATTGCGAACACCTTCAACGGTTTTATGATCATAACTTGGCTAAAACTCAACCGATTTCAGTCCGGTTTGGTTTTTTCTTCTTGTTTTTTAAATGCGAACATTTCTGCATTTAAAACTCGATATCTAATTTTTGCCCGATTTTTGACAATTTTAACGATGTAACCCCTTACATTTTTTTCAAAAATTGGGTCCAATTTTTTGGCTGAAAATTGCGAACACCTTCAACGGTTTTATGATCATAACTTGGCTAAAACTCAACCGATTTCAGTCCGGTTTGGTTTTTCTTCTTGTTTTTTAAATGCGAACATTTCTGCATTTAAAACTCGATATCTAATTTTTGCCCGATTTTTGACAATTTTAACGATGTAACCCCTTACATTTTTTTCAAAAGTTGGGTCCAATTTTTTGGCTGAAAATTGCGAACACCTTCAACGGTTTTATGATCATAACTTGGCTAAAACTCAACCGATTTCAGTCCGGTTTGTTTTTTTCTTCTTGTTTTTTAAATGCGAACATTTCTGCATTTAAAACTTGATATCTAATTTTTTCCCGATTTTTGACAATTTTAACGATGTAACCCCTTACATTTTTTTCAAAAATTGGGTCCAATTTTTTGGCTGAAAATTGCGAACACCTTCAACGGTTTTATGATCATAACTTGGCTAAAACTCAACCGATTTCAGTCTGGTTTGGTTTTTTCTTCTTGGTTTTTAAATGCGAACATTTCTGCATTTAAAACTCGATATCTAATTTTTGGCCAATTTTTGACAATTTTAACGATGTAACCCCTTACATTTTTTTCAAAAATTGGGTCAAATTTTTTGGCTGAAAATTGCGAACACCTTCAACGGTTTTATGATCATAACTTGGCTAAAACTCAACCGATTTCAGTCTGGCTTGGTTTTTTTCTTCTTGGTTTTTAAATGCGAACATTTCTGCATTTAAAACTCGATATCTAATTTTTGGCCAATTTTTGACAATTTTAACGATGTAACCCCTTACATTTTTTTCAAAAATTGGGTCCAATTTTTTGGCTGAAAATTGCGAACACCTTCAACGGTTTTATGATCATAACTTGGCTAAAACTCAACCGATTTCAGTCCGGTTTGTTTTTTTCTTCTTGTTTTTTAAATGCGAACATTTCTGCATTTAAAACTTGATATCTAATTTTTTCCCGATTTTTGACAATTTTAACGATGTAACCCCTTACATTTTTTTCAAAAATTGGGTCAAATTTTTTGGCTGAAAATTGCGAACACCTTCAACGGTTTTATGATCATAACTTGGCTAAAACTCAACCGATTTCAGTCCGGTTTGTTTTTTTCTTCTTGTTTTTTAAATGCGAACATTTCTGCATTTAAAACTTGATATCTAATTTTTGCCCGATTTTTGACAATTTTAACGATGTAACTAACCCCTTACATTTTTTTCAAAAATTGGGTCAAATTTTTTGGCTGAAAATTGCGATCACCTTCAACGGTTTTATGATCATAACTTGGCTAAAACTCAACCGATTTCAGTATGGTTTGGTTTTTTCTTCTTGGTTTTTAAATGCGAACATTTCTGCATTTAAAACTTGATTTCTAATTTTTGCCCGATTTTTGACAATTTTAACGATGTAACCCCTTACATTTTTTTCAAAAATTGGGTCCAATTTTTTGGCTGAAAATTGCGAACACCTTCAACGGTTTTATGATCATAACTTGGCTAAAACTCAACCGATTTCAGTCCGGTTTAGTTTTTTCTTCTTGTTTTTTAAATGCGAACATTTCTGCATTTAAAACTCGATATCTAATTTTTGCCCGATTTTTGACAATTTTAACGATGTAACCCCTTACATTTTTTTCAAAAATTGGGTCCAATTTTTTGGCTGAAAATTGCGAACACCTTCAACGGTTTTATGATCATAACTTGGCTAAAACTCAACCGATTTCAGTCTGGTTTGGTTTTTTCTTCTTGGTTTTTAAATGCAAACTTTTCTGCATTTAAAACTCGATATCTAATTTTTGACCAATTTTTGACAATTTTAACGATGTAACCCCTTACATTTTTTTCAAAAATTGGGTCCAATTTTTTGGCTGAAAATTGCGAACACCTTCAACGGTTTTATGATCATAACTTGGCTAAAACTCAACCGATTTCAGTCCGGTTTGTTTTTTTCTTCTTGTTTTTTAAATGCGAACATTTCTGCATTTAAAACTTGATATCTAATTTTTTCCCGATTTTTGACAATTTTAACGATGTAACCCCTTACATTTTTTTCAAAAATTGGGTCAAATTTTTTGGCTGAAAATTGCAAACACCTTCAACGGTTTTATGATCATAACTTGGCTAAAACTCAAACGATTTCAGTATGGTTTGGTTTTTTCTTCTTGGTTTTTAAATGCGAACATTTCTGCATTTAAAACTCGATATCTAATTTTTGCCCGATTTTTGACAATTTTAACGATGTAACCCCTTACATTTTTTTCAAAAATTGGATCCAATTTTTTGGCTGAAAATTGCGAACACCTTCAACGGTTTTATGATCATAACTTGGCTAAAACTCAACCGATTTCAGTCTGGTGTGGTTTTTTCTCCTTGGTTTTTAAATGCGAACATTTCTGCATTTGAAACTCGATATCTAATTTTTGGCCTATTTTTGACAATTTTAACGATGTAACCCCTTACATTTTTTTCAAAAATTGGGTCAAATTTTTGGGCTGAAAATTGCGATCACCTTCAACGGTTTTATGATCATAACTTGGCTAAAACTCAACCTATTTCAGTCTGGTGTGGTTTTTTCTTCTTGGTTTTTAAATGCGAAAATTTCTGTATTTAAAACTCGATATCTAATTTTTGTCCGATTTTTTACAATTTTAACGATGTAACCCCTTACATTTTTTTCAAAAATTGGGTCAAATTTTTTGGCTTAAAATAGCAAACACCTTCAACGGTTTTATGATCATAACTTGGCTAAAACTCAACCGATTTCAGTCTGGTTTGTTTTTTTCTTCTTGGTTTTAAATGTTGGCGGTTACCTGTCATTATTTTAAAATTAAATTCAAATTTGGCAGTTGACTGATTCGGCGGTTACCTATCATCATTTAAAAGTTGAATTTAAATTTGCCAGTTAATTTGTATAGCGGCCACCCACAGTCTTTTTAAATTCGATTTCAAACTTAGCGACTAACCTATATGGCGGGTAACTATCATTATTTAAATTCAAATTTTGCGGTTTAGTTAACATATTTAATTTTTTTTTGTTGTTCTACAACATATTGTTGGTGTAAAATAGTTGTTGTAGTTGTTGTAGGCAAAACCCGGCTTCAATCTCTACATTTTCAGTACAAATTCACCATTTTCTGGATTTCATGCACCAGGCGAACAGAAAGCAGAAAAGAGCGACGGAGATCTGTTATAAGCTGTTATAAAATTCCCGAGTTTCGAACCACCGACAGATCTTGGTATGGAAGTTATCGCAGACTGTAGCCTTGGTAATCGGCGGGACCTATCGTCATTTTGAATTTGAATTCAAATTTGGCAGTTAACTTAGTTGGCGGTTACCTGTCATTATTTTAAAATTAAATTCAAATTTGGCAGTTGACTGATTCGGCGGTTACCTATCATCATTTAAAAGTTGAATTTAAATTTGCCAGTTAATTTGTATAGCGGCCACCCACAGTCTTTTTTTTAAATTCGATTTCAAACTTAGCGACTAACCTATATGGCGGGTAACTATCATTATTTAAATTCAAATTTTGCGGTTTAGTTAACATATTTAATTTTTTTTGTTGTTGTTCTACAACATATTGTTGGTGTAAAATAGTTGTAGTTGTTGTAGGCAAAACCCGGCTTCAATCTCTACATTTTCAGTACAAATTCACCATTTTCTGGATTTCATGCACCAGGCGAACAGAAAGCAGAAAAGAGCGACGGAGATCTGTTATAAGCTGTTATAAAATTCCCGAGTTTCGAACCACCGACAGATCTTGGTATGGAAGTTATCGCAGACTGTAGCCTTGTTAATCGGCGGGACCTATCGTCATTTTGAATTTGAATTCAAATTTGGCAGTTAACTTAGTTGGCGGTTACCTGTCATTATTTTAAAACTAAATTCAAATTTGGCAGTTATTTCTTTTTACATTCATATTACATTCGAATTTAAACTTGGCGGTTAATCTAAATGGCGCGCACTCATCGTCTTTTTAAATTCAAATTGAAACTGTGCGGTTAATTTAATGCATTTTAGTATATTTGATTAAAAATTGTGTTTTTATCAAATAAAAAGAACTTTTATGTTATTTTACATATAGAAAAATATAATAATATAAAATAAAAGTATATTGACTTAATAATTTTAAAATAATATAATAACTTATAAATTTGCCTAAACTTTATTAAAAACAAACAAATAAAAGACAATTCTAATGAATGTAAAATGTTGATAATATTATAAAAATATTATTTATTAGGTCGGAAATAAATATATAAAATAAAATAAAATTGGGTCAAATTTTTGGCTGAAAATTGCGAAACCCTTTAACGGTTTTATGATCATAACTTGGCTAAAACTCAACCGATTTCAGTCCGGTTTGGTTTTTTCTTCTTTGTTTTTAAATGCGAACATTTCTGCATTTAAAACTCGATATCTAATTTTTGACCGATTTTTTACAATTTTAACGATGTAACCCCTTACATTTTTTTCAAAAATTGGGTAAAATTTTTTGGCTGAAAATTGCGAACACCTTCAACGGTTTTATGATCATAACTTGGCTAAAACTCAACCGATTTCAGTCCGGTTTGGTTTTTTCTTCTTTGTTTTTAAATGCGAACATTTCTGCATTTAAAACTCGATATCTAATTTTTGGCCGATTTTTTACAATTTTAACGATTTTTTCAAAATTGGGTCAAATTTTTTGGCTGAAAATTGCGAACACCTTCAACGGTTTTATGATCATAACTTGGCTAAAACTCAACCGATTTCAGTCTGGTTTGGTTTTTTCTTCTTAGTTTTTAAATGTGAACATTTCTGCATTTAAAACTCGATATCTAATTTTTGCCCGATTTTTGACAATTTTAACGATGTAAAATTCAAAATTTGGGTCAATTTTTTATTTAGCCCTGACATGGCTAGATCGATGCCAAACCGGAAATGGTTTCTTTACCATTTGCAAGCTTGAGAAAAATGGCATCTCACTTGCGATCAGAGATGCCAATCTAGCTATTGTCAATAGGTGCTCTTATAGCTGCAATAAATTTTGTTTTATGATCGTAACTTGGCTAAGACTCAACCTTGATATTCCTTATTTGAGCCAAGTTATAAACATGTCAATTGAGAGAATTTTTAACCTTTCTGGGGTTTCCTGGTGTGACGTTATTTGTTCATAAATAACTCGCAATATTTTGTTTTCAAAATATTGGACTTAAACGCATATTATTATTTATGCATAGCAAAAAAAAAATTAAAAACTGTTTATAATAATAATAATAGTTACACAAAAAAATCGATCAAAAAGGAGAGAAGCAAACAGTGGTGAGTAAGAGTTCAAATTTCGCGCCGTTAAGTCTGCCAAATCAAAAAATATTTCTAAAAACGGCGGCGCATAAGCGTCATCGGTGATAAGGCAGACATTTTAATTAGACTTGCCGCCCGCAGATGTAGCCGATTGTTGTCGCTGCTGATTGGGCTGTTCTTTGTAGAACCAGCTTTGCACAATTCATCATCATCATCATGATCATGGTGATACGAATCAAGCGCAGCTATTTATTCAGGGGGAGGCTAGCTGGGACACAAAAAACTTATACCCAGAGATGTGATCGAAGGCCAGATACCCTAGGTATTAACTCAAGTCAAGTCATGCCTCCAGTTCCCTGTTCAGCCAGACTTCCTCCATGGCAGGAAATTAAAGTATAGCAAAAGTTCAAAAATATTCGAGCCGTTAGAATGCACTCCGTTGGGCGAATATGATATGCCCTATTACGGACGTTGACTACAGAGGGTACTGTGGGTGAATCGTTATCAAAGCCACTTGAGCCAATATTTCGCGTCGCTCGGAACTCGGCAAATAGGCCGTACTGGCGCGCACGAGTTGGCGGGTTTAATACCTTCGGTAACCTGGCACACGAGCCCATTCAGTCGCTCATAGGCAGCGGAGCAGCACAACCCTCACCAGAGAGAGAGAGACACCCGGAGCAACATGGGAGAAGTGCCCAAGATCACGGACCTGCCGCAGGTGATCGCGCCCCACCTACCGGAGGGCTCCACGCTGGAGTCGTACAAGAGTCGCTACCTGACCAAGCCGGGCGACAACTACGGCAGCGTCATGCTGGCCGTGCAGGCCCAGATCCGCAGTGCCGATGGCTCCGTGCGGGATCTGCCGCTGATCGCCAAGCTTCCGCCGCTGACCAACGACCTGTACTGGCAGATCTTCCAGCCGGAGCGGACCTGCATTACGGAGAATGCGGTGTATCAGTATTTGTCCTCGGAGCTGGACAAGCTGCAGCTGGAGGCGGGCGTTCTGCCAGCTGAGCTCTTTGACGGCTTCCCGCGCTACTACGGTTCCCGCATCTCGCTGGACCCCAAGGCTACGAAGGTGGACCGGGACGCAGTGCTGCTCCAGGAGAATGTCACGGTGCGAGGCTATCAGCCTGGGAACAGGCACAAGGCCTATGACCTGGCCCACACCGTGCTCATCCTGAACTATCTGGCGCGCTATCACGCCCTGCCCATCGCCCTGCGCCTCAAGAAACCGGAAGTATATGAGAAATATGTGCGCCCCTTCTTCCTGAAGTTCAACATGAACAACAACATAGGTCCGGAGGAGAAAAAGCTGATGGACGAGGAGCTGATGAAGGACATTCGGGCTGTGACCAGTGACGAGCGCGATTTGAAGCGGGTCAAGGAGTTGCAGGATGCATTTGACGCCTTTCAGGGGGACAAGGATGAGGAGGATGGGCCCTTCACTAGCCTGGTGCACGGGGATCTGTGGATCAACAACATGATGGTGAAATACGGTAGGAAGTGGAGTGATCTTAATAAGACTCGAGAATTCACGCTGTGTTCCTTGCAGATGAGGAGGGAACTCCCAGCAAAGTGAAAATAGTCGACTTCCAGATAGCTCAGTATGGTTCCCTGGTGCACGACATCATCTTCCTGCTGTTCTCGAGTGTGGACGTCAAGGTCCTGGAGGACAACTACTACAACTTCCTGAGCATGTACTACAAGGCCTTCATCCAGAGCCTGAAGAGCGTGAACGTGGACACCAGTGGCTACTCCTACGAGAAGTAAGTTAGATCCCCCACCTGGAGAAGAAAGTTTCCTCAGTGTCTTTCCCCCCATTCCGCCAATAGATTCCTTGCGGAAGTCCAGCGAGTGGCCCACCTGCAGCTGCCGCACGCCCTCTTCATGATGAAGGTCATCCTGGCAGACAGCAGCACCATTCCCGATGAGTACAAGGACATGGACTTCTCCGTGCTGTCCAAGAACACAGGCATTAAGACAATTGTGGCCAAGTTCGAGGCTATTCTGCGGCTCGGCAAGAAGTTCAATATTTTCTACTAGGGCAAATTCCGCACTGTCACGATCACGACCGAAATAAATACTTTACCCGAGAACGCGCCCCTCTCTGTCCCTCTTGGCACTTGTATATCAGTCTTATCAGCCGCCTAATCAGCGTCTGTTTACGCTCACACTACACACTACGGGTAGTTAAACTCTCGGCAAGATTGCGGTCATAAGTGCTGCTAACATGGAGAAGGAGACACAGGCTTTGCCAGAGATTCGACATCTCGGTCAGGTGATTGAACCCCACTTGGGAGGAGCCCGACTCCTTGGCTACCAGGCAAACAGCTTGACTCAGCCTGGGGACAACTATGGCAGCGTTCTCCTGTCCATCCAGGCCCAGCTGGAGAGCTCCCAGGGAGGAGAGCCCTTCGAGCAGCAGCTGGTGGCCAAGGTGCCGCCCACCGATCCCAAGTACTGGCAGTTCTTCCAGCCCGAACGGACCTGCCTCACGGAGAACGCCGTTTACCAGGTCTTGGCCCCGGCTCTGGTGGCCCTGCAAGCGGAGGCTGGCATCCCAGAGGAGAGCCACTTCGATGGCTTCCCCCGCTACTTTGGCTCTCGCATATCCCTCGATCCAGGCTCTACATCGGTAGATCAAGATGCCGTCCTGGTGCTGGAGAATCTACGGTCCAGCGGCTTTGTTTCCGGCCAGAGACTGCGTCCCTATGACCTGCCTCATACTCTTCTTGCCCTGAGATACCTGGCCGAGTTCCATGCTCTTCCCGTGGGACTGCGACTGCTGAAACCGAAGGTGTTCCGGGAGCAGGTGCGACCCTTCTTCGACAAGTTCGACTGGCATGCCGCTGCCCCCGAGTGGAAGGCCATCATGAAGGCCGAGACCCTGGAGGACATTCGCCAAGCCACCGACAACGACCCGGAGCTGGTGGCCCGTGTGAAGGAGCTGTCGGACAAGTTCTTCGAGTTTTTGGCCGCCGAGCCGGACAGACCCGATGGACCCTTTGCCAGCATCATTCACTGCGACTATTGGATCAATAACTTGATGTTTCTGTACGGTTAGTATACTGAAAACGCTAAATAATATAAGCAAGCAATTATTTTATATGAAAACTTCGTTTCAAAGCAACTTTTTATAGAAAGGAAATGATTATTTAAATTTTCTTATTATTTTTACAATTAAATTAACACATTCTTAATGCAACTTCTTTACAAATCATCTGATCAATTCAAGATCTTTTACCTTTGAATTTCTTCTTTAAATCAATAAGTTAAAGATGGATAAAATAATAAATAAATAAAGAGAGATAACTTTAATTAGTAAACAATTTCACAACTCATTGCAATAGAATTTTAAATCAAAATCATCTTATTGTATTATACACTGACACTTCAAACAATAATTAGATGTTTCTCTGAGATTTGTAATTTAGAGATGGAAACATAAATATCAAAATTGTTTCGATTTCCCAGATATTTTCATAGAAAACTAAACATGTTGCGTCAATTTCCATCAGAATCTTTGAATCAAAGCCAATACTAATACTTCTCCCGACATGACTTGACATTGATAAGGACTCGTACGATCGCTATCTTTTCAGAACCCGCGGGAACGCCCTCCCGGCTGAAAATCATCGACTTCCAGACGGCGCAGTTCGATTCGGTGGTTCATGACATAATCGCCTTCCTGCTATCAAGCGTTGATACCGCTATCTTGGAGCTACACTTCGAACACATGTTGGGGACCTACTACGCGGCCTTTGTGGCTTGCCTGCGCCGGGTGGGAGCTGATACGGCCGGCTACAGCTTGGCGGCGTGAGATAACGAGGTAATGAGATCTGGAGACCCTCTCAACTGACGGTTATCGCTGCTCCACAGGTTCCGGGCGGAAGTAAAGCGGGTGGCCTACATCCAGGTTCCCCACGCGATCTTCATGACCCGCTTCATACTGGCTGATGGCGGGGACTCAGCCGCGGATAAGGAACTGGCGGATGTGTTGAAGAATGCGGGCTCGGAGCGTATTGGCCGGAAACTGAGGGAGATTTTGAGTTTGGCTAAAAAGTTTGATATATTGTACTGATGTTAAACAATGTGTTATTGTTTAAATACAACCTAATCAAGCTAATGAGATTTTAATGGCTAATTGTTTTATTACTCTCTCTGTTGGGAAATCATCCAATCGCTGGCCATCAGTCTTGGGCAGCATGCGTGCCACCTGGAGAACGGTGGTGTCTATTACGGCCTGGTTGCTCCTGCTGGAACTCAGCGGTATAGGCAGCAAGGAGGTGGGTGCACCAGAGGATATATCCATCTATTTTTACTCCTGTCATTCCCCGACTAGAGCTGCTACTACATACTCTTCACCCATGCCAACTGGACGGACGACCGACCGCGGTTCATTGTGAACATGACCTTCTCCAACCAAAGCGGCATTGGCTCTGTGACCACCATCAATGAGGAGATAGCTTCGCCCGTGTCCCGCCTCCTGATCCTCCAGCACTCGGCCAAGGAGAAGCCGCGCACCATCTACAATGCCACCATGAAGCTGTGCGATCTGCAGAACGTCTTCAACTCGGTGCCGCTCTTCAAGCCCGTCAAGGACAACATGCTCAAGCAGAGCAACTACTCCCTGAGCTGTCCCCTGGTCCCTGGCACCTACAGCATGGGCAACATGAAGGTCAGCCCCAAGAATCCGCTGCTGGGTCTTCTCTACCAGCCCAAGCACACCTTCTCCGTGAAGGGGGGTCTTTTCGAGGAGCTGGGCCCAAAGGGTCGCTTGAGGCCCTTGTCCACGTATTTTATGGCCGGGAAGGTGGTCAAGAGGTCGTGTGGGGCCAATGAGTGAATAAAGCAGCGAGATTTGGTAAAATTAAATATGAAAAGCAGCTTTAAAGAGTTTGATTTGGGAGCAGGAAGCCCGAAAATATGCCAATTCTTTTAGATGTGCAGGAAAAGTATGCAAAAAGATACGGGAATTGTGTGTATCTCGTGAGTGAAGTAAGTAAAATACTTGTTAAAAACTCTTGACAGTCTAAAGTATGGAGATTTTGTAAAAAAAGTAGCGTGAATAAGGTTAAAAGTTTACCATTTTATGAGTTGTTAACCATTCAGGCTACTAAGAATTTACTTTCAATCTAATTTGTAGCTCAGAAGAGTTTATTTATACGTAAGTAAATAGTAAATACTTGCTAAAAACAA
The DNA here is from genome assembly GCA_018152175.1 of Drosophila jambulina. Taxonomy (NCBI): domain Eukaryota; kingdom Metazoa; phylum Arthropoda; class Insecta; order Diptera; family Drosophilidae; genus Drosophila; species Drosophila jambulina. The sequence continues at coordinate 1,960,447 of JAECXH010000114.1, forward strand.
AAGAAAGTAATTTAAGTTTTAATTTCTGTGTAATTAAAACTACAATTTTCTAACTTTTAATTCAAATCCTTTCATAAGCTCACTTTCTGATACAAATATTTTTTAAACATAAATCGTTGCTGTCTTGTTCTTGGGTTCCCTGAACCTTAGCCCAAATTAATTATATTTATCGATCCCTCAAGGCTGGCCCTGTCAATATGGAGCAACTTCTGGCTGGGTTCTTCTAGGTCTTCCCGAATAATTTTTTTGGACTGGCTAATGAGCGGCGCATGAGCCATTTACAGTCCGTCCATGGCAGAGTGAATGAACCCAAGGAAACAAAGAGAGTATGGCCACGAAAAAATCTATATAATATATGGGTTGAAAATCAGTTCATTTGAATTATTCGAAAAATAAGTACAAAAGAAAATGCCTCGTTACTGGAGGGTGATGAGGCAGCCAACCTTGATATCATTTTTAAGCTGGGTAAACAACTCCCAGTAAAAAATATACTACGCTGGGCCGGCTTATCGAAAGGCCCTTATCAAGAATAAAAAATAACAATGTCTTTGCCCTTTTGTTTGTTCAACTCTCTGCCGTACTGAGTGGCTTTAGCAGCACTATCTCATTTGTCAATTAGCAGATAGCACCAGAAGCATAATCAACGCTCTTTTCGGCAATTAATAATAATTACAAATTAAAATAATGCGCCTCGGCAAAAGCGACCTTTGGCTGAGTCCATGTCCGTCATCGGTGCGGCGATGATTACCTCAGGGATCGCCGATCGGAGGACTGAACTCGCCGCTGCAGATATCAACAAAAGCCATAACGGCGGAGGAGATCACTTGGCAGACGCGTGTGGCGGCGGTGACGCAAATATTGCGACTCGCGTGTGCCGGTCGTGGCCAAGACAAAGACCTAGGCGGGACAGGGAAAGTGGCCATAAATCGGGGAGAAAGATCTTTGGCCATGTCGGACGCTGCTCGCAGAAAACTCGTGTGATTCAGTTCCAGAATACTTTTCTATATAGTACAGTAAGTTCTCTAGATTATATTTAGAGCCGCCCCCATCACGACCAAAATACCGGCCATGGCGTGAGCAGTGGGAAACTAGATAAATAGGCCAGATAAAAGACAGCACTCGCCGCCCGTCTGGGCCGACGCCTGGCAAGACCCCTCTCGGCGATATCGACACGCGCCAAAGATAACGGTGATTCCGCCTTTGGCCCAGTAAACACCTCTCGAAATCCTCCCCGATTATGACCCAATTGCACGCTACGTGACCGTTCCGTTTCACTTTCGGACATCAGTCACAGGACCTGACAACGGGCACCGCTGATATCTGGCAGGCAGGCAGGTTGACAGGTTTTATAATCGCGTCCCGAGTGTTGGCCATATATTTTCGATTCAAGCCATCAATTATGACTTGCCGCGGCTATAACTGGAGCCGTAAAGCGTAATCTCAACAGGCAGTTGGTTTGGCCAATTGAAAACACACATAAAAGTATAAACAATGCCCCCAGCAACGCTCAGTGCGATCCATAAACAGGTTAGGCTCTGTTTTTGCTGACTCTTTATTGCCGCAGCCGGTGCCGGTGCCGGGGTGCCTGTGACGTAGTCGCCCCCGATGGCATTACGTGTGTGCTATAGTGTCCAACATCGGGGCTGTAAATCTGGCGTTATCAGTAGCTGAGTTCACCTCCCGCGACGGGTTTCTTGACCCACTTTCGGCGCCATGTAAAGCCAGATTCTCACCCGATTGCCGATTCGCGATCGCGATCTTTGGCTGCACAGAACCAAAATGTTGGTGGGAAACTGGGTTTTGTAAAATAAGTGATACATAAATGGTATTGATGTAAATATTTCTGACAATATTTTGTTTATTAAATATTACACGAAAGATATTACTTAAATATAAGCCAAAATAGTCAAATAACCTTAAAAGTTTTGATTTAGTTTTGGGTAATAAAAACTGAATTAAATAAAATCGATTACAACATTGAAATGCTGAAAAATACCATTAATAAATACCATATTCACTATCATAAAGTTTAATTCAATATCAACTAGAAATTTCAATTAAATTGCTAAATTTACAAGAACAAAGTGATCACTTTTAAAGTTAAATTAACAACTAAAACAACCAATTAAGGCAACTTAATTGTTACTATTATTATAAATTTCAGTTAAAACATTAAATATCAATTAAGTAAATAAAAAAGAATCGTTCAGGCTATTAACCTACCTATAAAATAATACAAGATTATCTATATATACACCCGTACCCTGTTTTATCCCATCTCTGCTCAAGATAAAGATCCCCTGTCCACCTTTCTTGGGCCCCACTGTACCCTCCCTAGATCGGGGCATTCGCAATCACGTTCAGAGGCCGTGGCCGTGCGCCCCGTTCTTATAGAATATTTATATTTATTTGGTTAAACATTCGGCGGAACAGGCATATGGGTGGAATGTTTCCTACGCCAACGTATAGCCCCACATTGATTACATCAATTAGGTTTTAAAAGTAATTCCCCACCGAGCCCAGGGCGCAATGTTTTTATTCCTTGCGGGATGATTTATGGCCCAATGATAACCGAGCCGGAGGAGCCACAGCCATTGCCACTCTGTTGACCGAGTTAAACGAGCAGATAATGGTCAGACTTTGCAGGCGGAAGGCCAAATGGTGGCCTGTGTCGGTGTCTGCGTTATCAGGCCAGCTCTCGGACGGACTTTAAACGCCGCTCGTCTAAACTGTTTTATTCAAATTGTGTGCTAATGTCTGTGGTCGCTTTTCGGCCTCTTTTATCAGTTTGTGCAAATTAGACTGGTTATTGCATAATCTGCGCTGCCTTCAGTACTGTAAGTGAGGCTATCGCGGATATTCTTAAGCTGGGGCAGTGCAAAATGCAACTATTTATAGAGCCCACTTATCGTCGAGTGCTATTGAGTTGATTCACCGATAAGATTGTGTGTTCTTCGCTGGAAAAACGGCATTTCTTCGGCGAGTTGGCGGGGCTTATCATTCCATATTATGCAAATCTGGTCGGCAGCATAACTGGATCTCCTCAGATCGCCGCCTGCATTGTAAGACGCTGGTGTTGACATCCCCGAACTCGTTTCATGCATACCAATTCAAACCTGCTCCGCACTCATTAACGACCTGGTCTATGGTGCGGAACTCTCGATCTCGATCTCGGTTCGATCTCGAGTTCTACGAGTCTTGATTATCATTGTTTATGTGTTTTGTTAAGTATATTTGATATCTAACCTCTGGCATGAGGGGAAGGGGAAACGGGTTTGGGCGGAGGAATGTCCGTCCCACCAACATCTGGCGGGGTTATCTTTGGAGTATGGGTAATCCCTGGGCCCTTGCCACAGATTATCAGCACTGCGCCCAGCTGAGTGCATTCAGCCTTGTTTTTTCTCGTTGGCTGTATTTTTTGTTTTGTTTTTAGCAAACCGGACAAACCGTTTCGCCTTATCTTTTGCCAGCTCTCGACCCCATTGCACTTGCGTGTACCGTAATCCGTAATCCGCCACAAACAAGCTGCACCTCGGAATGTCAACATGGTCATTTCCAGTCCCAGTCCCAGTCGCAGTCCCAGTCCCAGTCCCATAACCATTACCTTTTCTATAATGAAATCTGAGCAAATATTAAGGTGCTATAAACTGGCGAATTGTAGCTACTTTGGGTTCTACTTTTTCGTATAATTTTAATCTTAAAAGAATTCTACTTGGACTTGTTGGAAAGCAGTTTGATATATATGAATTATTAATATAATCCTAAGAAAACCCCAAATATAATTGATCAAATCGCACTTATATACTATAGATTTTGATGAAGTATCTTCTAGGATATCTTTTGACATATCAAATGGAATGAGGTTCCATTACGTTTAATCTGTCAAAGAGTTCTCCAACTACCGTGTGCCTTGTCACGGTCGCCACTTGGGTCAATCAATACCCACTCCCTTGGCCTCTTCAGCTGGCTTTATGCACCATCAGCCAGGGAAAACTTTCCTCTCACAGTACATATCTTACAAAGAGGCCTATATGTAGCACCCAGCATATATATGTTACATATATTCTTTCCGTACAGTCACAGGCCCCACGCATTAATCTTGGAAAACTTTCAGTGTCAGCCAAGAGGGGGGACAAGGGACTGGGAGCTGTCCCAGACTGCGGCTGGTGGAAAAGTTTCCATTAAAAACAAGGTCTTGCTTCAGGACGCCATCGCCGCACTTATTTACAAAACAAAACGTTCTATATTTTGAAATTCTGCTGCAGCGAGTAGTGGTTGTTTTGAAAGCTCGCCAAAAAAACTAAAAGAGAGCGAAAATAAATTAGAATTTAGTAATGTGTGTGTTTTGTTTACAACTTTGTGCTTTTACGCGAAATGTTTATTTGAATTGCATTGGAATTCTGCAGAGACATTTATAAGATAAGTACATATAGAAAGCGAACAGTGAAGAGTCTTACATATAGGCTCTTACATATACTAGGTGTTTTCTTTAAAATTGCATTCAACAAACTTCTATATGTGGGATATGAATGATAGGTACCGATATCGTCCAATTTCAGTGATATATGTATATTCAATTTCTCCAACAAGTGAGGTCAAAACCTTAGAGTCTACGAATGGATTTTGGCCGGAACCAATGGATCTCCTCCCCTTCCTCAGCAAGTAGCGCATTCCGTGGGGTACATGGGTATTTATTATTTAGATTAAAGCAAAGATAAGGTATACATAATTTGTAAATTATTTATGGCAGAGTGTTCCTCGGGCCCACGATTCCTCTCCTCCGATTCTTCTTGCCAGCCCGCCCAGTGTCTTAAATGCTACGCACGCTACTCGTGCCGCTACTCGCTCCTGTCTTTTTGCTCCACCGAATCCGAATCGAAATCCAAATCGGATTGGAATCGGAATCCAAAGTTCAACAATATACTATGTACAACAACGCCCGCCAGCGTTCGGGCTCCTCTACTCGTTCAGCAGGCAGGTGCGGACGAGGGCGCCGCACACGGCGTAGGGATCGCAGTTGGAGCTGGGCCGGCGGTCCTCGAAGTATCCTTTGCCGGCTGTCGCCACGCCGCGGGGCACTCGCACACTCACCGCGCGGTTGGCCACGCCCCACGAGAACTTGTCGATGCTGGAGGTCTCCAGGCGACCCACCAGGCGCCGCTCGTTGTCCTTGCCCTCCTTGGGATCGTAGGCCTTGATGTGGCGCTCGTGCTGCTTGCTCAGCTTCTCGATGGCCTCCTCGATGGCCTTGATGCCGCCGTCGGCGCGCATCGCCTTCGTGGAGAAGTTGGTGTGGGCACCGGCGCCGTTCCACTGGCCCTCCATGGGCTTGGGGTCGAAGGTCACCACCACGCCGTACTCCTCGGCGATGCGCTGCAGGATGTACCGCGACACCCAGAGGTCATCGCTGGCCTTCATGCCGCTGCTGGGTCCCACCTGGTACTCCCACTGGGCGGGCATCACCTCGGCGTTGGTACCGGCGAAATCGATGCCGGCATACAGGCAGGCGACGGCGTGGGCCTCCACGAGATCACGGGCGTAGACACGGTCGGCGCCCACGCCGCAGTAGTAGGGACCCTGGGGCGCGGGGAAGCCGTTCTCGGGCCAGCCAAAGGGACGTCCGTCCACGTCCAGCAGCGTGTACTCCTGCTCGATGCCGAACCAGGGCTCCTGGGAGCCGATCTTGTCGACGGCCGCCTGGAAGGCCGCCCTCTTATTCGATGCCGTGGGATTGCCGTCCGCGTTGTAGGTGTCGCACAGGACGATGACATCGTTCTTGCCCGGCTTGAAGGGGTCGCGGTACAGGGCGCGGGGCTTCAGGGTGGTGTCCGAGTTTTCGCCATGCGCCTGGTAGGTGGAGCTGCCGTCGTACTGCCAGTCGGGCAGGTCCTCCACGGAGCTGGGCACCTTGTCCAGGACACGATCCTTGAGGCGGATGTTCTCGCCGGTGCCGTCGATCCACAGGTAGGTGGCCTGCACCCGGTTGGCGGGCGTTTCCAGGTTGCGGTAGCGCTGCAGGATGCTCTTGTCCAGCGCCGTGTTGGGGGAGTTGGCCAGGAACTGGGAGCGCGCGGCGTTGGAGGTGCGCAGCAGGCGCACCTGCTGGGCGGCGGGAGCCACTAGCTCCCGCTTCAGGAAGAGTCCGGCCACGCGGAATGCCATGATCCTGCGGGGCAGCGCGGAAACGAGAGGGAGAAGAGCAAGGGGAAACGCAGGGGTTAGAGGACAAAAGGACACACTTTCTTTCGGTCTGATTTCTGTGTATGTAGGTGCGCAGTAGCTCAAGGATGCTGCTGGCTGTCACTTTTATGTAATTACTTGAGTTTCCTCAGGTTTTCCCAAATGCTTTTCCCGTGGGCGGCACTTACTGTTCACTGCTCGTTCGTCCACGTTACGCCTCGAATATTTCCTCGACTTGCAGGTCTTCTCTGGACTTTTCGGATCGGATCTTAGCGGGACTTTCTGTTTTTGGTTTTCTGTTTTTCAGTTTCTGTTTCTGTTTTCCGTTGTCTGCTTCTTCAGTGGCTGCTGCGGAGCGACTGCTGAGGACACCCGACCAATGCGAGCTTTGGAAGGCTTGTGAGCAGAGTCAGCGCGACAACATTCACTTTTTTTCCGCTTTTCGTTTCGTTTTTTGTTTCGTTTCGGCTCGTACGCCTCCTCGGGTTTTTCTTTATCGCGTTGTGTGCAGTTGGCGATGGCAGCGACCGCGGCAGAGGCATACATATGTAGCCTCCCAGGGAGTGCGGGGGGGGTCGGGTCCCAAAACAGAGGCAGAATGGCATCTCTCAGAGAGCGGGCGCAGAATGTTTCAAGGCTTGGGGATTAGGCGAAATCTACCGTTACTGATTCGCTACACTGCAAACTATGTGGGCAGCAAAAAGAAAAAATAAATACAAGAAAACGAGAGTAATGAGCAACAGAGACACCTGGGGGCATTGACATACCTCAAACAAAAAACCTCAACATTCTAGGCACAGTGTGGCTAATCTTGTGGCAGTCACTGTTCAGCCTTTGCTCTCTCTTCTACTCTCTGGCTGCTACTCTCTCTCCGCTATTTCCATAGCTAAACAAACCTTCCCCCCTTCAGCCTGTTACAGCATTACTGTTACATCGTCGCAGCGCTGCAGCTGCAGGAGAGAGCAACAGTTCCGCATCTTGTTATGCGCATGGAGAGAGCTCTCACTCTGCTTCTCTCCCTCTCTCAACCAATGGATACCACACCCCGCCACCGCTGGTACAAAGTTCACTGGACACAACTCAAGGGTATCAGCTGTTATTTACCAAACGATGAACTCTGAGTAGGAGAAAAGTATTGATTGGATCCCCCAAAGATCCCTCACAAAGTGTAGCCTGCTTTTAGGCTGCGTCAAGAGTGCGTACAGTACGTATACTCGATTTATAGGCGCCGCTCGTTAAAAGGCGTTGTCAAGAATACGTTTTTCGGGTTATTCCCTTGAAAGCAGAGGATGGCCTGGAAAAGCACCAACACATAGGCAAGACAAGTGGCAGCTAAACTGGCGCAGTGCAACAATTGGCACGTTCTCCTTGGTCATCGTCGTTGTACCAGGCCAAGTGGCGGGAAAACAAGCTTGTTGTTTTGTTTTGGGGCCGGCTGACATAACGTTGGCCGAGCTTCAGGTTGCCATAACAAAAAACAAACAGGGGAGAGCGGTACAGGACACGACTAACAGATACCCTGGACTTAGATGCCTAACATTTATTTAATATATACTTTTGTAAATAAACATAGATATTTAACTTAACTATTAAAGTTTATCTATAATTTACATTTGAAGAAAATGTATATCTTTATTTTTAATAATTAATTATTTTGTTAATAAAGATTGATTGTCCCTATAATACACCTCTTTTAATCTACATTTAAAGGGCATAAAAACAAGGCACAAAGGCAAGAGAAAAGCCAGCAATTAAAAGTTGTGGTGTGAGTGCGAATTTCCACCAACTGACGGCGCCTGTTTATGTATATGTGCAACGCCGCTGCATCGCCATCCAGTAGTCGCTCCTACTACGCTTTTCCAGTTGCGTGGCACCGCTTCCACTGGATGGCCGGCTTCAGTTTTCTTTCGCAAGGCGCCACGCAAGTGTCGGGTCTCCGTCGGTTTCGGTTGCGAACAAACTGCGCTGTAGCATGGACAAGTCCATAAAAACGCAAATTATTATTATTTTCAGACTGGCCCGTTGACATTACAGCTGGCCATTCGGTTATTTGGCCATTAGCCGGAGTTTGTGAAGGCCACTTGTTGCTGCCACAATGAACAAGCAAACTTGGATGCAGTTTTTGGAGAACAATAACCTGTGAGTGGGGGAGAGGCCTTCTATGATGGGGTTCCGAAGCAAAATGCAAAGCTGCAGCCACGTTCAAACAGGTGTCAACCGGTTTGCGATTGCAAATTGACATCTCCGTGATTTGAATAACCCCTGCCTTAGGAATTTCCGCGAAAAACACTCATCGGTTATTTTTTTGCATAACTATAAGTAGTCCAGGAAAACACCACGAAAATCGAAAAATGCCTGCCATTCGTGGATTTTCACTTATAAAACCAATAAGACCACGAAACCGGTTTCCCTAGGCTTTACTTAGTTTTGCAACGCTCTCTTGCCAGCAGCGGAGTGTGATTTGCCCGAGTCCGAGATCAGCAAAAATCCAGCAAATACTGTTAGAACCCAGACAACCAGCCTTGGCTTCTGATAACATCTCTCACCCCACAATCGAATGTTATTAAAGTGCAATATATAGTACATCGTCTGGTTCTTAATTTTCTCATTTATTATGACTAATTTATGGCTGACTTCCGCTGCCAAGTCCTAGGGTCAGGACCTCCCACGCCCTAACGCGTTACAAATGACCTCATGCCACATAAAACTGGGGGTGACACCAGTTCCCTAACACGTCCCTCGACCATTAAAAATGCGCCCACATTGTCAGACTCGGACGGATGGCATTTCTTACCACTAAAGGCCCCAAGGCGGAATAAAAGCCATTAGAGGCGAACGGGTCTCAAAGTACAACCCCATTATCGACGAGTGAATGAAAATACCTACCTATATCAGCGGCAGATTGGAACTCCTAGATAAGCCCGCGGCCATAACTCATGAGTCATGAGAGTACCCCATGGGCCCTGAACTTGTAATTTGGTTTGTAAAGAGCCTAATTAAGTACCCTAAGTAGCTAAGCTTCTTTAGATTTCTCACTAGGAAACACTACCTCTTACTCAGAAAGTTCGAATCGGTATTGGTATCAGAGCTATGTATTATCAAACCCTGATTATTATCGAGATTATCAGCGCACAAGTTACTGTTATCACAGACTTTCCTCAAGGCAGTACCTGGCGTGTTCTTCTCTTCCAGGAAGTACCTTAGTTGGGGCCCCAGAGATTAGGATTAAGATTTCCCTCAGCGCTGGCTGAGATTCCCCCAGAAGAATCTGTTCCACTTGGAAGAATCACAAAGAGAAAGAGAGAATACAGAGAGACATTTAGAGAGATACTAAAAGAGAGAGAGCCCCACTCACACACACCCACTGTCTGACTTTGGCTCTCGCTAGAATGCTCCCCAGAACTGGCCTCTAGCGGCATCCCACTCTAACCAAGGAAGCAGCAATGGGGGCTGCGTCGCGAGTGCTTACGGTGTGTGAGTGTGTGCGTGCCACTCTCCACCAGTCGCTTTTAATTTCTGGCTTTGTTCCACTGCCGCAATTGCTGCCCAGTTCAGTTGCGATCGCGGCGCCAGAGAGTCAAGTCCTAAAATTCGAGAAGCGGGAGTTCCGTTGCGAGCTGAGACGACAACAACGGGTGGAAAATTTCTCTCACCGCACCACCACCACACACGGCACGGCGGTGGTTGAATCGAGAACGGGAACGGGCACGGGCACGGGAACGCGAACGTGAACCCAGAGAACCCCTAAACCCATAACAGGGGAACGGGAACGAAGGGCAACCAGAGTAACTCGACTTAACCCGGTGCAATATAAAGCTGTTCAGTGCAAAGTTTGGTCATATTCGTAATACGAATACACACTCTCAGAGACGGAGAGACAGCCCGGCACAGTGGTTGCATTTTGCTTTTCCAACCCCAAAAAGTTAGGAGGGAGTACAATAGGCAAGATGACTAAAAACGATAATGCCAATCTGCTGAACGACAACAGGACAGGAGCCGTGGCCGGAGGACAGCTGAAGGCCCAGATAGTGCCCGCCCAGCCCAAGACCCTGCAGCACTTGCCCAAGCGGCCAGCGGTGGATCTGGCGTTCCACAGCCTGACGTACCGCGTCAAGGAGGGCAACCGCAGCAGTAAGTACTAGTAGCTACTATATTCCTAGTCCCACTGGGTTGCCTACCACTTAGCATACTGCACACCTTGGCCCCACTCACCTTCGCTTTCTTTGTGACCAGGCGCCGCGTCGTGCTCCCTGCTCTGCGCTCATTATGTTCCATTGTGAGCTCCGTCTCCGGAGCGCTTCTAGCTGCTATTACGCACTTCCCCTCCGGGCCCTAGCTTCATCGGGTTTTACTTGTTTGCTTTAGCTGCGCTTCGCCTCGTAGCAGTCGTCGCTGTGCTGGTTTCTGGTTTCTTTGTTCTTCTGGCAGGCACGAGTATCACAGTATCACAGTGTCAGGGGTCCGGATGGGCTGGAGCACTGAGTAACCCGTTCCCAATTACACGATGCGACACTGGGCTGGCCAAAGTTCGCTCTCCGGACGATAAGCCGTGTCAGACACACATCAATATCGCAGCTAACGCTTTTCGCCAGCAACAAGTTGACTCGGCGGCGGCATCAGGAATGCCAGCCATGTACTCGCCGCCAGAGTGTGTGTATCTGGGACAGAGGCGGCGCCGGAGAGGGGGCTAGATCCAGCTAGCTGCTAATGAGCTAGGCATTCTATGCTTTTGTTTTGTTTGATTTCGAGTGTTTGTTCCGTGTGGTGTTAGCAGAGCGATTAGGTTTAGTCACAACCTGGTCTGGATAGCTATCTACCTGGGGTCTGGGCCCCCCCCTGTGGCCATTTTGAATTCGAAATGATGGCCGGCGATAATATTCCCCATAATTGGGTATTCGTACCCCGAGCACAGCTGCTTTGTTCTCAGAATATCTGCTGGATACATCAGTCATTCAATCAATAAAACCCTCACCGCCAGCCCGGACTGGCCCCCCTCCTGGGCCCAAGGACAACCACTCCACTCGGCATATAACGGGTCGTCGGGTGCATCCCGCTCGGGCAGCTGTCAGAGCCTGTTTTGGGATGCGGATGCGGTCGGAGTCAGTGCGAAAAGTAATTGGAGACGAACTTTGCTCAGCCCAGAGACGGCGAGAGAGAGGGAGGCAAAGGTCGGCCGTCAAACTTAATTGAGGCGGTCAGAATATGCGAGCAGGCACACACACACTGAGAGTTTACACTGACCAGTGGCACACCTGGGGCAGCGGCCAGAGATCCGCAGATGGCACGCCGCCTCCAGAGAGACGTGCTAAGTTTCTGGGCCAATAATGTATACAAAATAAAGTGGCATTCGGCATGCCAACTATGCGATTCGCAATTTGTTATTTGTTAAGATGAGGCAGAGTATCTGTTCAGTACGTTCTTAGATGCTCGTCAAGATTGCGGATTGCCCCGGCCTCCCCGCAGCTATATTATATTCGTAATTGGCATTGAGCGAGCAGCAGAATGAGCAAGGCACCAGTGCAACCAGTGCCCTTGGGACTTCTTTTTGCGCAATCTTCTCGAGCGGACTGAATGGCGGCTCTTGAGCTCACAGCTCGGAGCTTGTCAAGCGTAATCCCAGCTGGAGACCCAGTTTTTTTCGGCTCACTGGCATAGACATTGCGTAGATGGTTACGACGGCGACTATGACTAGCTAGTCGCTACTCACTGGACTGACAGCTGAGGTTCACTGCCAGCTTGCGATTAAGCAAGCTGTCTTAAAGCAATTACAGCCCCTGCACGAGTCTAATAAAACCGAGATTTCACTTCTGAGAGAGGGTCACGGTGGCTTAACATGCCGTAAGTGAATTATTTTATTATGACTTCGCTTTAATATGTAACTTGTGCATAAACAGGATCTCAAACCGAGCTTAAGTCCCAACCTGTCCACTCCAATTTCGATGAAATGGTTCATCTAACCATCCATCTTCTGCCGAAGACTGGCCAAGCGTGCCGCCGCTGAGGTAACAGGTTTATTAGCATTTTCCGCTGACCAGCTGGCGCTGTGTTGTCGTGCCAAATCTATTGGTTTTATGGCTTTATAGGTATGCCATGTTGATAAGCCACTTCCGCATCAGTTCCATTTAGAAGCCGTGCGCGAAATTACCCATTCGGAGGCCGATCTTGTCCAAGACTCCAGCCAAAGCCCCATTGTGTATTCACAATGCAAGAGTTACACTCACGTAGCCATCTCAGGGGCTCGGTTTTGTTTGCCATTGTAATTGAATTCCGATTAAGGGTCCCGGCAATTGTTGGCCAGATCCCTGAGTCACAACTGGAATGTTTCAGTCGGGCTTCTTTATGTTCGAGTCCCAAGTGGAGGTGGCAGGCACAACAAAAGCTCATCAATAGGGGGCCAATGACCGGGCTGCGTTGTTTGATTGTCGAATGTTTCGCGATTTTTGTTTACCTCTCAAGCTCGCCTCCTCCAATGACCCATGCAGCAGAGCCGCTTCTTTGATAGTTTTCAATGGTTTTGGGGCTTCAAGTGCTGGTACTCAGTGGCTCAATGACGTAAGCCTCCTACTGCAGACTATTTTTAGTAATAACATGTAGGAATAATAATAATGTGTGCTTTATTACAGATGCCAAGACCATTCTGAAGGGCGTCAGTGGGCGCCTGCGGTCGGGGGAGCTCACCGCCATCATGGGACCATCGGGCGCTGGCAAGAGCACCCTGCTCAACATTTTGTCTGGCTACAAGTGAGTTTTCTCTCCAACTGATAATTTGCATGCACAACAAGGTATGGGTACGAGCTGTAGCTGTAGCTGGAATCCGAATCATCGCCGCACGCACACTCTGAAAAAACAATAATAAAAAACAAAACTCAGCTGACCTTGGGGCCAGAATATGGCGAATCGAGTGCGGGTACAATTATATTAGCCAGCCGCTTATTATCAACAGGAATAATTGTGACTTGATAAGCACCCTCTCTCTGTGGCTCTACTTGAACCGCCGACCTTTCCGCACCGAGCAGGGAACCTCCTTTGAGGTTCTTTGAGGTTCTCTTTGTAAATTATATAATTTATTCGAACAGCGACTTCTTTATCTTTATTCGTTTATTGAAAACGCTAAATTCAGCTGTTGCGTCTAATAATCATAAACGTTTCAACTGGTTACGGTTGTTACCAGGAGCAAAGACCGATTTCCCCCATGATATATCGACCGTATCGAGGTGTAATCAGGCTATCGCCTTACTCAGCTATTTCCATACACTTCTTGAGTTCTTGAGTTTGGTTTGCTGGACTTTGTACTCGGTTTTCGATTTCCATTCCTACAGTTCGGTTTATCAAACAAGTGTCCGTGCGTAGATATAGCAAATAAAATAAAATAAAATACACTGCTGATTACCAGCAATTATAGTAGCTGTGCTCTGGTGATAACGAGTCAGGAAACTAGCCAGAATGGTGAGAAAATCCTATAGGACTGGGAATTACAGACACAACAAGGACATAGCCTAGAGCAGGGGTGCCTATGGTTAACCTGGGACAATGTATAGAAGGATTGTTTTCTGACTATGTAGACCCTTTGAAAATGATAGGGGAATGATGTAAGCCGGATATGTGTACAGAAATTTCTTCATGTGAGAAGTTACCCCTAACTTACTTATAAAGAACTCATTCCTAATCCCGTTCTACCCATCTCTCACCCCCAGAACCTCGAGCATCGAAGGCAGCGTCACCATGAATGGCGCCGAGCGCAACCTCAGTGCCTTCCGCAAGCTGTCCGCCTACATCATGCAGGACAATCAGCTGCACGGCAACCTCACGGTGCAGGAAGCCATGACGGTGGCGACGAACCTCAAGCTGAGCAAGAAGTTCACCAAGCCGGAGAAGAATTCAATGGTAAGTCGATGTCTGGCCATTGGACACGCTCAATCATAGGCTCCCTCTAATCAGATGGCAAGCTATTTTCGAACGCAGAACCAGTTCTGAGTGGGAGCTCGGCTCTGCGTTTGTTTACAAAGCATTCCAGCAAGTCATGGTGGGCGACCGAAAATAAAACCCAAACCCAACTCCACTCACCCTTTGTCTCTCCGGCAGATCGATGACATCTTGCTGACTCTCAGCCTGAGCGAGCACCGCTACACGATGACGCGCAACCTCTCGGGTGGCCAGAAGAAGCGTCTCTCCATTGCTCTGGAGCTGGTCAGCAATCCGCCCATCATGTTCTTCGACGAGCCCACCTCCGGCCTGGACAGCTCCACTTGCTTCCAGTGCATCCACTTGCTGAAGATGCTTGCCGCCGGCGGACGCACCGTGATCTGCACCATCCACCAGCCGTCCGCTCGTCTCTTCGAGATGTTCGACCAGCTGTACACGCTGGCCGATGGCCAGTGTGTCTACCAGGGCAGCACCAAGCAGCTGGTGCCCTTCCTGTCCACCCTGAACCTGGAGTGTCCCAGCTACCACAATCCGGCCAGCTATGTGATTGAGGTGTCCTGCGGCGAGCACGGCGACCACACGCGCAAGCTGGTGGAGGCCATCGACAACGGCAAGCGGGACATCCGCTCCTCGGCGGACTATGCCAACCTCAAGGCTCGCAACGACCTGGTGAAGGTGCAGAACCTGAAGGCCATCCTGGACAAGAACGATGCCTCCAATGTCAGCGGCAGCAAGTACGAGGAGAATCTGACCCTGAACAACGGCCTGCTGAATGGCATGGTCAACGATATTGTGAAGGATGGCAATGCCAGCTCCGCCGTGGTCACCACGAACGAGAAGGGCGATGCCATGATCGACGTGGAGAAGAGTGTGAACTGCACGACGGCCTTGCTAACGGAGGAGATCACGTCGCCGGAACGCTATCCGACCTCCCAGTTCCACCAGTTCTGGGTGGTGCTCAAGCGAACCCTGCTTTTCAGTTACCGCGATTGGGTGAGTTTATGGGAGAAGTGGGAGATCCTTTGAGATACTAATCAGTGGATATTTTCCTTTCTAGACTCTCATGTATCTGAGATTGTTTGCCCATCTCCTGGTGGGCTTCCTGATCGGCGCTCTCTACTATGATATAGGCAACGATGGAGCCAAGGTGCTGAGTAACCTGGGTTTCCTCTTCTTCAACATGCTGTTCCTCATGTACACGTCCATGACCATCACTATTCTGTCATGTAAGTAATGTCTTTGAATTGGGATGAATAAATATAATTAATATATTATTTGTATAACCCATAGTCCCCCTGGAGATGCCCGTTCTGTTAAAGGAGAACTTTAATCGCTGGTACTCGCTGAAATCATACTATCTGGCTATATCAGTGGCGGATCTGCCATTCCAAGTGAGTTGAACTGGGTTACTTTAAACTGGAAAAGCTTGATAGATCAATAAAACTATATTTTAACCATGCGATAAATGTGAAATAAAACAAGATTCTGTTAGATATATCGAACTAATATAAATGGAAAAAGAAACAATTAAGTTAAACATCATTTACTTTAAAGTTAAGTGAAATATTTTTCGATCCTTAAAATTTTAATTTTTAAAAGTTTACGATATTTTCAATATAATAAATCAACTTTTCCATTCCCTACTCTAAAGATTACCCCTTACTAATTACTCTCTCTTCCAGGCTATATTCTGCGTGATCTATGTGTCCATCGTGTACTACTTCACCTCGCAGCCCTGGGAGCTCTTCCGCTTCTCCATGTTCTTGTCCGCCTGCCTGCTCATCTCGTTCGTGGCCCAGTCCGTGGGCCTGGTGGTGGGCGCTGCCATGAATGTGCAGAACGGCGTCTTCCTGGCTCCGGTGATGTCGGTGCCCTTCCTGCTGTTCTCCGGCTTCTTCGTCTCCTTCGATGCTATACCGGTGTACTTGAGATGGATCACCTACCTGTCCTACATCCGCTACGGGTTCGAGGGCACTGCCCTGGCCACGTACGGCTACGGGCGCGAGAAGCTGAGGTGCTTCCAGACCTACTGCCACTTCAAGTCGCCCATCACGACGCTGGAGGAGCTGGACATGGTGAACGCGAACTTCACGCTGGACATTGTGGCCCTGATCGTGATCTTCGTGGTGCTGAGGGTGTCGGCGTACCTCTTCCTGCGCTGGAAGCTGAAGACCGTGCGCTGAGGAGCGGCACTCCCCGACCTTATTGTTTGTTGTTTTCGGTTCTAAAGCTTTCAATGTACCTACACAACTGTCTAGTTAGTTACCAACGAAGCGTCTTGGGGTCTTATCATTTACTTTTGCCTAGTTATTAGTTTCGAAATTGATCAAAACAAAACCAAATCGCTGTAAACACAACATCTTCGATGTAAGGAAATCATAGGGACGTAAGTTATTCAAAACATCAACAAAACCCATATTTTTGCCAAAAGAAATGAATATTTAAATACATGTCGATGTGTATTTACTTGTTTTATAAATGTCTGTGAATAAAAACTTTTTATTACAAGAAATAGCATACAAAACAAAGCAAATCCCTTGCATATATATGCCCTTTATATGTATATGTAATTATTTTATACAAAACTTTGTAATACAGGTTTACGATCTAAATCCAAATGGTATTTAAGTGTCTGCAACATATACATATTTTATAATCACATTTGTATTTATAAATAGTGCGTTCTTGGAGGAAATAAAGAAATTATACACAAAACTAAACAACTGTGTTATTATTTATAGTTTTAATTCATTACTTGCTATAATTATTAAAAGCAAGTTCATCACCTGGAGACTTGGCTTAGACTTTTACGTCTGTCCAGCAATAGTAACCTGTTGAACATCTATGTTTACAATCTCAATATTTTTCACAGAATCATTATGCCATTTTAGACTTCTGGTTGTTGATCGGACTCCTTATAAATTAATAATACTAAAATAACTAAAAATTCAATAATTTTCTCAATATTCGTTATGATTTCATTTATACAAATTCTGGCTACCAGTATTTCTTAATAGGGTTACGGGACACTAATAATATAAAAATTCTAAGAAATTTATAACAATTACAATTATTTTTTAAATTTACTTTAAAAGAATATTTATTGATATTTTTATGTGCAATTTTTCTTACAAAAAAATCCTTAACTAAGCCTAAAATCTTCAAATTTTAATCCAGATTGCATTTCTGTGTTACTATTAGCCTTATAAATCTGCATACCTTATTTAATATTTAAAATTTCGTCAATTTTGGACAATTTTAACCTCTTTCAAAGCTTTGGAAAAATTAAGAATTTGTTTCTTAATGTTTCTTTAAGAAATTAGTTTAAAATAACTTATTTTCAATATATATGCTTTTTGGTATTTCTTTTGCTTTTTGGTCATCAGATGTCCAGAAGAAGATCTAAAATATGTGCAGTCAAAAATAGTTATTTTTTTTATGTTTTATATGAAAATTTTTTAGACAAAAAAGGTTTAAAAAAATCACGACTTAGTCCAAAAAACGTAGGTTTCAATGTATAAAAGATGTTCCATGTTGGTTTTAAATTAAGCTTTATCAAATAAATAATAATACAAAATTCTATTATTCGCTTTATAAAATTATAAAACATTTTTCGGTTCCCTTAACCCATAAGCAGTTTCTCTCAGTGTAGAAAGCTGTTTACAGCGCCCTCTGGCGAGCGTTTGTGCGTGCTTTTGGCAACCGTTGAGACCGTAAGCCAGTTTGAATTGTGAACCTGAAAGGCCGGCAAGCGATTGGCTTTGGATTTTTTTGCAAGGCGGCAATTAAACTGGCATAGTACGTGCCTGACATTAAAGCTCCGAATTACAGCCGGTGGTCACTCGCCCCTCACGAGACTAGGAACAACGGATGGAGATTGGCTTCAGCTGCTCGGACTGTCAAATTAACCAGCCAGCGTCCAGGTTTCGGCGGCGTTGGGTAACTTTAATTTTTTGCCATGCGTTCTGTGCCGGCTGTTGCAATGAGTTGCAATTATGTCTGGGATATGTTAGAAACATTTTTGAATTTTTTTTTAATAGACAGCAATCATCATTTTGCAAGCATTTTAGGGAATGATTTTCCAATTTTCTTGCCATTTTTTGCGTACAATTTTAGAGGCAGACGTCACACCCTTCCAAGGGGACTGGGAATTGAGGTAGGTCAGAGCGGGGGTCAGCGCATAGCCAGACTCACTACTTGACAAAGACTCTATAAATAGAGTGCCGTATCCTGCTTAAAGCCTGCCAAACTCGTTTTGATAGCCCCACGATCTCCTCTAGCAAGGGCAGAAGAGTTCTCCCCTGTGGCTCGTGGGGGACTGAGCTTCGCCGGGCCAGCTGCAGTGGCCACTCACTCGCTGGTTCTTCCTGTGCTCGCTTTCAGTACTTTTTCGGCCGTCGTCGGTGCAACAAGTCGCCTCCTCCGCGCTGTGGTTGTGGCTGCCGACTCTCAGAGAGAGTGGAGGAGAGCCAGTAGCTGCGAATAGAAAGTGGAGTAAGTGCAGCGGCAGCGCTCCCGCTTGTTCCACCCCCCACCAGCAGTGGCATTGCTGCACTTACGCGTCTGTGAATAAAACTCGGAAAGCCATATCTAGGCGCGTTCGTTGAACCTGAAAGTCGGGAGCGACGGCGGGACTTACGGAGTTGCTGGCGGTCACTTGTTTACCATTCTAGCGTCATGAATGGCGTGGTGTGAGCGGGCACTCTTAATTATTTAATCGATTTCTGGGTCAGATGAGTGAGTGCTTATCGCCCTATGTGGCGATCGGTAGCCCTCGGATAGCAGGGTGAACTGTGAACTCGCCATGAGGGTTCCACCAGTCATTCTGGCATAATAACACCCCTGTGAACCTGTCACTGGCATCTGCTTTGTTTACAAATAACGCCGACTCTCCGTCATGCATGCCCTGATAAACGCACGAGTGCCTGGCGGGAATCTATATAATTAGGCTTCGGTGCTTCATAGATATATGCACATATCTCCTATATGTTTATTAATCATCGCACAGCGTACAATATAGGATTGTACACAGAAAACAAAGGTCAACATTCGCCGCTTCAATGCATTTGCATGCGCCATTACTCACACATCATCGGAAGACACAAAGACCCTGCCGGCTAGTCGGCACTCCCGTACCCTGTAAACTGAGGCACACACCCTGTCGAATCAGTAAATATCTGCTGAACTAGCCCGAGCAACACCAATCGGGATTTGTTTACACGGTGGACACACAGCTCGCTCATAAGTGGGGGGCCAACGGTCACGCACACGATTCCCGGCTACTTGCGCGATTTTAATTTGTATTCAGACGGTGGCGATAAATGCTTTCGCTTTGTGCTTTTGTATTTATGGGCCCAGGCCTAGGGTATTATGTGGAGCATGTTATCTGCAAGAGTCAAGAGATCTGTTAAACGGAGGGTACCCTAAGTCGGACACTATCGGAAGGTGTACCTAGCCCCATAACACAGATTTATTGGAAAGAAAGAAATGAAACTAGGGTATATTTGATATGGTTCTCTCTATGTGGAACATAATTGAAATACTCTTTCTGGGCATTATAAATTTGATTGGAAGTCACTGGAATTTATCGACAAGTGAACTTCGATATTTAAATCATTATTTAAGCGTTGCTATACAAGTCAAATAAATAAATTAATATTCAGAAAAAAGATAAGAATTAACAAAATATTTTTTTCAGATAATTTGTAATAATATTGATTTATCTTTCGATATACAATTTAATTTAATAAAATTATGTTCTCTATTATAAAGCTTACAAAGTTAGAGGAGACTTCGTGAGCATTACCAGCCGAGTAGATCTAGCCTTGTCCTGTTGAGAAGCCAACCTTAGATTTTTGAGCTGTCTGCTTTCAAATTTCATCATACCCCTTTCTACATAGGGTACAATGATTAGTACCACAAAGATCTCTTCAAATATATATTACAGATAAAGAGTTACTAAGTTTCTAATGACTATCTTCCATATTGCGCATACGCACTGTGCGCCGAACGAAGCCGCCTTTTAAGCTAGCTTCTCGAATCTCCGTCTTTATAAGCTTCCGCTATGGAAACCGAGACCCGCTGATAAGACTATCGCTGAGACGGCTGTCAGTGCAACTTCCAAGTCGTGATTGTGGCAGAATTCCAAGTCAGAGATTACTCACGCTGCCCCCAACACGGTCGAGAATCAATCTGACAGCCGGAGACTGACAGCCATTCGGTCAGAACCCGGGCAGGCTGTCGGTCGAGTACGTACTGCCCTCCGTCAATTGAAAATCTGAGTTTATTTTTCGGGCGGCAACGCTCGTGCTCGTCGAAATGACTTACATTTAAAAAGGTCTTTGCTCAGTGCGAATTTCGCTTTGAGAACAATAGGAAGGGCGCGGGAGCTAGTCCCTAGTCGTAAATAAGAATTTCAAGCATGCAATAGCGCTGCGTTGATAAACAAAATTAAACCCGCTTCCAGCAATTAAGATACATTTTTGCAAACTGGTTTATGGCAAGCCGAAAATAATTTTTGTGTGCGATTACTAATTGGTTCCCATCGTACAGATAGCTCCGCGCAATATAATCGAAGCGGCGGGTAAGCGACTCGGGCACTGCGCTCCGAAACATCCACCGAGAGGTTATCAGCATCGCGGGCTCTACAATTAAGGCTACTTTAAATAGCAATCGCAATAAATTTGCAACTTTTTCTAAACAAAAACATATACAGATGGGAAGACTTGATACCAAAAGAGAAGGAAAGTAGAGAAAGGAGTAACACTACCAAGATGCAGACGACCAGCAGCTCCCAGCACAGCTCCGATCAGTACAGCAGCGACATCAATGCCATTAGTCTGGAGCTGCCCGAGCACTCGGAGGACCTCCAGTCGGTCAGTGGCTTGAAGTACTTGCCATCCTGGCCAGCGGTCAACTTGCAGTTCTCGGAACTGAGCTACGAAGTCCCGGATCAGGTCCAGGGTGAGTACTCAGTGGGTTATGCAGTATTCGTGTGCTGATAATGGGTTATTAGGAACGATAATTGGAGGTGGATGCCACTGTAATTGCCAAGATTATTTTCCCAGCAGAAAATGCACATTTTAAGAGGCAATTATCCGCCTTAATGTTATACCAACCGGCGATCAAATGCATGCCAATAGTTAATAGTTCTAAGCGACCCACCTCTCTACATTAGTCTGACTCACCTGGGCTCCAATCTCTCGATCTTGTTCCTGCAGCCTCACAGAAGAAATCCATTCTGAGGGGAGTCAACGGGGAGTTCCACTCTCATGAGCTCACCGCAATTATGGGACCCTCGGGGGCTGGTAAGACAACGTTGCTAAACCTGCTGGCGGGATTTGGGTAAGACGTTGATCTAAAACGATAATCACTGTTAATTAATACCTCATTAATCGACCTTTTCAGCGCCACCAGCACCTCTGGGGAGGTTTTGGTCAACCAGAATCCGAGGGATATGCGAGTGTTTCGTAAAATGTCTCGATACATAATGCAGGTGGGCACAACCTTTTTGTGACTTTCTCTGACTGTATCTTGGATTCAGCTTACTTTATAATGTGTCTTGCTGTATCTGTATCCCTACCCACAGACAGATGTCCTGGACCCTCAGTTTACGGTGCACGAAATGATGCTACTGGCTGCCCACCTGAAGTTGGGTAATGAACTTAATCTAAGGCAGAAGCTGGAAGTGGTGAGTTCTGCTTGATATATATCCCTTGAGTTATATAACCTTCTAAGACCCCCTTATAGATTGATGAAATCCTGGTCATGCTGCGCCTTAAGACATCCGAGAACACCATGACACCCAAACTGTCCGGGGGAGAACGTAAGCGTCTTTGCATTGCCCTTGAGCTGGTCAACAACCCACCTGTCATCTTTCTAGATGAGCCCACGACGTGAGTTCATATCTTTATAAGAAAATAATATATGATATTATAACTCACCTTAATCCTTTAGAGGCCTAGATGACCTCTCCAGCTCTCAGTGCATTGGTCTCTTGAAGTCCCTCGCCGCAGGCGGACGCACTGTGATCTGCTCCATCCACACTCCCTCCGCCAAGATCTTCGAAATGCTGGACACTGTGTATGTGCTAGCTGAGGGTCAGTGCATCTACCAGGGCAGTGGAGCCAACATTGTGCCCTACATGGAGCATCTGGGCCTGAGCTGTCCCATCACTTACAACCCGGCAGACTTTATCATTGAAGTGGCTTGCCTGGAGTACGGCGACTCCTTTCACGAGCCCATGGTGGCTGCCGTGGGCAATGGGAAAGTGACCCGTTGGTCTCCACCAGCGGCAGAGGATGGCAAGGTGACACCCACCAAGACGGACACCACCTCGGGGGCGTCCTCCTTCTACGAAATGGATCAGTTTGAGGAGGAGATTAGCCCCAAGCTGCTGCAGGCCAAGTGCAGCTGGTGGATGCAGTACAAGCTGTTGCTGAGCAGGATGCTCCTGCAGATGTGGAGGGATAAGGTGAGTGAGGGACTTGGCAGGGAGTAGCTCTCCATCTTACGTCATTCGCATTCACAGTCCTACATCAAGCTGAAGTTCTACATGAACATAGTGCTGGCCCTGCTGGTGGGATCTCTGTACTTCGGCATGGGCACCTCGGCCTCCAAGGCTCTGTTCAATTTCGGATTTATGTTCACCATTGTGATAGCTTACCTGTACCTGCCCATGATGCCAGTGCTTCTGTACTGTGAGTAGGGGACCCTTGGGGATCATAGCACCTGAAGCTAAGAGTACTCTCTTCCTTAGTTCCCTCGGAAATCAATCTCTTGAAGAGGGAGTACAACAACCAGTGGTACCGCCTGAGCTCCTACTACGCCGCCATGGTCTGCTCCAAGCTGCCCTCCATGTTCGTCCTAGCCGTTATCTATCTCTCCATTGTGTACTTAATGTCCAGCCAGCCGCTGGAGTTGTTCCGCTTCGCCCTGCTGTTCATGATTGCCTTTGTGACGGCCCTGACGTCCGACAGTTTTGGCCTCTTGATCTCCAGTAGGCTGAGCCTGGTGGTAAGTAGGAGTATTCCTCACCAAGATGCCTTCATCAAGTCCTGTCTCCTTGCAGAATGCCATGTTCATGGGCCCAGTGCTGGCCGTGCCCTTGATCCTGCTCTCCATCCACGGCATTGGCTACGGAAGGGGCAGCTATGTGTCGCCCCTGATGCGGTTCCTCATGCACCTCAGCTACCTTCGGCATGGCATGGAGGGCCTTGTGGCCGCCCTCTATGACTACGGACGGGCGGATACCGTTTGCGAGGACACGGAGATCTTCTGCTCCTTCAAGAAGTCCAAGGTGTTGCTGGCCTTCCTGGGCTTCGAGGACATGCACTATGTCTGGTCGCTCTCCTGCCTAATTGGCTTCTATCTGCTGTTCACCATCGCGGCGTATATAATGATCCGACAGCGGCTGAAAAAGTCAGGGGTCAACCCCATTGTGGCCTATGTCCTGCAGCTTTTAACGAAATACTTTAACTTTACATCATATAATTATTAGGAACGAGAGGGGAGTTGGGTTGGGTTCCGGTGGGGGAACTTAAGTAAGTTAGTCCTAAGCGGGTTCAGTCTAAATCACCGATTAAGCCATATAGTTTCAGTTCTGGAACACATTTTAGATCTAAGACTATTTGATTGACTCAAATACTTGCGAGTGATATATGTATAAAGATATTTGAAACAAAATCGGAAATGTGTTATGCTTATTTGTAGATTATAGAGTTGAGACCACTTTCCATAAGCACAGGTGTTCTAAAAGAAATTACTTAATTAAAACAATTAAAATTCAACTCTTAAATACATTCCGTCATATATGATGACTACAAATAACAACTTAAGCCCTTAAAATATACTACATTTTGCACTTTAAAGGCGCTTTTAAGTTTATTTTTCAATGCTTATCATCGGTTTGAAAGGCCTTTTGAATAGTGACGCAGTGTTCCTAGAATGTGTAAACTTTGAGTCACGATATAGATATGGATTTTCTAAAAATTATCTTCATCAATTTGGAAGATTAAGAATGACAAGCTCTATCCCTTTTAAGAAAAACGGATAAAGTGGCTAATCCCACCAACATCAATGTGTTGTCAACTTGAATGGCAACATTTAACTAGTACCAATTTTCTGTGCATTCCGCTGTTTTAAACTTATTATTTTCTTTATATGAAACTACGTGATTTTCAATCTTAGAAGCAGGATCCTTTGACATACCAACATAAAGAATCACTCGTTAAATATTTTTAAGTGTAAACTGTCGATTAGGTTTATTGCAATGATCATTGTCATGTGAAAGTTTGCTTGTCTTGTACAATACACACTTAAATAAATATCTCTGATTAAACTATTTTTTAGGGGCAGCAGTTGTTCTAATTAATTGTTTACGTTCTTTGTTCTTCGTCTGTTTGTATTGCAACAGACTGACTCTGATTCTGACTCTGCATGTTTTTTTTTTGTACAATTAAAATGCCCCGATTTGCTCTGTTTGGATAATTATTACAAACTCCTCTATCTGTATTTGTAATATATTTTTGTAAAGGAAAATACATTATCTTATGGTTGGTTGGCTACAGAACATACAAAGACAGTATATATAGCATAGTAATAGTGTGTAATATACATACAATCGAGTTGTTTAAAAACTTTTGTGTTAAACATATACATATACAACGCACACAATCGACAACATATAGGCAGATATAGTAAAAGATACAAAAATATGTGTACAATTAAGCATGAGAATGGTGTGCATAATTTCTAGGCAACGGAGGATATCGCAAGTTGTTTTTTATACAATTTCAAGGGCTTTTTCAAGGGCTAACTACTCGGTTTCTTTTTGTGTGAGCGACGCGACGACTCTATACTATGTATATGTTAAACTAAAGCTCATCAATTGTGGTGTGGGAGAGCTCTCTATTAAGTATATATATGCGTGGTGGATGACGACTACAACTACATCAGATTGGTTTTAAGGATAGCAAAGAGCTCAGACCGCCTTTTGCAACTTAAAAAATAACGAAATTAAAAATTACGTTGCTGTTGCGGTTGCTGTTTCTGTTGTTATTGACGCGGATGATGGTGACGATGTCTTCAACTTTTTAGCACACGGCGACTCGTCGGCGTCTAGTCAATTGATCTCCAAATGCTTGGCCTCCTCCCACGAGAAGCCAGTGCGTCCAAAGTGGCCATACGTGCTGGTACGCTGGTAAATAGGCTGGCGCAGGTTCAAGTCCCTGAATAAAGGACGAAAGTAAACAAAAATTAATAAGAAACAAAGGCTTATGAAAAAGTATTTCCAACTTACTTGACAATCTTTCCGGGCCTGAGGTCAAAGTTGCGCCGGATAATGTCCAGCAGCTCCTTTTGTGTCTTATGGGAAGTACCGTAGTCGAAGACAGTGATGGACAGTGGCTCAGCCAGACCGATGGCGTACGACACCTGAACCAAGCAACGCTTGCACAGACCGGCCTTTACCAGCGACTTGGCCACCCAGCGTGCGGCATAGGCCGCCGATCTGTCGACCTTTGTGAAATCCTTGCCCGAGAAAGCACCTCCTCCGTGGGCACCCCATCCGCCATAGGTATCAACGATAATCTTTCGGCCCGTTAGACCAGCATCGCCCATGGGGCCACCGATGACAAAGAGTCCGCATGGATTGATGTGGACAATAGTGTTGGCATCAATGTATTTGGCGGGAATGACGACTTTGACAACTTTTTCCATCACCTCGGAGCGCAGGGTCTCCAGCGATATCTTCTCCGAGTGCTGCATGGACACGACGATGGTATGGACGCGCTTGGGCACGGCCGAACCCTGGTTGAAGAGGTACTCGCAAGTGACTTGGGTCTTGGAATCGGGGCGAGCCCACCAGAAGACATCAGAGCGACGCAGCTCGGCGATTTTCTCATTCAGCTTGTGGGCCAGAACGACGGTAAGGGGCATGCACTCCTCGGTCTCATCGGTGGCATAGCCAAACATGATGCCCTGGAAAATATTATGCGAGTTTTTAGTTGAGTATTTTGCATATATTTATTGCTTCACAGAACAAAGAGATCCAAAACCAAAAAGACTGGTGAAAGGGGATTTATAACGAGAGGAAAAGTCCAATATGTTAAATCGATAATACTTAATGATCGAAAAATATCAAAATTAACGTTTAAGAATCGATATTATTGAATAATTATACAAATTTTTCAATAATATTTTTATGTTTTTTCTTTGGATTAATTTGAATATATATCAAACAGAAATTTGATTAAAATATCGATTTATATATTGGCCTTTTCATTAAATACCCCTAGTGTTAGTTGTGGGTGAGTAAGGAACATTTTTGGGTTAAGAAAGATCAAAATGAAACAAGCTGATGAGGTGGGGACTGAGTTGGAATGAGTTACCAAAGGAAAAGGTTCTGAATTTGGTTTTATATGGAGTGAAAATGCAGTAAAGTAAGCCTTGGTTATTCGAAAGTAGCCTGGTTAACGAAAAAAGAGCATAAAGCAGGCATCGGGAATGGATTTCAAATAACAATCAAGGCTATAGAGTGCTTGGCTACATGTGTGGTGTATAGTGTACAGGCTAAAGGATACTACAAATGATTTCAATAATAGGTATTAGCAATACAATAAATTGTCTTATATACTCTTTCGATTAGTTACGCATATATAATATTATAAAAAACAAATAGGAACACAGAAATTGTACAAAAGTGGCGGTGGTAGACCCCCTCCAAAAGAGTTTAAGCTACGCCCCATCACCATGAATTGGAGCTCGAAGAAATATCGATACATCATCGATTTTTTCCAGCTCTTCCATGAACCATAACCAAGTGACTTAAATGATCCTTGCTCTCTTTTGGAAAGGGCCTTTTGGGTGCCGCCCTGCTGCTATAATTTCACACCTGATCTCCGGCACCGATCTCTTCTTCGGCGCGATTGACATGCACTCCGGCCGCGATTTCGGGCGATTGTTGGTCCAATGCCAAGAGCACGTTGCACGTTTTGAAATCGAAACCTTTTTTTTTTGTGTTATCGGTTTGCAAAATAGCGAAATAATCGTACAAAATATCGTATTTGGTATCGTGTTTATGAAACGAGAGAGAAAGATAAAAGAAAGGAGCGCACACGCACAGGAAATATGTCTGTAAGTAATGTTTAAAAAATGTTTTAATTCACCCTTTAAACTAGCTTATAAATAAGTCTTATGTGAGAATTGAGGTCTCTTATAGCTGGATGTGGCAGGGTTTTGGCTGCAACTTAGTCTTCTTTTTGGGGAGAAATTCCGCATGCAAATTGGCAGTTGTCGAAGTCGCTTAAATTCTATTAAACACCTCTGAAAAGTATTAACTGAACCGCTTATGGGTTATATGCCGTATATGAGGTTAGAGCGACTCCAGAGGAGTACAAAATGGTAAGGTTGCAATGAATTTGAGCCCAGTTGATGCCTGTTACTCCGAGACCTCTTACTCTATGGGTACATTGCTAAAGGGTGTAGCTTCCTTTTAGTGTTTTCTGTTTTTCGAGGTAGAAGTAGTTGTGGGTATGGAAATTGGTATGATTAAACCGCTTTATCAATGAAACACTGAACAACAATGGAAACGCAACGAACGAACGAACACACGCACTCTCGGTGGGTAGTAGGAAAACGGAGCTGTACCTGGTCACCAGCGCCGACGTCGTCCTCTTCGCGGTTGATGTGCACGCCGTTGGCAATGTCGGGCGACTGCTGTTCGATGGCAACAAGCAGGTTTAGGGTCTTCCAATCGAAACCTTTTTCAATTTTGATTTGATTTTGTTGCGATTTAATACATATTGTGTAAAGAGGACGTAGATTCCTATAACCCTCCCACGGAACTTTCTTTTTCTTCTCTTCTAGCCTAGATTTGGTATTCACTACTTACCCTTGGACGAGTCATCGTAGCCAATGTGCTGGACAGTCTCACGTACAACTCGCTGGTAGTCCACGACGGCCTTCGATGTGATCTCACCGCAGAGCAGGATCATGCCGGTCTTGGCAACGGTTTCTGGATAACGGAAAAATATTCAATGAAGGCAATTCAAGGCAAATCGGTCAAGCCCTCAGTCTCAAGGAACACCACAGAACGCAGCACCATCGCTAGGCCTTTGGCTTTGACTTTGGTCTTTGTTTATTTGTCCAGGCTATCGTCTTAGGGGGTAATGCACACGCGTCGATGGCTGCGCCAATGTTTACTTTACGGATGAGTTTATTTTCTTGATGGTCTGTCCCTGTTCGACAGACTCGTGCGGCGCCTTTTTGAAGTACTGCCGGTGCTGTCACTATCAAAAACCGATTTCGGGAGTAGCTCCAAAGGTCACTAGCCTGGGCTTGTGTGGGTTCCCTGGGTGAGGCTTAGACACTTACCACAGGCCACCTTGGCGTTGGGATCCTGCTTCAGATGGGCATCCAAGATAGCGTCGCTGATTTGGTCGCACATTTTGTCTGCAAAGAAATAGAAGAGAGCCATGAGAGAATGTCTAGTGTGCCAGATATGTGTGTTCTCTCGGCCGCCTTCCTTAGCCTTCGCCGCCGCCTAGGCGCGCCAGCGAAAATTGCCGGGCCATGCAGTTTATTTTAAATTTCAGTCTGCGATTGACAGCGAAATTCAATGCCACTTTTATGTCTATAACTCAAAGAGAACACGAGCCTCTGCAAACAACAAATATATGATGATATATGATGGAAGAGACGTCCCAGTCCCAAAGCTCGGTTGGGATCCTTCGATTTCGTACTCGCACTTGACACCAGGCGCATGGCCAGCGCTTTGTCGACCGCGAAATGTGAACCCTTCGACTTTTGGCAGGTTTTTCCGTGGAAAAACAAGCGTTATTGAACTCGAATATTGCGTCAGCAGCTATGGATTACCATATAGAAGTGATTTTGGCGACACTCTGGAAAAAGTGTTGACTCATTCAAATGGCGCAGCGTCTCGATTTCCGCTGGGAGTGTGTAATCGCAGATTTTCGGTTATAGGTCAAGTTCTGGCTTCGTGTAGGGGAATCAAAAGGAAACCCAGTCGAACTTTGCTTAATGCGGCTTGGAATTCTTTGCCTTAGCTTGAGATGTAGGAGGGTAAATATACGCTGTATTGTTCCACATAAAATGCTGTACTCTAAGCTTATAGGGATATTTCTCTTTGGGAAGATTTCATAATAAGAAAAATAACATCTTATTTGCACATTCTAGGAAGGAGCATAACAGTGACAGATTCACCACATAATTTATTCCCATTGCCCCACATAAATAAAACCAAAAGTTCCACTGGGTCTGGCATGATTTCTCATCAACGAACTCCTCATTTCCTGCCCGTTTCCGACCATGTCACTCATATTCGTCATGCCAAGACAGGTGAAATTAAAGCTGGTCACATCCGGAAGTAGTTTTCGGGAGGCTTTCGTGGGTTATCAGTCATCATGAGGGCTGTGTGCTTGTCTAGGGCTAACTTAATTAGCGTTATAAACTATAGAACTATAGGAACATAGAAACGGAATGGTAAAAGTAATCAATCCGATGTATAAAAGGTCGCTCTTCCTTATCAGCAGATGATGAAGTCAAATATACGCTGCTGTCCGCTGATATAAACAAACGAGGAGCGGCAAAGCTCGGAGCTCACAGCTCGAAACAGAACACGTGGTTGGCCATTTCGCCCGAAAGATAAGCTCTGAAAAAGCCAGGGGAAGACGGAGGAGTAGTGGACTGGACTGGGCTCCCTAGGGTAGGAACGAGGGGCAACGTGGTGGGTTTGTTTTAGTTTTGTGGGCCCTTGTTTTGATCGTCTTTCTGCGAAGTGCAAGTGCCAAAGAGAGCTGCTGTTCAGAGCGCTCAGTGCTCAGAGGTCTCCGAGTGCTCTGTGTGCTCTGAGTTTCCAGTGCTCAGTTCTCCGAGTTCTCAGTTTCTCAATTTCTCAATTTGCTGTTCCGCAGTTCCCCAGTCTCGCCAGTTCGCAGCTCCGCAGAAGCACATGGTGCGCATGACGCAAATTCCGCGACTGCGGGAGAGGCGAAGATAAAGAACCAGTCTATAAATTGCGTCGGCAAGGTTTTGGCACCGCCGCCGCAGCTGTTGTCTCGATGTGTGAGGTGGCCAGGGGAGAGTCACCCAGCCAGCTGTTTGCTGGTGGCCCAGGCTAAGCCGGCAAACGATGCAGATCCCAAAGGGAAAGCCCTTCTCACCGGCTCACCTCTAGGATTTGATCTGCCTCGATCGAAGCTTGAGCAGGGCGGCCCCTGCTGAGTAAACAAGCACGTTTTTTCGCTACCAGTTTCCACTACAAAGAAGCGCAAATTGGGAAGCAATCAACAATGGGTTCGGGCTCTGGTTCGGTCTCGGGCAAAGGTATAAGCCTTAGCACTCTGACGCCATTTTGTTAGATCTCGGCAGGCAGACAGGCCAGACAGGCCAGACAGGCAGACAGACAGACCGACAGTGGAAGGTAAAAGAAGGTACAGGGGCCACAGGCCACGGGCGCTGGAGAAGCGCTTCGGTTAGGTTAGGAACAACGCCAGCAGCGACGCAGACGTCGCACACACCATCACTCGTGCTCGTGTGTATGCATACATAACGCACATGCAGGGGCCATGCAGGCCTGCTATGATGCAATCGGAGATGGCCGGGATGCAAGAGCATAGATGTGAGAGAGGGGACTCACCTGGGTGTCCCTCGCCCACGGACTCGGAAGTGAAGAGGAATGTCTGGCCATCCTCCATGTCGTAGGAGTTGCCATTGCTGCCATTGCAGCCGTTGGCGCTGCTGTGTCCATTTGTCTTCTGCGGCATTTTGCTGGTAGTTTAGTAGGTCCTAGTTGGTCTCTTGTCCTGGCTGGAGGAGTAGGGCTTTCAGCACGAGTCTGGAGCTGGTGTATAGGTGGAGCTGTTTGGGATTAGAGAAAGAACGGGGCACAGATTAGGACGATTACTAAAGCTCTTGACGAAATTGATTTTCCGAACTCTCCCATACACAACACAACTATATTTTTTCGCATGTCGCTGCCGCCGCCTCCGTCGATGATGCGGGATTTTCCGGTTTTTTCGCACGCTTCTCTTTAAATAGTGAATAGTTTTTTATATAACGAAAGTGAATATTTCACTCAATTTTATGCGGCGGGCGGCCTGAGTGATGTTTACCGCATTGCGTTACGGGGGGCGACGGCAATTACACACGCGGCGAGCTCGGCACGTTGCGCGGATAGTTTGTGTTACTTCTTGTTTGAGTCGGTTCTGGGATCTAGAAAGCGTATAGTACACACTGGTTCTACTGATTTTTGTACTGTTTTCAGCGACGGCAACCAAATCAGCGGCGCAGCCAACACACGTCCTATCTTGGCGACGGTTTTGTAGAAAAAGAGCGCACGCTTTTCACGAGTTTCTCAATTTATACCTCGGAGCGCGTTGTGAGTGGGGCGGGGGTTGGGGAGAGCGGCAGGCGGTTGCTGAGCAAGCAAAGAGCTGTGCGGCGGTTCTCTTCGACGGGTTGAGAACGTATTTTGGGGCTTATTTTGGAGCTCTTGCTTGGGGCCGCGGTGGAACTTTCCTTTACCGTTCCAAGAATCCCTCACCTGATGCGGGGTTAAGTTACTAGGCCCAGCTGGTCACACTGTTCGTAAGCATGTGGTACGCAGCACTGCCAACCTGCTGGAAAATCCTTATCCTACTCACTTTTAATTTGAATTTGAAGGATTCACAAGATCCGGGGATTCGACCTGAAAGCGTTCGAAATTCTCGACTTGCTTCCTGCTCCGACAAAGCTCGACTGCGACCGACTCGGGAAAGCGAATGCTAATTTATAAATTTTTGTTTGGCGGGATGATTCGACAAGAAACGGTAGCTTATCAATAGAAAACTATATACTACTGTATTTCTATATTTATATACTTTTTGGGATGAAATTACTCTCACTCTCTCTCTCTCTCTCTCTTTTGTGGCTCTTTAATATACATTTAAATACGGATTTTAAATCGGATTGCGGAACGCAATTCGATGCGACGCTATATTGATGACTATTGTTAATGAAATTAACACTGCTCGATGTGATCGACCCTTTCGCAGGGATCACCCGACACTCTGGTCAGTGGCCAGGGGAAACCGTACACCACTTTTTAGGGTTTTCGAACAATCTCTGTGCAATCAAAAAAGTGCCCACGTCATGTCAAAGCTATGGAGACAAACAAGGTCTGCCAAGATCAAGGCGCTTTGGTAATCGAGCTATCAGCTCTCCTCTGTGCATATAGATTTGTTTTAAAATTCTAATGCCGTCTGAAAATAACCGAAAACAACAGGCCCCATTATCATTCAAATAATATAAGACCTGACCCCCTAGGGTCTGGGGAAGATCCCGATCTCGTGTGGCTGGAAAAATATGAACAGATGTGCAAGTACAGCGTTCATCGTTCCTGAAAACGGAAATGGGATTTGTTGTCAGGGCTAGAAATCATGGTTGGGCAGAGACTTCCGAGCTAGGAATCCGAGGAAAGCCACCAATCCTTAGAGTTATGGCGTTTAGACTGAATAAGTAAGTAATTCTTGATTTGCGGAGCTTGTCCTTGAAGATTTTTAGGTTTTTACATGTTTACACTGTCCCTGCATAAATTGTCTTATTTAACATATTATTTATTACATCAATGGTATTAATAGTTGGATCAAAAATCGAACATTATCTCGAATAAGATTATTTGCAGTTTCAGCTAAGTTTCTGCACAGAGGCTATCAGCTCGACGATCCCAGCGCCAGCGCGTGACTTGACAGATTAATTCCCTGAATCTGATGATTAATAATCTTGTTTTTGTTTTTTTAAATCAATTAAACGCTATTACATGCACAATTTCCGTTTTGAATATTGCTTCCTTCCAACTGAACATTCCACTCGAGCCGAGTTGGCAGCCCTGACTCGGGTGATAAACGTCAGATAAACAGCTGTTTTGGGAGCAAAGAAAACAATTTGTTGGAAAATAAAATAAATGCCGCGTCGTCGCACAAAATGATTTCTTGGCGTCTGCGACTATTTTGCCAAGCGGCTGTGATCTGCCTCGTCATCCAAGCGTCGGCGGGGTCGCCGTCGTTAACGGACACCAGCACTGGTCAGGAGGAGCAGAACAAGGTCGCTGCCAACAGTTCCAGCTCAGCAGGAAGTGAGAAAATAGCACAACCCCACCCAGATGTGGTCTCGTCACCCAGCAGTCCCTTGCTCAATGTCACCACCTCGGCTTCGACGGCAGCTCCAGGCAATGGAAGCACCACCACGAAAACAGGCAACGCATCCACTGTGGCCACAGAACCCCCGCTTATTGATTCACATGCCGTGGAGCAGGAACATAACTCCTCGTTGTCTCTGTTTTTCGTAATCTGTGTGATCATGCTGGGCATTCTGCTGATTCACTCTATGCTCCAGACAGGTTTTCAATACCTGCCGGAGAGCATTGTGGTGGTATTCCTGGGTGCCTTCATTGGACTATCTCTCAACGTGATGTCCGGTCAGACGGGCAGCTGGAAGCGCGAGGAGGTCTTCTCGCCCATGGGTTTCTTCCTGGTTCTTTTGCCGCCTATTATCTTTGAATCTGGCTACAATCTGCACAAGGGAAACTTCTTCCAGAACATTGGCTCCATTCTGGTCTTTGCCATTTTCGGGACAACCATTTCAGCACTGGTTATAGGAGCAGGAATATACCTGTTGGGACTGGCCGAGGTAGCTTTCCGGTAAGTTCCAGAGTAAGCTGTTTATTCTCTATAATCCTAATCTCCTGTTTTAGCCTTAGTTTCTCGGAGTCCTTTGCCTTTGGCTCGCTCATCTCTGCTGTCGATCCTGTGGCCACTGTAGCCATATTCCATGCCCTGGACGTGGATCCCATACTCAACATGTTGGTGTTTGGTGAGAGCATCCTGAACGATGCCATTTCGATTGTGCTCACTGCCTCCATTACCGAGTCTGCGAGTGCCAATGCTCAGGCTAGCACAGGAGAGGCCATGTTCAGTGCGTTGAAGACCTTTTGTGCCATGTTCTTCGCCTCAGCGGGTATTGGAGTGATATTCGCTTTGATATCAGCTTTACTGCTAAAGCACATCGATTTGAGAAAGCATCCGTCCTTGGAGTTCGCCATGATGCTTATGTTTACCTATGCTCCGTACGTCCTGGCCGAGGGAATACACTTGAGCGGTGAGAAATTGGTTTTAGTATCAGTTAAATTGATTGAGTAATGAATTCCTTTGGAACAGGTATTATGGCTATACTGTTTTGTGGCATCGTCATGTCCCACTACACCCACTTTAATCTATCCACGGTATGTGGCTACTATGCTATCTGAAGCATATCTAAACAGATAACCAAACCTTGTCTTAACCCCTTCACTGCAGGTCACTCAAATCACCATGCAACAGACGATGAGAACCCTAGCCTTCATTGCCGAGACCTGCGTCTTTGCCTACCTCGGACTGGCCATCTTCTCGTTCAAGCATCAAGTGGAGCTGTCCTTTGTGATCTGGGCCATCGTTCTGTGCCTGATAGGGCGTGCCTGTAACATCTTTCCGCTGGCCTATTTGGTCAACAAGTTCCGTGAGCACAAAATCAACAACAAGATGCAGTTCATCATGTGGTTCTCGGGCCTGCGCGGTGCCATTTCCTATGCTTTGTCGCTGCACTTGAACTTGGACAGTCAGGAAAAGCGCCGCGTCATCATAACAACCACGTAAGAGACATGCGCTTCTATTTGCCATTAAATATTTACAATCACTGCCATTTCAGCTTGATAATTGTGCTTTTTACCACGCTGGTATTTGGCGGCTCAACGATGCCGCTCCTGAAGTACCTCAAGCCGGGCAAGAAGCGGCGCGCACGAGGCTCTGCGCCACGCAGCTCGTCAGGTACAGAGGGTGGTCGCCGTAGCAGCAGTGGCCGTAAGCGCTCCAAGTCCATTTCCCTGTCAAAGACTCGCGAATGGGGCCAGGCCATAGACTCGGAACACTTGTCCGAGCTCACCGAGGAGGAGGATGTGACCTTCACGCAGGCGCGCGATCGCTTCGGGCGCCTAGACCGTAAATACTTCATACCCTTCTTTACGCGCCGCTTCAACAGCCAGGAACTGCACGAGTGCAAGTCACAGATGTTGGACTTGACCAACAAGTGGTACCAGGCCATCCGCGTGAGTCCCCTCGACTCGGATGAGTCGGACGAGGAGATAGGGCTGTCGTCCACCACAAGTCAGAGTCATTTGACGCGATCATAGGCTGTGTTGGGGAACGGGAACGGGAACTCTGTGGCTGTGTTAACGACACCTGGGTGGCCAAACGATGGATCGTAGTTATGGCTTAAGTATTTGTCTAGTTATTTATCTATATAATGGGTGGTGGTGGTACTTGTTATTTTCTTGCTTATCTATAATATATTTTGTTTGTATTTTTATGCCAGTTCCTTTATTATTTAACCGCTTCAAGCAGTATTCGACGATGAAACAGACGAACTTGTGTTAAAATAGTTATTTTCGCATTTGAGTGTGTGGATGTATTTGCGAATTTGTACATTTTTGAAACCAAATATAATAAATATCTAAATGTGATACAAACAGGAAGAACATTGAACTTTTTTCTGGCAAAAGGATTTCCCGCGGATGCGTTGCTGTTTTAAGCCCCCATTTTACAAAGTTGAAATTATCACCTTTCGTGCATACACTTTGGCAAATCATATTTAATTACAAATTGGTAATATTAGAATCTAAATTAAACTAAAATTGACTACAAAAGGTGTGCGTATGTGCCATCTACAGTTCCTCCTTGTCGTGCAGGAACGCTGAGGACTCCTCTGAATCGCCGCTGCTGCTGACTGCAAACAAAATATACAGGAATTCCATTAGAATAAAGAATACTGTCGATCCAATCAATGCCCTGGTGCGATTTATTCATAGAATAAACTTTATGTCTCTGATTTTTTGCCTATAAGGACTTCATAATCAGTTCCTCCAGCTGCTTGGTGTCGATTTCGGGCTTGTGCAAGCCACCGCCTTCGGACGCCGAGTTGAGCCAGTACTCGGAGGCGGCTATGTACACGGCCACCGCTGCTCCCACAATGCAGCCCCAGGCAATGTGGGTGGAGCTCTGGAAAATGACGCAGGTGGCTACGCACATGCCAAAGTAGGTGAGCAGGCGCGTAAAGTTCACATACGAGTCGCGTTGCTCCGAGGAAAGGTCTTTATACGCGGGACAGACATGGTAGATGTTGGTAGTTTTAGAAGCGGAACAGTAGAAGCCCTAGGGCAAACTCTACTCACCGTGGCACTTGCCATCCTTGAGCTTGTAGCCCTCCGCACACTTCTTGCACATGTCAGGGCCATCGCCTTCGCAGCCGTCGCAGGATCGATCGCATTCCAGGCAGCTGAAGGAGCCCTCGTTGTTCACACAAAACTGCTGTGGCCGGCAGGAGTTCGGCTTTCTCTGCTGCTCCAGGCACTCGTTGATATCCACACAGCCTGCCTCTGAGTCCATACTCCAGCCATCCTTGCATTTGCGACAGCTCTTCGGGCCACCACCAGTGCAGCCGCCCTCGCCGCATGCCGCATGGCACTGGGTGCACAGGAGCTTATTTTCGTCGCGGAACGACTCATAGTGCTCTGCGCCGCACTCGTTGCAGTTGGGCCCCGCATAGCCGGCGTCGCACAGGCACTTGCCATTGCCTTTCCGAGTCCCTGCACCCTTGCACTTGCCTGCAAGAAGCATTAAGATTAACTAGAGTGGAGGAAGAAGCGAAGGAAGAGGAGCAGGAGGAGAAGAATCTACCATTTCCATTGCAGTCGCTGCAGGGCTGGCAAGTGGCGCCGTAGGTGTTTGGCGGGCAGCAGACGCTCAGCTGTTCGATGCACAGCCAGGAGTGCAGGTCAGGACTCTCCGTCTGCCTGTGGGTGAACCACTCCTCGAGAAGCGACTCGTGCTCGTTGGCCAGATTGTGGCAGTGATCCTTGTTGACCACCTCGGGGTCAGAGCAGAGCCTCTCCTGAATCTCGACAAGCCGCACCTCGCTGGTTTTGTAGGAGCGCAGCTTTTCCTCCTCCCAGGCCGTGTCGCCTCCTCCATGACCGCGCTTTGTGCGCTCGAGTCCCGAATTGAAGGACGCCACCAGCTGGGTGCAGCCGCGACAGGGCGGTGGAGTCGGCTTGTCCGCCGACGTGGCGGTCACTGCCAAGACCAGGAACGCCAGCACGGCTGGCCAACAGTGCCCGGATTTCATTATCTTAGACTTATCTTAGTTCTTTTTTGTGGCCGGCGAATTCTTTAAGTTTACGTGTATTTAGAATTGGAGGCAGTGTGACCACAAAATGATATAATAATAATACTAAATATTTATTCTTTGGAAGTGTGACCTTTCCTTTCAATTGTTGATCGGTATTTTTGGAGGGAAAATAAGGCGGTCATACTTTGTTGATAACCGGGAATATTTGAAGTTTTGAATTTTAGTCCATAATTTCAATTTCGATCGGTAAGCCACAGCAGCGAATGCTTTTAAATAAATACGTTAGCCCTTAGTGCTATCAGCCTTATATATAGGAAATAGGGAAATAGTCTTGGTTCGGACTTACCCGCTGTAGGAGACACTCAGTTACCATTCATCGCCACACCGCAGACTTGGCCGAGATTCATCGATGACTTAGTCCTTTCGAGTGCAGACGTTATAAACACACTAATTAACACGCGATTATTAACACATTATTAACAATTGAGGTGAACGGGTGGAAAGCCGCGGACAGACTGAGGCTGCTGCGGAGAGTCGCCTCTATTTATAGGGGTGAGAGAGATGGTTAGAGAGAAAGAGATAGAGAGCAACATAGAGAGAGAGTGGGAGATAGGGAATTAGAGCGAGATAAAGAAAGAGAGAGAGAGAGAGAGAGAGAGAAAGCGAGAGAGAGAGAAAGAGATAGATTTAGAGAAAAATATATTATATTTATATATTATATTTATATATTATATTTATATATTATATTTATATATTATATTTATATATTATATTTATATATTATATTTATATATTTTTTTTAATTATATAAATCTAATTGCCCATAAACTAAAATTTAACGTTCATGTGATTGGTTTTGTAGAAAAAGTAGAAGATTTTCTTCAAGTTTGCCGTTTTTTGGGTGGGGTAGGATTTGTATAAAAAAAAGAATTCCATGACATACATAAAACATTTCCCAAATTGTGAGTGTTTATTTGTGAGTTACTCGCCCTCGGGCCATTCAAACACTCCTTCGGTGGGTTCCGTTCTCAGCCAAAGGCACTGATCGATTATCTGGAAGCCCAGTTTCCGAAACATGCCCGAGGATGGGGCATTCGTGTGTCCTACCAGGGCCATCACATCATGTCCTTGAGCGGCCAGACGGTACGAGATTTCCCTGGTCACCAGGCTGCCAAATCCTCGACGTTTGTAAGAGTCTCTGACTTGCAGGGCCCCCAAGTAGCCGCCCTGTAGTCTAATTTTAATTTAAAAATTTCTTTGATATATTTTCCTTTCATTAAATATGTTAAGAGTTTACCTTATGCACCAGGCCACCAGCTCCTGGGTTTCAATATTATAAAGTCCCACACTGACGCACAAGCGAATCTGTCGCTGGATAAAGTACAGAGAACCCAAATGATGATTGGGCCACTCCTCATTAACCAAGGGAGCATCTTCAACACTCAGAGATCTCAGAACAAAGCCAGCAGGTGGTCTACAAAATATAATTAAAGCTACTTTAGACTCCATCAGCAAATAAATATATATAAAATCCCCTCTTACTCAACCTTCAGCTGGAGAGCCTCCTCTGCCTTCATATAAAACAAATCCGTGGGATCTCTGAATACTAGGCCCAACTTTTTGGCTGCAACCACCTTGTCCAAGGCTGCGATATGTCTCGAAGGAATCGAACTGCATTTCAAGCCCTTCGACCAGTCCAGTAGCCCCAAAGCCTTTTCCAAGAGACCATTCTCGTTGTTCAAACTGCCAGCAAACAGCTGATAGCGATCCTAAGAGTTTCAGATACAGATACATTGCCACTCTCTTGCGCTCAGATAAAATAATGCACAGAGTATATAGTATTTATTGAGAACTCACCACTATAACGAATAGACCTTCATCTCTGGCTTGCCTTGTGGACAAAGTATAAAGTTGCAAATTCTTGATTTCAGTTTGCTTCTTTAGAAACTCTATAAAGTTGTCCAGGCAGTAGAATTCCTGACAGTATTTGGGCCAATTTTGCCTGAAGAGCTCTTGAAATCTTTGCAGTACTGGCAAGTCTATAGGTTCTAATTTTACGCTCATTTTTTATTGAACGAAAAAAACAACAACCTTTTCGCGCGGAAAACAAACAATAAATGGTTGGTTGATTAAATCAGGCAGCTTGCCAAGCAGCTTCTAGAAATTCTCTTAAACAAATATTTTGAAGAGAGTTTATGAGCAATGCGAACTCTCTTGGCGAAAATTAGAATCTTTTTATGGCAAGCTCTAGAGATAATATTTTATAATATTTGCACATTAAGAGCCCCTAATATTAATCTTATAACCTGACATCTGGTCATTGAAAGTCTCCAGTAGAAATAAGAGATACTAACCGGATCTGGTTATAATATCTATAGGGGTAACCGCAAAAGCCACGGGAGTCAATGAAAAGCCAAGGAAATATGTTGTTTTATGTGGTTTTCGCATTTTATTTTATACACTTAACGTATTTTGTAAAAATTTAACAATTAATTTTTCATTATATTTCACCCCTTTTCTTTCACAACAAAATTTTCCAACTAGCAAGAAATCTAATCTTTTATTGAAGAAACAACAAAAATTTCACATATTTATACATTAAAATTCATAAACAATCCCTTAATCTTATCACTCTCCATCGGGCCATTGGAAGTCCCCATTTTCGGCTTCTGTTATTAGCCAATGGCACTGATCGACCATTTGAAAGCCCATCTTTAGAAATAAAGCGGACGATGCCTGGTTACCTTGGTCAATTTCGGCCATTACATCGTGACCCTGCAGGGCCACTCTTCTGGAGAATTCCTTTACTATCAGGACACCAAAGCCACGGCGCTTGTGCGAGTCCTTGACCTGAAGAGCTGCCAGTAAGCCATCCGGAGCTCTGTCAAAATAATTCAGAACATATTTAAAATTATAAAATATATAAAATTGAAAGTAAAAATATAAAAAATCTTGGAAATTTATATTTACCTGACGCACCAGGCAACGAGTTCATTGCTTTCCTCCTCATACAAACCCACACAAATGTTAAAGGCAATTTGTCTTTGCAGGAAAAACAGGCTGCCAGGCTCACTCCACTCCCAATGATCATCGATAACGTGGGCATCCTTTATACTCAAAGACTTCAAATAAAAACCAACTGGTGGACTAAATAAATATTTGAATTAAATTCGATTAAATTAAATTATTAATGGACACAATGTGTGATGTTAACTCACTTAACTTCAAACTGCAGAGCCTGCTCTTTGCTTAACAGCCAGGAATGAGTTATTAAATTGACCTTTAACCTGAGTTCCTTGCCTTGAATAACTTCGTTGACTGCCTTGAAGTATCTATGGGGCATCGAGGCGCACTGAAGGCCACCAAACCAAGGCAACTGATCCAGGGAATCCTTCAAGAGCTCCTCAGACCTGTCGCTTGCCAAGCAACCCATGAAGAGCTGATAGCGATCCTTTATGGTTTAACATAATAAACCCATAAAAAAAGGGTCAAACGGCAAAGAAATGCAGTAATTTTCCTACCACAATCACAAACAAGCCCAGTTCCAGGTTTGGCAGGGCGTAAACTTTCACATTCTTGAGCTTGGCATCCTTTCTGTGGAGCTCCAGGTAGTTGTCCAGGCAGTAGAACTCCTTGAGGTACTTGGAATCTCGGCTGTAGAGGCTCCTTAGGAGCTCCAGCTGCTGCAGGCCGACGACTTGCTGTAATTTACTCATCTCTCTAACTGCTCCCTGGTAACCGGTAGGTGATCCAATTTATACAACAAATTATCTTAGAGTGATGAGCTTTATGGTGTCTCTGGATTTCTCTATCTCTGGCCGTCTAATTGCCGTCTGGCTTAGATGTATATTTATTCATTGTTGGGCCAAGATATCTGACCACCATCCCTTGGCCGGATCATGCTCCAGTAGTAGTGTTCCCCGGGATTGAGCTGGAAGCCCAGTTTCTCGAATACTCGACAGGCAGCGGCATTATTCATATTTACCAAGGCCGTAACATCCTGCTGAAGATCGGTGGCTATAGCCTTGGCAATGGCAGCGGCCACTAGGAGGCCCAAGCCGCGACGTTGATGGGTTGGGATTACTTCCAAGGCGCCCAGGAAGCCGCTTTGAAGTCTAGAACAAATATTTAAATACTTTATATTAAAATTTAATTTATATTTAAATAAGAAATAGCCACCTCAAGCACCAGGCACACAGCTCGCCCGTCTTCCCTTCATATAAACCTACGTTAGTGTTATTTTCAATTAACATCTGTATGAGCTTCAGGGAGCCAGGATGACGGGCTGACCATAAATGATTTATAAGCTCTGCCTGCTCCAATCTGACTTTATCCAGATAATAACCCTCTGGGCATTCTACATCCAATTTCTGCGCTTTTTCCCAAGTCAGACTATACATATTCGTGTTCATCTCGCGATCCATGGTGAGGCTAAGCTCTGCCACCAGGTCCTTGTAGATTTTGTGATGCACCTCGTGTATAGCACTGACTTTAAAGCCTCCTGACCAATCCAATAATCTTAAAGCCAGCTCTAGATTCGTTTGCTGTCTGCTCAGGTTGCTAAAAAATAGTTGATAGCGATGCTAAAAGCAGATAGTAATTAACAAATATTTATTTATTGTTTAACTATTATCTTGGGTAATTACCACCAATAAAAACAGCCCATCGCTTTGCCAATCATTATCCAGCGTATAAAAAGCCAAATGGTTTAGATTTGGATTTTTGGCCAGCCATCTCAGATAGTTATCCAGCCAGAAGTAGCCCACGCAATGCCTGGGCCAATCCTTCAGATACAGGCTCTGCAGATCCTTCAGATCTCGTGTATCTGTGATTTTTGTCAGTCGCCTCGCAGTTGCCATGCTGAGCAGAAATGTGAAACTGAAGGTGTGTTCTTTCCATGACGTCGTTGCTCTTTCCGTTTTTTGTTGTTTTTGTTTTGATTTTGATAAGCTGTTTGGGATTTGTATGCCCTAAGTTAGAGTATTTTAGTTTTAGGGTAACGTTTGTTTAGTGATAAAGGGGATTGCTTATTGTATTAAAAATTACATTATTTCCTAGATCTGATTAGTTTTAAAGCATTAATAATATTCATTAAATATTTGTCAAACATCCATTTTTAATTTAAAATATTTTGCTTTTCCTTAACCGTCAGAGTATTCAAACTTCGGTTTCAAAAATATTACTTTCTCTGTGTTGTCATGGCAAACATGTGTTGTATGACCTGATTGTGAAAGTGTAAAAACGAAAGCGGGCTTAATCTGTGGCAAAAATACTAAAAGTACAATATTAGTACTAATACTATTTTTAATATATTAAAATTTCATTTCATACAATTTTCAATTAAATTATTATCTAAATTACACTTGTAATCACTCTGTGTTGCCACCAAAATATGTATTTATTTGTATGTTCTTAGTACTTTTTTAATAAATATTATTTTATGCATTTCTTTTTTACCATATGGAGTTTATATAAAATAAATAATATTATAATGTCATAAATATTATTAATTAACCAATTATTATATACTGTCTGGTTTAAGTCACTGCTAATTTGAAAGGAACTTATCCACCACGGTTTAAGCCTAGGATCTTCATAAAATTAAGTAACAATGAATATTTATTTCATACAGGTAAATTATTTTAAAATTATGGGACAATTTAATAATAAATATATTTTATAAATATATCCTTTTATATGACTCAAGTCATGTCTTTATTTCTATCCAAGTTATTTACCCGGGTTGGTGCTTTCGCTAAGACCTTACACCTTTTACATGTATAAAATTGTATTTATTTAAATTTATACAACAAATTTTATAATTTATAATTTATAAATTTCTATATAAGGAGTTGGCTTTGTATGAAAACGAATTCAGTGAAAATTATTGTAAGAAAATTGAAGGCTATTTCGAAAATAATCCTTTGATACTACATAGGTCTTCCCAAGGATATGTCTGCCATGAGCCAGCTGAAAATTAAAAGGAAAATTATTGCATACAGAATTTTGTAAAAATATTCGAAATAAAGGTTACATTTAATATATTATATTTGTAAGTCAAAAGCACAAAATGAATTCGGTATTTCAAGATTTTTAGAGAAATTAATAAATATAGAAATAGGTAATATTTCGACTGAAAATAATTTAAAGAAAATATGTAGCGAAATTGGAATTTGTTTAATCAATTAAATTTAAAACTTATATGTCAACTTTTGATTCTGTTTAATTTAAAAAAAAATATTTAGAAAAATAATTAATTAATTTTTATGAGGTTTAAATAAAGTCATAAAGAATTAATATTTTAAAGTATTTATTTTGGCTACTGTATGAATTAAATAGATAAAGAAATAAATTACTTTCAAAAATATTTACCTTTACATGCTCTGAAATTAAGTTTTCCCCCTATTTTAATTATTTTTTAACGAGCTTAAAAATTCTCCCCCAATATTAACTCAAATAAGACTACACAAACACCTTTAGTTATTTCAAAAACTTGTAACTTTTTATTTAAACAGTGGGCGCGTTTTGTTTGTTGTTGTTTCGTTTGTCATTTCGTAGAATATGTACAAAAAATACCAATGCTTAAGACATACACCTAATAATAGTTAAGTATTTCCATATATATATATGTAGATCTGTATATATTTAGGGATCTGCCAATTCTTCGATTTGTACAATTGGATTTACACGTAGTTGTTGCAGTTGTTGCGTAAAG
Organism: Drosophila jambulina; assembly: GCA_018152175.1. Taxonomy (NCBI): domain Eukaryota; kingdom Metazoa; phylum Arthropoda; class Insecta; order Diptera; family Drosophilidae; genus Drosophila; species Drosophila jambulina. The sequence continues at coordinate 2,004,479 of JAECXH010000114.1, forward strand.
AAGAACCTCTATGGTTGGGCTTTAGGTTGATATTTACAGCTAGACTTTAGACGTAGTTTTGCTTTCTTCAGCTCTCTTTAGCTTTCTTCAGCTTTCTTCAGCTTTCTTCAGCTTCCTCCTGATAAGATTCTTCTGCTCCTTCGTCCTTCCTCCGGTTAAGTTTAGCTCTCTTCTCTCAGCTCTGGCTTAGGATGCTTGGTGGTGGAAGTGGCTAGCTGATCTCGGTAGTTAAAGTTAAAGTTAAAGTTCCTCGGCCTTGACGGCCGCTTCCTTTGGCGGAAACAGCTTGGAGGCCAGCGTCTTCTTGAGCTCCTGGATGGGCTGCGAGTCCTCCTCCTCTGGGCAGGGCGTGGGCGTGGCCTCCCCCGCCTGCGAGGAGGTGGGCGAGGAACACGAACTGGCCGCCGATGTTGCCGTTGACTGACGTTGCTCCTGCTCCCGCTCCTGCTCCCGCTCCTGATCCCGCTCCTGCTGCCCCTGCTCGCGCTCCTGTTGCTGCTGCTGCTGCGTGACCTTGCCCATGAAGCTGCGTATCTCCTCGAAGTAGGACTCCTCGGAGGGATTCTCGCAGAAGCGCCGGATGCAGTGCATCCTCTCGCTCACCCCGGACAGGGCGCTCAGCGACACCGCGTCCGACTCGTGCTTCTTGAGGTGCCTGTCCAGGTTGGTCTGCTGGCCGAAGCAGCGCTCGCAGATCTCGCACTTGAAGGGCCGCTCCTTGTTGTGGATGTTCCGCACGTGGCGCTGCAGGTTGGAGGAGATGCTGAAGGAACGTTCGCAGTACTTGCACTTGTACGGCTGCTCGCCGGTGTGCGTCCTCAGGTGCCGCGTGAGATTCGCGGAGCGTGGAAAGACCTTGCCGCAGAACTTGCACGTATACCGGTCCTTGTTCCGCTGCGGCAGATTCGGATTCGCGCTGCCAGGAGCTCCGCCCGGAGCGGCACTGGCTCTGGCCTTGTTTTTCCTCCGCGTCTGATAGTCCTGCAGCTGGGGATGCTGCTGGGTGAGCTTCGGGTTGGGATGCGGCAGCTCCACCTGCACCTGCAGCAGCTGCTCTGTGGGCGGCGGCCAGGTGAGCTCGCACTTCTTCAGCGGATGCCGAAAGGGAAAGTCCGGCCCGGTGGGGCTCGAGCTCGCCCCCGTCGCTCCGCCAGCTCCGGGACTGGTCACTCCGGCGAACACGTTGCGGTACTGCAGCGGCAGATTCTTGGTCATGGCCTCCAGCAGAGTGGGATGAACGGCGGGTAGCGAGGCGGGGCCTGTAATTAGATGGAACATAAAAATAAAAGAATAAATAAATAATAGAAATAAATAAAATAACTATAATTGAATTTCCAGTCAATTTAAATGTTTTGTTTTATATTTCTATTAATTTTTCTACCTAAATTTTTAAGACTTTCTCGTGCTAGCAAGACACCCACCTGGTCCAGTAGCTGGTACAACCGAAGGAACTACAGCCGGAACCACTGGAGGTGCTCCCTCGCGCAGCGCCCTCAGCATTTTCCGGCTCATATCGAAGCCCAGATCGGCCAGCGAGGCGGCTATGTGGTTGTTGTTCAGCTCCTTCAGCTCCTTCTCCTTGAACACAATCAGGTTACTGTTCTCATCCTCCAGCGGACCCGTCGGCTCCGTCTTCCTCTTGTGGGCCAGTCGCAGGTCCAGCGGCTGGTCGAAGCTGCCCCTCCGCTTGCCCTTGGCATGGTGGCTTAGCTGGTGGTGATGGTTGTGATTGTGGGAGTGATGGTTGTGGTGATGCTGCAGCTGGCTGGAGAGCCTGCCCCCCGCCGCCGTCGTCGTGGGCGAGGACGAGGACGACGAGGATGCGGAGGAGGTGGTGGCCGCCAGCGAGGAGGCCAGCTCATAAGGTACGTGTGATATATACGAGGTGGGCACTAATCCTAAGGCAGGGTATACGCAGCCCTGTTTCGGGCTAGGAAGCATCTTTCTTGGTGAGTGGTCTTTCTCTCTCATAACTCTCATTAAGTCGCTCACGGGGCCGCAACCGGGTTGTGTTGTTCCTCAGATTTTTCCTTGTTCTCTCACTCGGTTTGGTGGTTGATTGATTGATCGATGGATTGATTGCTTGGTGGATTGATTGGCGGCTTGACTGAGTGCACTTGCTCACGGGTTTCGGGTTTGTAGGGGTTTGGATTTTGGGTCTGGTAATGACAACAAAGTTACTGGTTCGAGGGTAGACTTCGTTTTAAGGTTGCTATGTACCTGAAAAAAGGGGATTAAGAAGTGTAGGGATTAATATAAATATTTAAGATTATATTTTAGATTGTGAAAATATAGATTCTTTTCTTAATTTTTTTTCTTAATTCTAAATAAGAGCCATAAGTCATTAAGCTATGTATCTTCAAGCCAAAAGTATCTTTAAGTAAAGCTTGAATTATAATCTTAAGACACACACAATTATTTCAAAGAAAGAAACCCTTAAAGAATAGCTTAAATATTACTTAAACATTTTTTTTAATATTAAAATGTCTAAGGTACGCTTTGGGATCTCAAAAACATACATTAAGACACTTATAGACTAGTTTCTCCTGTGAGGGATTTTAAATATTTGACTAACTCCCCGAAGTATTTCAACCAATCATTTCTGTAACAATTTCTTAGGTAACCTTGGATATTCCCGGTATCTAAGAATACGTACTTTCAAGACCCCCAAAGTTAATACCAGATAATTCCCTCACAGATCGCCGAAACCCAGCATCTACTCCCCCAGTTCCCCAATCCAGACTTTGGACAAATAAAACCGAGTTCATTGGGTGCGTCACAAAGTTCAATGCTTCAGCAGCTGTGCCGAATCGGTCCATATAGTGAGCTTTTATGTGTTCCAAGGGGAATTTCCCATCTACGTCACACTGGGCCTGTCCGCATACCAAACTAATAATAGTGCCAACCCAAAAGAACATCTTTTTTTGGATAATTTTCTGTTTTACTTCGGTTTTTTCCTCTTAAGTTTTTTGTGGTTCCTTTTGTGGTTCTTTTAGCGCAATGCCAAAAAGCCACCGAAATGTTTAAACAATTGTTCTATTGTCTGTTGCTTGGGGTGGAAAAATACTTGGAGGAGACCGACGAGAGCCCCAAGAAACAAAAGCAACACTAGAAAAAGAAGTCATGAAAATTAACAAAAAATACTTAACGGTATCTAGAGTGACGATTATGTAAGACAAACAGACGGCCAGACAAACATCTAAGCACACACACATCTCGAGGGGTTCGGAGGGGGTGTGTGTGTGGTGTGTGTGTGGGGTGGGGTGGGGTGAGGTATGGCCACAGTAGCACCTCATGTGGAGGTCGTCCAAGCTTCAGTTAAAGGTGCGTGCAAGGCGACGGAAAATGCGTGGGTCTCACAAAAAAGGCTTGAGGAGGGGAGGCTTACACTGGGAGAAAAAAATCATAGGAAACGAATACAAAAATAATTATAAAAAAAAAACTTGTAAATTTTGTGGGTTATTTAAAAACTGTAGAGCATTAGCCTAAATATTTGAAGCCTTGAATGTAAATTTCTTTGTGTTCAATTTTATAATTTCAATATTTTCTTTATTAAACAATAAATAAGGAAAATTATATGAAAAATTTAAATTTCAATCAATATTTAAATGGATATTATATACTATTCATTTAAAAATTGATTTTCCACATCAAATATCAATAAAGTAAAGGAATTTTCAGTATTTTTTGACATCCCTATGGTAATATAAAATTAAGATGTAAACTATCAATTAAATATTTGTAGATAAATATTTTAATTTTTAAAATGTAACTTCCTAGTATGGCTTACAAATGCCTTGAAATAATTCCAAAATTAATTTTCCTTAATTTTTCCACGACTTTTCCTCGCAGTGCACCAACCCAGACTCAACTCTTGGCAGATGGCACGTTAAGAAGAGACCTTAAAGCGATTCCCGCCTCCTCCGCCAAGCCATCATGTGAACCGAGTTGCATATTTGCCAACTGCAAGAGACCAGCAACAAGAGGAACAACAACAGCAACAAGAGCAACAACAACAAAGGAACTTGGCTTAAACAGACAACCTGCATTCAGGTGGGCGCGTTGATCTATGGAGCTCTGTTCTCCTATCTAGAACAGAATTTTTCATGAGACATTTTCGTGGGTTGTCTGGCTGTCGTCGCTGATGTTGCTTTATATTATTTTTTTGTTATTTTTGTTTGCTGTTTTTTCTGCAGCATTTAGCGATCGTCTGGCGACAACAAATTGCCTTTTGTTGTTGGCTTTTAGCCAAAAAAAAAAAAAAGTTAATTAGCCGCATTTGCTGGCTTTGATTTGTTGGTGTTGTCTGCGGTGTTTATGGAGTTGCAAATAATTGTTGCTGAATTGTAATTAGATCGCAAGAATGGTTGAGAAAAATTGCATCATTTTTTAAGGCAACAATCAGGTGGTTTGTTCGTTTTTAAGGTATTTATAATGGGTTTAATGTGTGAAATTTGATAATAAGATTATATATTTGAGGGTTTTATAAGTTGGTTAAAAGTTTAGACCTTTTAAAAGGTGAAGATGTGTATTTAAAGATGACACAACTTCAGTTATTTTATGGAATAACCTTTTTAATTGAATTATATAAAATACATATATATATTTGTAATGATTTATTTCTTCATTATATTTATAGGTTTTATTTTTATTTCATTAATTTCCCAGCTCTTAGTTCTTAAATTTTATTTATACCATTTCCTATCCATTCCCGTCTTTGACATAATTCCCCAACAATTACATAAATTCTCTTTAATAAATTTTGCCCACCTGTTTTTATTTTTCATTGGGTTTCATCACCGCTCCCACAGGTTTTGTTTGCATAATATTTTTTGCAAATATTTATGATTATTTAATAACAACAAAGCGTATCAGCATTCGAAATGTAAAATATTTGCCTAGCTGGTTCAATATATCGATGACAAATTTATTGACACTGATGTCACGGAAAAGGGGGAAATGGGGGAAAATATGTAGAGTAGGAAAACAGAAAGAAGAGCCCTCATTTACGTGGAATAAAAACACAGAAAGAAGAGGCCTAATTTGAGTGATGTTTCAGGTGCAATCATTTTATAATTTGTTGACAATTAAGGCCTCGTCTTGAGCTGGCCAACATCACCATCGCCTGCGAAAGCCGAAAAGTAATATATATAAAAAACAGTAAAAAAACCAATTAAAGAGTAACAAAGTTTAAGCGGCGACAACAACGAGAGCAATGAAGCGAACAGCAAACAGTTCAAGAAACGGACGGTGAAGGTACGGCCGCAGATACAGATTCGGGCAGAGATGCACAGCCATCAGATACAGATACAGATACAGATGCAGATACAAGTTGCGGCGTCGCATGTTGCAAAGAAAAGTGAAATCAAAGTTGTAAAACCGCGAAAAACGCAGTCAGGCAGACAGCAGCGGCAGAGACGCGCGGATGCGATGGCGACGCGACGTTGGAAAAGCACAGACGCCGCCGCTGCCGCTCCAGATTGGCAAAAGTGTCCGGCGAAGGAGACGTCGTCGTCGGACGTTGACAATGTTGCCACTCAACGGGGATTGCAACTGTGACTGCCACTGCACTGAGCGGAAAATGTGTTTGAGTACGGGTTAATTTATATTTTTAAGTATATATTTGATAAGATATACAAATAAATTAGAAAACATTTTTCAATATTTTTTGCTAATAAAAATATTTTAGAAATATTTTTGTATATTACATATTCAGCCTGGTATGTAATATTCGAGCATAGGGAAGCCGGAATCTCCAGCTCACAGATCTAAATATGAAGAAGTTAAGTGGCCTCTATTATATAATAAATATGTTTGTTTTTTAATTGATCAACGATAAATGATAAACAAATATTCAAGTTCAAATATTTTAAATTAATTATTTATTTATGTTCAAATATTTTCCTTGAACTAAAAATATTTTGGAACCATTTTTCTCTTGAGAAATAAGTTCAAGTGACCAAATTTCTCAAAATATCTTAGTTTCTTTTCTAATATTCCTCCCAGTGTGCGGCGTAACTGTAACTGAAGCATAGTTATATAGAGCTGGAATCGGAAAAGTCGCCCCCCGAAATTAACTTTGTCATTTTTCTGACGACGCAGCACCGTCATCATCGCCAGCAGCGGCGGCTGTGGCAGCATCATGATTATTAAATGCTGGCCGCATAATTATTGCCATAATCATGACAATCAGCCGACGCAGTCGCGCTTCAGCAGCACCAAAAGCAAGAGCCAAAAGCACCAGCAGAGGCTAAAAGCAAGAGCATAATCAAGCGCAACTAAACCACAACTAAAGCCGAGACTGAGACCTGGCCAAAAAGGAAAACCGAAGCCGGGCGACACACAATGAAAAACGAGAGTAAAATCTCCAAAGCGAGCCGCTCACTGAAATGGAAAATTAAACCTTGTTACATCAGTGCAGCAGCAGCAGCAGCAGCAACTTTGCAGCAATATTTGCTGCAGGATCGCCTCAAACACACACACTCTCCCCCAGTGGCAACCTGATACCAAAAGCGTCACAACAAACTTCCAGCGACAAACCAACAAACAAAAATAAAGAAAAGCAAAAAGAAAAACAGAAAAACCAATAAAAAAAAAGACTGCAAAAAGACACACACGCACTGGCAATAAAATAAATGCGAAATGCTTGGGATAGAAGAGATTAAGACCCAAGATCATTCACAAGATCAGGCTTTGGCATCCATTTGCCAGTGGATTTTCCTCTTCTGGGGGATTTTCAGCGATTTTCCAGCGGAATACCAAAAATGTTGATGCTTGTTGCGATAACATAAACCAAAAATAAAGATTAGATTATGGCTTTATCTGGCATGGGTATGGGAAAAATGGTTTTCAGTGATTTTAAGAGTGTTTATTGAAAATATTACTGGGGAAAATATACATCTACGTATGTTAAAAGGTTTTTAATTATAATCAAAATAGGTACTTTGTTAGTTTAAATTTCAGAATAAATTATGGAAAATTAATTTAAGGTCATTTAAATTATTAATAAATGAAAATATATATCTGATTTTTTTTGTATCTAATTTCTATTAATAATAAATATATAGATAAATTCTTTATAAATTGGTATACAAATAAAGTAGGTTTAAAAAAGATGGTCAATTATTTTCTTTAAATAAAAAATATCAAAGAAAGCTCTAGACAACATGAATTATTTAATAATAATTAAAAAAATTTTAACTGAATTCACTTCTTCAGAATAAATATTTTAATATTTCCTTTATCCTAGTTATGCCTCTTTAAAAACGTATGATTTTAATCATTTATAGACAACATATTCATTAATTTTCCCTGTTAGCTTTTCAAAGATTTTTCCACCTGCAAAAATATCCACCTGGCTCAAAATCTGCTCTCTAAACCCAACTATAAATGATGGCCTGTCAGGAACAGTATTCCTCAAACGTAAAACGTTGAAACCGAAAGATGTCCGAGTTGGCCGAGGAAAACTCATCAACGAGAGCAACTTGTGAAGCAGCAGCAGCAGCAACTCCTGCAGCAGCAACATGCAACAGCCGCCAGTGCAGAGAGAAAAATTATAGCAATGAAATTTAAAATATTACAAATATATTTCTAAAAAAAAACGGAACTTTTATATATTAAATATATTTCTATACGAGCGAATTTTCTTTCAAGAACTATTTTTCTTATTAAAGAAAGGAATAAAAAGTGCTTAGCTGAATACTTAATAGGTGTTCTGCATGAAATACAATATTTAAGAAATATTTTAAAAACAAATTGATCTACTTAAAATTGAAATAAATATTTTGCAAACTTAAATTTATATTTTCATACCAAAATAAAGTGCATAAGATATTATTTTAAGGTCTGTGAGTCTTTAAGAACTGTAGGGATTGAATTCTTATAACAATTCTTAGTACAAGTTCTTCACTTTGAAAATATGGAAATGATAAATTTTTAAAACTATTAAGACTCATTCAAAATAAAAAAAAAAAATTATATGATCTTAGCTTAATTAAATAATTTTCAAGACTTGTATACAGAATTCAAGGCTTTACAAATTTGAAAATGCAATCTCTTTTCCCTTCCTGTGGCTGCGTTTTGGAGACGTTCATCTGACGACTCTTGCGTTAATGGTGATGATGATGCTGGAGATGGAGCTGGGAGCTGGATGCTGGATGCTGCAAGCTGGAGCTTCCAGGGGACCCTCGTCCAGTGCAATCTGTAGCACTTTTCCCCCCCGGCCGGACAAGACAACAAGTGCAGCAGCAGCAGCAGCAGCAGCAGCAGTTGCAACAGAGCAAACACATCTCCTCGGGAATCACGTCTTGCGGAGCAGAGCAGACCCTGGTTGTCGTTACATATCTGGTTGTCTAGATTGGCTGCAACTGCCTCGCTCCGTCGCAGTCGTCGTCGTCAGGTGAAATAAAAAGTGAGAGTGACATCGGAAATTGTTTCAATTTTCCAAACGAAACCAACAAGCTGGCAGATAGCTAAAAGTTGCCGCAATTGCCATCGTCATCTCTCGCAGCCGGTCGTTGGTCGCTGGTCTGCTGAATGAATGTCGAAAAGTGTATCGAAAACAATTTTTCTACGTACACCAGCAAGTGCTTTCCCAATGCTCAACAAAAAATACAGTAAAAAAATAAGGCAAGAAAAACTAAAAACATAGACCAGTTGGCTGCCTCGCCGCTGGCTGCCTGGTTGCCTGGCTGCCTGACTGCATCCTGTTGTTTGTTATAGTTCGGCTTGTTTTATTTCTTACTTTATCTTTATATAACTAGCACACGGAGCACACATGCGGACCCAGCATCCCAACCAGTTCAACTCCGCACTCCTGGCTAAATACTCAGCCTAAATATCTGAGGTTTCCTCTCGGTCCTGGGTCTATTTCTTATTTTTTGTCCAACTCTTCAGAGGTGCAAATTTTTGGCTTTTTGAAGACTTAAACTAGTTTATGTCCCTCTCATTTGTAAATGACCGACCGACGGACACTCCATAAATTAGTGCTGGCTTTTATAGCCAGCGTTTTGGGCAAATGTTTGGAATGCATGAAAAACAGCTCAATTGAATATCGGAGGAAGGTGCCAGTTAAGCGCGCAGAGATCGATAATTATCGGAGACTCTCAAAGTGATTTATGGCCATCTTTCGGTTGAGTTAAATATTAGCCACAGTTGGCCAGCTTTAAGATAGAGTTGAGCTTTAATATCTTCAGATGTTAAAATGCATTTTGAAATGGGAAACTAATGGAAACGATTTAAACACAGCTATTAGCCAGGGGAAATATTTATTTATTATTTTTATTATTTTATTTAATCCCAAACTGTACTTTTATATTGATTTAAAAACCTTTTAATTATTAAATTTTATCAAATCCTTAGATTAATTCTTAGCAATATCATATTTTGTTCCAAACCTTAGCTTTAATTTAAGAATATCTTAAAATTTCTTTATACAAATACAATCAATGTAAAAATACATATTTTGTATTATTTCTTATAATTTTTCAATCAATGATATAAATTACGCTTTATTTAATTGCCCTGTCCATATATTTAATTTAATTTATTTATTTAATATCCCAAAACTTAAGGTATTCTACTGTTTAGTCAGTTATTTATTTTTAAACCAACATAAAACCACTAGAAATATTTTATTAAACCTTGTCTTTTCCTTAATTTCCCTGGCTTAAGCTCGTTAATGATGCCTCCTCAACTAATTGAAAGTCAGCAAAATACAATATACAAAAAAATAAAAGCAAACAGGAAACTCCTTTTCTTGGCCAGATGTGCATCCGTATATCACCCTATCCACCCACCACAGAGCCTGATCCAATGATCCCGGCATCCAGCCAGCCGCTGGACAATCCTCCATCCATCGTCCACCGTCCAGCGTCCGGAATACCGAAAAGAGTGAATGGCGAAATTTGTGTTTTGAAAGTGCCCCCTCCGCACACATATGACCGGGCTAAACGGGGCCCAGAAAATAAATAAAATAAAGACCGAATACAAACACTCAACCGGCGACGAGTATTCAAATATTTAATTGAAAGAGCAGAGCAGAGCAGAGCTCCGACGCAGCTAAATAATATTAAATAAGAGAGTAAAAAATGGGAAAATAAACTACTCCACTTGATTGCCTAAACGTTTTCAACAGCTCAGCACTTTCGGTGCAATTAATTAGATTTTTATTTCTTCATACGGGCCGCGGTGTGTGATGCCATTGGATTTCGATTTATTACCACACACTCGAAATGATACAATTATTTATGCCCGATCGGAGGAGCAGCCAGTCCCGAGCCAGTCAAGCTTGTTCTAGTTGAAAGCGAACTCCTCGGCGGCTCTTGTTTCTTTTTCGTCGTCCACAGAGCCTAATAAAACCAGGGGCCATCAGAGAAAGAAGTAAAAATAAGTAAGAAAAAGAAAAATATAAAAAAAATAAAATTGAAAAGAAACCATATCAACATTCACATCATAAGTAAACCAGTTTGCACCTGAGAGAGGAAGAAGAAAGTTGTCTTGGCCATTTTTGTGTGTTTTTTGCACTCAAGACACTTTTTTTATAACTCTATGTGGATATTGCAATTTAAACCCAGATATATGTGAGCTGGATGCCAAAGGAGGCTCCTCCGATCCTCCGGCGGGCGTTGGAACAATGGAGACCCCCAGAAAAAAGGAAACCTAACTGTAACATGGCAGGCAACCAGCTCCGATCGCTTTTTTGGCTTTTATTTTTTGGTCATAAGCATGAAATATTGCGCACATCCAAAGTGTCCACATGTCGGAGCGATCCGCTGCAGGCCTAATTATATTGCCGCCGATCCAACTGCTGGAGCCCAGCCGAACCGAGGCGAACCTCCTCCAACCTATCATTGCCTGACACATGCTACCGTTCAAACACGTGCGCCCCGACACAAGACAACAAACAACCCACCACAAACACCAGCAAACATAAGCCCCAAACAGGCAGCACAGCAACAATAACAACAAAATAAAAAACAGTAGCCAGCCAGGCCAGGAGAATAATAATGGTAGATTCCTCTCTATTAAAAGTGGACGAACCAGGCATACCCTAGACGGGGAAATAATAAAGGATTAAGAAAGGATATTTTGATGCTTTGCAGATTGTACTAGGAATGCTTATCGAAAGTTCATATTGATAATAATTATTAATTAAGGACTGACTTTGAGTTTTATAAGGTCTAAGTAAAAGCATAAAAAGGATCTTAACATTCTCCAACTTCCTATGAACCTTAACTCTTAATTTATGTTCCATCAAATACTGTTATCTAACTATTTTGTATTAGGACTTCCATGTTAAGACTTTTTATGATGGTTCAGTATATCTTTATGATCATTCATACCATATAGTACCTCTCCTAGTTATCTCGGTTCACATGCAACCACAGTTATAAGGCAATCTTCGTTCGCGAGCGTAATCATTATCATACCATCTTAATATGCATACGAGCATCCATTCCACTCCACTCCACTCTCTCCAAGGAAGTGTATCATCAGTGGCCACAGTGGCAGCCCCCCTAACAACAGTACCAATCAAAGAGCAAATACCGATCTGGCTTTGGCTCTGGCTATTGCCGGCCTAAAGTGAAAGTGCTCCAATTGCCGATGCCAGCCACCGTTCGGTAAGACTGAGGCTGGAACTGGGTACTGGGGACTGGGGACTGGGGACTGAGTCTGAGACTGGACCCCGGGCTTCATCCGCGGATGCGGCCAAGTGCCTTGACTCCTCCTCGATTTTCAGTTTGGCTTGCACACACTTGCTGACAAGTTGTTTGTGTCCACGGTGCCAGCAGCTGCACCCTCCAAAGCCTCCCAAGCCAAACCATGCCACCCAACGGACCATTCATCTATCCATCTCATCACCCAAGCCCAGTCTGATTTTACAGAGCAAGAAAATAGTACCTAAACAAACGTGAAACTACAAATAAAAAAGAAAAACAAAGCAAAGTACTAGTCCTCCCAAAAATGTCCTAATTAAGACCTCGTTTTCAGAAGCAAGGTCACACTGTGCTGCCATGACAATCAAGAAAGTCGTAGTTTTCCCTATTAATATTTCAATTTTTTGATAAATACTATTTTTATATTTTTTCTCTCTCTGCATCGCACATTGCGGAATAATTGGCGTGACTGGAAGCTTCAAGTGCGCCGCTATTAGCTGGCTGGCAATCACAATTGACGGCTCCAGTGTTGGTCAATTGCCCGAAGAGGCTGAGCTTCAAGATTTCTGCTCGTGTGCAAAATGGGATTTCCTTCCGGTCAACAAGAAAAACAAAACAAAAACTTAGAAAAAAAACCAAACGGAGATTGGTGTTTAATTGGTGAGTGTGGAGACTGAGGTGTGCAAGATGCAAATTGCATAAATCAGGCGGCATTAAGCTTTAATGGCTGGAAAGGTTTCTGATAGAAAATTAAGTGATTTGGAGGATTCCACTCATGGCAGAACATTTTTTTTACGCGATTTGCATGTAATTTAATTCAATCAAGTCATTTCCTTGAGGTGGAAAACAGAGGTTTAATCTTGAAAGAAAGAGGTGTTAATAAGTACTGATAATAGAGGATTTTCTGCATGTATTTTGTTAAGAAGACTTTTTGTGGGATTCTTACAAGTTTGGTGGATTTATATGCTTAAAAACATATAAGAATATATAAGTAAATATTATATATTAGTTTATACAAGTTTTTAGCTATGTTTACAGACTTTATTCTTGTTTATTTTATACTTAAAAGATGCCTAATTCATATAAACAAGTTGTATAAATAATTTTACATTTAAAAATCCATCCAAAATGCAGTAAAATATTCTTTAAAATTCCCTTTCTATAAATAAATAAATTTTTATTAAATTTTACACTCGTTACAATTTGTTCCTCTCTCTATTTTATCACTCCCTATTTATATATCTGCTCAAATCGCTACCGGAAACCACATATCTTCACCGAAAACCACCACTAAATCGTTTAAAATTTGCTCAAGGGCCTGCAAATCAGGCTTTAATTCCAGCAACTCATCATCCGCTAAAAACTGAGACTAAAGCCACCGGCACAAGTCCGAAAACCGCAAACGAGGCACTTTCATGTCAACCCACAATTCAAACCGCACAGGAAAAAAGGCCCGAAATCCAAGCGAATTCTTCCGAAATTGCCCACAAACTAGCCCACTTAGGATCTGACAATGGAACCACACATCATCTGGTACACCATACATACATATGTGGCAGTAACTCTTTTTGGCCAAAATCTAGAGTAGTATCTACGTACGTACACCTGCTCTCTGTGCCGAATGGTTCCCATATATCATCGTCCGCTAAACAATATGCCAAAAGCTAAATGCGATACAATTATCAAAGGCCGAGATACATTTTTTCTGCCATTATTTCTTCTTTTTTTACGTCTCGAAAAATGCGAATTTTCACACACATGCGATGGGAGGAGGCTGGGGAGGATGGGGAGATTTAAGATTCAATGCGATGTGATTACATATTATGTGTAGTTGTTGTTTTGTCTGCCGCGTTTTATGGTCCAAGGTTAAATGCTTTGAAAATGAAGCTGAAAAGACGAGAAAAAATAAGAGTCGGGAAAAAGAAGAGACAGAGTCGGAGTCGGAGTGACTTTGGTGACTTTGTCTGGGATTTTTGGTTTATTTTTTTCGGTTTTTCTTTTTGGAGGGTGGCTCATTTGATTTGCAGTGAATATTAAAGCAATTTGTGGGATTATTTCCTATTGTAATCAACGGTTGTGTTTACTCATCAGCCGCGTCGTCTCCCCAAAAAAATTTGTTATTATTTTCGGTGTTGTTTTTGTGGAGCACTTCTTTTTTTTATTTTTTGGTCAACTCATTTTCAAGTACAAGTTACGCTTCTTTGGGGCTTGAGTTTTTATTTTGTCACTCAGCCGACAGGCATGAAAATTGGCCTCATTTGGGGCCCCACAGATGATGTATTCATAATTTCATTTAAAGAATTTGTGTGGCTGCCAGAACAGATTTTATATATCCGAAATATCTAAAATATACCCCAACTTACACCTCTTTTCTCTCTCTTTTATTATTATTGTTAAGCCAGAGACTCGGACTCGACCCCACAATTAATTAAAGCTCTCATTGCATTCAAGGTTATCTTTTGCTTCTCTGTTGTTGTTTAGTTAGGTTAATTTACAGCTTTAAATTAGTGTAGTTTACTTTCAAAACACTTTACTTTTGCTTTCAAAATATATATACGCCTTGCCGGCTGGGTGTGGGGTGATCATTAAGTTGCTTAAGTAGATTTTTCTAAGCCCCGCTTAAGGCTGGCTCGTACTATTATTATTTTATGGCCAAGAGAAAGAGAAGTTGCAGAAGCAGAAGCTGGATAGCAATCGATGATTGCCGGTTTGGGGTCCAATGGCGAAAGGTGTGGCCACAAGCATTTAGAATGTGATTTAAATTGATGATCTGATCTCATCGGTGGCTCCCAAAGGGAGGGGTGCGCGTAATGCGGCAAGTAATTGGTTAATCAAGAAATCTAGTCTGCGCAATTACACATCATTTTGGAGGGTTTTTAGATGGTTTTGATTTTGTGAGCAGTTAGATTGGGACATATTTCTATGAGCTGCAAGGTATTTTTTATTGATGTGAAAAGTTTTTTGATTCTTTGAAAAATGAAGTATTTTATTAAGGATTTTAAAATTAACTTCTGTGTATTTTTGTTACTTAAAAAATTAGTATACTTAAATTATAAAAATTTCAAATATAATTTAAAAATACTAATACCCTAATAAAGAAGTCTCTTTGAATTTATCTTGAATATGTTACGATTTTTGCGTTAATTTTAATCACTTTCAAGGGAAATATATTATTTTCAAAAATATTTAATATATCTCTTAACATTTAAATATTTGTTAATATTTTCGTTAGCCCCATAACTATTTATATCACTAAATCAGAGACATTTAAAAAAAACTGTTCTGTTATTATTTTTAATAATATTCTCTGAATTTATAACTTCTACTAACACTGTCTACTTAGTGAATATTGGTAATATTTCTTACCATTTCTGACGCTCTATTATTTCACTTAAATATTAAGCATAAATCACTCAAAATTCCATCCACTTTTATTAACTCATTTACGTGGCAATCATTTCCTCGACCAGCTGCAACGGTCCAAACTCGATAGTTCACTATCTCTCGCCCCTATCCATACATTATATGGATACATATAGATGCAAGTACTAATAGCATATCTGGGGCTGTTTAGCATTTTGCGATCCATTTAAGCCTCGGCCGACTGTCGCTCCAATTAAAATACAACTCATCTCCTGGGCCGCATTTGCAAATTGTTGCATTGCAAATTGCGGCTTACATAAAGGCAGGGGGCGGGGGCGGCTGTCTATATAAAAGTCTGTTATTGAGATGTCTACGGTCTGGGATTGGGATCTTTGCATCTGCGGATTTTCCTCTCTCTCTCTCTTATAATGGGAATGCAGAGGAAGAAAGATGGGATTCCTTGGCTTGATTGCAGGTAATTAAATTTTATTGTAAGGTTTCTTGTTATTATATGAATGATAATGTTAGTTATAAAATAATTAATTTTAGTGAAAAGAAATTCCACTTATATGTCATACAAATAAAAAAAATCGGCATTTAAATTGAAGAAAAACTAAATAAAATTCCTTTTCCCTAATACCGCTTTGTTTCTCCGTCTCTTCCTCCTGAATTCGTCTCTTTGCTCATTCCATATCGCTCTCTCAATGTAGCATTGATTCCGCTCTCAGTTTGCTAAGAAGAGCTAAGAATTTCGAGAGGGAGAAGGAGATCGAACACAGGCACGTGACTCCCGCCTTTTTCACTTGCCAACTGCCAAACTGTTCGGAGCGGTCCGGGAAAACTTAGCGAAAAACTACTAAAAACAACTACTACTGGATAATTAAATTGTGTAAATCGGTTTAATAACGAATATAGCTCTTGGGTGACCCAAAGGATTACCGGTGGAACCGTCGCAAAGTCAATTTTCGTGAATTCGGATATGTGAGCAGGTTTTCTCACTTTTTTTTGCTTCTTTTTGTTGTGTGTTTTATTAAAAATCATTAAATGAAAGGTGATAAATATTATGGAGATGTGCAATAATGTGTTAATAATGCAAGCAATCAAATATTCCCCGTGTCTGTGTCTTTTTTATTAATTTTCAATAAGCTAAAGGAAAAGAAAAATCTGCACGCATATTTGTATGTATGTATGTGTTGCAAGCGGCGTTCCTTCCAATAAGATTCCCTTCTGATTTGCAGTATTATATTAATGATAATGTTAGTTATAAAATAATTAATTTTAGTGAAAAGAAATTCCATCTATATGTCATACAAATAAAAAAAAATCGGCATTTAAATTTAAGAAAAACTAAATAAAATTCCTTTTCCCTAATACCGCTTTGTTTTTCCGTCTCTTCCTCCTGAATTCGTCTCTTTGCTCATTCAATATCGCTCTCTCAATGTTGCATTGATTCCGCTCTCAGTTTGCTAAGAAGAGCTAAGAATTTCGAGAGGGAGAAGGAGATCGAACACAGGCACGTGACGCCCGCCTTTTTCACTTGCCAACTGCCAAACTGTTCGGAGCGGTCCGGGAAAACTTAGCGAAAAACTACTAAAAACAACTACTACTGGATAATTAAATTGTGTAAATCGGTTTAATAACGAATATAGCTCTTGGGTGACCCAAAGGATTACCGGTGGAACCGTCGCAAAGTCAATTTTCGTGAATTCGGATATGTGAGCAGGTTTTCTCACTTTTTTTGCTTCTTTTTGTTGTGTGTTTTATTAAAAATCATTAAATGAAAGGTGATAAATATTATGGATATGTGCAATAATGTGTTAATAATGCAAGCAATCAAATATTCCCCGTGTCTGTGTCTTTTTTATTAATTTTCAATAAGCTAAAGGAAAAGAAAAATCTGCACGCATATTTGTATGTATGTGTTGCAAGCGGCGTTCCTTCCAATAAGATCCCGTTGCTTCCAATATAGAATGGCCGTGGAATGGTTGCAACCCGAAGTGAAGTGTCGCGAGTTCTGATTTGCAGTGTTTCTTCATTTTCTTTTGTTTTTTTTCTGTGTGGTGCTTCTCATGAAAAATCAAAATTTATGTGTTATATATCCAATACATATGTACATATGTATATATTCCCAGTATGTGTATGTGATTTATTTTTATTTTTGTTTTGTGTTATTAAAAATGCAATGCAATGAAAGTTATAATATAGTTTGTTTTGTTTGTTTTTTTTTATGTGCTATATTTATATTAATAAATGGGCCGAAAGTTGTTACAGTGTATCAAAATCAAGCCAAGAGTATGAGCAAAAACAACAACAAACGCCGAGGAATGGCATTCGCCATTTGCAAAAAGGAAGAGGAACATAGGGTGAGTGGAAAAAAAAAATTTTTTTACGAAAAGAGAGCGAGAGAGGCAAACAGAGAGTTCCTTATATATGTATGTGTGCGTGTGCAAGTAAGAGAGTACATCAACAAGTGAGTGAGAGCGTTTCAGATAACGGTGAATCTCACTGCGAAGGACAGGGAAAGACGGAGACAGGTTGTTGAAAGGAGCAAGGAAGCAAGAAAGAGTGATTAATAAAAATGACACACAAAATAAAAACTTTGAATCCTTTTCAATAATTTTTGGATTAAGAAAAAGTATATTTTTTTCGCTGTGCCTTTACTTTGTAGGTTTTCCTGGGTTTTCATTTTTTCTCAAATCGATTTGCGTATTTCGGGCAGCGGTAATTGTTCGTCGAACTTTCATGTGGCGGGGGGCCCTCCCTTTACCCCCAGCTGTCTCCACTATTTTTCCACCGATTTGAATGTGGATTAAGTGTATTCGAAGCCAAAGAGTTTGTGTATAGCCCAAAGTGATTTGTTTTTCAGATTGCTGCTGCGCGGCACTGCGGTTATCGAAGTCATCGTCGTCGTCGTCCGAGTTTGAAATTGAAAAATACACACACTGGAAACCGAGGGGGGGGGGAAGGGGACCTGTGTGTTGGCCAACTAAATCAGCGCACATTCCGAGGGGCAGCGGCAAAATGTGTAACGCAATCAAAGCCATCGCTTCCGGTTTAAGGCGCAATTAACTGCCTTGGATTACGCTCCTCTTGCCACTGCAATTGTCGGCTAGATCGTGCTTTTATTTTGTTATTTTCCAGCTCCAGTTCCCGACCCGACTTCTCTATATATAGCGTCATGGTCATCATTTCGCAGATTATCTGTGGAAACATTTCATTTCACTCGATTTCGTTACATTTACTTCCTTTCCAGTTTCAACATTTTCTGCTCGCTGCTCTCTTAATTTTTAATTGGCACTTATAGGGCCGTAAACAAATTTCTTTTGCCGAACCAGCGATCAAATGTCATAATTTCTTCTCGCCAAACTCATAATTTGAATTTATTTGAAAGTTTTTCACGGTCCTTAACAATGAGCGTTTGCGACCGGAGGCGACTTATGGTAATTTATTTGGCGTTTTCTCGATTATAATAAGATGGGAACAAATTTGCACTTCCTACTGGAAGAAGGTCTCTGTAATAATGGTGTTAACGGGGGTAACAAGACAATTGGAAAAGTGGGAATCTGATTAACCCATAATGAAGATTTTTATTTGAACTCATTGCATTAATTTTTAGAGATTTTCTAAAATTTCTTTGTGAAGGAATTTATTTTTTAGGGTTATTTATTGGGTTGCTAAATAGAAAATAAATAATTATAGTCAGAGATTTATTATCATAACTTTTTGATTTTATTTGAAGTAGCAAAACAAGGGAATGTTACCCAAATTTAGATAGTAAATTGCCTGCCTACAAGTATTTTAATTATATTTTTCGGGGTAAATTAACAAAGATGTTCTGTGCTAAATGATTTATGTGCCCCCTCCCAAAACCTCCAGCAATATTAGCTAATAGAGGAAATAAATGAATGGATCTCATCACACCATCTAAATTGGACCTCGCCTCTTTGAGAACTTCATTGAACTGTCCGAAGTACATTCGATTCGTCACTTCTTCGCTTAATGATCTCCCTCTAGAGAAGGGGCTCCTCTGGAGGAACAGGGACTGGCAACCTGTCTGGGGCTTTGGCCACTCACTAACCTCGAAAAAAAAAACGTTTAATTAATGATCTCAGCTCGGTTTACCTGTGCTGGCTCGGGCGCTTCTTTTACGCCCATCTGCCACCAAAACACAAAAAAAACAACCATCAACTTCTATTTAAAATTAAATTAACCTGCTTAATTTGCCCCCACCCCTGGCGAAGAGACGCGCCCAAAACATTCACTCCAAAAAATACAAAGAAAAAACTGAGTAAAAAAGAAGAAAATCGAAAGGCGCTACTAATCGCGTTAATGCCTATGGACTGAATGTATCTGCATCTGGCGGATACATTCGGACACTCGAGCGACTGCCCTGCATTTAACGCACAAAAACGCTCTTGTTTTATTTTATTTGAGTTTTTTTTTCGGGGATTATCATTATCGCCGCAGCTGCTACCCTTTCACCCTTCACCCGTTCCGATTTGGATTCGGATTCGATTTTGATCGCTCAATTAGCGTAAAAGTAACATGTCAAAGCTATTAATCACTTTCTAAGGCTCAGATACATTCCATATTTTAGGCGTAGCCCGGCCCGCAAAAAATAATATAATATTATATAATTTATTTTTTCTTTTGATTGCCAAATTAAAAAGCCTGTTGCTAGCCGTGTGTGTGTGTGGACAACTCTATTTCGCTATCGAAATCGCTGCGTCATTACTCGAACTTCAATTTCATTCATTCATCAATTACAATACAAGAAAAATACAGTTTCGAGCGGTGGAAGCCTTGAATCTTTCGGATACGTGTCTCTGTACCTCTCGTCGCTCTGCGGCCCGCAGACTAAGACATCCATTAAAAAACTCAAATTCATCTATCAGTTTTTGTTGGTGGCTAAATAAATGTTCACCAGTTGACATTAAGTCTAATATTTGTTGATCCTGTGATGGTGCTTATTGTAATCAATTAAATTAAGTTGTACTTAGTCTTCATTAGAGTTTTGGCGAATTCATTTATTATTATATGAGTGTTGATTGCGGGCGAAGGGGGGCTTATTATACTTTTAATTCTGTAATAGTATGCAATTTAGAATAGGTTTTATTTGGGCATGATTAAGTTTCTTAAATCCTGTGGGAGGGATTAATTTTTAAATAGTAATTTCCATAAGAAAACTTAATTATATCGATTATCCCTGGGTTTGTACAAAGAAAAGAAAATATCGACCTCCAAAAAAAATGTTTTAATCTTTGATATTTCCAATTTTACATAATAATAATAATAATTAATAACCTGTTACTATATTAGGCTAAGCAAATTTTTTTTATTCTAAAATAATTTGATTTGATTATTTTGATAATCTTTTCTGACTTAAAGTATAATCCTAGAACCTGTTCCTATACCTATTTATTATTTACCCTTACAAAAGTAAATGTATTATATGTTTATAAATATTTATACATTTGATAAGTAATTATTAATTTATGTATTGAATCAATTTCCTTAAACTTAACCTTAAAATCCTCTTATATGTACTGCTTTATAATTTACATATATTTTAATAGGTGTATCTATTATTTTTTAGATTAGGTACATTTATTAAACTTTTGTAGTATGAAAAACGAATGCATGTCAAAAATTTACCTTTATTTCACCCACATTAACCTCTGACACAGACTGAGCTGGATTTTATACTACTTAATATGTGCAATCCTTAATCGTTAAATTTGTTTTTTCTTTTATATTCCTTTCATAATTGTAGCTATTACTTCAATATTTCTCCATTTATTTAACATCTCGAAATAATTAATTTAAAGTATCTTTTCCATACTTACATGGTTGGATTTTCCGATCGCTTTGGTAGCATCAATTTGCCAGCCTCTTCTAGTTTATTGAGCAGCTTTGCTCTAATTGCACAACTAGTTGTTGTTGTTGCTGCCACTATTGTTGTTGTTTCTATAGTTGTTCCTACAGTTGTTGTTGGTATAAAATCCGCACGGATATCCGCTGGCCGCTGGCAGGAAGAAATCACCATTTGAGCACCGTTTGGCTATTTTTTCCTATTTTTTTCTTTTCTACGGATGTTGATAACTCGTCTCGGCATTGGCTGTACAATATTATGGATTTGATCTTCTGGCGGCTATCGCTATAGTAGTGCTTGCTGCTGCTTCAGGTGATGTTTGCTGTTGCACAGCGTAAGTCATCCTGTGCGATCGAAGTGAAGATATATAGTATATATATAGCCAGGAAAGCCGACGGCGCGTGGGAATTTAATTCGCAGTTGTAGTTTCAGCAAAGCATTTAAAATTATATTTAACGCGGTTTTGGATATAAAATTTATTTAAACAAGTTTTGAATTGGGGTGATAAATTTTAAAGATTTTTAAATCAAGTTTTTTCAGAGGTTTTTGTGAACTTTCCAGGCCTTAATTGAATTTTTCATATATGTTTTGATTAGAATTTAAAGTATCCAAAGGGTTAGGTTGTTTTTGTGTTTTTTAAGTTTATTTAATAATTTAATTAGGTATTGGTTTATAGTATAGGAAGTTTAGGAGCTTTAGTTGTGGGTATTTTTAGGGAAGTAGCCACTTTGAGATGTATTTCTATTATTTTGAAATTAAGTCGAACTTTATACACTTTTTACACTTGGTCTGATTTATGATACAAGTTGTGCCGGGAATTACGTTTATTTTTATAATTATAATATATATATATTTCTCTATTTAATTGGCTTTAATTGGCGATGTGTTCTCTGGAGTTGACATCGATCCGGTCGATCTGTCGTCGTTTCAGCTTCCTCTCTAGTCGCGGACTATAATCTTTTCAGTTTTATAATTTCATTATCGGGAGAGAGACTGTCTGTTTAATGTCTGACCATAATCATCGACCTGTACACACGTCTCTGAGTCGTAGTCTCGCAGTTTCCGTGCTGTCACAATTTGCATTAATTGCCTCTAAGCAGGTAGTTATCATTGATTTAGCACCGATCTGGGGTAGATATAGGCCACAGATATGCATTCTATATACGGGTATGAGTTGTTTTTCTTTTTTAGTATCACATTATCTTCGGGGCGTAGTCCATTAAGAATATTATTTACTGTTGAAATTCCTTAGTGTTTTCCTCAGTAATTTGTGATTCGATATTTGTAATAATTTATGGTCTATATAGGAAGAAGTTGGGAGTTGAAATGTTAGGAATCACATTTCGTGGTTGGGTTTTATTTGTAAAATCTTGAATTTGCACATTTTTTGTTTGGTGGTTTTATCGATTGATTATCAAGATTTCCGATATATCCTTCGGCACTTCACTTCCAACGGAAACGGCGACGCTTTACCGTTATCATCACCATCGCGTTACGTTGCCTTTTCGACGTTTCACGTTACGTGCTGTGTGTGGATTGTATATGAGAGGAGAGAATCGCGCTCACGTTACGTGCTGCAGTTTTTCCGACAAAGCGACAACACACGACCAATAGCTTTGAGACCGTCTCGCGGACTGATGATAGGCCCCAGTCGCAGAGCCGCAGCTTCAGTTTTCGATTTCCTAATAACAAAAAAAAGAAACAACTCACAGAAGAAAAAACTAAACGCAAAATAGACGACGGAGCGACGTCTTCGGCGAGTGTATGGGTGCTCTGAATGAATACACAAACGATCGCCGATCTCCTCCAGTGATGATGACTCCACACGAAACTCGAGATCCACACCGGGGCAGAGCAGCCGGCTTAGGCAGCGACCGAGGCAGCGCCGAGACAGCGACTGCGACTGCGGCTGAGCTCCAACCTAGCGATGCAATAAATCGAAGCTAATACACTTCTTTCTTAATGTAGAGCGATACACACACACAGACAGCGCACGAACGCCCAGACGGGTTTCGAACGGTAAATGAGGGGCCGAGCGCCGAGCGGCGATCCACGATCCACGACCACGACGATGCATCCTGCCTCGCGTTTTACTCAATGAAAATTCCAAGACAGCTCGCTGCATCCGAAAACTGGGTGGAGATCTTCCGCCCCAAAACGAGTGCCGAGCCGAAGCCCCAGCTGCGCCACCCGAAGTCTGCTGCCCCACGAAGGCGGGCGCACGAGCTCCAAAGCCCCAAGCCCGATCTCCGGCTCGTTCCACTTGCGTTCCACACTCGCCGCGACACGGAATCGAAAAAGTAAGCGTGAAGCAGTCGCCACTGGAAGCCCCAACGGTCAATAGGCGGATGGGTTATTTATATATTTTTGGGTATATTTTTACTGAATTAATTTCCTTGAGATCATATTGAAAGGGAAAGCCATTAAAGTCTCATGAAAATGTTATATATTATTAAAGATGAACGTAGTTTTCAGCTAAATTTTATATGTTTCTACTAAGCCAGAGGACATAAAGGGTTTTATAAAACAGTTAAAGATCTTAATAGATCGTAAGCCTTATATAAGTATTGGTTTCCAAAGAAGCAATTACCTGGGAAATATATTTTAGTTTCCTAAAGAAAAGTTTACACTTCCGAATATATCAATTCAAATATCCTTTTCTAACTATTTTCAGTAAAAAAATATATTTCAGTGTGCCATTTCTTTCCATTTGGGGGGGAAATGGGAAAGTTCAACGGGTTCTTTCACTGATCACAGATTAACATACGGTCAGAGAAGGGTCTCCGGTGTTGAGCTTGTGTGTCCTACTTGGCACGAGACTGGGATCGGGCATTTTCAATGTCCATGTCCATGTTCAAGACCATGTCATGTGCCTTCTTCTTGGCCACTTCACACAGCTGCAGCAGCCACTGCAGCAGCCCCTGCAACATCAGCAGCAGCAGCAGCAGCTAGCTCTTGATGTTTGCTGCGGTGCCCCGATGTTGCTGTTGCACGAAATCGATCAAATCAAAAATGACTTTGTGAAGTGACTAACTGCCTAACTGCCAGCTGCCGTTGCTAGTTGCAAGTTGCAAGTTGCTGATGCAGCAGCAACAGCGGCAGCAGCAGCAGCAATTGCTGTCTAACAGTAGCTTGGCTGCTTTGATTTTTTGGCGCAAGTCCAAGTCCAAGACTGAGAGTCGGCGACCGCGACCAAGTCCAAGTCCATGGACATACAACACTTCAAAATGAAAGCACATTCCCTTGTAGAAATTGTACCGTTAGAGGCACAGGTACAGCGCACCCCATGCACATCAGGTCGTCTGCACAGCAAAGAAAATTATACCAAGAGATGCCACGGATAAGAGATGGTCAGTTGATGATTTTCCTATATTTTTCCACGGTCTCTAAGAGCTTAAAGGAAAGAAGAGCAAGGAGCAGGCTTGAGGTGTTAAATGTTATGAAGGGGAAGGCAGTATCTAATGTTTTTATTTTAAAAAATTTTACATCCCTCAGAAATTATGTATAGATTCTCCAATAATCTTGTTAAAGAGCTGCTTTATTTTGTGACATAAAATTAAGATAGAAAGTTATGATTAAAATAAAAATATATATTCTCAAACACCTATATATTTAAGACTACATTTTAGTAAGGATGTGATCCCTATTTAGTATACATATTAATTTTTTTATGTGTACCCATCTGTCCGCAGCTTGAGCTCCTTTCCTTTCCCCGTCCAGCTTCGCTGAAGCATCCCAAAAGATCCAAACATCCAACTTCCAGCATCATCATCTCATGCTGATGATCGGCCAACACTTGGCAGGTTTATGGCTCAGATATTTGCAAATCTCCAGGTTCCGCCACGAGTTGTTATTGTAGCTGTTCTCCTCTTGTTATTCCAGCTGATGATCCGCCATCATCTGGAGGAGATCTCCTACTCCGCCAGCACAACCGCCGCGGCCACTGCCGCTGCCGCGTGCCACGCTCCTCGTTGGTTATTTATTTGAGTCAATGAGTTCACAACTATTTTTCTATTTTTCCTTAATGGCTTTTTCTTTTGCTCCTCTCGGCTTTTCCTCTCTGCATTTTCCATGGGGGAAGGAAGCGCCTTGTTGTCTTCGCTTGATTGATGGTTTGATAATGTGAAGTTGCTCGGTTCGGGGTATTTTTCGGCCTCTGGGGAGCCAAGGATTATTGGTGATGGTCAGGGCCGCAAATGAGTTCAATTGAAGATTATCTTTTATTAATTAGCGAGGCGGCTGTGGCGGGGAAATGTGGGTCAGGTTAAGGAATTTTGGTGGGGCTTTGATTGAAGGTGGAATGTGACGGATGATGGAAGGTGGCGAATGAGGAATGCGGCTGTGTAGAGCTCGTATTTTGAGTGGGTTTTTTCTTTGAATGGTTATGGGATTTAGATCGTGGCTTAGAGAAGAAGGAATTATTTTTAAAAAGCAAAAACAATGTGTTAAAATATAGTAAAGACCTCGAATAAGCTTAAAACCTTTTATAATTAGAATTACCTTAGTCTTACCCACAAAACTACCCCCTGAGAACCCATGGAATTCCAACTCTCTATCGATGATCGCCATGTTTCGAGGCTTCACCTTGTCACCACTCAAATCATGTTCTCGTGAAGCGAAGAATTTGTTCCTGATTAACATTGCATGGGAATCGGAGTAGCGACATAACAGGTACATAAATACCAGCATAACTCCTAATGTATATATACAAAATTAGCATATATAGATCGCAAGTCCGGCACGATGCCCGGGCTATTATGCATAATTAAATTGTTCATATACGATAATTAGCCGCGAGCAAATAAACGGACAAAAGCGGCGCTATTCAAATGGCTAAATAAACGTTTAGTTTATGGCTTATACCTTTTAACTAAACGAGACAGCAACAAATACAGCGACAGCGGCAGTAAAACCAAATAAACAATTTGATAAATTTATGCGAGCCACGAAAACAGCGCCAGAGCAACGACAGCAACAACAATAATAAACAATAATAAAAGCGAGGAAAGCAAATCGAAAACGAGGCTTTAACACCTCGCTGGGCCCCCGTACGTGCCCCGTCTCCTCCTCCACTCTTTAACCCTTCAACGGCAGCTGCTGCACATAATTGGCCCGCCGAGAAAACATGGAGCGATCGTAAACATTTATTTTTGTTGTACCTGCTCATGCAGGTGTGTGTGTGTGCAGTGTGTTTGTGTGTGTTTGGAAGACCCGCCCGCCTTTTTTTTCTTCTGTATTTTGTTTTTGTTTTTGTTTAAACGTTTTCAAATCGCACAGCGAATGAAAACGAAAGAAAAAATGAGCACACATCGAAAGTGAGCACATAGCGAAGCGCTGCCCCGACGTATCAGAGTCGAGCAGGGTCCCCCTCCAAGTCCCCCGATCTCTGTGTGCTATCCCCGATCCCCCGATGTCTATATGTGCGGCTCGGACGAGTGCGAGTACGAGCTATGTAGCTGAGATACTATATATATCCGAGAGACTTTGCATGGCCGGTCGATTGCCATGGAAGGGGGAATCGGTATGTTTTACACTGAGAAAATACCTCAGAGGGTTTGACAGTAATTTAGGATTTTTTTTTGGAAGGAAAGGGGTTTAAATTAAGGAATAAATAAATATTTTATGCTACATGAGTATATATCTTATCAAAAAGAGGGGATAACCCAGTTTGCTTTGTATTGAAACAGTCTGTAAAATCAGATGTTTAAAATTGTTTAAATAATTTTTTATATATATAACAATTAAATTAAATAAACACAATTATTTCTAGTACCTTAAGGAATCTTAATATTTCTACATTTTATAAATTTACTTAAGTGATGTCTAAAAATACATTATTAAATAGTCTTAAAGTTAATATTATTTCGTAATTTAATACCTGATTCTGTTTCTGTTTTTTCTTACTTACAAATTTTTTTTTTTAATATTTATATCTTTAAAAATTGTAAGTTATTTCCCCTTGTGCATGAAGAGATCGTGGCCACATGCCCGAGTGACCACCATCGTTGCTGCTGGCTCCGCTCCACACACCACATTGCACCAACACTGGGCCTTCGTGATGTCCATCAAGTTAGCAGGGCAACTTTGGAAAATCAAAATTTTAATTACACCATAATTTGCCGTTAATTATCCGTTAATTATTCGTGAAAGAAAAAAATTTGCCGTTCAATTTTTTATCCTTTTTTTTTGATGTCCTGCTAAGTTGATATCAAGTTAGCAGGGCAACTCCTGAAAACTTTAAGATTTCCAAAAAATTTTTGACTCAGAATTTGCCGTTAATTATCCGTTAATTATTCGTGGAAAAATAAATTTTGTTGTTCAAGTTTTTAATATTATTTTTTAAAAACATAAAGTTGCCCTGCTAAGTTGATATCAAGTTAGCAGGGCAACTCCTGTAAAGTTTAATATTTCCAAAATCTTTTTAGCCAGAATTTGCCGTTAATTATCCGTTAATTATTCGTGAAAGAATTAAATTTTTGCTCCATTTTTAATATTTTTTTTATATTTTTAAAAACGCAAAGTTGCCCTGCTAAGTTGATATCAAGTTAGCAGGACAACACCAGAAATCCTTCACATTTCCAAAATCTTTTTAGCCAGAATTTGCCGTTTATTATTCGTTAATTATTCGTGAAAGAACTAAATTTGTTGCTCCATTTTTAATATTTTTTTTATTTTTTAAAAACCTAAAGGTGCCCTGCTAAGTTGATATCAAGTTAGCAGGACAACACCAGAAATCCTTCACATTTCCAAAATCTTTTTAGCCAGAATTTGCCGTTTATTATTCGTTAATTATTCGTGAAAGAACTAAATTTGTTGCTCCATTTTTAATATTTTTTTTTATTTTTTAAAAACCTAAAGGTGCCCTGCTAAGTTGATATCAAGTTAGCAGGACAACTCCTGTAAAGTTTAATATTTCCAAAATCTTTTTTAGCCAGAATTTGCCGTTAATTATCCGTTAATTATTCGTGAAAGAATTAAATTTTTTGCTCGTCTCTTTCAGTTTTTATATTAAGTAATTGTTGTGCTATATAAATACAAATCGCCTCCGTTTTAATAAGAAGTGTGGCAACGCCAAATTCGTTTGAAAGCGACTACGTATGCGTGTATATGACCAGGCATGTACACATGTATGTATGTATATGTATGTGTTAGGCTGCAGTCGATCGACATCCACGGACGCATTTCATTTGGCGCCTGCACATTTTAATACAATTTTTGGATTATTAATTCTTGATAATGATCTAAATCTTGTCTCAGAAAGAACTCTCAAGACACAAGTAAACAAGGAATTCATCGTAAATCCATAAAATCATATGTGCAGATTTTTCACTTGTATTGCTGTAAGCATTGACGTCAGTGTTCGTGTCGAATTAGGCCCACTTCCACTTTGTACAATTAAATATTAACCAAAACTTCCTAGACCCAGACTTTGTATTAAATACAATGCTTACAGCATTGTAATTGTACAAAGTGGAAGTGGGCCTAATTCGACACGAACACTGACGTCAATGCTTACAGCAATACAAGTGAAAAATCTGCACATATGATTTTATGGATTTACGATGAATTCCTTGTTTACTTGTGTCTTGAGAGTTCTTTCTGAGACAAGATTTAGATCATTATCAAGAATTAATAATCCAAAAATTGTATTAAAATGTGCAGGCGCCAAATGAAATGCGTCCGTGGATGTCGATCGACTGCAGCCTAACACATACATATACATACATACATGTGTACATGCCTGGTCATATACACGCATACGTAGTCGCTTTCAAACGAATTTGGCGTTGCCACACTTCTTATTAAAACGGAGGCGATTTGTATTTATATAGCACAACAATTACTTAATATAAAAACTGAAAGAGACGAGCAAAAAATTTAATTCTTTCACGAATAATTAACGGATAATTAACGGCAAATTCTGGCTAAAAAAGATTTTGGAAATATTAAACTTTACAGGAGTTGTCCTGCTAACTTGATATCAACTTAGCAGGGCACCTTTAGGTTTTTAAAAAATAAAAAAAAAATATTAAAAATGGAGCAACAAATTTAGTTCTTTCACGAATAATTAACGAATAATAAACGGCAAATTCTGGCTAAAAAAGATTTTGGAAATGTGAAGGATTTCTGGTGTTGTCCTGCTAACTTGATATCTACTTAGCAAGGCACCTTTAGGTTTTTAAAAAATAAAAAAAAAATATTAAAAATGGAGCAACAAATTTAGTTCTTTCACGAATAATTAACGAATAATAAACGGCAAATTCTGGCTAAAAAAGATTTTGGAAATGTGAAGGATTTCTGGTGTTGTCCTGCTAACTTGATATCTACTTAGCAGGGCACCTTTAGGTTTTTAAAAAATAAAAAAAAAATATTAAAAATGGAGCAACAAATTTAGTTCTTTCACGAATAATTAACGAATAATAAACGGCAAATTCTGGCTAAAAAAGATTTTGGAAATGTGAAGGATTTCTGGTGTTGTCCTGCTAACTTGATATCAACTTAGCAGGGCACCTTTAGGTTTTTAAAAAATAAAAAAAAATATTAAAAATGGAGCAACAAATTTAGTTCTTTCACGAATAATTAACGAATAATAAACGGCAAATTCTGGCTAAAAAAGATTTTGGAAATGTGAAGGATTTCTGGTGTTGTCCTGCTAACTTGATATCAACTTAGCAGGGCAACTTTGCGTTTTTAAAAAATATAAAAAAAATATTAAAAATGGAGCAAAAAATTTAATTCTTTCACGAATAATTAACGGATAATTAACGGCAAATTCTGGCTAAAAAAGATTTTGGAAATATTAAACTTTACAGGAGTTGCCCTGCTAACTTGATATCAACTTAGCAGGGCAACTTTATGTTTTTAAAAAATAATATTAAAAACTTGAACAACAAAATTTATTTTTCCACGAATAATTAACGGATAATTAACGGCAAATTCTGAGTAAAAAATTTTTTGGAAATCTTAAAGTTTTCAGGAGTTGCCCTGCTAACTTGATATCAACTTAGCAGGACATCAAAAAAAAAAGGATAAAAAATTGAACGGCAAATTTTTTTCTTTCACGAATAATTAACGGATAATTAACGGCAAATTATGGTGTAATTAAAATTTTGATTTTCCAAAGTTGCCCTGCTAACTTGATGGACATGCCTTCGTGGCTTGGAAACTGAGCCCCGCCAGCGGAGATGCAGTTGGGTGGCTATCAGCGAGGAATTCGCCATGAAGGCGAAGAGGCGAACCATAACCAATATGGCTATGTCTATGGCTATATGGCTATAAGTACGACAACCGAAAACCTTTTAAATTTTAATGATAGCCCAAAGGAAGTAATATTTGCCAAGCTATTTTCGTTTATTACGCACATTAATGTGTTCCAGATAAGAGAAATACCATTTGCTTACGTTTTTAACTTTCCTAAAATGTGCTTACGTACAGATATAGCGTCATCTGGGAAAAAAGTGTGCTTAAAACATATGTTTTATATGGGAAAAGAGAAAGAATTATTGACGTTGTTTAATATTTTTATTTGCAAAGAAGGTTGCTCTAATTTCTAGTTTAATAAAATATTTAAAAGCTAAGTTACTACATAGAGTTTATAATATTATTGCCTGCTCCTATGATTTATATAAATAATTACCTTAAAGTAATCCCTTTACATAGTTAACCTTAAATCAGTTTTTATTTAAGTATTTAACACTTCTATAAATAAATTTTAAGTACACGAAATATTCCTTTATTATTATTTATTTTAGGTTTTTTTATTGTTTGTTAAAATGATTTAAATTAGAAAACACCCGAAATAGAATGTACCCAAATATTATTTTAATTATTATAATAAACACGAGCAGTTCTGCAGATCTGTTTTATCTGCTAACATAAACACACCAGAAGAAAGGAGAGCACACAACAGTTAACACAATTGGATCATTTCATAAACGTTTCTAAGCTGCGTATCCAGAAAGGCCTTCCCCTACAGACACAGATACAGGGACAGTCCAGGCGAGAGATACAGCTACAGACGCAGATACACAGATGCACAGATACAGGTCGTGTTCGGGTTCTAATTATACGATTGCGATAGGTGCGCTGAGCCAGCCGTGAAACGTGCGGGGTCTGACCTTCTCGCAGAGCCTGGTATCGAGTATATATATACACATATATCTCCCATTTGAAGTGCATTCGTTTCTGTATCTAAACGGACCCCACTTCTTTAAACTCGCAGGGGATTATTAAGTTTTCAGCGGCGCAGAAAAAAGGCTTCTGTGGTAGCAGCTGCGATTAACTCGAATTCGAACGTATTTAATTATTCGGGGGCCAGGCCCGGGCCTTTTGCGAATTCTTGGGCGGGCCGGGACACTTGGCCTAATGCTTTTGGCCACAGCTACAGCCCGGCCACAGCCCAGCCCAACGGACAACGGCTGAGTTATGGCTCAAAACCGCCAACCTATTGGCCTTAATCTCGATGACTAAGCCAAGTCCATCTCTCTTATTTGTTGCAAGCCCACTTTTAATTGTTAACCATTAGGCGAGAATAGTTTTAAATTGTATTAGGAGGAGAACACCTTCGAGACTAAGCGCATTCATATCGCATTGATCACAGAACCCAATCGTTTACGGGCTTATAATAACCCAGGAATTAATAATGTTTTTAGAGCAACCCATACTTTTCTTGGCTTAATTATACATATATTTTATAAAAGCTGTTTTCTTGTAACCATTTAATTATTGACCCATCAAATATTGATACAAAGTGGAATTATAAAATGATTTATTAGTTTATTTTCTAAGAGTTAGTTATAGTTTCTTTAATTTGATTTGAATTTACTTTACAGCTTTTAAAGTACTATTTGTATATATTTTTTGTCTTAAAATATTCCTCAAGATTTCATTTAAAAACTTTTATTATTAGCTCCAAACTTCCCACCTTCTACAATTCCTCAATAAATTGCTTTCTCATCGATCCATCTTTACCCATGTCACCCATTTGCCGTTCCCTCCCGCGGAAGATTAACCGAACTGCGCGACAATAAAAAAACCCGAAATCTGATATATTTGTCTAACATCTTCGGCATTAAGCTCAAGACGCAAGATTTCCGCATTAGAAACGATTTTTAATTATTATTTTCAGACGCCTACGCGCCCAACTCGATGGCTTCGAGTGGATGCTCTGCTCAAATGTCAGGCTTATTAATACAACAGAGAGATCTCCTCGACTGGAGCTCAAGTGTTGGGGATTTGTGGTTTCCGAGGCGGAGGATTGAGGCTTCGAACCTCCACATCGAGATTGAGGCGGGGATGGAGATGGGGAGCTGGCGGGGGCACTGAGTGTGTGTGTTGTGCATCTTTATGTGGGAGTGCGGGCCCCATTGATGACACGTCAATTGCTGGCATAGACATCTTCGTCAAATGTGTTAAGTTGCGCTAAGAGGGAAAAACAGGTCTTCCAGTTCAACGGCAAAAGTGTCAGTAAAATGTCATGGAAAGCCACTTAGATGTGAGTAATAGGGATGCACAAATATGGGACAAACATTCATGAGATACGTAAGCACATCGAAGCGATCAAAAATCGAAATGAAATTTGAAATCGACAAGGAAATGATTACTAATTATTCAAAATATAATTATTTTGATGGTTAAAATGTTTATAGTTTCGATATATTAACAGGAAATATAGATAAACATTATTATGCTTTTATTTATAAAGAAATTAAAAATCGCAAAATAAATCGAGTAAAATCGATAAATCAAAGTTAAACTTCGATAACCACATGTGCCTTCTCTAACCTGGGAATTGTTCTCCTCAAATACAATTTCTGAATCGGATTCACAGCCTCACCCAAACTCAACCACAAACACTGCCCATATCCGCTAACAAAAATATTACAGAAAAAAATCGAAATCGATAAAAAAAGACTTGTGGAAGCGGCCGGCGATCAGACATTTGTCAATTTTCCTGCCCCTAGCTTTGGTATTTCGGTATATATTGGCTTTCGGTGCGATCGGTTCTTGCTCGCGGGCAATGCTCAATTATGGCTTTGATTTAAATCAGTCTACTGACCCCAAAAGTTCAGCTACGGAAATTGCAAATTTAATAATTGACTGGCTCTCGTCGGCCCAAAATCGAAACAGTAACAGAAAACTGTAAACACAAATCCAAGGGGGCTTATTAATGCGATAACCTTGGCTGATTTAATTTCTGCCGCTGCTGCTGGCCGGGGCCTGTGATTATCCGACTTCCATGACAACAATAACAATAACAACAAGACAAAAGGAAAAACCAAAGACCAAACTTGCACAATTTCGACACTAAACGACGTTGTCTGTGGGGCCACTCTTCGGCTCCAGTGCCTTCGAGCTGCCAGTTAGTCGCATATTTAATTAAGAGATTGAGTAGCGCAAATAGTGTTGAACAATGGCCAGCACGAGTCGCATCCTACACTGGGAGAAATGGTTAACTAAAAGAGTTGGGTAACTCGATTGTTGCCGAGGTCACTAAGAAGGTTTCAAGGAACACATCTTTTGTCCTTTGCAGTGCTCGTAAATATCTTCCAATTAGTTATCTTCCCTTTGACAATGATATGGATACCAGAAATTTTAAATTTCAATAAGCTGAAGGTTACTGAAAATATATATATATATTTTAACTGATACATCAGCCTCTCATTTGACCAAACTTCAAACGGAGCACTTTAAACCTTTCAAACAATTAAATATATATCACAAATTACCCTACAAAATGTCCCTAAACCTGGTGCCTAGACCTCCTCCCTCGAAGATCTATCTGCTGACCTACGAAATGGACATTACCGAGGACTCTGGCGATGGAGGACTGCTGCCCCTGGTTTCCCTCAAGGCCCAGCAGCTCAAGGTGTGCGGCTTTATTGCGCATACGCACAGTGGCCGCAAGGTGGGCGGCGAATTGGAGGGCAGCGAGGAGGCTCTCCATCAAATGGTCGAGTGGCTGGTGGCCAAGGCCCAGGGCAAAGACCAGCAGGAAGAGACCGCTGAGCCGGGGGAGAAGACGAAAGGAGTCAAAAGCCAGATGACGGAGCCACGATTCTCCAAGTGGAAGCTGCAATCACGGACCAAATACGTTGATTTCTTTCAATGTTGAGTGAGGTTGATGCTGCTGCTGCTGCTGCTGCTGTTACTGCTATTGAGTTGATTAAAAATCGCAAATTGCAATGGCTCAAGAATATTGTTTCGAGTGCATTTTCATCTCATAAACCATAACAATCAGTGTCGGCTGCCGTTGCAGTTGCAGGGGCCATCGAACAATAGCTCCGTCTCGACGCTGACTCGACGCTGACTTTTCAAAGTCAAAAACGCGATTGTATCATCAGTATTTTCGGGGCGCGCTCTCTGCCTCTGATTTTTTTCCACCGATTTTCGCAGATAAGGTGGGGGGCCAAAGGGGGGGCCCCCAGCTGGAGCGGCGAAAAACAATCGAATCAATTCATTTTTCTAGGGCGTACTGTGCCACTTGAACGTTGAACTGCAGACGCCCCAAACGCTGACTACCGCTGCCGAGGAGCTTTTCGGCTTCAGTTTCGATTTTCCTCTGGAGCCACGGAGTTTTCCATTGTCTCTCGCGGTCTTGATCGTGCCCCGGCACTAGTCATTTTTTAATTTTTCAAGATTTTCCGAGAGCTGCCGCTGCCGTCGCCGCTGCTGCTGCTGTGCTTCTGCGCATTTCGCAATCTGAACTCTATAAATCTCTCGTGCGCCGGTGTGTTAGATTTATGGGTTATGGGCCAAATGGGAGCGGGCCAAGCCAAATGTTCTACCCAAGCACCTCCGAAAAATAATCAAGAGAAAGAAAAATTATATAGGGAGCGATCCAAGCCATTCAATTAGCTCTAAATGCTGTCAACGTCCAGGAGGCGGCAGAAGAGAAAAAGTGGAAATAAAACCAAGAGTGTCGTCTGGCCTGTGTCTGTGGCATAATGTTGCATAATATTTTATGCATGCAGAGAGACCTGGCAGATTGCAACATGTTGCTCCGTCCGTCCAAGCTACGGCGACGACGACGACGACGATGATGATGATGATGCATAGCCCCAAGAATCGCAGAGCGCTGGCGCCCCTCCCAGAAAACCGCTGCGAGTGCCGGGGACCGGGTATCCTATCCCGAGAAAACCTTTGCTGGCAGACATCCAGCTGTGTGTGCCCGCGCGCTCAAAGTGTGTCGAATATTCAAGTGAAAATTTTTTCGGCCTCAGTCCCAGTCGCAGCCCCAGAAAACCCGCTGCGATGTAACGCAGAGTCCTCGGAGTGCGGCGCTTCGATGACGTTGAGCTGGAGCGCGGATTTGAATTCGCTTTTGGACATGTGTGTGTTGGTGTCTCTGCCCATGCATGCCATGGTTAAAACTGGGAGAAAAGAGGGGTTAATAAATAGAATACTGCCATATTCGAAACTGCCTACATTTCTTTCGGAAATTAAAAATCCCAAAGAAGTCTCTCCGAGAAAATTAATAATTGAAAAGAAGCCAAAAAACTATCATTATAGAAAAGAATGGAAATTATTAAACAAGTCGTATCAGCTAATAGTAATGTTCACTTGTTTTTAAAATATAAAATATTGTATTGTAATATATAATACAAATTCTATATTTTACTTCTAATAATGCTATGATTTAATAATTATTTTTATGGTTAAATTCCAATTACTATAAAGCAGAAACCTAGAATGAATGAGTTAGAAATACGTCTCTCTAAAAAACAAATTCTCAACAGTTACAGTTGTATATAGAATAGGTAATATTTAAGTTAGTTATTAATTTTAATTCACTTTTATATTTTTAAAAAGTAACATTTTTAATGTTATATTTTTAAGGCAAAAATAACACCACGTAATATAGATGATGATGTCAGTTGAATTCCCAACTGCTTTCGTTTGAGTATAACAAATATATGTAATAATATATATAAAATAATAAATAATGGATATATATATAAAAACTAATCACCAAAATTTATATTTTTAATTTATTGCAAATGTTTAGAATATTCAAAAACGTTTCTGTCTGCAGATAGGAAGTAAGTCCTTTTTAAAAGGAATATAAATATTTCTAGTTTGATTTTTTGTTTAAATTTTCTATAATTTTTTATTAAGAACTTTTTTTCATTTAGAACCTTTATTTCATGATCCATTCTTCCTCTGTACCTGATTCTCTGGGTCTAGTATTATATCGCCTCGTATCTCTGGGGCTCCATAGGTGGGTAGCTCAGAGTCTCGGTCTCTGGCTCCGTCGCCGTCTTCGTCTCTGCTTTTCTACTGTTATTTTCCCAACTTTTCTGCGCTTGGGTCTCTTGGTCTGGTATTTACTCGTATTTGATTAGACGGCAAAAGGCGACGGCGGCGTCGGCAAAAATCCAAAACTTCATCGCGTTGCTGGCGGTACCGATGCTGTTGCTGCTGTTGTTGTTGCTGTT
Source organism: Drosophila jambulina (assembly GCA_018152175.1). Lineage (NCBI taxonomy): Eukaryota > Metazoa > Arthropoda > Insecta > Diptera > Drosophilidae > Drosophila > Drosophila jambulina. Next base: position 2,040,808 of record JAECXH010000114.1, read on the forward strand.
GTCTGTGGATGTTGTTGCTTTGGCTCTTTAAGTCGAACAATTACATTTTAAGCGTAGCACAACCTTGGATACCGTTATATTTTTGCAGTTGGTTGGGCGTGTGTTGAGCGAATTACCCAACAGACATTCGCGGAGTGAGATGGATTACTGTTGTGACGATCTATGATTGTTTGAAAGTTCTATAAAGACGTTATATGTAATATTAAAACAATGCGGAATTTGTTTGGGTTGTTTTTTTGGGTTTTATTTTACTAGTTATTACCTTAAATGGAATTTGGATACCCATGCAGGGAATTATAATATTAGTCAATCCTAAAAAATCATATATTTTTTAATAATTTATTTAATATGTTGTTAGAAAAATTATTTCCAAGCCATAAACTGAAAAATCAATTTTAAATATAAAATGATAAAAATATCTCTACAATATTAATAGTTTCTCTAATTAAGTTGGCACAGTTGTTTTTCCTCTAATTTCATTGGATCTTATATTGTTTCTCCAATGATTTTTATAGTTCTTTTTAATTTAATCTACAATCTCTTCGAATCAATACGAATCGAATCCAATCATTGAGTAATTATGTTAATGAACTTACTTAATAATTTTTGGCTATACATTGCTCAATATTTAACTATTACCTATTTTGCAATCTTATTTAATAAAATTTCAATACATTAAACTAAAATTGGCTACAATTATCCATCAAAGACTACAAGTTTTAGACGGTATAATTATAACAAACTCAAGGACAGGGGTTTCTTAGAAAAAAAAATTGCAAGAAAAGTGTAAATATTTCCCCATAACTACCACAAGACTTCCCCTGGATATGCACCATGTATCACTTAAAGTTTTATTTTCAATTTACATGAAATAATAGCTTGTTAAACAAATTCGCTACCCTCATCTCGTGGCTCATTTTCCGCCAAGTTGAGCAGGCTGCACTTCTTGAGGAGCCAGCACTTCTTCTCCCTGTTTTTCTTTTTTTTGCATAGTTGGAGCTTGGCCAAAAAAGGGACCTCCGGGTAAACCTCTAGTCCCGTAAAATGTTGATTTGGTTATATGGGCCGCCGCCGCTTGCACCGCTGGGCTAAACACGACTCGGCAATCTGCAAACGTCGCAAAGCCTTCGACAGTCGACAGTCGCCCGATCGGCCAGTCAGTCTGCGATTCAGTCTGCGAAATTTCGGGCAGAGATCGGCCAAAGACTGTAGACCGAAGACTGTAGACCGTAGACCGTAGACCTGGCCAAAAGCGAGTCGACCACACCCGCACACTTCATTATTTTTATGTCGCCTGTGGTGGTACGATTTAAACGACAAACGCGGCAGCCGGCGAGCAGACGTTGGCGAATGGATCGCAAGTCTTTGGAGCAGTGGAGCTGGAGCCCAGGCCAAAAGACACGACATTCGAAGAGAACACCCCAACCCCCCGATTTAGGAGAAAAAAAGGCTGGAAAAAACTCAAACGAGAAAGGAAACTGGGCTGGGGTAGAAGCACTTTTGATACTCTTTAATTTGTTAATATTTTTTGAAAATTTTGCAAACAAAAAAATATTTGATATTGAAGTCCGATATATATATAAAACTATACCCAATCCTTCAAGACTATTTAAAATGATAAAATACCAAAAAAATTAAAAAATACTCTTAAAAAATATTTAATAAATTTTTTTAAAATTATTGAGACAATTTTTAATAGCTTTCAAGATTATTTCTATAAGGTTTATTTAAATTTAGTATCTTCTAGTACATTTTTCTTAGTTTTAGTTTGAAAATTACCCAATAAATCTGAGAAAAACTCCATTATATTTCCCATTCTCTATCTAATAAAAACCCATGAAACCCCTCTCAAAGGGCATTGAAAAAAAGAGCCAAAAGCGAGCCAAGAAATTAGACGCATTCGACGTTTTGGAACGAGCGACAAGTCAAAGTAGCAAAAGACCAGGCACAAGCTATGAGCTACCTCTCGCCCCCCAGCTCCCTGGCCCGTCTCCTTCTGCCACGCTATGCCCCGTCTCTGTCGGTTTCGTCTCCAGGCACGTTGCTCCTTTTCGGAGCCGGAGCACATCTCATGTTGATGTTACAATTGCTGCTTCGTTCATTGGATTTTCGGTTCTTTTTTTGCGATCGTGCGCCAGTTCAAATGTGCCTAGTGGGTTTGGAAATTTGTAGCGCCCAAAACAGAAAAAATAACAGCAACAACAACAGCAGCAGCAGCAACGGCAACAACAATTACCCGCAATTACAACAATAGCAAGGCAACAACAATGAAGGCAAAAGGAAACTTCGTTAGTGGCCAAAAAAAAAAAAAAACGTAGAGAAGAGATTCAACTTGGAGTCTCAAAAAGCAGGCAGAGAAAAAATATGTATGCGTTTTAAATAAAACATGGATTTAAAGTTCAAAAAAATAATTTAGAATTATCTATAAAATAATATAAAATACTAATATAAATATGGTATTTTTATATAATTATTAAAGCAAAATATATTATTTACAATTGATTGAAAATTACCGGGTTACCTTACCATTTTTCCAATGTAAGGTTGCTATATTATTATAGTTTAAAATTATTTATTTCCCCACACAAATTAACTTTTTTTATTTAGAATAATTTTGAAATTCCCCCAAAAATAAGTGTTTTAAAATGTAAAAAGTAAATAAATAAATAAAAGATACCTAATAACGTAATAATAAAAATAAAAAAATTATATTTTTGTAAAAGTATGAAAATAAAATGCCTTTGTCCCTTGTTAATGTAAACTGATTACCAAAATCCCGTTTAGTATTCTTTTTTTATTTGCTAGGCACTTTTCTCTCAGTGAAACGATGCTCAGTTACAGGCTGAGCTTCAGCCAGAGTTCCTAAAGGTTTCCTACATTTGGCAGAGGGTAGCGAGGGGGCTCTCCCCGGTGTAATTTATCTTGATGTTTAAATCAATAATAACGCCGTCAGTGTGCGTTTGCTTTTAGCGACTCTTGATCGCTTCACCAGCGAGGCAACCCAGGTGAGCAGCCAATAGCCAAAACCCAAAAACCGAACCGGAGTCGCCAAGTCAGTCAGGGAGTCAGAGAGTCACCCAGTCTCAGAGTCACCTAGTCACCGAGTCAGTCAGTCAGTCTATCGATATTTTAATAGATGTTGCTGCTGCGGCGATTATTGTTATTATTATTGGTGGGGAATTTCAATGTGCGGCCGCCGTTTGCGCAGATTATTAAGGCACGAACAGGAAAATTACGTCGACGACGACGACGACGCGACTCTCGGAGTGTTTTCATAATTATGGCCATAGGCTCGGATCGGATCGGTTCTGATCTGGTTTCGTTCTCGGCCATAATCGCCGCCAGTGTGTGAGTGTTGGCATGCCGCCTCAGTAGGCCGCATTTGGAGACACGATTCCGCTGAAGTCTGCTTGGGTCTACGCCTATTCGTCTGCCTTGGATCTTTGCGAGCTTCGCTACAGTTTTTCCTATTTTTTATTCTATCAAAGATTTTTCCCTCTTGTCTGCTTTATATTTTTTTTTTACCATTTTTCGTGGCATTGTTCAGTCGGTTTCTGTATTTAGTTGTGGGCCGAATTGTTTCGTAATTGTAAAATATGTTGTTATGCTTTAACTTGTTGTTGCTGCTGCTGCTGCTGTTGCGATGCGACAAATGTGTGTACAGTTAGCCGTGAGGGCTGTGGCATCCGTGGCGGAAAGTACGAGGGAAATACGGAAAATGCGGGGGCACAGAGTGCAGAACATGCTCAGGGAATTTCCACCTCAATTCGTTTTGGGAAAGGCATTGAATGCTCCTCAGCCTGTGTGCGCTGGTTGTGTTGAGGAATTTTCTTTCGATTTGATGGGAATGGAAATTAGATTAGATTTATTGATGGGATCTGGAATAAATGGGAAAATGTAGGATAAGTAATATAAACTGTAACTATTTGCATGATTTAATTTAAATTAAATAATAATTCAAAACTTGGAAAAACTTGGATGGGGAAAAATTAAATAATCAGTGAAAAATTTTCAGATACCACTATTTTTTATTTAGTTTTTTTATTAAATATTTTTTGTGTAGGTTATGAATAATTGTTACAGGTAAAATCTTTTTTTTTTATGTTTTTTTCTTGCCTAAGCTAACTTTAATTTGCTTGAACAACTTATTTTTTAAGCTCCAAATAAAGTGATTTAGTCCAAATAATTTTAACAAATTTATTTCATGCATACTTAAGGTGTTTGAATAGCAAAGTTTAATTTGTGAGACTCCAAGCAAAACATTTATTTAAAATGTCACATATTATAAAATTAATTATTTATTTACTAACTTTTTTTTGGGTCTTGGGAAGCGCCCTAATGTAGCACTTAAGCCCTGCCCATCCCCCGTTCTGTTTACACCTCTTTTCCATCCCCTTTATCTCCATCTCGTTCCACACTGCGTATGCGCGTTGTCCGAGTTGATAAGTTGCGCATACGCCTCGCATGCCACACGACAGCCATCTCGGCTCGTATTACCAAGCTATAAAAACGCCGAAAAAAAAAACTAAAAACGATGCAATGAACACAAGCACACAGACAGAGACCGAGAGAGACACTCACATCGACACTGGCACGTTTTAGTGCCCATTAACGAGCAATTGCAATTTAAACTGGATCGCTCAGTTAGCAATTTGGAGCGTTGCTTTTATGCAACACACAGCGGCGCTGTCGCCGTGGCAGTTGCAGTTGCAGCCTCTCCTGGCTCGCCTCTGGTATTTTCTTATATATATACATACATTTTTTTTGGACAAATGTAGATTTTTCCTGCCGTTGCTGGGGTTGAGTGGCCTGTGGGTCCGTCCGAGCGAGCATCGCATCGCCTCGCATCGAACGGGCATTTTTTCGTCTTTAGTTTTAGTTTCAGTTTTCAGTTTTGACTTGTAGGATTTTGCACAAAGCGAAATAGTAGCACCAAAGTTGGTTTAAGGGGTTTTTTAGAGTTTGATATCTGAAGTCTATAGAAGCAATTAAGGAGGTTCATTAAAATAATTCAAATGATGCCTAAAGTGGCGGAGTTTTTGCCATTTTTAACAAGTATTTATTAGCTGGAGCAACTTGTCTAAATGATATCCTTAAAAGTTTTAGAGGAGTTGGTATTTTGGGATATTTTTAGCAACTTTTTAAGAAGATTTTGGTTTAAAACGTATGAAGAAGCGGTGTTAATTTTTTCTTTATAATTTAAAAAACTCTTAGCATATTTAAAATAGATTAAAGATTTTCTTTCGATTTTTTCCTGTGCCATTAGATGCCTTAAATTATTTTTTGAGGAGCTGGACCATTGGGCCGTCGAAGCTGCCGCCCCATAAGCAAACGCCGCACGTACGTGCAACTGCCACTGCTGCGGCGATGCTGCTGCTGCAATGTTGGCGGTGGCGGTGGCGGTTGCGGTGTTGGTGGTTCGATGATTCGGTGGTTGGCTGGTGGTGCCTTGGCGGTGCCTCACAATGCATTTCATCAGCAGACGGAGCAGCAGCTGCCCGGCTGCCCGCCTGAACGGACGCTGGTTGCCCGCTGGCCGTTGATACCTGGTTGCCTTGTTGCTGCCTTGCCATGGCTTAGACACACTCTTGATTTTGCCCAGCCGCCGCGGTTGATTTTTTTTTTGTGCCTCTAAGATTATACGTTAGGTTTCTTTGCGTTTGCCTGGACCAGACTCAGATATAGATACGTCTGCGAAATGCACTGGAAAATGTCTGTTAAATACTACTCCATTTTAGGATTTTTTATGGCTTAGTTATAATTAAGAACCTATTAAATGGTTTTTTAAGGGTTATTGAATTTAAAACTTAAATTTAAAATTAGTAAAGTAATTACAAGGTATAGATACGGTTTATGAACGGATAAATATTCTTAAAATATTCTTATTAACTTAAGAAAATTGTATCAATGTTTCCTTGATTTTTAGGATATTTAAAAATTTAGAATCAATAATTAGAGTATTAATAATAAAAAAAAGATGTCAACTAGTACGTCTCAAAAATATTGGTTATGCAAAGAAAACATGGATAATTTTGTTAGTATTATTTAAACTAGAAAATAATTTAATTGAACTTATAAGATATACATTTTTGTAGAAACGAAAGCTTTTTTATATGAATTCAAAATGAAAGTGAAAATAATTTTTTAGAATATTTATGTGACTCTTTTTATAATATTCCCTAAGCTTTTAAGTTATTTTCCATGTTACCCCTCCTTTTCCCCCTGTGTATGTGTGTTTAGTATTTCTGTTTTGCGGCTAATAGCGAAAATGTTGGCTATATGGCCCTGCTTCGTTAGATATAGATAGCATTCGATATTCGCTCGGTGCCGGCTGCAGTTGCAGTTGCAGTTGCAGCGACTCCTGCCCCCTCTGCCGAGGAGCCAAAGCAAAAAAAAAAAGAAACCCCTCCTTGGGAGTTGAGACTCGGCATGCCTTCCTTGAGAGATAATCAGGCAGCAGGCAGCCTCAGACTTGCGATTCAGTTGGCCGGATGGCAGTTGCTGCCGCTGCTGCTGCTGCTGCTGCGCCTAATGCAAAAATTCGATCAGCTGCATTTTGCAGATCTCGACCCATATTTTTTGCTATATATATAGAGTTAGCTGGTGCCGCAAACTGGTTTCTTTTTTTATGCAGATTTGCATACACGTTGGACGGACGCAGGAGTGCGCCGCCGCCGCCGCTGCGCGATGAGTGTGCTTAGTCATATTGGGCGGCCATTAGAATGCACCAAAAAAACGGCTTTGGCTGAAAAAACTGAGGCAAAACTTCAGTCTGAAGTTTGCAACAAAATAGCAGTAAAAGAATATCCATTGGACCCACCTAAACTAGTTTTATATATCGTTGATTTAGAGCAGCAAAGCTGGCCACATTCGTTTCGCGTTGATGTTGCTGCTGCTCTTGTTGTTGCTGCTGCCTTGTTGCATGTTGCAATCGATTGCGAAACGAAATGTGCGACCCACTGCGACTAATCTTCACGGAGAGCCAGGGTGCCTGCCCAGGCTCGCCAGATCTAGACCAAACTCTCGTCGCTGGCTTTGTTTTCCCTGCTGATCGCTGCCTCGGCCTCAGTTTGGTAATTAAGCATACGTCGTGTGGTACACACACACCGCTGACACCGCTGGGATGCCAGTTCCGAGCGAACCCCACCCGTACTTTCACAATCCACAATAATGCCGCCGCTGCAGTTGGTCAGCTCTTGGCCCCAGTCTCAGCCCCAGTCTCAGCCTCAGCTTGAGCTTGAGCTTCAGCGTCAGCTTCCAGCTCCAGGTGAACTCAGGTAACAAGCCGAGCAACCATTGTCGACAACTTCAAATTGTAACACACAAATTCTAAGGTGTGCCCGGTGGTGAGACGGCCATTTAGATTGTGAACAAGAATTATCCAAAGAGCCAAGAGTCCGCCGGTCCAGCAGTCCGAGAGTCCGCGAGTCGACAGGGAAGGCCAAGAATTTGTCGGCTAATAGAGAACGGTGTGTGCTGGCACTTAATGATGCCAACTTGTGTCGCCCCAACAAATAAATCAATAAAAGCACCAGCAGAAATAACAACAGCAGCAAAATAAACTAAAAAATAATATCTTAACACGGCCAGGCATCTGTGGCAAACGTGCAAGCGTTTTTTACACCCTTGCCCGTGGAGACCTCGAAGGAGAGGCTGAGAGGATTGGCTCTGAAAAATATCAATAAATATGGCACCCCAGGAAATGGGTCAAATATGATGGGAAAAATAATGCTTTAATTAAAAGAAATATTTTATATAAGTTTTTCTATTTTCCATTTTTTTTATGAGAAACTTTCAAGAGCTAGTAACATTTTATTAACTTGTTGGTTTTTGGTTCTGGTTTTCGATAAATTTCTTTCTCAGAAGACATGGCTTTTATTTATTAATTGTCTTAAATCTTCTTTCGTGGAATATACCATTCAGAAAGAGCATTAAACTATTCTAGTGGCTGCTGCAATTCCTCTGCAATTTTAAAATTTTTATTTTAATTTACACTTCATAAAAGCAAGAATACGCAAAGATCAGAAAGTATCATAAAAGGAAGCTGGAGACTAATAAACATTAACATGAACATTAATAATATTAACAATAAATCAAGTGTTTTATGGCATCCATAAAGCTCAGAGCTTTTTTATACTTAACATTAAATTATTGTTTAATTTACATTGATTTTTGCACACTTCAAAGCTATTAATATATTTTTAAAAGGAGGTGTAAACAAAGCTGACGTAAAGTAAAATATTTATTAAACAAAAATAAAGAATTAAACTGACCTTAATAAACTAATATAAAACAAAAACAATAAGTACCCTAAATAAAATTTTTTTTATTATCCTCCTCAAGAAAATAAATCCCAAAAATCATTGAGGTTTCAAAAGATGAGTAACACTATTTTAAAAGGGTTAAGTCATCTTGTGAGTGCTTAAGTTAAATCGAAATCAAGTCAAGAAACAGATACTTGCCACTGCAAAAAAGCTGTAAGTCACAAATAAAAGGCAGCACACATCTAGCACATCCACTTAAGCGTAGCAGCCGACCTAGGAATGCCTGTCAGACCTCGTAAGGTTAGATCGCAAAGTAACTGGCATCTAATTTTAGCCAGACGACATCTCCCCCAATACTCAATACTGAATACTCCAATATCCAGTAACCCATAGCCGAAACCCGGTCCGAAATCAATAGAGCAACCGATTCGATACGATCCGATTGGATCGCGGCTGCTTATAAACAAGTCATAAGCGCTTTTTACGAGCTCCTCTCAATTAAACGAGCCCGCGATCGTCGTCGTCTTCGAGAGCAAAGTGTCGCCAGACGGCGGCAATATAGCCACATATCTGTCTCTAACTCTATCCAATTTATATATATATATAACTATATGGACTCACGTCTAGATGGAGGCATCTCCGAACCCCGCCGCCAATGCGAATGCTGCGTTTGACGCAATTAAATTGTCACTTTTCGTTTTGTTGCCACGACGATATATACATGCTTTTTGCTCGATTTTTTTGTTAAGTGCACTGGTTTTTCTTGAACCACCTTGTGCTGGTTGTGCCGTCTGATCTGAGTTGGATTTAAGCACATACTATATCTGTATATATAAAACACTTTGCCGCCTTCCTGACTCCTTATCTCTCTCAAGCCTCTAATATATGCGCATTGCCCATAATTCTCTTTTCAATTGGCAAATTCTTACTAATTATTTAATCGCTTTATATTTCAATATTTGCCGCCGAGCATTTATAGTATTTATACCTTGTTTTAGTTCGTATATCTCAGATCTTTCCGATATTTAGTGCGGATGGCTTGCTGCTTTTATGGGGGTGCTGTAAATATTACCCTATTAGGGGGGACTGGGGAAATAAATAATAAATTTTAAAAGTATCTATGGACTTCCTTATGGCTTGAGTTCATCAGGGAATGTTTATGTTTCTTCAAGTCTTTGATTAAAAATATAAAAACACCTAATGCTGCTTAAATTAATTTTTAATGCCAAACAAAAATATCTCTAAAGATATTAATGAACACATTTTCTCTGTTAATATTTCCCCTTTATATGTTATTTTCTTGATCAATCACCTGCCCATCAGGTCAATTAAAAATTCGCACCTCCCACACACATTCGAGGGTCGTGTGTGTTCGCCTTTCATTCACATTTTTCGGTTATGTCACTTACTTTCGATTTATCAAGTCACCCAGTTTTTTTTTTTGTATTCCTGGCCCGCGGCTATTTAGCCATTCTCAGTTACAGATTTCGGTTGCCATTAACAAAGCCCTAAAACCCTGGCCGGAGGCTGAAAAAAAAAACGAGAGATATAACCACAACGAGGGGCATTTAAGTGCCGACGGCAGTCGATCTTTTGTAGCCGCTTTTTACGGGCGTTCATGATCGGTGTGTGGTGTGTGGTGTGCGGAGGATCGTTTTTACGATCACCTACAGAGCTCTACAAGCTCTAAAATCTAAAAAAATCTTAAAAAACTATATATGATGGCGAAAAATCGCCTCAGCTTTGGACTAACTGCAGCTGAGACTGATTTTAATGACTACCGAATTCTAGGGCCTTACAGTCACAAAAATGGGATAAAAAGTCTTAAATACCTCTTTTAATAAATAAAGTAAAAATTATACTAATTGCTTTTACTAAAACTTAAGTGCTATAATTATTTTAACTCGTTTAATTCTGCTAGAAATACCTGAAGAAATTGTTTTAGATATTTTAAAGAGATTATTATAGATTAAATTTATTTTCGTAGAACTTTTTCCCAAGTAATTCTTTTAAAAAAAAGTAAAAATTAAAACAAAATAAATATTATATTTAAAATAGCTCAAGTTTTATATACTCTCTTTATGTGAATATTTTAAAAATATTTCATTTATATATAATTAAAATTAAAATATATCAAATTGTTTATTCTATAATATTGAAAGTTTTCTTCTCACTATAGCTTAAGCTTTATTACAAATTTAATTTACTTAATTACTAACTAATGCTGGGAATGTCTTTAAGAATATGGCAAATATTTAAGAGTGATTTTTATAAATTAGATTTATTGTCTTAGAATTTTTTCTTTCTGTCCAAAACGCTGCCCCCTTCTGAGGCTGGATGGCAGCCAGATTTGGCTGCGGCTTTGGTCTTAGACTTGAGATGGATGGGGCTGGAGCCACTGACACCGTGACACCATGAATCATCCGTCGACGGACGCGTGGGTGATTGGCCTGACATGGCCTGGGTCTGCGTCTGATTTTCTGGCTGACTCCGGGGGTACTTTAGCCCAGCATGAAGCTGTTAAAAATTTGCACGAAATTAAGTTGGCTTAATGAGTCGACGGTGGCTCGGCTGGGGCAATTACATAACCAGCAAACACGCTAAACGGCAGCACCACACAAAAATAAACAGAATAAAAAAGAGCCAAAACAAATAGAGCCAAGTTAAAGGCAACACGTGGTCGATAAGAATCGTCAAACAAATTTGCGTTACGTATACGACACGTGTGCAGCCTGCCAGTCCTTCGTTCACTCTCCGTCGGGTGTCAGCCTATCTTGAATATGTATAACGGACATATATCAGGCCAAAGCCCACGGATTACTCATTCATATCCGCAATTGTGTAACAATCGGTGGCTGGACGCTGGCTCGGAGGATATCTGGAGCTGAAGTTGGCTCTCAAGCTGAAGCTGAAACTGGAGCTGAGGCTGTGAGCTCAGACCTGAGGCTGGACCACGCAGTCATTAAAAAGTGAATCCAGCTGAAGCCACAGCTGCTGCCCCACAGAGCCAGGCCAATTTCTACACACAAAATATTAGAGCAACAAATTAATGGCCATGGGTAAATGGAGCAAAAAAAACTAAGGCAGAAGGGGAGCCACTAGGCCTGAGAGGCCTGAAAGCCACTGGAAGTGCCCAATACCCTGGCAGGTGGTACTGGCTTTTTATCGATTGTAAAACGAAATGATTTTGGTATTTATACTTTGATGGATTGGAACTTCAAAAGAGGGGAAAGTGAAAGCATTATAGGGTTGGAAAAGGTGTACTTTTGGCTTTTTAATATATTTGTTTTGTAGAGTTCGTTTTTCTAGTTTTTTTTGTATATTTAGTGATATTTTAGATCAAAAATACTGTATTTAAATTTTACAGGGTTTAAAGGTTTTCTTGCTTAAAATATGCCTAAAGTTAAAATTCATGTAAAGTAAATAAAAAGAAAGATTTGAGATATAAAAATGAGTTTATTGTTTATTAAAAATTAATATAACTATATTTTTATAGGTTATTAAATAAAAATTCTTCTTAAAAATAACGAATATATTATTTCTTCAATGAAACCTACTCCTCATTCTTCACTGTTTCTTATTTATTTTAACTAAAAAATCCCAGTTAATTGACATCGATTTGGGGCCATCAGAAAAATATCAAAAAAATATCAAATAACAGTAAGAAAACTATAATAAAATCCATAAAAACCTCCATGTCCATGTCCGCTGTGTTAATCGCATAAAACGAGACTACCCGCAACTCTCCAGAGGGTATAATCAACTACGCCTGGCGATGACTTTCAATTAAAAAAGAAGCAAACACAAAAACAAGAATGACAATCTGATGTCGTCGTTGTTGTGGTCCAAAGAAAAGCAAAAGCTGTCCCAGCCGCTGAATGCATTTCATGCACACTCTGGCACACACAGACACACACATTGGCAGACACACACACCCGTAGTAGTGTCCACTGGCAAGCCCGAGTTTCGCGGGTCCGAGCAATACAATTTACTAGCTTAGACGCTTTGCCATGAATAAATAAAATAGCCAAGGCACATTAACGCCCCGCTGCAGCTGCCATCTGGAGGCTGGTGGGGATCCGACTTGAAACTCGAAATCAGCCCAGAAACAGAAATACACTGAAAGAAAGGAGTCCTCCTTGATATAGATATACGAAATAGAAAAGGGTTTATAGGGATCTATTTAAGAAGTCAACGATAAATATTTACAAGAAATTAGATTATCCCTAAATTTCAAACAACATTTAATAGTTGGCTTAATTTTCTATCTGCTGAAAAATAGACACAAAAAAAAAGAAGTCCAACAAACCGGACCGATGCGATATGGCCCACAGACCCCTCCGCCAAAACGGAAAAACAATATAAAAAATAAAAACAAGGCTCAGCCGGAGTCCGAGGCTGATCAGAAATAGCAAAGGCACAATTACAAAAGGAGCAGCTGCCCGGGAAGAGGTGTGGGCTCCAAAGGGGGTGGTCCAGGGCGGTGCTGCCTCTGCGGTTGCGGCGCGAAATGGCTAAAAGCAAATTGACGCCGCAACAAATGCCAGAGCACCGAGCAAAAGCATGGCAAAGGCAAGCGCGGCTGCTGCCGAGGAAAACACAAAATCAACCACGCGAATGGACCAAGGCGATCTCGAGATGGAATACCCTTCAAACAGGGTATTGAGATTAATAAATGGAGTTGGAAAAACAATAAATAAAATTATTCGTAATATTTAAAAAGTTTTTATTAAGAACTAAGGCTAAGAAGCTATATTCTATGCTTTTATAATAAAGTTTATGGGAGTTTTCCAACTTTCCAAGGCAAAATTTTTCTTACGACAAAAATTATATATTAGAAATATTAATAAATCTCAATTAAGGAATTTCTTAAAATGAAAACAAATTGTTGTAAGAACTATGGACTATTTCTAAATAATTCAACAATATTCCCTGAAAACCCTTTCCTTCTCTACTTTATTCTTTTTAAAGTTAGAGTGTTACAAGCTTCGTTTTCCCAAACCAGTCTTCCTTACATGTTTTTTTTCTTTGCTTTTTTATTGCTGTAATTTTTTTTTTGTTCAATTTTTTTTTGCAATCCAGTCAAGGGTGTGGTGGCGTCGCTGCTGCAGCGCTGTCGCTGCTCGGTCGCCGTCGGGAGTCTCGTGCAAAAAAAGATACAAATAAAAGAATACAACAAAAAATAAAAATAGGAGAAAAAGGCAGCCCTGCTTCGCTCAGCCAGCAGCCACAAGAGCCACCAGAAACGAGTCACGCTCAATGCTAAAGACAAAAGACTGGCGACTGGCGGCCTTTGCTACAATTGAGCCACATTTATGGTGGTGCGGCTAGATCTGCACTATAAATATATATATATGGATATATATGTGTATAAAAATATACACTAGAAAAATTAAAAAAAATTAATATATTTGTGACAGGGGATGCATATCGAGGAGAGAAATTTAACAATATACTACATTTAATATTTATAATTTTTTAGATAAGAAAAATATCGCGTATAGCTTCAATTTGTCGATATTTTTGAAAAATTAAATATTGAATCATTGTTACTTTAATAAATTGATTTACATATGTATATATATCAATAAATCAATACAGTATTGATTAAATTGGATGTTCTGATCTCCTAAATTTATGATTTCAAATATTTTTATTCCAATTTGAAATAATTATTTTAAATTCTAAATTCTAAATTCTAAATATTTGTATTCCCTTTTTAAATTATTATTTTAAATAATTTATTATTTTTGGAAGTCGAAGTTTGTATACCTCTAAAATTTGGAATTGGGTCAGTGGGTCTGAATTTATGGAATGAATTAAGATCATATTATTTTCAACCTTTTTGAGTAAATATTTATTTGGTTTTAGAATCTGCATGCTAAGCTTAACTTTTTTTATCTTGAGTTTTTTTTTTAATTCTTAAAATTAAATTTTTTTAATAAATATGTAGATAGATAGATAAATTATTATAGACATATAACACTTTGAAAAGGGTGTAAACATTACAAAGATATCTCAGAATAAAAGAATATTACTTTCTGTCCTCTTAAATTAAAATGCCTTGAATTTTTCTCACTGCACCTTCGATGGTGTGTGTGCTGGCGTGGTGTGCGGCTTGTGGTGTGGTTTTCCTTTGGTGTGGGCACCCGCCCAAGCGGCTACTGCCCATAACGGCTTTGTTAGTAAGCCAAAAGTCGGGCTTTGGCGATGCTGCCTGCGCAGTCGCAGCCGCCGTTGGCTGCGCAGCCGATTACCGTTAGCGCCAGCCTGCACGTGTATGGGTGTGGACTCCATTGGGTGACCGCTCTCCCCAATGTTCTCATTGCTCTCCGCATCGATCCTCTCGCTCTCCCTCTCTCTCTCTTTGGACTATTAAAAGCAAAAGTTTGCAATTAACAACAGGGGAGTGGGGGGAATATATTGATAGAGGAGCCACTATGGGGGTTAAAGGGGTGGACCCATATCAAATGCCGCTCTCTGTGGCTTTTCTATTTATGCAACATGACATATAACATGAAATATTAGCAATAAATTTGTACGAAATTTTGCACAGACAAAAAGGCTGAAAAATAACGCCATGTGGGCTGGCACTTGTTACAATTTAATCAAAAAGTACAGCAAAAACTCTACTTACAGCGAAAAATAAATAAATAAGGAGAGCTCTACACGTATATTAAAAGATAAATAAAGTTTTGTTTTCGCCTTTTGTGGGCCGACTTGCGATGTGTTGAGATCGGGCCTGCAGATATGATGATATACGAGTGTGATCTGCACGTGGTCGCCTATATATCTGGCTTTATATAAAGTCCCCGTTGTAGGCTTTAAATTTATGATTGTTTTTCGATTACGGTTACTTCTTAGCATATGTACGTAATGGAGTTAGACCCTAACGAAGCGTGGGCGTTAATGTATTCCATCATGCCTGCCGTGTCTTTAATCGATTTGCATGTTTAGCACAACTGTAACATTTATTGCTTGTAAATATATGTGGAAATATATTTAATTATCATTTTTATTTTTAACCTAACATTCTTGGTTGATATTTATTGCCTGAATTCACTAATTGCTGTTAAGAGTTTTGTTTAGCCTGACAATTCTTTAAATGTGGTTGCTGTAAATTGTGTGATTAATATTGTTCAATTTAAATATATAAGTTCATTTGCATTTTCTGGGTTTTTAAAAAGGTTTGAAAAATCTTCGAGCCATATAAGAAATGATAGATTCTTTTATTTAACATAGTTAAAAGATTGAGGTAACATTTTAGGGCAAGAAATAATTTTGTGTGTCAATTTTTGAGTGAAGTTATTAATTTTATACCTTAAATATACCTTGCTTCTATTTTTATAAACAATGTTAACCCAGTAAAAATTAATATTCTATTTCCATTATCAGAAGGCTCTAATAAAAAACTTGAATATATTTTCTCAACAATTTACTGGCTTTTAGTTACACTTTTCGATTTTCAATTTGCAGGCAGCTTTTAGCTTGGCTTCCATTTAATTAAAAGTTTTATGTGAACTAATAATACCCCTCCAGAAGCGAGCTATAGCTCTTTTCGTTCCCCGACTGACCGACAATAGGCAAATTGAATTAAAATTCGCGCTGAGGCTGTGGTCGTGGATCGCGAATCGCCGGATCACCAGATCGGTGGCTATAACGATGGCTGGCGGCCAAGTCAGGGCTGATACGAGTGTCTGCACAGCTGTGCGACTCGTTTGGGCGTGTTCCCCGGCGGTCGTGGTGGAGTCTGCTCCACTCCCTCCTCCTCCTCCTCCTGGTCCTGCAATGGCAATTGTTGAAATTGGGTGTAACTCCCCCCGAACAAGGGGAAGAACCTAGGAGTCTTGCTCTATCAATGCCACCAGAGCTCCGGTAACCAGCAGCAGCGACTGCTTTATGGACGCAATCTGTTATCTGGTCATCACGGGTGGGAGATGGGGTAAATCTAGCCTAGGAACAGACACAAAATTATATGGAGAACTCTACTCTAGAGACGCATAAATAAATTAGAAAGTCCCAGGCAGGCGACCTCTAAACTTTGTCGGGGCTTCTCGCCGTGTATTATTGCATATTTTATGAACTGCAGCGAATGCACACAATTGCGACCACGCCTGTAATTTAAATTAAATTTGTTTTGCTATATTAGGTGCCGCCACATGCACTATAGTATGCCATATAGTATAGGAATATCCGTAACTAGGCGTATCTGTACTGACCGCTTCAATGATGAGTGTTTGTTGTAACACTGGAAGCAGAAAATAAAACAAAATAAATGTCTCTAGCTTCTATTCGACTTATTTTCCGGCTTTGCATTTTGTTTCTCGATTTTGTATATTTTTTCTAGCCAGTTTACTGACGTAGAAATGCCTCACTTTAATGGGGCTTTTGCGACATCGACAAATGATTTATATCATTTTGCGTAAAGTGCGAAAACTCACAGCTGATGTAATGCAAACCGAATTGATTGGATTGAGTTTTTTACTTCTATAATTTTTTGTCGGGGGAGTTTTAGCCGGAAAGGGGTTTCATGGAGAGAAGGGGCAGTACTCACTCTATATAGAGTGACTATGGATATGGATGTGGATGTGGGCGACCCTGTTGCCGGTTGTAGACGGATGCAGGAACTTGACCACCGCCGAGACACACTCAGAAATTAGCATAGAGAATGTGATCGCTCGGCTCCAGCCCTATGACAATGAAAAATGGAAAATGTTTAGGTGGACAGGGGTCACTCAGTGGGTTTTTAAGAGGAAATTCTACACAGGAGGATGTCAGAGTCACTCGAAAGTGATGTGTGTTTGATCTATATATAACTGTTGTGCTGTAGAACGGATTTAATGTGTTATTTATTGCTAGGGATGTGGCATAACATTTGTTTTTTAATGAGAATGATTGATACTTTTTACTCAGAAATTGTGAAAGCTTTAACTATGATCGGAGTGATGTTATTTGTGGGGAATTTAAAGGGGTTTTCTGGATAATACATAACTGGGGGGTTATAAAATGTTAAGGGGGAATTAATACTATTAAATAAGCTTTAAAAAAAACTCAGAAATTGATTTCAAATTCGAACTTGTATGAATTCTACCTACCATACAACAATATCATAACTCCAATAATATTTATTCTTTATTATAAACAATATTTACTCCCCTGAAAACCCCAAAGTTCATCTTTAAGATGCTGCATATTACATTCCATGCATCCATTTGGCATGTAGAATCAAGGCAAAACTCGACCATTTACCGGGCCACGTTCATTAGGCCTTCAGTTTGCCTTTTCCCAATATGCAGGCCATTCCGAATGACCATGTAGCCGCAGCACAGGCTGGAGATCGGAGAAATGGAACTCTTAAGTGCGACCCAATTGCAAGGAAAAGGCATTGGGAGAAGAAGATTCCGATGTGCAGACCATTTCCTCTTCTCCTCTATTTTTTCCCATTTTTTTGTGGCCAGATCAGGGCAATCATCCAGGGAAAGAGAGAGGCAAAGGTGGAGGAAAAGAGATCACTGCGGGGACAGAGAGAAAATTTTTAAGGGAACTTAAAAAGTATATATAACGAATAATTCAACAATTTTACATTTAATAATATATTTTATTATGTATTAATATTAATTTTAATGTTTTCAAGATGATATTTACTTTGGTAACTAAGCACTTTTTAAAAAGGGATTTATGGCTGCGAAAGAACATTTTATAAATAAAGAAAATATTTCTAAATATGTTCTATATTAGCATTTCCTTCAAATATTCCTTTTCAAATCCTTATATTTCCCCAATATTTTACACCATTATTTCCACATTTTTTGAACAGTGCAGGCACACACAAAAAGGAAAGCACAAATTGCCAATTCGATGCGATGCGATTTCAGGAATTTAGCATAGTTTGTGGCTTTCATTTGCATTCAATTTGGATTTTGTTGTTGCTGGCTCTGCATTTTATTGTCATTTTACGTTGTCTAGCAGCAACAGCAACAACAACCGCCACAGTAACAACAACAACAAAGCCAACAATAATCGACAACAATAATGGTAACAACAACACACGAATGCCACGCGCCTACTTATGTTTTGCCATGTGGCATGTGAAGTGCGCTATAGCCAAGATCCCGTTGCCCTCACACACAGATCTCCTCCAGATTTCCCCTCGGTTTTCCTTGCCTTTTCCTGGCCCAAAAGATAGATCCACATCCACGACGTTGCCATGTTCAAGTTGAGTTTTGTGCCTCGCGTTTGCCAGTTAAATTGCAAAACACCTTTGCAGCCACAGCTGAAGTTGTGTTTGGTCGGTGGCCAAGGGGGGTTATTCCAAGGAGAGGGCACTGGGGAAAAATATATATATATATACCAAGGAGGGGGATCTGAGCCAGAAATTACACTGCAGCCTCTGCATGCGAGTGTATGGGATGAGATGAGATGAGCGGAGGCTCTGTGTGTGTGTGCAGTGCTCTGTGGGCCTTTTGATCCGTTTTTACTTTGTTGTCTTTGGCTGAGCGCTATCCTACGGATCCTATGGATAATGATGAGTGGGGGGATCTGGGAGTATTAAAAAAAATATAAAGAAACATAAGGAAAATATAAGAAATTGAGCTATAAAACATAGATTGAAAACTTGTAAATGGTCTTTTTAATAAAGAATAAATAATTCAGTCGAATATTTTACAATATGAAAATCAAGAAAGCTCTTTAAAATGTTGTAATTTTATAAATAGATTTTCATATAAAGTAGTAGTAAAAAGTTAAGACATATATTGATTTATATTTTATACATTTTTAATATTTAAATACCACCTTTAATTCCAAGTCCTGAAACCACCCTCTCTTCCCATATGCATATGCCTAGCTACTCCCCCTCTGCCATACTGCAGCTTCTCCTCCTCGGAACCTGGCTCATTGTCATCATCATATTGTGGCGGCCTGTGTTGTTTTTGGCCTGGCCCGCGATTCGAGCCAAGAGCCTGCCTGCCAGCCTCCAAGTCTGCGGAAAGTATCCAATCCAAGCATCCAACTCTGGCCGCAATCTCTGCGAGATCTCAACTGATAGAGCAATGATGTGTTGCCTGGATGTGGAGCTCAAGCTGGAGTTGGAGCTGGAGCTGGAGCTCCTCTATGCTTCGCATACTCCAGTTTTGGTTTCTCCTTCCTCTTTGGTTTTTTTTCGTCTTTCGATTTTTGCCCGCTTTTGTCTCGGGCTGCGAGCCATTTTCGGTGCCATGGCAGACGACGAGAGTGTGGCGTCCACAACATGTTGGTGGAAATTTATGTCATCCCTTGTTGTCGTGTTGAATCTTACGATGACATTTCCAACAAAATTTAGGCCCACGCACCCAGTGAGAGAGAGTGTACCGGAGATTGGGATGCCAGTTTAAGTCGGAGAAGATCGGGGGAAGATCGGTGGAGGATCGGCGGAGACAACGGGGACATCGGGGACATCCTCATCCGCATTAGCATCCCAGGCATCATCCATGGCCTAGGCTTTTGGTAATGGGTGTTGAATGGCGTGGCATAGCGGGGTATTTATTATAGCTAAAGGAATATTCTTTTATTTAAAATGATTTCCTTGAAACAAATATCTCCTAATATATTTATTTTACATTTAAAATCTCCCCTTAAATATTATTTAAATACTAATCAATATGTAAACCTCGAAAAACCTCAAATGTCACCAACAAATTGCTTCTTTTTGCCTCTTAAACCGTGGGTTAAAATTGATTAAAGGCAATTAAGCCATTTTAGACTTATGACAGCCCATAAAGAGTCGCTAGTAGCTGGGTATCGTATAGCCAAAAAAAATAAAATAACTTGTCTATGTTTCCCGATCGCGACTCCGTCTTCTGCCTGGCAGTTTGGCATTTTGGCAGCGTTGACGATGACACCAGCTCCAGCTCCGGCTCTGACATGGCGATAAATTTGTAGCGTGCGTGGATGGCTGAGCCCGAGTCCCCGTCTCAGTTTGAGCCTCAGCTTTAGTCGGGATCTCTGGGGCCTGATGCCTCCGATCTCCGGGTGACGCCGAAGACGAGGCGTGGAGTCGTGTACAAATCGTTGGCATTGTAATTTAATGTATCAATTGCTTTGATTTGCCAATTTCCAATGCTCGTCGAGTGCGTCGGAGGCGACGAAGGCAACGTACAAAAAAATGTGGCACGAGCAGAGCTCAAAAAGCGAACTAAATTGCACTTGAAAAAGTAAGGGAGATAAATGAAGGAAAGGGATGAAAAAAAAGGTTAATATTAGATAAAAAATGCTTAAAAAATGCATAGTTTTTGATAACAGAAAAATACCTTGAATAATCTCTAAGAAATAATAAGTTTTTTCATGACATTGAAATAATTACTTAAAGTTTTTTAAATGTAATTAAATAACTTGCAAGCTCTGTAAAGCTTAGAGCACACAAGGATCATTAAACAATTTATAATTTTACTGCTTGTTTTTTTGTTTATTTAGTTTACTGTTATTTTCTCAATAATTTTTTTTCGTAATTATTGAAAACTCAATGCCTTTCAATTTACACCCATTAATTTAAAGATCCTGAGCTAATAAAGCCCGATAAAGCTATTTAATATCCCGCCAAATAAAGTATTTAAGCCTTAATGAACAACTTTCCCATCTTCAGGACATGTTCAGCTTTCCAAAACACTCTCCTGGCTTATTTTAATGGCTTTTTCTTTTCGGCAGTTAAATGTTTTTCGAGTGCACTCAAAGAGCAGCACTTGAGGCTTGATTAGTGTGATTTAGTTACAGGCCGTGTGCCAGGCGCATGACACAAGCTTCGGTCTTCAGTCTCAGCTCCTCGGCCTGCAGTCTTCAGTCTTCAGTCTGCAGTCTGCAGTCTTCAGCTCCCAAAAACTCCATAGCTCCAAGATGCAGATACAAATGCGAAGCCGGAGCTGACTTACATTCGGCATCCCGTTGAACGTTCGTTCGATGCCCCTCGGATGCCGCTCGTAGTTTGCACAATATTTGATTCCATCAGGAAGGAGTCCCCGTCGCCCCTCCGCTACATAGTAGTTGCCCCGTGGGGGTGGCGGGCGTCGTTTCGCTGGGCCCACTGTGCGCAATTTGCCACACGAAACTGTGCCAAACATCTGCGCGCCTTGAGTACCTTCGGCTGATTTTGCAGCCTTAACTTTACTTTTTTCCAACGTTTCTGCGGCTGCCGATGCCCGAGTAGGAAATGAAAACATCTGCTGACTGATTGCCCCCTGGTTGCAGTTTTTTTTTTAGCCAAGAAAATGCGATCTTAAGAGTCTTATGACGAAGTCTTAATGCACTTTACTTTGGGGTTATTCGGAGAATAATTAGCAGGATTTTAAGCTACTATAAGAAAACAACAAAGAGATATGTAAACAAATTTTTAACAGCATTATTATAAGATAAGGATATATCTTACCATTCAATTAAAACGATTTATATATTTCTTAACGCCCTAAATATTTTGTTAAGTTTCAAATAATTCCCAAAGTTTGCCAACTTTCAGTGAGTTCATTCGAAAGTCTGCCCAATCACTCAGCTCAGCCTCAGTCTGAGCTTCAGCCCCCAACTCGGTCTTAGCCAAGTTATGAACTACAGTTAGCCGGAGTTAGCCCCTTCCCGGGCAATGTGGGTCTTCATGGATCCATGGATCAATGGGATACGCGTGATATCCTTCGGCTAGATTCTGTTTGTGCTCTGCGCTTTGCACGTCTTCCGTTTTGCCCGATTTCGTTGGCCATAATTGTGCCATTAACGTGGCCAACTTGGCTTTCCTGCCCCCCTTTACCCCCTACTCCCTTTTACCTTTCCCATTCCCTTCAAACTCTGGCTTGTGTCTACATTTGCATCCGTTTAAGTTAGCATTTTGTGCCCAGCCTTTCGAAAGTCGCATTTAACGGTCGCTCCTAATGTGCGCACTGATGCGCTTTTCCACCCAAAAAACACTTTAAAAATTGGGAATTGAATTTCGGAAATTAGATAGAAATTAGAAAGAATTTTAGTATTTTTATATTGCAAAAGAAATATTGAAATATTTATGTAACAAAAATATATAAACTACAGAAATTAGTTTATACTTTGTATAATTTTTCCACAAAAGAATCTCTTTTAAATAAATAGATTAACCATGCTTGGAATATCAGAAAAAGGCTCTTTTCTCGTGGCTTATATATTCCCATACCCTCTTTATTTACAGTGCATAACCACATTCGAACCTTACTATATATCCCCCCGATTCGATTCGGTTCTGCGGGGCGTGTAACTGGGGCGCAACAATGGCCATTTGTGGCAACTGGCACATAATCAACAGTTGCTTAGTCAGGGCGTTATGGATCGCCTTCGTTCGGGCTCCTCCGAATTTCCACATTTCGATCCAGGCCACCGTCGGGCTCGGGTTTAGCCATGCTCGTTATCATAATGTGTTGGCTCATTTTGGACGGACAGCCTCGAAAAAAATGTCTTGGATGCCCGGAAAGTGGGTGGATCCCTGGGCCAGGCTGCTACTCCTCTGTAATCAGCGAGGTGTGAGTGACCCCAATAAGGTTACCACTCTCTGGATCTGGATTTGGGAAATTACTAAGAGAGATAGTTTGGAAAATTCCTAAACTGTAAGCTATGAGAGGATCATCATATTAAAAAGCATTTCGGCCAGCCATAAGCGTTTAGAAAGGTGGGAAAGCACTTGGCCAGCCTGATGGCTATTATATGGCACATTCCTTGACCTTACAGGGCGGTTTTCTTCTTGGAAAAATATCTGAAATTTCTGTAATAAAATAACTATAACTTTAACCAATTTTTAAGCCCCATTGGGCTGCCCTCTTTCTCAATATTTTCAATAAACCCAAAGCAATATTAATGTCTTAATCGGTCTAGTCTCCTTGAGCTGCCATACAGAATCCACTAACGACTGTTGCTCTCATATATACTATATATATGATGTTGGTAAACCCAAATATAATTGGCCAACATGTTGGGCAAGAACTCGATCATCTGAGCGAGTGGCTGCTCCACTGGACTGCAAATTATGCCTTCTTCAATTAACGCCCCGAGAGAGATAGGCGACGGCGACTGTGACCAAATAACCGACTAATGTCTAGATTCTTTCGTGGCAGGGTACACTAGATGTGAAACCAATTACCAATTATATACTGTTTTCCACACAAATTTAGCATAATTTGGCCAGTTTTGCGTTCAAATTTGTGGCACAATTTGTGGAAGTTGGCTGTGGTCAGGGCCAACAGACGCCAACCACGGCCAAACAAGGTGGGGCAGTTGAGGGAAGTGCACGGCAAATAAATATTTAATTAAAGGTAAAATGAAAAATAAATAGTAAGAGACGAGGAATTTACATAAAATAATATTATATATAAAAATAATATTAATTTAGTATTTTTTAAATAATATTCTAGAAAGAACTCATGGAACTTAATCAGAATAATAAGTGTTAGTCAAAAAATTACTTATCAAAATTATAATTGATAAGAGGCTAAAATTATATATTTGATTAAATGTAATTTACCAGCTCTAAACTAAATGAATAAGTTAGTATTTATGTAAATAAATAAATTTAATATATCATTTTTAAAGACAATTTAATTTTTTTTTGAAATATTTACCTATCAGCGTATTGTTTATTTAAATAAATTTATATTTTTATGAAAAAAATGTTTCATTCCAAAATTAAAATAGTCAAATAGAAGGCCTAATTTATTATTTTGTTTTAATATATCTTCAAAACTTTATAAAGAAATACATATTTATTTGGACATCAATAAAGCATGAACTTATTTTTTACTTTTAATATTTTTTTTATATTATTCAGGAACTTGACATTTATTATACCCCTACAGGCTACTATAATTTAAATAGTTAGTGAACGAGTCATTTTCGACCCTATAATTCATATATATTCTTGATCAGCATTAACAGCCGAGTCGATCTAGCTATGTCTGATGGGAAAAAAAATTTTACGAATTTTTTCGAAATTTTATAATTATTAAATTTGTAAAAATTTAAACAAAAAAAATAAAATTTTTTAATTTTCAATTTTAAAATGCTAGTTTGTTGACCTACAAAAAATAAGCACAGAAAAGTTTTCCAAATTGAAATTAATGCATTTTTAGCTTAGTTTTGAGTTTTTTAAACTCAATTTTCTCCACAAAAGTTATATTATATTATTATTATATTAAAGGTCTTCTGATGGCTAAAAAGCAAATGATTCTTAAGAGTCCTATATATGGACCGCAATAAACATTTAAACAATTTTAATCTAAGGCAAATAAGATGTTTAGTGTGCTTAAAAATATAAATTTTAAAAACTGCACCAAAATTACCAGATGATATCCCTCCAATTTTCTCTGCGTGTATTCCCCAAAGTTGACTCCGCCTGACTCCAATTGTGGCCGAAGATTATTATTTTGGCTACCGACTGACTGCCAGGCGTATTTCGCATAATCGAAAGTGACCGAACCGCAGCTATTTGACTGATCTTTTGTACACGGCTATATGCCACTCGGGTAACGGTCGATCGATGGTTATGCACAGGTTGAAAAAAGGAAACAAAGCACTAAAAAATAAAATAGCAAAAAATGATTGATGCGAAATGGCGGAGCGCCCCGACTAATACAATTTAAAATTCAGTTAAAAACAAAAGACAGAGCACAAAAAATAAAGCGAAAAAATGAAAAGTATTCATGGATAGATCGGCGGCATATAGTTTTAACCGCATTTCGCCAAAGGCGTAACACACTCTAAACCGGAAGGGTAATTAACTCGCTTTGCGATCACGCCTTTGCATTCGGATCGGAGATCGCCGAAGAGATCGGGGATGGACGGCCGAAGGTGTATTAAAAAGCTATAAGTTTTGGCTATCCGACGCGTATTTCTTGGCCTTTTTCGATCTCCCATTTATGCCCCGGCTCGGATGATTAATAATCCGGGGCAAGTTGGCTTATAGGCAAATGCGTTCACAATTATGTTTCGGGGTCTGCCGCCAGGATTGATGGGTGTATAAAGTCTTCTTTTATGCGGTAATTGAGTGTAGATGAGCCAACCTCATTCAATGGCTTTATTATGCCCACAAAACTTTGGTTGCGGTTTTTATTCCACGATTTAGGATGAACGAAAGAAGCTATTAATTACATTGGGCACTTTGGAGAATTTAAATACGGAATTTCATGAATTTTAGAATTTGTAAACATATTTTTTCAGATTATTTCTCCAGATTATTATGTTTTCAAAATATTTGTTATTCAATTATTTGGTTAATAATTAACCAAAGCCTTTAAATACACAGCTCTACACATGCTAGCATAGCTTGGAGAATTTAAAAGGGGAATTTCTGGGATTTTTTATCATTTATAAATATTAAATTCTGGATTTATTTGGTAATACTTGTAATTTAATGTTTGTAACGAAAAATATTAAGTAAATAATTTAGCAAATGAAAATATAGGAGAAGCTTTTATATATTATGAAGTTTGGAGAATTTAAATAAAGAATATTATAATTTTTAGAGCTTAAAAGTATAGTGCTCTGAGCTTATTTAATGATCTTTAAATTCCAAAAATAATTGAATAATGAAAAATATTTAGAAAATATCAAACCAAGCTCCCAGTTTAATGATATGTAATGGTCGTCGAATTTTATAAAATATTTGCAAGCAAATTATAGTAGTAATAATTCCACAAATCCTTAAAAAAAGGTCATAGTCCTTAGAAAATATATCTTCCTTAAATTAAAATTCCCTTAACCCCATTTATACATAAATCTCATTATAAACTTTTATGCGATTGTTTCATTTATTGATTTTTCATTTTTCATAACGATCTTTTTGTTTTTTTATTTTTCATATATTTAATAATAATAATAATATAATTAAACGTTAAGTAAATGTTATAAAATTGATTTCCGTATTGGTTTTTATTTTTAAGTTCTTTGTGTTTTGCTGAGAATTGCAATAATTAGCTCTATAAATATGTTAGACTTACATTGTACATAAGATTTACATTACATGATATATAGATTTATGTATACACACTCAAAATATCCAAATATACATTGATAGTATATGTAGTTTATATATAATCCACAAAGTTCCGGAGTAGTTGAAGTTAAGACTGGCATATATATGTCTATGTACAGATGTTTTATTATATCTTTAATTAGCTACACAGTTAAGGTGGTTTTTAGAGTGGGTTTAAGTATATTTAATATATATTTTAAGTGTATAGTTTATAGAGCTTGGTGTGTGTGTTTTTATATAGTTTAAGTTTTGATGCTTCACCGTCTTTTTCCATTGATTGCATAGCTAATGTTTAGTGTTTAGTTTTGGGTTTAGTTTTTAGTGGAAAATGGTAACTACTTAGAGATAGGTTTCCCTCTCGGAGGCACGCTTAAGTAAGAGTTAAAGTAAGTTTTTCTTTAAGTTTTTTCTCGAGGTTTTCTTTGGGTTTCCCTTCAATTTTCCCTCAAAGACCTCCCTCAAGTTGTCCGTCTTCAAGCTCACGAGTACAGCAACTTGGGGTTATTGTTGCTAATGTGGCTACTGTTGTTGTTGTTGTTGTTGTTGAGGTGCGACTTCTTCTCCAGGATCACCGAGGACTGGTCATCCTCCTCGGTGTCCCCCTCATTTCCCGCCAGGCTGTTCGGCGTGTAGACCCTGTTCATGAAGGTCCTGATCTCATCGAAGTACTCCTCCCGCTCGGCCACGCCGGAGGCAGAGCTGGGCGAGTCCCGGAAGTTGCTGCCCTCCGCCTCGTGCTTCTTCACGTGCCGATCGAGATTCGTCTGCTGGCCAAAGGACCGGTCGCAGAGTTCGCAGCGAAAGGGACGCTCCTTGTTGTGGATATTCCTCACGTGGCGCTGCAGATTGGAGGAGATGCTGAAGGCCCGGTCGCAGTACTTGCACGGGTACGGCTGCTCGCCGGTGTGCGTCCTCAGGTGCCGCGTGAGATTGGCCGAGCGGGGGAACACCTTGCCGCAGAACTTGCAGGTGTAGCGATCCTTGGTCTTCAGCGGATGGCCCACCGAGGAGCCCACAGAGCCCGTGGCCCCTGAGGCGAACTTCACGGGCGGAAGCGGCCGCTTTGAGGCGGCGCCGGCGGCGGCTCCCGCCAGCAAAGCCTCAATGCCGGGCCGTCCGCCCGCTGGGCATAAAAAAGGAAACCGGCTGCGATAGATCTCCTCCAGCATCATGGGGTGAATGGGCGGATTCTGGCGGCTATAGTGGGCGGCCAGAGCGGCCTCGGCGGCTCCGGCCGCCGCTGCAGCCGCTGCTGCTGCCGCCGCAGCCAGTCCAGATCCCGAACCTGCTCCAGAAGCCACTCCCGCTCCCTCGGACATGCTGCTCAGCTCACCCCCGGCACTGGTGGGTGGTGAGGGTGACGGTGTAGGCCCCGGCGAGGCAGTGGGCGTGGGACTGCTGCCCTTGTAGGACTTTTGCGAGGTCGAGGACTCGCCGGAACTGTGGGACTTGCGCAACTTGAGCGGTGGCTCGCCATCAGTCTCATCCTCCTCGGCTTGGGTGGAGGGCAGGAAACGCATCAGGCTGGAGGAGAGCAGGCTGGGGCTACCAGGCGGAGCCGGAAAGAAGCCGGACAGGCGCTTGCGGCAAATGGAGAGATCCAGCGGGGCGTCACCGCCGGTAGAAGGAGCATCCGTGGGCGGTGGCGTGCTCACAATATCAATGGATTTCTGAGGATAGAAAAGAGATGAAAATATTTAGAAATTAGTGTGGGTTCCAAAGGAAAAGGAAAAGGGTTTTAGGCCCTTAAAATCCTTTTAATCTTATAGATTTATATCCTTAAACCTACCCTATCATCCTCCACCTGCTGCTGATCGGGACTGCCCAGTCTCTCTGGCTCTGATTTTATTTCGCTTTGCTCCTCGCTCTTGTCCTCCTTCTTGACCTTGGCCTCCTTCTCCTCCTCCGACTTGATCTGCATGTCCAGCTGGCTGTGACGACTCTCAGCCTCTTCGTCCTCCTCATCCTCAACCTCCTCCTCATCGCCTTCGGACACATTCAGCAGAGGCTCCCTCTTGAGCTTATTCTCCGACTTGACCGACAACGTGTGCTCCTCCTCCTCCGCCTTCAACTGGGCATCCGTCTGGTGTGGTGAACCTCCTCCTACCTGACCCTCCAAGGGTCCCATGCCAAAGGGCAGCTGCTGCCGGAAGGCGGAGTTCGGCGAGGTCATGCCGGGCATGCCGCAGCCCATGTCCATGGGGGGATTGGGGAAGAAAAGCGGGAAGTTGGCGGCTCTCAGGGGACTCTGCGGGAAGATACCCGGCAGGCCGTAGGGCGGAAAGCCGGGGAAGAACGGCGCTCCCGTGCGGAACATCAGGAAGGGATTCGGTGGCGTTGACATGGCGGCAACTACGGCAGCGGTGGCAGACGAGGACGAAGTGGCAGATCCTCCCGTGGACTCTCCTCCCGCTGGCCCCGCAGACCCAGATGTGGCTGTGGCGGCTGCCGGGTGCGTCGAAGCGGGATGCTGGTGGGGATGCTGCGGATGCGGATGCTGCTGGTACGGATGCGGGTGCGGATGGTGGCGGCTCAGCGGCGACTGCTGGTGCTGATGCTGCTGCTGGCGGTACGAGCCCGTCGAATCACAGAACTTTTTGTGCTTGGTCAGCGAGGTCAGGGTGCTGAAGCTCTGGTTGCACTTGTCGCACTTGATCTGCATGCGGCAGGTGGCGTGCATCCGCTTGTGGCGGCACAGGTTCGAGAATTGCGTATACGCCTTGGAGCACACCTCGCAGGCGAAGGGCTTCACGCTGCTGTGGATGTGCTGGTGCTGCTTCAGCCCCGACGAGGTACCGAACGTCTTTCCGCACTCCGGACAAGGGTGACAGCGAGCGCCGACGTGGTAGGCGCGAATATGCCGCTGTAGATTCGAGGGGTCACAGAAAACCTGCAAAACAGATCAGAGTTTCGGTTGAGATTGGTTGCGATTGGTTGGTGGAATGAATATACAAGATACACTAGGAAAAAATGAGTGGAACTAAGGCTACACTATGCATAAAAATATATTTAAATTAAAAGGGAAATAAATATAAATAAGTAATTATCCTAAACTATCTTATTTATGCTTTCTCCAGTTTAATTAATTTAATTTTGTATATAGAATTAATATTTTCTTGCTCTGTACAATATAGGGAACTGGTTGGTTGATCTGGTTCCAAAAACCAAATGAAATGAAACTGAAATTAATCAATCATCTGCTGCTGCGTAGCTCTTGCCGCTTAAACGGATCTGTTTTTGGCTAGACAATAACCGACAATCGACGACTCTGAAGCTCTACCGACGCTCTCCGAGATTACGCAAAGGTAACCGGAGCAGCCATGAGCAATAACAACACGGCATCTCCTCCCACGAACACCTTCGTCAATTATTAACATCAATTGCTACAATTGTC
The DNA here is from genome assembly GCA_018152175.1 of Drosophila jambulina. Taxonomy (NCBI): domain Eukaryota; kingdom Metazoa; phylum Arthropoda; class Insecta; order Diptera; family Drosophilidae; genus Drosophila; species Drosophila jambulina. Next base: position 2,070,467 of record JAECXH010000114.1, read on the forward strand.
ATTGCCTCGCAGCTCGAAGCATCCATCACCCCGCCTCGAATGGCCACCGGAATTTGTGTGGATATATCAGGGCTGGGCAATGGACAAGGCCCTCAATAAGTGAAGGGAATCGATACATTAAATAACTATTTTTAAAGTTATTTAATAGGGAAAGAAAAGGCTTGAATAGGGATACAAAATCGGACTTTAAGAGGGTCCAGAAAAAATATTGCAAAGTCAGGAAAAATATAGAAAATTAAAGGATTCTCGATAAAAGGTAAAAATAACTGCTAAAAAATTTATTACATTTAATTAAAAAATATATATACATTAATCTATTCATTATTTAAATAGAAAATGGGATAGAATAAGGTTCAAAGAAATAGCTATTATAATATTTCAACATAATATATAAAATTTCATGGCAAAAATGAGATTTCTGAATAGAAAATAATATATATAAAAATATTTGTTAAAATTTTCCAATGAAAATTATAAATAAATTCTCTAAAAATTACCTTTCGAAGAACTTTTTAATTATTTTTCCAAGTCTTATATCATTTAATAGTTTAAATTTATAGTTTTTCCAAGACTTCTACCGTATAAATCATATAAAAACAGATAAATCAGCTCCAAAAGCTCCCTTTTCTTTTCAAAATTTTTAAATATTTTCCCTATTTTCCACAGACAACTCGCAACCAGCCCTAAATCCGCGCCCAAGCTCGCACTTTTTACGTAGCAGTGACAGATCCATGAGGCTTCTCGGTGGGTAGGATTAGGGGCCAGTTGCCGGGAGGAGCGGAGGCTGCCTGGCATCCAGTTTGGAGCTCGGTGTGTACCCACTTCAAACTTGATTTCGGTCAGCAGTTCGACTCCCCCGTCGCCTTCTATATGTCTCTCTGCTTTTTTTCCGTACGAAACTGTTATGCCTAATCATGCTGTCATAATGCGCTACGAATTCATATCAAACGATGATCGAGGCAGCCTTTTTTGTCTATCTCCATCGCACAAAGGCTGGGATATAGCGGGGGAGTGTGGGAGAGGCGGGGGAGGAAGGGGGACTGGTGGCCGGGACGGACAAGAATAGCTCGTGCTATAACTACATCAAATGGATTAGATTCAACTACTCTCCAAAAAGGCGAAAAACGCCACAAAAGACCAGCGACAACTCCAAAAAAAAAGATATAGAAAAAGGTAAAAAAAATTGTACAGGGAAAGAGGGGGGAATATATATATATAACGACAACGACGATCATGGTGTTACAGCAATAACAATAACAACAAGAGAGGGGCAACAGAGAGGAAAATATGTTTATATTTTGGGAAAATAAAGAATTTTTTGTTTAACAAAATAAAAAGATACTTATGAGGGAGTCTAATTTTAAAATATTATTAAGAAACTTTTTTCAGAAGTAATTTAAAGAAAATTTACTATTTAATTATTATATATTATTCATAACTATGTATTTTACTAATTTTTTTTAAATTTCCCTTAGAAAAATCAACTCTTCCTGGTTCTAAAATATTTCAAGACTTTTCCCAATTAAAATATTAATAAATATAAAAATCTATAAATATTTTACTAACATATTTCAGCAATTTTTTGTATATATTATTAAAACCTATCAAATATATTTATTAATATTATTTCAATAAGAAAAACCCTTGAAAAGCCCTTAAAAAAATCTTAGTTGTACTTTAACAATCTTTCAAAAATATTAAATAAGTAGGCCACTTTAATATATTATATAAAACATTTTAAATTTATTTAAGCAACTTCTTTAATCCTATTTTTAAAGCCTAAATAAGTTCAACAATTTTTAAGGAATATTTCCCTAAGAAAAACCCTTATTTCTTGCAGTGCTTTAAAAGATGAAAAGCAGTTGTTGCCTCAGTGGGTTGAGTGTAGGTGTTTTTGGCATTCGAGGCACAAGGAGGAGGAGGTGGCAGGAGCGAGGAGGTAGAGTCTCGACGAGATCTCTGCCTTTTGCCATGGAATGTGTAATGGAAGGGGGGACACCAACAGAGACAGAGAGAGGGAGAGACAGGAGGGAGAGGGGGATCTAGGAGCGTACGTTGGGGTCAGCCGAGGCATCAGTGCCCGCGGTTGCAAGGCCTGAAGATGGGATCAGACTCTGGTAGCCTAATGGAGTTGAAACTTCTGGTTAAAGTTACACGGAAAGAATAACTAAGGGAAAAATAGTAAACTAAAGTTGCCAAATTATAATAAATAATATTTTTTAACAAATTAAAATAACAATATTAAAAATAAGTTAAAGTATGGAAAGAGCCTTTTTCATCACCACATTTATATATTTATCATGAAAATAGTTCTTTAAAGCCCCTGAGATTATCCCCTCCTGGACATGCTTTCACAGCTAGCCCCACGCATTTCTGAGCCCATTTAACCCCCCACTTTATAGCCCCTTAACCCTATTGAGCCTACTCAGCCTGCTGCTGCTGCCTTCTCATCCCAAAAAAAACCTTGTAGATCCGTGGCAAATCCCTTTGGTAACGCTTTAAGCCGAACTGCCTAAAACAAACAAAGCTGACAGCTGCAAAGGAGAGATCTTTGAAAGCTCAACGGAGCCCAGCGAAAGTCTTGGACCCGAAAAGATCGATCATCATTTGTTTGGGGCCGGAGTGGCTCCCGTTTAGGGATGGGTTTCTTCCATGGTCTCGCTTTTTACCCTTTTTACATGGAGGAGAGTGGGGAACCACAATGCGTGCTACTTACATGCCACCGAAACAATTACAGAGCGCTAAGTAAACTAACTGTAATGCGCGGCAGACATTGGAAATACCGTTCGAGGTTCGATTTGGAAATGGAAAAAGGGAAAAGCGAAAAGCGGAGCCGGAGCCGGAGACCACAAGATCGTAATCAACATGCCATTAAAACATCTCGGGAAGATGTCGATGTCGAAGTCGGAGTCAAAGTCGCAGTTGCGATGACAATGACGCATGAAATGGATGGATCTGGGATCTCCGATCTGGCTTGGATGATTCGATGGATGGATGGCTGCCTCTATTCCAAGCCCTTTAATTTCGCTTTGGCTTTGGCATTCAAATGCAGCCAAGAAGATGAACAATGCCAGACAATGAAAAGTGGGGCTGGGACAGGGTTTCTTCATTACCGAAAAAAGCGCTTAAGTGTTTCGCTGAGAGTCCACGCCCTGATTTCGGGCTTTTTCTTGGCTTTTTCTCGGCTTTTGGGCGCGTGCTCGGCTTAAAGGAGTCACCGGGGGTAATGGTGGGAGAGTGAGGAGACACCGCCTCTTAAGAGCCAAGTTAGGAGCCCGCGGCTATTGATCCGCTTGAAATCAAAAGTCTTTTTATGTGTTTGTTGCCAAGCCGAAAAGCTGATACAATAATTAATGACGGCGTAACTTTTTTCCGAAGGTTAATGCCGGTAACAGAAGCTGTATGGCTTTGAATTTCGGATGCTCTCTCTTTATCGTCATCGCAATTGCTGGGTTTTATGGATCAGCGGAGGAGGGTGATCTATCAAAGGGTTCTTCTTTGTAAGGCAGCTATAATCTTTTGATTAGAAAGAGTTAATAGAAGGGACTAAGATCTATAACTCGTAAATTATTTTATGAATAAATTGCAATAACCTTTTGCTTTAAATATTATTTTATTAATTTTAAATCTTATTTATCAAGTAATATTCAAGGGTTTCTTTTGAATTTAGACTCAACAAAAAGTTTAAGTTGTACCCCTAATAATATTTAATAGATAAAACCCCGCATAAGTATTATTTTTTGATTACTTTTAGTATCTTAAATTATTTTCTTAATGTTAATGTCAAGACTTACCTTACTGCAATTCTCGCAGGAATATTTCCTTATATTATTGTGGGAGATCGCTTCGTGCTTGATGAGCAAAGGACGATGGCAGAATCGCAGCGGACAGAGCTTGCAGGAGTAGTCGTCCTGCTTGAAATGATGGGCAACCACCAGATGATCGTCCAACCTGGAAAAACCAGAAAAAACTCTAATAAGTTGAAGTTCAAATATAGAGGAAAGCCGGGGGAAAAGTCCAAGACTAGCTACTAATTTTCCATTCCCCTCCTTATGGCCTGTCATCGCCAAATGAAATTAGCATTGTGACATTTCTCGTGGCGGCTCTCGCGGTTCAATCAAAGTCATGTGTGGCAGTTCACACGCCTTTGTTCGGGGACCAGAGTCCCCTTTGGCTATCAGAGGGTAATCCAGGGAGAATCTGGGGGGAAATCCCTGCTCCTTTTTCCTGGGACGGGCGTCAATTAGTCAAATGATGTTCAATATTTAATACGCCCGGCCCGGTGATAAGCGATCTCTCCATATATCTTTTTTCGGGGGCAGAACAGCTGCAGCCAATGGGGAAAGGCGTCCTTGGCGACGGAAAATTGTGGTGGTGCCTGGCGGAGTTCTACGATGCTTATCGCCTTTGTTCGTGGGCGTAGGAAAATCAAGCAAAAAACGACGGGTAAAATATATAGACCAAGCACTGATGTCGACAGGAGAGGCGGCAACGTTTTCGTTTTTCTTTGTTTTGTCATCGTCATGGAAGAGTTGATAGTTCCGAGAGCCCCCCATTTGGATATGTATTTTTTTCTGCTCCAACCTGAAGTGTGGGCGTCTGTTTGGCTTACAGACCCATGCATGTTCGACATCAGATAAATGGCAAAAAAAAAAAATAATAAAAGAGAGACAGCCCCGGACACGCAGACATTGCTCGCATAGCTTCCCTTCCATCCTGGCCTGGACGGACTCCTCATGTAAAATTCAATAAATCACTAGGCAACTGATAAGTGCCGGTCCGCGGGGGTTCCCCGGGACACCCACTCGTGTAACGGTAACTACACACACACAACACATCTCTCTCTTCGGGCAAAACATCAAATCAAAGCTCGCTTTTAGCACTTCAACTTAAATATATATATGGGGGGCCCAGATCGGGCGATTATATCCTTTTTTTTTGTATATAGAAATGTCATTTGCGTGTTGTGTCAATTGTTGCTTTTGTTCCTTGTTGTTGTTTTTGTTGTTGTGGCTCTTGGTTTCATTTATTTATTACAAGGCAAACATTTGTAAATATTAGACAATACTTTTGCATTAAGTACTTGTGCGGTTTATTCTTTGAAGTGGTCTAACAAAAATTAAGTATTTAAATTGAGGGAAAAGCTAAGAGCATAAAAAGAATATTTAATTAATTGATTTATTTATTTAATGTTAACTTGAGATTTCTCTGGGATTATTTAAGCTTTGATAAGGTTGCCTTTAAGCAATTATTTTATAAAATATTTTTAGCTAAATTTTAGGAGTTAAGTTTAAATAATTTAAAAACAGTAAATATTGTAGAAATTTTGTGGTATTTTTACATTATATTTTAGGGTAGTAAAATGATTCTTTTCTTTAAGATTCCCAGAAATGTATATATGGCAAAAAATTTATTTTAAATAAGAAGGTTATTTACTTCTTCGGTAATTTAATTTATTTTTCAAGAAATTAATATATCTCTTTTTATTTGACTTATAATAAAAAAAAACCGAGAGTTTTTGTAGACTTTCTTTTATCTGAAAATATATGCCTATTTAGTCCGAATTTTAACCTTTGAATATGTAAAGAATCCATTCATCACTTGACTGTAAAAATAATTAATTCTATTAATTAATTAATATTCCTAAAAAAGAGGCTCTAAGTTCCATTAATTCCTCTTTAATTTGTTAGCAATCTTCTTATTTTCTTATATAAACATTTTTCCGTAACTCTTCCGATTTCCATTTCTTTTCATCTCTCATCTAAATCACTGACTACCGTAAACCCTTAATCGTTACCCGAAGAAGCATAAAAACCCTAAAAAAAATCTAAGTAAAGCCGAAACGAAATCGAAAATGCGCCGGCAGGCAGGGGGACATTAGGCCACAGTTAACACCTACAGATTGCACATTTGGGCCAATAAAAAACCAATCATGGTCTCCAAGCGGGATCCAGACCAAGAGCTCTGATCACTCTCACTTTCGTCGCTTTGAATGCCTTAATGGCACTTTTATTGGCCGCACTATTATCGCCATCGGGTTTTAATTAAGATCTACAGAGATCCCAAGCATTTAGCAACATTGGCAGATACTTTGTATCAGCTGGGTTTAATTTTTTCATTTTTCAAGTCGGGTTTCTCTTTCAACTTCTACACACACACACACACACACCGATTGCGCACCCATAATTCTTTTGGGTAAGTTGGAAGCTAATTGGGGGCTGGTTTTGGTTTTGGCTTATATTTTTTGTGATTTAGATTATGGCCGATGCTGCTGGTGGGGCTACTTAAATGCCAAAGCAATTTGAGATGCAGACATTCTCCTACGCGAAATTTTGGGCTTAAGTAGGAGTCTCGGAGCGGTCTCCGCGGGGGTCTGATTAATGGCAATTAACAGGCAGTACTCACAGTTCTAAATCCGGATAGACTTTATCACAGACCTCACAGCGTATGTCGAAACCGTTTTCGTCGTCTGTGAAATCAATATCACCTGGAAAAGGACAAGGGAAAATTATTATTAAAATAGAGAGTTATTAGGGAGGTTTTTAATGAATAAAGATACTTAAATACTAATTTTAAAATGGTTAAAAAATTATATTAACTTAATTATGAGGATTTTATAAGAGGAATATAAAGTAAACTCTTTCTCCTAAGACTGTAATTTAATTCGATTTATAGGGATATTTGTAGTATGTCTAAGACATATTTTTATATAATTTTAAGAGGTTATTTCAAGACTAATTTTTAATTTTTAAATCCTTGATTATTTGTATTTTATTTTTTTTTATATATATTTATATCTCTATATTCTGAAGTCAACTCTAAAAAAATCTTTAAATATTAATAACAATTTCTGTTTAAGTTTGTATAGCATTTTAATATTTATTTTAATTTAATTTAATTATTACATTTTATTAGCTTTATTTAATTTTATTTCGGAAATAAGGTTCAGTTTTTAAAAAATCTATAAAAATCATAGTAAATGACGTTTATTGCAACAATGATGCTAGAAAAATAGTTAAAATACTAAAAAATTTCCTTCCTAAACTGATCTCAATAAACTCCTCCGAAAACCATAAATCTCCACAGAATCTTCACTGAAACACTCACACTTCTTAAGCACACAATCTTAACCTCTCCGATGATCACTCTATATATACGTTCGATCCCTGAGATATCACTTGGGTCAGCTCACTTGACACACAACCGTTCGGCTTCGCGTTTGATGAACAAGTGTGTCGTTCGCCGAGCATAATGCCGACGAGCTAATGTTTTGTTTGCCCGCTAACAATCTGCGGCAGGTCCTTTTTCACTTTTTTTTATAGTTTAGTTTTCTGGCCAGGACGCACTGGCATATGACCAACACACACACACACCAATACACACGCAGACAGCAGGGGTAAACACGCAAACACTTAACACAAAATTGGTAGCGGAGGAGACGAAATCGTGTGCACTCATATATGGCACTCGCATAGCTTGACGTTGAATAGATAATTGTCCCGAAATGAAAGTAAGCAAGGCGACTGCGAAGGCAAGACACACACCACACCACACCACACACCCCTGCTACACACACTCCACCCCTTTTTTCTGTTGGCCCTCCGCTCCGTTAACTTGGCCAACTCCCGACGAGTGCCAAGTGCACACAAGGTGCACGGAAAGAAAAGTTATGAAAAAGTTATTGGAACCTCTTTAAAATCATTTTTTAATTCGTAAATAAATTGGAGAAAAATGTGAATTAAATGTAAATTCATTCAATTTACTTTTCAAAATGGTTTCGATATAATCTTAGGTATATTTTCTAATTTTTAAATATTTTTAAGGAAACAAATGCAAATATGATATTAGAAATTAACTTTGTATATGGTAAAATGATATTTAGAAAGATTTTCCTTTAATTTACGCTTTTGGTTTTTTTTAAATAAAATTAAATAAATTATTGAAAAGGTAAAATCATTATATTTTTGTTAGGAAAAAGAGATTTAATTATATTTTAGCATTATTTAAAGTACTTTGAAAGTAAAGCCTAATTTAATTAATTTTAATGCTGAATATAGACATTATTTCAATTGTTATTCTCACAACTGCTTTATTATTATTAATTATTATTATTATGAAATAGTTAAGAATTTGTTTTTTTTTATTTATTTCCAAAGTACAAAAATATTTTCTAAAAACTATTTTCCCTTTTGGTTTCTCTTTATAAACTATTCCCAAAGAAAATAATATTTTAGAAGGAGTTCCTCGTTAAATTTCAAAGAGTTTTTAAGTCAATTTTAATGGATTGGAATTCAAGGTTGAATAAATATATATTATTTTTATTAACAATTTATAGTTGTAACTTCTATAAACTCATTTTAACTAGTAAACCCCTTAATTTTCTTCTTATAAACCTTTTTTCTCCTATTATTTGTAGCTCAAAAAATTCTTAAAAAATATTTCCCCAGTGTAACCTCTTTTTAAACTATTCCTAGGGGAAATGAGTGTTGAATGTGAGCACAGCGGCTGAGGAGCAGAGCTGAGGCGCTGTTTTAGGGGTTGGGAAGGGGGTTACTGCTACTACTCCTAGCCACTAAGAAGGTGGGGTAGGGTGCTACTTAGCACAGGGCTGGTGGACAGTGGGGGCAGAGTGGACAACCACCAGGTGACACCAACACAAATACAGAAACCACACTAAAAGAGAGAGAGAGAGAGAGCGGCTAAGGGATGACGGCGATGACCAGAGATTATGCATGCAAACACATCACATCCGAGGGGTCAGCAGTCAGTCCAGTCAACCCCTCAACCCCTCAACCTCTGAACCTCTAACTGCCTTTTCTGTGCTATGGTTCCATTGGACTGATTTCGCTTCAAAGTCATATATGTGGCACCTTGCCCTGGCTTCCAAACAGGTGTTGCCTCTCAAGGCAGTGCACACCACCCCCTCCACAGCCCGACAGGGTGGGTCTTCCACCCCCTCTCGCGATCGGCACAATATGCTATACTGCATGTAGTATGTGGTAATTGCTGTTTTGGGTCAAAAGTTAATTTTCAGAGTGTGCAATATGGCCGCAAAGGGCAGAGCGAAGATTCCCACGTCCAAGAGGTTGCTTTTCCTTCCTGCCTCAGGGGGTGGGCCGCTCTTGAACTTTGCCTTCTGCCCTGGGTGGGAAAGTGTGGGATATTTAGGAGGGTAGGAGTTATCCTCCGTAGGGCGGAAGACTGACTTTCCAGGAGTAGGTTCTGGAGGTTCTGCGACATATGGTGCCGGGATGGGTGAATGAGGCTAGGAGTGGGAGTGGATGGGGTTGAGGGTGAGGCAGTAGGTGGCCTGGGAAAACTTAGGCTCGGTCTTGGTAGGGAGGATTCCTGGGAACCTACTTGCCAAGCTAAGAGGCAGCTGGAAAATACTTTAAAATTGCCATAATTTACTGGGAATTTTTTGAGATAAAATATAATCTTAAAAAATAATTATTGCATAAAGAATTTTGTTATCAGAAAATGTTAAAATAATAATAATCAATTGCAAAAATAAATTGTCTATTAATAATATAATATATAATCTATATATTTTATTTAAAATAAAAAACTTTTTAGTCCTTTAATCGTACGAAATCTTGTTATATGGTTTAAATCCTTAAACAACATGAATTTTTTTAAGTTTGAAGAGAATTTTAAAGCAAGAAATTTAATTTTAAAAATAATGTTAACATTGAGTTGCCTCATAATATTTGCCTTCCAGACCTGACCTCTACACATCAATAATATTTTTCTATTAAGAGAAACCTTCAAAAAATCAGTAATCCCTTTTCTATTAACTCTTTTAATACCAGCTTAGCTGAAACAATTAATCAAAAAACTCCAATTTCGTCAGCCAAATCAATTCCTTATCATTTTGGCAATTGTCCTGCCTCCCTGTCCCTGTCCTGGCTGTCATCATCTTCTACTCCCTAGCCAAACAGTCGTCGTCCTTTCACGCCTTTCACCAGGCAGCCTCCTCTCTGCCTTTCCTCCCCTGAGGCAGCTGGATTGCCTCGAACAGAGGAAGAACTGACAACTCAATGGATCCATTCAGCATCATTCAGGATGTGGATTATGTGGGGAGGCGGGGCAACACCACAGCAGCTCTTTAACTCCTCTGACATGCCAATTACATATCGCCGAAAACCTGAAAACCTGAAAACCCGAAGCCTGACCCTGACGGGAGCGCTGGCTAAACGGAAGCCGAAACTGTTGACAAATGATTGATTGAATTATTTACACCTTACAACTTGCTGCTGCAAATCAAACTTAGATCCGCCTGCTAATCGATTTAAAAAAAAGGAATGTATACATATATACAAAAAAAAAAAGGGTTAGGCGGCACTCCTAATGATGCCCAAAATTGTGACACCCGAAGACGCCACGCCGCGACACGAGCCTTTTATTTAATTCTGCTTTTTATTTCTGAATGCTGTTTTTTTCGGCTCATTAATCATCCATCAGAGCAGCGACAAAGTGTCAATGTATCTCGGCATCTGTATCTCCTAGTTAGATTCGTTTAGGGGCTTGGTCTGCGCACGAACGTATCTGCGAGAATGTGTTCGTGTTTGTAGTTTGTTCCATTGTTTGATTGGTCGATTGAAGACTTGCCGCGGACCTGAGCCGAAAGCCATCTCAAAAGTGTCGTTTCGGTTTCGTTTTCCTGTGTTTTCGTATTTATTTTATTTTATTTTGGGGAATGGTTTCTGTTCTGCCCCAAGGTGAAGGGAAGGCAGCGCTCTGGCGGAGTTGACAACTTTGTGGGTTGGTTTTTACTGGCACTGATTGAGGGAATGGCTGGTTAGTAGCTGGGTATTAGCGAAATGAGTTGTCTAAGAGTTAAGAGCTTAAAATTGAGTATTTACCCGAGTTGATTGGTGATTTTTGCGGATTTATTTGAGTTATAAAAGTCATGTGATTTGGTTTTAAAGTTAAAGTACTTTGTTAAGTTTTATAGGTTTGGCAGAATGTGAACTTTTTCTGGAGTTTGGATTGAATTGATTATATTCTTTGAGTTCAAATCATTTAAATAATTGCAAATACTAGATGTTAATTGCTGTTTTCATAAATTTCCTTATATCTTTTATTTAAAGTTTTAATATTCATGAATTTCAAAATTGAATTAACCACTTCCCATGCATTTACTAGCTACTTCTACCTCCTCTCCTGACCATTAACATTTGCATTTTCCTCCCAGAAAATTCCCAAACTCGACGTACTCATTAGTTATTCCTTCCGCAAAAGTAACGGTCAAAAGTAGTAACTCCCTCGTTTCCCTGAAAATCCAGCGATCTCCTGCTATATTTTCAACCACACTGCGATCGCTGCTTGCCACCTTTCCGGCGACTCCGTGTTCTGTGACAGGGATCGCATTGCCACCCCCGTGCTGTGTGCCCTCTACTCTGTTCTATATCCTTGTGCCAGGACATCTGGAGTCGACTGACTTCTCGTCTTCTGCCAGAGCGTAAAGTCAAGGGAAGGAATTTTCCCGGTCAGCGGAGCATGAACTGCGAGAAAACTTGCACGAAAATACGTTAAAAAGTTACTCACAGGTGTCCTTTTTATTTTTTTAGTTTCTCTTGGATAGGGAAAAAGCGGATTGGAAAAAGGGCTTTTGGACTTTCAGACTTTCAGACTTTGGCTGGGCTTTAATTTAAATATTAAAAAACTGCCAAAGTTAATGGAAAATCCTGGTAGATCGCAGAGATTAGCCTTTGTATTCATTAAATATTCAAATTTTAAGCCCGAAGTGAGATTTAAATTCCCGATAATTATTAGCGGAGAGAGTGTGAAACTGCTAAATGAGCTGTCCGTAAATCCCACATGTTTATAATCAAACACGTTCGGGGGTTGCAGGATTAGGCTTAAATTGAGCGTGTGCCACATATACAGGGTATATCCCCGACTGACGACGTATCGCTGACACAATCTCGGCACCCTCTTCTGTTTGCTGATGGATCTCTCTAATGAAATTATCAAACATTTTAATAACAAATGAAAACATGTGCGGTTGCCGCAATATTGCACGGACGCATGCGCCCAGGACTCACAAATTGATCGCAGTTTTAGGGGAGGCAAAAGGGTGCTCATAGTGTCGGGTAAGGGATGCTGTTCGGTGACCCTCATAAGCCGAGAGATCGTATCGCCTCGCATTGGATGGTTGCCGCTCGTGCCAGTAGCCTTGTCACGGGCATTGCCTCTGGAAAATCCTGATTCGGATGCGGATTCAGAGGCATTAATTGCCGGGACAACTGAGACCACAGCTGCGCTTATTAGCCACACCAGCATAGACACAGGAAATGCATTAAAATTGAGATGAAATCTAGTAATGAGAGTCTGTGGGGAATTTTAACTAACTATTCTTCTGTTAACACATCATTTTTGGGTTACAAATTAAGGGAATTGAAAATTGAAAAAGGGTCTTGGAATTATTGGGAAAATAAAAAGGGTTTGATTTTTTGAATGAAATATAATGAAATAAGATGTGTAACTCCCTTTGATACCCACAATATAGCAATAATAACAAATAAGTCAAAAAACTGTCTTAAAATCTTCGTAACAAAAATAAAAAATTCCTAAATTCTCCAGAATTCTTAACAAAATATCCTTAAATTTAAATCAAGTTAAAATTCAATTCTTAACTCACCATTATCACGATCACTGCGATCATCGCTGGGCACCGATGACCCCTTGCCGCTCTTTCCGCCCGATCCCGATCCCGATCCTGACGAGGATGTGGCTGCGGCTACGGCGGCCGCGGCTGCTGCAGCTGCGGCCAGGACACCGCCGCCGGCCATGAAACTCTCATTGATCTGTACGGGACTCTTGGGTCGACCATCCACAATCATTTCGCTGCCGGCACTCACATAACGATTCGTTTCGTAATACAGCTATTAAAAAATAAACACAGAAATGCGGGAGAAAATAATGAAAAATAATTGTAAAAAATAGTGGCACGTGTCGGAGTAGGGTCAAGGGGTCAAAGTTTTTTTTTTTCATTAAATACTCACACAACCGCCATTAATGAAACTCTCCAGATTGGCCTTGCCTATAATGTCATTGTCCTCGATTACGCGGATTTTCTTGAGCCAAGCGGACACATCGGATGTGGGCTCTAGCCAGCCATTAAAGTGCTCGGCATGGGCCTGTAAATATAGAAAAATATACAAGTTATTTTTTGTAATATTTTTTTAGACCATTTTTTAAGTTTAAACTTAAAATTAAGTAAATAATTTATAGAAAAGTTATTGAGAATTGCATAGGAACTTCTGGCGCCATCTGTGGAATGGCTAAGGGTAACTGTGCTATTTGACACCGATAAGCCTAGACGCAAACCAATTGGCTGGGCCTTTGAAGTGTTATACGCCGGGTAGAATGTAGACAGTGCCATGTAAAAATTAATATTTTTATTTTAAATGTGCTTAAAAATTAATTTAAACTAATCTATTAATTAATAGTATTTATTTAATTTTTACATTATACATATATTAGTATTTTGTATTATTATTTAGTATTTATTTAAGTGTAAGTAATTTTAAAACTACTTGAAACAAGCTTCAATAATATTTTTAAATACTACCCCTAAGTCCTTTTCAGGTTTCTTATATTTTATAACAAAGATTTTAGCATATGCTTTCTGATTCACTAAAATTAATTAACCATTTAGTTTTTATTTTTTATAATCTCCCCTTTCCATATTTAACCATTTAATATGCCACTTGAGCCCGCCAATAAAATTAAAAAAAGAAAACAAAAGGCAGGCCCAGCAAGACATCGCCCATTCCGAGTGCCGCCCACCAGTCTGCACCGCAAACTCAAGGTCACTGGCGGCAGCCAAGGGGGAAATTGCAGCCAGCCGGGGAAAAAATAATAAAAAAAATAAACAGGCGAAAAAGTGGAGAAAAAAAGGGAAAGAAAAAAAACGAAAAACTAAACAAAAACCACCGACAGTTTTTGTGTACAAAATAAAAGCAGCGGCAGAGGCGGGCGCCAAGCTAAAATACGCATAATTCACACAAAAATCGTTAGCGGCGGCGGCTGCTGCGAAAAATGCCTTAGACGCGGCGACGCCACAACAAGCACACACACTCGCACACACACACTCTCTCGCACACACCACAAATTAAAAATCAAATTCGAAAACCGAAAAAAATCAACTCGACTTTTGTGGTCTGAACTGAATGACTTTGCGTATGCGCAACGTTCAAGCCGCCGACGAGCAGCCGCCGTCAGGCTCTTGTCTATGAAGTCATTTGGAAAAACGGCATTTTACAGTTTGCGATTAAGTGCTGTGTGTGTGTGTGTGAAGTGAGTGTGTGTGAGTGCGGCATATGTGTGTGCACGCTCCAAAAATTAAGTTAACAACGCCTCAAGTGGCTTCTTCTGTAGAGCAAAAAAAAAATATAAAAATAAATGGGAGTTTATGTATATAAATTCTCCTGCTAAAAAATAAGGGAAATAAACTTTACCACGAGGGTGTGCATGTTTTTTTCTGCCGTTTTTTATTTTTTTTTTTTTTAAGTGGTTAAGCTGAACAAGTAGGTTGCACAGTCTGTGTTTTGATTATATATATATGATGGAGTGTGAGGGGAGCTTATGCAGAAGTTATAGTTGCGAAAATATACACATAGGTTCTAAGGGTTTAGTGAGGGGGATTTTGATATAAAAAAAAAATTACTTAATAGGGAGAAAAAAGGGAGATGGAGTATCTCACAGTTTTTCCTAATTATATTAATCTATAAAGACAAAAATTTAATAAGCGAAGGCTTACTAATTTAATTCAAGCCAGTAAAATGCTCACATTTTTAGTGTTTCTGCTTTTATATAAATATTTTAATATTTATCAAGGAACCTTGATATTAATTTATTTAAATGTCAAATTTGTTAAGCAAATTTTGGCATAAAATATAAATGATTTAAGCCATTAAAAATCGTCTAATTATCAGGGTTTTCCCTTTAATTAGCAAAAAAGATTAGCCTCCAAATTCTTATCTGTTCTGTGCAAGTTGACAAAGCAAATAAATAATCAAGAGTGAGAAGTAAATGTTTATCTTTCTTTTACTTATAGAATTTTTAAATCAGAAACTACAAGTGCAAGCATATATTTTATATTTTTTGAAGTTCCCACATGTCTTTTTTATCTCTGAAGATTAATCCCAATCAATATCGTTTTATATTAGGTCTCATTTTTCAAACTCAAACTCCACAAATTGCAATCCGAGGCAGCCACTAAAAAGTGATAAGATCATTGAGACTCGTCTACAACCCAAGCCTGCTGAAACTGGGTGACAAAACAGTTCCAGTTGTCGCTAATCCCGGACAGACATCACACATGTCCTTTTGCTCAAACACTATTCATAACTTTATTAAAAAGGAGGCCACAGGCAGGAGCAGAAGAACCCAAACATGACACAGTCAATGGGCAAGGAAAATATTTACGCGCCAGAGATAATCTCGAGGAGAGCCGAGGGAACTGGCTTCGAATTGCCAGGACGGAGGGCAGATCCGAGCAGATCCTGCCGGAGGATCAGGCAGAGATACAGACACAGCCAATGTATCTGTCAAAACGGAAATGTGAGCGATAAAAGTGCGCTTGATTTGAGGATCATCCAGAAATAAAGGCACGAAACCGAAATGCGAAAAGGGATCAGTGTTATTTTTGCAATTTTCGCTCGAGTGGCAGAAACAATATTTTTGTAGCGCTCACAGAAAATACCTGAAACGCGGCCCAGGCTCAGTTCGGTAGGTAAAAAGGATAGGGATTTTGTCAACAGGACGAGGCGCGATAATTTGATTGGATTGTCTGTGTCTGTGTCTGCTCCGGCTACTGTTTTCCGGGCCAGCCAGGGAGGAAGTGTCAGTTGACTGACTGACTGACAACCGAGATCGAAGGGTTCTCCCTCGGCAGGCATTCCCCTAATTGGAATCATCAGCCGGCCCCGACTTAAGCCTCATTTGGGGTGCACTTTGTGGATTTTTTGTACCCCGGCCAGGCTAAATTAGCTCTGGCCAGGGATTAGGCACATTTGACTGACAATCGATACCCTCGAGGAGTCCTGCTAATCAAATCTCTTTCCAATCGTTTGATTTTCCCTGCGAAAAAACCCCAAAAAAAGATTCAATTCGCCTGCAATTCTTGTGCAATTTTCGCACATAAAAATGTGCATATACGGTACGGTTCTGATGGGATTAAGTTTCCCGGACAAAAAATGGGAAAACGGAAAAACGGAAATTTGAGACTGCCCAGAAACATATATGCACACACGTGTGAAAGGCTTAAGGTCCGCTCTGTTGGGTAATATATTATATAGTTTTACTGGGACATCAGATGAGGGATTTCTGCCATGATTGTTTGGGAATATATATATTTTTTGTGGTGGAAAATTAAGTACTTTTTTTTTGTAAAAAATGGTTAAGGTTTCAAGTGAAATTAGATAGAAAATATAGGAAATAACTAACAATATAAATAAAACTTATTAAAAGGAAAAATATGTGGCACTCTTTTGAAAAATATATATAGTAGTATTATATATGTTTGTATATATTTTAATACATATTTTTCTTAGAGAATCATTAAGTTTATAATTCATTTAGTTCTTTTTAGATTATTATTTGTATCATGGAAAAATATTAGCGTTTTGTTTAGGGGAAAAAGGATAGAAGGAACTTTATAAACCTTATTAGCTTCTAAAAATGAGTAATAAGAGGTTTTTTAAGGAATTTTATACACTTAAATCAAGTCTCAGCCTAGTAAACAATAAACTTAAAATATTTTTAAGAAGCTTTCTTAACGTACGTAAGTCTCATAACATAAAATCAAGTCTTAGCCTTGTAAAAAATTAGATGAGATAGATTTTAAGAAAACTAATATAAATAGAAAAAAATATTAAAGTCTCGTAACTCGTTTGAATTTGTAAATTGCTTTTTTATAGAAAAAAAGAACACCTATTTCTGCCACATTTCTATACGTTCAACTAAATCAAGGCTTACTGTGATAATGTACCTTACTTTCCAAGTAATTCATATCATGTTCCACATAAATAAATGTAATACAAAATAATCAGGACGTAAGAACTCACCTTCCAGGCCAGCTGTGAATCGTTGGGCTGATGGCAGAGCTTGACTGGAAAAGGACCATAGCGGGTGCCCCTTTGCAGGGAGGTCTTGGCATAGACACCGCTCTCCCGAATGTCCAGATCACTGATGGGTTCCCGGCGCCTCGCCCACTCCTGCAGGATCTGCTCCGCCTGGGCGGGGTCCTTGAAGAAGTGCTCCATACCGGACTCACCGGCTACTGCCGCGTCCAAGGGCAACGTGGGCGGAGGAGGCTGCTGGAGCTGCTGCAACTGGTGCTGGCGGTGGTGATGTTGCTCCTCCCTGGTGGGAGAACGTTCCTCAAGGGACTGATCCAAGGGCAAGCCAGCAAAGGCCTGGCTCCTGGCACTGAGATCGAGATGGTGATGATCCAGGTGGTGATCCAGGTGATGGTGATCCAGGCGATGGTGGTGACGCACAGCACTAGCACTCGGATCGAAGTCGTCGCCCGTAGAGCCTGTCGAGTGTGGAGAGAAGAGATACGGATTAGAAACGACTTTTCCGACGACCGCTGGCTCCTCCACTAATCCTAATCAGCTGCGGGCTGTCAAGTCAGTGCCGAAAATAGAGCCCCGAGATGACAATCACCTCCTGGTACTGCCCACTCGAGGGAGTATCTATCTCTGGGCGATTTTGCAATGCACCGCTGACAAGCCCGGCGACGGAAATATCAACAAAACAATACACCTTTCACTATCTCCGCCTCGCTGGCCAAAGACAGGTGTCTCTGCCCGGACACTACCCTTTCACGGAGACAGGGAGTATCCGATAGCTCACGAGCAGGCTGAGCAAATAGAATCGGAATCTGTTTAAATATCGCTATGAAAATATTTCAACTATTTCGTATTTCCCTCGATTGCTGTTGACACAATAATTCCGACTATTTAAATGATGTGACTGCTGGACACGACTGCTGTCTGCCGATTAAATTAAAAGATAAAAAGACAAGACAAGGCTTTGGGTTTGAAAGGAAACTCGGTGACAGTTGAGTCAAGGATAAGGGGATTTAATTGGAAGGGATATATTATATATATCCTTTTTATAGAAATTTTTAGTAAATGTATCAGGCAGGTTACTTATTTTAGAAGAAAGGTAAATGGTGTTTAATAGAAAAATATATTAAAGGATTGTTAGTATAAAGTGAGTGGATACAAAAATATTATTTCTGTAGTGTACACTAAATATGGTTGATTCGGATATAAAAAACATATTTAATTAGGAAATTAAGAACAATTTAAATTTTAAATTTTGTGAAAGAACAAATTTCTATCAATTTTTTAATCAAGGGTTTAAAAATATATTTCTTTTGAGGCGTTTGAGTATTTTTATATATATTTCTACGTATATTAAAATAAATTTTATTTTTATTTTAAAATCTCTTAAAGTAAACGTACGAAAACTTTATTTTACAATGTAGAAAAATCATTCGATTGATATTAAATACATTATATATATATATATATATATATATTTCTTTTAGCCATTTGTGTTATTTTTTTATAAAAGAAAACCACATTTAAACAAAGTTACAGATAAAAATGCACGTAACAAATTCAGAGAAATGTTAAAAGTATAAGTAAAAACCAAGAAATATTTTTCTAAACTCAACAAATAGTTCTTACTTATCCCAAACTTATAAAAAAAATATAATATCAAGGCGGAAAGTTTTTTCGGTTATGATATACCGCAAAAACATTGAAAGAAACTTTAAAAACACTTCTTCATAATCTTAAAAGATATTAAAAGTGACATTAAAATCCAGGAAATTATTGTAAAAATGTTTAGTCTATTTTTGTATAATTCTATCTAATGGCAGAGGTATACAAAATTATTTAATAAGTAATATCAAGTCGAAAAACCACCCAAAGGGCATTGCCAAGTTGTCAAGCTAAAAAAGTAGCAATAAAAAGCACTCTTTGCCTTTGTAGATTATCGGTGGGCTCGGAACATAAGTAGACACGCACAAATTACCCAGCGATTATTGATATTTGCCTTACGGCCGCGGGGCCCTTGTCTTGTCCATCGTCCATCGGACATCGTTCGGGGCACTTGAAACTAAATCGTAATTTGAGCTGTTAGACAAAATATGACAGCGCTTCCAGAGATAACACGGGGCAGCAGGAGGAACACAGCAACCGGAGGGAGATAAGTATCGGCCGTATAAATAAATAAGCCACAAAGCAGGGCAAACAAATATCGGTTGAGGTTTCGGTTACGGTTTCAGTTACGGCCTCGTCGGTTTCTCGGGTTCCTCAATTGTCCTTGTAAACCTGCCAACAACCTGCTCTATACTTCGCACATCCTGCGGCCGGCACGCTCTGTTTGCCCAGCATCCTGTGGATCTTCCGACGGCTTCACACCGCTCAGCGAAGTCCTTTAGGGCCACTTCAAAAGGCCGCCCTCTCCAGAGAGTTTATTTGGACAGCCCAATTGCAGTTAACACAAGTGCAAGTGTTTCTGGCGGGTTCTCCGCCTCTCCCCCGTCTCCTTTCTGGTTGCTTTCAACTAATTTGTTTTTTAGGTAATCACATTTGTGGCTCAAAGTGTGATAAGTAGGTATCGATTTAAATGGCACTTACTGGGAGGTTTTCAAGTTGTTTCTAGTTATAAAAGTTTGGGGTAAGATTAAAAGATGTTTTTGCTGAGAGGGAATAGTTTTTGGCTAATCTAAAAATCCAGTTGGTGCTTAAAAAGGTCCTATTGTTTGTTAAATGGTTATTTTTAAAGACATTTTAAGAAAGTAGAAATTTTACAGGAAATTTAATTTGGGAAAAGATTTTGCATGAAAATTAAATAATAAAATTTGCAAGAGAAATGATTGTAGTCTTGTTTATTTTTATATTTTCCTTTTTTTATTATTTAATAGAGTAAACAAACTTTGTTCTTATAGAGGATATTTTTTTAAATAAAATTTCATATAACTAACCTTTAAAAAATCAAACAAAATAAATATAGCCTAAGAAGAAATTATTTACAAGTTAAGCAAAAATTGAATAAGACTTTTGCCCAATAAAAAAATATTGTTTCACGAATAATTGTGATTTTTTACCATTTTATTATGGTTAATACCCACAAAAAGTATTTAAAAATTATCTTAGCGAACCTTGCCTCACATAATGTCTTGTTTTTATTTGTTTAAAAATATTTTGTAAAAAAATATTTGAACTTTAAACACAATGGCTGAGACTTTAAGAAAGATATATATTAAATAGTTGATCAACATTGAAATGGTTTTATTTACACAACTATAATAATATATTTAATCATCCTTTTTAATGAGTATTTAAGGTAAGGTTTACTTTATTTTAAGTAAGACCTTATAGTCTCTTCTCACTTATTTAAGACACTTTCCCAGTTCTTAACTTAGTTCCTCCTTTAACACATTTTTTAAACCAAACTCTGATTCACTTTCGCTTCGCCAATTAAAGTTAAAACCATTTGTAAACGGCTTTCAAAGCTTAAAACTTATTTAGATTCTGGGGAATTCTAGGTTCCCATCTATTCGCTTTTATTTTTCGCGTCGCTTGGCACCAACCTGATATGACATATCGATCGAACAGCATGATTCGGCTTTCGGAAACTATTACTTGTAATTATCACAATAAACACAACGCGGTGTTAGTTTTGGCTACAGATGTATCTTTCATTACACGCGACGCGACGACATCACTGCGTATACTTGATATATTCCGGATATTGTGATTTCGGGGGCACTTCTGCCACGGTGTCGTCTCTATCTGCCGGTTGTCTTCGCAAGACTGCCAGCAAAAGAAGCGATATCGCCGCAAAAAAAATATATATATGAAGAGTGTTTGTTGTTGTGTCGGAAAATGTGTGTGTGGCAGCGACGCTGGCGGCGGCAGAGACTGCGACAGCGACGTAGACGGCGACAGCAGCAGCGACAGCGAAATAGCGACTGCGACTGGGAATCCGATTCCGATTTCAATTCCGATTGCCAGCACGCTTAGCAACGAACTGAGAAATTGTCTGCAGGCGCTGAGGATTGCCGGATTCTCGGATTCTCTGCTTCTCGCATTTCTCGGATTTCTCAATGGGAATTCGGCTGCGGATGCGGATTCGCTTTTGGTGGTTGGTCCGCTTCTCTCGCCTCTCGCCCCTCATCGCAGATCACACAGATGTCCTGTGTGTGTCTTCTCCAAAAAAAGCAGGGGATGAAACCTCCTCTCTCTCTCTCTCCGTGTGTGTGCTCTCTCTCTCTCCCAGCATCTCTGTCCCGCTCCCTCTCTCTGTGGGCTCTCTCCCAGAGACCACCTCTCTTTCTGGCTGCCTTTCGGGAAATCTGTGTCAGTTCGCTCTGTCATTATTATCTGAGGCCGGGACTTGGTGATTCTGATTCGAATCCTTGCGGGCACGAGGCTAACAGAGAGGGAGGGAGATGCCAGACAGCGAGACAGAGAGGCACAGAGACAGAGAGACAGAGACCCAACTGGCAGAGAGAGAGCTCGAAGCATCCCCTGATTTTTCCTATCAGAATGCGGCTATGTATCTCTGAGATACACGAGCCGAGGGAGGAGTCAGGATAATAGGGCGGGCACATCTTCGCATTCATTATGCACTGGCCTCTATATAAAGCACCTCGGCTATATATATCTCTGTATATATACACACAGCAATGGAGATACGGCCACAGATACAGATACAGCTGCAGATACAGCCACAGATACAGATACAGATGCTGTGCCTGCTCTCTCTCTCTCTCTTTGCTGTCTCTGTTGCTCAACAGTGTTTGTTTGTTTGCGGTTGGCCCAGACACCACCCACAGCCTCTGCCTCCGCCACCCCCCTGGGGCAGCCATTTTCCACCCACTTTTCCTCGACTTTTCCCTCCCCCCTGCTGTTGCTGTTGGGTCAGACAAAGTGGCAAGTTATACCCGGGTCTTTGCGGTTGCCACATCCTTTTGGCATCCCCTTTGTGTGTTTTCCCCCCATCTAGCTTGGAATTTTCCCCATTCTCCAGCTGAGTTTCCCCTGCCCCTGTGGCATTTTCCCTCCCCCCCTCTTGTTTTCGGCCCACTAAACCAACCTGCGTCTGTTCCAAAGCGTGCGCAATAAGCACACATTAGGCTAATGGCTCTCTATACCTATACCTTTTTCTGCCAGTGTATATGTGTGTGGATTTATGGGCAGTGTGTGTGTGTATGTGTTTGCCATATTTGTGTGTGTGTGTGTGTGCTTGTGTTTTCCCCGGACAGAGAAAACTCACGGCTATAATTGAAAGCGACGACGACTTTTGGCCCGCAGCTAAAGGCAAAGTGTGCCGGGCCTGATTTCCTCGCTGGCCTTTTCCCTTTTCCCCTGCTCCTGCTCCTGGTTTTCCTCCTGCCACTGCTCCTGGTGTTCCCTGACTTTTCCTGGCTGCTCTTTTTTCACGAGCTGGTTTGACAAGTACATGGGCTTTTTGGCTTTTTTGTTTGCAACTTAATTTTGTATCTGTCGTTAAAGTTTTTCCAAGGGGAAGTTTTCTCTTATTTTTTGTATTTTTTTCTGGCAGAATCAGACATTTTGTTGAGGTTTTTTTGTGGCCATAAGTCTGGGTGATAATTGGAGTGTACAAAGTCTTAAATGACTGGCAATTAAGGGTGGCTTTTAGCCAGAACCAAAAGAATATTTAGGACACTAGTTATTAGCACAAATTAAATTCTGTGAATTTGTTACAGCGGAATAATTATATACTCTCTTTTTTTTGAGTCAGATAATTACTATCACCTTTTCTGTATAAAGAATAAAATAATAATTCAAAAGGAATATCTATCCGAGGGGAAATCATATTATTGATATAGTTTTTTTAAACAAAAAGCACGCTTCAAATTCATGTTACAGCTTTATCTTCTTATGTAAAAAATTCACAATAATTTATTTATAAACAAAAGCTTGAATATTGCGTCACTGGGCGGTTATCGGAAGGTTTTAAATACGCTCTTAATAAATGTATGAGCTTAATACACCAAAAATGAGATAAATGTAAGCATTTGTATTACAATCAATACAAATATAAGCACTTATTTCATTGAAGCTTATTTAAGTCTGCTTTAAAACCATTTTTTGCCTGATTTTACTATATTTAGAAAGCTCAAGAAACCTTAGTTTTTTAAATTTCTTTTAAAACACTTTCCCAAAAACTCTCCCTTCCCTATCTTCCACTGCCATTCTTTCGTAATAAACCCATAAATATCGTTCACTTGTTATTTATTTGCATGAACACTTGAAGGCTAATAATTTACAAGCCCAGAAACAGCAAAAGAGGTGCTAAAAGGGGCGCCTATCTATAGGTTCCTGTATCTCGTATCCCTATCTGTTTGCATTTGTCAAACATCGACAGGAGCAGCGGGCTCAGCTCAGCACTCAATTAGGAACTCACGACACATACGGGTTAATTCCGAGGGCCAACACATTGGCCTCTAAGGGTTGAAGTTGACTCTGACGCCACACTCACTCACACTCGCACACACGCTAATAGCGTTAAATTAAAACAACATAATCGACAGCAAGTCACCCCTTCCCTGTCGCCTGTCACATATTTTAACCGAGAAAAGGATGTGTCTCTATTTGCATTTCGCTCTGGTTTCGTTTGCCCTTCTTTTGTCGGTCTCCTGTCCATAATTCATGTAGAAAACACGCCTCGGCGAAAGTCAATAATAATTCCGTAACAGGGGCGTGCACATAGTCCATGAATAATCAGATCGGAACAGATAATGCCAACGGACACACTCGATTGTTTGCGTAAAAGTGATAAAATTTCAATTAAAGGATTTTCCAGTTCATTGTGGTGGAAGGGAAAAATAAAATTGTAAATTATATTTATGGTTTTTAGTGTTTGAATATTTTAAAGTAGGTATCTAAAGCATATGTGAGCATAGATAGATATTATTTGGGATCTTTGTAGATATTTTTGTGTGCCTAGGAAATATTTAAGCAAGAGAATCTGGGGAAGAATAAATATCAAGAAATATTTGGAATGACTTTTCTCAATTTAATATTTTTTTAAATCAATTTGTAGACTCAAAAAAATTTTTTCTTTTCATTTTCAGTAAGTTATTTAATTTAAAGATTCTATTTCTATTTCAAAAAGATTTAAGTTGCATTTTCTCTCTCTGGTTAAATTAATGAGATATATCAATACGTTTTTTCATATCTCCTGTACACTTTATACTTGAAATTAATAAATAATTTCTTACAATTCCCCTGAAATCAATTGATAATATTCTTCACTTTCTTTCTGAACAATATCTTTATATTAACCAAATTAACACATATCATAACACATCTCCTCTTAAATCCCTCGACTTAATCCCAGCTGAAATTTAAATTTGTTAACGCGCCAAAAAAGGGGAATAAAATAGGCTTTTTTGAGGATCAGCTGAATGCCCCGAGGCTGGGACAGCACCACTTCCTTTCCAGGGACTCACAAAAAAAAAGCAAGGACTCCAAGCGAGTTCCATTCAGAGCCAGTGACTCCGGCTTGTCTCTGTGGAAGTTCTGTCGGCTGTAATTAACTCAGCTGGATGGCTGATCTTTGACTCTAACTGTCTGCACCGGGACAAAGGATCTAAGGACTTGGCCCCGGCTTTTGTGAATGGCTTTTACAGAGTGCAGGGCAATAGAAAATAAAGTTCTTGAAGGAATCAAAAGTCGTCTCGTTCCACATACTGCCATATGTATACATATATCCGAGGCCTTTGTTCCCCGTTCGAGTGGCGGGCCGAGTGTGTGTAGGAATGCCCTTCTTCGGCTGCTTTTGCCCTTCTTTTTTTGGCATAACATAGCATATGGGAATGGGAGTGAGAGTGAGTGCTCCTGGGATGCACAATCGCGGGTGAAAATGGTGAATAAAATGGGGAAAATATCGGAAAATAATTATATTTCAAAAATAGGTAAATAAAAGAAGAATTTATTTGTGGAAAAAATTTTTGTTCGATACCAATTATTAGTTAGGATAAAAATATATTTTAACTAGAACTGTTGAAAACTCTTTTTAAATGTCTTTACTATGGTCATTGTATATTGTGTGATTTTATTAAATAAAATATTTCTTCAGATTCAAAAATTTACAAAAGATGAATAGACTTCTTTATTATTAAAAAAAGTATACAGATTTTTTTAGATTTTTAAGCTTTTTTAAATTCTTTAAATTAAAATAAAATATACTCCTTAAAAACCTTGCAATTAAAAAAAAATTTATTGTGCAAGTTCTGTTCATTTATATAAACAAATAATTCTTCTAAATAAATTTTAAGGAAATTGTATTAATATTTAGTAATGAAAAATAATTTAAATAATTGTTAATAAATAAAATTCGTATAATTCCATTAATTTTCAATAGTAAGTAAGCACTCTACATTTTCGACCTCAACTGTTTTGATTTGTATATCAGTCAGCGTCGATCTTGTAAGCCTGGGCAACTTCAATTGTATGTGAATGTCTCATTGACAGGCCAGGAGGAGGACTCACAGGACTCAGGACTCAGAACTCACAGCTCACAGGGACTGCTATTCCTGCGATTCCTTACATTTATATACCATTCCGACTGCTGTTCCATTGTTTTGCATTCGAGGCGGAGCGGAAGTCGCTGCTCTTCGCTCTCGAGAAAGGACTCGCGAGCTGACGAGTCCTCGAACCGAGTCAGAATCGTTGAGACAGACGGCGGGGTCAGGACTATAATTATGGCAAGGTCAAACGTGGAGTACAAAGATGTGAGTGTGAGAGATCGTAACTTAATACGAGGCGAAAGCTGCAAGACAGGATCAGGGATCAGGAATAGAAATCGGGATCAGGATCAGATTGGAACGTAGCACGCGCTACCCCGCCTCGAACAAGGATGCAATTTGCAATGTGCAGCGGAAATGGTAGCAGAAGGAGCAGATACCCAGAGTGGCTTCCTGTCTCTTCCGGCACACTTTCCCGAAGGCAAGACATCTGCCCCGGAAAGGGTGGTTCCTCACACACACACACACACACACACACACTCCTCTGGTCTGACCTCAAGGATGCGTACAATTAATTGCCAAAATGTCACTCACTTGTGTAACCCTTTTTTATAGGGATTTTCCTCAGGATTTTCTTTGGTTTTCTGCTTTCTTTTCTTCTTAAGATTTTCAATTAATATTTTCTTTATTTTATTTGCTCACTTTTTTGCACACTCTCCTTGATTGGCGTGAGAGAATTCACAGATCACAGTTTTCAATTGGGTTTCAATTAGTTTTCTATTAATTTAAGGGGATTCCCCTTCATCCTGATCTCGCTTGCCGTTTATCTGGCGATCCAGATTGCATTTTCCCGACGCCTCACCGCGAACCAGCCACAAAGTGTCACAAACTAAGCCCGGAGCTGGCCGCTCGACAATTGATTGCCAGCCTTTTCCTTCCTTCTCTCCGGCGCTAAACAAATCGCCGTTCAGAGAACTCCGAAGCGAATTCGGAGCGACAGAGAAGGAGAGAGAGAGTGAGCGAGTGAGTGAGTGAGTGGGCTGGTGACAAGCCATTAAAAATAGAAGAAAAGAAAAACAACAAGTGAGTCTGAGAAGAGACCTCCAAAAAAGCGACGAACCTTTCTGATATAAAGTACGAGCAAGTGCTCACTTACTTGCTTACACTGGAAAAAATCGTAGGGCATAAAAATGTGGATTAAATGTAGCTTTAATAGGGGTGAAGTTTTCTTAAGTTTGTTAGATTTATCTTTTTATTATTATTTTTTTTATATATATATATATCTTTATATTAAATTAATTGAAGAAACTGTTTTTTTAGTGATTTAATTTTGTTGTAAATTGAATTTCATCAGTTTTCTCAAAAATAGTAAATATTTTATTAAAGATCATAATGTACTTCTAATAAAATTATAAAAGAAATGGCCTCACTATTTTATATTTTTACATATATTTTTAAAAATAATTATTAGTTTTCTAAATAGCTCTTGTTATATACATATATGTATGGTATTTTTAATTGCTTCAAATTAATTAAGGTAATTTCTCCTTTACATTATGACCCTGAATTCTGGCCTCAGACATTCCAACTTAATTTCAGACCCTAAAGATATGCACAAAATCTTAAGAAAATATTTTTGTATTCAACTCATATTTCTCCCATTTTTCTGCGTGTACTCACCCACTCGGCAGCGATCATTTTTGATCGGAAAGAAATATAAAATCGCTCTCTCGGACCGCTGACCATAAAAGTCCGAGCTGCTGGCACCGAGCTGCTAGCTCCGAGCGCCGACAAAAATATAAAAATAATGGGTGGTATCTGTGCTGGGGCCCCAATTCTGTATGTACTTGTGTACTATGCACCCCGCGACTGATATCTGCAGCGAATTTACTATCTATTCTACAGCTAGAAAACAATTTATGGAACAGGAAAAAAGGCGAAATAGAATCAGCACTGCGCGAAATAACTCACTTAGTCATGGCCATTACCTTGGATATACATAGGTGAATGAATGAAAGGAAAAGGCGGCGATAGAGCCCTATCTTTACAACTGTCTATCGAAGCCGCCACAATAAAATTGATTATAAGTTGCCAGGAATAGTATAAATATGATCTAAGCCTAGGTGAACTTTGAACTGAAGGTAGTAAAATAATTGCAAGTTATACATTTTCATGTGAAAAGATAAAGGTTAAGGCAAGTAATATACTTTGGTATCTGAAGAATAAATCCTCGTCAAGTCAAAATATTTACAAATAATTATTAAAACTTCTTCAGAACTCATACTGTAGTTTCTTGCACGTAAATCCCCACATCTGGCCGTACTTCTGTCCAGAGATAGTACGTATCAAGTAAGAGGAGTACTAGAAAATACCCCTTATTTATACAATACCTCCCGCATATCGGAACTATCTTCGAAACATAAATATAGCCCCAGGGCCCCACTCATAAACAATAGCTCTGTGACAAGACACTGACACTTACGCCGATAGAGCCAAGCCCGCCCATATACCATGTGTGTATCTCCGTACTCCGAGGAACAGAACCCCGTATATATGTACGTAGTATAGAGTTTTCCCTGTAATTCGCCATCTAAATAAACGATCTCTTGGCACAGTCCAGTGCCATTTATCTGTAACAGAAACAGAAGCCTTGACGTAACCGCCTTGTAAACAAGAGACAAATGCGACTGGGTCGTACAGATAAACCCAGCGAGCGGACGATCGAGTGGTTGGAAAATCCCCCCTTTGCCGGGAAATTAATAGTAACCGAAGGCGGCTTGTAATTCACACCAAAGAGATACTGCTTTAGCTTTGGCAAGTGTGTCGATCAATTAGTCGGTAATTAAGTTTATGGTGTCCTTTACTAAATAGTTGTAGCAAGGGGAGTAGTCGAAATTATTAGAATTTTAAAGGGGTTAAATGAAAATGAGGGGGTTTTTATTGTGAATATTATTTATACTCAAATAAAATATTTCATTATTTTTAAATATTTTAAATGTGAAATATATTTTATTTTGGTTTATTTGATGTTTCTTGTGTTGTTAGTATCCTCATCAGTTGCCTTATAAGATTATGTTATAGAACTAACTTCTTGTATTTAAAATCCTGAGTTTTTTAAAGATAAATACCCCTCTCCCAGCAAATTCCGACATCTACAACCCCCTTTCCCGACTCACCAACCAACTACGCCTCATTTAACATGTGCGCCGTGCTTGACTTCGGCCATATAAAGTATACGCAGGGTCTGCCCAGGGCTATCACTGTCCGATTCCGTCCCGATCCTCTATGGCACCTAGACAACAAGGTTGACTGGCTGACTGGTCGAGAAGAATAAAAACACTTTTGCTTTCGGACAGTAAAACTTCGATGGGGCGTCCGAAATCGAATCGATGAAGCAACGCAATTCAGGAAAAAAGGAGAGAGAAACAGCGCCGCACAAGTGCACCATAAAACCGTAGTGAGACGTGCGCTCTGATAGATGATATCATCAGGAAATACAAACGTAGATTCTCTCTATTTTTGTGTAGATCGCTTTCCATGTGTACTTAACCCATATTTTTCTGGGTAACAGGAATGAATTATGGGTGAGGGAGTGGGTTAAATATGGCGAAATTGGGTAGTTTTATGCATAAAAGGTTAGGAGGGATAGTAAAATCTATGGGAAAGCTAAGGAACCATTTTTTAAATATCTTGAAAATGTATATACATATATATAAAAAATTATTTTCTGTAGGCAACAGGTTTAAAATTTTCTTTTATAGAAAATATGTGTGCAATAATCAGGAATAGGGTCTTAAAAAATCCTAAAAAATTAAAATATATCTACCTTATCTGAAAAAAATATTAAAATATTAATAAATTAAAAAGGATTTTAAATTGTAGAATTTCACCAATATCAACTAATTTTTCATATATTTTAAAATTGTAATTTTTTTTATTTTTAAAAATTTTTAATTTAAATTTTTGAATTATAAGAGAAGTCCACTGAGCTCCGATATTTTAAATTTTTGCAAACTGACATGATTAATTAAATCTAAAAAAAAACCATTGCAATGTTTTTTTAATTTAAATATTTATAAATATTTATAAAACAATTCCCCAAAAATCCCTTCTAAATAAAAACCCACAAAAAACCCCTCAAAAATATGGGTTAAGCACAAGAAAGACATTGGCAACTCACTCACCAAACGTTGGAAAGATGAAAACAAAAGTCAAGTAGCGCGGAGGGAACTTCATAAATTACTGCTTTATAGAGTATCCAATAGCACCTGCCATAAAGTGTGCGGCCCACTGATAACCCAGTATAATACGCCGAGCAGCTCACCGCCGAGAGCTACATAATCTTGATCCCGGCGCTTATCTGGCGTTTATCTGTGGAAATTTCGTGTTTTTAGCTTTGGACAGACTTTGTCTGCTGCGAATTGTATCTGATCCCGGCGATCTGACCAAGTTTACACCCCGAAAAAAATATCGTAAGAGGGCCAATCCATATGTCTTCCCCACATTATCTGCACAAGGGCCGTAAATACTCCGCGGGCGACACTTTTATTTTGATGTATTTATGGTGCTTTAATGTGTTGAGAAATAAACCGAAACCGATCCGAATGATTGGTGTTTGAGGCTTCACTATCACTATCAGGCGACACCGAATGCTATGTTTTATGGTCCTATATATAGCCGTTTCTTGCCTAATTGAATGATATGATAGCAGCAGGTTTTAGAAAATATTTTAATAGCTCTTAATACAATCGATTCTCAGGCAGTAAAAACGCTGATACTCGAGGGCGATAACGATTTTTTTACCATCGACCAGAGTCGTTCTTCGGACAACTAAGGCGATGTTGCTGATGATAATGATAATGTTAACGACGATGGCGCTGATAACGGTAATGATAATGCCCGTGATGGTCACGATTGCCAGGAACTTTCGGCTATCGCCTTGGAGATTAGCATTCCTCTGTATTCCTTTCATGTTTTTTTATTTTTGTTTTCTCTTTTTTTTTCTGGGGGATTTTTGGCAAGTGCTTTCAGCGTGGGGAAACTTGTGCCTGATTGTGGGGGCAAGTAGCTCTTTTGAGGGGAAGTGAACAATAAAAAAGGTGTGAATTGAAGTTTAACCTATAGTAGCAAGTTAATTATCATAAAACGAGTTGTATGGGAAGGACAAAAATTTAAAATATAAGTTAAGGTTTATTTGAGATTTTATAAAGAAATCGAAAAGAGGCTTTTTTAGAAGTTTTTTTGATATCAATAAAGTTTTATATGCAATTCCTAAGAAAATATTAAGTCAACTCCGCCTGGCATAATTATGAGCTGAAATCGGAAACTCGCAGATTCCCATAGGAATTGATCTTCCGACTTATGTGCGCATTGCCTGAATCATTCCAATTTTAAATAAACCCCAACAACTAAGACGATATAAGGAAAGCAATTAGGAAATCCGGGATACTTTTATAACGTTCAAGTTAATCAAAGTGATGCTCGTCATCGAAAAGATCGTATGTTTTGCCAGATGAATAAAGGTTTGGTATACAAATGCAAAATACAAAGATTATATAATTTGTATAGCTCATTTTGAAGGCTCTGAAGTGCTCTTAAAATAAGCAATTGAGCAGCTAATCAGCAGTCTGAAAATTACACATCCGAAGCGCTTTCAATGTCACATTTTAAGACAAATTCCTATCTTAAAATGAGCAACCGAAACGGTTGCCAAATCTGTGTGTGTTTCAAAACATTCCTCTACACAAAATCGCTTTATCTGCAGACCCAAAAAAAGACGCAAAAACAATAAAAAATAACTAAACGAAACCCTAAGAGAACAAAGCCTGTGAAAAAACGAACAAAAGTTCTGCCTAATTGAAACAGATGTCTTGGGATACTTGTGGTTTTTTTTAGATTAGTTTAAGGGCACGAGCTGCGCCACGAGAGTGACTCCGAAATTCGTGTCCAAGTCTGACTCGGACTTTGAGTTGGAATATCCGCTGTAGCTCAGAGATTGTGTCTCCAGGGATCACACACTGAATTGCAGTCCTCGGACAGAGATTATGTTATGGCACCCAGGGGGTTACTTGTGATATTTCTTAATTTTTCGCGCTGAAAGTAATTACTCAAATTGTGAGGAGGATGCAATTGTTTCTTAGATATGTCTGAAGGTTTCAAGTGTTCAAAAGATCGAGTAATAAGTCATATTTTGTAATTTTGTGCTGAAATAATATTTGATAAGTTGGCCACTTCTTCAAATTATTAAATAAGATTAGAATTAAGTCCCTGAAAAATTATCTTTAATTGAATTGATCCAGCCAAAGTATTTCTTATTAATTGCTCCTCGTGGAGTTTATTCATGAGTCTCCATGGTACTATTATTGTGATATTGTGGCTATTCTGGGTTTTCCAAGGGAATTATTATAGTTGTGTTTTTTCTTTTAATGGGGTTAATTGTTTTCTATTAATTATGATAATTTTGTGGCTTATTAAAAGTATAATATATATATATTAAATAAAAGCTCCAATAACTAATGTCATTTGACAGTATTTTCCCTTCATAAATTAAAGGCATTCAAAAACTAATTAATTTATTTTATTAGTTATCTAAGCAGAAAATAAATTCCTTGACCAAATATTATTTTTATTTAATGCAAGATCACTTATAATAAATATATTTCACAGATTAGACAATAATATTAATAAATTGAAATTTCTGATAATTATTTTTAAGTAAAGAATATTGCGAGTTAATCATTCTTCACTTAAAAATAATATGCTTTCCCTAAAGCCTCTCGAGATATCAATTTTTCCCATTTTCCGTCACTCACCCTGATTGAATTTCCTCGCAATCGCCTTCGATCGCATGATAAATTCCAACAAGGACGTCATTAATCTGGGCTTATTGCATATCCAGGCGGAGAACCAGAACTTGCAGAATGAGAGTGGAAAATCCGATTTCCATTGACATTGACACACTCCGCTCTAGGCCCCTTCGCTCACTCTCTCCCTCTCAGAGAAGTCGAAACAATTAGAAATCACTTTTTTGCAAATCAAGAACACAAGTTTTTCCGGGGTGGACAACCGACACAATTGCATTTGCATAAAATCCACAGAAGGGGGTTGGGTTGGGTTTTTCTCTTTTTTTTTTTATTTAAAAAATCTTTGCAAATGTCTGGCTTGGGGTTTCTTTTTTTTTTATTTCGCACACGCGTCTCGAGTTTGGCGGGAAGTTGGGGAAAAAATATCGAGAAAAACCCCACACAAAAACCGACGGCAAAAAGGTCGCTGCTTTTCAGTTGTTGTGTGTTTTCAGTTTAAGGCACTCGCAGTTTGTTTTGGTGGAAAATGCGAAAAATGAAACTGGGAGCAGCGGCAGCAGCAGAAGAGCCTCAAAAAACCACCTGAACACACCTGCCCCACAAAGCTCCTCGAAAGCGACTGACGATGGAAAACAGAAAACAGGCGGCAGGCGGCAGGCGGAAAAGTGAAAAACAGAAAAACTCAAATCAACTGAGCGCGGAGCGGAGCGTGGAGAACGCCGACTATTTCGTCTATGCGCCATAGTTTCTTTTTTCCTCCTTTATTTTCCCAACTATTTTCCATACCAAAAAAAAGAGAGAGGAGGGAAAAGTGTAAGGAAAAAAGGAGACTGACTACCGCGGTGGCAATTATGAAAGGAACGGGTGGAGCCAGGCACTCCGACGCCGACCAACCAACCGAACCGCACACAGGCACGTGGCCGGGCCTTGGTAGTGGTGACTTGGCCTGGGGGTTCCTTCGCCAGGTAGGCGGAAAGGTGTGCTCTGTGGGCAGCGAAAGGACACTAACGACGACGGCGCTCGAAAAAACGCAACGTAATTCATGCAAATGAAGTCACGCAACTTTTCCAAGAGACACAAAAGAGGCCTGGAGGCGAGGTTTCCTCCAAATTGGAGACCGAGACCTCGCCGATTTGCCCAATCCAATGGGCTTTCACCTGGCTGAGGAGGAGGGCGGCTTGGACGCCAACCCCATTGGTTGGGAAAGCCATAAAGGCGATGACGGTTGTGTTTTATGACAGATAATAGAAGAGGTCTGAGATTGCTAGGAAAAAGAATATATTAATATATATTGAAGATATAGTATACGAATTTTTGAGTAAATTTTACTATTAAATATGATTCTAAAGCATTTGCAAAAAAATAAATTAATAAACAAGCCCCAAACAAACCCTACACCCTAATGCCTTAAAGGCTTTATCAATTCCTGTCTAGATACCTAAAAGGTCCTCCCTCTAGGCCAGGCGAACTTTTGCACATTTCTCCCCTTTTTGGGAAATCAGCGAAAAGTCGTCACTTAACCTTGTTATCAAAGCCATCTATCTATATGGCCGGTTGTTAAAGCCCAACACATGGCCATGCACATGCCAAGTAAGTGAGTTTCAGGCCTAACTCTGGCTTGGTTTCCCCTCTGTGGCCTCCTCCTGTGTGTGTTAACCCCTTTTGGAGTATCCTTTGTTAGCCCCTCGACTCTGTCGAGCCCCCTCTTAACCCCTGTTTGTCCCGTAAGGACTCCCTCTCCCTCTGCCCATTCACCCGCTGTGTAAATTTATGCAACACCCACTCTATTAGCCCCCTGGAAAAGCCATCGAAGGACAGGGACCACCCTCTGACCAATGGGCAGGCAAAAGGCAGAGGTCTTGGGGTGGAGGGCGCTCTTCTGGCAGGGGGTGCCTTCACCTAAGGGGGGAGGGAGTACGGTGTAGATTTGTCGCCTGCTCAGTCCGCGTGTCAGTCGTTTGTCATACGAGCATAGGCCCTCTGCCGCCAATGTCGGATGTCGGACGTCTGACGGCGTCGTCGTCTGGAACTCTTTTCAAGTACATGCAATCAATATTTCGCTTGCATTAATTATTCATGCCAGAGGAGAAGGCCCAGCATATGCACAGTAAAAAAAAATTCAGCAGAAAAGATTTAATTTAATTCTAATTACGGCTAAGAATCCTATGGAATAAATCGGTTTAATGTTGTATGCTATCAAATTATCGTAAAACTATTGAGCTTAATATAATTGAAAACATGGTATACTTTAATAATTGGAATTTTAAAAAAATACAAAAATATCTCATTTAAAATTAAAATTGCGACATTATTAAAAAATACATTGTTAAGCTAATTTATCTCTATTTTTGATACATTGATCAAATATATAGAAGAGATTTTTTTTCGATTATATTAATCAGATATATTGAAAGGAAAATCGATTAATTTCACATATTTCTAAAGGATAAAATATGTGATTCGTCATTAAAAAAATCACATTTTTCTGGGTGCACCAATCCCCTACACCCCCTATGTATCCCCCCTTGGATTCCAGTCTGCATAATAATAATATTTCTGCCTTCAGCTGCGTTCCAATTCCAGCGCATTGCTCACATTTTTCCTTTATTACAAAAGAGAAAATAATAAAACAAAAAAAAAAAACCAAAAAGGAAAAGGCACATAGGTGAGGAGGGCGGACCCATAGCCAGATCGGGTGGGCGGCGGAAAAGCCATAATAAAAGCAACTCAGGCGAGGGAAAAACATTTGTTCTCTGTTCCATCTCGTAAAATATACGCGAAAAATCTGTAGTTAGCTGTGTAGTTTTGGGTCAGGTTTATGGAACGTATAATTGGCCCAAAGCAAACGGATCTTGGCATCCGAAATGCGCTGCGCCTTATTAATAATTGCAGTTTTCATAGCTGTTTATCTAACACTCTGCGTACGTCATTTGGTGGGGCGCCACACACGAAAGCGAGTCTTTTCGGGGAGGGCGGGAAAGAGGTGGGAAAATGGGGGAAAAGCTGCCATTGTTCTATTTACAGCTCGCACTTGATCTTGCCAAACAGAAATATATATAAACCTACCATAGTACATGCAAAACTGGAGGGCCGAACTTTGCTTTGCGATTTTAGCCAATTATTTCAAGGTCACTTGCCTGCCTGTACTAAAAATACACAATATCTTGGGACCACACTGAAAGTAGCAACGATTTTTCTATAATAGGGCATGGCGAAAGGAAATTAAATCATGCTCCGTCTGTATCTGTATCAAGGGAGGGAGGACATAAGGGGGAAAACCCCCAGCGAAGATAACACCACGTTCCCATGGGTCTGTGGCAGAAAACGCATTAGATTCCATCGCCCTAGACGTAATGAGTGGCTTTTATCAATTGTTTCTTCCTTTGCCTGTGCTTACTGAATAATCTTTAGGGGGAAGTGACTCAATTACGTGACAATTGGCATGAAATAGTGACTCTAGTTTAAAATTACTCTAGGATGAAAGATAAAATAATTTGTTTTAATTTTATGCTATGTAATTTTATTTTATGTAAGTTATTTTTAGAAATAGATATGTTTTTAAATAATTCTATATACATAATATGATATCTTTGGCGGGGAGTATAAATTTATGAATGCTTAACATAAATATCATATCATCAAACATAGTTTCATTTTTTTAATTTAATCCCTTATTACCACCTATACAAATAGCACCCATTACAGGAGTATCCTTATGTGTAATATCATCCAGAACACTTACAATGACCCCGATAGCCAAGAAGCCGCCTTAATTAAGAGCTAAATCCAAAATTATGGCCACATTAATGGCCAAAGGGAAAACGTATCTGGGCAAAGTCGTTTTCATTATCCCAATTGCGAGTTTCTCATTAATTTCAGCGCAGAGAAAAGCGCACAAGAGGAGAGGCGAGGAGAGTGGCGAAAGTGGAGAGTGAAATAATTTCTGTGCAGATTTAATTATCAGGAAATTACAAACACACACACACAAATACACTCACACGCATGCAGTGCATACATGTATTTTATATGCATACATATACAGTTGTGGAGATGCAATTTACAGTATGAGGTAATCGTGCAGCAGAGCCACCTCCCCACCCTCCTTCTCCTCGTCCTCCCCCTCCTGCTTACTATCCCTGGCATGTGCAACAGTGTTCTCCCACACAGGCGCACAAATACAGGCAAAACGAACGCTTCTGACTGGCGGGCATTCAATGGGAGTTGTTGTTGCTGCTGCTGCTGTCGCCATTTCGCTGTCGTCTCCCTTATCTCTTTGTTATTATCTCTCTCTCTCTTGACTTGACTGAGGTTGGGGGGCATGAAGCGTGGAGCTCAGCGCAGCGGAGAGTGGAGTGTGCTGTCTGTCATTCGTTTGTCATCGTCTGCGTCGGCAGAGACTGAGCGGCAAAAAGTTTTGGCGTCCCAGCAGCAGCAGAACTACCTCTCCCTCTGGCCTTAGAGATGCTCCCATCTGGGGCTCTCTTCGTTGCGCTCTTGCGTCTGCGCTCTACTTCGCTTTGGGTGGAGCTTTGTCTCCGCAAAAAAGAGAGAGAGCACGAATTCGCCCCGATTGTAACGGCGAATTTCGTCTGTTGCTTGTTGCTCTTTTGGCGAGTTTGCTTTTTTCTCGCCAGCTTTGTGCATTGCTGCTGGCATTTGATTAATGAAGTGTGTTAAGAGGTTACCAGCCAAGGACAAAGGCTCTCTAAGAGGTCCTTGACTGTTGTTTTTCGGTGGGTCTGAAAACAAAGCAAGACCGCCAAGATTACCCATTGGGAGGCGTGGCCTCTGCTGCGGTTGCTGCTGCTGGTCGCCCCTGCTGCTGCTGCTGCTGTTATCATATCTCTCAGTCGCTGCTCATTTGGCGCTCTCTATCTCTCCATATTCTATGTCCATCCCGCTCGCTCATCTGTTGCTGCCGCTGCTGCTATTCTGTTGCTTTGCTCCTCGGCTGTTGCTCTTTCGCTTTGGCCAACACTGCGTATGGGTAATGTGCGCCAAATTGTGTCGCCGCACTGTCGTCGCTCGTCGCTCGTCGTTGGTCGCTGGTCCATTGATGTGCGCTGATAGCGACAGTGGGCAGCAGCAGAGGCAGAAGCAGCAGCAGAAAGCAGAAGCAGCAGCAGAAAGCAGAGACAGCAACAACTTTGCACAAAATGGCGTTTGCTGGTACATAGCAGTGAAAAAAAGAGGACAGAGAGACTCATAGATACTATCCATTGGAAATACAGTGGGCACTTATTAAAGTAAACGATGAGTTCAAGCAAATTATAGTGTTTACTGTAAGAAGTAAACAAATAAAATAATTTTTTTTTAATATTACCAAAAGGATTTTGAAATTAAATTAAATAAAATTAGAATCTGTATCTAAAAAAAATATATCACACAGTTTAAAACATATTTATATTAATTCTTTTTACAATTTTTATAATTTTTTATTTCATAATTAAACATTTTGTGTGTTCTAATTGGTGTAATTATGAAATGTTTACCAAACACAGACTCACTGTAGTTACTCTCTTCCACAAGTACTCACCTCTTTTCTACCTTACTTTAAGCCAAAACAAAGAAAACATAACCCCTTCCCGCAAAAACCCTCGCTATCACTCGCTAGAGATATCTCCGGACTTGTTTTCAGCAGACTTCTGGGCGCAACTTTCTTGTGATTTTGCGAAAACAAACAAAAGGCGAAAAAGTAAATCGCAGCAAAAAAAGAACAAACAAATACCTTGCTGCAAGAAAAGGGGCAAACTCCTTGTTGTTGCTTTGCTGCTGCTGGTGTTGCTCTTGTTCTTGTTTTTGTTTTTGTTCTCATTTTTTGTTGCTATTTCTGCCTCTGTGTTTATTGCCCTTAGCTGCCGTGGCAGCCACAGCCACAGCACTGGGTTTTATGTCTTCATTAACTGAAAAAGTTATGAGCCATGAGCCTTCGGCGATGGGAAGAAGGAAATCAGGAAAAACGAGGTGCAGAATGGCATAGGACAGTATTGCCAACTCCACAAACATGACCACAGCATCCATAGCTCCATCCACATCCCCATCCCCATCCACATCCACGGGCATCTGTAAAAAGTCGTAATTGGTCTTGGACCGATGGTTGACAATATTCCCTTGAGACATTTTTTGTGATCTGCGTCATGGTAATCAGTTTTAGTCATGTGCCGATTCTAAGTTTACAGCGGCCCTGTTCGCGAGCTGATTGTCCGCTGTGGACAGTGGTTACTGTACTGTGAAAACAAGGAAGAAAAATATAATGAATAAATAGAAATCCATTTTGAGATCACAAAAAGAAAAACTTATTTACAAATTTCTATAAGTCCTGCATTTTGGTGGAGTAATAAAAGCTTTAAAATTTCCATAAAAATCAACACTTGTGTACAAATTTAAAATCCAAGAAAATATTGCTCAAAATTATGGGATATATAAAAAAAATTGCATGTGACATCTATTATCTATCATAGCAGTCTTTCGAGCTATTTTTAAGTCCAGTTGAAAACTTATAAGACTTTTTTAAAACAGAAAATATATGCTTACTAAAAAATATATAATAATATAATATTTTATTTTATGTACATACCTAGTTAACCTGTTGGGAACTAAGATATCTTTAAAATAATTCACTAATTTCCCCTCGAATTTCGCCCCACTGTGACCGTTGATAACTCATTTCACGTGTCTAGATAGTATTACGAGAGTCCCCATACCCATACGAGGGAGCTCCGAGCTCCACTTACACTCGCCTCAACATCGTTCTGAGATATTGGTTTATTTTTTTTACTGGTACTCGTAAAAGTCAGTCACAGTAGCTGTCGCTGTACTTGGTCAAGTCATCAGAAACGACGATGTCGCTGTCCAATATGGCATGGTTGATTCCACACAGGTCTCCCCAGTTAACTCCGCTCCACTGATGCGCTTTTTTTCAATTTGTCACGTACGTTGCGATATATATTTTTTGTTGTTGCAATTTTCATCTCATTACGTTCAGGAGACAGAGAGTGCGAGCGAGGCGAAAAAAGGGGGCTGAGACCGAGACGGGGGGCCAGAGAGCGACCCACTTAATTAAGTATTTATGAAATTCATAGAAAAAATTGTAATCTTTACTTTCGCTTGCATGTGCTTGGACAATCTAATTATGCATTAAATGGCCATTACTTTGGGGTTACGAAAACAATGTTTCTGGGTTAAGATTCAGTTATAGTAACCTGTTAGGGGTTTAGTTGTATGATTGAAATACATAAATAAGGTTTAATTCGAGGAAGTTAAAGTGGTTTTGAAAAAGTGGTGGTAATAAGCCAACACCTGAAGGTATTTTAATGGGAATTGGGGAATGTTTTTTTGGAAATCACTTTTATAAACCTCTTTCATGATTAAATCGAAAAAGTACAAAATATATATAGATTTTAATAGTAAAAAATCTCAAACTGAATTCATTCTTATGAACTAAATGAAGATTTTATAAGACATAAAAAGTTTGGAATCTTGAAGGTAACTTAATTGATTATATAAAAATAGCTTAGTGAAATATTATTGATTTTTTATTCTAGATCTAGAAATCTAGAAATCCTTTGTCTTAATTATAAAGGTACTGATACATTTTATTCCATAAAATTTAGATTTTCTTGTATTTTGTGACTGAAAATAATGACCCAACCTTCCTGATACCAAACCTATGATTCCTTGGCTGATGTAATTCTATCCTAAAACAATTTCAGTGACACTTTTCCCACAAAAAATCAGTGTGTTAGTAAATAATGGCCCAAAAGCCCGAGCCCCGAGCTCAGAGTTTTAGAAAACGTGAGCGTGGCACATTTATCATTACTTTTCCAGACCCCTTGCACCCCTCCCGAGAGCCGAAATAGTAGAAGCAATAATAACTTTATGTATTTGACCCGAGTTACGGAACAACATCAGGACGAAGTCGGTGCCTCGAGTGGCTTCTATGATAGAAAATTGTGTCACGACAGGAAGCGAGATAAGAGCGTAATTTTCTTTCAACGTGCACGGGTCCCCCCGAAAGCTTTTCCTCGTACGGAATATGGTATATAGTATTCAGGCCAGGACTTTTGGTCCGGATGTGAGCTATCGTGGTTACCGTTAGTCATTTTCAGTGATTGTTCAACGTCGGACGTTTCAACGTTGTCGTCGTTCGTCGTCCCTGTTCCTTCGTCGTCCTCGTCGCTTGACTTTTAATGATTGTCACGCTCCCGCTTTCCAGCTAACCCCTCATTCCATCTCCCCTGCCTCTCCTTCCGCTGCTGCTGACCACAACAACAGACAGGTGGAAATCGGCGGGGCAAGGTGAGCTAAGCTCAAGGGTGGCAAGGAGTGGGTAGGGCGAGGTGGGCTGAGACTAGCCGTGGACTAATTTGCATTTATATTCATAATCTTAGGCATTGCGTCATGAAATATTGCATGTCCCGAACTTGTGACACTTTAATTGCCCATTTGGTACTGAGAATGCAGTGGAAAAAAATATGGGTTACATGGGAGGGGATTGGGATCGAAGGAATTAATAGAATGTATACGAAAATATATAAATATTTTTTTTTTCGTAAAAAATTAATGTCTAAAAATAACGCAAAGTTTTAAATTCCACCTATTTCAGGAGTCACCACTTCTTCATCAGTATCCTTAACATGATGTGTATACTGAACATGAGAAAAAAAAATGGATATATCAACTATATCGATATTACTTATAAAACAATATTATAACATTACGATATGGGTAAGTGCGATAATTCGATTTTCTGTTTTATTATATTTGTAATTATATATATTTTGACTTGCAAAACAATGCATATATAATGAAATAAGGGGTTGTTAATTTAATTCGATTTACATTCTTACATTGAAACGATCTTTTGCGATATTTATTGATTACTAATAAATCAAAATAACAGCTATTTTCCATAATATAAATATATATATATATATATTATTCAATGTATTATATAGGACCTTCCCCCACGACATACATCGCTTTATAATTACTTACAGGTGCCGCCTAAACCCTAGTTTATTAAAAGGTTTATAAACTTATAAACTTATAATAACAATTTAATCAATTCTACATGTACATTAATTTTAATAATAATTTTTCTAGCTTTTTCTAAAGAATATTCTCTCAAATATTTATCTCATTGCGATTTATCTCAGTGCAGTCCTGAAGTGAACTCGTTTCTTGGGCTCAGTGCTTTGGCAGTCACCAAATCGCTTTTCTCCTGTTGGAGTTGTGGCCCCAGATCAATGCCACGTGCAGCTGCCACCCCCTACAGGCCCCCTCATCCCCACACCCTGCCATATAGTACGTAAATATCAGGGCAAATCGTTGTCTATATGGTTTTGTCTGTTTCGCTGACTACGTGACTTTTTGCGCATTTCTGCGCTTTCTGTTCGGGGGCACTTGCAGATCGATTTTCAGCCGCGCGATCCGACAGATCCATGCGGGTGCATAAAAACAGATACAGATACGGATACAGCGGGCAGATACAGATACAGAGGGCACTTCAGCCAGACAGAAAAAGTTTGAGTTGCCGTTTAGTTGAGTTGTTTGCTTTGCCGATAAATGTCTAAAAAAAATACAGAGAAAGAGACACATTGTAGTGGGTTGTAGGAGTCTGTCTCTGGGTTTTTAAGTCTGTTCTTCGTCGACGGCTTATCTGGCTTTTTTCGGACTTTATCGGAGGCATAAACAAGCCCCGATTGCAACATAAATCTTGGGACTCACCATGTGTTCGGTGATATGCAAAGTAATAAGTCAAAACATACATATCTCTGAGGGCGGCCATTTTTCCCCACAGAGTTCCCTCGATTTCCCCGCCCCAAAGTAATCCCCCCAAGCGTAAAGAGATGTAAAGACATGCTCGAGAGTGCCACTCAATGTGGCAAAAGAGAAGAAAGAAACGGGGGGAAATGGATCTGGGTCTGGGGTTCATTCCGCCGGCAAGCAGGACAAAATGTGTAGCAAGCGTAAACTGCCATTTTGCCATTTCAAGCATTAAGAATGCAAAAAATATACAGAGAAAATACGACAGAGAAAGGTTTGCTGGAAATAAAAATATAAAAAAATCTCGAATCACATTGTACGCATATTGCCGCCCCCAAGTGGCCTTTACTGATCCACCAGGACCAGCAAATTGGCTTAATTAAAAAAGTATTAGTTCTGCCTGCCTTAATTCTTAAAAATAATATTTGCAACACAAAGGATACTTTTTGCAACATTTGAAGTAACTCCCAGCAATGCTGCAGATTTTCTCAGGCAGCAAAATCCCTTTGTCTTAGGAAGGTAATTAGGTTCAAGTTAGAGAGAAAGGAAAGCCAAAGCGATTTTCAAAGGAAATTCTATTTAAACTTAATTGCCCTCAAATCAAAACCAAAACCAAAACCACACTCTTACACATCCGTTTCTTGCAAGGAGTCACAAGTATGACCAATCATAGTTTTCCTGCCGGGGAAAAGGGAAGGAACCCTTGTGATATGCTTGAGCTGTGAAAACCCCGAAAATTCAAGAGGATAACAACCAATTGCCACATGTCTGGGGAAGGATTCATTTAAATAAACGGTGAAGCCAACATCCGGAGCCAAAGGAGTCTCGAAATCAAATTATAACTCAATTTATACGCTTGTTTGCCCAGGCGAAACTCAAGCACAAGTCCTGCCCAAGTAGCAATGTAGCTCTCTCTCTCTGTGCGAGTGTGTGTCCTGCCATCCTTACAAAGGTCCGGCTTCTTCTTCAGGAAAAAGAAAGAAAACTCACTTTTGTGCTGCGCAAACAGTTCTCTCTCGAACCACCACACATTAGGACTTCCTTTCCTTCCGATTTCGTGTCCTGGCTGCGATTGTGCGCATTATACACAGTCAGGCGCCAGTAGGGGGTGTCCTTTGCGGGCTTGGGAGGTCCTGGATGTCCGCTTGCATTAGAGCAAAAAATATCTTTGATTTACGTTGGTTTAAATTGAAATCCAGGCGGAAAACAATCATCTTTGGAGAGCTATGATTTTGAAATATTTCACAGAACGTTGGTAGGGAGAAGACAACAGGGCTTTACTTTAATTAATTTACTTAATTATAATTATAATAATTTATTTTGTTTTAATTTGTTTACAAAAAATTAGCGAGTATTTGTGACAAGTATGTAAATAGATACATATTTAATCTGCCTAATCTCTCCTCTAATTCTTCCCTACTCTTTTAAATTGTATTCTTTTTTGCTGAGAAAATTCCAAAACACTATCTTATACACATTTATCTCATGAAAAAACCCTAATAATTATACCTAAGATATAAAATAAGAGGCAAATCCTTCTCACCAAATTCAATTTACCTTTCCCACTCGTGAGTTGTCACGCCCGCATCTCAGTGCTCGTTGAGGAATATCTCTGCAGGATTCCGTGTCCTTCGTGCATAGGCTGTGTGTGTAAGTTGGTCCCCGCCCACCACATGCAACCAGCCATCGCCTGCCCGCCTCATAACAAGAATCCCAGCCTGCCAGGGAACCTCAAGGAGTCCTCGGCAGAGCTAAGCCGAAACGCGAGACCATTTAATTTGCGGCAAGGTAATGTGGCATATGCCAGTGGTCCGGAGGAGCCGCCTCAGATTGAGTGCTAAACAGGGCAAGCACCACCCAGCCACACCAAGGAACCACAGCTGAACTAAAGGGCACAGAGGAAAATCGGGGAATTGGCAGGAAAATGGAGGTTTATCAGAAAAAATAAATCGTTTTAATTGTCTTTTGAAGGAATTAGGATTTAGGAATTCTGTTATCCTAGATGACAATTATTAAAAAGGCTTCTAATTTTTAGAAAATATACTTTTTGGGGAATTTAATTTATATAAAATAATATTTTATACAAATATTATTTCCAGTGCAGACCCAAAAGCCCATGAGCGTGAGCTCGAAATTGACCCGCAGCCGTTGGCCATGCATCTGGAATTTATTACGCCCTGGCATTTGCATATTTATGAATAATGGAGGATAACCAGTGTGGCCAAGAGCATGTCCAGAAATTAAGACTAACCTGGTGAGGGGGGAAAGGGGGCCAAATCGGAGGGTTACAATCCCCATCCGTCCCCTTTCCGTCCCCCTTCCGCGTCCGCCTTTTCCGACTTTTCCATTTCTATAACCTTTGCATGCCCAGCTCAGATCCGGAGAGTGTGCGAAACTGATACACCGAAAAGGCACACACACACACACCACTGTGCACACCCCAAGACATTGGTCACGAAAACCGGAAGTGCTGATAAGGAACTTCAATGTTTTTTTATTTCGTTGTCGTGTTTAATGTCTTTTTGTCGTGCTTAGTGTCTTTAGTGTGTTTTTTGTGTGTGTGGAGTGTGTGTGCGTGGCCATATAATCTATATAGTATAATACTTAGTAGCGATTTAGTTGAGCCCTCGGAGTGTGTTGCGGGGAGGTTGACTTGTCCCGCAAAGTCAAGTGGCCCTGGGAAAATGGGAATTTCATGTAAATCATTTTATTGACCAGAGGAGCAGGGGGTATCAGGGGGTAAATGTCATTTTTCGGCACT
The DNA here is from genome assembly GCA_018152175.1 of Drosophila jambulina. Lineage (NCBI taxonomy): Eukaryota > Metazoa > Arthropoda > Insecta > Diptera > Drosophilidae > Drosophila > Drosophila jambulina. Next base: position 2,115,336 of record JAECXH010000114.1, read on the forward strand.
AAATTTATGGCTAAATAAGTTATTTACGATTATTATTTACGCAAAGAAAAGGGATGAAAATAGAAAATGAAATAAAAACTCAGAGAAAATTTGTTAAGAAATGCATATACAAATTTTACAAAATTTTAATAAATACATTAAGAAGTAGAATTAAAAGTTAAACGTTGGAAAAGAGGCTACTAAGTTAGGAAAACCTGAAAACAATAAAAAATCTTAACAAACCCAAATAAATAAGAATAATTACAAATTCAGCTATTCATTATTAACGTTTCTCTTTCTAAAATGTATTATTTTAAATAGTCTATGTTTTTAACACAGAAAACCATAGAATTAAGTTAAAAATATCTTATTTTTGTATCTCTTTCAATCTCAAAAATCCTCTCTTTCTTCAACATCTTTCAAAACAGATCAAGAATGTGTATAAACTTGTTAAGTGTCAAAAGAACCACTTAAATCTCATGAATAAAAACTTTAGCAATTTCTGCTTTCATTATTCTGTAACGGAGAACACGAAAACAGAACAAATTTTTGAATTGCCATCGTAAAAGTCGCTTTAAAGTGGAGCATAATTCATAGTTCATGGCTCCCATAATAGTTTTGTACTCGTAGATTTTGGGTGTTCTTTGTAAACAAGGTCCCCACTGGAAAGCCAGACAATCCCAGCCACTTATCGAATTTCACACTCGATTTGTTCTGGCCGCAGACGCGGCTTTGAAGACGAAACCGAGGAAATCGATGAGCTCTGTGACAGCCGAGCAATTGGATTGGATTGGAGTCTCTCTCTCTCTGTGGCAGAGTAATAAATGTGGATTTATGCGGTCATAACAATTAGTGCGAAGTCAAGTGTCGCGGGCCCCTCTTTCAGATCTTCCGTCATGAGAAAGTTATCTGTAGATATTCCTCGGAGGCATTTATACTTTTACATTTGTATTTCTGATGCCTCACTTCCGAGCACGTGGCTTGGGAAAATATTATTCACCTGACTGAAAACTCCCCCTGGTTATCACCGTAATTGGATTTAAGCCTAGGCCTATAGTCGCACTCCCTTTTGTGTGTTTGCTGAAGGGCCAACCTGTGCAACGACATTTAACCGCGGGCATATTTAATTTAATTTCTACGTATTTAACCCCAAAACCCAAGCAAAACAACGGGAAAATAAGTAGATTCCAAGCTGAGGGCTTTAATACCCTGAGAAAAGGATAAAAGAATATAATTTATACAGCTTAATAATATAAATAAATATTTAGTCAACGAAAATCGCTATAAATGTGAGTAACAATACACAAATAAATAAAAAAAGAAAATCTAAAAAAATATAAGAATAGTTAATCTTAACTTTAGAAAACATATTCTACGGATCAAATTCAATAACTAAGCTTCTTGGAAATATTTATTCTATTTTTTAATGCAAAAAATATAGTATGTAAAGGCCTAAAATGTATCCAAGAAAGCTTTAATTGTATTCTAAGGAATATAAATATATACTTCACCATATTGTTAGGGTATCCTGGGCCTGGGAAAAGGGATATCCAGGGGTCAGAAGAGAACAATGAGGATTGCAGGTTGCACACAAGCCCGAAACGCGTTTCGCTTTAAAAATTTATGCAATTATGAGCCGCAAATATTATTATGTAAACATACAAATACCAAAAAGGGAGGTCGAGCGGCGGGCTGGCAAATGAGCAATGAATGTCCTGGCCCGCTCCCGCCGCTCCTGCTTGTGGCAACATATTGATAGACAATAATTTGTCTTAATGAAATTTTGCTCTTATTTATGAGATGGCCGGAACGTGTGGCAAATCTTTCACAGCCCAAGGCGACGAGGACGGCGTTGCTAGGAAAACAGGCGAGCGGAAAACGGAAAGCGGAGAGCAATCTGCTGCCCGGAGGTCCTTGGCAGGACCAGAACCAGGCAATTAGTGAGGGTGAGGGTGAGGGTGTATGATGGTGGTTACTTTTACTGGCTGTCCTTCGTGTCCTGTGCATAATTTATAGCTCCTTCTGTCTGGGCTTCCACCAACCGAGAGGAAGCCCCGTTTCAATTATCAACGAAAACTTTGTGCCGATGAAAATCTGTGATGTAATTGCTTTCGCTGTTCGCACCTTTTGTGGAGAGTCCGAGTCCGAGTTGGAAAATCCCTGGAAACTCTCTCTTTGCTTTTCCTAATGGGGCTTCCCCGCTGCGCGTGTGGTGGGAAATTCGCTGAAAGATTTTCCAATATCAATTGAAATTAAATTGAATTTTAAATTGGCCAGCGGAGACATGCTGGCTGGAAGAAGTTCCGGGCAAGTGGGCGTGTATGTGGTTGCCTTGGGCTGGCCAACACTTGTTTGTGACAGCCCGAGAGGGCAATAAAGCGAATGAAAAATCGCCCAAGGAGCGTGAGAGTGGCTAGATGGAAAAGTCCAGCTAAAATAATGGAGTGGGAGAGTTCAAAAAGAATTGGAAAAACATGTAGCTTCTTTGATACACACCTGAGAAAAATAAATAATCAGAATAAGTCAGGTTCTCTGGCATTTAAAAACTACTTTCGATTGATGATTGAACTTTTTTATTGTTTTTGGGTTTTGTTGATGCTGCAACCTGCTCCAACTGATCCTGCACCTCTTCCTCTCAGTGTTCGTGTCTATGTTCGTGTTCTTGTTGCTCCTGCTCCCAGAGAAGGCGTCCTCACCAGCACCTCCTCCATCTCGACCAGACCTTAACCACTCTTGAACAGTAAAATCGCCACCTGGCCCAAGTAGAAGTAGATGAAATGGCGCGTCTCGTGGGTCACATACGAGCCAAAATTGCGACCCACAATGCAGTGCCAGGTGGGATTGTACTTCTTGTCGAACTCCTTCTTGATGTAGGCCGCGATGTCCTTCTCGATGTTGTACTTCTCGAGGGCCTGGGTGGCGCAGTCCACGGAGTCCTGCTGCATCTCCTCGCTCATGTCGGCGTTCTTGATTACGGCTTTGCGATCAGACATCTTTTAATAGAAATCTATAAGCGCTTTTTATATTTTTCTTTTGATTTTTCTCCAAATGGACAACCAAAACTTGGAATGGCAAATGATTTGTATAGAAACTCAACCTGACACTGAGCACTTTGCTTGATAATCAATTCTGTGCTGACTATGTTTTGTCTCATTTTAAAAGTGCTGGAAACTGAGGAAACTTTATTTCTGATAAAACTGACTCGTAGGTCTTCGGTTTTCTTGCTTTTTATTTTATAAAATAAATTGCAGCATATTCCTAGAGCCTCTGGGACTTGACAGCGAAACGCCTCCCGACCGCCTTCGGTTAGTTGGCACAACGAACAAAAGTAAAAGTTGGCATCACAATGAGGACTGCATCCCGAGCATAAGTACACCGCGTATCCCTATATCCTCACACACATATATCCCATATCCCATGTCCCAATCGCACATAACGAGTACTCCGCGTCCCATTCCGCTGCTTTTGTTGGCTCGCCATTGTCGACATAAATGCACAATTTGCGCATGAAAAGCGCGGATTTTGAGAGAAGAGGGAAGCGGACATAGGTTGCACTGCTAGAAATTAGTTGTGATACTTATTTAGAGCGAAAGGTAAAATTCTACTATTAAATGTAGTCAAATGTATGCTTAATAAAGAATATATTGGTAAACGTATAAGGATAATAAATTTATAAACCAAATTAAAAGATTAAATACCTTTTCTAAATAATCCTAGACAAGTTTACCAATAATTACAATTTAACAATATGCTTAACAATTATTTGAAGAGACGTTGAAAATGCTTTAAATATTGTTTAATAATATTAATATATATTCTATAACTTATAAACTAATATCAGCAAAATATATTCTCAAATTATTTTACCAGTAAATTAACCAAAGATGCATTGAGTATTAAGAATTAAACTTAATTCATCAACGAAAAAAATTTCTAAATAAAAATTTCACAATGAAGGATATTAGATTAAATGAATGAAGGATATTTATTAAAATTTACCTAAAAAAAATATTCAAAAATTCGAACATTTATCAAAGTTACACCAATAAAATGTTATCAAACAAAAACCGCCAAATAAAAATACACTAATAAAATCTTAATAATAGAGAATCAACAATGCATTGATAAAGATACATCAACAAAGATTCACCAACAAAGATTCACCAATGAAAATTCACCAATAAAGATTCATCAATAAATATTTCCCAATAAAGGAAATTCCACAAGAACTCTAAGAAGGAACTCAGGTCTGTTGAGTTATGTAGTATATATGTTTCTCTTCAAACCATAAATAAATTATTAAATTTATGAAATAAATAAAAATTTAAAAATTAATTCCCAGTGCCCCTCATATACCGATATACTGCACACACTCACACACTCACTGGCGCATATTCAATGTACTTCCGGTGGCGGGACAGGAACAGAAACAGGAGCAGCTCGTAGCTCGCAGCTCGCAGCTCGCAGCTCGCAGCTCGGGGTTTGAAGTTGCTTTCGTGGTCCTTTGACAGACGCTGCGAAGGATAATACACACTTAATTGCTCAAAATGATGCGATTGTGGAGCGGTGCATATGCCACACACTCACTCACACACACAAGAGGGTGTGCATCGCGCGATTAGCGAATGGAAAGCTTCGTCGCAGCTTTTTTTTTGGCGCGCTGAAATTTAAAGGAGGCTGTAAAAACAGGACACAAGGGGAGTTGCCCTGGTTATGTATTTAAGCCACAACAAAAGACACTCGAGAGCATATCATTGGCGTTTTGCGACGACGACTCTCCACACATGAGTTCACATGCGACATGAGGTCGTAATTGCATTTAAAGGTTTTGCACTCTGTGTGTGCCCTCCGCCCGACACCCCCTTACATACACCCCTTACACACACCCCATATACACCCCTTACCTAACCCCTTACCCGACTCCATGCCTTGGTCACATCCCACATGTGGTTGTGCGTATGAAAACATACAGAATGTGGTTCTTGAAGGGCAGGCAGCAGTCCGTTAAAATGGGGTTAGGCTAGTGAAGCTAAGGGAATCAGCTACCAGAAAGAGGATTATAAAGTGAGAAATATATTCCAGAATGATAAAATAAAAAACAATAAGTAAAATGTGGATAAGTGTTCAATGATTTTTAGTAATCAAAAGTCGTGAGATTTTTATTTAAAAAATATTCTGTACTAATATTAACATAATTTGTAATATCTGAATAGGAAAAAATAGTACAAATTACTGAAGATTTTAAATCTATTTAAATGGTACCCAAAAGTATGCAATGAAATAATAAAACTGACAGAAATACGAGAATTTTAAAAGTATAAGAAAATTTAAATTTATTTTAAGTATGAAAGCAATTTGATGTTATTTTTTTATTTATTTAATCTTAAAATTCATTATACTCATCTAGATTTTATTATTTTAAGCCCCCTTTTTAGCTCGTTACCCAAAATCAGGTCCCACTCTCTTGCTCTCTCCTCATTTGTCCTGTGACGACCCACAAAAAAGCAACCGCATTTCTGCGTTTTACTCGAGAACCACTCCACTTCAGTTCAATTCTGTTCAGTTCTGTTCAGTTTCCTCTTCAAAAAAAAAAAAAAAGAAATCCCCCTACCAACTGGACGCCCCTGGAGCAGGGGCATCGATTGCGACTCGCCGCCTGCCATTGTTTCAATTTCAATTTCCATGTCGATTCGGTTGTTTTCGATTTGATGACCTCGCACAGCGGCAGTGGCAGCGCAGCCTCAGCTCGAAATCTATAAATACTGGCAATCATTACGAGGTCTCATATTTTTATTGCATATTTTATAAGAATCCGAGGGGAGAGGAGCACAGGCTGGGACTCGGTTTCAGTGGCATATTTCTCCTACTGCTGCCGTTCCCGCAATCCAATTGTCATTCATGACAGCTGTCGATCAGAAATGGCGGCTGAAAAATTATGAGTATATTTATATACCTATATATATATCCGTAACAATAAAGCGGAAAGCGGAGGCCAGTGTGAGGTGGTTGCTTTTGATTCAGGTTTTTACAATGTCTCCCTCCTGTGTTTTTTCTTCGTGTAATTGCCCGCTTTTGTGTGGACAAATGTTTGGCATATTTTGTATATCATATTCAATGGCATTTGCATAATTTTATGATGGTTTATTTAATATATGATATGATATATGTAAATCTGCAGATTGATATGCTATAGAGATGGTTTTAAATTGACAGGAATAAATCTGGTTTGAAGGCAGTCTATAATTGGAAGACTAATTATGTGAGGGAAAAATTTTATGCAGATTGGAAATTAATTAATCAGAGTTGGGTTCTGGATTTTAAACTGAGAGATTTGTTAGGTAAATCCTAACTCTGATTGAAATATATTTTATGCAAAAATTATTCCGATATAGGTATTTTTAACATTTTTAAATGTAGATAATTGGATTAAATTCTGATTTAAACTTTAATTAAAATCATAAGCCTACTCTTAATCATTATTAAAATATTTTTTCAGCAACAATAATGGTAAATTTTATTATACTTTAGTATTTGTAAAAGAATATAAATATTACTATAATCTGACAACTACATTTTCTAGGGTTATTTTTTAAGAAGAGTATGAAATTATCTTAGAAAAAAATTTGAAACTTTTCATCTTTCACAAACCATTTAGTAATATCATACTCCTAAGTTATTTCTAATATTTTTTAAATCTAAACCCAACTGAAAGTACTTTAAATATAAGTTCATGTAAATACCTTTCATAAAACATTTTTGCAACACTTTTCTCCAGCATTTACCTTCGATCCCCCTTTAATAATTCACTTTAACACTTTGCCACCGCCCCCATCTTTTACCAGCTGGAAAATGATCGAATATCAGGAAAAGTCCCATCCATTTCCGATGCGTCACACCTTGCCAAGGATTGCCAAGGATTGCACATCCAGCGTGTGCCATGTGGCGGTGACATTGTCATGTGCCCAGAGTGGAAACCCAAGCCCCGAAAACACCTTTGCGTGATGTCAACGCCCGTACATTATGATTGCCGCCACCATCCAGGCTCAAGTACATTCAAATACATGACTGTAATTCGCATCTGATTCGACTTTCGACTATTTGTATGGCGGAGACATCCGCGACGAGGCAATTGTTTTGTGTTTTGCAAGCGGGCGCAACTCCTGTTTGTCGTCGTTATCCTGTTCCCTGCCGAAGAAAAAACATCTGTCGGTTGTCATCGGAAGTTGTATCTGACGGCACGCCCCGCCAACGAATTTACTTTCGAGTTTCACAAATTCGGAGGCGTTGGCTGAGATTGAAGTGAAGTGTGGGCCCTTTTTTCCGTCCCCTGCAAGCTGCTCTCTGTACATATATTTCACGGCATTTACGCCCGTGTATGAGTGTGTGTCTCGGCAGAAGTTACGGATATTATTCATAATTTTCCAACAGGAGGCAGGGTTGCTTCTGTCTGAGGGCTGTCCTTCACCGGAAATCAGTTTCAGGGCCCTCGATAGACTCCGTTGATCTCTGCCTTGACCATCATCATAAGTGGCACGTGTTAAAAGGCTTCACAAGACCCCCGACCTGAAGATATACCCTTGAACTCATCGTGTACCCCCTGGTGCTAAAAACAAACGACGAAAAATCAAAGCAGCAAACAGTTTTGTGGCTTTGCCCCGTGATAATGACGTGATAATTGCTTCTGTCTGATAAAATCCGAATCAGAGAGCGATGTCCCATTTCGGAAGCCTTGCAACTGACACATTTCTCCACGCCAACGAGCCAGAGTTGAGGCACAGTTTATGTTCGTTCAGATGGGTGGCAGAGTTCAAAGGACACCTGCGGAGCGCTTTTAATTGCATCGCACAAACGACACCAAAGAGTGACAAGGAATCTTTCTGACGACTGACGACCGAAGGACCTCCTGGCGCTAGGAAACAAAGTAATTACAAGGCCCACAGCTCAGACAGAAGGCGAAGGAGATGGGCCTGGGTGAGGGGGTTACAGAGGCTTCTATTTAGATATAGATGCACAGGGAAAATTAAGTTTTTAATAAAATATTTGTAGTTTACGAGTAATCTTTTATCAAATTGATATAACAACAATTTTTAACAGCAACGGATTATGAGAATTGCGGTAATTTAAATAAATACAAAAATAAATGTTTAAATTATTTAATATTTTGTAGACTTTTCTTTATTTACAATACATAGAGTCAATATCTGGTAGGCCTAATTTTAAATTAATTAAATTTTCACACCGATTTTTTTCGACTTCAATAAAACTCCCAAACAATTTGAAACTTATCCGGGGATATTGAAATTCTTTACAAAGTTTTTAAAAACTTTAAGATGTGAAAGGTAAAATTAACAAGAAAGGAATATATCTTCGGTAAGAAGAAGTTTGGAATTGGAATAATTTAAATTCGAGCATAACTTAACCGAAACTGTATTAATTGTAATTCGGTAAGGTTTTTTATGTTGGTTATTAGTAGCTTAACAATTAACAAAAATAATCTATTTTAAATTTTTAACCACCATTTTTTGCCACCAAGAAGACCTAAAATAATCTGATTCTAGGGAATCTACAAATATATGATAATTTTTTGGACAAAGCAAAGTTTAAAAAATCATAACTAAGCCAAAAACGCATTAATTTCAATTCGAATAACTGTCCTGTGATAGTTTTTATTGGGTTAACAAATCTGCTTACTTAATTAACCAAAATCAAAAAATAAAATTTTTATAAATTTTTTCAAATTTTAACGATGTAACCCCTTATAAAATTTTGAAAAATTTGAAAAATTTAGTTTTCGTCCGGACATGTCTAGATCGATTGGCTTGTTGATGGTGATCATGAATGTATATGATTTATAGGGTCGGAAATGACTCCTTCGATGTGTTTTAAGCTTCGGACTAAAATTATAGTCCCCTGAGAGGGTATATTTACCCCTTATTAATAATTTTACTTTATATTTATTAATATTCTAATTCATTTCAAATACTTCAAAGTTACCTCTACAATTCCGATATCTTTTCTCGGTGTAATTGACATCTGCTGCCTCAACCGGAAAGGAGAAAAACCCCGAAAACGCCACAACATTTATTCTTTCGGGGATGGGATGGGTTCAGAGAGAGGTTGGCGGAGAGTGCTAGAATTCTATTAGCAGCGTCAAGGAAATCGCTTTTCCTAATAGCCGCACGCCACGTGTCCTGCTCAGTCGTGTGTCACGACCGAAGGACAACCGCAGCCGAAGCATCCTTCTCCTCACTCCCGTTCGGGGGCAGTGAATTCTTTCCCTCTTCCTTCCGGTCCGACCAACAACACAATTGTAAAATTATAAAAATTTCGCACTCTCGTATATCGTAACGAAAACCGGACGTCGTCCTTCTGCGGCTGCATTCGGAGATACACTTGTTCTCGGTAAAAGGACACGCGCCACGGGGAAAGCTATATGGTGAAAATGGGTGGGAAAATGGTCGGACAGAATGAGGGTGGCGCCGGCCAGACATCATCAATATTGCAGGCATCTCTCGCCCGGGCAGATTGAGGCTGTCAAATAAGCGTAGCTAATGCGTATTAAGTGCACTCCGTCCAGGATTCACCGGGGGTAGCAAAGTTGGCTCAATCACGCTAATAGCCGCAATTCATGCAAATGCTGCAGACAATAAAATATGCGTTGGATATCAGTCAAGTCAAGGCGAGTCGAGTCAAGTAGCAAGGTCAAATGGCAGGGGAATATATTGATAGGTGAATGGGAATGAGGAAACATTATTTAGAAATTATTTTTGGCATTTTTAGAGGGTTCCTAAATTAAATTTTCGTTTCACTAGAAGTTCCTGGCTTTAAAAAATATTCAAGTATGAGCAAAATATGACTAAATGCGAGTTTTGTGAATAAAATTACCTATAACTGTGACATGTTTAAAAATGCGATCGGAAAATAATTTTAAAAAATGATTAAAGATATTTTTGAGGTGTCCTTTTAGAGTTTCTGGAAGAAGACATCTGCTTAAATGATAAATAATTTAAAAGAAGAACGATATATAGAACAATATTAAGAAGGTTTCAAAAATGTATCAAAAGTAAATGCCCAAGCAGATGAATATCAAAACCCGACAGGCAATGCATAAAATATTTATAAAATAATTATAATATGTACTTAAAATAATTATCAAGCCCAAGAAACTCTTTTCTTTAACAATTTAAAGCTTGAAAATATGAAATTACCCTTTACTTTAAGTGGCTTTCCATTTCTTTTCTTTTTTAATAGAAATAAAATTCTCAAATTTCTTAGCGCATCTCTTTGTGATTTAATATTTTTTGACCAATTGAAGTGGTAATTTTTAGATTTTTTTTTTCTTTTCTGTATCACATAGCAATACTTAAATCCATATAAAGTCTTAGAGAACTAATTTAAAGCGAAACCCAGCTAAGCCAAAAATAAAAGAAGTAACAATAACGACAAGCAGCTCCCCCGGTCCCTGGATGTATTCCTCTGATCTAAGAGAAATGCATTCCATTGAACTTGTCGCGATCATTCTGGACCATGTTGTTGTACTTCCATTTCTCGGCACTCGAGGCCTGACCGCTCCAAGCGGTTCCTGACCCTGAGGATCCGGACTTGGAGCAGCTGTGGTCCTTGGGCTTGTCCTTGGACGAGCTGCTCAGGCACTTCTCATTGCGTTCGGTGTAGACCATTTTTGCGTTGTTTGGAGTTTCTGGTTTTTGATTTGGTGAACTAATTTTTGCCAATTGCTCAAAAGCTGCGCTTTCAAATGCCTTGCGTAGAGAGTTCAAAGTTCACGGTACAGTCTGCAGCAGGGTCAGTACTTTAAGTTCCTTATTGTTGGCCGAATTGCCCGTGCGGGATCCTTTTTTCGATGACAGACTTTTGTTCAATCTGTGGAGAAGAGCAAAATGTTAATAGGGTTTTTGGAAAGGTTAAAAAAATATTTAAAAATTACAAAAATATAAAATATAAGAAAGCTACTTTAAAATATTTTGCATGAACTAATGAAACTCAAAGGTCTTTCTAAAAACCCGTTTTTATTACACGTTAAGTCCGCGTGATCTATGTTTTTAGTATAAAACTTTATAGATTTATAATTTTTAAGTAATCAAGGATCACATTTATAGTGTAAAATATTTAGAAATATTTTTGTGAATTTAACCTATTAAGCAATATTTTTGGTAGGCTTGAAATACCTCAAAAACTATTCCTTCTTTGCCTTCTTTGTCACTTTAAGTTATTTTTTATATTGATAATAATATTAAATAATCAACCCACCTTGACTGCTTCAACAATTTCTGTTTGGAATCCGTGTTGCTAATTTTTGGCATTGACACACAAAGTTTTGCAACTAGCGCATTGGATAGGAAAAGAAAGGAAATTTCACAGCTCACGCTCCCAGTACTGACTGCTCTGCTCTGCTCTGGACTTTCTACTGGCCCTCCGGCGGCCTCAGCACCTGGTTTAAATACCCCGTGCTCCGATCATGAGCTCCGATCCGATCTGAACCGAGTGCAATGCCTGCCTGGCGGAGGAACTGCGTCACCGTTCTACGAGCCAGCAACGCAGTGCCAGCTGCAGGCTGTTCCGACTTCCAAGTCCATATCACCACACCAGGCACCGGTGTGAACCCTCCCGCGCACCGGCACCGCGCCTCGCCGCACCCAGCCCCGGGGTGACCTCAGTCTCCGACTCCGTCTGAGGCGAACCCGTTCCAAGCGGACGACAATGCAAATTAGAGCTATCGGAGCAACTGGTTTTATCAGCGAAACCTTTGCAAACAAGACGCAGGTGGGGCTAGAAGTCGGTTTTTTGATACCGTGGATTTTTGGAAAATATCATATATTTATTTCTTCGAACAATTGTTCACAAAAGTTAGATGAAAAGTCGAATCTTTCCTACTTAAACCCTTCTTTGCTCATCGGAATTTGTATCCCAATTTTTAACATCGTAAGTTACGATTAAAATAAATAATTACCACAAAAATATAAATATTAAAATAAATAATAAAATATATTATTAGGCTTAAAAGTAAGCATAATATTATCCAAAGAACACCCTGTTAACCACTAGTTTTTGGTATAAATTTCTAGAGCAAGCCCAAAAACAATCCCCCAAACTTAAAGGGTATTCAAAAATCACCCCCTAAACCGAACCTGCTATGTCTCACGTAGTGTTCTCCTTTGTCTCTTTCTCTTTGATCCGCAAACATCATCATCATCATCATCATGATTCCAAAAATCGTAGACAGTTGCCGGCCGGCAGTTTTTTGACACGTCATCCAAATTCCAAATATTCCCCCAAAATAGGGATTTTTCCTAGCCAAGAGATATTTCATAGGCCTGGTACTCGATGTAACATAGCGATGTTTTCGTATATCCAGGCATATATGAATATGTAGATCGCCTGATCGACTATGGATATATAAAATTATGCATAAAGCGATGGCTGATGAAAACTCTTGGCTGCATTGCATCAGCCAATTTTTTCAGCGAGAAAACAACTTGAAAGCTGGCGCCGGTTTATAGTATTTTAATCGGATGTTTATAGATATATAGCTGTCCGATCTGCTGCAAATGTTATGCTAGAATCTGGAAATAAGGGCTAGGAGAGGGAATAAATATTACAAAAGTTAATTAAGCTTTAAAATAAAGCTTAAAATCTGATTTAAAGTTGGTGACAATCCATTTCCCCGAGTTCAATGATATTTAAACCTTATTTTGCTTAAAAAATCTAGTCAGACTAGCTAGGACATTATACCCCAGACATGTACTCCCTTCAGTAAACAAAAACAAGTTCAAATTAAACATTCATTTAATAGGTTTAATGACATGGAAAGGATCTTCGCCCCTCTAACTCCTCTGCCTTTCCGTAACAATGGATATTCCCCCTAAAATAAAACTCGTTTCAAATAATCCAAACAAATATCTAATTTGTGTACTTTGAACGTCTAACTCGCAGATTTTTTAAATGTCAATGTTATATATTTCGAATTTATATATCTCCCGAAAAAAATTCCGTTTGGGTTGCATTATGCAAATGCGCCAGACACATGGCTAAATAATTAAAAAACGTGGCCCAGACAGCAAAGAAAGTAAAAAAGAAATAGGTATTAAGCCAGACAGGTTGGGTTCGGATACGACAAAAAAATTCAGCTGTGAAAAAGTGTATATAAAGTGTGGTGTCTTTCGGGCCAAGCACTTGCCCGAAAGGCTTCGAGCCGCATGTTCCAAAGGATACTACCTGAAAATCCCCCTAGCTAATTTGTTTATTTATTTGTTTGTTTATTTGCTTTTGGTGTTTGGTTTTTCGGTTTGCGTTTTGGGGTTTCCATTGTTTACTTCTGACGATGTTTACTCCGAGGACCGCGTGGCAAACCCGCTTCCATTGACGCACCGCCTCGAAACGGTGGCGTAAACAAGAAATTTGGCACATGTCTGCGCCGGCGATTTCGCATCATAGTCTGCCAACAAAAAAAAAAAACAACAAGAAACCTTTAAAATATTAAAACAAAAAAAAAACTAGTTTAAACTGAGCACGCTTTGAGCTCGTGATGAGATCAGTCCAAATCTCGTCTGCCTTTCGCCTATAAAAGCACCGCCCGCAACTCGATGGCGAACAGACTAAAGTCTACAGCCACCGCAGTCGATACCCCCAAAATCCAGTGATTTTTTAAACATTATTTCCCCAAAGTGTACAAACAAATGTGTCAATGAAGACACCGGACACCAAAGCCAAGCTGCTCAATAATTTAAGGTAAGAAAGGGGGAAGAAACTTCAAGAGGGGACAGATTTCTAAATTAAAATATAAAAAGCTTAAGCTATGATTTTACAATAGAAATAAAATATATATATAAATTCAGTTAATAAGGAAATTTATACATTTTTTAATCAACAAATTTTATTGGTTCTTTTAAACCTGAAACAAGAATATGTATAAATTTCCATATTACAAATTTATATATTTTTCTTAAAGTCAGAAACTACTTAAAAATATGTTTTTCTAAACTTTGAACAATTGTATTTAAAGCAAAAATTCAAGGTACTTGTTCTTTACTTCTTTAAAAGCCTAAAAATATATTTCCTCGTATTCTCAACTTCCTTAATGTCTTAGAAAAATCTCTTTTTGGGCACATTTCTGCCACAATTTTTATAAAATTAAAAGTTAATGTTATAAAATGTTTTTTGTTTGTGAAATCTAAGCTTCAAGCTCTCTATATTTTTATATAAGAAATAGTTCCCGAAGTTCCCATTTATATTTAACTATAAATACATTATTTTCCTATATTTTTTAGCCTCTCTAAACACCTGTCTTCTAAGAAAGGCGGCTCCCGCACTAGCAACTGCGGCAATTGTCTGGAATTCTCCGTGCTCACCCGTCTCTCCAGTGTGCCCTGAACCACCGCGACCCACTCTAAGCTTGACTTGGCTCCTGATTTGAAAAACTCGCAAGAAATACTTTGAAAAGTTATATATATTCTATATCCTTGAACACAAGATGGTCCATCAAACGCGCACCCCCAGCAAGGCCATACCGGCCAAGCACCTGAGCCCCATGCGGCCCGTGGAGGGACTGGGCGGCAAGTACGCCGTGTCCAGCAGTCCGGCGGATAGCTTCCTCCGGAACAACAATAGCAGGCTGATGGTACAGTCCAGTTCCGGCTACCCACAGTCGACGGCCTTCAAGTACAACCAGATGGTCGCCAACAATCGGGAGCAGTTCAACAACCTGCATTTCTGCTAGGAAAATTGGAGGAAAACGCCGATTACTTGTCGCAAAAATAAATAAATAAATTGCAATAAATACCAGCAATAAATAATGCAAATAAATTAATTTTGAACAAATCTCCGCAAATTAATCGAGTTTCATAAATCGCCTGCGTCACGTGCTTTTTAATATTTTGCCAAATTAAATGTGACCCCAGGCCTAAGCCTGCGATTCGCATTCTCGCCTTCATTTTTCATTGTTTGCGGCTGTCTGCCTCACTTTGTCATATGCAAATGTGGGTGTGTGTGCGGTGTGTGTGCCGAAGTGTGTGATTTTTGCACATTTCATATTCGGTTTTTTTCCACACACCAGGCGCCGCCATATTTTCACATTAGCCCCGAAATCAAAAAGCTTTAACATTCGCCCGAGCCGGGATTTGCATAAATCTTTGTTAGCTTTTTGGGTTCGGCTTCCCTCTTTCTTTAGGCCCTGCAGGTGAAAAAAAGACAGGGGAGTGTGCGTTTTAGAGCTGTTAAAAATTTAGAAAAAATATATATTTTTTAAAACGAAAAGTCCAGCGAATGTTGTTATATTTTCTTAACAGGAAGTTATGTTAGTAATAATAAACATGTCAGTCACTGGGTCAAGTTTTGCTTAACGTCTTTGAGATTATGTAAAATTTCTACATATAAAACAAAAATATAAATAGAGACACATATTAAAAATATAAGTTGTATTAATTATGAATTGTTTTTACATTTAAATTGTTTTTTTTTTTGATTTATTTACCTTTTATAATTTAAAAAGCATTGTACAATGAGGAGTAAAAAGAAACCAAACTATCATATGGTAATTTTTATATATCAAATCGTATTTTAAAAATTTTCTGATTCATAAGCAAGTTTAAGTTAAAAAAAAAAAACTATTTTAAGTGTACTTGGCAGTGTCTCAAGTTGCTTAACAAGTTTTTACATTACCTAACTTATTTTTTGAATTGATTTTTGTATTTCTAGTTTAAAAAGATAACAAATTTCTCCGCAGACTCAAGCTAGACACCCCGTATTTCCGCAAACTAAAACTAAAAAATATGTCAATAAAATATGACTAATTCAAAGTGACTTAATTAACTGCACAAAAGAGACTCATCCCTTGGAAAATCAAGACAAAATCCCCCACCTGATCCAGGAGACATGCGATAAATACTCCCAGTTCTCTATGCTAAATACCTAGACTAGTATGCAAATGCCTAAAGGTAAACAGCAAACTCGTTTTGGGGAACAACATCTGGGGAAAGATCAGCTGGCGACGAACTAGTTAATCTGGTAAAATAGTTATCAAACGATGACGTTGGCCCGAAAGCTGTTACCAGGGGGAAGCCAGAATTCCCGAGATCCACAAATCCATAATTTCCCACCACACCCCCGGAGATCCGGGGCACAGTCGGCTGATTCCGGGCCATTAAAAGACAATCTGTTACATCGAAACAGCACAAATCATCGGCAGAGCACAGCCGCAGATTTTATGCCCCAAAAACATTTTTATTATTCCACTAAATTAAGCGTTGAGCGAGTGAGCACACTTCAGATTGAGTTATTATATAAGGAGTTCGGGGGGTGGCTTTTCCGGAGCAGGATGTGGGAGATGTGTCCTGTAAGCGATGCGTCGTCGACGACAGTCATTAAATTATCACACATTTAACTTCAAAAACAATTCAAAAGTAGCGCCCAGAACAAAGGGCGACCCAACCCGGAACGCCAAGGTTCACCCCTGTGCCTTGACGGGGCACCCCTGCCACCACAGTTGTGTTGCCCTGCCGCATTACAAGCTGAAAACATGGTTATTACATCAGGGAAACGCCAAGGGATAAGGGAGCAATGGGATCTAAGGGGGCGTTGCAAAATGCCCGATGGATGGATGCTGTGTCTTGTGATGATTATGACAGCATGACGACCTATCTGGAACGACCTAGTCTGTGTGCTGCCACCCCCTTTTATGTCTAATTTAGTTTTTGTTTTCTGTTTTCGCAATATGTCGACCATTAGGCAGGAGTGGAGGAGCAGGAGCAGGGGAGTCGGGGTGCCAGGATGATTGCCCATGACGCGGCAGTAAGTGACGATAAATCATAAACGAAACATCAATTCCAGCACTTGACCCTTAAGAGGAAGTCCTGCTGCTTCCTCAAATGGATGGACGGAGCTTCTCTCTCTTGTCCTTAATAAAATTTTTTTTAAAGAAATAAGTACGTTTCTTGCTCCAT
Source organism: Drosophila jambulina (assembly GCA_018152175.1). Classification (NCBI taxonomy): domain Eukaryota; kingdom Metazoa; phylum Arthropoda; class Insecta; order Diptera; family Drosophilidae; genus Drosophila; species Drosophila jambulina. The sequence continues at coordinate 2,132,270 of JAECXH010000114.1, forward strand.
TCTCCTTCCCTAATATGGCATATCCTGGTCACGTGTCCTTGGCTTTCTTTGCAAATTAATTAATTGCCACGAAGATGAAGCCTGAATGGAGCGGAGGCGGCGGAGGAAGATTGATTAAGAGACAGGCCGCCACGATAACCCTTCAATGGAGCTGTCAACTTATCTATCACGCCAACGGCCAAAAGGGTTTAGTTTATTCTTTTTTTCTCAACTGCAAATACAGTGAAATATATTTTAAGATATGAGTGTATTAATACTCTTAAAAGATTTTAATTTGCTTTGTTATATTTTAGTATTTGAAAGTCAATTAGTTAATTTTATTTGTTATTGAAAATAAGTATTCTTCTGCCAGTAATAGAGTTATGACATTACATTATAAACTAGGTTTTTAAATACTTTTATAGAAAATTACATTGCATGGCAATAATTAGAGGGGTTATGACATTGCTGTGCTGCTTTCATCATTTCAAGTAATTTTATAATTATACCTTTAAAGATTACAAAAGTAAATCATAAATATTGCTCTACAAATACGTTAAAATGGTTAAGAATATAAAATACAATTTTAAAACTTATATAAAATATTTTTTGACCATTTTTAATAGAAATATGGGTTCTTCAAGAAGTTGATCAAGATATATTTATGACACTATTAATAAGAAAAAATTACAAAAAATACAAAACTATACCAAGAAAGTGTAACCTTGCTCTTCTTCGGATTTTCAATTATTTTTCCCAGTGCAACCCCTCTGTCTCCCCTCCCTCCTGACTTTCTCTGACTATTTCGTTTCTGATGATTTATCGACATTTGTGCGGAAATCGCTGTGCCAAAAGCCAAAACGAAATGAAACGTTTTCCAGTTCGCGCAGACAAGAGAAAGGACGAGAATTTTCGCCGAGGGGGGATATTGGCGGAGTCGCGGAGCAGGAGGGCTAAGGATACAGACCTCCAGGCTCGTCCATGTTCTGGGAGCGGAAACGCAATCGGCGCACTGCCAAAAATAAATTGATTACTGTCACGGAAATAGGTACAGCACAGCTACATTCGGGTGCTCCAACTTTGTTTGTTAATCGATTTATTCCGAGGCGCACACGAAGACCAGCGTCTTGCTCGAAAATGTCTGGGAAATCGGCTTCCAAGCCGATTTCCCAGGTAAAATGGAGCGACGCCCCGGCAATTCCGGGGGTTGTGTTGTCTTCCACTGGCGTCACGTTTATAGATCACGTGACGTGGCCATAAATAGTTTAACCTGTCAATTAAAGACACCTGTAGGTAAGCGATGGGGCTCAGGTGGGGCAGCAGCTGGGGGCGGGGTGAAAATCTGGGCAGGAAAATGTCTTGAAACTTGAGGTGATGAGAAGACAAGCGCGCACGCAATATGTTCACGCCTTCAATTTGTGCGTAGCAATTTGTGAGATACTTTTACCCCCCGATTTGGTTAAGTGTTTAAAGAGTTGATTAACCGCAGGTGATAAAGATTAATGAGAATTGAAACGATTGGACTTTCGATTAGGCGATTAGATATCTCGGTAATTTACATTTGTTTTAACGGTTTGGTGGGTATTACCTCATCATCAAAGATACATTTCTTAGTGTGGCTTCCGGTGGGAGTTTGTTATTCATTAAACCGTAAAATAAATAATTTTTCGTATGATTGTGTTTCGGAGATCTAGAGATTTATAAGGATTCAGGGGCAAGCGAACAAACAGTTCCTAAGAATAAAATTTATCTTACTATATTTAACAAAATAAAACTTCTTTAAAAACCCAAAAAGATATTACCCACTGTCTGCCTTAATCTTCTCACAAGACCAAATTTTACTTAACTTTTCACAATCAACTATCTGACGGCAAAGTTTTACCCCAAGGAATACCCAGAGGAATCCTTGAAGCCTTCGAAACGAAGGGGATCACGATTGATTGGCGGTAACAAATGTATTAGAAACTTTCTCGGTATAATTTCCGCATTTACGGACAGGGGATACACACATACACACTGGATCTACTTCACTTCAAATTGCACTTCCGTGCGAAAAATTGTTTATCGAAAAGTTTCACCCTCCCCCTGAAAACCCAGAGTTGATTCACAGAGTGTGAATGGAACGGCGCCCGGGGTCCGCCCTCTTTTACACCGATAAAGTTTGCACCTATTGTCATTTTATTGATTTGTTATAAATTTCACACACACTCACCCGCTCTCCCAGGCTTATCTTTTCATGCGCTTCTATTAAATGTAAATGACTGGAAAATGGCGGAAAATGGACACGTGTGGACACCACACACACGCAACCCTTTCTTATCTTTGAATTTTTCAATGGGATTTCCTATCATTTTAAATTCCATTTTATTGCCGAAATAAATGGTTGGGAAAGAGTCAAGGGAGCGAGCTTAAGTGTCAGGACGTTAAAATAAATTGATACCCCAACGGGGAAAATTCTTTTTCTCGCCCCCGATGCTTATCGATTGCGCTTGGCAACACCTTGAGAAAAGTCCTACGGATGCCGGAAAAATTGCGAGTTTCCTCCGCCACTTGACTCTGATAATCTGTCGTAAATTCCCGCACTCCTCCTCGCACTTTCCACTTGTGAAAACGCTCACAATTAAGTCACAGTTTTAATGACGTGACGCCAATATTAAAACGGAAGCCCGGGAAAAGTCCTGGGAAAACTCACCCCCTTGCCACCCCCTTGCAGCTGTTGACAGCGTCCAGTTGCCTTTGTTTTTGTTGTGACTGCCGAGGGCGCTAATTAGGCGAGACGTGAAAATTTTTGCTTATTATTTTCCCTAAATTTTAACGACACTGTCAGATATATTTTATATGGTGCAACATTTTGAAATTAGTATCTCGGAAATTACGGTTATTGTCAAAGTGAATTTTAATTAGCAAAACTCGGAGCGGTACGAGTGACGAGGTCCGCTGAGGGAAAAGCAGAGCATGTCGAATCTCTGACGACCCTGGGAGTTTCAAGATTTTGTCTGGAAAGTATATTACGATGCTGCTGTGCTGACTGTTATCACCAGAAGGTTACTCCATAATTTAGAGAGCATTAAAAACTTTGGGAAAAATAATTAGAGAGAGGTTTAAAACCCTGTTAACTTTTAGGCAATTATATTTGATAATTAAAGTATTAAAAAGCTGACATTTAATTTAATTTAATTGAGTGTCCAAAAGATTTTTAATTTTAAGTCAGTTATTAATAACAAACATTTTATTTCCCATTTTTGATTAATATTTTTCGTTTGTCAAGCTTAAACTATATTTAAAATGTTGTTTTAAAGTAAAATTACTCTGATCAGTTGAGGCTTGCCTAATATTTACTGCCTACAGTGTGAACGGAGCCTCTGAAAGTATACTGAGAAAAAAATGTATCTCTACTTTTTAATCTACAAATGTGTAAAAGATATCTTGTAGAAAAATATGTAGAGTAAATGTAGAAAATAAATTCAAAGTATTTGCCTTGAACTTCAACCACAAAGAATGCAGTTTTGGTAAGTAAACTATTTCAGAAGTTTACAAAATAAGAAATACTTATATAAAATATTTAAAGTTTTTTATCATATTTTATATATTGTAGACTTAATAATTAACATATATATAATCTTTAATTTAATTAAATTAGCAGCATATAATTATGACAACTAATTTCAAAATAAATAATGTAATGTAAAACCATTTACTTAATCCACATTTGACAGTTTTGAAATGAATCTGCGAATCTAATCCCCTTATTGGATTAATGTCTTAATGATTGCTCATAAAATCTAAATAAAATACATATAAATATTTAAATCGTGAATTAGGAACCGGTCTGCACCTCCGCCCAGTGAAAACTCGCTAGAAGTTACTCATCTAATAAAATCACGTAATAAATCTGTTGAACATTCATCCCATTGTTTCCACCCATTAGAATTTATTGTTTACTTTGAAAATAGAGAAAACACACTCCCCTTCGATTATGTAATCTGCATATTCTCCCCCGGATCCCCCCTCTAGGTATACTTACCCCAACAAACCCTTGGCCCCGCGAACTTGGATTCAGCAATCTAATGGCCTACCGCAAATTGCTCATGACTGGCGGAGGTTGGAGTGTGTGTCGGATCGTTTTGGGTTAAGTGCAGGTACGTACACACACATGTCGGAAAACTCGGTACGGTAAGAAAATGCAACAGCAGGGCAGTTTTCAGTTGCAGCCAAGTCGGCTTTTGCCTTGGCTTTTTCAGTCGATCGGCGATCGTGGCTGTGACTAGTTGCATTCTTAATTTATTGGGAAATCTAGGAAGGTAACACGGGAGAGAAATTAATCAAGTCATCGTGGGCCTCTTCAAAAATGCAAATCAGCAATATTGTAATTTGTGGAAAAGGTGTGAAAATTAAAGCCCTAATTTTGCAATTGTATGTAGAAACAATGCAAAGGGTGTTAAAGATCAATAAGCTTCTATAGAGAAAAAAAGCACATGCGGGTGAAATATTAATAATTAATTTGTATGTGCAAATAAAGGGATTTATATTGAACATAAAGTGAAAGTGTTAACCAAATATTCAAATCAAACATCTGCAATTTTCACAAAGAAACCTAACCAATCAAGGAAAAGCTCCAAAAGTGTTTGCCCAAACAAAATGCAAATTAAAAATTCGCAAAACCCAAACCCATAATTAAAATATTTTGGGCGGACACCTCTTAATGGTCACAGCTTTGTACGAACGTTTGAGAAAAACCGCGGCCTAAAGTTCTGTCCAAAAAGACAATTGCCAGTCGAATTCCGGTCACGATTTTTGCATAAAATAGATACAAAGATACAAACGTTTAAGTCCCAAGTAAGTGCAGCCATGCATAGATGCAGATACAAAATGTATCTGAAACAGACAAAAGCTGAACAACAGCAACCTTTTGTCTTTGCACGAAGAGTAAACTTTGATCTTTGTAAGGCTTCTTGGCAGAGAGACCATGAAGTGGATTATTTTATAGGCTGTGCTTTGAAATAAATATTTAATAAAGAAATATAATCTAGGTAGAATAAAAAAACAAATAAGTAATTCCTTTAAACTATACTTAATATTTACAAACTTTCAGTTAAAATGCACTTGCTGCCTTTATTTTTACTGACCTTTTCTGCCCTGAGATCGGAAGCTGCTCAGATTCTAGGTCTGTTCCAGCATCCCGGCAAGAGTCACTTTGACTTCTTTAGACCCATGTTCTTGGCCTTGGCCGAAAGGGGTCACAACATCAGCATGTATAGCTATTTTCCGCTGGAAAAACCGGTGGCCAACTATACGGACTATGTGTTCCAGGGAATGCCTCTGCTCACAGACATGGTGGACTTAAAGGTGGGTACAAAGATATAATTTATTTTAAATGAAAATATAAACGCTTTAGCCTTGTCGGAGGTTCTAAAACTATTTGAGAAGGAAAACTAAACGATTTGAACTGAGTTCTTAAAGGAAAATTACTTAATCTGGACAAGTCAGCTCAGAAATATATAATCAAGTGTGCCAGCGCCTGAAACATTTCATTAACTAAACTACATAGGCGGGCAAGATCAAAATTGTTAGCCTAAAGTGTAAAAAGTAATTACAAATTTAATTTCAGGGGTTTTTTAAGTTTTAAATATTTTGTACTATAATTTATAATTCATTCGCAGGCCTTTGAATCGGAATGGAAGCCTCTGGGACTGCCCTTCAAGGTACCCACCTTCTTTATGATCAACGACTGGGCCCTGAAATCCTGCGAGGTGGCCTTTAAGTCCCCTCTCATTGTCCAGCTCCTGGAGTCCCCGATCCGCTACGATGTCATTATCCTCGAGCACTTTGTCAACGATTGCATGGCGGCGGTGGCTCACCTGCTGAGGGCACCTGTGATCGCCCTGAGCAGCTGTGCCATAATGCCCTGGCACTACCAGAGGATGGGCAGTCCAGTGATTAACCCCATAATGCCCATGAACTTCCTGCCCTACACAGATGACATGGGTGTGATCGATAGGCTGAATAACTTCTTCCACTTTCATGTCGTTAACACTCTTTATCAGTGGGTGTATATGATACCATTTTTTCGACCTCGAAAACTCTGGACTTATCAGTTGAGTTTTTTTTCCTTGACACAGTTTGATTACGGAACCAGCCACGGATGCCCTGATCAGTCGCAGATTTGGGGAGGGAATGCCGCCCATCCATGAGATCGTGAGGAACACGAGTCTGATGCTGATCAATCAGTATTATGCCCTGACGGGACCAAGACCCTATGCTCCGAATGTGGTGGAAGTGGGAGGTCTGCAGGTGGTACCGGAAAAGTTATTGCCAAAGGTAGGTGGAATTATTAAATTAAGTATTGAGTTAATTATTAAATTAAATTAAATTCAGGTTTAAATCAAGAGATAAAATGGTCTTTTTATAATAAATGTATTCCTCAATTTTATTCTGAGGCTGAAAAGAGTGATAAAAATCCAAATATAATAGGAAGTTTTTAATTTCTATAATATTTTAAGAGCTTTATAGACTTATAAATATAATTAAATATTTTAAAAATAGTGCACATTTCAAAAATATTTTTAAGCAAAAATTAAGAATTAACAGCTTAATTTATGATTTATTTTAAGCCCTTAAAAAAGCTAAAGGCTTGCTTAAAAATGTACTTATTTTTTCCTTAACTTTAAAATTAATTCAAAGAATAATACAATTATTTGCTTCTCAAAAACCTTTACAAACGTCTTAACAGACTTCTTATTAAAACAAAAGCTTAAAAATGTTATAATCTTATAATCTTCTTAAGCAAAATTAAGAACCATAATTATGTGCTTACTTTTATAAATCTTGTCTACGCGGGTCGACAAACTCTAATCGCCGCAAATGTAAATCATAAAATGTTAAGTAAATAAAAACAGTCAACACAGACATTAAATCCAGACACAAAGAAGACAATGAAGACTTTAGGCCAAATTAAAGCACGTGTAAATCATGATTATAAAATATGTGCATATAAAATGAGGCATTATCAATTATCAAAAATTAAATAATAGGGCTGCCCAAGTGATTACCATTTGCCAGACAGCAAGATAAGCTTTCGTTAATCGTATGAAAGGTATATATAAGAAAACAGGAAATGTTTTCAAACTAAAATGAAATTGGCAAATGTTTTTAAACATTTAATTATGTGGGTCAACACTTAAGAGGAGCATGTTTCGTTGCCAGACAAAGACGCATTGGTAAAATGTATATTTTTAGCCCAAAGACAAAACATTTTAGTGTATATAGCTGTGTTTTTTAAGCTTTTTACTTAAGGGAAATAGCTTTCAATCTATATATTTGAATTAATATATTTTTCAGTTTTTTGTTTAAGTTTAATACTTAACTTTAAATGTTTCTTCTTAGAGATAATATTTTTTCATGAATTTTTAAACAATTTTATGTACATTTCAGCACCTTTTAGATCTCATTGAACGCTCTCCCAATGGCATCATCTACATCAGCTGGGGTTCCATGGTCAACACCAACACCCTGCCGTCTTTGAAAAGAAAAGCGCTTTTCCAAAGCATTTCCCAGCTGAAAGAGTACAACTTTGTGATGCGCTGGAAAACTGATAAAAATTCCCCCCAACTCGATGATAAACCCAGCAATCTGTACACCTTCGACTGGCTGCCCCAGCGAGATCTGCTGTGTCATCCGCGGGTCAAGGCCTTCATCTCCCATGGAGGACTCCTGGGCACCACCGAGGCGGTTCACTGTGGAGTTCCCATGCTCATAACACCCTTCTATGGGGATCAGTTCCTCAATGCCGGCGCTGTGGAGCAGCGACGCTTTGGAGTCACAGTGGATTTCAGGGACTTTGATACAGAACACATAACCAGGGGACTGAGAATTATACTGGACAAAGGGTGAGGCGTTCCTATGAAGTAAATAATAACTGATTGAAAACCTAATCGTTTACACTTTTATTTTCAGCTTTTCGGATAATGTTCGCCGTTCCACGGAGGCCTTCCGCCGGCGTCCCATTCCCCCCTTGGACCTGGCCGTCTGGTGGATCGAGCATGTAATCCAATCTGGCGGTGCTCCCCTGGTCCAGAGCCCAGCCAGGCATATTAATTGGATCGTCTACAACTCGATCGATGTGTTCCTGCTCTGTCTGGGAGTCCTATTGCTGTTTGTATTCTCTTTCTGGAAACTGATCAGGTTGATCGGAAGAGTAGCTTTTGGAAGCAGCAGAAAGCAAAAGCAGCAATAGACATCACGAGTTCATATAACTGAAAATAATATAAACTTTGGGGAGAACAAGATTCACTTTTCATATGGAAAGATAATTACTTAATGAGGGATCGTTTAAAGGAAATAAATAAATGATTGGGTTCATTGAGAAGTGAAAGATTTGAGGGACTTTACATAACAATTTATAGAATCTTTTTTAATAATATACAAAAGCGTTTGATTTTATAATAATGTATTCGAAAATTTCTTTTAAATAATTATACAAGTCCGGAAAATAATAATTATTAAACTAAATTACGGAATTTTTAAATATATTATTCTAGAAGCTGCTTCTCTATTAAATTCATCAAGCATTCACTTATCATCCCATTAAATCTTTATTTCAGAAATACACATTTGTTAGGAATAATTTTCCGGCAATTTTGGCCTCTGTGCAATAATAAAATTCTCGGATTTTTATAAACAAACAAATATCCGACTTTTTACCTGAGACAAACAATAAGTTCAGTAACCTTAAACTGATACTGAGAAGTGCTTTCACTTTTAAATGTATTTTATCGGCAAGCGTATCATTAGCACAGTCATTTATAATTATTGGAAAACAACCATAAGAGAGAGGTTGAATACTCTATAAATAATCTTAATAAAAAAGCAGTATATAAAATGTGAATAGAGAAAATATCGTCATCAATATAATATACTATAATATAATATACTACTTTATTGCAATAGTTTCCAAGGGTAAACAAATTAAGCCAATTAATTTTTAGTTATTCCTAATATATAGTCTATTTAAGGAACTTTTATGACTTATTCATTATTTTATATATTGAAAATTCTAAATCAATTGAACTATTTTCTACAATTTATTGATCAATTAATAATTGAAATCTATTTTAAATACTTCTTATCACAAATCTATGGAATTTTCCGTTCTGAATATTCTGAAATTGCCAGCTGCGTGATAAAGCCTAAGTTCAATAGTAGAAGTAATTTACGCATACTTTATTATTCCGATTCCCGACATGTACTCATACTCCCGTATTCGTTTTGAACACACAAGCCCAAAAACAAGCCCGTGTCAAACGTACAAAATTAAATGTAAACAGTCGGGAGGCCACAACATGTGAGTGCCGAGTGATAAATACTCGGGAGACTAAGTGTCTGTTTTTCTGAGTTTTTGTTTTGTTTTTGCAGTTGCTAATTTAGCTTTCCACAGCCGGCAGCCGATAGTAGACAGTCTCGTGCACAAGGGCAATGCGTTCTACTCTCACTTGATCGATGATAATTTCCCCCAATCTCTCTGGGAGGTGAGTGTTTGGATGCCGAAAAAGCTTTAGGTGAAGATCAGAGATATCAGTTTCGGTTTTAGAAATAGCCAACAATAGCTGGAAAAATAATGTAAAATATAAAAAAAAAATATAAATGTAAATATTAAATAATTATTTCTTAGATATGTATACGTAATCTAAACGTATATGATAAGATATTATAAGATAACTCAATATTTTATTTGATATATAAAAAAGATATATTATTCATATAGATTATAGTTTTGATTTTTAAAAATTTAAAAAAGTTTACTATATTCTTCAATATTTTACTAAGCGGGCTATTTCCTTTTTTTGTAATAGATTACATACAACATTTACTTATTCTTACATACATTTATTTCATTATCTTTAAAGTAAAGAATAATTATTCTTATATATCTATAAATTTCTAAACTCTCCCAAAAAAAAGATAGCCAACTCACCATCTCTACCGAAGATCGAGATTTATTTCCGATCGCTGACTGAGCAATTTTGGTCCGTTTTTTGCTGGCGACGCTCTTGGGCCGTCGTACATTGACCGAAAAGCTTTTCGACTCGCCTGCATTTCTCTGAATTTTCGAATCAGTCGCTCGTCGACAGTCGAACAAGTAAGTAAAAGCGAGTGAGAGCCGGGGAAAAACAGGATTTTTGGGTCCAGAAACTGTGCGGATTCGATGCGGATACATTTGGGGTTTCTCGCGTGTGTGTGTATCCATGAAGTTCAGCAAGTCAATCAATTACTGTTTAGGGGAAAGGCGGCCTCAGTCGCCGAACTACGGAATTTATTAGCCAATTGTGATGCAATTTGCCTTGGCTTTTGTTGTGCTTGTGTTTTCGCCTGCATTCTTTACATAATTTTCCCTGCATTTCTTGCATTCGCGACATGCGCAGAGCCACCCGCCCGCCGCCCACTCAAGGTCGCATTGAAATAATACAAAAAACCCAAGAATGGAAAATCTGAATATTCAACAAGTGTTTTAACACCTGCTAGTGCTAGCAGAAAGTGTATCAAGTTTAGTGGAAAACTGTCTGTGATCAAGAACAATTTATAATTAAATAAATAAATATTTTCCTAGAAATAATCTGTGAATGTGAAGTGTAAAATAATTTCATAATAGGAAATATACTTGTATTTCCTTCTAAAAATATAATTTTTCCATATGAAAAATAGTTTTTCTTTGACTCTGAAAAATATAATATATATTTTTCTTCGCCCATTAATTTTCTTAATTAAAAATTTCCCTGTTTCACCCACAGCGGTCATCATGTGGTCACCACTGTTCCCTGTCTTTCTGCTAATCCTCACCCTCGCCGGCTCTGACCTGGTGGAGGTGGAGGCCGGTGCTCCTCTAAAGGTCTTGGGCCTGTTCCCCCATCCCGGCGTGAGTCACTTTCACTTCTTCCATCCCATCATGCGGGGTCTGGCGGAGGCGGGTCACGATGTCAGTGTGGTTTCCCATTTCCCGGACAAACATCCGGTCATTCGCTACAAGGATTACCCCCTGTCCGGAGTGGATAAGCTCACGAATAGCGTGGATTTGAAGGTGAGTGTTCCAGGAAGAAAAGGGGAATTTACAAGTGTGCTTTTTTGAAAAGTTAAACTATTGTTAAGCATTCAAAATAAATAGCAGAAAGTAGTAAAAACTATTAACGGGAGAAGCTACACATTAATCATTGTAAATTATGGGAAGAAATCGAAACAAAAGCTTGTAGAAATCAAATTAAAGTTCCCCCGAAAAGTATCGTAAATTATGAATGGAAATTTAGCTGCAACTAATTGGTACTTAGGTTTAATTGACTTAAACATGTTATTAAGAATTTTATTATTTAATAGTAATTTACGAAAGTATTTTATAGTATGTCTTATATTCAGTAAGAAGCTAGCAACTATTTTTGTTATTTTTTTTAAGCTCCTAAAGTAATCTAAAAAGCGTGCCAATGAATTCTTTATTTTTACGTTTTTCTAATTTCTGTTTTCTTAAAACTGCTGCTAACTTCTTCTAGAAACTTGAACAAAAAAGAGATTTATTATAGACCCCTTGCCTTAATTATTTATTCTAGCTGTTGATAATATAAGTGGTTTACGTTTTAATATAAACCTGATTCTTTGGCAAAAACATTCTAGGGATGACCGAAAATATCTATATTTATATATTTATAAATTTAACATTTAACATTTCGATATATGAGTGATAAATGGATATTTATTTATATGAACAAAAATATATCCTTAACTAATAAATCGATAAAGTAATAATTTGAGATACTCATCTTTATTAAACTGTCAAATGCTCTTTCCTCCTTCTTGCACTTTTAAACATTATTTTCATAGTTTCTAGTTTAATTTTTTTCTTATTTACTTATTATTTATTACCTTCTATATTTTATTTAAATTTTTGTTATTAAGTTCTTCGAGAAGCGCACCTTCTACGGCCACTTCCTGGAGTTCTTCCTGCTGCACGAGTGGGGCAAACAGGCCTGCAACTCCACGCTCCGCTCGGAGGCCCTGCAGCAGATCCTGAAACGTCGTCCCGGCTACTTCGATGTCATCATCATGGAGCAGTTCAACACGGATTGCATGATGGGCGTGGCCCATCAACTGCAGGCTCCCGTGATAGGCTTGAGTAGCTGTGTGATGATGCCCTGGCACTACGAGAGGATGGGTGCTCCTTTGATACCTTCTCATGTGCCAGCGCTCTTTATGGCCCAGTCGCAGGACATGGACTTTGGGGGACGTTTGGCCAATTGGTTTAGCACCCATGTCCTTAACTGGATGTACAAGTGAGTTTTAAGCTACAAAAATGTATTATAAACATTAGAAAATATTGACTAATAATTCATTTTCCACCACAGACTAATCTCCGTCCCCGCAGCGGATGCCTTGGTTCAGTACAAGTTCGGCCACGACCTGCCCTCTGTGGGCGAGATGGTCAAGAACACCTCGGTGTTCTTTGTGAACCAACACTACTCCCTGAGTGGACCCAAGCCCATGCCCCCGAATGTCATCGAACTGGGCGGCATTCACATCCAGAAATCGAAGCCTTTGCCTGCTGACCTGCAGCGACTCCTGGACAATGCCGAGGAGGGTGTGATCCTCATCAGCTGGGGCTCCATGATCCGGGCCAACTCGCTCTCAGCCTCTAAACGGGATGGCATAGTCCGGGCCGTGGCCCGGCTGAAGCAGCAGGTCATCTGGAAGTGGGAGAACGAGACGCTGCCCAATCAGCCGCCCAATATGCACATCATGAAGTGGCTGCCCCAGCGGGACATCCTCTGTCACCCGAATGTGAAGGTGTTCATGTCCCATGGTGGACTCATGGGCACCTCGGAGGCGGCTTACTGTGGCGTTCCTGTGGTTGCCACGCCCATGTATGGAGACCAGTTTGTCAACACCGCCGCCTTGGTCCAAAGAGGAATGGGAACTATCCTGAACTTCGAAGACATTGGCGAAAACACGGTGATGAGGGCCCTGAAGAAAGCCTTGGACAAGAAGTGAGTATTGGAATTCGGAAAGATAAATATATTAGCATGAAATTAGGTTCAGTTTTCTGTTATTTGGTTTAAAAACAACGTCATTCATTATTAACTCAAGTATATCGAATCCGGTTTTATTGGTTAATTAATCAGATTAATAATTCACGGTCAGTTTTTTTTTTTTTTAACTTAATACTGATTTTTTTATACTGATCCCAATATTTTTCTTAACATTACCTTATATGATATCATTTCACTTAATTTTTTTACGATCTTTAAGATAGCTTAGAAAAACATATTAAATGTTAGACCAATGCAGTGTTTAAATTGAAAAAAATATTTTTACCCTAAATTTATTTATATATTATTTATTTACTTATAATTTATTTATAAATTATAAAAGCAACTCATCAGAATTGATTTAGCTTTTTCCATTTCCTAATATATTTATAATTGATAAAGTTTTTAGAGCAGAAAGCATTAATTACACGATTAGATCATATAAATCACTTCGAGCTTAATAGGTTATCGGTTATTCATTAATATATATTTTCTTTCTATTTTAAGTGCTTAGTCTTTTTAGAAAATAATTCAGAACCAACACTAATTTCCTTGTATTAATTCATACATTTCCCTAATTCTTTCCCAGATACTACGATGCCGCCAAAGTGGTCTCCCATTCGTACAACCACCGACCGCAGCAGGCCTTGCAAACGGCCTTGTGGTGGGTGGAGCATGTGGCCCATACGGGCGGGGCACCCTTGCTGAAGCCCAGTGCCGTCCATATGTCCCGATTCGTGTACTACTCCCTGGATTGCTATGCAGTCCTGGCTGTTGTCCTGGGCACCATCATTGGCAGCTGGGTGTGGCTCATCCGGCGCTGCTGCGGCTCGGCGGCCACCGGAAAGACAAAAAGGGATTAAGGATGTAAAGCTGTTCCTAATCTCAGTTCGTGCTGTCTGTGGTGTATGTGATATTTTATATATGTGCTGTATGTAAGAGACTTTTAGGTGTAAAGGACCTCCCCTCTGCCTTCGCTCAAGGACTTGTAGATTTTAGACCTTTTTGCCGTCAAAATTTAATATATGTATAATGTAAAATCCTGGTACACAAATTATAATTTTTATTTTATACAAACCAATTATGTGGGAGGAATACAACTTTAGGTAGTTAAAAAATTAAATTAAATTAAAAATTGTTTTGCTCTTTTGTTTATTTTTGTTATTTCTTAACATTTTTAATTTATATTTTTTGCATATTTTCAGAGATTTTTCGAATATAATGCTTTTCTATGAATACAAAAATTATTTTCTTTTAGCATTTCAGCATACTTTTAGGCCTTAAACTGGTAAGGCCATACTTACCCTCAAAATTGATTTAATTTGTTAATTAGTAAACGTGTTAGCAAGAAAATATTCATTTTATAAATTAAATGACATAATTAAACTTTATATCGCAAAAAAAATATATTTAAATTTTAATTACCGCCAAACATAATAGTAATATTAAATGAATTTGTATTAATAATTAAAATGTTGGTGTTTTTAATTACTTAAGTGTAATTATTTTAATGATTTATTTATTGTATATGTTTATTTAGAGTTTTAACTTTATCATGACATTCTCCCTTAAATTTTCTATGATAATTAATACACAATTAACATAGCTTTACGAAACAATAGGTTGTGAAATTATATATATTACATGTTATTAGCTTCTCTGTAATTAATAACACAACGGAAAATTTAGCTAATGACACTTTCACCAAAGAGACAGTAGATTTATCTGAGATTCTCTAATGTTTCTCATGAATAATTCTATGAAGAGCCCCCCTCTATGGAAAGTGATTAAAAGAGTGGGTTACAGCGAAGAGAACCCTTTTCTCCTCTCTTCTCTCAGCTGTCAACGAAGTGCGTGATAGTTCCAATTGTAAATATACATTTATATACACACAGCTATGGACATTTATATGCTGACACAGCCGAAACGAGCTCTGGCCGTGCTCAGTTGACGATCTTCTTTCGACCATTTGGGATCTCTCTCGCAGAACGCCGGTGAATACTTGTTTCGTGTTTTCTATTTTCTAAACAAAAAGATGGAAAAAAGTATTAGTTAATTTTAGAAGTGCAACGAGTACAAAAGTTTATATAAATATCAAAATTATTATATTATAATTATAATAATAAAGACTAGTCAAGCTGACTCAACATAAAACTTAACCCACCTGTTTTTCAGCAATATGATGAGGTCCGTCCTTCTACCGTTGCTGCTCCTCTCCCTGCTGGTGATGTCCAGCAACTCCCTGCACATCCTGGGTATGTTCCCGCACCCAGCCATGAGCCACTTCAAGTTCTTCCAGCCCATCATGCGCGGCCTGGCCGAGGCGGGTCACAGTGTGGATGTCATCAGTCCCTTTAGGGAGGAAGAGCCGCCCAAGGGTTACAAGGACTATCTGTTGCCGCCAGCATCTCTAACAGATGCCATTCACCTGGAGGTAAATACTCTGTACATGGATATATTTATGATTTCCTGCTAAAAACTACTTCTCCCACAGGACTTTGAGCACCCGTTCAGCTTCCTGGCCCACTATGTGGAGTTCTTCATCCTGTACAACATGGGCAAGGAGGCCTGCAACACCACGCTGAACAGTCAGGCTCTGGAGGAGATCCTTAAGCATCCTCCTGGCTACTATGATGTCATTATGGTAGAGCAATTCAACACGGATTGCCTGATGAGCGTGGCCCATGTACTTCAGGCACCGGTTATTGGCCTGGCCAGTTGTGCCCTAGCGCCCTGGCACTACGAGAGATTTGGTGTGCCCCTCATCCCTTCGTATATATCGGCTCTGTTCCAGGGAAAGTCCCAGGAGATGTCCCTCGCTGGAAGATTGGGCAACTGGATCACTGTGCACTCGATGAACTTGCTCTACAAGTGAGTTTATAGTGGAAAATAAACTTAAAACTAAGAAATAATTTTTGATCTCCCTTAGAATCCTTAACGTTCCCGCGGGCAATGCCTTGATCCGTCAGAAATTCGGCCCTGGTTTGCCCTCCACCGAGGAGTTGGTGCGCAACACCTCCCTAATGTTGATCAACCAGCACTACTCGCTGAGTGGACCCAAGCCACTGCCCCCCAATGTTATCGAGGTAGGCGGTGTGCACATAACGCCACCTAAGCCCCTTCCTGCGGATCTCCAACAACTGCTGGACAATGCCCCCAAGGGCGTGATCCTCTTCAGCTTCGGATCTCAGCTCAAGCTCAGCTCCCTCTCCGACTCTCGGAGAGATGGCATAGTCCGTGTCCTGGGCAGACTGGAGCAGCAGGTGATCTTGAAATGGGAAAACGACACGTTGCCGAATAAGCCGAAGAATGTGCACATCAGAAAGTGGCTGCCACAGCGGGATATTCTGGCTCATCCCAATGTCAAGGTGTTCATATCCCATGGCGGTCTCATGGGCACCACGGAAGCGGTGGCCAGCGGAGTTCCTGTCGTTGGCATACCCATCTACGGGGATCAGTCCCTCAATATAGCGGCTTTGGTGCAGCGCGGGATGGCCGTGAAGCTAGCCTTTAAGGAACTGGATGAGAAATCTGTTTACGAAGCGGTAACCAAGGCCTTGGATCCCACTTTCAAGCTAAGAGCCAAGGAGGTGGCCTCCGCCTACAATAATCGCATTCAGGCGCCCTTGGACACGGCCATCTGGTGGGTGGAGCATGTGGCGGAAACTCGGGGAGCTCCTCTAATTCAGCCCAGTGCCGTGTATCTTTCTCGCTTCGTCTACCACTCCTTAGATGTGTACCTAGTGGTGGCTCTCATTCTGCTGCTTCCAGTGCTTACCTTTGTGGGATTGATACGTCTTTGTAGAGGCGGAAAGACTGGAGGATCAGCCAAGCTGAAGCACAAGCGAATCTGATGAACCAGGACTCCATTTCAAAGAAAATCAGCGTTAAATACATAAAAAACAACCCCACTTTTAATAAAAAATACACACAGAAAATATAATCTCACCCCTTACAACTTGGCCTTGGAGGCACCAGGAAAGCCCAGGCGATACAGGGCCACCACCACGGCTCCGCCCAGGCCCAGGTTGTGCTGCAGTGCCAACTGAGCTCCCGGCACCTGCCGCTTCTCGGCCAGACCGCGCAGCTGCCAGCAGAGCTCAGCGCACTGGGCCAGTCCAGTGGCTCCCAGAGGATGACCCTTGGAGATGAGACCGCCACTCGGGTTCACCACAAACTTGCCGCCGTAGGTGTTGTCTCCAGCATCGATGAACTCGCCGGCCTTGCCCTCGCCGCAGAGGCCCAGTGCCTCGTAGGTCACCAGCTCGTTGGCCGAGAAGCAATCGTGTAGCTCGACCACCTGCACGTCCTGTGGCTTGTAGCCACTCTTTGCGAATAAGCGCTGGCTGGCCAGGCGGGTCATATCAGTGCCAGCAATCTTCATCAGACTCTTGTCGGCGAAGGTGGACGCCGGATCGCTGGCCATCTCCATGCCAACGATCTCCACGGCCTGCTTCTCCAGTCCATGACGACGCACGAAGGCCTCGGAGGCCAGAATGGCTGCTCCGGATCCATCGGATGTGGGGCAGCACTGCAGCTTGGTCAGCACTCCCTCCACCACCTGCGGAGACTTCATGATCTGCTCCAAAGTGTATTCATCGCGGAACTGCGAGTAGCTGAAATCGAGAAACGGAGACAGATAAAGAGCTTGCTTGGTGTGGATCAGCTGCATATGGCAATGGAGTAACGTAGTCTGCTTATTTAAACGATAAGATAAGCGCGCGTGTGGGGTGAACTTTCGACTGGAACTTACGGATTATTGACCGAATGCTTGTGGTTCTTCCAGGCGATCTTG
Source organism: Drosophila jambulina (assembly GCA_018152175.1). Lineage (NCBI taxonomy): Eukaryota > Metazoa > Arthropoda > Insecta > Diptera > Drosophilidae > Drosophila > Drosophila jambulina. The sequence continues at coordinate 2,150,105 of JAECXH010000114.1, forward strand.
CCGAAGTGCTCGGGCTTGGTGCCGTACTTCTGCATGTGCTCCTTGCCGGCGTTGCCAAAGATCTGGGCAGCCATGGGTCCAGCACCGATCTCGGTGAGCTCGCCCATCTCCGTGATGTGACGCTCCATGGGATTGGCGCGGTCAAAGTACTGCAAGAAAGAGAGTTACAAGGTTATCCGGTTTCTACCTAACGAAAAAGAACTCACCTTGGAGGACAGCGATCCGCGTTCCATTTTCTCGAAGCCAAGGGCCAGGACACAATCCGAGTTGCCGCTCTCAATAATCTGCTTTGCCAAGTACAGGGCACTAGAGCCCGTGGAGCAGTTGTTGTTCACATTGTACACCGGAATGCCGGTCATGCCCACCTCGTAGACCGCCCTCTGGCCGCAGGTGGAGTCGCCGTAGACGTAGCCGGCCACCGCCTGCTGCACCTCCTCGTACTTGATGCCCGCATCCTGCAGGGCCTTGGTGATGGCCTCCTTGGCAAAGTCCGGGTAGCAAACATCCGCTCGTCGGCCGGGCTTCTCGAACTGGAAGAGGAGGGAGGATTAATAGACGTTGCGGCACAAAGGTCAGTCTTCGGCAGACGAACCTTGGTCATGCCAACGCCGATAACGTAAACTCTGGTCTTGGTCATGTTGCTGGTTCTGCGGGATCTGCAATCGGACGGAACTTTCTATATCGAATGAGGCGAAGTCGAGCCGGTGGCGAGATTATATACTATGTTGCTATATTGGTCTGATAAGATCAGATCTGTTGGCTTGGCGGGAAAATTGTGGTATTTTTTTGTGGTATTTATTATTTGACAGCACTGTTAATTGTTTTAGCTGTGTTAATGCCAAATATCTTGAAGTAGACTAATGAAGTTCTTTTAATGTAAATAAGGAACAAAGATTCTCTATAAATCACCCGCTGATTCACATTTTGTTCGTTGTAGGTGCTTTCCTGAAAATCAGTTTAAATATACCGCGCTTTTTCCCCTTTTCATTCAGTGTAAATACTACATAATAAGTATTTTATTTCTTGGTATTTTGCCCAGTCTCCTTGCCTGGTCACACTGCTGCGCCTAATGTCCAAAAAACAAGAAACTAACTTAAGTTAATCGCTCTCAAGCAGTCCTACCAGTTATTGTTTAATTACTTCGTTCTCTGCAGCTGCGAGATGACAAAGAACCGCGTTTACGTCGTGGGTGTGGGCATGACCAAGGCAAGTAATTGGCAACAGAAAGACCAAGAAAATTGGGGCCAAAACAAAGGCTTAAGAAAAGCCGAGCTTTTGCAATTGTCAAGAGGAACTTTAATTATGGAGCAACAAGTCAATTATTAATCGCCGCGGACTTTGAACTGCGCTGCACTTCGCTCGCTAATCTGCTCTCGATTTTTCCGCACCACAAGCACTATCTTTGGCGTATTTCTGGCTATCAGCATCGCTCCATTGGCCCCCCTGAAGTGCCCTAATCTCAGATTATCGCCATTAACCCCATAATAAATCCACAGTTCGAGAAGCCCGGCCGTCGAGCGGATGTTTGCTACCCGGACTTTGCCAAGGAGGCAATCACGAAAGCTCTGAAGGATGCGGGCATCAAGTACGAGGAGGTGCAGCAGGCGGTGGCCGGCTACGTCTACGGCGACTCCACCTGCGGCCAGAGGGCGCTCTATGAGGTGGGCATGACCGGCATTCCGGTGTACAATGTGAACAACAACTGCTCCACGGGCTCTAGTGCCCTGTACTTGGCAAAGCAGATTATTGAGAGCGGCAACTCGGATTGTGTCCTGGCCCTTGGCTTCGAGAAAATGGAACGCGGATCGCTGTCCTCCAAGGTGAGTTCTTTTCCGTTAGGTAGAAACCGGATAACCTTGCAACTCTCTTGCAGTACTTTGACCGCGCCAATCCCATGGAGCGTCACATCACGGAGATGGGCGAGCTCACCGAGATCGGCGCTGGGCCCATGGCTGCCCAGATCTTTGGCAACGCCGGCAAGGAGCACATGCGGAAGTACGGAACCAAGCCCGAGCACTTCGGCAAGATCGCCTGGAAGAACCACAAGCACTCGGTCAATAATCCGTAAGTTAGACAGTTCACCTCATACGCGCGCTGAACTTATCGCTGGTGAATAAGTCTGAGTTTCACTTAACAGCTGATCCCTAGAAATCCAGCTCTTAACTGACTCCTTTCTCAATTCCAGCTACTCTCAGTTCCGCGATGAGTACACTTTGGAGCAGATCATGAAGTCCCCGCAGGTGGTGGAGGGAGTGCTGACCAAGCTGCAGTGCTGCCCTACATCCGATGGATCCGGAGCAGCCATTTTGGCCTCCGAGGCCTTCGTGCGTCGTCATGGACTGGAGAAGCAGGCCGTGGAGATCGTGGGCATGGAGATGGCCAGCGATCCGGCGTCCACTTTCGCCGACAAGAGTCTGATGAAGATTGCTGGCACTGATATGACCCGCCTGGCCAGCCAGCGTCTGTTCGCCAAGAGTGGCTACAAGCCGCAGGACGTGCAGGTGGTGGAGCTCCACGATTGTTTCTCGGCCAACGAGCTGGTGACCTACGAGGCACTGGGCCTCTGCGGCGAGGGCAAGGCCGGCGAGTTCATCGACGCTGGAGACAACACCTACGGCGGCAAGTTTGTGGTGAACCCGAGTGGCGGCCTCATCTCCAAGGGTCATCCTCTGGGAGCCACTGGACTGGCCCAGTGCGCTGAGCTCTGCTGGCAGCTGCGCGGTCTGGCCGAGAAGCGTCAGGTGCCGGGAGCTCAGTTGGCGCTGCAGCACAACCTGGGCTTGGGCGGAGCCGTGGTGGTGGCCCTGTATCGCCTGGGCTTTCCTGCTGCCAACAATGTGGTCCGCAACTTGACTGCCGCAGGAAAGGCGGCCACCAGCGAGGACGGCTTCAAGGTGGCTCCGCTGCTGAGGCTCCTGGAGCAAGCTATGCAGGAGGACAAGGACAACCTGATCGAAAAGGTGCGCGCCGTTTACGGATTCAAGGTGAACAATGGTCCGAATGGCCAGACAGGATACTGGGTCATCGACGCCAAGCAGGGCAAGGGCAAGATCATCTTCAATGGAACACGTAAGTTCGCCTTTAAATCGTTGGTAGTCGAACCCATTATATTCTCGATTTTCTTTTACAGAAAAGTGCGATGTGACTTTCATCATCAGTGATGAGGATGTGTTCGAGCTGCTCACCGGAAAGCTGCCGCCCCAGAAGGCCTTCTTCCAGGGCAAGATCAAGATCCAGGGCAACATGGGCTTCGCCATGAAACTGATGGATCTGCAGCGTTCCGCTCAGGGAAGGATCGAGGAGCTGCGCTCCAAGTTGTAGGCTGGCTCTGTTTTGTTTATCTCATTCCCCGACGTGTGGTGCCTTTTGCAATATCTTCTAGGTGGCTTTTGGATCTGATAAACCTAGTTTAATCCCATATATGTATCTTTTGTATTATTTTATAGATATTAAAATTGTTATACTCTTTTGGGTTTTGTTTATACAGGGTATTACAATTTTTGTAAAGGTGTGAAGTATTGATTTCCCACCATATACGTAAATGCAGTTCCTGTCCATCCAATATTGCAATATAGCTAGTAGAGCCTCTCTGACGTATTTTCTACAAACAGTACAATAAACCAAATGAAAAACTTCACATTTCCAGTACAAATTTATCAATTCCTGGATTTCAGGCACCAGGCGCACAGAAGGCAGCAGCAAGCAAACAATAAAAAGTTCCACCACTAAGTGTGACCATATTGGCAATAATTTTTTGAAAGTTCCACCACTAATAGTTTTCAATATGGTCACACTTAGTGGTGGAACTTTTTTAAGATTGTCATTCTTAGTGGTGGAACTTTTTAATATTTGCTTGCTGCTGCCTTCTGTGCGCCTGGTGCCTGAAATCCAGGAATTGATAAATTTGTACTGAAAATGTCGCAATTAACGCAATTTTTTTGCTGTCGCAGAACAAGCACATATTAACAGCAATATTTTTGCATTTTAATTCCCCAAAAACCCGTCTTGTTCCTATAATAAAATCAATTAAAAACGTCAAATTTTTGTATTTTTTTGTACGATCCGAATCTTTATTGTTTCATCAACGTGTTGTAAGCTTGCTTAATTTCTACAGTTATATATTGGTGTATATATATATAATTATGTGGTAATTATATAAATGTGTGTGTATTGTTCTACGCACGTTCAAAAACACTTTTCAAAAAAGTTGTTGTTGAAGGAAATCAAACTGGGACCTTTTTTATTTAATTTAGTAAAGGTGCGTGCTATTACAGGAAATACACACGGATAACAGTTAAATTTTTACCTTGACCTTGGCTGTGTTTAAAAAACGTTACAATTGTTGTATCTAAAAAGTGCCAGCGGTGTGTAAATAAATTAAAAAACTACATCTCTATCAAGTGTCGTCGTCTCGCATTTTGAGCTTACAAATCTACGTATTTTGTAATATAAAATATATAGGTTTTGTTTTTATGTGTGTCTGTCTAGAAATAAACTTTTTTTGGCTATATACAGTTTAGGAGGGGATCGTTCTCAAGGCTGAAGAAGGTGTTGCACGGTCGCCAGGTAACTAGAGAAAATCTCAACATAGAATTAAAGTTTGGTGGCAAGTGAGGGAGACTCTGCTTCAGCCTTCTGCGATCTCTTCCTGCAAAGGATGCTACCTCTCTGGGCTTCCGTTAAACAGAAACCCTGAGAGGCTTTGATTAAATTTACAAAATATATGCGGGGTTGCCACAGAAATCGCTGGAAATTTGAGATCTACTATAAAAGTTAAAAATGATGCAATGAAATATTTTCTAACAATTTAAAGACCGCTTTCTAGAGATTTCTGTGGCCTCTCGATATTATATAGTTTCACATTTAAAGTCCAAAAAGAGGAGCCTCTACTCTGCTGCTCTGCCCCCATGCCTGCTCCTCATTAGCTTTTTTAGTAACTATTGTTGGAGTTGGCGTAGGAGGAGAGCGAACTATTATTCGTTGTTGCCGAGGATGTCGTTGATGTGGTAGATGAGGAGTTACTACCGCCCGCTCCCGGCTTGTCCATGCTGGCCATTATGGAGCCCAGCAGATCCACTGGCGTTTTGGTAGCTCCTTTATTGACGGCCACGCGATTACCGCCTGCTATGATGATCTTGTGCGAGGGCAAGCTGAAGGTCTTGTAGGTGGGCTTCAGGGGGGATAATGTGGTGGTGGCGGTGGTGTTGCTGCTGTTGCTGCTCGGTGGCGGCGGTGGTGGTGGAGGTGCCGTTGACCTTGAAGGCGGCAAGGGAGGTAAAGGTGGCAACACCACGGACATGCGGGTGATGTTTGGACAGGTGAGAGAGGCGGGCAGGACTACCTTTACAATTTGATGAGCGGCGGATGGAGGCGGCGGAGGATTAGGAAGGGGTGCTGCTGGTACTGCTGCTGGTTGACGAATTACCGAAACAGACATGGAGGTGACTTCCCTGGGCGGCGCGAGTCCCAGCATCGGCGATTCCTTGGGTATGGGTATATCCATTTCCACAATCTCCTCCTCGGCACACACTTCAGGCACCTCCGCCTCGTCCAGTTGCGGTGTGCTCTCTACGATTAACTCGTTGCCCACATCGTCGACGGGCTCCGGTTCGGGAGGTGGCGGTGGCGGCGGTGGTGGTGGAGGAGGAGCTGCCACACTGGAGGTAATGTTATCACTGCTTTTGCTATCGGACACGATCTTCACTTGGATCTTGATCTCGGGCTCTTTTTGGTTCAAGCGATGATGGTGAATGAAGGGCGTCGTCTGAGGCACAAGTGGCGGTGGCAGTCCCGACAAGATCGAAGGCGGTGTCGAGGGTATAGAGGGTGCTGGAGTGGGTATGGGAGTTGGAATGGGGGTGGGAGTAGGGAGAGGGTTAGGGATTAATGGTGCAGGAGCCGCAGCGGTAGGATTGGTAGCTGCTTCATTGTTTAGGCGTGGCATCTTTGCCGGCGAAGGAGCACTTAAGGTTGAGGTCTTGGCTGGCGTTGCTGGATGCTTCTTGGGCGTGTGATCGCTTCTCTTATCCTTCTCCGTATCCTTTTCCTTTTCTTTCTTCTCCTTTTCTTTATCTTTGTCTTTATCCTTCTTCTCCTTTTCCTGCTCTTTATCTTTCTCTTTCTCCTTATCCTTAGCCTTTTCTTTGTCCTTCTCCTTCTCTTTTTCTTTTACCTTTTCCTTTTCTTTCTCCTTCTCCTCCTTTTCCTTCTCCCTGGACTTATCCTTCTTAGGTTTCTCCTTGCTTTCGTGGCTGCCCAGGACTGCCGCTGCCTTAGTCAGCTTGTACTTGTGCTCGAGGACCATCTTCCTCATATCTATCTTGGAGTCATCCTTACCGGGCTTCTTTTTGGGCGAACTGGCGGCGCTGCCACTGCCACTTCCGCTACTCTCGTGGTTCTGGTTGGGCGAGGCCGACGGCTGCTCGTCCATGCTGCTCTCGCTGGAACGCCGCTCCTTGCCCGGCTCGAGATCAATCAGCTTCTTCTTGGCCTTGCCATCGTGCGTCCGCTTCGAGGGTGTCTTCTTGCCGCCACCACCGCCGCAGCCCTCATCTTGTCCAATCGGATTCGGTAATATCGTTTGCTTCTCTTTGTAGTGCGGCGTCTCGGCCAGCACGGGGTTATTCCGCTCATTGATGACCTCCTGGCCAGGGTAATACTGTCGCAGGCGGAGATGCCAGGCAATGCTCGTCACGGCCGTCACCGTGCGAAACTGATGGATGATGTTGCGGGGCAGGAAGTATATGTCGTTGTCGCACAACTGAATGCGGGCATAGCGGACGCCTTCGCGCCGCAGCTGGTTGAGCTTGGCGTCCTCGATCCACTGCACGCACTGGGAGATGGGCGGTTCGTGCAGATCCAGCTGCAGCATCTCCACCATCTGATTAAAGTCCTGGGCGGCAAAGGCCACCACATCCTTGGTGATGCGGTTCTGGTTGTATGTCTGTCCGCAGTGAACAGCTTTTAGGATGCCTTTGAGATGAAATGAAAGTAAGGATTAGAACATTTCAAGGGAGGGAGGTAACCAAAAGTTAGGCTCACCAACTGCAGCGGTGGTGATGCGTTCGTGGCCATGTCCCACATGATCTGCATGCGCCTTGGTGCGATCCTCGATCATGGTCTCACGGGCCTCCGATAAACGAGGCAGATACTGAAGGTTGCGCAGCTCATTGATGCGGGTTCTATAGATCAGTTAAGATTAATACGGATATTCGAAGCTAAAGTTATTATACTTTGCCGAACTCACCTCTGTCTCTTAAGCGGCGTCTTGCTGTTTAGCTCTGCTGTGGGTACTAGTTGTTCGCCAGCGCGAATCCATAGGATAGGTCCATCATTAGACTGACGAGGATCCGTTTGCAGTATGGAGTTACAAGCCCAAGGCATAGTCTAAGTACAGAATAAATATAAATATATATATTATAAGTATAGATAGTATAAATATATAGTGTAAGTACGTCCTTCTGGATGATATTTAGCCACTTACCTTTCTTAGAAACGGATTCATTTCAATGCGTCTCAAAAGATCAGGAAAATAGCCGCCAACCTCCTCATGGACCTTGCCAACGAGACTGATCTGATGTAGAGGTCCATAGCGAAAGGTTCCCTGGCAATAATTGCGAACAACCTGAGGAGGAACAACGAATAAAGGTTATCAACAAAGATTTAAACAACAATTAGTTGTATTTCCTTACCTGTTCATTATACTGCGACATCGTACAGGTTTCGATATCCGAATTCCTGCCCAGCACGCCCGCCTTCACCGTAAGCGTCGAGTAGTTCTCCGCCATGTGCTCCAGCAGATCGGGCAGATAGCGCGCCGCATCGTGAACGATGCCCATTACATGATGGGCATATCCCTGCTCATCCTCTGCAAAGCATACCTCAAAAAACTCATCTACAAGCTCCTCCATTTCCTCGGGCGGCAGGGCATCGATCTCGTGCTGATACAGATGCACAATGGATGCTCCACCATTGGGATACTGTTCCACCTGGAAGTAACAGCCATACTTGAGGTTCTCCAAACCAACTGGTGGTTTCCGATTGGGCTTCGGGGGCAGACTCTGCACCGTTTGCCAGGGCCCGGGGACAGGGGCATGCTGCAGGCACTGAACGCCCATGCTGGAACGTCGGATCTTTGAGCGCTTGTAGCACTTGGAGCAGTCCCGCGTAGAGGATGACGAGGAGGAAGAGTGACGGGACGATGATGATGACGAAGAGGAGGAACCCTTGTGATGGTTGCTAGAGGATGAGGACGATGACGTGTAGGACTTGCGGTTGCTGGAGGAATGATTGTTGGCTGTGGCTGGGTTCGATCCCGATGAGCTGGTTTTCGGTGCCGGCGATGGCATCAGCTTGGAGTTGACGCTGCTCTTATCCCCAAAGTTAAGCTGCCGGGTAACCTCTTCCCGGCTTTTCCCCGTCGCCTCGCCATTGACCAGAGGTTTGGTCACCGTTTCTTCCTTTTTGATTTCCGCTTCCGTTTTGATGTTGTTGCTAAGTACAGGTAATGGAGCTACGGCATCCGGATCTGGTTTAACCTCAACTGGTTCCTTCTTGATGCTTGCCTCCACCTTAATCTGCTGCTCTAGGGCAGCTGTGACAGCTTGGCTAAGGCTGTGTTCCGATGCCGCATCCTTGGACTTTGAGGAGCTGTTTTGACTGCTACGGCTGCTGTCCGAGCTGCGGCGGCGATGCGAGTGTGACGAGGAGCTGGACGACGAGGACGGTATCTGTGAATAGAGGCAGGATATTGTTATTAACTCGGCTTGTTAATTAGAACAATAGATTTTAGCTAACACATAGCAAAGAATGAGTGGAAAGAGGTCCTTCTACATCAATTTTAGAAGGAATATTACAGCGAAAATTCTAGAAACCTAATATTTTGCCCTGGTCATCTTTCTAGATAGTTTTTAGAGGGGTTATATATCCGAAACTATAGAAACTTAATAATTTTCTCTTGGATAATGTACTGGAATCTATTTCAAAATGTTTATACTGGAAACCACAATATGAGAGTAAAGAAACTTGATTCATAATTTACAAATATGCCTAAGCCGGGACTATCATGCTTTCATATCATTGTTTATCCTAATTTACAAAGAAAAGTAGAGTTTATCTGACATCGATGATAACATGAGTGGCAAGAATCTGGCTGGGATGTTTACCGATCTTTCTGACAAGTTTTTCCAGCGAAATTATATGAAACCGAATAAACTCTCCCAGTATTCCAGTATTCCATAGCTTAGCCTCATTCCAGTAACTTATTTACTTTTCGGCTCACCTTCTCCCGTTCGCGCTCTCTCTCCCTCTCCCTTTCCCTGTCGCGATCGCTGCGATGATACTTCTTGTCCTTGCTACGGGACGAACTCGACTTGTGATCGCTCTCTTTGGAGGATTTGGAGCTGCTCTCCCGGTTGCTGGCCTCGCGATTCCGCTCTCTCTCACGTTCACGTTCACGTTCACGTTCACGTTCACGTTCCCTCTCTCGATCCTTGCTGGTACTGCTGTTATGGTTGCTGGTGGCGCTGCTGCGGCGATGCTTATCTTCATCTCGCTCCCGCTCCTTATCTTTCTTCTTCTTCTTGTGATTGCGCTCGTCTGTGGGTGTGGGGATGTTACGGGGAGTGGGGGTTACATTAGTTGGCATTGGATTTGTTTTCTGCGAAATTCTTTGCTTTTCTTTTTCTACTTTACCTGTCTTCTCGTCTGTAATTGTTGTTGCTTCTTTCTCTGCCGCCGCCGCTGCCGCAGTTGCTGTTTTTGCTGCCTCTTCCCCTTCTGCAATTGTTTTTGCCTTTACTGCCGCTGCTTCCTCTTCTATTGTTGTAGGTGTAAATGTAATAGCTGTGTTTGTGGTTGTTGCAGCAGTTGTCTTATTTGCATTCCCATCGCCTGACTGCTGCAGTTGTTGTTGTATTGGTAATGCATTATTGTTGCTGCCTGCTACTGCTTCCTCTGTATTTGCCTTTGTTTTTGTTGTTGCTTCTGCAGCACTGACATTTCCGCGGGCATTTGCGTTGTTGTTTTCCACCGAAAGAAGCGCCTTTGCCGATGCCGCCGCCTCTGCGCTGTTGTTGTCGTTGTTTACCCCTTCTGCGGGCTCCATTCCCTCTACATAGCTGGTCGTCAACTTCTGCACCTCCTCCGCTGCCGTTTCCTTGGTCAAATCCTCCCCGCCGGTGGCTGATTCTACGTTATTTTCGCCACCTCCTCGAGTGTTCTCCATGTGTGCGTGTGCGTACGCGCCCGAGTCTGTACGTGTGTATGCGTGTGGGTGCGCTTGTGTTGACTATATCGATCAGAGTCGTACCGTCTACGTGACGCCTCTCAGCTAGCCGCCGTGCCTTTTATCTTACGCTCCTCCGTTTGCAAATCACCCGCTCGCTCCGGCGTGTGGGTGTTCATTCGGCTGGCGAAATTTCCGCAGCGGCGTTTTCATCAATTCGCGAATTGCTCTTTTTGTTCTAATTTTTGTCCATTCGCGCAGTGTGACCGTCGTCGATTGACGATATATCGGGTTTACCGATGTATCGAATACCCAACATCGATAGATATTTTCGTGCATCGATATAAACATCGATGATTCTTGAGTTGAGAGTAACAGAATTTTGTGAGTGAAATCTCAGAGAGTAACAGTGTGACCGTTGATGACTGGGCGTTGCGGCACTTCAGTATTTTTTGGCAGTTAATTTCTTTTTTTTTTCAATTTTGGTTTTAAAGTTAAGGAGAAGTTTATATATTATAGCGCAACTGTATTTTTTTTTTATGTTTTAGATGTTTTCCATAAGTTCTGTCTATCGCTTAAGAAACATATTTAGCTCTCATTACTAGTATATAATTGATCTTAAATGGTTTATAATTTATTGTTAACTTTTCTAACATCCTTTATTTTATATATATTTTCTTTATTTATAAATTTTTAACTTTACTAACATTTACAAATACCTAATATATTTTTTGTTAGTAAACAATTTTTAATTAAAAAATCTAAAAATATCGAATTATAATCTTTTTCTTGGCTCCTTTAAGCATTCATTACTTTTTTATGAAATATATTAATCTTCAACGAAAAAAAAAAACAAATTATTTAATATCTGAGGACTTTCTATTGTCCCTTAGGGCGGTCTCCCGGTAAACCTGGCTGACCAGTCTGGGCACCCTACCCAGATACTCCAGGATGGTCATCTCCTCCTGTAGGGTGTTCAGATACATTCGTTGAATTTTCCTTGTCATCGGCTCAATAACTTTGGAGCTCACGATATCATCGGCACTCACAGTAAACATGTCTGACAGGTCAATGGTGCTTAACTTATCCAACTCCGGTTCTTCAATAACTTCCTTATTTTGAGGCCGTCCTTTTGGGGTTTTCGGCTTAACCACAGTTGTGGGAGTCCCCTTTTCTGGTCCCGACACCTCTTCATTTTCCTTCTTATTATCCTCAAGGGGAGGTGGGTGATCTTCTCTTGGGGGCGTCTTACACTCTATATGTGTCGTGGGCTGCTCCATTACCTGTTGCAGGTGGATTTGCGAACAAATTATTGATCTGAGATCCTTGCCACTCTTGGCGCTAATTATGGTGTTTTGTGAGGGTTTCGATTTTTTGGACGTGAGTGAATCGTCGCTAAGGAAGCTATATTTCTGACGCAATCTCTCATCAGAGGCGAGGCAGTGAGCTCGAGCTTTCTCGTACTCCTTATGGTGGGAGTCCATCAACTGGTAATGCTTCTGGTCATATTCATTGACAGGCACTGGATCATGCCGAACCTCCTCAGCTTGATCGGATGTGGCTTCACGATAGGCCGGGTTTTTGTAGACAAGATATTCTTCACAACATTCGGGGCTCTCCGTACCAGGCTCAGTATCTTGGTGGTGATTTCGAGTGTTGTGGCTTGGTTTCCTTGTACTATGGTGAGCACAATAGTTCTAAGATTAAGTTAATTAGTTAAGTTGCACTTCACTAAAAGATCGTTCCTTTTATGTTAAAAAATCTCTGAAAATAAAAGATTAATTTTCATTTTTACCTGCTCGTTCTTATGACGATAGTATTGAAAGTCGTAGTCGTAGTTCCTGGATAATTTAACCGGAGCCGGATCCGGAGGAGCCCGGTGGCCTCGAGTATCATATTGACTATGCAAGCACCTACCCGACGGACAGTTCAAATGCTCGACACTATTGTTCTTTGGTTCCATTGTAAATGTGTGGGAAGATAAAAGATTGGCGCTGTCCACATAATGGTACCTCTCCCGATGCGGTCGATCCACATCCGTGGGTATACGATGCCCATTCTTATCCCTTTTTGGCTTTTCAAAGAAAGGAAAACACCTTAAAGGATGTTCTCAAGTTCTTTAGTATGGAGACTTACTTCATTTCTGGTTCCAAGAAATTGTTCACGCAGATCACCCCGATATTTATTACGCTTATCCATCGAGCCAGATGGAAGTTATTTAGAATGGGGGCCAAGTTTTAGACATTTCACAACCAGAATACTGGATAATAGACTTAAAATTGGGTGACTTTAAAACCTAAGCTTTAAAGGTTTTTTTTATTTCGTTGGATAAATAGCTTTTATTACATATTTTGGTACATGATAAATATCGATTCCCCTCTTTTTTTGCAAAAATCCTTTCACAGAGTAATTGTTTCCATATAACGTTCAAAGGACCTCGTGATGGTCGTGTGATCTGGGGCCAGGTGAGTATCCGCCATCACAGCCAAGCGGTATTTGTCCCCAAAGCGATGCAGATTCAAGGAAAGGCAAGTTTTCGATTGCGGCGGTCGGAAGAGGAGGACATCCTGAACTTTTTGGCCCCAAGCCGACTGGAACTCATCCGTGGCCCCATAAATCTCGGTGATGGTGATGGGGAAATTATACGAGAAAAAGTTAATGAAGATTTTGGTTAGAACATGAGGTAACAAAGAGGTCAGAAGACTGAACTTGGTCTGACCTATCGAAGCCAAGTATATCATGACCTGTTGATTTCGGATTTGCTCTACAACATTGTGGAGTTCCTTGGTATGATCTGCATCGGGTTCCCTCAAAGGTAATTGCAAAAAGACCACGCCACCAATATTTTTCGACTTATCTCCTACTCTGTCTGTGAAATATCCCTTGTCTATGGTCCTGCAGGTGGTGTTAAGGTATTTTGGAACCTGAAAATCATCTGAGAAGGTGTTCAAGTAATCATGAACAGCGCCAGCTAGGCAAGTCAAACTGAAATCCGACTCCCTGAGGTCTTTGTTGAATTTATCCTTATTTCGCAGCCTGAGTTGGGTGCCACTTATCGACCTGCTGAAGGAGACGATTTTTCTGCCCGAATAGGACTTTTTGTGAAGAATATTCAACTCCTTAGTGGGCTGTTCGAAGAGGACCTCGTAGATGTTTCTCGGGGCCTTGAAGAGCTCCCAAGAGATCTTGAAGAACTCCAGTTGGGCATAAAGCAAAAGGGGAACATATAAATGAAGCCTGGCGCAGTAAGTCGAGGAATAAGAAGTTTGACCCTTGATCAGGACATCAGTAAAGGCCAGAATTTCGCAATACAAGTGATAGGGTAAGAGCAAAACATGATTGAGATTTAAGCGCCAGAGAAACCGAGTCCAGACCTTGGCCAAGTTGGTGGGCTGTAAGCTGTTGTATATGGCATTTCTGGCCACCAACCAGCTGAGATTTCTCTGCTCCAGTTCCCTGTTCAAGAGCAACCTAACCGTTTGAAAGCGACCCACTTCATTTCGATAGGTGACCGAACGCCTTTTGAGTTTCTGGAGCACCGAACGACTCCTCCAATAGCCGAGGAACACATTGACCAGGATTATCAGGACCAAAGAGGCCAACTGACTGAGATTCCTCACTTGAACCGTAGACGAGGCTCCATCCGGTGTCTCCAGGGAATCAAATTCGTAGATGAACTTCTGCCAGCGACAGATCACGAGATGCACCAAGTGATTCATCAGTCGACTAATGTGTTCCGGTTTCCGGACAAAATGGGAGAGTTGTTTCTGATTCGAGCTCCTCTGCTCCAAGCCATCACTGAGGGTCACAAGGCTCTTCTTGTGCGGGTCCTGCAGTAACAGCATCTCACTCACATGCAGATCCTCCTCCTCAGCAATTATCAGATGATGCAGCTTTATGAGGATGTAATAGGGCTGAGTGCTGTCCGAGTTGGGTATGACGATCACCTGCCATTGGGGAAGGTCCGAAGGTATGTACTTGGTTGCTAATTCGCTGACATAGTCCTGGATATTCGATTCGGTGACGGGGCGCCCTCGGTACTTGTGGGTGCTGAGCAGGACATGATTGTTGATATTGAAGCCACTATAGGAAAGGAATACAATCTATTATAAACAGAAAAGTAAATTTTATATAAGCCTAATTTGTATTAAATAATAAATATTACTCCTGTACTATTAAACATTTTCTTTTATAATTTTAAAGTGTAATTAAATGGTTCACATGTTCGTGGACAACTTACCTGTTATCATTAACCCAAGCATAATGTCCCCAGCAAGTGACCAGCTTTTGTCGCAATTTGGGAAACCTGAGCAAGCCCGTTTTATCCCTCAGATCCGTCAGATATTGGGCATATGAACGCTTGATCCTCTCGAAATCACAATTTCCTTCCACTTGGAGCAGAAAGTGAAAGATGCCCGCATTCTTAGGCGTGTCGATTAAAGTCCGGATCTTGTTGGACTTTGAGATGGTGAGGTTGGGATACTTGATGCTTAGCACATAGTTGGATAGTTCGTTGCCAAGGTGGGCGCCTGGAAGAAAATATATTAACGATTGGGTATATATTTTTTTTTAATTATTATTATAAAATTTAATTAGAGAGTAGGAGGGTAAAATAATTTTATAAATTAATTAATTAATTTAAGCTAAACTGCTTTTATTTCGAATTCAAATAATATTATTTTCCAAAAAAGTTTGCCTTATTGTGTATATTTCAGGTTAAATTGGACAGAAACTCCCTAACTAAAAATCAAATAAGATTAATATAAACCTTATTAAGGCATAAGTATGCTAAATTGAATTAATCCACGCACGATTACTATATAATTTTTCAATACAAAATAAAAGATAGAAGCCTATATGCCCTTATCCCAAGGCGATTACCCGGTATCAAGCATCGAAGAGCCGGCTTATCAATGGCAAAATTTTATGAGTAATTCAGTTGGTCAAGGTTCGCCTGGTCGCTCGTCTGGGTTCCGCAAAGGTGCAACAGGTAATCTATTATTTATAAACAAAAGCCTTATCTCAGTCACTCTCTCTTTCTGTCACTCGCTCTCTTTCTTCTTTAACTCTCTCTGTCTCGCTCTCTCTAATCGGATGATGATGATCCTTTTTAATGGTTAATCAACCCATGCCTCGATTATATTTATTTATATAGCCGGCCCCTTTTGAAGTTCTTGATTTATGTGGCTTATCAGTGAGGCAGCGCGTGTCGCGGATCGATGATCACCGATCGATCACCGATCACTGCTGGGGATCGATCACTTACACAGAAACGATAAGAGCAGCAAAGGCACCAGCATCAAAGCCACCACAAAGCAGAGCAGGGTCTTCAACAGCGATTTCAACTCTTGCCAGAAACTAGTAAATATATATGTCGGAGAATTAGAATACATTTATATATATAGACTTTAATTTACCTTTCCATTTTGTTTCGATTTCCCTGGAATGTATATTATTAAGACCCCGACTTCTAAGCTCTGTTTAGTATAGCTGCACTATATAGTATGTATGATTCGAATATTCTCCTCTCCGGTTCTGTATATTTTCAGTTCTTTGCCTCACGTCCACTCCTCTCCGTCTGCCAAACACAACTGATCTCAATAGACGAAGCTTCGGGCTTCGGTTTTACTTTCTGGGCTTATCAGCGACCCTCTCTTGGCTGTGCACTGCAATAAAAATTGATACGAAGCATAAGGCGTTATCAAAAGTTTGAAGCTATAAAATAGAATAATGGCAAAGAGGTGCATTATTGATACTGTTTTTTGTTATTAATTGTTATTATTATAGGTGGTCAGCAGCCATAACTACTAAGGCTTTAATCTAATTAATTTAAGATTAATTTTTTAATTCAAGAGAGCCAAAGCTTATGTTTCAAAATGCATAAATAGTTCTAAAGCCTTCTTAATAATTTAAACCATTAAATTATTATTAAGCAATTATTTTTAATAATAATACGTTTCACGCAATTATCAATAAGTATTTGTTTAATAATTATTATAAACATATGCTTTTTCCCAGTGCATTCCCGTCATATCTCAAAAGACTTTCATTGGCTCCCTGAGCTGGTTCCGGGAACTTTTGACGCCTCTGCAAAGGATGTGCACGCAGCTCTCTCAATTTCTCACCTGCTCTCATCTCCGCTTTCTCTGCTCTCACTTTCCCTGAGAGTTCTCAATTAATTTCTCTCTTTTTTGGGGCTTTTGGGGCTCAGTCGTTTGCTGGCTTTCGTGGCGGTCGGTTCGCGTTTTTTGCGGTTGGAAAACGGCGTGTGTTTGAGACTTGGTTTGGTTTGACGTTTGTTCCGTTTTGCTGTTTTGCATTATAAAAAATATATCTATTAGCAAAAAACGATCGCCCCTTCCAGCCCCAAAGAAAAGTTCTTAGAAGCAAATGCCGAAAGGCAGTAGAAAGGGCAGCAGACAAGGCAGCGAAGAAAAGCAGGAAAAGTCGGAAAAGGCAGCATGGCCCAAATGGCGAGGCGAGGCGGCGCGGGTTGGCGTTTGGGAAAATGAAAAGCCCGTGGAAAGCCGTCGTGCATACTGAGTAATGATTTTCGTGCGAGTGTGTGAAAATGTGTGAAAATTGTTGTTTGCTGCGCCGCGGAGTTAATTTAAAATAAAAAAAACGCCGAAGGAAAGCCTGTAAATACTACAAAAAATGAAGTGCAACAATGCTCAACAAAAACTCAGTAAATACGGAAATCGGCGAGTTGAAAATATAAAATAAAATCAGGAAATTGCAAATAAAAAATGCCAGCTTCCTGTTTCGCACACACACACAACGAGGAGTTTTTGGTCCATGAATGAACTGGCATCGCCACCCGCCATCCACTCACACCAACACCACACACACCACACTCACTCACACAAACACTGCCACACTCACACATGTGCAACACACATAAAAAGACATAAATAAAATAAAAAGCGAGCAATTTTCGAAAGATTTTTGCTAGAGAAACGGAGAAACGTGCCGCGCATTTGGAGCCACACAGAAATAGTATATAAAAAGAGCCATATATATATAGCGGTGGATATAAAAAGGTGGGTCAAGTGTAAATTTATTTAACTAGTTGTATACACGAACACGTTAGTCCTTAGCCCCCAAAAACCCCCCTGGAACCCCCCAATACCCAGCGAGATTCCGCCACAAAAATCGTAGCATGCTTTCCAGCGTTTGCCCTTCGCTTGCCCCCTGCCCCTTACAAAAAATCCATCAATAGATGAGTGTTTGCGAGAGTGTGTGAGTGTGGCCCTCCTTGTGCTCTTCCTTTTCCGTAAATAAAAATAAATTATGGCCATTGCCCCTAAAAATAGCAGCAGGAATTACAAGCAGCCAGAGATCGCGTCTCGCTCGCTCGAGTTGCTGCTGCTCCTCCTGCAGCAGCATAAATCATTATGTAGCCAAATGTCAATATAACACTTTGAGCCACTCACACACACACACACTGGCACACTCTCTTGGAGGAAAGGATACGGCTACTATGAGAGCAGACTTGCCTATGGGGTGTGCGAGCCTGTTTGTGTTGGTGCAAAAGTTCAGTCTACGAATTGGTTCAATTGAACCAAGTTTGGCTAAAATATAAAAACTGAATTGCTAGGGTTATAAATAAGTACTACAACGGTTAGTTCACTTATTTATTTACCTACAATGCTTTCAGACTATTTATTTATTTAACAAATTGAAGGTTAAACTTAAACTTAAACTTGAAATGAACTCTGGCTCGGCTTTTTCTGATAAATTTAAGTCTAAGCTTGATGTTTATATATTTATTTCTTTACATTTAGCTTGGAAACGTAAAAGAAAATGTTTATTATTAATAATTGAAATGATTCGTAAAGCAAAAATCTTTTTTTATTTATGCTTGTTATATGTTTATGCTTATTTATTCCCATTATTGATACTTAATTACCCAACAATAATTAGCACTTGAATTTATACAAGCCATAATAGAGGAATACTTAATATAAAATGGGGCTCTTAGTAGGAATTACCTGCCATTAGAGGTCTTTAGTGAGTAATCGATTCTAGTTTATTCCGAGTTCAAGGAACCTTTTAGGGGAATAAAAATATTTTTACATATTATAATAATATAATTTGTGCAATAGCTATTATAACTTTGCGCAGTAAAATATTTGTAATTTTAACCCACAAAAATATTGAGTGAAATGTAAACCTTGAAATATATATTAAGTAGTAATGAATTGTCTCTAAAAATTAATGGTAATTCTGATATCCATTTTATATCAAATTAAAGATCATAAACCGAATGGGAAATCACCAAAAATCTATTTTCAATTCACTGCACACACTCGCACACACTCTGGTACACAGGAAGTGGCAGCTAGGAAAAGCCTAGGAAAAGGAGGAAGAGGAAGCAGATAGGAAACTTTGTCTGTGAAAAATTCGGTCTGCAGCGCTATTTCACTTCCTTGAAATCCTTCTGCAGCCACAACAATAACCTTTGCTCTCGCCTCTCCCTCTCTCTGAGAGTTTCCTACTCTCCCTGCCTGTTTTCCCTTTTAATTTTCTCTCTAATTTTCCTCTCCCTACGCAAGCGCGCTTTTCCACGCTTCGGCCACAACTCGTTCTGTGTCGTCTATTTTTTCCCTGTGTCTCTGGCTTGGCTCATTTGTTTATTTTTAGTTTGCTGTCATAGGAGCCTCCTGCTCATCCTCATCCTTAGCCCCAGCCTCATCCTCTGTCCTCCGTCCCGAGCACCCACCCGCAGCACATCCTCTGGTTACGAGTGTGTGGCTGCAATTAAACTGCTGTTAGACGCTCTGAGCCTGATTAATATGCCTGGATATTTGCGAAAGTTCCTCGAAGTTTGCCAAAAGTCTTCTTCTAATAAGTTGCCCTGCCTGCGCCCTTTTTGTGCGGGGGAATTTTTTAGAAATGAAAACTGGTTCAAGGTCGTTCGGCTGCAACCAAGCGAGGTTGTTGCACCGCCCGTTTACAACCAACTGGGGGAGAGGAAAGTGGGCTTACGGGGGCAATTAAATACAGTCCAGGTTGGTTAAGGGTTAACTAAGTTTTGTAAGTGATTAAAAACTGGAAATGTGCAGGATTCAGGCGTAAATTGGGGTTTCAAACTCCTGTATCTATCTTAAGGCTAGCGGTGGTACCAATGGATTAAACCGGAGTTAGCATTACAGAAAATGGTTTTAGGTACTCAGATAAATTTTATTTAATATTTTCATTAATAAACTAGTTATTTTACAATACAGAATAAAATAAATATATCTAAATAGATTTTTACTTAGTATTTTTTAAATAAATACAGTTATTTTCCTCAATTTCCCTAGATATGTTTTCCTAATTGTAGAGTGACTGTAGCCGAGTCGGTCAGCATTTGGGGTCAGTTGGCATTTAATAGCTGTGTTTACGCAGAGCGCGGAGGGGGAAAGCAAAAGGGAAATCCCAACAAAAGTGAAAAAGGAAAAATAGTGGCACAGGGGCTAGGGGACCCCTCGCGTGCTGCAACGTCCATGAAATGACGAGGCCTGCTTTCCTCTTCTCCTTTCACCACTTTTTTTATACGAAGCTCACGTGTCAGGGGACGCCCCGAAAAGCCAGGTAAAATGGTTTTATTGGGGAATCGCGCATAAACACATGATATGCTTAGCAGACACACAACCACACTCGCACACACTCCGCACACTCACTCTCTTACACTTTCCCCTATATGCATATACATATATAAACGCTTTCGGCGGCCCAGCTGGCTAAGTATCCCTGTAGGAGCTTACGTAATCCCGAAACGTGAGCCTTAATCACTTTCTGCTCGAGTTTGGTTGCGTGGCCAGGGAATATGGAGGATATGCAGGATATATGGCAGGCTGAAGTGGAGTTTTCGCAGGAGTTTTGCCTAAGAGGATCACGAGTTGCCTCTGAAAATGGGGAAACCTTTTTCCAAAACACTGAACACCTTCGTCTAATTGAAATTTAAGCTGGGGGCGGCACAAGTTTTATCTTTAATTGATTTAAGGGTTTCGTTTGAAGGCAGAGAGGAGTTAGGTAAATGGAGCTTTATTTAAATTATAATTAGAAATTGTTTTGGGTTTTAAATCTATTTGGAAAGTATAGAAAACAATTGAATATATCAGGTTTTAATAACTCTTTTAAATAATAATAAGCCATGTGTTCTTTAAAGGACTTTAAAATATTATTAAAAAGAGTTTAATGTATTTTTGGCAGACAGAAATTGCATTTTAAAGTCTTAAATTATTAAACCTTTTTTAGTTTAGATTTTTGCTCTAAAACCCCAAATTTCGCCCCAAATTTAGTGACACAATGAAGGTGACAACTTTCCTAGTGAATAAAGAGCTTTCTACAATATTTTTAGCATAATATAATTTGGACATCCTGGACTGCAAACCCTGCTACGCTCTCTCTCTTATTCACATTTGGCATTCCGAGCACTCCCGCCCGGCAAACAATTCATTTCTCCTGTGATTTGGCGTGCCATTACCGTTAGTCACGTGCTCGCACCACCGAAGCCACCACCCACTTTTTTGTCCACCAGTCCAAGTCCCCCTTGCAATCCCATTCCCAATTTTTGGGGGTCCCTCGGGTCGGGACCCGCATTCGGGACTCGTTGTCCTTTTCTGTGTGCGGCCTGGCCTGGCAGCACGGCGCTGCCTTAATTATCCTGGCATTGGTAATTATGCGACACAAAACAGAAGTGGGGACACACATTAAACAGCATTTTAAAGAGCCCGAAAGGAGAGAGAGAATATGAAAAAGAAATGGCAACCGGAATGTGTACAATACACTGGAATTTGTCTTTTTTTATGAGATAAAAAGATTAAATCATTATTTAAATATGGCTTAATGTATATTTATATATAAATAATAATATATATTTATATACAAAACTAAATGAAGAAAAACTTATATAAGTAAAATATACGAAGTTAAAGATCAAACTATAACATGTTTAAGTTCAAAATACCCATTGTGTAGAAAAAATGTACCTTCTATTTGAATATTAATATTGAGAAATAGTTTCCCACAGTGTAAATATTTTCATACCGTGCTTGAAGAATGCTTAACGAAAGCGCGAAAAGTATGCTGCATTTTAATTGAAAATAGCCGGGCCAGAGTGTCGCGCGACCCGGAAACGGAAGCGGAAGTCAGCAGGTGCCAGGCTCCCCTCGGTTCCCTTATTCTCCCTATGTCTCTCGCTTCATTTGGCGCTCTTCTCAGCTCCCCTTCCCCTAATGAAATATTCATTTGTAATCGATAATTCCGCAAAAGAGCAAACATAGAGAAACATGCGGCGGCATAATAAGCAGGAAAAGGTCCTCCAGTACCAGTCCCCAGCACACAGTTCCCGCAGTTTTTCCCTGCATTGAGAATTGAGGACGATAGTCAACTTGTCTGCATTCAGGCAACAACGCCGAAAAATATATAGCCGCCAAAAAAAAATGGAGAAAGGCACTGCAAATATTCCAATAATTTTAAGCCAAAATTTATACGCAGCCCGCGGGGAAGGTCCGAAACCGAAACCGAAACCTTTCTAAGCCATGGTTTATTGTGTGCACTTGGCTGATAAGTTTCGTCTACCTGCGGGTAGATAGATGAATATTTTTCAGTCAATAAGTTGAAGTTCGTGCGGTCAGAAAGTTAGTTTAAAATGCATAAAGTTTTCCAATGCCTTTGTAATGGAAATTGATTAATAATGCAAAATATTTGATGGTCACGGAGGGAGAAAACTTTCCAAAGGCTTATGAAACCAAGACGTGCTTTGAAGCTGATTAAACATTTGGATTAGTTTTTAAATTTGTTCTTGGGCTATTTATTTTCTAGGCAGGAAGCTAGGAAGTTTAATAATATAAAAAAGATGAATTGTATCTAGTAATTTGAAATATAAAGATATAACAAAGATTATTTTATTATATTATTTATTTATTTTATATTTTTAAAACGGCTAGAAAAGAATCTAGAATAGTTAAATAAAATATTACATTGGGGGAAAAAAATATATATATATAATTCTTCAACCAATTTAATGAATTTGATAAAGCCATTATTATAAACATTAAATATTCATGGTAGAGTATTCCTGTCAGTTCAAAAAGTAAAACAAAAACCATGTCATTTCTAACCTTCTAACCGCATCCAACATTTTTTATTTTCTCTGTTTAGCCTCAACCACATTTCATTGCATTTGGCAAATCATTATGGTAATCTATATTAAAACCAAATTGCCCAAAGGCCATTCAGTCCGTCGACCGACCGAGACGAGCTGCCCATTAAAAATTCTATTAAAAGTTATTTACGGCAACTTTGGTCCATTGAATGCGACAAAAGTTGCAAGCACATGTCCTGCGAGCTGTGAGGACGACGACGACGGAAAGCAACAAGACCCCACAGCATTGTCTATGCACGTTCATAAATAAGAAATGCAGTCGGGGCGACGTCGAGTGTCCAACCCTTCAGCTCCTTCAGCTCCTTGATAATATGCCCATCTCCTGCAAGCCCCTTTTCCATTGACAATAAATTTGCATACACAGCACTTGCACTTCCTGTGGCCGCCTGGCGACCGTGCAGTGCCGCCGAAGGAAGTCGTAGGAGCCTCGCAGGAAGGCAAGTCAGTTTATAAATGCCGATCAGCATAATTGATTTCAAGCAAAAAAAGGTGTATTTATCACATACATGTACTATACAGTTCGGAAGGTAATATAGTACGTTGATTTTGGATAAGGGAAATAATTTAAGGCAATAAATTTGATGTTTTGTATTTGTTACTTAAGGTAGATATTAGACATTGCTGGTTGATATTTAAGATAGTTGATTATTGGTTGATTAATATGAAAATTAAATTCTAATTTTATTAAATAAGTAAATTCAACTTCAAAACTTGTTGTAAGGGATTTTATATTATAAATACAAATGCTTATAAGAGCTTTTTTATTACAAAATTGATAAAGTTATAAAAAATTTGAATGTATAAATGTCCAGAAAAGTATTTATATAATTTTATTTAATTTGAACATTTTTAAGCATCATTTTTTAGAGCGATGAAAGTATATGAAAAAATCATTTACCAATGATCCAATAAAAAGTAAAAATATCAGTCCATACCGATAATATTCCATTTATGGATAATCTATTATACAACATTCTTCGAGCTTTATAATATTACTTTCCAACAAAAACCATATTTATTAGCTATTTTTAAACAATTCAAGATTATTCCCGTCAACTCCAAGCCTTTTCGAAGCAGTAACCAACGCAAATTAATTTATAACGATTCATTAATTATTTCAATTATCATTTCTATTATCAATTTCCATATTTAAATTATGCTTTCAGCGCAATGATTGAATAATACGTTAATTGAATTTTAACGAGAGCGTGTGTGTTAAATCAATTTCGCATTATCTCTGAATCCGTGACTGCGGGGGCTAGAAGGGGTAATAAAATCAGATGGAGTGCTGAGCTCGACAATCGATGGGTAAATTGGATAACGTAGAGATGCAGGTCCTTGGCCAGGAGATGTGCTGACAAGGACTCTCATTAGGCACTCGAGCGGCAGCAGCAGCGATAACGGGTCGAGAGATAAGGGCGTGGATCGGGGCGGAGATGGGGAGGAGGCTGAGGCTGGAAACCCAGACCGAAGACCAAAAAGGAGGCTGAGGACATTCGGGCTCTGAAACTAGAGCAAGGACAGCACGAGCACGGCAAAAACTTCACAAAAACTAGAGAGAGAGAGAGTGAAAGAGAGGGAGAGAGCGGACAGAAAGAGAAGGAACAAATTGTTACATTGCCTGTCCCGAGAGAGATGTACATACAAATGCATATATAGTGCAAGTACATGTGCTATTTTGACCCCTCACCACATCCGCCCTGCTGCATTTCTCTCGTGTCCCGTCCTGTCGGAGTCCTTGTGCCGCTGCACAAAAACAGCAGGACAACTGACAACAAGGAGCATAAGCTACAGCTACCTCCATCCGAGATGTCCTGATTATGACAGCCCAAGGAGAATGCGGCCGGACAGCTGAAAATTGTTGAAATTCTCCAGGGAGTTCGGCTTTCATGTAGCCATCACCATTTCCCCCTCCTAGCTTGTCTGTGTTAATTGCCCAAGTGTGTGTGTTGCACATCGGAAAAATAACATGGCAAGCAGGAAAATCCAGCAAAGGGAGAAGTGAGAAAAAATAAAGGGAAAATCTGGGAGGCACACACACAAAACCAATTCGATTTAATTTCGAGTTGGCAGCCACCACATCCTGTGGATGGGACGGACGGAGGGACGGACCATCGAACACCGCGCATCAGACGCAATTAAAAAAAATAATAAATGAAATACCAGCCAAGAGGTAGCTCTGCTGGGAATTTCTGTGATTAATGCATAAGAGCTCGAAATAGTTTCACAGTGGCTTTTATAATGACATGTGCATAATATAATTTGGACGAGATTGGATGGGATTTTAATTAGATTCGGGTGGGGATTAAGTGGGAAGTCCAGGGCAGGTGTACTGGCATTTATGAGGGAGTTTGACATATTTCAATTGAATGGTTTAAATAATTAAAATATTTATATATATATATAATTTATTATAAAAATATATTATTTTTATATCGATTTAAATATTTATTTATTTATATATCATGTTCAAGGGTTAAATAGTTTATAGAATAAATAAAATATTAAAAGAGAAATCGTAAGGTAATACCCCAAGTGCCTGGGCATTTATTTTAAAAAAACTAAGATACATTTGCCTTAATGTTTTCTTGTCTTCCAAATTAAACACTTTTCTATTTTTAAAAATGCTTGCTTCTATAAACTTCTGCTCCTTAAACAGTTCCTGCTCCTTTGAAGTGCCAAAACATAGGGCCATCCATCACCATCATCATTATCGTTGTGATTTTCCTTTTCGCCAGGCTTTCTAAACTGCCTTCACTCTACACCCATGGCTACTCCTTCTCCCCTTTTCCTTTAAAAAAGCTACTACTTGTCCTTATATTTACGCATAAACGCGTATTTGGCCAAAAAGTTGTCGTTGCCTGCGGCGGCTACACACTGGAGAAAGTGTATTCAGATTGGCAGCACCCTGGGGGATAGTCCGTCGATGGCGCGGCCCACATGGCGTATGAGTGACAGCCAGGCAGCGGCGACGTCAAAGTCGTCGTCGACGACTCATATCAAATTACCGTTATGGTTATGCACAGGCGGAGGCCACAAGGGGTGTGGGAGTGGGAAGAGGGGTAGGGGGCTGGCTTGGAACCTAATGAGCCTCGGGGGCTGACTGCGCTCGTCAGTTATCAATTTCAATAGCATATAGAACGAAAGGAGCAAAAAGTTTACAGAAAAACTCATTTGCAATCGGTGTCTCCCAGCTTCAGGAGGAGGATTTTTTACTTTTAAAGTATGGTAATATTAGGGGGAAAGTCATAAAAAATGTATATGAAAATAAAATGTAGAGCCAAAAAAGTACAAGACATGTTTTACATTTTTCAATGCGCTCACTCAAGTTAATTAAATTTTTAATTCTGTGTCAATTAAAATAAATGCCTATTATTGTAGCGTTAAGCTTTTTCTGTTAATGAAATTTAAAATATAATCCTTACGAGTTAAGTTTTTAACTTTAAACTTAACCTGACTATAAATAAATTATTACTATTATTAAAAAATATTTTCTTTGAAGGTAATCTGTTAAGAGAGAGAAAGAGACCCCTGAAAAGAAGTCACAAAGAGAGATATAGAAAGCAAGAAAAAGAGTGACGGATACCGGGAAACGGAAACGGGAAACGGAAAACGAAACCGGAAACGGAAACGGAGAGGAGGCAAGACGAGACGAGGCGGCAGTGTTTGACAGTTGAGGGGCAACCATCGGTGATGTGGGACACATCCCGGCACGGGCAATGCAACAACCCCAACGTTATATACCGTCTGTATCTGATCTATATGGCACGGACGAGATAGAACTGCTGCTGGACGAGATTCGGGAGCTGGAGCTGGAGCCGGTCTGCTGTCAGCTGGACGATGAGCAGGACTTTGAGATAGCTGGCAGCAGGGCCGGCGAGCTCTCCCTAGCTCACTCGCATTCGCACTCGTTGTCCCTGGAATCGCCGCTCGGAACGTGCACCTCCTGGGACTCGCATGCCAACTACAAGCAGAGGGGCGGACACACCCCGATGCCCTGGGGCGTGGCCCTCCACTGTGATCCGCAACACTTGAAATCGCCTACAGGGATTGTGCGCATACTATTGGTGGTAAGATTGGGATCGAGGCTTATAAGTTCTTCTAATTTGAATTAAATATCTATATTCAGTTATCCTCGGCCGCCTGTCTGGCCTGCGAATGCTCCGCGGGCACCGTTCAGGTGGGCCTCTTTCTACTGCCACTCATCGGACGCCTGAGGCTGATGGTCTTCTGTGCGCTCTTCTCGCTACTCATCACATGCCTCATGCTCTTTCTGGATATATCGCATATAGCCCTCATGTTCCCATTTAATTGGACTAAAGTGGTGGGTTTTTGGTCTCTAAAATCGGGGAAAATGGATTACAATATAATATTACTCCCCAGAATACGTGGATGTACCTGAGTATTGGTTTGATATTTATTTTGAGCTCCACATTGCTTGTCCACATGGTGCTGTATGCCACTGAGTACACCTGGGTGTCCAAGCATTCAAAGGACACGCTGCTGGCCACAGGGGTGAGATTTCCCCAATAACTTAACTACATTACACATTAATTTTTATTTATTTAAATTATTATACAAATTTAGATTATTGGCTATTTGTGCGCCTTGGAGGCATTTCTTCTATCGGGCATCGCATCCTGGCCATGGACTCAGTACCGCCAGGTGCCCGACGATGCCAGCGAATTGTTTATCGAGGATCGCGAGATGACGCCGATGAGTCCCATTAATTGTAGCACCGATCTGCAGGCGACGCCATATCATCATAATGGCAATGCCGCATCGTCGGATCTATATAACCAACAACAGCAATCGTCCTATAATCAAAAGCCTTATATACCTGGTAAGGACTTGTTTGTATTCTTATCCTTGCAAACGAACTAATTTCCATTTAATTCCCCAGCCAAACGACCCAATGAGCTCAACAATCAGCGTCCAGCTTTGGGTCACACACAAACCGCACGGTCGAAACCCAATCAGCGCTATAGAGAAGGCTACCACTATACATCCCGCCAGAGTCCCACTTTCGTGCTGGGCGATGATCAGGGCAACGCCGGTCCATCCACGTCCCGTTCCAATGATAATTCTAGTGCGTGATAGTTTTTAATTCCTCAGAAAGAAGACGAACAGCGAAACGGAAGAATTACAGAGATCTCTCAGCTACCCGAAACGGAGAAAACAAAATTGGAAGGACGCATTGTTGCACAAGCATTTCGGTCAATGTAAGAAACCACAAGGAAAAACCAAAAACAAAACAAAGAAACCAAATTGTTAATTAGTTTAAAGGCAAAACTCGTCGGGATGAGACACCAAAACACAGAGAGAGAAAATATTTAAGCCGAGCGAGCAAAGCAAACAACAATAATAAATTTAATAAATTGTGTGTATGTCGAGAGAGAAATTTAAAGAATTTAAAGAACAACCGAGGAAATTTGAAACGAAGCAGATCAACCAGATCGAAGCCCATTTGATTAGTTATACGAACACCAAAAAACATTTGAAAATTGGTCAATGTGTTGAGCTATAACTAAATATATATGAAAAAAGAAAATCTAATTGGTAATAAAGAAAAAGAATACGGTATCAAGGTAACGCGACAAATTGCAAGCAAAATTGAAGAAATTAGAAATTACAATGAGCATGGAAATGGAAATCAACTTGTTATAAACGTAGTTTTGCTTATTTTTTAATAAAACAAAATAATTCAAGAAAACGAAACTTAATTAACCATTTCACATTTATTTTGGTTTTTAAATAGGTTAATTTTCAGGCTAATTTAAAAAAAATTGCTCAACAATACATCTGTTATTGAATTTACAACAATACAACAATTTTATTGTTGAATTTGCAGCAATATGCTTTCAAAAAAATTCATAAAATCATAATATTCAGACTTAAATTTTACTTCAAACCAAGATCCTTTTCAATGGTGTGCGAGCACACGGCCATCATCTGATCCTTGACGCTGACAAAGTTGCGAACAGCCGCTGGTTTGGCCTCAGGCCAAGCTCCCAAATCGCGATAGATGGGACGGCAGAACTTCATGCGGAAATTGGAGTTGGCAAACTCGAGAATCTCCTCCAGACGCTTGATCAGGCGAGCACGGATAATCAAACGGTTGACGCGGAACCGAACCTCGGCATTCTTTGAGCCCTTCAAGTTGTATGTGGACTCTAGCAGCTCAATCTTACTTTCGTTCAGGTCAACAATGTCCTTTTTCTCGATTAGTTTGCCCAGGAAATCAATCAGTTGGTGAATGGAAATGGTCTGCTTGATGTCCTTGTTGTCTCTCAGTTCGGTCACGGTCTTAGAGCTCCAGAGATTGGCCAACTCCTTGGTCACATTGGATAGCGACTCGTCGAACCTGAAAGCATTTAAATAATATTATTATATGCTAAAGTCTGACTTATTTTAAATTTACTTGGGAATAATTGGCGGCATGCCCTCGCTGGTCAACCACAGATCCCAGTCGATGACGCCCAGTTGATCCTTCTTGTCAGTATCTTTGAAGTAATCATACAGAGCAACCTTAAAATCATTCGTTTCAATCGATTTGTAAGCATATCTCTTCAGGTAATCACGCAGGAAGGGCTCAAAGACAGAAGGGCCGCCAAACAAGTCCTCCAAGTAACGCAGGAATGTGGAGCCCTTGATGTAAGGCACTGAGGAGAAGGCATCATCGGGTCCACAGTCGGACAGATTAACTACCAGCTTGCTCAGCTCGGGGGTCTTCTCGAGTTGAGTGCGGAGGCACTCCTGCAAGTCGGTGAGATTGCTGAGCATCTTAAAGTCCAGCTCCTTGGCGCCCTGCATCCTGCCCACAATCTTTGACTCCACAAAGACGGTGAAGCCTTCGTTGAGCCAGAAGTGCTCAAAGTTCTTGTTCGTCACCAGGTTACCCGTCCAGCTGTGGGCAATCTCATGGGCCACCACATCGGCCAGCGACTTGTCCCCAGCCAGCAGGGTTGGCGTCACAAAAGTCAGGCATGGATTTTCCATTCCCCCGAAGGGAAACGATGGCGGCATCACCAGCAGATCGTACTGCTTCCACACATACGGACCGCACAGCTCTGAGGCGGTCTTCAGCATGACCGCTGTCTCGGAGAACTCCTCAGCGCATTCATCCACAATGGCCTCCTCGGCCCAGACGTTGGAGTTCTCCCCGAGCGGCCGGGAAACCAATCTGCCAATGGCAATAGCCACCAAATAGGCCGGTATGGGCACATCCTGCTTGAACTGCGTCTTTCCAGGCTCCTTCTTGGCGATGAGCGCACTCATCAGGGTGGTCAGCTCACTGGGATGCTCCACGGTGGCATCGTAGGTGAACTTCACCGACGGCGTGTCCTGGCAGGGAAACACCGAGCGAGCATGGATGGCTTGGCACTGCGAGAACATGTAGGGATGCTCCTTGCCCAAAGTCTGGGCGGGATTCAGCCACTGCAGTCCGCTGGCACTGCTCGAGGTCTCGTAATCGATGCGAACATTGAGACTACACAAGTGTTTCATTTCCGATTATTTATGGGCTCTCATAGAGATTAGATTATCTGATGTATGGTTCTTACCTGCCCTTAGCCGTTCCTGATGGCAACTCCAGCGTTAGCTTCTGGCCAATATCATCCACGGGATCGCTGATGAAGTAATTAATCGGCAGCTCAGAGCCCCCAGCGAGCAACGTGGCATTGGTGACATTAATGTCGCGGACATCCAGGAGCTGAAAGGGAAGATCCAAAAGGAATATGTTAAGGAATAGTAGGTGTACAAATTAATAGATTATCCGGGTTCCTTCTCTGTCTTTTTGGGAATCCTAACTCGAGATTTTCCTGCTATCTCCCTAATCTTCTAGCTCTATTCAAGCCTCTAAGCTCTTCGAGTCCATTCCCTGATTTTACAGCTCTTTCTGCTCTTGGCTTCCACTGATATACTCACAATCTTCTCCAGGTTTCCAGTCAAAACATTAAAGCGATGCTGCACACTTCCTTGCAGCTTGGTGGCCGCAAAGTCCACCTTCCAGTTGAGGACACTGTGCTCCGTGGTCACCAAGTCCGGCTGGGAGTACGAGCTGGGATCTACAGTGCCCAAGCGACCCATTATATAGCGCTTCTGTGTCTGGTAGATCGGGAGTGTTCTGTGCAAAGTGGACAAGCCGCGAGCTGGAACTGAAAAAAGGCACAGAAATGGATTTTATATAGACTTTAAAGTCAACGATAAAGCTTATCGCTAAGAAAACAATAACCAGCCGCAAGATAAGCACCGAATTGTGGTTATTTCCAACAGCTGTTGGCGGTTTTAAGACAGTTCAGATACTGTACTTACTATATAGTATATAAATGCAGTGTAGGCGTCGCCGTTGATGGAAAATAAATAATAAAAACGAGATGAAATGCAAATCACCGGTGACGCGTAGTGTGACCATACACAGAATACCAAAAATTCCAGCGAAAGCAAAAAGAATCTTTTCAGGCATTTCGTTAACTGGTCATACTACATCGGAAAATTAATACCAACTTCCCGCGAAAACAGTTTTCCGGACTTTTATCCGATTTTCAAGTGTTATCCGCCGCGGAAAAGTGTTACAGTAGTTGCCTGAAGTGCCGGGTCAGGTCATAACATTGGAGTTTTATCGAGAAAACCTCTCTAGAAGTGATAATTACGCATTACAAAAAACGCGCGCGCTTTTTTTTTGTGTAAAGTGTATTTCGCCTAATTACAGTTAATTAATGAACAAATCAACGCAAAATGTAATCTTTGGGATAATCCATGATGCTGGGGAAGTTCTCCAGCGTCTCCTTATCAATGTGATCGAGTCGCTGGGGCACGGAGCGAGGCGTCCGTATCTGATTTGTGACGTTCTGCAGGAGATTTTCGGGCACCTGATCGTCGGCGAACAGGTGCAGTCGCTGCATTGTGTACCGCCGCTGCAGATTGCCGTGCATGGCGTTGTACACCGCCTTTTTCATCACCAGCGTGGGATCCTTTTCGTGCAGCTGCCAGGCCAGCGTCCAGGAGGCGCCGCCCGGATAGCCAGTGTGGTGGAAGTAGACCCTCTTCACCCACTCGTCGCCGGGCAGGGCGATCTCCCTGGTGTTAATGAGCACCACATGGTCACCGCAATCATCTGGAATATTATATTTACGGAGTTTAAGTGGGTAAGCCCATTGAGGATAACTTGCTTAACCTAAAAGAGGACAAGTGGCGTGGTAAGAAAGAGGGTGTAAAGAGGGGGGAAAAATAGAGTTGCAATCAAAATGAGAGGCATTCCAGGCATTGGAATTTTAATGGAATGGAATATTTTACTGGAATGCACGCGTGGATCTTGGTAAATCAGCATATACTGGAAAGTGTGATAACTGTAAATGTACCGGAATATGTATAAGAGACACTTTAAAAACGGGAAACGCTCTGCATTTGTTTACTAATACTATTTAAGCTGGTGGAAATTAATTACTTGCTTTTATTTTCGATAACTCTTTTATTTATTGAATTAAATAACAATTGTTCACTATTATTATTTTGATTGCAACTCAAATTATCTTAATAATTACCATTTTCCGCAGTTTAAATTATTTTTCTTTTTTTTTTACTTGCAGCGGCAACAACTATAACAACAACAACAACGAAAAACACGCCGGTGATGTAATGGCAACCGAAATGCCTTTTAAAAACATGGAATTTGTTCGTTTCTGTGTTAAATCCTTAAACAAAACCATGATGAGAGGAAGAACACTTACTCATGGGATGATAAATGGGCTTGTGCAGGCCCATCAGGTGAGTTTTAATTAATTTAGCCGACTCAAACGGATTCTGCCAGGTGCAGTCGTAGATGTGCCATGTGCGTGCAAATGTCGCCCATTGCTAAATTATGGATAAAGTTTATTAATTCAACTGTTGATGTTTTCAATAACACTATTAAGCACCTGCACACGTTTGGCAATGGACATTTTGAAGGATTTTTAATAGAGAAGTTTAAGGAAAACTTGAGAATTCAATTTTTTCCAACTTTGTTATTCTTCTTTTTGGAGATGCAAAACCTTCGATATATTTAATTGTCATCAGTATTGATGTATAAATCGATATATATATTCGATAATTGATGGATAACTTTGTGGATTTTTGTGTTGTGCCAAAACTGGCCACACTAGACAAGCAAGCAGTGTAAAGCAGTGTACAATTGATATAACAAGCAGTTCAGAGAAAGCAGTTGTCTCATGGCTGGCCACACTAGAAAAACAAGCAGTGTAAAGCAGTACATCCACATTGGTAGAACAAGCAGTTCAGAGAAAGCAGTTGTGGAAAGCAGTGTTTGGCGGGTAATTCAAAATGAAAACTGCTTACATTTCAAAATAATTTAACATTTTTCTTTATTTTTAGTTTTTGCTCAGGAAAAATATGAATTAAAAAGTGCTTCAGTTTCGGTAAGTTTGTCTTTTGAATATTTTCTAAATAAAAACACCATTTTAGTTTTTTAATGTTATTTTGTGTGTTTTTGTTTTTTTTTTTGTTTTTGTGGTTTTATTTTCATTTGTAATTTCATTTAAACATTTTCTATAGTTACTAAAATTACTTATGCACTGTTTATTATTAATATTAGTTAAATATTATTGAAAATACATTAGGTTGTTTTACGAAACAATTTATATAAACATCCTTGGTACATTTTTCGCCTTCACTCGCCCTTTACTTCTCCTTTTCCCATTTTTCCTGCTTTTTATAATGCATTTTCGGAAATCTCTAAAAACTAACAAATAAGTCTAGATTTTAGTTACAGTTTTTCTTTCTCACTTTTCTTCTTTTAAGTTTTTTTTGCATTCATTTATTTATAATAATTTTGTGTTTTTTTGTGGTTGTTTTTATTTTTGCCATACAATTTATGAAACTTAAATTGTTAATTCGATTTACAAGTTTTCCTTTGCCAAGTGCGTGTTTTTAGGGTTTATTTCTACTCCTCCACATATAATACACACGAGTCAGTTTTCTCTTCCTTTTTCTGTTTGCATTTTGAATGAAAATATATATGTTTGTTTATAGGTTTTATATATATATATTTATAAAAGTTATTTACAAATTTATGCTTAATGAAATTCCCTACTTGATGCGAAGTAACGTGTTCTGGTTCTCCTTTTTAATATATTTTTGTTTTTTTTAGGGGCAAAAATTATTGTTAAAACTTTTCAAGTGTGTGAGCATTTTTTCTTAAATTTTCTTTCTTCCTCAATACATATTTTTATCTTTTTTCCCAACTCAACAAACAACAAAAGGTGTAACAAAATGTGAGCCAAGATTTCATATTTCGGAATATAAAAATGCCAACGGCCTACAGACTATTTTTTGGCACCGAATCAAACAGAAATTAAGGTTAAAATGTATACAGTACAAGAGATTATAATTAAACTTTACACGATACAAATTAGCGGGGTGAGAGTGAGTGTGAGAATAATATAAAATAAAACAGGGGCAAAATCGATTGCACAAAACCCTAATTTACAGTTGAACTTTGCTAACTCGAAAAGGATTTTTTTTTAAATTATTTGAATTAATTTTTTGTTCTTGTTAAATTGCAAAAATTAGGGACAATGCAATTAATTAAATAAAATCACTAAGGAGCAATATTTATTATTTAAATGCATTGTTAATTCCAGATTTGAGGCGCTTTTAAACGTTTTTTTCTTTAGATTATACAAAAAATTTTACTATGATTTTGAGACAGTTAAAGATTTTAAAAATTCTTTGTACAGAATGTGAGTTTTTAATTTGTTTAAACAATTTTTGTAATTTTGACAATTTATTTGATATTTTTACAAGCTCTTTTGGAAAAAGTTAAATAAAAATATCTTTTTAAAAGTAAATTTTAGGAACTGTTAAATTTTATGAAAAATATGGTAAGTTTTTATTTCTTTACTGTTTTAAATAAAATATATTGATAAAAGTTTGAACACTTCCGTAAGTCCCAGTGTAGAGTTTGTTTTGACGATTCTGGATTTAAAAGTATTTTTTATCTTTTTCAAATGCGAATTTATAGATTTTTGCAAGATATTCAAAGAATAAATAATATAAATAAATTCTTAAGCATGTCAAAAATATTTTTTTTTTTAACTCCCTAGAAACCTTGTAAATATATCTGAAATTAAATGTAAAAAATCTTTAAAAACTTCCGAAGTTCCTCTAAAACTTGCTCCTATTTTCCTGATTTTTATTGAACTCCTTAATCCTTATTCTCGTTAGCAAAGTTCGACTGTAGCTCCCCTCTTCGTTACACATCCCCAGTATGTTATTCCCTCCCTAAAGCACAGCATGCGGGGCGGGGGATGCGGAGCCCGTGACTTTCTGGAGCATCTGCATGAGCTGCTCGGTGGCCGACTGATTGGCGGCCACCACACCGACTCCCAGCCCCAGGCCCAGACCAACGCCCACGCCCAGACCCAAGCCACCTGCGCCCCCTGCTCCGCCACCCGATGGCGGCGAGGAGATCGAAGTGCCCGCCGAGGCCGAGGATGAGGACGACGGGGTCAGCGCCAGTTTGGATTCTGGGAGCAACAAAAGAAGCTGGATTAGATTCGGTTGTTCGATTGTCTACGGACTGCCCTGCATACTGTCATCGCTCTCCAGGTAGGTCACGTAGGAGTCGGTGCTGTCCGGGTGGTGGTGCGACGTAATGCCGGAGTCCAGGCTGCTGCCCCCGGGTCCCTGCTGTTGCTGCTGGGGATTCTGCTGGGGATTCGGGTTCTGGTGATTGTGCGGACCACCTGGGGGCGGTGGATGCTGATGGGGCGGTCCTTGCGCTGGGTGGGCATGCGGATGCGGGGGTAGTACAGGCATCCCATTCAGGTCATAGCCGTGCATCTGAGGGAAAGAGAAGAGAAATGGGTTCATTAGTCAGGTTTTATAAATTTGCAAAGGAGAACTTGATTTTTATTGATTTGATAAAAATTACTAGGCCGTAATTGTAAATTGAGTTGATGCAAAGCAAAATATTTATTTAAAATAGCTTCAAAACCAGTGATTGATGATAATTAATATAGCATTCATCATCTTCATTGAACCTTATTCATGACTGTTTCATAATGATTAAATGTTTTTTATTACCTTTATTATTCTTATCAAGTCTATAACCTGTTTTAAAAATCATAGTATCATGGAATCTTGTTTGTATTGTGTTAATTGGCTTGAATAAAGCTAATCAAACGTGATTTTAATTTGGAATTTAATTATTTGAGTAGAAAAACTAGAAGTTCCGCAAAGATGTGTGCCCTATTTTCAAATTTGAACTGTGCAATTGTAATTGGTACTCAAATATTAAGTCAAAACATCTTCCTTGAAAATTAAATAGAAAATTTGTTTTATACGGATACGTACTACATTTCATAAAAATTTCTATATGTAAGTGTTGATTTTATATAAAGATACAGGTAGATCTATTTGGTAGAGATTTCCTTCCCCCTGAGGTAAAGTACAGCCTCAGGTGAAGCCTCACCTGATTGACCAGCTGCTGAAATGCGGGCGTGTGCGTGTTGATCGCCCCGTTGCTGTCGAGGTCGGCGTGCAGGGCGAAGTCGCTTAAGGCTTTCCACGGCGGTTGATATGTCTGCACGTCGAGACCCTGCAGATTCAGTGGGGAGTCGTGTCGCACCGGCGAGCTGGCGATCATGGGTATGCCCTGCATGGCGCCATAGCCCAGCTTGCGACCCTCCTGAGGGGGTGAATCAAGTTAGATATATCCAAGTATTCGAAATCGAAAGAAGTACCTTCTCCTGCTGCATTTGCAGCTTCATCTGGATGGTCTTCTTCTTGTCCTTGCAGCGCTTGTTCTGGAACCAGACTCGGATGACGCGGGGCGAGAGACCCGTCATCTCCACCAGCTGCTCCTTCATGAGCGCATCAGGTCGCGGATTAGCATTGTAACAGGTTCTGAGAGGGGTCACAATGTTTTCCAGTTAAAAATAAGCTTAAAAAGTGTATTTTAGGGTTCTAATTGAACTCACCTGAGCGTATGCAGCTGCTTCTCATTGAGCACGGTCCGAACTCGCGTCGGCTTGCCATCCGAGGGACCCGAGGGTCGCTTTTCCCTAATACTTTTGTGTGAGCCCGATTCGCTGCCAGAATCTGCAATGGCAAACAGACAAAGGAATTTCATCAATTTGTTGGCTATTTTTGGCAAAAATCGTAGAACAAATATCAGCCTTTTGAAGTGCCGTTTTGAAAGATAGCACGCGTTGGGTTCTTTTGCTTCTATTTTCTATTTTAGTTTGCACCCACAAAAACGGAAGAGATATATATAGCGCCAAGAGTGCAGATCAAAGGCACACGCGCTCCGATCTTTTGGGTAATTAAGTCGTGTTTCACATCCCCCGGAACACGAAGTTATCTAGGTCTCGATCTTTCAGATCGATCCAATGCGATGTCTATCGCAGGCGGAGCGGTTCTTTGAAGGAATTTCTTTCCTGGGCTCTTATCGAGGGTTGCGAATTACCAAAAATAGCAGAGAAACTCTTGGGCAAATGAAGGTTAATATTTTTTTGCAGTGATTGTGGCGCTTTTAAAAGTGGAAAAATCAATTTCCTGATCGAGAAATAATTTGTATTGTATTTGGTGTATTATAATGACATTCTAAGGTGAAGTTGAATAGTTTGCAAAGTATTAAATAAAATTGTCTTTAAATAGTTATTGAAATTATTATTTTTTAGGTTTTTTTTTCAGTAATTATTTTGTATACTTTTATGATCAATGATCAATAGATTAATGACTAAAATGTTAGGTATTTTTAACACAAATTCTATTCATGTTTAAATGAATTTTATTTTAATATCATAAATGACTCATAATTGTAAAAAATATAGGAATTGAATTTTTAATTGATTGATTAATTAAAAAAAAATATTCAGAAAGATTTAAACCGTAGAATCTTTTGTATTTGGACTGAAATTAATTCTTAAAATGTACATATTCATTAGTTGTTCTTCAATTATATCTATAAAGGTAATTTCTAGGTAAAACCTTAGTCTGAATAATTCCCTAGTAACATGTTAAATGAAGTATCTAATTACATAGAAATTTCCGCTGTTGAGCTCTAAAAGTAGTCATCATCATCCTATAATTACCATAGTTCTCATAGTTCTCTTAGTTGTCAAAGTTGTCATAGGTTTCGCAGCAAAACATTTGTCTCAAAATATACTTCAATAACTAAATACATTCAAAGGCTAATTTCATAGAACCATTCTCTATTTTTACTCCATTTAAGCTCTAAAAGTATACCATTTATTACCATATTATGACCCACAATAGTCCCCACATTTCTCTCAGTGCCTTGCGACTTCAAAGTTGCCGCGATCTGTGCGCGTTTGGCAAACACTCGAGCAGACTGCATGCCGGTTTCGAGTTGAGCACAAATAAACGGCAAGTGAATATATGCCGAACTATGAATGGGGAATGCCTGGCTTGACTGGACTCGGCTTGACTTGGCTGATTGATCATACGACCCGTCGACCCATCGATCCGTCGATCCGTCGATCGAAGTCAGTCAAACAAAAAGTCCAATTCCCAAGAAGTTGCTTGTCAATGTTTGCCCGCTTGAATGCTTCAATGCACTGTGAAGTTGTTGTTTGTCCAAGCCAGCTCTATGTCCGCTGGCGGAGGAGGAACGGAACCCTTTGCAAAATGACGGAGCAGCAGGAAGGGGAGGGCGCTGGAGGAGGAGAAGCCACACACGTTTGGCATCCATTCCGTTTGACAACGCCGCCCCATGTTGATAAGGTTCCTGGCCAACTCTCCGTTCTCCGTTCTGGTTAAACAATGAGATTATGTTGACGATATGGTTTGACAATTGTCGAACATTGTTTGACGTTTGCCGATTCCTATTGACACTCCTCCCTTCCGCTATCTATCAGTTACAAGGATGTAACGCTGTTTTCTCTTTTTCTGAGAACAAAACCCGATGCCGAAGCTTCGAGCTCCATTCACGAGAACCCGACCAATTTGGGCTAATTAGGATTGGCAATCTCTCTCTTTTCGGTGGAAAAATGTAGCGGGAAAATCGCAGTCGATAGTGGTAAAGGAAATGGTCTCGGGCTTCCCATAAAAAAAAATGTGAAAAAGATAGCAGTGGGTTGTTTAGGAGCTGGACTGGGAAAACAAGTCTGGAATCACTAATTACCTTGATTTTTTATGGCCAAGACTTTTATGTTTGCAAGATAAATTATAATTTAATTATTGGGGAAGATTTCAAATGGAATTTTTGTCATTCTGTTAATGAAATATGGCTTACATTTTATAGTACAATTAATATTTCTGGGATTAATTTAAGCTTGAAGTTACGGTATTTATGGTAGAAATATCAAGTGGTTTTTCTCTCAATTGTTTACTAAATAAATATATAACTAGACTTCCCTAAAAGCAGTTATTATTGCGATACATTTTCCCCTCTCTCAGAAGGCAAACAAAAGCAGTACTTTCAGGCAATGATGGATAATAATTCTTAAACTTCAAGAGCTTCGAATTGTTGTTAAAATAAATAAACAAAACCCCTTCTTCTGTTTCCCCCCCCCTAAAAATCTCATTCCCAAAAGTCACCAAGTGAAGCACCAAAAATCAAGTATCCAAAGTCCACACACTCACCTGACATTGAACCCAATTCGCTGGAATGGTTGTTGTTGCTAAGGTTGGTGTTGTTGTTGTTACTACTGCTAATATTGTTGTTGCTCTCCACCGAGGAGGAGGTGAGGCTGCTCTGGGAGGATTTCTCGAGAACATCATGATCCTCCTTGCAATATAAAGCTCCGGCATCGCGTAACGCGAACTCATCACCTGTTTTTGTGTGGGCAAACAATGCGTTATTTGTTGAGTAAACATTAAAGGCAGGCAGAATATTGACTGAGTAAATGAAATAATAATAATAATAATAATAAGTAATAATAATAAGAAGAAACCCACCTGGCAGCAATTGCCGCGCACACGCCGAGCAGCGAAAGCACTCGATGTGAAAGATTTTCGTTTTGGCCCGCATCACAAAATCATTTTTGCTGAAGGAGTTGCCGCATTTATCACATTTTGTACCAAATAATCTGGAAGAATAAGGAGAGAAATTTAATATAAAGATAAATATACATCATTAAATACATATAAATCTTACAAGTATTCAAAAAGTAGTATAAATATTAAGAGGGAATGGAACATTTTGAAAGTATTCTTGATTTAATTAAAGTAACCTTTCAAGGTTGTTTTCATTATTGTAAATTGCAAAATTATATGTATTCTCGATTTAGTAATTGCTAATAATGTAATTATTATCAATATATAAAAATAATATATAAATAGTATATACAAAAATTATTTATCCATTTAATATAGAATATTTTGAGTACAGTAAGTAGTTTAAGGGATTTTTTAAGGTTGTTGGTAGTCAGTAAGTTATACTTAAAATAGTGTTATTTATTGCGTATAATATAGTATAAAAATTAAGGTTATTCTTCCATTAAGTAGGATATATTCTGGCTACATTAATTCGTTTAATTAAAGTGATGATTCAGGGTTATTCGCATTAATGTTCATTACAAAATTAACCACTCCTTAATTTACTCTCATTATTGATTGCTTATAATTTGCTTAATTCAAGGCAGCACTTAAATTAATTTGTTTAGAGCATAATCCGTGTTAAACAAAATATCACAAAATTATAGATTAACAAAAGAGGAAGTGAAAATATTAAGTTGAAGCTCTCTGTGTTTAGTAATCTTGAATAGTGATTTCAGGGTTTAATTATTAACATTTGAACAATCTAAAAAAATATTTTGTATAAGTACAACAATCAAAAAGGGAAACAATCCTATAAACAATTGGATTTAAGAAAAATCAAATATTCTTTTATAAGAATTTTATACCAAAGAAAAACCTTTTTTCTAACATTGCAAATTGAGTAGAAATATATTATTATATATATAACATAATTTTACTATTTATAAAGTGTTTAAAATTAAAAAAAGTAAGCAAGTATAAATTACTTCTCTCTCTTAAAATAATAAACCAGGATCTACAACTTAATATTTTCCACAAATAACTATTCATTATTAAGGAAGAAGTCCCCGCAATCACTGTGAAATCCCATGATTAAAGCTTTGTAAACAGCCTTGAATAAGTTCACAAAAAGGGTCGAAATTTGTACATGGGGGGGAACAGCACAGCTGGGGGAGAGGAGCTCGTTTATGGCCATAAAATAAAAATTCTTTTGTCAGCCTTTTGCCGACATAGCGACTACCTCGATGACTGTGAGCCGAGTCGCATGCTCATCAATCATCTGAGCGCGCCGTGTGTGCTGCTGGTGGAAAAGTGTTAATTTATAGCTTTGCACGTGTTAATCAATTATTCAAAGATTTGCATGGCAAATAGTTGCGACCGATAGCCGGCTTTATGATGGCAAAAACACAATCAAATAATAAAAAACACAAAAAGGAGGCTCAAACACCGCTGTTTTTTCGTTATTCTTTATTGCACGTCATACATTTAGCGATGATGGAACCCCAAAGTAGCGTACTGGACCAGCTGTTGATCAGAACACATACAGTGCAAGTATAGTCCCTAGATATCCGAAAATCTGGCATCTTTGGGCTAATTGGCTGGGCTAACAAGGCTGGCTAACGAACGAAGGAAATATTAATAATACTCGTAAATAAAACGTTTGCCGGACGCTACAATTGTGGAGTTGAAAACCCGATGGAAAGGCCAAGCGCATGACAAGCCGAGTGTGGGTTTCGAGGGCTGAGCAAATATGCACTGGGTTCCCAAATCGCTTGGGTTGAGTGGAAATTAGATAATGTTTTGGAACTTGGAGCTACTTATGGGGATTCCTCACGAGATTTATGGGGTTTTGAGGGTTCATGGGGTCAGTTTTTTAAGGGAAAATATATAAGTAAAGTTCTTGGTATTCGATTTGAAGCCATTATTGGGTATTTGGGTGTATTTTAATTATTTTTTAAATTGTTTAGTATGATTTTTATAATTAAAAAATTGGAAATATGTCATAATTAAGTTGTGGCTTTGCCTTTAGAATATTATTGCATACTCTTGGTCACTATTTTTTAATATTAAGCAATTTCTAAGGCTCCCCTGTATATATTTTCTTATTTTTTTACATTTAAAATGTATTTAAACCTTGTAAACTTTGAAGGAAAACTATGTTATTGCCCCAAATGATTTAGCCACTTTAACGCTGATTTCTTATTTATTTACTGATTGATTTTTCCCCTGAGACTCACCTAACATAATCACGCTTGCAGTAGGTTTTGCCATCGCGCACGAAACACGTACAGCTCTCGTCCAGGAATTGCCTGCACTCCTGGCACTTGAGGCACGCCGCATGCCACTCGAGATCGGGGGCAACGCGCAAGATATACTGATCGTGTATTTGGCCGCCACAGCCAACGCAATGCGACAGGCGTTGTTTTTCTGCAAAAAGAGGAAAATGGAGAAAAATCCGCTTTAGTATTTATGATTTTCTTTGTGACAGGCAAAAATATTGCCATGAAGAGCTTGAAAGTTACAAAATGTTGATTGATTTTCTTAGTAAGGAAAGGAAGTATTTTCAGGAAAAAGTAGGTTGTTTTTTAAGGTGAAAATATTATTAAAAATAACAAAAAGTTATACTTGAATTGAGGTATTAGTCAAAAAATTTGTTAGATTTAATTATTAAGTTAAATATATAGTTTTTTTTTAACTCTAAATTTATCCTAAAAATTAAATGTTTTATTTATATATTGAGTACTACGTTAGTAGAGCTTTAATTTAGATTTTAGGTAGATTTTTTTTAGCACTAAGTTAGTAGAGATTGTAATAATGTATTTTTATTTAGGGAAGAAGTAAGAAGTACAACCATTTGAGGTATATACTCTGTCTACCTTTTCCAAATGATTCCTAATAAAATATACATCTTAACACCCAAGTATTTGTAAATAAAAAATCCCAAATACTTTTAATTAAAATCCCCGCATAAAAATCTTAGCCGTCGGCAAAAAGTATCAGCCTCTAAATAACTTGTTTCACTTGCAAGTTTTCCCCTGATTTTCCCCCATTTCCCCGCTTATTTTAATTTGCTTGCCTCGGCATTTTGTTTTTGTTTTAGTAGTTTTTTTTATTGCAGCAAAACTTAAATTCATTTTGCCAATTATGCCTTTTCGAAACGTAAACAAATAGCAAAGTGAGACAGCAAAGACGGCGCTAATTAACAAACTGTTATCAAATAATCCCGGAGTTTTCCCTCCGGACGGCGAAAACGGCGAAACTTTCTACTGCCAAAAAGTTTTTCCCTTGGCCGTAGGGGGGGAGAAAAGCGAAGGGAAAACATTTGAAAAATTCATAAATCCTGGACAAAAACGCAGCAACCATTTTCAAGTATTTAAGTTGAGTTTCCTCTTCTCTTCCAAAAAACTTTTCCTGCCAAAAGGAAAAGAGGAATAAAAAAATCAATGCAATCATTGCCACATTATGTACAAGCCCCGCCTCATTTCTACTCCGATTTGCCCCCACTTCCCCCTTGGATTTACCACCAAACCCTTAGTAAATAAAAATATATGTGCTGCTGCCTGTAATCCTTGGCAGCGGAGGACACAAAAAAAAGTAAAGGAAAAAGAAGGAAAACTTTTTCCTGCTGCCGATGAAAAATTAAGAAAAACTTTGACGCGCGTTTAGCACGTTTTAAATGTTTCGTTGCTTCACGCACACACACAGCACACACCGCACACACACACACTCACTCTCGCGCCAGCACACACAGATAAAATCTGTATCTGTTGCCTTGCTTGTATCTTTGTATCTTTAAACGTGGCCGCGTATCTGCCTGTGTGTGTTTTTCTTGTTTCTTTTTTTTTGTTGTTTCTTTTTTCAAGGGGAGTGGTTAGGGGCGTCCATGGGGGCATCCGGGGGGGTCCAGGGGCGTCAGGGGGAGGTAGGTGTATCTGTATCTTGCGTATCTTTCGCACTCGCTGTAGCTACACATGAATTATTTATAAAGGCGGAGCAGACAAGTTGCTGGCTGCTGCCGTTGTCCGATGCTCTTGTTGTTTTTCTTATTGTTGCTGCTGCTCCCTCGGTTATATTCTTTTCCTTATTTTTTTCGCCAATTTTATTTCGGGTTTTGTATTTTTTTTCGGCTTTCTGGATGCTCTTTAAAGGGGGTAAAACGAATTTTGGAAGAATATTGAAAGGAGTCCGTAGGAGAAATTAAAATTTGCAAAGAAGAATATTATTAAAAAATTCAGCAAAAGCCCTACATTCGTTAAATACTTGATTTTTTAAGGTGAAAAATTTCATATTTATATTTACTTTAGGTTAATCATAATTTTCTCATTAACTTTTTAGTAACCACTGATTTTTGTTTTAAAAAATACATTTAAAATGTATATTTTCTGCTTATATCTTTCATAAATCTTCAAATATTTATTCTCTAATTTTTAGAGTATTTCCTAAGCCCGCCTAAAATCTCTGCAAAAAGTAGAAAGCCTTCGCACTTGGCTTGTAATTTTTTTTCTGGGTATTTGTTGCTCTTCAAGCTGCAAGTACCTTCAGATTCGGATTCGGATTCAGACAGGCTGGACAGACTGGCAGACGGACAGCCGGCATTTACTTCCATGTTTCAGCCTCCAATTGCCGAGACTCTTTCTCCATTCCCCCCTCACTCTCTGGCAGTATCTTTCGGGTAGCTTGGGGGCAT
Organism: Drosophila jambulina; assembly: GCA_018152175.1. Lineage (NCBI taxonomy): Eukaryota > Metazoa > Arthropoda > Insecta > Diptera > Drosophilidae > Drosophila > Drosophila jambulina. The sequence goes on from JAECXH010000114.1 coordinate 2,194,175, forward strand.
GTGTGCGCCTTTTTTCTTGTTTTCCTTCTTTCCTTGTATTTTTATATTTTTTTTTGCTCTTCAAAATGTTGCTATATAATACTACCCTATATAGACATGTGTGATTTTGGCTGACTGTGTGCGTGTTTCTTTCTTTTTTTTTTGGGAGCCACCATTTTTGCGATTTTATTCATTTTTTGGGGGCAGCTTTCTTTGTTGTGTGTCTGCACGCGAAAAAAAATATGTGTGAAAAAGTATTTAAATCAAAAAGACACGGAAAATATATTTTTTTATAACATTTAAGTGTCAAAAGAATAGTATTTTGAACTTTTTGTATATAAATTGAATTTAAGAAAAATTATATATATTTTTTGGTTCTTTAGTCGAACCGTTTTGATAAAGAAAAAAGTTAAATTATTATGAGGAGGTGCCACGGAAATCGTAAAACATATGAAATATATGGGAAAGGGTGTCTAAAAGTATGCTTCCAGTCAGATATTGCGTATTTTTTGCTCGACTTTTAAACGATTTCCACATAACTGATACTGTTGAATATTTTTGATTGCTGAAAGAAATAAATAAATATTATAAATACCTAAAAAAGTATCGAAAAATATGTCTAAAAAGATCAAATAAAATTGTTTGCAACATTGTGTAGCCTACTTTTGGACCGCCTTTTAAAAGATTTTAAAAGCCGAAAGCCATATTTCTATTTTCTTTTTATACATTTAACATAAAATCTTTAATTTTAATAAGAAATTTATTTTTTCATTTTCTTTTCTCAATGTCTCTCATTGTTTTCCTGTTTTTTTTTTTTTGTGTTTGTATAAATTTCTGACATTTCGAATTTGGGATCTATGTATTTCCTTGCTGCTGCTGTATTTTTTCGCATATTTTTTCTTCGTTTTTCAGAGGAGGCAGGACTTGGGGGGCTACGCAGCTTGTGTGTTGCCTTTGCCGTTGCCGCTGCCTTAATGATCCTGCGCAGTTCGTTTTCATTTTTCTTTTGCCACCCACACACCCACTCACCCACTCACCCACACACACGCACACACCCATCCTGGCACACACACACACAGATACACCCGCAGCCATTATGGCTGTAATGGGAATTTAAGCGCAACTCCTGCGCCTGTGTGCTGCTTTTCCGCTTTGAATGAGGGGGGTTTTTCCGCTTTTGCGGCGTATCTTTTGCATGTTATGTTGCCATTTTGTTGGTGGCTCCCCAAAAGGGAGCAGAAGCAACCCCCCTTTTCGCTTTTTTCTTCTTTATTTCGTATCCTAGGGGTTGACGCGTCGCGGTTCTTTCTGTTTTTCGCTTTTTCGAGGGGAGGCGAGAAGGGACGAGACCGAGGCACACATTGGACCAAAATGCAATTTTGTCTCGTGTTGTCGTCTATGAATTTTTGCGACTGTGTGTCGGCGGTTTTTCGAGGGGGGGTTAATGCGGCCTGGCAGGAGGGGGTTAAAGGGGGGAGGCACATGCGGCCACTGCGGCTTTTTCACTTTTAAACGAGGAAAACGCTTCCAAAAGCTGCGTGTTTCCCATTTTCGCCTGTCACTTCGTTGCTCTGTCTCTGTCCCTCTCCTCATTCACATTTCCATTTTCCCAGTTGTATCTTTTTCCTATCTTTTCCCATTTAAATAACGAAACATTTTCCTACGTACGACTGGCACTTGATCTTCTGCGTCTGTGTGCAGGCCTCACGTTTTATGCTCGAAAAAGGTGTTTTAATGGCCGCACCTTTTTGGCCATTGCTCTTGACCTCGGCCACCTTTATGAGAGTTTGCACATGAGGTAATTGCCTGGCGATCGGAAAATCTAAAGGTGGATTTTACTCTGCGAAATCAAACAGCTGTTCCTTGGGCTTGGCCTTAAATCGAGGGTTTAAAAAGAGGGGACTTTAAAGGGGGCTTAGCATAAAGTGAGGCAGTTTTTGAGTGACTTTACTTTGGTTTTACATTTTATTAAAGAAAGAGTGTCTATTCAGTAAAAATTTTATTAAATCAATTATATCTTAAGCATTTACAATATAATTTACATTGCTTAGCAGTTATTTATTCCATAAAATGATTTTTTAAAGTTTGTTGGTCAAAAATTATGTCTTGACGGCTTACGAATAAAAAAATGTGATAATAAGCTACAAATTAAAACTATTTCAAGGGTTTTATAGGTCTATAGAGCACTCTTATTTGTACTTAGTTTGGTAAAAAGTACGTACATTTTGTTTAAAGAGATAGTTTTCTCTCAAATTCAGATTTTCTTTGCTTTCAATTTTAGGTTCAAGCATTTTCTGATTTAAATTTATTTAAGGAAGTATTAATTACATTTAATAAATTTAATACAAGTCTAAAAATAAGTTGTTAAACTCTTTTCTCTTTTATTTCCCCCATTTAATACCCTTAAAAATGTGTCGCTTCAATCTTAAACTTTCCTGCTTGAATAAAACCATCTTAAAGTCACTTTTATCTGTGAATTACTCTCGTGGCGTTTCGTGTCTGCTGATGGATAGGTGATAGATGACTTAAACTTGAGCTATTGAGTTACTCGAAGGCCAAGCCATGAACACATATGGGTTACTGTAAGAGAAAACGCCCACCGAGAAGTGAGTTGAAAAGATACAGAAGATGTCCCTCCATTTTCCACTGACCAAGCCCCTCTAGCTCTGTGGCTCCTCCGGCGCCTTATCAATGTCGGCAATCTTTCAAAGACCAAAAAAATATACAAAAAAAAAAGAAGGAAAATAAGGGGAACAAGTAGAATTGCAGTCAAATCAACTGGGGCTACTTCACAGATACAGATACAACACGCCGCACGCACACTCGCAGTTACAGATACAACGCAATGGCTGCCCCAGCATCTTCCCTTCCTCCGCTCTCCCCCCACTGCCCCCCTCCGGCTGCTTGTTGCTGTTGCTCGACAAGGGGCAACATGCAAAATGCAAAGCATCGATAAGATACGTTTTGGTCAGCTTTCGGTTCTTGGCCAACTTCACATGCGGCCCCAAGAGTCCGAAGAAGAGGCGCAAAAATTATGGAAGCTCCGCCGGATATGGGCGCGATTTCAAAAGCAACTACTGTTTGGGGTCCCTGGGAAGGGTTTCCAAGAGAGGGGCGGAGGGGACCGTAGTTGTCGGGCTAAGGGCACCCTTTGATTTATGGCATATTTGTTATAAAGGCAAATACAAAGCGCAGTCACACACAGTCCGGGCAGGCAGTTCGGCTTTTTAGTGGGATAAACGCGTAGCAAGTGCCGCTTCTTTTTCGGATTTAACTAGGAATTTCACATGATCATAAAAGACGGGGGTACAGAGTACAAAATAAGGTATTTTCTAGTGTGCTTATATAGAGAAAATTTATATTTTTACTCTGCCAAAGAAAGTATATTTATTCAGAAAGTTGTATTAACAAAAAATTCTAAAGAACATGTTTTTGACCCTATCATTTTTTTCACAAATTTACAACTTGGGAATTTTCGTGTGCTAAGCAAACGTTTGTTCTTAGTTCTTCTAATGATATTAAAAGATATATATTTATCAGACTGATTTGGTTTGCACAGATAAAAGGTGATACATAATACCGATATGTCGATACTTTACTTCGTTTCGATAAATAAGCGATAAATCTATATTCTGTTTGATAGATTAATCGGAAAAATATAATCAAAAAAAGATAATAATCCATTTATTAATGTTTTTTTTTTATTTTTCGACATTGCATTTTTAGATTTTCGTTTTTCAACATAACATTTTTCGATAATATTGATGTTTCAAGATTAAATGCGATCCTTTCTGATATTTACAAATACGATAGATTCCATTTAACGATATTATAGACATGAAATTAAGCTAAATATTTTTTTATTCTTATTTTATTATAATACTTATACGAAAAATATATATTTTTTATATAAATAAATTTACCAAAAATGTAACAATTTTGTCATATAAAACAATAGTTTTTTTCCCCTGCTTAAAAAACATTCAACAGACAGGAACAAAGAAGCAGTTCTGAGCGCGTGACTTCTTGGAAAATGTGTCATTTTTCCTGGAAGCCCTTGAGGGATATTTTTATTCGAGTTTCGGAGTTGAAGTCGCAGTTCTGAGGTTCATTCATTTCTCGCAGCCTTTTTTCCCTGGTTTTTACCTGTTTAAAAAATTAATGATGACAGCGCGGAGCGAGGACGAACGAACACGTGCCCCTTTGGCTGGATGTTCCCTTTCTGGGCCCTCCTCTTTCCTTTTTATTTTCCCTCGCCGGACAATTCGAATTCACATTTTGACAGACTCATCAATTTTGTAGATACGAGCGAGTCGCCGGGTCGGAGGAGGATGGCGGGGCTTTGGCCACTGATTAGGCCATGTTCCTGTTGGCCCTGGCTATTGTCTTGCCGGCGCGTGGGTTGATTCTCCTCCCGGAACCGCACTTCAAAGGAAGTTTTGCGGTCTCTGCTGTGTGATTTGTTTGTCCTCCGGATTTTGATACCTTCAATTGTCATCTGAATTTTGCATTCTCCTTCGGAGCAGACTTAAGTTGGCTTAATTAAGTGCAGTTTGTGCAGTCGCTTTGACACTGGTCCCTGGCATTATCTTAATTTAGCCAGGAGCAGGCGGAGAGCAACCGAAAAACGCCCAAAAACCCCAAGTCCTCATATTTTCTGGATCGATACTGTGTGTGTCTGTCTGTCTGTCCTCCTCCCGTGTCTGTGTCTGGGCATGAATTTGCCTAATTAATTACACAAAACACAAAACCGAAAGGGGTTAATACCACCAGCAGCAGCAGCATCAGCAGCAGCAGGGTTAAAATAGGGGAAGAAAATCCAGATTACACTCGATTCTTGTTGATTTCAATTTAAGGGAGGACGAAGACGCTGCCCGGGTTTTATGTAGCGATAAAATAGCAACTTTGCTAAATTATCTCCACATAAACTAGGTTGCAAGCTAAGGGAAAATGCTGGGAAATTGAGGAGATAAATGGTCAAAGCTGGACTTGAGTTTAAAATAAATCCTTAAGGATATTTCTACAAGCTGGTTGAAGCTTATTGAAAGTTTGGGGCTTTAAGTAAGATATTTATAGCAAAAATTGATTGTTATTTACATTTTCTTCAAAGACAATTGTTTTTTATTTATTTTGAATTATTTAAATATTTGTGCCTCTAAGTGAATAATTTTGTTTGTTTCTTCTTTATTTAAATCGATTGTTTTTCTATTTTAAATTGAAATAAAATGTATTATTTACTTAATACATAAAATAAATCTCCCAGAAATCAACAGTGGTTAATAAATATCTTAGATATTAAATTCTTTCCTGTTGACTCCAAACAAGCATTCACATTGCACAACTTTAATTATTTCTCGTTAGTTTTCAAGGGAATATTTATAAATTAAATGTTGTTTATAAACTGAGACATAACTTAATATTTTCTCAAAAGAAAAAACTATTTTCTTCAACCCTAATTTCCCCCCAAAACCCCTTTCGTGTCCCGCTACCATCACCCCATATTCCGCCGATATTGGTCTGTGTAACTCAGCAAGCGCAGCCAATAACTGATCAATGCAAACTGACTCTTCTCCTCAAATACGTATATATCTCAAAAAATAAAAAAAAAAACTGAATCAACAGAGGAGGGGGTCAACGAAAAACAAAAAATACAAAAAATACACACAACCAAAGAAGCCGCCGCCAGGCAATCACTTTGAAGTGTTTGATTTTCGAATTGGCCGTCGCAGTTAACTGAATTCGTTTGTTGTTGTTGCCGCCTGTTGTTGGTAGTTGGTGGTGTTGGCTGTCGTTTTATTGAAGCCAAATTTGAATACCCGACAAGGGGACAGGGGGAGATGCCATCGGCCATCGGCCATCGGAGGCTGGTGGCCGGATCGCTGCCCGGCTGCCGCTGCTGAAGGCGCGACATCAAAGAGTGCCTGGACTCAAAATGGACATGGACACTGCAACAATTTATGCCACATCCACGAGAGAGAGACGACGAGATGTTGCCTCTTGGTGTGGCTGCTGCTGCCTCTGCTGCTGCTGTGTGTGCTGTGCGCTGTGTGTTGCATGTTGCCATGTTGCAAGACGGCCCAGAGGAACGGAAATGACCTTTTTCGTGTGTCGGCGGCTGAAAACAAAATGCCGATGTGCCCGGAGAACCCGAGTCTTGGCTTTGGGTTCTCTCTTAGTACACTCTAAAAAATATAGGGGTAGCTGCAGAAAAATTCTTCTTCTGATGTAGAGAGAGGAGGAGAAATTATTTTGCACAAAAAAGAAATGAAATATGGTACTTAGAACAAGGACGAAGAAGCAGGGAAGATAATATTGAAAATTAAATAATTATAATAGTTATTTCTGGGTTCATTTTTTGGATAACAGGTTTATTTTTATATTCTATAAAAATATTCATTATAAACCCCAAAAATAATCTATTATTAAAATACATCTAACAACATGCAAAGAGCTGATAAAATTTTTTTCACAGCACTTAAACCTTTTAAGCCTTTTAACGTTTTTTTTAGCAAAGTCGTTCAAACTTAAGATCTATTTTGTGACTATAAGCCAAGCTAAAAAATGTATTTTGAAATCTATTAATTGTACAAACTGTATAACAAATAATAACTTTTGACTAGGTAAATTTATATTTAAGATCATAAGAAATTCAAGTGGTGAAATAGTCTTCAAAATATGATCTTTAGACAGCTCTGGAATAGCCTTGTATCCATTTTATAAATCTCATAAAATATATTTCGATATTTACTACCCCAAAACCCTCTCTCTCATTAAATTTACATCCATTACAAGATCCTCTCCATTTCGCCCAGTGCACTTGCCGTCTCCTAGCCCTGGTCTCCTCGGCCCTCTTCTGCCGCATGTCGCCGACAGATGACAAGAACCGATAGTGTCTTTTTTTATTCGAACTGCAGAGCCCAGAACCCGTCGGAGTCTGGCCGGGGCTGCTCTTTGGGCCCGGCTAAGTGATGATCATGATGGGTTATTAGGCAGGTTGCGTTGACAACGCATTTGTCTTTCAATGGGGACGCCGACGCAGGATTCTTGAGCGGCGATAAGCGGGCGACATTTATTTATGGTGTTTTAACACAAGGCGCCCCTCTCGAGGCCCAAGAAAATCCAGAAAAATCACAATCACGAGATCCCAGTGAAATACAAATAAAAGTAAAAATAAAGGCCAGCGAGACAGGCACTCTCGCGGGAGAAAGCCAGTCAAAGTGTCAAATTAATGTCAGTAATGAACAAAAAGATCTCCTCAGAAATCCGTTGACTTTGATTTGACTGCAATTAAAAAGAGTCGCCGCACACAAAGAGGGAAATGCCTACGTTATCCAAATGCAGTTTAACCTTTTTTGGTGGACTCCACAACGGGTTTTGTGGTTGTAAGAAATATTTTTTAATTTATTTGATTGTTGATTTTCCAAGTGACCATTTGTAGTTGTTTTTTTTTTGCCAGCTGCGCGTTTTAGCATTTTTTGTACATAATTTTGTGTTGCTGTTGTATTTTTCCCCACGATTTTAATTTGCATTTTTCTACGTTTTTGCTGTTTTTCCCCTCCATATTTTGCCATTTTAATTTGTCTAATTTTTTATGGCTTTCGGTTTATCATAAATTGCTTTCGGCTTGCGGCTAATTAGAATGTGTGCGATTTGACCACATTTTAGCCTGGCTCTGGCTGTTGTGTTTTTTAGACTCGATCCTTTTTTTTTTAGATTCTGTATATGTTGGCTCTTGTGTCTTGTGTAAATATTTGACCTGATGCGTGTGAACTTTAACAGTTTTTATGCTTTATTTGTCGCAAATATTGCGCAAACATGGGACAACACCACGAGGTGGGCCCCTTCTGTTCCTCCTTTTCCCGCTTTGTCACTGGATTTTCACTCCTTCCCCAACATTCTCGTTTTATTTGCCTTTTCCAGGCCAGGTTCTCTGTGGTATTTATTTTTATTTTTATTTTTAGTTTTTGCTGCGCCTGCGCGCACCTTTTGCACTTGAACATTGTCACTCGTTGTAGTTGTAGTTATTCTTGTAGTTTGTCGCCTGTTCGGAGGAGGTTGTTCTGGGGCCAACTATATATATTTTTCCTTGATAAATGCCGCAGATTTTTGTAGTTGAGAATTGGTTAAGAAAAAACTATTGATTTGCAATTTTAAAGCTTGAAAGTTGGTCTATTAAATATTTTTGAGGAGCTTTTGATATTCTAAATTCAAGATTCAATTTTATCTTAGTTTTCTTATGGAGAAAAATTCGTCTCAAAAATTCCGTTGTTATTTAAAATATTTATATTGTATTCTGCTACATTCCCCTACATATTTTTTAAAATATTTTTTTATGTATTCCAAAATTTCTGATAATTCTATAAATATTTTTGTTAAGTTAATCGTTAATTTCTACCATTAATGTGCAGATTTTTGCCAGCTTAGAATTTATTTTCTATGATTTTAAAGTAAGTCTAAATTACTACTTTAATTTATACCAATTTCCCCATCCTTCAGCTTATCTTTACCAATTTAATTGGCAGCTTCTCTGGCTTCTTAAATTTTACAACTAAAAGGTATTTACCGCCTTAAAGAATTCCCCAAGACCAAGTGCATTCAAGGTGTGGCTCTGCTAAATCTGACTCGGAATCGGATCCACCTCTACCTTATAATATATATATTCTCTAGGCGTAGCCAGCTTGACCGTTATAAAAAGTTAAGACCTCATTAAAAGACGCCGCCTGCTTTATGGCCCTCGGCGATCGAGTTGCTCATTTAACGCGCTGCCCCGCCTCCCTCGAAGGTCCTGTTGCCGCGATCCATAGAGTATTTAAAACCCTGGCCGATTACGCACACGCAACTCCAGAAAACTAAAAAAAAAAAAGTAAAACAAAAAATCGAAGAGGGGGAGAAACTCAAGACCGCCGACCGCCAAAGGCTTCGAGGCCTGTGTTCATGCAAATTTTTAACTTCATTTCGGCTTCGTTTTGTTAATTAATTTATATTATTTTATTTGGGTGTCGTATACGCCGCAGTCTCTCTTTCTCAGTTTCTCTCTGTCCCGGTCTGGCTCTGTCTCTGTGTTCCAGTTGGAGAGTCTCGGAACGACAAATTTATATTTAATGAGCTTCATAAAATTTGAATTTCAAAGGAGCCTTGCACCGCAGCGGCATGTTTCGATACGAGAGACCAAAGACCGCCATCCGGAGACCACAGAGACCTCAGAGAAAAAAGCAACAAGGCAGAGATCGACTTGGACTGCAATCAAGGCAGCTCGTCCCGAGGATTGAGGATTGAGGATTGAGGATTGAGAGCTGAGGATTGAGTCGATGCCGAGCCTGGCTGCGTTCCCAATAAATTGCTCGGTTTTATGGCATTTTAAGTAGGCCTGCTTTATGGCTCTCTCTGGCTCTCCTCCGACTCTCCGGAATCTGGAATCTCCCCTGGATTCTAGTCCTCGCTTCTCCGCTGATTCATCCACTTGGACCTGTGTGGTCGTCGCTGGCCGAGTGGAGATGTATTACCCAGAGTCTACCCACTTTTAGGCGGCGACAAAACGCTCGCCGCCAACTTCCTCATAAATTAAACACAAAAAGGCGGGCAGTCGCAGTCTCATTGAGAGATCTGCAAAAAAGCCTTCTTCTTGGACTCGTTTGGTCGGTTTTCAAGTCGAGTTTTTGGTGGGCAACAATTCAATTTGACATAATGAGCCACATTTTGTTTACATGGTACGGGAAAAATATGCTTGAGGTGGGAGGGATTAGTTTAAATTGAGATTTTATATTTTCGGAAATTGTAGAAAATTCTACAAGATATTTGCTTACTTTGATTGGTTTTTAAAAGAAAGATAGAGACTTATTTTAACCCTAGGAAAATGTTAAAAATGTTTAAAATATTTATGAAGGGCTTTAGAATAAAATTATAATAATTTTCAAGGGAAAGGCAATGGTTTGAAATAAGTATTTATTCAAAATTTTCTTCTAGAACTCATGTTTCTCCTACGAATTATTGATTCACCAAAGAAATATAGAGCTAAGATAATTATCTAAATTTTATTTCATAAAGTATTCTAGTTAATTTATCTTATTTGTATAACTATAGCCATTACCTTCAATATTTAAACCAAGTATAGCCATAATTGCCTTAATTTTAAACCCTTTCCAACTAACTTTTATACTTCCCAGTTGACACTTCTTCCTCCCAGTTTATATTCCCCACTCAAAAATACTTTATTGATAAATCCACGATCTAATTCGAGAAGCATGATTATAATTTTCTCCGATTCAAACGGTGTTTTGGCCATAAAAACATGAAAAAGAATGAATCAAGACAGGAACTTGTTTGGCCCGTTTTCCCAACTTCCCTCTCTCTCTCTGTCTCTCTCTTCATTTCACAGATTTTTCTTTTCATTTTCCCGTCTGGGCCGTGTGGCAACATTTCAATTTGACATAATGAGCTGCAGGTAGATGCTGCCTGGGCTGGGATGGCTTAGTTATGCACACATAATCATATATAGCACATATATAGGCACGACTTCCTACTGAGGTGAGTCAAAATATTGTCAGGTAAGTAACGGTAATTGCGGCTGCGGCTACCGTCTGGCGTCGCGTCTGGCAAGGGACTAGGGAGATCATCAAGATCCTCCTTAAGATGAAACCTATGTCCTTAAGTCTTAATAACCCAAGTGAGCCTGGGCTGAGACAAAACCCTGAATGAGTGGCCCCGCGGCGCGACACTCAAAATGGGTCTCGCTTTTCGGGGTCTCGAGGTTGGAAGTCTGAAGTTGAAGTCTCAACTGATGTACGAGTTGAATTCCGAACCGAAGTCTGAGGGGAAGTCTGGACCTCGACGGGCGGTCCAACCTGTTGCCACTTGACATCGAGTCACTTGAGTGCGTCCTCAAAGACCAAACAAGCCCGGTTTTCGGGGTCCACCCCCTCAAATGTAATTGGATATGGCAGAAACTACTGCAGCTCTTCACAATTCGATCTCAATTTTTCGGTTTTGGTTTTACAAAATTATGCAATGTGGCCCAAGTGGCGTCTGGGTTTATTTATGGAGGCGCCAGCGGCTACTTTTTTGAAGTCGAAAGTGAGTTTATTAAATGGGATTTGTGTGGGAAATTTGGCAGTTTTTTTAAAGCACTATACAGATTTGTATCTAGTTTTTCTAATCCATTTAATTTAATTGTAATTTTCATATTTCTTCTTCAACATCTTGTACATATTATTTATTTTTAATAAATTGTATAGGATACAACAAGAATATTCAGATATATATTTGTTCTACAGACTTCTCTTGTATTTTTATATTAAATGTTTTTGATAATACTTTTTACCGATTTTATTTATTAATTTTAAATACTTTTCAAACTAATCACACGTCTTAATCAGAATATTTTTGTTCTATAATAATCTTTAAAAATCCAGGCATAGCAAACTATCATTAACTCTGATTCCAACTTATTTTCCCTATTTGTTTTCTGTTTTTGTTAATTTCCTCTTTAAAGAAAATTATGCAATCTGTTCAAGTGGCGTCTGGGAATTTTCGGAATGTGACGCCAGCGGCGAGTATTTGAAGTCGCGTCGCTTTATAGATCGTCGCCCATAAAAGTCGGTCCAGTCCATCTTCTAGGCAGCATCCTCTTCTAAATTTTACCTAGGGTTTCTGCGTAGGGCCCTCGCTTTTATTGTCTTTCATGCTTAATTAGTCATTAAAACAAGGGTTATAAAAATGACACTCGTAAAGAGAGTCGGGAGAGACGGGGCCTCGAGTAAAGCTTTAAAAACGACGCCATTAAAGTGGCCACCGCGTTGCATGCAGCACGCCAAAAAAAAAAAAAAAACAGCCACGGGGGATATATACTATGCCGTACTATATCCCCGTTGCACCTGAGCGGGGCAGCAAGTATATACAACCGACTACCCGTATTCCTTATCATATATGTATGCAGCCCAGGTGTCATATGGCGCAGCGGGTGTTCGCCGCCAGCCCCCTTTCGGAAATCCCAGCGGGAAATGCAAAACGCTCGCCACGGTCGCCACACTCCTAATGAGCGCCTGGAGACGGACAGGGACGGAGGCAGAGGAGGCTCCTCCTCTGCGGGCTCCGATCACACGCGATATCCGGGCGTGGCCCATCGCTGCTCCTTTATTTTCTGTTTGGTTAACTCCCAACTAATTTCTGGCCTGCACATTTATCAGTCGGCAGTGCCGCTTCTCTGGTTTCCGTCCCCGCGGGGCACCCCTGCGGGGCAGCAGAATTTCCCCAGTTGAAATTTAATATTTTTTTCCACCGTCCGAAGGCAAACAGTAGCCGCCTCTCACCTTGACAAGCTGCTGACACCTTGAATGAACTTTAACAAAAAAAAAAAATGAGAGAGACGAAAAAAAGAACACGCGGAGAGTTAAAAAAAATTTTAATTGCACTTTAATAGGCGGCTGCTGGCGGCTGCTTTAATATGCCCAATTCCACTCAGACGGGGGCTCAAGGGGTTAAGGAATATCTCGAAGTGAATTAATTAGGTTAGAGCTCTGGCTTTAAGCAAAAACTTGGCTTCAGCTTAAATTAACACAAATTTTGTGGATTTTTGGGCTTAAATTAAAGAGCGAGTGCTTTAATCCAGGCTAAGTAGAGGGTTTTTTTATTAAAATTGATACTTGAAGGCTGTATATATTTTACATAAAAGAAGGACTTAAATACTTAAGTTATGAAAGAAAATTTACCGATAATAAACAGTATTATTTATTTAACTTATTTAGGTTAATACTGCGTTATTTTTTGGGTGAGATGAGTACTTAATTTAAAGATTTTTTAGAAAAACAAATATATAAGGTTTTAAAAAATTGTGCACTGAGTTAAAAACCTTGACTTTTCCAAATAATATAGCTTAATATTTTATTATAACTATGAAAGGGTATTAATTTTTAGGATAATCAGTCGGTAGCCAAAAGAGTTTTACCAAAAATTAAAAGAAAAATTTTGAAACTACGGAACCTTTTGTTTTTCAAACAAAATATTAGTTTTTATCTAGTTTTCTATAATAAAAGTAAGATTTAAGAATGGAGAACATTTGTTTATGCTTTTCCTACACCTTAATAAATTGTTAAATATTTTGTATTAATTTATATTTTCTCAGAAAAGTTTCTTTAATTAAATAAAAATGCAGAATGCTTAGGAAAGACTGATAAAAACCCATGGGAAATGCTGAGAAACTCCGAATCCAAATTTAAACTTGATTCCCCACAATTATCGACCAACTTCATTATCATTCTGTGACTTTTTTCGGCTAATCAGACTAATCAGACCCCCAATAAAGCTGTTTTTGTTTGCTTTTGGCTCGTCTGTGAACGGAAATTCCAGGCATAATTCCCTAATTTCTCAACTCAGCGAGCTGTTAATTAATGCGAAAAAAGGGGCAGAGATATAGCCGTACCTGGCCTGGAGTTATGTGTGGGGATGTGTCTGGTCCACAAATCCAAGTATATTTGATAGGAGAAATCAGGAGACAGAAGACAGGAGGCAGGAGAGTCGAGTCACAGGGCGCAGGCGCAGCACAGCTGTGCCTTGGTCCCCATAAAAGACCCAGGTAAGGCTCACAAAAAACTAAACAAAAATCCAAACAGAAACTCGACCATAACATAACATATTGATCTAGTGCCAGGGCCCGAAGTGCAAAATCAGATAAGCTTTTGGGATTTACGTTCCCCGGTCTCGGCTCTGCCTTTTTTCGGGTTCTGTTTTTGGGAATTTATGGATTGCGCCTAAATAACTTTATCACACCCCTTGAATCCTTCGAATCCTCGGCGGGGATTCCGATATAAAACTCTACAGCTCACCGGAAACGGGAAGGCAGAAAATAAAACAAAAACATTGTCCGCCGGAGACAACAGGAATTTTTTCGGATAGGAACTCATAAAATATAGATAACGTCTGTCTGCCATTGGCACACTAATGGGTGTGGTCTTTTTTTCGTGACGTCAGTTTTTGGATTTTATTTTTTGTTTTCAGGCAAAGATTTGTCCAAATTCAAAGCTGAACTTGTTTTGGTAACAAGTTGCCTTGGCTTTATGGAAAGAAATTAATATTGATTGAGATAGTTGGGATTATTATTAAATAGGGAATTAAATATAAATATGCCTTCGGTTTTAATTTAATTTAATATAAAATAGGACTTTAAAAAAATGTTTTGAGATACAGCAGAAAATCGAAAAGTATTTAATGGGAAAATTTTTAAAACAATTATTTCAGTTTCCTTTCCATTTTAACTGTCTTTCAATTTACCCTTAAAATGATATATTGTTTTCATTATCATAAAAACAATAGTCGAAAAACCAAAAACAGCGTAAATATTTAAATAAATATTTTGTTTTGTCTGCTGAAAACGATAAAGTCTGTTTTACTACCTCACCGACAAGGCATTGTATTAAATAAATAAATTTTACTAACAACAAATAAATTAAAGAAAACTAAACTAAAGCGATGACAACTCAAACAAATATTCAATCAATTTTAAAGCCTTAACCCAGTGAAACTACCGATGCTTTCATGCCCGAAACAAACTAATCAAAATACTAAGCAAAACCAATAAAAAATGCGATCGAAGCCCGTTTAGAATGGTAATATAATTAATTTAATGGCCAATGTTACGTTAGCTCTGTGATTTTTCCCTTTCACTGAAACTCTATAAATAAACCCAAGAGATCTGTGATCTATCACTCGGAGGGCATCTCTAACCCGAACCGAAGCTTGGTGCCATTCTCCCAGCTTAACCTTATAAAGCCGTCGATTGACACTTTACAAATTATTCCCAAAATTATTTAAACTTTGTTGTGGATCGGTTAAACATTTGCCCAATCAATTTTTCACAATTAACTTTCTGTTTTCGCCGGTTTTTTTCGTATTTTTGATTATGTAAATTAGCCAGCGACGAGCAATTTAAATGGAATCAATATAAATTAGATTAGGGAGCAACACGAACACACAATTTTTATCCGAATCTTTTTTTGGCTAATTGGTAAACTATAAAACCAAAAAAATCGTTTGGTTTTTATGGCCGCGAATAATTGTCATAAAGTTGTACAATTTTATGGCCTGCAAAGTCGAAACTAGTCCAGCGCCAGGCGATAGGCTACGTTTCGAGCAGCAAGAAATATGAAGAATAAACAAAAGCCCCACGGAG
This sequence comes from Drosophila jambulina, assembly GCA_018152175.1. NCBI lineage: Eukaryota > Metazoa > Arthropoda > Insecta > Diptera > Drosophilidae > Drosophila > Drosophila jambulina. The sequence continues at coordinate 2,209,314 of JAECXH010000114.1, forward strand.
TCCCTACTATATTTAATTAATTTAACGACTACTTGAGAAGTTAGCCAGCGACATGTTGACGGGGCGGCGGGGAGTGGGCCTGTGTGTGACATGGAAAACTCATTAAAATGTTTACAGCGCTCAAAAAAATCAACAAACAAACAAAACTCGGCTCGGACGGAAGAGAGGAAAGCAAGATAAAAGCGCAAAAATAGAATTACAAAAATTGTTTTCATTTCAAATATCAACTTGGAACCGGGCAAAAGGCAAACTTAAAGTTTGTGCAAAACTTTGCGGGGAAGTTTTCAAATTAAAATTTGTGCGAGGCCATTAAATATTTAGCAGCCCCGACAACTAGTTTGAATTGAAATTACAATTACATTTTCCTACAATTTAAATGTTATAAATTCGCATCTAAATGTATCTGCATTTGTCGCTCATCCATAATTAAATTTTAGCCAATGTGTGCGTGTGCTTATGATTATGATTTTTCATGTTTTCCCCTTTCGTACTCCTTCCCCCATTTCCCTCCTTATTTTTCTGTTAATTTTTGTTGGGATTTTCACTTGTTTTCTGTCGGTTTTTTTGTTGTTGCCGGTTTTGTGTTCTGCGGTTAGACACAACTGTCAGTCCAAAAATACAAAAAACATTTGTCACAATTTAGCAAGCGAAATAAAATTTTGAATAAAATATATCTGCCGCTGTCCCGCATTTTTTAATGACACTCTTGGTTTATGAATAAAACAAAATGCATTTTTCGGTTAACAAAAACACACACATCAGACTTTTGTCTAGCTCAAAAATGTCTCACTCGCATGGGATAAATTTTGGATCGCGTTTAATTTTGTGAAATTGCTTCGCTGCGCTTAATTGCTCGGCATTAAAATGTCATTCAACTGTTAATTGGCTGGCGTACTATGCAGGTGTGGAGTGTGCTTAAAATAAAATACAGCTATTATTTAAAAGTTATTGCCATTCAAGCGGGGTCTGAAAACCATTACAAAGAGTTCTCATCTCTCTGAAAGATGGGGAAAAGATACAGCCTCAAGCTGATAATTTTAATCCCTCTTCCAAATTAATAAAATACAAATTATGACCCATTATTCTATAGCAAATACGTATTTTTATTAATTTTGCTTTCATTTCAAATTGTTTATGTCTCTTTACGTTTCAGCGGGAATTTTTTCGAGGACTTTTCCCTTCAACCTTCGCCTTGGATCTTTGCAAAATAAAAATTATCTCAAGGTAAGTGAGAGTTCAGCGCGTGCCTAACCTTTTTTAATGATTTTGCGTTTTAAAAATACTTTAAACAACCTTCATTACATATAAACTTGACCTGCTGGATCAAGATATTTGGAGTCTGAATTGAATATAATTTACTTTAAGCCTTGATCTTTAACTCTTGACCCATTAATCTCTGATATCTTTAGCTTTTGGTATTTTTTAAAGCTGACCAAAAATAGTTTACAGCTTTTGTTGGGTGCAGACATTTGTTAACACGGCTCTTGGTTCTTTTTATGGTCGGGTTTTAATGTGTTTCATTATGTGTTTATTTTCGATATTGAGAAAGTTACAGTTCAGTGATTACTCTGTGGCTCCACTCTTTTTTAATGACACTTTAATTTGTCCAATTTTAATATTTTGTTGTTTTTTTTCGGGGACTACGACAATAGCCGTAAATAAGTCATTAACTGCTTTAAATAGCTTTATTAGCGGTAAATGATACGACACTCTGGCTGGGTCTATTTAATGAGATTAACTTGTGGATGGAAGTTTGGAAAATAAATGGTTTAAAGCTGTGTTTTGGGTTTTTTAAAAGGAAATATATTACAGGGAAAAGTTTACATACTATGTTATGTTATGGTTTTCAGTGGAGCAATACTCTCCAAGGCATTAAGTAAATAATGAAAGAATGCTTTTTAAAAGCAGATTCATAAAATATTTAAATAGAAGTTAAAGATTTCAGAATATATGGAATAGAAGTGCTCCCAGAACTATGTCATTTTTAGGCGTACTGAAGTAATAATTACTCCACAAACCTCTCTTACATATTAACTACCAAATCACCTTTACTTCTCAATCCCAAAACATATCTCTTTAATCTTACAAACCATCTAAACGAAATCCTAAACAAGATATTACCCTAAACTCAACAAAAACAGAGATGCTTAACGTAAACAATTGTATCTAAGAGATACAAAGGAGACATCTCTCTAAACTATAGATCCCTTTGTCTTCTTTTTTCCCCGACAATATCTTGCCCTGTATTAAGTTTCCCTCCCCTGACGATCATACGCCTAGTAGGTTAGGTACTCACTTATCACATCGTGTCCGTGACAATCCAAATCCAGGTGATGGTTCATCACCAGCGATGGCTGTAATCCAGTTTGATTGTGGTTGTGATTGTGATTGTGATTGTGCAACGGTAGCTGGTGAGCCAAATGGCCACCAATCTCTGCCATTACCATATATTTGGCTGACAGGACACTCGGCGAAGCACACTCCAGATGGGGTATGGGTTCGGGATCGGGGATTGGATATTTTCCAATATCTTTTGGTCCGAACTCAGGTTGAAGTTTCGGGCATTTGAGCAGAGCAGGATGTAGATTTTCTAAGGCACTGGGTGTATATTTTCTATTTATTATTATTTCTTGCTGGAGTTTCGGTTCACAGAGCACACTCGGGGCAACGCGCGCGTATCTGTTGGGCTTGCTGGAGCAGAGTATCTCGTAATCTCGTATCTCGTATCTCGTATCCAAAAGGCGACGGCAACCGACGATTGCAATCCGTGGCGTTGCGTTGCGTTGCGTTGCGCTGCGATTCGGCTTTATCGACGACCGACGACAAACGACGACGAGGAGGCGAGCGGAGGGCGAACGCGGTTCGGGCGAGCGATGCTCACGGTGCGGAGACTGCTAAACGACTGAACCGCGCCGGCCGTTCGTCGCATCCGACGGATGCCCGGCGCGCTCGTTCCGCGACGCACTCACCCCGAAATGTATCTGACGGATGCCGGGCGCTGGTTAGAGCGGGACGAATAGCCTGCGCGCCATCGGCAACCGGTTCTGAGGCTTTGTTCTGCGTTTTTTCCTCCTAGGTCTATAAGTATCTGGGGAGTTCGAAACAGGAACAGGTGTTGGCATTGGCCCGCTCGGGCGGTCTCTTTCCCGCGCGGCGGCATCGGGCCTTTTCTAAATGGCGGCGAAGCGGGCCAATCGGTTGGACGCTCTGCGCATGATCCGGGGGAGCCCGGAGAGCGACCAAGGGATCCACAAAGTCCACAAATGGAGGCACTCCGAGGACCCCTGCCTGCCACCCTTTTGGCCTTTTGTTTTGCCAATTTCGCTTTTGGTTTTCGAAGTTTGTACTACAAAATGGTTGCACTTGTAACCGCCGCTCCTGCCCCTTTCCCCCTTCGCCTTGTTTTGGAATTGTTGTAATGCGCTTGTCGAACTTTTCGGCTGGGAAAACCCACCCTCTCGCCCAGCTCGCTGCCTCACCTGTCTTGACTTGGCCCAAAGAATTCGGTTCTTGCGGCTTGCAAGGCGTCTCGCTTTTCGGGTGTGCTTGTGCAACATCATAATAATTATTGATCTCTTGATTTTGTCTTCTGGTTTCCTCTCCCCTTGCTCTTTCCTCTGCTCTCCTTGGCTCCTCTGGTCTCTGGCTTCAAGGCCCTGTTGCAATTTTAATGACGCCCACGCCCACAGCCCCCCTTTGTGGCATTATATATATATTTAGTGTATGGTGTGTGGTGTGTGTGTACGTGTCGGTGTTGCGGTTAGCAGTTCGTTGACTTGGCACCCAGTTGCCAACATTTGCCGGCCGATGATTTGTTGTAATGCCAGTTACCAGCAGCAGCCACCATCGACGACTCTTGGGGCCACACTGGTAGAAAAAAAGTGGCATTTTGTTGAAGTGTTATTAATATAAACAAAAACCTGATTAAATTTGTATATTATATTTAAGCTTACCACATATGATGCGCTGTTGCTTAAAGTAAAAGCAAGCCATCCTTCAACTTCTGGTGTCACTACTTAAGTCACTATTCATTAATTTTATCTATACGAAAATATGCTAGAACTACTTGGGAATTATAAAGTCATAAGGATGACAAAATCTATATACAGTCAAGGAGTTAGTTAATTGCTATGTTAAGTATTAATTTCAAATATTCCTTGGTCTAATTTTAATTTGTTTTCATCCGTAGCCATGCTTGAACTACTTGGGAATTATAGCAGCAATGTGAAATATAATTGCTTATTTGATGCTAATTAAAAGAAGTTTAATTGTTTTTGTAATAAAATTTCTAGCAAATCCTCGATAATCATCCTTTTTAATATTTTTTCGAGTGCCCCTCGAATCCCCGTCACTATTTTGCCATTTTTATTTGGCTTAGGGTATTCTTTTGAAGGAGTGGCTCCGTGGGGATTTTTTTGGGGGTGGTGATGGCGGGGGTTTCCAGTTACAGTTACTGTTGCTACTGTAGCTGAAGCTACTGTGTTGTATAATCAAGGTCATCGAGCTTCAGTTTCAGCTTGGCTCCGTTCGGGGCACTCATTCATAGCCGCCGCGCCGTGTCTCTCAGTTAGCCAGACGCCGACATTAGTACATACTTGTTACTTGTTACAGCAGCACCACCCACCACCCACCACCCCCATTAACCCACTGCAGCCCCCTGTTAACCCAGCGATGGTACCGCCGTCGCTACCAACCCCCGAAAGCTAGGCGTCATCTCGCTCGCACTTGCAGCAGGGGAAAGAGACGGAGCGAGCGACAGCTGGCCAGCAGAAACAGCTGACTGCGGAGTATCTGTGTGCGTGGCTCTGCAGCTCTCTGTGCGGGTGTGTGTGTGTGTGCGTTTACTGGCAACATGAATTCAAAATTTAATTAGGTCCCGTCCATTAATTGGGTTAATTGAAATGCCGGTAAAAGTCAACGCTTACGAATTAGGACGAATGTCACTCAAGCACGGGCACAGTCGCAATCACAGGACATCGATACTCGCAGGTTATTCAACGCCGGAACAACTGGGTTTCAACTCAATTTTGGTTGAAATAGTTTCAATAATTGAAGTTGAACGACAGAGTGATGGAGAGGAGAGGGTGTTAATTGTGTTCTGTTTCGTTTTCCAGCAAATGGTTTAATGTAGTTTCCCATCTTAACTGACGGACAGACAGCTCTAACTGTTGGGCTCTTCATGGCCTTTAATTGGCGGCTAGAACTGGTCTATAATTGTGGGGAGAAACTAAGGAAGATGGGTATTAAACTAGGCAAGTAATTATAGGAATTACAAGAAATCAATAATATTGAAATAGTTTTATATTCACGAAGGCCTTATCGTTCATTTAGAGTTTATAAATACCATCAGAAATGTTAGTTTATATCTTTCTTTAATTATTTATGCGCTAACTATAATCAACTTGAGTTCTGTGTTCAACAAAGAATGGATAAACAAGTCAAATAAATATGGTTAATACGAAAATCAATAATATTTAATTAGCAATTAATACAGTGTAAGCGGGTATTATTTACTTGTGAAACAACAAAGACCATTCTAAACATATTCTTTTCCTTAAATAATTACTCTCTAACATTAATCAACTTAACTAATAATCCTTTAAAATATTTAGAGTTGTAATTACATTAAAAGTAGTTATCCAAAATTATATTCAAAACCACATTTAATTGCAAATTTCCAATTCAATTACTATTTTAACCCTTCTTTATTTTACAATAAATATTAACATAAGTAATGATTTATCTATAATTTTATCTGATCGCTCAAAGAGTTCAAAAGGTTTTTGTTTTCATGTTATCTTGACGTAATACTTATATTATTAAAATGTCAAGTCAACAAATAAAATTTATTGATTATTACCATAGAAACACCATATAATTATTAAGTATAATGAAATCCTTAATATACTGATGCATGTCATATTCTAAACTGGCAAGAACTGGTCCATAAAAATGTCATCAAACATTAAAAAATATTTTTTACCCTCTACGTGATTTTAGCTTAAGTAAATGCTGATTATTTATTTATTATTTATTGAGGTAATCTTGTTTGGTGAATCTACTAAATTAGTATCTTGTTTAATTAGGTAACAAATTTATTACTTTTGTGCGAAGTAATTTATAACATAATGTATTCATTAACTTAAAATATTACTAAAGATGCATTTCATAATATTAAACATATAAAATCAGTGTAATTTTAAGGGGTTAAATAAATATTTTAATAATCATACTCTTTCTTTAAAAAATACTTCCCCCGAGTATGCTTTGCACCCTATTAGGTAACACCAAACCGTTCTTGAGTTTCACTTTCGTTTTTTTCGCTCCTCAAAAAATATTCCAGCTTCATCTGTGCAAAGGTTGCCTGTTTATTTTCCCGATTTCCTTTTTTTTTTTGCCAGACTGAAATGCAAATATAAACAGAAATGGCAAATAGGCAATATCCAATCTGCTGTTTCTATTGCCTCCTAAATCAGCTTCACTTTATTTTTCTCCCAAACAGAGTTTGCCAAAAAAGAAGTCGAAATTGAAAATATATGCAAATAGAGGTGGTAAAACTAGGGAAAAGCACCTACACAAACAGAGAAGTGTGGAAATCTCGCTGCCCCGACTTGTGGCTCATTTAATTTTCGCACTCTTGGCGGATTCGGGGCAGATGTTAAATGAAATTCGAAATAAACGCTGCCATGTGTAGTTGCGGTTGGATTACACGGCTGGGATTGGGGTTGGGGCTTGGGGAATAAAAGGGGATCCGAGCTGAAATCTAATTTCCAATGTCTGCCAACTCTTTGCCCCTCCTGGCCTCCCTGACGAGCAGCGCTTCTCCTCGATTATTCGAAAAGGACTCCGCCATTGGAGTTTCCCTCTTTTGCATGACGTAGCAGATTATTTATTGTGTGAGGTTGTTGCTTAAGTATTTATGCAGAGTCCTCAGTTCTCTGTTTGTATTTGTGTGCACGGAGAAAAAAGGGAGATTCATTTGAATTTTATTTACTTAAAATGAGGAAATGCTGGATTATTTAGAGAATAACTTGGGATATTTATTATTTACAAAATAAAGCAGGCAATGAATCATAGTACCTCCAGGACGAAATATATAAGTAAATCGATACTGCATTTATTGTTTGATGAGTAAGCCGATGTATACATGGAACAAATAATTTAAAAAAAAACTATTTTTTAAATTAAATTTGATATTTATTGTGATTTAAAAATTCTCTCTAAATATGTTCATGAAATTTGTAATTTATAAGTTAAATATCTCTCTTTATATAAAAATTCGTTGTGAAGTTAATAATATTTTCTATATATATTATTTGACTTTTCCGAAAGTCCTTGCTATTTTCTTCACCTGCATCAAGGTGTGGGTATTTGTGTGTCTGGCCTGGTTTGTTGTGTGCCCCAAAACCCACACCACCCAACCCCACCGCCTACCCCCTTGAATTTTCGCATGAGCAACAGAACACAACAGGAGCGAATGGCAGGAGCGAGGGAGAAACGGGAGCGAGAGGAGCACAACAAAGTCCAGGAGTTGACTTTTATAGAGTCGCATGCACAATAAAGAAGTCTATTATCCTTTTTGCCAGCCAGTTTTGTTGCTGTTGTTGCCGCTGTTGCTGCTGCTGCTGTTGCTGTTGCTGCGACGAGGACTCCCCGGGATCGATATCCATTAGGAAAATTAAAATTGTGGCAGAGGCAATGAACGTAAAAAGCGGAAGCAGCCAGTCCGGCCAGTCAGCCAGTCAGCTCAGTCATTCAGTCAGTTAGTCATTCAGTCGGTTAGTAACTCAGTTATTCCGTCATGCCGTCAGTTAGTCAGTTAGTCAGTTAGTCAGTCACCGAAGACATACATAAAAAAAGGCAGCCCAAAGGTCGACACAACTTGAAGAGTTTTCCAAGGATCAACTCGATTCGGGGTTTTTTTACAAGTTAGTTTTAGTTTGCGTAAGTTGTCAGGTTCCCTGGTTGCTATTTCCTGTTTAGGCTCACCTTTGGCTTCTGTTTCCGGTTCCTTAAAATTGCCTCCTTAGAAGGATTTGGGATATATTTTAGGCCTGGAAATTATTACAATGTTCTGAGGAAGTTTTAAAATGGTAGAAATATAAATGTTAGGAAAGTAATAATGCACAAAGAAATGAGTCTTAGCTGCAAATTTGATATATTAAATATAAGGCCTATTCAGAAATAAAATTCTTACGCTATTATATTTATAATAGAGCCTATTAAATTTTCTGCAAAATAAGAATTACTTCGAAATTTTGTAATAAAGAAATTAAATGCTGCGAAGTGTTTTGAAGACTGTTTAATATAGGAATCAAATTAATTTAACATAAATCTATTTTTTAGAGTATTTTATTATTTAACTTTCCTTGCTTCATCCATTCTTCCCTTCTTTATTTTTTTGTTTATTGTTTATTTTGAATTAAGTTTCCACACACACACTGCACACCCTTGTTGTTATTCTTCCTACTTTTTGGTAGGTGCTGTTGTTGTAGGTGTCACTGTTGTTTTTGCCATTTTCCGAATGCCATTTTTGCAGCTGTCATTTGTGTGGGTCCTCCTCACTCTGCATTTTCCCATTGTGTTTCCTTATTTTTCTCCGTTCTCATCCATTTTTTTTTTGGGCCAACGCGTGCGCGACATTTTCATTGTTAACGCTTTGTTGTTTTTAGTTTGTGGCAGTGTTTTTGTAACTGCCACTGCCACTGCCGCAGCCGCAGGAAAACTCATCTGTCATTCAAAGTCACAACAGCGTGCAATTTTCCGTTATCATGACTTTTTCAATTCCAATTTTCGGCTGCATCCGCACAAGCCAAAGTCCATCCATCTATAGCTAGCTCTGTGGAAATTCCACACAATCGTTGCACATGTTTGCATTTCAATTTGATAGGAAAATATATTTCATTGCCAGCAGCAGCATCCACGGCCTGGTGTGTGTGTGTGTGCATCAGAATTTCAATATGCAAAGTCGAGCAAGCAAACCAAAAACCGAGTACCGAGAATCCAGAATCGAGTATCCCAGAATCGAGGATGGAAAATTGAAAATTGAAAACCCAAAACCCTGAAAACCCACAACGAGCAACGCAGTCAACTGTCAGTCAAGCGCGGCCTGTCGAGCTTTTGGCCTGCAGTTTGTTAAATGTTTAAGCAGAGGCTTTATTTTCGGCCAGTCCCCGGCTGCTTCGGGTCTCGAATTTGCAATTGGAGCCCTGAATTTTAGACAACCCCACAGGCGAACCCCCATAAAAAACCCACCCCCTACAGTTCCTCAGGAAGCAGCAGCCAGCCAGCAGCTTGTTGAATTTTTATTACGTGGCCAAGCTGCACACATGTGGGCTTGGGATCTTGTGCAAATTCAGTACGGAGCGCATATCTAAGCTGAGGGGGCAAGACAAGGTGGTGCTTGAAAAGTTTGGAAAACTACAGGAAAAACTTGGAAAATTAACCATAAATATAAGGGGGAAAATGTATATGAAGTATGGAGGTTTTTGGGTTGTGTTCGGGTATTAAAAAATAATTTAATTTAATTTATACGTGTTGTTTACCATGATTTTGATTATATTTGAGCTTTAAGAAGTACAACTTTTAATAAAAAAAATTTCATCTTGGAAGGGAAAATAATTTGGCAAGCTTACTTAATGTTAAAGGAGTTATTTCATTGTTTTTTAAGTTCAATGAAATTAGAAAGGACAATTATTAAAGGCATTTTTGGTTTGCAAGCACATTTATGATTAATGGATTTATTGATTGTTCTTGACAGTTTAATTTAATAATACCCCTTTTTTAATTATAAAAATAGGTTGCTTAAAAAAATACTATATTTTATTTATACAAAATTCTATTTTCAATTTTCGATTTATAAGATTTTGTACAAATATTTTGATAGTACTTTGATAGTACGGTAAACCTTTAAAAAACTCAAGAGGCAGTTTAAAATCTACTAATTTTTCATGTATTATTAAAAGTTAAATACTATATTTAAATATTTTCTACCATCACGACAGGCTTTATTTTATCTCAAATCCCATAATTAAAATTAAAAAAAAAACAAATTTCTAATTGATTATACCTAACACTTACCCCTCAATATCCTTAAAACCACCCATGAACGAATTCTCCTTCCATACAGTAAACACACACATGTGCAAACACACACACACTCCCCACACACACACACAGGGTGTATGTGCTGAAATAGAAGGTCCATCGAGCGACCGCTTGAGCATCGCATCAGCTCAGTGGAGCATAATTTTTGCGGTTCCTTTTAAGTTTGCATATCAATCGAAAATTTATATGACGGTAAAGCTCCCCATCTCTCTTCCGCTCCCCGTCTGCCCCAAGGCTAGCTGTCTCTTTTGCTCTCCCTGTAGCCGCAATGCAAATAGCTAAAGTTGTGTGTGTGTTGTGTCTGTGTGTGTTTGTGTTTGTGCGCGCGCATACATTTGCAAGTGGTTTATATGCAAATCCTGGGAAAGGAGGCTGAAAAAGGAAGCAAAGACAGGGAAGGGGAGGAAAGGCAAGGCAAGGAAGTGGCGAGGGGGGTAGGGTGGAAAAGGTGAGGGGTACACATGCACAACCAAACACACACACACACACTCCCCCATACAACGGTAAAAAAGGCAAATTTAAAAAAAGGCTGTAGTTTTCCTACCTTTAAGTCGAGGTCCTTTCGCACAGACAAGTGTACTTTTGTTATGATTACAACTGAGGTCAAAATAATAGAAAAATTATGAAGTAAATATGCATTTTATTTAAATTTTATAAACTAAGCAAATTTTATATTTAGTAATTTCTAATCTACGTTTCAGAAAATAATTTAATTATATTCTTAAAATGTGGGTTTTAAGCACTGTTTTCTACAAAAGCAATTAAATATTTTCGAAAATACTAGGATATCTGGTTAATAACTCTTGTCTTAATATGTCAACTATGAATTTTCGTTTAATAATACATCTTTTAATAAAAATTAAAAAATTAATAATTCAACTAACATCCAGTTTATTTATATAATTATAACCAAAATAATGCGCAGTAATGTAATTGTAAAATTTGTTCAGAAATATCTAGCCTTGTAAATTGTTAAATAATACTTAGTAAATATCTTAAGAAGTAATCCTATTAAGGTTACATGGTAACCAAACATATTTTAAAATATTATTAAAATTATTAGCCATTTGAAGTATTCAATAATATTTTTAAGGCCCCTTTAAGTTGACTCTGCGTCCTTGTTTGTATGGACTGTTGTGCGCCATATTAAAAATGGCGGCAGGCGGCACAAAAACAGAGGCAGGCCGTGCTGCCTGCAACTCGTCTACTTGGGGGCCAGGCTCAGGGGCTCTCCACCCCCTTTACCAAATAATAAAACCCCTTGTCAAGCAACCCCCTACTCTCAGGCCCCCTTTGGCCGTCCACCTGCCCCACTGGCACTTGCTACCCTTTTCTGTGGCCATTGTTTTTGGTCCTTGCTGTCCTCGTTGTTGTTGTTGTTGTTGTTGTTGGCACCTGCCACCGAAGCTTTTGTTTGCCGATGTGTATGTTTTGTGTGTGTGTGTTTGCCACATGCCTCTTCTCCCCCCCCGTGTTTGTGTGTGCTTCGTATCTGTGTGTGTTTGTAGCGACAATTCTTAAGGGGAAATTTATGCAGAGTAGAAAAGCAAAAACTGTGAACAGTCCGGGGAGCTGAAGGAGGAGAGCGACAAGGATAAAGGACGATGAAGGGTAGGGCAAGGGGAGTGGGGAAAAAATGGCGAACAAAAGTGCACAGCAGCAGTAACAACAACAACGACGAAAGCAATAACAATGAACAAGTTAAGAATGGTGGTATTCGGCCATAGGAGACAGACTGAAGGTGCTATCTTGATATGAGAAATATTTATGAAATTCTGATAAAATTTTAAAACCTTTAAAAATTAAATATATTTATTTAACTAGCAACAAAATCAAGTGTTGACTGAGTTTTACAAAATATGCTCTTTAATTTAAAGGGTATTAAACGATACCATATTTTAATAAAAGTTTTCTGTATGTTTTTTACTAAATAAAGTATCCGCAAAATTCTTTATAAATTTATATATATATTTAAAATACTTACATTGGAAAACAATAGATTATTTAATACAAAAATGTTTATTAAAATATCCTTTTAAATCCCTAAGCACATCCTTTTCCCAATAAACAATACTCCCCAAAAGACAGTAACCCATTGCAGGGCGTAAAAAAGAATCAGCAACCAAAGTTGGCTAACAAAACTTGTCTAGGCCATAAAGGAAGGCAAGGCGGTCGAAGGACTGGCGTCTGTCAGGTGTAGTAACCAAAGGAGAATTGGTTTGGTTTTCAAGGGGAAAAGGACTCCTTCCAGCGAAGGTCTGCACTGACTTCTGCCAGATGCTGATCCCTGGGATCTGAAAGTCGGCGACAAGGCGCAATCATAAAACATAAGGCCGCTAAGGCCGTAGTTAAGGCCCAGAGACCGGGCTTAGGCTTAGTATTTTCAGTTATTTCAAGGAGGCAACCCTTTCCGGGATCACAGTCCTGATGATGATGGGTTAGTTGTCAGGGGCGTTTAACCCTTGACATATGGGCTAGATAAAAAATTGTCAAGTACGGCATATTAGCGATGCCCATATTGTCATTAAGTTTAATGCGCGGTGCAAATGTAACGATTCGGTGAAATTTACTGGAAGCTGGCAGTCCTCTGTAGCAGCCCCTAACAATAGCCACCCCTGGGGATAAACCCTCAAACACACACTAACACACACACACACACGTCGCCTCGCATCGCATAATTGCAGGGCGCAGTTCCGCCCACATTTTGCCGATTTGCGATTTTGTGATTTTGCGTTCTTCGAAAGCTTTTGTGCGAATTGGCGCCTAATCAGGCGGAAGATTTGAATGAGCGAACAGTCAACACCCGCAAAGAAGTCTGAGGGGAGGGAGCGGGAGCGGGGCCCTAAGTGTTGTCATTTTGGTGGCAATAAAAATATATTTTTGACAACCGCATGGAAAAGTGTCGCCGTCATCGCCGCCGTCAGGACATGCGCTCGCTTGGATGCCTCGCGAGCGCGGAAATCAGCGAAAACAGTAAAGAGATGGAGAGGGAAAGGAGGGGGCGGAACAGGATGATGGGGGCGTGGCCAGACAGCGGCTGTTGTGATTCCCCGACGCCGACCCCAAAGGGGCACTGACAGAAAAGCGAAGCCCCTCGCAGAAATAACAATCGAGGAAAATAAAAGAAAAATTTTGGATGTGTGTCCAGAATGGTTTAAACAGGAAAATAAAATATTAATTTTTTGAATTTTTAAAAAGAATAATTACAATACTATTTCAGTATATATTTATTTATTTAATAGTATTTTTTACATTATAATGATTTATTAAGTTTACCAATTTTTCAATGAATAATTCTGGTATTTATTTTTTATTGATTTAGTTATTTCTGTCTTTACTTAAAAAGAACATCAGGTTATATTATGGTTTTGTAAAATCTTTAAGTTTCAGTAAATACTTATAATTTTTTTACTATTTAAAATATTTCAGTATGGTATGAAAAATAACTAATTGGTATTCAAAACCAATTGAAAAAGTCTTACCTTATGGAACAAAAAGTAGAACAGAATTTAAAAAAAGTTCACAAAGCCTCTGCTTTGAAACTAAGTAATTTTTCCTGAATTCATCCCCTTACCTCTCTCTTAATATTTCTCTCAGTGCATTCTGCCAGTGAAGTGTGTGTGCTCGGACAGGCGAAAAGACTTCCACTTGGCTTGGTTTTAGTGGGTGTTATGACTTCTGACCATCGAGTCATGTGCCAGAATGTGCCATAAATCATGTGCGCAACTCTGTGACAGGAGGACAGTTGAAAGGGACCCACACAGCCCCTGAAAAATAAATGAGCAAACTGAAGGAAGCTGAAGGAATGTATGCAATGAATCCTTTCTTTCTTTCCTCCTCAGCCTTTCGTCTCCTCATTAGCCAGCCGCCAGGTAATCGAGCAGCCCGGGCACGTGTCCAAGAAGGATGCTTAAAGCAGAAATCCAAGTCCCCCGAAAATAAGCAAGACTCCAGGAAAGAGTGAAAGTTTATACTCTTTTAATTAGCGCTAATGAGGAACGTAGGCGTGTCTTGATCCCTGGGGGGTTTGGTGTCCTTCACGTATTGACTTACAGCCTTAAAAGAGTCGCGCAAATTTATTGTAGGCAATAATCCTTAAAGTTTAAGTTACATTCCAAAGATAAGCGGCAGGCCAAATGGCCTGGGCACCGTCCCTCCTCGGAGTGCAGCTCCATAAAAATACGAATCCAAAAACCAGACCAAAAGTTGAGGGCACTGGGAGAAAATACTTCTAAGGGAGAGTAAATTTATACATATATATTTGAAATTTCTGTTATTCCTCATCAAAGCCTTTTAAATATGTAAGATAATTATCCCCTGACTTAAGAAATATTTGAAATATTAATCCTATTTATTTATATATTTATGTACATGTTGTATACTATTTCTTCGAGTGCACTGATACGTACTTGTGCATATATATTAAGACCCATAAGGCCAGACGCCGTCGGGCCGCTTAATTGTTCAGCCCTGGAACGCGGGCTGGAACTCGAGCTCACCTGAACTTCGGCTCGGTTCTGCTTCAGTTTTTTATTGTTTGCGGTGAGTCAGAGGGTTTCGGCTTCGGACTGGACCCGGGCACTGGGGACCGGACCGGGTCCGATGGCGTTATCAGTGCAGGTTTAACCGAACCTATAAACAACCGCGCGGAATGCCATGCATAAATGTCCCCAAATTAGATAAACATGGCGCCAATGCAATCGAAAGAGGCCCCGGGACACGCAAGGAGGACGGAGAACGGAGAAGAAATGAAGGAAAATAAAGTATAAACAAGGAGAGGGGCACCTCTCTCCAGGTGATTCGGTCTGGGCGTGTTCTTTGTGGCCCAATTTTATCTTAATACCCTTCCTAATTTCTGCCCCTCCCTCGGCGCCCTCATTTGAATAGAGTCTCGCCTGTCTCCGCCTCTTTCTCCAGCTGCCTAGTTGCAGTCTTCCCTGAAGCCCACTTTCCCCCGCCTAGTCTCCTGGCAGCTTGTAGCCGCTTATCACGAACAAATTTTCGTTTTGATAACACCGCCGACTTGGACTTCGTGTAAACTGTAAGCCAGACACAAGCCCAAAAAAATAAAAATAAAATAAATCGAGATGAGAGGAAAAACTGAGGGACACCGGGAGGTACAAATTTGGTTTTCTTTGATGGTTTATAAGTCATTTGGCCGAGGAGATATTCCCTGGTAATAGGGCGGGCATGTGGTTTCGGGAAAACTTGTGGAAAACAGATGTGGAAATGTGTGTTGAAGTTTGATTGAGCATTGATCGTGCATATATATAATACATATGGATGTATAATAAATTTGTTATTCTTTTGCTTATCACAAAATGTTGGTTTTACAGCTTTCATTTGCATTTTACAAGGTTTTCTTTTTGATTTTTTTTTTTAACTATTGAAGGTTATATTTAAAATGTTTATTTATTTTTTTCTTGGAGCATTAAAGTTACATTTAAATTTGTAAATTATGCAAACTTTTGATTTGCTTTATTTGATGTGCAAATATTTGTTATAAATGTTAGAGATAAGGTTGTGTTTTGGATTTATAGGAAGGGGATAAATAATTAAGCTTCTTCTCCCTATTTCAAATAGTTGTATTTCTTGTTACGGAATTGAGTATACAAATTGAATGAATAAATTTTTTAAGCTTGCATTAAGCAAGGTAAATTTTGTAAAACCATTAGGGAAATATGACTTAATATTTTGCTTTAGAAAATACTTAAATTTTTCCTATTTCTCTTGAAATATAAATTCCTATTGGCCTTTGTACATGTACTAGACTTTACTCATATCTTATGGTAAGCCTCTGTCATTATCATTAACATTTCCATAACCCAATACCCGGCTAATCCCTGACAGGGCAAACAGGAGTCGTGTTTGGACAACTCCCGATCGTGTCGTATTGAATTTCGCAACATATTTTCCTTCAGTAAGGATAGAGATAGAGATCCTGGACATCGTCCTTACCCTCTACCCACTGTCCTGACTTTTCCAGCTACTTTTCGTGACATGTGTTCGCGATGTCTGATAGCGGCGTAACCTCCCACCCCGGGGATGTCTATATAAAAACAAAAATACAAATAAAATCCAACTGAGGCTGGCCGCAGCCAACGCGCACCCCTCGAAATTCCTCGATTCGGGTTCGATTCGCAGGGGCGGAAAAAGCCTGCGAGCCGAGTCATAAATTTCACTCTCAACAGAAGAAAAACACATGAATTGCATTTTGGGCAAACACAACCCCAACACGGTGCCCAAGGAGTCCCAGAACCCAAAAACCCATAGAGAACCCGGCCAGCGAACATGGAAAATGCACAAAATATTGCGCGTTAAATTCAATTTTCAGGGCCACCCTCTGATAGAGTTCCTTTTTGCCTCTAGGGGAGGGATGTCCTTGCGGCTAGATGAGCCTTATTAGTTGATTACAGGATGCATTATCGTGATTATCGCGTATGCTGGCAAGTGTAGGTCGGCATCCATAAATGGAAGTCCTTTTTGCACTTCCTTTTCCAGCCATAAAGGGGTGGTTGTTGTGTTGTGCTGCGTGTGTGGGTGTAGGCCGAAAATTTACTGCTAATAGTTTGATTAATGGCCTCGAGTCAGTGGCTTAAAGTGAGCAGCCAGGATCCGGGGAAACTCTACTTACCACTCGCTCGTAAGCCCTATAATCATCATGTGCTCTGTGATTTGAGCCCATCGGCGGCAGCTGCTGATTGATAAGATTTCACGGAGATGTAAATAGATTTGAGCCTTTGGAAAATTATGGGGAAAATGTGGCAATATGAAACAAATGCTGACATTTTTGAGCTGGGTCTTACAGAAGCTATGATTATGTATTTAGTATTTTAATTTTATTTATTAAGTATTGGGGAAAATTAAAGGGAAATGTTATGGCTACAAATCTTGGCAAGATGTGGATGAAAAGATTGTGAAAGATATGATTGAGGATTGGATTGGATGTATCAAAGGAAGATTGCAAAATTGAGTTAAGAAATTATATTATTTCCTTTCGAAAAAATGTATATTTAGCTCTGTAAAACGATAGGTTATCCTTGTAACACGAACCATAATGTTTGGCCTATGTGTTGACACTTTTCTCGCGATGGATTTCACTGGCGCCTCCTGAAATTCGACGCTGCATGTTGCTCTGCATCAGCAGCTGACTCAAAGGATCGACTGACCAAGGGATAGTGCGTCCTGTGACAGCTGGCTCGGCGGCTGCTGTGGCACACTTTTCAGCACTCTTTCCACACTTTTGATTTCGGGAGATCCTTCAGATCCCGAGCCGAGTGCCAACAACTGATGCTGCCGTTCAGCGCAGTCGCGTGTTATCCTTGGAGGGTCCTCGAGGGCAGCAACCCCTTCTCCACACAGTTGCCGTTTTTGTGGTCCCTGGATATATACACCATATATTCCATGGGCATTCTGCTTTTATTGGTTTCTACAAATATTTAATGGATTTCAAGTGGCGTCTCCGTTGTTGCCGTTGTCGCTGGCACTTCATAATTTTTCTGTGAAGGGGTTGCCTTGGCGCTCCCTCCCCTCTGTCGAGAGTAAAGTGAAGTGAAGTGCCTATATGGTTATATCGATACATGACTCATGTCGGCCGAACGAGAGGAGAGGATCTTTCGACGCCAGCTGCCGTTTCGAATTGGATCGGAAAAGGTAACAAAAGCAGGCTAAAATTAACCACTGAAATCGGAAAATATTCAATTGTTATTTTTATTAATCGAAGATTTCAATGGAACTTTGGAAAGAATACAGTCTTCAATGGGTGAAAATGGTCAGGAAGTAGCAGCAAGCTTGGCTAGTTTGGAGGTGATAGAAAATATTAATATTAATAATGTAGCTCGTTCCTTTTTTAAAGTTCTTAATATTTAAGAAAGTCGCATTCCTCTTAAAGCAAACCCTCTAGGTTTTGTCTGAAAAATCCTGCAACTAATTTACTTTCTGCTGAAGGACTCCAAACCAGTAACTTCTGCCAGAATGGGCTTCCCTCCACAAACTCTCACACACTTTATTCTATTCCCATTTCAATGAAGTTTTCAACAAGCGAATTTCTGTGCGATTCTTGAAGGCTTTTCATTATGAATCACCGAGAACAGAGCAGCAAGTTCCCCAAAAACGATCTCAGACACTTTCCCTCCGGAAAGTTGCCGAGGGAAATGAGGGAAAACCCTTAGGAAGCCGAGCATTAGAACAGCCATTAAAGTGTCTTAACTTTTTCAGGGGTTCGTTTGCCCTGGCTTTTCCCGCACACACACACATTTCTTTTCCTGACTGCGAAGTGAAAACTCCTCGAACAAAACTCTGGCAGTTAAAGGGGGGTTTTTAGTTTCGACTTGTATAGCAAGGTTTATTTTTTTGGGCTGGGCCCTGTGTTTCGGTCTCGGGGTTAGTAAATTTATGATCCTAGTCGCTGGAATGACGCTGAACTTTTTGCTGCACACACGGAACGGAGCCAACTTGGACTTGGCCACTGCCCCGAGTATCATCTGCTTAATCACCAAAAATAGCCACCATATGGCACATGAAGGGAAAAAGCGACTTCAAAAGGAGTTCCTTTTTTTTTGTACTTTTCCCCCTGCTTTTCCCTTTTCCTCTGGCTTTTTGCACGCACCGTACGGGTGTGTAGTGTGTGTGTGTGTGCCAATAATTTATTCATATGCGCTTACAAGTCACTAATGTTGTTGCTCGCTGCTCCTGGCTTTTCTTGTTGCCGTTGCTGCTTTCTTGCCGCAGACAATTTATGCACACTTTTGCGGAAAAGCCGCAGGAACATACACAGTTTTTCCTTTAGCAACTGTTTTTCATGCGTTTCCAGGGAGTGTTCTTTAGCCGAGGGCAGAGGAGGAGAGCTATTTAATACCAAGTGTTGAAGTTATTGTTTAACATTTAATTTGAAGTAAAATATAGACTTGTATTTATGAGAATCGAACCCAGGATTGAAGAGCGGCGATGGAGAAAGCTTCCATGCTTTTCTATATATTGTTTTCCGATTTTAGAAAAATATATACCCTCAAATTTTGAAATAATATACACCCGTCATCTCCCCCAATCCCTGTTTGTAAGCTTTTCTCCGACTTAAAAAAAAAAGCAGAAGAAAAGCGCGCCGGGAAGACTAAGCTGCTTACAGTGAGCTGTCGATAAGAGTGCGAGACCAAAGGCTGTGGAGTGACTGCCAGCGGCGATCGCTCATGTGGGCCATAAATCATAAAGACGCGACCTCCGTCCAGAGAGATCCCCGCCAGCGTCTCCGTATCCGTCCCGTCTCCGTCTCCGGTTCCAAACCCAAGTCTGCTGCTGCTCTAATGTGCTTAAGGAACGCTTAAGGTTGTCCGCACGTCAGGAATTCGCGTCCCGAGCTGATAAGAAGTCGCAGCCCTACCTGGATTTGGGCTGGACTTTAGGTTCCCAGTGGCCAGTGTCAGGCTCGGACCAAGACCAAGGCCCAGACGAAGGCCCAGACCCAGACCCAGACTCAGACTCAGACCGAGACTCGAGCTCGAAACTCAGAAGTGACCATGCAATACCAGAAGCCCGAAATCAATTGCGTATTTATTGGTCACAATCAATGCGGCGCGACAAGCCGCTGAGGGCAGCGAGAGAGTGCACAGAGAGAAAATACTGGTTGACATTTTGTAAGAAAAAATATTGGAATTTTTAAGGAGTATAAATAGCAATGGAAAATTAAGGAAATAATGTTTATTTCAATCTATTTTTCCTCAGATGCTTGCAAGGCATTTAAAGAGACACTTTCATAGTTTATAAAGAAGAGATAGATGTTGTTTTTTAGCATCAACAGTAGAGAAACAAGGTTATATGCTATAATTTCTCTCTGTGTACAAGAAACGAGCGTTTAATGATCGCCCACCGCGTCGCCGTCGACGTCAACCGCAATAAGCCGGCGGCGTCAGCAGAACGCACCCATTTCATTACCAAATTCCGGGAGGATCTTCGTATCCTTTTGGCTTGTCGGTTGCGTCATGGCCGTGGAATGCCAGTGCCAGCCCCTCTATATGGTTATGGTGATACTGGGCTCTCTACCTGTCCCTGCCCCGAGTGTAATCAGTTATAAATCACCCGTCGCAGTCTTCGTCCTCGTTGTCGTCTAGGAAGTGCTGTGCAGGCAGCGTGCTGTGTTTCCTGTTCCAAATTCCGCATCACAGTACGCATATCCCTGGGTTTACAGTCCTGCAAAAGGAAAGGGTGAGGATAATAGGATCTTACCTGAGGATTCTCAATGGCTTGCAATCGTTGTGTCATTGTCTTCACTTGACTTTGTCTCTGTGCCTGGAAATTGATCTTTTAGCTGTTTTGAATGGAGTTGTGTCGTGATGGCACTAATTACCCAACTAAATATATGGGAATAATAGGAAGCGACAATATAGCTTGGGGTCATTTGATAATTATTAATATTAGAAAAAGGGTTGAACTCTGTACATTACATTTCAATGATTTAAGAAAGTGTTTGGAGAACTGAAAGGGCCGTCGGTTAATTACAAATAATGTTTAACATTTGAGCAGATAATTTCTTTAATGTGTTTTGAAATATTTACACATCTAGATAATATTAATATGCCCTGAATAGTAAGGTTCCACTGCCACCTCTCTCTCTGATTAATTTTCCTTGTCTCCATATTGGTTCATTATTTTGAAGAAACATTAGTGTTATACATCTTTGCAACTCTTATAGTATAATGAATTCCAGTCAAGGTAAACCTTCAAAGCTGTAGAGATGTCTCCCTGCAGTTTCTGCAACCCCAAATTATTTAAATAATTTGAGAAACTACCATAAAATTACCTTTGTTTAGTGTTAATTGAATTTCCAGCAATTGTATTTGGGAATTATGTTTCCCTGCTGCTTTTCCCAGCCCCTAATGATTGGGAAAAGCAAACATACTCGCACTTGGGTAATTTTATCACCAAAATCGTGCTCGGCAGGAAATCGAAAAGTCATCTACACTCGCAGAACTCGCTCCGTGAGTCGCGTTTATGCTTTCCCCGAGCAATTTCGCCTGGTAATTCCCATCAACTATTTTCCCAGGCAACCTGTGACCTGTGACCCTGGCCGTTCCCCGCCCTCCCCTTCCCCGCCTGGCTGGCAAAACCTCCCATTCAATCACCATAAACATTCGACACCGCTGCAAGTGCACCGCATGTGTCCCAGGACTGCCTCCAGATCCTGCTGGCGAGTGTCCTCCCGCTGATGTTAATGAGTAAATTTTTGCCATGCGATTGCACGACAGGAAAATATTAGCCACACACACCACACACGCCCTGCATAAAAAACGCTCATCGGCGAGGGTGTGGAAATTGAATTGCGTGGGGAGTGGGTGGTAAAGGGGGAGTGGAAAGTTAGGGTGGAGGGGGGTCGGAAAAATGTTGCACGCGCCGGACACGCAGCGTGACAAAAACGCGCAATATGGACGCAAAACAATTTCCCAGGCCTCGAGCTCCGAAGCGAAAGTGTTGAGCACAAAAGTCAAAGGATCAACGCCTGCAAGTTAACCGTTGCGAGGAACACAAATAAAAGGAAGAGAACACGCCAAAAAATGAACCGTGCGGAGAAGATGGGAAGGAGTCCAGGCACTGGGAGAAAATGTTGATAAAAAGACAAGATTTAACCCATTTAAATGAAATTAAATTGTTTCCTATATATAGTTTTTTTTCTTAATATGAAAACAGTTAATCAGTAACCTTTTAAATGCTAATTTAAATTTTAAAACAACTAATCAGTAGGCTTTTAAATGCTGCTTAATTTTCATATTAGGCGATCTTCCACTTGGGATTTATAGTTAAAAGAAAGCTAATAATGCTCCTCAATGTACACCTTAATTTGTGTATAATTTATTTTAAGGTTTGCTGATCAATTTCCACTTTTAGTGTGCTTACCACTAGGTTGTGACTAGACACAGTTGGGAATTATAGTGGAAAACCAGCTTATTAATTGGGAGATGTAAGGCAAAGCAAGTTACAAAGGCTGCAGGGCTAAGGAAAATCTTTAGAGATATTTTCAATAAGTAATTTAAACTAAGGCCTACTTTATTAAGCTTTAGTTTATGCCTGGTTCTATAATTTAATTTGTTAAGAAAACTTAGCAATTTTACACACTTTCTCCCAGTGTTTTTGAGAGGAAGTTGAGGCACACGTGGCCCATAATGAAAACGGAACGAAGCGTAGCAGCGACAATAACCACTGAACCACCGCACCGCCGAAGTGGATGAGGATGTGGCAGCAACAGTGGGCGAGGAAGTGGCGGTGGTAGTGTCTCCCCAGGGGAGTTGCCATGAGCAAGGAGTCGCCGTCGCCGTCGCCGTCAAGTCATCGTCGTCATCGGTGGCCAGCGGCACGTGGCCCATCCACGTGGCCCAGAAGGAGGAGGTGGGTGGGGTCTGCTCGAAAGCGGCTCGAAAGTAGCAAAACAATAGGCCACATTGGCGGGCAATCAGGCGAGGCCAGAGGATTGGGTTATCCAGCTAAATGTTCATCTTCCTGCCTCACAAATTGTTAGTATAAACAACAATTGTCCTGCACACGTGTCGGCCATTCGCCGCCGGATGGATGCAGCTGGGTCAGGGCTCGCTTCCCCCTGATAGATGGATCGAGAGCTGAAGGACAAGTGCAAGGCGTAACCCGAAGGACGACAATTTATTAGAGCAGTTGATGCCAGCCAGCAGTTGATTTCGATTCCAGTCGCATCAGCTTCCTCATCCTTCTCCTCGGCAATTGTCGAGTTCCTGGCACGCGACATTCAATTGACGCTTACGAAAAGTGATTAACGCATTAGGCCGCCGGCTCTGAAACGGATTTCCTTTGGCCCAAATCCGAATGCCTTCCCGAAACTGGAATGCAAATTGAATTTACACAGCCTCTTGGCGGTCGTCGTCGGCGCTTTCGGCCATTTTGCGGCCGAAAATCTAAGCTGTAAACTGATTTACCTGAGCTGCATTCACGGGCGGAGAGCATCTTTAAGATGCTCACCAAAGCGGCTTATGTATTCCTATGCTAGGGAAACGGGAAAAATATTCCCATATATAGAGGGGAACATTCCGGAGGTTGGGGGAGGCGTGAAAAGCGTTGCGATGGGCGACAAAAGAGCGGCGTTTCTTTTTTATCTTCTCTGCGGCTGCTCTTATCTGTCCGGTGTTACAATATCTGTATCTGTCCGGTGACCCGCCAGCCGACCATCCGATTAGCCTAATGCCTGCCTCTTATCCGATCTGAGCCGGCGATCATCTCTGGGATCTCTCCAGCTCCCCTCCAGCCATCCGTCCAGCCATCCGTGATGATGCTGCATTATGTCATTTACTTTTTCTACACCTTCCTCGGCCTAAACTGCGGTTTATCTATCGCTGGTGATCGAATCCGATCGCCAATGCAGCTGCCCCTTCTCAAAAAAAAAAAGATACGCCTTCTTCGTGGATTTTTTGTGTATTTTAGTACGTAAATATGACTCAATTGAAGGGGAATCTACGAGGATTAGGGCTGGGTATACTTCATTAGAAGAATGTTTTAATAATTATTATGGTATTATATTATGCTATATTATATATTTTGTAAAATCATTATTATACAAATTTAAATAGAACTTTAGAAGGAAATTTCAACCACAAAGATTTATATTCTTTAAATAAAATATCATTTAAATAACACATAATAATGAGTGAATGTATATTCATATTGTAATATATATAATCGTTGCTTTTAGTACTAGACTAAAAGCAAATTAATTGTGATTTATAATTAACTTATCTTTACTGAACCTAAAATGCAAGTTTTTAAGTAAAATTTGTTTTGTTTTAAATCATTTTGGAAGAGAAAATAGGTAGGTTATGTATTTTAGCATTTATTTATTTATTTACATTCTGTTTGCTTAAAGTTAAAAACTAAAGCTACAGTGGGGGATGAATACATTTAAATTCTATTATTGAAACACACTTTAATTTAACATATAAACTTGTCTCTAAAATCTTTCAAATTTACTTTCCATTATCTAAGTTCTTTGTCCTCTTTATCACTTAAATAAAATCTCAAAAAAATGCTATATAATCCCAAAAATCGCTTGTGCAGCCCTGATCCCAGTGGCCGTTGTGGAACCTTTGATGGATGTGCATTGTTTGGAAATTTGTTAAACGCCACATTATGTCAATTTGGCATCGCCGCCGAACGAACGATCGAACGAACGGCTTTTGGGTCTTGGCCGGTCCCAGCGAAGCGTCGCTCACCTTTGATCACCTTTCGGTGATCGGTGATCGGTGATCGGTGATCAGAGATCGGCAGATTGGAATCCGGGCGTCTTCTAATAACATCTCGCAGTGAGGAACCGCCGCCGCCAGAGGAAAATATTGAATATTGAAATTTGAATGCAAACAGAGAAATATTTTCCTTTCATTTGCGGCGTGGCTCAAACGTTTCCTCGGTTTCTTCTTTCTATTTTTTTGGGGGGGGAAGAGGAAAGGGTTTCGTATTTTTTTTACCAAGTAAACATGTCGCCACTTGACTGACAGCTGACTTGCCCCCAGTCCCTTAACCCATGGTTGCCGCAGCATTTTCCATCTGCCGCTGCTCGACTTTGATGGGCGGCAAAACGCGCCGTCAGCTAATCAATGCAATTAGCCCCCGGGACCCCGGACCCCGGACTCCGGACTCGGTGACCCCCAAAATGTGGAACCTTTTAAAATGCCAAGCATTTTACACACACACCGGGTGCACCGTGTCCCGCCCCCTCCGCCCTAGGAGTCTTCTATTATCCCGAAATGCACTACAAATGCGATTTCCTTTCCGCTTTCACAGAGAGAGAAAAGTGGGGTTTGGGAAAATGGTGGGAAAATTACATAAATGAGATCTATGACTAAGGAATATTTAAAGTAAACAAATTATTTAATTATCACCAAAATTGATTATTTATCATGGAAAGTATTATTTATTGATCATTCCATATTAAAACAAAATGTTCTTGAATTTTGAAAGTCACATTTACAAATTATTTTCCCTCAGTGCATGTTCAATTATTGTTTATTTTGGTTTTTGGAGCTGCTAGTTGGGTGTGGAGGAGCCTCGCCGGCAAATGGACTGCCATATATAAAAATGCACTCAGGCCGCAGCCTAGACAATAAATATGAATTTGAAAGTGTGGCCTGTGCCGGAGATCGGCTGGCTCCCTCCCAATCCCCATGTGCCCGTGCCCGGTGCCTCTCTCCGAGGTGTATCTCTGCCTGGTTCCTCCCGGTGGCATCCATTAGCCCGTCGGCTAAATATAGTGCACTGAAGGCCCATGATAAATGCCGCACAGGGGGCGCCATGTGCCGCCGGTTCGGCTCGGCTCTGTTGTTTGGATCTTCATTGAGTCTGTCCCGGGTCCACGTCCATGCCCCTGGCCTTTGGTTACCACAGAATTCCCACTATTTTTTCTCCTAAAAAATTTTCATAAATCCATGTTCTGTGTTTTTAAAACGAGGAAAATTAAGGGGTATTGAAGGAATGTAATAGAATAGTCGAGCGCTTCATAATTTATAAACAATATTTAGACTTTAAGTTTAAAAGTCTTAAAAGCCCGGAAAAATATATAAAATATTCAAAACAATCAAGAGTTTTATATATTTAATTTATTTATATTTTTATAGTATTCTAAAATTACATTCTTACTGCTTTTTAGGAGTCGTTCAATTTTGAAAATATTTTTTAAAGCCAAAATCTTGTAGCAACTTCCTTTAAATTTCTTTCAAAGCTCTATATATTTTCATAATTTAGTTTAAGTTTTACTCATAATTCCCAGCTTTAAACACAGTATCTCCCAGTCGCATCTTAACCCATAGAAACCCCATGTATTTGGGCCTTTCTTAACACATCGTCACTGTCAGTTGGTTAATTGTGTGCCATATGTTTTTGGGGGAAGCACTTTCGCGGTTCATTTGTCGCTCATCCCAAGGTACTTAGTACTTGGTACTTGCTACTTGCTACTCCCTCATTCAGGCGGTACTCATGCCAGAGATTTAACTGTCCATCATTCAGTTTGGGCGGTTTTTCCAGACTCCAGACTGATGCCAATCGTGGGCCTAAGCCCCGGCAAATTGACTTCAAGCCGGCACCGATCAAGCCAATTTGTGGCCCCTTCGCTCCTTTTACGTTCGACATTTCCACCGCGTCATGATCCGCCGCGATCTCGGCTGACTTGGACTGACAGGCCGACTGACTTCCATGACGCTGGTCTTTTTTAAGGCCTCCCCCTTTTAAGATTCGGAGATTGAGTTATCGAGATATGACACTGACACTGACGAGCGGCGAGGCTGCACTTCCTGCTAACCAGGAGAAACAGGTGACTCTGTGGGTATTTACCTGCGCAAATTTAAATGTTAAAGTGTGTAAAGGTAAATGTAAATGTAAATGTTGATGACCGATGCGGGCGTCGCGAATTCATCAACTTGCCCAGCTCGGCTTGTCAACTTAACCACCAAACCGAAGGGGTAATTAAACCAAATAAAAGGTAAAAAAAAGCAACACAAATATACATTCGTCATTAACGATTTTTGTGTCGCATTATACTTTTTGTTTTGCCTGCTTTTTTACGATTGTGTCTCCTCTCCTCGGCGAATATTTAACAAATTTTATTGTACACTCGCATGCGCATTCTCCGAAATAAACAAAGTATATTTGGTATAGCAGACGAATCAAATCGGGGAATTAAGTAGAGGTTTTCAGAGTCGCAAAGAAAATGCTCTTTTGTGGGGAAAAATAAAGAATTAAAAACCGAGTAATAATTATAAATTAGTCTTTGAATGATACTTTAAACTTACCAGTTATCAGAACTTTGGAATTATAAATTGACTCTTCAAATATTGATTTACCATGTCGGTGTACAAAGATTTTTCATATTTAATTCTGTGACTAAAGTCTTTTTTAAGTACAAATAAAACATAATTTTATTTACATTTTCTTTGACTTATATTTTCTATACAATCTATTTTATATTTATATTTATAAAAAGTGTAAAACATATTCCCTAACATAGTAAATAATAACCCCAAATCCGAAGAGCATCGGCGGCTTGCGCAAGCCAACCATCAAAAATTGAAGTAGCCATAAAAACATCTCGGGTATAATGTTAATGTTTTCATCAGGCTCGCTTTGTCGCGTTTCTGGATTTCTGGTTTCGCTCACCGCATATATTTTGTATAAATATTTGTTTTTTTTGGCAAGAGAGAAAGGTGTTTCCAAGGCAGTTGTTTCCATGTGTTTTACAAGCGAAATAGATATATTTGAGATGCGGCGAGTCTAGCTTTGATTTATGCTAATAGAAACGCATAAACCTGCGCCGCGACTGGGCTGGAAATGTATGCAAAACGTTTTCGAGATTGTGACTTGGAGAAGGGGTTGAGCTGTGCGACTGTAGGCCTACCGAAGAGGGCTTTTGAGGGGCTTCTTGGGGGCTGTGGCCTTGTCAAACGGAAATCATCGCACACAACTGCAAACTGCAGCGGTTCGGGGACACAATGGGGGACACAAAGGCAAAGGCAAACCTAATGGATTTCCCCTTCGACCAGAAACCCAAAGGCGGAAAACCATTGCCACTTGAGGAGACCCCGACACACATCTTCCCAACCCAAACCCAAACTCCTTACGCCTCAACGCGTTCCTCTTATACATGGGGAGAAATGTTTTAATGTATTTTTAATGCTTGGAATTGATTTCTTGCTGATTTTAAACTCTTGTATATTTTTTCTATAATTTTAAGTCTTGTTTTCCACAAGAAATCTCAGAAAAAAAAGTGACCATGTCAAGTGATTTATTTTACTAAGACCAAGTGTAACCATTTGAATGAGTAAAAGTGAGTACAGTCGCAAAAACAAGTTATAAAAGTGACCGTTTTGAGTGTATTATTCATTCAAGACCAAGTGTGACCTTACCAGTGTACAACCTGTCTATCGATAGCTCACAAGTTCCAGTTTCATTGACATTAACAAGCAAGCCTTTACATCTCTAACGTCAACCGAATTCCACAACTTTTCACCACTTTTTTTCGCAAAGTTTTCGCAAAACTCAACTAAAAATCCAGCGATGGCCGAGGACGAGATCCAGATTCTGCGTGAAGATGTGGAGCCTAACGAGCCCGATGTGGTCATCAGTCCAGACTATGGAGCTTGCACCCGTTGGCTTGAGCGCATAAGGCGAAAGCGGGTCCTTCGTTGGATTGCCTTGCCCAAGAATGGAATTACCAATCAGGGAGAACGCCGCGCTGAGGAGCCCCAGCTCGAACCTCAGGTTCAGGAGAAGCGCACCAATTGGATGATGCTGCTCCTCGTTTGCTGTTTCCTAGGACTGTGCCTGGAGCGCTACATGAACTACAGGACTCCCAGCAAGAAGGACAGCTACTGCGAGAGTTCTCATCGGCTGGGAGACATGGTGGCACACGTTCGTCGCCAGGTGCTGCACCAGGAGCAGGCACTGGACCAGCTAGAGTGGGCCCTGGACAATGCCACTTATCGGGTGGGTAGAAAGGGAAAAGTTGAGGTAGTTTTTTATTTTTACGACAAAATCCCCACCAGAACATCGCCTTGGTGGGTACCTCTGGCGTGGGCAAGAGCGAAACTGCCCGTACTCTCCGCGAGAACTTCCCGTGGCCCGAAAATGTGAAGACCCTCTCCTGGCGCGAGTCCCCTTCCCTGCTGCGTGTCCAGAGCATGCTGAAGAACATCCTCCTGTGCGGACAGAACCTCATCCTGATCGACGACTTGACCCCCCTGGATGGACACTTGGTGCCGATCATCAATGAGATGATCCGCGGACGAAAGGAGATCGCCAAAGGCTCATCCTCAAAAAAATCGAAATCCGAACCACGTCTCAAGCAGCTGACCTCGATCTTCATGTTAACCGTGGATCGCCAGCAGCCAGAGGAGATTTTCCAGGCGGAAATCGCTGCTCTCAAGCAGCTCCCCGAAACCCATGTCATCATGTATGCTCCCCTGGAACCCAGTCACCTGGTGGACTGCAAGAATCTAGAGGGCTCCGAGCAAATACAGCAGGATGCAGACAAGGTGACAGTCTATGGCTGCAAGTCCAACGATTCCCAAAAACTACTGACCAAAGAGGAAGCCTTTTCCCTGTCATTCAACTTTCTTTACTGAAGTAAAAGGAGATGTGATGTGCCAGGCTGTGGAATATCCATAAATTATATGTAACATTTATAATGTTAATGACTATTCAAACTAAACAAACAAATAAACATAAAAATGGCAAAACCTAAATGACTTTGCTTAAGTCCTTTCCCTTTTGATTTTCTTTTATATTTATATATATATTTTTTAAAATTTAATACTAACTATTTTGTTTACTAATTTTCCTCAGTGCTAAGCTGATTTTCCCTTTTCCTACTAAGTGCAACAAAGCGCTTGAATGACATTTGTAGGCCTCTACACTCTTGGCCATCTTGAGTCAGTAAAGAACTCAGCTTTTCCCCGCATTTTCTCTACTTTTTTCGCTTTATTCGCCGTGCGAACCGCCTTGGGCTAGCTGTTTTCCAAAGCCATTGTTCTGCTTTTTGATATTTATTTTGCCATGTTTTTCACTGTAACTAGCTGTGAAAGTCGGGTTTGTTCTTTGCCTGGTACCCAGGTGTCGTGGTCGGTGCCACCTCTATGCCTTAACCCTTCGACAAACACTTGCGGTGACAGGGAACAGGTGTTACAGCTAATACCTGTGCCAGAGCCCAGCCACGATTAAGGTGCCAGGTGGAACAGTAAAAAGTGTGGGTGCCAGGTTGAGGTTGCTACAGAAAAGGAACATTAATTGCTAGCCAAGGAGAGCCACAAATACGTCGTAAAATATAGGGGTAGAGAAGTAATAAAAATAAAATATACATTTATATACTTTTGCACTAAATCATTAAAAATATCTATTAAACATTATTTTTACTTTACCTATTAATTCATAAAATCTATAAGTATTTTTCCTTTACTCTTTTTTCGATTTTTTTATGTATAATTGAATAGCAGAACATTTTTATTCAAGTTTTCTTAAATATTTTTACATAAAACACTTTAATAAAAGACATATTGTTCCCAAGATCTGCCCACAAAAACATTGCATAAAAACTTTTTGGAAAATCTAAATTTCAACGAAAAAACTTTTTCAAAAATTTATAAGAGGCACTTTTTGTTGTTGAGAATTTATTTGCCTTGACATGTATAAATCATTTTAATGGCCTGGCCATTTGTCAATCCTTTTAGCCCCCACAAAACAGGACCAGGACATATTGCCTGCCCCGAGTTTGTCCTCGTTTGCCGTACCCTTGGATCTCCCTCCCTTCCTCCCTCCCCCTATTTTTATTATGCATTTTCGCTGAAACATTTTCGGTGCTTTAATTATTATTTAATAGATTCAGTGACGAAATTTCGCGTTTCGATGGGATCGAGCCTTGTTGGTTGGCTCTCATTAGCATAACAAACACTTTTGCCGAGGACACTTTTGTCGGTTGCTCGCCGGCTCGTTGTTGTTCCGCTGAATTACAAATGTTATTTGCACAAAGGCGCAGAAATATTGCATAAATTCACTTTTATTACACTGCGCGGAGAGGGAGGAGCGGGTTACATCCACACACACACATCCACAGAGGGAGCCTTCGCGTTGCGTTGGTATTTATTGCGCGTCGACGCCATTTTGTTTGAACCTTTTGAAATATTTATGCGTTGAAATCAACACGCAGCACACACAGAGTGGGGCGTAGGGCGCAGTGGAAAAGGGGGAAAAGGGGGTTCGGCAACAGCCAATGTTAACTGAAGTTATCCCTTCATCTTTTCACCATATTTTGCACACATTTTTCTTTACCAAGCCATAACCAGTGTGGGGCCAGTATTTGCTAGGTTTTTCTGTTTGGTAAAAAACGCTGTTTGGGCGGGAATATAATTTTAAAAATAATATCAAAGATAATAAATCAAAAATTATATTATTTTAAACTTTAGAAAATATTATAATTAAAATTTTAAATTAATTTATAATCAAATTAAGACAAGTTTATTAAAATAACAAAACTTATGAATATATACAAAATTATGTGGAATAAATTAATACTATACAAATTAAAAAAAAATATAATAAATATGTTTTCCCTTTTTAAACATTTATCTTTAATAGATTTATTCAATGAAATTATTAATTAATTAATAAGAAGTGACCTAAATAAAAAATTACCTTTGAATACTTGCATAATGTAGGTCCCTCAAATTGATTAATTAATGAATTTTTACATCATGATCAAGCTTCTTCCGAAATGTTGTTTAACTTGAAATAAATATTTAAATGACATTATAAACTCAACAAAAATTCGTATTAAAACAGAAAAAAGTCTCTAAAATACCCAAATACAAATTCCAAAACCCAGAAAGGGTTCAACAATTTAATATGTAGTTCAATATATCTTAATTTTCTATACCTCTAGCTTAATTACCGATACAGTCATATAGATAGATTCCAATTGAACTACAAAACCCATTCAGAGAATGAAACAAATACTTATTGGGCTATAAAACCGCATTATTATGGCAGATATTATGGCCAAACTGACAGCTCAGCTGCGCAACCAGCGACACGTTGGCCGTCGTTATCCTTTCGCTCCTTGACGTTGCACGCCGAACGGCGAATGGCGAATGGCGAATGGCGGCGGGTCCCAGAGTCCTTTTCCTCTGCGGTGCAGTCCCCCTACCCAGTCCTCCTCAATCCTTTCGCTCCGCCAGCCAGCCAGCGCGCTTTCGTTGTAATTACAATGCAGTTTAGGGTGCTGAAAGCTTTTGTGAAAATGTGCTTTATGAAATTATGATTATAGCTCAACAGCTGCACACACACACACACACACAGAGAGAGAGGGACATAAACACACACACAATCCTCGGCACCGAAGGGGTGATGGCCGGGGGAGGGCGAACTGGCATTTAAATGTGTGGCAGCTTGTGCAAATAATGAAAATGAAACAACACTTTGGCGCATTAAAAGCATTAAAAACAGTTTGCCATACAAATGGGTCCCGTCTCTGTCTCGCTGTCTCTGGCTCCCTCAGGGGGCTGTGTGTTTGGGCACACAGTGCGTATACATAATGTGGACTCGAAACATACGCATACGCCGCATAGGCCGCGTTGTTTTTTGTTTTTTCCTTTTTTTTTTGGCTGGAAACACAATATCCAGGGGTCCAGAAGCCAAGTGTTGTTGGGAGCGGAAAACCTAGGGTTTTTTTCTGGCCAGAGAGAGGGAGTTTCCTTTGCGTTTTTGTTGTTATTTTTCCTTGGGGTATAAGGCAGGGGAAAAATCTTTATTTTAGGTGAAAAATATGGAATTAAATATAATTATATCCTTGGAAATTAAAGTATAAGTAAGTTAAAATACCTATTTATTTTCATTTAATTTATTTTTAGATAAAAAAGATTTTTCTGAACTAAAAAACTAGATCAAAATATAAAAAGATTACCTCTTAAATTTTTCGAATATTTTCTTGTCTTGTCTTGCAATTATCTAAAACGACAAGAGATATAGCCTTTTAATTTTACAAGATCATTTAAAATATTGTATATATTTATAATATTTCAAAGGAAAACCTTCAGCCACTCTTCTCAGAACCCTTCAAGATCTTTTAGAATATTTTATATATTTATCATATACTTTTTCCCAAGAACCCAGGACAAGAGCCCCATCTTTTGCATCTAGCTCTGCAGGGAGAAACACATTTATTATTGTGTATTTTCCGTGTGTGTTTTTATTGTGGGTTTGACCTCACACACTAAGCCCCAGGCCAGCGCATACCCATGAGTTGGGATGCGCCCGGCACAAATTGCATTTTCAACACTTTTGTTTATGCAAAAAAAATATTTATGCATGGGTTTTCAGTCCTTAGCCCCCCCTGGACCTCACTCCATCCCTCTCGGAGTGGGTGTGTGTGTGTGTGTATGCTGAGGGGCTTAAGGCACCCGCGCCCCCCGTCCTGTGTGCTGCTGCATAATGCAATGCAAACATGATTAATGCAAATGTTTTGCGTGGTGGGCGTGGCGCGAGGTGTTGCTTTACATTTGCATTTTGGCTTACAAGGATGCAGGAGGAGCCAGGACCGAAAACCACGACCCAAACCGAACCACACTTAGTTGTGCCATTCTAAGCAGCAAACAGAAAACAGAAAATTTTCACATTTTTCCCTTGCTCTCTCAGCTCAGGTTTTATGTCATTCTTTTTGTGTTTTTTATTATTTTTGTGGCTGCATTTTTCTCGCACTTTTTGTTGCGTTTTTTGTAGCATTTTTTGTCACATTTTTCATGCACTTTACGATCTCGGGCCTATAACTTGCTGAATTTATGACAAATTGCCGGGGAGGCGCGATAAGAAAAGTGAAAGGCTTGGCCAGAAAACGAGGCTTCGGCCTTAGCTCTGGGTTCGAATAGTCCTTCGGGTGACTGCGAAACCCGTTTCAGCGATGGATTCCCCCTGGGTTAACATCCCCCCAAGCCTGGGGCCCCCTTCACCCCATCCCCGACATATCACAGCCCCATCAAGATGGCGTCGCTTTCATTGCACACAAAAGTGTAAAATGTTTACGCTTCGCTTGGGCTTCCTTCAGCCTTTACCCCGGGTCCCGCGTCCTGTGTCCTGCCTCCTGAGTCCTGCCTCCTGCCTCCTGCCTCCTGCTTGTTGGGGCTGTTGGGATCGCTTGGCTGGCTCGGCTGAGCTTGGTTGGGTTGGATAACTTGGCCCGAACCAAGCCAAGGCGGGCTCATTCGTGCGGAATGAACCGTTTTATGCTCTACTTAAAAATTGTTAGGTATATGGATTTGCTGGGGTAAAATCATTTAATTTAAGAAGAATTGAAGAATAGTTTAAGTAAATATTAAAATATAAATTAGTTTTATATTATTTTAATTAATAATTCACTTGATTATCCTTAAATGCATTTTCTTTACAAGAACAAAATTAAAAACAACATTATTTGCGTATATTCGGCATTAAAATGGGATTTTAAGGGGAATTCATTATTAAAATAATATATATTATAAATTATTATAAATAAATCTAAAGTTTAAAGACATCTGTTTGTTGAACTGAAAATTATTAAACCAAATTTAAGGTCATCTTTATGAAAATCCCTTCAAAAAACCCTTGAAAAACTCTAAAAATCCCTCCTCTAACCTTCATACTCCCACTAAATTCCTGGCATTTTCTGCAGACATTCTACCCTTCCCATCGAAGGGTATTTCCGTCTCCGGTTTGGCCAATTCCCTCGGCGCTTAGAACCTTCCCTGGAGCCTCCTTTCCGTATGCTCCTTCCACGCTGTGCTCGCTTTTCCGAGCTTTTCATTTGTCTGGCTATTGACTTTGTTTGCCATTGGCGTGTCTGGCGGTGCTTAAGCTGCAGCAAAGTGTCTGAGGAAAACTCGCAGCGAATGCTGCTGGAAAAGTCGAACGAACGAACTGGGGAAGGGGGCCTGGAAGGCATCTGGATCTGAGGTGTCTCCACATATGGATTTTCGGGTGGCAAGTGCCTGAGCACTGAATGCTGAGTAAACGGCAGATTTCTTGCGTGTTCGCCGGCCCTTTGCCTTTCCGGCTTTTCTTTTTTTTTCTCTCCCCAGATTTTACTTCGATTTTTCCGCTTCTTTTTTTCCCACACAAAGCTGTATCTTTGGGATGCCATCTTCCGGTTTCTGGAGTTTTCAGATTTCAGTTTTTTAGCGCAGACAAAACGCTCGATTTCCTTATCGCCGCTGCAACAATTGAATTTTCCTTTGGCCCTTTAAGTGGTTCGAGTGCCTAATTTATGGCGTAAAATATATGGAAATTGGGCGGGGGAAAATCGGAGAAAAACACAAATGCCGACAATGAGACAACATTTTTCATCTTGCGCGATGTAGAGACAGTTGCAAGAGCGCTCGGTTTCCCCTTGAACTTGATGTGGGGCACTGAGGGAATGGATTTTCAAAATCTAAAGGGGTATTAAAAATTTATAGATTTGCTAAATTACTTGCTTAAAAGTTAAAAAATATAGCCTAGATTTATATAGAGGAATATTTTTATTTGTTTCCAAACTAAGATAACGTCAAAATAGTAATAAATATAAATAAAATATTAGACCTTTTCCAATTCTTAAACTATAAGAATAGGAATTTAAAGATTTACAGATCCCCTAAATACATTTAATAATGTTATTCAAAATGTCAGTATCAAATTTATTGATATTAAATGAAAATGTAAATTTATTCCTTGTAATTTCCCTATAGTTCTCTTTTCTCAGTCACCCTTTTTTTCGACCTGTGTAGATCTTGGCACTTTCCAAAAAATATTCTTGATGCTAGAACAGATCACCGCACACGCGGATTTTTATTGATTTTCATGTCGGAACAACTACGGCAACAATGGATATAACAGATATATTTGTACATATATACAGACATATACTATATGTTGTGTTAATGGAAGGGCGCGGCATGACAAACGAAGGCGAAGGAGGCGGAGGAACTACTGTTGCCACTTCGCCACTAATGGAACCAAAACGATGACGTCTTCTGGAGTTCCTCACCTTTCGGCAGACAGCAACCGAAACAGAAACAGAAACAGAACCATTCCGGGCGATCAGCCGCCTAATTTATGCCCCGAATGCCGCCCCTGCTCCTTTGAAGTTTCAATTATGCGCCTCATATGTCATTTTGTGCAAGCTGCCGTGCCCGTCCTCGTCCTCGTCCTCGTCCTCATCCTCCTCGTCGTGGCAGTTGCTGCTGCATTTGTTTCTGTTCCTGTTGCTTTTGTTGCTAATGTTGCTGCTGCTGCTGCTGCTGCCAGGGAGACGCTAAAAGCCGCGACATGTTAATTGTGCCGCTTGGCCCATAAACACGCCAACTTGATGATGGCGAGCGCCAGGCTCAGAGCCGGTCTCCCTCCCGTCTCTTGCCGAGTCTTTGCATCTTTGCATCTCCCGCCTCCTCATCTCGGGGCACTAGCAGCGACTCCAATTCCTTGGCTGGCCATTGGAAATTTGTTCAATGCGGCACTGTGAGAAATTCTAGGGGTTAAATAAGACAGGAACTAGCATTATGGGCTTATAGAAAGAGTTTGGTCTTATATATAAATAAACCTAAATTCTGTTTGATATATCAGACCAAAAAAAAAGGTATTACATTTTCTATAAAATATTTAAAATATATTAAATATTTTTGTTCAAGTGCAAGCCCGTTCATCGTTTGAGGCATTGCCAAAACCGGGCTTTATATCGTAGGATGTTGCGAAGGCAGAGGCGATGGCGTTACGGCGCTGGAAGGGGTCTGAGGCATTAGAGAGACATAGGCTCACGACAAGAGGGGCCAGCACTGGAGGGGCAAATCCATTTCGATTATCATGCTAAACGATTCGGTGGATATGCAGATGTATCTACTTAACCCCGCTAACCAAAAGTCTCTCAGACTCGGCGGTGACGACTCTTGTCAGTCATAAACTGTAATGAAAACCATAAAGAAATCAACTTGGCGGATAGACAGATGTGTGATGGACCGAGGAAATATGTGTATGTACATATGGAAAATTTTATGCTGCCCATTTTCCTAATGTCTTACTCATTGCCAGATATATTAGATATTTTTTGAGAAAGCTTTTGTTAATAAATATTACAATTTTTATTAGTTTTTGTTTATTGTTATAGAAAAGATTGCAATAAAGTTGTTATGCGATTTAGGTTTCATATCTGAGTTTTTTTAGAGCAAATATTTAAGATAACTTTGAACTTGGGTTTTTTAATAATTATTTTTATGTATACGTATTTTTAATTAATTTAATTTCTTTTTAACTTTCAACTTTTTGAAAAATCCCTTGAGTCCCCTTTTTATTGTTCTTTAAATTCTTGTTGTTTGATGTTCTCGTGCTTGGTAATCCTTCTAATAATTGCAATTTCCTAATGACCAAGCCTTGCGTTGGCTCAAGCCTTAGTCCAAGGGCTCCACTGTACAGGGATGTGTCCTGTCCGAGTGTCCAGTTGAGCCCTTTAACCCGCCGCTGGTCGTGTGTCCGGCATTTGAGTTTGGAGTCGACGAGGAGACGAGCGTCAAGCGTCGAGCGACGAGCGACGAGCACAAAGGTGTGAAAATTAAACAGGCAGCGCGGCAGGATTACAAATTATGACGCCATCACGAGGCCATCAGGGAAATGAGAGGGGCGAGGCGCTGCCACTGGGCGTGTGTTGGGTGGGAAAATGCTTGACCTGCCGTCTGGTCAACCGGTCAAGTGTCAAAAAGGGATTTGCAATTGCAGCCGGGGATAGCGAAGCACAGAGAAAGAAAATGTATATAAAAAAATATTAATAATATATAAGTAAATCTATACAGATTTACAAGTTTAATCAATTTGCAACTTTTTTCTAAAATATAAATTATAAATAGAAATCATTAAATATCAGGAAACCCTTGTAGGGTATTATCATTCTTTTTAAATGTGAAGGAGTCATTTCCGACCCCATAAATCATATATATTCTTGATCAGCATCAACAGCCGAGTCGAACTAGCCATGTTTGAGAGAAAACAAATTTTTTCAAATTTTTGAAAATTTTATAAGGGGTTACATCGTTAAAATTGTGAAAAATTCATAAAAATTTTAATTTGTTTAAATTATAAATTGAGCTTGCAGATTTATTAACCTTGTAAAAACTAACGTAGAAAATGCTTCCGAACTAAAATTAATGCTCTTTTGGAAAAGTTATGGGGTTTTTAAGCGTAGATTTCTCAAATAAAAGTGTACCGATAAAATCGATTCAAAGTCCCAAATAATTATCGATTTTATTGTGTTACTTTATAGTTTTAAAATACAAAATTTATGACTGATATTACCTAGTTCTCTCATTTTTCTTCTCTGCAAAAGCCCACCAAGTGTTAAGCGGTGTTAATCTTCCAAAGCGGGGAGAGTGAGAGGAGTCTGAAAATCAAGTGGAAATGCGGGGGAAATGCGTCGAGGAAAATGCCAGTGGAGAAGGGGCGAGGAGACCGTGTGTGTTTTTGGTGGATTGGATTGGAGAAGCGTTGACAGGCTCCGCTTTTCGGTTTTGCTCGGCTTTTGTTCTGGGGGCTTTACTTGGATCTCCGCCATTGGATTGGCTGACATTTGCTTTGAAATGCACCGCAGAAGCGAGTTGATTAAAGTGGCTTTCGGTGGGAGTCCCCTGTAACCCATTCATTGTAACCCCTTCACTGCAAACCCCTTTAAGCCCCCGCCTCTGGCCACATGCATGTATTTATTATTTATGCAATTGCAGTTTGCACCAAACCCAAACCCCCCTTACTCCTATTTTGAATTATGAATGAGCCAACGCTTTTTGCATTTTTAATGCCTTCATTCTTCCCGTTAATGCTGGGAAATCACTTGCAAATTATTTTATGCCCATGTACCGAACAAAATAGTTGCAAAAAGTCTGCAGAAACATTTCCCTAAAAAAGCGAGGACCAAGCAAACAGACAGACAAAGGCAGAGTCACTGGACAACCGCAAAAAATATATAGTATATATGTAGGAAAAATATACAAAGAGAAGTGTGGAAAGTAAAGGGGGAAAATGGGAAAATTTTCAGAGAAGGAGTGGGGAAAAATGGGACGCCTTTCCTATAACAAACAATGCAGCGTTAAATCAACAACAAAGTACAGTCTCTCTTCCTTTTTTTATTTTAACTCCACCTCCTTCGCCTCCCACAACTGCCACGCCCACACACACAACAGGCATGGCCAATAACAATGCAAAATGCAAATATGCAATAAAAGCAAATGGCACAAAAAAAATAAACATGAGAAATACAGAAACCTGAACCTGAGAGAGAGGAAAGCTAAGGCCCAACATCGCCACAAAAATGGCAAGAAGAAACTTTTAAATGGACAAAAAACGAGGCTTTTAATACACTCTCCACAGTTTGTTCATTCTTAAAGTTAATTATAATTAATGTTAATTTTCTTGCAAGTGTTTATAATTCCCAAAATATACTATTATAATATTTGTTACTAAAATAAACGAGAGACTTGAAAAGTTATCCTTGATTGAATCTTTGCTCTTTTTGAACTTTAAAGTAATTCAAATATTACAAAATATATTTGTAAAAATAATGTAAAGATTGTCCCTTATTTTTTCCACTGTTGGCAACAAAGTTTAATAATATTAATTTTATATTAAAAATATACCTTTAAAGTATTATCTCTCACACAAAACTCCTATCTCGCATTTCCCCAACAATAGTTAATATGAAAAACCCTTGTGAAATGCTGAATTCCAAACAACAGCAGCACAAATAACAATAAGAATTTGCCAACAATGGCTGTGTTTGGCCAGCACAGTGTAAAAGCCAAGTTTAATCAGAATGTGCGGTGTTGGTCCAGTGGACAAAGGCTGGCGATGGTTGTGCCTGCAGTGGCATGTGGCGTGGCCTGGCATGCGAAATGCAAAATAACCAAATGTGAAGCACAAAAGAGGGCGTGGGCGTTTGCCGGGGGCGTGGCACGTGGTTTTTACACTACCCCCCACTCCCCATCGGGGGCAGAGATTTTTATTTTTAATTTTTTATAAACACGCAAAAATGCTGGAACAGTTTTGCGGTGCAACAAAGGATCAGGACGGCGTACAATAGCTCGCACTCTTGTCCGTGTTTCCTCTGTGTCTGTGTGTTTTTTACACAGAAAGAAATATTTATTTATGAGAATTATAGTCATTTTATTAGAAATATATTTATTTATAAATATGGAGCTGGTTAATTTGAGAATTAAAATAATTTTATTATAAATTATTATTTACTTCAATGTGCACTTACTATACTATACATTTTTAAGACAAGTAAGCCAAATTAAATCCTAGAAATTGTATTTAAGCAGCGTAACTGTTCTATAAATATTTTTAAATTTATTTAAAATACATAATAATATTTAAATGCTTCTAAATCTTGCCTAATATTTGCCAGTTCATCTCCCATTAATTACAATTTCCTTCATAACCAATTATTCAGCTCTTTTCCTGCATATTTCTGGGAATATGGAATCTATAGCTCTCCTATTATTTATATCGCAATGCGAACTATCCCCCCAACAACTGCTGCCGTTTCGGCTTCGTGCCCTGAGCCCATAAAATTAAATCAAAATCATTTTGTGCTGACACTGAACATGATAACTAATTGACAGACTTGTCGTCCTCATTGCTGTTGGCCCCGATTTCGATTTTGATTTCGATTTCGAGTGTTCTCTAGCCTTGTTGCTGCCTGGTTTACTGATGGAGTTGTTTTCATTGCGGAAAATGATGGGAGTGTAGGTGGTTTTCCCCCACTCGATAAGCTTTTCCGATTACCAAAATTTTGGCTCTGGATGGAGACAGAGACAGGAGCAATTCATTGGCAATAATCTGCTTGGCAATGCAAACAAAATAGTTGGAATCATGTCAACTGACAATTATGAAAGGGATTGGATGTTTTTTTTTTTTGGGAAGTCAGGATGATGGGGGAGAAAATGGAATATTATATGAGATATGGTTTGAGATAATATGTATGTAAATAATAAAAATAGATTAAGATATATTAAATACAACTCAAGGGTTGACTCTTAGTAGGATTCTTATTTCTCATTGTACGATTTGGAAAACCATATCTAAGAATACCTTGACATTGACAAATTTCCTTTTTTCATTTGTGTAATTAAATATTTTACTTACTATATATATTTAAGAAGCTCATGTACCATTGCATACATTTTATAAAATAAAATAATATTAGGAGTTACTCTTAGAACCCCTTTCAAACTTAATTTCCTTGGTTATGCTTAAGCTCCCATACTTTCCCTGATGAAACTTCTTATCCTGATAAACCAAATACTTTTTTTGACTCCTTTTTTTATTATAATGTTGCCAGTCAACGTAGTAAAATGAAAATAATATAGCAGAGACAAAAAAAGAAGAAAAAGCGTCGAATAACTTCCAGCGAATGCAAATAACGCAGAAAATGTTACAAAAAGGGGGTGGTTGAGGGCGCGGGTGGTGGGATTTTCGAGGGACTCTCTGACTGCCTGTCCGCCTGCTGGAAGGGTTGTGGGCGTGGCAAGTGCTGGCAGTGCATGGCTTTCGATGATTAAATGCAAACACGCAAATATGACGACCGACTGAGTGACTGTCCGTATGTACCCGCTCGCATATATCTGTTTGCCGACTGCCAACTGTCTTCAAATATGTAAAAATATCGCATTCGTACGAAAGAATGGGAATAAATAAAAGTTGGCATTAATAATTTATGCAATATTGTACAATGTACATATCCGAACGCATACATCTGCATGAGAGAGACCGAAAATATTCCAGGGCATCATCATCATCATCATCAGCGGTGCACACACACGAAGAGATATGGCAAATGATGAAAATTGAATGCCTTACAACATTCAATGATGCCCCTTCCTGGAAGTGCCCCGTAGCTCCTCTCCTCCCCGCACTTTTCCCCCTGAAGCTATTTGCCATTTCAACAAAATGCTGTCAACGCTGCTGCCTCAAGTTTGAGCCACAAAAAAATATAAATAAAGAAGGCAAACATATCCCAAAGCCATAAGAAATTGCGTAGCATTTGGATGAAAGGTAATGGCTTTCTAAAAAATAAAACCAAGTTGTTAAACAGGGAATTGGTTAAAAGAAAATAATTTAAAATAGAATAACAGGTTTTAACAATTTTTCTTAGGTTTTAAAAACATCTCTTGAACATCTTAGTATTTTTAAAGATTAAAAAAACAGAAAAATATCTGAGATCTTACAATTCTATGAGAACTTTAAGCACATTATTTATATCAGATATTTTATATTTTGAAACTATACTTTACTCTTAAGATAAATGCATAATTTAGTATATCTATCATTAAACTTATTCCAAATTATCGTCACCCATTAAGCTGCTTAGTTTATTACCCGCAGAATATTCAAAGTGCTAACAGCAACTCGCATCTATCAGTAACTATATCTTATCGCGAGCGCCCCACAACATATGCTATAATTCGTGAACGCGTTTAATTAACCACTTACATGGTTTTAATTTATCTCTCTCTTGAAAAAAAGAGGAAATTCCGTGAAAAGCTAGCCACGACAGTGCGCTGATAAAGATTTAGCTACAACAAATTGGTGTTATCTCTGCGGAGGCCGTGTTATCGGGACAGGAGCAGCAGATACTGTATA
The DNA here is from genome assembly GCA_018152175.1 of Drosophila jambulina. Lineage (NCBI taxonomy): Eukaryota > Metazoa > Arthropoda > Insecta > Diptera > Drosophilidae > Drosophila > Drosophila jambulina. Next base: position 2,251,581 of record JAECXH010000114.1, read on the forward strand.
CCTAAGGCCACACATGGCACTGATTTATGCCCCAGAAAACTGTCATGAATTTTCCCTCGAGTCTGTACAGTTTTCCCCCACTTTTCCCCCTTCGGAAATGGCCTCAAACTAGTTTTCTGTGTGTGGCAGTTTTTGGCATCAAACAAACATTTTCGCTGTTCATTTGTCGAGTTGATTTTTATTTATGCATATTTAATATTTATCGAAAAACCGAACCGAGCCAGATATACAAGCATATTTATGTAAATATATATAGACGGGTATATTCTTCTGTTCCTGCTCTCGCTGTCCGATTCTCCTCCGTCTCTCTGGCTAGTTATTAAACAAAAGAGAGTGGCAAAATTTATAGCCATATTATTTGTTATTTATTTAAGCTATAAATATGCATATGAAATGAATGAATGCTAGCAGCAGGTTTTTTCACCATACCCTATGTACAGAGACTATTCGACTGTGGGGTTTTTTAGGGATATGCTGGACTTTTTGTTGAGGAATTAAACGAATAAAAATTATAAAGTTACCCAAAGGGATACATTGATGTATTTGTATACCTCTTGATATATTCAATTAACATATTTAATCAACATAAAACATCAAGGAAAAAAGAAGGCCTTTTCAGAGAAATAAACTCAATTGTATTGTACATTTTGGTTGGGTTTAATTCACTTTAAAGTATTTAACATTTTTTATTTTTTATTAATTGGATGTATTGTGTAATTTAAATTTGTATCACTAACCAGGAAAGTGTTTTTACTGAAACATTTATATTTTGGAACAAATGTATAATTCTTAGATTAATGTGGGAACTAAGAATATCTTTAGTATTTAATTTGTTAAAAAAAATAAACAGTAAAATAATATTAAATATTATCAAAATTGTGATAGAAAATATTATATCAGAATTTCATCAATTTAATTTCTAATATTTATAATACTTCTTCCCTTTTCGAAATAAATAATCCATAAGTGGAAACCTTTTTAAATGTAAGGAATAATATTCTTTAAGGTTCAAGCTATCAATATGGCTTACATATCTTAAATATTATAATTTGAAGCCCTTTTCTTACAAGGAAACTCAATCTTATAGTTAAAGCCAGAAAAATAACTTAACCTAATTATTTATTTGAGGTATTTAACAACAGAATTATTATCAGAATTATATGCTACAAATTACTAGTCCCAAGTTCTAAGCTCAGCAGCCTTAAAGACAATTTCTCAGTATTCGTGAGACTTTTCCAAGGTATTTCCATCTTCGATTTTACCTCATTTTTACTGGTTATTGGGGGTTTTTTCGATGGGTCCGCTCAGCCTGTGCTATCTTTCTCTCTCTGTGCGGCTCCGCCTGCCACTGGTTTTTCTGTTATGTTATTTATGTGGTCATAAATTTGCAGCTGAAAGCAAAGCTCCGAGAAATGGTTCCATGGTTCATGGGGACAAATAGTGGCACGAACGGAACACCACTCCGAAAATGCGTACCTAATTCCGGATCTCTACCTCTGACTGGGTGTTACAGCATAGTTACAGTTTTAGTTTACAAAAGAATATACAATTTAATACAGTTTTTTATATGAAAAAAAAAAAAAACAAATTGGGTTAAAATACGATTTCTAAACATTAAAGTATTTACAAGTTAATAATTCCAATTAATTTATTTAAAGCATTTATCATAGTATCACTATTTTGACCTGACTTAAAACGTAAAGCTTCAAGTAAAGAGGAAACCCGGCTCTAGCCTTCAGTTATATATCCAAACTATTACTCTAAAAACCACTGTATCCTGCAGCCTGAGTGCATTTTCTCCCTGTGTAGTCTTAAGCCTTGACGCTTCGCTGCTCTTGTGGCTACAATTCAGCCCGAGCTGAGTTTATTCCAGTTGAAATCTCGTTGAGTTATACGTGCAAATGAGCATCGGCAAAGCCGCTTAAGGACAGAAGCTTAGGCCACTGCGCTCCGCTGATTTTGAATGGAACTGAAGCCACCCCCGACCGAAGGACCTTCTCCCTCTCCCCCGCCTCCAAGGCGTTTGTCCAGCGTGTGTTACATAATTTACCGTTGCTGCAAACATTTCCGCTGAATTTGAGGCGAGCACGCAACCCAAAGACCGGGATATTTCTTTATAATCAGCTGGGTGTCATCATAAGGTCATCACGCAAAGCCCATTGTTGCTCACATCATTTGTCGGGGCCGGGAATAATAGTCGGAAAGTCGGAAAGTCAACCCCGAGTCCGAGTCAGAGACCGAGTCCTAGTCCTAGTCCGAGTCCTGGATCCTTATCGGACGCCGTGCATCGCGCATAATGTGCACGGGACACGTCAGGACGCAAGAATCTAGATGCCCGAAAGTTGCTAACATAAGTTACACGGGAAATAAAGCTGGAAGTCCCTTAAAAAGCAAATAAATATAATCTTTGGTTTTATTTAATTTACAATTAAGAAATTTATCAGGAAAAATCTTCCAGTTTCCCCAAAGTCACAAATTTAGTCCTTAATTCGGACCAAAGATCACAGAAAAGCCGGTTTGTTTTGAAAGATTTTTCTATATTTTTTCTAACACAACGTTTATCTGTTAACTTAAATTATATACGAATGAAAGAGGTTTCATCATAAATATTTATAAATATAATTTCCCTATTTTTTTCTATGTGCAAGGAGTCAAAATAAAGCTGCGCCCGGCGACGAGCGCTTGTAAACAAATTAGAAGCGTATCCTGACCGGAAGTCGAGGCGCAACAAAAAAAGGAAAATAAAAATACTGGAAACAAAACAGGCACAAGACCCGAAAAAAATGGACAGTCAGGTAAGTCAACTTTCCCTTTTTTTATGGAATATTCTTTTTATACCCTTTTGGGTTGGGTGTAATTATTTTTGGGGAGAAGAAAACGCAGCTCAAGAACCAGATATTATTTATCGGTGCTGTATTCTCAATAAACATAAATACAAAATATTTTTTAAATAGGTAGAAGCTTCAGTACAAAATATTTTTTAGCCTGATTTTAATATTATTACAATTAAACATTCAATTTAAATAATAAGTCTATGGATAACTGGAATATTTGAACTATTTAAATAGTTAAAGGCTTACAAATATTTTTTTTTATGAACAGGAATCTACAATTTTATGCTTATCTTTTAGTATACTTGAAAATGTCTTAATATATTTCAGAAATATCCCTAAAAGTTTTTTTTTTTAAATTAAGATTTTATTACTGAGCAGATGATATCATATGGAACACATTCTTCTTATTTGAAGTCAAAGAATGTTTCAGGAGTGTTGTAGTAATTATTGAACCTTTTAAAGTATTCTAAATTCACTTTAAATATTTTCCAAGTAAGGTATTTAAATATTCGTCTTTGAAAACCCTGCTCCACTTTCTTGTTTTCCGTGCTGGCCTCTTTTTCTGTGTTCCTTTGGTCAACATATATTTTGTGTGGTGGTCGGAAATTTGTTTGTCCTGTGGCCGCGCCTTCAAATCTGTTGTTGGACTTCTGCTGCGCCTCTTTAAGTTGCAATTAACTTTTTGGCGGCTTAAAGCTGACCATCAGGCACCCTCCCCTGGCTGCTACAATTTCCCAGCCCGGGGCTGCCTTATGAGGCCCCTGCACGCAACGTGGACGCGGGACAGGACAGGACACACTTTTTCATTTTAATTGCCTTTGACTCCGGACTCGTAGTCGGGACTCGGGACTCTGACTATGCTAAACTAATCTACACAAAACGCAGCTCCCTTGGGGGTGACTTCTATACACCATTTCGATATTGTGTATTCCATGGCCGGTCATAATAATTTTGATTGAGAAGGTGAAATTGGTATTTTGTGATATATTGACATTTGCCGCTCAACGATGTTGTCCTCTGCTTAGTCACTTGCGGCAATTAGTGGAGTGGTCACTCGGACATCGGACATCGGACTTTGGACAGTTGGACTGTCATAGCATCTACATGGCAATTATGGCTTTTTATGGATAGTGGCTGGAATGGTGTTTCAGCTGGAAAGGGTTGATTGACGCACTTTCATTTGCGGGTGAGCAGGTTCACCCCCAGTCCTAGTCCAAGTCCTGCCTTCTCCTCCTTCCAGCACTCGGATATTTTCTATTCTTTGTGCCCAAGCACTTGGCTTCTGCTAACACCAATTTGTTCATTGCTCTTCGGGGCTTCAAATTAAAAATGATGTTTGACAAAAAAAGAAGGGAGAATCTAAAAATTGAAACCAAAACAAGAAGAATGTTAGAGAAGTGGGTCTTATTATGGACTGAGCAATACCCTGGAAATAAAGTTGAGGGAGTTTTTTCTATGGAAAGTCTTTAAAGACCTAAAGTTCTAATTTAGTTGCATAACTTTGCGAAAGAAAACAAATGGATTTTTCGGTACTACTATACTCCCCTGATTTCTCAGAGTCAATAGTTATTACGAAAATGCTTTACAATTCTCTGCAGTTATTTCGTACACATTTAAATACTCCCACAACTTTACCTTGATAGCCCAATCTACCCACCATTCTCAACCCGGGATATTTCCAGGATATCCTCCGCATATTGTCCCCATTTGATTGTGCAACTGTTCAGCGCTGTCGCATTTTATTTCAAGTTGAGTGACTTCAATCTGTCGCCAGCTAGAGAGCCAGAGTCAGTCTTGAGGCCTTTTATTATTATTATATGTGTGTGCTTGTTGTCGTTTTGTTCGAGTTCTTTCAATTTGGCGAAATAAACAGAGGAAACCAGGGGTTGTGCATATGGCAGCATTAAAAAACCCACACGTACAATGTCCAAAGAAATTAGATGTCGTCGAGCGAGAGCTCCCTGCCAGATTTCTTCCCCGTGACATACATAATTCCGGGGCTAGGTGCAGGCACAATCGAGACAATGGCCAGCCCCGGCGAATCCTTGGCACACGCCCCGCAAAAGGACAAAAGGACACTGCGCGCCAAGTCTCAGCGACAACGACACTGATGAGTTTCGCCTTTTGTTTCGCATCTTCTATTCTGTGCGATCTGCAAATCCACAAAACGAAGCCGCCTTCCCCACCTGCCCCCGGCTGGACCACGCCCACAAATGATTAAGGCACATTATTTTTGTCGTTTTAATTTGTGTGTTTTATATTGGGAGGGTCAGGGGAGGGGAAAATGAAAGAAATTGCCAGGTCTCCACTGCCATTGTCTGGCAGCACTTCAAACGTAGGAGGAAAATAAAGCGAGGGATGTTGGGAAATTAGAAAATATTACACTTCTTTATTTAAATTAAGAGAACCTAAGCATAAGAAATACATTTTTTAGGGAGAGCAGAATTTGCAAGTATTTATTCTGTTAATTTTCTTAGGCTTTATAATAAACTTTCTTTAATTTATTTAAGTAAATCATTGATTAAGGTCTCTTGAAATCTAATTAATGATTTATTTTAAAATAGAAGCTTTGATTTGAGGTACCAACCAAAGAGGAGGCTAATTTCAGAAAGCCGAAATTGATATACCCTTGCATTTATATCAATTCGGATTGTGGAATTTTCAAACAGAAAATATATCATAACTTAGCCAAAAAAGCGTCAATTTCAATTCGGAAAGCGTTTCCTATGTTAGTTTTTACAGGGGTTTTAAATCTGCTTACTAAATTTGGAATTTAAAAAAAAATTGAAAATTGCTAACACCTTCAACGGTTTTATGATCATAAGTTGGCTAAAGCTCAACCGATTTCAATCTGGTTTGGTTTTTTCTTCTTGGTTTTTAAATGCGAACATTTCTGCATTTAAAACTCGATATCTAATTTTTGGCCAATTTTTGACAATTTTAACGATGTAACCCCTTACATTTTTTTCAAAAATTGGGTCAAATTTTTTGGCTGAAAAATACTAAAACTCTTATTGGTTTTATGACCACAACTTGGCTAAAACTCAACCGATTTCAGTCTGGTTTGGTTTTTTCTTCTTGGTTTTTAAATGCGAACATTTCTGCATTTAAAACTCGATATCTAATTTTTGGCCAATTTTTGACAATTTTAACGATGTAACCCCTTACATTTTTTTCAAAAATTGGGTCAAATTTGTTGGCTGAAAAATACTAAAACTCTCATTGGTTTTATGACCATAACTTGGCTAAAACTCAACCGATTTCAGTCTGGTTTGGTTTTTTCTTCTTGGTTTTTAAATGCGAACATTTCTGCATTTAAAACTAGATATCTAATTTTTGGCCAATTTTTGACAATTTTAACGATGTAACCCCTTACATTTTTTTCAAAAATTGGGTCAAATTTTTTGGCTGAAAATTGCGAACACCTTCATAACTTGGCTAAAACTCAACCGATTTCAGTCTGGTTTGGTTTTTTCTTCTTGGTTTTTAAATGCGAACATTTCTGCATTTAAAACTCGATATCTAATTTTTGGCCAATTTTTGACAATTTTAACGATGTAACCCCTTACATTTTTTTCAAAAATTGGGTCAAAATACTAAAACTCTCATTGGTTTTATGACCATAACTTGGCTAAAACTCAACCGATTTCAGTCTGGTTTGGTTTTTTCTTCTTGGTTTTTAAATGCGAACATTTCTGCATTTAAAACTAGATATCTAATTTTTGGCCAATTTTTGACAATTTTAACGATGTAACCCCTTACATTTTTTTCAAAAATTGGGTCAAATTTTTTGGCTGAAAATTGCGAACACCTTCAACGGTTTTATGATCATAACTTGGCTAAAACTCAACCGATTTCAGTCTGGTTTGGTTTTTTCTTCTTGGTTTTTAAAAGCGAACATTTCTGCATTTAAAACTCGATATCTAATTTTTGGCCAATTTTTGACAATTTTAACGATGTAACCCCTTACATTTTTTTCAAAAATTGGGTCAAATTTTTTGGCTGAAATTGCTACACCTTCAACGGTTTTATGGTTTTTTCTTCTTGGTTTTTAAATTCGAACATTTCTGCATTTAAAACTCGATATCTAATTTTTGGCCAATTTTTGACAATTTTAACGATGTAACCCCTTACATTTTTTTCAAAAATTGGCCCAAATTTTTTGGCTGAAAATTGCGAACACCTTCAACGGTTTTATGACCATAACTTGGCTAAAAATCAACCGATTTCAGTCTGGTTTGGTTTTTTCTTCTTGGTTTTTAAATTCGAACATTTCTGCATTTAAAACTCGATATCTAATTTTTGGCCAATTTTTGACAATTTTAACGATGTAACCCCTTACATTTTTTTCAAAAATTGGGTCAAATTTTTTGGCTGAAAAATACTAAAACTCTTATTGGTTTTATGACCACAACTTGGCTAAAACTCAACCGATTTCAGTCTGGTTTGGTTTTTTCTTCTTGGTTTTTAAATGCGAACATTTCTGCATTTAAAACTCGATATCTAATTTTTGGCCAATTTTTGACAATTTTAACGATGTAACCCCTTACATTTTTTTCAAAAATTGGGTCAAATTTGTTGGCTGAAAAATACTAAAACTCTCATTGGTTTTATGACCATAACTTGGCTAAAACTCAACCGATTTCAGTCTGGTTTGGTTTTTTCTTCTTGGTTTTTAAATGCGAACATTTCTGCATTTAAAACTAGATATCTAATTTTTGGCCAATTTTTGACAATTTTAACGATGTAACCCCTTACATTTTTTTCAAAAATTGGGTCAAATTTTTTGGCTGAAAATTGCGAACACCTTCATAACTTGGCTAAAACTCAACCGATTTCAGTCTGGTTTGGTTTTTTCTTCTTGGTTTTTAAATGCGAACATTTCTGCATTTAAAACTCGATATCTAATTTTTGGCCAATTTTTGACAATTTTAACGATGTAACCCCTTACATTTTTTTCAAAAATTGGGTCAAATTTGTTGGCTGAAAAATACTAAAACTCTCATTGGTTTTATGACCATAACTTGGCTAAAACTCAACCGATTTCAGTCTGGTTTGGTTTTTTCTTCTTGGTTTTTAAATGCGAACATTTCTGCATTTAAAACTAGATATCTAATTTTTGGCCAATTTTTGACAATTTTAACGATGTAACCCCTTACATTTTTTTCAAAAATTGGGTCAAATTTTTTGGCTGAAAATTGCGAACACCGGCAACGGTTTTATGACCATAACTTGGCTAAAACTCAACCGATTTCAGTCTGGTTTGGTTTTTTCTTCTTGGTTTTTAAATGCGAACATTTCTGCATTTAAAACTAGATATCTAATTTTTGGCCAATTTTTGACAATTTTAACGATGTAACCCCTTACATTTTTTTCAAAAATTGGCCCAAATTTTTTGGCTGAAAATTGCGAACACCTTCAACGGTTTTATGATCATAACTTGGCTAAAACTCAACCGATTTCAGTCTGGTTTGGTTTTTTCTTCTTGGTTTTTAAAAGCGAACATTTCTGCATTTAAAACTCGATATCTAATTTTTGGCCAATTTTTGACAATTTTAACGATGTAACCCCTTACATTTTTTTCAAAAATTGGGTCAAATTTTTTGGCTGAAATTGCTACACCTTCAACGGTTTTATGGTTTTTTCTTCTTGGTTTTTAAATTCGAACATTTCTGCATTTAAAACTCGATATCTAATTTTTGGCCAATTTTTGACAATTTTAACGATGTAACCCCTTACATTTTTTTCAAAAATTGGCCCAAATTTTTTGGCTGAAAATTGCGAACACCTTCAACGGTTTTATGATCATAACTTGGCTAAAACTCAACCGATTTCAGTCTGGTTTGGTTTTTTCTTCTTGGTTTTTAAATGCGAACATTTCTGCATTTAAAACTCGATATCTAATTTTTGGCCAATTTTTGACAATTTTAACGATGTAACCCCTTACATTTTTTTCAAAAATTGGGTCAAATTTGTTGGCTGAAAAATACTAAAACTCTCATTGGTTTTATGACCATAACTTGGCTAAAACTCAACCGATTTCAGTCTGGTTTGGTTTTTTCTTCTTGGTTTTTAAATGCGAACATTTCTGCATTTAAAACTAGATATCTAATTTTTGGCCAATTTTTGACAATTTTAACGATGTAACCCCTTACATTTTTTTCAAAAATTGGGTCAAATTTTTTGGCTGAAAATTGCGAACACCGGCAACGGTTTTATGACCATAACTTGGCTAAAACTCAACCGATTTCAGTCTGGTTTGGTTTTTTCTTCTTGGTTTTTAAATGCGAACATTTCTGCATTTAAAACTAGATATCTAATTTTTGGCCAATTTTTGACAATTTTAACGATGTAACCCCTTACATTTTTTTCAAAAATTGGCCCAAATTTTTTGGCTGAAAATTGCGAACACCTTCAACGGTTTTATGATCATAACTTGGCTAAAACTCAACCGATTTCAGTCTGGTTTGGTTTTTTCTTCTTGGTTTTTAAAAGCGAACATTTCTGCATTTAAAACTCGATATCTAATTTTTGGCCAATTTTTGACAATTTTAACGATGTAACCCCTTACATTTTTTTCAAAAATTGGGTCAAATTTTTTGGCTGAAATTGCTACACCTTCAACGGTTTTATGGTTTTTTCTTCTTGGTTTTTAAATTCGAACATTTCTGCATTTAAAACTCGATATCTAATTTTTGGCCAATTTTTGACAATTTTAACGATGTAACCCCTTACATTTTTTTCAAAAATTGGCCCAAATTTTTTGGCTGAAAATTGCGAACACCTTCAACGGTTTTATGATCATAACTTGGCTAAAACTCAACCGATTTCAGTCTGGTTTGGTTTTTTCTTCTTGGTTTTTAAATGCGAACATTTCTGCATTTAAAACTCGATATCTAATTTTTGGCCAATTTTTGACAATTTTAACGATGTAACCCCTTACATTTTTTTCAAAAATTGGGTCAAATTTTTTGGCTGAAAATTGCGAACACCTTCATAACTTGGCTAAAACTCAACCGATTTCAGTCTGGTTTGGTTTTTTCTTCTTGGTTTTTAAATGCGAACATTTCTGCATTTAAAACTCGATATCTAATTTTTGGCCAATTTTTGACAATTTTAACGATGTAACCCCTTACATTTTTTTCAAAAATTGGGTCAAATTTGTTGGCTGAAAAATACTAAAACTCTCATTGGTTTTATGACCATAACTTGGCTAAAAATCAACCGATTTCAGTCTGGTTTGGTTTTTAAATGCGAACATTTCTGCATTTAAAACTCGATATCTAATTTTTGGCCAATTTTTGACAATTTTAACGATGTAACCCCTTACATTTTTTTCAAAAATTGGGTCAAATTTTTTGGCTGAAAATTGCGAACACCTTCAACGGTTTTATGATCATAACTTGGCTAAAACTCAACCGATTTCAGTCTGGTTTGGTTTTTTCTTCTTGGTTTTTAAATGCGAACATTTCTGCATTTAAAACTCGATATCTAATTTTTGGCCAATTTTTGACAATTTTAACGATTTTACATTTTTTTCAAAAATTGGGTCAAATTTTTTGGCTGAAAATTGCGAACACCTTCAACGGTTTTATGATCATAACTTGGCTAAAACTCAACCGATTTCAGTCTGGTTTGGTTTTTTCTTCTTGGTTTTTAAATGCGAACATTTCTGCATTTAAAACTCGATATCTAATTTTTGGCCAATTTTTGACAATTTTAACGATGTAACCCCTTACATTTTTTTCAAAAATTGGCCCAAATTTTTTGGCTGAAAATTGCGAACACCTTCAACGGTTTTATGATCATAACTTGGCTAAAACTCAACCGATTTCAGTCTGGTTTGGTTTTTTCTTCTTGGTTTTTAAATGCGAACATTTCTGCATTTAAAACTCGATATCTAATTTTTGGCCAATTTTAACGATGTAACCCCTTAAATTTTTTTCAAAAATTGGGTCAAATTTTTTGGCTGAAAATTGCGAACACCTTCATAACTTGGCTAAAACTCAACCGATTTCAGTCTGGTTTGGTTTTTTCTTCTTGGTTTTTAAATGCGAACATTTCTGCATTTAAAACTCGATATCTAATTTTTGGCCAATTTTTGACAATTTTAACGATGTAACCCCTTACATTTTTTTCAAAAATTGGGTCAAATTTTTTGGCTGAAAATTGCGAACACCTTCAACGGTTTTATGATCATAACTTGGCTAAAACTCAACCGATTTCAGTCTGGTTTGGTTTTTTCTTCTTGGTTTTTAAATGCGAACATTTCTGCATTTAAAACTCGATATCTAATTTTTGGCCAATTTTTGACAATTTTAACGATGTAACCCCTTACATTTTTTTCAAAAATTGGCCCAAATTTTTCGGCTGAAAATTGCGAACACCTTCAACGGTTTTATGATCATAACTTGGCTAAAACTCAACCGATTTCAGTCTGGTTTGGTTTTTTCTCCTTGGTTTTTAAATGCGAACATTTCTGCATTTAAAACTCGATATCTAATTTTTGGCCAATTTTTGACAATTTTAACGATGTAACCCCTTACATTTTTTTCAAAAATTGGCCCAAATTTTTTGGCTGAAAATTGCGAACACCTTCAACGGTTTTATGATCATAACTTGGCTAAAACTCAACCGATTTCAGTCTGGTTTGGTTTTTTCTTCTTGGTTTTTAAATGCGAACATTTCTGCATTTAAAACTCGATATCTAATTTTTGGCCAATTTTAACGATGTAACCCCTTAAATTTTTTTCAAAAATTGGGTCAAATTTTTTGGCTGAAAATTGCGAACACCTTCATAACTTGGCTAAAACTCACCCGATTTCAGTCTGGTTTGGTTTTTTCTTCTTGGTTTTTAAATGCGAACATTTCTGCATTTAAAACTCGATATCTAATTTTTGGCCAATTTTTGACAATTTTAACGATGTAACCCCTTACATTTTTTTCAAAAATTGGGTCAAATTTGTTGGCTGAAAAATACTAAAAATCTCATTGGTTTTATGACCATAACTTGGCTAAAAATCAACCAATTTCAGTCTGGTTTGTTTTTTTCTCCTTGGTTTTTAAATGCGAACATTTCGGCATTTAAAACTCGATATCTAATTTTTGGCCAATTTTTGACAATTTTAACGATGTAACCCCTTACATTTTTTTCAAAAATTGGCCCAAATTTTTTGGCTGAAAATTGCGAACACCTTCAACGGTTTTATGATCATAACTTGGCTAAAACTCAACCGATTTCAGTCTGGTTTGGTTTTTCTCCTTGGTTTTTAAATGCAAACATTTCTGCATTTAAAACTCGATATCTAATTTTTGGCCAATTTTTGACAATTTTAACGATGTAACCCCTTACATTTTTTTCAAAAATTGGGTCAAATTTGTTGGCTGAAAAATACTAAAACTCTCATTGGTTTTATGACCATAACTTGGCTAAAAATCAACCGATTTCAGTCTGGTTTGGTTTTTTCTCCTTGGTTTTTAAATGCGAACATTTCTGCATTTAAAACTCGATATCTAATTTTTGGCCAATTTTTGACAATTTTAACGATGTAACCCCTTACATTTTTTTCAAAAATTGGGCCAAATTTTTTGGCTGAAAATTGCGAACACCTTCAACGGTTTTATTATCGTAACTTGGCTAAAACTCAACCGATTTCAGTCTGGTTTGGTTTTTTCTTCTTGGTTTTTAAATGCGAACATTTCTGCATTTAAAACTCGATATCTAATTTTTGGCCAATTTTTGACAATTTTAGCGATGTAACCCCTTACATTTTTTTCAAAAATTGGGTCAAATTTGTTGGCTGAAAAATACTAAAAATCTCATTGGTTTTATGACCATAACTTGGCTAAAAATCAACCGATTTCAGTCTGGTTTGTTTTTTTCTCCTTGGTTTTTAAATGCGAACATTTCGGCATTTAAAACTCGATATCTAATTTTTGGCCAATTTTTGACAATTTTAACGATGTAACCCCTTACATTTTTTTCAAAAATTGGGTCAAATTTGTTGGCTGAAAAATACTAAAACTCTCATTGGTTTTATGACCATAACTTGGCTAAAAATCAACCGATTTCAGTCTGGTTTGGTTTTTTCTCCTTGGTTTTTAAATGCGAACATTTCTGCATTTAAAACTCGATATCTAATTTTTGGCCAATTTTTGACAATTTTAACGATGTAACCCCTTACATTTTTTTCAAAAATTGGGCCAAATTTTTTGGCTGAAAATTGCGAACACCTTCAACGGTTTTATGATCATAACTTGGCTAAAACTCAACCGATTTCAGTCTGGTTTGGTTTTTTCTTCTTGGTTTTTAAATGCGAACATTTCTGCATTTAAAACTCGATATCTAATTTTTGGCCAATTTTTGACAATTTTAACGATGTAACCCCTTACATTTTTTTCAAAAATTGGGTCAAATTTTTTGGCTGAAAATTGCGAACACCTTCAACGGTTTTATGATCATAACTTGGCTAAAACTCAACCGATTTCAGTCTGGTTTGGTTTTTTCTTCTTGGTTTTTAAATGCGAACATTTCTGCATTTAAAACTCGATATCTAATTTTTGGCCAATTTTTGACAATTTTAACGATGTAACCCCTTACATTTTTTTCAAAAATTGGGTCAAATTTTTTGGCTGAAAATTGCTAATACCTTCAACGGTTTTATGATCATAACTTGGCTAAAACTCAACCGATTTCAGTCTGGTTTGGTTTTTTCTCCTTGGGTTTTAAATGCGAACATTTCTGCATTTAAAACTCGATATCTAATTTTTTGCCAATTTTTGACAATTTTAACGATGTAACCCCTTACATTTTTTTCAAAAATTGGCCCAAATTTTTTGGCTGAAAATTGCGAACACCTTCAACGGTTTTATGATCATAACTTGGCTAAAACTCAACCGATTTTAGTCTGGTTTGGTTTTTTCTTCTTGGTTTTTAAATGCGAACATTTCTGCATTTAAAACTCGATATCTAATTTTTGGCCAATTTTTGACAATTTTAACGATGTAACCCCTTACATTTTTTTCAAAAATTGGGTCAAATTTGTTGGCTGAAAAATACTAAAACTCTCACTGGTTTTATGACCACAACTTGGCTAAAAATCAACCGATTTCAGTCTGGTTTGGTTTTTTCTTCTTGGTTTTTAAATGCGAACATTTCTGCATTTAAAACTCGATATCTAATTTTTGGCCAATTTTTGACAATTTTAACGATGTAACCCCTTACATTTTTTTCAAAAATTGGGCCAAATTTTTTGGCTGAAAATTGCGAACACCTTCAACGGTTTTATTATCGTAACTTGGCTAAAACTCAACCGATTTCAGTCTGGTTTGGTTTTTTCTTCTTGGTTTTTAAATGCGAACATTTCTGCATTTAAAACTCGATATCTAATTTTTGGCCAATTTTTGGTTTGGTTTTTTCTTCTTGGTTTTTAAATGCGAACATTTCTGCATTTAAAACTCGATATCTAATTTTTGGCCAATTTTTGACAATTTTAACGATGTAACCCCTTACATTTTTTTCAAAAATTGGCCCAAATTTTTTGGCTGAAAATTGCGAACACCTTCAACGGTTTTATGATCATAACTTGGCTAAAACTCAACCGATTTCAGTCTGGTTTGGTTTTTTCTTCTTGGTTTTTAAATGCGAACATTTCTGCATTTAAAACTCGATATCTAATTTTTGGCCAATTTTTGACAATTTTAACGATGTAACCCCTTACATTTTTTTCAAAAATTGGCCCAAATTTTTTGGCTGAAAATTGCGAACACCTTCAACGGTTTTATGATCATAACTTGGCTAAAACTCAACCGATTTTAGTCTGGTTTGGTTTTTTCTTCTTGGTTTTTAAATGCGAACATTTCTGCATTTAAAACTCGATATCTAATTTTTGGCCAATTTTTGACAATTTTAACGATGTAACCCCTTACATTTTTTTCAAAAATTGGGTCAAATTTTTTGGCTGAAAATTGCTAATACCTTCAACGGTTTTATGATCATAACTTGGCTAAAACTCAACCGATTTCAGTCTGGTTTGGTTTTTTTCTCCTTGGGTTTTAAATGCGAACATTTCTGCATTTAAAACTCGATATCTAATTTTTGCCAATTTTTGACAATTTTAACGATGTAACCCCTTACATTTTTTTCAAAAATTGGCCCAAATTTTTTGGCTGAAAATTGCGAACACCTTCAACGGTTTTATGATCATAACTTGGCTAAAACTCAACCGATTTCAGTCTGGTTTGGTTTTTTCTCCTTGGGTTTTAAATGCGAACATTTCTGCATTTAAAACTCGATATCTAATTTTTTGCCAATTTTTGACAATTTTAACGATGTAACCCCTTACATTTTTTTCAAAAATTGGGCCAAATTTTTTGGCTGAAAATTGCGAACACCTTCAACGGTTTTATTATCGTAACTTGGCTAAAACTCAACCGATTTTTTGACAATTTTAACGATGTAACCCCTTACATTTTTTTCAAAAATTGGGTCAAATTTGTTGGCTGAAAAATACTAAAACTCTCATTGGTTTTATGACCATAACTTGGCTAAAACTCAACCGATTTTAGTCTGGTTTGGTTTTTTCTTCTTGGTTTTTAAATGCGAACATTTCTGCATTTAAAACTCGATATCTAATTTTTGGCCAATTTTTGACAATTTTAACGATGTAACCCCTTACATTTTTTTCAAAAATTGGGTCAAATTTGTTGGCTGAAAAATACTAAAACTCTCACTGGTTTTATGACCACAACTTGGCTAAAAATCAACCGATTTCAGTCTGGTTTGGTTTTTTCTCCTTGGGTTTTAAATGCGAACATTTCTGCATTTAAAACTCGATATCTAATTTTTTGCCAATTTTTGACAATTTTAACGATGTAACCCCTTACATTTTTTTCAAAAATTGGCCCAAATTTTTTGGCTGAAAATTGCGAACACCTTCAACGGTTTTATGATCATAACTTGGCTAAAACTCAACCGATTTCAGTCTGGTTTGGTTTTTTCTCCTTGGGTTTTAAATGCGAACATTTCTGCATTTAAAACTCGATATCTAATTTTTTGCCAATTTTTGACAATTTTAACGATGTAACCCCTTACATTTTTTTCAAAAATTGGGCCAAATTTTTTGGCTGAAAATTGCGAACACCTTCAACGGTTTTATTATCGTAACTTGGCTAAAACTCAACCGATTTTTTGACAATTTTAACGATGTAACCCCTTACATTTTTTTCAAAAATTGGGTCAAATTTGTTGGCTGAAAAATACTAAAACTCTCATTGGTTTTATGACCATAACTTGGCTAAAACTCAACCGATTTTAGTCTGGTTTGGTTTTTTCTTCTTGGTTTTTAAATGCGAACATTTCTGCATTTAAAACTCGATATCTAATTTTTGGCCAATTTTTGACAATTTTAACGATGTAACCCCTTACATTTTTTTCAAAAATTGGGTCAAATTTGTTGGCTGAAAAATACTAAAACTCTCACTGGTTTTATGACCACAACTTGGCTAAAAATCAACCGATTTCAGTCTGGTTTGGTTTTTTCTTCTTGGTTTTTAAATGCGAACATTTCTGCATTTAAAACTCGATATCTAATTTTTGGCCAATTTTTGACAATTTTAACGATGTAACCCCTTACATTTTTTTCAAAAATTGGGCCAAATTTTTTGGCTGAAAATTGCGAACACCTTCAACGGTTTTATTATCGTAACTTGGCTAAAACTCAACCGATTTTTTGACAATTTTAACGATGTAACCCCTTACATTTTTTTCAAAAATTGGGTCAAATTTGTTGGCTGAAAAATACTAAAACTCTCATTGGTTTTATGACCATAACTTGGCTAAAAATCAACCGATTTCAGTCTGGTTTGGTTTTTTCTCCTTGGTTTTTAAATGCGAACATTTCTGCATTTAAAACTCGATATCTAATTTTTGGCCAATTTTTGACAATTTTAACGGTTTTATTATCGTAACTTGGCTAAAACTCAACCGATTTCAGTCTGGTTTGGTTTTTTCTCCTTGGTTTTTAAATGCGAACATTTCTGCATTTAAAACTCGATATCTAATTTTTGGCCAATTTTTGACAATTTTAACGATGTAACCCCTTACATTTTTTTCAAAAATTGGGTCAAATTTGTTGGCTGAAAAATACTAAAACTCTCATTGGTTTTATGACCATAACTTGGCTAAAAATCAACCGATTTCAGTCTGGTTTGGTTTTTTCTCCTTGGTTTTTAAAAGCGAACATTTCTGCATTTAAAACTCGATATCTAATTTTTGGCCAATTTTTGACAATTTTAACGATGTAACCCCTTACATTTTTTTCAAAAATTGCCCCAAATTTTTTGGCTGAAAATTGCGAACACCTTCAACGGTTTTATGATCATAACTTGGCTAAAACTCAACCGATTTCAGTCTGGTTTGGTTTTTTCTTCTTGGTTTTTAAATGCGAACATTTCTGCATTTAAAACTCGATATCTAATTTTTGGCCAATTTTTGACAATTTTAACGATGTAACCCCTTACATTTTTTTCAAAAATTGGGTCAAATTTTTTGGCTGAAAATTGCGAACACCTTCAACGGTTTTATGATCATAACTTGGCTAAAACTCAACCGATTTCAGTCTGGTTTGGTTTTTTCTTCTTGGTTTTTAAATGCGAACATTTCTGCATTTAAAACTCGATATCTAATTTTTGGCCAATTTTTGACAATTTTAACGATGTAACCCCTTACATTTTTTTCAAAAATTGGCCCAAATTTTTTGGCTGAAAATTGCGAACACCTTCAACGGTTTTATGATCATAACTTGGCTAAAACTCAACCGATTTCAGTCTGGTTTGGTTTTTTCTTCTTGGTTTTTAAATGCGAACATTTCTGCATTTAAAACTCGATATCTAATTTTTGGCCAATTTTTGACAATTTTAACGATGTAACCCCTTACATTTTTTTCAAAAATTGGCCCAAATTTTTTGGCTGAAAATTGCGAACACCTTCAACGGTTTTATGATCATAACTTGGCTAAAACTCAACCGATTTCAGTCTGGTTTGGTTTTTCTTCTTGGTTTTTAAATGCGAACATTTCTGCATTTAAAACTCGATATCTAATTTTTGGCCAATTTTTGACAATTTTAACGATGTAACCCCTTACATTTTTTTCAAAAATTGGGTCAAATTTTTTGGCTGAAAATTGCTAATACCTTCAACGGTTTTATGATCATAACTTGGCTAAAACTCAACCGATTTCAGTCTGGTTTGGTTTTTTCTCCTTGGGTTTTAAATGCGAACATTTCTGCATTTAAAACTCGATATCTAATTTTTTGCCAATTTTTGACAATTTTAACGATGTAACCCCTTACATTTTTTTCAAAAATTGGCCCAAATTTTTTGGCTGAAAATTGCGAACACCTTCAACGGTTTTATGATCATAACTTGGCTAAAACTCAACCGATTTCAGTCTGGTTTGGTTTTTTCTTCTTGGTTTTTAAATGCGAACATTTCTGCATTTAAAACTCGATATCTAATTTTTGGCCAATTTTTGACAATTTTAACGATGTAACCCCTTACATTTTTTTCAAAAATTGGCCCAAATTTTTTGGCTGAAAATTGCGAACACCTTCAACGGTTTTATGATCATAACTTGGCTAAAACTCAACCGATTTCAGTCTGGTTTGGTTTTTTCTTCTTGGTTTTTAAATGCGAACATTTCTGCATTTAAAACTCGATATCTAATTTTTGGCCAATTTTTGACAATTTTAACGATGTAACCCCTTACATTTTTTTCAAAAATTGGCCCAAATTTTTTGGCTGAAAATTGCGAACACCTTCAACGGTTTTATGATCATAACTTGGCTAAAACTCAACCGATTTCAGTCTGGTTTGGTTTTTCTTCTTGGTTTTTAAATGCGAACATTTCTGCATTTAAAACTCGATATCTAATTTTTGGCCAATTTTTGACAATTTTAACGATGTAACCCCTTACATTTTTTTCAAAAATTGGCCCAAATTTTTTGGCTGAAAATTGCGAACACCTTCAACGGTTTTATGATCATAACTTGGCTAAAACTCAACCGATTTCAGTCTGGTTTGGTTTTTTCTTCTTGGTTTTTAAATGCGAACATTTCTGCATTTAAAACTCGATATCTAATTTTTGGCCAATTTTTGACAATTTTAACGATGTAACCCCTTACATTTTTTTCAAAAATTGGCCCAAATTTTTTGGCTGAAAATTGCGAACACCTTCAACGGTTTTATGATCATAACTTGGCTAAAACTCAACCGATTTCAGTCTGGTTTGGTTTTTTCTTCTTGGTTTTTAAATGCGAACATTTCTGCATTTAAAACTCGATATCTAATTTTTGGCCAATTTTTGACAATTTTAACGATGTAACCCCTTACATTTTTTTCAAAAATTGGCCAAAATTTTTTGGCTGAAAATTGCGAACACCTTCAACGGTTTTATGACCATAACTTGGCTAAAAATCAACCGATTTCAGTCTGGTTTGTTTTTTCTCCTTGGTTTTTAAATGCGAACATTTCTGCATTTAAAACTCGATATCTAATTTTTGGCCAATTTTTGACAATTTTAACGATGTAACCCCTTACATTTTTTTCAAAAATTGGCCCAAATTTTTTGGCTGAAAATTGCGAACACCTTCAACGGTTTTATGATCATAACTTGGCTAAAACTCAACCGATTTCAGTCTGGTTTGGTTTTTTCTTCTTGGTTTTTAAATGCGAACATTTCTGCATTTAAAACTCGATATCTAATTTTTGGCCAATTTTTGACAATTTTAACGATGTAACCCCTTACATTTTTTTCAAAAATTGGCCCAAATTTTTTGGCTGAAAATTGCGAACACCTTCAACGGTTTTATGACCATAACTTGGCTAAAAATCAACCGATTTCAGTCTGGTTTGTTTTTTTCTCCTTGGTTTTTAAATGCGAACATTTCTGCATTTAAAACTCGATATCTAATTTTTGGCCAATTTTTGACAATTTTAACGATGTAACCCCTTACATTTTTTTCAAAAATTGGCCCAAATTTTTTGGCTGAAAATTGCGAACACCTTCAACGGTTTTATGATCATAACTTGGCTAAAACTCAACCGATTTCAGTCTGGTTTGGTTTTTCTTCTTGGTTTTTAAATGCGAACATTTCTGCATTTAAAACTCGATATCTAATTTTTGGCCAATTTTTGACAATTTTAACGATGTAACCCCTTACATTTTTTTCAAAAATTGGCCCAAATTTTTTGGCTGAAAATTGCGAACACCTTCAACGGTTTTATGACCATAACTTGGCTAAAAATCAACCGATTTCAGTCTGGTTTGGTTTTTTCTCCTTGGTTTTTAAATGCGAACATTTCTGCATTTAAAACTCGATATCTAATTTTTTGCCAATTTTTGACAATTTTAACGATGTAACATTTTTTTCAAAAATTGGGTCAAATTTTTTGGCTGAAATTGCTACACCTTCAACGGTTTTATGGTTTTTTCTTCTTGGTTTTTAAATGCGAACATTTCTGCATTTAAAACTCGATATCTAATTTTTGGCCAATTTTTGACAATTTTAACGATGTAACCCCTTACATTTTTTTGAAAAAAAATGGGTAAATTTTTTCTTTGGCCCGGACATGGCTAGAGCGATGCCGCTGATAATGCTGATCAAGAATATATATGGTTTATAGGGTCGGAAACGACTCCTTTACCGCATTGCGAGCTTCTAACTAAAAATGTGATACCCTTAAATTGTATAAAAAGGCCTCCTGTTTATTGTAAGTAAGAGTAGTACAAGAACGATGCTTCTATGAACTACAAATGACAGCTGTTTATCCCTATCCATAACTATACCTTGAATTATAGTCATAAAGATACAGCATATATTTTTTTAACAACTTTTTACCCTTCACCTTATCCTACAAAGCTATACGCCCCCAATTTCCACCATAAATAAAACGACTTTGGTTTGTTCATTTGTTGAATTCTTTATTTCATTTTGATTTTAATTTAATCATAAGTTTTTGCACAAAACATTGATGTCTATAAAAAATACAATAGGTAGTTATTATTTTTTTTTTTTCTGCTTTTTCCCGTGTTTATTTTCGTATGCATTTGAACCAAAAAAAGCTTCGATTAATTCGATGACTGAAAATTTGTAGTGAGTGCTCTGTGAGTGTGAGTTGCGGGTTGGGTGTGAGATTATGATGCCAGAGTTGAATGGGATGTTAATACTTTAGCATTAAACGTAAGCTACAATGAGTACATGCATTATATATTATTGGTATAAAATCTATGCGAGTTCCACTAAAGGTTTTTGTGAATGTGTGTGTTCTTTTCAGCGAATGTGTGTCAGAATGAGTGAGTTGATGACGTGAGTGAGTGGTGTTAAACTAGTTTAAGATTACATAAATTATACATATTAAAAATATGTTTGTGGTGTGCTGCCTTCTGCCTTCTTTTCCCTTTCCAAGTTGTCCTGTGGCTGTTCATCTCTTTGCGAATGTTTCGAGTTCTGTATTTTCTCCACCTTCCTACATGTTCTTTTTTCATTTTCTTTGAAAATAATATCACTTTGAGAGTTGAGACTTCGAGTTGAAGGTTCCGATCCTATCTACAGGATATATTTAAGTAGCTAACAGCCTTTGCCTCCCTTGATTTCTGGCTGCGGATTGTTGTTGGCATTGTTGTGGTTGCTATGACTGGGCAAGCCTTTGTCTTTGTGGCGCACGGGGAGCAGCTTGATCACATGATTCCTTTGGGCCACCTCCGACTTACTGTACTCATCCACGAACTGTAGGGGGAAGGATAGAGAGGATAGATAAAAACTCATTAAATTGAAAACAAACTAAAATTATTCCTGAGAAGTATCTGTTATAAGAGATATTGTAATATATGACAATAGTAAATTCAAATAATTGAGAGTAACTCAAACTCACCGCCATGTCGAAATCCTTGGAGATGAGCTCCCTGGCCGTCGGATTGCCAAAGCACATGGTGACCAAGAACGGATAAATCACCGGATTAAAGTGCGTCGGCAGCTTGGCCAGATTCTTGAAGATCACCACAAACGGCTCCGAGATGAGCAGATCCTGGTGCCTCCGATTATTCACGCAGAAGAAGGCCAGCGAGGCAATCAGATCGATCAGCATCGTGGTGTTGTCATTCTTCTTGGTCCAGGGGGCATTCGTTACACTGCAGTTCAGGATGAGGGTCATCACGTCCAGCAGCTTCAGCGACAGAGGGCCCTCCACGGTCAAAGCCTCCTGGCGAAAGCAAATAAAAACAAAAATAGAATAAAATAAAGCACATTTAATTGGCAACACACTCAACACACACAGTACAATGGACAGAATACACCGAAATCACTGAGCAAATGTTTTAATTAAGTCAAAGCAAATATCGAAAGAGTGGCACTTGTTTAGGGCAGGAAATGAAGGGCCAGGCACATCCTGTGGCCAGGATTGTTTATATTGCTGCCTCTACATATATATATATATTTCTGTGCTATTTGCATAAGGGACGAGTGCCGACGAGAGACGGCTTCTAATTTGTTTGTCCTGGCAGGCCGAAACTCGATTCAACAACTCAACTGGCCAACTGAAACTGGCAACTTGTTCGAGGACGAGAACGAGCAGCAGGACGTGGACGAGTACGAGCACTAAGCAAATATTTGGCCAAACAATTGACATGCCTGGCTGGCTAGAACAACGCCTGCCCCGCCCCGACCCTCGGCGGCAGGATATGAGCGAGCGGCAAGGATTTGCCAGGCGGAAAAAAAGCCCGAATGCGGCTTTGGGTTAAACTTGAAAATTTCATTTTACAAAGTCAATATTTACGCAAAAAACAAGGCTGCCAAGCGAAGGCTGGCGGGCTGGCAAGGAAGCGCGCCTCGAAATTGAGTTTGCTGATTAAAACCGAATCAAATTATTTGCCAAAACGACGCAGCGGCAAAGTTGATGAGCTGAGCCCGTGCCCCACGAAACGAAACGAAACGAAACCCTTATCTATTTTTGTGGTAATTTAAAACAAATAGCTCTAATCCCAGTGCCACTGCGGGGGCTGATGGGACGGAGCCACGGAGATGGAAGCTCCGGCAAAGTTTGTCTATCAAATTAGTTTGTCAAGTGCGTAGAGAGAGCCTTGCCTGCCCCTGCCCAGCCTCCGGCCTGCTGCATCGGCTAAATATTGACACGTGCAACAGCAGACGCACACTCTCGAATACTCAAATCCTCGGAATACTCGGAGAGATTCCCGGTTCAGGGTACACACAGGAAATGAAATCCTGCGCCAGCCAGCACACTCTGCCAAAAACATTGGCCAGAAAGGAGAGCTTAAAGTTGGCTAATTAGCATAAAAATAACAGCAGCGGAATTTTATTTATTGCTTAAGGATATTCTTCGAATTTTAAAAGTAGTGTGATTGTTTCTAGAAAAGTTGCAGTTTATTGAAAGTTATTACTCCATATTTTTAGGGACACAAAGTATCGAGCTCAATAACAAATCACAACCCATCAAAAGACATCACATAAAAGAGATAATCGGGGTCAATCCTTAGGAATCGAACATAAAATGGAACTTTTTTGTATCAAAAACCCTTCTCAGGAAAATTTAGCATTTTCAGAAATAAGAGAGTTCCTACGCAACTATAGTTTTAAGGTCCCTGCAGGGTACAAATTTCTAGACAGAAGCTCGCAATGCGGTGAAGGAGTCGTTTCCGACCCTATAAACCATATATATTCTTGATCAGCATCAACAGCCGAGTCGTACTAGACATGTTTGAGAGAAAAAAAATGTTACCAATTTTTTGAAAATTTTATAAGGGGTTACATCGTCAAAATTGTCAAAAATTCATAAAAATTTTAATTTGTTTAAATTCCAAATTTAGTAAGCAGATTAATTAATCCTGTAAAAACGTACATAGAAAAGCTTTCCGAATTGAAATTAATGCCTTTTTGACTTAGTTATGATCAATTTCCTGTTAAAAAATTGACAACTTCAAAAAAACAAACTGCAGACCGCAAAAATATACACAAATTTCGGCTACCCGAAGCAAAATTTTCGACTTTTTTTAAATATTATTTAATAAATAGAGATTCTATCTTTCAATCCAATATTTTTTTTTCATAGAGGGTCTGTGTTTTTGATTAGTTAAAACCGAAATCTATCCATTAAGTACCACATATTTTTTTTAGTGCATTTAAATTAAGATTTCTACAATTTTAGAGACAACTCCTCCAGGCCAAGTCTCAGTTAGATTACCGATGTGCTGCTGCACTTGGATATTCCGTTTCATTTGCGCGGTTTTTCGGTTGTGCCAGGAGTAACCCTTAACCCACACCCACACCCAAAGCCAAATTCAAACCCCAGACCCAGACCCCGACCCAGACCCATCACATCCTCCACTCTGCTCATTCGTTTCGTTACCGAGTTGCCATAAATATTTGAGGCCGCGCCGAAGACGAGAGACAGCGCTGACATTTGGCCCCAAGTAAAGTGTCAAAATATTTGCGTATGTGCCGCCGCCACCCAGCTCTTCCATTTCGTCCTGCCGGGCTCTCCTGCCACTGCTGCTCCCCCTCCGCTGATTTTCTCCTCTGAATTTTCGCAATATATAGAAATGTCATCGCGGTTCAATGGCGTTTGCCACCATCATGTTGTGTTTGTCATTTGCCGCTGTGCTGTTGTCTGTTAAGCAAATGTCACTCTATGCTCTATGCATTTTCCTACTCCCCCTCCGCCCCTTAATTTCCACCTGGCCTGCCCTCGGAAAAGGCTCCTCGTGGTGGCGGCTGTCATGACATTTGGCAGTATGCAAATATCGCTCGCCGCCGAGCAATTGGCAAAGTTTTAAACGTCTCTGTTGAAACTTTTCTTCTGGGGTTTTTTTCCCCGCCCCTCCTGATTTTCCTACCCTTTGTTGTTGCTGATTTTCTTCAATTTTTGCCCAGCGATTTCACGTTCGACAAACTTTAGGAGAGCTAAGCAAAGAAAATGCCAGAAAACGCTCACACACAGAATGAAAATCAAAATAAAAACAGAGTAAAGGAAAAATTCTAATGAAATTTTCGATGCTTGAACAGGAAAAACCCAAGACGGACACACAGAGCGAGCACAGTGGATGGGAAATTCTTATTAAAAATAGGATACAGAAAATTAGATTTATTAGCTTGCCTGCTTAAATTATAATTTAAAACCTGATATTTTTAGAATATATTTAAAATAAGAAGCATAAGGTTTCAATATTTTTCGATACAAACTATGTTTTAACGTTCAACGCTAAATTTTTTAATCTTTGCAACAAAGTTTACTAAACCTTTTGATTTTTTATTGATTTTATACCCTTGCAGGGTATTATAATTTCAGTCAAAAGCTTAAAACTCAGTGAAGGAATCATTTCCGACCCTATAAATCATATATATTCTTGATCAGCATCGACAGCCGAATCAATCTAGCCGTGTCCGGCAAGAAAAAAAATTTGGCCCATTTTTTGAAAAAAATGTAAGGGGTTACATCGTTAAAATTGTGAAAAATTCGAAAATTCTGAAAAAACTTTAAACTTTAAATTCAGTTTGCTGGCTTGTTAAGCTAGCACGGAAACGCTTTCCGAATTGAAATTAATGCATTTTTGGCGAAGTTATGACTGATTTTCATGCTTCAATTGTTTCAATTTTTATTTTGCGAAATATGTTTTTAAAATCCATATTCTGCTCGATATTCCTCACCAAAACAATAGAAAAGAATCAATTTTATGTAGTGATACTTTTCTTTTCAATAATATCGAAATTTTTAACCTTAAATACTTCATGTTGCGATAATTTTAAACTTTGATACATTAAAGTGCACGATGTATTTGATGAATCCCTATTTAAGATCTACAATTAGATATGGAAAACATATTTTTCCAGTAGTTTCTTAACCACTGTGCCTGCGTATTGGCTCTAGGGCCAAAAACTCCGACTTTTTGATTTGTTTAAACGGCGACGCACGACGTTCGGGGTTCAACGTTGAACGTTTGTCGCTTGCCGTCGTCCGTCGCTCGGAGTTTACCTTTGCCAACTCCTCTCAGAAATGTAAACTCACCTGAAAAGTGTTCACATCCAGCGAGGCCAGGGACACGTAGAGATTAAAAGTCGATGCCGCCAAGGCGGTCGTGCGCGGTGGAATGCATTCACCTGCAAAAACAGTAAGCAAGATGGGAAAATAAGAGGAAAAAACTTTGAAGGAGGATGAAAACGACAGCGGATATTCCCTCATAAAACAACGCTGGAAAAAATCAAAACTAATTTCCGCCTTTGCCAGGAGATCACGTTGTTGTTCCGATAAAGTGCATCCAAAATCTAATTAGCACCTCTCCGGGACCAAGGCAGAGCTACTGTTTATGGCAGAGACTCACCACTGGGCACCACGCTGGCACTGAGCATGGAAACGGTTCCAAAGAGATCTGTGGTCCTGGCCGCGCTCAGCAAACGTGTCGGATCCGCAGGACCTTTCGAAAAAGGAATACAGAAAGGTACAAGAATTACAACGTGGCCCTCGGATTATTTACCACCAAGAAGCAGGTGTGACTTTTGGCTAGGAAAACAGTAGCTAAGAGATGACTCACCTGGCTGGCAGACATCCAGGAAGCGGGAGAGGAAGCCCAAGGTGGTCAGCAGGCCTAGCATCACGCTCTGGTTGTCCTCGATGGACTCGCGGACCTTCTGGTTGCGACGGGAGAGGATCTCTATGAGTCCAGTGACCACAGCAAAGCTGTAGAGAGGTAGAAAGTGGGGAAAATATGTAACATATAATGCGAATTAGTTGAGAACTCTGATAGTCATCAATAGAATGAACTCCCTCCTCTAGTACCCGCTTTTCAAACCTCCTTTGACAACATTCATTGGCTTAATCATGCTCAGTGTCAGTTAATTATTAAATATATCCCCCCGGAAAGCAAATATCTCTTATTGAATTCGCATTGAAATACTAATCTCCTTGTTTACCGAAGGCTCCTGCACAATCCCTCCTCGCTGGAACAATTGTAATGCCCTTGAGCGGTATCTTGCGCAGCTCCCTCCCTTCCCCGGTTAAACCTCAATCATTTGGCCATTTTCTTGTTGTTTGCTACGTGGTTTCCCGTGTCCATATGTTGCCAGTTTGCCAGTTCTGGTTGCCCTGGTGCAACCCTCCTCCCCAGGTCCAGAGGACATTCCGCACTTGTTAATCGCCGGGAGCGGCGGTCAAAGGCAAACCGAACCGAAAGGGGAAATAAGGGGTTACAATCACGACTGGCCACTGACAATAGAGCCTGGCCATGTGTCACATCAACCTCATCATCGTTCGAAAGCGATTTAAATGCATATACTCCTCCTCCTCCTCCTCTCTGTCCCTTTAGGAACAAGTCATCATCCTCCAGCCCGGCGACTTCTCTGCTCCGGAGAATCCCTCCTCCTCCATCCGCTACCCATCGCCATTCCATGCCAAATGACATTTCATTTGCTTTCCGCGTGGCAAGGTGTTTCATTTCACATATCAGGCAGCGGGGACTAGTGTCCTGTTTAACCTCCTAACTGAGCATTAACGTGTTCTGGTCCTTGTGTCGTGTCCTTGCTACAGCCACTCCCGATGCTACTCCGGCTGCTGCTCCTGCCGCCACTCCTGCTCCTGCCCGTTGTCATTGTCAGCGCAAATCTGTTTTGATTTTAATCCCAGCTTATGCGCAGCCCGAAATGCCTGAAATGCATGCCATCGGTCCATCGACAGGACGCCTCTACGGTCACCTCCTCCTTCCTGTTGTCCTTGTTGGTGTCCCTTCGTCTGTATTGTTGTTCAGCGAACCGTACTTGTTCCTTGTCGTGTGTTTATACACTTGGATAATTATTTTGGAGTGAGGTTTAAATATTTCGCTTTTAAATAATACATTTTCATTAATTCGATTCGATTCTTCTCTATGGATATGGATAAATATTTTTCCAGTTATTTCCGGATTACAAACATTTTTTTCGAGTGCAGGAAAATCCCATGAAGCTGCTTCTTTTTTTTTGCCGCTGATTATGCGACTTAAGCGCCGAAATCAATGCACACAAATGCCCAAAAATTACAAGCTACCGTGAAAAGGACTACTTTTCCATGGCGGGAGTATAAAAGGTGCTACTTTGAACAGCAACAAAAAAAATCAACAAAAATAAGGACACTGTTCCGAACCAAGGGGTTGCCTGATCTTTTTTCCTTCTTCAGCAATTGCAACTACTATTTTGTTTATTAAACAGGAGAGACAGGGCCGAGCTGAGAGCCTGGGTTAAGTAGCGTGTGCATTTGACACTTGTTAAAATATTTGCGCCTGTCCCCCACACACACACATTAACACTCGACGAGGGAGAGGTCCTTGATGATTAAGGACGACGACAGGGGGAGTGTGAGCCTGCGCCGCGTATTTAGCGAACGTGTTTTCACAACTAACAAGGATGTTAATTTTTTCCAGCTGGGGATTCGCTCTTATTTTTATTTCGAGCTTTGCACCAAATGCCTTTTCACACCCGAAAGCGTGTCCTGTGTGCTGTCCTGTCCTGCCGGCGGTTAACCCCCCTCCGAGCGAGCTCTCGAGTCCTTCTCTCCATTTTTATCCAGTCGCATTTTATTTTTATTTTGTCGCCATCGTTGGCTGCTGCTGCTGCTGGCTGCTGGCTGCTGTTTATTTTACGGCACTGACGATTATGTCCTGTCCGGACTTCGGGGTCCTTGGTTGCCTCGGAAAAGGAAACCTCGGCCACATCCGATACGGCGCGACCCCGTCGCCTGTTGGCCATTTTGTGTGTTTGGATTGATGCGACGACGACCAACGAACTAAATACTCTCTCCTCCAGCAAGCGGCCGCCAGGACACATGACAAACGATGACAGGACGAGCAGGAGCTGGGGCGGCTTGGGACTTGGGGTAAAAGCATCCTTCATGCTGGCCGCTGCTGCTGCGTGCTAGCTTTGTGCTTGTTGGTTTAAGAAAATTATTAAGGATATTTTTGTGGTGCTGATGAGTTTGCCGAGTACTTTTTCGTCCTGCGAACAGGGAGCGGGGAGCGAGCTGGGTCAGATTGACCAACCAAGGAGAGCAAACATCATGTGTGGGTCGTCCTCCCGCGTCCGCCTGTCTGCGCTAAGTGTCTTGTGTGCAGGCACACACACTCACACACAAATAGCAGCAAAACAGGAAGCTCAAGTATGTTTACAGTTGACAACGCCAGAAACGCTGCGGGGATATCATCCCAGGGATCAGGGATGTGTCTTTGGATTTATTTTTAAAGGGGAACAGGGTTTGTTTTTTCTGTTAAATTATTATTTAATATTTATAGCCAGTTTGGAGAGTTGCAGAATTTAGTTTTTGGAGCTTCAAGGTTCTAGATTTATAGTAATAGGGTTTAAGGTTGGAAATCTATTTCACAGGGATCAGGGATGTGTCGCAAGCCTTATTTTAGTTTCAAAGAAACTCATTTTGAAAAGGAAGTAAGTCAACTTATTATTAAATAATAGGAAAATATCAATATATCGCTACTGAATCGATATTTAAAGCGAAATCTATATATAAATAAATATTTTAACGTTATGTTGTCTTTTTAATATGGGACAAAAAAACTAGTAGAGACAAGGATATAAATCGAAAAAAATATAATGGAAAAACAGAACCAAATAATATAAATACGATTTTTCGATAATATCAAACACTAAACGATAAATGTGATATTTTTGGATATTTCTAAGTTCGATATATCAACGTTTACGATATTTGTTGATGTTATATAAGGCAGGTTGATTTTCTCGACATACAATATTGAAATAAATCGTATCGCTATATGTTATTTCCTTGATTTATTATCAGTTTTAAAGGTCTATCAAGTTATTTGTATGCTTTTAAGCTTATAGATTTATAATAGTATATAAAAGCCTCAAAAACCAGCTTCCAATTAAATCGTTTTCACCTTTTTCTGTCCTAGATCTCTACTCAAATCTCTGATATATTTCTCAACATTTCCCTTCACTGAACTTTGGCTATTTCTGTTAAGTATCATAAGCTAACCACACAGTTCTTAGAAATATAGAGAAGAGTGGGTGGTTTTTGGGACCCCTGCTGGCAGAGGCACGTAGTCCTTGCTGCTTTGTTTGTCTCCCTCTTGGGGCGACCCTGTGTGTGTGTTGTGTGTGCGGTGTGTGTAGATGAACGCTTGAGTAATGGACGCTTTTATTTGCGAACAGGACTTCTTCTGCTGTCAAAAGGGGTCAAAATGGATTTTTCGGCTATATAAAAATTGGTAACGCTCGGGCCGTGTTTGCTTTTCGAGGCTGTCGGTCAAGAAATGTGCTTCTGCGGGCATTGTCATTGGCATATCAATCACTCCCTCTCTCTCGATCTGTGCAGGAAAATCTGTATGCCATTCATTTATATTGTAAACATCGAAATATGAATGCCAACTGCAAACGCCTTTCGTTTATTGTGATAAATCACAGGGCAGCAGCAGCAGCAGAAAATAATGAGTGGGAGTGTGGGTTGTGTTTGATATTTTTAGTGTTTCGGCTAATTGAAATCAAAACATCAGGCAAACGGACAACGGAGAAAATTTATTTGCACAACAATTTCTCTTTCTTTCTCGTCTGGAAAAATAAATTAGGAGAGAGCAGAGCAAAGAAAGCCACGACTTGCACTTGAATCCCGTTTTCGAAATCTGCTCAATGCATGCAATGTCACACACAGTCCTGCGAGTCCTGTGAGTGTCTCCCCGCTCCCTCTCTGTGCTCTCTCGGTATTTGCTTACAAACATTTAGCAGCATTTTATGGACGAATGAACCAGTGTGTTTATATTCGAAAATCTTTTGCTAATCGCTTTTTGCATTTCGCACATTTTGAGCACATTTAATGCTGGACGCGTGCTCCTCATTAGCATATGAAAGAATTATATTGCCATTGTCGGTCGGCGACTGCACGTGGCGTTTTTGGGAAGCAAAATGCGCATTTTTGGTGCTTAAAAATGTTTATGGTATTCTGGTTGGCTTAGCATCGGAAAGTTCTTTTGAATCCCACTTTAAAACGCTGCCAAACGAATTAAGCAAATTAATTTTAAAGTCCAAAACACAACATGTTATGCGAGTGTGCCTGAGCATGTTTCCTAATGGGTGTTCATTTTATTTAAGTAATTTATTAAAATATTAGAAATATATTAAGGTAAAATAGGAGGAACAAATTTAAAAAGATTGGGATGATATATATTTTACTATTGAATTAATGGAAATATTTCATAAATTATTATAGAAAACGTATAAAGGAATAGGTCCCATGGTAGAAGCTCATTTAAAGATTTATTTCATCAGGAATTTCTTCAATATTATGTTTAGTATTCTATTAAATAATGTTCTTTCCTATTGTTGTTATTTTTGCTTCTGAATCAATTTATATTCTATGATCACAGGACACTTATTTGTGAAATCTGGACAAACTTTTAGTTAAACTCATCTAAATCAGATTTGTTAATTATTTTACTTTTTTTTATTTGTTAAGAAGTAGTAGTTGTTACTGTTGATTAAACAACTTTAATTCTCCCAAAAAATATATATATCTTCCCCTTTATTTTTAACCCCATAAAACACACATGTTGTATGTTTTCACAACCGAAAATCTGCTTAGCAGCTTTCGCTGTAATTCAATTTTCAACGCACGAATCATTTGAGATTCATCAGATTCAAATTCATTCAATCAAGTAAAGTCAACAACAACGGAACGGAGGCTGGAAAAATGCCAGCTGGCCTTCACATATGCATAAATACGAGTTCGGAACAGAAATTCCAAATCGGAATCGGAATCATGTGCACGTACAATGCGACGCCTTTGCGGTGGGCCTAAAACAACATTAGGAGAGGCAGCCAGGCAGGGATTGAAAAGGTGTTAATGGAAAACTAAACCGGAAAATAGGGAAATGGGAACAAGAAAGGTATCAGCCAGCTACCCCTTGCAGGCCACGAGCCGCTCAGTTGATTAAAATGCAATTTCAAATTGTTTTCCCTGACGGTTGTCAGCACTTGATTAAGAGCAACTGTTTCTACTTCGGAGGGTGAAAAACTGTCGCGCCTGCGCCGTGTTCTTGTCCCTCCTCCCCTGAACGAAATCTAGGGGAATTCCCCTTCCCCGGGTGTCATGTCAAAACAATGCAACTCGACTCGCAGACTTTTAGGGGTTGTCTGCCGACTGCTGCCAATTGCCATGTCGAGTCGATCTTCGTCGTGAAACAGCCGGCAATTGGCGTTGGGAGTCGGGAGTCGGGAGTCGAGAGGCACTGGGAGCGAAGGACACAAGCAACCCTCGCTGGGGGGTGAGATTTAAATAAATATTAAGGTAGCAAGGCGCAAGGACACAGTTTATTATTTTATCATTAAAATACAAGTAAATCTTCAACGGAGTTTATTAAATTGAATTTAAAAAAAATTCCTGAACAAATACAAAGCTGTTTCTATAGCTTACTAAATTCAAGGACTTCTCTCCCCCTAGCTTTAATTTCTCTGAAAAAAAAAAAGATTCCCAACTTCCTCCCAATTTATACCGAAAATTACGGCACACCTGAGGTACCCTAGACTTTGGCCCAACTTTGTTTTTGGCCATGTTTATGCATTAGAGCGCCGTGTTAAATAATTTCATGCTGCAAGTTGGTCGCCGCCTTTATGGCCCTAAAGAGAGGCAGCCGGAAAACTGTGTAGTCGCAGGGAGGGTGGACTTTTAATGGGCGACAGGGAGCGGAGGGAAGGAGTCGTGGAAAAATGTGGCATGTGGAGTTAAGTAACATTATCGGTGTGGCATCGTTATCATTAAGGGCCACCCGACAACGTCGTCATCATCATTTTATCATCATAATTATCGGGTTTATTAGGGCAGCACACCACGTACAGCAGCTGTCACTTGAATACCCACACGACAATATATTTATTGCCTAAATCTCTGGCAGGACTAAGACCCAATTCGTCATGTCACACGGATTTGCCAGGGATTTGCCCACCAAGAGGTAGAGATAGTCCTTGGCAGTGAGATATCTCAATTGTGGCTAATGGAGAGTTGAGACCTCTGAATAATATGCCTCTTAAGAATTTCAATTGCACGGAATCACCGTGACCCCACTGACCTTTTGTTGGGGTATCCCTACACAAAGAAGAATATGTTTAAAATGTATGTATCATTAAAAATATAACATTTGAGATGAATATGCTATAAAAATATAAATTCTAAGGTAATTCTCAAAATAAGAACTGAAGGAGCTTTACTAGATTCCGAAATAATTGTAGGTATTTTGAGATTGATTAAATTAGAAATCGAGACTCAAAATTTAGATAAATAAAAAATATTAAAAAAAAAACAAAGAACATCATCATCAGTGCATTGCTATTATTTTCCCCTGTGTATGTTTACATTACTAATATGAAACGCCTCCAAGAGCAATAATCACATCAACAGGAGCCGGAACGTGACTCTCTAATGCCCAGCAAGGGTTCCCATCTTGCCCCGGCAGGAGGTCGTTTCGTCTGCCTCTGCATGTCCTTTTTTGCCACTCTTCGGACATCCTGCGGTGCTAATAACCCACTTACTTAGACTTATCCCTTTGTTTGCCAGCGAGCGAACAGTCAGGGTCCCGGGAATGGGAGTCCTCGCGCTGGCCATCAATTATTTCCCGGGCAAATGCAATTCGGAATAGAAATTGAAATCGGAATTGGAATCGGAATTGACCGCATTTTTCAATAATTTTTTTTCGTCCTGTGGCAGGCATTGAAATGGTCAAAGCAACACCCCCTCTGTATATGCTGATGGATTTATGCTTTTTGGGTGGGGGCACGGCGACTGTTATGCCTTAATTGCATTTATAAATATTTTGGTTGAGCGCAGCAGCGCAGTTGTGGTTTCGATTGAGGCGGGTTTTCTATGAATCCTGAATCCTGATTGCGGGAGGTTATTAGGGAGTATACTTCATTGATTTGCAAGGAACTAATTATAATTCATTTTTATAAAAAAAAATTTGGATTAGGGATGTATATTGAGAAAAAGGAGCGATAAAATAAATTGAGAAAAAATTATAATTAATATTATATTGAATATATTGCAACGGATTTTAAAATATATTTTAAAAGCTATCGATTTAAATTTTAAAATATTTATATAAACGTGAAATATCCTCAATTTATGTGTCTTATTAAGAATATATTAATTCTATATATCAAAAAGAGGAGAGGTTTAGCGCACATATTTCAAATATCTATAAAAAATATATTTAATTTGTTATTTCTTGAAAATATAATTTTTACAGAGCACCGCGTAGTCGCTATAAAATATACATCCTCTATATCTCTATTTAGGCTTTCAATTCACATTTTTGAGCAACTTTTTTTAATAGTTTTGAAATTTTAGCGTGCAGGATTTTTTTGAAAACTCAATTGGTCACGCTCAAGGACTCCCCAGGACCGCAGTTGCGGTCACGCCCTGTCCAAAGTCCTTCCTCCCCGTTTGGTATTTATTTTTATATCGGTCACACAGCTGTCAACGGCAACCCCCGGTTGAAAATCTTTTTGCGGAAATTTAACTAATTTGTGTTGCTCAGTAATTAAGCGTTAAATTAAAAAAAGAAAAACGAAAAGTGTAAAATGAAAACAACAACAGAAATGAAATGACAAATCAAAGAGGGGAGAGAGGGGACAGAGAGGAGGAGGAGGAGCAGAACAAGGCAGCTGTGGGCCGCACCTTCGACTCCGATAAGAGAGTTCCAGTTGAGATCGTAATTAATTTCTGGCCAGGGGAGAGGCCAGACTTTTACTTTATTTTTTATTTTTATTTTATTATCTGCTTGTTGTTGTTGCTGCTTCGATGCAAATGAATTTTTACGTGTATCGCCCGAGCACTTTTAATTCATTTACCTTGCGACTGTCGCCCTGCTGATGATGATGATGATTCAGTTGAGGATTCAGAGGAGAGCCCGGCGGTTGGGAACCCAGAGACATTGACGTAAATTGATTTTCACGCTCCCAAACAGAGAAAGAGATAGAGAGCAGAGCAACAGAGACGACTGCAGACCGCAGGACAAAGGGAAAGCGATGAAGGCATCACAGAGCGAAAAACCGCAGCGAAAGGATTGCCTTCAGCCTGCGGTACATAAGATATGCATATTTATATGTAAAGGATCGGAGACTCTCCTTATGGAGCTTCTCATAAATAATAAGCCAAATAATGGCTAAAAGCACCACAACAAAGTCACAAGAACCTTAAGCAGCAAGTAAAGTCTCTTATAAATGGGTAAAATTATCCAGAAAAAATGAATTATATAAATAGAGGAAAAAAATACAATAAAAATATGCAGAAAATGCAAACAAAGCTTCTAAACTAGGGGAAAATAACACAAAAATATCCATAAAACCTTTACAGTTGAGAAACAGTTTTGTTCAGAAATTTAATACTAGTAACACGAAAATTTTAGGTTGTTTAAAAAACGTAACAAAAAATTTAAAATGTTTTTCAAAAACGGATATTTAATTGAACCTATTTCGAGGCTTTTGTAACACTAAAAAAATGAAATGTAATATTTATTTATAGTATTTTTCTCTTTTTTCTCAATAAAATTAATGAATAGTAATTTTAATACTATATAATTGAATATTGTACTCAGTACGAATAATAATTTAATGTAAAAACCTTTGCTTCCATTTAAATTTAAGTAAAACCCTCCCCTGTTTAACCCTGATTTCCACATAAAACTCCCAATATACCCATTAGTTATTGACTTATAACCCCGCGGCCACGCCCACCATCAAATGATTACCCTTTTTAAGTTTTTCGCGACAGTTGCTAGTGGAACCCCTTATTTGAAAATTGAAATATGCACATTTCTGGCGAAAAGGCTGCGCCTCATTAAACCGCCCAGAAAGCAGCATCCACGGCAGGCCCATTACCACGCCCATTAATGCAAATTAAAACGCAATGCAGACATATGCCCAAAATCAAGGCCTGGCTCCTTCAGGGCTCATCCGCATTTACAACTGAATCTGAGGCTGAATCCTCGCCTGAATACCCATGAATCCCCGCCTGAATCCCCGTCTCGAATCCTCTCTCCTCTCCGCTTCGGTTAGGTTAGGTTCGGATATGTCACAGCGCATTATCATTCATAAATCAAAACATGGAAATTGTTTAGTGCGGCGAGGGGATGCACACCCTCCCTGCCTGTACTCCACACAGTCTAATAAGCATGCATAAAAAAGTTATGAATAAATTAAGACATTTCGGCTGTCAGTTCGGTTTAAAGGGGGATGGCTGCAGATGCCTCGGGGTGGCTGCTGCTCACTTTTTATTATACTTCAGTGATTAAACTCGCATTACGAAGGGCAGGAAAACGTTAAAGAGCGAGCAAGTGCCGAGATTGAGCCATCAAGTGTATGTACGATTTTTTAGCCAGAAAAAGTGTGTGCAAAAAAGTAAAGGGGGCCAAAGGAAACTCTAGAACCTGCGAAATGAATCTCTGAAGAAATGAAATTCAAGTAAAATCCCAGCCATGCGGTAGGCCACCGAGTTTAGAGACAAACACGGATGTGGCAATCACTCCGCGGTATATATAATCCCGATCCTGTCTAGCCCCCAGTTTTTCAAATGAAAATTCATCAACACGTCAGCCGCCCGTCCATCCATCCATCTATCCAGAGAGCAAAATGCCATACCAAAGCCATATTCCCGTGTTTTCTTAGTAACGAACGCCACCCAAAGCGTTTTCCATTTACCCCAAAAACACACACAGACAGGCAGACGGACTGACTGACAACGGGGTAAACGTTTTGTCTTATATTAAATATATATATATATTTATATTTTGACAGAGACGGCGGCAGGCGGGGGCAAGAGTTGCTGCGCGTTGCGTCTTCAATTACGACACGCGCGTTGAAAATAAAATTTCAGCAGTTTTGAGTCAGCAAAACACAGGCAGAAAAAATATTGATTGAAAAGAAGGGTTGGAGTTGAAGGAGAAATTATTTAAAACCTAAAAGGAGGCTTTAGTATAGCTATACTGATTTTTGTTTGCTATTTGGAACTATTTGTTTTTAAACAAATACTACAGTAGGTCTAAAAAAAAACTGCTACAAATTGCTCAATTACATATTCAATTATAACCATAAGCAGAGGCATTAAGAATATAAAAAGGAACTGTGAAACAGGTTATATTTAATAAATATATACCTTTTATTTAGGTTTAAACTACTTAATGTTGAGCAAACACTCAGATTTAAAATCAATGGAAAATTCTCGCTACAAGACTTTACAATTCCTGTTAAATTTGATGCCTTCTTTTCTGCGAATGCCTACAGGGGGAAGCCAAATTAATTAATTGTTTTAATTACCTCACTTATCAATCAATAATGTTGCAATTTGGAATGGGAGTGGACAAAAGCTATCATTGTTTGCCTATTTATCTGTTATCTATTCTAAACAAAGCAGTTGTAGTACTTCTCCTTTAAAGTAAACTATAAAAAATACGTTAAATACCTGTAGTACTCCTCACATTAAATTCCCATAAATCAACTTTTAACTAATTAATCTGTTTTCAATACTTTTCCCATACTTTCCTACAGTTTTCTCCCAGTGCTTTCACGCTGCCTTCCATATGGGGCATGTCACCGGGCCAACATAAGGCAGCGACTTCTTGTTCTCCTGCCTACCGCAGATGCTTGCGTCCAGAAACCAAGAGACGGAATGGAACGAGGGGCATTCATACACTTATACAGAGTTGGCGAAGCCAGGAGGTGGGGGAGGAGAAATCAACGTCACAAATGGACAACACACGTGGGGCATCCCAAGATGACGGGATTGGGTCTGCGCTGAAGTCCCCTGGAAACCTTTTGGAGGCTGTTAAAAAGCCAAAGTCGAAATAGCTGCGAGAAAGTAAAGACGCTCGTAAAACTCAAACGAGGCGCGAAGCAGCAGCAGCAGCAGCAGGAGCAGGGCAAGGCCAGAAGGGAGCACAAAAACATGGCGCCAAATAACCGCAGCCATAACGATGGTGCTCCCCTCCTTGGCAGCGCTGGATTCCTCGAAGGACCCCGAACAACAGGACCATGCGGCGACGTTTGCCGCCATTTTGTAGAAGAAAAGTGCATATAATAAAATAAAATAGCAACACGAACAACGCACACACACAGGCCACGGACGGAGAGGTGGGTCACAAAAAATGTCACGGCATTAAAACTGAACCAGAACTTGAGTTTCACAAACGAAGATGGGAATACTCTACTAGTGGGAATAAATGTTACATTCGAACTTAAAAAAGGAAATAAAGAAAGACATTTTCTTAGGAAATTAACTAGCATAAATATGAAACATGTTTTATATCCCTTTCAACTATGTCCAAATATTGTAAATAATATCGAATGTCGTTAAAAACAACTCAAATTTAGATTGTTACACAGGTTGCTTACTTTTTTTTAAGATTTCAAATCTCACAGGACATCTGTAACCTTTTCAATATTTAACTAAAAATTTATATAATTTAAAGAAAGAATTTCAGTGGAAGATATTAATATACTTATACATAATAAAACTAATGTGAACAGATGCCACAGAAACTGCTCTGAATTTAAAATTAATTTCAATGGTGTATAAAAATAAGAGCTTAGAAAATCTATGACATTTTGGAACTGACAAGATTTTGATGAATATATTTTTGAGTAGATTGAAAATTCATAGCGATTTCTGTGGCGTTCATGAATATTTCATTAATAAAAAGTACTAATTTATTTTAAATGGTAAAAAAAAGTAAGAAATAATACACATTGTAAGAAAATGCTACCAATTTTTATGCACCAAAATTAATGTTTAAAAATTACACAAAAAACTGTAGAATTATATCTAGAAAACCCTCCCAAGAAGTCTATGTACCCCTCACAGCAGAGACTTTCCACGATTTGGGGAGTTTTTGAGTCTACGAGCACCAAAGCCACTGAAAATGGGCGCCTGTGATTTGGCTTTTCCCCATTGTGAATGTGTATGTGTATGTGGAAAAGTAGAAAATGGAAAATGGCAAGCGAATGAAAATGTCGCCGAGCGAGCATCGTAAAAAATTATGCCCAACGTAAGGATCCCGCCAGCCCCCACTAAATGTATCCTTATACGATGTGTAGGGAAAGGAATATGGGAATATAGAAGCGAATGTATGTATATATACAAAGGAGGGACGAAATTGCGTTCTTATGGCACTTTAGTGGCAAAATCAAATTAGAATTTATGGAAAGTCCACCCAATCATAAATGTGGCCCCACAAAACCATTGAATAGCCATAACCATGGGACGCGAAGGCGACTTTTCCTTCCTTGCAAAGGGAAATTACTTCGGTCAGAGATTTTTAGTTTGCATCGTAAATTTTTACAACCATTTATGGATGCGTGGCGGCTCCTCCGTATTAGTGGCTTGTTATGTCCTCCGCCGCCGTCGCCATCTGTTCCTGCTGTTCCTGGCCACTTGAGGGCATTACTCATGCCACATTTGGCGTGCGATTCAAGTGCTTAGCGTGTTAATTTGCACCAGTTTCAGTTTCAGTTTCAGTTGAGAGTCCGTTCCAGGACCTTCAACAGGGGGATGCAGCCGGGACTCTATCTGCTCTACAACTAAATAGCGAGGGTTGCTCTCCAGCCCCGGAGGCCGCGTGTTAAGCCCTCACAATTGCCATTTGATTGAGTGATGCGTCAGTTGGTCCTTGTCCCGGTGTGTGTCCTTGCGCCAGTGTTTTGTGTGTCTCCTGCTCTCCTGTTTATCCCCACCCCCTCATAATCATCAGCCTACTGCCTTCTGCTTGTTTTGGGAACAACCGATATGCATTAGATGCACTGGCAGAAAATATTAGTGAATAGTTAATATTTGTGGGTTAAGTTAAATTAATCTATTTAAGGGAAAATTCGTTTTTGAATTCTCTTAAATTTTTTTTCTGAAAAGGTATCTTTAGATTTCACAAATAATAAACTTTGCCGCATACAAAAAAGATTTCTTATCAAAATTTTATTTAAAAATCTAATTTATAATATTACTTTCAATTTCACTCAGTAAAAGGGAAATACTTCAATTAAAAGCAGTATGCATTCCCTCATAGTAAGGAAGTTAACTACATTTTCTCCCAGTGCCATCACAGAAGCCCAACAAAAAAAACAAGAAGTATGTTGTGATTTAATAGAGGGTGCATTATCTTTATCATCCTACAGAGATGTAGTAGTACTTCGCATCTGACGAGCATTAAATTAACTGTAACCGGCACTGCACTTTACACATTTTACATATGTCGCCTTCTCTATCAGGGAGACAACTTCATCTCGGTGGGTGGTTTTTTCTCCCCCTTCACAAAAATTTTCCCCAGAGAGAGGGGAAACCCAAAACAGAGCAGAGAGTTGGGTGAAAAAAAAAAATGAAAACAGGACGGCAAAGAAGCAGGGGCCGAAAATCAAAGCGAATGCACTCTCAAACGATAGTAGTGCCGCCTCGGCCTCGGACTGAGCCTGTAGGTAATTCAATAGCCAAAAGCCGGTACCGGTACCGCTCCCCCATCCGCATCCCAATCCCGTCCAGCCTTTGACATGCGGCGAAGCTGGACAGGCACTCATCAAACTTTTGACATGCAACTCGACAAGGGGAAAGAGCTGCTGAGGCGACTGCTGCTGCTGCTGCTGCTGTTGCTGCTGCTGCTGCGCCTTTTTGCATGCAAAATGTCAGCGCATATGTCAGACTTTTGCATATAACCGACCAACCGACCGACCTTTTCGGGTTGTGCGATTGCGAGGGCTTATTGTAAAGTTAACTTTTTGAGTGAGGAGATATGTTAGACATTTTTAGAGAATATATTTTCAGCAGAAAATGCAAAGGAAAACTCACGACGAGGCACCCCCCTTCAATTCCTAGCCATTGAATTTCTCCAACAGATTATATAAATGTTTTTATTGGTGAAAGTTTGTTGGTAAATATTTATAGAGAAATATTGATCTTGGTAAACTATTTGTGAATATTTATTGGGTAGTATTTATTAGTGAACATTTATTGGGGAGTCTCTGTTGGTGTTTCTATTGAAAAATTAATGGAAAGTGTCTGTTGGTGAGTATCTTTAAGTGAACCTTTATGGAGTAGTACTTATTGGTGAATATTTATTGGGGAGTGTCTATTGCTGAATATCCATTTTTAATACCTTTTGGTAGTAGCTATATTGGCAAGTTTCTATAGTGAAAAGCTAGTGGTTATTATCTATTTAAATGTAGTAAATATATGAATGCTATTGGAGAACAACTATTGCCATATTTATTGGTGAATTTCTGTTGTTATTTATCTGTTGGTGAGTATCCATTGGCGAACATTTAATGGTCAATATCTTTTGGCAAACCTATTGGTGTATATATATTGTTAAATATATATTAATGAATCTTCATATATTATTACTACACATTAAAATCCCTCAAATGATATACCCTCCCAAAACTCCTATCTCCACCCTCGCTAAATCAGTATTTTTTCCCTCCTGTCCCTGTTATGGCCAAATGCATTTTGATGCAAATCTACAGTGAAGTTTTGGGCTACACACTTCTTTTGAGCTGGTACTTTGACCCTTGACCGCCTCTCCTCCTGCACTTCACACTCAAACTGTACGGAATGCAGGATATTTGCAGGATATTTCCGTGTGTCTGTGCTATGATGTCTTTGTAACTGTAATTGATGCTGACTTTTTGACAGTTTGAATGTCGAAAAACGAGCAGATGAGCAACGACGACGAACAGCGAAAACTGAAAACGAAAACCGAAACTCGAATAGAAATAGAAATTGAAACTGAGCTTCACTTATTCGAGGAGTTCTGACTACAGTTCCGGTCAGAGCCCCGGGCGGGGGTGGAATATCCGAAAGGACAGGAACGGAGGGTTGGAAATGACAACTCTGATTAGTTGTGTGACACTTTTGTGATTTGAATTCAATTATGACATGCAAAACGGGTGACAGGTGGCTTTGAAGAGGTTTGTAAAGAAATCTGTGAAGGTGAAACAAAGCGCTTACACGGGAAATTAATCAGAAATATTTGCTCTTAGTTATCTTCTTGATTAGAACTTTAAATAAAAGCTTTTAATTATATTTTTTGTCTAGGAGTCAAAGCCAAGTTAAGACTTGTTTCTGTTAAATATTTTATTTGAATATTTGAATTTATAGAGAGTAAAGGAGCAGGCATTCCCCTCCCTGATTCTTGCACTAATTTTCCCGCTAAAGGAAATTTGAGGCCATCTCTACCTCCCCCGACTTTCCACTCCCTCCCCTTAATTTCTGGGGGTAGCTAAAGGATCAATAAACACACACCGTTAAGAGTCAATATTTTGATTTTCCGCGCAGGCGAGGGACAGCCAACAAACAAAAGGAGCGGCGCACCGAGCAAATAGAAAACTTCGCCAATGTCAAACAGAAAGCGAAGGAGACAGCAGCCGCAGCAGGAGCAGCAGCAGAGTTTTCCCTGAGTTTTCCCTATGCTCCTCGGCCTTTTGTCAAAAAGAATCAACAGCCATAGGGAGGGGGCAAAACTGAAATCGGATATTAAACGCCGCACAGCACACAAAATAGAAAGGAGAAAAAAATGCAGAGCCAACAAAGGCGAAACAGGAGAGGCCAAAGGATATTTTCCAAAAGCGGCGATAAGAGAGGCAGAGAACAAAGGACCAAAGAATGAAATTAATACATTTGACCAGGGAGATAGGAGAGCCAGGGCAGCAGCAGGAGCTTGGGCCATGTCTAGTTTAAGGTCTAAATAGTTGCTCTAATATGTCGATGGTAAAATAAAACCCACAGGACACAGGCACAGGTACGTGTGTGAGTGTGGATATTGCAGATATTGTCCTTGTAATTGAGCCAAAAGTTGCTATTTGCACTTGGCGAAAAATAAAGCTAAAGGTACTAAGTAAAGAAGGATAGTTTTTAATATTTAATTCTTTAAATTAAGAAAAGGTAAGAAAAGAACACAAATTAGAATATATTTCACAGTCTTCAAATAAAAAAAGGTAAGCTATTTAATTGATTTAATGCCATGCTAATATATTTTACACAGCTCAAGTATTTTTTACTTGACTTCATTGCATTTTTCTTTGGTTTTCTAAAGGATTTTCTGTGTCCTTGCCAATGCCTTAATAACCCCCATATTCTTTGGTTCTTTTGAGCTCTCAGTGCAATCTTGTTAACAATGTCAATTGCAAAGTGCAGGCCACAAAAACTTTGGCGCAAACACACACACAGCCCAGCCTGGGCAGGCCCTTAGTCCTTCGTCTTTCGCCCTTCGCCCCATGCTGGGGATGTGGCTGCGGATGCAAGCGGCTCCAGAGGCCATAACTCCAAATTGGCCATTCGATCTGGTTACTTAAAGGGTAATTAAATTAACTACCGCACAGCAGCTAGCAGCAGTGCAGGCACTGCACGGATACGGAAGTAACTCTGCCAGCATGTCGTCCTCGTTGACATCCTGCCAGGAGCAGCGCCCGGCGGCAGACAAACAAAAGGAGGAACACGCGGAGAGACAGATTTCTTCCATATGCATATTTCATTATGACTGCTTTTTTAGGGGTGGCAAATAAATAATACAAAAAAGGTAAAGGGGTTCCGGTTTCCTGGTCTCGATTCCGGGCTCAAGGGTGTTTGCCTTATCGCGTGCCAAATCATCGTTATGATTGCCCAACGCCGCCTCCCCTCGCTCCGTTCGTTGTTCGGAATTGATGATCAAATCGTGATTAAAATATATTCTGCGACTGCTAATGACTGTGTTGATTAATTATGAATCAATTACATTGTAAAAAGATAGCCCAGGCTCATCACCAACATCGTCATCATCTCTTTTATCTGTTTCCAAAGAGGTGCCAGAGCGATGCAAATCAAATTTGTCATGCTTTAAGGAAGGGCATCCTGACACTTAGGGAGGAAGGCGGCGGGAGCGAAGGACAAGTACGATTTATGGCAGGGATTAAGGTTAGCCACGAAGGCTAACCGGGGATACTCTGGAGAAGGATTCTTTTCAATAAATTGAACTAGGTGTTAAGATTAATGGTTAAGTATGTGCCTTAATAAGGGGTTTTTTATAATGTTTGCCAAGTTGTTGAACTTGGACTTAGACCTTTAAATGGAGAAGCAAAGAAGGAAAAAGTTTGTCAAACTAAGCAACAAAACGCCACAACAAATATCACACCTTTGGAAAAGATTTCTAAATGCTGGTGATATCAGAAGCTTAACCATATAATTCAATTTAATCACTAAACACAAGTAAATCGTTCAGTAAAAAATAATTTAAAAGCTTTTCTGTTACAAGAAATTAATCATTACTTTCAAACTTTTCCCGGAAAAGAAACTACTACACTTCCTCCTTTCCTCCCTTAAAAAACTAAAAACAAGAAACCTTTGACTAAAAATAGAAGTTCCTCTCTTTTGTCTTTGTCAACTTTTAATTCGATTACACGAACTTCTCGAAAACTTTATTCAAATTAACGAAACAAAAAATATATATATGCCAGCTTTGAGCTGAAAAAGCTCTGAGCGCAACCTGAGCAACAATTAAAAGTAAACAAAAATTTAATTATGCAGCTAAAAGGGAGAGAGAGAGAGCCAAGACTGCTGCAATTGAATTAGGCAAAAAATTCCAAATGTTTCGTGGCCAGACTGATGATGATGATGATGAGAATGCAGAACAGCACAGAACAGAACCGGATCCGGAAGAGGGGCAGCAGCAAGCACCAGCAGAAGCGGAAACGGAGGAGGAGGAGGAGGCAGTGGAAGATGGCGGACCATTCAAGTGCGGCGAATTGAATTTCTCATTCAGGCAAAGTTTTT
Source organism: Drosophila jambulina (assembly GCA_018152175.1). NCBI lineage: Eukaryota > Metazoa > Arthropoda > Insecta > Diptera > Drosophilidae > Drosophila > Drosophila jambulina. The sequence continues at coordinate 2,296,245 of JAECXH010000114.1, forward strand.
CTTTTTTCGTCAAGGAAAATGGCGCAAGGTGCTGGGAGGGCGCTCTGTTTGGGGGATGTTTTCCACAAAAATTATAGTCAAAAGAAAATTTGATTTTGCAAACTCACACACCCACACAGGCAGCACACCTACACAGCGCACCCATACAGTTGCAGGCGCCGTGTAATTGAATTGAGCGCCGAAAAGCGCGCTACGAAATTGGCAGTTGGCATTAAAGGCGCATAAGCCGAGGAGGACGAATAAAAGGACCAAGGCAGCAACCACAAAAGGCTGCAAAGGACACACACCTACACACACATCCGCACACACACCCACAACATTCACACAACAATGGCTGCTGGCTAATAAAATAAACGAAAAGCTTTTGTAAGCAAATTGAAAATATAAACAAACGGAAAATTGATAAAGAACATAAAAAAGGGAGCTCACAACACAAAAGTAACAGCAAACAAAATGGAATAATAAAAAAGATAGAGAAAATATATATATACAACAAAAATATATAGAAAAACCCATCTAGGGAAAGGCACAAAAATTGGTCAGAGCCCAGGACAAACACAACAAAAAAAGGATAAACAAAAGCCGCTTCACACACAGCAGAAAAGCTAGCCAACAGTATAAAAAAACGGAAATAAAAACAAATGCAGAAAGAAGCTAACAAAAGCCAATTCACAAGTGGAAAGTGCATAACAACAACGTTTTTTTCGTTGCTTTTTTAACAAAAGGAAGGAGAGAACGAAAACCACACAGATAAAACTAACTTATTCCTTAGTGTGGGAAAAACAGTCAAAAAGTGAAAAGGAAAATTTATTTATATGGAATTTTAGTTAAATATAATTTTAAAAATATTAGCAAAAACTTGCAAGAAATGCAGTTCCAATCAAAAAAGACACTTTAATAATATTGAATAATTTAATAATATTTAGTTATAAATTTTATAGCCAAAAATATAAATCTATTAATAATTTAATAAAAAGTCCATTTAAACACCAATTAAATACAATTTACATAACTTTCAAATTAATCAAATATAAAATAAACAAATTGCTATGATTTTCTCCTCACTCTGGCTTTACTAAAACATAAAACTGACAAGGCTAAAAAAATTCATTAAATCGCTATACAAAACAATACTATTTCGGTTTGTTAAATAAATTAATGCAAAGTTGCAATAAAATCCCCCTTGTGTTGCTGTGCAAAAACATAAAACAAACAAAATGGCGTCTATATGTACTTATTTGGAAACTATAGAAACGTCAACAATAAACAACAATTCGATTAAAACTTTTGTGCACAAAAATGAGCTCAAATTAAAGAAAAACAATCGCTGGCAAAGGGGGCAAAAAGGGGAGAAGGGGAAAGCGCCAAGGGGACAGACCCGGAAAACTCCACACTGGACGACGACGCAGCATTAAAGTTTTTCCTATTTTCAAAATTAAAGCACGCAAAAAGCCAATAAAGGAGGGAAAGAGGAGAGACCATGAAGTGTTTCAGCAACATTTTTAAAGCAAATAAAAAAAGGGATAGGATAATGTAATAAATATAAAAAGAGGTAATTCGAAAGTTACAGTAAATATTAACTACTGTAGTTACCGTAAAAATATTTTAATTTAAAAACCTAAGCAGGAACACAAAAAACGTTTAGATAGGATAGGATAGGAATAATTTCCCTATTTCAGGTTAAAACTTTCAAAACCCTACAAAAATATTTTGAAGTTGGCTAGAATTTCGATAAAAATACTTTTTGTTTCTTAATTAATTGTCAAATTAAATTACAAACAAAACGTATTTTAATTTCACAGAAAACTAATAAAATATACAAGTTTAAATATCTCCCAATTATCAGAACAAAAACAAAAATCCCAATAAAACCTGCGACTGGTGACCACACTGCCCGGCATCAGTGTGACCAACTAAATAAGAATTAAAATTAAAAATTATATTTTTTAAACGGCAAAGCGCCAGGCAGCGACGCAGCAGCAGAGGCCAAATCGACGCCGGCAGCGCTGCATCCAGCCTACGCTATCCCACTCGCACAGACACGCCCTCTCTCGCTTCTGAGAGCGAGCGAAAGGGATGACCACATGCCCAAGCCCAACTCTAGGCATCCCTTTTTCTCCCACAGACACACGCACACACACCATGAACACTGGAGTTTTTCGAACTCGCTTTTCGAACTCGACTCGTTCCCCTCTCTATGCGATTGCTTTTGTTGCTTTGCGCACAACAGTTAGGAATAAACCGCGGCGGTAAGCACTTGTTGTTGTTATATTTGTAATTGTTGTTGTACTCACTTTATCATGTCCGGCAGTCGTTCCGGCACTTTTGGGTGGGTGTTCTTCTTCACGTAACTGGAGGACAGCGCCTCGGTGCAGGCCAGCATTAGCTCCGTGGACAACTCGACCGGATGTTGTGGTGATTTTTCTTCGGGTAACTGCAACAGATCAGAAAAATGGAAGAAGAGTTAGAGAGAGGAAGCAAAAATACAAGAAATATTAAAAAATGGTGCTTGCTCGCGCACACAATTGTTGCGTGCTTTTCGGAGCTGATGTCTTACCACCCGCAAGTGAAATTCCACGGCTCGTGTTTAAATTAATTATCAACTTAGGCATTTAAACAGCAACAACAGACTGCGAGAGAGACATCCACATCAATCAAAATGTTAATTGATGTTTCTCTCTCCCCCGCTCACACTCTCTCCTAGTCGCTTACAGTTAACTTTTTCACTCTGTTGCGCCTTCTTCGTTTCTTCCTCAACGCTTTGCCTCTCCTTTATTACACGACAAGCGGCGCGCGCTGATCCATCAACGGGACAGTGGGAAAGAAGGTGAAATGAGGGCGAGAGGATAGGTAAGAGGTGAAAAGGAGGCGGGGATGGGGCAAAAACAATAAACACGAGCCAAGTTAACAATGCAAAACAACAACAAGAACGCCAGAGTGCGGTGCGCAGTAAAATTATCTTCATAGATTTAAATAAAAAAAACAAATATAACAGGAAAGGAACATAACTTAGGGAAGACGAAGTTTAAATACCCTTTCAGTAAATTGATCTATTTAAAATCGATCATAACTAAGCGAAAAATAATTTCTTTTTTAATTCGGAAAGCTGTCTTGCGCTGGTTTCAAGGTTTAATTTAAGCTTGATAAATATTTACTCTGAATTTAATATTACAAAAATATTACATTTTTATGGAGTTGTTGATCATTTTCATAATATCTCAACACTCCACGTGTGTAATTAAAAAAAAAACACATACACCATAAATAAATATTTAAGATATGAACGGTAAAAAGAAGCATTTATTTGGTGTGTGAGTGAGTGGCTTTTTATGCGATTTAACGATTGATTTAACAAGAGCCGCAAAATATATAAACATTTTACTCGATGACTGAATTGCCCAGAATAGGGAAAAGCGCCTCACAAAAAAATGGGGATGGGTCTTGGGCCCCGACCTAGTGCTTAAAAATTGATAGGCGAGAGCGCACGAGGCCAGTAAATAAAATTCAAATAAAAATGCCAAACAAACAAAAGGCAGCAGCGCCAAATAAAAGCGTCAAAGAAATGGCAAATAAACAATGCCCCAACGAGCAAAAACAAAAGTCGGAGCGCGAAACATAAACTTTAAATACAGGGACAAAAAATACCCAGGGGAAAAGCGACCTGGGTATGCTCTTACTAGAGTTGTTTAAGATATATTATCATGTAAATTATGGCTGAGTCGTATTATAATGAATTCCAAAAAAAATAACCCTAAAGGTAAAAATATCGATATTATTGAATAATATCCCGATAATGTTTTTTAATTTTTTGGTCTTTTCGATTATATTATCTTGATACATCAATCATAACACGATTTATAGCATATATATTGTGCAAAGTTCATAATTTAATCAATCAACGATTTTCTGTTATTCCCTGTGTTAATTTTAAACCTATCTTAAACATTATCTTCTCAAACTTGATAACGACAACTTATAAGATTTAAAACAGTTCAGATATTATTAAACTAAAAACCAATAAAATTAAACTAGATTGCCTGGCCTTTAAAAATTCCTTATAACCCTCCTTGACTGCTTTTTCCTTAGGTTTACAGACAGACAGACATAAACGCGGCCAAGTGTTAAGTGGCTGCCAGGGAAGGACTATAAGGCGAGCCAAGTACGAATTTATACTCTATAGCCGACACATCCGACGTGGCCTGGGGAATATAGCCAGTTGCCAAGTTTGGCGACTATTCCAACTCCCTGCTCCAATCCCAAACCCCCGACGTCTGCCTGGCGACACTTTTATTGTGAAAGCCGTTTTTGGCTGCCCGAAAAGTTCTTCAAAAGTTCCCCAGGATTTTTGTTGTTTAAAACTTACCTGAAAACTCTTGCTGATGGCATCGAACATAACGGTTATGGAATTGCCCAGCAGAGCATGACGAGCAATCTGAGGACACACCGAGCAGGCATTCCTATACACATGAACGGCCAGGTGAACGGATCTGAAAATTACTCAATTAAATTAGTTTATTTTCATACAAAATTCAATTATCAAAAAACCTACTTCCTTGAGACATCGGTGTTCTCTTGCAGACCCTTGCTGATAACATGATTGGCCACTATGCCTAGGCCATCCATACAGAGAAAGGCCTGGAAGTCAAAGGCCTGAGCCTTGGGTATCACACGCAAAAGGTTGCCCAATGCCCTTTCCAATCCCTGAGCACCGCCGCCTTTAACCACCAGATTCAGGAGCTTAGGCACCGTACTATCACGCTTTACATAGGGGGGTAAGGGCTCCATAGCCTCCAAATACTCGGTGGCACTGAAAAATATTTAAATAGAACTATTACTGGGAAAGATAATATTCCAATTGGCTTAAAATATCCATATATATCAATGCTGTATTAAATTATGAAGCAAAAAACGATATATAAATGGATATCTTAACGTTGCGGACCAATGTAATCGGGGAAAGAGAAAATAAATTAAATATTAATAATATTTTAATATATTATATCAATTAATAAAAGTATCATAGTATGAGATTTTGAGGAAATTGTTTGTTAATATATCGAAATTATCCATTCGATATGCATTTTACGATATATATAAATTGATTCCAAAGACAAACAAACCTATATTTACGATTGAATAAATTAATTAATTAAATAAATTTAGTTTAAGCTGTCTAGACGGAATAAAAAATCGGATTACATTTCAAGGAAGACCTTGTTGAGATATATTAAATATCTGATTTCTTCTTGAATATAAAACTTATTCAACAAAAAAAAACCCAAGGCGACATTAAAGTTTTTAACGATTTCCAGCGAAAATTCAATACTTGCGAAATAACAAAGAAATTAGGTAAATATAAAACAATAATTAATTTAACGACAAGTTTACTCACCACTGACTCATTCGTTGCTTCAGCTTCTTCATCTTCTTTTTGTAGCTCCTCGAATGACCAGGGATGCCCCCCACATCCGAGAGCGTAGAGGAAAGATCGCAGTCTTCGTTCGTAGTGCTTGTGCCATTCCCGTTTATGCCGTCCTCCGCATCGCCGTCCTCCTGATCGCCTCGACCCTCGTCCGCCAGCCGGGTGGGCATGGTCAGCTCCAGAGCTCGCTGGCGTATGTGCTCAATGTTCTCTTCGTGCCGGCGGGCGGATTCCAATTGCTTCTGAAGAATCTTCCGCTGCAGCTCTTCGGTGGTCTGCTGCTGTTGGACTTGCAGAGCCAGCAAGCGCTCCTCCCGATCCCTGGCCTTTTCCCGGGCCAAAGCCTGACGCTGCTTCTCCTTCTGTTCCTGCATCTTCCCTATCCTCTGCTCCTTTTCCAGTCTCGTCTCGTTCATTTTCTCGAGCTTTAGAAGGCGTTCTTTTTCCAGGGCTTGCCGACGTCTCTCCACAGCAGCCTCTTTGGCCAGCTTTTCTTCGACTCTCTTTTGACGCTCTTGTTCGAGATCCTGCAGCCTGCCCTCTGTTTCTTTGGATGATTCCAGAAGATCCAAACGCTTATTTTGCGCTTCAATGTTCTTGATAAAGTTGATTTCCTTCAGTTTTTTCTCCTCATCGTGGGCCTTTTCGATGATCTGCCGGAGGTACAGCTCGCGGTTCTCCGCTGCTCTTTGAAGTCTCCCCTGCATCTTCTGCCGTTTGTCTTCGATGAGTTGCTTCTTGGCTGCCTTGACGTCCTCGACGCGTGCAAAGAGTTGTTGCAGCTTAGCTGCTTTTTCTTGTTGGAGGAGGTTCCTCTTCTGCTGGGCCCTCGCCTGCTTGGCTTGGTATTTCTTTAGAGTTTCCTGCAGAGAACGGCGTCGCGATGGCGAGGATAGTTTTTGATGAAGTTCCTGCGCTCTGCCTGGATGCCTGGCCACATAAGCTTGCAGCGTGGCCAAGGCCTCTGCTCTTTCGTTCCACGACATGTCCGATAATAGAGCCTGATATCTCAGCTCTAAGCTGGCATTCTCATCGTCGCTCATGGTCACGAACACCGCGGAATCATCACCACCTGCGCCCAGCTCTTGCTCCTCCAACTGAACTTCACAATCGGTCTCATCCGTTTCTGTGTCTACATCGATTTCCGTTTGCTCTAGCTCACGAATCTGCCGTTCCAGAGATTCCTGAACCTCAACTAGGATCCTCTCGTTGCGTTCTTCTTCATTATCGTCGGCAATTTGCTCATCATTCTCATCGCAGGCACTCAGAATGGAGGATGCATTGGGCTTGTTGAGACTGCCATTTGGTAGTTTGCAGTGGGCAATGCTCTCGTAGAGCTCGCCAATAGTCTTGGAGAATTCACAGTTGGTCTGGATTTTGATGTCGATCTTGTTATGGTCCTCGTTGCTAGCTGTGAGGCGGAGAAAAGGATTAACTAAAGGAATAACTATACACTATCTTCAGATACTCACACTCCACGACAGTTTCCGCCGAAGAGGAGCTGCTGTTGTTGCTCTGCTTGGGGCCATTGCTTAGCTCCTTTTGCTGCAGCTTCCTCAATGCATTCTTCTCGCTCCGCATGTACTCCTTGTGCAAGGATGTCATCTTTAAACCTGTTAGATCCGACTTCTGTCTTTTGATGATGGAAGTACGCCCTAAGGAACTATTATTTGCATTGTTTCGAACTGCAGTTGATGGCGCCAATGGCTTCTTTTCGGGCTTATCTGCCTTCTCTGGTTTGTCCTGCTTCTCCGGCTTCTTCGCCTGACCCGCCGGGCTCCTCTGGGCGGGAAATGAGTTGACCTTGGCCTTGGCATTTTTTATTTCTGGCCTTGAAGAGTTTGCCAATGTTGTGGTCTTGGCTTTAGGCTTAGCCTCTCCAGTAGCTGTTCCAGGTTTACTTGGAATGGTTTTGGTGGCGCTTGAATCTGCCTTCTCCTTCTCCTTGGTTAGCTCCTGCTCCTTCTCCTTCTCCCTCTGCTGCTCGTTGAGCAGCGCTAGCGTTGGCAAACTGGCGTATCCTGTCGGCTGATTGAACCTATTGGCCCAATGCATGCTGCTCCTACGACGATTCTTCACCGTCAGCCAACCATCGTTGGCATCTGTGGGCAGTTGAAGTTGCTTTTTCGTCTCGGAATGTTGTTGGTCCTCGGTCTTCAGGGTGCTCCTCGAGCTGGATAGCTGTTCGTTGCTGGCTTTGAGGGTGGAAGTGGAACTGCCCATATCCTCGCGCGAACTGAGCCTTGACGAAGCCGCCGTTCGGATCCGAGCCGTGCTTAGAAAAGAAGAGGTAGAGGTTCTCTTGGGCAGTGTTTTGCTGGCTCCACTGCCATTCATCTCCAACATGGTTCGGGAGCGTGCTGACAGACGAGAGGCCACATTATTAGGCGGGCCATAGCACTCGGTTTTGCTTGAGGGCCTGGAAGGCGGTGCCTGCATGCCAGGTTTTCCTGAAGTTTTCCCAGCAGTTGCTGGTAGTTTTGTCGAGCGTCGTAAACCGTTAACTGGAGGAGTTGTCTTTAGCTGACCTGGTTTGGCTGCTGCTGCTCCTGTTCCTGTTGTCTTAAGAACACCTGTTCCTGCTCCTCCGCCGGCCACAGCTTTCTTCACAGGGCGGTTTAGAACGCTGGAGTACTTCAAGGGACTATTTTGAATGGGAGCATTTCCTGAGATGGCCATCAGGGGTTGTAGCTTCTCCGCCGGGGGCTTTAGCAGTGTGCTCGGGGGCGTCGGGTCTTTCTGGGCTTGTTGGTGAAGCAAAGCATTCTCCATGCTCTCCAGAGAAGCCACTGTCATATCCAAGGCTGTGGGCTCAGGAAGACGTTCTTCTACTGAGCAAGACTTTCCTTCAGTCGGGATTTCCTTTGAGGCTTCACCTGGGTTGTCTGGGATTTCCTCAGTATATTCTGGTGCTGGAATGCTTGCTGCCTGCTCCTGGATCCTCGCCTCCCTTTCCTCTGCTTCCCTGCGCATCTTCTCCCGCACATCCGCCAGCGTCAAGTGTGGATCTTCTAGATCCGTTTGCGAATACTGTGTATTTAGCTGCACATATGTAGACTTATCCCCGCTCAGATCCAGGGGGCACTCCATATTATCCGATTGAGCAGAACCTTGGTTTGCTCTCTTACTGGCCGCAAACAATTCCCGGACATTCAGACGCATCGCTCCCTTAGGCACTTGATCGTAGGCGCGGAGTAGTTTCATGGGCGAGATCTGGCCATGTTCGTATGCGGAGGGTGAGGTCTTGCCCGACTGAGAGCCGCCAAGTACCAAGGCTGGACTGGATTTCCCGGAATTATTGGGACTGCAGAGGCTCTTGGTACGCACCCGGGGCGTAGGATTACTCTTGCGCACCTCCCAGGCCAGGCTCTGTGGTCGCTGTTGCAGCGGTCGGGATTCGTAGTCCCAGGATACTTTGAACCACTCACTCAGAGCCTTGAAGTCCCGCACATAGTTCTCCAGTACGAGTATAGCCTCCTGGCAGCTGGATATGTTCTCGTAGCACTCCACCGTCTGGTAGATCTCGTTTACAGCGCGCTGGAGATTGCCAAAAAGCAGGGCCCAGTATCTGGCCTGCAGCTCGGACTTCTTGTCTCTGCCCGTGGAAGCGCTACGCACGCGTGGCCCACTGCCACCACCTGCTGCAGCACTCGTTGAGGATTTCAGCCGCGGCGAAGTGGTGGGCGACTGGCAGTTCTTGGGAGTGCCGCCACTAGGTGACTTGGGCGGCGCCATGGGGGGCTTGCGAAAACCTGTGGGGCATAAAAAGATGTAAGTTATACAGAATAATATAAGTAATAGTCGAAATAAGCGATTATAGGTTACCAAGGACTTGATTTCTTATTAGGAGGTTTTATGGGGTTTTGAGGAATATTTCTATAATTTCAATGTAAGAATGTTGTAAAAAAAAAAAACTTTTGCAAAGACTATATAAATCGCAACCTTAAAATATCGATAAAGTATTGATGTAACTCTGTTTTTTTGTCATTTTTATGTAGTACTAAACGTTAAGTACTTTGCCAATCAAAATTTTATGGTTTTATGGTCTCTATAAGGCAGTAATTAATGGAACGTGATAAATAAAGCCACCATGGACTAAATAAACAACAAAAGACGGACATTAGTCAAGTAAGTTATTCCAAAATGTACCAAAAATATGAATTTACGTTATTAAAATTGTTTTTTAAAACCCATTTGTTAGTCACAACAACCTCCTTATAACTTCTCAAGTGCCTAGGGTATCGTTTCTTACAGTCACCATTCAAGAGTACGCCTCCGCTTCCAGCTCCAGTTAGAGTTCCGGCTGCTCCCGCTGTCGCTGCCTCTGCTCCCTCGCTACCACTCGCGCTCGTTGTTGTCTCATCGCAAAACTGGTAGACGAGCAGATTCTTGGCCTCTCGCCCCTCGCGGCTCAGCACCTCTCTCATTTCCATCGCTTTGTTTTGCGTTGTTGTTGCTGTGTTTCACTGGTTGTTGTTTTTGTTGTCTGGGTTTCGTCTGCTGCTGCCAAAAGCTGCGCTGCTGCCCCCGCCTCTGTGCCCACGCACAGCTGGTGCAGCTGTTCAGGCAACTTTTGGTTTCGTCCTTGTCGGCTCTCTGGATACCACAGTGATCCTGTGCTGCTGTGGTCCTCGGGCGAAAACCGCGGCTCCCGTTCCAATTTTTAATTGATTATTTCGCGTTTTTCGCGTCTCTTCTTGTCGAGGCGCGTCGCTTTGTTGTTTTTGTCGCCGTCGCCACTGCACAATTTCGCAACGTCAGCGGACTCGGCAGCATTTTACCCACGGCGACGCTAGCTTGGCTATATATGTATGCCTTGGGTTCTCGGGTGTCCTGCCAGGCTGCTCCTCGTGTCCGGCTGATTAAAGAGACCGAAATTCCTTGAAACAGAGCCCACTAAAATTCTGAATTCTGGTTAAAATTTAGAAGCAGCACAGAGCCAGCTGATCCGAAAACAGGGTTGTCTTGCAGCGAGCAGAGCAATCGATATCTTGATAGACGGGTGAATAATCGATAGCACCTTTTATTGAGCGCGCACTTCATTACGATTTGAATTGAGTGGCGGAAAGAGTTTAAACTCTAGGATACAGGAATGTATGGGGGGGAGATGTGGAGACTCTGACTGACAAAATTTAATAGATTACCGGGAACTCTTTAATTAACGGCAGTAATTAATAATTAATAACAACAAGTCACATAATCGTTTTCAAACAAAATAAAGTTTACAGAATTAGTAAAATCTCAAGTACTCTTTCAGGAGTACAAAAAATAAAAATAAATTAAACGATAAATTTAGCGTAAGAATCGTAATTAAATTAGCAGGCGTGATTAAAAAAGATATATCCATGGTAAATGTGTCAAATATATTATATGAATTTACTGCCGCAAAACAGACATTTTTTTATCAACTTGGGTAATTCTCTTTTTTGATTTTTATTTTGGTAACTCTTAAAAATGACTCCATTTAATCGCTCTCATACGTCACATCTGCAATGCCTGGAAGCGTGAAAAAATCCTTGAACATATTGATGGACCAGGAGTGCAGCAGTAGCCGGAGCAGGAGCATATGGTCTGCATATCCGAGGAAGTGTGGCACACATAACTGGAATAGCTGGGCTGCCAAGAAAGTCAATGCCACATTATCGGACGGGACCGGGATGGGAACTCAACTTGCAGACAGGTTGGATGCGGAGATGGGGAAGTTAAGGCACGCCATTCGTGCAGCAACCGACGACCGACACCGACCATTAGAAGAGCCTTGTCTCCCCAAGGCCACGGGAGAGGGGCAGCATAGGAGCAGCAGGCAAGGAAAGTGGCTCCAGTTGTCTGGAGCAATTGCTTAGACATTCCTTGGAGCTCCCCAAGGCCGCTTTTAGCGATGCACAGTGGGAAACCGGATTATACTTTAGGAAACGAAAAGTTTCTGGAGAAATCTTAATGTATTTATAGTTATTTTCATTAAAATTAGGTTACAAATATTTTAAATCTTATTATAAACCAGTTTTCATTTTTTCATTATTCTAAAATACAAGTGATAGTTTTATTAATAGCTTTTTATATGTAGGTTCATTGCTTTGATATATAATCTAATAATATCCTTTATTCTAAATACTAGTACAAATTGAATAAAATATTTTTGGGCAAATGTAAGCTATTGGATGTTTTATTTAAACATACATTTTTAGTTATTTTCTATCAAGAAGGCCTTTATTTTTCGATCTGTTTCTTGAAATATCCAAGCCTTATGTTAATGCATCTAAGATATTTCCAAATTTTAAGTATTACTTCATCTTCTCCGATCCTTAGGTCTTCCAAACATGCCAATCGTTCCAGTACAAATTAAATTAATTAATTCAAGAACAAATCCCTTTCAGGGGTTCGAGTATCTTTTGGTTCCATTGCATTATAGCTTGGATATGACCACATCTCTGATTTCGACCATTGGTAACATCATGTACCGCTTGATGTCTCCGATTTTCGCAAGGTCCCCATATCCGTCATAAGGTATGTTAAGACTAAGAAATTTACACCCATTAAATTAGAGTATTACAAAAATTAAATTATTAACTTACTTTTTCTGTATATTTTTCTTAGTTTCTGGTAAAAACAAATCCACCGTCCATCGTCAGGGAGAGGCAGAGGAAGCCTTAGTAAGTAGAGGTTAAAGAAGCCAGACCTGGACACCAAAAGGAATTCGATGCCGGGAACGACGGACACGACATCCAGCGAGGCAGATGAAGAAGATGTTAACCCGAGCGGGTTAGACAGGGACCATGACCAGGACCAGTCTGGAGCTGCGGAGCAAGCATGGGGGTCGGGGCAAACGAGATGGGGCAGCATCAGCAGCAGAAGCATAAACAAAACGACCATCAGAGCTGGAGGAACGGAAGAACGAAGCACTTAAAAAAATGCACAAGCTTAAAGATATTTTCGTATTTTAATAAACTAAATTTAAGGTTTTATTTTAGAAGCATTTGTTATGATTCCTGGAGATAGCATCTCTGATTCTCTAACTCCCAAGTGGTACTAACATGGATTTATTTCGTCCTCAGTCAGTTAACTACACGGTTGCCACATCCTTTTTTTATACCATTTTAAATTTGTATAAGTAATTTTAATATTCCCAGGAATTTAAGGATTTATGTATATTTCCCAGTGCATCGACCCTGGGAGCAGATTCGATGCAACAATATAAAAATAAGAAGAAATAAAAAAGGAACGACGATGTGTGTGTGTGTGAGCGATTCTCCGGCTGTCTCTTGCCTGAAATTCTCCGCAGCCTCTTCCTCTTCTTCTCGGCTGGTTGTGTGGGAAAATTCAGGCCGTGGGAATTACATGTGAAATTTCGATGGTGTCCGGGAACAGGCGAGCAGCAATTCCAGGCAGTTCCAGGCAGTTCGTGCGAGCGACAATTCTAAGTCAGAGCGAGAGGGCAACACACACAGTGTTGAGTTGCATCCGGGAGCGAAGGGCAAAAGGGCCCAGCAGATGGAGTGTAAGTGGGAGCGGGACGACTGCTTGTGCCTTTTGGCCCTTTTATGTTGCTCTCCCCTTGTATGTTTGTGCAACATTTTGCGGCCTCTGCACAGATTTTAACGGAACAATTCCGATCAGGAGAACAGAGTGCGAAATACGACGATACATACTGCAGCATGTTGCATGTGGCAGCGAGTTGGAGCCAGAGGAACCAGAGGAGCCGGCGGAGCATTGGAGCACTGTTGCGTTCTCCCTCCAAAACAGCGATTATCTCCGACGGCGCGAGAGACTCCGATTTTTCAGCTAACAAAGGGCGCCAAAGGGCCTGGGGCCATTATTAGGGTAGAAGGTTTCGTTTCGATTAGAAATTGCAGCAGGCACTCAGCAAAGTGCAGCAGGAAAATACCATAAACAACGGCCAACATTGAGGTTTCCCGCTCCCTATTCCCCATTCCCGCCATGACCATTCCCCATTCCTTGGGCCCATCATTCCCAGTCCCATTCCACGAGCCCTCAACGGCGGGGAAAAAATGAGCCAATCAACAATGAGCCGTGAATACCCTCACACTTCATTTAGAAATTTTTTATGTAATAAATTGCTAACACCTGATGTTAAAATTGATATGTATATAAAATAAAAATAAATATATACAAAAATTAATAAATAATTATCACGATTTCAAACCAATCGCATAAAGAAGCAAGCCGTATATTGCAAATAAGAGTATAACGAGCATATTATGTTGCCCTTTCTGCTGAGCGAGGAAAAAATGCGGCGGCAACAAGAGAACTTCTTTATTTTTAGCCATCAACCAGCCGTTGGGACAAGGCAAAAACAGATTTGGGGGATGGGGGCAGTTGCTGCAAACAAGAATGGAAATGGGAGAAGAAAAAAAAAGAGGAAGGTAAAAGAAGACTGGCCAAAGGCGAAGAAGGAGTACGGGTAATCGCTTGTCTCTTAAAGGGAAGCACCCGGCTCCCAGTTTGTAGGAAATAATGCATACTTTTAGGCCAAAAGTTAATCGAGCTACTTAAAAATAAATAAATAATTATATACTAAAGTTAGACTTACATATGTATATTGTGACCAATTTTAATAAAACATTCTACAGGGATTTTTAAATATTGCAAGGGCAGCCCAACTATTAATATATTTATCACGGCAAGGAATTTTTTTAAGTTCTTATGAATAAAATATTGTTTGTATACTCTTCTTTCAAAATCAAAGCACGCGCCTTTCTGCTTTGCAGCAATCGATAAGACGATTACAAATCCCAGCCGGGAGAATGGCCATCGCCAACTGCTCTTCTTCTTGTTTGCCCCCCAGCTGGTTCCCACTTCCTCGCTCGTTTATTTTCCTTCTTTCGATTTTGTTGTTGTTTGGTTTTGGTTTTTCCCGTTTTTGTTAAATGATTTGTTAATGAAAATATGGATCAGCTTTACCTGGAGATTGAAATTAGCACACGAAACGCGGTTACAACAATCTACACGAGCGTGTCTTCGTTTCTGGCCTTATATACACACCGCTACATCAGCCCGAAAAATGTGCAAGTTAATTTCGTTAATTCGAAAATCGAGGGCGGTCGAATAGCTTTACGCAGCTCTCAGCTAAGGAAGGAGCTTACAGAGCAGCATATAACCTGCCGGGAGGCGGCCACTCTGCCAGCGATTAGAGACCTGAAGTTGCCCATTTACGGGAAGGATGGAAATACCTATATAGCTGGAACCTGTGCCGTCTGCAGGTTTTAACAATGAATTCTTATTTAATATAATATAATAATAACATTTTCCTACTCGTCAGAGAGCTTATTGCGCGGCAATCCAATGAGGAATTAAAAAAACTGCTCGGCTTCAAGGGCAGTTGCCTATTGGCTCCCTCCGAAGCTTCCATTTGGACCAGATTCTGCGAGCTGGATGTGGTGGAGGTGGTCAGTGGCCTGCACAATGGCGAGATCTTGGAGTCGGTGCCACCAGAGGTTGTGAGATTCGAACAGCACATGAACGAACCGGTGCGGATGCACAACATTTACAAGCAGGCAAGGGAGCAGGCTAATCAGACGGAGAATGGCGACAAGGTGAAGAAGAGGGATCGTGTGGAGATCAAGTGTACAACGCCAAAGGAGCAGCTGCTCATAGAACATAGATTTGCCGAAGGCATTAGCTTCACCATAGCCGATCTCATCCTGTATCCTCTGCTAAAGATTGTCTTTCAGCATTGCGGCCAGATGCTGCCGCACTTTCCACTCACCAGCACTTGGTTCAGCGAAGTGAGCTTAATAGCTTAATTTTACCAGGAGAAACTCTGACGAGTTGTTATCCTTTTTAGATTGATTCCTTCGATGAAAGCTGCGCCAGGATCTTGAACGAGCTCTATGTGCCTCACACAGTGAAGACACCGCCTGGTGACCTTGGCATTCCCGACTGCGAAGCCACCAGCTTGTACAAAGCGGATCCGAAGCGCTACAAGCCTAGGAATCGCATCTACACCAGCCAGTCGGAGGTGGAGGCAGCTCTGGGAAAACTCTCCGCTTTGCAGCTGCAATTTTCCTCGGACTCCGAGGAGAACTATGGCCAGCAGATCATCGACTGGGAGCAAATAGAGCCCACTCATGCAAAGAGTTCAGCTCTGCCAAAGGAGCGGCTGGAACGCAAGCGCCAGCAGCTTGAGAATATGGCTAATGCGGTGGTTTCACTGGCGCAGCCTGGTGACCGGATTGTGGACTTCTGTAGCGGGACCGGCCACCTGGCCATCTTGTTGGCCCTAAAACTGCCCCAGTGCACCGTCATTGTGATGGAGAACAAGGCCTTCTCGCTGAGCCAGGCCCAGAAGCGAGCCCTTGAGCTGGGTCTGAGCAACTGCGTCTTCTACCAATGCAATATAGATTACTTTGTGGGCAACTTTGACATCGGTGCCTCCCTGCATGCCTGCGGCACGGCCACCGACATTGTCCTGCAGCAGTGTCGTCGCGTTAAGGCCCAGTTTGCCTGCTGTCCTTGCTGCTATGGCTCCCTGCAGCCCATGCCGCACATCTCTTACCCTCTAAGCAAAGCCTTCCGGGGTGTTTTGGACATGAAGGATTACCTGTACATTGCCCATGCGGCGGATCAGGCCCACGAGATGGGCACGACGAACTGCAAGCCGGAGACGACGCTACAGGGCATGCGTTGCATGTCCGTGGTGGACACCGATCGCTTGATACAGGCTGAAGAGGCGGGCTACAAGGTGATCCTTACGCGCCTGAAGCCGGAGCAGTGCACGCCAAAGAATCATCTGCTAGTCGGACGTTTTGTCAAACAGAACTGAAAAACTTTAAAAACTGCCACAAAAACTGAAAATAAATGAATTTTTTCTTATTTCTAATTGTGAACTGCGGAAGACTCAAAATAGAGAGTTGGTAAGCTGGAAGAGAGAGTAAAGGCTAATGTATAATAGGCGCGCTGGGGGCAGGACATAACGGGACAGCGGGTGCTCCATGGATTGATATAATTATTTTTACATAGTTGTTCAAAATGTAAAATGTTTTTCTAAATTTACTACCATGTTATAGTCATAGGAGCTCGCACAAGATTTAAGTGCCCATCTAGGCTTTACAAATAAAAAAACTCCACATGATTTTAGAAGTCATCTCTTACAAACACCGTTCATCGACTTTTATTGTGATAACATAGCGTGGAGTTCAAGAGTATAAAATAAAATAAGAGTTTACCAAATTCACTAAGTTAGAGCGGCGCTTATTTTAGAATATCAGGATGGAATGGCCGCCGCCCCGCAGAGCCAGCACCAAGTGAAGGACAGAGCCGCCCTGCACCTTGTAGTCCGCCGCAGTCTTGTCATCGTTCCTGGAGAGATCAGACACACATTACAGATTAGGAATAAGACCAAACTTAATGCCGAAACTCACATTTGCTTGCCGGAGAAAATCAGACGCTGTTGCTGCGGCGGAATGCCCTCCTTTTCCTCCACGCGCTCCTTGATGCGATCCACTTTGTCCGTGGGCTCAATATCGATCTCGATCTCCTTGCCAGTCAGGGTCTAAACAAAACATGGGAAAATATATGCAAAGTATAAGGAAAATATGTAAAATCCAGGAAATAAATCACTCTAATTTGTTGTTGTTTGCCGTGACGCATTGCCTCCGGAGGCTGTGGTCTTGGTTTTTTGCCGAGATTCTCGGTTATCACTCACCTTCACTTTGATCAGCATGGCGAGAGTGTGAGAGAGATTATTTCAATAAATTATATACAATTAATAATATTAATCCAAATTTGCGAAATCTGCTTGCGGCTTTTTTTGGCTGTCACTAGAGCTGCAAAAACACCGATGTCATTATCGATACTATCGACGGTTTTGAAATATTCGAAACATCGATGTCACAACAATTTTAATCGATATTGTTTGTTTAAAATTAAAAATAAAAAATATATTTAATTAAGAACATGTTATTTATAATTTTGTTACATATTATATTTCTTATTGTCAATATTATTACCATGTTCATAAGAAAGTATTGTTTTTATTTTTGGCTTTCAGTTGCTAAAGTTTTGCTCCGTATTTGTATTTTTCATGTGACTGGCGATTTGCAAGTAATCGATAAGAGTAATCCTTAGTTAATAATTGGCGGTTACTAATGATGTTTTTTGAAAGCTTAAATCAATGTCGCCATAATTAATCAAACTGAAAACCTGAACTTTCTTTGTCTTTTCTTTATTTTAATGTACGACTAAAACCTTAACAACTATTTACATCTATTTACAAAACTAATTTGGAAATGCATTTTGTTCTCTTCGCAGATTAACTAAGATCGCCAGCTCTCGTCCCTTAGGACAGTTTGTTCAGCTTGTTCCAGTTGCGGATGGCTTCGCCAATGTGTCGGATATCCCTCGCATAGGTTCTACAGCACCCTCCGATGACCTTAGCGCCCAACTCCGCCCACTCTGGGACATAGTTGGCCAGTGGAACACAGTGTTCCCTGCCCTGCCAGCCGTTCACCACGTCGTATACTTCTCCGCTGTTCGGATAAACTACCAGAGGAATCTGCTCATCTGCTCCGCGCTCCCCATTGAGACTCTTAAACAAAGGAGTCACAAATTTCGGGTGCACACAGTTCACTCCAATGGCCAGGCACTTGTCCTGAGCATTCCTATCTGCCAGCAGATCCCAAATGGCATTCGCTGCCTCCGCAAATGTTTCACCATGCGCCAAGGTGCTCTCGTCCTTGCACTGGAAGGCAACCCAAAACTTGACATCGGGATAATCGTCGCAGAGCATTTCCACTAGAGCCTCGGCCTCCATTTGGCAGGGTATGGTCTCGATGGCCAGGGCATCCACTCCAGCCTCCAGACACGCCTCAATCCGCACGCGATGCCAATCCGTGATCTCCTTGGCTGGCACATAGTCGGCATAGCTCCCGGTATACTCTGAACCATCGTGCAAGTGGGCACCATAGGGTCCAATGGAGGCGATGATTAGGGGATATCCTATTGGTAAATAATTAATATTTAAATTATAAATATATTTTAATATCGATTATCAATTATAGAGAGGGTACCCCCACTAGGAGGCTCCTGTACTCACCCTCCGGCACCGCCAGCTGGGCCTGATAACACTCCGTCAGATAGCGCTCCTTGGCTATGTGCGCCAGCCGGACCGTATTCCTTATCAGCTCGATGCTCTGCTCCTCATCCAGCTCCAGATACTCCATGTAACCCTCGACACTGGACTGATAGGTATTCGTCAGAATGATGTCGGCTCCATCTGTTGTGGTTTTTGTTGGGGAAAATTCAGTTAGTTTGTTGCTAATTGCTATTATCCCGGCACTCCACTCCACTCTACTTACTCTGCAGGAAATCCAGGTGAGTGCTGATGATGGCTGCCGGATCGGTGGCATTGAAACGGGCACTCCACAGCGGATCCCCATCCACGGAGTTGCCCACATGAACCGTCATTTGGGTGCCGAAGCCACCGTCCTTAACCAGCACGCGCGTCAGTCCCATGATTACAAGGTTGATTACTGAAAGAGGGGCGGGAGTACATGGAATATTAATTACTATATATTTTCTAGTTGCATCTGCGTCAGGGGCTGATAGATAATTAATATGTATTTATTCCGGACAGGCCCTTGTTAGGCAATGACCCGACATCTGGCCGATCTGCAACAATGTTGTTCAGTACTCTATATGCCATGTAGTTCTGGAGTTGTTTACTAATTGGATCATCTAAACTTATCGCTTATTTTCTAGTTCAACGAACTTTGGTATAGAGGAAGCCAAGTGCCTGGCGATAGCTACAAGCAACGTGAGTTTTTATCTGTGAAAGTTAGTGCGGTTGAAAGGATTTTTTTAATGAAGTTTTAAATACTCTAAATGTATTCAAGATTAAAAGTCTTTTAGCATTTTAAGTCTAGAAAAATATTGGATTTTATAAAAATTTTAGTATTATTTGCATATTACTTATTATAGAGTTTTTAAATGTATAATAAAAAAGAACACAAAATTATAAATGATAAATTCAAACATTTAAACCGGCTTAATTTTTGTTTTTCTTACTCATTAATCGTTTTTAGCTTAATGATGCTTTTAATTAAACTACTGCGTTGATTTTTTTGCATATAATTTTTCTGCAATTTGGATTCAAAAGTCATTACCCTGTCTTCAAAATAATGTTAAAAATAGCTTTTGTTTTCGTGTCATAAATAACAATGAAAAATATTTCAAAAAAGAAAATCTTTGTTATTATATTGAATTTATTTATATTATTTTTGTTTAAAGTGTAATAAAGTGATAAATATATAATAATTTAGCTTATAATTATTATTAAATTCATTATCGTCTTTTATATTATTGACCTATTTTATTTTCAATCAGAATTAATGAGTGCAATCTTTGGAAATTTGAAATATATATTAAAATTATTACAACGAAATACCAAATTCATTTTCCATGCAATAAAATAAACATAATTAACATATTAATGTTTAGGAGACCTTTTTAATTTATTTCGAACCCAACTCGATTTCTGTGGCACTTCTATTTTTTTAAAATAATTTTTTTCTTTTATAAAACACTGTAGATTATCACAAATTTTATAATTTTTAAAACTCTGAGTACAAATTATTATATTTTTTAAGACTCTTGCATATTGTTAACTGCCTCTCAAAGCGTATAAAACAGCATCTGGTCAGACACGAACAATAATATGCTGTGTTATGTGTACCGGCACTCACCTTGGCAGCTTTATTTATAGATCTTGTAAATCGCTAAATTCAATAACAACTTTATTAGACGCCAGACGAGACTGCGTTGGTTATCAATGTTGTTGTTTTTCCCTGCCAGAGAACACACACTTTGTGGATATGATCTGTCGCCTGTGTCGCCGTCGAGCGTTTAAGTGTTTTACAGTGTCGACAAGGGGCTTTTATACCTTCTCGCCTAGCGCTCAGCTGTGGCTTATCACGGCGAAAAATTAATAAATAAAATTTATAACAAAACAAAGCAAAAGGCAGCAAAAACGGCAAAGGCAAACGCAAACATGAAAGTGCCCCCACCAAGTGATATTTTCATGGGGCGATAACGGCCGCCGGGTGCACAGCTGCCAGACGGTGGCCAGCCAGCCAGATTGGACTCGGCTTCGTCCGATCCGTCCGTCCGGGTGTTGACAGCGAATCCTCTACTCACAAGGCTGATGAAATCGTCAGAGAGTGCGTTGGGATTCGGATTTGGGCTTAGATTTGGGTTCATGTTCGGGGTTTCTAGGTTTGCAGTCAGGGAAATTTGGTCAGAGATTCTTTTTTTTTTTAATTTAGATTTTTTAATTTAATAAACCTTTAAAAATATATTTGTTATCTCAAATTATATAAATTTAGTAATCATCATCCTTTTTTTATATGAAAATTAATCAAGTTGATTTTTATTTATTTCCCATAATTTTTTCTGTGTATAACTTACATAGGAACCGTGGCTGAATCTGGGCGTCGATAACCTCTGGGAATCCGATTCGGAGTCCGAACTGGACCAGTCCGAGGTGTACTTGCTTGGTTTGTTGACTCTCCAGCTGCCATGGCTCTGCCCCTTGGACACGGGCAGCTAGACATATTTGGCGGAAAGGTTCCAGCATAACAAGGAGATAATGGCCTGTGATTTTAATACAAGCTTATGATTTTACCTTTATTATTTGTATATATATTTTTTTGTTTAGTTTTCTTTTTGTGTATTGTGTATAAAAAACATGTTTTTCAATATATATATTTGTTTATTTATTAGCACGTAATACATATTTAGAGTATCAAAAAGGTAAACAGTCAATAGTTCAACATTTGCTTTTTTTGCTAAGATTTTTATAATGATTTTAATATCTTATTTAAGACCTTAATGAAGTAAAAAATTTATTGTTTACAACTTTATTAACAACAGACATTTTTTTAAAAATTAAGTATTACCATCGTTCAACGGATAAATTGAGGAAAATCAATGTATTTATTTATCTTCTTTTCGGTTACATGGAAAAAATTTAATTGTTTTTGTGCTTTAATAAATTTAAATATTAATAATAAAGGCGAGACCGAAAAGGTAATTTTTCACCAATAACAATTATATTTATATTGTTTTAATTAGTAATATAATTTTTTTCAAAGAAAAATATTGAAGAATTTAAGTGATATGTGAAACCTTCTCTTTGGGCTTCCTAAATACCTGGAAATAGTTTGAAATAAATGAATTTAAAGATTTATTGACTTGACTTTAAATATAACCAATAATAGTCTAAGAAAATTCTTCCTGGTTAATGCATAAACTCCAACAATTTCGAGGGCAGATATGCACTGAAAATGTATAAAAGTTGAATCAGAGATTGCAAATTGAGCTAGCCTAGGCACAAAATCTGTCGCCGGGTGACCGCCAGAGCTGCTCCCCTTCCTTCCCGACTACCCTCTATCAGCTGGACTACCACCTCTGCCTCGCGTTGTTGTCTCGCACCCAACTGCTCCCGCTGATTAGGCTGCCCATCTGATCTACGTACACTTGGCATACGAAAAAGTATGTATTTAGCAAAACTATATAGGTCTAGGTCTAGTTCTAGTCACACGGAACGGCTTTCGCAGTTTACCAACAAACAGCAGCGTCGCCTATCGGCTGACCGATTACGGGTCTAGTTTGTAGCTATCGACGCACTTGCGGATCTCTAGCACGTCCGCCGGATAGACCCGGCAACAGCCGCCGACGATGCGAACGCCCAGGTTTAGCCATTCGGGTACGAACTTGGCCACCTCCTCGCCGGTGCCCGTCCACTCGCCCAGCTCGGCGTCGTAGATCTCCCCGCGGTTACTGTAGACGACCAAAGGAGGACGATCGTCCTCGCCAGTGGCCTCGATGAACGATTTCAGCAGCGGCGTCACAAACGCTGGATTCACACAGTTCACGCCGATGCCCAGGAGCCGATCCTCGGCCTTCCTGCTCTTGACCAAACGCCAGATGGCGAGGGCTGCTGTGGCGAAGGATTCCCCACTGGCCAGGTGAGATTCATCCTGAAAAAAGAAAATATAAATAAATAAAACAAATTTAAAATGTTTAGTTGATGAACCCAAAGAAAGCTAATCTAACAAATTAAAGGATGAACAAAAATGAATCCAGGACCAACATGAACAGTGTATGGACATGTTTAACCACTTTAGTTATTTAGAATAAACATATTGAAATATTTAATACCCAATCTTACAATGAATTGGATAAACATTAATTTATACAAATGAATAAAATAAAAATAAATGAATAAAAAACCGAAATGAACACTCACCTTGCACTGAAAGGATACCCAGAAAGTGGTCTTCTCATTGAGCTCTGTGACAAATTCTGTGACGGCCTCAGCCTCCAGCTGGCAAGGCAACGTCTCCAGGGCCAAACCATAAACGCCAGCCGATAGACACGACCAGATTCTAGTCCTGTGCCAGTCCTTCAGCTCGTCCTTGGTGATCCGGTCGGCATAGTTGCCGGAATACTCGGAGCCATCGTGCAGGCAGGCGCCATAGGGTCCGATGGAGCCCAAAACTAAAGGGAAAATCGAAGCTTCCTCCAGGCCCGTCTCCAGCAGGTACTGTTGTTTGGCCTCGTTGGCCAGGTTCACACTCGTCTGCATCAGCTGGATGCCCTCGGTCGGGTTGAGTCCCAGGTACTTGGTGAATCCTTCCACGCTGGACTGATAGGTGTTGGTCAGGATGATGTCGGCGCCGCTGCGCAGGAAATCCAGATGCGTGCGGACCACAGCCAACGGGTTGGTGGCGTCGAAACGGGAGCCCCACAGCGGATCGCCGTCCACCTCCTCGGTGACATTCTTGGCCAGTTGGGACGAGAAGCCCCCGCACTTGACCAGGATCGGTTTATCCGCCCATTCGTTAGGCAGCATTGTGTATTCCCGTGGAGGAGTAGATGTCTTCGCCCTTGCGTATTTTAACGGAATGTGCTCGGGTTTGAATTTTGTTGGATTTTCGTATCTGTCGGATACGTGAGATTGACTCTGTCTAGGTCTCTTTCCCTTGGACTTGGAATTTTTCGTATTTTTTCTGCTTGTGCTCGCAACTTTTTCCGCTTATCTTTCTGTGGATTTTCACAACGCAAAAGCTAAACTCACACACTGCCGCTCGCTCAGCTGTTCTTTTGTTTACAAAAGCTGGCGGGGACACAGTAAAAACTTGTTATGGTGAACTTGGAAAAATATAGATATGAAATTGGAAAAGTAGTTCTTTACCCATCGAACTTATCAGGCTTACTGGAAACACAACAGTTAGGTTTTATGTTGAGCTTTTCAGCTTGGCCTGGGTGTCTGATCTTTGTATATAAAAATCGAGGCTCTAAGAAAAATTATGCTAAAAGGTTTTTAATGCATAAACACGTTTAAAAATATATATAAATATAATATATTAAAAAAGTATAAGCATTAAATATATATCCCTGATTACGAGAGCCTATCGTATTCTTAAATATGCAGTGGTAATACAGTGACAATTGTACTAAAATAGCAACAATCGGCGAAAGAGAAGAAAATGAGGGAAAATATAAGGTGCTCATGAACCACAACAATGGGCATATATTATTTATTTATTTTTGCAAAAGCAACAGATGTCTTCAAAGAGTTACCTTAAGAAAAAACCTAGCAAATGACACACTGCCCTCGTGAACAGTCGTGGGTGATAAAATAGGCAGTCCTAGAAAAAATATAATTTTATACAATAAAATAATAATTTCAATGTTTCTGTATACTTTCTATACATATGTACAAAATTGTATGACAAATCACATATCAGAAAAATGTGTAAATTTACCAGAATTTAAATGATATAATAATAAAAATAAAATAATTATTATTTCCGAATATATTCTGATATAAAATAAAACCTTAAAAAGAACCCCCCGGAATCCAAATTACCCCCAAAAAGCTCCCCAATTAAAACACTAGATTAAAATATTTATAAATACAATATGCGCATATTTTATATAGTCGAGATAATACATACATATGCAAAAACAAATGGTGTAACTAACATAGACGAGAGTATGTTAATCGATATGGATAGATAATAATTAATGCTTAAATACCTCATCTTGTTAGTGAATGCAGTTTAATTGTTAATTAATTTGTTGCTTTTGTTTTTTGGGGTTTGCTTGCTTGTTATTGGGTGTATAATCACATAGTTTTTGTTGTATAATTGTATATGTATAAATAAATAAATTGAGGGAATAATTCAAAAGCTGAAAAATGCCACAAAACAATAAATGTAAATGTAACTTTGGTAAACTTACGCATTGTATAAATTCTAGAACATGTTTTTCGCGCGCCTTCTAAAAATCTAGTTTACATTATTTGTTGCACTAAATAACAGTTATATATATGTAGGTATATATAATATGTATATGTATATATTGTTCTTTGTTGAATGTATAATAGGTGTGTGTATAATTAATAATATTATCCATTCTTCATTTATAAATACTAGGCTCAAAAATACACACCGAAAACGCTAGGATCTGGGAAATCATTAAAAAGGCTGCCCAGAAGCAGGCAATACAATTTTTAGGTCCCTTTCTGTTTTCTTTATAAGTTTTAGCATACTTTTGGGAAGCTCTGTAAAGAGATTTCAATACGCGAAACGGAACGTAGGAGAAAAGCTTAAACGAAATGCCAAAAAATAGTCTTGAAACACTCAGTCTCAGGTATCTCCTTGATAGTTTCCCCCTCTCCCTTTACGAGAACAGGTTGTTTCGCCTCTTCAGGGATCCGAATTTCTTCTCCGCCTCCAGGAGCATCTTCTCGTTCCTCACCACCTCGAAGGGAATCGTCCGGGAGAGACGATCCATCTCCTGATCGGAGGTAAAGTCTTCGAAACTCATGTTACTGAAGCCGGTCTTGGCGGAATTCTGTATGGTATTGGATTGAAAATTGCGACTTCCGCCAGCCCTCCTGTTTTCATCCTGATCCTGCACATCGTCATCGTCGTCGTCGTCGTGGGACTGATACTGCAAGCGCTGGTGCTTCTGCTTGCTGCCGGAGCTCAGCGACGAAGTGGAACCCAAGGCGGCGGCACTCACTTTCTTGTAGGACGAGTGACCCTTGACCTTCTGGGTAAGTTTCCCCGGTAGCACCCTTACAGCCAGATGGGACTTCTCCTTCTTGGCCTTGCCAGTGGCAGGTACTCCATCGTCTGCCAGCACATCGGCACCACGCACCACCACGGGCTCCTCCTCATCGTCGGGCGTGAAGTCGGAGAGGCGATCTTGAGAGATTTGCACATAGGCATTATCGGCAATGGGCAGCAAGGGTCGGAGGTGTAGGGGTCCGGATGGAATTGGAGCAGGAACGGGCACGGGCACGGGCACGGGTACGGGTACGGGTATTGCTGCAGCTGGTGAGGATTGTGGCTGGTTAACGGCGGTGGAGCTGGAGCTGCTGGTGCTGGTGTAAGACGGCACATTCACATAGACACTGCTGGTGGACTTGGTGGCCGCTGGGTTAATAATATTATTGTTATTATTATTGATGTTGCTATGGTGGCTCATCAACGGCTCCGGCGTTTTGTTGATGATAATCGAGTGATTTATGGTCACCAGTTGGGGAGCCGCCACGGAAACGGAGACGGGTGTGGCTAGGGGCAGAGACACAGATACAGGAACAGGCACAGGCACAGGCACAGGCACAGGCACAGGCACAGAGACGGAGGCAGAAGCGGGCACTTTGATCACATTGTTATTGTTGTTGTGACTGGGAAAGTGATGGAGCTGCTGGTGGTTCAAGGGGTTCTGCTCAATGGTGCGTATTACCTGGGGAAAGGGCTCCGAGCCAAAGAGATCGCACTGCGGGGCAGCATTCTCCCGAACCTTCTCCTTCTCCAAGTTATCCTGAAAGGGATTCGGATTAAAGATGGGCTCATTGAACTCATCTAGCTGCGGGGATTCCCCCATTGCCCCATTTGCGGGAAAGCTGGCAAAGTTCGAGGCAGCAGCAGTAGAAGAGGTGGCTTCTCCACCCTTAACCGGAGTGGATGTCCACATTTCGGGCTCCGCTTGGCGCTTCTCCTTCGCCTTGGGTTTACTCTTCCTCTTGAGAGGTATGCCGACGGGCAACTTGAAGGGCGCCAAGGCAAAGACGTCCTCCTCGGACTCCGCCACAGGCGCCGGCGGCGCCATGGGGGATTCGGTACTGGTCTTGCTCTCCCCCGAATCCCCATAGTCGAGTTCATCATCCAAAAGCAAGGGACGATCGCCGAACTTGTGCAGATCAGAGGAAGTGGGGCTCAGTTCCTCGGAAGGAGCACTAGGATGGTCCCCATTGCCGGCTGTTACTAGGAGTAGATTGGTTCTGTCCTTCTTCTTCATGCGCACCTTGACCACCACTCGACTCCTGACATCATCCTCGTGCGTGGTGACGCTTTCGCACTCGGCATGGTAGGCCGAACTGCTGCAGGTCTTCACCGACTCACTAATGCCATCCATTTCCGCGGGCAAGGGGCGACGTAGCTTGGCCATTGTCTGACTGCGTGGATTCTCATCGAACAGGTCATCGTCCTCGGCACGAAGATCACTTGCTGAGCCTATGGAGTCCCCATCCGACTCGGCTGCCTTGGCAGCTTCTTCCGCCTGGGCAGCCACAGCGGCGGCCATGAGATTCAGCTGCTGGGCAGCCTGGTGGGCAGCGCTCGTGGGCTTCTTGGTTGTCGTCTGGCGGAGCTTCTTCACAATCGGCAGATGAGAGGTCTTGTCCACCTTGTGATAGGCCACCTGCTGGATCTTGTGTATGGTCTCCGGCAGAGTGCTTGTCACCATCTGCATTTGCTTGATAAAACTGGAGGAGCCTTCGTCGCTGTCCTGCTGGAAAAACTCCGAGCCCTCGTCGGAGTCCGAGTCATCCGAGGTGGGCTGGTCCTTGCTGCGCAGCTTCTCGTATTTATTGCGATCCTCGAGTGGCAGCTTCACATAGCCTTCACCTGCTCCTGTTCCTACTCCTCCGCCGATTCCTCCGCCATTTTCCGAATCCGTTTTCAACTTGCTTATGAGAGAGGTCTTCTCCTCGCTGGACACCTCCAAAGTGGGCGACAGCAGCCACTTGGATGAGTTGGAGTTGGAAGCGGTGTTGGCTCCGGCTCCCACTCCTCCTCCGGTCACCAGGGTACCAGATCCGCCGGAGGAAGCGCCGATGAATTTCGCTGTGGACGAGAGCGAAGGACTTTTATGCAGTAAGGTAATGAGATTACGGGGTTTACGGGGGGATTAGCGGCTGTTTTTATCTACAACTAAGTATGGATGGAACATATGAGCGGTGAGTCGGTGATCGTTGCACCCCAGAAATGTGATGGGTTCTTTCTGAGTGATTTTGTTGCTCAACGTGACGTATACGTAATCTTTTTATTTTTTTGGGTTAGTTTGGGTGACAAATGGCGAAGACAGAAGCTGGAAATCGATGTTAGATGTTGGCCCAAAGGTTAATTTGATGACTTGTGCTTAGATTTTAAAGGCATGCACAGTTTTGGCTTGGACAATTCAAAGAACTTTAAGTTAATACCAGTGACCGGGAATATTTTGTACATAAAATACCTTAATTAGCCAAATATTATGTCTAGTATTTTATATACCATTAAATTACCAAAGAAAAATTAATTTAAAAAACAATACTTAACTACTTTTTAAGAAAATAGTTTTTAAAGACAAAAATATGAATGTAAAAGTTAATAGGAATAAGGAAACTTATAAAATACATTCTATGTATACAAATTTCTTAAATACGTTAAAAAATGAATGCTCTTTAAAATAAACATTAAATAAAAATCCTATTAATTAACAAGTAAGGGGATTTGTAGTCTAGATAACATAAATAATAACAAGTACTTTAATACTTAAAAAAATAAATAAATAATAATGAAAACAAATTGAAACCTGTGCATGCCTTAAGGATAAACCGACCAGCTTAATAATTAAATTAAAAAGCTGGCAAATAGCAGCTGAACATTTATGTTTAATAAGGAACCTCGTATAACGTTTAAATTCATATACGATTTTTTGAATAAAATTAAAAAAAAAAATTTATAATAATAATATTAAAACGTTCAACTGCTATTTTCATAACCTGTTTCACTTCCCACACAGATTTAGTTAGTTTTGATGTACATTTAGCTGAATATGTTCAGTTCTGGTTTGGTTTTGAAACATAATATATAGAATTTATTGCAGTTTGCTTTAGTTTCTTTTTTGGTTTAATTCTCGTACAATTCTTGTGGCCTGAACTTAAGCTAAACGCCCTTTCGTTACTGTTCTTCTTTTGTTTTTGTATAAATATATAGTGCTTTATGTATATATATAATCTGTATTTGTTGATCATCTGATAACAAGTTGCTTGTATGTGTCTTGGTTACCTGACTTTTGTTGCTTATCGCTCATCTTGGGTTCTCTCTAATTATTGCTACATTTTCTTTTAGATCTTTGGGTGGCCACTGCCTCAAGGTGTTTAGTTACTTTTCGTTTCGATTAAACTTATGTACAGTATTAACAGGTGTTGTAGTTAGTAAGTAGTTAACGCTAGCTTGAACATTTTAAGTGGAGCGATCGGAATTGGAACTATTTCGGACTTTCTTTCGGGACGATTATTAACAATTGATTTTTGGTTTTTGTTTTAATCATTTCTTTGCTGCTGCCAGATCCGCAGAGAACGCAGCTTGAGGCGAACTTCAACGAAAGCGCAAAAAATATATTTTTTTTAATTAAACAATCAGAAATGGTGGAGAAAAAATCGTATCAAATTGAGCGGTAATTTTTACTAAAACAGGGTTTTGACAAGAAGTCACTGGGGATTTGTAATCTTTTCTAATCTCTAAAAAATCTTGCAAATAACCAGCTTTTTCTATCACTCCCCTGAATATCTTTCTAGCATTTAGCATAAATCTCTGAAAATTGCACGATGATAACACATGGACTGACAAGTAATTAAATAACTTTGATATGCAAATTATTGCCAAAACAATTGCTTCACACTCTTTCATCTTCTACGCCAACAACATCAATAAATAGTTCCATTTGTATTTTCTCTTAGTTATAGCTAAATTTACAAATTACACACAGAGTAGATAGATCCATTTACACGTAATAATCAATCCAATGAAATTGTACACTCAAAATAATTGAAATTTTGTTCATTTTTTTGTTTTGCTTGTTTTGGTTAGTTCGCGAACCACAACCGCTAATTGTTTTTAATGTTAATGACTAAGATTTACATAGAGACTAAAGTATATTTACTAAATAGGCGTTTTAATAATTTCTCTTTTGGTTTTTCATAATTTGCTCTTGTTTTCATTTGTTTCAACTAGCTTAGAACCAGCACCAAGAATTACTTTGTTAGAAGCGCTTTCGATTGGAGATTGTGTTAGATTTGTTAGAGGAAGATAGAGAGCTTAGGGTGGTGCAAGCGGGTGAGTGTGTCTTCTTTGATTTACACAAAAGACCATATAAGAAGTCAATTAAGTGAGTATGACTCTGCATTCAAAACTTCACTGATTGGGGGTAGTGTCATACCCGCAAAAGAACTCGGAAGGTTAATAAATTGCTTAAAATATTAAAACGTAGTTAATTTTAAAATTTCTATGGCTAAAATTGAGAATTTTTAGGCAAGAACACGTTTCGGATTGTAGTTTTTAATATTTCCTTTTTAAAATTTCGGGAGAATGGCATTTGTAAAAACTTTTAAAAAATTCTCACTTAATTTGTAAGTAAAATTAAATGTTTTTAAAGTAAAACTGTCAAAATTAATTACATTTTTCTCTCTAAACTCTTTTCAAGTTCTAATAGGTCTTGGGCAATATTTTAAACAAATGTCATAAAATATTATTATTTCCTTCATCGAAAGCATATTCACGACACACTGACGACCCTTTGTTATATTTGCAGATTATTGCACCAAGTTAAGTAAGGTTATTTGTTGGGTTTAGTGTTTAGTGTGGGGTTGGTGCAAGGGGATATTTACAAATTCAATTGATTGCACTTAATGTAGGGCTCTGTGTTCTTTCTTCCACCGATCTCCGTCTACATGGCACTCTCTAAGTCCCTCGATCGATCGGATCTGATCGGTTTAGTGTATAATCTACAGCTGATCTTTCTGTGGCTGCCGCTGACGCTGGCTGGGAGCTGCTCCTCGTTCGGATGGAGGGAGGTGTGCTATAGTTGAGCTGAGCTGATCGTTACTAGGAAGTTTTTAGACTACGTCTACGTCTACGTTCAAATCTGCACTTTCTGCACTTTCTGCATCGAGATCAAGAGAGAGCGAACAAAAGCAACAATCGGAAAACTAAACGTATTCTGGCATTTTTTGCAAATAACGATTAAAGGTGGAATTTCATGCTTTACCTCCGGTTTTGCGCAGCGAGCTGGCCTTCTCGCGCAGTCCGGGTGGCAAACTGAACGGCGCCGATCCAAAGGGGTCCTCGGAGGCCATTGGCGGATGCGGCGATACGGCGGTTGTGATCGGAGGGGGAGCAGCAGGAGCAGCAGCAGCAAGGGGGGGAGCAGCAGGAGCAGCCACTGGCGCAGTAACGGGCACCACTACTACTCCGGAGGCATTCTGCTCTGTGGGCGTCAGCGTGGAGGTAGTAGACGCCGACTTTGTGGTTATGCCTGAGTTAAAAATTATGTTATTAAAATTCATTCAAGATTTTAGAAATTTTAATTGATTAGACTCACTGCCTTGACTGCCCCTTTGCCGGATCTTATCAAATTCCGCCTCAAAGATGTGATCTTCGGTCATCTGACTGAAGGGTTGCTCCTCTTCGAACGGATTCCAAGCCTCCACGCGCTTCTCCACTGCCGTATGGCCCGGCTTCATGAGTTCGCTAATGGACAGCGGCGCTGTGTTGGCCGAAGAAGCGGCATATATGCCAGGATTGGAGGCAGCACTTGCCAGGGTCTGTGGACCATCTCCCATGGCAGCCAAATTATTGTTAAACGGGGCCAGAAATTGACTTGTCTCATTGGCAAATGTTCTAAGTAAATAATGGATGAGGAGAGATGGTGATCAGTGGGAGTTAAGTAAATGAAATTAGAGCAAGCAAGGCGATTAAATTAATAGAAAAAGGACAGAGAAGCTTAAGGCTACATAGTTTCTATTGACTCTGCGGCTCATCAACGGCCTCATCATCATCCTGGTCACTTGTAGCTCTTAAGTAGGACACACATAGAGAGAGACAAGCAGAAAATGAGTGAAAGAGCAGAAAAAGAGCAGAAACACAGAACAAAACACATACAGATCGTGCTTGGAGAAAGCATACAAAGCAGAGCTCGCAAATAACGTCTAGATTCGGTGTGGCAGGAAATATCTATTTATGCATTTGGGAATGTTGATAAATAAATATATAATTGATATGTCGGAGCAATATAATCGGAAAACAGACAAATATATAGAATAAATTCAAGTTTTTACTGATACAAAGTTGTAACAAAAACTTTAGTGAAAATTCCAATTGGAATTTGAGAGCTCTGTTAGAAAAAGACTTAAAATTACTTCGCTTTTAAACCTTAGACTCACTTATTAAAGGCCGAAGTATCGCTCACGTTGCGTCTATGTCCACCGCCTCCGCTTGGTTTTGGAGGCGTCAACATACTCTTCGTTGCCGTGGCGCCGTCACCAGCAGCACCCAAATCCTGAGACACCACCACCACCTCCTCCTTTTTTAACTCTTCTGAAACTGTTGGGGCTGCTGGAACTGCAGGTCCGTCAGCTGGCTCATTGAAGGGATCAGGATAGCCGCTTGGTTCAAACAGATTGGTGGCAGGAGCTGGTGGCACCACAGGGGCCACCTGTGTCGGGGGTGCAGCCGCTGGAACTGCTGTCGGCATGGCTGGGAAATTGGCCTGAAACTGCTCCGCAACCCCCACTGGCTGCGGCGAGGTGATATTCAGCCTTGGCGATGGACTGGGCGGCAATCCGAGACCCAAGGCATTGCCGCCATGCACCGCCGAAGAGCCTTTGGGCCTGGAGCGGGGAGCCACACTGGTGCCCGCCTCCACAACAGAGACGTTTTGCGACTTGGCTGCCTTGGAGGCGGCGGCACTTATCCTCTTGGCCTCAGATTCAAACGGGGGTACCAGCAGCAGGTCAAAGTTGGGTGCGGGAGTTTTCTAGAGAGGAATATATCTATTAATTTCAGATCTTGCTTCCACAATCTTCTATACTTACATGCAGATTCTGTACGGGATTATCCTTGCCGGAGAGTCGAAAGGCCACCTCACACACCTGCCAGATGTTGGGCCTGCGCTCTAGATCCGTGTCCAGCATATACTTGATTAGCTGGTGCATACCCTTCGAGTACTTGGAGTTGTCCGGAATGGAGAACTGCCCGTTCTGAATGGCCAGCGTGCTCTCTCCAAAGGGCAGAGAAAAGAAACAGAGCTTGTAGAGCATGCAACCGAGAGCCCATATATCCGCCTTGGTCGTAATACTCTTTCCGCCATACAGATCTATCATCTCGGGAGCTCGATACGAGAGCGTAGTATACTTCTGGATCTCCTCCTCCACGACAGTGACGCCATGCTGCTGGGGATTCAATGTTTTGGCCGTGGCCGAGCCAAAATCACAGAGCACAAAGTTCCCGGCGTCTGTCTGCAGGATATTCTCTACCTTCAGGTCACGATGCAGGATCGGGGTCTGGCAGTAGTGCAGACGGGAGACGGCCTCGGCAATATCACAGAAGATGGTGAGCACCTCGGGCTCCGTGAAGCCAACGTGTAATCTGAATTGATTTATTTATTTTATATAATTATAATTAATTTATTTATGCATGGAAACGTACCTTGCATTCATCATGGCCAGCATGTTATGCTTGCAGTAGGGCATCAGGAGCAGAACCTCGCACACCCCATTCCCAGTGGGCGTAATGCTCGAGTCCACATAACCAATGATGTTCTTGTGTCCACTCAGGTTGCTCTACAAAGAATACACGCTTCATTAGATTAGGTTTCCTTTGTCCTGATTTATTTATTCTTACCGCTATCTGTATCTCGCGCTTCGCCACATTCAAATCGTGCTCATTGTTGACATACATGCGCTTCAGGGCGTACTTGGTGGCCGAGGCACTGCCTCCGCCATTGCCGCGGGCCAAGAAGACCATGGCGAAGCCACCTGCGTGTGTTCCAGGGGAGAGAGGGTAAGAGCATTAGTAAGGGGGTTCTAGACATCCATAACAGCTGTCAGCTGTAAACAGTAAACAGCGAGAGCAAAAAAAGGGGAGTACAAAGGTGGGGAAGTACAGACTCTAACATACCGTGAAATTACTGAGAAATCTGATTAATAAATTCGTGGAATATGATATGATCATACAGATTGAGTATTATTCTCCATAATACTGATAATATTGAAAAATAATCTAAATTTGGATTAGTTAATATAATAACATGTAAGTAAAGCGATAGTATCGATTTCGATTTTAGGGTTTTGTGGTATCGTATAGGACTTCTTTTATATATTTACGTGTCTTTGCAGCTTTATCGTTAGAAATATAGATCAACCTTAGCTAAACATATTCTCCTTCATATTACTTAAAAATCTCTATGAACTCATATAAATATCCAGAAATACGTGACTGAATTCTGATATATGGTTCTCTCGCATAATTCACGTTCGCTGTCGCAGTTCATAAAATCAAATTACAGGGTATTCGGAGCAAACGATAGCAGTTAGTTACTGTTGTCTGTCTCTGGGTCTGGCCATGGAACGATTTACACATGTTTTTTTGCCCAACAGCCGATTTGCATGAGTTTTATTCTATTTTATTGCAAATAGAATTCAAGTATAGAGCCCCGCTGGTGCAGCCGCCTTCCTCCCCTTTCCACCTGTCGCTTTGCGCCACTTCAAAATGTACGATAAAAAAGGCAACGCAATATATAAACTAAACTATTGAAGGTCACGTACAGAAATAACAACAATAACATGCGACAATAACAATACTCAGCTGGGAGATACTCAAGTGGGAGGAGACAATGGGGGGCGTGCACTGGCAATAAATATCGAGTAAAATCGTTCAACTATTAAATATTAATTTATTTTAATTGGTCGGGTGATACATTTTTATTTCATTCTTTATAGTGTTTATTCTATTGAAATATACACATTTGGGAGGAGAGATAGTATTCCTTAATAAAAAAAATATATTTTAAAAAGTATGTATTTTTTAGAAATTTTTAATGACGAAATAACCTTTCTAAAAGTCCTAAATAACAAATTTAAGTTTAAGTCTACAAAGTACCAGTTAAATATCCAGGAAACAAATATTTAAACATTTCCAAATATTTTTTAATACTTAAATAACCTTCAAGACACATTTTCCAAATTATTCTCAGTGTTTTTCTGACAGAGAGAAATGAATAACGGGCGGCAAATGAATGTAACCATTTTTGCTTGATATTTTTTTACTCGACTTTGTGAAATTATGGCGTCAAATGTTAATCAATGCTGAAGGTTGCTGCCTTCCAACAGCAACAAATAAACTTTGGCAAAAAAAATAAAGCTCAGAAAAAACTGCACCAACAACAGAGACAGTAATAATAGTACGAAAAGCAACAATAACAGCGCACAATTGTAACGAAAACGAAGCGAGAAAACTTGAGAAGGCAATTTAAAACGCAAACGTGTTCGGTGATAGAGAAAAAAGGGGTGCTAAGGAGGTGTGAAAGGTGCTTCGAAAAGGGGTTAAACGGGGCTTAAAGGGGGGACTGAAATCGCTAGCAGAGGGGAGAGGCTACATTCGTTAACTGTTTGTCGCTTAGTCATTTGCAAATGTATTTGTTGTTTGTTATTGCGACTGTCTTGTTGGGCACTCAAAAGCCAACGTCAAAGAAAGCAGGTACAAAAAAAAATTAAGGTGAGTAATGAATGTTTCACTGGGGGTATATGCAGCATTAAGCTAAGTAACGAATCATTAATAATAATTCTAGGGATATTGGAAATTGAATTATATAAATTCTTTGCAGACTCAAAATATTATATGAAACATCACATTCGTTGTATTTATTTATTAACTACGGGCCTATGGTATTTAACTATAAAATACAAATAATAAATTTAAATATTATAAAATAGATAAAAAGATACTTTGCAAGGGTTCATATTTTTTACAAGTTCATTTGTGTTTATGAAAATTAGGGATTACATTAGAAGAGTTGACAACTCTTAACTCACTCACTCTTAAGCTACTAATAAATATTTGTAAAAAAAATAAAGAAATCTGGGCATTTAACCTTGTTCCATTGCCGACTTACGCTTACTGCAATTTCACCAAACAAAGTGACACACTTCACACCGCCCCATAAATTACAGGGTATTTTTTGACAACAGCTGACTGTCTGACAGCGGCGCCAGCGCACCGCAGCAAAACAACATTTGCGAATCGAGTTGCTTGCCAAAAAGTATATAAAACCAAAGAGCAAAACAACAAGAAACAAAACCAACGAATGGGGAGGCAAGTAAACCGAAAAGAAGGTAGCGAATTAAATGGAATGGAAGGCGGTATTGTGTGAGCAATCGTTAGATGATCAAATGCCAGAGAGCCAGAGAGGAGGAGTCGCTTGGAATGGGAATGGCGAATGGCGACTTGTGCATTCCGCAAGTCAAGGACAAGGACGAAGACCAGTCGATTTGCTCCGGGGAAATGCGACCTTTGCCATTAAGAATAGAAATTGCCAAAGGTGGAAAGCGTTTTAACGGAAAACTGGGAGCGACAATCAGGAGAAGTGAGTGCTGATGAGTGTTGGTCTTGCCGCTTCATTGGCTAAATTAACATAATTGATTCAATTGATTTGTGACCATGTGAACTGGCTATGGGTATTTTATAGAAAAACCAACCAGAACAGTGACTGACTTTATACGGTGGAGCTTAGCCAGCCTTACACTCAAATTTGAGCAACATAATAAAGCTTTCATATGAAAAGGTTAAAACTTTTAATGTATTTCTTTCAAAGTTGGTGTTTGCTCATTAAAAATGTAGTTATTAAGGTAATTTTGGGCCAGGGACAAACTTTACCGAAATTTTAAAGTTAGAGGTGATCTAAAAAGTTCAAGGTACTCAAAGTAACAATTAAGAAACTGTTTTTAATTACTTTCCATGTATTTAAAGATCATTTCATATTTATTTGCAACATTTCTAGTATGTAATAAGTAATATGTATACTTTTAAAGATCTCTTTGTATAAAACAGGAATTTTGTGGGTCAATAAACTTTAAAATGTTTCTAAAGTGTGGAAGAAAGCGTAAATAAACAGATCTGGTTAAAAAAAATTTCTTAACAATAACCGGTCTTTTTTATACATAATTTTATTTAAATTAAGCGTTGTAAAAATCAGTTTTCTTAAATTTTGGTTTTCGGAAAATTCGATTTGTAGGATGTTGCAAATTATTTCAATTCTTTTGAAATTGATCGAAAATTTATGAAATAGTCTTGAAATCGTGCAGATACTGTTCTGAACTGAGTAAAAAATTATTGAAAAACTTATATAATTACTTTGATTTCCGAGAAAACGTGTTGTTTTCCCACGAAACCCATTATATTTCGCCCTGGTTCCAGTTAGGTAATTTCAACTGTATGTATAATCGGAAATGCGACAAGTGGCGCCCCTAATTAAGGGGATACGCAGCTGTTTTAATGCTTTTTTGTTATTGTTATATTTTTTGCCATTTGTGTACGCCCCACATTTTTGGAAATACTTGGGTTTTTTATCTAATCTATCGGGAATCGGAGTACACAGTTTTGCTGCCCACCTGTAAGTCGGACAGGTGATAAGCATAATCGCGCTGAGGGCTACGTGTTGGGAGATAGGAACAGACACCGCACACCGCACATTCGGCACACACACTCACCTTCGGCCAGGACATCCTCGACGGTGACCGTGACGCGTCCCACTGTGAAGACCTTGCCCACAAAGCTGTTCTTCTCGTTGGAGGAGGACGAGCTGCTGCTGCTGTTGTGCGGATTATCCAGTCGCGAGTTCTCATTGCGCTCGAACTTGGACAGGATTTTCTTCATTTTCCACGGCGGTTCTCGAAAAAGAAAATGTTTACTGCCCCGCACTCACTCACTCACACGCGCGCACACACACAAACACTCGCACTCGGATCAATCACACGGTTTTAATTGTCAGCGCGTAGGTGTGTGTTTTTTTGCAACTCTTTTCGCGGAGGCGGCAGGCAGGGCTTCGGTGCCGCTGGCCAATTAATCCACGTAGGAGCTGGATCCGCTTAGCCGTAATTAAGAAAGTTCTGCGCAATTTGTGATTTTTGCAATGCACACACACACCACACACTGCAGGGGAAAAAGAAAGTTGTTCGATTTTCCTGCTGCTCTTGTTGGTGTTCGTCGGGCAAGTGTGACCAGAGTGCGTTTTCGCCGGAATGTCGCAATTTGCGCCAGTGCAGTCAAGTTATCGATAGGCAAAAGGGGAGCTAGAAAATAGCTATGATAGTTAAGCAAGAATTGTTAATTTGTTCAATTTCTTTTTTAATTTAAAGTTAATGAATAAATAGGTTATTTTGTTTTAGATTTCTTATTTGTGTTGTGATGTATTCTGATTTTAACGAATCTAGCTTGAAAATAGCTAAATTGAAAGAGGTTCCTCGCCAATGCTTGTGTTATCGATTACACCTTTACTACTGTAAACACTCACCCCTAACGGTGTTTGCAAATTTCGCCAATTGTTAATTTATTTTATATAAATATATGGATAAAAATGGCAAATATCGCGAAATACTTTGCTCTTTTAGAGAGTTTGAAGTTTGATAGAGCTCTTGGTATGTAATACTGTAATCAATATACATTTACCTGATGTATTTTAATTCCCTACCAGCTAACAAAGGAAGTACCTCTGAGTCGAAGACTTCCTTACCGAACAAATTGCTTTTATTACAAAAATATGAGAAAACAGATTTAGCTGAACAATTGCATCAATTATGCTTGGCTTACCAGTTAACACCCGTACAGGAATCCAGCATAGATCCGGGAAAATCAGCCACTGTAGCCTACATAGTGCGCCTGCAGCACGTGCTCCATGTGATTACAAAAAACATAAATTTCCACAGCGACGCCAAGGAGGACCTTATATCCGTGGCTCACCTCAAACTCTGCATCCAGGCCACGCAGGAGTTGTCCTACTACACCCTTCGCTGCCAACTTCACGAGGATTTCTATAAATCGCCCATATTCCAGGAAGCCAAGGGGAAACTGGATGCTAATCCTTGCCTGCTGCTTCTGGGAATACAGTTCTTTGTGGATATCCTACAAATCCGACAGTTTCACTTGGCCAACTCAATGGAGCAGGTGCAAAGGGATCTCCTGGCGGGCATTATGAC
Source organism: Drosophila jambulina (assembly GCA_018152175.1). Lineage (NCBI taxonomy): Eukaryota > Metazoa > Arthropoda > Insecta > Diptera > Drosophilidae > Drosophila > Drosophila jambulina. The sequence goes on from JAECXH010000114.1 coordinate 2,334,992, forward strand.
CCAGAGAGTTCTTGAGGATTCCCCAAAGTTAGACGCGGCAATATCCTATCTTTGGGAGAAAGAATTGAAGGCGGATTTCTTTCGGCACATCTTGCTCTTGAAAGCCACACCGCTGTGCAAGCCTTTGGCCGAAGCCCTGCACCAGCAGCTGCTGGGTAAGCTGAACTCTCCTCAAGGATTCGCCAGCTTAGTGGATGCACTGCAGCAAACGCCAAATGTGAGTCCAACCAGAAATGCAGAAATAATTGCCGGCATTGTGGCCAGAAAGGGATTCTCCCAGCAAACGCAGAGAAAGATGATTGCGCAGGTGTGGGATTACTGTCGCTTTTACCTGGCGGAAGCAGATAAATTGTGTGTAGGCGTTCTGTCCCTGAGGAGATTCTACGATTTGAATGAAAGGAATCAGCTGCAGATTGAGGAGATGATAAGAAAACACTGGGAGACTCTTGTCAACCCAGAAGATGTGATTAGTGGCTTGATCTTAATGGAGAACCAGGAACTCTGTAATCGCATCCTGATTTGGCAGCATCTTTTCTGTTCCTCTAGCGTGGCCTGCTTACCCAGCAAGATCCTCATCCCTTACCTGCCATTGCTCTTGCAGCTATACGATGGCCTGCCCTTGGGATGCCCAGCAGCAAGTCAGCTTTCTGGCCTTATAACCCGCTGTTTGGACAACAGGGAGAAGGAAAGGGAGTTACCGGAGATTCTGCTCAGATTATTCAAGTGGGAAATGGATGCGGAGATGAAGTCACATCCTTGGCACACCCTTCACCCTCGCATACTCATCTTACCTACCCAGGATTCGCAAAAAGTTCAAGTTAAGGTCGCCCATCAAGATCATCAAGTGGCTCACGATATGGGTAGGATATTACCTGGCTTACTTCTGTCCAGTTTTCATCATTCCCTCACCTGCAATGTGTTCCTGGCGCTCTTAAAGTTCATGGGTAACGAGTTAAGTGAAGAGCACAGTGGAGGTGTGGATCTGCTATCACTGGAATCGGAACTGGACGACTTTCTCCACTCAAAATACCAACTCAAACTGGATCTGCTGATAGCTCTTAACCAAATGGTGGCCCATCAGCCTCTAAGAACCCATTTGGCCACACAGACAAAGGAGTTATTGGTTACTCTCCAAGACTTAATGCAGTCAAAGCGTGCACACAATGATCACATCCTGCTCATTATCCTCAATCTTTTAGAAGAGCTCTTTGAAGGCACTGAGGAGGTGAGTCTCTCGGAAGGAACTAAAGAATTGCAGGATCAGTTGAGGGAATTGTGCCGTGAATCACTTAATCCACAAATCATGAACTCTGCTCAAAGCGTTCTCTCTAAAATTCAAGCATCTTGGAGGCCAACAAAGGATCTTCAAACTAAACGTTTCCAAGAGGCTAGAGCTATGATCGAAAAGGACCAATTCCACCTGCAGGCTTATGGAATACAGTTACTAATAGATCTCCTCCAGAAGAAGGATCCCGTCACCCTGTCCCAGGGTCAAACGGTCATTGCCTTGGCACTGACCACTCTCAAGAGTAAGGAGTCCTACGTCTTCCTGAATTGCGTCCGGCTATTTGTGCAATTGGTTCATGTGATGGAGGCCGAAGTGTTGGACAAGCTCAGCGATGAGTATCTCTCAGATACAGCCCCATTGGACCAACGCCTGGTTGTGGGCGAAGCCATCCTTAAGGTCGCCCAGGAGCTGGGACCCCTTTGCTATCGCTACAAGGCAGTGCTCCTTAATTGCTTCATGCATGGCGCTCGGTCTCCTGTTGATGAGTTTCGCATGTCTGCCTTCGCCAATCTCGCCCAGATGTGCCGCCTGTTGGCCTATCAAGTGCATAACTTCTTCCAAGAGCTTCTCCATCTAGTTAATACCGAGCTAACGAGCGGACGCTATGTGCCCGCCAAGCGGGCAGCTGTCTTGGTCCTCGCTGAGCTTCTTAATGGCATGGAGAACCTGCTGGACTACCAGGAAATTTTGCTACCCATTTATCGGCTGCTGAAAGCGATAGAAGCGGAGGAGTCCTGCGATCCGCAAATGCGTCAGCATGCGGCAAATGGCTTGAAAACATTGAACGAAAAGTGCAGACTACTAATTCAGACGAGCCTGGAGGAGCAGCAGTCGCTGCAAAAGCAGATCAAGGTGCTGGGGATCAAGGATGAGGCCCCTATAAGGAAAAATGTCCATATTCTTGAATTGAATTAAAAGTACTTAAGGATTTAAAAATATAGTTAAGGTAAAAAGTACTTGGTAAGTTCCATGTGATATTTTATCAGGAAAATATATGATTAAGAAAATCCGCCATCTAGTTTTATGCCTGGTACCTGGTACTCTTTCAAAGGTATCTTGTTTTTTGAAAAAAATAGATGCACTTTATTAAATTTACAATGTGAAATGCAAATATATGTAGTCAGTTGCGGTAAAAAATTAGAATTTGGATATTTGAGCTTGGCCTATTTTTTTTTTTTTGACTTTAGCTATCACTTGCCGATGCAGAATTCTGTTTCGATTTTATCGGCGATCATCTTGGCAATGGCCAAGCTGCTGGTGGCACCGGGCGAGGGAGCATTCCTGCAGTGAAGTACCCGCTTGGCCAGCGCTCCCGTTCCCTCACCACGATCAAAGACAAAGTCATCCACGAGATTACCCTGCAAATCCATCGCCTGAGCACGCACGCCAGCAGGACCGCGCTGAATGTCGTACTCCGTGATGTCCGGGATGTACTTTTGCAGCGCCTTTATCTGCAGATTGATGAACCAAGACTTGGACATTTCACTGAGCCCAAACCCAATGTACTTGCTGGCCATCTTGACGAAGCCTGGATAGCGTAAGGCGTCGAAGAGCTCAAAAAAGTTGATGTCGGCCCAGCTGGAGGGGCGGAAAGTAATGGGAGAGGGTAAGTTATAACGTTAAAAATCAATTAAAAACACAAAACTTACGTGTAACCCTCTCGTTTCAGCGCCAGCACTGCATTTGGTCCCAGCCAAATGGACCCGTCCATGCGCGGGGTGAAGTGAACCCCGAGGAAGGGGAAGCGTGGATCAGGCACTGGGTAAATGTTACCCTTGACCATATGCTGCTTCTCCTTGGACAGCAGCAAGTACTCCCCGCGGAAGGGCACAATCCGGGGATCACGGGGGCAACCTGTCTTCTCGGCCAGCAGATCAGATTGCAGGCCACCGCAAGTCAGGACATTTTTTGTGCGAACTGTTTGACCGGGCTTGGCGCCATGTATGGTCACTGGATATTCGCTGTCATCTTTGGTCTCGCTGAACTTGTTGACGTTGTAGTCCAGGTAGATGTGACCACCGCCCCGCTTGAAATCCTCACCATAATATTGGGTAACCAGACCCCAGTCCACGATTCCGGTGTGCGGACTATGCAGAGCTTTGAGTCCCTGACAATACGGTTCGATCTCCTGGATCTCACTGCCCTCAATCATCCGTAGGTCTGGCACCTTGTTGGCAATGCCTCGTTGGTGCAGATCATCTAGCAGTTTAACCTCCTTCTCGTCCGTGGCCACGATCAGCTTGCCCGTCTTCTTGTACGGAATCTTCTTCTCGTCCAGATAGGCGTACGCCAAGTGCATACCCTCCACACAGAGGCGAGCCTTTAGGGTTCCGGGCTTGTAGTAGATGCCAGCATGGATCACTCCAGAGTTGTGGCCACTTTGGTGCTTGGCCAGCTGGGACTCCTTCTCCAAGATGGCAACTTTAAGACTGGGATGACGCAGGAGGATCTCCCGAGCCGAGGCAGCGCCGACGATTCCACCGCCAACCACGACGAGATCATAGGCACTGGAGGGGAAAGTAATGAAAGCTCTATTTTAGTATATTTTTTAGGAGTAGATGACGGGATGTCCTGGTCATAAGTTTTACGGAAATAAAGAAAAAATCTCTTCTCGTTGAAACCCCAAAATTTTGTCAAAAACAAGAACACCTCTCATGAGAGATACTGTATCTCAATCTCAAAGATCGTAAAAAGTATCTAAAAGCTAGAACGCGCCACAAAGAGAGAGAACCTTATCAGAATTTTGGACACACTTACCAGCTCTTCGTCGCTGTGCTGTGCTGATGGCGTTTCTGGGTCGCCACCTGGGCGGTGGCCAAGGCATTAGTGTTCGTTGCGCCCACCGTGGCGAATCCCCGCCTTAGTCCGTGGATCAGGAAACGAGCTTGTCCCATTTTTCTGCCTTTCTTTCTAGCCTTTCACCACCCGCGCACGCACACACGTAGATTTCCAGTGCCGTAAGACCTTGCTTGACCTTGCCTGTGTTCCTCCGCCAATTGTGCGTACTGTGCGAACGCCTCGGAGCGAATCGACCGACTAAGGCCCGTGGAAGTTTTCCGCGCCGCGAGAGCAAATACTTATGCTCACGGGTCGAGCATCTGCGCCAGGGGGGTTGACATAGAGGCGCTAATTGATAAGTACGCGGGAATATCAGAAATTCGGTCGGTGTGGGAGAATGAGGAGAACGGGCCCGGCAGGCGCGTGTCAGCTGTTCGATTTTTTTTTCGCTGATTAGCTCCGGTGTGACCAGCAGGCATCTTTTCCAAATACCTAAAAAAGGACCTTAATATTAAATATTTTCAAAGAATGTAAATTATTTATATTTAAAAGGATCCTTTATGAGTTATATAAAAAAATATTAAAACAGAATCTTAATTACACTCAATACTCTTATACCAAATATAAAAGGATAAAAAACCACTCATCTGGTAACACTTTTTGAACGCAAACAAAACGAAAACAGCTGATTGTCCAGAACTTGAATTTGTTTTTCCATTAACCATAGCAAAACCAAAAAAAAAATCGTTTCATAAGGCAAATACTTATCGGTATTTGGGTGTTTTTACCCTCCAAAGATGCCCGCCCATTGTGCCGTTGTGAATTGCAGCGATAAATATGTGCACGCCGGCAGCATTTCTTTCCACAGGTCAGTACAGCCGCCTTTTCTACACTATAACCTAATCAAAGCTGGCCAATGTTACTTTAGATTTCCGTTTAAGAGAAAGGATTTACTTCAAAAGTGGCAGGACTTCACGCAGAGAACGGGCCAGTGGATGCCCTCCAAGTGGAGTGCCGTATGCAGCCGTCACTTCGTGGACGATGACTTCAACTGCTGCAACAACCGAAAGACGCTCAAAAAGAACGCTGTACCGACGGTGAGATTGCCGGAGGAGGGTGCTCCGAGTCTCCCAGTGAAGCAACACGTAACTCCCAGCAGGCCAGCGAACAAACCCACCCTCGCCAGTGCCGCTGAGGCGCCGGCAACAGGTGTTAAGGCCACCTGCCGCTTTTGCGGCACCTCGGCCCTTAATTGTTCTTCCTTTGACAACAACTTTGAACTCTTTGGCATGATACAAAAATGTTTTCCAACGCTCCAGATCCTGCAGGATGATACGCTGCCCAAGGATATCTGCAAAGAGTGCGGCTTGAAGCTGGAGCAATTCTCCCAGTTCATCGATGTGGTCATGCAGGCGCAAAGTGAGCTGCAGCGCAAGTATCGGCGCCAGTTGAAGATTAAACAGGAGCCCTGTCCAGTACGTGTGAAGCAGGAGGCCTGCGAGAGTCTGGACAATCTTTTTCCCGACGAACTGGACATGGGCTTGGAGCAGGACGAGGGCTGTGAGCACGAGGAGACGGAGCAAAAGTTCCAATTCTGTGATTTTCCCATGTTGAATGCCCAGGACATAATTAACAATTGTGATATCATGGAGATTATCAATCTGGACGATCCGTTCATCAATATACCAGATGACGCGGATGTCGGAGGGCAGGCGGAGAGATCGCAGCCCTTGCGGACGGCCAATGAGATGCTTCAATCGGAGCTGTTAACCGAGGAGCACAACTATGCCAAAGAGGAGTGGCCATTGCCCAATCTTCAGTACAAAACGGAAAAGGTTGAGGGTGCAGAGGTGGCTCCAGAGGCACCTGCTCATTCCAGTGCTCCACCAACCGTGCCTGATCATGAAACACGCTCCTGCAAACCCATTGTCACAAATGTTAGTCAAATACCCAATCCAATGCTCTGCGAATTGCTGCCGCCGCCGCCGGTGCCTCCTACCACCTCCTCCAAGCCCAACATTGTGGTGCTCAACGACAGCGTTGTACAATCCTCCGCTGCCTTTCGCCTACACAACTGCAGCCTGTGCACGGCCAAATTCATAACGATGGATAGCCTGAATCAGCATTTTGCTCACAGTCACAGCAGCACACCAATGGTGAGTGTCCCCGTCAATCTGCCGCTGAATCCTGCCTTAAAATTAGAGGGCAACAGCCAGGGCTTTATGGCCACGGAGCCCTTGGATTACTGGCAGCCGGAGTGGCAGAATAGTCCTCCCGTTACAGCATCGCAGCAGCACCAGCAGCAGCCGAAGAAAAAGATCGATATTCTTGACATGCAGAGCAGCTTCCTTCATCACAAGGATCTCATACCAGCCACTCAACTGGCAGCTAACCCTATCCCCCAACCCGATCCTCAGTTGGCCGTGGTTTCCTCAAATTACGCCAAACTGGCCGATCGTTATCGTAAATTAAAACTGAAATGCAAGAAGCTAAACCTTTCCAAGAGAAGGAATCGTTGGAGATCCCACACCTGTCGGGTCTGCCAGCGAGGTTTCTCTAGCTTCAAACAGCTTTTCCATCATCGTCGTGCCAAAGGACACTTTGTCAAGTTGACCCCTAGCTTCTCCGGACGTTGTTGCGGCTGCCTGAAGCTATTCCGCTCGCGCTTAGGCCTCCGCCAGCACATGAAGTACATCTGTCAGAGTTTATCTTTAAAGAACCACCAGCGTCGCCTGCAGAGCTTCAAGTGCCGGCACTGTCAGGCCATCGCCTTTGCCCACTGGCGCCTGTATCGTCGCCACGAACTCAATTGTCCGAAGAGAAAGCCGGAAAAACCCAAGGGCCACATGTCGTCGTCCAGGGCAGCCAAGAAGAAACAGAGTTTTTCGTGTTCCATATGCGAGAAATCATTCGGTTCCCTCAACGGTCTCAAGCAGCACAACATCACCCACTCCACGGAGCGGCAGCACAAGTGCGGCATCTGCGACCGAGTCTTTAAGCGGCGTAATGGCCTGTCCCAGCACATCAAGGGCTACCACCTGCAGCTCAAGCCGCACCAATGTCCGGTCTGTGAGCATCGCTATGCCCTGAAATGTGACATGCTTAGGTGCAGGCATTCACTGCGAAAGGATCCGCTGCTGGCGGGGAGTGACAAGAAGCAGTAGAGTACTAGGAGACGGTATCCTTGAGAGTGGATTTAGTGGAGAAAAGTGCAATATGGGGTATGTGGGGTTTAAAATATAAATTCATAAATGCATCTATATTGATCGAGTCTTTTTTTTTAAATTAAATTATTCTCTTTCTTTTTAGTGCAAGCGCCTTAAATTGCCTTTTTGGAATCACTAGGTACTAAAACCACGCCATGGGTGGTCTTCACACATCACCTTTCGCAGCGGGTAAGGAAAATGCGGCCAAGAAACAAGGTTTCCATACGCAACATAATTTTTTGTAAACAGGTCTAATGAATCTCAAAAATCATTGAAATTCAAATTTTGTATTATATACATTTATTTATTTATTAAATTGCTGTATAAGTTTTGATCTCTAAAAGTACGTGTATTTTTCTTGTGTATTCTTGTATTTAACGCAATTATTTGTTTATTAATTAGTATTGCTTTTAATTGCTAAACAATTAAATGTGAAATACTGAAATTGAAACTTAATTGTTCTTAAATATTCCACAGATACATATATATATATTCCAACAGAGTAAACAGAGATTAACTTTTTCTTTTTTATGTACAAAGTAGGTTTGAACTTCACATAAATCATTTTTTTAATTTACCATTGCTCCTCTTGTTTCATCAACACAAAAATTAAAAATTAAAAACGAACGAAAATAAAAAATGGCACACTACAAAGTACAAATCAAGAAATAAAATATAAAGTTACAAAAATTAAAAATTTTGGAACAACAAAGGGAATAAATTTGCGCAACACCAAAGAATAATAAAATATAAGTCTTAAAATAAAAAACATTTTCTCTTAACTAAGGGTTAACTATAAATACGCTTTTGGTATGATTTCGTTATCTATATGTTACGTAGGTTTGTGTATGAAGGTCAAGGATCCATTTGGCGAGACTTAAAGGAATTAAAGGTAAATGAAAAGGGGAATCAAAGTTCATTTATCAAACAATTTCCCAGCAGTTTTTCTTCTCCAAAATTATTGCTATGAAAACCAGCTTTAGTTGTGTCCAAAACTAACTCAAAAATTGTCAAAAAAAATAACTTTAAATTCCCAAAAATGTGTTCAACCAAAGGGATCCTTTCCAGTGAGTGTATATATGGGTAGATTACGGTTATGGGTATATATCTGCTACTGTATGTGATGCGTTTGATGCTTTGAAAAATGCCTGGGACTCCATTTCGATTTAACCTACGCCAGATAATTAAGCGCTAGACTAAGGGGTACCTATTTCGCGAAGGACCTACTGAAAGATCGCCGCCCTTTGCTGAAACTGCTGACGTCGCTGGACCCTCTCTTCCTCCTCGCGCCTGCGCTCCTCCTGCTCCGCCCGGATCTCATCGTGGAACTTATTCGTCTTCAGCTGCTGCTCGATCTTCGCCTCAAAGAAGCTCTTCGCCCCACTGACGCCCACCTGCTCCACGTCGATTTCGGTAAGGCGGGCCAATTGATTTAGGCCCGATTCAGAGTCCAGCTCACCGGCCTGGGCCTTTCTGTAGATCAGAAGGAACTCTCGGAACGAGATCTTGCCATCATTATCCTCGTCCACCTCGGCAATCATCTTCTTCAGCCCAAGATGGGTCTGTGGGGCGCCCAGTTTCTCCATCATGAACTTGAGCTCCTGCAGGTCCAAGAAGCCATCGCGTGCGGTATCATAGCTGTGGAATCGAAAAGATAAACAGAAAAGAAATCAATTAGTCAGAAAATCAAAGCTGTGAGGAAGGGCAGGGTGTGAAACAGATGAATGTTAGTGGTCATTGACCAGGCCCCAGAAACCCGAGAGACACGAGACTGCCGACAATGTCGGCGGGGGATTAGCAATCGATAATGCAAAAGCGTGGGTGCAGCGCCGTGTGTGGCGTCAGAGGTCGCGTGGCCCAAAAGTCGTGGGAGCAGCCATGGTCCGAGGTGGAGGAGGAGCCTCCTCGCCCCAATTTCATGCTAAATTTTGCAAACACACTACAGAGGCGGCCGAAACAATAGAAACACCACCGAAATGAGCCATAAATCAAACATGAAATCATCAATGAAATCGTATTAATTTGCAAGCCAAATTGAGTGTCTTAATGGGTTAGACTTCGGCTTATATAATTATGATATTAACCATTTACAAAAATCTAAACAAAGCCAGCAAATAAATCTGTTTATTTGTTTTATTTATTTAGAAATTATAAGATCAATTTCAAACAGAAGATGTTGAAAAATATATTTTGAATTTGTCAACGCAAATTTGTATCGTTGCTTCATTTTGTTTGAAAACGTTGATAAATAATTATAGCTTTTATTTTTGCTCACTAATTAAGGCTTAAATGATCTGTAAACAGGGTATATACTATTTTATATATTATATTATATTATTTGTTAGAAAATGTTTCAATTTCAATTTAATTTCAGCTTAAATTCTAAATATCTACATCCACCAAAAATTTATCCACAAATAATCCTTTTTCTAAAAATTTCTTCTTAATGTATTCCCAATTAAATGTTCTGTCTTATATGCTCTCCCATACCCTCGTAAATAATATTTTCTGCCAGAATTTACATCACTCGGGTTCCCGTTTACCCAACACGCAAGTTCGACGACCGAAATCCGGCGAGTCAAAAGTTCAAACGGAGCTTCAACTTCCGCGAGGAAATCGCGATTGAAAATGCAAATAAAATCAAAAGTTACTAACTAATTGTGTAATATATTAAAAAAGAGAAAACGCAGAGGAGAGTCGCGTGTGGCAGATGAGCCAGCAGATGCAACCGGCATGTGGCGGAACTCGTTTCCACAGGCCACCAACGCGACCTTGCCTAGCTGGGCGAAGGATACTGATGGCAATGCTGATGATCTCACTTCGGCCAGAAAACTAGTTAAACTAGTTGCAAGTCTAGTGGCTAAAAATAGGCAGCCAAAAGTGGCTGACTTCCTTGGCAAACCCAACTCGCAGTGACAATAAACACATGATATTAAAACTCACAGCGGATGGATACACACAGTGCACCTTGGGTATTACCCAATCACTTTCAGTTTCGATTTCTAGAAGCGCCAACGTAATGTTTTCATAACGATACTAAGTAGTATCTATTAGATTACGAGTCTCGCTTTCATTTCAGTTCGTTTTCAGCATTTAATTGAATCGAATCTCTCTATGGACAAATTGCGTGATTGCGATGAAAAGCGGGAGAGTGAAAGTAATTAGCCAAGATGGAATCCTCTCGAGCGTGGATGATGGCTGAAGGTGTCACCAATGCGGCTGGCCAACTGTTACGCTATCGCCGCCTCTTTAATTAACTCCAATTGCACTCTTTCCCAGAGAGCTCCCCAAAGCCACCAGAGCATTGCGTCAATGTGACAATTGCTGGTGGCACTTTTTCTTTGCTTTGTATTTATTTTGTGTCTGCTTTTGCCTCGGCTTTTCGCCGATCGCTTGTTTTCTTTCGAATTAATCAAGAGGTGTGTGTTGATGTCGGTAGTCTGGCTTTCGTTTCAATTGTGCCCACGGAGACGCCACCACCTACTCCAGCTGTTCAATTCAATTAATCAAGCCGCCGCCGCCGACGAGCCTCGTGTTTATAAAGTTATAGTTTATCAATTTATAAGAATTAAAGGGTAGGAATGCAGTGAAATGAACTGCCTTCTGGGCTACAGGTAAAATTGGGAGAAGACTTTGATTGGAAATAGTGAAAAATTGGGCTTAGACTATTGCAAAACATTGTAAAAGTTAAAAGAGATAATTTGTAGGGGCTTTTAAAGGGTTCTTTACCAATATTCCTTCTTATAGATTACAGTTATATTTTGGTATTATTCTAAACTTATTTTAAATAAGAAAAAATCCAAAATATAGTTTTATAAGAAACTATATTAAAAGTTTCATTATTAAAAAAATATTTAATGGTTTTGGTCAATGTTTTCTTAATTTATTTTTAAGGTGTTAAGTACTCTATTGAGTAAATATTGTAACAGCTACAATATAATTAACCCATTTCAATGAATATTTTTCACACCAACATGCTAAATATTTTACTCAGCTTTAAAACATGTTAATTCGCACTCTTGGTTTACAATCAACTTATTTTATCACAAATCTGTAAACCAAATAAAAAAGCTTCCTTTTTATTATTTGCAAAGACACTTGGGACAAAAAGATTGATTGTTTATTGTGATTTACGAATAAACATATGAAGAAAGTCTTTGGAGAATCCGGAATTTTTCAAAAGAATTCCTTAAAGAAATGTCACAAGATGCATAGGAATTCCTTTTCTATTAAGTTTATAATAAGCCATATTTATTCCAATTTGTCTTGTATATTTAAGCTACAAACACCTGCTGGGCTCCTGCTGCTTTCCCAATTTCCTGTCTCAGCCGGTTTTTAGCCTAATTTTTATCGATTTATTTTCATTACAATGAATCGCACAATTTCACACTCACTCCTGGTGGGGGTGTTAAAACATCTTTCTGCCTCATTGCATGTGGCCAGTGGTGTTGGTGTTGTTGTTGTGGCAGGGCCATATGCTATATCGGCTGCGATTTTCATTTTCTTTATCGTTATTTCGTGTACAGTTCAACAAATAACGGGGTCAGCTGGCCATTGTTATTGCTGTTGTTTATGCATGCCGCAATTTGCATCGTAAATTTATCTATGCATGTGTACTTGGTAAACAATTGCGGTCAAAAGAATAGCAGCCTGGGAAAATGGGATCATTTGATCGGTTTTATTTATTTTTATTATTTATATTTTTGTTTTATTATATTAAATAGTAAAAAGAAGCCACAAAAACGGCTTTGGATAGTACAAAATTAAATATAGGTGAAAACCCCCTAAAAACTAGATAAGCTCGCCGGAACTTATGTCGTTTTTATAATGAAACCATAGGGGTTTCGTCACACTTTTTACAAAGCAAAACCCCAAATATTTATTTATTTTTTTAATATCATAACTGATCCTACTTTTTTACCCTCGTCTGTGTATTATAACCGGCAATTACTTTATTGAACACGGCTTCTCTTTATTAGCTGCCTAATGCCTAGGGCAATTGCAACCTGCACACTTTGTGAGTGGCGCTTTTTGTGCCCCCGATGTTCAAGCGGGTTAATGCCAAAGGGAGTTCGTCCGACTCCGATTCAGACTGTGATTCCGATTTTTGCAGCTAGAAAAAAGCTTTGTTAAAGTTCTGTTGAACTCTGACGACGGCCGTGTGTAACGGCTTTTTGTGAACTCAAAATGCCTGGCACGTCTCCTCGTAGGGCGTAGTTTTCATCATCATTGTTGCAGAGCCCGCACCGTGGGCCTTGTCCTCCTCGGATCGAGACGAAAAACGAAGAATTGTTCAAAGACCATGCCTCGCATACACAATTTGATTGTTTATTTCGATCGTCTGGACTGTCTCACCTGCACGACTGTTTTTTATTTGTCGGTTTCGAAACCAAACATGCACCTGTGCACATTGCCCGCTGGACAAACACAGCCGAGAAGAGGGAGACATTGAAAGGTATGCCGCCGCTCGACTCGTCTACGTAAAATTGTAAATCAATAAAATACACACGACTGCAGAACTTGCATTTAAAATATATAAAAATATGGGTTTAATTGGATGAGTAATCGTTGACATCTCGAGGGGAACTATTTGGTGGTTTCAGAGGTTTTCCGGGTTATTTAACAGGCGCATAAATAAAGTATTAGAGATCACAAAATATAAACTTTAAATAAAGACGTCTTTTCTATTTAATTTTTGTAAAACATAATTTTTTAAAATTATTTTTGGGATACTTTTTAATGCTGCTTGCCTTTCATCACTTAAAATTAAGTTAAAAAATTTTTTTTTTAAGTTTTTACTATTTCTTATACTAAACACAAGGTAGGCTTTCATTTTAGAGACATTAATTATTACATTTCTTATGAAAGAGTCTTTTAAAAATATTTTGTATTGATTTAAGAAAATGTATACTAAAGTTTAGGCTTTCTAACACTCACAAATGAGTCTTAAAATATTGAAAAATATTTTTGCATAAAATAGATTTCTAAAAAAAAATAAACAATCAAAATATATGTTTGAATCACCTAAAATAAAAAAAATAATTTTAGCTAGTTACAAATATAAACAATCTTTGAAATATAAAATATTTTTAAAAAATGTTTTAAAGGCTATAAAAATAAATAAAATAATATTTATGCTAAGCAATCACAAAGAAGTCTTAAGGGCCTTTTCTGATAGGGCAAACTTTTCTAAATTTGATATTTTAGTATTAAAAGAGTAAACAAATATATAAAAACTAATTTAACAACAACATCTTTTCCATCAATAATTCTAACTCCTAATGGGGGTCTTCATTCCTTTTCCTTTCCCAACGAGCTATAAAATGTGTGTGGGGGTTTCCCCTAAAAATAAACTCGCCATATTTTTGACATTTCGAAATTGGAGCAAACGCGGAGCAAAGTGGAAGTGGAAGAGGAGCGTTGCGTGGGTCGTCCCGCCGTCTGATTATTTTTAGTTTTAGCTGCTTAGGCCTGGGCTATCTTGCTGCAGGAAACCAGAAGCAGCTGCAACTTGGTTTCTTATCGCCCCAGCAGAATGGATAAATCAAACAGCTAAAGTGGACAATGCATTAATGCAGTGACTAATTGCCGAACAAGTTGGGGGACAGCGCACTGAATGGCTGACTGGACAGAGTGATGATGATGCCGCCGCTCGCTACATAATTTGATATTTCCTCAATTGAGTGGACACAACAACGAGGCGAACACAACAAATTAAACATGATCACAATGGCGGTCAATGTATTAGCAATAACTTGTTATCAGTCATTAAATGTTTATTCATCGTGTAAACATTGATATATAAGTGGGTCATCTGGTTAGTCAGAAAATCAGTAAGTAACTTATGGAAAACAACTTTGTTTCTGGTTATTAAAATATTAATCATCTTTAGGCTTAATAAAAAACCTTTTGTCAGCCTTTGGTTTACTCTTAATAAAGTTTATTTAACTGTCTTATAATTCGAATAGAAATATCAGAAACATTGCGAGTTAGACATTAGACTGTTAAAATTTTGTGGGTAAATAACACCGCTGCGAATTCCCAAAAACAAGTCTTAAAACGTTCAGGGAAAGGACTTAATATAATATTAAATTTATGTTTCTACTGTGGCTAATATCTTGTCTCCTCTTGTGGCTGTCATTTAGCAACCGCAGAGCTCGTAAAAAAATGCACTGACAATGCTCACAATGATGCATCGATGGACACAACGAGGCGAGGAGCAGGGACACTGCCTCCTCTCTGTGTCGTTTGTCGCTTTCCTTTGTCAGCTAGTTTACTGCATGTATGTAGTACTTAATTTTCCTTCATGCCAGACTGCCCGTCGTCGCCTGCTGGATGCGATTCGCAACTGGCAATTTTTGGCCAAAATGCAAGCGGAGGAAAGGAAAGGTCGTGTCGTGACTGCACATGTGCGCGGAAATAATGAAAGCAGAGGCTGTGCCGGAGTGCCGGAAGCTCTGGGGAGGAAAAGCGATAATGTAGCACTATCGATCCCCTCGAAAACTTGATTTTCTACCATCGAAACCGAGAGATTACGAACGGCATTTGGTAAATAATAAAATTAGTGTCAATGAACCTAGGCAAAAATGTGCGTTGCATATGCAAAATAGGCAGAGCCGAGGAAAGTGGAAATAAGCGCGGAAAACACTTGAAAAGTCCCACATGCAATTGTCCTGGAAATCAACCCTTGTCATACATAATTCGCACAAAAGACCGTCAAGGGGTTACACGCTCGAGTGATAATGGGTGGCGGCTGTGGTGCAACTGGCGACTTAATTAAAAGTTCTCCACGCCGCAATAAAAGCCCACACGAATGGAAACCGAATTCCTCCCCCATTTGGACACTTTGTAAAGTGCGTAAAAAGTACATTGCTTTTGTTGTCCCTGAACTCAAATTGTAAACTGTAACCAGAGCGACGACAGCCAACGATACGAGCACAAGTAGCATTGGCATCGATACGTACGTTTGGCACCCCTTGACGCGGAATAGAGGAGCTCAAAGCCCACAGTGGTCACTAGGTATTAGTTACCTTGAATTTACTACAGTTTAAAGCTTCGATTAAGCTAAGACTTGAGGTTAATTTAGGAATTACACACTTGTCAAGGACCAGTCGTAGTCTAAAGGCAACATAAAAGCGTTTTAGGAAATTGTAGACTATTTACTCTTTTATTTTTAAGCATATAAATATATGAAATATGTGATAAGTACCATCCATAAATGGTGGTTGTTTTTCCCCAAGTATGCGTTTGCATAGGGATTTCCGCTTATCAAGGGTCCTCAAAGAGACCACACCAGGCCGACTCTATACTATATCTGAAAACAAGCCAACGCCAGGCGACTCTCCCCCATGATGATGATTTATTTCGAGTTGAGACGCCATAAAGTGCATAATCGATACAGTTCTGCAGTTTATCGTCTCCCGGAAGTTAGTGCCAACGCTATATATCTCTCTCGGAAATTGAGCAGAAGTTGTGCGGAAAATGACGCATTACAAGAGGGAAAACAATCGGGAAACTAGCAAGTCTTGTAAAAAACTAAAATACATTGCGTGAGCCAAGATAAAGTGTGGGCGTGGGATGTAAACTAACGCTATAAACATGAGCTTTTAATGAACAATATAAACATATATTCATGCATATTATATACAGTATTTAATCGCTCTTGGGGCTGGGCTTTTGGATGGACCTTATCGTTTTCGGAAGTCTGAGTGTGTGACGTCTTGGTACGAATTTGTTTACATTTGCATATATTTTTATTCCGCAGAAACTTGCTCGTTCTGCTGCTCTGCTGAATCAGTTTGTGAATTTGTTTATACAAATTGGCAGCGTGTTAAAAAGCAGAACTCAATGCGTGACTCAGATTTGCTTTCGATTCTCGAATGCTTTGCATGTTTTAATTAAAGCCGGTTCAGGTTTTGAGCTTTCAATTTGCAAGTTTAGCACATCAGTTTAAGTTTAAGTCGTCGCAAATGCCAAAAGGCGCTGCCTTTAGCCGGTTTTCTGTTGTTTCGTTTCTTATTATCATTTTCAAAGTTCCCCGAGTGAAGAAGATGGGTAAAAGGTCGGGCATTTGCAGAGACAATATTTGTAAGCTTGTAAAGACAATTTAATAGAGTACGTGCGTGTGCAAATCTGATAGAGAGCCTTATTAAAAAATAGGATAAATAAAGCCACTCAGCTT
Organism: Drosophila jambulina; assembly: GCA_018152175.1. Taxonomy (NCBI): domain Eukaryota; kingdom Metazoa; phylum Arthropoda; class Insecta; order Diptera; family Drosophilidae; genus Drosophila; species Drosophila jambulina. Next base: position 2,351,445 of record JAECXH010000114.1, read on the forward strand.
GACACTTTTTAACTATTAGAATTAGTCTGGTCTTGTGTGATGTTTCTTTTGACAATGTCACGTCTTTTTGAATTTATGTTCTACAATTGCTTGAAGTTTTTTATGTAACTTTTTAGTTCAGAAAGAGTTTTATTTACTTGAACAAGTCACGTTTTAGGTATATAATGTAAAGGTTTTTTTTTATTTTATATTAAGCCATAAACTCTACTTAATTTAGCAAGTTTATACATATTCTATTCGGTAAACGTCTCTCATATTCAGAAACGAATGTTAAGTCTCTCCTCCACTTATAAAAAAGTTGTATAATCTCAGTTAAAATTGTTTCCGCAGCCAATCTTATTGTCCATATACGAAATCGCATTAGCTAATCACAGACCAAAAAGTCAGTCTGTCTGCCATTTGTGGCTGGAGTTGTGTTGTGTCTTTTTCTCTCTTTGGTCTCTGCTGCATTTACAATTGCAGAACACGTTTGCAGTTGCCATAATGCAGGCAGGCTGGGTTTCTTTTTGACAATTTGCCAAAGGCCCCGAAGCTCTGACCCAGATGAAGAGGAACTGCTTTAAGGGAAGGAAGAATATGTACTAAAATTGCAGTTAAGCCCTTATAATAGCTGCTAAAATAGGCAAAGCAATTGTTAATTTGGAAGGTAAACAACATTTGGAAAGTGATTCAGCCTCACTTCGGCTGAGCAAAGAGTTGAATCAGTCCGGAGACTGACACAGGTGCTCGCCGAATTCCGTTTAATCAGCATGGAGAAGGAAAAGAGATAACTCGGATGAGCCCGAGAGATAAGCTATCGTGGCAGTGGCCCTACGTGCCATGTGCCTGAATTTAAATAGCAGTTTTAGAGATTTAATCTAACAACAATTGCGCAATAGGTGGTTGCGGTTGATCGGGCGACACTTGAGACACCCCCTATCACTAAAGCGATCCACCACAAGACTAGGAAACCAGGGGAGAGGCCCCCAGAGAACCCCACAGAACCTCCTCGGTGGCAAGGTGTCGTCGTGGTCGTCGTCAGTTGGTGTTGACGGATGGTAATGCGAAACTGGGCACAAGTACGGCTGGAATACAGGTGATCTTCGATAACCAAACCGCTATCTTCTTTACCAAAATAAATATTATTTTAGACCAAACAAAACCTTGAAAAAATTAACATTTTTCAGGGCTTTCAAGGGCTTGACTACTAATTTATTATTAAACAATAAAAAACTTTTATCTTATGCTCCTAGTTGAGCTCTTCTTTTAACGGTCTTTTAATTAGAACTTATACAGAGGGATTCCTTTGAAAGTTCTGAACTCAGACTGGTGAATTTTTGTTTCGGGAAAAATATCTAGTAAATAAGGATTAAAGTCATTAAAAAATACCAAAATTATAAAGAAAAAATTCCTATAATTATAAATTTAAAATTCCCTTTAGAGACGTCCAACTGTAGCCCCACTAATGAAATCCAACTGAAAGTGTTGGGGCAGAAAACAGCTCTTGAGTCATGATCCGTGCGACGGGAGCACGACTTGGGGTATAAGCAAGCGACTGTGACACTCTGTGAGTCATGCCCCATTGCACCTGGGAAAAATGGGGAGAAGAAAAGGGGGAAGCCGGGGTGGGCGGGCCATAACCGAGGAGGAGCCCGCAGTAAATGCAATTTAAATGGCCATTAGGCGCATGAGTTTTATGTTTTGCCAACTAATGAGACGCAAATGCGGTGCAAAGGTGCCTGGGAAAGTGACTGCAAGTGTGCGACAGGTGAAAGGAGCCGCCAAGAAAAAGGCGGCGAGCGACTTAAACAAAAAATGGAAAATTCAATTATAAAGCGTAGCGAAAAGTTAAATCAGTTCTCGGCACGCTTTAAATCTTAAGAAGGCAATACGATATCTTAATAAAATTGGGTTTGTGTTTAATGACTTCTAATAATAAAAGGAAACATTAAAACAGCTTCGATAATTCTTAGAATTTTTCAAGAAGTTTTTTTTTTAGTTACCCTAAAGTGTTGATTTAAAACCCCCTAAACATTGGCCTTGACTTACGTATTGAAGGTCTTCTGGTAGTCCTTGATCTGCTTCCTGGAGAACTCATGGAATTCGGTGTACACATTCACAACCTTGAAGGTGCGCGGTATCTCAATGCCCGCCTCCTGCGAGTCCATGATCTCCTGCCGCCGGTTGAGGATGTGCGTCAGCTCGGAGCTATCCGTGTTGGTTGCGGTGCTGGGGCTGTCCACACTGTCGTTCCGCGAAGCGGACGAGGCGTTCGACGAGACGGACATCTTGGGATTCTGTTTGATTAGTTATCCTCCTTCTGTGCTGGAATTTTTCGCGTTTCGTTTTTGGCAACTCCCACGCGCAAAAACAAGGACAGCAGCCGAAAAGAGACGTCGGGATACACACACAAAGACAGCGGGGATGCGCCAGAAAAACACACACACGCACTCTGTCGCACTTCGAGCTTAAAAAGGGGGCGTAGCCCTGAGTCCTGGTTAGCTTCTATTAAGAGTTATCTAGAGTGCCTAATAAGCCGGGTCTGGTTTGGGTTGTCACTGTCAGTTGTCTTATTGTGGAAACCGTGTTTTTTACGCGCCTTCCGAACCTTGCGAGAGTTGAAAATCGAATAGTAAGACCGTGAGTCGCGCCGTCAAATTATACTCTGGTGCGGGTGGGCTTTGTAGAGAGACCGTGTCATGGCAAAAATACCAAAACGCTTAGAGAACCGATAGTAACGATATTTGGGTGAGCTATCGCACGAAAAATCACAGTTTTCTTAATTATTCTCTAAAAAGAAATATGATTCAATGGGTTTTATTTTTCTTTTAAATATTCAAAAATATGTTTCTTATATATATATATATATATTCTAAACAAGAACGATATTTTAAAATACATCACAAAAATAATATAAATAATTATTTAATAATATTATGCCATGACAGAAGATTACTGCACTATTACTATTTATTATTGTATTATTATTATTACTTACTGTTAAATCGTTTATTTTATTGCTTAAATTGTAATTAAGATTTATAAAGATAAAAAGTTCATCAAGGTTTCAGACTGGACTTTTGTTTGAAAATATTGTGGGCGACGATATTAAATATATGAGCTCGCGATATTTTAAGAAATTGATCCATTTTGTTGAATAAATAATACCCCATATATTAAACAATTATAATTCCTTAAACATACTAAACAAACATGTTTCTGAAAAAATATCGCAAAAAAAACCAAGTGGCATAATGATTTAACGATATTTTTGTTTCTTAATTTTCTATTTTCATTCCCTAAAAAAATATGATTCAATGGGTTTATTTTTCTTTAAAAAAATATATGCAAAAATATATATATATTCTAAACAAAAACGACATTTTATTATACATCACAAAAAAAATAAAAATTATAATTTATTAATATTACGCCATGAAGTTTATAACGACAGAAGATGACTGCATTGTTATTATTTATTTTTGTATTATTATTATTACTTACTGTTTAATCGTTTATTTTATTACTTAAATTGTTAAGAAGATTTATAAAGATTAAAAGTTCATCCTGGTTTTAGACTAGACTTGTGTTTGAAAATATTGTGGGCGACGATATATTTCCGCGATATTTTAAGAAATTGATCCATTTTGTTGAATAAATAATACCCTATACATTAAAAAATTATGATTCCTTAAAAATATTAAACAAACATGTTTCTTAAAAAATATCGCAAAAAACCAAGTGATAATATCGGCATAATGATTTAACGATATTTTGTGTTTCTTAATTTTCTTTTTTCATTCTCAAAAAAAAAAAAAAATAATATGATTCAATGGGTTTTATTTATTTATTTTTTTTTTTAAATATGCAAAAAAATATGTATGTTATATTTATATATATATTCTGAACAAAAGAGAAATTTTATTATACATCACAAAAATAATAATAAAAATAATTCAATAATATTATGCCATGAAGTTTATTACGACAGAAGATGAATGCATTGTTATTATTTATTATTGTATTATTATTATAACTTACTGTTAAATTGTTTATTTTATTGTTTAAATTGTAAAGAAGATTTACATAGATACAAAGTTCACCAAGGTTTCAGACTTGACTTTTTTTTGAAAATATTGTGAGCGACGTTTTTCAGTCGTTAACTATATGAGTTAGTGATATTTTAAGAAATTTATCAATTTTGGTAAATAAATAATACCCAATACATTAAACAATTATGATTATTTAAAATTATTAAACAAACATGTTTCTTAAAAAATATCGCAAAAAACCAAGCGATAATATCGGCATAATGATTTAACGATATTTCGGCATCACGTGTCCCATCTCTAGTGTGCCCGCATCGGCGAATTAGCAAATTTTGTAGAAAATTGTAAATTGTAATTGTTTAATAAAAAATAATGGCTAAACTGTTTAATAAACTCTTGCTGATTGCCGGCTTCGCCAGCCTGGCCCATGCCGCTTTCTCGGCTGCACACCGTAAGTTTAAAGCGTTTAATTTCGAATAAATAAACTTTGGACTGCGCACAGCTAACAAATTTTTGTTAATTAATTCCTACAGATCGCACCTACTTGCGGTTGACGGAGCAGGAATGGACTAGTCTGCCATTGGATGTAAGCCCACAATTATATCGTTAAGTTAAACCTATCTAAATTACCCCTGATATCCCGTTTAGATCATCTTGCAAACCGTTATCAGCTTGGTTATTGTGATCTATAACATCATTGAGGTGGTGGGCAACTTCAAGGAGATCCGCGCCACCGTGGACATGCAGCAGAAGACATGGGACACACTGGGAAACTTCCCCTCATTTTACTCCTTCAACCACCGCGGACGTGCCTTGAACCCGGGCTACACGCCACCGGAATAGGAGGAGGCATCATCGAATCCGAATCGGAATCCCTTTAAGATTGCTGCTATATAATTTTATTTTTTAGTCACACAACAGATACAAGATAATAATAATGCTAAAAATTCACCAAATAGCTTGTTAAAACCATCAAAATTCCATATAGCAAAGCTGTTCTTCCTAGGAGCTGCGAAGACTGCGAGGAACTCCTGGCCATCAGCAGCGCCATTGCCTTGGCTTCCATCTCATAAGCCGCTCTTAGCTCCCTCCCCGGCCTGTTATTGCAGCCTTGAGTGTGACAGATGCGACAGTTATCTTGGTGGCTACTCCTCAACAGACACTCGTAATACAGATCCGGATTGGAGCGACATCCTCGGACAATCTGTTGGCTGTGAGTGTCGAAGTACTCCAAGCAGGCCATGGCTTGATTCTCCGGTTCGTTGGCCTGCACAGCGCAAGGCAGGGCTGTTTGCCCCCTTTCGATCTCCTCGCAATCACCGGTTCCATTACACTGATGACACCACAGACGCTGCTCCGGAAAGGCACCTTTGTTGCAGAAACTGCCCTCACAGGAGCGACAGTTGGCCACTTGGGCGGAGTTACACGTCAAATCCTTGCGCTGGCAGCCTCTCTCAGTGGTGCCATTGCTATAGGAGAGAGTCAGGCACGGGGCTGCTATGTCGCCACATTCCTCGATGTAGATGTTACCCGGTCGCTCCCAATTGGCGCAGCCAGCACCCGCCTCGTCCGTGCTGCAGCGATAGCAGCGCGTAAAGGTCTTATTGTTGCATCCGCCTTGCTCGTCGCACTCGTAGCAGCGGGCTATGCCGGGATTATTGGGCGCAGCTCCACATCCTCTTTGTAGGCTCCAGTCGAAGTATTCACAGACGAAGCAGTCGGAGGCCTCAGCGGAGCCACAAGTACTGCTGCTTATGGCGCTCACATTCGTCCGGCAGAGCTCCTGATTCAAGCTATTGCAGGTCAGACATTTCTGCTGGGCAATACAGCCGGCGTTGCAGTTGCTTTCGCTGCTCCGACACTTTTCCAGCTCATCCAAATGAGGTTCCAAATCTGCTGGTATCTGCGTGGAGCAGCCCCTGACTACGCGGCTTAGCTTTCGAAAGCTGAAACAGTACTTGTCAACGTGTTCACCTAGGAGCACCTCTTGCTGGCATTCTTCGTACAAGCTCACATTGCACTTGCCGCTGTTCACCTGAAAGAGATCCATCTTGCATCCCCTACCGGCAGCAGAGTCGCAGCTGGCGCATATCTGCATCCATGCTCCCGGCTCCTCGTTGCACCCATTAATATCGCAGAGAACGGCAGCACTGGAGAGAGTGTGATTCTGCTCGGAGACGCAGCCCCTGTACGTTTCCGAGGAGCTAATGACATCCGTGTAGCACTGATCCTCTTCCAAGTGATAGCGACAGGGCTTCGGTTTTGCCCCGGGAGCAGCCACACAATCCTCGCCAGCGCAATGATGACACTTGAGGCGTCCGGGGGGATAGACTCCGGCGTTACATAGATTGGAGGAGCAGCTCTTGGAGTAGGTGGCCCCAGTGGTGGGAGTGACCGCACCACAACCACGGTAAGTGATAGAGTCAACTGATTGAAGGAAGAGGAGGGATTAATAGTTTCTTAAAATTTTAAAGCGTTCGTGCAATGCAAAAACAGATTTATTCACCACTCTGACTAGGCAAAAAATCTAAAAATAAAGTTAATTGGCTGTTAAGGGCTAATGGCACTCACCTATGGACATGGCACACGTCAGCTCTGTGGGACATTCCACGTAGGGCAGAACGCCCACCTCTCCAAGGGTCTGGGAACATTCCGCCAAAGCAATTGAATCGCAATGATAGCACACAATGGCCCAACTGCAGCCTATTATTGGAAATTCATTTCAAAGTGAGCCACGCATTTTTTTGCTGGGAGGATTAGCAAGTGTCTCTCACCCGTTAGGAGGAGGATCAGGAGTAGGTGGAGAAGCACTTGGTGCGAGGGAGCCACATTCAGTTGCAGCATTTTGACAGCTTAGAAGAAAGGTAAACTAATATATTGCACCTTTGTTGGCCGATTGAAAGGTATAATCTTTTTATGACTTATCAGGCAGTATAACAAAGAGTTGATATAGTGCCCAAGGGTGATAAGGATAAGCTTAGAAATGAAATTTAGAATGAAGAAAGGGAAGTTTGCAGCTAAGATACTGGTAAAGTATTAGACATGCATAATGTTATAATTTTTATGAATATTAAAATATTATAAATAAATAATATGATACTTTTGATATGCCATGCGGGATAATCTTTGTTGTCCGTTTGTCAGTTGGTTTGACGATATAATTTATGGATCTTCAGTGAATCAAGATTCAAAAAAATAAATAAATAATCATTAACTAATACTTTACTGTAACATTCCCTTGCTCAGTGTACGAACCTTTCCCAACAACAGCTGTTGCTCCGATTCAATCCCACCATGTGTGCATATAAGGCCACCCATAATGTCATAACCATAATGTTCCCGGTCATATGTGCCTTGACCCCATTATCGTAGTGTCCCATCGGATCCATCAAAAGGTTCGCATCATCAATAATTCACTAGCTCGCATTTGCTGCAGGATTTTTAGGGAGTCAAGGGTTCCCCCCCTGGGATATCGATTTAATTTAGAGTCCAGGGGATAATTGCGTGACAATCAGGGGATTCGAGAAGGTAGGATAGAATGACCACCGAGCCACTCAGTTGGCAGCAAAACATCTGCGGAACAACAAGCTCATCGGAGCAAATAAAATATTGGATATTTGCCAAGCTCTTCAGAGATAACGAAAGATACTGCTCTGATACAGACTCTGATAAGCTCTGATTAACTGTAGTGGACGTTTTATTGTTTAAGGTTAAAGGCTTAACGAAGCTTCAACTGATCGGTTGACCACCATGCGGATGCGACTGCTCTTTATTTGGATTACGTTAACGGCTCTACTTCAATGGAGCTGGGCTCAGGAGGATAATATACAGGAGGTCAGCTTGAGTGGAGGTGATGAGAATTCGGATCCTGATGAAGAGAAGCCGCCGGAAATGAAGCAAGACATGAATACAGCTCCTACAACAGATATGCGCCAAGGAGCACCCCTTACAGTTACATCAACTGAGCCTCCGACCGAGGATAACCATCAATCTGGAGAGGATAAGATGGAGCCTTCTGGTCTTGGCATGGGCACCCAGGATATGCCCTCTGATGGCAGTCAGATTTCTGTGATGTCAGCAGAGGAAACAACGACAGGGAATACACAACCAAAAGAAGTCGAAGATAAGGAAAAACCTACCAACCAAGAACCTTCCTCCTCCGAAGCAGACATTATCAAAAAACCGCCGTCTTCACCTGTAGGAGGCGCCGTATCTGGGTTACCCGATTATCAGGACGATACTCCCTTCGAGAACAATAGTATCCAGGTGGAAACCACGACCCCAGCGCCAACTCCTGTTCCAATTCCTGTTCCAACTCCTGCTCCAACTCCTGCTCCAACTCCTGCTCCAACTCCTGCTCCAACTCCTGCTCCAACTCCTGCTCCAACTCCTGCTCCAACTTCGGTTCCAACTACTGCTCCAACTTCTGATTCAACTCTTGCTCCAACTCCTCCTCCAGTACAGCGTCCGCAGAGCTGTTACTCCTGCCTCAACTGCAATGCAACGGTAACGGATGACCAGAAAACCATCTGCAGGTCGGTTACTGGAGATCGCAGTGGATGCTATACGATGCTTGTTAAGGACAAGAATCTTTTGCCAGACAAAAATAATTACGTGGAGCGAGGATGTACATCCGAACTGACCGCAGCCTTCGCCATTTACTGTAGGGACAACAAGGAGCTGTGCAAGAAGTGCGACGGAAACTACTGCAACGTCCACGACATGACGTCTCTACAGGCGACGACCGCAGGTGCGACCTCAACCCGTCTACTGGAGTCCCTACTTATCGGAAGCGTCATCTTGGTCAGCTGTTGGCGGCGACAGGTGTTCTACTAACTTCTCTGAGTCACGACACTTAAAAACTGAAAAACAGAAAGCTAATGGGAATTAAAAATCGATAAAAAAAGGATGACTAATGTTTTGGTTTAGGGAAGCCCTGTGTCGTCCCAGATAATGGGTCTATCAATTCATTGACAAACTTTAAACATGCAATTTGAAATACGTAACACTTTGTATCTGTAAATATTTTATAATAAAATAATAAACGATGCTAGGCAATGGATGGTAACATATTTAAGCTCATTTTAGAAGCTATAAGTCGGATTGGCTGGAAATAAAATAATTATATAATAAATAGCCTTGAAGTGCTATTTGGAAAGTTTCTTTAACATTTGGATAATAAAAAAGAGAATTATTAGGCAATAAAGTTGAAAAGCTGAGCCTTTGCAGGGTTTGTTAGCATTTATAGTGTTTTTAGGAAATTTATCAACATTTATTTATCAACATCTTCCCCAGTTGTATTTTCGTGGCAACATTTTAGGTGCTTTTCGTTATATTATTTTTTTACTGCAGGTAAAATTTTAATTGTTTGTTCTTAACAGTTTTTTTCAAAGTTTCTTTTCCATAAAGTTTCCCTAAATTATTTTAAATAAAACTGTAATTACCCAATCCCATACATAACAATGGGCGCACTTTATTTCACATGAATAATTCTACGGCTCATGCTTCGGGGATGTTGGGATCTGTGTACATTTAATCATGACTAACGTTCCCTGGAGACCTAAAGTAAATACTTAAATAAAAGGATTCGTAATCAGCAGAACTCTCAGTTGTTGTTTAAATAGCTACCGAACAATACGGGAATTGGATTGGTATAACCCAAAGATTCTATTTTTTCTATACATAAACACATTTAAATTTTAAATACATTTTAGCCAGAAGTTGATAACAATGAGGAATCCCCTTAAATGCATAATATTATTAGCCCTTCTACAGTTGATTGAAGCACGGGAAAATGTTACTGAATTGGGGTTCCCCGAGTCCGTGGCTCAAAAAGGAGAAAATAAAGCCAATGATTCTGGAGCACCAGGAACCAAAGCAGAAAATGAAACAACATCCCAACTGTTTCCGCCGATCAGATGCCTGGGTTGTGACTACTATTGCAAAAGTTATGAAGATGGCAAGGACGAAAATGGAAAGGGAAATCGGTTGTGTCAAATAGAGCTGGGTGTTCTCCATGGCTGTGTATCTATATTTAGGAATGGTTTGAAAAGGATGTGCGTAACTGAAATGAGTGTGGAAGATGATATTTATTGCCATGATAATGCGAATCTTTGCATAATGTGCTCTGAGCCTGATTGCAATTATGTTAATTTGACCGCAAATGGGCTTCAGACAAACGGATCTTGTCCTTTCAGGACCCTTCTTTGGCTCCTTGGCACCTGCTTGATCGCTGTTCTGGTAAGGAATGAGTAATGCACGCATGACTCATTCGAAAAGAAAGCCTTGAATATCGGAGCAATGATAAATGGGAATACCTAGATAATTCTAGTAAACAATGGCAAAAAAAAAATTATTTTGAATTATTTTAAAATATTAAATGCTTACCTGCTTTCTATGTGGAATTGCACAACCTTTTAATACACATTTGTTATAAAAGCTGATTCATGAAGTAGCTATATTATATACTCTTTTTATGCATTCTTAATATTAGCTGTATTTTAACATTCATAATTGTTTCTCTTGGCTTGACAAACAGTATAAAAAAAATTAATAAAATAAAAGTATTGAAAAAATTGATATGATTTATATTTGTAAACAAATCCTTGTATATGTCGTGATGCCCAGTGTCAATTCTTTGTGAGCCTTATGACATTTGCCAAAAGAGATAAATATTAAATTTTTATTATACATATTAAGTTTTTTGCATCATTAAATAAATTCATACTTTAATAAGGACCACACCATCAATTATTAATTGTCTTGTTAATGCTTTAGGGATGTTGGAATAGGTGTACATTTAATCATGGTTAAGGGTTCCCTCGAGATCTTCAGTAAATAGTGTATTTCAATCAATAAACTGGGAGACATTTGCTCCTGAAGTATATTTAGTCAATGCAACTTTCAGTTGTTGAAAGAATACCTACCGAACTATACGGCAATAAGAAGCACTACGGGATTGGTAAAAATATATATAAAAAAAAAAACATACTAAATCTAAATTATAAGCTAAACTATATTTCAACTAGAGCTGGATAAAAATGAGGCTTCTCCTGTTATGCATAACATTAACTGCTCTCTCGCAGCAGTTTGCAGCCCAGGAACTTCAGGCAAAGGATCTGGGAAAGGATTTCGAAATTACTAACGAACCTGAAGTCGAACCATTCCATAGGTGCTTTGGCTGTGACCCATGCAAAGATTCTGACGATGGCAAAAATGAAAATGGCAAAGGGACTAGAGTGTGCTCCACGGAGCCGGGCGAACTGGATGGTTGTATATCTATGTATACGTCCCGATTGATAAGGAAGTGTGTCTCCGACATGAATATGGAGGATATATCCTATTGTACGAAGAATGAGGTTCTATGCGTCAAGTGCTATGCTCCCGACTGCAATGTCCACAATTTCACAGCCTATGTGGCTTTGACAGACGGATCTGCTGCTCTCAGGACCCCCTTATGGCTCCTTAACACCTGCTTAATTAGTTGGCTAGTAATGAGTGAGAAGTACATGTGAAATAAATTATGCGAAAGGGAAGCAACTTGGACTTTGGCACATATAGATTTTTCAAACGAAGATAAATGGAAAAACTAGATAATTCTAGTTTTCAAAAACTGTAATTAATTTCAATCACTTAATTAGCTTTTCAATACGAACATTAAATAAGAGTAAATTATATCAGCATCAGGATGTACTAAGCAACATTTTTCAATCAACATTTGCCCAGCAACTATGTTTTACCACTTACTTGATTTTATTTTCCTGGCTTAAAATTATAAAGAATTAATGTAAAGAATATTAAATAAAAAAAAAATTCGAAAAAGTACCTACTTAATTGAATTACATAAACTATATATAATAAAACGCTCTTTTTATGTCTAAATTGTTACATATTGAACTTTTTATCAGCAACATTAATACTTTATTGGATTGGTACTGGGATTTTATGGGTATTATCTAAATGCCATCATGGTCCCTAAAAGTTACAAATAAATCAATACATCAATCAATAAATTGAAAAAGACCTGTTCTTGAAGGATTTTTCATCAGAACAACTCTGCTCCTTTCAGGACCTCCCCATTGCTCCTCAGCACCACCTGCTTGATCATTTTCCTGGTAAGAAGTGGGTAGTGCATGTGAAATGACTCATGCGAAAGGGAAACCACTTGGACTTTGGCACACGTATAAATAAATATTGATTTTTGCAACGAAGATTAATTGGAAAAATAACTAGATAATTCTAGTTGACAACAAAAAATGTACTTAATGCTTAACGGCTTTTTACGAAGAATTTCAAATACCTAACACATTTTTAGGAATAAATGTAATACACTTAAACTACAATTTAAATTAATTTTATATATTTATTCATGACTCATTCTGGCTGGATAAATAAGCAATGAGTTAATTAACAGGATTTACATATATTTAAAAGTAGGGAAATATGTACATAGATTATACTATTGTTGGGGCACTTATAATTACAAGCACAATTTTCTCAGATTCCGAGTCTGTTTTATACGTGTCTTTTTATAACAAAAGCATTGCGCATTATTATTAAATTCAAACGTTGGTAAGTGCTTTTTATTATCTGATAATGTATTGGTCTAACAATTTTTGATAAGCTGCAGGTGGGTAGGGAAAGAGTACCTTGAGGTAAGGTTATATATCGAGGGGAAAAGAGTAATGATATATTGCTAAATACCATCGAAAAGATTCTAAACTCGTATATATATATATAGCATTCTAAAAAACCAAAAATATTGCATTTTAGTTTAAAGTTTCGGTAGAAGTATGTTTGTCTAAGATATAAAAAAACAAGAAAGAAAGCTACCTTCTGCACGCCGAAGTTTGTATACCCTTGCAGCTTACAATTGGATCATTATGAATTAATTAAATGTTATCAAATGGAAAGTAAAACTAACAGGAATTGTATATAACATTTATACATACAAAAATTCGGTTTAACATTGCGTATACGTAATATTTCCCGAACATCCATATGGCAGCTATATGATATAGTTGTCTGATTTTGATCAAATTAAAACCGAAATTCTAGAATAATATAAAATGGCCATGTCTTAAATTATATGAAGATATGTTGAAAATTGGACAAATAATAATTTTTTTTCTGAAAATTTACCGATCGTTCCTATGCCAGCTATATGATATAGTCGTCCGATCTGGCCCGTTCCGACTTATATAGTAGTGAGAGCATATAGAAGACTATCTGCAAAGTTTCATTCGGATAGCTTGACTAGTTTGCGTATAATCGGACAGACGGACAGACGGACATGGCTAGATCGACTCGGCTGTTGATGCTGATCAAGAATATTTATACTTTATAGGGTCGGAAATGTCTCCTTCAAGGCGTTTCATACCTCTGACTAAAATTAGAGCACCTTATACCCTGCAAGGGACTCAAACGTGATCTTCCAGTAGTTGCACTAATAGTTTGCCTCTTGGGAAATAGTAAACTAAAAATATTATGATAAGTATAGTTTATTTGGTTTCACAAAGGTATGCCTAATTAGCTTCGAAATTATTACAATTTTGTTACATGATTGTTTCATAGATCTGATGAAGGTTTTCCTATCAAAACCAGACTAGGCACTCCGCAGGACGACCATCAGGCCCACGAGCAGACCGACCACGCCCATGTGACTGAGGGAGCCGGCTCCACTGAACTTCTCGTGGTTGCAAAGCGTAGTTTTGCAGGTTGTGCACTGGTAAGGCTCCACCTTATTTACGCACTGGTACTGCATCAGTGCGCTGCCATCGGTCAGACAGCCGCGCACCCCAAGACCATCTGTGGAAAATAGCAAAAAAGAAATTCGATGTAAGTCAGATAGTTTCATATAAATATTGATATATGTATATTTCCCGGTACTCACTCCAAACTCCGCTATAGCAGGTTTCATTCGGGCAGGCCACGTTTGGCAGGTCCGTTCCCGTGCCGCTCCAGCAGCCGGAGACCTCGTTCGACAAGCACGAGATGCACTGGAACTCCTGGCCGGCGGTGTTGCAGTTCTGCTCGGTGCAGGACTTGCAGGTACTGGCGTCCGTGCAGCCGCCCTCCATACTGGCCAGGCATCCGCGGTCGCCCGCCGTGGTCGTGTAGCAACCGGTAAAGGTCTGGTTGTACAAGATTGTGCAGGCCTTTCCATTGCTGGTGTCCTGCAGTCCGGTACAGTTGGTGCACGTGATGCAGGATCCCTCTGACCGCTGGTAGGTCGCGTTGTTGCACTTGCTCGCATCGCAGACGGCGCAGCTGGTGTCGCTGGTGTCCGCCGCACACTTGTACGTCAGCGTAGTGTCTGCGGTGCAGCCGCGGGTCATGTTGGTGGCACTCGAGCCCGTGGTGAAGCACTTGGAGCCATCCGCACAGGCCGTGAGCATGGCGGAGTCCAGCGTATTGCACGCTTCGCCGGTGCAATTGTAGCAGACGACGTTCGTGTTGCATTTGTCCGTTTTGCAAATCTGGCAGTTGGTTGAGTCGGTACAGGTGGCTCCACTGAGGCAGCCACGGGAAACATTTCCCTTGCCATCTATGAATAATTGAAAATGTTAATTCTTAAAATATAATGGATGAATATAGTATAATTTATGCACTAAGTTATTTCATTTAAGGTATTGTACGAAAATCTCGGTAAGTAAAATAAAACAGGTAATATCTTACGGCCTTGAGGCACTTGTTTCCTTTTTCTATTCACCTCAAAAGTAAATGAGACCTTTTTAAACTTGTATATTTTCTATTGCCTCTCCCTTAGACTTCTTCTAAACATCTTTTTACATAAGTATCTATCTATCTAATCTAAAAAAAAGATACGAAAGAGAAATATGAATCATTCCCAAGCATAAAAGGTCCTTAGCTGATATATTAATTATCAAAGAGTGTGAAGAGGGATCATCGATATCATAACATCAACGCGATAATCGCTATCGCCGGCCATGTCTGATAAGAGAGTTATGGCCAGCCGTATTTCCCTTTGTTTGCATTGTGTATTTATGTACATACATATATATAAACCGCCATATGAACCTCTAAGAATTTGAAATAGTCGCGGATGAGTCATGAGAGGAACTCACCTGTGGAGGTAAAGCAGTTGCCACTGGGACAATCTATCGCTTCTTGGCCGCTTGCATTCGTTATGCAGTTATCATTTGCAGTCGAATTGCAGTTTAAACATTCTGGTGGAAATTAGAGGAGGAAATTAGGAGGAAAACTAGATTGAAAACTATAAGAAAAAGGGATGAACATAAAACTTACGTATGGCCAAACTGCTGTCCAGCTGGCTAACAACGAGTGTCGTTATCACAGCGATTATAAGGTTGTGGCCACGCATGGTTCCCGTTCTCTTGGTATGTAGTTTCCTCCACTGACTGCTCGGATCGACCGACTCTGGTTAACTGAGCGGACTCCCACGGCTTTTGGCCGTAGAGCCCTCTATTCACCTAATCAATTTCACCTGAGCACACACTGGCAGGTAGGCAGCTCGCCGGATGCACTGCTTATCTTACTGTGGTTATATGGGTCCCACGAAAAAATTGCCTCTCTTTTCGCTGATAAACTTCAATGCGATAATATTCATATATCTGTGCCCCAATGTATATGTATATATTTTTATTAAATAGTTACGGTGAGGCTATAGTTGGCAGCTTTTTAACCCACTGCTTTTTCCTGATTGCAATGGTACTTTTTCTATGGCATAAGTTAATATTTAATGATTTGTAAAAGCTGGGTTCGTCTTTCATTTTTAACCCATTAGTAACTAGTTCAGTGGAAGCTTTCAACATTTTACTACCATCAAAAAACTTTCAGTGGGAACAGTTTCTGTGTTTTGTGTTGCCGGTTCGTGTCTTCAGTAAGGTTTCGCGGATGTTTTATTTTAAAGGAAACCCTAAAAGCGATCTTAAATATAAAACTATCTAATAGATTTGCAAAATATTTATCTTAATTTACAAATGCGAAAATGAAGAATAAAAAACACATTTTGATTAATTTATATTAATAAGTCTCAAAAAAAAATTTGAAGTAGAGGTGGCATAGTTTCCAATAGATAATTATTCATTGTTATTATTTTTTATTATTTTTATTAATTTATTTTTTTGGCAGATTACTATACCTAAAACCTTTTTACTCCTGTGCGTATACGTAATTTTTTTGGTTTCTGCAGATTGCTCTTACGATTGTATCTGCAGAATTAAATAAACTTTAATTTCAAAAAAAGAAAACAAATAGTTACTTTCTTCAGTATTTTTTATACCCCTGCAGGATATTATAAATTTAGTCAGAGACATTTCCGACCCTATAAAGTACATATATTCTTGATCAGCATCAACTGCCGAGAGACTTGCTCAGCCTCACAGCAGGCTTTTCAGTCCCAGACCCACTATCAGGATCATTGCGCCCAGGGACACCTGGAGGCTGGTGCTGCCGTTGCACTTGTCCGTCAAGCAGACGTCGCACTCATCGGCGACGTCCTGCATCAGGTCGAGTTCCTCCCTCACAGCCTGGCAGGCGCTCTGGCCCTCGGGGACTCGGATGCAACCCCGCTGAATCTCTGCGGAAACAAAGACAAATTTTTCGGTTAGATTTCTATTTGCCAATTCTTAAGATATCCATTTCGGTGTCCACTCACCTCCCTGCTTGATGATGCTATAGCAGGCGGCAACCTTGATGGTGGCATCCGTATCTCTTCGAATACGGGCAATGGTTCGGTAGTTCCGAAGGAGCACATCTGTGGCCTGGGCGGCCAGACTGCGGCGACGACGAATTCCGGTTGGAGCAGCATCCGTGGGCGTGTCCGTAGAACCGCTGGATGAATCTGTAGTCTCGCTGGAAGAAGAAGTGGAAGAATCGCTGGCCTCACTTGAAGAGGCCGAATCTGTGGTTACCGTGGAAGAATCTGTGGATTCACTGGGAGAAGCCTCGCTTGCAGATGTCGAATCGCTCGTTGAAGAATCTGTGGGCTCGCTGGGAGAAGCGGTGGAAGAATCCGTAGACTCGTTTGTTGAAGAATCTGTAGACTCGCTGGAAATTTCTGTTGATTCAGTAGGCTCTGAAGTAGGAGAAGCAGTCTCGCTCGGAGAGGAGGAATCGCTGGTTGAGGAATCTGTGGATTCGCTGGGAGAAGCGGTGGAAGCATCCGTAGACTCGTTTGTTGAAGAATCTGTAGATTCGTTCGTTGAAGATTCCGAAGATTCGTTTGTTGAGGAATCAGTGGGTTCGCTGGGAGAAACTGTGGAAGAATCGCTTGTTGGAGAATCAGAGGTGTCGCTGGGAGTAGAGGTGGAAGAATCTGTCGTTTCGCTGGTTGTAGAAT
This sequence comes from Drosophila jambulina, assembly GCA_018152175.1. Classification (NCBI taxonomy): domain Eukaryota; kingdom Metazoa; phylum Arthropoda; class Insecta; order Diptera; family Drosophilidae; genus Drosophila; species Drosophila jambulina. The sequence continues at coordinate 2,368,797 of JAECXH010000114.1, forward strand.
CTGTCTCCGCCTCAGTTGTAGAATCTGTCTCCGCATCAGTTGTAGAATCTGTCTCGGCATCAGTTGTGGAATCTGTCTCCGCATCAGTTGTAGAATCGGTAGTAGAATCTGTTCCCGGTTCAGTGTTTATTGTTGGTACCGATGGAGTGGTAACTGGGCTGCTAGTGCTGGAAGAGTCCGAAGAGGTTGTTGTATCCGGTTCCTCGGTTATGATATCAGTCGTTGTTGTTGTTTCCGGTTCCTGTAGAATAAAAACGGAATTAATAATGATCCTGTGGTCTTCTAGAGATCTGACCCACCTCCGTAGTTGAGATCGGTTCATCATCAATATTACAAGAGACCACTTTCATCAAATCCAGATCGTCACACCCGCTTCCCGTGCATTCGTAGCACTCCAGGGCACTTGCTGGTGAAGACGAAGGTAAGTGGGCAAACAGGTGAGTAAGCGGTGGGAGGCGGGGGATATGGGGGGGCAGTGCGAAGGCCGATCGAGATAAAAAAAATTCGTGGAGTCTCGAGAGCAGGCAATAACTCTGATTGATAAATCAAATACGAGATAACATCGCCATTGTTGCCTCACCAGGAAAATCAGACAACTTTCTGGCGCTCTTTTTAGGTTAACGTACTTCTGTATTTATGTTCCCTTTATATCGGATAACCTTTCAACCTAAAGTCGGACTTATCTGCTATATATTGATAAAGATTTAATTTTATTAAAATGAGCTTTATTAATCCATGAGTAAGGGAGAGTGAGATTACGATTAAGAACTAAAATTGAGAAGAAAGGGGAACTCCCCAAATTGAAAACGTTTGAAAATAGCGAGCTCAGTAGAGCCTAGTTACTTATTGAATTAATGGTTTTAAATTAGCAGTTTATTTTTACTGTTAAGAATTTTTTAAAACTTATAATAACTATGAAATAATTTAAAACTCCCCCCTGAGTTCGTCAGTAATGCTCTATGTATTTTTATCAATATAGTTTCGGAGTTCTAGCAGAAAAAACATAACTAATTACAATAATGGAACCTGGCCATGGCTCCTACATTCTTCACTGGAATTCGCTGGCCTACGCGGCTGATAAGAAGCTCAAAAAATTATTTTCCTTTCACCGACTAAAAGCAGTTCATAAATTGTTGAGTTAATTCCCTTTTTGCACTGACAAATCCGATAAATCAATCAATAAGTTTTTGGAATGTGACTTGTTCGATCTTTTGCACGGCGTTGCACTTCAAGATAATGGTGATAAATAAATCCAACCTGGCCAGAAGGTCAAGGAAGCGCAGAAGGCCAGCAGCAAAAAGTTGAACGTGAGGGGACGCATTGCTCCTGAATGCGATTGTTTTCTTTATTTTCAATAACCGACAGGACAATAGCCGCGGGATACTTTGGCGGAGTATCGAAGCCGATGGTAAGACGTGTATCGCACCGCACGACAGCTGAATGGTAACTACCAATTAAATATAATGTTAACTTGGCTTTTTTATCATTCTCAGTCGCTGATAAGCGCCCGAGGCGGCAGAGCAGGAAGGCAGCGGCGTCGAAGCAGAGCAGCAGCAGCATTCTGGCTTTGTTCTTCTTCCTGGCGATAAGGGCGCGGCCATATAAGCCTATATTGCCCCGATCGCTGTTGGCGATAAGGTCCCCGCTGGGGGAAAATTCGGGTAATACCACTTCCTCAGGATGCCCCGAATTCTTTTCGTTTATTGCTTTGCCATTTATTACGACGACTCTCTCCTTTTTTCCCAGAACTGCCAGCGCATCGATAAGATATTGATTGGAGGACTATATCCTTTGTTTCGGGTCTGGTGTTTTAGAGCCCGATTTTACGGCCAATTACTAATGGGCCAAACCCATGAACAGGACAGAATTTTGATTGCTTTGAATTAGAGACAGAGAAAAGTTGATTATAAAATATTATTATCAATTATAAAAAATGTTTGCTTAAAAAAAGTTAAAAATTTGAATCATTAAAGAATTTTACTAGGAATCTTCTTTCAAGAAAGTGATGATTCCTGTATTTTACAGCAGAAAGATTATAATAATAAATAGAATTTTAAATATATTATCGACTTTGTATATAAAAAGATTGAAAATCTCTCTTGTTTACAAACTTCTCCTATATATTATATTTCTTCATCAAAAATATAAAAAGTTTTGGTAATTAACTATATAATTCCCAATTGAAAATACTCAAATGGGAAAAATAATTTGAAAGTACAGTTTACTTACTATAAAAATAAAATACCTAAAGAATTTTCTTCAGTGCAACACACACCTTTCTTTTGATGGAAAGTTCCATAACCGGACACAGATTTTTTGGCAAATTTTATATGCATATATAATCGGATTTTATCTAGACCCGTTGGCGGCATCCAGGCGGGCATACATTTTCGGGACCCACGCCATCGGATCTCGGTTTGCTAAGCAATTAAGGCCCGGCTGTAGAAATCTAATCAGTCCAATCGATTTCTAAGGCATCTAAGACCTGGCCGGGCTTTATGGCACAGGGCGTTGCTGAGTAATAAGCAAATAAGCCTATTAAGCCCGTACAAATGTACTATAAAATGTCTCGTACTGGGCAAATATATACAACTAACGTTATAGGAATACATTTATCATGATTCATTACTTTGGAATAGTATAATATAAAGAGTCTATACTATAGATATAAATATAGATAATTCCTTATAAATAGGAGCATGTGCTTTGCGAAAAGTATGTACCTAAAGTTTTTGCACGTTGCTTCGTGGTCGGTTTTAATCGTAAGTCGAATTCCGATAAAGAAACTGACAATGTTAGTTTTTTTTTGTTGTATAACTAATAGATATTTGTCTGATTCATAATTTTTTAGACAGCTGCCTAATAGATGATAGCTGTAATCATAATTTAACGAGGGAGTTTTTTTTCGGAATAGAAACCTTTGGAACACATTTAATTGCACGTTTAACTTGTGACCTGCGCAATATTGGGAGACTCGATTTCCTAAGGTTTCTATAGAAAAAGGTAAGTAAACGCGATTACAACCGATAATTTGAGCTAATCTGTAACGAATGCCACATTAATCATGATATCGATGATAGCAATAAGCAATTAAATTACGAGTTTAGACTCTGTAACAAACCTTAGCCAGGTCAGTGTTAATTGAAATTGAAGAAAATAATCGCTCGGATTCTTCAGATAGGCTCCTATTTTTAAGGCCTTAATTACCGGAAATTCGACAAAATAATATAATGGGGAAAGTCTTTGTATAATAGTTCAATTTGACTTACCAATCACTTTATGGCATTTATGGTATTTATTTGGTGCCATAAAAATTCCCGCTTATGATTTACGAGTGGCCGCATATTTATTTTCCCTAGTGTTGCTCAATAGTCCCAAAATTGTGTTGGTCTTTAATGGGGGGAAGAATCTTATCTAATCGATAAGAAATTGCCGTTTGTGTGTGTTTGATTTCCTTTATTTTTCGTTGTTGTTCTTGTTGTCTTGATTAAATTTGCTTAGCATAAATGGCCCAAAAGTATGCCTCTGCTGGGGTTTTCTATTATTTTTGTTATAATTAGCAATGGACTGTTTGCTCAGTGGGGAAAAAATAGGGGGAATACCATAACTTGCAGCGTGATGGTTCCACACGTCGTATACGTGATAAATGCATACACCACATCGCGTATACGACATGGTGGTAAGGTTAGATGTTAGTCACTGCCATTGACTGTGCCATTATTTGCCTATAAAATCACGAGAAACTTATCTTATTAGCTAAAGCGATAGATGCAGGATGCCTCTAAGTCTCTTGGGCCATACAAATTCCTTCTGTCTCTGTGTGTTTCCACTTAAGATAAGATTAACTCATGCTTATTCGCTTAGAGTCAGTGTTATCTCATTAGAAAACTTCACCATGAATTGTTGCTAGAAACCAAGAACTCATTAAAAACCATCGAAAAATATCAGAAGCTCGATGAAGTTTAACTATTACTTGCATTTTTTAAGAATAAACATGTTACCTAGGTAGTTTTGGAAGCTTCAGAATCTTGGCCATTCTTTTATCCTGGAAATCCGAATGGCCCAAAATATCTTACCTAGGAAGTTATTATTTATTTGAATACTTTGTGGAATTAAAATGTAAATTTCCCTTATACTATATTTTTGTTTTAATAATTACATATTATTTATTAAGTGTTCGCTGAAAGCTTTACATTTGGTAAGAATTAAGTGTAGTTTTAGTATATATATATTTCGATATTCTCGTGTCTTAGAGTTACATAAATCTAGTATTAAATGATGAGTGTGTCTCTTAAGCACCGGGTGAGGGATGAAGATCAGGTGCTTAGTTGCGCTGCAGGGCGAAGGCCACAAATGCCACTAGGAGTGTGGCCAGGACGGATGTCCTGATGGTATTGCCACCATTGCAGGCATTCATGCTGCAGGGATTACAGTTGGCCAACTCTGTGTTGTTGTTCTGGATCTTCAGGAGGTCGCAGACGCCCTCGTAGGTGCTCACACGGGAGCAGCCGCGGTTCGTGCTCATAGTGCCGTTCACTGGGAGGGGGACAAACAAAAATGGTTAGTTTTAATTCTTACAGAACATTGCTTGCTGCGACTCACCATCAACCTGAACGGAGTAGCAGTGATAGGTGAACTCCGTATCCACCACCGCTCGTCGCTGACGGATGGCCAGCGAGGGCGTGGAGCTCTGCACGGGCACCAGCCGGGTGGCGTTCTTGGCCGCGACGAAGAAGAGATCCTCGGCTGGCGGCGTGGGCACTCCGGTGGTGGTCTGCACGGGTCCAGCGGTGGGCGGTGTGGGCGCTGGGGCCTCGGTGCTCTGAGTGCTCTCCGTGCTCTGGCTGCTCTCGGTTGTGGGCTCTGGTGTGGTCGTCTCCACCGGAGTAGTCGTCGAGGTTTCCGTGGTCTGAGGACTCGTCTCGGCACTTATCGTGGTCAGTTCGGGCGTCGTGGTTTCCTGTGTGCTCATGGAGGTGGTGCTGGCCTCCGTACTCGTCGTGGTGGTTACCGTGGAGGCCTCTGTGCTGCCGCCAGGATTGAAGAACTCCTCGTTGCAGGCCAGCAAGGGGGCATCCTTGGGCAGGTTTTCGCAGTCATCGCAGACATAGCACATGAGATCGGCGCGGATAACTGGAAGGAACGAAATAAATAGTTAATAAGAAATGCAATAAATCCTTGTTAGCTTGCTCAAAATTCTAGCACACCTCTTCCGGCCCTCTCCCCCTTTTATATACTTGTATATTTAATATTCCCCTAATAACTTTTATTTTACTATGTTTATTAAAACGGCACGAGAAAGTTATCTCTATCAGTCGAGAGTGCTCAATTTACAGCTTGGGCAAACAAAGGGAAGACACGCGATAACATGGACAACAACGGTCGATAAATGATGACAAAAGCTAAGAACATGTGAGCGCAATAAATCAATTCAAAACCAAAGCCCGTATTTGGCGTATTATTTGCCGATTCTTTAGTATTAGTTTGCACAGCCTTTGATCTAGCGCTGGAGCACTTCCCCGCCATAAATCGATTCCATTTGCATGTTGTTATCGTCATCGGCAAATATTTACCGCTGGCAAACAGAGACAAACCTATCGGCGTGGCTACACTGGCATAATTGCGTTAATTGTCTTATCAGTTTAGTGACTGCGGATGCCTATGAGTACTATGGGAGGTGAGTCACACCGTCGGGGGCCCACGATAATCCGACTATGGGTTAAATCCCCACTTGACGGCTCTCCGATACGATATCGAAATCCGACTGGGCGCCGATAACATGACGCAATATTATCTTTTTTTTTTATTTTACTGCCAAGTGTTAAAGGATTTTTCTATCTGTGCTATTTTCTTTGAAGTATTTAAGGTCTTAAACAGCACGATAATCTGACCAAGTGTTGAGGTGCCACTTGACAGTTTTCTGATGCGATAACATCGATATCTAACCGTTCGGTGATAACGTGATGCCTGCTTTTCAATATTTCGTATAGCACGGAGTTTTTTCATGGAGTATTTAAGGTCTTACGTGAAAAGAAATGGGATAAACTGATATGATTCTCTATTTTTGGGCACAACAGGTGATACAATATTCTCTGTACTTTGAGGAACCATTACAGTGCGCCTTTGTATGGAGGAGTATTTAAGGTCTTAAGTGGGCATAAACTGGATAATAAGTACTATTTTCTTGTCTTACTTTAAACTGTCAAGTGTTTATGGGCTTAGACAAACAGGAATTATGGATTATATAGGATACAATGTGAAGCGATATCTATTTTGGGGAACTATATATGATAACAATTAATTTAAATGGGAAGTACTTGCAATTGGACATGTATTTTGCATAGAAAAAGTATTGCCCTAAATATCATATTTTAAATATCATTAAATTTGATCTATCTAACATTTTGGTATCGAAAGATGTTATTGAATTTGTAATACCGATTTGTTCCATATGAAATTTAGAGACTGATTTGTATTTATTTCTTAATAAGCGTAAAATCTGAATAAAATTAGCTTTCTATCAAAACAAATTAGAAAAACGGGTTAAGGTTTAAAATAAGTATCTCTGTTTACCCATAACCAGTCCATATTAATCTTACAATATAATAAACTCGTGTTTTTAAACCTTTGAATAAAAGAGATTCAATAAATAATATTTACAACGAACTCTCAGAAAATCGTCACCATCCCATCAATATAATTGTTCATATACATATATCTCCCTGCCTAGCGTTTGTTGATTTATTATTTTAAAATTTATCATAAATCATTGTGATTGATGATGCATTTTTCGGCTAGGGGGCCAGGAATGTCCGTTTTGCTGGGACTGGGGCTTAGTGGCACGTGATAAGCGCCACCCAACGCCACGAAATTGGGGGAATTTACAGACCTCTCGTCTCACTCATTAAGCATTGCACATTAAATCTTTGTTTATTATTCAGAAGCAAACAAAGGTGAAGCTGCAGAGTTTATTATTATTATTTTTTCCGCTTGCAGCTTGTGTAAGTCAATAAACTGGCTGTGATGCAAACTAACTAAAAGGGTAATTGAAAAAAGCGGCTTAAAGTTCTGAAGCCAAAGTTCGCTGTTAACGATTTCCAGTTTATTTTGCATTTTTATATTATTTTTTCACCCTTTCTGGAGTCATTTTAAATGGTATTCCCAATCCAGTGTGCCTCTCCCAAAATTAAATCATTGCCAATTGCGTCAAGAGATCGTGAACGAAATAATATAAAATATTCCGGTTTTCTGAACGGTGCTAATAAGCCAGACGAGTTTTTCCCAAGTGTGCTAAGTGTAACTATAACATTTCCAATTAGCAGATAGCCTCAATGTCAGCTCGCTTATTTTTGTGTTATTTTGTTGCTGATTTTCCACCTGACTTTTCCTTTCAAATCAAATCAATTAGAAAGGCTTCGTGGGAGCTGTGCGCTTCCAGATGACATTTCCGCATCACGGAGTCATTAAAAATCGCAAAAATAACCAGCAACGACGATCTTTGCATTATTGATGACAGTTAAATAATAATAACAAATAAATTGGGCGTTTTAAATGTCGCAGCGCGGCGGTTGATATGCAAAATAAAATTATATGGTGATCTTGAATTCTGAATTCATTTTGACTGCTGCACACTTGGGGCACGGGCATTGTTTCGTTATTTATTTATAGTAGCATTGCTGTGTTGCTATCTGATATCTCGTGATATCTCGTGATATCTCGTGATATATCTGATCGGCGGACACATCCATTTTTATCACGACACTTTCCCCGATACTTTAATAGTGGGCAATACCCAAAGCGAAAATTCCTTTACCTGGCAGGCCGATTAGCAACAGCACCAGAGAGCTGGCCATGATCCGGTGAGTGTTGGTCAGCATTTTAATTTTGTATTGTTTCGAAATATGTATTTTGAAATAATATGTACGATGTGTTATGCTGCAAATATTGCTCTGCTTTAAATAGTAATTTATACTAATTAATTGAATCGCTTGTGGGGCTGCAGCTGCTACTGTTTGGGATTGCGCGACCGCTGTTTGCGAATTCTGAAATTTAACTGAAAATCTTGTGATTTGTTTGAGACTTTTTATAGAGTTTTTTTGTTGTGTTCAGCGACTGCGGCGTCAGCGGCTTCGATGCGTAAGAGAGAGGGCACGAGCCGGAAAGAGCGGCGAGCGGCGGCGGCGAGAGGCAGAGCGGCCGTAAAACAAGTTTTACTTTTCTTTGGGTGATAACAAATTAATTTATAATGCAGAATTAAGTGAGCAAAGAATTAAGTTGACCAACGGCGCTGGCTCTCTTAAGTTCTCTTCGACTCTCTTAGCTATTGGTGCGGGGAAAATGGCTGCGATCTTCCGGGATTCTTCTGGGCTTTGGCTTTTCCCGCCGATCGAGGTGATTCAGTCTGGAACTCAGTTCATTTCACTTTCCCGTGCGAATTTTAACACCCTTTAGGAACCCTCAGAATTTCTTTGTTTTTTGTAAATTAAACAGCTGATTGTTAGTCAGCAAAGGAGTCTATAAACGACCACAAAACGCGATCGGCATACAACTTTAGGTAAGAGCTGAGTTATCCACAGTGATTTGTACCAGTATTTAGAAAGTTAAAAGCAGTTTTACAGACTTTTTGCTAATGAACCATTAAGTGTTACCATACATTGTATTTTAAATGTTTTATAATCTATTTAACAAGAAAGTTTCAAATCAAAATTCAACCTATGGATCAAGTTATAAGCTCTAACACCGGCCCTTTACTTAGGGGCTTACATATAGTATAATTTATTTTTAACTTCAGTTTAGTGAGGTTTTATTTATGTTCTTAATAGAAAATATAGTTTGCTTTATTTATTTTTATGTTCATTGTACTATAAAATAAATTATACCCAAGTTTCAGATCAATCTAACCAATATCTGCCAAGTACTTGGAATTATTTCTATTAAAATGCTTTTTCGTCTATTATTTTTTCTATAATCTCTTACCCAAGTAATAGAACATTTTCAGATTGTAATAAAAAATATTTTTAAGTATTTATATTTTTATTTAAAATTTTATTTATAAGAAATCTCACCCATCCCTCCTCTCCCCATTTACATAATATTCGCAACTCTAATAGATTTTGCCCGTGTGTCTGCGGTTGTCCCATGATTATTATTATTCAATATCAAGAGCACGATACGCAAACAAACTGAGATTAGACAGAGCCAAACAATTAACGGAGATTTCGTTGCTGTTGGCTCACCTTTTTGGCACCTGCCTTAGTGATAATAATGGGTATTGTGCCGCGGTATTCGGGCTTTAGAACTTGAGCCTAACGAAACTTTCCAGTTGAGTAAGCCGGCTGGCCAGACAAGGTCGTGTTCTACTCGAAAGCTAATGAAATTCCACGGTGACCTAGAAAGCCGCCCCCAGAAGAGTGGGGACAAGGTCACCGGCTGATAAGCTCAACTTCAGTAAGGTGCGAGAGTGGCTTTCGTTGTGATTGTTTTGTGGGAAAACAGGTTGTATTCTGGCTTCGTAAAGTTAATGGTTATTTGCTTAAAGAATTGATTCATTATTAATATTTTATTTTGTTGTATATATTTTTCAAAATTTCTTTATCTCTTCCCATTTCCCCATGACACTTCTTGTGACCCTCAATATTTTTTTAGCAGAAAATAACTCACGCAACGCACAAGTTTTTAACTTAATTTTTATTTAACCTTTAGCCATGAGAATATTTTACTTTGCTATATAAGAACTGCGACGTAAATCGTGCGTTCCCTGTGCCATATATAATTCATCGATCTCTCCAAAGCCCCCAGATCGTGCCAAATGTGGACTGAGTCTGGTTAGAGCCGCCTCACTTAGCTGATGCATCATCATCGACGCTGTCTGAGAAACCCAGAGACGCGACAGATAAAAATTGTAACTTCCCCAAATAACAATATATATATATAAAATATATATCATATACCTCAAAAACACAAAGCCGGCCACATCACGTAGAGCAGCGACATCATGACGACAGTTCTCTCATTGAGATTCTCTTCGAAGTTCTCTCTTTTGACAGTCAGCAAAAAAAAAAGTAAATTTTAAAAAGGCTTTTTGGTAATTTCAAGTTACGAGTATTTTACCCTCCCGGAAGCTGACGAAAATAAAACAGGGAAGCTCAACAAAACAACCCCCTGACACGAGCCCACAAATCTGGAATATAAAATAATTTACACTTAAAAAACAAACACAAAAAACTAACAAAAATGTCAGAGAACCTAATAGAGGGAGATAGGAAACGATTTAATTCTGGGAGATATGGGTTTAAAATATTTAAATACATTTAAAAATGATATTAAGCCTTGTTTCAATTTTTAAAATATTCTAGTAAAAATTTAACTGATCTTTCTCTTCTCAAATAATTTTAAATTGAATCTCAAATCACGTTTTAATTTTTCCCCGTGCATTTATCAGCTGAAAGTTACGAATTCTGTCAGTTGCATTCACTTTGTACCCGTGTTTAGAGCAAGTTTCCTTAAAGCAGAAGGCTTCCTCATCGCTTTTTTCGTTCATCGCCGCATTAAGAATCGCACAGTCAATTCCGGACACCGAAATGCCACAATAATGCCATAAATCTGGGCAAAGTTAAAGGCAGCAATTGCCACTCGACTACCAGGCGCTTATCGGGCCTAAATGCTTTGGCCATTTGATCAGTGTATCAAGTGTATCAGGAGTGTATCAAGAGCGTATCAGTGTATCAGTTTATCAGTTTATCAGTGTATCAGTAGTAAAAGTTGACTAGTAGTAGCTGTGGAATCCGTGCTGTGTGAGGCATGAAGTCATGAAATTTTATTTGAACGGGAGCACGACGCGACGACACTCATGTACCTCGTCACACCTGGACTTATCATCGAGGAAGCCCAGCTAATTAATTGATTTCGATTTCGATTTTCGCAGCTGAATGGAAGCCACATTCTCAATGAGCCAGCACTTTCGCTTAATAATAGAAATTATAGAAACAATTTAGAAACACGCGAAAGGGTCCCCTCCTTATCGATGACAATTAAACAATTATGCGAAAATAGACGGGGTGCGCTCATTGCCGCGAGACTTTACGATTTCCGAGTGGTAAGCGAGCCATAAATAGCACAAATCAGGGTATCATAAATCGAGGCATATGGAAGTCACTCCCAGAATGAACTCAGACGGCCAGGAATCGTATATTATGGAATATATTAGGGTCTTTGGGTAATTGTTATATATTTAGATCAGAAGGCGACCCGCAATGGCCATTAGTGTCAGAGCCAGACTGGCTTCCAGTCCCAGGATCCCCTTGGACGACTCGCTGAGGGGCCTGTTGCAGCCATCGTCCTGGCAGAGCTGGCATCCGCCCACGGACCAGTTCTCGAAGAGTCCTTCGCAGCCGCCGGACTCATTGCTCATCCGGGCAGTGGTGCAGCCCCGCTTGGTGATCACCGATTCGTTCACTGTCAAGGGGAAAGAGCATTTAGTTTTATTTAAAATAATATAATAAGAAATATGTTCTAGAAATGTACTTTATTAAGATATTTTTGTACAACTATTGATTCCTGACTCCTCTTGAAATATTAGGTATATACTTCTGTAGGGTTTTGTAATTTTAATCAGAAGTTTGTAAAACAGTAAAGGAGTCATTTCCGACCCTATAAATCATATATATTCTTGATCAGGATCAACAGCCGAGTCAAATTAGCCAGGTTTGAGCAAAAACAAATTTTTTTAAATTTTTCGAAAATTTTATAAGGGGTTACGTCATCGTCAAAATTGTCGAAAATTCATAAAAATTTTAATTTTTTAAAATTATAAATTGAGTATGCAGATTTATTAACCTTGTAAAAACTAGCATAGAAAATCTTTCCGAACTGAAATTAATGCATTTTTGGCTTAGTTATGATATGAGCACCCGAGTGCAAGGGTATACAAATTTCGGTTTCATTTACTAGTCCCCTAATACTTCTCCCATTTCTTTTACTACACTTTACCCCCATTGCAGGGCCACTGTGCACTTTGTGCTATCAGTTTGCCGAATGACTCACAGCCCGAATCATTGATAACTTATCGATGTGGGCGGTAGCATCACCCCGGGCAGACATTTTTGATGGCAATGGTTTGGTGATGGTTATGGTAATGGGAATTCAGAAAAGGTATTTCAATAAAAAGAAACTTACAGTGTAGCCGCACTATGTAGCAAAAGGCTGTGGGAGCATCGAGCTGCGCTTGCCGAGCACTTGATCTCCTCCTCTCATCTTCCTCTTCCTCTTCCTCCTCTTCGTCTTCTTCCTCTTCACTTTCGGCGGCCGATTCTGGAGCTGCTGCTCCTCCTCCAGCTGCTCCTCCTCCAGTTGCTCCACCTGCTGCTCCACCTGCTCCTCCTCCTGCTGCTGTTCCTGCTCCTCCTGCTCCCGTGGCCCCTGCATTTCCTGCTGGCATGATGCCCACTGTAGATGACTCATCGCTGTCATAGTCCTCCTCCTCGGAAGGCGGAGCAGCTGGGGCAGCTGGTGAAGGCGAGGGAGCAGCCCCCGGACTGGGACTTGGACCCGGGCTTGGACTGGAACTGACAGGAGTGCCATCGCACACCTCCATTTCAGTTAGTTGAGAGTTCTCGTCGCAGTCCTCGCAAATGTAGCAACGCAATGCTATAAAAGTCAATTCATATCTATTAATATTCTTACTAATTAATTAATAAGCTTTTAGAAAATATATTTACATTTAATTTTATTTAACTTCAGCTGAAAAATGCTTTTACCCATTAAAGACTACCGTTTTCCAATTCAATAATGAAAACCCTTCACTTTTATGCAAATTTATCCAAGTGTGTGCGTTGAAAAAAACGCACATCCATGACCTTGAGCCACTCCAGGTGTGCCCCAGTGATACATGTGAAGGTGTGCCTTATCAGCGCCGCCTTATCAGCGGGATTACGCAGGGTGAAGGCACCCTTCTGGCGGGTTCAACGTTGCGTATGGGCAACTTTTGCAAGCACGCCTCGCGCGGGTCAATCAATTAGCATGCGAGAAGCTTACAACGCCGTGATTTATGACATACCTGAAACACCTGAGCTGCAAACCATAGAGGCCACCACCGCCAGTAGAAGCAAACGCATTTTCCGGGCAGGTCAGAAAATCGGGTTTGCTGAAGAACTTTACAAAAACAATTTGCCAAAACCGTCAAGGGCGTCAAGACACCGAAACTTTTGTTGATTGAAAAAACCCGAGAAAGGAATAATTTTTAAAAATTATTTTAGGTATTAATAGTTTATAGTTCTCTACACTTTTGTCCTGCCTCAGCTTGCCAGCCAGCTGTCGCTACCGAAAATTCGAATCGAACTGACAGACCAGAATCATCCGGAGTCTGTCCTACTGTTTCCTCTATCAAAATTGAGTTCTTCTGCTTATCAAAGAAATAAAAACAAAAAAGACTACATGTAGCTCCCGGAAAGCGGGCACAGAGAACTACAAGGCAGCGGTGATACCATCGCCTCCAGTCTTTCAAATTAAAGGTGGAGCGAAAGAGAGAAGCAGACTCATCCGAAGAGTCCGGGACATTGATAAGCGGCATCTTACATGAGTAATGGGAAAATTATCTTTGATTGCTGAAAACAAGTCGAAAAAAAAGGAAAAACGATGGGGAAAACATAACAGAGGAGAACGTGATGTGTAAGGCGGCGCGCACACTGGCGGCGGAAAGCGGAGCTTACGTCTGATTTCATAAGCGAGCTTATCAGCTCCCTAAAACAACCGTAAGCTCCGCTTATCAGCTTTCAGCTCCGCTCCGCTCTGTTTGATCGATCAAGCATGTTTGATTTTTTCGGAAGCTGACGCGAGCTGATTTTTTGGACCGTTCTTATCACATCAGCCGTAAGCTCCGCTTTCCGCCACCAGGGTGCGCGTGGCCTAAGTTATGAGCCGGGGGGCTTTCTTTAGGAGTCGCATGGTCAGATACCCTTTCAGCTTTACGGTTTATAATCTCCCATATAAACTAAGTTGGTTTGTTCCTAATTTGTTGCATATTTAAGCTACAAAATGTAGAATAGTAAGCATTAAATTAAAAAATTGTAATCAACAAAACCTTACTAACAAATAAAATGTAAAGGTAATCATGTCACATCACTCATACGCAGTGTTGTCCCCTTTTTAAACTTCCTTTTGTGGATTGAAAGGTATCTTCTCGTATTTAAAATTATAAGAAATTATAAATTTAGTCAAATAATATATTAATTAAAAATTTATTGGTTTTTAAAAAATTAAAATGTAAAGGTAATCATGTCACATCACTCATACGCAGTGTTGTCCACTTTTTAAACTTCCTTTTGTGGATTGAAAGGTATCTTCTCGTACTTAAAATATGCGAAATTATAAATGTAGTAAAATAATATATTAATTAAATATTTATTGATTTTTAAAAATTAAAATGTGTATGTCACATCACTCATACGCAGTGTTGTCCACTTCTTATACTTCCTTTTGTGAATTAAAAGGTATCTTCTCGTACTTAAAATATAAGAAATTATAAATGTAGTCAAATAATATATTAAATAAATATTTATTGATTTTTAAGAATTAAAATACCTTAAGATGCTTCTGTATATTCCACAAAAACCGATAATAAGAAATGCCAGAGACCAGACGACTTTGTTATACTGTCATACAGCATTTATTTGTGTGCTCTTTGAAGTTTTTAGTTTTTGGTTTTCGGTTTCCATTTCAACACTCGCTTATGAACTAAACAGAACTGATTGATTTGCTCGACGGGGCGTACTATATGTTTACTATATATATTTAGTGCGATTAGGCGGTTCTAAGCTCTGTATTAATTGAATTTATGCCATTGCTTTTCTTTTCCGTTTCTAATTGCACATTTACTTTAACATTATTTGCGTTGGTTTACTCGGTTTTTACTAAATTCGCGATATTTTGCATTAAGTTGATTGTTTTTGCTTGCGGCTTAAACTCAAAACTGCACATTTCAAATTACCTAAAAAATCACTCATAATCCTCATGTAAATATATTGCTGAAAACAAAAGGCATTTGGTGATTTTCCATAACAATTATCCATTGACAACTGGCCACAAATATTGCTCAATAAGTAACATAATAAAGCTACGCCACGATCCTTGATATATATATGTTTATAGGGAATATATATATAGTACTCTGACTTTACACATCAATCTGAAAAGCTTGTCTATTTAGTTATTTTATCTGTGCAAGTTTCGTATTTGTTTTGAATCAAAGCGAGCTTCTGTTTGTCTGTTTGCTTACGTTTCTAGGGTCAAAGGTTGTGGATATTCGGAGGGGGTTAGGGGGACTCTGGGACAGGGTTTTGGGTTTTTTTTTTCGGGTGGAGGATGAGTGACTCAACGGCACTCAAATATTTACAAAGTAAACTGGGTAACGCTAAAGGTAACTCAACCTAAATGCAACCAACGCGCAAGGACATCTCCCCCTAGGGTATCTATCCAACCACCTCCTCAGCATCCCAATTGGAGCACAATCATGGCCAGAATGGAGCCCAGGGCTAGCGTAATGGCCGCCGCACCATTGCAGTGATCCGTCTTGCAGATGTCGCAGAAGAAGGCCTCCTCCGCCGAGGGCTCTTCGCTGTCCGCCGCATCCTGGCCATGGCCGCCGTTTCCCTGATTCTTGCGGCGCTGCTGCCGCTGATCCCGTTCCTCGATGTTGGGGATGCGCAGCTTGGTCCGCAGGATATCGCAGGCATCCGAATCTCCAGTGTCAAGCTGGCAGAAGCGAGCGGTTACCACCTTACGGGTTTCAGCTGAAAAAATATAATACATTTTCATAAAATTGCTTCCTTTTCCTTGGTTTCTTTTTAAGTTAATGTATTTTTAATGCAAAATATAATAAATTACTCTTTAAACTTCTGCATTTGTTCTGTATAGCTCTGATAACATAAATCCGCAATAGGCCCGTTCTGGGAAGTCCCATTATTGTGTTCTCAATGGCATCAAGCCTCGTGTTGTACCCATAAAATATATGGTATGTATTTGTGTCTGTATCTGCAAAGTCTGCAACTATCTTTATGATAACTAATCAGTCATAAGCCTAGGCAAATATTAACTTTACGATTGACAAAGAGTCACGAAGTTTTACAATTAATGATTCACAGGTAGTTTTATATAAGGTAAATGTAAACAATTGTTTAGGTACTGCCTATTGCATTTTAAAAGCCCGAAATATTTTAGAGTGAATAATTCACACCTTTTTACAAGAATTATTTTCAAAGCTCTGGTAGATAAGTTAAGGTGCATTAAGCATTAACTCAAAGCCTTACTATTTTATGATTCATAAAAAAGTATATATACGAAAAGTGCAAGCAGACTTTTTTTTTGTTTAATTATAATGCTCTTAAAACTAAGTTTAAGTTTGGAGTTCTAAAAATAGAAATACTCACGATCCTTGGCCACCACCTTTTGGCAATTCATCAGCGGAAACTTGTTGGCTCCATTATCGAAATAGGAGAACTTGTTGAGGTCGAAAAGCCAGGTGTCCAGTGATTTCATTTTGTCCAAAGTGCATTCCTTAAACAAACAAACCATTCATTTGTGAGTTTATTATTTGTATTGTTTATTCTTATTATATAATGTTTCCCGATGGAGACAATGCCTGGTCATTGATCGAGGCCTGGTAATTGAGGTATTAATTACTGTTGCAGCTTGTTGCAACTGAATTATCTTATCGGTGGGCGGGAACACCAACTGATACCAGTGACGACCTTGGTTATCAGAGAGTGGGAATACTGGCTCACATGAACTCCATTCACTTGACCCAAATGTGGGAAGATTAGAGCCAGTTCTGGTGAAGTAGTAAAGCGTTCTTAGTCACTTGAGTACGAAAGGGGGAAGCCCCTTTTCAAGTGGAGGGATTAATAGAGAAGTTCTTGCGAAAGTCGGTTAGTAATTGATTCAAGTTAAAAGCTTAATTAAAAGATTATTTATTTTTGAATAAATAGAATAATTTAAACCTCTGAATCCCACCTAGCCATATTTTCACTATAAGTTTATGATCAAGTTTATGGTCTTTTCCTCTGCAAGATATTTGGTTTTCTCCTTAAACACCGATAAGATTTAATATGGTTATCTCAAAACAATGGGTTCGCTTAGCACTTGCCTTTATTGATTGTGAAATTATATTTATATTTTGATAATTTCTCAATATTTACTATGCCAATATGACTTTGAAATAATTACCCAAAAGATAAGACTATATTTGCCCATATTTGCACTCAAATTATTGCGAATTCGAATCTTTAATGTCGTCTAACAAACTTAAATTGAAGGTCTGATTACTTTCAGCGTCACTAATTTGATTTTGAATTATTTATTTGGTAAAGAAAATTGGTGAGATAAGATTTTAATGATGACACTTGAATATTTTCTGTAGTTCACTTTTGTCGCATTCAAATCTATATTTTGACAATCGAAATAAATTAAGGGGATTAACTTGTGACTTGCCTAATGATAATTTCTGATGATAATAAGTGATTTGTCTGAACGAAAACACATTAGGTTTTTGATAAACAATATAATTTATGGTGTATTAAATTACCATTTCGGGAGACATGAATTAATTACATTTTAGTTTTCGTATTATTTTGTTTTGGAATAACATTGCTCAATAAATGTGAAGTCTTAGGAAGGAATTACTTATTTATTATTTTTTAAATAGATTCATATTTATTTCCAATTATATTATTTCACATAAAAGTTAAACAATTTAAAAGGAATCTGCTGAACCTCCTAAAACACTTTTAAGACAAATTTTAAGTTCCTAAATATAATTTAAAAACAAAATAAATTTATTTACCTTTTCTTTAAATTTAAACCATTATAAACCCGATTCCAGATGATAATCGCTCATGTTCCCACTTGAAACTAAAATCGAATTAATTTTGCAGGGAGATTTCAACAAGAAGAACCTGTCAGCAGCTCGTTAGGTGAAAATTTACGTTTGTTTTCAGCTTTTCCGAAGGTATTTCAACTGTTTGGCACGTGACCTGACCTACAACCTCCCCAAAAAAAGATGCCAGTAACAGAAAATTCACTTAACGTGGGAAAAGGGATAAGAGAGGCCCAGGGAAAGGCGTGGAAAAATGCTTAAAAGAGAAAAAGTGGCTGGAGGGGGCCCACACAAGAGGACGACGACGTTGCACGTTTCCGTTTCCGCTTTTGTGGGCTCTATTTTCAACTATTTCTTCCCTTTCACCTTTTTCTTCTTTACTTTTTTTGTGTTGGTGCTAAAATTTATGTGCCCCGTCGTTTTAATTTGTGAACCACTCTGATTAAGGTCAGTTGAAGTCCGATTTAGATTCTACTACTGAAAAGGTTGGGCCAGGTCAACAACAGGTCCTGGGTCTTACACCTTAGCTAATCATCCATCAATCCTCCCTGATGGATGGTCTACAGAACCCAGATGTTTAGATACTCACCTCCGGCATTATGGTGGCATTGGAGCTCAGATCGGCGCAGCTGGGATTATCGCTCGAATCGCAGACGAAGCACTTAATGGCGGCGCCTGCAGGATATTATTTTATATTACATTAATAAATATTCATATTCTATTATTAATATTTTGGTATATTTTTTATATTTTGAAACTGCGTATTTATTTTAAAAGTTTGAAAAAAAATTGAATTTCGACTTCAAAGCAATTTAATTAAGGGACAAAAACTAGATTGCGTTAAATCTTAATTAGAGGAATTTCTAGAAAATCAAGGCGTGCTTTTGGATACTTTCAAAAGTGATTACTAAGATATATATATCACTGAATATATTTTTAAGTTTAAATTAATTGTTTTAATTAATTGGTGTCCCTTTTAATACAATCTTCACATTTTCT
Organism: Drosophila jambulina; assembly: GCA_018152175.1. NCBI lineage: Eukaryota > Metazoa > Arthropoda > Insecta > Diptera > Drosophilidae > Drosophila > Drosophila jambulina. The sequence continues at coordinate 2,387,662 of JAECXH010000114.1, forward strand.
AAATTTGTTTTACATTTTTTTCTGCATTACAAAACTAACAATTTCACTATTTTCAAAACTATAAATAAATATTTGTTAAAATCTCTTATAAATTAAATTAATATCGTATTGTTAAAATAAAAGATGTCTTCTCGGTGTTTCCAATGTAAATGCTTATTTTTTAATTGTTTCCAAAACATATATCCAAAATATCCACTGATTCTGAGTACACAATCACACACCATTGGAAATGAAGGCCATCAAAAAGGCCAGAAGTAGACATAAAACTCTCGACATCTTTCTCAGCACTTTTATTTCAAATTTTTCAGATTAAATTCCCGTTTTCTAATTAATACGATTTTTCAAATATTTTCAGGCACTTGCACACTTTTCTCGGTTAATTTTCCGCTCGCAGCCGAGAAGGTTCTGCCACCACCGTTGGCCAAAGGCAAACTGAAAATGGAAGCCAGCTAAGCGAAGCCATGAGCCGAACCCTGCAAAAGGATACCAGGCGAATAGAACGAGGACGTCATCGTTTTCCGAAGCTGCTCGAAGCTCGGCCTTCGTCCTTTGTCCTTCGTCCCGGGGATCTGTGGCGCTGCGTGGGTGCGTTGCTCGAGTGGCTCCTGATTCCGACAGTAATAACGTCTTGGCCGCCCCACATGGCAGCCGAGCAAGAAATTATTTAAATTGCCAAACTGCACAGGGCCAAAAGGCAGCCAGAACCCGTCAAAAAAAGCGAGCTGCAGCACCGCAGGACCTTGCCAAAAAAAAAACCGAAATAAAAAAGAAATGCAATTTCCTAGCGGCCAAAACAATTTTCCCCTTTGGACTACGTCAATATGAAATCAAAGGAAATTTGAATAATAACTTTTATCCCAAAAATAAGCGGATCTTCTTCAAGCTGGAAAAAGGCACTGAAAATGTTATGGATACTTGGTAAGACTTAAATTATTAGGAAGAGGGTAGAATATTTAGAATGTTATTAAATAAATCTTAATAAAAATATAGGAACCAAAGAATAATATTTATATAAGGTATTTAAAATATGGTGGTATTTTCATACCACAAAATTAAAATTATTATGAATTAAATGTATAATCCAAATATGTTTTTTTTTAAAGGTATTTTTACTAAATTTATTTTTCTGCATATTTTAAATTTTGTTTTCATGATAGGCTAACACAAATAATTATTTCTTATACACTGTAAAATAAAATCAATAATAACACTCGTAATTTAGTTACATTTGAAATATTTCTTCAACTTAAAATTCCCTTGATTTCTTACCCTAAACCACAGAAAATATATATATATTTAATATAGTTGTCGCTTAAAAATTCTTCTTCCCACAGACATGGGAACCAACCCATTTGACCCCTAAACAGCTCCAGATAAGCTCGCTTTCCAGGCTAAAATGAAATTACGTATTCATAAAAAAGGAAAAGAATGAAAAGGAAAAATATCCTGGCTGCGTAGAAGCGAGTATCCTGCGAGAGGAGACTCTGTTGAAATATGAGCGCCTAGAGAGTTGGTTAGGCCGGGATCCGCAGGAAGGGGAGGAGCACGTAGAGGACACTGTGGACCCCCGGGGGTATCATCGGATGGCAGCACAAAAGCGGAGCAATTAGTGGCGCCCAAGAGCGAAAAACTCATCCGCATTTGCCGGCGGTTTTTCATCCTGACCTCGTCGCAGGACCACAGGACGACATCCGGCTGGGGTTTTGCGGATTGCGAGGAACTTGAGGAACGTGGGCGGTGCATATTTATCGCCCAGCCACGACCGTTTCCCACTCTCCCCCAATGATTTCCACGGCAATCCTTTGCCAGGCGTTTCCATTTATCATAAACAATGCAGACCGTGATTGGTGTAGGTCGTGGCCCTGGCCCCAAAAATCCGCCACGAAAGCGTCGGCTAATGTTCCGCTTGTTCCCATCAGCACGCCTGTGGCTTAAGTTTTTTTTTTTTCTTTCAAAAGGTGGATAAGCTTGGAGCAGGTGTGTATAGGTGGGTTAAACACAAGTGGGAGTACTATCTGTACTCTGGACTTTACTGGCAGTAGTTTCATGGTAGTTAATTTCATTGCAGGCAGGGAAGGAAGTGTGAAATACCATTTAAACTAAAATTAAAAATTTAATTAAAGTCATTTAAAACTTTGTTTTATTAAGAAGCATATTAAGCAAACAGGGATTTTTGTATTTTATATTTTTAATTAATTACTGCCTTGAAAAGAAATCTTAAATTTTTCATTTTGAGTTATGAAGAGAATTCTTCAACCTTTCCCTTAATTATTAAGAAATTCTTTAACATACTTTAAATTTTAAAACCAGCTTAAGCTTTTAAAACAACATTTGTATACCTATCCTAACAATTTCATTACAAGCTTCTTACACGCTTCACCTTGGCAACTTGCTCTAGTTACTCCCTTAAGTTTTTCCCAGGGATTAAACTTCCTTTCACGACCTTCGAACCTTAAACAAAACAAGTTTATTCAGTTTATTAAACATTCTCATGGGACGGCAACTGCTTGTAGAGAAAATTCCCTTTTTAATTATGCCAACTTTTGCCATCGCAATTCCGAATAAGAAACAGAATTCAATTACCCTTTAGTGCCGGCCATTTCCACACGGATTTTTGCGTTTTTCCTGGCTTTGGGCCATGGGAAATTGCGAAATTGCAGCCTGTTGCCGGAGGAGTTTTTTGGGGCGAGCAAAATTTTGGCAAAACAAAAGTGAAATCAGAGCCAGGCCGCGTGACAAGGATACATTTGGCACAAGTGCTGTGTCTGTGTCTGGAACAATGGCGGTGACGTGGACGCTGTTGATGTCATAATTCCTTGGGCCAGGACTCACTGGCCATGGCATGCCGACACTTCATTACGCTAAACACCGACTGGACATAATTAAAAAACAGTTTACGCACGCCTCCGTTTCCGTTTCCGTATCCGGTTGGCATTTAGTTCGCCTTCGAGTACTTTGTTCCCTGTGAAAGGTCAGCCATAACTTATGCTTTCGATTTTTACAACTTGACACATTTTTGCGAGTACTTGGCAACCTTTACAAGCTCTTTATCTCTGCATCGAACCGCGAACCTTGCCTTTACCTTGGCCGTACATTTTTTAGTGCCAAAAAGAGAAAGGCCACATTTTGTGGCTTAAAAGTTTCTACCACTCTTTTTCACTGCTCAGCCCTTAATTAGTTGCAAATTCTGGGCCGACATGCGAATTGAAAAACTTTTTTCCCTACTTCAGCTGTACTTCGGCTGCAGCAATGAAATATTTACGATTTGGCTTCCCGCACAACAAAAAATCACACTCAGTGTGTTTCTGTGTCGGTCAAGAGCCGTTTCCCTCTGATAATGGGCCCTGTGTAGTCACTCGCTCGGTTCTGTTCTCGGTTCTGTGTTGACTCTAGTTTAATTGCGTTTTATTACGTATACGCACCGAGGTACGCCGCCAGCTGCCAATTAACTCACCTCAAGGACGAGGGTGAGGCAGGGAGAAAGGCAGGGAAACCAATTCCCGGGTAGGGAGGTAGCTCGCAGCAATAAACATAAAACTTTATCGTTAGCCATATCTGCAGCTTCTGGGCAAATCAATCGCTTGCAAATGCGAAATGGAAAATTCTGGAAAAGCTGCAAGGAAACTCGCACACACTCCCTCTCACACGTACACACACACACAGTTTGCAGTGGGGAAAGTCTGCACTTTGTATTGGGGCTTCGACTGCGTAGGTATTTTATGGACACTTTTTATGGCTGATTGGGGATTCAAACTGGCTCCAAACTTGAATTTGAATAAATTTCAATTGACTTGTTGGACAAGCTAAAATTATTGGGATACAGGAGCTTAGGAAAGTCACAGATACAAAGCGGAACAGGGGAAAAGGTGCTTTAAAAATGAAATAGAGAAAAGTTTATACAATTATTTTTAATTAATTATTGAAATATTACAACTATTGTTTTAGTTCAAAAATGATTGCAAAGAAGCTAAAAATGCCTCAATTTTAAAATGGGAAAGTTTTTCTATGCTTGTTTTTATTCGGTTTACAAATCTGTATAAAAAGTTCAATGTTTAAAATTATAAAATTTTTTGACGCAATTTTGACAATTTTAAATTTTTATAAAATTTTGAAAATTTTGAAAAAAAAAATTTTGTGCCGAACATAGCTAGTTGGAATCGCCTGTTGATGCTGATCAATAATATATATACTTTGTAGGGTCGGAAATGATTCTTTCACTGATAAATTATCACCCTAAGCTCTTTTTAAAGTACATTACCTTCTCACTGCTCTAATCTGAAAACCAATAAAATCAGTCACACTTTAGTAAAACTCTCGCCATCTAAGTCACCTAAAAGTCCAACGCCGGTCGTCTCCAGAATACCAAGCACCTGAAATCAATTTGGCTGGCAAACACAATGTCGAAGTACGTAATTTTTTCCAGCAATCACTTGCACTTGACTGCAATTGCCATTAGGCTTTCAGCAGCAGCAGCCTCAGGCGGAGAAAGAAAAATCGCCGGGGCTCACGGAACAGAAAACCCAGAAAAACTGAAGCGCATTTCCTCCCTATTTTCCCCTCTGGCCTCTAAGCCATTTACAGGTCAATGAGCTGAGGCTTTGAGCACGTCTCTGCGGGAGGGAAGAAGGGCTTTGCCAGCAATTTGTAGGTGTCTCTCCCACGCTCGGTCTCGGACTCGGATGCACGTGCCATCCCATGCACTGGCAGCTTCATCACCATCGCCCTCACAGACAGCAATCAGCTTTCGAGAGGGCGTGACAAATACAAAATATCATTGCATACTTCGAGGTGGCTGCGAGAAATATTTACTCCGCATTGCGTATACGCCACGAAGGCACCAGGGACGTGACTCAATGTCGGGCACAATAAAAATATTTTCATGTGTAAGAAGAACAAAGCCAACAAATATAAATCAGGCAACTGATTAACTTGGGGGGAAATCTGGGGAAAAGCTGTAAAATGCCAGAGGCAAGGAAAACTTGGTAGAGATTTTATTCCCTAGACGGTGAAGTAACTGAGCAAATAGTATTCTCTGTTAAAAATATGTGAGCCGAGAGTAAACTAAGAATATTGCCTGACATGTCTTAGATTTTTAACTCATATTTGTAAATTTTTTAAAATTTATAAACTTCTAAAGGAGTACATACATAATTTTCTCTGTTTTTCTTATTTCTACAAAAGCCACAGCTGAAAAATTATTGTTTTGCTAAGAAATAATACAAGCTTACATGACAAGAAAAACAAAAGACCATTGAGAACCCAAGAACAAAGACAACTTTATCCTTAGAGTGGTGGTTGCTTTGGCATTTGTTTGTTTTCCTTGCTGCCCGACCCACACCGCGTATGCGCAATTTGGCGCTTAATGACATTTATGGCAGCTTACTTTTATGCTGCATACTTTCGAGCGGCAGTCAAGTGTGAAACTTGGAGCGAGAAAAACAAAAATTACTAAAAGGGAAAACTTGGGGCTCAATTCAATTACTTGTAAGCTCTATTGTTATTGAAAATCTTGGGGGGTTTTGGGGATAAATATTATCGAATGGGAATTAAGAATATAATATATTTTTTATACAGAAAATTAAGGATAAAGAACTGAAATTTCCCACATAGGTTTATGCATTTATTTAACGAAACTCAGCACATGTGTCACTTAATGTTTATAAATTAAACAATTAAGGAAACTATGAATGCCAAAAAAAAAAACTGCTAAAATACATCCAAAGAAAATCAACTTCAAGACCAACAACAAAAATAAATGATTGGGACAGCGTTTTTGGCGAGGGCGCTCGGTGAATTCAAAATCAATGTTTTTTATGTTGGCGCCACGCTGTCCACGAAAATAAAAGGAAGCGTAAGGCGACTGAGCAGACAGAGACAAGGCTGCCAATGATCCTGGGTGGGGCAGTGGGTGTGGCATTCGGATGAGCAGGCGGATGCTGTTGCTGTGGCACACAAAAAGGCGCTGGGCGCCTCTCTGTCGGCAGAACGCACAGCCATAGACAAAGGCTGCAGGACCATTCGCATTGAGCATTTCAGCATTTTGAGCTGCTGGCGACGACAGAGCCCAAATGCTAACGCATGTAGGTCGACCCACTACATGTACATGAATCTGCGGCTCCGCATCTGTCCCTGCTGTGTATCTGTATCTGTGTATCCTGTGTGTCCTGGTATCTGTGCGAGCGCGTTCCGGTGGCTGTATGTGTGCCAAAGACAAACAGCAACTGGCTGGGCATTAAAGTCACTAGCCAAAGTCCACAAAAAATGAGGTGCATTTAGAAAAAATGTACTACGATAATTACATCTATTAGATATAAAATAAGTTGTAATTTTTTTTATTAAAATATAAATTATTTTGTTGTAAAGGTACAAAGCCCAGAGAAAGCAGATTCCCGAAAGATAATTTATCTGACATTAATGAAATAAATAATATTTATAAAAAAAAGCTTAGGGCAATCCATAATTTCATAATATTATATATACAAGTTCCTAACTGATTAAAATATTTATAAAATATTATTTAACCCTTTTATAAAAATCTTAATAATTGCCTTATATGATGACACGTTTTAAAGACTACCAAAAGTCAATTTTATATTTTCCCTTCTTTTCTTCCAGTGCATCTATCCCTTGGCGTGCGGTTCTGTGCTTGACTTAATGGGCCAACATGTCGTCAGAGTTCTCTCCCCTCTCCCATTCCCCACACAAAAAACTAACAAAGTTCTCCTATTATTTTTGGCCTGCGTAGACAGTGACTTTGACTTTCTCTGGGCCACAAGGCAGACATAGCTGCAGACATTTTGGCAGCAGGACTGAGGGACTGCGAAACAGGACATGACGGGAGTGGGTGTGTGTGTGCGAGTCCTTGGTCAACTTATGCGTTACATATGAAAATTTCCGATTTTATATAATTGCAGCGCCACATTTCGCACATTTCCGCCCCTTTTTGTGGAATGCCTAACGCATAAATTCCCGCCCCCAGTTTGGCCTTTAATGGCTCGGACTGAAAGTGATTTAAGTGCTAAACATAAATAATTGAATTGCTGCAAGGGGAATGTGCCGTGCGTGCTTATGCAACGATAATTTATGGTCAACATTTTTGGTCATCCAAGGACATTAAAGTGTTTTCTCGATAATATGCAGTGAAAGGCAAAGGATTTTCTAGGGTTTTTGGGGAAATATTCATGTTAGAAGGGAATTCAATTTATTTACTTGAAAGCGAAATTAAATTTAAAATTAAAGGACAAAATTTTAAAAATTTACATTAACCAGAAAGTTAGAAATATTATAAGAGTGAAATTCAAAAAAAGAAGTATAGCGAAAAGAAAATTCCAATAAGATATTTAAATAAAAATGTTGAGCTAAATATCATTCTAAAAATGTCTTCGACGAATTTTTAATTCCTCCCCCTTAAATTAAAAATGATATTCGAAATTAATACAAATTAATAAAAGAAATAAAACACAGACCCCTTTCTTCAGTTAAATATTACGCTTATATTTTCATAGAAATTAAATACAAATACAAGACAGATGGGATGCTGCGATGGAGATAGCTACTAAGGATATGGCATACATCAGAGAGTGGAGTGGAGAACTTAGTGCAGTATTTTCGTTAAGACTTAGTTTTTAGCCACTTGTAAGATAAGGTACTCATTTTGCAGGATATACGAGGATGCGCGTTCAGTGCCTAAGGATGCTAGCCACTGCCAGGCTGACCACCGTGGCTGCCAGACTGTAGCCCACCTGGCGGGCTCCCAGCAAGGAGCTGGCCCCATTGCAACCCTCTTCGCTGCAGGTGCACACCACCTGCTTGTAGCCCTCATTGTCGGCGGTGAAGCAGGCATTCTGGATCTTCTCCGGTATCCAGCCGCAGTTCCGCTCGATCCGGTGCTCGTTGTTCACCTCGAACTTGATCACGGTCTTCCGGCAGAAGGCCTCCTTGCCGGCGGGCGCCACGCAGTCCTTCAGATACTGTTCGTCCCGCTGGGCACGCGGCGTGTTCACCACCAACCCGGCGCAGTCCTCGTTCTCGTGCGAATTGCACTGATGGCACCGAATGGCACTCACTGAAAGGAACAGGGGGATACGGAAATTAGGTAAATATTTTCAAATTAGAAAAACATGTAGTAGTAAAATTATATTAAGATGGTTAAATAAAGGATTCTAAGGCTTACAAAAATATTGCGTCAGAGTAAAGGCTTTCAGGTTTATCCCAAACATTATTTCTTTTTCCTAACTTTTCATTTTAATTAAACTCCTTCCTTGTTTGGACTTTAATTGGAAACGTGGCAACCTCTAATGGCATTCAAATTCGCCCTTTTCAAAGTCTCCGACACACTGACAGTAAATTATTTTATTAGCCCCCCTCAGAGCCCCTTTTCTCCAGCTGTGTTTAAGCCCCTTCCGCCGACTGTCAGCAAGTGAAAGCCTCTGACTGACAAACTGACTGCGATCCAACTGCAGTAACCTGAATAATTGCATGTCAACTGCTTTTGGGGGCCAACAAAAAAGGAATAAATGCTGAAACCTTACGTTTTGGCACGCAAACCTTTGAGGACCCTAATAAAAACAAACTACAAAGGACCTAAATCGCAAGGGGATCAAATTATAGCGAAGTGTGGTGACCCTTAGAAGGAGAGACTCCCTATAGAACTTTTCCTATTTAGTTTGTAATATATTTAATTTCGATAGCAATAATTTAACCAGTTTGTATAAAAAATAAATTTGTTCCTATTATTATTTAATACACATTACAAAATACATATACAAATAAATTACATATTTTCAAAATATTAAAATCTCATAAATCGTAAGAAAAACCTTTGGAAAACTTGACTGATATAAAACCTAACTTCCACTGTAGAAATTTCCATTCAAATTTGACATTTATTCAATCAATTACCTTTCTAAATCCTTAACAATTACCTTGTCTTATAACCATAGACTTGACTTGACAGTAAAAACCACAAATTTCCTTAACATTTGGCCAAAACCTTAACCCCTCAAAAGAAATGCAAATTGCCCTGACTTCCAGTCATCACTCAAAAGGGTATTTCCCTTAAGGATCTAACCAACAATACAAAAAAATTATATATATGGCCAAAGGGCAAGGACATGCAGACAAAGAGTCCTGCTTGTAAATTCGAGACTTGTCAGGATTATAAATGTCGAGCACATGACCAACTTTTTCAGGAGCATTTCTAACACTTCGGGGGAAACCCACGTAAATCTCACGTAGCTATGTTGGCTAATTAAGTCACTATTCCAAACAAACATTAAGTAATAAAAAGTCACCTGCCATTAGAAAATTCTACAGTGGCAGCTTCTACAGTTTCTGGGCTGCCGTTTGTTTAGGGAATTTGCATATTTTGCATTTTGCATTTCGCATTTGCATTTGCATTTTGCATTTGCTGCATATTCATGCGGGTTTTCAACCAAACTTGAACTGGAGAAAAGCGGAAAAACTGGGGAAGAGAGGGTAAACCTCGCACAACTATTGCCTTTGTGGCAGCGGTTTTTTTGCTTTATTTGTTCATATCATTAGTGCTGCTACATTGTTAAAAAAAATAAGAAAAAATTAAGGTACAGGCAACAAAAATAAGGTGTATATAAAGCTGATGAATTTTAAACTTTTTTTTTATATATATAAATCATCATTACATATAAGATGTGGTTTTTAATAATTAATATTATATAATTATATTATTTATATTGGTATTTAGTATGGAAATTTGATAATAAATATACGAGTATATTTATAAACATTCGATATGATCAAAAACATTTTAAAATTATATATTGAATGCTCTGATTTGTTAACTTAATGAAAACCAGCACATAACTGTTTTCCAAATTAAATTGGATTGGATTTTTCCGATCGATATATGTTCATTGTAATTAACAATATTTTTTATTAACACAATTATATACTATATATTTATATATTCTTTTTTTCTGTGCGTTCTCACTCCCCACTGAAACGTGAATATTTGTTCAACCGATTACGATGTTCGTGTCCAAATACTTTCAATATAATTTAACGCCATTTAATGTGTGTTCCCTTAACAAGTGAGTGCGAGCTGCGGAATTGCTTGGACAATCAATGCATCCGTGTCGGAACTCTACAAAGGCCAGCTCTGTGTGCGTGGCTCCACGAGGCTAATTAGAATGGACTTTTTGTATATATTTTAAAAGCAAATTTAATTGTTAAACGACAGTTGGTGGGCGGTGAAGTGAGGCGGTGGAAAAACAAGACACAAAACGCCAAAGGAAGTCATTACATTTTAAGTTAAAGAACGTTTTTAGGATATGATTTTCAATAAATAAAAAATTGTGATAAATATTTTAGGAACTTCTTAGAATTTATTAAATATTTGTAGGTCAGTAATGACTTAAAGTTGCTTTAAAATAGAATCAGATTCAAACACTATTTTCTTTACTAACCCATCACCAAGGCCACTCACCATGTTGCCTGCCAAGTTTTCAACTCAATTATTGCTTGTTATCTTTTTTCTGTAAAAATCAGCAAGCAATTCTCGCAATTTTGGCTTTATGAAACAGAGACAAAAAATAAAACTAAGCCCCGAACCAATATAAAATCAATTAAATTTGTTGCTTGGCTTGGCAATAGCTTCGGTTTTCTGCGATTTTCTATGAGAGATGACTCACTGCCCACACTGGCCAAAGGAAAAGTGTTTGTGGCATGGATTTCCACCTCAATGATTCGATGAGTTGCGGTTGATTTGGTTTTCGATTTTAAGCCACACTGGAAAATCGATCAATTTGGCACAGAAAACAAATGGCGAACATCAGCTAGAGTGTTGGCCAATCAATTGGTGAGCTTGTTTCTCAATTGAACAAAACTTAGACAAAAGCACTTTCCATCACTATATCTTATTATATATTTAGTATAAATTAAGTTAATTAATTTAACTATTTGGAAACTCACCTGTTAAGATATTGGCCGCCACTGCCAGGCACACGATGATGAACGTTGTTGTTGTCGACATTCTAGCGGCTTGTTTGCTGTAAAAGGTAATAGAAATTTCTATTATATTTTTATCTGATTTACTTTATGGTTTTTAGCATCTTTGTCTTTGTTTGTAATTTGATTAACGCTTCGATTATAATATAATCTATAATTTGCTGTGAGCGGTTCTCATTTACACCTGCAGTAAACCGGTATCAGACAGAGCGTGGCTGCTCAACGTGACACTTGCTAATATTTTTCTAAGGCAAACAATTCATTTTAAGATTTCGATTTAATGGGTTTGGATTTTATATATTATAATTGTGTAGTCTTTTTAAGTGGGTCAAGCATAATTATGGAAATAAAGAATGGTTGTAATGTAATAAATGCTTTAAGGCTTAACCTTATTAATTTATTTTTATTTTATTTTTGAAAAGCTATACATTTCTATAGAGTTCTTTTTATTTGATATTTAGAAATTTTGTAAAATCAAAATATTCATTAAAACATTTTTAACTCTTTATTAATTTGTACTTGTATTTAAATACTAAATATTTATATGGATAACTCGTTGGTAAATGCCATTAAAATTCCTCTTTAGAATTTCTTAAACTCTTAAAGTATTTATTTCAAAAAGAACCATGAATTTGCAATTCACTGACTTTTTATGTAGACTTTTAAATTGTATTTATTTTTGTTTGAACATTTTTAACAACGTTTTATATGTTTTTGGAGGGTATAAAATATTTTTCACAATTAATCACCTCTTAAATATTTTTACTGTAAAGACACACTTTGTAATATGTTAATTATTTATTAAAATGTATACAATTATTTTGCATAAAAATCAAACTTTAAAGGCCCGAGCGAACGTACAACTTTACGCGATCACCGTCGAGATGAATCTGTAAACTCGTATTGAACTTTTTGAAAAACGTTGATTTTTCGAAAAGCCCGAGAGATGAGAGCCGAAGAGAGTCTAAATCTCGGTCTCAGTCGCTCTTCTCTCTCTCGAGTGTGTAGGTGAGAGAACCCACCAGCGAGATCGGCCCTAGAAGCCAGCAAAAAATGGAAATGAAATGGAAAAACTTCCGTCACTCGATCAGCTCTGCAGGGTCGTGAGAGTATGTACATATATATATTCGTATATATATATGTAAGGGGAATGGATGCTCTGGCTCTACAAGGTAAGATTCACTCGCTGCATTGATAAGCTCCAGCTTCGGTGGGTTTTTTGAGAGAAGAGCTTGGTTCTTAACCCAAAAACAACTGGGAAAGCACACACCAAACACAGTCCAAACGGAATCCACCGGTTCGAACTGGTTAAAAACGGTGACATAGTGACGTCATTAAGTTTAACAAAAAATAAAGCATAAACAAAAACATAACACAGTTGGACGTCCCATTAGTCTTGTACGTATATCTCGCTTTTATGCCAAAGGACGTTAAGTGTATTAGTTATAAGACCATTTTTGGGAAAAATAATGTTTTTTAAATATCATAATTATCTTAAAAATGTATTAATTTTAATTCGGAAAGGTTTTATGTGCTAGGTTTTAAAGGCTTAAAAATTCTCTATATTTTATGTAAAAAAGCAAAATGTTTGATAATTTTAACGATGTAATAAAAATTGGCTAATCGAAAAATAGTTATTAGAACTTATTCAATAATAGTAGATAGATAAAAATAAAATATTATATTTTTATGCATAAATGCAAATTGTTATATATATATTTTTTGTGGTATTTATTTATACACATTATTGATTTTTTAATTATTGATATATTAATTGTTCTCCCTTATACTTATTTTGTGTTGTTATTTTAAACACATTTATTTTGAAGCACACATTTTTTAAGAAAATAATTCATTTCGTATGTAATGTAACAATAAAGCTCTGTAGGTCAATAATATTAATGAGGGAAATTCCCAGAAGGAATCAAGAAATGTTTTCAAACACCTTATTTCGCTGTAAAAATTCATTATTTTACATTTAAAATTAGGAATAATAAATTAAATATGAATAAATTCATAAATATTTAAAAACAACTTGTTTCATAGACAAAACGAAAAATAAGCCTATATGGTCATTACATTTTGTTAAGGCGGATTTCCCAGGAGGAGATCTTCAGCCAACCCGCACGGAATGTCATTGGCACTTCCAGGTTGTTCCCCTTTAGTTGATCGGCGGATTGGGTTCCGGTGGGCTGAGCTAAGCTGAGCTCAGCGATAGGAGGTCATTCTGGCGGCCATAACTTGGACTGTACTACACGTACTTATTGCTTACTACTTATACTTGAGATTGGCTTCCCTTATCAACGACGCTGATTAGTTAAAACTGGTTCGCACCTCCAAAATCCCAGCTCTGTTGGTTTGGTCTAGTCCGCATCGGTGGCCACAGACTTTCCGACTCTGCTTAATTGAGGAAAACAGACTGGGACATGGGACTGCGGAACACAGATAGGGAAGAGAGCTTATCTGTCCTAGTTCAAGGCAGTTTTAATAGCACTCTTAACTGGTGTTTTTTGTAAATGATTGTCTTGAGCCATCGTTACGCGGGAGGAGAGGTTCTTTGAAGTTGGGTTTCAGCTTTGATTTCATTTCGGGTTTTTACCAAAAATTTTAGCAGAAAATTAGTAAAATTATTTGGTTTTGAAAGCCTGCCCAAAACAAATTTAAAGATTTACGAAATAGAGAAGTCTTAGCCTTCTAAAAAGGATACTTGAAGTCTTTGCTTTACTTTACATATTTAACAGAAAATCATGCCTTGTTAAATATATAAAGAAATATATTTCTTGAAATATTTTAGTTACTAAAAAGTTATATTATTAAACCATATTTCGGACAGTTGTAAGACTAATTTTTAAATGCAATATCGGCTAAAGTTTTTGCGAGAGTTTTAAAAGCTTTTCTAAAGAGTTCTCTTTCTTAAAAACTCTAGTCTTAATTTGGTATCCAATTCTGCAAGCCATGCATTTAATTTGAAATTTTCACGCTGCTTTGTGTCGGGCCAAACCGAATTAATTCAGCGGTCGACCGACTCAGTTGCCGGTTTTAGCCAGTTCGAAGCGGATCTGATGGCTCCGAACCAAGCCGGAAAATTGTGGAAAATTTTTAAAACAATTTTGGTGTCAAGAAAATAAACAAAACAATAGAAATCTCTGAATGGAAATCTAGAAAAATGTAATAAAAGCATGTTTGTGTGGTTATCTACGATTTTAAGATGATGTACAAAATTATGGGAAAATTTTAACTTCACACTTTGTGTATGCACATTGCACATGTACTAGAATTTGTTTCAAATAAAAAATTATAAAATCAAAGAAATTAATTGTTAAATTGAAGAGAGAAAATAAATAATAAAAAATATAAAAACTTAACTGAAAAATGAAAACAATTCAAATTAATTTAAGCCAAAACATTTCTTAAAATTTATGTTTGAATTGTAAAAAAAATATTATAAACGGAAGGAGACTTTTATTATATAGTAAAAGAAACTAAACACAGTTGTTTCTTTTAAATAAATAAGAAAAGATGATAATATTTGTTTAATATAAGTTATAAAACTCACTTTAATTTATTTATATATTCCTCGATTATGTTAAATTCTTTAATGGCAATAAATAATTCCCATTGGATCTGAAATGTCGAACCAAACTGCTGCAAATCGTACGTGTAACTGAGGGCTCTCTGGCAGAGAGGTTTCTGTCTTTAAGGCTTAATGACATTTCGGATCGAAATCAGAAATCGAAAATCAGCTGATCGGCGAGAACGGAGGTCAGACACTGACTTTGACTCGCATTATTATGAAAAATCCAATAAAAAACCAAAAATATTTGCTGGTCAAAACCGGTTTGCTAATGTTTATTTGTTTTTTTTTTTATTTATTTATGCGGACAAGTAAAGTCTGGGAATTTTTTGCACCCCCTTACAGCCCTGTTTCAGACAAGATTAATTGCTTATAAAAATCCGCTTTGAAAAATCAAGTCAGAGCAAACAAGAAATAAATTGAATCGTACCCAAAAATGTGGGTTCAATGGGCTAATCAGAACAAAGGGAAATTAACCCAAAGAAAACCTGTGAAAATAAACCCTGTATTTTTATTAGAAAAAGCTTTTAGTGGATTCTACAACTTAGAAAAATAACAACTTTTAAGCTTTTGATTTAAGAGAGAAGCTTCGGCTTCTTAGTTAGTCTCAATGTTATTTAAATTTAAGCAGTTTGTTGCTGAATCTGTTTGTCAACATTTTGATTAATCGTACTTTAACCCCAAAAGTAAACCAAAGCCAAGCCAATGTCTTAAACTCTTTTCTCACAAAGCCTATTTATAGCCGAGCAAACATAATTTAAAGCAATCAATTGAGCATTTACACTTGAAGAAAGTATAAATTTTAAGGGAGTCATTTAAGAAAACAATAATATTATTTATCTAAATGCTAAAATCTATGCGTCTTGAAACATTTTAACTAATTCGACATTTTTTGATATTTAATTGAATAATTTGCAAAAAATAATTTGCAAAGTAGTGAAGGAGTCATTTCCGACCCTATAAATTATATATATTCTTGATCAGCATCAACAGCCGAGTTGATTTAGCCACATCCGAGAGAAAAAAAAATGTTACTAATTTTTTCAAAATTTTCTAAGGGGTTACATCGTTAAAATTGTCAAAAAATTGATAAAAATTTTAATTTAAAAAAACTTTAAATTCAGTATGCAGATTTTAAAAGCTAATGAAAACTAGCAATGGAAAACTTTCCAAAATAAAATTAATGCATTTTTGGCAAAGTTATGAACAATTTTATTATTAAATTGCATGCTGCAAGGGCTCTCTTTTTTGTTTTGTATAATAGTGAGTGTTTTTTTTAGTCAATATATTATATGGAATTTTTCCTTTTAATCTACATTTGTATTTTTAGTGTAATAACCCTAGAAACATAGTCACTCTCCCGGGAGAATCTCCTCGAAAGGGCGATCCATCTCCTCCCCCTCACAACTGGCTGGGCTGCTTCAATTTCGCGCACTTGATTGGCGCACAAAGGCAAGGCAAAGCGATCTGCAAAAAAAAATAAAGAAAAAGCCACACTTGGTGGGTGGAAAAGAGAGGAAACTTAATTCAATTGAATTGACCAGCGTCTTGGGGGCAGCAGCAGCAGCAGCAGCAGCAGCAATTTGTGCGACTTTTGTGATAAGCTCCAAGAGGAAGCCTGCGATTAAGCTTAATTAATGCACTCTAGCCCGAGATTTATGCTTAGCCCATGTGCGACTCTCCTCCTCGGGGCTTTTCACGTGTAGAAAAATAGATTAAATGTCTGGACG
Source organism: Drosophila jambulina (assembly GCA_018152175.1). Lineage (NCBI taxonomy): Eukaryota > Metazoa > Arthropoda > Insecta > Diptera > Drosophilidae > Drosophila > Drosophila jambulina. Next base: position 2,403,949 of record JAECXH010000114.1, read on the forward strand.
CCTCGTTGAAGTGGCGCTCAGGGTTATAAGTGGGACTTGTAGGAAAGTCCAGTGCACTTGCCTCTGGCTTAATTGCAGGTTTTAATTAGATGTACTTGGAAATTCATAAAGATTTACTTTATTTAACAATACATTTTAAAGAGAAAAGCCTACTCATTTTAGAGTTCATATTAAATGTATTATTTAAAGATCTTTAGATGAAATTTAAGGAAAAATATCTAAAAACGCTGCACATCAATTCTTTAGAAAACGAAATATATTCTATTTGTATATTATACATATTTTAGAATATATTTAAGTAACTATAAAAAAGGATATTAATCCTTCTTAAGATAAAAAAACAAAAAATGTAGTTGTATTACTAATGATAAATGGAATTCTCAGCCCTGACTCAATTTTTACTTGTATTAGGTTTGAACTCCCAACGGGATCTTACTTGACTAACTTCATTTAATTTATTTAAACTTTAAAGGAATTCTAAAGGAATCATAAGTATTAAAATTTAATAACAATTTTTTTAAATTAAAAATGTATTATACAATTTATTACTACAGCCTTTCACTGTTTGGGGTTCTTGAGCTTTTGCATATATACCATGGAATTTCTTGAGTTTTTGTACCTGATGTACCTGAATCGTAGGAAAAACTTCTATGTGACAAGATATAATATGGAAAATATTGTAAACTCTAATATATCGATTTTGTATATATAAAAAATTATTAAAATTCTATAAAAGTATTGATATTGCAACGTTTACATTATCTTGATGTGCATACTAATGAGGAAAGTATTGACTTTACTCTGAATCAGATTTATATACAGGTCGGTAGTGGCCTTTAACACATTCTTTATGGGTTTAGCTTAAACTTTTCCCCTTAAAAAATATTTTCATCTCCTCTTTTATATAATTATTTATAGTTCATATTTTTTTAGTTATTTTCTTCAAGCTTACATACAAAATAGAAAACATTCCTAGCCCCAAAACCCTTGCTCACTAGTGTCCCAGAGTGAGATACTCTTTTCCCAGCTACATTTTCCGTATCTCCTGGCCTGCACACACACACACACAAAAACACCCAAAGGCGGAAAGAGGACGCGCTGGCTCGCTCAAAAGCTTGCCGGTGGAAAGCTTCGAAACCGAAACCGAATCTGGGGTTGAGACCACGGGGAACTGGGACTGCTGCTCCATCCGCCCCGTTGGCTCGCACACTTCGTTGGTACATTTGTCGAGTGCGGCTGCTGCCTTCGCTTAGTCGTTTGCCGTTTGTCAACCGTTTGCCAGCGTTTGTGCCGTGCGCCGAAAGCGAGTCCAAGCTCTTTGCAGGGGGAACAATATTACAGAGGAGATAACACCCAATCTGTGACAAGAATCTCTCGGGATCCAACGAAAAAAGCAACGAAATAAACACGGAAACCTAGTGCTAGAGTGCATCTAAACAAATTAAATTAAACTAAATGAAAATGCAGTACATCTATGTGATTAGTGCGCTGATTTTGGCCATCGCCGTGCAGCAAGGTAATAAGAAAGGGGAACCAAAGTCAAGAGACAGCCGCGATTGCGAGATTACATAATACCAGATATGGCCAAGACGGGGGCGGGTTTCCCCGTACCCATTTCCACAAAATTTCCAAGGGGTTGGGAGGAGCCACATATATGGGAGAGCGCTGTCCTGTGGCGCCGTCCTGTCGTCGACAGACGCCACAAGAAAGAAAAAAATACCCCGAGTATCTAAGCCGGCCGCCGTGGCGCCCGAGTAACATTTGCATTCAATAGATATAGATATATATGTATATAAGCTCCTTGGGGTTCCTTGAGCTCTCCAAGCGAACTTTTTTCTCTACTTCTCTACTGGCTCTCTGCCAGAGTCGCAGCTTTTTCCGTAGCCTCCTCCTGCCCGGAAAATGGAAGGGAAAAGGGCACCAAGGGAAGAGGGTGTTCCCATTTCACGCCTTAATTGTGCCGGATCATAATTAAGCCCTTCGCACTATGCGAATTCTTTGAATGATGAGCTCAAGGAAATGGTATTATCTGCTAGTACTTCCTTAGTTCTTTAACAAAATCCCCGTTTTCTTTTGCCCCACATATGTGTGTGTATGTGCTAGGATAATGCAGGACATGCGCACTTTATTTTGGTTAAAAAGGTCCTGCGGGCCAATAGATGCAGTAATCCGATACCTAAAATCGCCTCAGTGGCTTATATAAAAAGAAGTCTTGGGTCTTGCAGGGGTTACCTGTGTTTGGTAAACATTTAGATTTATTTGGGATGCGTTTTTAAATTTTGATTCTTACTTTTTTTTATTTATATAAACCGATGTATTTTGTGTGCCAGACAATGCAAACAATGCGTTTTATTGCTATTTTTAGAGAATGTAACAAGCCTTAATTGGTTGTGTCTGAGTGCAGACTGTGTGGGGAACGCTAAAGCTTTTAGGGTTAATGTTTAATGTTTAACAATATGTTGAAATTTACGATATTTTAAAGAGCTTATTTAAAGCATATGGGAAAATTTGAAAATTTTATTTGGCTAGATTCTAGATTTAAAAAGAAGAATATCCGAATTTCATGTCTTCAAAACTACAAGAGAAAATAATAGAAATACTTTAAAATAAAATAATACGGTTTAAAAAGTATATAAAATATTGAATAACGGAGAATTTCTTTAGGAAAAATAATACAAAAACTATATATTTTAAAAATTCTTCAATTCTAACAAATTTTTAAATTTGGCTACATATTGAATACTGAGTGGAATATAAAAGAAAACCTATTTCTTTACGCTTTAGTACCCGCTATCCAGTGCTATCATTTTGAATCATTAAGTTTTAACTCAATATTTATCACCTCTCATATTTCCTGTAATATGCATAAGGAGTTAGCTCCTCATCTTACAGGCCATTTTACAACACAAGCCATTGTCCTTTCAGAAAGCTCCTAAGCTAAAAAAGGACTACTCTCGGGGCTGTATCATCTTCCAACTACTTCCCTCCTTTTACCCATTGTTTCCCAAGTAGCAACGCCTAAAAGCAGACAGCTCACTTTGTGCCCTGCTTATGTAACCCAAATTGGAGGAGAGACTGGAGGCAAAGTGAAGCGAAGTTATTCGAGTCCATTAGCAATGCCGATGTGTCAATTAACAAGCCACTCTGAAGAGCCTTCGCAGTCTGTTCCTAATGGAGGCGTCGATGGCATCGCTGTAGTCACTCACGGAGCTGGCCTTTCCTCGCCATTGTGCCATTTTTGGCACAGCGGGATGGCAAAAGCGCAATGCAACTTGCAAGTTGCAGAGGGGAATACATATATGTATCCACACAATATATACATATATCCCCGGTCCAGTGCCCAGTATATTCGAAAGATTAAATAATGCGAATCTCGTGTCGCGCACGACCTTAAATTCAATTTAGCTAAGCAATCACAAGTACCTCCAGAGATCTCTCTTTATATAGAACCCCCACTATATGTCTGACTGTGCCAGCTCAGACAGAGTCTCTTTCTCAGATTTGTTTACACGCATTTTCCTTTCATAATCACTAGTTTTTGTATAACTATTAAGGTTAAGCTTAGATGCTGAAAATTATACATTTTTGTATAGGGTTTTAGCTTTGGCTTTGTGGTCAACTAAGTGGAAAATTCCATGGTGAAGAAAGTGGATGTTGCTTGTGAGTTTATATATTCTCATCAGTATCAGTTATTACCCTTAGGGCGTTTATAGATCTGTATGAAGAATATTTTAGAAAATCAAGAGAAGATAATATCTCAATTTGTGTCTCTCAATAGGCCTTTTACATTTTACAACCGCTTTCTATAATTTCTTTCTTTAAATTTGCAGGCTATGCCATCAAGTGCTTTGTCTGCAACAGCCACAAAGATGCCAATTGTGCGCTGGACATACCGCCGGACAACTTGTTGAAGGACTGCGATGAGCAGTACTCGTCCCGCGGCAAGGGCATTCCCACCTACTGCCGCAAGATTACACAGATCATTGAGTTCTCCGTGAACAGCCGTGAGTACAGCCCACCTCATATATGTACATAAAATAAAAAAAATTAATATATAATATTCACGCCCTTGCAGTGCCCCCAGATAGCCGTGTGATAAGGACCTGTGGCTACCAGAACCAGACCTCCACTAGCTATTGCTACCAGCGTGCCGGCTTCGGGGGCCGCCAGGTGGTCTGCTCCTGCGACACGGACAATTGCAATGGCGCCGGAGCGTTGGGCGTCTCTGCCACAGCAATGGTAGCGGTGGCAGTGGGACTCCTCCTGGGAGCCCGCCAGTGGCTGCAGCGTTAAGTAGGGCACCGAGGGAGAGCGCCACCTCAGTTGTTTTATTTTTTACTTTGTTTTTATCGACTACATCCACCCAGTTTTTCGTTGTTACGTATTGCTACCACAGCTGACTCTTTGACTTCTGTGACTCTTCACTTTCACCCGCTTTTTGCCCCCATCAACAAGGTCCACACGTAGAGCTGCTCCAGAGACTGGTGAGTAAGCTAGATATATACGAATATTTTCTTTTATAATTTCATTTCGATAAAATTCCCTAATCCCATCATTTCCTCCTTTCCAGCTCTGGGACCAGCTTGATTTTGTAACAATTTTTGAATGGAGAACCGTAAAAGCTTTATACAAAGTATTAAAATAAAGACAAACCTAATTCCCTAAATTGAAGTGTATATAAAAAGCAAAAATAAAAGAGATCAAGAAACAATTGGCCAATATAATCGTTCAAATTTTGAAACTAACACCACGTATTAAAGCCAGAGAATGGAAAATGACGATATAATAAAACTAAAAACCTACCGCAGTTGAAATAAAAAGTATTTAAACAAATCCAAAAAATAAACGAATAAGTCAAAGGAGGCCACAATGTTAAAAATTAAGGCTAAAAAAAAAACAAAACACAATAAAAATCGTAGAACATAAACTATAAATGTTAACACAACACTCTTTTGCCTAAGTTTCTCTACTTTTTGTTTTCATAAGACTTAAAAATCTAAAAAGGCAAAAAAGCTAAAGCTAATTGATAAAAGTATTTAAAAAGTAAAGGCTCAACGAGGAAAAAAACACTTCATAGTATAATTAATTAGCAAGCAATTTGGGAGGAGGCGGGATGTCTGGAGAACCCAAAAGATAGTTGTGACACGCTTACGAGGCGCGGAGCTGACCACGCCACCAAAATATCTCTACTGCACACTCCCCAAGGGAAACACACACTCGTTGTTGTTGTTGAAAACCAACTGCCAAAAATAAAAAATGGGAAACGGAAACGGAACCTGAAAGAGCGAGCATACGAGGCAACATACCCGTAGACGAAACACTAACCACTGAACCATGTTTGTCCATCGTAGGCTATACAAAAATGCAATTGCAAACCTAAAACCGATTTATAATAATAAACATTAAACGTTACAGATGAAAATCAAACCAAAGCAAGTCCCGAGTTCATCATTCTTTTAGTTCGAATAGCAAAATTAATTCAGTTTATAGTGACAATTTTTATTAGTTAAGAATCTCCTCTAAAAATGCAATATTTATAATGCAATAAAATTGTAAAATGTTTAAAGTGAAAAACAATAAATATGAATACAAAAAAGTGTCGAATTTTTCATATGTATATCTCGTATTTTTCTAAACAGATATAGGCAGTATAATTGGCTTACTTATAGGTTCCTGTCAGTAAATATGAAATGATTTAAAGAAGTACTAATACGGTAATTATTAACTTAACAATCTTTAATCAAGTTGAAAGCAAGTTAAAATCGTTTTGGCAGCTTAAAGGCTTTTTACACAGAGGCTCATTTGCATTGACAACGGAAAAAGGTCACAACTATTTTAAGTTTTAAATAATATTACTTGATCATATAGCAAAAATTTCGCAAAATTCCCAGATCATCCAAATATATACCCTTGAATTTACTAAAATAGAGGAACCGCAACCTAAGCAAATTATACTGCTAATTCCCTGCCACAAAACCTGACTTTTAACTAAAAACAAATGGATTGCAAGCTGTGATGGACGTCAACTAAGCTAGCCTACACATCCTTGTGCACCACCCGCTTTAGAGCTAGGTAGCAATGGCGTGTGGCAAGATCATGATAGCCCACGGGCCCTCGCTCGCAATCAGCGCAAACAAGAAACTTCCTACCGTCCACGGTGTTGGAGAATCCAATGTTCTCGAATGTCATCATGTCCTTGACCAGCCAAAAGTCCTGCAGTGGCTCCGTGTTTAAGCTATCCGCTGTCCGATCCTGCTTTTGCATCATTAGGGGCACTTCCACCTGGCCAAACGAGAGATGTAAACAATGGCTATTGCCGAAAGAGGGGGGGGGGCACCCGGCACTTACTTCCTCCTTGCTGTAGACGCCCTCCTGGGCCTTCAGCATCAGGCTGTTGCAGAATTGGCAGCGCACGTTGGTCTTGTTCTTGCCCTCAGCTATGTGGGCGGTAAAGTCAGTTTCTTCTGTCATTTTTCCCGGTTTTACTTTTTATTTTAACTAGCAAAATGCAATGCGTGTTTAACAAGCCGATACTCGGGCAATCGATAAGTTTTTGTCAGTGTAGATCAATACTGCAGGTTGACCAACACTAGTTTTGAAGGAACTATCGATATGAGCGATAGTAATTTCGACCGTTACGTGCTAAGTTTAAAAATGTACAGTCGCGAATTTGTTGTTATGGGTTATTATAGTTTAAAGAAGCTGGAACTCTGAATAGGTTCTTAGGCAATTCCGTTAAGTGTGCTTAATTTTACCTAAAACACTTTTTTACGAAGTTATTTTAACCGTTATGTCTGGCAAGATAAATTTTGTAGAATTATAGCTCAAATAGCCTTTGACATTGTTCATACAATTTGTAATAAGTCTGTCATGTATTTTTCACTCATTATTAGTTTGTGGTTGTACTTGAAACGTTTGTTAGTTTTTCTAATGTTTTTGAGACGCCATAAACTTATTTATCATTTAAATTGGCTTTATATTTTTTTATTGTGTTAAAAAGTTTTACTTTATTTGCAACGGCCACACTAAACTGCAGGCGATAAACGATACCAGCGACAAACTTCACTGATCGCTTAACATCTCTAGTGGCCGTTTTTGAAAAGAACAAAAAAAGTTCCTTTTGCGTTTTGACTTCCTGGAGAGCAGCAGCTGTTTTTCACCAAGAACTAACGGGATAAGTGAGACTGTGCAAGGTGGCCGAGACCTAAGTACCAGGTAATTATTTTGCTGGGAAAACGCAGGCACGTGTTTTTGTTTCCTGTGAGCTAACCTTACTATTCGCAATGACTCGTGTTTTTGATTTCCGTCCTCCTTGTTTTCCTTCTTCTTTGTTAGTGAATTCTTTTGACAGATTTTGAGAGTTGTGTTAAAGAGAAGATGAATATTCCTGTCTATCAGCTGCCATCATTGGCCACGCAATCGATGCGCCAGCAGTCGCTGTATCAGCAAACGTACTTGGACCGCAATCGCATGATCACGGATGTTGTTGTCCAGGAGCATGTCTCGCATACTACCTGGGCCTTGGCCCCGCCGCCGCCTCCGACGGCTGTGATAATACCTGGCAGCGTCAATTGTCCCATGACTCCTCAGCCGGCACCGGTAGCTGCTGCACCAGCCGCCATGGCCTTTGTGCCCATACCGAACATCCAGTACTACGCAGCCATTTCTGGTGAGATTCGATCGAGATTCTTGCTCCTCCGTGAAGCTTCTCAGTGCACGTCTCTCTACCTTTTGTCTAGCCTCGATGAACGCCTACGGCCAAGGTCAAGTGTATTCGGCTCGTGCCTCGACGAGCACTGCCAGCTACAACTTGGCCGGCTTTTATGTGCCACACTATTATCAGGGCGGGAGCGGCAGCAGCAGCAGCAGCAGCGGAGGCGGAGGGTCTGCTGGTCCCCAGCCCACAAAGCCGCCAACCTCGTCCAGTGGCACCCAGTCCCAGGCTCAGCCGCCCCCGCCCCCGAAGCGCACCTGTGATGTCGCCACACAGACGAACTTGATTCCCGATGAAGTGAGTGAGGTAGAAACGCTGCCAGTTTCCGATGAAGAAAAGTACGTACAACTTTAATGATTTTTAGAATTTCCTAAGATTTTGTAACATAAATTACGGAAAACATTTTGCATTTAAATATTTTACATTTTTTTAACTGTTCAATTTATTTTCAAATATTTAAATTTTATTTACAATGATATATCGCCAAATTTAAATCTTTATTTACATAACAACCTACCGTAGTTTTGATAACACCAATGGCGGTTGCTCAACATGTTTCTAGCAACATTTGCCTTTATTTGTTGCGCAACATGCTCTTAGCAAACTTTCGCTTGTTAAGGACTTTCTATTATTTTCATCCCTATTTATTTACTGTAGCTTTTCTACTTTATTTTTAATTTTTATAATAGATAAGTCTTTTTCTTAATTTTCTGCAGGAATCTCGACTCTAGCGACAGTTCCTTGGACAACAGTGGTGCCGGCGACGGATTGCGTGTCCACTCAAGCACCAAACGCAACTCGGAGGTGATGCTGCATCAGCAACGCCTTCACGATATTACCACGATCTCGCTGCAGGGCTGCGAGATTGCCGAGCGCCTGGCCAATACCCATCGCAACCGTCCGTGCTTCAAGAAGATCGACACTCTCTGTGGCCGGCTGAAGCAGGACCTCCTCCGTCCGGATGGCGTCCTAGCGAACATCAATTCCCAAGGCATCGCCTGGGCTGTCAAGGATTTCATATTCGTCTTTACGCGCATTGTGAATGCTTGGGTCATCATGAAGGGCTATGTTTATAACACGCCTGATGGCTTAAACAAGATCAAGGATGAGCTGCCAAGTGGCTTTATGGGAACCTTCGATGCCTGGCAAAATGAAACACTTGCCCTTGTGGAGATGATTATTAAGTCCTTTGTGAACCTCGATGAACTGCTCCTGAAGCAGAAGAATTCCTTTGTGAGCAAGGATCTGACTCTGAATAATAGTAGCTCCATCTGGAGCTTCAACGATAGCAATGAGAGCACCACCTCGTGCAAGAAAAACAATTGTATCGCAGCTGCCCAAGTACTAGGTCCAACGGCCAGCAGCTCACCGATTGCTCCTAGTGGGGGAGCAGGAGGAACAGGTGTTAAGTCACTTCCCGAAAGCGAAGATCAGCAGCGGGAGCAGCGATTGGCTCCTGTCACCACCAAGGCAACTGCTCTCTACAAGCCCAAGTGCGGTGTGAGTCTCAACTATCTGTATACCATGATCGAGGATTCGGAAGAGACGCAGCGCAACGTGGACGCTAATGGCACTTATCTCAAGACTGGCACCTATCAGCCGCTGCAAAAGGAGATGATGAAGCAAATTGAGATGGCCCCACAGAAGCCGCAGCCCAAGGAGCAGCACTTCGAGCCCCAGTGGCCGTGGAAGGGGGGTCTATCGGCGAAAGCATCTGTGCAGCCGCCAACGCCAGCAGCGCCGGAGGTTTGTCAGGGAACTTGTCGCACCCATTTGGATCGTCATATCGATGCCAGGGGTTGCATTAATCCCTTTAGCCTTATCAAGCGCGATGTCACACGGCAGCTGTATCAGCTCAGTGCTGGCATCTTGGAGCTCCGGAACTTGGATCACTTTTTCCAAAAGCAGTTTACTCGTAACTATGTGAGTAATATATTAAATGACTCCTTTAATGCTTTGTAAACTTCAGACTAAAACACTTTTATTAATGTTTTAACTACCTCTTCCAGTACCCGGATTTCTTCCAGCGCTGCCAGGACGACTTCATTGATATTCGTGCCATTGTACTGCAGTGCGAGAGTGCCTCCTATAATCATCTCTATCATGCCATTCACGATCTGCGTCGCATCACCTTTGTGGTGCGCTGCTACCTGCAGGTATTGTTTGGATTAGATTTCGCCAGAAACCAGCAAACACTGTACAAAGTTCTTTTTTTCGTGTTGTTTTTTTTGTTATGATAATTATTTTTCTGCTGCATTTTTAGATCAAGGACCCAAGCAAAGGTATTTGTATGAGTGAGCCATTTAAATGGACTAATGCACTAATCACTGGTCACCATTTGGGCACTTATCTCATATATTAACACCCAGAGTTTATCAAATAACTGTTGACCTTCTGTCTATCGCTCTGTCTTTTAAAGAAACTGTTATTTGTGAGCTCTCTCATTAACACATTACCCATTACTCCCTTAACTCGCCTCTAAACACCTAACATTCAACCCAAAACTAACCAAATCTCTTAACTAACTTAAACTGCTATCCTAGATATATTCGGACGTTAAACTACAGGAGTACATTGAACTTTACGAGAAATCTGTGAATGAAATGCTGTCCAAGCCACCGCACAAGCCCAATCAATACGATCATATCGTGGGCCGCCCCGGCGAGAAGCTTTTCAACTATCAAATATAGGACAAGAGAGATGTCCTTTGTTACCTTTAAAGTAGTTTATGCAATGGAAATCAATTGTTGAAGCAATAGAATCATTCATAGCAGAAAATAGCATGTTATTAACTCTTAGTTAAAGTCACCTTAGTTTTTGTTTTATAAACAATTCGTTGAGCATGTCTATGGAAAGACTTCCTCCTAATATGTAATGTATATAATATTATATTTTAATTTGTAACCACATTTCACAATCGCCTTTCTTTTTTCACTACAAAAATATATTAGTAATTAACTTGAAGCTATCTATGGTTTTAAGTCAAGTTAGTAACACAATATATAATACAAAATAATAAATCTATAAAAATATTAAAAGCAATAAATAAAATCGTATAACAATTTGTCTTATTTACAAGGTTTCATTTATCATTTGTTGTTATTACTAATTCGTACCGGCGAACTCTTCTGGGTTTATATCCTGCGCCAATAGCATGCCGTGGAAAATGGTTGAGCTATTGGAGGCCAAATCCTGCGGTCTGCCCTCCTCACAAATCCGACCGTCATCCAGGACTATAATCCGATCCATGGCCTGGAGTCCACGCAGGCGATGGGCGATGAAGAGTAGAGTGCAACTTTTGAAGGCATTCCTTAATGCCTGTTGCATGCTCAAATCGGATTCATCGTCCAAATTGGAAGTGCCCTCATCGATGGCCACGACCTTGGCGTTTTTCAGCAAAGCCCGGGCCAGGCAGAGAAGCTGCCTTTGTCCCGCGGATAAGTTATTGCCGCACTGCTCCACCTTGCCATCCAAACCGCCCAGTTGCTGGACGAGAAGGGTGGCAGCCGCCGAGTTCTTGATGGCGTGCCAGATCTCAGAGTCGTAGAAGGCATGTCTTGGATCCAGATTCTCTCGAACAGTGCCTAGAAAGGGGAATCCATATCTTATAACAGAGTTCGCAAAGCTCACTTAGTACTACTCACCTTCAAAGAGAAACGGCTCCTGCGTGATGACTCCTATCCGTTCACGTAGCACATTCAATGCCAGAGTTTTTAGATTAACCTGATCCAGACGAATATCGCCATGGGACAAGGGAGCTACTCGCAGAAGAGCAGCCAACACCGAGGTCTTGCCCGCTCCCGTGCGTCCCACAATGCCAATCCTTTCAAAGGCCTCAGTTTGGAAGGTCACACCCCTCAAGGCAGGCGACAGGTGCTCCCGGTAGCTTAGTTGGACTTCGCGGAAGCTCAAAACCCCCTGGGTGGGCCAACCGAAGGGCGGATCAGCACTGCCTGCCGCATTCTGCTCTCCCTCCAGTTGTAGATATTGATCTATTCGCTCCACTGCCACCAGCTCCTGCTCCGTCTCGGCCACCGCATGCAAAAGATCTCCCAATTGGCCAGTTATGGACAGAGCGTATGAAATGCACAGCCCCACCAGACCAGGATTGGTTGTATGCGAAGCTGTTATGGCGGCCAAGAGACCGGCTCCACCAACCAACAGAGTTCCCAGCAACTGGAGGCGCAGAGCCAGCCATTGCTGCGCCGCTGATTGCGTCAACTGCGCCTTAATGCTCTCCTCCAGCTTCACCTGGAAGTCCCTTTGAAATCGGGGACTGGCTCTCATGCTCCTTATCGTGGTCAATCCCTGCAGCGTTTCTGTGAAGTGCGTGTAAAGCGGCGACATAGCATTGCTCGACAGCCGCTTTATGTCCCTGGAGGCATGGCGATATCGCTGCTGCAAATTCAGATAGATGGGCACCATGGGAATGATGACCAGGCCCAGCCAGGGCATGGCATACAAGCTGACGCAAAGGGCACCCACTAACCCAGCCAATTGAGCCAGGAGAATGTTGAGGATGAAGGGCAGGGAATCGTCCACGGTGTTGGTATCCGAGGAAAAGCGATTGAGGATGCGACCTACTGAGGTGATGTCAAAGAAATTGAACTTGGCCTGAGTGAATAAAGAAAAATAAAATGAATGAATGCATTATTGTGAAATAGAACATCATTTACTTACAAACATGACTTTTTTCAGTAGATTCTCATGCATGAAAATAGCCGCCTTGATGCCTGCGTAGGCAAACAGGAAAGCTCGGGCCAGAGTCACCAGAGAATTGCTCACCGCAATGGCTGTGAAGATGCTCAGATAGAAGCCCGTGGTGTGCCCAGAATCCGTCTCATTTTCCAGTCCAGGTCGCATTAGTTCATGCTCCAAAGAAGTATCATTCGGATGTGGATCCAATGTGGTCTCTGTAACCCAATGTGCCAGCCAGGCATCACTCATATTCCTGGTCAGCTGCATTAGCAGCACGAAGAGCAAGACAGTGGAGGCCAAGGGAGATGTCACCGCCTTCCAGTAGCAGGTGAAAACGTTACTCGAGAGATGACCATATTCCCTCGATTCCTCTAGGAGCAAACTATCCACACTCTTCTTGTCATCCTGATTGGACAGCTCCACCGATCGTCGGCGGCTTGCTTGCTCCAGATCTTCGTCCACCTCCTCCTCTAAGCTCAAGTCAATGCTCTGAGTCATGTATTCGCTGGGCAGGAGATGACCATCCTTCACCTGGAGTATCTGATTTGCGTGGAAGAACAGCTGAATGCTGCGAGTGACTACAATTCGGGTCTTGTGCTTCAGCAGACGCAGTATGCAGTGCTTAATGATGTGCCGGGCCACATGGGCATCCAACGAAGAGAGCACATCGTCCAGGAGATAGACTAAGGAGTTAAGATTTATAGGAGTTATGATGTTTAAGAATAAAGTTGTTTATTTACTCACCCTTTTTATCCTGATAAACAGCCCTGGCTAAAGCCACTCTGGCCCGCTGACCGCCAGACAAGGTCCGGCCATTCTCGCCCACGCCCACCAGATCTCCGCCTAGAATCTGCAGATCCTCCTCCAGAGCACAGGCATGCAGTACTGTCTTGTACCACTGCTCGTCAAACTGAGCGCCCCACACGATGTTATCTCGGATGGTGCCCCTTTGGAGCCACGGCGATTGTGGCACATAGCCAAAGCCCGTGGTCAGCTCCTGGACGCACACCTCACCATCCGTGCACTGCAGGTTGGCCACAATGGCCGAGAGGAAGGTGCTCTTGCCACCGCCCACGGGTCCTTCGATGCAAATCAGCTGGCCCGCCTTGACATCCACGTTGATATCCTTCAGGCGGAAGGCAGTACCTTCAGGGTTCTCCTCGTGACAGAAGCTGGCGCACTTCATCTGCAACACACTGGCCCTGGGAGCATCCAAGGGGGCATCTTCTAGGTCTCCTGATCCCAAAATGCCGCCACTTCCGCGCATGATGGGATTGTAGTAGGAGGAGTAGTCCAAATTAGGAACGTCCATGAGCTGTTGGACTCTCTTGATGGAAACCCAGGCCTCGATTAATCCATTGAGGACCCAGGGAAAGGCATTAAGTGGACCAATGAGCATGTAAAGCAGTGCCACACTGGTGTAGGTCGTAGAGGCTATCAAGGGATTACCCAGGAGCACGGATACACCAAAGGTAAGTAGGCACATCAGCACGGGCGTGGTGGCCCAGAAGTAAACGCACATGGCGTCCAGGTATTTCCTCTTTGAGAGGAACCTTAGCTCCTCCTGTCGCAGTCCTCGTATCTTAGTTATGAATATATCTTCCCAGGCATTGATCTTGACCTGCTTGGCTCCCTGCATGGTCTCTGTTGTGGCCGAAAGCCTCGCATCCTTGGCCGTCATCAGACCACTCGAGTAGATGCCAATCCTCTTGGCCAGCCAACGATTGATGGGTATGAGCAAAGCAGCAAAGAGTACGCCGGCGAGGAAGGCAGCTCCCAATTGCAGATAAAGCAGGTACAGCGTCGTGAATAGCTTGAATGGAATGCTCCAGAAGAAGTGGAAACTAATGCACGAATTTACAATCCTGTCCGTATCCGTTGACATGAGATTTAGCATGTCCGGCCGTGAGTCCTTGATGACCCTTGCCTCCAAAGCCTTTCGGTAAATTGAGTTTACTACTCCCACTCGCATCTTCATGGAAACCATGGCCATGCGCCAATCAAAGTGTGTGGAACACAAGGCCGACAGCAGAGTGCTTCCAAATAGTCCCAACGCGTAGTAGTATACTTCGTTCGAGTCCTTATGATCCTGTCGAAGGAGTCCTCCTAGCAGTAGTGGCCCCGCAAAGCCACTTAAATCCGCAATCAATCTCAGGACTCCAATCAGATAGAACTCGACGCCGAAGCAGCGATGCAGCGCTCTCCACAAGCTCTGGGACTGCGACAAGGCCAAGTGCAGCCGCTCACTTAATCGTGTGATGTTCAAGGCCTCTGGTAGATCAAAGAGATCCTCGATTTTCCTCAGCTTACCCGCCACTCCCTTGGCTATTAGGGGATAAACCCAGTGGAAGAGGAAGCGGGATCCCACATTAGCTTCGTCCTGCGCGTGGCCCAAGTGACCTTCGTTCAGATCGAAGTGGAAATATGTATAGCGCTGGGATAGAAGCGCCTCCTCTTCTTCGTTGCTAACTCCTCCTCTGGGCATGCTCGAGTAGATCGCACTTCCCTTTGGTATAAGTGTGGCTCCAAACAAAAGGTCACACAGAAGCGTGGCCAAACTCCAGGGCCACCATGCAAAGTGACGACTTGTCCGCAGCCAGACGCCATCCAGAACCACAACAGTGAGCCAGACCACATTAATTAGCAGCGATCCACGGTGACTAAGCTCACCATATTGTCGGGCCGTCAAGAGAAAACCTATATAATGCAAGGCAAGGGAAATCAGAAAAAGGTGATAAAGCCATTAGTCTTTCCAGGAAAAGGCGGTTACTTTATATATGTTTTAAGTTTTGAAACGTATACGGGTTTCCTAGGGAATCTGTGATTGTTACTGAACGCCAAATAAGTTAGAACAGCTGAACTAGGTACGTGTTGCAAGCTTCAACGCTTTTTCGCTTATGAGTTACTGTTGTATTGCAGCTCTTCTGGTTTTTATTAAAGACAACGTATTTACTTTCAATATTTATTCAACAAAATGTTAAATAAATACAGGCAAGTCATGTTATTTCAGCTTAACTGTGACTCTTCATTAAGCCTCTTAAAATCCTAATTGACTTTTAAAACGTATCGAAATTTGGATTAATTAAAATAAAGAGAAGAATTAAATGCTTAGTTTTAATTATGCCTCCAGTAAAGTCATTAAATAAGTTAAGAAATCGAAATCCATGAAAATGAAAGCCGGAAAAGACCCTTATAAGTGCCATGAAATCAATACAAAGCGAGGAAAACCGCACAGGCCCCCAACACTCACCGCTGTGAACGACCCACATAATGCACTCGGCGCAGGCGACCAGCACATCCGCCGCATGTAGTTCAATGTCCGCCTGCTTGAAGGCGAACACCTTGGCCACAGGCAGCAGGGCCAGCACAATGGCCAGGAACGTGCGTAGCCACAGCATACGAAGCTGCAGGCCATTCCGTATGACCGGTCTCGATTGATTGCCGAAATTGTAGGCGGATATGGCTGCGAAGATCGTGTACACGGGCAGCTGGAGCAGGATCTCCTGGAAGCAGGGCAGCAAATCGTTCGTATCGTTGGCGAATGGCTTCAATCCAGTGGGACAGAACTGCGTCCAGTTCCAGGCAAAGTCGCTCCACGCCATGTTCGACATCTTTCGATCGAACGCGGGCGGGGATTCCTTTCCTTGTTCTTTGCTTCAATTGCGATCAATTAGTCATCGCCGACGCTGGCTGCACATTTGCACCACTCTGAACCACCGAGTGGCGTTTATGCGCGGGTAGTGGGTAGTCGGACAGTGATAAACACAACACAGTTTCGTCTTCTGATAAAGTTGTGAAAATAAGCAGCCGCTTTATGGTTTATCGGTGCTGCCAACTTTCTTCAATGTGCTGATGAAATTCAGCCGGTAGTCAGTTCCCATCAGCGATATCTCAATATCGAAAAATAACAGCATAAAATAGGTAAAGACTTTAATACAACGATATTTAATTAAAAAGAAACTTAAAAGAACATTGTATTTATATAACAGCAAATAAATATAGAACATTTATCTTAATTTAATGACAAAAGAAGTCTCAAAGCAATAAAGGGCTGGAAATCTTTATATGGATTGCAAAATAGAACCGATAGTAGTGCTGCCAACTCTTTTTCAAGCAACCTGAGCAAGAAGAAGCATTTGTTTACCTTTTTATTTAACACAATTTCTAAAACTTGTGTAAACAATTATGACAACCGGCGGCGAAGCTGAAGGCGAGGATGAAGCCCAGAGCAATGTTAGCACCTGCCAAAAACCAGAACTACATGCAGAGCTCACAGACATTTTTAAATCTCTGGCTGAAAACCAGCAAATAGTCTTCAAATCGCAGCAAATTGATGATCCGGAAATTCCAATCGCTGAGAAGCAACAAATTGCACGGGAATCATTCGAAAAGAACCGGGAGAACTTCCTCATACGATTTGGTGGCTACCTGAACGTCCGACAACTGAGTTCTTTCCAGGAACTGGCTGTCGGAGAGCCACACAAGCCGGACGAAAGCCTGGAGGAAATGTGCCTGCTACTGGAGGATTTCAAAAGGAAGCTAAACACACGCTCGGTGTGCATTAAGAACAGGAGATACCATGCCATGCAGCAGCTTCTGGAGAAGGGCGAATACTTCAGCGAACACGAGATGATGCAAAGAGCACCCGATCTCTACCAGGAACTGGTGGGTCAATACCTAACCGAGGCGGAGAAGAAGGCTCGGGATAGCTACGATGTTAGGAACACCAGCTTCTCTGGCATACTTATGCACTCCTTGGAGAAGCAGCAGAGGGATGAGTTGCTAGCGGAAACGAAGCAAGAAAATGTGGAGCAGGCCGTTGAGGAGCTCTCCAGTACTCCTGCTCCTCCTGCTCTGCCAGAATTCGAAGTCCCCGTGGCCTGCCGCAAGCAATGGGGTGCTTTTGACGACGATGAGCCCGTCGCCTGCTCCACCAGTCGAGTTGCCGAATCTCGTCCGCCAGCAAATATAGCTCAGATCTCCACCCCGCAGTTCTATAATCCCGGAGAGCGAGAACTCTTCCGCCATGAGTTCCTCAGCATGATGAAAGAACGCTTTTTACAAGGCGAGGACAAGGACTTTGATTATACAGCCGTCGATGACAATGCCCAGCTGGATGATCTCAAGCAGATCGAACAGGATGAGGAGGATGCCTACTTCGAGAACAGTGACGATGAAGAGGAATTACCGGAGCAAGTTAACGAGTCAAAGGAGGCCGCATCCAGCGAAGAGGATGAACTAGATATTTATATGCGGCATCTCAGCAACCACCATAGTTTACAAAATTAAACATATATCTTCTAGGAAGGTTACCGACTTTCAATTTAAATAGTAAGCTAAAGCAGCAGCTCTTGGATGACCCTTCAAAGAAGAAAAACGACATTACCTGCAGCAAATGGTCTTTAATCTTAATCTAATCCCTTAACAAATCTTGATCTTAGACACTAGAATACATGCAGAGAAGTTGCTGATGGGAGTTAAAAATGAGACAGTGCTGGCTATCTAGGCCTGCCACGGCCACGAGGAAAGCCGCGTCCTCGCCCTCTTAGCACCTTGCTATTCGGCGGGGGGCTCTTGGGTCTTAGCAGCTCAATCCGGCTGGTGCAACCCGTAGCCGGAGCCTCCGCAAAGTACGTCTGATAGACCTCCGCATTGAAATTGGAGTTCGTCAGCTCTGGCCCAAGAGTCAACCATCCTGGTCGGATGCTGGAATCCCGGCCAAACAAATGCAGACGTCGGCGGCCCAAACAGAAGTGCTCGATGATGTGAAAGATCTCGATGGGCTTCTCAAAGCTTCCAAACTCTTCCTCCTCCGAAATGATTAAATCAATGTCCACATTGGCATGGATGAAATCTCCATCGGTGGAGCGGCGTACAGTGCCCTTGATGCCCATCAAGCAGTGCTCCTTGGTACGCTGAAAGACAGCCTTCGGCTCGAGCTGCTTGGAGTGGCCGGGCTTGTTGATATTGGTGCGTATCCAGCAGATATCCTCACATCGACGGAAGCCCCATTTTTTAAGGCAGTTGCGGCCCATGTCCAGACCCTCCGAGGAGCCGCACCAAAGAAACACAAACGAGCGATGAGCGGCTATCTCACCCACGTCCAAATCTGGCACGGAATAGAGAGTTAGAGCTAAGGATTGAAGTGGATTTGAGATGACTTACTAAGTATATCATCCCAGTTCCAGAAAACACGCGGAGCTCCACCAACGGTGGCCACCGAGGGCGCAGCCCTCGCATACTCCTCCAGCGGTGGCTCAATCAGGATCACATCAAACTTGGTGCCCAATGTCTTGAACTCCAGCGTCTTTAGATCAGCCTTCAGATACATGGGAGCCGATGCCGTGTCCTGGATGAGTTTATCCTTTAGCTTGATGAGTTCCCTCAGCTTGGGGTACTCCTCGAAGCGATCAGCCAGGCCCACGTCACGGATAAAGTTCTGGGGACGCTGTCCCGTGTCCACGAAGTGCTGGCAGTAGTCGTTGTGCGGATTGGAAGACTGTGTACCCTTTAGGAACGTGGATGAGTCCCTGTAAATGATTTCATTTGGAGTTTTCTTCGAGGACGAAGCGCCGCCATCCTCCTCCTCCCTCTGCCCGCTGGGATTCAGCTGTCGACTGTTGTTGGTGTCCTCCGCATTTCCCAAGACCTTCTTCAACTCATCCACGCTGGACAGCCCAAACTAAATAATCATGAATACACATTTTTCTGCATTAAATTGATATTGTTTTCATTGGGTGACAATACTTACAGTTTGCGCTAAAAGCAAGCGACGCTTGCGGGACCGCTCCTGGGAGTTTTTCAGCACATCGCTCATGGTAAATTTTGGTATAAAAACGAGCTAAAATTCTTACAAATAGTGTATTTTTACGAAAAACTTTAACTTAAAATAAAGACAACTAAAATTTTGCCGTCTAGCGATGGCAAACTGATAATGGCGGCTTTCGATAATAACTATCGTTCGAAAACGTATCGGAAATATAGCATACAACTGCTGAAGAAAATTTAATTATTGAATGAAAATTACGATCGTCATTATGAAAATAAGTAAAAATGATTTATACAAGTGTTGTTGATATATTTGAGTATAAGAGTTGGCAATAGATAAAATTTATTACATTTGTTTGAAAGAAAACATAACTATCGATGGACTTTTTCTCCCCATCGTTAAAGAACACCATTCACAGATAAATCCGTACAGGTGCTAGTTGCCATTCACAATAATCGCCGGATGAAATTGTATTTTTGATTAAACATTTTTCGCTGCTATTTAGCGTTAAATTTAGTGAAATAGTTTAAACTAAACGACCTGCCTGCAGGATGAAGCTGGTGCACAAGACGCTACTCAGCGCTCTGCTGTTGGTGGTGGCCTTTGCGGTCTACACCGCCGCGCAGACAAGATCGAAGGTTTGTTTTTGGTGGCCACGTCACTTTTCCTGCGTGCCGGCTCGGAGCTAATCCCATGTCTTTATTATCTTCTTTCAGACCGGCTTGTCGCTGCCGGAGAAAGTACAAAACCTGGTGGACATGAACATGAAGAAGCCGCTGCTGCGCTTTAATGGACCCAAGTTCCGGGAGTATGTAAAGAGTGCTCCGAAAAACTACTCCATGGTGGTGATGCTGACGGCGCTGTCGCCTTCGCGTCAGTGCCAGATCTGTCGGCATGCCCACGATGAGTTCGCCATTGTGGCCAACTCGTACCGCTTCTCCTCGGTTTACTCGAACAAGCTGTTCTTCGCCATGGTGGACTTTGATGAGGGCTCTGAGGTGTTCCAGCTGCTGCGCTTGAACACCGCCCCTGTTTTTATGCATTTTCCGGCTAAGGGCAAGCCCAAGGGGGCCGATACCATGGATATCCATCGCGTTGGTTTTGCCGCCGACTCCATTGCGAAGTTCGTTGCGGAGCGTACGGATATTACTATCCGTATTTTCCGTCCTCCTAATTACTCGGGCACGGTGGCCATGATCACTCTACTGGCATTGGCTGGTAGCTTCCTCTACATACGGAGGAATAACCTGGAGTTCTTGTATAATAAGAACCTATGGGGTGCCATTGCGGTATTATTTTGCTTTGCCATGATCTCGGGTCAGATGTGGAATCACATTCGTGGACCGCCGCTGGTGCACAAGTCGCAGAACGGAGGCGTGGCCTATATCCATGGTTCCTCGCAGGGACAGCTGGTGGTGGAGACGTACATTGTCATGTTTTTGAGTAAGTTTACAACTTACAAATTTATTTAAATATTTCCTAATTGGATACACCTTTTGTGCAGACGCCATGATTGTCCTCGGCATGATTCTCCTTATCGAATCGGGCACACCAAAGAGTCACAACAAGAACAGGATTATGGCCATGACCGGTCTGGTGCTGCTCACCGTCTTTTTCTCCTTCCTGCTGTCTGTATTCCGGTCCAAAGCGCAGGGTTATCCCTATAGGTGAGTTGTTGCAAACTTTTATCTTCTTAATCATTTCAATTCTCCCTTTCCTTCCAGTTTCTTGTTCAAATAGACTACAGCAGGACCTGTTTCCCCCCGTAATATATCGTTTTTGTAGTTAAAAATCACCCAGCAGCGAGCAGAGCGTGTAAAAACGCTTTTAATAAAAAATTCCACTACTAAATTATTTTGTACAAAAATGCGAAAAGTCTTTAGAGCAGGAACGGAATGATGGCACGTCGGTTCTTTGGATAATCCCTAAAAGTCTCCTTGTACCACTTGTGGGTGAACAAAGCATTAATCGTTTGATTGCTGGCCACCCACAGGAAGATGAGGCGCCAGATTCTCACCGGCATGTACAAATCGGCGATGCAAAAATACATCACCACCTCGAGAAACATGTGCGGCGAGGACAGCAGATTAAAGAGTCCACCCTTGGGCAGCAGATGCTTTTCCGTCCGTACGCTACCGGTTCGGGGGTCCTTCCGGAGATTGACCAGGATCATGTTGCTGGCATATTGCTGCTGCCAGGCCACGGTGAACACGACCAAGTAGAGTATCTGCTGGCCCGTCAGCTTATCCAAGCTAAACTCCATGGGCCGAGAGCCGCGCACAAAGCCGGAGGTGTTGGATAACAAGGCGATGATGGCTCCAAAGTAATGGGCATAGCCCACGACATAGTGGCTCAGGTTAATCTTGCTTTGCTTGGAGAAGATCTGCACAAAACTGGTCTCGTAGAAGCGGCGGGTGCACTGCAGCGTCAGCATGAAAGCGCCCACACAGGCCGTCGTCGAGTCGATCTCCACCTTCCGATGGCTCCGGCCGCCGCCCATAAAGTCCAGGAAGCGAAGGACATACTCGGGAGCCTCTCGCTGATCCCTCACCGTCGTCACAAGCAGAAAGAAGCCCAGCCAACTCCAGGCTATGGCAAAGATGTAAAAGTGCTTGAACCAGGACTTGGGCACCTCCAGCCAGGCCACCAATGGATCCTTTTCGCCCTTAAAGCTGTGCTTCCCGTACCGAAAGGACTGCCGGATGCTATTCGGCAGGTACTTCTCCAGGAATGTCATCAGGCCGCCAAAGAAGACGATCGTGGCGATGAAGGTCCCGAAAATCATCTGCAGCAGGTTGATCTTGTACCGATCGATTAGGTTCTCGAGGAACTCCATGGCTCCAAGGTTGGCGAGCGCCATTGCGAAAATTATCGAGTCGATGCAGCGCGGAAAAACGGTAAAAACTTTCTACGGCCGAAAACTTGCGGAATGTTCATTCTCAGTGTTACCAGATTGCGCGATGCCGGCCTTAAAGGGCTGCAACGGTTACGCAGTATTATGCGGGTAAGAGCTATCGAAACCAGCTAATCGATAACATAGGCGGGCTTTTTTGTAAAAAACAATCCTTTATTGATTTCCCTTTAATATTTCAAAGAGCAACTTAAATTGGCTACAGTTTCATGCTTGAATATGCATATATATAAATTGATAATTTCGATATGGCTTGTCTATGTTTCGGCAGGTGTGAGTATTTTTTAATGCAATTGTGATAACGCTCCTCGTCTATATTGCTTATTGTTAATATTCAATGGCTTCAGATCCAAATTCCCTGCTTTTGATTAGCAGTAAAGGACACGAGGAGATGTTTGTCAAATATCCACACCATTCCGGCCGAGGGTGCCGCCCTTGTAGGGTGGAGGCTTGGGGCGAGCATAAATGCTAGAGGTGCCACAGTCCAACTGATAAAAGCTGTTGTTGGGACTGCAATTAATATTATAAGAGATTTTTTCAGACAGTAAATTATAAAATCTCACCTCTGAGACCGCATGCTAATATTATCCAAAAGGAAATTCGGATCTTTCAGGCTCTTCAAGGTGGTTATAGGTTGATTGGATTTGCTATCCGAGCACTGGACCATCTGGACCGTCGAGGACATGGGATAATCCAAGTTTAAGGAGCTTAAAATGAAAAAACCAAGTTAACAAGAACGTTCGACATAATATATGTAAAGGAAAAGCTCAATAAATAACTTGAAAAATCACCTCTCTGAACCATCATCCGAATCAGAATCGCTTGACGCGCTTGGCGCGCAGGACTCTTCGCAGATGTGGAAAATGTTGGCAAAGAAAAACTCAGAATGTGGATCGGAACTGAAGGTCAAAAAAGAAAAAAAATGGGTAAGAAATTGATACAAAAGAAACAAATTAAAAACCGACAAAGTTCGGGGCTTTTCCCACTCACAACTTCTCGTGCTGGAAGCACAACACCGCCGATAGCATTCCAATTAGTATAGCAAAGATCATGCCTGGAATGGCGAAGGCAAAGGCAAACTCATCGATGTAATTCCGCACGGGCACATCCTCCCGTGAGATTCCCATCCAGCGATCCTGCTGCTCCTGCTCCTGTCTCGGCTGCTCCTCCGCTGCCTGTTGCTCATTCTGCTTGCCGCTGTGGTAGAGGATCTCTGTGGGCGATTCCACGCCCACCATCCGAAAGGCACACCAGTCCAGCTTGAAGCCCACATTCTCAAAGATTTTCTGGACGGAGGTGCGCTTGTAGGTGCACGATGGGAGTTTATACAGAGGACGCACTTCCTCCTGGAGCTCCTTTAGACGGGGTGAGAACTGTGCAAAGCTGCCAACGTGGACAATGACCCTGAAAGGGAAATATATTTTAATATTACTTTGTTAATATAATAAAATGAGTCCCACTCTCACCCCTCACGTTGCTGCGGACGCAGAGGCAAACGTCCTCCCATATTCACAGCCGATTCCATAAAGATCACACTCAAGTCCTCTTTGCTATTCGGCCACAGATCCTTTCGGAAGATATTGCGCAGATTCTCCACTCTTCCAGGATCCATGAGATGCACCCAGTTCAAGTTGTCGATCTTCATCTGGACGACATTTGGTGTAGGAAACTTATGGGCCACGAACATAGAGAGAACAATGTGACGAGTTTCGTAATTCTGGCGATTTAAAGCCACCACATCCAAGCTGATATCCTTGCCAGCTGCTGATTCCGGCGGTGTGCCGTAGAGGAACCCAGCATGGTACTCATGGCTATACATATATCTCATCCAACTGGGTAGATCGGGATAGTTCATTAGCGAGGGACGATAGCGAAACTGTTCGCTGATGACCTGATGTGTCCAATTAAAAAGCTGCGGTTCGATTTTGTACGTAAAGAGCTCCCCCACACTGGCCTGCAGTTTATTCCCCGCCGCTGCCTGGCTCCACATTAAGACCAAGACGGGAAGTATAAAGCTTAACCGATTCATTTTAATTTTAATTTCCTCCTTTCGATTCACAAGCACATTTTTAATTGACAATAAACAAGTACTAAATCCGCCCAGAAAGACACGAAAAATTCCGATGGTGTGTATTCAATTGAGAGAGGTAAAGAGATGTGAGATTTCAAATGTTTTCCCCCATAAAATATGTTGTTTTTATTTATAAAGAGAGCGCCTGCGCCTTGCGATTTTAATAGAAAAAAAACACCTGTGACTAAGGTCAGTTTTGGATGAAGAAATAAGTTTTCTAATTTTTTTTTTTAAATAGTTGAATACAAATAGATTATTTTTTAAATTAAATTGGCTTGTTTTTATGACAAATTTTAAAATCGATTGAAAGTGTATTTTTCTGGTATATTTCCGTTAAAAAGTATTTTCCTTATGATTTTTTTAGTATTTCGATTGCTGCACAAATCGATAACTTTTAACGCCAGTGAACCAAGTCCCATCACCCTTATCAGCTGCTGCCTGGCAAATTTTGGTAAAATTCTTGGAAACAAATACGTGGCTACCGACGTTTATCTCGCACAAATTGGATAAGTAATGACTGCTGACGACAGGTAGCAGCAGCAGCAGCAGGTGCACCTGTTTAAATAAGCGGCCGCCCCCTTAAAAAACAATCCAGAGATGTTCCCCTGCCTGTGCCAGCTATGCTTCTATCTGCTCTCCGCGATTGCAGTTGCGGTGCTGCTGGTGAGTTCTCCTTGGTAAACACACGTAAATTATTATAAAATTATTGATAACTGGACTACACACAGGTCGTGGCGTTGGTTTTGTTTAAAACCAAACCCTATCCCAACATCAAAAGGCACAAAGATGAGGAGACATTCCTGGATCCGAAAAGCATCCAGACGTTGCCATTTCCCAGCATTGAGGAGTCGCCCAGTTTGGAGCTGAGTGTCATTGTACCAGCATACAATGAGGAGCAGCGATGTAGGTGTTGCCTTTTATGGTAAAAGTTTAAGTTTATCGGGTTTTTATGATCAATCATATAGTCAAGCCTCGATTACAGGTTTTTTAATGCGAGTTAGGCTTCGAAGATTGAGTAATCATTCACATGAATTATATTAATTCCAGTGCCTGCCATGTTGGACGAGTGCCTGTCCTTTCTCGAACAGAAATCAGCAGGAAATCCCAGTTTTACCTACGAAGTAATCGTAGTGAGTGATGGCAGTCAGGATGCCACCGTTTCCGTGGCTCTGCGATACTCCAAAAAGCATGGAGCTGAAAGGGTTCGTGTCCTTGAACTCATCGAGAATCGCGGTAAGGGAGGTGCCGTTCGCATGGGCGTCCTGAGTGCCCGCGGGCGTCATCTCCTCTTCGCCGATGCGGATGGAGCCACCAAGTTCCCAGACTACGATAAGTTGGAGGAGGCGCTGAAGCAACTGGCGCCTGATTGGCAAGGTGATGGCATTGCTATTGGATCAAGAGCGCATCTGGAGAATGATGCTATTGCAACGAGGAGTTTCTTTAGGTATTTATCACTATTTTTGGGGCTTGTTGAGAGTATAGCTAATGTCCTTTTATATTTACAGAACCATATTAATGCATGGTTTCCATTTCCTGGTCTGGCTCTTTGCCGTCCGCTCCATTCGCGATACCCAGTGTGGCTTCAAGTTGTTCACCCGCTCAACGGCCAGGAAACTTTTCACCAGCCTTCATGTGGAGCGCTGGGCCTTCGATGTAGAGCTTCTGTTCCTTGCCGAGCGCTTAAAGGTGCCTATGTCAGAGGTTGCCGTCCGTTGGACGGAGATCGATGGCTCGAAACTTACGCCCTTCTGGTCCTGGCTGCAAATGGGCACTGATTTGGGCATGATCTGGCTGCGGTATTTGGTCGGAGCTTGGAGGATAGCCGCCATTCAGAAGAAGGAGAACTGATGAGGGGATCTTATTTCCCGTTTCCGACTAGCATTTTGCATTTGCGTTACCAAACTCTATGAACTCTAAATACCATTTTTGTGTAGGCCTTAAAAAAGTGTAAAGTTAAGTACGCAGTATTTGTTCTTATAAACTAAAAGAAAGTTAATCGAACGGGCCATTAGCTCTTAATTGAGGTCTTTTCTTATTTAGAATTGTTTGACCTCTATAGTTATTAGTAATTTTCCAGATTTTATTAAAAAAACAGAACTACCTTGAAAATTTCAAGAAATTTCTTTTTAAAAATGTACATTTTAAAATTTGCTTGGATATACATACATCGGCGCTTTGTATCGATAACTCGAAGTGATCGTGGGATTATTTAGGAGGAAATCCAGCGTTCGAGATTTTCTAAGGCCAAGGTCACACTTTCATCTGGCAACACTGTACACTGGCTGCGGCGGCGCGTTTTGTATTCCTAAAAACTTAGTTAAAAGAGTTAATTATAATTAGCCAATCACCTACAGCAGCTGCAATAGCTGGCACGCTGACAAACAAAAGAAAAGTGTCTGCCCCAAGTCGTAAAACCGGGAAAGTGCAACTGGGAGACAAGCTCCAGGAATTCCTGCGCCTGTTGCTCCCGCCGCAAGTGTGTGTGTGCGCGGGTGTCTCGGTCTTCGTATTGGCGTGCGCTCAGCTGTGCCTGCCGCGCGGCGGTAGATTGTTTATAAAGTGTTTATTTTTTTCGCAGTATGCAAATGCTGAACAAGCCGGTCGGTTGATTTCTCGTATGTGGCCTCCGCGTCGTCTTCGTGCCGCGCAAACGAAAGTGATTTGTTGTTGTTTACTGTAGATCGGTCCCGCTATTCTCCAATTCTCCAATTTGGGGTTTGTTGTTAGCAAAGTGCGGTCTCCATCGTTGTGGTGTTGTTGTAATGCGGTCGGGTCATTGCTTCAAATTGCTTAATCAACGGCACTTGTGGTAAGCGCGAACTGGCACAGTTATCAATTTGATTCCCTTTTATTCCCTCCCTCTCTCTGTGGTCCCTTGTTCCGCTATCGAATTTCGCCGTTTGTTCTTTGTTTTATCAGCATTAAATTTTATTGCCTTGCAAGCTGCGCTTGAAAAACTTGTCGGAATTATCGCTTTGTGTGAGCTGATAAGAAAGAGAGGAGAGAGTGGAAAGTGCGAGAGTTGGAACGTAGGGAGAGTGGAAAAGAGCCCGAAACACTTGTAAATTTGATTAGAGTTCCAATATCAATACTTTAATTGACTTTATTCGATTGTTGTGATATTTGTTTATTATAATTAAGTTCAATTAAAACCTAATACAAAATTATATGTGGCACTTAATAGATGTTTTTTATAGCTGATTAGAACACGGAAATGCTGGTTGTTTCTAATTAGAATGTATTGCGTTTACAAGTGTAATTCTAATTCGGAAAACAATTCCATTTCTCTATAAATAGAAAGCTAAAAGAAAAATAAATATATTTAATAAAATAAATGTATAATATATACAACTCTCCAATAACTTAATCAAGCAAATTTAATCAATTAAAACTACATAACAAAATTGAAGTGGAAAAAAACAACCAACGCTTTCCAATTGTCTTGAAATTCTCGCTAAGGTCACAGATTCTCTCTCTCTCTTCATCTCTCTCCTGCTCTTCATAGCATCGCGATTCGCGACTAGCAAAAAACGGCGACAATAAACAAAAAATTAAATGGCAAAGAAGAATACAAACTAAGCGCGACCGAAGACCATTTGCGTGGCGAAATTCAAAGTCAAAAACGGGTTGCCAGGCCACGCCCGCTATATGTGCATATATCTCCGTATATATGTACATGCATATATTGCCACAAGTGTGTGCACGCTCCTCCGAAAAGATTTATGTACACAATGCGCCTTCTGCCTTTTTTCACCATCCTTTTCTTCCTTTTTCCAAGCCTCTGTGTGCCTTGGTCCGTGTTTATTTTATTACTTATGGCCATGCGCAGGGAGCTCGTCGAGATTCTCCACTCTCCGCCTCTCGCTCTTTTGTGGCGGCTCTGCTTGATTAAAGAGGGCGGGATAAGGTGGGGGTGAGCATGCAGTTGTAGTTGTCGCATTTGTTTTGTTTTCTTTTCGTATATTTCCATGCGGGGCAGACGTGTCTGTGCGTGTTCAGGATCAGTAGCGGAGTTAGGGATAAAACCAATTATTGTATTATTGGTTTATTTTAGAAATACATTTTATTTTATAAATTTATATAACATTTTTTAGGTTAATTTTAGTTTGTAATAAATTCAGAGTTATCAGATTACACGGGGTTTCAATTGTCCATATTCCCACTATAAATTTAACAAATATTTTACACAGAAAATTTTATTTTAAACTTACCTAATAATTCAATTAGCAGAAGAATTTTATACCAATTCCTTGTGTCACCTTTTTCCTTTCTAAATTTAGCTTAAGCCCCAAAATGTCTTCAATTCGCCCCTGTGTACTTTTGCCACCTCTTGTTAGCTTTCGTTGAAGTGTGATAATTCCTGCGAGATCGCCTTGTAGTTGTCTTCTCGCTTCGCTTACGTTGTGTTCGTTGCAAGAAAAGGAAGAGCCGGAGAAGGAAGGAGAACCAGAAAGCGAAACGGAATATCCCGCTTTGAAGGCTAGTCCTTTAATCCGCTCTGGGCGCTGCAGTGACTTCAAGGTCAGCGAGTGCTCATTGTATATAGTATACTTAAACGTCTCCTGTCTAGTCCGGGGGGCTAATTAATTGTCCGTTTAATCGTTCGATTTGCTGCAAGACTCGTCTGTCCACTCTTCTCGCTCTCCAGACTAGTCTTTGCCTCTAGCCTCTATATTTCGCTGTATATGTATCTGATGGATGTCAGCCGCAACGCCCACGGCAATTAGTCAACCAGGTAACTCCCAGTGATCCAATGCTCCAATGGCTGAATGGCTTTAATCTTTCAAAGGTTCATTGGCTCGAGGGCGCTCCAAAAGATTCGCACGCCCACACCGCCTACCGAATTCTGATTTATGTATGACCTTGTCTTCGGCGTGTGTTGTAACCAATTTCTTTTGCTTTTTGTTGTGCGCTTGTGCTTCTAATTTTAACCCATCACTTGTGACGCATTGGAAAAATGGCTCATAAAATCATTCCGAATCAGTTTTCGCAGCGTTTGCCGAAGAGTTTATTTTAAATGGTTGATATACACTAAAGATATATTTTTTGCGATTCTTGGAATATAAAAAATCTTTGTATACCCTTTCAGGGTATTATAATTTCAGTCAAAAGATTACAACACATTGAAGGAATCATTTCCGACCCTATAAATCATATATATTCTTGATCAGCATCGACAGCCGAATCGATCTAGCCATGTCCGGCAAGAAAAAAAATTTGACCCATTTTTTGAAAAAAATGTAAGGGGTTACATCGTTAAAATTGTGAAAAAAAATCGAAAATTCTGAAAAATTTTTAATTTTGAATTCGGTTTGCTGGTTTGTTAAGCTGATAAAAACTAGCACGGAAAAGCTTTCCGATTTGAAATTAATGCATTTTTGGCGAAGTTATGACCGATTTTCATGCTCCAATTGCAAGATGCAAACTTCGGTTTCCCGAAATTAGCTTCCTTTCCTGTTATATAATTGTTTGTTTTTTTTTTTTTATATTAGTAATTAGTTGTTATGAGTCCATTAAATCTTTAACTATTAAAATGGCAAATGGATAAAAAAATGGATTAAAGATTTCCCAAAATCATTGTAATTTTATATTTTTTGGATACTAATTTTAGTTTATGGTGTCTATTTAAAAGATTTGAACCACTTTTAGTTTTTTTTTCTTCACTTCTAATTAATTTATTTGAACAAGACCTTGTCAACCTAATAATCTTTTGTTTATTATATGGCTTACAGATACTCTTCTTGTCAAGATGATGATGGGCACCAAGCATCGGAGTTCGCACAATGGCAGCATCAAGTCATCTTCGTCGATGCGATCCAGCAGTAAGTCCTTTCAGGCCAAAATTGACAGAATGTCGGAGCGGCTTTACGATGTGGTAAAATCTGGTTCGATGGTCAAAAGGGCCCAAAACAAGAAACGTTTCACGCCCGTAAATTACAAACATCGCTGGTTCGAGCTGACCAAGCAAACGCTCTCCTATTTCGACGTGGAAAACGTGGAGGTGAGTCATTTAATTATGTATTCATGTCAACAACAGGTTTAATTCGAAATACACATAAAATTATCCATTTATCAACAAAATGAATCAACATAATCGTATCTGGAGTTAAGAGGTATGCGTTGATAAAATCTGTGATTTTGAAACTGTAGTAACAAACTTGTATTTTTATCTCGGGCGGTGCAAAAATAAAAATCAATGAGTTTGCTTATAAATTATCAGTGGGATTGCCAATTAGAAGAATTTTTAATTTAATTAGTAAAAAGAGAATTTAAAGAATCAGCTAGGAATATGTAAGAATATATAAACAATATATTTTAAAGATGCCCTAAACTTAATTATACGTCATCCAAATAGTCTTAACTTCAGTTTTGTTTTAAAAGCAATGGTATAGAAATTGTCGTAACCTAAATTAGTAAATCATAGACAACTTAAAAGGGAACTCCCAGATGAAAGCACTGCAGTTCCAGCCAAAAGATAACACTAGAGCCGATGTTAGCCAGTTGCCCGACTGACAATGACACTTCTTAAGAAAAAGGGAACGAGTACTACGACAGGGAACTAAGAACTGGGAAAGGGAACTACGTACCCAGGAGTACGAGGATGATGAATTAAAAGGAGGACTCCCCGTTCATTATTCATGTTCAAGTGGGCGTCTCATCTTGTCGTCATGGTTTCGTCATTTATTGCGTCGTTATTACGGCACCTACTGGCTAGCAATTTTCACCACCACCCGGAAAATGAGGGAAGTGGAGAGGGTGGGTGGGGGCGGAAAAGTTACTCTGCTCCTGCAACCGGCTGCTTTCGTTTCAAAACAAATGTCGCCTTTTCAGAAGAAGAAAAGTCTCCAAACGCCGCTTCGGCAACATCCCTTCCAGTCTGGAAATTAACCACTGTGGGGGGTGGAAAATACTCTCCAACACACACACACCAGCAGCTGTTAGCCGGTGAAAAAACCCACCCTCGGGTGTAGAGTTACTGTCCTATCCCGCTTTATGCCACTTCCAATTGGAAGTTTCCCATGAGCGCAGCGCTACCCCGTACAAAATCCTGGATGAAGTTCAGTAACCGTGGCAGGAGTTTCTATCCTGGCTTCGTCGCATAAGGACGTGCGTACTTTTCTGCGCTTAAAATCTTTTTCCGGTTCCCTTGAAAACGCTCTAATAATTGTTTTTTAACAATTAGTTTATCACTCTGTTAAATATGATTAATAACCGTTTAGAGTATCCTAACCATTAATATATCGTGCTATTAATCGAAATACTAAGACTTTTCTAACGCGCCGGCTGCTACCCTTGAAAATTGGTTGGCTTTTCAGTGGCTGAGTGAAACCACCCTTATTTCTCGTTATTCAAATACAAAAGTTTAACTAAAAACGTTTGAATAACTAAATTAAACATTAATGTTTAGTGAATAACCTGTTTTTCTCAACAAAAAAAAAAAAATAAATAAATACTAAACAAACAGTCAGAAAATAAAACATTTTCAAAAGCAAATCCCTTCCATGGCGTCGTTGGAAAATTGTGTGCGAATCTAACCGAAAGCCACCGAAGAAAAATCGGGAAAAGGAAAGAAAACGCCCCACCCAAAACAAAAGTTTTTCAAGTGTAGCCAGCTGCCTCAGTGTGTGTGTCTGTGCGTTAGTGCATGAGCGTGCGTGTGTGTGCGTGAGTGTCCTGCCGCTCTTTTTTGCCGCACCCCAAAAATATTCGAATTTCGTGTTTCGTTTCTGCGCCTAAATTAAAAGGATTATCCTGAGGCCCAACAACAAGCAGCAAAAAAGGACGCACATTTCTGGCATTTCCTAGGTAAGCACCCGTGGGTGGAATATACATAAACCCCTCAGGGAGTTACTAGTTTTATGTGCCAAGTTTGAATTTCGTAATTGAATTGGATTGAGTTTTCGGTTTCGTGGGTTCTAAGGGATACGCCTAAAATTATGCAATAAAAATACATACATTTTTAGATTGATATGAATGGTTATGGTGGAGATTTATTGCGTTTTTTTTTAATAATATTTTTCATAATATTGGAAACTTGTTCGCCGAGCTTAGACTTACAAAAACTCTACAAATTAAAATATTTCAAATTAAAATGTCATACTTTTGGGTTCGATTTTAAAAGGTTTTATTTTAAGACGAAATTTTATATATATTTATAAACTCACTTATATATTGGTATACTCAAAAATTATTATGAATATGTTAGTAAAATGTGCTTGAGGCATCAACCTTTTTAGACTCTTGACATTTCTAAAAACATTCTCATTTCAAGTAAATTTTACCATCTATATTACGCTGTAAAATTAATTTTACATTAATTACAAGTATTCGGGGTTTTGGATAAATCTCAATGTCAGCCAAATCTCTGTTTCTTAATCCCTGCTCATCCTAAAAGTTTTTCAAATTTTGAGGAGACAACCGACACGGGTGTCAATCACTCTCTCTTGTCACCCTGTCCCCATCATTTTCCCATTCATTTATTCAATTCGCTGGGTTTCCCTAGCCCACCCCCGTCGCTCACCGTTTTTCTTTTGTTCCCCGAAGCTGCTGCGGAGTTCGGAGGTTCGATGAACTCATGTAGAAAATGTTCAATTAATTGATTGATTCGCGGTGGCTTCTTTGTGTGGTCTCTCGCACCCACCCCGTGGTGGAAAGTTGAGATGATATGGCCAGCTGCTTTTCCCTCCATGCTCAAGCATCCTTTCTTCCTTCCTTCCTCGCTCACTCGCTTCCTTGTAGTCCAATGTCCGAGCCGTCATGTTTATTGGGGTCAGACCCTCGGACACGGAGCGGGCTGATTAATGGGACAGAGAGCCAGCAACAAGCGGAGCTGGG
Source organism: Drosophila jambulina (assembly GCA_018152175.1). Taxonomy (NCBI): domain Eukaryota; kingdom Metazoa; phylum Arthropoda; class Insecta; order Diptera; family Drosophilidae; genus Drosophila; species Drosophila jambulina. Next base: position 2,436,947 of record JAECXH010000114.1, read on the forward strand.
GCCCAATTCATCCACGTAGCCACCTAGTCATTGCACAGGAATACACCTGGGAAAAAGTCCAATCCATTTGCGGTTTTAATTTAAGGTTTAAATTCTCCTAGGATTCTAAATGGCTTGTTAGGGTTATTTTAAAAATTAAATGTGTGCTTTAAAAAGTTATCAAAATATACTTTTTATTAGATTAAGCTTTTAAGCTTTTATCGTTGTGTTACTTATTTTTGGGCATTCATTTATTGTCTTAAATTTCCTGGAAAATCATTTTTAAATAATATATATTTTTTTAATAGACAAAGTTTTGTAATTTCTAGTGGTATATTTATACTTGCCTGAAACAAAAATTGACTTATTCGTAGTACTGAACATGATGGCATTTCCCTTGCCTTAAAACAATATTGGGGATTTTACTAAGCACTTAAAATATGCAATATTTAATGCCCTTTTAAAAAGTCTTCTTATTTTATCAGGGTGTAGTCACTGCCTAGGCTTCATCATCATCGCCGCGGTACATCGTTGTCGTAGTTGTGTCATTAACCTGTCATAAAAATCGCAGCTTGGGCCAGGTCCCAGTTATAGTCGCAGGTCCCACGAGAGTGGAAAAAAAATAACCAACTGAAGTGGGTCTGGGGATCCAAAGAACCAAAGAACCGAACCAAACCAAACCGAACCAAAGAACCCAGGAACCCAAGAATCATCCTCTATGGCTCACCGCGGTGGTATGCTAATTGAACCTGGACGCTTTGTTTGCCAACACTTTGCCGTTTGCAGTTCCCTGCTCCGTGGCACTTCCAATGCGTTCGTTCTGCTCTCTAATACATTTTGCACAGATTAAAGCTGTAAATAACAATTTCGCGAAAGGAAGGCGGGTCGCAATGCAATGCGCGTTAAATAGAGAAATGAACCCGAAAGGGGGCGTAGTGTGAAAAACGAATGTGGGAATGCACTTTCGTTGGGGAGAATTGACAGAGAATTGGAGTTTTAATACAAGAGTTCTGAGCTTAATTGGAGTTTTTAATGGTAAATAAATTAGTAGTAGTAGTTGTAAATAAATTAAATAAAAAATAAAAATAAAATGTTATATATTATAAATATATTTAGTAGCGAAAAATATCGCATTCACAACTAAAGTATCGACATTATCAAAAAGTATATGTAAATATTATTTTACGTAATTTATCTGTATATATTTCCGTCATTATTGTCCCAATATATCAAACCGAATATTGATTAATAGCATATATTGAGCAACTTTAAAATATCTACTTATATATCGACTTTCCAATCGATATAGTATATTTGTATCGATAATTTCTGCCCACTTCAATACGAAGTCATTCAAATAAAACCTTGCTTCTTAAGATAATTACACCAACTTACCTGACTAATACCTGATAGCTATATTTATGGCTCTGGCCTGATAAAGCCTATGTGATGTGCATACCCTTTCTCCACATATATCTATTTCTGAGCCCATCCCCATGTGGCCCTCCTCCGGCTAATGGAGGTAGGTGCCATCTGCTTCGGGGGCTTGACTTCCTTTCGGGGGCATTGCCACCAACCTAGGCCTTCCTCTCAGCTCTCGAGGCTCGTAAATGTGTGTAAGAGTTGTAAATGCTTTCCCCATTATTGATGTTCGCAATTGAGTGAGTGTGAGTGTGTGCAGAAGGCTAATCCTGTCCAGAAGCCACTTTGGAAATGAAGAAACTCCTTTTCTCGCCGATTTTTATGACTTTTTTACGACCGCTTTCTGAAAGTGTTACTGAAACTTGAAGCTAGAGCTGGGCTGCTGATCAATGTCTCACAATTGTAGGCTTTTTACCAATTAGACTTTTAAATTTATCACTTCATATATATTTTTTTAAGACCCTTTGCGGTGGAAGAGAAATGTGTCTCTTGCGGGAAGGGGATTATTACTCATCGCAGGCGTTTTAAAAAATTCTTCACGAATTGACACCTTTTAGGAGGCGAAACGCCGCCGACGTCGAACGGGGCTTAAAGCCGATTTCGTAGAATTACAAAAGCCCGCATGGCATCCTCCCAATGCTGACAAATTAGCAGAGGAGCCAAGCTGAATATTTCTTATATGTTGGGTGGTCCCGTTTCTTCCAATCGCTGTCGTTTATGCTTTTATAAATCTTTTTACCTTCTTTATTTAACACGAAATTGGCGCCAAAGCCAAAATGTTTTTGATAAGCTGCTTCATCTTCTTTGTGATGTTTCTTTTTTTAACGGGGAAAGGAGGGGATCTTGACTCGGACATATGTCGTTCCTCCTTTTCGGATCGGTTGGCATGAGGAGAGGCTGTCCTCGATTTAGTTTGTATTCCTGAAAACCTTGGAAGACAACCTGACGTCTTCTGCGGTTGCCGGTCGCCAGTTGCCAGTTGCAACCGCAGGCTAAATGACTGAAAAGGCTTAAGCCTGATTACAGTTACTTGTTTAAGGCTGATACCCTTTAATGTAGGGGTATATGGGGTATAGGAAGCGTATACATATATTAAAATACAATATTGCTATTTTTAAGGCATTTCTGGAACTTAACGAAAGTAAAACGAAGAATTGAGTATACCGAAATTTTATGATATTAAAATAACACGTTTAAAATAAAATTTTTTAAATCAAATATTTTTTTTTTACATTTTTTACATATTTTCAATCCACAGCAATGACACCTCTTTTTATTTTCTGTATAAAAAATTCAGAAAACACATTTTAAAATGAGGCAAAAAATTCTCAAAAAATAATTTAGATATTCTCTATATTAATAACAATTTCACACATCACATAAGTATCCATAAATATGCAATAATACTTCTTAAATTCAATATCCCCTTCCCGAATGACAGCTGTCTTTTATGCTGACTAATTACCAGCACTTTTCCAGCCATTTACATGTGCACATGGGGCATATCCCCCAATATATACACGGAGATACATAACAATTGTGCAGAGACCAAGCCCTTTTGGTAAGCACTTGTAACAATTATGAATCACAATCGAAAAGGTAACAACTTCAAACAAGGCATCGGGCATGATAATAATACAATTATATGGAAAACCTGTTGGTCAGTTGTGTTTTTTGCCCCGCTTCGTGTACATGATTTGCCTATTAACGGATTTTGGTTCACGGGAGATGAATCATTCAATGAGCGAGGAGCGAGCTCTGTTATCCGGCGTGTCTTGAATGGCAAATTATGGTTTTGCAGCGTCTAATGAGTTGTAAATCCCGAAAGGAAGATGGGGATATACATACGTATACTTATATATCATGCCTTTTATGTTCCGAGTCCCAGACGTCTCTTTGTCTGCCGCTGAGCTTAAGCTTTTCATGCTTCATTATGTTGCCTTGAATGAATCTTTCGCCTTGCCTATCTCTTCATCCTTATTCATGCAGCTTCTCTAGCTTCTACTCCTAGCTGCCCTTTTGTTTTCCTTCGCCCACGAGCTGACATTGAGTTATTACATCCAGACAGAGATACAGCCCATAACCATAAAGCCCAGGTTCCCATCAGCTTCCACAGCAAGTGAGCCTAAGCCTAAACACCTTTTACGCCTCATTATCGGGCGGAGACAATAAACAATCGTTTAATTGGAATTATGCCTAAAAATAAACGCCTTTTCTGGGGAAAAACTAAAAGTCTTAAGCGTTTTTATTGGCATTATCGGCTTCAGCTATTTCCTGCTCTTAATTCAAAGCTCACGAGCCATCGAATAAAACATCCAAAAAGAAAAAAACGCTGAAGCCCCGAAAAAAACAAAAACCGATCCTCAATAATTAGAAATCAAAGCCGGTTTCATCTAAATGTGTGAGCATGTGTGCTAAGGTGCGTTTCGAAAATATAACTGAGTATAGAAAACAATCAAATTTCTTTCTTTGTATATAGAATTAATTAATAAATAGTAGTGAAATATATCTATTAAAAAAGTCAGATAAAATATATCGTACACTTAAATAAACCTTAATAACAAATATCTAGAAATAAAAACTGAAAAGATTTCTAAATTTATTTGTCTCATTTTGTCCGATATACAGAAGAAAGGTTTGATTTATCGCTCATGTTTTTAAATGCGAAAATATCGACTTATCGCTCTTAAATTAAAACGTTATAATATAGATTTTTACGTTAAATATCGATTCAGTAACGATGTAACGTCCAAGTCCTGCCATTTTACACTGTGTGGGATATATTGTATGAGCACTTACAGCTAAATACTCTCCGACTCTTAAATAATGTCAGATATATCAATTTAATTTTTTTTATATAATTATTAACTTATACATAATAATAAAAAAAAATCTCTAAAATATAGATCCTATCAATTTCAAAACGCACTGTCCCCTGAAACCGATTCCGAAAAAACTTGCCTACTTTCGTATTCAATAGTGTTATCAAGAAAGATGGTTTGAACGGTCAGACGCAGACCGCAAATGCGCTGCTCCGGGTTCCAGATCGTTGAGAGATGGTCCCCTCCTTCCCCGTAGCCCCCTCTGCGGTTGATGATTGATCTTATCGCGCGCCGCTCGACGCTCGTGAGTCATCATAAAAAAAAACACATATTTCTCTTCTTCAGCAGCAGCAGCAGCAGCAGCAGCAGCAGCGGCTGCGATCGCCATACGTTAGCTGTTTTGTACTTTATGGCCTTTTGGGCAGCGAAAAATAGGGGCCATCGGAGGGGGCTGGCTTCATAACTCAATGTGGGATGTCGTTTCGGTTCTGTTTAAGCTGCGTGCGAGACTCACTTTCCTCATTTATTTGTTGCTTTGCTTTTTTTTTGGCCCACACAAAGGCCGTTGCCAAAGTAGTCAGTCGTTGGTACTATGGAACGAAAGGTAGATTTAGAGTACTAAAAACTGGAACTCTGGTGGGAACCAAACTAAAACTTAATTAGTAATTACTACAAATTCCTTGGGCAATACGTTTTTTTTTTCTACATTAACGACTTGGCATAAATCAATGTATGGAAAGAGCTTACATTTTAATTTACATGGTGAAATACTTCACATAGGAAAGGGGTTTTATGAAATCCATAGCAACCTTCTTATCACTCAGTTTTTGTACACTTATCTATTTGATCTTTATTATTTCAAATTGGAATTATTAAACAATCAGAGAAATTTAAATTAAATTAAAAAGACATACAATCAATTTTTAGCACGCTGTATATTTTTTGCTTTTCATAATGAAATATCTCATTTTTAGATTTGTATTATTTAAGTTCTGTAATGTTGTCTAAATAGTTTTATTTTAATCTAATAAAATATCATAAAAATCATCTTGGTTTTATAATATTTTTATTGATGTGTCCAAAAGTATAGGATAATATGTGTTGAACCAAAAAGCTCATTGTAAATGTGTAATTGTTTACGAAAAATATTATTTATTTCAGCATTTTTAACCAATTTATTAAGAGGTTTAACAAATGTCTTATATTTTTCCTATTTTTGCATAGCTAAGGTTTATTAAAAGTTTAAAAAATGGCTCCTAATGTTCCTTGTCTAAAAGATCATATTGTTATTTACTACTTATTGTACTTCACTTTTTTGTATTATTGTATTTTTTTCATTTTAAAAAAATCTACTGTTCATCAACCCATTTGTTCGTGTTAAATGCGTAACTGTAAAATCATCCGTACAATTGTCCAAGCAGAGATGTAAAAAAATTAACAAAAATATTCACACACGGTCTGTGGCAAAGTGTCAGAAATGATAAATGACTTTCGCCGGTCGCCGTCTGCCGCTCTCTTTGACTCCGACTAATTTCCGCTTCCAGTGCAATTTCGCCAATCCAAAATTCCCTTGAATCTGTCGTGTAAAAGATATGTCCCGATATGAAATGCAGCATAGGCACGGCACACACACAGGCTCACAGAGGAGACATGACCAATGATTCAATCTGTTGGCATTCAGCCCATTTCCGGTTTCCATTACAGTTTCCCAGGCGAAACTGTTTTCACCCGGATTCCAACTCCTACTCCAACCGAGCCCGGTCACCTCTCTTACTTTTCTTTCTTAATTTTCCTTTTTTTTTCCTTGGTTTTTGGGGGGCGTTTCGCAGTCATCGGTCAGGAATTGGCGCAGCAGACACTGCGCTCCTGTCGGGAGTTGGAGGAGGAGCAGGAGCAGCAGCCGCAGCCAGCAGGAGGATGATTCCAGATTTCCGACCCAGACAAATTGCCCGCGGGCGTTGCCTGTGTGCTCAGATTCGAGAATCCCGGGATTCGAACCAAAAGTACAGTGTTTCCTTCGTAAGGCTGACTTTGAGGCTTGATAACATAAACACAAACCCCATAGAAGTGTGGTACAACAAGGTATAGCAAACAAAACGAAATACCTGTATATAGGTTCGGCTTAAGCGAAGCTCTACTGTATCCGTGCTGACCAACCATCCCAACCGACCGCCCTCTTCCTGTCCTAATTATGTTGTTGCACATGCAGTTTCATGAATGGACCAAAGCCTCCAGCTAATTCCCACACGCTTTTAAATGAATGAAAAATATTTATAAAACATATTTTTAATAATGTTGCGGGAGAAAAAAGTGGTGTTTATTTTTCAAAATGAACTTTGTCCAGACCTTAAAAATACCATTTATTGGAGGAGGTTCTAAAACTGTCCCTATTATAATTTCATATATCCATATCCATTCATATAATTTGGATTTATTCTGTTAATACCAAAAGTAATTTTTAGAAGCTTGTAGAGTTTCAGGGATATAAAGATTATTTTATATTATCTCTGGATCGCTTTTCCTTTTCTTGACTGATACTAATTTAGCAACCTTTCATAATAAATATAAAAAATTCAATCGCCCGAACAGGGACTTGAACCCTGGACCCTTGGATTAAAAGTCCAATGCTCTACCGACTGAGCTATCCGGGCACTTGCTCAGAGGAGTGACTAAAGTCGAATATTAAGAATGAACACATTAAAATCAAAAGAGGGATATTCGCTAAAACACGAGTGTCACTCGGGTGCTTTAGGGTCTGTTCCGAATTAAATAAAGTAGATTTATCAAATATTATTAGATTAAACTTAGATTTTCAGTTACATAACAAGCGAATAATGTTCTTAAATTTTCTAGACAAATTGGTCTAGAAAAAAATATGTTATATGATAAAATAAATATAAAACAGAGTTACTTTTCCACAGAAAATAATAGTTGACTTCCCAAATCACTCCAAAGGGAATACCCTTTGAATTTTATTAAATTACTGATCATTCTTAATTAGACAGACCTTATTAAATTTTGCGTATATGTTTTGAGAAAAAAAATATATCATAAATGCAATAGCAAACTTATCAATTCTGTGGTGTTTTCTTTTGTTTCCTATAAATTATGTGTATTTTTAGTTTATAAATTATATTATATGTATGTGTTCTTTTACGAAACTATAATAAAGTCACAAAAATAGCATCAAAAGGCCATAAACTGTGGTATAAGAAATTATTAATAGGGTGGCAACATATTACCATTGCTCAACATTTAGCAGGCTTTTCAGAGTTAAAAATATAAGAATTAATCAAATAAAAATAATTAAGACTGGTATTACTTTTTAAATTAAATTGTTTAGGTCAAAGACCATCTTAAAAATGCATTTAGTCATTTAGAAAATTCGTTTCGCTTAAAAATTCAATTGGAAATTAATCCGATTTGTGACTAAACCATTTATTGATATCCCAATTAGAGTTTCCATTCAGAACCGATGGAAAAGTCATCGGAAAACACAGTGAACGACCTCCGCAAAGATACGCCGACAGAAAATGAGGAGAATGCATTTATCAAAACATAAAAATAAACACAAATTGCCTCAAAAATAGACAAAAGGGCGAATACCAAATGTTACCAAGAGAGTGAGAAAGAGAGCTCGGAGTATTTAAACAGCTAACCAAGCGAAGGGAAAATGCAGGAAAATGCCTGTGCGTAGGGGTATGCTCCGTCTTCGTGTTTTCCCTCTGCTTTTCTCCTCTTTTTCACAGCTGCTGTCAAATGAAAAACTCTTTGCTCTCGCATATAATTACTTCTTGATTTTGGGATAGGAATTTTCGGGGCTATAGGGGTTTATCTTCGCTGACCTTATGACTGACAATTTCCTCAGCACATTTATCTCTTCCCCACTCTTCGCCCTTGCCTCTAGGTAGAGGCAATGCCTTTTCCCCACTCACTTTTCAACTTTTCCACTATGTTTTCAATTATTCCCCGCGTTTCTTTGTCTCCGCGCGGACAAGTTTTCCATATGTGTGTTTGCTTAATACGTTTTAAGCGCTTTTTAAGCGTTCAAGTCACGATTTTCATATTTATTGTGGAAGAAGAACGGTGCAGCTGGGGCAGGGATCGCTGATTGATCAGTTGTATGTATATATACTGTACTGTCGAGTGTGTCTACAAGCTCCGCTTGATGCTTATCTGGCTTCGATTTTTCTTCTCTGCCCAGCTCTCTTCTCTTTTCGTTTTCTATAAATTTAATTATTAGACTTGGGCTGCAGGCAAACTTTGAACTTTGTCTTATCGTTAATTACATCGCCAACGCTTTTTCGTCGTTATTTTCCCAAGATTTCCTTTTGTATCTCCGTGTGATGGATCACACTGCCATGTTGATTCCACACACATACGGGGGATTCCAACGAAATCGCAGTTCATGCTTTGATGGCTCTTCTCAGGATGCGGACCCGGGAAATTGTAGTTTTTATTCTCAACTTGTAACCGAAAAAATTAAAGGAATGTCGTACAGTAAAACTTGTGTAGGTGTGATAAATAATATAAATATTATGTATTTTTTTAGGCCATTAATTTGTGATTTATATATTTTATAAATTATGGTAGCTCAGGGTTTGATTGTCCCAGAGATCTTTGGTTTTTCTTAGGAGAAAGGGTCACTTGTACCTAGGACTTTATAATTAAATGCATAACAATCAAGCAATGTCTCTCTAGTAACTATTTTTTAGCAAAAATTCTTAAGATTTTTGCTAAAATACTTAAACAACAAATAACTAACATCTCATAAGTACCGTATATATTATTTAACTATTCAAAATTCCCTGAAAAACTCGTACATCATCGCTTCAGTAGCAAATTTGCATAGCGATTATTTTTTATGATCTTGTGATGGTGATTTCAGAGTATCTCGAACCTCAGACTGTAATGCAAATTTCCACGATACAAAATGCGAAGTGAGAGAGGAAGTGCCTTGCCTCGCCGTTCTCGTGTTGACAGGAAGAGGCGAAGACAGCCTAGATGAGCAGGGAATGATTTGGCACAAATTACCGTGGACTAAAATTAATTACTTGACCAGCACACAGCGCACAAGAGGAACTCGGAACCCACGAGTCAGCCGAGCATGTCCTTCTTCTTGATAATGACCAATGGATGGGAACCGGGTGCATAGAAACTAATTTTATATGCAAAGGAAAGGAAAATTTTCGTTTTCATTGGAAAAATGCATAAATTTTGTTCCAGACAGAGGAAACAGATGCATGTCTTTGTTTACAATTCCGCTTTTAAGTGAAATTTACCGCCGCCGCTTTGCTCCTACGCGTGAAATTGTAATAATTAAGGAAAACACAGAGAGGGTAGAGTAGGGGGGAAATTGAAAAACCATTACGCCGCAGCAGTTTTCTCTCTCTTTATTACAGTTATAATTTATTTGAGGCGATTTTTCAATCGCACTCGGCATGCGGTCAGCTAAAGAAGCGCTTCGCTCCATCAATCATGATCACCCTCTCCCCAGATCCAGATCCAGATCCCCGTCCCCATCCCCCCAATTGATCAAAGAAGGGACTTTATGGCATATAGCATATGTATTCCTCTCTGGGGATTCGTTACGCGTCTCAAAGTCGAATGCCGAAATGGCATTTTAACATGAGTTTGGCTTTCATTAATCAACATTGAAAAGGTTGCACTCTTCTCCGTCGGCGTTCGAGGATGCACTTGAGTGGGCGATATATACTCGTTCGGTCATGGAGGGAGTCGAGGTTCCCCTGCTTAACTGTCCAATTGAGTGCATCAAGCACTATAATCGGGCTCTTTTTATATGGTAATATTTATTTAAGAGCACTGGGGCCTGGCAGTCGTGGGAATGGGAATATTATTTTAATGATGGGTTCTAGCTTTTGTTTGTGGAAATTTGAAATTGGGAATTAACAGTAATGTGTAAGTTGATAAGTTTATTTATTTTTTATTTTTCCAAATGTAAGTCCCTGAAAATTCCCACACCAACCCAAATGCTAACAGAGGTCAATAATCAAAATATAATAAACTTTATAAAATTAATAAATAAACTAAATATAAGCACACTGTAAAAAATCATAAAAAAAAAAAACCCAGCCTGAAGGCCTTCGTTGCTCTGGCTATTTCTCTTTGTACCTCAAAATTAATTTTAAGGTACAATTAATTAAATAAATAAATAAATTATTTTTTATTTGTTGCTGAGTAATTCAAAGCTTGTAAACAATATTTAAAAGTTGGAAAAATGTGGGAAAGAAATATCTTTTAAATACTATTTAAACCTTCTTTTGGTAATGTGTTGTCGCTGTAAAAATATTTAATTTAATTTATGTGTCTCTTGGCCGATATATCAAACCAAATATCGATTTATCGCAACGTTGGAAGATCGATTTATTATTAACATTCTTTTAAAATATCAATACACAACCAATATATTGATATTTTCTGCTTCTAAAAATATTAGTAGATAGCACAGTATTAATTCCTTGTCTTAAAAACTTTTGAATATCATATAATTTTCATATCGCTTCTCCAGTATCATTTAGTGTTTATTAAAAGTAAGTTAGCTTCTCGTGAATGCGCTTCTTCTACTTTTAATTGTATTTTCTTCATCTCTGGCTATATCATCTTCATCTATTCTTCAATTATCGTTTCATTTTCCACGCTCTCTCTTTCCGCCAACCCACTCCACTTTGACCCTCTGCGATGGCAATTTTCACTTAATCGTTTTTCCTCCCCTCCGTTGCTGTTGCTGTTTCTCAATTTTCCGGGGAGTTTTCGTTGTTTTCCTGTTTTCCTTCTTTTAGCTACCTGCAGGAGTAGTTTGCTTTGACAGCTCTCTCAATTATGCCCAGGTGATTGCCATCCCATTAGGAAGGACTCTCTGGCTGCCTTTTCCCTGGCAACAAAACAATAGAATTAAATAGGGATACACACTGGTACACCCTTTGCAGGTGCACGTTGTTTCATGTTTCAACCTGTTGTGTGGGTCCTTTTTAGCATGCATACTCGTGTTACTTTTGTGTTCATTTTCGGGGTCCTTTGTGGCTATTTCCTTTTGCTGAACAAAGAAATTCCTTTGCCATTTAAAAGAGCATATCTCTTTGTAGTTTCTGACTGCTAAATTATGCAAGAAAAATAATAATCTCAACAAGCTGAAGGAATAGTTAAGTTGAAGTTGAAGTTGAAGGAATAAAGAGTTCCCATGTCAAGAAGAATTAACCTCAGGCTAAGTTCTATCCGCACTTGGCAGACTTTCCACACCCGACAGGCGGGTCCAGTTTTCATGGGTTTCTTTGTTTGGATTTATTTATTTTCTTTTCTTTTCGCCCTGAGGCATTGGTTTCGTAAAAGGTTCGAGAAACGGAGACTGCATTTCGGTTAATCAGTTTGATTAATGTTGCCCTAATTGACTTTCACTCGCCATGGCCTTTCCATTTCGTTTATAACGCATTTAAGCCAGAATTTGGCAAACCAGTTCCAGGCCATATAGCTCCCCTTTCTTTTCGTTTTTAGTTTAAGGAAATTTCCATTCCAGTTTTGTAAGATCTCCATTTAATTGCCGAGGCAATTTTTAGCTCGTTTTTAGTGAAAAATCAGAAGCAGCTGCTGTTTTTGTGCATCTTCATTTCGCCACATGTTGGGAATGGGAATGGGACTGGGACTGGGACTTTGACTGGGGAATGGGACATGTGTTCCTCAACATTCGCGCAACCTTTGGTATCGAGGGGATACACATCGAGTGAGTATTTGCTCCACCCAGGTTCATTGACCCCTTTTCTCCAAGGGAGCAGGGACCAGGAAGAAGTCATGTCGTCCGCAACTTTGTCCGCAAAAAGTTTATCAAAAGCGCCAGTAACCATAACTAGTCATACCTCCTCCCTTTTCGCAGTTATGTTTAGAGTTCTACTTTTCATTTCTACATCCATTTCGGTTCAGTTCAGTTCAGTTTTCAGTTTTCTGTTCAGTTTTCAGTTTTCTGTTCAGTTTTCAGTTGGCTATTCACGAGAAAGTGGCACGACATGTTCTTCCGCCTCCTCCGCGGCGTAGCTGGTTGGCGTGTTCAGGAAGCATCGTCGTCTGGGCGAAACTGGGTTGGATTTGTAGCAGCAACCTGACAGACGCCGGATGTCATCTAACTGTCGGTCTATTTTTCCTGCCCCTCCGCTACTCCTACTCCGCCCCAGTCTTTCCATTGAGAAGCGGCTGTATTTTCGCCCACTCTCCCTCTTCATTTATGCGGAATTTTCACTTGTCTGGCAGTTGGCGGGCTGGCATTACATTAGCTAATAATGCACAAGGCACTCTTTTGAACTGGAATTGGGAATTACAGAAGATGTAATTTAGGAGATGGCTTTCGGAGCAAGATGGTGGTATTTTAAGAGGCAAAAGGTCAGTGCTTTAGGTTTTTAATCAAGGGAAAAGTTGATTTCGTGCAGGATTTTCATTTAAATATATAATCTTGACATCATTTGATTTCCACAAATCCCGATTCCCAGCTTTTATTAAAATTATGTTATAAATCCCAGAAAAGATATAAAACACAAGTTCAGTGCATAAATTCACGCAGTTTTTATTTCCTTAAAAAACCCCTTCCCTGTAACCGATATATCCTTTTTTTTACATATTTAAAAGACCCAAAGGCAGAGGCATATCATTCACGGGGCCATGACAGGCTTAATAAACTAAGTTAACTGGTGATGCCGAAAAATGTGCGCCATTTAAATTTTTATCCCTCCCGTTCGTTGGCTCTTTTTTCGGCATCGTCCTGGCCTGGCATTCCACTTGACGGCACTTGAGCCTGGCGTCGTCATCGCTTTCGTCCTTTCGCCAGGGGTAATTTTTGCACGTGTGCCGACACTTGACGGGAAGCGATGGCTTGGCTTTCAGGGATTCGAAGGAGCAACTCCTGGGCCAAGGCGATGCAACAATTGGTGGTGGGGAAGACCTAAAAGCGCTGCCAGCTCAATTAAGTCAACTTAATTGGCCTAATTGACTCAGACTTCGGCCAACAAAGGCTGCCATCCGAGGCATAACTCCCGGAGGGGAGTGGGTCGGGGGATTACTTCGAGAGAGTGAAATTTTAAGACCGACAGATAAGCACGTTGCCGGTCGTCTGTCGGGTTAACTTTTGGCCCCGACTTATCGCGGCAACCCAGAAAAAAAATCTATCCAAACAACAAAGTGAGGCAACAACAGAGACGCAGCATAAAAACCTCATCAACAACCCAGCGACAGGGTTGACACAAAGACCTCAAATAAACAAGCAGCAATTTGAAAATAACAAATAAAAAAAAACCATACACGCACACATAAAAAAAAAACAAAAGCTTGAGGCAGGGGAGGAAAAAACAAACTAAAACTGAAATTCAAGAAAAGAAATTGAACTTCCTTTTTAGCTTCTCGGCGACTTCGATAAAATGCGAACAGCAAATGTGTGTGCACAGAAAGAAAAAGTAATTCTTTTTATATACAACATAAGTTATATAACATTATATAAAACATAAGAAAACCAAAAAATATTTATCTCTAGAGTATTATTTTAACCAAAATATATTCTATTTATTTATCTTTTCTTACGATATATCAAAGAATATATATATATCGTAGCGATTCTATATCGTTTTACTTAACGATTATGGCATCAAATATCGATCAAGTATCGATTTATTTTATTAACACTAAAAAGTGCCTTAGAAAACTTATTTCCCTAACCAAATATACTAAAAAAATATATAAATAAAATAATAATAAAACAGAAGTTCCCTTCACTTTTATAGTTTTTTTTATAAAGAAGATTTGATTGTTTAATCTTTTTTAAAATACAATTTCTAATTCAATTCAAAATAAAAACACTCTCTCTTGTCTTAGTCTTTATTTAAATATTTCCAATTAAAAACCTAAACCTTTTGAAAGCATTTTCTCTGTGTGCCATTTGAATTTGCTTTGTGTAAACAAATCTTGTGAATAAAAAGCCAAAAACTTATTTGGGTTAAAAAAAGAAAAAAAGAAGTAGGAGGAGAACGAGAAGGAGAAGGCGGAACCATGAGCCAGCAGAAATTCAAATTCAACTTGAAAATTCGTAATGAAAATGAAATCGCAGCGGGAAAAGCCAACTTGGCGGCCAATTGAGATTTGAAATTGAAACTCGCACACACACACTCGTACTCGGAGGAAAATCCACAAGGCGATCCGTTAAATTGGCGCTGCTAATGTGCGAGTTTTTATCCGATGATGATGAGTGATGGAGATGATGATATGGCCAATGGACATGAAGTTGCTAATGGTTCCAAAGATGATGAAGAGTGAAGAAGAAGCTAATTTAGAGAGGCTGGAAGTCTAATGGAAAGTCTGAGTTGTTTTTTGCTTGAAGAAATCGAAAAGCTTACTTCCTTATTGGTAAAATTTGTTCTGTCTGGCCTTTAATTAGAGTGGAATTGGAGCAGAACTCTGCTGTATGATCGGTTTTGGATTGTAATAGTTGATTTTGGGACTGAAACTAATGAAATTATTGGTTATTTTTAGGTCAAGTTAATGTTTAGGTATTTATTTCTATAATTTGATCTTAAGAAAGTGTTCTTGTTTAATGATAGGAATAGATGAATTAGATATAACCTATATGGTCTTAAGAGGTAACCCATCCTAGCCACACAATTAACCTAAAAATGTTATTTAGTACCCAATTTTCGTGTAGTTTAAGCCGAGTTTAACTTTTTAAACTTTAATTACAACTTTCCCATCTAAACATCTCACTTTCAGCGGAGACGCGAACGCGGACGCATCCATTTGAAGGGCGTTCGGCTGGTGGAGGAGGCCACTGTCAGCGGGGAGGGCGGCGATCCCTCGGCACCGGATGTGAGTGGCCAGAAATCGATGGGAGTAGCTGGAGTTTGATTAACCAACATTGTGCTCTTCCATCCATCCCACCATCCAGGGTTATCCGTTCCAAGTGGGCTACTGTGAGATCTCTGCGTCGGCGAATCCCCAGCAGCTGTTGGAGAGCGGCGGAGGAGGTGCAGTCGGAGTCGAGGGCCAGCTGAGTTTCCGCTCGGCAGTGCCACAGTACACACTCTACGTGATCGCCACCAGCGAAAAGGAGCGCAGCGAGTGGATCCGTGCCATACGCCAAGGTGAGTCTATGTCTTTAGCTCCTAATGACCCAAAAACAGTTAGGGAGCAGCTGTTTTTTGGTCAAATCGATCGATCAATGGAGGAGAGGTTGTGTCTATTTGACATTTAAAGACCTTTTCTTATCGATATTCTTTTCTCATCATCCTTTTCAGTTTGCGAGGATAGCAACACTCCCAAGTCCTACCGCTACCACCCCGGCTTGTGGTCTGGCAAGAAGTGGAGTTGCTGTAAAGGAATATCAAGAACCACATTTGGTTGCCGAGCTGCAGCACATTGGCGAGAGGCCAACAATAATCCAAGTGAGTTTTACCAAAGCTTTTTAAACAAATTAAATAAATAAGTAAAGAGAAATGAATTAAGAGGGAAATCAAGCTTTAAATCAAAAGCAAATATATATAAATCATTTATATCAAATTATATATATAAAATATCTCTTTTAGCTAATGATCTTTTAACTCGAAGCGTTCTCAAAATAATCCTAAACCTCATATAAATTTCTTGGTAAACTGTGGTTTATAAAGATAAGTTTAGAAAAGAAAAACATTTTAGGCTTTATTTAAACATATACAGACCAAGAAATTAGCTAAGCCATCTATTTATTTATTGCTTCTCCTGTGAACATTTCATTCCCTGACTTACTAAAATTTGTAACACCCGAAGAGACATATACTTTAAAAGGAAAATAATCACACCCCAGCTGGGAGCACCTCTTGAGGCTAGCCTTGACTGCCATGGCGGGGACTTCCTTGCCAGTGTCAGAGGCAAATGTCATTGTCAACTGTGAAGGAACTGCCCTCACAAATCCCGGGGATCCCTCCGAAATGCTCTTCTTTGTATCTGAAGAATTTTTTTCTCACTTATCGCCCCTCGGTTTTCACATGCTCTGGGTTTTGCATTTGCAACGCTTTTCCTTTTTCCTGTCGTCAGGCCTTATTTGACACATTGTCTGGCGGTGCCAACTGGCTTCTTTCCTTTTATTTTCCCATTTCTTATTGTACGTGCGTGTCTGGAGTGCAGGCTCTTCTGCTTTTCCAAGCCGTTAATGAGCAGAACAGGCTCGAGCCTGGGGAGAGAGATGCTCGCACTTCTGGTTAGAGAAAAAATGTATATCTGGGAGCTACGCACATACTCTGGCTCTGCGGTGTGTGTGGCCGGAATAAATAGATCCCAGGGACGGGGAAGTATGGTTAAGTTAAGTCCACACAACTCTAATGCCACTTGGCACCTGGTAAAATAACAGTCCATGTCTATTGACTGGCTGCGAATTCCCAATAATGTGTCTGTGGTCTGCAAATACTAGTTGGCTGAAAACGTTTATTTTCTGTTATTTGACTGCAAGAGGAAATGCAAATTACCTTAGGGGAAAGCTGCAGATTTTGTGTTAAAGTTATATATATTATATTATTGCAAGAAGCCACCGATAAATCTCCTTAACTACAAATTTCTTTAAAATTTACAATTAAAATTAAAAGATCTTTCTCCACATTTCGTAATCAACCTCACGAGATTTTTTGTTTAATTTTAAACCAGATTATGTCTGGGTTTTTGAGTCATCAAAACAAACCTTTCGGTTAGCAGTAGATAAAGAAAGGTGTACATAAAAACAGGAAGGGGTTAAGAAAGACCTTTTGTACATCAAATCTTTGGAAAATAAATACAAAACCTAAATTTCCCAACTGATACAGAATTCATAAGATAAAAGGTGTGAGATTGGAATGTAGTAAACACCTTCTGGCAATCCTTTGGCTCTCATTATCAGGGTATTTTTTGTGTTTGTGTTCATCAACTGTCATAAATATTTTGATGTGGATATGAACCAATGGCGACCTTAACCCCTGACCCGACCTCCTGCGGCAGCTGCAATAATTGTTGGAACAACTTTTCCCATTCGCCGACAGCCCGCAGATGTCAAGCTGATTCTTCTGATTGCTCATTTGTGTCATCAGATTAGATTGGGAAATGGGAAATATAGAGTGGAAAATGGGAGCGTAGCGGACTCCACCCTCCTCCGAACCATGTGTGAGCACACTCTGTCTCAGTTTGTTTGACAGTTTCAACGAATTTAGGGCGCAATATCTTCTTCAGATTTTTTTCTCAGTTGGGGGAACATCAATTAGAGGCGTCACTTTAAATTGCCGTTAAGTCTGCCAATTCTGGCCAGTCATTGGGGAGCCACAAGGGATCCAAGGGTAACCATTGGGGAACTCCTCCAAAAAACGTGGCGGATATAACAATAAAAATCAGGTCGCCTTCATCTTCATTTATCAGGCGAAGAAGACAATGAAAGTGGAATGACTCCGACTCCGACGGCGACTGCGATTGCGGGAGCTTGTCAGTTGCCGTTACAATAAATTAGCCTGTCAATTTTTACCGCGCCGGGTTATCGCTTTTACCCCTGCAAAGAAAGAAAAAAAAAAAACCCTTTCCTTTGAGTTCTCCAGAAATTAATTACACTGGAATCCTTTTCCTGCGCGCATTTGACTTTCGCCGCGTGCCAACACAACGCCTCTGCGATGGATGGTGTGTTGGCCTTGCTGTAATTAAAAACATGTCTCTTTAAGTGGCCAAAAAGCAAGGAAGAATTGAGTAAGAGATGGGTAAGAGGAAAAGTGTTGAATTTATGGTTATTACGAGGGGTTACAATAATAAATACAGAAGTGAAATTGGTTGTAAAATGTACAGGGAAATGAAATAAATCTTCGAATTGAATATGTATATTTTTGAATTTTTGTTAAGACTACAATAATATCCCCTGTATTTTTAGAAATAAGGAAAAAATAGATAGGGATCTTTAGTAGGGATGTATATTAGAGAAAAAGGATGTATGTAATATAATTATACTGACAAAAATATTGCTCTCAATTTCACTAAGACGAAACCCCGAAAATTATGAATACTTCTTCAAATAAACTCCAGAAAAATGCTAGGAGTTCCCCAACTCTACTCACTAGGGAAAACGTAATTAAATGAAGTAATAAACCCCAAAAAATCTGAACAATATAATCAGGCAAAACGCTGAAAGAACAACCACTTCTAGCTGCAATTTAACGATGTCATTGCTCTCTCTCTCCAGATTCTTCGTTGTATTTTTTTATTGTGCTTCGGTTTTCCCTAAGTAAAAAAACACAAAGATTTATGGGTCTCATTTTAAGTGCCACAAAAATAGTTTCATGTTGCGATTATTATCTGAGTGAAAGAATTAAAAGGAAAGAAAGGGGAAGTCTTAACGTAATAAAAAAGTGAACCCGAAAACAAAGAAAGGCATCAAAGGCAAAGTTTTAAAATAAATATTTAAATTTAATATCTTATTTATATATTAAAATTTAGTGTTTTATTTGTTATTTGCCTTTGAAGGCAGTGAAGGAGGAGAGAGAAGGCTTCGTTTTTGGCCAAGTGCCCACTGGCCAGTTGTCCAAAAAACTGGTTTCCCTTCCAGTTTTAGTTTCGGATGTATCCGCAGCAGCAGTTCGATATTTAAGAGCGCCTGCGCGCCTCAAGAGAACCTCCGCGAACCACAGAAACCGAAGCCAAAAAGCTGAAAAACCAAACTCAAACTGGTTTTTATTTTGGCTCTGACTCCGACTCCGACTCTGGCTGTGGCTCTTGGGCCAATTGTTTAAGCCTCGAATGGAAAAATAAACAAAAACAACTGCTGCCAGCAGCCGTATCTTTGTATCTTTGTATCTCATTGGTGGTATAAGTATGCTTGTGCCTAGGCACGTGCATTGAACTTGGCTCAAGAAAACTAGGATGGAACTCTCGGCTCAGATCTTCTAAGAGCCAGGAGGAGTGTCCTCCTCCTGTCTACCTGTCTGTCCCCCTGATGATTTGATTAATTTCGCTATTAGCTGATCTCTCTTTCTGGGCATGACGTCCGCCCTTCCATTTGATTTGTAATTAGCTGCCCCTTGTTGTCTCCTGCAGCAGCTAGGTTTCATTTCTTGGCGAAAAAGAAAACCGAAATGCGTCCGGGTGACTGACCATGAAAATGGAGTTTAAGGCCTCTAAACCTCTGAAACAAAGTTGTAGGGCACTTTGAAAAATATTAGGTATGAAAGTGAGGGTACTTGGTGATTGGTATTACCTATTTCCAGTTAATCTACGGACTGGTCTCTTTATTAAGTTATTACCGATTTGAGGTATTTTTAGATACTTGTTAGATCTTAAGCTTTAAAGTATTTTCTTTAAGTGTTGATTGTCTGAATTGCGTTGCCTGTTCCCGTTCTTGAAAACCAATCCGCCAGACAAGAAACGCGCCTTTGTGCCTTGTTTGTACCCTGACAAAGGCTGTTCTTATTTCATAAAATGTTTCAATATTATTAAATATGGTGTAAAATTTAGAAATATATCATGAGGTAATATTCCTGATTCAGAGTTCTTAAAAATAGCACTCAGGAGTATAAATAAAAATGGTATAAATATAAATAAATAATAACAAAAGTTTGCACGTAGTTTCCCATATTTAATATTTAATTTCTTATGTCTTACTAATAATAACAAGTATAAGGGTATTTAAACTTCGACTTTCGAGTGTAATCTCCGATTCTCGCTGATGTTATTTTGTGTGTTAGTTGCTGCTGCTTCTTTTTTGTGTTGTTCCCTGCATCTTCAGTGGCTGGTGGCATTGGTTGGGACTTGGGTTGGTGGCTCCAATTCGATGCCTTCGACCTGCTGCTGCCCAATGTGCCTCGCTTTCCAGCTTTATTCTGTTCTGGGTTCGGTTCTGATCTTTTGAAAAGTTTTAGGCCTGCGGTTCCCCCCGGCTGGCCATCCTGCCATGATTAATGATGCGTTCTGTTGTGATTCGTTCTAAACGTGGGAAATCGGCAGCAGAAGTCGCCGAGCTTTTAGGCGACCCTTCCCTTTCTCGGCCAGTTCTCTTTTGTTAACTCAGTTGTTTGCTCTTAAGCTTTCCATCGTGCAAAAACAAAAAACAAGAAAAAGAAAAGACGACGCAATAATTATTTTTGGCCATCGACATACATAATTTCTTAAGCACAAATTTCGTAAGCAATTAATTTCTTTTCACGCGAAGTCTCTGACATGTGACAAGCGAATGATTTTCTATAATCTGCCATTTGATATTGCATAATCGCGCAAGGATTTGTTATGCTAATCTTGGGATTATCTGCAGAAAATGAAGTGAAATTGGTAAAGAAATTCTCAGCAGGTTTTAGCCAGTTTGATTAGCGGCGTTAAATCAATGGTTATTGACAGAGCTCTCAAGTTCTATCATGTTGATGGATGGCTTAGGTAATGATTTCGATTTATGTAAATCTTTTTAACTATCTTTCTTTGAAATTTAATTTTTCACTTAATATTTAAGCAGTAAAACCAGTTCAGGATAGAAAGATATATTAATTCTTAAAAGAAATGCTTTATCTAGACACAGCTTATGGCAGTCATCAGCAGGAGCTCAAGAATGGTTAGTTAAGAATTCTAGCAACAACACAAACAATTCAGTTGGGAATTTTAATCAAAAGCAACTATCTTGAATATCTGTTTCTCTGCGATTGAGAAGCAAATAAGTTTTGCTTTCTTTTTGAAGATGTTTTCAATTTTTCCTCCCTATTATTTTCCACCTTTTCCCTGTTGTTTTGTCTATTTTTGTTTTGCTCTCAAATTGTTTTCCTAATTGCGCTTTTAATTGATATTAGCTCTCTTTGGCTCTCTCTCGCAACTCCATTTTGGTTGCCAGCCGAAAGATGCAGCCTCCGAAACAGACCCCCTCTTCTACTTCTCCCCCACTGTCTCCACTTTTTTCCTTCATCTCACACTCACTTTATCTCATTCTCTCCCTTTTGTGTGCAGTGCAAGTTTCCTTGCCCAAAAAAATAAACACACAAAAATGGCTCTTGAGCATATTTCCTTTATATAAAAAAGAGGAAGACTTTAGAACATTTTATTTTGTTAACACCACCTCCTTCCAAGCTGCTTACTTGTCATCTCTTCTACTCACAAGCATGTAACAAATTCTAAAACGAATCTAACTGTAATTGTGAGTGCACAAGTGCTCATTGATTTGCCTAGGCTCCAACAATAACAACTATGTTTTATGGGGTCTTTCTCTTTGTGCTGCGCTCTCCTGTTCTTTGCTGCTCTATTGTGTACTCGTGCTCTTTGGGGTTCGCATCTCTCAACACTCGAACTCTTTGAAGATCCACTCACAGCTGTAGCCCTTTTTGGGTCTCCATTCAACTGGTTTTCTCTCAGCTGCTGCACTTTGACACTCTGTGCATGCTTTCTCTTAAGATGTGCACTTGAAGAAATAAAAGTAATTACTTCAGTATGAAGGGTTCCCTGTAATTTTTAAATTCTTCCCGATTGTTCCGTCTCCAATAATAAACAATTTTAAATTAATTTCGTTTCACATTTAAGCAACAATGTTTTTTCAAGTG
Source organism: Drosophila jambulina (assembly GCA_018152175.1). Taxonomy (NCBI): domain Eukaryota; kingdom Metazoa; phylum Arthropoda; class Insecta; order Diptera; family Drosophilidae; genus Drosophila; species Drosophila jambulina. The sequence goes on from JAECXH010000114.1 coordinate 2,458,692, forward strand.
CAGAACTCCCTTAGTCTCGTCAACTCGAGCTCTCTCTTCCGTTCAACTTTTTGAGCTCTGCCGCTGCTCAGAGAGCCCGCGACGCCTGCGTCTTGAGTTGCGCCGCTGGGTTATCTCATTCGATTCTCAGGTGTCTGAGTTACTTTTGAGTCGTCGTCGAGTGCACAACGCATAGCGGTTAGCGGATTGCGGTTTCGAATTCAGTTGTCGCGTGTGCCATTTAAAAATAAATAAATAATACAAAAAATATAAAGATTAACTAAAAATCGAGTTAACGCAACAAGTTGCTAGATCACCGGCCCCGATTAGCTGTGTGTGCGCGCCGCCGAAAGTGCAATAATAATTCAAGAAAGTCTGTATTTACGAGCGAAACGTGCATTGCGGCGACAAAATGTAAAATGCTCAAGCAAAAGTGAAGTTTCTCCACGAAAAGTGCTCTCAAAATTGTGGTCGTCCAAAATTACAAATCCCCAATGTAAATATCTGTTTTAAAAGATCTAAAAAAGAAATTTAAATAAAAGCAAGTGTTTGGCAGCCAGGCGAAGCGAGGCGAGGCGATTTTTCTGCCTTGATTTATTACCTTTAAAAAGATCTCACTCACTCGTCTCCAAAAACAACTCATTTCTAACAGTAAAAGTTGCTTATGTCACGACGCACATACACAGACTTACCTGCGGTTTGAAACCCTATTTTGAGCCCCCTGTGGTCTGGCAACTCTGCCGCGCAGCCGGAGTAAAGTTGTTTAACTTGTTTCTTTTTTTCGGCGTGCCACCAGCAGTTTTTCTGCTTTTTGCCTTTCGTGCTTATCTTTTGCGCATTTTCTAACAGTCTTCTGTCACCTGCACCCGCCGCCCCCTGCCAGAAATTCATTATTTTTTCCCTGACTATTTGCTTAATTAACTTGTCGACAAAAAAAAAAAGAAGAAAAAACTTTCTTGAGCTTGGAGGAACTTCCCAAAAAGTTATTCTTGGGTTTTTATGGTATTCTTTTGTATTCTTTTCTGATGTTGATTTGAGAATTAATCAATGGGTGTGTAAATCTTGGATTTTTTCGGCACGTGTAAAAAGATAGGAATCTGTAGAGCCCTCAGAATATAATTGTATTGTATATACTAGTTAGTCTCTTAGCAACAGATTCTTCTTCATTAATTAATTAACATTAACTACCTCAGCTTATTTCACCTAACCCTGTATAGCTCCCTCTTTCTTTTATATATAAAATTTTAGTACATAACCCTCCTGTTCACACCAGACCAATTAGCAGAGTGAAAGAGGGCGCCTCCAAACCCAACGAACTTCAATTCCCAAGTCGTGTTTTATGGCCTCTAAGAACCCTGAAAAATTCTAAGCAGGTAGCCGCCAAATGATCCCTAAATCCTCCTCCACTGCCGTGTTGTGTAATTCAATATTATTCTTGTGGATATTTGTATTTATCCCAAAACAGGATCCTACGAAGCGGCTCAGCCCAGTTCGGTTTGTTTTGTTTTCTTCCTTTCCTCATTTGTTTTTCGATCGAGTCTTGTGTTTAGGTCACTTTGCTTTAACGAGAATTTGTTCGCCGCTCGCCGTTTGTTTTATGTTTATTTTTTTCGTCGTCGTCGTTGCTCTGACTGTGAGGCCAGCACGTTCAGGCAAATGCTTAAATACTTAAGCCTGCTTATCACGTAACCCAGCTCAGAAACGGAGCCCGTGGAAAGCCGTGGAATAACTCTTGAATCCACCGACTTGACACACAGAGCGGTAATGAAAAGATATTGCCTGGGAGTGGTCATAAAGGAAGTATCAATCTTCGTCGACTTCGGTTATTGGTATTTCATCATTGGCCGTAATTGGCATTTGGGATGTTCCTTTAAGAGGTGACAAAGGAGGCAAAAGAAGTTGGGTAATTATGGGTTCTGAATGGGGAAATACTTATTATTAAAAATTCCTTGGAAATTGTAATAAAAAAGTATAATTGATTTCAGAAGCAGGCTTATTTAGACAGCTGTTTTAGTGAAGAGCCACCCGAACCACCTTTACCAGTAGCAACCAGCCCAGGCTTAGCCTGATTTTCTTTAAGTTCTCCGTAAAAATGTGAAAACATTAAACCTCTGTGACTCACAGATGTAGAATCACACAATTAACCCTGTTTTTCCTATAAAACCTTCTCATATTCTCAGTGCCGCCTTGTCATTGTTTTTCTCGCAATCGCTCGGCTCTTGTCCCCCCATTACTTCCCATATGAATTTCTCAACTTACACCTCATTTACTGACCAGATCCATCGCTGACTTTATCAGCTGGAACCCCGCTTATCACTCTGGCTTTTGTGGAGGGTCATTAAAAGAATTACAAAGACACAACACTAAAAGTGCCGTTTCAAATTTCAATAGAAATCAATTCAGTCCACTCGTGTTTTCTCAGCTTTCTGGCCTTAAGCTTTTGTTTATGAAAAATGAAGAAAGGGGAAAGACAGTGACAGTTTTTCTCCTCATCTCGGCATTCCCATCGCTCGTTTTCATGGTGTTCTGGAGAAAAGAGACCCATAAAAAATAATAAAAATAACAAACCAAAAACCCATTAAAAGGTAGCTTGAAATTGTCATTAAAACTGAGAATAACTGAGAAATAAGCCGGACAAAGGCAAGAAAGAGAGAGGTAAAAGATAACCCTACATGGCGGCAAAGGCATTAAATTTGTAACTCCAAAATGTAACTACCAAAAGTCATAAATGTTTGGATTACAAATATTTTGATGGCCGATTAAACAGGCGGGAGGTTAACTTTCTTACCTCACTTGACAGTGTGAGTGTGGGTAATTCTTGGTAAATGCGATTGGCATCTGTAAACCTCTCCATAAAAGCAAATATAAAACAAACGAGGCAAACTGTTCTTAACAAATGAGCAAACAGTAAAAACCCATCCTCCTTTCTTGATGGAAAGTACTGAGAACTACAGTTGAGGTCGTTAAAATAGGACCGAATGAGAGTCTTAAAATATAAATTAAGAGATGAGTGGCAATTGGTTTAGTTCATTACATAAAGATTTTACTTACAGATACAATTTATAAAAAATAAAATGCTTTTGCCCCTATATTCCTGCACCTAACTGTGGCAGCTCCTTGCCTTTGTGTTTATGTGTGTGTGGCAGGTACCCCTAAGAAAGATATATCCATTATCCATGTTAATTATCGGTAGGAAAAATGTTTTCCACTCTCAAAACAGGCCAAACCACTTGTGTGTGGTGTGTGTGTGTGGCTCAATTTATAATGCAAAACCAGGCTCAGACTCGGACTCGGCGGACCTCGTTGAAGGATCCGTCGCCTAACGGTTGTTACACACACACACTCACAGTCTCTCGAGTAGAAAAACACAGATACGAAAAGGTAGTTTTCGGATGCCTCTTCTCGAAGGTTGCAAATAAAAATCGGAAACAAGTTTCATCGCCTGCCACCTCTCCCTGTGCTCTTTCCCTTACCTTACCCTGCTCCGAAACTGGTTGAGAAAATAATAAGAAAAAACTCTTTTGCGTATTGCAAAAGCCTGCACTTAGTTTATTTCTTCTCTTCTGATTTTCTGCGCTTTTCCGTTGGTACCGTTAGCAATTTGCCAAAAGTAAATTGGCCCAAAAAAAAAGAAGCAAGATTCAATTGCAATTTGCGCTGGCTCTCGGCTCTCGGTCGTTCATAAAAATTGCATTTTATGGAGCCGCAAAAAACAGCGGGTCAAGGTCAGCTACGTGCCATTTCATTTCATCTTTGGATCCAGACTCTTAACACCAATCGAGGGAGCGGGCAAAGCCGTCGAAACAAGCAGGCAAGCACAACAAAGGCCTGACAAGCGAAAGCAGCCACTTCCACACACACTCTTCTTGACCGCCGAGTGTTTGGCGGATTTAGGCTCTGCCTTTGTTGGATTTTTATTCGGGCCTTAGCATTTACCTTTTGCCGGAATCAGGTCAAAGCGGCGGTTCGCAGCTGCTTTCTACCGCCACGCCCCACAAAGGTTTATTTTGGCCACAGCTTTCCTTTCCTTTTTGCCTTGGGCCATTCGCCCAGCATCTTGACTCTCTTTGGGTTTTCTGTTATTATTATTATTTTGCCGGGCAGGTCAGGCAAGGTCAATGAGACGTCAATATGTCAACGCTTTACATATTCATTTGTTCATCACAACTGTTATTATTTTCCGACCAACGCTCCTCCTTGCCCGTAATTAAAGTCAGACAGTCTGGAGAGTTGAGGCTTTTTACGAGAGTTTTTACAGCTTGTATAAGGCGTGAAAATTTCACTTTTTTTCTTCCAATTTGACAAAAGTGTTAAAATCGGAAATCTGCAGCACAAATTGCTGGCAAATCAAGCAAACAAAGAGCGGGGCTTTAACTCTGTGGCCTGGCGGTCATATAAATGTGCGCATTGTTTTCTAATGTGGATTTCCCACGACTTTTCATCGAGATTTTAGTGCTTGAATGTCAAATAAACAATTTTTGTGTGGGGGACCTTGGCTGTTAAAATAAATAAATATTAGTTTAGGTTTTGTTTTAGTAAAAATTTAATTAAAATCAATGTATAATTTAAATAGAATAATTTGAAGGTTTTAAAATTAATAATGTTCTACACTTTTTCAATTAAATTTGTTTATAAAAAAGACAACATAATTTATTATATAATATTTGTATATATCTATATTAAAAACCTTTTATTTTCCTTCCCATAAATGAATATACACAAAAGTGTGGCTAACACCTAGTCGAGGCTGTGATCAATTACCTCTTAAAAAATTCCTTCCACACCTGATCGCTGCGGTATCGCTTTAACTGTTTATCAATCTCCCCTACCAATTTGGGCCCCAACTAGGCTTTAATTTTAATACAAAGCCACGCCCAGTTCTGCGTAAACCGCAAGCTGAGACTTGATCGTTAATCAACTTGAAAGTTCATTAGATTTTGTGTGTTTGTTTCACTGAATTGAGGGGAAAAAACGTTGAATTGATGTTAATTATGCTGCCAACAGTTGCTACCAAAAACAGCGCTACAGTAGAGCTCAATGAACTGCGCCTAGGTCTCCTCTGCCCACGGCTAGAGATTGCTGTGAGGAGATACCATGTTTTCAGAGAGTTTTTTGGGTGCGCTTTACGATTGCCCCAAGGTTTCCTGCCACACTTGCCTCAGAGGTTACGTTGCATTATTGTTCTACTTAGTTTTGTAGTCTCATAAATCAATATACTACCGATATCGATTCGGATGCCGTCATTAGCTTCGTTGTTAATAATCTTGGGCGCTTCACTCGAACAATTACAATGCGAAAAATCAATGAGACCGCAGATGATGATTGTCTCTCGATAATGATGGGGGCAACCTCAACCGACTTTGGCTGCTGCATCATCATCTTGAGCTCTTCGCAGCCTCTCGAGCTCCATTAGCATTTGTGCACCAAGCTATAACCCCTTTGTTTATCAGCCGAGTTGCAAACTGTGCCAAGTATTTATTTTCAAAGGAACTATTCTCAAAGCATTCCACAAACCAGCCACGTTCTGTGATGTTCGTTCTTCAAAAAGAAGCATAAATCAAATGCAAAATGTTCGAGTGTTTGATTTATGAGAGTCTCGGGCTCGGTCTCGGTCTCGTCTTTGCACACAAATGGCTCAAATATTTATATTCAATTGACCGAAACAGGAATTGAAATTTCGTGGGCTTCCTCTGTTTTTGCTGCTGCTGCTGTTTTGATTGATTGTTTCACGGTTATTTTTTTGGGCAATTAAAGCATCCATGAATTTGATGATGGTCTTCGTAAGTAGTTTTGTAGATTTGCTTCCGCAAACCCGCTGTACTTGGGCAGAAGCTCATTAACCCAAGGTGTGTGTGTGTGTGTATAAAAATCGCAATTACAAATCGCCACAAATCGCTTCGAACGGCTTGCTCAACTCTCGGCTTTAATGACCGACAGGCACCAAAAAATTGATGTTAAACAAATTTATTTCTCTACCCCAAAGTAAAGTAAATTGTAAATTGAAAGCGAGTGAGGAAATCAAATCGATCAAGTCGCCGTTGAGGACGCGATCCGATCCCCAATGATTCCCTGCGTGAGTTTGGCCGAAACGAGCGTTATTGGCAACATGAAGGAGCGGGTCAAGGAAATGAAAGTGTTTGGCTGCCGGCTGAACTTCTGGAACCACATCGGTCACAGTCTGACCAGTTCCAAGACCAAAGAAGGTAAATATCACAAATGGATCAAAGTACTTTGTTTAATATTTTACTTCTGCTAAGACATACATACATATATGCTGATTATTAAAAATAGAATTTATATTTTGGGTGTGACTACGTAAGAGGCTGTTGTCTACGGGTTTTGTTTGCCTGTCTTGGCTTATTAATTAAACAAGATAGCCTCTTGCCAAGATTAGATATTTGCAGGCTTCATTAATACGAGAGAAGCTAAAAATAATGTCACACTGTGTTAAAAATAAACTTGTCGCCAGCTTATATATAAGTCTAGTCATGTTTTTTTAAGGAGCTTAAGTTACTAATCGTTAATAGAATAGAGTTTCAATCAATTTGAAACTTCTCCGCCATTTGTTTGTTTATCGTTTTCAGAACGTAAACAAATGCCTCGAAAGTGTATTCCTTCTGGAAAAATGCCTGCAATACAGAAATCCTTAAGTGCATTAATTACGTAAATGAACACTGCCAGTATAAACATTTCCGAAGGCATTGATTGCCCTACCAATTGTAAACAATCTATAAACCAATTCTGAAACGAATTGCCGTCTGGCATGCAAAGTGCAGGCTCAGCCCTTACTTCTGCTCGTGCTTTTGCTCCAGCTCCTATTCCTGCTCCTGCTCCTGCTCCTGCTCCTGCTCCTGCTCCTGCTCCTGCTCCTGCTTTTGCTTTTACTTTTGCTTCAGCTCTTACTTCTGCTCCTGCTTTTGCTCTTGCTTTTGCTCCTGCTCTTGCTTTTGCTCCCTTTGATGACGATGAAGCCCAGTCATTCCATTCCTCTGTAGAGGCGTCGCTGGCGATGATTGCCATTCAAAGAACCAGAGACAGGGTGCAGTCAGCACTCAGGAAAAAATATATTAAAATATCACAGAAATACAAAGAACAGTAATGCGTTTTAAGCATATCTTATAGATAAATCTTTGATAATTAAATATCTTTCAAGGTTTGCTATAACTTTTGATAAATATAAAAGATATCTTAGAAATAAAATCAAACATGATGTTTCAAAGCAAATTTGAGATTCCAATGCGGTAGACATCTCTAAACTTAATTAGAAGTTGTAGCAAATCTTTGAAGATTATATATATTAATAAAATACAGTACATGGTAGCTAATGAATTACTTAAGATTTTAAAAGCCAGTAAATATTTTCATCAGTGCTTTCTCAGTCAGCATTTAGCGACAGTCGGCCCGATGCCGATCTGCCATGTGCAGTCATCGCTCGGCCGCTTCCCCGCTCCCTGACAATTATCATGATTATATGGCCATGGCTCGGATGGCAGGCGGTTATTAGATGATCGTCAGCCGCAATGCTGCGCAGAACAAAAAAGCATAAGAACATATGACAGCAGCTGGGGCGAGGCGATGCCAGGCACACGATAAGGAAAAGCGAGAGGGACAGGGGCTGGATGGGACATGGCAATTGCATAATTGAAATCAATTAGCAGTGGTCGTAGTCGTCGGCCAAGCCCAGGAGATCTCGGAGATCCAGCCAGGCCTAAAACCGAAAGTGCCAGCCAGGCCAGGCAGAGTCTTCACTCTTCTGTCCTGGCAGATCGAACCGACTTTTTCTGCTTGGTAATTTCCATATGAAAGATGCGAAGATTGAAAGCTGCTCCATCATGATGCTGGCTTTTAGCCCCCTTGTGGGACCCCTCTTTGACTTATTTTTTTTCTTAGAAGCACGCCCCACTTTGAGCACTAGCTAGACTTTCGGTTTCTACTTTGTGCTGGCTTTGGGTCTGGTTTTGTTTTCTTTATTTTTGGCTGATTGGCATGCCAAAGTTGACAATAAAATTATTGCATTGTTGTCGTTGCCGTTGCCGTGTGCCTATTTATGGCCTTTACTTAACAATGACCACAAAAATGTGCAATTTGCATTTGCAATTTGAGCGCCGAGCACAAGCCACTTGTTGAGTTTCTCGGTCGGTGCTTTAAAGTTGACCAAACCAATTGACCAGAAACATTCAATTTATTTTTGCAGTTGTTTTCTGTGTTGTTTTTAGCCGCCAGTTAGGGTTTCATGTGAGAATGTGAAGCATTTTCCAGGGGGTTTATTAGTGGATAAATTGGGTTTATTATTAGAATACAAAAGTAGCTTTTCTTTATTTAAGGCAGTTTTCTAGAAAATGGATCTATTTAATCTAAAAATTGGGATGCAAAAAGGTTCCTTATTATTTAAATAAATTATATTAAGCTGCAAATTTCCAGGGTACTTCCATGGCTGGACTCACAAACCTCTTAAATTTCATTCCATAATTTATTTACCTTAACAAAAAATGTGTAATTGAAATGACGTCACAAAGACCAAAACCGAGATCGTGCCGCAATGCAAAATCACAAAATCACCGCTAAAAAACTTGACGCAGATGTTAATTACTGTGGCGACACACCTGCCAGTCCCTCGACAAATGGATCTAAGTCAATTTTTGAGTTGTAGAAGTTAGTCTAGTCGCATTATCGATATCCGAACCCAAAGAGGGATTTACCCCGGCGGCGTGTGAATTCCGATGCCATTTCCACTTAACCTTCGCTCGATTCGGTTTAAAATTGCTTGTAAAAAATGCCAGTATCGAAACGAAACCGAAAACAGAAGAAACAGAAATCCGGCGAGCACGTTCGGGCCAAGTTAACTTAACTTAACTTAAGCGGCGAACTCGACACGAGAGTCGGGCAGTCGCCAAACCAGTTGGCGAGTCGAAAAGCAGTTGCAAAAAATAAGCAGCAGCGTATATTTAAATATTATTGTAAATTGTCTTTTAGACCCGACGAAGCAGCAGCCAGCTATCTGTGTGAGTCTTCTGAAAGACTTGGGATTTCTTCTGGCTGCTGGGCACGGAGCTACGTGCAATTCTGCAGCTGGCTAAGGTCTCTGATTCTTCGAGTCTCCGGTACTTGGGTCGATGTTGTTGCCAAGCCAAAGAATCCGCATTAATTTATTGTAAATTCAATTTGCATTGAGATGTGAAAACGTTCAAATTATGCCTGATGCCTGAAAATGGAAAAATGCCAGAAAAGAAAACCAAACTCTTAAAACCCAAAATGAAAAAATCCATAAAGAATATCAAGGTCAGCTCCCAAAAGTTGCTTATCAACTTTATGGTTTTCGTTGGGGTTTCTCTAAATGCTTTCATTAAAGATGCATAAAAACAAAACCTCAAACCAGTGCAAGCTGCTGGTTAAACCAAAAAATAATGAAATATTTAAAACATAAAATATATCAAGCACTGCCCGCTTATAATTTTCAACGTCACTTCTTCTCTCATATGCAAATTGTGTCGATTGATTTCGCCTTTGTCCGCGACTATTGCTTCCTTTGTTCGAGCCTTGTTTTATGTTGTGTTAATTGGCAACATAAAACAGCTAGGAAACCCCTCGGGAGAGGAGTGTCAATTGTTTTTAAGAGGCGGTCGCTAAACCCAAAGGCTTTGTTTGTTTGCATTTGTGAAGTGATTTAAGGCTTTCGGTGATTGCCCGGGGATAAAAGTTTTGTCAGGGGAAACTTGACTCAAGATTTATGGGAACTTAAGCAGTTGCAAAATCTTTAAAAATCTGATAAGCCAGTGAAAAATGCAATAAATTGTGTAAATATTTGCCAAAAGGAGAAGCTAAATATATTCAAAAAAGTTGTGCCAAGAGCGGAATGACTTATAAGAGAGAAAAGCAGGTTAAATTAAAAATAATAAATTATAATAAATCATCATAAACTTAAATAATACCCATAATATATAAATAATATCTAAGACAGTTCTCAAGAGGTTATAAATGTATTAAAACATAATTTAAAGCTCACTCATTTATGCACAATGTGAAACTCGATACCCTGAGAGATGTTTTATGCATTAATTTCTTGTTGTACAGTTAGGGGAATCCATAATTAATTATTTATTTTATTATTATTATTAAATACCAGTAGCCGGTGAGTGATCACCCTGTCCAATATAGCCTTATTCGATCCAGTACAACCCACTTGGAGAGCACTTCCGTCTGGCGTTAATTGAATGCCATATAATGTTGAGCAGAATCGAATGCATAATCCGATGCATTCCTCGCTTTGTAAATTGGCTAAACAAATCACCGTTCGGGCCATTAATCAAGCTGCGTAACGTTGGAGAGGAGGAACTGCCGTGGGATTATAATCACTGTAAAACAAAGCAAAACAATTCAATCAACTGGCTGGCAGCTAACTCTATTTACGTTCTGTCAGCTCGGCTTGGCAAATATTTTTGCAAATTGATTAGAATTCCGCAAAGAGCGCTATGCAGTGGTAGTGGCTTTTCGTATTTTTGTATTCATGGCGCATGCGTTAAAATGTTATTAACCCACATTTGCATAACAACAATAACAACAACTATTACCAATTTGTTGTTTGTCTTTTTTGCCGTTTCCTGTTTGATTATTATTGCTGCTGTTGTTGTTATTGTTTGCTGATTGTTGCTGCTGTCGTCGTGGTTGGTGTCGCTGACTGCACAATTTTTCAAAACAATTTTCATGCAATTATTGTTTTCTTTTGTTGCATGCAACTTGCCAATTAGTTAGCAATTTTTCACACGCCTGTTTATGAGCCTCGGATGTAAACATTTAACCTTAATTTTTTTTGCAAGCTTAATTAAATTGTTGTTGTGTGGAGGTGCAGTTTCTTGTTACTTTTTTAAGTTACTTTTTTTCAATTTTTACGAAAATATTCCTTGTTAAAGTACTTTCATATTATTTTTATCAGTTAATTAAGAATAAAGATTATTTAAGTTAATTAACTAAATATTCTACATTAATATAGCTTAAAGCTTCATTAAAATTACTATTGTTATGAATATTACATCATTTCAGCTAAGCTTTAATATATTTAAATTCCTCATTATTTTCCAACTCATTCTTGTTAATTTACCTTTTCAGTCAGTTGGGTTTTTCCGACAATTTCCCTTGTTAACCTTAGATCTTTACAAGCTCTTTTGTTCATAGGCGCTAATTGGTCTTTGAACAACTAACGTTTAGACTTGTGGCAACTCCAGCCTTTCTTTAGCATGATTATCATCTTTTTCATGTTGGTTGGCACTTCTTTTCATATTTTCTCATTTTTTCTTTAATGTTTTGTGGCCACGAGAAGATAATTTATTAAATGCCTTGCCTACTTTCAGGCGGACTAACAAAAAACGCAATTAAATGGGAGTAAACTTAATGAGAGTTTAGGGTTTAATTACTTGCTTTTGGTAACTAAGACTTAATTGAATAAATGATCTAATTGTCTTTATTATCTAAGATGAATATTTCCAATAATAAATAGTATTTTTAACAAAACAAAGAAACGAAGAAAATAGTTGTCGTTTTAAAAATATGCGAAAATAAGCTAGTAACTTTACTTTTCATAATTATTCCTTTCAATACAAATATATTTCCGTTAGTCAAACAAAAGTTATTAATTGACTCAAAGTAAATACAAAATTATGGTCTTTATACCAACATGTTGATAGTGTTTGTAGCAACATGTTGCTAGTGTTTATAGCAACATGTTTCGTGGCTGCTGTTGCTACCAACAATTTCATATTTTATTAGCTACCGGCTTAGCCACACTTACACACACATACCCACCTGTGTGTAGACAACACACCATACCTGTCTCGCTCGCTCTGGCTGATTTTCCAACCTGTTGCTTCATCTTCTTCGCCGCAGCGAAGAAGAAACAACAAAAGAAACTCAACTTTTTGTCGGTTTTGTTTCTCTTGCGGCTTTTTCCTTTTTTTTTTTATTTTCCACACACACTTTTGCTATTATACAAGTGGGTTTTCGTGCTTTTTGTTCTCCGCAACAGCAACAGCAAAAGTTCAAAAGTTTTGTTTCGTTTCATTGATGTAATTGTCGTAATGGCTGTGACTGTGACTGTGTGTTGCATTTGCTGGAACTTTTCCGTTAACATTCAGCCAAAGAAATCAGTTTACAGTTGAGGGCGCTCCGCTTGGTAAATACAAAAAAAAAAAAACGTAGTTGCAGCTTCACAAGCTTGAAGAAATAAACGGAGAAGAAGAGGCATCTAGCACTCAAAATCTGCACCTTCATCGGATATCTATATATGGGAGAGAGTGTGTGTGGCTGTGCACAGTGAGAAAAATTTATGTTAAATGTGTCTTTAAAAGTTAAATATATAAAGTTTAATAGATTCATATTTTGCAAAATCGGAAACAAGAAACTTTATTATTTTAAAATGTTCAAATTATTTTAATATACATATATTTTTTGTATTAAAGAAGAAAAGGTTTTAAACATATCAGTATTAATAACCTCAAGATGTTCCTTATTTAAAAGAAAATACCGAAATGATCGACAAAAATTTCATCCTCAACATTTTATTAAAAATATTGTACACTTTGATAAACCAAAATTTTAAATATTTAAAAATAAAGCATTTAACGTTAAAATATCAATGATAAAATTTAAATTAAAAAAAAAAATTTTTCATCATCATCAAATAAATGATCGAATTATCCAACATGTATTTCATATATTAAAATATTGATCTAGTATCATTATTTTCTCGCATCGCTATTACTAGACCCAGTTGTGAATTTTATCGGGAAAGTCTGCAGTTTATCAAGGATTTCTTTGAGATATTAATAAGAATAACAATATTTCCGTATAAATTATTCACTGTGCTTGTTTATGTTGCTCAAGTTGCCGTCGTTTCGCTTGGCGGCTTCTGCTTTTGTCGAGCCTACTGCTGCTGCTGCTCTCCATTCTCTCCGCTCGCTGCTCCACTCTCCACTCGCCAAGTCTCCGCTCTTCAGTGCTACAATTAAGTTTTACTTTATGTTTATGGCCTCCGTGTTGCTGTTGCTTTTCTCAGCTCAGCTCAGGTTGCTGCTGCTGAAAAAAGTTCAGTTGCCATTTCAGTTTCAGTTGGCTTTTAAACATTTACTGAAACAGTTGGCGTCGCGCACAAAATCTGCTTTATTTCTCCCTCGATGTGGAAAGAAAATAATATATAACCTGAAAGTTGTGGTTTTGTTAAATAAATAAAATTAAAATCAAATTATAACTAATGCTTGAAATAGAGGAAAATAACACCGATAAGTCTTGTCTATGGAAAATGTTTTCAAGATGGCGTCACCACCTGCCATTGCGTGAAAGCAGCAAAAGAGAAGAAGACAGACACTAAATATTGCAAAATATTATTAAAAAGTGGAAAACTACTGGCAATAAAATAATAATAATTATAGTCTTGAGCACAGGAAGCTCTGATTTTTTGTTTTGTTTGTAATTTGTTTGTTGCATTCGCTTGAGGGCCGCGCTTTTAACGGTAAAAGCCGCTCAGCATCGCGCTGAATGGGGAACGCTTAAAGGTCAACAGCAAGCAGCAACTACAACTACAACTATAAAGATAAATTAAAAAAAGAAAAAAGCAACAACTACCATAACAACTGCAACAAATTGCAAAAAGGAAGCAACCGAGAAACCAGTTTGCGCCAACAGCAACAACAACCTGAAAACTGTAGTTCAAAGAATTGCAAATCGCTAAAAAAGCAGCAAGCAAAAGCAACTATTTATAAAAAAAATAAAAATAAAATAAAATCGAACGAACAAGCGATTTATGTGAAAGTGAATTGACACAATTACCGTTAGAGAGTGTGGAATTTCTGTCCAGAGGAGAGTCTTCGCCACAGCAGAAGACAGTCGCTGGAAGCAACACTATGATGCTTTTATCGGCATTGAAGCTGGGTAATAATAATCCGATTCTTGTCTTTCCTTAAATCTAAAGAAACTGGTTGCTATGTCTAAAATAGCTCCTCAGCTATAAATATATTTTTTAATGTGCTTTGAGGGGGAAAATGTATTTAAATGACTTCTGTATTATAAGACTTGTCTGCAGAAGATGTACATAGATGGGTGTAGATTTTGCTTTGTATTTTGTGATGATGATTCAGAATTTGCCAATGGAAATTTTTGGCATGCTTTGGTTTTATTAAATGTTTTCAGTTTAAATTAAAACAGAGAGGGGTTCTTTTGGGACATTTTTAGTATGTCTTTAAAACAGTTTTCAGCACTTGAAGTAAAGCCAGGTCAGTGTTAGTATCCCCCGTAAAGGCTAGATAAATAATACGTAAGCAACTATCATCCAAAAACAAGGGCAGCTTGTTTGTGTTTTGTTTTGGTAATCCTAGGCATGCGATGTGTAGATTTTTTCTTTGTTTGTCTGATAATTTTAATAATTCTGAAAAGTAACTGAAAAATGTAATGAACAAATTAATTATACATATTAATTTATACCTATATACAATAGAACAGAAAACCACCTTTATGTTAATTTACCAACAACATTCCTCAATAATTTCAATTGGTCTCAGACCCTGATCTTGTTTGTAACTCTTGTGGGCGTTTACTGTTCAGTCCAAGAGTCGTTTTTGAGTCATCGCCCAAGCGTTTTCGATTAGTTTCACCTGTTTGGCATTAAAAGAGTTGAGAACAAAGCGGCAAACACGTGTTTGAAAGTCTTGGCAGCTTTTGATTTTCACAAAACACATGCACACAGACTCGGCTCCCCACTCGAGTCGAGGTTGAGCCCAGCTGCAATAACAATAGTCTTTCGCATTACCAGCAATAACAAGAATTGCAATTTGCATAACAAATTGTTGTTGCTGCTGGGCAGATGAGAGGGGAAACCGGCGGCTAAAAAGGGGTTAAAACGGAGCAGAGAGACAAAGCAGCGCAATTACACAATTAGCCATAAATACCTGTACCTGGCTTGGCTTGGCTTGGCTTGGTGGTAATGACAAAATGTGTTGCAAAATGTGGGCTTGGAAACGCACCTGTTGGTATTCATTTTACTCTGCTTACTTTACTATCTCCTCTCGCCACTTATGATTAATTTAATGGGGAGAAAGAGAGCTTTCATGTCGCGAAAAAATTCATCAAATGAGAAATGCGCATTTCCGTTTGGAAAATAATTAAACAACTTGGGCAGAAAATGCAGGGGAATTTAAAATACGCTTTAATTGTGTTAAAAAATCTATTTTATTCATTTAACCTACAGTTTTCTTTATTTATTTTAACCGAACTCTTTTTAAAATATATAAAAAATATTTATTAAAACTAAAAATGGGAAAATTTAAGCCATAAGTTTCCATTAAAATTTAATTATCTCTCAACGCCTACAGTCAAAGTCAAACACAAGCTTAAAATGCAAGCAACTTGAGGAAGTTATACATCAAAGATGGCAATTTTCTTGCTGTTGCTATTATAAGTATATACGTGCCGGGAAAATGCTTCAAGTGCTTTTCCATTTGCATGGAAAATGGCCAAACAAAAGCTTGAACGCGGCTTTAACAACCGGCAAGTGCGCGACTGCTGCGTTTCGCTGGGAAAGAAAAGGAAAACTTTCTATTTTAGTTTCAATCTGGCATCAATGCAGGGGCACGGAGTACTCTTTGTACTCGGACGCGGACTCTCGATGCCTCCGAGGCTTTTGTCATCGTTTGCCGGCACGTCTTTCTTGCGAGCTTGGAAAAGGAGGCGTGCCGAGGAGGCACTAGTACGAGTTTTCACATGAAAAATGTTAGATATTGAAAGGAAAGGGGGAAAAGAAGAAAATTGGCTTATCAATTGAGAGGCAGCCTATAGCAGGGCAATCTGGCCATAATGTTTCGTATCAATTTGTGTATATAAATAGCACAGCGTCGAGTCGCGTCGCGACTTGGAAAATCAGTAACGTCTAAGCCTAAGGCAGTCACTTTCGCTTGGCAATTAACCTTCACTTTTTGTTATTTTATGGATATATATATTTTTTTGTTTAAGCAGACGAAGCGCGCTTGCCATTCTTGAGCGGAGGCACCTACCTCAAGCACTTCTCCGGCGCCTCGCCGCTCATCCAAAAATCCACTTTGCATGGGGAAAAAATTCAGAAAACCAAAAATCAACAAAAAAATGAACGAAAATGTGTATCAGCCGTCGATGTTGACTCACTGGCTGAGGGGCGATTGCATAAGAGACGCCCACTCGAATGCCGAAACTCGACTGGCATTTAAGTTTCATTTATTTATCTTTATTTACGAGTATTTTTCTTTAATTGGGGTTACACTTTGGAGTTCACTTTGCCAGCTAACGTTATTATTATTATTGTTATTACTCGAAAAACCCCAAGACGAAATCGCTTTAAACCGAGCAAAGTCCGTCTGCGGAGCATGGAGCTCATCAAAAAGCTTTCCAATGTCCGATTTCGACGATGTCTTTGATTTATCTGCGAATTGTGGGCGACGGGCGCCTTGAACCATTGAAAATCTTGTCAATGTTCAGTGTCAGTGGCAGCGCTTGGCCAGCCGTCTAATTAATTATTACCTTGACAAGAATCGCAAGCCACCAAAAAAAACACAAAATAGACATCCAAGTGGGTAGCATAAGGCGATTTTGCGATATCTGTCGATGGCTAATTAATTGGGCAGCCCTGGGGCTTGAAAATGTTTAAAGTTGAGTTTTGTGTGTTTATAAACTTACAGATAAAGCGAAAAATGTTTTTATAATATCAACAGTAAGAAATATCTTAGCTCTGTTTTATTTTAAAAGGTTATTTTGTTGATTTAAGAAAGCAATACATATTTTAGTAAGAAGTTTGCAAGGACTGATTTCCGACCCTATAAAGTGTATATATTCTTGGTCAGAATTTAAATACGACTTAATATAAGTGCGTTCGTTAGGAAAAAAAAAATTTTTTTTTTTTTTTTTTTTTCATATTTTCAAAAATTAAACAAAAAAAATTTATAATTTTAAAAATTTTTTTAATTGATTTGCAGATTTATTAACGAATTACTAACTAATACAAATCCACTTTCTGAATTGAAACAAATGGCTTTTAGGCTTAGTTTAGGCCTCTTTAACTTTGATTTTCCCACAAAAACTAAATTAATAAATAACTATTTGACATAAATTTATTTTCTAAATCAGAAATTAACCAAACAATACATTTTAATATATTTGTTATATGTATTTACCATAATTGAAATTATTTCATAAAGAGGTCCACAAAACAAAAGACTTAGGCAACGAACTTGAATATTTCCTTGACAATTTTTTTTTTTTTTTCTTTAAAAAGCAAGAGACTTGGTCACAAACTTGAATAATTTGTATGAACTGAATAAAAAATAGTTTTTAAGCCACAAAACTAATTTGAATTTAATTACTAATTTCCTTTTTGTTTTCTCTCTTTTCCAGGCAACGGCAGTTCTCCAGCCCAGAATTCAACGCGCAGCATCAGCCCGAACAGCTCAACGACCAACAGCCAGTTCAGCCTGCAGCATAACAGCTCGGGCAGTCTCGGCGGCGGTGTGGTAGTGGGCAGCGGAGTGGGAGTGGGAGGCGGAGGCGGCCTTGGCCTAGGCGGCGGCGGCGTTGGAGGAGGAGGAGGTGGTGGCGGCAGTTGCACGCCCACATCGCTGCAGCCTCAGGTGAGTGAGGGAAATTAATTAAACCGTCGATCGAATTTAATAAACTTTCCCAAAAAATATGTAGTCCTCGCTGACAACTTTCAAGCAGTCGCCAACTTTATTGAACGGCAACGGAACTCTATTGGATGCCAATATGCCGGGCGGTATACCCACACCTGGAACCCCCAATTCCAAAGCCAAGGTGGGTTGTCATTTTCCTTATCAATTGTATTTTTTTTTATTATTTATTCAATCTTCCAGGACAATTCACACTTTGTGAAATTGGTGGTGGCCCTGTATCCATTCAAGGCCATCGAAGGCGGCGATTTATCGCTGGAAAAGGTAAGTCTTATTTACAAAATTTGTATTTTTCGAATTTATTAAATAATATATATTTTTTTTTTTTACAGAATGCCGAATACGAGGTAATCGATGACTCCCAGGAGCACTGGTGGAAGGTCAAAGATGGCCTAGGTAATGTCGGCTATATACCCAGCAACTATGTCAAGCCCAAGGCGCTGCTGGGCCTCGAGCGTTATGAGTGAGTAAAACGAGCAGCTTCCCATGCCATATTTTAAAGTATACTTAAATTTTGTAATTAATTTGTGATTTATTTCTCAATTCCAGATGGTATGTGGGCGACATGTCGCGACAGAGAGCCGAATCCCTGCTCAAGCAGGGCGACAAGGAGGGCTGCTTTGTGGTGCGCAAGTCATCGACCAAGGGTCTCTACACACTATCGCTGCATACCAAAGTGTAAGCATGAGAACAAGCCTTAGGGAATCACATCCTATATTTCCTCTCGATAAACATTATACTAATTTGGATCACTGGTCCCTTTACAGTCCACAATCGCACGTAAAGCACTATCACATCAAGCAGAATGCCCGCTGCGAGTATTATCTGAGCGAGAAGCATTGCTGTGAAACTATACCCGATCTGATCAACTATCATCGCCACAACTCTGGTGGCTTGGCCTGTCG
The DNA here is from genome assembly GCA_018152175.1 of Drosophila jambulina. Taxonomy (NCBI): domain Eukaryota; kingdom Metazoa; phylum Arthropoda; class Insecta; order Diptera; family Drosophilidae; genus Drosophila; species Drosophila jambulina. Next base: position 2,477,266 of record JAECXH010000114.1, read on the forward strand.
CCTCAAGTCCTCGCCCTGCGATCGCCCCGTGCCGCCGACGGCTGGCTTATCCCACGACAAATGGGAGATCCATCCCATGGAACTGATGCTGATGGAGGAGCTCGGCTCGGGTCAGTTCGGGGTGGTGCGGCGTGGCAAGTGGCGCGGATCTATCGATACGGCCGTTAAGATGATGAAAGAGGGCACCATGTCCGAGGATGATTTCATCGAGGAGGCCAAGGTGATGACCAAGCTGCAGCATCCGAATCTGGTGCAGCTGTACGGCGTGTGCTCCAAGCACCGACCCATTTACATTGTCACCGAGTACATGAAGCACGGCTCCTTGCTGAACTACTTGCGGCGGCACGAGAAGACTCTCATCGGCAACATGGGCCTGCTGCTGGACATGTGCATACAAGTGAGCAAGGGCATGACCTATCTGGAGCGTCACAACTATATACATCGCGATCTGGCTGCTCGCAACTGTCTGGTGGGCTCCGAGAATGTGGTTAAGGTGGCTGACTTTGGCCTGGCGCGATACGTGCTGGATGATCAGTACACCAGCTCGGGCGGCACCAAGTTCCCTATTAAGTGGGCACCGCCCGAGGTCCTCAACTACACGCGCTTTTCCTCCAAGAGCGATGTGTGGGCTTATGGTGAGTGTATTTTTATTTTCTTTTATTTTAAATGGTTATTAAATAATTACTATATTTATAGGTGTCCTCATGTGGGAGATCTTCACCTGTGGCAAGATGCCCTATGGCCGCCTCAAGAACACCGAGGTGGTGGAGCGTGTGCAGCGCGGTATTATTCTAGAGAAACCAAAGTCGTGTGCCAAGGAGATTTACGATGTGAGTTAAGCAACCAAACTTGTCTATAATTTATTTAATTTTTGTTTTCTTTCAATCCCCAACAGGTCATGAAGTTGTGCTGGTCACATGGACCCGAGGAGCGTCCCGCTTTCCGTGTGCTTATGGACCAGCTGGCTCTAGTGGCCCAGACGCTGACCGACTAAGATTACACTGAAAGCATCATTAAGATAATTTGAAGAAGGTTACAACAGATATATATATATAAAATATAAATATATATAGATTTATGCATAAGTTACCCAGACGATACTTGGGCCTACTTGGATTACTCGATAGAAGACGAGCGATTTAATGATATCATTATGTTTATATATATGAACGCGTTAATACTGACAGTCACATACATATATATAGCTACTACTATATATATATATATAAGGAGTAAAGCGAAGAGAAAATGCGTTTAAAGTATATATAGTGTAAACTGTAGTTAATAGGCCAATTTTTGATACATTTCACATGATTTCGACATATATATGATATGGTATGAATATGATATGGATATGACATGATATATGATATTTAATTGTGCTTTTTAAAAATAGCGATAGCCACTGTGCTCTAAGTAAAAATTATGAAACAAGAAACAAGAAAACTGATTAAGCATTAAAAAAATCTAAAAAGTAAGCCTCAAACTGATAAAAGGATAAAGATAAAGGATGATGATGATAAAAGAAGGAACATCAAACCACATTTTTAGACTTAGTTTTGTACGTGTGTGTGCTTAGTTTAAGTTTTGTGATTTATTGTTTAATTCTTGGCGCGATTTTTTAATTGTATTTAAAATCTTCATGCGAATATATGCATATATATTATGGATATTATATAAATATATATTCCAACCGCGACATTTATAATACCATATTATGCTTTATATATTTTTAAACTGAATTCTTGAGTTTTTTTTAATGATATAATGATCGATTACGATATATGAATGCATATATTTATATATTTTACTGTATTTTTATGAAGAGTTTTACTTAATTAATTTTATCATTTCTTGATTAAGCAAAAACCCAAGAGAAAAACCGAAAACAACCAGAAAAATCAACAATAAAATGTACTTGTGAACATTTATTTTATGTTGGGCCCCCTTATCATTGTTTTTTAGCAAAGAGGAAGACTGCGGTTTCAACAAGAGTTAAGAAAATGTAATGTTTGCGAGCCAAAAGACCAGACCAGCAGCCGAAGAACAGAACCAATAAACAGAAGCAACTCACATAGACTTATAGCCAGACTAAAACCAAAAATCAAACTGAAACCAGCAAAAGCAAAACCGAAACCGATAACCAAAAAGCCAGCATTTTGTACAACCTTTTGATACAGCTTTTTGATACGGAAAAACCAAACTATATACACAACCAAACTGGAGTTTGTATACGTTTATATGCGATATATATGAACACTATATACGTGGTTAGCTTTTAAGTAGGCTTACGATCATGCTGATGATGATTCCTCTCTCTATCTATCTATCGCTGGGGCAGAAGCATCTGATCCTTCAGAACATATGCAATCTACGAGTTACACTACTAAACATATAAAAATACGCGGCTTAGTTGACTTCTAGCAGACTAAATATATTATATATAAACGATAAACATACGACATACGAAAACCAGGCCCAGAAAAAAACCAAAATCATCAACGTGATATTGCTAATAAAAACGAAGCGAAAATAATGATTGTGTTTTTTAAATAGTTTTGGCTCTTGGGTTCTGAGTTTAAATAATTAAAATTAAATATTAAATAACAATATTTATAAGCGTAAAGACTGCAACTGTCTTCAAAGTGGCGGTGAAATGTTGTTTTACTATATTCATATCACAGCCAGCTTTGAGGAGCGCTGCGGTTTTTCTGGCCACATTGATATATTTCAGATGATTTTTAAATAAATAATTTTAATGTAAGTTGTTAACTATATTGGTTATTATTTAATTGGAAAATCAAAGGATTTTTGAAGTGAATTTTTAGTGATTTTGTTTATTTTAAAACCCATTGATGGCTTAATTTTGCCTCTTAGCCCCAAAACTATGCAACCCGAATGTGTACAACTCGGGGAAAAATAAATGATTTTTGTTTAACTTGAATTTGGGACTATAAAATGTTTTATTTCATTTATATTGCCTACTATTAGGATAACATTTATAGAATAATAAAGAGAATATAATAAATAAGCAATTGACAAAAGCCTGGACTACCAGGAGCTTCAAAAAGAACTTTGCTTTTGAGAAGGAAACCATCGAATTCTTCATCAGTAGTATATGGTGCTGAATTATTTCTACTTGTAGTATTATTATCAAAAGAAAACTATAAACCACGGACTTGAAACTTAGCTCTTTTTATATTTTTATATTTATAAAAGGAGAAATAAATAGTCCTAAAACAAACCATACCTAATTTTCTGGATATTTTATTTATATTTAACAATTATTCCCCTCCATGATTAACTCAACTAACTTAAATTCACATTAAAATATTGCAGTTGCTGTGCAAACAACGAATTGATCATGCTCCATTAGGCACGTGTGTGGGTGAAGGCTGTCTGTGGTGCACCACATATGACTGGGATTTGGAGGCAGACAGATTTCAGAGAAGCAGCAGCAGGCGGAGATAGATCTGCCAGAGGCAAGACCGCGATCTCGCATTACATAACCACAAAACAAGCGGCATTTGTGTGTTCCATAAATAGGCCTTCCCGATGAGCGGAGCGCAAGCCCCAATCGAATTACCGATAGTCAATGAGCCATTAAGATACAATTCACAGTCGTGGGCAGGCGTCCGGGGGCAACGTCTATGTAAGGCGACCTTCCCCTAGATCGGACTTTCTCGAAGCATGTAAATTAACCAAAAAAGTCGAATTTAATATGTAAAGGTATATGGGAAATAAGTTGTGAAAAGAGAATTGGAATCACAAGGCACTCCCTTGCTAGATTTTTATTATATATTTGTGCAGTGATAAATTGGCACTCATAGTAATCTATATCTTTTTTTACTGTTTTATTTTACGTAAAACTATGGCGAAGAAATTTTTACCGACAAATCTCCCACGAGTGCACATATAATTCCCAACTGGTTCTAACATCCCAGACATGGAGTGAGGTGGCCGGCCAAATGTTGATAGATCTTATCTATTTCTTAAATTTCTAATTAAAATTGCATCTTACCATCCATCTTTAAAATTTTACTCAAAATTGTATTTCCAATACTCATCACTGTTCCAATTTGAATTCCCATCATTTTGCCTCTTTAAAAATTTGCAATTTCTAATTATATTCTTTTCTTATTCCACAATAGTAAAGAGTGATATAAGTATTGTTGTTAAGATAATACCCTCTGATTACTTAAAAGTTTTAAGCACACATTAATAGTTTGTTGCGAGAAAATGTTCCAGTTTTAACTTTAATTCCCATTATAATTCAAATTCCAATACCACTTGCACCGTGACATAATTACAATGCCTATTCCAATTCCACAACAGTTACGCTTTAACAGAGCTCGGCTCTGTTAAGCTCCCCATCAGCTGTTAACGCCGACGCAAAAGCTTACGTTACGTCTTCGCCTCTCTACGACGCCGAAAATCAAACGAAAAAGCGAGCGCCTGCGACTTTGGCCCGCAGTTACTGTTCGACAGCCCTCGAGTGCGGTTCCAGCTCCAGCCACCTGGCAAATATCACCTGCAATCCAACGCGTCGGCAAACCAAAACGAAAACAAATCAAATCGAACCAGAGAAGTGTGTATTTTTGGAAACCCCGTAATAGATTCGAGCGCTCAAGAGCGGCTGTCACTTGAACCCAATCAACGAACGAACAAATCAACGAAATAATAAATCAGCCACGACAACGAATCAAGCGAATCTCTTCGAGAGTCTTTCGAGTGAACAGATGGTTTACAAAACCTCTGAAAATCGCTCCTAATCCCGACAAGGACTGTTTCCCCCAGAAGCAAAGTGAAGTTTTTGTTGTGCAAAAAAAGAAAGCAGCGAGAAATCAAACGGAATTCCACAAGGAAACAGGAGCAGGAAGAGAGATACCTCTTGATATTGCATTAGCCTCAGGTAAGGAATATCCATTTAATATAAAACTAGAGTAGGCGTTAACCAAGTCTGAGGATTGCGTGTCGGGGCTGACCCGGCCCGACCCGACCCCAAAGTTCATTGACTGTGTGTTGTCTGTCTGTCTATCCGTCTGACTATTGGCATTTCCCGGCGGCGAGGGGCTCCTCCGGGGCCTCCCAGTCAGCTGTGCACTCCTGCCTTTGTTTTGTCAATGAGACACCGCCACCCACTCCCCCGTATCGATGTCACTTGTTGGAGTAACCCTTCCGCAGGCCCCAGCCGGAGTTTTTGATACTTCTCCGGGGGCCGTATAGCCCATGACATCAGCTCTAATAACCAGTATTTGCTCGACCCGAGACGCGGCTCAGCTCATTTTTCAAAGTCACAACACACTAAAAAAAGCGTTAAGCACACACAAAATAAATACAATAACCAAAGAAAAGGTTAAAGCGGAAAGGTAATCAGCCGGAGGGGAAGTTCAAGTCATAGCAAATATTTAAAATGTGATCTAATAGGTGTTTATGAATTAAATATAAAGAGGAAGGAGAGGGTAAAGAAAGGAAACTCTGAAACTGCTAAATATCATTTAGAAAAATATTTAACAACTCCTTAATTGCTGTATTTAGTTTTGTATATTTATTTATTATAATTATTGTCTTAATATAATATCATACATATATGAAAAGAGAAAGGGGTATTAGATTGAGGAAAATACAGATTAAATATTTTGAAATGATGGAAATCATAACCAATAATAATAAATATATTCAATTAATATTTAAAATATGATATTAGAAATATGATCTTCATGGATTTAAAAGGCAACCTTTTCGAGGGAAAATTTATCACAAAATATAATACATAAAATGTCTCAAATTATTGTTTTTAATATGATTATTATTAGTTTTAAAAATTAATTCTCTCTATGCAGAAAGAGTATCAGCACGAGTAAAAACCATATTAAAAATATCAACTGACAACAATTTAAATTATATATTTCAATATGCAAATCGTTAAGAGATCATCGCGTAGCTTTCGCATAAATCGCTGAAGCGGAAACGCGTTGTCCCATTAAATTTACAACAAAGCAAAAAACAACTCTCAACAATCGCTTAATTATTACAAATCCATTCTAGAATTTTAATAGTGCCCTGAGAACGAGCATAGCTCCAGTTGTAAATGCGGAGAGCGAGATAGGAGGGTTTCTTGCCAATTTTTCCCGCCTCATTTCCCTGGCTTTCTCTGCCAAACCACGTCCGCCGCGGAGCCGAGCGAGAATGTTGCTCAAACTTAATTAGATTTGGAGATCGCAAACTAGTTCACTCAGCCAGCTGACGTCAGGTGTTGACTTGGTCTTGGTCTTGGCGGTGTTTTTATCAGCCAAGTTGGGTACGTTTTGCGCTGTTTTGGCTGTGATTTTCGATTTGTGATGCTTTTGTCTGGGGGCCCCTTGCCGGTTGCTCTTTTTGGTTAGGAATCGTTACAACTTGTTCGCTGTTAATTAAAGTTATATACCTCGGCATGGCCCGAGGCGAGCAATAGTTAATAGAGACAACACACACGAATTATGGCGAATATATATGTATATAGTGAAGTCATGGAGTTTTCAGCTCCCTGCGTGGGTTGTACCGCCGTCTGGAAACCCAATTCCAAACTGGCTTCTATTCGGACCACTCTATGTGGGCTAAAGGAAACAGAGAGACAGACAGCCGCCGTATTTGGGCGTAAAAGTCACCGAGATGGACAGCTGGAAATTGTCTAAATTTTGGGGAATGAGCTCATATTTTTTAATTCGCCATTTCGAGGAGAGCGTGAAATGAAGTCAAGAGAAAATAAAACTGAAAATAAAAACGTTTTGTGTTGCGAGCGTGATTCTTAATGATGTTGGAAAATACCCCACATTTGGCTAAAATGAGAGAGGGGTATCTCTATCCAGGGTAGGTAGGGTTTCGAAAATTAACTAATAGGTATATTTTATAGAGAATTATTTTATACTGCTTTTGCAATTGATATATTTTGAAGTAACAGTCTCACAATTTAAAACACAAATTAAGGCAGGAAACCAATCTATTTTTCTTGTTTTTATTTTATTAAAATTCTCCCATTTTTGTGCATACTAAAAGTAAGTGTTTTCCTTTCACAGTTGATTGCTTTAATTTCAAAGTCATATTTGGAACATTTTTAGTTTTTTGATGAATCATGTTTAATTAAAGACACCCACACAAATTGTTATATAGGAGGATCAAAACTTATTGTTACTATGAGGCAGTTATTTTTTTAAATATATTTATACATTTTAAAAAGGTATCTCTAACAACACAGTATTTAATCTTCGATTACCCTCCAAGATGACACTTTTTTAATATTTATGAAGTTGATACCACAAATTAAAGCTGACGTGTGCTAAATCTACCGCTTTTTGATTTTGTTTTTGTTGTTGTCATTACGGGTGCACACTCCCGGGCCAATTGTGTATGAATAGCAATTTAAATCAAGTAAAAATAAGAAAGGAAACAAGCTTCGGGAAGTCGAAACTTGTATACCCTTGCATTAATCGATCTTATAGTAAATTGAACATAACTCAGTGAAAAATGCATTAATTTCAGCTCGGAAAGCTTTTCTGAGCTAGTTTTTGTTAGGTTAACAAATCTGCATATAAAGTTAAAAATATACAAAAAATATTTTATTTTTCAATTTTTGACAATTTTGACGATGTAACCCCTTATAAAATTTTCAAAAAATTAAAAAATTTTTTTTTCCTTCAAACACGGCTTATTTGACTTGGCTGTTGATGCTGATCAAGAATATATATGATTTATGGGGTCAAATATGGCTCCTTCATTGCGAATTTACAATACCCTGACTGAATGTACAATAAAGTTAAATAAACAAATCAGTAGTGAAGGTCACTCAGATAACACTGACAAATGTGCAAAAAAATTTCTCTCGGTCGACAAGTTTTGTTTTTCAATTTGTTAGCAAATAATCTTTGGAGAATATTAAAAAAAGAGAAGCCTGGTAGAGAGTGTGAGTGGGCGTAGCTGTTCTGCTTTATAGCCGGTTTCGTTGGTTTAATCGGTTCTCAGTGACCCCCCGCCGTGCATAGATTATAATCCGAACATCACCATCTATAATTTGATTACTGGAATCTGATCGTCACATGCAAATTTATTGCATGAGCCACCAACTAACGCTCTATTAACTTGATTAAATGCGACCTCTTAGCCGGCGACTCAGCAGAGGCCATTCGGGTTGCAAGACTGCACTTGGGAAAAATATTTGGTTGCAGTTTTTGTTCGAAATTAAATATTATTATTCGAAAAACAACATTTACTAGATTACTTTCTTGGAAAAATTGTTTAGAGGTCTTTGAACTTCTGCTTAAATTATTCAAGTTGCGAAACTAGTTTTGGTTTAAGCACAAATAACAATTAAGCTCATTCTGAACATAGCATTTTATATGTACTTAATACTGATGGATTTTTATTTTAATATTAGGTATTTAAAAAATTCTAAAAAAAATGTGAAACCAATTCTGAACTATGGATATTCCTTTAGAGATTTTGGGATTAAAATACTAAATAAGTTTAGAGCTTATCCAAGTTCTTTATTTAAACTCTACTTAATGGAGTAGCTACAAATATTCTCGTAGCATTTGGATAAATTATTCCCTATCCTCATTCTGCTTAGCAAATGCCTTTTATTTATTTTTAATTAAAAACTATGAGTAGACTGCTGAATGGTAATCTCTATTTCCATATCAAATTCATTATTTTAAGCTGTTTTTCCTCATCTGTGTCTAACAAGTCCGTGGGCTGGCAACGGTCTTGGTCTGAGATAGCCCGTGTCTGACAGATGTCTGACTTCTGGGTTGGCTCTCAGCTGTGATTCATGGCGTTTCCCTGGCTGATCTTGGCCTCGAACGGCAATTGAACATTATGATGATATTAAGCGTGATGAGTGTGGGTGCCAATCGGGCGGAATGGTGATGTAAGAGGCTCCTTATACGGCAAGACTGAAGCAGAACAGAACAGTGACGGTGCCTTATGGCGAATTGCATGCGAGGTCAGGACGTCGAGAGTTGAAAGTGGCAAGTGGCAAGTGGCAGGTGCGAGGGGAATAAGAGCAAAAGCAACGGCTTTATTGGCCCTGTTAACAGCCCAGGTTACGCCCCCCAACATTGTTGTAATTATTTACACACAGCCAGGCGAATTTTCACGGTCATCAGAAGTGGCACGCTTCACCTTTCTTTTCGAGTTGGAGTTTGTTTTTGTTTAGGTTTCGAGTGTGGGTTTTGCCATGCAATTGTCGGTCATAAGTCATTAAAAGTAATCGTTTTGTTGGCTAACATGCCCCACAAAATGGCCAACATATTTAGCACTTGGCATACTTCGTTTCGTTTCGGGGCGCAACCTTGTTGACCAGCCCTATAATTTCATCCAAGTCCTGGGCCCGAATTTAAATCAGAGCCCGGAGCCCACCCCGTATCGATTACACTGGCAGATAGTTACCAGAGCGAGCTGGGCTCCTCCTGCTGATCCTGATACCAGCTGGTACCGGCTGTTTGAGCCTGTCGATGGGCCAACACTTTCTGGAAGCCGTGTCATAGCCTGCGTTCAGCTGTGAAAAGAAGGTCGTCGCCCAGGGCAGCCCAGGGCAGGGTCTGCGGGCGGAAGAGTAAAGTTGTTGAGGGGGTCTCGCACATAAAAATGTTTATTATCCAAAACTCTTTACGAAATAGTTGGAATATATATTTCTGATAAGTTTTTTGTGGGGCTTCTGGGGGAAACCTTGCAGGTCTGCCGGATGTAGAAAGCATGAAATATATGCATAAAGCAGTGGAAGTTAGTTAAATTGTATTTCATTATTTTGGTTACTGCATAATTATTCTTAAATTTTAAATACAAAAGGTATATGAAGTAAATTCAACATTATTTTGCATTAGAACAGTCAGAACTTATTTGGAAATTAATTTCAAACCTTACACCTGACCAAACTAATGTTAAAAACTTAAAGATATCATTTTATATTTTAGGCTCCTTTTAAATTGATTAAAGACCTTTATGAATAAATGCGTTAAGATGTAAGTAAGTTAGATTTGAAATCCACAGCTATTTCCGAATATTACATTTCAAAACAGTAGTCAGACAAGACAAGAAAAGTTCAATTATAAATAAAACATTACAAACAAAATATAGAGAGAGAGGGGAAAACATGAATGCTCAACCCTCCGTGCTAAATGGTAATTTCTCCTAAATTAGTTTAGGGGGCTTTTAAGGGGACTGCCACTGCCTCTGCCTCTGCCACTGCTGCCACAAGTGAGACACTGACGAAGCCTACCGCAAAGTTATTGCCGTTGTTTGTCTTTCACGCCAAAGCTTGAAAAATCCAACAAAAAAATTGGTAACAAAGAGGCGCCCAAAGAAACGAGCTACACTGCAATACAGCACCGACAGAGTGACAGCCGACACCGCCTTCCTTTGGGGCCTTACATGCATGTCGTTTAGCTTACACACCTGGCTCTATTAGCCGCCTCACGGAATTGGCCCAGAAAATTCGAAACAAGGCCCAGACGATTGATTTTTGTGTCATCGACTGGCAGTTGGAGTAGGGCGGAATTTGGATTATTAGGTTACCCAAATTTGGGGGTCGAAATAAGTGTCTATATCAGCCTTTCACACGTGTAAATGTCAGCCTAAAGAGCGTATGTTTCGTTTCTCGGGAAATATACCTACAAATCTCCGATTTTTTACCCTTGAATACCACGCACAAAGCGAGAGAGACCATGATGGTGCTGCCTTGGGTTTTATTATTAAAATATTGATTAATCATGATCTCTTTTTAGGACGGCCTTGGGATACAGCAAAAGGAGCAAGGACCTTGTGCCCGTGTTCGCAAGATAAGACCTTTGAACATGGGTGGCAACGTGGAGCAGCGTCCCTGGACCCCCACGGTCCGCATAGGCAAGATAGCTGCTGAGACCACCAATCCTGGCCCTGCCATAGTCCAGCTTCCAACATTGATTGGTGAGTGATACCTTGTGATCTCTTGTGAGTAGAAGTAACCTAGACTCCACTTTGCAGGCAGCAAAGTGCCCGACTCCAAGAAGAAGGCAGCACCCTCCTACTCCTTTGGCCACAAGTTGGGCGGCAAATACGAGACCTTTGGCCCTGGTCCAGCCCAGTACAACGTGACGGGCTTGCGGGCCAAGGGGCGAGACTATCCGCGGGCTGCCACCCTCCAGAGCCGACCCAAGGAGCTGTCGCGTTTCTCCAACCCCGGACCCGGAGAGTACGATGTGGTGCCGGCGGCCAAGGCGGTGATCGATGCCACGCCCAAGTACACCTTTGGCCAGAAACCGGCCAGCCTCAAGCAGTTCCAGATCCCAGGTGAGTGGAGCTCCTCCGCCATATCCTTCTCTCCCTCTCTGGTGGTGTTTGAATGGTGTCTTTGGACTTGGATTGGTTGGAGTTTTGGATTTGAAGTTGAGTTCGGGCTTTCGGTGTGTGTTGCATGCGCGGCTTGAACGAGCGGAGAAGGTTCATCAATCATGGAGCATCCTTGTACATAGAAGCCACTCATTAACCCATCTGAAACCATGTGCCAGTTGTAACCTCATCTTCGGGCAGCGCGTAAGTTGCCTAGACCCTTATTTTCATAATTCTTTCCCTTCTTCAGACTCCTAGCTCGGTAGCTTTGTAGAAGTAACTGCTTGAGTAGTTTTCTATCTCTGTATCTTTGTCCGTATTCCTTGGATATCCTTTGTATGGACTGTAGTTATCACACATAGTGTTTACTTATAATTTTTATGGGGTTTTTATAGTGGGGATTAAATGATGGATTCAAGTCGGGGATTATTTATTAGAAGCGAGCTAAGAACTGTAAAATGTGTAGATTTGTTACCAAATTTAGTAGATTGTATGTAGCTTTATTTGGTCTTTCTTTATTCACTAAATTTTGTTAATTGTTTAATTTAATAACTTCCTTTTTATACCTTAAATACCTCTCAGCTGATATTTTGATTTAATTTAAAGGTCGCAAAGAAAGACATCTGTTTTGTTCATAACTTAACCATAGACTTGAAAAGATAAATGAGTCATATTTATAAACAATAATAAATAATGATTCATAATTGTTAGTTGTTAAAAATTCAAGCTATATTCTTCTGGCAAAACCTGATTTCAAACAAAAGGGAAACTTTATGACTTAATTTCTTTAGTTTTTCCTTAAACCATGGCTTTAATTCTGTTATTTTTCTACCATTTCCTTTGATTACTAGCTCTTACGACACTGTGTTGTATATATTAGCAAATTTATATATGTTTGTTCTCTAAGCGTTTCTGTAATTTGTGATGTGTTTATGTTTCTTTTGTTTGCGTTGATTCGATTTTAATTTGTGACGTTTTTCTCTTTTAATGAATGAATCGAAAACTCAGGTCCCAACCATTACCGAGTGGTGCCTCTTGATGTGGTCAAGCGGCGAGCACCACGGTATTCCTTTCGCATTAAGGTTGACGTGTACATTTCTAACAATCCAGGTAACCCAACTAACTGTTGCGTTCCGGTGTTGGCCCTCCCCCCAACTTCTGACTAACTTCTCAACACACCCACCACTAACTGTCTCCCTTCCGCATACCTCTCTGTCCATCTATATATCTAGTGCTGTAACTCTAGCTCACTCTTAGTCGTAGCTCACCTAGTTTAGTTAGCTAGTTAGTAGACCTCTCTAGTCTAAAATGGCCGTACCAACCTTTTATGTTTTATTAACACTAACAGCTCCGAATAGCTATTGCCCTGAAAAGGTCACGCAATCAAAAAAGAATGCGCCACGCTACACTTTCGGTAGACGAACTAAAATCCAACACGATCAGGGCACACCAGGTAATATTCCCCGTATGATAACTCTACCCCAACAACGTAACTGTATCGTATCTGTACCGAGGCACCTACCCATCTCAAGCGATCCCAATTGGACAGTGTATATCCCCATAGAATTGTTTCGCTTTTCCGTTCCGTTTCCCACCTCACTCCGCCCAGCACTCAGTGGAGAACCTAATGCTGATCTCTGTACCGTTCGCAGCTCCTGGCGCCTATTGCCCCGAGAAGGTGAAGCTCAGCAAGACGCCGGAGTTCAGCTTTGGCATCAAGCACCACGAACAGCGGCCGGACTACACGCCAGGTAAGTGATGGTTTCGTTTTTAGCAGCTAATTACCTTTGCTGTAGAGTTTAGAGCACCAATAATAGTCGCTTTGTGATTTCTCTTTTATTATTTTGGCACTCAATTCAGCGCCGGGCACCTACAAACCCGAACAGGTTGTCTTAGAACACATGCCCGCCTATAGTTTTGGCCTGAAAACCAAGCACGTTCAGGTCAGCGACACGCCAGGTGAGAGTCCTTACCGCTTTGGCTACTCCCCCGGTTTTCTTAACACATTCTTGGGTTATTTTCGATAGCACCCGGCGCTTACAGCCCCGAAAAATCGCGGTTGCACTCGACACCCGCTTACACGATCGCAGGAAAGACCTCGCATGATGTTGTCGATTGCACACCAGGTGAGTAAGATCAGGGAAAAGATTGCACCCAGTTGGTAATTCGATTTCAGAGCACTCACCCGATCCCACTCGTCTCTCACACACTCACACAATCGATACCCACTGTCTATTCCAGCTCCCGGCGCATACGAACCCGAGAAGTGCGTGCTGGGCAGGACGCCCGCCTTCAGCTTCGGCCACCGCGTGGAGCTCGTTAAGGCCAGCGACACCCCGGCGCCGGGCACCTATCAGCCCGAGAAGGTGCGGCTGGACCACACGCCAGCCTTCACCCTCGCCGGCCGTCCTGAGACAAAGATCGCGAGCGAGACCCCGGCCCCTGGTTCGTATGCCCCGGAGAAGTACCGCTTCGACAGCACGCCGGCCTTCACCTTCGGCGGTAAGCACGAGCAGCGGCTCGAGAGCTCCACTCCGGCACCGGGTGACTATCGTCCCGAACGAGTCCGGCACGATCACAACCCCGCTTTCTCATTCGCCGGTCGCCACGAACTGCACAAGACAAGCGACACACCAGCTCCCGGAGCGTACGACACGGAGAAGGTGCGGCAGGACCACAACCCTGCCTTCTCCTTCGCGGGTCGCCATGATCTTCAGAAACCAGACAATACTCCAGCTCCTGGAGCATACTCCCCCGAAAAGGTCAGGCAAGATCATAATCCGGCATTCTCAATGGCAGGCAAGCACATCCAGAAGATCTCGAGTGACACACCAGCTCCTGGTGACTACTGTCCAGAGAAGGTGCGACTAGACCATAATCCCGCTTATTCATTTGGGGGAAAAAATGATCCCAAGGTGGAGAACATTACCCCTGCTCCGGGGGATTACCACCCCGAGAAAGTCAGGCAGGACCACAATCCCGCCTTCTCCTTCGCGGGTCGTCACGATCATTCTAAGCCTAGTGACACTCCTGCCCCTGGGGCTTACAGCCCCGAAAAGGTTAGACAGGATCACAATCCAGCATTCTCAATGGCTGGTAAGCACGACCCCAAGGTCTCCAATGACACACCTGCTCCCGGTGACTACTCCCCCGAGAAGGTTCGCTTGGATCATACCATTGCTTACACCTTTGGTGGAAAGTACGATGCCAAGATAGAGAACAGCAACCCTGCTCCTGGAGATTACCATCCCGAAAAAGTCAGGCAAGACCACAATCCCGCCTTCTCCTTCGCCGGTCGCCATGACCTTCACAAACCCAGTGATACCCCTGCTCCAGGAGCATATTCCCCTGAAAAGGTTAGGCAAGATCACAACCCGGCATTTTCTATGGCAGGAAAGCATGTCGAGAAGATAGTTAATGGCACTCCAGCTCCTGGGGACTACTGTCCGGAGAAAGTGAGATTGGATCATAATCCAGCCTTCACTTTTGGAGGTAAAAACGATCCTAAAATAGAAAACAATACGCCTGCGCCTGGAGATTACCACCCTGAAAAAGTTAGACTGGACCACAACCCCGCCTTCTCCTTTGCGGGTCGTCACGATCATTCCAAGCCTAGTGATACACCTGCTCCTGGAGCTTACTCACCTGAAAAGGTTAGACAGGATCACAATCCAGCGTTCTCAATGGCTGGTAAGCACGACCCCAAGGTCTCCAATGACACACCTGCTCCGGGTGACTACTCCCCCGAGAAGGTTCGCTTGGATCATACCATCGCTTACACCTTTGGTGGTAAGTACGATGCCAAGGTCGAGAACAGTAACCCTGCTCCTGGAGATTACCACCCAGAAAAAGTCAGGCAAGACCACAATCCCGCCTTCTCCTTCGCAGGTCGCCATGACCTTCACAAACCCAGTGATACCCCTGCTCCAGGAGCATATTCCCCTGAAAAGGTTAGGCAAGATCACAACCCGGCATTTTCTATGGCAGGAAAGCATGTCGAGAAGATAGTTAATGGTACTCCAGCTCCTGGAGATTACCACCCAGAAAGAGTAAGACTGGACCACAACCCCGCCTTCTCTTTTGCCGGTCGTCACGACCATTCTAAGCCTAGTGACACTCCTGCCCCGGGGGCTTACAGCCCCGAAAAGGTTAGACAGGATCACAATCCAGCGTTCTCAATGGCTGGTAAGCACGACCCCAAGGTCTCCAATGATACGCCTGCTCCCGGTGACTACTCCCCCGAGAAGGTTCGCTTGGATCATACCATCGCTTACACCTTTGGTGGAAAGTACGATGCCAAGGTCGAGAACAGTAACCCTGCTCCTGGAGATTACCACCCCGAAAAAGTCAGGCAAGACCACAACCCCGCCTTCTCTTTTGCCGGTCGTCACGACCATTCTAAGCCGAGTGACACACCTGCTCCTGGAGCTTACAGCCCCGAAAGGGTTAGACAGGATCACAATCCAGCATTCTCAATGGCTGGCAAAAACGACCCCAAGGTCTCCAATGACACGCCTGCTCCCGGTGACTACTCCCCCGAGAAGGTTCGCTTGGATCATACCATTGCTTACACCTTTGGTGGAAAGTACGATGCCAAGATCGAGAACAGTAACCCAGCTCCGGGAGATTACCACCCCGAGAAAGTCAGGCAAGATCACAATCCCGCCTTCTCCTTCGCTGGCCGACACGACCCGCAAAAGCCCAGTGAGACCCCCGCACCAGGAGACTACTCGCCGGAAAAGGTGCAACTGGACCGAGCACCCGCTTTCAGCTTTGGTGGCAAACACGACCCCAAGGCGGATCATCTCCATCCCGCGCCCTGCGACTACGCCCCCGAGAGAGTTCGTCTCGACCATACACCCGCCTACACCATTGCAGGTCGTCCGGCCGCGGAGACCGTCAGCCAGACTCCGGCTCCGTGCGATTATCATCCGGAGCAGTGCCAGGTGGACCGCAGCACGCCAGCGTTCACCTTCGGCATGCGGCTGGGCCGCGAGCAGGTCTCCGACACTCCAGGCAAGTTCAGAACCCTTAACTTTTCTACGGATGTAGCTCTCCGCAGACATTATCCTTTTTACACTCAAATGGAATATTGACCATTGTAGCACCGTCCGCGTACGAGCCGGAAAAGCACACTCTGCACTCCACACCCGCCTACACCTTTGGCACCAAGTCGCAGTTAAGGGTGACCACCGATGCACCAGGTAAGGTTCCCCACCCCACTTGGTAGAGTTGCATGTTGCATGTCGCGCGCTTTGTTTGTTTATTCCCTGCTCCCCGTGGAACCTCTAGCCCCGGGTCACTACCATCCCGAGCAGTGCAGGCTGGACAGCTCGCCAGCGTATAGTTTTGGCCTGAAGACGGCACCGATTCCCTCCCTTCCAGGTAGGTTCCTAAGCCCGCTTTTCCTGGTGCCGGGCCGGCTTATGTGTTGCGTACGATTGTTGTCGTTTCTGTGTTTTTGTTTTTGGACTATTCCATGTTTGGTGCGCACACATCCTCTGGTGTTCTGGCCATGCTCTCATCCGAATCTCTGTAAATACTCACCACCCCCAACTCACTAGAACCCAGGGGCGCGTACATCGAAGATCGCATTGTCCAGAGACGCGAACGCCGTCTGGCCAGTCCCGGTAAGAGAGAGTGTGTCCCAGACCACACTTCACGCATCGCACATCCATGTCACTCCCAGCTTTTTCGCCTGAAAGCGTTTCAAATGTCGTCAGTCTAGATTGTTAAGAAATTACTACTACTTGCAAGTGAAGCCTTTAGTTGATCGCTTGATTCGCCATGAAGCTGTTGCTGTGGCTCGCCCTCTACCTTATTCTCAAGCAGGGACAAACTAATAATCCAGATCGGAATATCAACTGTTTGAAGAACAACAATTACACTCATGAAAGTTTGTGCAATTCGCCGATCCGTCACTTTTATGTTTTCCAACGCGTCCTCTTCGACTGCATCAAGGTGATGATGTCTCGCTGACCCCTCTCCCTCCAATCTCCCTCAAAGCTTTCTCTCTCTCTCTCACTCAAGAAAACCTCCCGCTGCCCAAGGAAGTTCACGAAAAACGACTATTACTCCATGAAACAGTGCCGCGACAGCTGCGCCTTCTTTATGAAGAATCCACTGGCCGAGTCATCTAATTCTACTGGAACATCCAACTCGACAGAATCTAATAACGCGACAACAAATAATACCCCGGAGAAAACTTGAGTTTAATGACTAAAAAAGGGTTCCGAAGCAAAAGAAGGTTCAACATGTTTAAAGCTGTTTCGCATGTTTTCGTCCAATAACCAAGAGCAAATGATAATACCGCCAAAGGAATAAATATGAGACGTTTTGATATCTTGATATCTTTATATCTTCCAAAGAAATATTATTACCCTAGTTTCTGATTCATTTGAAACGCTATGTGTGCTTGATTTGCTTCATTTATATTTTGTGCTCCATTACATTTTAAATTATTTTCGCCAGTTTGCATTTGTTTTTCTTATAATTTAATCTGAACAAATTCCCTCACAGTACGTAACAATGGTGAGTGCAGCACCGCAACCACCACGACCACCACAACGACAAAGAAAACCTTTGTCAACGGCGTGGAGCAGCCGGAGCTTCAGCAGACGCAGATCTCCACCTCCAAACAGGTGAATGGCACCCACAAGGAGCCACTGCCCGCACCTGCACTGAGCAATGGCAAGCACTCCCAGGCGGTGAGCACCAGCACCAGCACTACTACTCGGGTACAGGAGGTGTCCCACGGCCAGCAGGAGAGTGCCAACCTTAAGGTGATGGCCAGCGGTAAGTCGGATGCGAGTGCCACCAAGGCGGCGGCGGTCAGTCACCAGAGAGTAGTCCAGCCGGATGGCGCCATCGTGACCAGCGGCCAGTCCACCAAAATGCGGACGGTCAAGTATGCTGTGGAGGCGAGCAGCGTGCAGGAGAAGATCATCAGGTAACCAGATTTACTATGGATTTACTAAGGATGCAACGCTCGAAGGGATATAGGGAGCTACAAGATTTGGTCTAAATTGTTTATGACCCTGTTACCCCTTTGAGCGTCCTAGTACTTGGTATCGGTGTCCGCCGTATCCCTTTCTGTGTGTGTTTTTTTTTTGCAGGCACCCTCCATGTCAAGATCACCCTAAGCCAATCCGAAAACCAAAACTAACCCGAACCATACTCAAACACCAAGCCCCAGAGACCAGCCCTTGACTAGCCATCTTCCTACTTAGAATTTTAGAAATATAGTAACTCTTCACATCTCCCAAAAACAGCTCCTAATGTCTACAAGATACCCACCGTCATGGGCAGCAGCAAGGAGGGAAAGATCCGCTCGGCTCCGGCCTACACGATCACGGGTCGCGAGAAGCCGCCTCTGATTCCGGTCATGATCTTCCCCGGACCCGGCTACTACGATGGAGAATACACCGTGGTGAAGCCCAAGCCGCCGGTCTACTCGATGCGCGGCAAGTACAAGATGGGCAGCGACGATGCCAGGCCCGGACCCGGTGCGCATTGCCCGGAGAAGGTAAGAGTCTTATTTTATTTAAAATTTAATTGAAAAATTAAGGAGATAAATATAATAATAAGAGCTGCAGCATACCGAGAGGAAAATATCCAGATTTTAAATAGCAAAAAATATAGCATTTTTTAAACCTCCTCAACTAAACCTCCGCCCACAGTACTGGGAGAAGCGTTCACCGCCGGCCGTGTCCTTGGGTATCCGGCACTCGCCTTACTGCCGCTCCAACAGATTCACCAAGGTGCCCGAGGCCTGCAATCAATTCCTGCTGGAGAGCCGGGCAGACCGGCCCTACATCAATTTCTGAAACATAAATCTTCCAAATTTTCAGATTAAATTTAGTTGTTCATCGCCGTAGTCAGCGCTTGTGCTTTAACCAAGTGTTTCATATGATTCCTGTCCGCAGATAAACCTCTCCCACGTGCCCGCCTACAGCTTCGGGATCAAGCACTCGCAGTACTTGGGGCGCCTGAACGAGAAGAATGCCGAGTTCGACTACAGCTTCTCGGGAATCTGCTGAAGATTTAGCCGGAGAAGGAGGAGTGATCCTCCCCACTCTGCCCTAGACGATGGATGGTCTTCGATAACCTTGAATATGAACCGCTTCCTTACCTTAACTACACTACCTTCGCTAACCTCTAAGTTTTTACTGTTTCTGAAACCTATTTGTAAGCCGGAAAGTGTGTTGTGGAATGTTACAAATTGTATACACGAAATATATAAAGAGAATATTACTAATATAGGTGTGCCTTTATATTTATTTTCACCTGTAATTATTTTAAAATATTAACTTTTTATATTTTGGAGTTTTCTTTTCCTTATAAATTCCGGCGAACTTAAGGTATCACGGTTTGTTGAATATTTTTAAATAAAGAGAAACAGTTTAGAAAGTGAAACTTAGACAGTAGTGTTATATAATATAATTATTAATTTTTTTAAATACTTCATATTATTTTGTGAATTTATAAGCCATTAAAATCGTATCATAAAGATATATCTTCTGGTAGTGACTAATGATTTCATATTTTACATTACTTCCAAAATTGATATTTTTTCAAAGTACTCTGAATCAATCAATGTCAAGGATCAATCAAAATATTTAATTTGATCGTATTTTTTGCGACTCTGATAAATAATTTTCTTTAAAACTTAGAAAATAAAACTCTCGGCACATCTACATTCGGTATTCCTTGTTTATTTTTCTGTGAGTGCTCACCAGTTACCAGTTTTTGAATTGCATCCGTATTTACAAGCTAAGTGAATTTGCAAGACTCATAATATAAACATAAGACCTCCTTCCCACCTCCGGTTTGTGGTTCCAGCTTCGCCCTCAGTTCTTGGTGAGCTCGATCTCGGCATGGAAGCATGACTTGCCCTGGAAAATAGACGAGGATATAGAAAATAATGTACTATATATAAATAGTTCGAAATAACACGCACAGTGTCATGCTTGATCTCCGAATCGATGATGAGGTGACCGCGGGCCATGCCCAACATGGCCTTGTACTTGGAGAGGTCCACCGTGTGGTCATTGGCGCAGACCTTCTCCTCGCCCACGGGACAGGTGGAGGGGGCCCCGAAGAGCTTGAGCATGTCCTTGGCCTCGGAGGAGGCCTGATCGATGGCGGCGCACAGGTCCATCTTGCCCTCCTTCATCACGATGCCGTCCTTCTGGACCTTGAACTTGGCCACAGCCGTGCCGAAGGGCTTGTTGTTGATGCAGCCAGAGGGCACCAGTTCGCACTTCTTGTTCAGCTTGAGGCTGAAGTCACTGCCCACGGTCATGATGGCATCCTCGCCGGCACAGTTCTCCATCTTCACCAGCTTGGCCTTGTAGCCGTTCTGCAGAATATGTGTGTTGACCTCCTCTTAATTATTTTTGAAAATGTCAAAACTTACACAGGCCAGAGCAGCCTCGAAGGCCACACAGCTGACAAGGATAAAGCAGATCTCACGCAGCATTTCGTTCGGTGCTCCAGATGATTTTGGTGCCACTCCTCGATGGTTCTGGTCGTATTTATAGTGGAGTTCGCAGAGTAACCCCGATTTCCGATTTTCGGGAATCGCAATTATTTGCGCATTAAGCGGTACTTGGCTGCCCCGATCGCTGATCGTTCGGCTCAATTGATTGCCGGATCCCAACTGGGCAGACGCTCATCCATTAGAGTCACCTAAATGGAGCAGCCGGTCCACTCAAGCGTTTTTAATTGCCTTTGGACATGGCAATGTCTGTGTTTTTGAATGGAGTTTGATCTCACCTCCGATCCATCAAAAAATATGTGTTTGCACCCGAAACAATTTTTAAACAGAAGCTCAATTGTCATCATTCGTCCGTTAAAAATCTGTTCGCTGTAATTGATAAGCTAACCCATCACTCTTGTTAGTTGTCAACTGCACCGGATTCGTTCCGATTTGTGTGCATTTTAATTGGTTTAATTATATAAACAATTTAATTAAGGGATAAGCCAGAGGGTTCTTTATTTTATTTTTATTTCGCTTTACTTTGCAACGAAAGCTTCTCTGAAATAGGAATGCAGCTTTGCTTTCATAGGTAGCAGCTGGGGGGTCTAAGCACCAGGGAGCGTGTACTGACGGTTATTTTTTTAAATAAAATAGCTTGTAAAAAAATTAACCAAATTTGAATTTGAAGTTAATAATGCTACAAGCTCCCGCCATATTAGCCAACGGCCAAATTTTAATTAGAATTTAAAGTCGTTATGACGATATTACAGAGATGCTCATCTGTCGGTGATAATCCTCTAGCTATATAACGATATTGGGATAAATGTAAATGGCATCTCACTTGCCACAAAAGATGCTTATGTAGCTATATTTTACAAATACAAATTGTTTTAGTTGTTGTAGGCTTAAATCAGGAATTAATTTTAAAATTTTTAGTACCAATTCATCAATTTGTGGATTTAATGCACCAGACGCAGAGAAGGCAGCAGCAAGTATATAATAAAAAAGAGCGATCTGTCTGCCTCTCTCTATTAAGCTCTTAATCTAAGGGTCTCTCTCTCTCTTTCTCTCTATCCCTCTCTGTCTCTAACTGGCTAACTCTCTCTCTCTCTAACTGGCTAACGCTCTCTCTCTAACTGGCTAACTCTCTCTCTCTAACTGGCTATCTCGCTCTCTCTCCCTAACTGGCTATCGCTCTCTCTCTCTCACCTATAAATAGAGGCGACCTCTCCGCAGCTGCCATAGTCTGTCCGCGGCTTTCCTCCCGTTCACCCCGCAAGTGTTCATCCCGCGTTTCGCTGAAACTGTGTTAATATTCCTGTGTTAAAAACTGTGTTAACAACGTCTGCACTGGAATGGACTTAATCATCGACGAATCTCGGCCAAGTCGGCCGTGTGGCAATGAAGGGTAGCAGAGTGTCCGCTAAAGCGGGTAAGTCCGAACAAACACAATTACCCTATATCATATACATATATATAAAGCTGATAGTACCAATAGGTAAGCGCAGAAAAATGTATTTATTTATATGAAAAGGGTACTTAATTAATTAAGACCATAAGCTGCTATGGCCTGCAGCTTAAGTGGGTGGTTACAAAATCATTTGTTTTGTGGAGGAAGAAGGGGATTTTGTTTGAGTTGGCTGTTGGGTTGGCTAGGATTAGGATTGGGTTTTCGTGGGAAAATTATGGTATGCAAAGGGTAAAAGAAAGTTTCTAGGAAATAGGATAAATCGAAAGGAAAATAGTCATGCACCATTTTGGATGTCATTGTATTTCGGTTGCCAGCTTTATTTGGGGCTGACACGATGGGTATGGCCACTGGTGCCATGTTCTTCCCTGCACGATTTAAAATTCAGTGGCTCGAAGTTTTTTTTTTCATATTATTTTTTATTGTTGTTTTTCATTTTAAATATT